>CM043011.1:22724090-25480666 GCA_023678885.1 Pogostemon cablin | reverse complement strand
AGGACTCATATAGATCTTTAAGATATGCTCGTTCCATCTGGAGATGTGGTTTTTCCTCAAATGATAGCGATCGTCTTTTCACTTTCTGACTTTGGTCTTGTGACCTCAATCGTCTTTCCCTTTTGATGCAAAAGAGGTTCTATTCCGAAGGTTGGTGGCAACCTTCCTCCTGTCCTTCTTCCCATCACCTTGGTTTCTAGTGACTCTACTTATTTTATCAACTTCTTGATGAGGTCGAATTGTTTGCTCTGCAATGATTCTACCTTTTCCATTTTGAGGTTGATTTCAAAGACCATTTTGGACATGTGTTGGTAATATTCTTCGAAGAATTTCACCATCTTTTGTAATTCTCTAAGACCCTGATTCATCTTAGAGTTATCTGCCTCGATTTCCTTCCACTCTGTCATTCCGTCCAGTGTGAAAAGTGGTATGGCTTGCAAATCTCTTTTGGACCCTGGTTGGGTCGTTTCCTCCATTGTCTGTGTCTGGGAACACTTCCATGGATCTCAGTAAAACTTCAAATTTTCACGATGTTTCTTGATACTTCTTTGGAGTATCTGATCTGCATCTGGCGTAGTTCATCCAAATGTTCTTCCTTAGTGTGGTTGGCACGAATATTTGCCAATTCTCTCATTTAGTTTACACCGTCCCACCATCGTTCGACGTACTCGTATTCTTTTTCTGTATATTATCTATACAACACACAATAATATTATTGTATAGAGCTGCTTGTTTTGTCATAATTAACAAGCCAGAAGTCCCAGTTACTCCAAGGAGGTGGATCCAGAAAAGGAACGAGAGGAGAATGGTACGAGTAAGAAGAAAGTGAAAAAGAGAGAGACGGGTACAAAAAAGTGTAATAACCCCTTTTTGCTTAGGGGGAGAGAATTAGAGAAGGGCGGAGCATGGACATTGGAGGTTGTTAACGGTGTTCATAACTACTCGATTGACAATTATTTGGAGGGGCATGCCTATGCGGGGAGGCTTAAGGAGGAGAAGGAAAAATTTGTGATTGATATGTCACTCTAAGATGTCCGTCCAAAGAATGTGATAGAGCTTCTAAAATATAAATTCCCCAGTAACAAGACTACAATATGGACTATATACAATTATCGTCAAAAAAATAGAATTGCTGATCGTGGCGGTCGCTCTCAGTTGCAATATGTGGTGAAGAAGTTGGAGGAACACAAATACTATTTCCTCAGCCGAGGCTGCAATAAAATCGGTAATGTTAGAGACTTATTCTTTGTACATCCCCGAAGCATAGATTTATTGCATGCTCTTCCTCAAGTATTGCTTATGGATTCAACATACAAGATGAACAAGTACAGGATACCTTTGTTTGAGATAGTTGGTGTCACTTCAACTGGCATGATGTTTTGTGTGGCAATTGTATTTCTTGAAAAGGAAAAGGAACCTAACTACTCGTAGGCTCTTACAACACTTAGGGATGTAATGGGTAAAACATGTTTGTCTTCCCTAATTGTGACTGATAAAGAGGTAGCTCTAATCAATTCCATTGAGAGTGTCTTTCCCGGTACCAGTCATTTTCTTTATCGGTGGCATATAAACAAGAACATCACGGCGAATTGTAAAAAATTTGTCCATCCAAAGGATAAATGGGAGGGCTTCATGCATGCGTGGAGTTCGGTGGTGTTATCAGATAGTGATGAACTACTCACGGAATGAATAAAAAGGTTTAGGCATGAATTCCGTGATTACCCTGAGGCGGTTGAGTATGCTATGAACAACTGGGTGGAGCCCTACAAACAAAAATTTATTTCTGTGAACACGAATGCCATCAAGCATTATGGAAATACCACGACTAGCCGGTATGTAAATGATATTTCAAATTATTCTTAAGATTTTTAGTTTAAAAACTATAATTATTTATTATTTTATAAATTTTATTTTAGCGCCGAAGGCCAACACTCAGCACTAAAGAGGCAATTACAAACAAATCAATATGATTTTTGAAAAGTGTTGGACAGAATTTAACACGTTGATGGAGGCATCTCACACGGCAATAAAACATTCTTTTGAGAAGAGCAGCAATGTGGTCCAGCATAAACTTCATATTGCGGCATTCCGAGAGCTCTGTGGGCTTGTATCTACAACCGCCTTAAAACTAATTTATGATGAGATTTCTTGTCTTGGCCAAGGTGTGTTGGATACATCTTTATGTGGTTGTGTTATGCATTACACTTTAGGTTTGCCCTGTAAACATGAGTTGTCTGAATTTGTTAGCAAAGAGGTGCGTGCCTATCCCATTGGAAAGTATTGACAATTTCTGGAGAAAGTTGGATATGAAGCCACAGAAAGTTGGTGGAAATCGAAAGGCGAATATAAGGGTGAAAATTGTGGAGTTCATGAATAACTTCTTGTCAAACTTCGATGAGGCGGACGATGGTTATGCTGAATTGATGTGGCGTAGGATGCAAGAGACAGTCATCCCCTCCACAACATCCTTGACTGCTCCAGGTGTAGCCACACGTACTAGGGGCCGGCCAAAATCCTAAAAAAAGAATGCTTATTCGACGAAGAGGGATCCTAGTTCATTCAAGTTGCCTGAAAATACACTGGTTGATAGTTGTCTCCTACTCCTAATATGGTGTACGACGTCGGGTCTTCGGCCCCTACTCCTCAATTCACAACCAAGAAACGACCAGCCAAACAAAGGTATATATTGTGTCTATTTAGCTCATTTGTTATTAGTTGACTTACTCTTAATAACAAATATGTGGCATTTTTTATAAGATTATTTGTCGTGTCCGCACACGAGTTATGGATAATGAAGGTTGTTATCTTGATGCATTGCCTCCACATTTCGCAAAATACATAATATTCACGAAGAATATGAAAGGTAATGGTCATTGCGTGTTCCGTGCACTCGCAGATTTGCTTGATTATGGAGAGGGTTGGGGTCGGGTGCGGACTGATCTTTTCAATGAATTAAAAGCTCATACAGACCTTTATGCCAAAATATTCATTGAGATCGATCGTGTGAAGTATGTGTTAAAATCACTCTAATGTGACGTTGAGTTTGCCCCAAAAGACAAATGGTTTTGCATTCCGGAATTAGGTTATATCGCCGCATCTAAGTATAACATCTCTGTCAACGTTCAGAAGCTCCATAATCATTACAGAAGGCCTTTGTCTATCTCGCTAATAGGCAACTGTACGACCAGATATAGGCAATCCCGTAAGGCAAAATACATCGTGTGTTATGGTAATTTCCCCGAATGGCATGTGGAATGTATTCGTCTCCGGATGCCATCTCTCAACAAATGCAAAAATGAGATTTTTGTTTGGTTTGCGGTAGGAGATTTGCCTCACCTTGCAAAATTCAGTCCTACGGAATAAGCTTCTAAAATTATGAGTTGATGCATCCTCCGCATAGCTCCACTCAAGCATTTTATTCATGTGGTTGTGCACTTTAATAACAGGTCTTTCACGGCCATATTCTCATATTTCACGTGCCACGTGATTCTGAAAATTGACCAACACATCAGCAGTTGGATCATGATCGCTTTCACTTGAATAATCATAATCCGGACTTGAGGCCTCACCACCCTCACTTGAGGCCTCACCACCCTCACCACCCTGACTTTCATCTTCGCCACCATCACTTTCATCTTCACTAAGTTGTGGGTCATGAATGGGTTGAGGTTGTGCTTCTAGCTCGTCGTGATGCATTGGCTCGGGAAGAAGAATTGGATTTGGTTGTGGTTGTAGAGCATCTTGAGGCATTGCATTGTGATCAACCCTCATCCCTCTTCGTCTATTGGATGCGGTGGGGGGATTATGTCGGCGATATCTATCTACGAAAAATATTGAAATGATACTCAACAACATATATGTGATATGGTATAGTTAATAAAACTAGCATGCTCAAACTACTACCCTATATACAACAACCAAATAATGTTTAACACATAATATGTGATAAGGTATAGTACGTTAAGGGATAAGGGACAAGTTATGTTATAACAAACATAATATACAACAACCTAGTACTACACTATAAACGTGTCCAACCAAATAAATCATATAGGTGATAATTAGGGATAGCAAATACACTATATACCAAATTATGTTATAACAATGTAACCCACGTTCGACCAATATCAACTCAAAAATGACACACTATTCGACCATGAGTGGATGAAACTTGGCAAAATTTTCGACCACCACTGGTCGAAATTTTGTAAAATTTTTGACCAAGAGTAGTCGAAATTTTCAATGTGTTTCGACCAAGGGTGGATGAATTTTTTCTTATTTTTCGACCATGCCTGGTCAAAATTTAGGCTTCTAGTCGACCATTGCTGGTCGAACAGCCGTTGAATTCGCGATGAACTAGGGTCGACAAGCTACGTTCGTACACCATCAATGTTTTGTACCATTTTAAGGACTAACCATGTTGATTTTCCCAACTACAACAAATATCTTGCTACCCACAACATTACCCACAATAAAATTACACATATTTAACATAATTTCAAACATATTACTAAACCCTAGAATTTTAGAACACAAATTGGAAGGGGATATCACTTACTAACAACATTGCTAATAAACGATGGCACTCCACCCGCCATTTCACAATGTTTGATCTTCTCTTCTTCTCCTCTTCCTCCCTTCTCCTCCTCTTCCTCTCTTCTTCTCTTCTTTCCTCTTTTTTTTCTTTGTGTTGTGAAAGTGAAGTGGGTGCAAAGTGGGGTGGGTGAAGCTGGCTATAAACTACTCAGGTTGAAGCTGGCTATAAAAAATTGGAATCCACGGAAATTTAGAAATATTTTTAATGGAAATGAAACAGCGATGAGCCAACTTCAGGATGTTCAAAGACGTATTGACTGTGAGGGAGAAAATTATGACCTTTTTGTGGAAGAAGTTAATGCCCACTTAAATCTCAGCGAAAAGTTACTGGATCAACACCGGTTTTATACACAGAAAGATAAAATTGATTGGTTGAAGGAGGCAGATAGAAACACAAAATTTTTTCATCGAAGTCAGTGTACTCTCAAGACTAGAACTAGCATCAAATCTATGTTGATTGATGGTGTTCCATCGGAGGATTTAAGTGCAATCAGTAATCATGTGGTTGATTACTACACTAACCTCTTCAAGCAACCTGAGAACACTCCGAATTTTGAAGTATTACGTTTTGTGGAGAGGTCTATTGATGTTGCAGATAATCACTCTCTTGCCCATCTTCCCTTTCATGATGAGATCAAAGCTGCGGTTACGGAATTGTCTGCTGATAGCTCGCCTGGTCCTGATGGATTTAGGGGTAGTTTCTATCATAAATGTTGGCACATCATTGCAGAGGATTTGTGTAGTGATGTGCAATACTTCTTTACTCATGCAAATATTCCGTTGGGAATAAACTGCAATTTCGTGGTCCTGGTCCCAAAGGTGGAAGATGCTTCAAAAGTTGAGGACTTTCGACCTATTAACCTTTGCAACTTCTTCTTTAAAATCTTCACGAAGATTATTGCCAGCAGGCTTGGCCCTATTCTTCATAAGAAGCTGGGAATTTATCAGTTTGGATTTGTTCCGGGATGCAGCATACATCATTGCATCACTCTGGCATCGGAGAGTTTTAACTGTCTAGATAATGCTAAGGATGGTTGTGTGGCTTACAAGATTGATATTAGGAAGGCTTTTGACACGATTCGATGGGATTTTCTTTTTGAGGTTCTTCATCATATGGGTTTTTCTCTGCACTTCATTAATATGATTAAAGCAATCTTCCTATCTGCAAGGGTTTCTGTATTGATTAATGGGTCTCCTATGGGTTTTTTCGGATGCGGTAGAGGAGTTCGCCAGGGAGATCCTATATCTCCTTTGCTTTTCTGTATAGTTGAGGAGATCCTCGGCCTATGGATTTACAAACTCACCAATGATGGACTTATTTCAAGAGCCATGGGAGGTCGAGATTACTTCATTCCTTCTTATATGTTTTATGTTGATGATATTATACTATTTTGTATAGCAGATATGACTTCTATTACCGGAATTAAACAGGCATTATTCAGATATTCTAATATTTCTGGCCAGTTTTTTAGTCCCCAAAAATCGAAGGTCTTCTTCGGAAAGCATGTGAAGAAAGCAATCAAAAGAAGAAGTAAAGATGAGCTGCTGATTCCGGAGGGCAGTTTGCCTTTCAAGTATCTCAGTGTACCAATCTTTAAAGGTGTCCCTAAAGGCATATACTTCAAGGATGCAACGGATGCTATCCTATCCAAGTTTAAGAGGTAGAAAGAAAACTCAATCTCCATGGCTGGCGTATTTGCCCAGTAAACTCAGTGATTATATCATCAGCAGTTCATGTTATGATGATATACAAATGGCCCAAATGTCATATTAGCAGAATTGAGAAGGCGTGTAGGAACTTTATATGGACTGGAGATGTCTCGAAACAGCACCATATCACGACTGCATGGAGTCGAATTTGCTGCCCTACAGAGGAGGGGGGTTTAGGCATTCGCTCAATCAAGGCTGCCAACGATGCTTATCTCATGAAACTCTCATGGGATATTCTTGGAGAGGAGAATTGTTTGGAGTTTATAAAAAATCGCTGGTTTAAAGGAAGCAAACTTAAAGATTCTTATCTTTTGTCCTCTATCAAATCAGCATGCAACAATCATATAAAAAACCTCATACAGGAGGAGATTTGGATAGTTGGGCATGATTCCAATGTACTGTTTTGGCTAGATAATTGGATTGGAAAACCCATTGCGGATCTGGTCGGCATCCCTTTAGAATATAGACATCGTTATAAACAGAAGATCGGAGATTATCTTTATAATGGAGATTGGCATTTTACAGTAGAGTTTACTGAGGCTTTCCCTTTTATTATTGATGCTATCATTGCTACTCGAATGTCTACAAACCTAAGGGACCAAAGATGTTGGATTAAGGCTCTATATGGAAAGGTAACTTCGAAGTTAGCTTATGACTGTAGGAGGCCTGCCTTTCCTTTTACAAACTGAGGTTCCTGGATATGGGCGAGCTACATCCCAGCTCGTCGTTCCATTATACTCTAGAAGGCCATCAGGGGCATCCTTACAATGTGGGATGTGCTGATTCATAGAGGTTTTGCTAGTCTTTCACGCTGCTATCTATGTGAGGCAGAATCAGAAACTATGGACCATCTTTTTATTCATTGCAAAGTTTCTCAAGAGGTCTTGCATTTTGTTTTAGCTGGGTTTGAGTTTGAGGGACTTATCCCTCTGGACCAAGACTTTACAGGTTTTTTACTGCATGTTATGCGCATGGAAGACAGTAAGCAAGTGATCAGCTTATGGAAAGCAGCTATTGTCTCTTATTTCTGGATTATTTGGAGCACTAGAAATGAGATGATGAATTTGGATCTTGATTCAGAAGGAAAACATAAGTCCCTAAGAGTTTCTGGTGTAATTGCAGTGCTCGTAGCACTCATAAAGGAAACGGGTAAACTCTCTATTAGAACATTGCACAACACAATAAAGGATTTGACCGTACTCAGGCACTTTGGAGTAACAAGAGTACCCAAGAAAGCTCCTAGGATTACTTCTCTTAGATTGCAGCCTCCTCTCCCTGGCTGGATAAAATGCAACACGGACGGACATGCAACAGGAGCCCCGGGGATGATATCAGGCACTGGAATCTTTTGCAATAGTATGTATTTTGCGAGAGGGTGGTTCACTTGTGATTACGACAATGGCTATGCTTTTGAAGCAGAACTTTCAGCGGCCTTCACAGCAATTGAAACTGTGTACGATAAGGATTGACACACATTGCGGCTCGAGTCTGATTCGACATATATTGCGTATGCCCTTTCTGATCCTAATCCGAAGATCCCTTGGAGGTTGCTGGCTAGATAGAGAAGGACCAAAGATTTGTTGATGAGTATGAATTTTCATGTTTCCCACATATTCCGTGAGGGAAATGCTGTTGCAGATGCTTTGTCAGACATTGGAGGTGATCTTGATTGGCACAATACCACTCGTCAATTTGTTCAGCATCACATGTTTAACGACATGAATTTTGAATATTTTCGTTTTAAGTAGTTTGGGCCCTGTGAGGCCTTGCCGCTTATGGCATGACTTTTAAACATCTTTCTTCTCCATGTACTTACTTTTGATTTTTCTCTTATATCATCATCTATTTGGTAGATTGATTAAATGTGGAGATGGGTGAAGAAAGTAATGTTTAATTAAATGTGGAGAAAGTGGGGGGAAGAGATTGTGTATATGGATGTATTGTATTAAGCGCGATTATATATCATTTTTGTGTGTGTAGATATAATTGGGTGTATGAAGTAAAACCGTGTGTGCGAATAGCCGTGGCCTAATTTTTATTCTAGATGAGCTTTTAGAGATGCTCTGTAAGCAATTAAAATTCACCGTCCAATCGAATGGCGACACATGAATTTTATTGATTAAATATCAATTTTAATTTATTCTGGAATTTAAATAAATTAATTCATAAAATAAATTAATAAATAATTTAGGTCCAACAAATTAAATAGAGTTTAAATTAAATGAGGCATGACCTAAGTCAAGTAAGCCCAACTCAAATGTGACCTGACCCAAGTCAAACAAAGCCTGGAAAGGTCCAAGCCTGCAAAATCAGGTCAAATCGATATTAACCAATCAAATTGCAAGGATGGAAAGGTCCAAGCCCACAGAATTAGGTCAAAACAGCATGTACTAATCAGAATGCGAGTTATATATGGGGTATCCCCATCCCTCACTGAAGAGGATCTTCAACCAACGCTCCTCAAGATCTTCAAGCATCTTCAAGTTAAGAATGACAAGTTAAGAACGGCATACGAGGGATCTCAAGGTGCTAAGCCCCCCAGATCGAGTGTTTTTCACATCTAGTACGTTTAATCCAAACAAAGGAACGTTATAAAGTCCCAAATCCGAGTTCGGACAAGTTTCAACTGAAGATCCGACTCAACACATACAGTCAGCGCTGTCAACGCAGTCAGCGCAGGCAACATAACCAGTCAAAGTCCAAATTGGTTAGAGAGAAGAATCAGAGGATAGATAGAGATTATTTTCTAAATTCTCAAGTTTAATCCATCTGGATTATTATTTTAATTCTCTTGTATTTATTTTATTATAAATATAAAAAATTGTTGTTACATGCTCTTAGTGGTATAAGGTGTAGGACAAAATGACTGTAAGTTGAGCGGTTGTTCATGGTGATTTCTGAACTATAACTTTTACAAATGAACTGAAGAATCTGCAAGATGCCTTTCATGTAACATGCATGAAGTTTTATTTTTGTTTCAACTTAAGTGTTGCACAAATATTCAATGTGAAAATCAATTTTCCCTTATATTAAAATCGTCGGGATTAATGTCTTTCGTTGGAAATAATTGCAAATTAGCAAGTATATAGAATCTAAAGCTTGTTGACCTAAATGGAGCAATTACATATTTTTTACACTTTTGACATTCAGAAAATACTACTCCATCCTATTACAGAAAGTATTCCAAGACAATTTTAATATCCAATGCCATTGCCAATTTGAAGATAAGGAACTTTGTTGCACTCATTTTGCTATTCTCTATGAGCTACCTGTTGTTGTTATGCTTAAAAGAGCAATATCTGTAATCATTTGATTGGGAGAGTGACTAAAATTTTCTAGTTCATTTTAAATGAGAGCAGAGGATGGATAGCAAAAACTATTAACCATATACCATATGGGGGGAATTTTGATTATACCCTTTTAGATTTCGTAATTTTGTTATGCCCCATATTTTGTTTTAAATGTTTAACAGAAAATATAATTGACTCGATTTAAAAGCAATAATTGTGTCATAGTATTTACAATAGTTGGTTAACGTGAAGATAATTAAACTTGGAGTAGTTTTGTAATTTCAGGGTTTTGTGGATCTTACATGCCCCAAATTTTCTGAAACATTTTGCATTTGATAGAAGACACATGAAGTCTCCTTTGTACCAAGTAATAATTAATAATATTTGACAAAATGATTTAATGGTTCAAACAATAGTTTACCTTCAAAAAGGATCTATAAGATATATATACCGGAGTATATATTTACTGTACTGTGAATCCAAAATTTTCTCAAAAAAATATTACTCTTCAGTCCCTCCATTTACTGATAAGGTATCTATTTTGCTATTTTGGTCGTTTACTCTTAAGGTATTCATAAAAGGGTCTCACACATAACATCCACTCACTCTAATACCCACCTTATATAAAATAATAATATTCTTTAATCTGCAAAATGCAAATGATACCTTACAAGTGGACGTAGGGAGTACTTGTTAGAAAAGGATATAAAATCTTGATATGATAATTAAGGATGATAAATCTTCATCCAGATATATATGCAAAGTATAAATAAAGTAGTATAAGGTATAATTCGTACTTGTTAGAAAAGGATATAAGATCTTGATATGATAATTAAGGATGATAAATCTTAATCCAAATATATATGCAAAGTATAAATAAAGTAATATAAGGTATAATTATTACTATCTTCCTTCACCAAAAATACTAGATGTACCCCCATTTATTTAATATACTCCAATAAATTATAACCATATTTATAAGTATCACAAAACATACCTTAATTTAGATCATTTTAACTTTTTAATTGTAGACCATTTTAACCTTTTAATTATAAACACTCATGAGCTGTATATCCACCATTAAAACTTCCAAATCAAAGTTTTAGCACTGCTGAAGAAGAAGTCCATTCATAATTAAAACTTTATTGCCACTCCATCCAAGATTGTTCAGAAAGCCAAGCAAATTTTAATTTTTAAGTCTAAATAGGTGGAATTGAACAGTGTCATGAGAGATTTAGGCACTTATATCCCATAATCCCCAAGAACTTGGATCTCGGAACAGCTTTGATTTTCATCAAAGTTTACAATGTCGTCACCGGCACAAGCAGATTGCGCTATTCCCATGCCTGTTGTTTAGCCCATGAAAATTTATTGCCACCGAGGCCATTTCCAACCCAAGCTTTGGAATTCCGGAGATAATGGCCGATGGAATTTGCACCGGCCAGAATCTGTAGTTATCATACAGCGACGACCTTCCACCGACGCCACCATCAACCATTAGCTCATTTTCAAATTTTTATAAATTTAAGTTACTCCCCCTTTTAAAATGACGAAATCATTATGAAGCTCTAAAAAATTCATGGTCGGTCCCTTTTTATTCTTTTTCTGGGATGTCGATAATATTTTTTAAAGTAATGAAGATAACTTTGGGTTTGAATAATTTTGAAAGTTATCTTTAATATATTTCTCTTTGAGGTATTTTAGTCTTATTAAATAAAGAGATATTAGTTTAAATTTTATTGGGGTTTATTTAGTATTTTTTGGAGTGCGAATCGCAGTCCCCATAAATTAATCACTCAACTCTGTCCCAATAATACTTACACACTTTTATTTTAATCTATCTCAAAAGTACCATACTTTAAAAAAAATAATAATAAACAAATATCAACAACTTTACCATAATAAAATATTATGTAGGCAAAAACTTGTGTGTTCCCGTGTGCCCATGCCCTTTAATATTAAATTGTATATCTTTTAGTATAAAGATGTGTATTCTTTATTTTTTGAAAAAAATAAAAAATATTAATGAAAATTTATACCCTTTATTTTCTGAAAATATAAAAAATATTAATAAAAAGTGTATATCTTTTAGAAAAAAATGATGTACCCTTATTAATAAAATGTATAACCCTTTTAAACAAAATGGTGTACCTGGACACTTTCCCCACATAGGAACCCAAAAGATTGGCCAACTCTTAAATAGTATCACATCATTTTTTAAGGGTTATTCTAGGGTGCACCCATAATTTATAGGTTTAAAGGTGGGGTATTGGGTAATTTTTTTATTTTTTAATTATTTAATTTAATTAATGGTAGAAATTATAATAAAAATTGATCTAATGGTTGATATTGTTCAAGTGCACCGGTGCACCATAGTCGAACTCCCATTTTAAACACAATATAAATACTCCCTCCGTTTCGCACCAAGGGTCTCTTTTTTCCATTTTAGTCGTCCCACCGAAAGGGTTCCCTTTCCTTTTTTATACACATGAGTCCCACATTCACCCACTAATACAATTAAAACATGGGGTCCACACTCCCATTAATATAACTACACATTACACATTAAATAATAATACTTGAATAAAACAAAATGCACCCTTGGTGCGGGATGAAGGGAGTATAGTTTTTCCGTGCCACCAAATATATCACGTGCATCCCTAACAAGAGAAGTATACATCCCTACACTCCCTTTTCTTTCCTCTCTCTCTCCATCGTATCTTACTATAAAATTAATAATCGCGAATTTTACCCAATTAATCATAATCGCCCTAAATTTTCCGTTGCAGAAAGAATTTCACCCAAAAAAATCACGATGTCGTCCGAAATTGAAAGTAAAAAGAGGAAGATGGCGAAGGCGATGGTGATGAAGAAAGAGGTGGTTGATCGATTGAGTGATTTGCCTGATTCTTTAATTATTCGCATACTTTCTTTCATGAGCTCGCCAGCAGGCTTACTCAACATATGGAATCAGTCGTATACTCGTGAAGAAGCTCCCAATGTGAAGAAAACAGCAGTGACGAGTGTGTTGTCTGAGAGATGGCGCTATCTTTTGGCTGAATTGCCGGTGCTCAGTTTCCGGGAGAAAATTCGGAAAAGATTAGCAATGGTATGGTTAACAGGACTCTGGGTATTCAACAATGTGGCTTGAGTTTTCCATGAAAAGTAAGACCAAAGTGGTATCTTTGGCGCTTCCTCCTCGGGAGAACTCAGCCAAATATGCTGTCCCGGATATGTTTTATGTCAGTTCATGGTTGACAGAGTTGGAATTGGAAGATTGTAGGGTTGCCCCTCGGAGTAGAGTAGAGTGGAGATGTTTGAGTAGATTAGAGTTGAGTGGGATGAAGTTGAGGGAGGAAGTAATTGAGAATATATTATCGGGATGTCCAGTTCTGTATAGTTTGGGTGTAGATCAGTGTTGGGGGTTCAATCGTTTGAATATCAAGTCTCCCAGTGTTGGTAAACTGGGAGTATGGGATTACTCATTGGATGTACCTTTGCTGGAGATTTCATATACAGTATTTGGACATTAAGTCGATAGGTGAGGCTAAAAACAGAAAGATCCGGTCGAGGAACAACATCCCATCTGTGGTGAAAACTTTCATTGATATCAGGCCTTGTGATGGTTTTAAGGTGGCTACTTTGGAGGATAAGAGTGATGCCAAGGAATGGATTGAAGCAACTAGCCATATTCAGGAGCTTCACTTCACAGAACACTTATTTATGGTATGGTGTGCAGTGTAGTGTAGTCATGCTTCTTGTCACAAGAAACATAAACTTCTGTTTTTGTTTATTTTGCAGTTAGTATCAGAAGCAGTGGCGGATGGATGGCAGATTCCTCAATCTAAGTGGGTATCTTTGGAACTGGAAACCGGCTCGCTTGAAGCTTCGGACAAGGCCACCATTGTTGCCCTTGTAAGCCTGCTCGAGTCTTCTCCCCAACTTGAGAAACCTGAGGTGTCCATCTGGCCGCGAGAATACATAAGTATTCGTGTTATGTTGCTACAGAATTAGGCATTGGTAAATTTGTTTAAGTAGTGCAATATTAATAGGAGTAGTGAAGTTTGTTGTTCAAGTATGTTGAAGTGTTTGTTTTGTTTGATGTAGGATCCTCTTGATCATCAACCTCTTATGAATGATGATTTCAGCTGCTGCGACTATTTGCATTTGAAGACAGTTGTAATTGCAGAGGATGATGTTCCAATGGATGTTGATAAAGTACTATTGTGCTTAGAAGGGCTACGGTGTTGGAAAAGATGACGATTCTGGTGGATGTGGATTTTAGACCTGAGTTGAAGAAAATGGCGGAAGAAGTGAAGTCATATCCGATATCATCCAAACAAGCACAAGGATCATCCCTTGGATTTTTAATCTATGTTTGAAGTTTTATTAATATTGGACAGTTGATTTGGTTGTATCTATATTTCATTAGACTTGTTGCTAGTGTAAATGAACTAGTGTTTCCTACCTTTGTAGTCCTTAATAAGCAAATCAAAAGGAAAGCCTGTTAACTACTTAACTCCACATTCTAAAGCTGTTGCCTTCTACTTGAATAGACTCTTAAGTTCTCTCGTCTTAGTATTTCTGTCTTTGGCCTTTTGAAGTTTAGACTGCAGAAAAAGACAGATCAAAATGTGCATAACTTGTGTACATGACATAGCTTGTGAATAAGTGCACTATAAGAAAGTTATTAATCCATCTCCTATACTAGGTTAGGGTGTTATAATGGGAGTAAAACTGAAGGACTCCACCAAGAGTATGATATGATGTTATTACTACCCCAAAGCACACGTTTCCAAAAAATTATTTTCAAGATATATTCACTTTTAATATATTATGATCCTCCGCCGAAAGTTTCCCATTTTATTATATTGGACGTCTCATTCAAAGTTCTCATTTTCCCGTAAAAAGGGTCCACCACTACCCATCACATTCCTCTAATACAACTATCCAATACACATAAAATAATAATACTACTCCTTAATCCACGTGCAAAACGGAAACGGCCATCTTTGCCCGGGACGGAGGGAGTATCAAAAAGGAAACGACCACCTTTGCCCGGGACAGATGGAGTATTAACTTTTAGAGTTGATATCCTATGCACCTAAGTACTCACTTGCATCCATATGTATATAAATATATATATGTTTCTTAATAATTGTATATCAATTTTGTTTACATTCAGTTTTTCATTAAAAAAAACTAACATAATATTTACTAACAAAGTATATTCATTAATGTATCTATTTTTATTCATTAGTGCATATGTTTTTTATCTACCTCGCGTAACTTCTAATATATTACGATATGATATATTAATAATTTATGCAGTTATAGATTCTTGTTGTTGGTATGATCTGCCATCAGCCATCTCAATCAATCAGTTTCTGCATTTACTTTATCGATTTGGGTTCGGAGTCCGGCGATCAATGGGTTCGGTATCTGGCCTCGGCCCTGTAGGAAGCGAAGTTAGTACTTGGGCCTTATATTCTATGAAGCACTTGGGCTGGCCTTTTATCTTTGTGAGTTGGGCTTATTGAGGAATTTTGGGCCTAAATATATTTAGGGGTATAAACCCTGCAATACTAAGTATCAATAAAAACACTCGCATATAAAAATAGAGAATTATAAAGAATTAAATATAGTAACTACTTCCTTAAATAGGATATAATGCTCTAATTCATTAGCATTAAATGAGTATTTAACAAATAAATCCTTAATTAAACTCAGGCCATATATGACATAAACCATTAAAATTTATACAACTAATTGTGTGAACACGTTTAATAAAAGACTTGGGCAACACTATTTATATTTTGTTTGGAACAAAGGTTACTTGCTATAAATTTTTTGGAAATAGGAGACTTTAAAAAAAATTATTATTATTATTATTATGGAATTATATCTACGTTGCAATACAACATCTACGTAAAATATGTATGCAACTCATGCCGGTCCTCTAATTTCCGGGTCTCCGTGCAAATTTTATATATGACCTTTATATATATATATATATTAACAATAGTTAGATAACCTATAATAATTTGATGTGACGTTTTCTTTGTTACCTTGTAATTAAATGAGTAACATGAAGGAAAAAGAAAGAAAAATTATATTCTAATCTAACGTGTAAACTTTTAGGACAAGAAATTAGATTTCTCCTATTTATTATGTGTCAATCAATAAAGATATAGCATAGAACAAACAAAAATGTTAAAGGACTTCCCGTGTTTTCTGCTAAAACTCAAATTTAAATGAATGTGGAAAAGATAATAAAATTATGCCAACTAAGACATTAGGTGTGTATATTCATATTTTCTATAAATGAAATAAATACACCTCCCATTGCTCAATAAAATATTCTTTTTTTACGTAGCTTAAAAAGTATTACAAATGAAATTTTTTTTTTTAAAAAGCTCATTAAATAGAATTAATACAAATTGAATGCATAGAAATTAATTATGTGCACTTAAGGTGCACGAAACACTTAACTCCATTGACAAAGTCTCTTGTGAGACGTTATTTAGATGAGACGGTTTGTAAGAGATGTTAAAGTATGTCTATTATTTAGATAAAGTATGTTTAGTACTTGTTAAATTATGTTTTCTAAAGTATACTGTATTATACATTAAAGTATGATTTTAGCGTGTTATAACATAATTTATTATTAACATAATTTATTATTGACATATTTTAAGTACAAATAAGCATATTTTATCTATACAATTAGCATATTTTAGTGATGGGTCGACCCGTCTCACACCCGTCTCACAAATAATCCATCTCACAATAGAGTGTCTCAACTCCCTCATAAAATTTAGTATAATTTTTTTTTTAAACTTAAAATTTTGTCATAATTAGTTAAGGATTTAGTGGTAGACTTGTTGGTGTTAACAACTACACTACGTCAATAATTCACGCCAACCTTAAAATTTCCAACAAGTTGACTTAGAAATGCAAAACTTACTTTTTTTTGGTGGATTTGGCAGACAGGAGAGACATTATGCCAATCCTAGCATTAATCCGGATTAAATTCTTATAAATATTTAAAGTTTTTATAAAAATTTCAGTTCTTTTTTTCTTTAATATTATTTATAATTTTACTTTTTTAAATCTAGTTATTTATAGATGGTTACAAACGGTGTCACGATGATTATAAGGGGGCACTAGACCCTTGAATTTTAAAAATAAGTAATCTGGAGGGTATTTATAGATGCTAAAAATTAAATATAGATTAAAGTGGCTTAGTGGTTGACGTTTTTCTTATCCACTCGAACGTCACGGTTCGATCCATTTCCCTATAAAATATTATCACTTATTATTTATATTATAAATTATTAGGCAATTCTTAGATGACCCGTGGTCACCTGTGACCCCCTCATATGGGAGTGTGTGCACTTAAGGAGAGGTGCATACCCCCATGTGAAGGGGTCACCGGTGACCACGGGTCACCTAAGTAAGCCCCTTATTATTTATGAAATAATTTATTGCATCATTATCAATTTTCATCGATCGTGAGACGGTCTCACACAAATCTTTACCTTTTTCATTTATTCCCATTTCTTTTAATTTTCTTTTTCATTTTATCTTTATTTATTTTATTTTTTTCTATTTATCTCCTATAAAGAATTAGGCTAATTATAGTGTGCACTGAAGTGCACCCTAAGATAGGGTGAACTCATATACAAATATAAACAAAAACATATACAATTATGAGCAAAAATGTATACAATTTAATTGTTAGTTTTTAAATGAAAAATTGAGTGTAAAAATATACAATTATTACACTATTCAATAAAAAGTTATACACATATGAATATTAGTTTTTTAATGAAAAACTTAGTGTGAAAAAAGTATACAATTATTACAAAACAAGTATATAAATAGAATAACATATATACAAAATAGAATAAAAAGTCATACATATATGGGTGCACCCTTGCACTGGGTGCACCTAATATACACTCAAAGAATTATTCCTAAATTCTTTTTCAGTAAATTATTTTCTAATTATAATTTGTGGACTGACCCTAGTTAATTATCATCTTCATTTGAACCCGTCACTTATATATTTAGTGAAACTAAAAATGATAAGATTAAAAAGAAAAAAATAATAATAAAAAATTGTATATAGTAGTTGTACCGCTGACCAAAAATCACGAGAATGGATGTAAATTGCATGTTTTAAGTGGAAATACTAGGCTATTCGATTGATTCTACTTATCCGGTTTCTTGGTCATCCACTTTCACCACTGACTTAACAGACTAAACCCCACCCCCACCCCCAAAACAGACTTTATCTTTTTCCTTTTTTTCCTTTTATTTTAAATTATTATTTGGAGGATTATTACTAGATACACTACAAAATTCTTAATTACTATGAAATACAAACATACAAAAATATTATATCTTCCGTCCGCTTGAAAGAAGGTCTTTTTTCTATTTCGGTCGTCCGTCTCAAAGAGGGTCATTTTCTTTTTACACACATGGGACACACACACACCCACTAATACAATTAAAATATGGGACCCACATTCTCACTAATACAACTACCCATTACACATTAAATAACAATACTCCTTAATCAACGTGCACAAAAGCAAAATGTCATCTTTCAAGCGGACGGAGGGAGTACTACTAACTACAAAAATATATAGTGATATTCCAATATTGCCCTTACAATTTGCTGCACATAAATTAGGATTGGCAACGGGGCGGGTTTTAACTATACCATCTCCAAACCGTTTGAAAATTTTTATCCCTGAACCCGCCCCATACCCCATCGGGGAATTAATTTTGCATCCCATCCCCACCCCTATCGGTGTCAAGTATCCCGTACCCAAACCGAAATCTTTTTTTTTAAATTTATTATAATTATTATATTATTTTAAAAATAATAAAATTATAATTTAAAAAAATTTAAAATACATAAAAAATATAAATTAATTACAAGAGCCATATGATGTTTAATTCAAAGTTTACGCATATTATTACTTTTATTGAAATATATATATATATATATATATATATATATCGGGGCGGGGTATTTAAATACCGTCCCAGCCCTTTTTTTTATTTTTTCGGTTTTTCCCGAAACCCGAATCATACCCGGTTAAAGTAAAAAACCGCCCCAATCAGATCGAAGTCGGCTCGGTTGACTTCGGTTTCGGATTCCGTTTCCATCCCTAACATAAATGTTTATGTACAGCAAAAGTGTGTGCAGTAAAAAAAAGTGAAGTGTGTGCAGTAAAAAAAGTGTGTGGAACAAAAAAGTGTGGTGGTCCGGCGGTGGTCCGTTGGTGTTCCGGCGGTTGGTGAGGGTTTAGGATTTGTGTTTAAAAGTATATGGGTTTAGGGTTATATTTGGTATTTTACTTTAATATTTTGTATGTGAGAGTGTAACAACAAATATTGTATTTATAATAAAATAAATAAAAGTTAATTACAAAGATAATCCAGAAAGATTGAACTTGATAATTAAGGAAATAATCTCTATCGATCCTCTGATTCTTCTCTCGAACCAATTTGGACTTTGACTTGACTTGTTGACTTGTGTATTGAGTCGGATCTTCAGTTGAAGTTTGTCCGAACTCGGATTTGGATTTTATAACGTTAATCCAGAGGCGTCAAGCCTTTGTTTGGATTAAACGTACTTGATCCGAAGAACACTCGATCTGGGGGGCTTAACACCTTAATCCCGGGTCGTATGCTGTTCTTGGCGCGAAGAACACCGAAGAACTTAGTATATGAAGAACGCTTGATTTGGGGGGCTCCGCACCTTAATCCCGAATCGTTTGCCGTTCTTGACTTGAAGATGCTTGAAGATCTCAAGGGAGCGCTGCTCGTGTTCTTGATCTCTTCAGAGCGTTTATGTCTTCAAGTATTTGAGTGTGTCTGGAGTGAATGAAGGAGGGCTCCTTATATAGGTGAAGGATGAGGATACTCCATAAATATCTCGCAATCTGATTGGTCCATGACAGATTTGGCCTGGTTATGCGGGCTTGGGCCGTTCCAAATATATCACAGCTTGATTGGTCATTGCTTAATTTGACCTAATTCTGGAACCTTCCATGCTTTACTTAACTTAGGGGTCAAGCTTTACTTAATTTAAACCCTACTTAATTTGTTGGGTATTAAATTAATTATCAATTATTTATTAATCTATTTTAGGAATTAATTTATTAAATCTCCAAAATAAAATATAATAAATTAAAATTGATATTTAATCAATAAAATCCACGTGTTGCCATTTGATTGGACCGTGAATTTTAATTGCTTACAAATGCCCCCTTGCGATTTGTTCACGGACAGAATGTCTTGTTGTGAAGGAATCGCAAAAGATTTGTTTCTTGTTCACCAAGATTTCATGACCCTTACCCAAAATTATCAAAGTTATTTGTAGTAAAGAATCTCCTACAATTTTGTAGAGCTTGCGCACCTCACAATAATCTCCATAATTATCCATGAGTCCACTAGTAGCTTCTATAATTATCCACAAATAATTTCCATAATTATTCATGAGTCCATAATTATCCATGAATCCACTACTATATAATGGTACTTCATGAACTCAATTTTTTTCATCAAAGCTATCCAACAAACAAGATATTCAACTCGTCGAGGTGGAGAGTAGTCGACGGCGGACCACCCATGGTGGTTGCTTGTCGGGCTCGCACCGTGAGGTGGAGAGCAATCAATGGTAGACTACCCATGGTAGTTGCTTGTTGGGCTCGCACCTCCGATGATGTTGGGATAGAGAGTAGTCAACGGCGGACCACCCATGGTGGTTGCTTGTTGGGCTTACATCTCCGACGACGTTGGGATAGAGAGTAGTCAACGGCGGACCACCCATGGTGGTTGCTTGTTGGGCTCACATATCCGATGACGTTGGGATAGAGAGTAATCAACGGCGGACCACCTATGGTGGTTGCTTGTTGGGCTCACATCTCCGACGACGTTGGGATAGAGAGTAGTCAACGGCGGACCACCCATGGTGGTTGCTTGTTGGGCTCACATCTCCGATGACGTTGGGATAGAGAGTAATCAACGGCGGACCACCCATGGTGGTTGCTTGTTGGGCTCACATCTCCGATGACGTTGGGATAGAGAGTAATCAACGGCGGACCACCCATGGTGGTTGCTTGTTGGGCTCACATCTCCTTTGACATTGGGATAGAGAGTAATCAACGGCGGACCACCCATGGTGGTTGCTTGTTGGGCTCACATCTCCGATGATGTTGGGATAGAGAGTAATCAACGGCGGACCACCCATGGTGGTTGCTTGTTGGGCTCACATCTCCGATGACGTTTGTGGCGAAGATATGAAATAGATCCGACCGTGCGACTCAGTGTTGTGACGAGCAATGACGGTAAGCGGCATCCCGTAATGGCTTGATTTTATTTTTTTTGATGCTGGAGTCAGAAGTCACACGGTGTTTCCGGCGGCGGATCTGACCGGGCGGGCATACGCACACAAGAGATTAATTTAGAAAAACCTCACCCAAGAACACCATTTTCCGTTCAATTTTTATAACTCTATGAATGAGAAAACCCAATCTCCATCATCCATAATTTACCTCTACAAGTCATGAACGTGCTGTCCAAATTACAGTTGGATCTAACGGTTGGTTTGTGAGAAACGACTCTTTCCCCTCGACCGCGCAGAACTAAATCGCCCAAAACCTGACCTATTTTGTTTTGCTTATTTCCATCCACACAGAGTTTCAAACTCAATCTCCACCATTCAAAATATTTCTTCTCAAGTTTTAAACGTGCTGACCAAATTTCAGCTCGATCCAACGGTTTAAACTCCGGTTATTGCCTCTACAATATTACAACGCAGACTTTCTCATAAAAATATGATTTTTTTTTCTTCCTCTTTTTTCGAAAATCCGAGAGATAGAGAGAGGGGATTTGATTGATCTTGTGGAAGAAGAAAGAAGTGGTACCAACCCAAAGACCCACGTCTTTTCCTCTCTTCCTTGGAGGAGAAAGAAGATCTTTTTCAAATTTGGAAAGTGGAGCAGTGCGTCCTTTCCCCTTAGTTTTCAACTATTCTCACGTGGAATTGATTTGTGAAATAAATTAGAAAGAATTATTTCTATATTTGCCATACAATTGCCACCATAATTAATTTAAATAAATTGGGGAAAATTCCTTGCATATTTCCTACCATCTTCACCGTAAATTGGCCTGCATATCATTGGAAAATTTCTTCCATATTTTCATAAAATCTCATATGGCTTGGCCCGTTACTTTTCACTTGGGCCTTCAATTAAATCAACCCATTTAGGCTAATTAATTCAATTGAGTTTTAATTGATGCTTAATCTTCCATATTTGTGTTGGGCCATGAGTAAAGAAGATATTTATGTCCTTAGGCTTCAATCAACTTAGAACAATTGCAAATCAACACTTGGACTTCCATATTTTGAGCTCCGCTCCTCATGAGTTAATTTATTTATAAAATTTAGACTTATTAATTAATTGACCCAATAAATTTATTTTAGGCCCTTTAATTAATTAAATCCATAAACTTAAATTAACTTGAATCCCACAACCACTATGAGAAATTGTGATTATTACAACAATCAAAGGCTTTGAACTTCTTTCACCCCTCCAATAAATTTCCTTCACCGAATTTTACGTTCCCATCTTTCTCCTTGTCAGCCCTTTTCCTCTCAATTCATTTATATTTCATCTTATTCTTTGACTGACAATCTTGAAGTATTGGCCTGAATTATGACTGAACTTAGCAGAGTGCTAAGCTGCCTACGTACCTCTTCGCAGAGGATCAAGTCATAACGTAGTTCAAAGAGACATAATTTAGTTTGAATGGGGGGTGCCGTGCACAGTTTATACTCATGCGGGCCAGGAGTGACTATTCTTTAACCACTTTAGACAAAGTAGGATATTTAATGCTTTAACCACTTAAAATATCTGAGTGGAGTGAATTAATAGTTTAACCACATATAATTACCTTTGGTGGGTGTCGTGCACAGTTTATACTCATGCGGACCAGGAGTTTGTCGTACACAGTTTATACTCATGCGGACCAGTAGTAACATGCAGTTTAGGCTCGTGCGTCATGGAGCATTGTACATGTATTTGTTTTACGCGTAGTAGCGTTTCAAGAACTTCCCATTTATGGGGCCAATGTTCACGCCATCTTCTGAGATCAACTTGTATGCGCCATTTGTATAGGCTTCCTTCACAACATAAGGGCCATCCCACTTGGGTAGAAACTTATTTCCAACGCGATGGGTGACTACTATAGGTCTTCTCACATCAAGCACTAAATTACCAACTTGAAAAGAACGTACCCTCACCTTCTTGTTGTATGTTCTAGAAAGGCGAGATTGGTAACACTCAAGTCTTTGTTGTGCTTCCAACCTCCTTTCATCTAACGCTTCTAACTCTTGAAGACGTAACTTCGCATTTTCTTCCTCGGTGAGGCCTTCTTGTATGGCTATCCTCAAAGAAGGAATTTGCTTTTCAAGAGGCACAACAGCCTCAACACCATACACCAAGGAATACGGAGTGGCTTGAGTAGGTGTTCTATAAGTGGTGCGGTATGCCCATAAAGCTTCATTTATTCTTTCATGCCAATCTCTTTTCGACTTGGACACCACCTTCTTTAACAAACTGCACAATGTCTTATTGAAAGCTTCGGCAAGACCATTAGCAGCTGCGTTATACATTGAAGATTTCTTTTGTTTGAAATCAAACTTCTCACATAGCTTATCAATCCAACTGTTGCTGAATTGCTTTCCATTATCAGTGATGATGTAGCGCGGGACACCATATCTATAAATGATGTTGATCCGAATGAAATCAGCAACATTTTCTTTCTTTACTTCCCTCAGAGGCACAGCTTCAGCCCACTTTGAAAAGTAATCAGTTGCAGCAAGAATGTAGAGATGACCACCAGAAGACTTTGTAAGCGGCCCCACCACATCTAACCCCTAAGCATCAAAAGGCCATGAAGCGACTGTCGGATGTAAAGGCTCCGGAGGTTGATGAATCAAATTTCCATGGAACTGACAAGCTTGACATCTTTGTGCATAATCCATGCAATCCTTCACCATGGTTGGCCAATAGTAGCCCATCCTTTTAATTCTGAAATGTAGCTTCGGTCCGGATTGATGAGCACCGCAAATTCCAGAGTGAGCCTCCTCCATTGCTTGAATAGTTTCTTCCTTACCCAAGCATCTCAAGAAAATTCCATCGAATGATCTTCTATAAAGTGTACCCTTAAAGTAGATGAACCGAGGTGCCCGACGCCGAATATCAACCCTTTGTCGTGGATCGTTAGACAACTTATCATATTTTAAATAATCCACAAGTGGTTGGCGCCAATCTTCTTCTTCAATTTCGAAAACCTCCACCACATGATTTTCAACTTCTTCATAATCATCATCTTCAAAGATTGGTGGTACAACCCAACTTCTACACACCGGTATTTGAATTTGCGTTTCTGGCATAGCTATAGTTGATGATAACTTAGCGAGGGCGTCAACTTGCTTATTCTCTCTTCTAGACAGATGCTTAATATCAACATCACCGAGATAACCCATAAGCTTTTGAGCATACTTGTAGTAAGGGAACAACTCGGGCTTCTTCACTTCATACACTCCAAGGAGTTGATTTATCACCAATAGCGAATCACCATGCACTCTAAGGTGTAACTGCTTTATATCGATGGCCATTTCCAAACCAAGTATGAGTGCTTGATACTCAGCCACATTGTTAGAGCAATTTTCTGTTAAGGAAAATGAGAAAGGTAGCACTTCACCACTGGATGTTACAAACACGACTCCCGCACCAGCTCCCTCTCTATGAGATGCTCCATCGAAATACATCTTCCAAGGAGAAACTATGTCCACAGTGAAAGCATCTTCATCGGGGAGTTCATCAGATAGTTCCCATTCAGCAGGCATTGGATGATCAGCTAGAAAATCTGCCAACACTTGTCCTTTTACGGCCTTTTGAGGAACGTACACGATCTCAAACTGTTGAAGTTGGAGATACTATCTTGCAAGCTGATCAGAGAGTACTGGTTTTGACATGACAAATTTTAGTGGGTTGACTTTCGAAACTAGCCGAACTGTGTGAGCTTGAAAATAATGTTTCAACTTCTGAATTACGAAGATAAGGGATAAGCAGATCTTCTCAATGGGTGAATACTTCAACTCGTTTGGAGTCATGGTTCTACTTAGATAATATAGAGCTCTTTCTTTACCATCATCATTTTCTTGTGCAAGTAAAGCTCCCACAGAACGCTCTTGAGCAGCTAGATAAAGGACTAATGGACGTCCCGGTATTGGAGCACTCAACACTGGTGCCTTCATCAAGTATTCTTTAATGCTGTTGAAAGCATTATTGCAAGCTTCATCCCATTCGAATATGCTGTCTTTCTTCATGAGATGACTAAATGGTTGGCACCGACCAGCTAAGTTTGATATGAATCTCCTTAAGTATGCCAACTTTCCTTGCAGACTTTTGAGTTCATGTATGTTCCGAGGCACATGCATTTTCATGATTGCGTCAATCTTTGCTTTCTCAATCTCAATCCCTCGACGGCGAACAACAATCCCCAGAAATTTCCCGGATGAAACTCCAAATGCACACTTGAGTGGATTCATCTTGAGTTGATGCTCTCTTAATCGTTCAAACACTCGCCTTAGATCATGGAAATGATCTTTCTTTTCCTTTGATTTCACCACAATATCATCAACATAGCATTCGACAATCTTATGAAGCATGTCATCAAATATCTTTTGCATGGCTCGCTGATAAGTGGCACCAGCATTCTTTAAGCCAAATGGCATAACATTATAGCAATATATCCCTTTCGGGGTACGAAAGGCAGTCTTCTCTTGATCCTCAGGAGCCAAACCAATTTGATTATAGCCAGATGACTCATCCATAAATGAAAGGACCTCATGCCCCGTTGTTGCATCAATCATGAGTTCAGTAATTGGTAATGGAAAGTCATCTTTCGGACATGCCATATTCAAATCTCGAAAATCAACACATACTCTGAGTTGTCCATTTTTCTTTCTTACCGGCACGATATTGGAAATCCAGGTAGGATATTTGACTTCTCGGATCTTGCCTGTTTCGAGAAGCTTATTAACCTCGTCCTCAATCAAAGGAATCAACTCTGGTCGAAATCGACGCTGCATTTGTTTAACCGGCCGAGTTCCCTTTTTAATGGACAAGTGGTGCACTACAATTTTCGGATCTAAGCCTGGCATTTCCTTATGCGACCATGCAAAGACATCTCTGAATTCTCGCAAAAGGCTGACATACTTTGTTTCTTCTTCAACATTTAGCAGAGCACTTATGTAGGTAGGACGTAGGTCATTTTCATCACCTAAGTTAATTTCTTTCAACTCATCAACAGTGGCTTTCACTCCTTCTTCAAATTGTGGAGGGGCATCTTCAGCATCTACTTCCTCCATTTGAGAATCTTCCACAGCAGTAATATGATTGGTGGAAGCTACACTTTCTCTATCATCACTATCATCTTTAGTAAAGATAATTCTTTGCACCTTATCTTTCAACACTCTTCCACTTGAGACAGTCAAGATATTTCGCCGATTGATGCGAGAATGATTTTGACTCCGAAGTTTTCGGAGATTAAGGGACTTGATATGATTTTGCCTCCTACACTTCCCTTTACAGGGTCCTAGCCTTTCGAAGACACTCCCAAGCCTTTCAAAAACAGATATTCTCTTGACTTCCCTACTACTTGCGTCAAACATATCCTCCGTGGATAAAGCTTCTCCCTCGGTGATATAATTTGTACTTGCTCTTCTAATTGCAATGCGGACTGGCTTTTGAGGGACATATCCCAAACCTGGCTTAGCCTTCTTAATAGTGTGACCATCATTTTTCAATATTTTCTGAGTAACATTGAGCCCATGTCCTGGTGGGTTGATAGTTTCTTAACACACCTTGCTCGCCATCGCTTGTTCCCTTGGTTCATAACCAGCCTTCATAAGGAGTTTATAAGCTTGTGGACTATACGACTTGGTTATTTCGGCTTCAAACACTTCACCATGTTCGGTCTTTGGTCCTTCAATAGGACGTGTGAACCCTTTGAGTGGTGGAGAAGAAAGTTTACTAGCATCAATTTTTGTTAAAGGCAATGTCAACTCTTCCGAGGTCTCAAGCCCTTTGCCTTTGTTCTCCTTGAGAGTGGCAGATGATTTACTACCCTCCTCATCCTTTATTTGTTTATTGCCCCCATTATCTTGCACTGGGGCTTCTTCACGCTTTACTTCCTTTGTACTCTTGAAGAAATATTTAGCATCGGCAAAGTAAGCTTCAGCTTCAGTAAACGGTTTGTCGTCACCGAATACTCTTTTCACGTTGTCACCTTCACTATATTTGAAGCACTGGTGTAATGTAGAAGGAATCACACCATTCTCATGTAGCCATGGGCGCCCCAAAAGCATGTTGTACGAAGTTTTTGCATCGATAACATGGAAGAGGACTGTGGATTTCATCTCATCAATTCGCAAATCAAGAACTATTGTGCCCAGAGTCCTTTGTCCCTCATGGTTGAACCCTTGGATCATCAATCAGCTATGATTGAGTTCATCCATTGGTATTTCTATCTTCTTCAACATTCTCAAGGATAAAATATTCACTGCTGAACCTCCATCAACAAGTATGCGATTCACTCGCATCCCTTTAGTGTAACCAGTCACAAATAGAGGCCGATTATGAGATTGCATACCCAACAACATATCTTCATCCGTGAAGGTCACCTTCATGGAGTAAGCTTTACCCTTAGTTTCAAGTTGTTCACTTTCATTGTCCTCATTCACGACATGACATGAGCCTTCATTATGACTTTCTTTTACAGAAGTGAAGTTTGTGCCCGCCTCATCTTCTAACACGATTTTCCCTTCCTTAACCAGTTGCATGATCTTTTCCTTAAGAACGAAACAATCATGAATTGGATGACTCACCAACCTATGATATTTGCAGTATTTTGGGTCATTAGTTCGGCCGGCTTCTTCTGGATGTTTCATCTCAGGAAGATCAAGGAGCTTATTTTTCATCAGATCATCAAATATGCCAGAAAGGTCTGAGTTCAGAAATGGATACTCTTTTTCTTGCGTCTCCTTCAGAGTCAACCTTCTTTGCCCCCACTTTTGGGCAACTTGCTTCCCTTTGTCTTTCTTATCATTTTCATTCTTTCGAACCTTGACCGTCATAATATTTGTGGCCATTGACTCTTTGTTGGAACTTTTAGCATAGGACTTGCCCCCCCTTTTGAAATCTTGTTTATCTTTAGACTTGTAGGAGTCCGACATCGGTGAATGTTTGATTCCACTAGCAGCCATACTTAATTCCATGTCATGGGCCCTAGTAGCCAACTCTTCGAAAGTCTTAGGTTGAATTCCTTTGAGTATATAAAGGAGATTCCATTCCATCCCTTGGATACACATCTCAATAGCAGACTCTCCGGATAATCGATCCTTGCAATTTAAACTCAAATTTCTCCATCGATTGATATAATCAATCACAGGTTCTTCCTTCAATTGACGAATATTAGTTAACTCAGTCATGCTAACAGTTCTCCTCGTGCTGTAAAAACGATTAAGGAACTCATGTTCCATTTGTGCCCAACTATCAATGGATTCAGCTTGCAAGTCGATATACCAATCAAATGCATTTCCTTTGAGAGAGCGAACGAACTGCCTTATCATGTGGTCTCCATAAGTACCAGCGTCATGGCAAGTCTCAATAAAGTGTGCTATATGCTGCCTCGGGTTTCCTTTGCCATCAAACTGTTGGAACTTGGGAGGCTGGTAGCCAACTGGCAACTTCAAGTTGTCCACTCTTTTCGTGTATGGCTTGACATAAGTAACAGTAGGCTTGGAATTCTCCTCAAACCTTTCTTTTATTGTTCCAAGTATAATATCCTTGAGTTGATCCACTTGGAGTATTCCATCAGCTGAAAGTGGCAATGTCCCTTGAGTTTGCTCCTTTTCAATAGCCTGGCGCCTTGTGACCTCTTCCACTTCACTATCGTCCATGACTCCTTTTCCGTTTGCATGGCTAGTCTCCGCGATGTCTCTTTTCATCAATTGGGAGATCTTTGTGTCTTGAGCTTCTATGTGTTTCGTGAGCCCCTCGATAGCTTTCATCATGTTTGCTAATTGTTCCTCAATAGTCGTGGCGCCTGCCATCATTACTGGAGCTGCAACGGAGTCAGATGAAGAGTTTGAAGATGCAGAATCTTCATCACTATCATCTTTCATAGGTAGTTGTTTTCTCGAAGCCTCCTCAACCGAAGGGTTGGATCCAGATGAGGCTTTCGAACGAGCTTTTTCTGACATGCTCCTTGTAACAACAGCAACATATTCAGTCAATGCCTCTGAGAGCTTAGAAGCAGCAGTCCTACCTACAGTAATCTTGACAGGAGTCATATCGTACTTCGAGCTTGTAGAGAGAAGAGATGAGAGGTAGAGAGAGTCCCACTGGGCGTGCCAAAATTTGTAACAACAAATATTGTATTTATAATAAAATAAATAAAAGTTAATTACAAAGATAATCCAGAAAGATTGAACTTGATAATTAAGGAAATAATCTCTATCGATCCTCTGATTCTTCTCTCGAACCAATTTGGACTTTGACTTGACTTGTGTATTGAGTCGGATCTTCAGTTGAAGTTTGTCCGAACTCGGATTTGGATTTTATAACGTTAATCCAGAGGCGTCAAGCCTTTGTTTGGATTAAACGTACTTGATCCGAAGAACACTCGATCTGGGGGGCTTAACACCTTAATCCCGGGTCGTATGCTGTTCTTGGCGCGAAGAACACCGAAGAACTTAGTATATGAAGAACGCTTGATTTGGGGGGCTCCGCACCTTAATCCCGAATCGTTTGCCGTTCTTGACTTGAAGATGCTTGAAGATCTCAAGGGAGCGCTGCTCGTGTTCTTGATCTCTTCAGAGCGTTTATGTCTTCAAGTATTTGAGTGTGTCTGGAGTGAATGAAGGAGGGCTCCTTATATAGGTGAAGGATGAGGATACTCCATAAATATCTCGCAATCTGATTGGTCCATGACAGATTTGGCCTGGTTATGCGGGCTTGGGCCGTTCCAAATATATCACAGCTTGATTGGTCATTGCTTAATTTGACCTAATTCTGGAACCTTCCATGCTTTACTTAACTTAGGGGTCAAGCTTTACTTAATTTAAACCCTACTTAATTTGTTGGGTATTAAATTAATTATCAATTATTTATTAATCTATTTTAGGAATTAATTTATTAAATCCCCAAAATAAAATATAATAAATTAAAATTGATATTTAATCAATAAAATCCACGTGTTGCCATTTGATTGGACCGTGAATTTTAATTGCTTACAGAGAGTATTTTTTTTAAATCAATGTATCTCACAGTAATATGGGTACAAAGTGTGTACCTAGAAGTAATTTTTTCTTATTTTATTTTATTTTATTTTATTTTATTTTATTTTATTTTAAGGACTATATACCTCGGAGTATGGTGCGTTATGGTAACTCGTTCATGGAGTGCTTTTCATAACAAAGAATAGAGCAAGTCTAGTAAGATTCATCTCATGGGATCATTTTGCTATTTTTTTCAAGGGATGATTTTGGATGAGAATTCTAATCCTAATCCAATCCATTAATATAACATGTTTTTATTTTGAATGATATATGTATATACTCCCTCTCATTTTAATTTTTATATATTTTTTATTTTTACGTCTCATTTTAATTTTTACATTTCTCGTTTTATTAAATAAGATCAAACAAACTAAGCAAAAGCAAAACTAAAATTTAAATAGGAGGATTAAAGTATTCAATTGAAGGTGGGCTGATGGGCTCTGCACTTATCTTCACATTTAATTTTGGAGTTCAACTTCAGTGCACCGGGTACACCGGTGCACTTAGATAATCTAAGTCATTAGATCATAAATATATTTAATCCTAACCACTAAATAAAATAAATTAATTAAAATTAAAAACAATAACCACCCACTAACTACCCCATTTACTCTATAAATTCTCAGATGCACCGATGCAATAAGTGCACCACAGAACAACCCTTAATTTTGTCTTCTTTTTCATCCTATGAAATTAATTTTATGCATGTGTTTTAATGTGAAAATGAATAAAAACTGTAATACCGTGAAAACTGACAAGAATTCTTCAAACTTAAGCAATTTGACTACGAATAGTAAACTTAAGTACTAGTAAAAATTCCATGCATTTAGACTGGCAGTCAGTGATATATTTAGAGTATACAATATTATAATTAACCACATGTTTATTATTTATTCTTTTAACTCTATAGTTTTTTTTTCCTCACAATCCATTGTACCTACATTCTTACGGTTGAAAATACAATATATTACAATTAAATACTAAGAGTAAAAATATTAATTGAATGAATCACAAACATAACATTAAAAAAAATGAAATTATAAATATACATTATAAATAGTATAAATATTTAATTTAAAAATCAAGGATATAAACTCTTATACCAAAGGGTATAACATAATACTAAATGATACCGTCTTCGGAAAGCGTGAGATTAAGGAGCACTGTGTTTTCAGGAATACTTAAATTTTAGCTTTAAAACTAAAGGAAGTTCCTATAATTTAGCGGTTGATTCGGTGAATTCAACTAGAGAATTAGTTTAAGGAGTTGATTAATATAAATAAATTATAGATTACTCCCTCCGTCCATTATCAATCTATCTATTTTATCATTTTAGGTCGTCCACTCTTACTCTATCTATTTCTCTTTTTAGACATATGAGACTCACCCACACACTAATACAATAAAAATAAGAGACCCACACACTCCACTAATACACCTACCCACTACACATAAAATAATAATACTCCTTAATCTACGAGCAAAAAACAAACGAATAGATCAATATTGGACGGAATGAGTATTATTTAATAAAGGAATATAATAAAGATTTAACTTGTCTCATAACCTATATTCTTATAACTCATTTCATAGGAGAGTCTCTTAATTTATTTGTTTAGCTGAATACAAAGATATCTAACTTGTAATCGAATCAAGCAATTCAAATAAATTCATACTTAATTTATTTGTTTAGCTGGATACAAAGTAATCGAATCAAGCAATTCAAATAAATTCATACTTAATTTATTTGTTTAGTTGGATACACAGATATCTAACTCATAATCGAATCAAGCAATTCAAATAAGGCAAAAGTTCTTGTGCGCTCGGGGACACAGAAAGATGCTCCGTGTTCCAATGTGAACACAATCTTCCCCTCCAATTCTATTTAAATCTATGTTTTGCTAGGGATTTAAATTGTAAAGGGACATAAAAATTGTAAAGGCGCACAAAATGTGCTCCGTGCACCCGGGTGCATAGGAGCCTCCCTCTTCAAATAAATTCATACTTATAGGTGAGAAGATGATCCAAAATTAATAGTCCTTCAAGATTGAAGAGAATATCCAAAGTCATGGATTTAATCTCCTAAGTTGATAGTGCGCCACTTACTACAGGGCAAAGTTGAATTAATTAATGTTTAAACTTCCATATCCCAATCCAAATGAGTTGTTATCAATTTGTAATTTATGATTTTTTTTAATAACAAAATGTATTGATTTTAATAGAATAGTGTATACTATTTTATTAAAATGTAGTATTATTTTCTATATTGATCAATTTTACCAGGTAATATGATTTTCATAACAAACTACATTAGTTTCAATTTACTAATAAATTGTATAGTTTAGTTAATTTATTAATGTATATATTTATTAGTAAATTTACTTGAATAGAATCTGGATGTACACAATATTTTGTCTCTTAATAAATGATTTTAGGTATTGTATTCCACTATAATTCATAGAAATATATATTTATTTTTAGAATTTTAGTCTTAATTCAAAGAATATTTGTTCATATAATTAATATTTTTTCTTAGCATTTAGTAATTAGTGTTAATTAAAGGTATATATAATTATAACTTCACATTTTCCATTCATGATTTATTTTGAATTTAATATTTGTTCTTAAAATTTTATTTTAATTTAGGTATAATTATAATTAACAACAAATAATTAATTAAAATTAAAATAATATTAATAATAATTACATGCAGATCTCACATGCGGCCGGTCACATGCACTCCATCCTCGTGATTTTATTTGCTCAAATCACAAATTATAATTATAATTCTATTTCTAAATCTAACGTGAAAATAAATATTTCTAATTATATTGTTATACCATTAATTTATATATTTAATAGTAGGGTAAAAGGTTGGTGATACTAATTAGAGTAATAAATATTTGAAGGTCTTAGTCCATCAATCCAACCGGCCGGGTCGGAAATGAATGTGTCCAACGTGATGCTAAAATTGAGTGTTAATATCTCAATTCATTTTGTAATTACTACCTATTTCAACTTTGATCTTGTTTCTTTTGTATTTTCTATTGAGTCCAATTAGAGTGTACTTGGACAATCTTAACCATTTAATTAATTTTTAAATCAATTTCTATCATTAAATAATATGAAATAATTTTTTTAAAAAAAATCCACCCCACTAAATTTAACCTATAAATTTGGGGCAGATTTTTTTGTTACCTTGGTAATATATGGTGAAGAATCACTAACACCATAAGATACAAGCAGAAATAAATGAGCCATTGGATGAAGTAAATTTGATAAAGAATAATTATATGTTTACCTGTCCAAGCGTTTCACGTTAATCCTTTAGTTATTTTTTAATTAATTAATTATTTATTTTAATCTTTGATTAAATTTATATAAAAAATAATTTAAAATTGAGTAAATTTGTATTAAACTTTCTAAGAGTAAATTTCATTAAACAGATAAAAATATTAATAAAAATTATATTCATTCAATTAAATTATTTTATTATTAAATAATTTATAAAACAAATAAAAATAATTATTATTTTAATAAAATTTGTCCCTAAAAATAGTAAAATTGATTCACACAAAATTTATATTTTATATTTTGAAATAATATTTTCTATTTTTGCAAAATGAATTATAATTATATTAAATCATATGAATATAACTTTATATAAAATAATATGCAGGAATAAGAATCTTTCTTACTTTTTATTCTTAAAACAAATTATAACCATTTTATACAAGTTAAAAAGCCTTATTAAATTCTGAAATATTAAAAAGATTGTACAATTTTTTTTTAATTTTTTAATAATATTCATAAAAAGAAATCAATATTTGGAAGTGATTATTGAAAAGCTTGAATGAATAGATTTCACTTCGTTGGTGGAGGCGTAAAAAACGGGTTTAGATGACGTGGCAATTTAAGAAAAATGAAATAGATCAACTACGGCTAATAACAAGTAAAATTTTTGGGGATTATTATTATTATTATTATTATTATTATTATTATTATTATTATTATTATTTTGATCCATTTGTCCATTTTTAGTTCGAATTTTAAAATAAAAAAGAATGAAATTATAAAATAAATAAATAAATAAAGAACTAAAACTGAAAATAAAAATTAAAATTGGAAAAAAAAAACTAAAAATATGATTAAAAAGGACTAAATTTAAGAATTCAAAAAAAAATCCAGAATTAGAATCGAGTATATTTACGGAGTGTATATTAGGTGCACCCGGGTGCACCCTTGCACCAATATTTGTATAACTTTTTATTCTATTTTGTATACATGTTATTCTCTTTTGTATACGTGTTTTGTAATAATTGTATATTTTTTTCACACTAAGTTTTTCATTAAAAAAACAAGCATTCATATGTGTATAACTTTTTATTCAATAGTGTATACATGTATTTTAATAATTGTACATTTTTTTACACTCAATTTTTTATTAAAAAAATTAATAATTAAATTGTATATATTTTTACTCATAATTGTATATGTTTTTGCTTATATTTGTACGTGGGTGCACACGAAGCTTCGTGTGCACCCGGGTGCACACTATATTTAGCCATATTTACGATACTAAATGCCATATTTTCTCTAAAATTTAGAGTGTTATCACATGTTTCATGTATTAATACATGACGGACTAGTATGAAATTGGAAGAACCTAAATTTTTTTCATTTTTGATTTATGGTGTACCCCACCATTAGGGGTCCACCGCCTTGTCCTGGGGATTGGTTGTGAGGATTAGTGTTTGGCATAATATTCACCGTGAGTGGTGATCATGTATATTGAGGTATAAATATACAGATTACAAACAGCTATCCACAATTTGTGGAGTCGAATAAGGAAAACTATACAATCAAATAAATCAAATATACAATCAAATAAAATTCCCTTTATTTACTCCTATTACCCCCCGTCAAGCGATGCGTGGGGTGCAGACAGACGCAGAGCTTGGTACGCAGTAACTCGAATGCAGGACGAGGAAGACTCTTAGTGAAGATGTCAGCAATTTGCAGGTTGGAAGGCACAAATTTAGTCTCTAGCTTTCCAGAAGAGACTAGTTCTCTGACAAAGTGATAGTCAATATCAATATGTTTAGCCCGCTTGTGCGCTACTGGATTCTGGCTCAAAAACACAGCACTTCTGTTGTCGCAAAGCAGTATAGGTCGAGCAACAGAGGGGGCGCGTATGTCACGGAGAAGGTTAGTGACCCATATGAGTTCAGCTGAAGCATTTGCCATTGCTCGATATTCAGATTCACAACTAGTGTGAGCCACAGTTGGTTGTTTCTTAGCACTCCAAGAAACAAGGTTGCCACCAAAAAATATTGAATACCCATAAGTCGAGCGTCGTGTCTCAGGACAACGGGCCCAATCAGCGCCAGAGTAACCGACAATCGAAGAATCTTTCCGACGAGAGAAGACGAGCCCATGGTTGATTGTTCCTTTAACATACCGCAAAATGCGCTTGACCGCCTGAAAATGCACAGCAGTAGGATTATGTAGAAATTGGCTTACTGAACTAACTGCATAAGGAAGATCCGGTCTTGTAATAGTTAAGTACTGTAGAGCACCAACAAGGGACCTGTAGAATGTCGGATCAGAATAAGGATCTCCATCACTAACAAGAGATTCACCCGTTACAAGAGGTGTGTAAACAGGTTTTGAATCTAATAACTTCGCTCGCTCAAGAATATCATACGCATACTTTGCTTGGCCAACGAAGAGTCCATTCTCGGTACAAGACACTTCAAGACCGAGGAAGTAGCTGAGACGACCAAGATCTTTTATAGAAAATTCAGCATGGGTTTTGGAGATGAAGTCCTCCAATAGCTGTGGATCATTGCCCGTAACCACAATGTCATCTACGTACAACAGAAGATAAATGACCAAAGAACCTCTGTGGAAGTGAAACAAGGACGGATCACATTGACTACGGAGAAAACCCAGACCGTAAAGATAGGTGCTGAACCTCTGAAACCAAGCCAGAGGAGCCTGACGGAGACCATATAAGGATTTCTTTAGACGACAAACATGAGTGGGAAAGCGAGGATCCAAGAAACCCGGAGGTTGTGCCATAAAGACAGGCTTATCAAGAACGCCATTGAGAAACGCATTCTTGACATCCAGCTGATGTAGGGGCCAGGAATGCTGAACTGCAAGGGTCAGAATAAGTCGAACTGTAGAAGCCTTAACAACTGGGCTGAATGTGTGATGGAAGTCTGTTCCCGGAATCTGGGTGAACCCTTGCGCAACAAGGCGAGCCTTGTGGCGCTCAATATTGCCATCAGAATGGTATTTCGTGCGAAACACCCATTTAGAACCAACAATATTAGTATCAGGCGGTCGAGGAACAAGATCCCAAGTATCGTTAGAATGTAGGGCATCAATTTCCTCCTGCATGGCAGCCATCCAATGCGGATGTTTTGTGGCTGATTTAAAACCCCGGGGTTCAGGTACAGTGGCAAGTGTAAAAAGTAATGCTGTAGAGGCGATGTTAACCGGGTACTTTGGTTTAAAAATTTCATCTCGTGCCCTCGTGATCATGTGATGCGGAGGGGGTGGCGGTCTTGGAACATGTTGCCGAGGAGCACGTTGAGGTGCACCTTGTGGTGTGGGCTCGGCAACGCCATCATCGGGCTGCTCAGCAGCTCCGTCACCGGGAGCATCTAGATTCTCCCCATTCGGCAGGTTAGCAGGAATGGGTTGCTCAGGGAGGTCGCCGGGATCTTCTGAAGTAATAATGTCTTGCACTTGTGTGTCTGACATAGGACAACCACGAGGAGAAGGAGACCTCGAGTAAGAATCAGGTGCATCTGTAAAGGATGATATATCCAAATCTGTTGTATGAACAGAAGAAGAGTCAGTGGAAAAGGGAAATAAAAATTCATCAAACTGAGCATGACGAGTTGTGTAGATTCTAGATGTCAGAGGATTTAGACAACGAAACCCCTTTTGAACACTGTTGTACCCTAGAAAATGCAAGGACGACTTCTCGGTTCTAGTTTGTGAGCTGTATAGTCACGAAGATAGGGAAACACCCGACATCCAAAAGGCTTAAAGACTGAATATGTTGGAGTATAACCAAACAATGCCTCAAAAGGAGATTTATCACGCAACACTGTCGAGGGTAATCGATTAATAATAAATATTGCAGTAGCAAAAGCATCAAACCAGAAAGATGCCGGAGCATTAGCATGAAAGAGCATTGACAAACCAATTTCTGTAATATGACGATGCTTCCTTTCAGCCCTACCATTCTGTTGAGGAGTGTAAGGGCATGAAATTCGATGTAGAATTCCATTGGTATGCATGAAATCACGCACCTTTGAATTTATAAACTCAGTGCCACCATCACTTTGAAAAATTTTAACCTGCCTTGAAAATTGTGTACAAATAAAAGCATGAAACTGTACCAAAGTGTCAAAGAATTCAGATTTCCTGCGTAACGGATAAATTCAAGAGAATCTGGAATAGTCATCCACAAAAACCACATAGTACCGAAAACCAGTAGAAGTAACAACTGGTGCTGGCCCCCATAAATCACAATGTATCAAATCCAAATATGTTCAGCATGTTTATCATTCAATTGAAAAGACAGTTTCTTGCTCTTTGCCAACTGGCAGGAGGAGCATAGTTTAGGACTAGGTAAAACAGAAGTTACGGATAAGTGTCCAAGTTTGTTCAAAACTGAAATGACAGAAAATGGGACATGCCCCAAGCGTAAATTCCATAACTCAAAACTGGCCTTCAATTTATTTTCTCTCACAACTGTCATCAAGGCTGGAATCCCTTTATCAAGGATGTATAAGCCATTTTCACATCTTCCTCGGCCCACCATTCGACTTGTCACTCGATTCTGAATTATAAAGGATTTATCAAAGAACACGACATTAACAGGATAATCTGAAGTCAGTTTACTAATAGACAGAAGATTCTTTGTGATATGTGGTACTACCAGAACATCCAACAGTGTGATATCGGCAGATAAATCATAAGAACCAATGTGTGTAATAGGCAAGCAATTACCATTCCCAACAATAACTTTATTATTACCCGAATAAGGCTCGTAAGTGGACAAGGCAGCTTTCTGATTTGTGATGTGAGCGGAGGCACCCGAGTCGATGTACCAATCTGAGGACGGGTCAGAGACGTTGCAAGAGGAGGCAAAGGCCTCAGCTAGGTTCGTGGCGGCTACACCATCGCGAAGAGCAAGATACCGGGGGCACTTGTCGGCGTAGTGTTCCCCCGACAAATTTGACATCGAGGTACAAATTGACGTCGCTCGCCATTAAAACCCGAAGAGTTATTTCTGGAAAATCTGTCTCCTGAGTCCGGCCGTCCACCACGCTGCCCGAACCCGCGGCCACCATTATTTCCGTGGCTGCCATTGAAACCCCATCCTCCGCCAGACCCGCGGCCTTGTTGCTGCGAGCCGTCGCCAGAAGGCCCTCGGCCTTGAGCACCAGATCGCAACAGGGGGGGAGGGGGGGTTCGCCGATCTGCAAAGAAGGATACATGCGTCGGGGACCCCTCCATCGACTTCAACATCAAGTCAAATTGTTTGGCTTGACTTAGAAGGTCACGGAAGCAGGGAACAGGGATTAAGGCCATCCTGGTATCCGTAAAACCAGCAAATTGGAGACCTAAACCACGCAAGAAGAGGTGGCTTTTTTCGGCCTCATCGATTGGCTTCGCGATCGCATGAAGCTGATCACAGAGGGCTTTGAATTTCCGCCCGTAATCATCAATGGTGGAGTCACCACGACGTAGAGAGAGCAATTCCTCTCTCAGTTGGTGGTGGCAGGATGAGGAGGAGTAGACCGATTCAAGGGTGGTCCAAGCGGCGAGCGACGTGGTCGCGTCAATACATTCGGACGCTGCATCAGAGGAGAGGGATGTATAGATCACACTAAGTAGTTTCATATCCTTCATCTTCCACACAGTGAAGGAGGGGTTTGGATATTCTACGCCGGCCGCGTCGGTGATAGTGGCGGCGGGAACCGTGGCGGATGGATCAAGGAACGAAGTGAGATCGAAGCAAGAAACCATGTGGGTGATTTGTCTACGCCATGAGAGATAATTGGTTGGATCCAACTTGATGGGAGTCATGTTAATCATGGTGGTGATAGGAAGTGTATCGACGCCAGCCATGAGAAACGGATGAAGAGAAAAGAGACAAAGAAGAAGAAGAAGAAGAACAGATCGATGGCAGAAAGGGATAGGTTCAGAGGATGAACCTGGCTGATACCATGTGAGGATTAGTGTTTGGGATAATATTCACCGTGAGTGGTGATCATGTATATTGAGGTATAAATATACAGATTACAAATAGCGATCCACAATTTGTGGAGTCGAATAAGGAAAGCTATACAATCAAATAAATCAAATATACAATCAAATAAAATTCCCTTTATTTACTCCTATTATTGGTGGAGAGGTAAATCGCAGGATGTGTCTCAAGTGGCTTATAGAAAGGACTCACTGTTTAACTTGTGCTTGCAGGGGGCCAAATTCATGTCAAAGGTAGTATTCGAACCCCCACCCTGCAGCAACCAAGCTCAGTCGGAAGACCTTTCCACCCTCCCCTCTACCACTTGAGCTATGCCCTATGTTTAGATGAGGTGGTCATTTAGTATGGTATCAGAGCTATAGACTAGCAAAGGTCCAGAGTTCGAACCTTACCGTCACTCATTTATGAAAAAATTTCACATACAAGTCTTGAGTCAAAAATTAATCCTTCCATGTGAGGGGACATACTAGGATGACTTAATTAAGTATTAAACGATTCCCCTCTCTATCCGTCAGCTTAAACTTTTAGATGAGATGGTCATTTAACCATTTCTATTTAAAATACTGATGATACATCTCTTTTATGTTTCATTCATTTAATAATCATATTCCACATGTTACATTAACAAGTATAAAGGTAGGAGAATCTAAACACTTCTCCTAAAGTTTTTTTTTTTTAAATGGAGTATTTTTTATGTGCCACTTATTTAATAATTTGAAATAAAAAATGTATAACAAAATATATAACAGAATATTAGACTGTAAAAATATGTAAAAATATTAATGGAGGGTGTAAAACATGGCAAAAACTTATGTGAGATTATGTTATGGAATAGCTTATATGAGATGTATAAAAAATGATAATATTTTTTAAAAAGGAGTAATTATTAAATGCTGTGTAGAAATTTATATATACCCATGTATTAATAATTAAGAGATGCATAAGAATTTATGCACACCTTGATATTTTTCAAACATTTTAGGAACTATGAAAGAAGTAAACAACGACATTATATATTTCTGAGAAATTGCAAACATGTGTATAAGGAGGATGAAAAAACAAAAATATGTGTAATAGAATTTGAGGGAAAAAACGGATCTAACGTGTGGATGTTGATAAAATAAAGAGTATCGAATTTTATGAAATGAAAGAATTGAATACTATATTTTAAATAAAGGTAAAATTGGAGAATTGACTTATAAATAAGAATAATTAAAGATATAAATTGTATCTCGTGATATTAGCATAAATAATGTATTTAACATAGGTAGCCTTAAAAATTTTAAAAAATTAAAAACAAAAAAAAAACTTAAAGCTGTGCGGTAATAAAATTATAATATGTAAAAAGTAGGGGTGTGCGGATCGGGATTCGGTACGGATTTTTAAAAATCCGTTCTAAATTTTGGGTACGGATTTTTTTAAAAAAATCCGATATTGAATCCATAAAGAAAAATTCAATATTGATGATTCATAAATCGTGATCATGGAAGTTTGTTGATCTGTTCATTGTCATCACGTAAACTTCCATCTACAAAATACAATTAAAATATCTTGCATTATGAATTAATATTATATATTTACTTGATTCTAAAACAATTAAGTATAATAGTAATTTAAATTAAAATATGAAACATAAAGTACCTAAGAAATTTTCAACAATTTAGTGAAGGTCTGGAGAACACGGCTAATATATATATATATAAGTAAACTAAATTAAGTTTACAAAGTTTATATTTTAGAGATACCATTTATTTTATATATTATGTTTTCTGAAATAAAACTTTAAATTTGAAGTTTGAACATATTATTTTATTTATTTTCTTTTTTTTAGAAATTTATTTTACTTTTATGAAATATATATTTTATAATATACAATAATAAATAAATATTTAAACCATTAGATATATTTTAAATTATTATTTGTAATTATATTATAACTTATTTTAATTTATTAATTATGATTACATTATAGTAATTAGTAGAGTAAAATTAATTAATTCACGACATATAAAGTGTAAACTATAAATAATAAGATAAATATATTATATATAAATTTAATGCATAGTTTAAATTCGGTTTTTCGGTACGGTACGGTTCGGATCGGTTAAATCCAATATTCGGTATGGGAAAATGGGAAATATCCAAGTCCGTACCAAACGAAAAATCGGTTCGATTCGGAAAAAGTCAATAGTTTTTTTGGGTTCGAAATTAATTCGGTGCGGTTTCGGTTCGCTTTCGGTTAAATCCAATATTCGTGCACATCCCTATTAAAAAGGAATTGAATAAAATTATGCTACTTATGCTGCTATACAGTGCATGTATTTAGAGAGTTTGAATTTGTGAATTAAACCATCATACTTAATCGTAGATTAATTTTAATTTGTAAATTTTGTAAATAAATAAATGTACTTCTAGCTTATAAGATAGTATTCTCAGGATGAACACAAATTGTATTACAACTCTTTTATTGCATGCGTTCATAGAATTTTTTTTTTAAAAATCTACACCCAGTTTTCAAAACCAGTTCTATAGTATGTAAGATTATTATGGGCTAGTGCCATTAATAATTAAATATATAAAATATTTATTATGATCAAAATAAAGATGGTTTAAATAAATAATATATATGAGATAAATAAGGTCATATATATTTATGGATAACAATCACATTCATAGAATGTGATTTGATAAAGATTTAATATTCCGATCTGGTCCTCTCTCCACCTATAAAAGAGATACAGTTTTATGAATTCTCTATCACATTAAGTCTTATGTACTGTTCCATAAAGAAAGGAGTGAGGTGAGAGAAACCAGTTCCCGGCATAATTCGTAGGAACGTGTCAAAGGAAGACGGTCATCAATGGCGTCTAAGGTAAGTCTTCTAATCATGTTTATGGGATGTGAAAATCATGAAGATCTAAGATTCATGTCAATTAATAAATTAATTGCTTATGTTGAATTCATGCTTACATATGGTATCAAAGCATGGTTTGGATCCCATGATTTTTCATCTATTAATGATTTACGTATTCTAAAAAATTTCTATGGAGACTTTCATGTAAAATCAATTACATATTTGATTTTGAATATGATTGGATTTGTTAAATTATTTCTGCTATTGTAGTATTAATTAATTTTTTAAGAAAGATATATGATTTAAGAATTAGTTTATGGCCATGTCTTTCTATTATGACCCACAATAATTTCCAAATCATGATTACAGTATTCACGAAATTTGATGAATTTACTAACTTATTAAATCTCAGTGTAGTTGGCCAAATTCATGGTATTTGCTATTATATGATAATTTAGCAAATTTTGTTATGTTTACTCTTTTAAGAGTGGTTAATCATGGTTACCAAAATTGTATCTTGATTTCAATTATTTCAAAAAAATATATATATAAATTAATGATGCACTTAAAGTAAGTACGTGAAATCTTGCTTATGATAAATAATTTGAAATCAATATATCTTGATCACGAATTACGGTGCCATGAATTATTAATTGAATTAGTAAATATCGTGATTAAAAAGATTCAATATAATTTTATGGCAATTATGCAGTGGTATGATTTTCCACATTTAAACTGTTAAAGTAATTTAATTACTCATGTTTTAATATTATGATTTAGGCTCATAATTATCTATGAGATAATTTCCATATTTGAGGTGTTAATAATAGTAATTTAATTATTCTAATTTTAACATTATGCTTTTGGCTCATAATTATCTATGAGAATTTTATGAATAAATTATGAAATAATGATAATGATTTGATTATTACTCTGTTTGCATTTGAATATAATCTATTATGAGAATATTTGATAAGATTATAATGGATAATTTTACGATTTAAATTTATTTAATGTTGGTATGTTAATCACTAAAGTGGTCTGACCTGAAAGAATAATAAAGACAAATCGTATAATTAAATTTTAATTTTCTATATTTATGTGATGCTTGAATAAGGAATTATATGGCTATTAAAAATTTCATAATTATAAGACTTTAAATTCACCCAAAGGTGATGGCTAGTCTCTATAATTCATGAATATGAATGTGATAATTAATTATATTATGTCAAACTATTTTGTATATCCAAAGATGACAAAATAGTTTTAATGGATATATTTAATTATCAAATAAAGTTAAATTTGTAAGCATCATTATGATTATGAGTGTATATTATAGTATCGCCCAAAGGAGAACTTCGATATACATTTATTGCATTCGATCCTGAATCTGTTATTAAATTATTTAAGGTATTTATAGAATAAATTATATTATTCTTATTCTTAAAATTACCAATACTCATTAGTCTCTATTCGCATGATGCATCTGTTCCTTTACAAAATGGATTAAAGTAATTTAAATAGTGTGAATAAATCCAATTTCACTAAAGTGTTTTGGATTTTATTTATCACTTCAAGATAAATTGCTCTTTTGTTTGTACTAGCAATAAAGCTTAGTAATCTGAATATAATGCTTGAGTTAGATCAAACAACTGAGCATAATATTTATGCGAATGAATGTGACTAAGAAATTAAGTCCATCAAACATAAAGGTAAAAGTGTCAAGGAATTTATGAAATTAGTGAGAAATCATTCATAAATTATTACAAACGTCTTGACGAGAAATTTATGGCTACCTTAACCACTATGAAGTTTGATGGTTCTCGTGGCATACATGAACTTATCATTAAAGATAACAAATATTGCAGTAAGATTTAAACCTTACATAATGAATGTGATTGAATACTTATTAGTGCAGTTTACAAACTCAATACCTTATAAGTATGACATGTTCCAAATGAACCATAAGAAAGACAAATGGAATGTGAATTAAATTCACATAATATTGAAATTAATGTTGGTTCAAAAGGAAAAGTTTTAGAAAGAATTTAAACATCATGTTCGTTTAGAAAATAATGAAGTTGGAACTAAACGTAATATTAATGTTTGGGGTAACTCTCCAAAATAATTATTCCAAAGATTAATTAAGAATAAAGCCTTTCATGATATAGGCTCTTACTGATCTGGATATGTGTGAATTGCATTAAAGAAAAGTAAACTAAACACAAAAAGAATAGAGTCACGATAACTAAACAACTTCATATAATAGTTTATACCACTAAATATGTGTCTTATGATGATCCTTTCCTAAAGGAATTATGATATTTCATCATTTTAAATTTTAAATTTAGATTTTTTTCACATTATAGTTATATCTATCTTTGCAAGAAAATTCTTATTCTATGAATGCTAGATAAGCATTTATTAATGAAGTTGAGAAAATTAGATAAAAAAAGTAAAAATTATAATGATGGGAAGAAGTGATGAATTTTATAGAAAGTATGATAGAATTATCATGCTCAATCACTAAATTACAAATTATAAGAAAAGTTGGCATTTATACTTAATGTTGCACATCACAACAAATTATTGTTGCATAATGATATAATCGTACTTTATTGAATATGGTTGGAAGCATGTTGAAGGATTAATCTATACCCATATTTTGTGGATTTTTTCACTTAATACTGCCACTTACATGATGGTCGAGTTTCCAGTAAAACAGTTTTCAAAACACCTTAAAAACTGTGAAAGGATAGAAAACTCAATTTTAGGCAGTTGCATGTTTCAAATTGCCCGACAGGGATAACAATTTACATCCACGTGAAAAGAAATTGTATATAAGAAACATAAATGATTTCTTTATAAGATATCCATAAAGTCTAAAGGGTATGGATTTTATGATCTTAACCATAGTATGAAAATTTTAAAATTGGAATGTCAAATTCATTAAGAATTGTAAAATCAGTGGGAGTATGAAACTATGAAATGTGGTTATTGAAGAAGTTGGATGGAGAATTTGAAAATACATTCATCTAAAACTTCTTCTAAAGTTGTTATATAATTGTCGAATAGTCAAACAACTTTCAAGGACAATATATAAGTTATTCTACTCTTTTAATGAATCTGATTTTACTAAATCAATTGTCAATGAACTTTCATTAGATATATCAAATCAAATAGCATTAAGAATGTCTTAAGGATAATATATCCGCTATTTCTAACGATTGTATATGTGGTATAATAAAATAAGCTAATATTTGACATTATAATAAATGATAAAATTTCAGTTTTGGAACAAGCCATGAAAAGTACTAATTCTTTTAAATGAGTAAATGCTATGAAAGATGAGTTGAAATTAATGACTCATAAAGAGGTTTAATATCTTGTTTGAATTGCCAAAGAGTTATAAAAGAATTTGATATATATGTATATTTATGATGGCAATTTTCGAAAGATATAAAATTAAAGTTGTTTCTAAAGATTTTACTCAAAAAGATGGCATAATTGTAAAGCGATATAACAAGTTATTTCTATACAGGACTCTATTAGAATTATCATGGTTTTGGTAACTCATTATAACTTAGAGTTGCACCAAATAAATGTTATGCCTGCTTTTCTAAATGGTGATTTAGTATAAGAATTTAAATGGATCAACTTAAAAGTTTTTCCATTGAAGAAAAATATCACATAGCGTGTAAACTTAAAGAATCAATGTACGAACTTAAGCATGCTTTCCTTTAAAGTTATCCTTTGGATATAAGAAAAAAATATCATAAATCGGTGTACTTATCTGAAAGTCAGTGGGAGCATATTAATTCTATATTTTGATAATAAACTTGCTTGCAACTTAATGATCTTAGTTTATTATGTGAAACTAATAAATTTCTCTCAAAGAACTTTGAAATAAAATATATGATGAGACAACTTATCTGATTGAGATAGAAATATTTCAGTACATATCACAAAGCTTACGATGTCTTAGTAAGTATATATTATTAAAGTTCAATAGAGATTATGGATGGAAAGGTGTTTGTAAAAGCACGTTCCAATCCGGAAGGGATATTATAAGTTCAACCTTATGTAATATCCAAGAATGAATTAGAACGTACTAGAATATTCCTTATGCATATATTATTGGTAACTTAAGATACACCAAATAATGTTAGAATGCTTGGTCATTATTGAAGTAATTCATAAATGGATGACCAGAATATTACATAAGGAAAGATTATGGTATTTTTGTATGAAATGAAGCACCCGTGCTTACTTATCGAAATTCTAATTACTTAGATGTAATTAAATATAGATTCAGATTAAGATGATTATATGATGCAAGAAAGTTCACTTCGACTTTTATGTTTCTAACTCGAAGATATTGTGTCATGCAAAAGTGTGAAGAAGTTTTTTAAAACTTCTTATATTCACTATTAAAGTTAACTTGTGGCATGATTTGAAACTACAATTAAGAAAATTGATCGTGGAACTTAATTTCAGGACTTGAAATAAGTTAACAATAATGTCAAGTCGCTGAAAACTTATAATGATTATTCCGTTGCATTGTTTTTCTCTAAAACGATGGATATTTCAAAGTTGCTAAAATATATATGGAATAAAAGTATTTGTCGTTAAGAAGAACTTTAGAAACAAGATGTCAATTGAGCATAATAGCACCAATCTTATGATTTCATATCCTTTACGCAAATGATCTTCTACAAAGACATTCATTGAACGTTAAATGAATATGAGATCATTGAAAGGCTGTAACAAACTTATGATGAACAATTGACATTAAGAGCTCATTATGATTTGTTTCTAATTAATATATCTTGTTTTGTCATTTTAGTATACATGAATGTTGACATTAATTAAACAAGATTTTATCTCGAATTGAAATACTTATGTGGATCATTATTGATCCTTAGGTTGATGAGACACGTTGAGTAGAAAGCTAATATCATAGTACATGAAAGGAACTATGTCGATTAAATGATATAGAACCGCCATGACTTGTGTTAGTCTATACTTAATATTGACATTATGAGTTGACCAATTACTTTATCTTATATCGCGCACATTATGCAAATTATTTAAACCCTTACATTTAATGTTTAATTCTGTCACTCGGCCAAGTGGGAGAATGTAAGATTATTATGGCCTAGTGCCATTAATAATTAAATATATAAAATATTTATTATGATCAAATATCTTAAATAAATATATGATTTAAATAAATAATATATATGAGATAAATAAGGTCATATATATTTATGGATAGCAATCACATTGATAAAATGTGATTTGATAAAGATTTAATATTCTGATCTGGTCCTCTCTCCACTTATAAAAGAGACACAGTTTTATGAATTCTCCATCACATTAAGTCTTACGTACTGTGCCATAAAGAAAGGGGTGAGGTGAGAGAAACCAGTTCCCAGCGTAATTCGTAGGAATGTGTCAAAGGAAGACGGTTGTCAATGGCATCTAAGGTAAGTCTTCTAATCATGTTTATGGGATATGAAAATCATGAAGATCTAAGATCCATGTCAATTAATAAATTAATTGCTTATGTTGAATTCATGCTTACATAGTATACACCTACCAACTATTTTAACTTCTAACTCATTCACTTTTGTACATTACATTTTTTAATTAATACATATTTTCTTAATCACTTCCAATAAAATCAAACACTAACCCATAATTATCGTATCACACTCAGGTTGTGGTACAGCGTGAAATTGCCATTTCCCACCCTAAGTACTATTATGTGGAAATGAGGAGTATTAATTTATTATGAAGCAGTAAGGGTCAGGGTCAGGGTCAGGGTCAGGGTCATGGTGACGAGGATCAATGGAACCCAATCGTGCAATGTACTCAACTATCTTCATCACATATTAATTTTCTTCTGAATGATTAATTAATAGAGTTAAAGGAGTGTTTGGTGGGAATATTATGTTTGAATAATAAGAATACATTAATTTATATTATTGATACTTGAAATGGTATAATAATTTTTTTTTAAAAAAAAGAAATCAATTATTAATTCACATTAAAATTAATAACTACTTCTGCTACTTCTATCATAATCAATATTTTATGATTAACTTAACGAAATCAACTATTTTTAGCGGACTTTCGGTCGTATTTAATCCAACAACCTAAAAATCCTTTGGATCACAAGCCCACTCTAATTCTGGATCGTTTATCTACAAAATCATTTTTAATAAAAAAAAAAATGACTGTACAGAGCTGTGTAATAATTATAATTTAAGATGAGAAAGACTCCTTTATGAGTTAGATAAAAGTAGTAATATTTTAATAAAAAAATAATGTTCGAATTAATAAAAAATAATAGTGGTATAATAAATTATTTAATTAATTAACAATTCATAAAAGAAATAAAAAAGGATAGCATTTTTAATGAATATTGATACTAATACCTTTAATAAAATTGATAACTACTGTAATTAAAAACAAATAAAAACAGTTTCATGCAAGTATTGCATATCATATAACTTTGAATAAAATAAAATAAAAACTCAACATTTCTCATGTTTGTATGTTTATTTTGGGTTTAAAAATTATTAAATAGTAATATATGTTTGTTTTGAGGTTTTTGAAATATATGTTTAATTTATATTGAATCGATATGTAAGAAGTATGTGCCGATGTAAAAATATATTAATCGATGTGAAATAAAATACAAGGGAGGAGAGATATATAAATAATATTAAAAATTGTTCGGATTAGAAATTATACCGTATACAGTAGATTATAAATGTACTAAATAAGGTTAATTTCGAAAATTTGAGAATGGATTTTAAAAACCAAAGCTTGATTTTCAAAACTCAAAGCAATCCATTTGTGTATATATAGATACTTTTAGAAATTAGAGTAACCCATTTAAAATAGGAATCATTTTGGGTGCACATGTGCACCAATACATAATTTATAAGGTAAAAGTTAGAAAGTAATTGGTAGTTATTGAATTTATTTTAAATTTATTTATTTAGTGGTAAGCATTAGAATTTATATAATGATTGATCAAATGCACCTATAACACACATGCACCAAATTAGACTCTTAAAATTATCAAATTTTGAAAATCCAAAAATAAATAATAGTAAAAAATAATTACTTGTCCTGACTGAAAGTATAATCCTTGATGGCCTAGTCTCTACCTGCCCTGTAAACGGTAAACCCAACATCCGCCAATCTTTTTTTTTGTTAATATATTAATAATTTTTCTAAATTTAACTTTTCTGGAGTATATATATATATATATTCACACAAGTTTAGCTTTAACACACAAACTCTTGAAACAAAAACAAAGTTTTCCTTCATTTAGACGTAAATAAATAGAGATTAAATTAAATTAAATTAAATTAAGCATGGAATATTCCGGCGAGATGGAGGTGAGAGTGAAGCGGAGCGAGGTTGTGGCGGCGGTGCTGCCGGTGCAGGAGCACTGGCTGCCGATGTCCAACCTCGACCTGCTCCTCCCACCTCTGGACTTCGGAATCTTCTTCTGCTACAAGAAAAGCGAAACCGTCTCGTCGGAAAACATGGTGGCGCTGCTGAAGAAGTCCTTAGCTCAAGTGCTGGTTTCCTTCTACCCATTCGCCGGAGATATGGTGCAGAATGGCCTCGGAGAACCGGAGATCCTCTGCAACAACCGTGGAGTGGATTTCACTCATGCTTGTGCTGATTTTGAGCTTAAACAGATTGATTTTTACCGACCAGATCAATCTGTTCATGCCAAACTTGTTCCTATTAAGCTGCATCCTCGTCCGCTGTCTATACAGGTAAAGCTTATACCCTATACAGATTGATTATGGACGCCTGAAAGTATATAATTCATGAACTAGCATTGTACCAATGTTTTTAATTTCCAAACGTGAATTAATTTTTACTTTCTCAGTTTCTTTTTAAAAAATGTACCCCAGTTTCACATTAAAAAATAAATATTAAAATAAATCTTAGAGTATTGATAACAGTATTCAATTGGAGTAATAGTTGAAAAAAATTTCAACTGTGTCCAGAAGCATTGTATTTATTTCCTACGAGGAGAGATAAATTTATGTAATATCGTTTGATAGGATAGGTCATAGGTGTTGTTAATAAAAGTGATAATATTAATTTTATTAAAAATAATGCACCTAATTAAAAACAAATAAAACGATCACAATTTGAGACCATCCCAATAAGACAGAGTGCAGTGGAACGTCCACATATATGAAGCATTAATTTTTATGCAACGACTTATATGACTCAAGGCAATTAATTATTTTTGAGAGATAGATAAAAGGTCCTCCCTCCGTTCCATGTAACATATTTTTAATTAGTACGTGTCATCTTAATGATTATATTTTTTATTTTATATGTAATATACTAATCAATTAAAATATTTTCAAGGAACTCATCTACAATACTAATATAACTACCTATTATACATTAAAATACTAAATTTTTTAATTTCCGTGCAAAAAACAAATGTAACTATTAGAACGGGACGGAGGGAGTAACTTTTATAATGAAAAGTGAAGTATTCCATATTGTTATAAATTACTTCTTCCATTCCGGAACAAGGTGGTTTGTACGTAGATTAAAGTGTATAATAGTATTTTAATATTTAGTGAAGTCAGAAAAATAATATTTTAGTATGTAGTGGATAGTTGTATTAGTATAGTGTATGGGTCACATGTGTATTGTGGGTCTCTTCTATCAAAAAAAAGAAAATGTATACTTAATTTAGAACGGATTAAAATAGAAAAGTGTTTACCTAATTGTGAGATGAATTGAGTATTTTATGAATAATTTACATTATATATGAAAAGTAATAATATTTTTTTAAAAAAAGTTACTATAATATTTTTAATAAAATTTGATAAATAATTATGAAAGAGACCCTAATTTTTACTCCATATATATATATATATATATATATATATAATTAAAATTTGAAAATCGATGATATTATTAAAAAGGCTTGTGTAAGTTATTTCTTTTATGATGAGTCTCTATCTAATTGTTAGTGTACATCCACAAATTGTTATTTTGTTTTCAAATCTTTCATGTGAAAATGATACTGTACCTAGAATAGAAGAGTAAATGTAGTCTCTAAATCTAAACATATATTTTAGGAGATATATAGTAGAAGAGTAACTGTAGTGTCTAAATCCAATTATATATTTTAGGAGTATGATTTTTATTTTCTTTACTTAACATTTGACTTATTTTATAAGTGACATGTACAATGTAACATCAACATATCACGTCAAATGTGGTGTGTTTTATATTTATGAATTTATCAAGAAAGTTATTGAAAGTATTAATTTTGGATTAAGATTGATTTAGTGTCATTCGGGTAGCTTAATAAATTTTACAGGTAGCGATTTATTAAAAAGTTAATATCATACGCACCGAATGCATATATGTACTTATATGTACACATTTTTAATTTAATAGTATATATATTTTTCTTAATAAATGCATAACTTTTTTATATTTAATTTTTAATTAAAAAATTTTAATAAAAAAATCACTAATAAAATGTATACATTTTTGTTTATTAGTGTATATATTTTATTTATTAATGTATACATTTTGAGAGTGAATGCACTGTGCACATGATAATTAGTCTTTATTAAATAATTATTATTATGAAGTACTCCCTCCGTCCCAAAACAATTGACACATTTTTTTTGGGCACGGAGATTAAGGAGTATAATAATTTAATGTAAAGTGAAGTGAGAGAAATAATATTTAATGTGTAGTGGGTAGTTGTATTAGTGGTGAGTGTGATGTGTGTGTGGGTCCATGTAAATAAATAAATTGGTTTCGTGTGGGTCCCATATTCTTAAAAAGGAAATATGTCAATTGTTGTGGGACAACCCAAAAAGGAAAGTGTGTCAATATCTTTGGGACGGAGGGAGTATTATTTTATTATTAAACTAGTGTATAATTTGTATTATCGATCCCAAAATACTTGTATAATTTCCTTTTATTCGTCAAATAATTTGAATTGTCCAAAAATGTGAACGTACAATATAAAAAACTTTACAATATTCACACTATTATCACTTTCTTTTAAAACATAATTAAGCCAAACTCATCTATATGAGTACACTTTTCTATTCAATTATCAAAAGTACTCCATTTTTTTTCCCTTACATCATCTTACCCAAAAATTATTTTTCATAACCAAGATTACACCATAAAATAAACACGCGTCGCTTGATTATTCGAATAATAAGATTTCAGAAATAAAAATGGAACTTAATAAGCGAGCCAGTCTGTGACCAATCAGATCGCCTCGGGCCAAAATTTTTAGAGATATTACATATTCCAATTGTATGGATAAAATTTTGAGCAATTGGATTTATTTCATCAAAATTTAATTTAAAAAAAAAATCACAGAATACAAATAAAATAATCACGTGTACATTGTATAAAATACCGAGGAAGAGTCTTCACAAATCCGGTTTACAGTACATTTTAATTAATTTTACAAAATTAGAAAAAGGTGTTGAGGTAAACTCGAATACTCAATTCAATTAATTATGAGTACAACTATTATGTACCTGAACAATGTTAATTGTTAAATTAATTTTTAATTCAATCTACACCCTTAAATAAAATAAAATAAGTATTTTTTTTTTAAAAAAATACTACCAACTATCTATTTTAACCTATAAACTTGGGGTGCCCAGCGCACCCCAAAATCACCCTTTAATTATTTGTCAAAATAAAATTTTATGATTTATTCTAACAATTATTTTTTAATAGTAGTTGATTTTGTGTGAGACCGTAAACCTTGAGACGAATAAAAAATGATAGCATCGTTAATGAAAAGTGATACTAAGTATATCTATTTTTTTTAATGAGAATTAAAAATCAGAATGAGCACCTACACTTCTTTGGATAAAAAGTACTTACTTACCTCCAAATTAGTATAGGAGATAAGTATAAATTTAGATATAATAACGATATATGTAATTATTTGATATAATAATATGATAGATTCACATAATTTAAATTAATAGAAATTTCAAGAGCTAACATTAATTTTCCGTATAAGAAAATGACTTTCTACTTGCCTATAATATAAAAATTAGTTTAGATCAACCCATCTTATTTAGTTTAGCCATGAAGTCCACCCACCACTTATTGTTGGACAACTCTTACTATGGAGTCCATTGTTTTAAGAAAATCCTACCTAACTCACTTTTTTATATTTTAAGTAATACATAATTTAATATTTTATAAAATGGTTTGTTCCAACCTCTCAAGAAAGTTCTGTTGTTTCTTAAATTTAAATAGTAGGAGTATACAGTACACATTATTCTGACAAAATTCATTTTTTAAGATGCACAAAGGGGAGTTTATCAGGCAATTCAATGAAAGAGTGATAAAATTATGAGCTCAAGCATCTAGTGCATCGGTGTACCTGAACGATCTTAACTGTTAGATTATATTTTAATTCGATCTCAACTATCAAATAAAATAAAATAATTAAAATTTTAAAATATAACTACCCACTAACCCTTAATTTTAACCCATTAACCACAGGTACACCGGTGCACCACATAATCACCCTAAAATTATTGATGTGAGTTAATAAAATATAAAAATTATATGTCATTTTGATTGTATTGTCGTGAGATATTTATAGTTTATAAATTGCTATTTTGAAAATTTTACATTAATTTTGAAACCAATTAATATGGAAAGTATGCATAAAATTTTGGAATATTGGATGGAGTTTTATTTTATTTGCATGTCCTTGAATTACAACTTGAGTTAATATCTTAGGAATTGGATTTATGAGTAGTGAATTTCTTTAATTTAAACTTTAGCAATACATAATAATAGGATTGAAAAGATGACCACAAGGTTTACACCGTAAATTATTTACACGAGTGTTTCCCTTTTAAAATTTTCATTTTAATCTAATCTTAAATGTTTTTCTTCTTAGCATCTTGCTATTCATCACTTTAATTTTTTTTATTAGAAAGGTGATAATTTTACCTAATCCAATAAAAATAAAATAAAGTTCATTATACAAGTCCACTAACCCCAACTAAAATGTTTGAAATGACAAAACAAGAATCCTCTTTTTCATCAACGTAGGTAAAGATATTATTATTATTATTATTATTATTATTATTATTATTATTATTATTATTATAATAGTCTCTTGAGATGTTTCTTATATAACACTGTGACACGTATTAAAGTATGTTTATTGAGTTGATATCCTGTGCATCCGGGTGGAAGAGTGCATCCATATTTGTATAACCTTTTATTTTATTTATATTGTATATATGTTTCTTAATAATTATATATTTTTTTCACATTCAGTTTTTCATTAAAAAAATTAGCATTCATATGTGTACAACTTTTTATTCAATAGTGTATAGTATATATTTTTTAATAATTGTATATTTTTTACACTCAATTTTTCATTTAAAAACTAACAAAAAATTCACTAACAAAGTGTATACATTTTTGTTCATAATTGTATATGTTTTTGTTCATAATTATATACGTTTCTGAAAGTGGGTGCACCGTATCCTGGAGTGCACCTAGGTGAACAGTAGTATTAGTCATGCTTATTATATAGATAACGTATGTTTAATAGTTGTTAAAGTATCTTCTTTTATAGTATAATAATAAATGATGCATTAAAGTATGATTTAAGGGTATTATAATATGATTTATTATTGACATACTTAAACTACAAAAAAGTACTCCCTCCGTCCCATAAAACCTTTCACACTTTCCTCATTTGTTTGTCCCACAAAACCTTTCACACCCGAAAAAAGGAAACATCACTTTATTTAACCACCTCAAAAGTTATTTTAAGTTCAAATTTGTCACTCATTTTTCACACATATATCATTACTTTATACTTTTTTATTATCTAAAAATACTACAATACCCTACGAAGTTAATAAAGTTGGTCAAAAAGTGCAACTTTTCTTAAACAATTGTAAAACAATAAACGTGAAAAGTATTATGGAACTGAAGGAGTAGTATATTTTACCTATATAATAAGTACTTCCTCCGTCCCGTGTTAACATTGACATTTGCTTTTTACACGAAAATTAAGAGATATAATATATCAATGCGTAGTGAGGTGAGAGAAATAATATTTAATGTAAAGTGGGTAGTTGTATTAATGTTGTGTGTGGGCTCTATATGGAATAATTAATTGTTTTGTGTGAGCCCAACTTGATAAAAAAGAAAATATAAACTTTAACTTGGGACAATCCAAACTGGAAAACGTAAACCTTAACTGGACGGAGGGAGTATATTTTAGTAAAGAACCTATTCGTCTCACAGGAGAGTATTACATTTTTTTAAAATACGTAATGCTAGATCATTATTTGTTGAAATTCTCGTCTCTGTTGTGTTCGATTCCTTGTGAATCGATGGACCTGTTTCAAATCATCAAAGATTTGCTGAAAAGTCATGTGGGTCGGCCCTAATTTGAATTGAGGGAAATGGGTTCCATTTTTAAAGATCAAAGTCCCAAAATCAACGTAACTTTTGTGAAGAGAATGTGGGCTGGCCTTAATGAAATCAAGAAAATGGGCCTATGTTAATTTGGGCCGATCTTGGTTTGGAATAAATGGCCCAATTCTGCATGATCAAAGGGGGTCGTTTGCCAAAGAAGCTTATTTTAGCCTTCATCAAAACACTCATTTCCACATTAGTTAAGGAATTCATTAAAACATTCTTAATTAAATAAACCCCGACTAAAATTACATTCAGTTTTTGAGAAAATTTCATGGTTGAGATTAACTTTTAGCATTTCATTTTGCTCTTGAGATTCATATACTATTCTAACGTTTTGGTCCATATATATTCTGCACTCCCCCTTTACCGACTCTTCATCGTTATTATACTAGTTTAAGAGAAATTATTTACTCCTTCCATCCCATCAAATAGTAGTTTTTTCTTTTTCACATTGATTAAGGAGTATTATTATATAATGTGTAGTGGGTAATAGTATTAATGGGATTGTAAGCCCCATATTTTAATTGTATTAGTGGGTGTGTGTGAGTTTCATGTGTGTAAAAAATGAAAGGAGACTCTTTGAGTGAGATGTTCAAAATGAAGAAAAGAGTCTCTTTAGATGGGAAGGAGGGAGTATAATTTTTATTTACTCGTAGTCTTTTTACGTATTAAATAAATTATAAAATGAGTTATGTATATTAAGTGAGAGTAACACTTTTGAAAATGTATATTGAAAGATTATTTATTTTAAATTTTTTATTATTATTTTTAAAAGATGAAAAGTGTAACAAGAAAATGTATAGAAAAGTGTGAAAGTTGGTACTCATAGAATGGGGAAGCATTTTACTCTAAGGTACTTTAATCTTTAACATAATATTAATTCTTACTCCCTCCAATTTTACATAAAGTGGATTGTGGAGCTTGTATTAATGTTCGGATCACGGGCAATATCTTTTTTCAAAAAGAGTAAATAAATATATTTAAATTGAACCGGTGTTTGGTTGGTGGATGTGGATGGGAGGAATAGGAAAGGAATGATAAAAGACTTTGTTTTGATGGAATGAATGTAGTACAGTGATTTTGATTCATCAAAATCTAGGAATGGGCCATTCCACCCTATTTTGACATATATGACTTTCATACCACACTCATATTTGTAAATCAAAATTTTAATGATATAAAAATTTTATTACCCTTATTAAATTATAAATATTAAAATAATAATTTTTTTTATAAGTAGTAAAATATTATTTAAATAAAAAAATAATTTGTAAAAATTATGAATCAATTCCTATAGAATTTGATCATACCAAACAGAATCAATAGTACTGAAAGTCATTTTCTACTATTAATCAAGCAACATAATTATAAATAACAAACACATTACTAATCCCTATTACTATCACTATTATACTCATTCCGATTCCTTTTAATAAACCAAACGCCCTCCAAATACATTTAAATTGAATATACAATAGAGTAAAAGTGGATCTTGGGTGGGATTTTTTTTAAAAAAAAAAATTAAATATTATCACTTTTTTATTATCTCATGAAAATTTACCTATAAAACGTTTACCCAAGTGTTTGTTATAAAATTATGAATTAAGTTTTGTGAGCGGTAAAAAAACTGAGAATTTTAAAATTAAAGCATTTTTATTGAATTATGTCTTTTTCATAAACTTGTTTATGCACACAAACATAATAAGCCTGAACTTGTTTATTAGACTTTGAAGAGAGTATCAAGAAGTTAGCCATAATGTTCTTTTCACCTCATTGAGGTTTAGTTGAGAAAATATCAATTTTGGTTCAATATCTTTTACCAAATTCAATTTTAGTGCTGTAGTTTTTAATATTTTCAATTTTAGTCCTTTAAGTTTCAATTTTTGGTCCTTTATCTTTTAGAATTTCAATTTTAATCCTATTAGTTTCAAAATTAGTCTTATATCTTTTTGAATTATCAAAATTAGTTCTTTATCTTTTGAAATGTGATATAATTACAAAATGATTAATTAATTTTGATAATTCAAAAGATGTAGAACTAATTTTGAAATTAATATGATTAAAATTGAAAATTTAAAAGATATATGACTAAAATTGAAACTTAAAGGACTAAAATTAATAATATTAAAAGTTACCAAAATTGATATTTAGGATATTCTTTTAATCAAAAAATGGTCACCGGATTTTTTTTCGCGTAGGTGACGGAGCTGAAATGTGGCGGAGTATTAATCGGAATGTCTTTCGACCACCGTTGCGCCGACGCCCACTCCGCCAACATGTTTCTCTCTGCCTGGGCGTACACTGCTCAATCTAAACCTATCAACCTTCTCCCCTCCTTCCGCCGCTCCATTTTCAATCCCCGCCGCCCTCCACAACCGCACAACTCACTCGACAAACTCTACGCCTCGCTGCCGCCACCTCCATCCACCGCCGACCACGACTGCCTAACCAGCCGGATCTACTACATCACGTCCGACGAAATCGATCGCCTCCAATCCCAAGCCAGTCTCAACGGCACCAGAAGAAGCAAAATCGAGTCCTTCAGCGCATTTCTCTGGAAGACCATGACCGGCGGCGCCGATGATCACTCGAAGACGGCGAAATTAGGCGTCGTGGTCGACGGAAGAGCGAGGCTGAGCAACAGAACGACGTCGTTGGAAGGCTATTTCGGCAACGTGCTTTCGATCTCCTACGTGGAAGCGAGCGTTGGGGATCTCAAAACGGCGTCGCTCGGGGAGGCGGCGGAAATTGTACACGAGTGCATATCGGCGGCGTCCACGGCTGAGCATTTCCTGGCGCTGATAGATTGGGTGGAAGTGCGGCGGCCGAAGCCGGCGGTGGCGAAAGTGTACTTAAAAGATGAGAGTGATGAGGCGGCGGTTGTGGTGTCGTCGGGGCAAAGGTTTCCGGTGGAGAAGCTGGATTTCGGGTGGGGCGTGCCGGATTTCGGGTCGTACGAATTCCCTTGGGGCGGTGAAACCGGGTACGTGATGCCGATGCCGAGTGTGAAGGGGAATGGGGATTGGATCGTGTACATGCATCTGAAGGGAAGACACCTGGACCTGGTTGAGGCACGTGCGCCTCACGTGTTCCGCCCCCTCGATCGTGAGTATTTGAATCTTGTTTAGCCCTTCCATTACATGAAGTGATTAGTTATGTAATGATTAACTAATGGTGCTTAACCATGTGTCGGGACTACTTTAATTTCTCCAAATATGTAATGATTAACTAATGGTGCTTAACCATGTATGATTTCATATCATACATTATGATATTTAGTATTACTACCGTTCAAATCACTTCTCTGTGATTTGATATAAACGAAAATTCGTGTTTATTCTTGGATTTATTTTTCTTTAAATCTTAGAAATTTCAATTGAAATCTTAACAAGTTACATGGCCGCCCAACTCCTTCAAATTGAAAATGTAATTAAATGAAAGTTGGGGGTGTGTTGGTATTTTTAGGGGACTGTTTGTTGAGTGGAGTATGAAAGGGTAGAATGTGAATGAAATGGAGTTGTAGTGTTTGTTTAGTTACTTAAATTTCTTTGAAGAGTGAAATGATATCTAAAAATTGTGGAATGGTCATTCCTTCAATTTTTGGCTCCTTTGGAATGATTCATCCGGGAAGGAGGTATGATAATTTTATACTACTTATATATTTTAAATTTTTTTATTTTTAAATATTATTTAATAATAAAAAATAGAATATTAATTGTAAAAAAAATACTTTTAATGATAAAAAAAATAAAAACATAATAATATAATTGATTTTATTCACATATAAACCAAACAAAATCTAAGACTATGATAGCGATTCTTATTATTAATCAAATAATACACTCCTAAACATCATACTCATTTTCATTCCTTAATATATTATTATTTTCATTTCCATAACCATTCATTTTAAAATACCAAACGACCCCTTATTTGGAAAGAAATGGTATGAATCAAAGTGATTCCTCTAAAGAAATGGTTAATTTCCATAAAAGTGAAACTGATTCCATTTTTTTTACCACACAAAACACTCAAAATCATTCATATTCTTATTCATCACCCTCCAAACCCTATTCAACCCTACTCCATTTAAAAATATGCAATCTGAATCCTTATTCCACAATATTATTATACTCCAATGTTTATGATTTGTTTTCTACTTCATGTTTATAACTTGTTTTTTATTAATTACTACTTCCTCCATCCCGTTGAAAAAAATTTTTGGACACGGAAATTAAGAAATACTATAATAATTTAATGTAAAATGAAGTGGGAGAAATAATATTTCATGTGTAGTGGGTAGTTGTATTAGTGGTGGGTGTGATGTATGTGTGTGGACCCATGTAAATAAATAAATTATTTTTTGTGCGAGTTCAATGTTTTTAAAAAGGAAATATGTCAAATTCTGTGAGATTACTCAAAAAGAAAAGTGTGTCAATATATTTGGGACGGAGGGAGTATATTCTAATTATCTTGATTTAGACATTGATTATAACACATATTAAATATCTAACTTGTGTAATAAGAAATGAAACACGGAAATTGAACAAGAGATGAAACATGGAAAAATACAAACATATTCGTGTTATTCTGTTGGTAAACTAGTTTATTTAGTAATAACATTAAGATTTTTGTCAATAAAATATTATGTTGGTAAAAAACATATATATTTTTTTAAAAGAGTGATTGTTTGAAGAAATCGAACATTTAAATGGGCTAGGGAGTCAATGTGTATGATAATTTTGGTTACAGTTTTACCAAGTCAAACAAGTGGGCTTAGCCCATTAATCGAACAACACTGAGATTCCATAACCCAAATACCAAGACCCAGAAATTACGTGGACCATCGCCGAAAAACATTTCAATAGAGAGAATGAATATATGAACTGGTTTACACAAATCTAATGGAAAAGTCGATTATACCCTAATATTTAGCATGCCATTATAATTTATATACCATAAGAGCGATTGCTTTCATGAATTGAAAATAAAGAGATTGATTTTGGAGGGATGTTTTATACATGAGGTGGGTATACGTTTCATGTGTAAGATGTTTGGCTGAAAAGAAAAAATAAAATAGTTTTCGGCTAATTTAAGTGCAAAACTCAACATTGTCCTTGAAAAGAGAGCAAAGGGATTGATTCTACATTTTCATGGCTAATTATGGTATTGTATTTAGTGCTAATAGTGAAAAATGCCCATTTTGGTTTGTACACTTTTAATACCAACATTTTCATTAAAACATTTTCAATTTTACCATTTACCAAAAATTTGGACAAAAAAGTCCCTAGTGATCTTTTATGAAATTTACCGGTGGATGGTAGAACCCCCTTTCCTTCCCCTCCCCCACCCTACCCCACTGTCCCCCCCATTCTACCCCTCTCTAAAACACACATTACCTGCTCCCTCCTCCACCCTACCCCACTGTAAAACACACGAGCTTAATTCTCGCTCCAACCCGTACGCCCATCTCCTTTCTCCGGCCTGCCCTCTCCCCAAATCCGTTAGTGGCGGACTTATCAGACGGCGGATAGTGATTGAAGTGTAGAAGGCTATTGCTGCTAGCTTCCCTGATCAGCCCCCTCAGTAGCATCGGCTCAGGAGCCAAGCCTTGAACCATTAGGTCCAAGATTTGACAACCCAACTCCCTCACTGCTTCAACATATTCAACCGCTGCCCACCTGTATCATTATCACTACCATCTCAAGTGGTAGAACCCCCCTTCCCCTCCCCCCACCCTACCCCACTGTAAAACACACATTACCTACTCCCTCCTCCACCCTACCCCACTGTAAAACACACGAGCTTAATTCTCCCTCTTCGCTCCAACCCGTACGACCATCTCCTTTCTCAGGCCTGCAGTTTAACCCAATTATATTCGTCTGTAAGTTTCCGACATCCTCCAGCGGCTGTTGAACCCACAATTGGTCAGTAATCATTCCTAACCTTAATACTTGAGTTTAAATTCTTCAAATGGATATGAATTTGTTTATCGCATTTATTAAATTTGCAATGTGTAGGATGGATCGAGTTAAAGCCCTAAACTTTGTATTGCATGTTCTTAAATTTTTTCGTTATAATATATACTGAATTTGTTGTAAGTGCAATTGAACTTCAACTCTATTCATTATATGTGGAGGTAATTGATGCATATTTGTAATGAAAAACTTCGTTTAATATGTTCTAGAATGGGTCGTTTGAGAGAAGAAGAGTATTGAATTTGGGTAATAATTTATGAAAGAAAGATTATTAGAAGTATGAAACTGATGCACTTGGAATTTTTATAAAGAATCAATTCAACCTTTAACATTGAAATTCTGTTAAAAGTTTGTAAAAATATTGGGGCATAATTGGATCAGACTGTGGCAATATCTCCTTTTGAAGGAAGTTTGAGTCTGGTTCTTCATGGGATTCTCAAACATGTTCCCACTTTAATATACAGGGACAAAGTTGTTTACCTATTTCATAAAGAAAAAGAAAATTATTATTATCAAATGATGTTACATGTCCAATTTGTGCCTTTTTTTGGTGGTTTTTTTATTTTTTTATTTATTATTATTATTATTATATTGTATTTTTTTATTACCTTACATATAATAAAAGTGAATTGTGAAATATTTCTGGATTGATAAAAAAAGTGTAAAATATTTTGAGGGAAGAGAGAGTATAAATTTAGCTTAATTAGATGTTTGAATATTTTAAACTATTTAATGGTAATTATTAATGAGCGTATTATTGTTATTACAACGAATTAAAAGTATTTGTAGTATTCTTAGGTTAAATCAACAGAGTCGGACACACGTATTGTTAACAAATGCAGCATGCATTCACCCGAAGAACTTAGATGTCTCCAAGCACACTCGAAATCTCTTTACTTCAAGTAGGGCTGTATTCCTTTTAGAGCCTGCAGGTAGTTAATAGATTTTATGCATGGCATTATAGAGTTCAGAGTGGACATTCATTTATACCTTGTTTCTCTAAGCCAATTATGTCACATTTTTCCTAGAACTATATCATCAAATGCTTGCTAAGGCACTAGCACATCAGTTTCTGTTAATAGTTTGTAAAAATATTCAATGTTGTGTAAAATATTTGAATTATGTAGTGCGTGTTTCCATTATAATATTTTTTTATTTTGCTTTAAACTTGCACCAATTTACACAGATCTTTTGGAATCCAGCACAATTTTTTAAACTAGTTTATCCATTTGTATAACGACATTTGGATTTGTCGATAAGTTTAATGTATCTCCTTTACCTATTTGCATTAATACTTTATATTCTCTGACATTTTTTTGGTTTATGTGATCTGTTTGTGCACTGCGATGGCCCCATTTCCAATCATTCTTGTGAACGCTAACTTTGAGTGGAACAACATTAAGTATATCGGCGGCATTGAGTTGGGTGTGCGGTTGCTTACCCTGACCATAATTTGAAATCGCTTAGAGAAGCAGTGCACAGGGTTGTGAATCCCGAGACTACTAACTTTGACATATACCAAGTAGAAAAAATTACTGATAAGAATATTCATCTTCCAATCTTGACCGATGTCGATGTTAGTTGTCTCTTAGGCACACAAAGTACCCCGCAAGTATATGTGGATGGAAACAGTAGTGGTATTCACTTGACAAGCTGTCAATCATATAGGGACAATAGTTTAAGGAGTCACGCTACGACAATGTTGGACCTATTGAATAATATGGAGTGTGGGGTTGCCCCAGATTGTATGGTTGATCATGTTAGTCCAAACAACATAGTAGGCTTGTCGAAAAACTCACATGAGGACGACGTTGAAGGTGGGTCATCTTGGAATGGAGATAGTGTTTTCGATTCTAGCGATGGTGAAGGGGAATCTGAAAATGATCCTTCTATTCCCGGGTTGAACTTTTCCTCAACAATGCATAATGACTCCCCATCTTTTAGATACCCTGATGATGACTCCACATACACCCTCCTCATTTTCAGAACACCTAGCGATGACCCCATATCCTAACCCAATGTACCAATTCAGGATCCGAAGGAAGGAGCAATGAATGATCTATCCCTGAAAAAGATTTACATGAGCAAGGATGAGATTGTAGTCGACGTCTCCATTTATTATCTTACTAGGGAGGTTGATTTCCGAGTGAAGCGTTCAGAGCCTATTAGGTGGCAGGCTGTTTGCAAAGAAAAGTTTCCTTGCACATTCTTGTTTGGTGCTCAGAGTGATCATGGGGTTTGGAGGTGTACAAATCTATGTCCATACTCGTGCATCAATAATCCCGAATATTGGAAATCCCTTCATGCTACTCGAAGGTAATTGCGAAATTTTACTTTGACAAGCAAAGACATTAGTCAACTTCTGTCTCACCCATCGGTATTTTTTACGACATGAAGAAGCAATATGGTATTCAAATAAAGTATGGTCATGCAGTTAGGGCTCATAAACTTGCTAACACATATTTATGGGACTCCGACCAATTGCTTCCAGCCTATCTCTACATGTTGGAGAAATGTAACCCATGCACTATGACACACCTCTGGACTCATCCTGATGAGAAGTTTAAATTTTCCTTCTTTGTCTTAGGCTAATGTGTGGTTGGTTTCAAGACTTTGCTCACCAGTTATAGTCGTCGATGCCGCTTATTTAAAGGGAGACTACAAGGGCGTTATATTTGTGGCCGTCACCCAATATCCTAATAGGCAGATCTATAAACTAGCTACCCGTGTTGGAGATTAAGAGAACACAGAACTTTAGAGTTTATTTTTGTCCAAAGTTCATAGTGCACTTGGCTGCCTGATGAGAGTGGAAATTCATGATGTTTATGGTGCATTTTAATATCTCTTTGATGTATTTTGTTATGATATTAGCACGAATAGGTAGTGCTCTTGTTGTTATCGATTAAAGGTGCTCGAGAGGTGTTTAGTCATGTTTTTCATAGGAAAAGAGGGGTAAAGTGATCAAGTATCGAATGGGAGTAAAATAGAGTTGGAATAGCAGAAGATAAAGGTCACACGGTTGCAGCAGTGCATGATTCATTCCAGACGTGCAAAACCTCTAGCAGCCGTGTGTGGAATTTTGTCACACGGTTCCTATCGTGTGACAACACACGAAGCCGTGCGAGGATGGTTGAGGTCATAACTGTCGAGAGCGAGATACACGATGCCGTGCAGGGAGATCACGATACCGTGTGTGAAGAATTCAAACACGGTCGATGCTATGAGAGGGAACGTTGTGCCGCACGTGGTCTAGCATTGAAGCATGACACCGTGCGACTGTCGTACGTCTGCCGTGTGTGGTCTAATGCACGTCCATGTTCTATTTTTGGCATATTCTTGGCCCAGGCCCACTACGTGGAGTATAAAAGCTTAATTATTCTACAGATCTGTACATCGCCTGATACCTCACAATTCACAGTGCCCTAATTTCATCCATCACTCACCACCTTCCATCCTTCCACCGGAAAGATGATCGGAGTTGCTACTTGGATCGGAGATGGAGATTTCGACGGAGATCGTGATTGAAGAATTAGAGTCCTTCACAAGGGTTCTTTATTTTTCAGTTATTTATCTTTATTCTTTTGGCACAATGGTTGAGGCTTATTACATCTTTGTGATTTGCCCTCGTAAATCCATGGGCTGAGTTTCTTTGTTGGTAATGTTAGGGCGTTAATAAAGTTTTGACTTTGTGATTTGATTGCCCTAAACTTGAATTTATTATACTGCAGATTGTTTATTTCATTATTTTGAGACTTCATATTATTGTGTTTTGAGTTTTGATTTCCTTTAATTATTCATGACAGTATCACTGATTGATAGTTAATAGGGTTCTCTATTTCTGCATGATAGTTGTTGTTTCTTGTGACAGTCTTAGGGGATTGGCCTATAATACCTAAGAGTGTTAGACAATCAATTTGGAATATTAATTACATGGTGGAACATCATTATTAGGTAATTAATAAGGAGACAAAATGGGTTAACAATTGCGTACCTAGAAAGAAAAGTCTAGTGCTCTAACCTTTAATGGAATTTAGCATGAAGTACCTATAGAGGGAGAGAGAATAATTCCTTATTGATCCTAGGATTTTCAGCTCATTATAAGTGTTAGATCTTGCCCGATCAAGGTGATTTAACTAGGCTTAGTGATTCTCTTATACACGTCTACAAGTAATTAATTTTGAGTCTAGATAAATTAGTCACATAGTTAAACTATTTGCCCGAGCATTTCCAATTCTTCATCCTTGATCTTTTAAATCGTATTCTCTCACTTAATTTACTCCCTCCGTCCCGGGTATTTTTACCCATTTGTACGGGCACGAAAATTAAGACGTTTTATTTTTTTAATATATAATGTAAGAGAAAGTAGGGATAAATTAGTAATTTAAAAAGAAAAAGTGAATAAAGTTATTGAAAATGATGAATAAAGTGTAAAAAAGTAATTAAAGTTGTTGGGATTGTAAAAAGTAGGTAATAAAATATTATGTATTTTTGCCAAAAATGGAATGGGTAAAAATACGTGGGACACCCTAAAATGGAAAATGGGTAAAAATACGTGGGATGGAGGGAGTATTTTATTTTATAATTAGTTTTATTATTTAATTTTACTTTTTATTAGTTAATTAATTATTTCTAAGAACTCCCAGATTTGTCATGCAATCGAATTGTCATACATAGAATTATTTGTTAAATTTATAATTATCACGTGGGAACGATATTCACTTGGTCACGTGCACTACAATCGATCCCTTGCACTTGAGGGTAAAAGAAAATAACGATCACTGCGTCCCTGACATGTTGATTGTATCTGATCAGCACCAAGCGATTATCAATGCCGTGGAGCATGTATTCCCAGGTATTGTACGCGGTCTATGTCAGCATCATTTAGGCAAGAAATTTGTCCCATTTGGGAAGGCATCGTTAACATATTTGAAAGGGCTGCTAGCACCTATGACCTACCTAGAGGCGGATTTTGATAGGTAACACACCCTATACCATTTATCAATTTGTTGTGTAAGTATTATTGATATATATATTTCGTGAAAGTTTCTTTATTAGGTAAGTTGGACAATGCTGTTTTTCCAGTAGTATATTCAATTTTTGAACTATAAAATATTAGATTTGCTGTTAAAGTGATAGTCCCCATCATTAAAATCATGTTTGCATATTTTAATTTAATTTTTTTTAAATAGGTTGGTTGCAGCATTGAGTGGATGTGATAGTGGTGACCGCATTGGGACCATTCTCCTCAGGGCCAAAAAAGAGCGTTGGAGTAGATTTCAATGTGCCGTTTGTCGCTACAAGTTTATGACATTCAATGTTGTAGGGTCTTGGAATAATTATCTTAAATGGCCCCATCGTTTTCCAGTCATTTATATATTCGAGAAGGTGCGCGAACTGACCCAGGAATAACACGTTGCTAGGAGCCTCGATGCCAAAAAGCACGGTGGTGTTTTGTGCACGAGAGTTAGTAATCAGCTCGCAAATTTGGTGCACAGGGCAGACCACCTCAAAGTTGAACATATAGTTAGCGGACGCTTCAAGGTTATAGTTGGTGCTGATACATTTCTGCTTGATCTTGAAAAGCGGTCGTGTGACTGTGGATATTTCCAACACGAGCTCATTCTATGCATCCATGCATTTGCTGCAATCAGGTACTCTTATCTCAACTTTTAGACTGAATTTATGTACGTAATATCGATTTATTATACATCACCCTCACCCATAATTTTTTTTACGTCTCGAAGGAACAAGTGTCTTGATGTGAATTTTTATGTGGGGGAATATTTTCAGAATGAGATGGTTAGATCGTTGTGGGGTGGTTTAGTGTATCCTTTGCCTGATAGGAAGGATTGGGATGTTCCTATACTTGCACGAGATAGGGTTTGTAGACCTCCTGATTGCCCATAAACATCCGACGGGCCTAAACGTAGTCGAATGAAGAGTGTCCTAGAACTTATTCGGAGTGTGCGTAGAGCCTATAAGTGTTCCAATTATGGTGGGATGAATCACAACAGGGCTACCTGTACTAATAGTCCTGCTGTACCACATAACGAGGATATTGGTGGAGTTGGTTTTTCACCACCTTATATGCAGGCCCCAACAATATGTTATGGTTCGAGGAAGAGCTCAATTTGCCGCATGCCAGGCCACACAAAAAATGCATGCCCTAATCATATATTTCGAGTTGTTATTGATGAGGAGAATTAGTGTAGTTTGTTGTGTTATTCGGAGTTGAATTTATGGAATACTTGATTTAAACTTGTATGTGTATATTTAACTTTCAGAATTGCTTTAAATATCAGGAATGCGTTGCTGTGTTTAACTAAATATCATGAAGTATCCTATTGTTTGCTATGTTCACAGGCATGCTCAGAAGAGTACGAGGAAGTTTTGAGGTATAAGACACTATGAATATGTTATCATGCAGGTGAGCATGTCGGTGAACATGTAGGTGAACATGTTGGAGAAGGTAGTCGTGCTTATAAACAAACTGATCTTGAATATTATACACCAAAAATGACTGGTTTTGCTTTAAATGTGTCCCCCATGAGGTATTCGATATATTTCTTTCAAAGAATTATGTTTTAATCTCATGAAGGTTTTAATTATGCTTCAACAAAAGGTAAAAGAAAACTTAATGTTCATAATAATTACATGAGTCCAATGGTTGACTCCCACAGACATTGGTTTCCCATCTCTCAAACCCATATTGACATTAGGAAAGTGAACAATGTAACAAATATCTATGTAAGATACAACTTATTCCTTATCTTTACTGTTGCAGTTTCATTGACCATTGTCTTCAATATTGATTCAGTTTGAGTCAATGTTCTGATTTGGGCTTCCAAGAGTTTACTAATCAATACATGACACGTGTCCATCATCGTTACTATCTATCCCTAAATCACACTCATGATACAGTTGACTGTCTATCTAAAAATATGGTTTCCTTTCACCGTTGGCTGACTAAGACACAATTATAATACACATTTGCAACATAGAGTTAGAAAAATATAGAATAAGATTGATCCTCCAATTATTGAATTCTTGACGCAACTCGACCCTAAACCATAAAAATAGATATTTCCAAAATTATACATAGACTTTTTTAAAAATAGACATGGACCTTTCTAATAATAAATCATTTAAAAATAGACACATGTCTTTCCAAAAATAAGAATAATAATTTATAATAATAGACATTTTCAAAAAAATTATGGTAATTTCAAATTTTTCTTTTGAGTTTATTTTCGTTTTATTTTTGTAGATTTTTTTTTTGTTGATGTAGTTATTAACATTTTTTGTATATGAATTCAAAAAAAAAGTCATTTCGAAAGGGGGAAAGTGCCATATTTAGTTGAGGTCAATATTTTGTTATAGTATCGATATGCTCTTAAATTTGACCAAAGGTACATTTGCGTGGATACTTCATGGTAAAAAAAGTTTAAATATGTTATATATGAATTTATATATAATTTGTGTAGTATTATTTCTTACAAACAACACCACATATCATATATTAATAATTCATTCACCATATTTTTGAAATATAATACAATGTGGATATAGCCACAAATTAGATGCTGAAATTAGTGAATTGATCGTGAAATAGTCAATGTATTCCACTTGCACCTTCTAAATATCATTCTTGATCTTTTAACTTTCTATGACTATATTCAATCTAATGTACTCAATAAGGCATATCAAAGATATAATTATTTTCACTATTTTAGTTGAAGATGTTATTTCTACCTTTGAGGACAAGTAATATATGTGAGGCTGTCTCATAAAATTCATTTTACGATATGAAAAAAAGTATGTATACTTAATAGAAAAGTAAGCTTTACCCTAAAAAAGAAAAGTTATACTCGTCTCATGATGTCACGATTTTATGCAAGTTTTTTGCTCACATTTGTACAAAGATGTAATTATTGTATTACTTTCTGTGCAATATGAAATTAGAACTTATATATATGTACAGAACAATATGTGAAACCATAAATACACAAAATTAGTATAAAAGAAGGATTGAAGATGATTGTGGCCATGACAACTCTTTAATACTCATGCGATTATTATAATCTTGAAAGATCAAAATATAATACATAGAGTTCTTATAATTTATTTTTCATAACTTTTATGATCTTATTATTACTTTCTCATGGATGTTATAAGCTTATATTAAAACTTTCTTACTATTATAAACTTATTAATTATTATAAATTAATTTTCTCAATAAATTTTAGTATGATTCATTGTCCAATAACACATTTTATCTACATGATAATCATATTTTAATAATGAGCAGTCAAGATTCATAACCCATCTCATAAAAGAGTATCACTTCATAAAAAATATTAATTGATATATATATATATATATATATATATATATATATATATATATATATATATATATATATATATATATATATATATATACTAGTACAAATCCCTCGTATTACACGGATTTTAAAGTTATAATTTTAAAAATATATAAATATACACTCCATAAATATTTATAAATGTTAAATAATTATTCAATCTAATGTACTCAATAAGGCATATCAAAGATATAATTATTTTCACTATTTTAGTCGAAGATGTTATTTCTACATTTGAGGACAAGTAATATATGTGAGGCTGTCTCATAAAATTCATTTTATGATATGGAAAAGTATGTATACTTAATAGAAAAGTAAGCTTTACCCTAAAAAGAAAAGTTATACTCGTCTCATGATGTCACGATTTTATGCAAGTTTTTTGCTCACATTTGTACAAAGATGTAATTATTGTATTACTTTCTGTGCAATATGAAATTAGAACTTATATACATAACAATATGTGAAATCATGAATACACAAAATTAGTATACAAGAAGGATTGAAGATGATTGTGGCCATGACAACTCTTTAATACTCATGTGATTATTATAATCTTGAAAGATCAAAATATAATACATAGAGTTCTTATAATTTATTTTTCATAACTTTTATCTTATTATTACTTTCTCATGGATGTTATAAGCTAATATTAAAACTTTCTTACTATTATAAACTTATTAATTATTATAAATTCATTTTCTCAATAAATTTTAGTATGATTCATTGTCCAATAACACATTTTATCTATATGATAATCATATTTTAATAATGAGCAGTCCAGATTCATATCCCATCTCATAAAAGAGTATCCCCTTCATAAAAAATATTAATTGATATATATATATATATATATATACTAGTACAAATCCCGTGTATTACGCGAATTTTAACGTTATAATTTTAAAAATATATAAATATACACTCTATAAATATTTATAAATATTAAATAATTATTAAAAAATATTCAGTATATTATTACATGAAATTTTAGTTAATTAATACACCTAATAATTAATAAATATTGAGAAATAAAAAAAAATTATAATTAACTTAATAAGAAAATAAAAAAAGGTGAATATGACAATTAAAAAAATTATTTAAAAACTAAAGAAAAAAATTAATAAATTAAATATTTTTATTAATAAATAATAAATAATTATAATAAAATGTATTGTATATATTAATCAAATTAAATAAAAAAATTAATTATAATAAATAAATTAAATATTTTTAGATTTTAGAAATAATTACTGATAGGTACACACTTTGTACCCCTAATTACTACTAGATACATTGATTTAAAATAATTATTATTTAATACAAAATATTAAAGTAAAATACCAAATATACCCCTAAACCCATATACCTTTAAAACACTAACCCCAACCTCCACCCACCATCGGACCACCGCTGCCGCTGCCGGACCGCCGCCGCCGGCGGAGCTCCGGCGGCCGGTCGCCGAAAAATCTGTTCGTCAAAAAAAAAAAAAAAAAAAAAACTGGTCGCCGGAAAGCTGCCGCGCCGCCGCCGCCGGACTCCGGCAGCCGATCGCCGGAAAAACTGTTCGTCCAAAAAAAAAAAGAAAAAAAAAAAAAAACTGGTCGCCGGAAAAAACTGCCGCCGCCGGAAAAGCTGCCGGACCGCCGCCGCCGGACCACCACATTTTTTTGCTGCACACACTTTTTTTTTCCTGCACACACTTTTTTTGCTGCACACACTTTGCTGCACATGAACTTTTGCTGCACACAATATTTATGTGCAGCACATTAATAGGGGTAATATTGGAATATCACTATATATTTTTGTACCTAGTAGTAATACTTTTGTATGTTTGTATCTCATAGTAATTTAGGGTTTTTTTGTGTACCTAGTAGTAATCCTCCCTAGATTTTATGTTATTCGATCAAATCCATATTCAAATATTAAAGTAAATATATGTATTTATCTTTCTACATTAACTATTAATTAATAATAATTTTGATTTGATATATTCAAAATATTCAAATTTCAAAATAAATATATGGATGTATCTATATTAAATTTTAATTAGTAACTTAAATATAATAGAGAATAATTATGGAGATTCAACATTAAATTTAAAAAAATACCTTTATTGTTCATATTTATAAAATTTGTAATATATAACATAAAAATAAAAATAAATCTTAATAATAATAATAATAAAAAGCATAACATGTTAAAAATTATAACTCTACATAAAAATAATAAAGTTATCATATATAACATAATAAATAAAGATAAAAAAATCACAACAATAATAAGAGAAAAAAATAAAGTTCTCATTTAAAATTAAGTAACATAAAATTAAAAATTAAAAACAAAATTAATAAATTTGATATTTGTATTAATTAAAAAATAATAATGAATTTGACAGCTGAAATAAAAATTATAAAAATTCGAAAAGTATAAATTTTGTATGTATGAAACAAAAGAATTAAAAAATAAAATTATAAAAAAATTAAGGGTCCATTACTATTAGGTACAATTTATGTGTCTATATTACTATTAGATACAAAAATAAATTATATTATTAATTAATACAAATTGAATGCATAAAATATTATTTTTATCCTTATTTTAATTGTATTCAAATATTAATTTAAAAGGTGTGATACAAAAAGATAAGATGTCCCACTAATTTCTCCACAAAAATAGATAGGAGATAACTATAACGTATCTACATACAAATATTTCTGAATACATGATACATTTCCTACAATTATTTTTGAATACATTACATACACTTATTTCTGAATACATAATTAGCTATTTAGGATTATGATTATTAATAGTTAATTAGCCACTGTATTAAAAAAAATACCCTCGGATTCGTCTTTAATCACATCCACATTATTTTTATATTTAGTAATGTTTATGTTCAAATATATTTTTGTATATTTGTGTTCAATATTTTGAAATTTTTATTTTCAAATTTTATGTATTAATTCTTTTTAATATATTTGTATTCAAAAATTATACTTGTGTTCAAAATTTAAATTAATTTGTTAATATTCAAAATTTATGTATTTAAAAATATTTATTTATTTTTAATATATTTGTATTCAGAAATTATATATTTTTCTGCGGATCTATGGGGAGAGAGATTTCAATGTGTGAAATAATTTTGATATGGAAATAGAGAGAAAATTATAAAGAATGATATGATCCTATCATTTTAATTTTTAACGTAAATATACATCTAATTTTATCTACATGATGTATTTAGGGGTATTTGGGACTATTTAAAGAATAATTTATAATAGTTAATAATAAAATATATACTTTGTATCTACTAATAATATTATAGTATATTTTGTAGTAGATAGTAATAAATCCAAAAATTAATCAAAGACAAATTAATTTTTTAAAAAACTTGAAGAAACTAAACCCATACACCGTTCATATATAAAATTACAAATAAAAACCTCAATATAATAGAAATTAAAATTCTGTTAACAAAATTAATTAAAATAAATATAAAATAAATAAATAAATCTTATACCGTAAATTCTTTAAAATCGAAAGAAATATGTAAGAAAATTTTCTATGGGTAGAGTGAATAAATAAACATAGCTAGGAGAAAAAAAAGTATAAATTTAGGGTTATTCTGGGGTGCACCTGGTGCACCCCCAAATTTATAGGTAAAAATGGGGAGTGGGTAGTTTTTTAAAAAAAAATTAATTATTTTAGTTTAATTAATGGTGGAGATTGAATGATAAATTAATCTAACGACTATAATTATCCAGGTGCACTGGTGTACCCGGTGCACCCTAGTCGGACTTATAAATTTAATATGTATTAAAAAAAAGAATTATAAGAAAATTAATCATGGACAATTTTATTTTTAAGTACCTCAATTAAAAAAATATAATTATTTATACAAATATGCATCATAAGTATTTATCATTCCATAACCAAAGAGCTTCATTACATCCAAATGAAAAGTCCTATTTGATTTAATTGTTGCACACTTGATTAGTGGTGGAGAGCCTAGACTTGTGGCAAGCCTATGGTAATGAATGCATGTGGATTGATTTTGAGAGTAAACACTTCCATAATTTCTAAATACTTTGAGAGTTAGTGCATACGACACCATGAGAGGATTAGTGAGAATGAGTATTATACTTGCATTTCTCACTATGATCTTGTACATTTGTTAATTGATATTCGACTATATGATTTGATTTGATTGAGTAGTTGAGAATGACTATAATCTTTATTCACTCCATGCTTCCGTTCTGCGCAATTTCTTCCCTCATATTCTTTTTCTTTTTCATTGTTCGGGAACGAATAACACTTTAAGTTTGGGGATTTGATGAGTGTAGAAATTGCTATAAAATAGGGTCCATTTTAAGCTAGAATTTATATAATTAAGGTTGCTTTTAGTGGTTAAGTTCTTTAATTCCTTAATATTTATGGAGAGGATACTTTTGTTGGAAATTGTAGGATTTATGGGTAAAATAAGCTTCTATATTTAATTACGAAGGCGTGGGAAGAAATGAAGCTCGATTCGGAGTTAAAACGAGCAAATACGGGCCAAAAACAGAAACTGCGCGCAAGCTGGAATTCTCCAACTTATTAGCTACTGCCCAACCATTTTCCATGGCCCATTTCTAAGCCCAAGCCCAAATCAACCCACTATTTATATTGGGCCTTTAGATAATTGATCATCTTGTGACTCCACGTTATAGCTGCAATTAATTTGGTTGGAAAATTGGTGGTCCCACCTCATCATGGTAGACAACAGAAAATTCCTATCCAAGAATGTGGTGCCTCCTTCAAGTTATTAAATCATGTTTGATGGAAACAAAGATGTGGGCCAAGTCTAATTCATTCCAATTTGCCCAATTAATTGAATCAAACCCATCAGTTAACTATACAGCAGCCGTGAAGAGCAGCTGAGTCGACCAATGTGAGGATACCACTTTTCAATTCTCCATCCACCATCCATCACCTCCCATCAAATTCCACCCATTTGATTCACTAAACCCTTTCACATTCATTCAATTTGATCAAGGAAGCAAGAGAGGTTGAAAAATGCAAGAGAAGATAGGTGCTTCATTTGAAGCATTTCAAGGGAAGAATTTATTTGATTTTGTAATTTTCCTAGGGTTTAATCATGGGATTTTGTATGACAATTTATTTGTTTTGCTTGATACTATGTTAGGCTAATCTCCTTTGTGAAATTAGCTCCATGATTGGTGTTGGATAATTTAGGTTTTATACAATTTGATCTTAATTGGGCATTTGTGTTATTTCTATAATTGATTATTAATTGCTTGATTTATATGATGATATGCGTGATTAATTATCATGGACATGTGATTAGATTGAGAAATCAATTATGTATTTAGGATAGTTCATTGAATCATTTCATCATACACTTCATGTGCATTAATTTAGAATGAGATAGAGATATTCTTCTAGATTTAGAACCCATTGATAGAATATTTAATTGGCTTGATCGAGAGATTAGTTGATTAAGTGAGGAGACCCAAGCCATTAGTGAATTCATAATACCTTAAAAGGGAATATTGCCTATGATTTAGTACCTAATTAGGGAACTCGTAGAGTAATTAGTACCTAGTGGGAGGTGTTCACTTTGGTCTCGATCCTATATATTTTTGGGAGCCTTATTGAGGGCCTACATCTTATCCATCTCAAGAGAAAGATTATGTGGAATTAGTGATCGCTCATATGTCATGTCCGTGAGAGATTAGAATTAATTGTTTGATTCCTTTGTTATTTATGTCATGATTGTTGCTAATCTCATCCTTGAATCATTTGGAACCCATTTATTCTAGCATTTATTTTATTCTTGTTCTTGCATTAATTTACTTGTATTTATTTGCAATCTATCCTCCTTTTCGATCGTCCTTATAAAATCACGATAAACTTGAGATTGCTTAAATTCTAGCACGTTCCTTCCTTGGGTTCGATAAATTCTCTAATTGATAATCCCGACTATATACGATCAATCAAATGGTGCCATTGCTGGGAAGGTAATGGTTGCTAGTGGTTTGACGAAGGATTGTTTAGAGTGGTCTTAATAAGGATATTTTTTTTGTATTTTTGTATTTTATATTTGTTTTAGAAAATTTTGTTCTAATTTTTCTTTCTTTTGTAGGTGCATACCTTAAGAAGGAAGAATAAGATGAACAAGCCAAAAAAATATGAGCTACATGGAAAATATTCAAAGCATGATGAATGCAAATGCTATTCCTAATATGGAAGCTCAAAGAGATATAAGGATAGCTCAAGGGTTCAAGTTCCCAATTTACAATTTCTTCAACAATAAGTTTATGGGAACTTCGTCTCCCCTCAACAACAAGTTTATCCTCAAGTGCTTCATAATGTATACTTTCAAGTTCCTCAAGTCATGATGAATATGACTATCAGAGATCATCTCCAACCAAGGGTAGTTCAATAAATTATGGCTCCTCCGATCATTGCCAACAATTTTGAGTTGAAGGCGAGTTTGATTCGAATGATTCAATCAAGCCAATTTGGTGGAGATTCAACCGAAGATCCAAATGACCACCTTTCCTACTTCATGGAGATAGCGAATACTATTAAAATGGATGGGGTGAGTGAAGATTGCATTAATATGCGACTCTTTCCTTTTTGTTTAAAGGATAGAGCACGTTCTTGGCTTGGAACGATCACTCCGGTGACATGCAACACTTGGAAAGATCTTGCTCAATATTTCCTCAACAAATACTTTTCACCTTTAAAGCTGATACAATTGAAAAGTCTTATTGCTCAATTTAAGCAATTGCCTCATGAGATCTTTCATGAGTCGTGGGAGAGGTTCAAGGAAATGTTGAGAAAGTGTCCTCATCATGGTTTTCCAGAGGAGCAACAAGTGGGATTCTTCTATCAAGGCTTGAATGGAAGAGATCGATTATTCGTTGATGCGTCATCCGGTGGGTCTGTTTTTGGCATCACCGCTCAAAGAGCAATAAGAACATTTAAAGAAATTGCCATGAATAACTACCAATGGCATACGGAGAGCAAAGAAGGAAGCTATGATTTGGAGAATGCAGCTAAGTGTGACGTAGTTTTTTCACCGACATTCAATCCGGGGGGAAAGTACTAAATAATGAGAGAAAATCACCCTTGAAGGATATGTTGCATAAGTGTATTGAGGATAACGGGGCTAGGATGAAAGCATGTGAAGAGAGAGTTGAAAAAATTGAGTTGTTAGTTCTTAATGTGAAGAGTTCTATGGAGGTGAGGATGGAATCTATGGAGCACCATTTAGGCCAAATCTCAACCACATTGGAAAATATACAAAGAGAAATCAATAAATCTTCTACATCTGAGACTAAGGATCAATGTATGGCTCTCTACTCTCAGGGTAAGGAAAAAATGGTTGAAGAAGGGTTGGAGGCTTGTAAGGTGGTTGATAAAGAAGTTAGAAAAGAGGATAGTTTGGGGGTCGATAAAGCTACGAAGGAGAAGAGAGAAAGAGTTCCTAAATGGGTGAAAGCAAAAGAGTTGAAAGAAGAGTTAAAGGAGGAATTCGATAGATTTGTTGAGTCTCTTGAGATGATGCTTAAAAAAAAATTTCAAGATCAAGAAGAGATTCATGCACTTAAGATGGAAGAAAAGAAACCTCCGGAGATTAAGATCTTTGATTTTACTCCACATGAAGAAAAAATTTCTCATTCTCTTGAACTTTCGAATTCTCTTATGAATCTTCATAATTTTGTTGATAAAAATTTATTTGTTGATAATTGTAGGACAAGGATTGTAAGAGAGCATCAACATTCATCATTGAAAATCATATCTTTGCCTAAATTCTTACCGGGAGATGTGGTAGAAATTCAAAATTCATGGGGAGCCCGATAGAAAAAATAGAACAAGTGAAAAGGTCCATTTCTCGTGAAGAATGTTTTCGAAAAAGAATTGCTTGAGTTATACAACAGGAAAGGAGATCTCCTCGTGGTTAAGCATGAAAGAACAAGACACTATTTCAAGAAGAAACTTATGAAAGTGCCTAAAGATTATTCCAGACCACCATGATCTTGAAAAAAAAATTTCGTCTAGTTTGAAGATGTTAAACATAGCGCTAGATGGGAGGCAACCCATCATTATCTTTATTGCTTTCTTAGTGTGTTTTTATTTTATTTTATTCTTGTCTTTTGTAGGAACATGAAGTAATTTTCCCGGTGATGGACTTGAAGTGAAGAATGGTGCAATAAATTTGGTAACAAAATTCTTTCCAAACTAAAATTGAACTCTTAGTTAAATTTAAGTTTGGGGAAGCTTGCTCGTTTTGTTACTCATTTATCTTGTTCTTAGTTTGCACATTTTGAACCGGTGCACATTTTGTTCCTCTTGTTCTTGTAGTTTGTAGCTTTCCTTTGTGTTTCTTATCATTCATTATTCTCTTGTGGAGCTTATTTGATGGTTGTTTGAAGCTATGAGATTAGGTTGGATCATGTGTTGGATTGATGTGAATTTATGTAATTGTTATGGTTGAGAATTTACTTGTATGATGCTTATTTTTCACAATTGATGAACCGTGAGATTTTGAGCCATGAATGCGTATTCATTATACGATTCATTCTTTTATGTGTATGTATTCTAGAACTTGCCATTCGTCTTACTCGAGGCTACGTTTGTGTGGAGACTTTTGAAAATGATTTTAGGTCATCCTTGATCTTTAAAGTTAGAGCCAAACATGTTTTCCCTACCTTTTATCATATGATCCATTGCTAGCCAATTTGAGCCTTTATAGCCTATATTATTTGATAAGCACATCATCTAGCCAAATACCATTTGAAACTAAGAAAGAACCTTATGTGTGGAGATTAACTAGAGAAAGTGTAGCTAGACAATGTGAAAAGGCAAGAGAATGAAAGAATGAGGAAGAATGGTTACAAAAGAAGGATATGAGATGTAAAAGAGCATGAAAGAAGGAAGGAAAAATCATGAAAGAACTTGAATTGACATGATGATATATTTTAAAAGTACAAGTTCAAGAAAAGCTTAAAAGAAGGAGTTTGAAGAGAATTCTTAAAAAGAAATGGTGGCAATAAAGATAAGAGAAGATGTAAGAAGAAAATTTATGAGGGTTATTACTCTTTTAATAGGATCTCTCCATACTTCTAGTCACTTTTATCCTATATTTATCCTTCCATAACCAAAGAGCTTAATTACATCCAAATGAAAAGTTCTATTTGATTTAATTGTTGCACACTTGATTAGTGGTGGAGAGCCTAGACTTGTGGCAAGCCTATGGTAATGCATGCATGTGGATTGATTTTGAGAGTAAACACTTCCATAATTTTTAAATACTTTGAGAGTTAGTGCATATGATACCATGAGAGGATTAGTGAGAATGAGTATTATACTTGCATTTCCCACTATGATCTTATACATATGTTAATTGATATCCGACTATATGATTTGATTTGATTGAGTAGTTGAGAATGACTATAATCTTTATTCACTCCATGCTTCCGTTCTACGCAATTTCTCCCCTCATATTTTTTTTCTTTTTTATTATTCGGGAACGAACAATACTTTAAGTTTGGGAGTTTGATGAGTGTAGAAATTGCTATAAAATAGGGTCCTTTTTAAGCTAGGATTTATATAATTAAGGTTGCTATTAGTGGTTAAGTTTTTTAATTCCTTAATATTTGTGGAGAGAATACTTTTGTTGGAATTTGCATGATTTATGGATAAAATGAGCTTCTACATTCAATTATGAAGGTGTGAGAAGAAATGGGGCTCGATTTGGAGTTAAAACGAGCAAATACGAGCCAAAACAGAAACTGCGCGCAAGCTGGAATTCTCCAACTTATTAGCTGCGGCCCAACCATTTTCCATGGCCCATTTCTAAGCCCAAGTCCAAATCAACCCACTATTTATATTGGGCCTTTAGATAATTGATCATCGTGTGATTCCACGTCATAGCTGCAATTAATTTGATTGGAAAATTGGTGGTCCCACCTCATCATGGTAGACAACAGAAAATTCCTATCCAAGAATGTGGTGCCTCCTTCAAGTTATTAAATCATGTTTGATGGAAACAAAGATGTGGGCCAAGTCTAATTCATTCCAATTAGCCCAATTAATTCAATCAAACCCATTAGTTAACTATACAGCAGCCTTGAAGAGCAGCAGAGTCGACCAATGTGAGGATACCACTTTTCAATTCTCCATTCACCATCTATCACCTCCCATCAAATTCCACCCATTTGATTCACTACACCCTTTCATCATTCATTCAATTTGATCAAGGAAGCAAGGGAGGTTGAAAAGTGCAAGAGAAGATAGGTGCTTCATTTGAAGCATTTCAAGGGAAGAATTTATTTAATTTTGTAATTTTCCTAGGGTTTAATCATGGGATTTTGTAAGACAATTTATTTATTTTGCTTGATACTATGTTAGGCTAATCTCCTTTGTGAGATTAGCTCCATGATTGGTGTTGAATAATTTAGGTTTTATGTAATTTGATTTTAATCTTAATTGAACTTTTGTGTTATTTCTATCATTGATTATTAATTGCTTGATTTATATGATGATATGTGTGATTAATTGTCATGAGCATGTGATTAGATTGAGAAATCAATTATGTGTTTAGGATAGTTCATTGAATCATTTCATCATACACTTCATGTGCATTAATTTAGAATGAGATAGAGATATCCTTCTAGATTTAGAACCTATTGATAGAACATTTAATTGGCTTAATCAAGAGATTAGTTGATTAGGTGAGGAGACTCAAGCCATTAGTGAATTTATAATACCTTAAAAGGGAATATTGCCTATGATTTAGTACCTCATTAGGGAACTCGTAGAGTAATTAGTACCTAGTGGGAGGTGTTCACTTTGGTCTCGATCCTATATGCTTTTGGGAGCCTTATTGAGGGCCTACATCCTATCCATCTCAAGAGAGAAATTATGTAGAATTAGTGATCGCTCCTATGCCATGTCCGTGAGAGATTAGAATTAATTGTTTGATTCTTTTGTTATTTATGCCATGATTGTTGCTAATCTCATCCTTACATCATTTGGAACCCATTTATTTTAGCATTTATTTTACTCTTGTTCTTGCATTAATTTACTTGTATTTATTTGCAATCTATCCTTCTTTTCGATCGTCCTTATAAAATCAAGATAAACTTGAGATCGCTTAAACTCTAGCACGTTCCTCCCTTGGGTTCGATAAATTCTTTAATTGATAATCCCGACTATATACGACCAATCACACGCCCTGCTCCAATGACCAATGGGAGGCCAGCAAAGGACGGAGACACCTTACAAACCTCCTGCAATGCAACAAACGGTGCCCAGACTCCTCCTGCAGATGGTCGGCGTACCAGGCAACTTCATTAAAAATTATTTATCTTCATCCAGGTGGCACAAAATGATTAGCTCGGATTTAGGGTTTTAGGACAACATAAATAGCCTCTCTCACAGGAGAGAGGCAGGACATTCAGATTCACTTTAGACATTATACTTGTGAGAATTTGGGAGAAACGAGTGTTGCTCTAAGGGAGAGTAATAAAATTAGTTGTGTTCTTTGGTGGGAATTGATTCTTAGATAAGCCTTAACCTCTTGATTTGTCTTTATTGGTGGTTGATTGTGTTTGATGGTATTCGTTCTTGGTCTCGTTAATTAAACACCTTAATCCTCCGCATACTAAATTAACGAGCAAAGAACAACCGTCAACATATGGCGCCGTCAGTGGGAAATGCTACGATTAGCCATCCCTGTTCCATTTCTTTGTAAAATCTTGGTTGAGTTCTGGAAAAGAGATCCTTGGTTTTTATTCTACATCTGTAAATCAAATGAGGGGTGATGGTTTTATAGCCCGCGGAAACGAAGAAAGAGGAGAATGCTCTAGAGCTCAACAGAATGTAAAAAGGAGCGAAAATAACATCCAAATTAGTGCTCCAGTCAGACAGATACACACTCAGGCGAGGTCTATTCCTGTCCCAAACTTGGGTGATCCTCAAAAGGCAAAAGAAATGAATGAAAAGATCCAAAGGGTGATTAATGAGTATGCTGCGGAGGCTCCCCCGGTTCCACCGGCGAGGTTGAGCTTTAGCGGCCCTCACAGGAGAAGCCATGGTGATCTGCAGGAAGATCTCAAAAGGAGGAAGGAGGCCAGAAAAGAGCATAGCGGAGAAGACGCAAGAGAAACTATCAACTTCTTGAGGAGGAGGAATGTAGCAGAAGGAGAGAGTATGGATGAAACTCCAGCGGAGGAAAGGCGTAGTGAATATCTTTGCCGACCAGGAATTGGGGCCCAAAAACAACCACGGCTGAAGGAGCCCCAAGGAGCAGAGAATTCTCCACCCCCAGAGGTATCTGTGAGAAATGATGCTCAAAGACGATCACGGCAAGAATGTAATCAAGAGGCAGGAAACTCTCCACTGAGGGAAAGGTCAAGGGCAGAAGGATCTCACCAGCATCGTTCACTAAATCAGAGAAGAGGCAGACCCACCACTAGGGGAGTGTCGGCGGAAGAAGAGGTCCCACGAAGAATCCCATCCATCTCTCAGAGGAGGCATAACCAACCCAGAAAGCCAAGGAATCAGAGGTCCCATTCATCTTTGTCGCCCTACTCATAGGAGAGTCGGGATTCCTCATAGGAAGATCTTCCAACTACTGAGCTGTCCTTACCACATGATAGGAGACACAAGGGACCTGTCTCGCGAAGAGAGACAAAATGGAGAGAGACCAAAGCAGTGATGCAGTCAGAGAATAAAGAAATATCCCCAAAGCCCCAACCGAAGATCTGCAGGCCTTGATAAACGAGGAGGTGAACAAGTATTTTGCGGACCTAGAATGGAGGATGTCCGGAACTAGAGGGGTCCTCCAGCCATTGGTGGCTCTTCACCTTTCGCGGCTGAAATCAGTAATGCGTCTCGGCAACAGGGGATCAAATATCCCTCCAGCTTGATCTTTGATTGCTATTACGACCCGTATTCTAACATCGAAAAATATTTAATGTGGATGAAAGCACAAGGTGCGAACAAGGTCACACTATGCCGGATGTTCCTGCTGACCCTGGGAAACAAGGCCTACGTTTGGTTTAGGGCAGTCCCGGCAGCATCTGTCGGAAGCTGGGGGGAATTGATGGTAGTATTCCTAATGCAATACTCGTATCTCGGGGCACCAAAGAAACCAAAGCATAAGCTGGTTAACATTCGTCAAGATTCGACAGAAGGCTTACGAGACTTTCTGAAAAGATTCAACGAGCAAAAGTCAATGGGGAAAGTCATGGGAGACGAAACTTGTCTCATCACAGTGATGGGGGCTCTTCACCCGGAAGGCAGCTTATGGAAAGCGGTCCAACTCAAGCCACCTGTATCTTATGTGGCCTTCATGGTCATGATGAGCATATACAAGCGGAGGATATTTCCAAGATGGCAAAGAAAGCGAGTAACCAGAATCCCTCAGCAGAGCCAAGCAAGAAGAGGATCAATACCAGAGGAACGAAGGAGTACAAGGCACCCTCCACTTTCAAGCCTTTTACGGAGGATACTGAGGTGCAACAGATGTATGAGGAGCTGAAGTCAGGAACTAACTTGAATATTGCCGAGGTCTTCTACTACATCAAAGATCAGCAAGTTCTTCGGACGCCAAGGCCGGTCCTCCGAACTTCCGAGCTCACCAACCCACGAAAATATTACATGTACCATCTGACACACAAGCATAATACGAACCAATGCTGAGACCTTATCACGGAATTATAGAAATTATTCAAGGAATGAAGGTTAAGAGGGATGCTGCAGACCCCGAGGCAGAGGGTGTACAGGAAAGACGCTAATATTCCCCCTCTCCTGGGTCGACCGAGGTCCCCAGGCAGAGGGCGGAATGATGGAGCGATGCCCCTACCCCCTCCACCTCTAGGACGACCACCACTGTTTGATAGGATCGGGGGGCCACCCCCGAGAGGAGACAGACCGGGAGAGATACACATGATGGAGCCAGTAGAGGAAATCCCTTATATCGGAACTTCTCAAGCACTCACCAAAACATCCAAAAGGAAGAGGAAAGCAGAGCTGAGAGACTTAGACCAACAGATTCCTCAAGAGTTGTCGCTGACCCCAGTGGCGAACAAAATAACGGAAGCGGATTTCACCTTCACAGAAGTGGACTTTTACGGGGTAAGTACTCATCATTCCGACCCTTTAGTCATTTCACCAATACTATCGGGAGTCAAAGTTCATAGATGCTTGGTGGATACCGGAGCATATGCCAACATAATCTTCAAAGAAGTATTCAAAAATCTGGGGGGAGAGCGTCATCACAATGTGAGGCCTTGTGATGATGAGATCAAAGGTTTTGGCAATGCGTTGACTAGGCCAACCATGGAGGTTGATTTGTCAGTACAGTTAGAGGGATCAGATGGAAAAATACGGATACAGAAACAACTGACATTCAAGGTTGTGGACCAAGCCTCCACATACAACTGCATACTGGGGCGCCCGTTGATTCACGCTTTTGGAGCTATCCCATCCACCATCCACATCCACCAATGCCTTAAATTTGTCACAACTGATGGCAAGGTAGCAACCGTGATAGTAAATCAGAGAAGGGCAAGAGAATGCTCATTTATAGAAAAGGCAGAAGGTCTTAGCTACCACAACATGGACTACGAAATGCTGAGTTTCGAAGATATCCTGGAAATGGGGGAGACCTGCAAGACACCAGTAGAGGCAGAAAAACCACAGGAGGAAGATCAAATACATAAAGAGCCCAAACCGATCCTGGTGATCATGGAAGGAAAGGGAGCTGAAGAGCAAGGGGATGAAGTGCTTGTAGTAGCAACAGGAGAGCATCAGGATCCAGTCGTTAAAGAGCGAGAAGAGAAAGAAGCTGTGATCGGGGCATCGAAGCAAAAGCAAATAATGCCGGACGAAGACCCAAGGATGAAGTTGAGAGAGGGAGCCTCGGCGGAAGGGAAAACAGAGGTGGTACAGCTGGACCCAAAAGACGCCGACATTAAGGTCAAGATCGAAACGGAATGGGAAAGTGGTTTCAAGGAAAAACTAATCCAGTTGCTGAAAGAGAGCCTGGACATTTTCACTTGGAACCCAAACGAAACACCCGGGGTATATCCGAAATACACTTGCCACAAGCTAAACATCGACCCCAATGTTTCATCGTTTTACTAAAAGAAAAGAAAGTTCAGCCCAGAGAAAAATGCGACTATGGAACTGGAAGTACACAAGCTACTGGCGAGTGGAAGAATCAGCGAATTCAAGTACCCTATAAGAGTGCAAAACCCAGTTATGGTAAAAAAGAAGGGAGGATCGTGGAGGCTGTGCATCGACTTCACCGATCTAAACAAGGCATGCTCGAAGGACAGCTATCCTCTTCCCTCGATTGACCAGATGGTCGACGCTATAGCAGAACATAAGATAATGAGCTTCATGGATACTTTCTTGGGGTACCATCAGATCCCCATGCACTCCGAGGACAAGGCGAACATGGCATTCTTCTGCGGGAGTGAAGTGTAAGAATGGAATAACATGCCGTTCGGCTTAAGAAATGCTGGGGCCACTTACTAAAGATTGGTGAACAAAATATTTGAGGAAGATATCGGTAAAATAGTCGAGGTCTACGTGGATGACACTATAGTAAAGAGTCATGAAAAGATGGATCACTTCAATCATCCGAGGAAGGTTTTCAGAACTTTCTGGCATTATGGAATGAAGTTGAACCCAAAGAAGTGCACATTTGGAGTGAGCAAAGGAAGTTTTCTCGGGTATTTGGTGAACTCAAGAGGGATCGAGATGAACCCAGAGAAGGTAGAAGCAATCCTGAGGATGGACCCATTGAGGCATATGAAAGAAGTCCAGAACCTGACAGACAGATTGGCCGCCCTAAACAGATTCATGTCAAAGGCGTCGGACAAGTGTAAGCCATTCTTCGATGTCATCAAAAAGGCTAAGTTCGAGTGGACGAAAGAATGCGCGAGGGCATTTGATGATATTAAAAGGGAGCTATTTGATCCCAGGATCCTTTCCAAACCCTTACCAGGCGAAACACTACAGCTGTACCTAGCAGTGTCGGGAACCGCGATCAGTTCAGTACTGGTCAAAATAGAAGAGAAGAATCAGAAACCGGTATACTTTGTAAGTAAATCCTTGAGAGACACAGAACTCAGATATCCAGTAATTGAGAAGGTGGCATATACACTGGTCATGAGCTCGAGGAAGCTGAGACCATACTTCATGGAGCATACTGTTGAAGTGCTAACGACATTCCCTTTGAGGCAAGTGCTTCAAAGATCAGACGTAGCGGAGAGGCTGCTGAAGTGGTCTGTCGAATTAGGGCAGTTCAACATAGCGTACTTGCCGAGGAATGCAGTCAAAGGGAAAGTCATGACGGATTTCATAGTGGAACTGACCTTTCCTACACCAGCCGAGGGTGAAAAGAGAAAGCCTTGGATCATGCACGTGGACAGTTCGGTAATGACAGCATCATCGGGCGTAGGAATCATCATCTGAACACCGTCTGGAGAAACCTTTTCAACCGCAATCTGATTTGGTTTCTTAGCTACTAACAATGAGGCAGAATACGAGGCCCTACTGAATGGCTTAAGAATTGCGCTGACCATGGGAGCAGGCGAACTAATGATATACAGTGGCTCACAGTTGGTGGTGAACTAGGTGAAAAGAGAATACAAGGCTAAGGATGAACACATGAGCCTTTATAGAAGACTGGCCGTAAGCTTACTGCAGAAATTCAAACATGTATTCTTGGAATGCAGTGACAGGAAAGACAACATGGGAGCTGACGCGCTGCCTAAGTTGGCCACGGCATCAAATGCTGAGGACCTGAATAACATTAATATTGTAAGGCAGGAGAACCTATCAGACACAGCCGTGTGGGTCCTGAATGAGCAACCGGCAGAAGAGTCATGGATGACCCTAATCAGGGCATATTTAGAAGAATGAAAAGTACCATCGGATAAGGACAAGGCTCGGCTGATCAAGTTTCGATCGGCGAGATACGCCTTAATAGAGGAAAAGCTGTACAAGAGAGGCTATTCGTCACCGCTTCTAAAATGCCTAACTCCTGAGGAAGCAAGCTATGTGCTAGCAGAGATACATAAAGGCATATGTGGGAACCATACAGATGGGATCGCTCTAGCACACAAAGTGATCAGGCAGGGCTACTTTTGGCCGACACTAAAACGATATGCCACCCAATATGCAAGAGCCTGCGCGATTTGTCAGAGGTTGACTCCGATAGTTAGAGCACCATCAGAACAGCTGACCTCGGTGTTTAGGTCATGGCCCTTCGCAAAATGGGCAGAGGCTGAACCTCTCTCGACAATAACCGAGGCTTGAGTCGAGAAGTTCATTTGGAAAAATATAATATGTTGATTTGGGATACCGATCGCCATCGTGACTGACAATGGCAAGTAGTTTGATAATGACAAACAGAGAAAATTTTGTGAAGACTACTGCATCAAGAAATGGTCCTCCACGCCATACCACCCGCAATCCAATGGGCAAGACGAGGCTGTGAACAAGATCATCAAACACACACTAAAAGCAAGGTTGGAAAAGCTAGATGGGAAATGGCCTGAAGAACTGCCGAGAGTGTTGTGGTCCTACAGGACGACGACAAGGACCTCCACCAATGAGACCCCTTTTTCAATGGCCTTCGGTGCCGAGGCAGTGATACAGGTGGAAATTAGAGAACCCAACCCTAGGGTCACTCTCCACCAAGAAGGGACAAATGATAAATTGATACAAGAAAGTCTAGACCTGTTGGAAGAAAAGAGATTGAATGCGGAGTTGCATAATGTAATCTTCAAGCAGAGAGCAGAGAGATTTCACAATTCCAAGATAAAACTGAGAAGGTTTAAAGGTGGGGAGTTGGTGTTGCAAAAAATAGTGGGCCAAACGGCACAGGGCAGTGGCCAAAACTGGGAAGGACCCTACGTGATCAAGAGAATTCTGGAGAGAGGAGCATATGAATTGGAAGAAGTGGATGGCAAGAAGGTACCACACCCATGGAATGCACAACACCTGAAGAAATATTATCAATAAGGGGAAGAAAGGCGAGATGAACGTAGGTTGGTAACATGGCTTTTTACAGCTTTTAATCAAGGCGGTAGGCCATATCATATAGAAATGCAATTTGTATGGAATTCCTTGTAATGACATATGGTTAAAGACATCAATGTGTTTATCACAAAAGAGGAAAAGGTGTTGGGTTATAAGGACATTACGGGCTTAGGAATATCAGCACACTCGTTCCAAAAAAAAAAAAGAGGAACATCTTGGCTTCTTCGGAAAATCCAAAAATAAAGGCATACATTCACATGTCGAGATACCATGGCTTCGGGAAACCCAAAAATATAAACAACATCCTATAAACAGACAAAGAATGTTGCAAGCGTAAATAAAGGGATATCAAAGGGAAATAACCAACAAAGGGGATCGAAAAAGCAAGGCGGAGTAAAAAGGAAGGGTCAAACTAGTAATAAAGGGTGAAAATATCGGATTCAGGAAAATTGGAACAAAGATGCCGAGGCATCGACGTAGGGAGTCAAAACCAAGGTATCAGATGTCAGAATTTGTTAAAAAGGGCTGGTTAAAGAAACCTCGGTATGAGGGAAATGGTATCACCTCGGGCATGAAGGGGCAACAACGGACCTCAGAATGGCACCGCAAGGTGGCACGAGCATATGTAGGGCAGATAGACACAAAGACCGGAACATCAGGGTTAGGATAAAGGGAACTCTCCTAATGAAGGGACAGAGGGATCGGAGTATCGGAATAGGAATAAAGGAAGGCAGCTTCAATACATCGCCCAAAGAACAGTACGGACAAAGAATTAAAGTCTTGAGATCGGATGGAACCTCAGAATAGCATATAATCGGACACAAATAGGAGGCACATCAAACAAGAAATACAGACATCTACATAAGGGATAGTTAATCAAACAGAGGTACATAGAAAATGGAGAATGTGTGGCTAAGACACACCAATAATTATGCATCAACAACAAGCAACCATCAATCACCGAGCAGTAATACAAAAGAGCAGTCAGAATTCAAAATACACAACCAGTCGTAAACTAGGAGAGCAGTCAGAGTTTCAAAATGTACAACCAACCAGGAGAGGGAAAGTTCGAAATTACATCAGCAAGTAAAAAAAGAGGATAGCATCAATCTTTCTTTCGGCTGCTAAAAGAATGGAAGAAGCTTGCCATCTTATCTTCCATCTCTTTCAGCTGAGCTTCAACACGGATGGCCCTCTCCTCCGCAGAGCCAGGGCAAGGAATGCACCTCAGTTGCCTCAAACTGTGCAGCATCTTGGGCGATCTCAGTCTCGGTTAAGCGCGCCTCCAAGGACTCTAAAGTAGCTTGTCCCATATCAACTTTAAACTCGGAAGCAGCCAATCATTCCCTTTGATGCTCGACAAGAGAAGTCACCTGAGCATTTTTGACCTCCAAAGCATGTATCCTTTCCTCAAAACTAGCAGAGGATCCCTTGGAACGAGCAATGAGTTGGCCAGCGAACAAATGGTACTGATCCATAGCTTGCAGAGAAGAAGCGAAGGAGACGATGGCAACTCCAGCCATTGCAGCCAAACCAGAGGAATCTTGTGAGAGAGAACTAGGAACGACAGAGGGAGAAGCCTGATGGAAGACCCGAGAACTTGCACCGCCGATGAAACCCCAGATTCCAAGCTCCCACAGCTTAGAAAGGTCAGGCTCATAAGTTTCCTCGGCTCTACCATTCCCTCACACTCGAGCCCTCTCGGCAGCAAACCTGACAGCTTCAGCATCAGTTTTGATGGGATTAGTTGTTGCAGTAACACCACCGAGGTTCGGATTGGGAAGAGGAACTGTAGGAACGGTATGAGAGGTCGAAGGGACAGAGCTAACATCGACAACGGGGATGGGCCTCACCCTCGGTCCTACCATCATGTCATAGTTTTTAGGCTCGGAACCACCGTCTGCTCCCGCATCAAGAGCTGCTGCCTATTCAAGATCCTCACCGGAACCACTTTCAGAGCCTTCTTCAGAATCTTTCCCCGGATCCTCTTCAAGATTTTTCTCGAGATCCTCCTCTGGATCTTTTTCAGACTGCCTTTCAGCTTTGAGCGCGGTGAGAGGAGGATCTATAAAAGAATACCACGAGTGAGAATGCAATGAACATGGAAAGAGGGAAGAAACTCGAATGGAGGCAACTATTCTCCTTAACACCTCGGCAAGATGATCAAACTCACCAACAACAGGGGAAGAATGGAGCATGAAGCTAATCTTGGTCGACCGAGAAGGTCCACCATGCTCATAGATGCTTCTTTCTCTTTTCCCAAGTAGAGAGGAAGAAATAGACCCGGAACCAGGAACAGGTGAAACTCCAGAAGGGCCGACGCCAGAATGGTGCAAATACTAACGGGGAGGAGACATAGGGGGCAAGATCCTATTCTCTGTAAACTGGGTAACCAACAGATCATCACCAAGCCTCATATCCTCGGACCCAATGGATAAGTCATCCATCACTCCATCGTCGTCGAGGGATGGAGAACGAGCAGAGTAATCGGGATCAGTCTCCTTATCTGAAAACTGATAAACATACTTGTATGGAGTTAACGATAGACCAGCCACAGAACCAGTCGATCCCACCGGGGAAAGAGCATACTGGAGTTTACCTATAGGATAAAAAAGAAAGGTCAGTCATAGGATATGGAATAAGATAAGATCAGGAGAAGAGAAGCACCAACTGTGGCACTGCGACCCAAAGTAGACAACCCAGTCGAAACTAAGATAGGCTCAGAAAGTAGTGGGGAGACATGATAGGTGTTCCCACCACGGGATAAAATCTCGTATACTCGACGAAAACCAACGCTCAGCCATTCGAGGAAATGAGGAGGAGGACCTACAGAGAAACAACATCAGAAACTGCAGGAAACTGTTGAACCAAAGCTTCGAAAATAGAAGAGAATCATACACTTATCCAACGGTAGGAATCGAACAGGAAAAGTCACTAGAATACTATTGACACGGATACGATGGTCTCCACTTAACCAAAACCAAGCTTGCTTCCAACTTCGGCAGATGACATCAGAGGCCCCTATAAAGTGATGATTGTTACGGGGCAGCAGGTGATAAAAGCTGCCAGATTTGCCAGACACAGCGTAATAGAAGAGAAACTCGAGCTCAACCGGGTCCCGGATAGTATGACCCAACACGTGGAACAGTGACATGGTAGAGATTAGGCGCAGCCAGAAGGAAGACAACAACTGGCCTATGGCCATGTCCCATCTCTGTAACAACAGGCCAATGACAGGGGGAAGAGGAAGACGCAATCCAGCGAGGAAAAGGGAGTAACTGAACACAGTGCGGACCTAAAGGGGGGTCGAAAATAGAAACCCCATCCAAAGGAAGTTCGAAGACAACATTAGGGTTACCATACTGTCGGCGAAGCTCTTCCAATTGCTCCGAAGTCAACCGAGAGGCCGACACCCAATTGAGACGCTGAATCATCCCTTGGAGAGCAGCACCTAGGTCACTGATATCTCGGTGATGGGAAAGATAATCCCCCACGTTAAGAGGAAGTATGGCACCCAAGTCAGTGTCAATAAGGAGTGCCGCACCACCAATACCCACGGCAGGCACATACGGAACTGGCTACCTACTTGGAGAGTCAACGGAGGTCGGGTTGCCACCAAAAGAAGAGAATGTAGATAGATCCCTCAGATTAGGACGGGGCATCCGACGAAGACGATTAGAACTACTAACACCAGGTCGCGCACGCCACACTGGCGAATCTTCGGAAGTATTCACCTCTTGAACATCAAGCGGAGGGAGAGTGCCTTCACTCGACATGTTTTGGGAACTCAAACAAAGGATCAAAAACTAGGGTTTGGCAAAACTACAGATGGAAGAAAACAAACTCTCAGAAGGCGCAAAGATGGAAAAATTTCAAAGAAATCACCAAGATATCAGGAAATTAAGTTGAAGAGATAAACAGGAAGATAGAGTTGGGATATAAAAGATTTGAATTTTGAAAAAAGCCAAAAGAAGAAACTGCCTGACAAGTTAAGGGGCAACATGCGCCATCATTAGAAATTACGGAACAAAAACGAATGGGATCCAACGGCTGGGAAATTGAGACCCTACAATTTCCAAGAAAAAAAAGAGGGCCCAGATTGAGCCACGCAAGGCCTGACCAAAGACGTGACATCCCACGACAGAAAAAACGGTGTTTACGTTTGAAATTAGAGGTAAAATACCAAAACACCCTCACTAGATTCATTAATGGAACAAAAAAAACATTTCATTCATAAAGGGGTTACAACGACAGCAGAAATAATTCAAAATCCTATCAATCAATAAATAAAAGGAATGCAAAAGAGATACAGAATAAGCCCTCAATAATAAAAATTCACCATATCCGACACTAGGGGCTCGGTGATGCTTCATTGGTCTTCTTGAAAGGCTTCGAAATCAACCACCTCTATAGGCTGTGGATCCCCATCTCTATGTGCCACGTCTTCGGAAGCACCCAAGGTAACCTCGACAATCGTCGACTTTGGGAAAATGCCGACATCAGTAATATGGTCCAAGGTAAAACCAGTCTCAGGGATCAGTGGAATAGAAAGAACGGTAGAGCCCCCGGCGAGCTGAACTTTGGAAACAACAGTAGCGACATCTGAATCCGGATCCTATCCATCACCAACGGTAGAAAACTCAGTCTCCGCCAGAGTCTCTTGAATAGATCCCACTCCAGACTCAACAGGGGGCATGGCGAAAGGACCCTCAGCCTCAGAGTCACCCCTGGCGAAGTCCAAAACACCTTCTTCAACAAACTCCTCATCGGATCCACCCTCCTCGGACTCATCGGAAGACTCTTTTTGGACATCAGTGATAAAGTCAGAATACTCCCCAAGCATCCCAAAATCAATATCATCCTTCAAGGTCTCCCAGGAGGCATTTTCTCCTCACTAATGGCCTAATGAAGAACATCACGCATGTCGTCGAGGCAAGCAGGATAAGGCTTCTGAGCAGAAGCCTGAGCAAAAGTGGAGGCGCAAGAACAGAAGCAGTGAATCCTATTCTTCGGGAGAAGAACATCTTTGTAATATAAATTATCGGCCTCTGACAGAAGGAAAGCTTCCTTAGCCTGCTCCGCCTCGACTAAGGCCAGATCGCGCTCCCTCAAAACCTCGATAACCACATCTTCTGACGCCTTGATCGTCTGGGCATAAGAAACCTCAGACGCCTCTTTCTCCTGCCGCACCTTGTCAAGTTCCTGTTTTGAAGACGTCCGAAAGGCTCGAAAATTGTTTTGAACCCGAGATAGCTCGGCTTGGAACTGATTCTCTTTGGCGGTGATCTTTTCCTGGTGCTGGACCTTCAAAGCGGCAATCTCATCTGAAAGTACCAATTCCGAAGCTCCAAAGCACTTTTCTCCTCCATAGATTTACCTAACAAACTGTCATACCGAGTGCGGAGAGCATCAAAGGTCACTTGGAGCTCAGCCATTTTGTCCTGCTCAACACTTAACTGACCCCTGATTAAAGCCTCGGCCGCACCCGCCTCGGAGACCTTTTTCTCACAATCCCTCACATTTTGAGTTAGCGAGGTAACTTCATCTTACAAATGGGAGTCGCTTCTTTCTAACTCAGAAATACGGTGCAAGGCATTGGCGGCGTGGACCGTTAGTCGTCCCGCATAACCGGAAATGCTGTGAAGAGAATCTTTGGCAGATATATTCTCCAAGTGTCCTAGGAGTTCTCGAGTACATCCTTTAAACAGGAAGGTGGCAGCACGAGCCAAACAAGCTAGGGAATCAAAATCGAACAAAAGCTCTTGAGTTCGAGGAAAGTCTTCCCAGGTGACCAAAAACTGCAGAGGAGTCTTCCCGTGGTAATATCGCCACATCTCAGAAGAGGAACCATGAGATGCCAGATCATAAGAGGTACCACCAAGGGTCTGTTGAACCTCAGAGGGCCTGGCACCACTAGAAGAGCCCAAGATGACAAAGGGAGAGCGAGTAAAGGCATCGGCAGAGGGAGAGAAACTGATGTTAAAAACTTCAACGACTCCTGAGGAACCACAGAGGAACCTATAGCAACAACACCCACATCATCGTCTTTGGCCTTCTTTGAAGGACGTGTAACCAGAACAGTGCTGTTGTGAGTATTCTCTTCGGAAGTTTCATCCACCAACTTAAGTTTCTGCTTCGGGGCAAGGGACTTAGGGACTGCACTCTCAGACCCTCCCTTCTTTGACTTCGGGGCTCGAGGGGCTTTTTTGGAACCCCTCTTCGAGGGATTCGCACCTGGCACCCGAATATGATCGGATTCCAACCTTCGGGTGATAAGATCTGAGACCTCCCCCATCCTAACAGAAGTAAAGGGCTGCACAGCAAGTGGGATTTCTGAGGCCTTCGGAGAGGAAGTCTAGGAAGTCTTCATTTTTTCTTTGGAAAGTGCAGCTCGTTGGCGAGCAGAGGAGAGAGTACCCATACGAGCAGGGTCAAGCATAAGGCGCGGACGCTTCCCTTCCCCTGGGCATAATAGAAAAGGTGAAGGAAGATAAGTACTAGAAAGGGGAACTATACGATGAACCCTCCAATGGGAAATAATCACAGAAGGACTACCTGGCATGGCTATGGACGTGGTGGTAAAGCCGGTTTCAAAAAGGTTGGACCCTCGGAGAACCCGCTGGTAATTGCGCCTCTTCTCAGAAAGTTTATGAACATGGCGGAAAGCTCTCTGAAACCCGGCTGACACCGTCTTCAGGGCACACGTATTCCCTACTGCACAGAGTAAAAGAAAGAAATGTTAGAATGTCAAATACAACAAAAGGAGAACCGATAGAAACATATACGCACTGAGGACAGGCTTGAAGAAAGAACTTCTGGGGAGCACGGTGGGATTTTGAGGGTCCCCAAGGTCATATACAGAATCTCCCCTCCAAGACCCGCGAACCTAGAACCAAGGATTCTTCCACCCTTTAACGGAACTGGGCAGAGAAGCAACAAGATTGGTGTGGCGTGGCACCAGATAATAATATCTCTTAGTCCTATTATTCGGAGTGAGCCGGTACAGGAAATTGATCTCAGCGACAGATAAGAAGGAATATTTATGCTTCCGGAAGAGGACCAAAATCCCCATCAAGGCCGCCTAGCCGTTGGGAGCCAATTGAGCTGGTGCTATACCCAAAATTCGAAAATTTCCCGAATACAGGGATGGAAAGGAAACCTAAGACCCAATTCGAGTTGCAATTCATAGGCCCCACTGCGTTTGGCAGAGCGTAACACATACGCGTGTTAGGAAAGGGAAGATAGAAGTCGATGCCCTTCCCATACGAAAACTTACCGAGAGCAATAACAGGGCTCTTCCGTAACCAAGAATCATCAAGGACCGAAGGAATCTCAGCAGCAGAAAAGGGAGTATTCTCACTCTACAATGGAAGTTTTCCGAGATGACCCAATAATCCTGGACCAGCGTCAACCATATCGGGATTGGGTTCCAATAAAAAGCAGAAATAAAATCCATGACCTATTGACTAAAAGCAATCCAAGATGGAGACAGAAGATCCGAGGGCTTCCCCGAAGACGACGACGATGAGGGTGAGGACGACCCAGAACTACCGAGCAAAGAATCTATTGAACGGGAAGGGGATCTAGGGGATCAGGGAAGAGGAGAAGACTCGCAAGCCATATCGAAATAATCGTAGAGGAAAGCACGGAGAGAGGAAAGGAATGAGAAACCCTAAGGTCATGACAGTGATAAGTCCAGAAGCGCGAAGGGAGGTAATCAGGAAAAGAGAGGAAAAAAGGAAAAGGAGAGAATAATACCTGGAAGAAGAGCACGAGCACACCAGATAAAAAGAATGCTAACCGCCGGCAGAATCAAAGGGAGAAGAAAGAGGAAGAGAGAAAAGGGAAACTGTCAGAAAAAGATTCAAAATTCAAAATTCAAATCAAACAGTTGCACCCCCAAATACCAGATATACCCTCCTACCGGAACCAAAATATCTTAAAGCGGCATAGATAACGCGATAGGGCAGGAATGTATCAGGAAGGAGACAACGACTGCGAATAACAAAGAGCCGAGATAGAAGGAACCCTAATGTTACAGGCACCGAAGCATGAGGGATATAACCTACGAAGTACGATTCGACCCTGAATAATTTCAAATCATGAAATTATTCAGGCTCGAGGGGCTAATATTATGGGTATTATCCCTCATGATGTATTAGACCCAAGAGGCCCAAAAGACCCAACAGACCCATGATACTGGGAATGGTAGGCCCAATCCCTCGACGGCCCAATCGGAGGACAGAAAGGATGAAGGAATTAAAGCAGCCCAATAAGGAACATAGCAGTCCGAAAGCCTAGCCCAGAATGAATAAGAACAAACCCACCGAACCAGTACAGAATCAGAAAATACTCTCGACTTCGGAGAGACACCTCGACAGTCACCCTCCTCCTGGCCAAGACCTCGGACGGACTCCTCAGCATCGAAAACCAATCTGCCCGAAGATCAAAGGAGGACGGCGAGAGCAAGATAATAACAGACATGCATCATAATAAAAAAATACAGATACCGCAGGCTAGAAGACAACGCTAACGGGAAGATAAGATATCTTGGATAGCAATCTTAACTAGAAGACAACGGCTAACTGACATGCCCTGCTCCAACGACCAATGGGAGGCCAGCAAAGGACGGAAACACCCTGCAAACCTCCTGCAGTGCAACAAACGGCGCCCAGACTCCTCCTGCAGATGGTCGGCATACCAGACAGCTTCATTAAAAATAACTTGTCTTCATTCAGGTGGCACAAAACGATTGACTCGGATTTAGGGTTTTAGGACAACATAAATAGCCTCTCTCGCAGGAGAGAGGCAGGACATTCAGATTCACTTTAGACATTATACTTGTGAGAATTTGGGAGAAACGAGTGTTGTTCTAAGCGAGAATAATAAAATTGGTTATGTTCTTTGGTGGGAATTGATTCTTGGATAAGCCTTAACCTCTTGATTTGTCTTTATTGGTGGTTGATTGTGTTTGATGGTATTCATTCTTGGTCTCGTTAATTAAACACCTTAATCCTCTGCATATTAAATTAACGAGCAAAGAACAGCCGTCAACATAGTCTATATAGAAAATTGAAAAGAAAAAAAAACTCAATATAACAGAAATTAGAATTCTTCAATGAAATTAACTAAATAAACATAAATTAATTAAATAAATAAATCGCATACCGTCAATTCTTTAAAATCGAAAATTTTTTAAAATCGAAAGAAATTAACCTGGAAGAAAATTTTCTGCTAGTAGAGTGCATAAATAGACGTAGGAGAAATTTTTTTGTAACCTTATTTATAGGCGAAGAAAATTAAATACTTTTTTTATTAAGCTTCTACATTAAATTTAAAATAATTATATGTATTTATCTTAAAATAATTATGTATTTATCTACATAATATTAACAAAGAATAAATTTTAATTATTTGATAATATCTATAAATCCTAAAATAAAGATATGTATTTATCTGTATTGAATTTTATAATTAATAATTAAAATAATTGAGAATAATTTTAGTGGCGACACATCATCAAAATTAAACTCTGATTTATTATATTAAAGAATATATATATATATATATATATATATATATATATATATATATATATATATATATATATATATATATATATATTAAGGGTATGGATAGCCCGAATAGTAATAAATGAGTTTGGAATGAATAAGGGCATAAGTAGTAAATATTTAAATGGAAATAAAAATGTGAATGCAATCAATATAATTCCTAAAAAATATATCACCGAAGGTTTTCAAATCTATCATGACTTTTTATTTATGTCAATTCAATACACGATCTATTTAATATTTTTAATTTTATCACAACTTTTATTTTTGAATTTGAGACACCACTTATTTTATGTTTTCAATTTAATTTACAATATATATACAAAAAAAAACTTTATTATTATTATTAATACTTATCGAATACATTAAATTGATGGAGTTGATTTAAGAAATCACTAAAATAATACTCTCTTTGTCCCAAATTCAAGTTCACGTTTACTGTAGATATGGAGTTTAAGAAAAATAACTTTTTTATTTACTTTTGAGGGTAGTATGGTAATTTTGTGTAATAAATAAATGCTAGAGTATGTTATGTGAGTTAAAAAGGTAATGGCAAATTTGAAATTAAAGTATGTTAGAGGAATATTAATTTGTTGACTTTTTTATTTATGGAATTGTGAAATTGAATTTGGAACGGACCAAAATGAAATATAAAGTTGAAGTTGGGAGGGAGTAATAATGATAATCTATATATTAAATTAAAAAGGGTTAATTTATTACACTCCTATTTAATATCCCGCTCATTTTTCTTTTGGCCAAATATGGTATGAGTATTAATGTTGTTTGATTAATTTTGGCTTAAATGTTAATATTTTGATTTAATTTCTTTGTTAATATATCTTACCAATGACTTCATCAGTTATTACACATCTATTTAATTTACTATTTATTTTTATTTTATTTTTAATAATTTTATTCAATCGATCACAATCGTTTATATATTATGGGATGATTCTAGTCATATACAATCACTAGCAATATTAATAGAGCATATTAATTTTGGTATACTATCCACAAATTTGACTCAAAATTTTATTTACCATAATTATTCTTTTCTCCTTACATCAAATTTTAAGTATCAGATTTTTTTTAAAATTTATTGTGTAATTTATTTATTGTAATGTTATATATTTTTAATTAGGATAGGTCTTGCGTGAGACCGTCTCACATGAGATCATTTTATACTTTTTTAAAATAGTTATTACTTTCGCTATAAAACATTATCACTTTTACTATAAAATATTATCAGTTTTCATTTATACTATAAATGTTAGTCAATAACACTATCACTTTTCATTAATTTAATATTACTTTTCAGTATAGGAGTTATCACTTTCTAACCATCTCACGTAAGCCCTTACGTGAGACGGTCTCACATAAGTCTTTGCCTTTTAATTAATAGATTCATTCCATTTTAAAATACTATATAATGATAGGACATAGAAAAGGTATGTATTATATATATATATATATATATATATATATATATATATATATATATATATATATATATATATATATAAATTTATAGTAATTAATAACTTACTCAAATAATGTTCCAATGATGTTTTGCAGAATTGGAGGGCTGAATTTTGAAGTTAATACATAATCCTGTACAAGTATTTTGCTTGGAGAAGAGGTTTGAATTAACAAATATTACTGTTGGTATATATTTTCTAGTTGTAGTGTTGGATAATATTTGATCATTTATTATATTTTTGCAGGACATTTAGATTTAAAACAGGACTTTTTTTTTATTCACAGCAGCAACCAAGTAATGCAACCATGAAGGAGCAGATTGACATTTTTTTCATAAAGACTTTCTTGAATGCTATTTCATCATTATATTTTCCTTACTAGTTGGTTATGTAATGGAGACTTTGTTATTTAAATCAAGTATGGGGACTTTGAACATGTTATGTTATCCAAGGCTAAGCTATGCAACATCATTTTACTATTCTTAGATGTTATTAGATATTATTATTGAACTTTGCAAGTTATTTAAGAATAGTATTATTGTTGAATAGGTGCATTCTAAGACTTTGTTATTAGATGCTTTTGCATATTACTTGGCAGGTGTTATAGTTTATATTATTGGTATTGTATCATTTTTTATTGAAACCGCTAAATCGACCGCAAATCGCTAAAACCGCTAAATCGACCGTAAACTGCTAAAATCGCTAAAATCGCTTGATAAAATTTAATTGAAAACTGAAATTTAAAATTATAATATTAACCGAACCGCAGTTAGCAATGCAATTTAATTTTAGTCAAAAAAATTGCTAAACCGCACCGCGGGCACCCTTAATTGAGCGCGTTCACCACTGAACAGTGTTTCATGTTATGATTCTAAGTGAGAAAACTCCGAAACTTCATTAAAACTGTCATATATGAATGTTTATTAATTGAATTGAATTCGAGTTAATAAGCAAGATAAAGAGGTTAATTTTATAGTACCTATAAAGGGAAATCATATCGAGTTAGAGTACCAATCTTAGGGAAAAATAATTGATACTAATAGTACCTAGAAAGGGGGGGTGAAATTATATCTCGTGCTCCAAGGTTATTCGTACGTGTTACACGCATATTTACTTGTGTCTATAGAGTATATTTGTATGGCTTAGTGATGCGTCCATATTCCACAAAGTAGAGTCGGACATTGATACACGAAAGAAAAATTAATGAGTGAAACTGAATTACCCTAGGGCTACATATTCTCCATTCTAGAGTCACATTCGTATTCTTCTAGTGTTTATTTTATTTTATTTGTTATTTTAATTAATTGTTTAGTAGTTAATAATTCAATCCTCAATCTTATTGCCTTCGTCTTAATTAATTTAGTAAATAATTAAATTGATAATATGTCGTCCTTTGGGTTCGATATTTAACTTGGTCGCTTGCTTAAGATGCAACTGATATCCTTAATACTTGGGGATTAATTTTACATGCAAAGCAAATGCGCATCAGGTCTACAGTATTATCATCGGAGTACAGGTTAGTAGAAGTTCAACTACAATGCATAAACATGTTGTGTATGAATTATTTGTTATTAATCTATGATAATTACTCCATAAATTATTTGTGATTAGTTTAATTATGTTATGAATTATTTGTGATTAATTTGTGATACAAGCTATGGATTTATGTGATTTGAGGTAAGTAGATATTCATATGCAACTAAATATTATTTTATAAATTATTTGTGATGAATTTGTGATACAAGTTGTGAATTTATATGATTTGTGATAATATCATTGTCCTATATAGATATGTGTGATCGGAAACTATTGAATATAGATCTGTGTGATCTGAAAAGATATTGTTTATAAGAATCTGTGTGATCCGAGGAGAAGTTGTTATTCTAAAAGTGGATCTGTGTGATTCGAAGTGAAATTGTTGTTCTAGTAGTGGATTTGTGTGAACTGAAATTTAATAGTTATTCTATTAGGATTACATATTAATAGTGATGTTGTAAATGAACTGTAAAGTATATTTAATCGCCCTTATTGCATACCATGCACAATCATGAAAAGTGTTTTCTCCAAAATTAATAAGATACTAATGGTGTATGCGGCCACTATATATGATTTGTGATAATACCATTGTCCTATATAGATCTGTGTGATCGGAAACTATTGAATATAGATCTGTGTGATCTGAGAAGATATTGTTTATAAGAATCTGTGTGATCCGAGGTGAAGTTGTTATTCTAAAAGTGGATCTGTGTGATTCGAGGTGAAATTGTTGTTCTAGTAGTGGATTTGTATGAAATGAAATTTAATAGTTATTCTATTTGGATTACATATTAATAGTGATGTTGTATATGAATTGTGAAGTATATTTAATTGGACTTATTGCATACCATGCACAATCATGAAAAGTGTTTTCCCCAAAATTAATAAGATACTAATGGTGTGTGTGGCCACTATATATAATTTGTGATAATATCATTGTCCTATATAGATCTGTGTGATCGATAACTATTAAATATAGATCTATGTGATCTGAGAAGATATTGTTTATAAGAATCTGTGTGATCCGAGGTGAAGTTGTTATTCTAAAAGTGGATATGTGTGATTCGAGGTGAAATTATTGTTCTAGAAGTGGATTTGTGTGAACTGAATTTTAATTGTTATTCTATTTGGATTACATGTTAATAGTGATGTTGTAAATGAATTGTGAAGTATATTTAATCGCCCTTATTGCATACCATGCACAATCATGAAAGTGTTTTCCCCAAAATTAATAAGATACTAATGGTGTGTGCGGCCACTATATATGCATTCTTTCAGGGACCACATAAAATCAATCTCAGTCATGTGTTGACTCCCCTATTCAGGGATCGCGGGGCGATCCGAGTCATGTTTTGACTCAACGAGTCATGTGTCGGCTCATCTTTATTCAGGGATCACAGAAAATCGAACCAATACTTTGTATTTCACTTTCTTCTGGGAACGCAAAAAATCGATCTAACACTGTGTGTGTCTATTGAGCTCATTTGGGTTTATATCATAAGTGTATCGTGGGGATCCCACAACGTGAACAATTTTCAAAATAAAAGAGACCAAATAGAAAGATTAAGAAATAGGCGATAGAAAACTAAATGCATTTTCATGCACTGTCATGCAAGATTTCTACTTACTGAGATTTTATCTCACTAGTTTATGTATTGTAGGTGAGCCTACTGATGATTGAGTTATGTGGTATAGATTTCTACTTACTGAGATTTTATCTCACTAGTTTATGTATTGTAGATTAGCCTACTGATGATTGAGTTATGTGGTGTGACTATGCAAGTTGTGGAGCTCTTTCAAGTTTTTGAGCGGATGTACATAGGTGACGACTTGTTGGGTTAGGCTGTTGGTTTGTTTTGTTTATGCTGACATTTCTGTTATATAATATAACAAGTATTGTTACAAGTTGTGTGGTTTGAAGTGTTGTTAGAGACCTATTACGTATGTTGAGCTACGTAGTGATGGTTTTGATTATAAATATATTATGTGAGAGAAAATATATATATATATATATATATATATATATGTATATATATATATATATATATATATATGTATATATATATATGTGCATATTTTTATAATGATGATGTGTATGTTAATTAGTATTTGAAATATAAAAAAATATATATTACTATATAAAAATTATTCTTTATTGTGATTCAAAATGTATCAATATTATACTCTATTTATAAATTAAAAAAATAAGAATTTTGATTATTTATATTAAATTAAATTAATTACATATAATTCATCAAATATTTAAATTATATACATAAAAATTAACAAGTAACAATATGATGAGGTTTTGGAGATTAGTATTATTTTTATAATATTTATCAATATTTAAATATTAGGATATTTACTTTCTGTAGAAGTTATTTCTTTTATGTAGGATTTATCTTTTAGTGATTAGTTATTAAGATTAGAATATTCCCTGATCTTTAGGATTTCCAGTCTTATAAGTATTCTTATAAGCGTAAGAATGAGAGAAAAAATAAGAAAAGTAAAATTAATTCTTTGGCAACATTGTTTGCAAACCCGTTATTATGAATATTTCTCTTTAAAAAAAATTAGACTCGTATGAATGAGATTATATAATTAAGGCTTACAAAGTAGGTGGTGGGGGCTAAAGAAAACCCTCCAAAATATGCAAGAAGTTCATTAAAGAAAGGGAAGGTGATGGCAATAAACATTGTGAAAGCTGAAAAGACTTGCTGACCTGAGTCAGAGTCTCAGTTATTTATCGTCGTAACTCCGGGCCTGAGCCAGAGTTTCAATAATTATCCTTTAATTTCAAAGGGTGATTCTCATCATTGGTGCTCTCGTTGAGAGGTCGTTGAGAGAGATTTATTGATATTCAACAATCATGGTAGGAATTCATAAAAGGTTTGATTATTGGAGGTGAGATTTGATCAATTGGAGGCAGATTCACAGACTTCGGTCAATCCGTGAGTAAGATGGAGAGCAGGCCACAAAAATTTCTTCGCAAGAAGAAGAAAGATCGCAAAAAGACATCGAAGAAAGAGCTTCCATTGGAGAAAGAAGCTAAATCCATGGAAGAAGATGCCATCATAGTGGAAGATGAAGTTTTTTATGATGAAGGTTATGGAAGCTATGAAAGGCCACCAATCTTTGATGAGGAAATTAATGAATTTTCTTATGGTGTTGACTCCTTGGAAGATGATAAAGTTTATGATGGCCCACCCATTTTCGATGAAGAAGATACAATAGTTTATGTTAATGGTGTACTGTTAGTTTTCTACAAGGAAAATGATGCCTTTTACGTTTCATACGATGTAAAAAATGGAATTCCATCAGACCTATTAGTTGTCTACACTGCAGTTTTCATTTTGTTTCCATAACGGATAATGGTCTTCAAAATATTTACAAGGAGAATATTGATAAAATGATTTTGGATACATATAGTCCGTATTCAAACTTCTCATGGGGTGAAATACAAAATAAAGAAAATGAGCTTGGTCTTAGCTGCGATGAAAAGTTTGTGCATGGACATAGGCGTATATCCAAACAAGCATGATTGATTAGGGCAGACAATAAACCAGTCGAACCAGACGATTACGGATGGATGATTAGAGCATACAATAAACCAGTTGAACCAGTCGATTATGGTTGATTGAAGGATTGCATCTCCAAAATTATCCTTGAGGACAAGGATATTCTTGAAGGGGATGGGAATGATGAGGTTTTGGATATTAATATTATTTTTATAATATTTATCAATATTTAGATATTAGGATATTTACTTTCTGTAGAAGTTATTTCTTTTATGTAGGATTTATCTTTTAGTGATTAGTTAATAAGATTAGAATATTCTCTATTCTTTAGGATTTCCAGTCTTATAAATATTCTTGTAAGCGTAAGAATGAGAGAAAAAATAAGAAAAGTAAAGTTAATTCTTTCCCAACATTATTTGCAAACCCGTTGACTTGCTGACCTGAGTCAGAGTCTCGGTTATTTATCGTCGTAACTCCAGGCCTGAGTCAGATTTTCGATAATTATCCTTAAATTTTAAAGGGTGATTCTCATCACAATATTGCGACACTTGTCACTTAGATAGAGAAATACATGGGTTGTGGTATGGGTTGCAGGATGCTCATTTCTCTTAACCAGTTGTGCCTTATTTTTAATTAAAATATGGGCCCACACATCAACTAATACAACTACTCATTACACATTAAATAATAATACTCTTTAATTCACATGAAAAAAAACAAATGAATCCCTTTGAAAATAACGGAGGTAGTATAAATTAAGGATTAAAATTGGATCCCAAAATTTTTCCAGCCATCATAAAAGACTAAAATTTGATCAAAAGATTAAAATAAGACAAAATAAATAAATAAAAAGTGAGAATTCAAACCTAAAAAGATCAAAATTGGAATAAGATATTTACAAGAAGGACAAGTCTTTTATGAGAGCATATTCGTAATTAGTTATTACTTTAGTTATAATACTCCATCCGTCCGAATTTAAGGGTGTCGTTTGCTTTTGGGCACGGAGATTAAGGAGTATTGTTATTTAATATGTGGTGAGTAGTTGTATTAGTGGAGGTGTGGGTCCCATTTTTAGTTGTATTAATGGGTGTGTGTGGATAAAAAAAAGGAAATGAGACCCTTGGGGGCAGACGTCAAAAATGAAAAAATAATACCCTTGAAAGCTGACGGAGGGAGTATATTATAACTTTTGTTTTAAAAAATGTTATTACTCTTCATTTATATTATAAATTATTCATAAAATAGTATTATCACTTTTCATTAATTGAATATCGCTTTTAATTATAAAAATTGTTATACTTTTTATTGGCTAATTATACTGCGCATTCGGGTGCACCCTAAGATAGGGTGCACCCACTTTCAAAAACGTATACAAATATAGACAAAAACATATACAATTATGAACAAAAATGTATATAATTTAATTTTTAGTTTTTTTAATAAAAAGTGTGAAAAATATATAATTATTAAAAAACATGTAGTATACACTACCGAATAAAAAGTTATACATATGCTAGTTTTTTTAATGAAAAACTTAGTGTGAAAAAAATATACAATTATTAAGAAACGCATATATAAAATAGAATAACATGTATACAAAATAGAATAAAAAGTCATATGCACCCTTTCACCGAATACACCTAATATGAACTCCTTATCCGTATTAATATGAACTCACGTATCCGCACATACTAATAAAGGACAATAAAGTAATCTGGAATATTTTAAATCCGAGCAAATGGTGAGTTGGACTTCTTTGTCATTATTTCGCAACTTGCCATTACTCTTCATTAATTGATAAATTATTATTATTATTAATTATCATTATTATGTGGCTTATAATTTTGGTTATTTCTTTAGTTATCTTTTGGTGTTTTGACCAGTTGCATTTGTTTGATCCTAACATCATTATCGCTACCTTATTCTATTTTCATTTTTACGGATATATACTTTTCTCCATGTTATAATATAAACTTAATTTCTATTTCTGTTTTAATATCATTTTAACATTCTAAAATAAACACACTTGAAAATTTTCAAAATAGTAAACAATTTGCAGTACATTTAAATTAAGACAAATAAAAAAACTATATTAATTTGATCCTAAAACAGTGAAAACGTTGGTATATTGGCTCAAACTCAATCAAGTAATACTCTCTTTTTGTTTCCTACATTCCGCATAAAGAATTGCATATAATATTAATACTCTGGTCGGGTGCCTCTTTTCTTTGACTACAATGAAATGTCAATATTCAACTTACGATTTCCAAACTGAATTCTGAAACAGCCCTTCAGCTACCGTTCTTCCCTTTCCAGCTCCCTTATTCTTTCCAGTATTTTAATGGCGGTGGCATGGATTCATAAATTGATTTATTGGTAGGTATTCTCGAAAGATATTAGCAAAAATCCAAACCATATTTGTGACTACTGAACTCCATAGGCATCTGAGATTGGGAGTTAAGATTAGTTAGGTTTTCATGGAAAGTGAGATAGGATTAAAAGAGAAAGGTGGAAACTATGATGTTGTGGTGGAGATTAGTGTTCCAGGGAGCGAAGAAGGTTCTGGAAGAAATGCAGATTCAACAGAGAATGGAGGTTCTGAATCGAAGAAGGAGGAGTTCCCAAATGATGAGATGAGTGTGCAGATGAAGATGAACTTATTCACAAGCACCACTGTTACGCCACTAGTGAGCAATTCTAATCCTAATCCGAATCCGAATCAGAATCAAGCCCCACCTGCACAGCTGATAATCCCTACTCCAATGGCGGACCCATCTGCAAAACCCCCAATTGGAGCTTCCATGCGTCGAAGAACACTCACCAAATCAGCTTATTCCAAGGCTAAATCCAGAATTGCAGAGCCGCCATATCAGAGCAGCACGAAACCACCTGAGCAGAATGCCCAAACTACCCCTGCAAGGTCACCTCTAACAGGCTCACCAAACATATCTTCACCTTACCCTGCCAAGCCCACTCCCAAGACGTCGGCTCCGATCACACCGCGGACGCCATTAATGGCGTCCGTCGACAATGATGATGATGACGACGACGACGACGATGATGTGTACAAGGCTGATAGCCTTAAGCCTCAGAAACTGAAGCATGGTAAGAAAGTGAGAGTGTTGCTTATGATTGAATGGACTGCACTTGTATCCATAATGGTGGTTTTAATTGCTAGTCTTACTGTTAACAAGTTGCATGATACTCTTATTTGGAGTTTGCATTTGTGGAAATGGTGTGTGCTTGTGTTGGTGATCTTTTGTGGGCGTTTGTTCACCGAATGGTTAACAAACTTCCTCGTTTTCTTGATCGAAAAGAACTTCTTGCTCAAGAAGAAGGTCTTGTATTTCCTTTTCGGCATAAAGAAGAGTTTTCGTGTCGTTATTTGGTTGGCTTTGATTCTTCTAGCATGGGCTTTGTTGATCAACAGAGGGGTCGAAAGAAAAGAGGACACCTCTAAAGTTCTAAACTATATAACAAGGGGCATTGTGTCTACCCTTGTTGGAGCAGTCATGTGGACAGTCAAGACATTTTTAGTCAAATTGGTTGCTTCAACTTTTCATGTGAAAACCTTCTTTGATAGAATTCAAGAATCCATATTCCATCAGTATATTCTTCAAACCCTCTCTGGGAATCCTATGATGGAGAGTGCTGGTAATGACAGTTTTGCAAGTAGTGGACAGTTGAGCTTCAAGAAAATGAAACTAGGGAAGGAAGATAAAAAAGGGGAAGTGATTAATGTGGATAAACTGTATAAGATAAGGAGGGAAAAAGTTTCTGCTTGGACAATGGGTGGGTTGATTAAAGTGATAAGGAATTCAGAGCTGCCAACTATCTCCGAGGTCCTCGACGAGAGCGTTGAGGAAGACTTGGGGGAGCCTAAAGTGATCTCTAGTGAAGTTGAAGCTAGAGATGCTGCTAAGCTGATCTTCAAGAAAGTTGCGAAACACGGTCACAAGTACGAATATGACTGACATTCTGATGTGTTGTATTCTTGTCTCATCTCGACTCGACTCTGTTTTGTTCTCCTTCAGTTGATTAAGTTTGCAATGTCTATGGAATAGGTACATTGATGAAGATGACCTCTTACTTTACATGCCTAAAGAAGAAGTTGATAACGTTTTCCCACTGTTTGAAGGAGCTGCGGAATCAAGGCGTATCAAGAAGTCATCCTTTAGAAACTGGGTGGTGAGATCCTGTTTTAACATTCCAAGTTTTTATCCTATAAAAAATGTGTGAGACTGTGTCACCATGAGATTGCATTAAACATTAAACATGTGTGACAAATGTTTGCATCTAAGAATTTGACCTTATTTCATATGTTAATGCAGGTGAAGGCCTATAACGAACGAAAATGCCTAGCCGTGTCGTTGAAAGATGCGAAAACAGCAATAGAGGAGCTAAACAAGATCGCTTCAGGATTCATTCTGATTATAATTACTATAGTTTGGTTACTTCTTATGGAGATCACAACCACGAAAGTTTTGGTCTTCATTTCATCTCAGCTTTTGCTTGTCGTTTTTATGTTTGGAAACACGGCTAAAATGGTTTTTGAAGCCATGATATTTGTGTTTATAGTGCATCCATTTGATGTGGGAGATCGGTGTGTCATTGATGGCGTGCAGGTAACTCGTCGATCCATTTAAACCCATTCTTTCATCCTTGCCCATTTGCTTAATACTTCAAGTTTCTTGCAGATGATAGTTGATGAGATGAATATTTTGACGACAATCTTTCTAAAACCCGACAATGAAAAGGTGTACTATCCTAATTCAGTTTTGGCAACAAAAGCAATCAGCAACTTCAATAGAAGCCCGGAGATGATGGGTGATGCTGTGGAGTTTGCTGTCGATTTTTCCACCTCAGCGGAGAGCATTGCAGCTTTGAGAGCTAAAATAAAAGGGTATGTTATTCTCTTTTATTGATCATCAACAAATAACATAGATGAGCATGTATGTGACATTAAACACTGATGATAAAGATAAAACTTTAGGGGTACCGCTAGATTCCATGGATTGGGGAGTAAAATAAGTCATGAACTACAAAAATATTACATGAAACATACAGGTGAAATTACACTAAAAGTTTCCCAAGGGAAAATAGTACACAAGGTTCCACCATATGACGGTTGCACACAAAACATTGCCAAGATAGATAGATACATATGCCCTGCATACATGCATCTACAATCAGACATAGCGAGATAGATTTCTTGTAGCAAAATCAAATGGAGTTATCATGCAAGAATTGGTTAATATCTTAGACAATTTACACTTTATGTAGGAAACCTGGCATGAAGGTTGATGTCATGGGAACTGATAATCATGGCAAAATATCTGCTCTAACTTATGGATGGGATACTTCTCCCAAGGTCTGTTATGCCACATTGATCTTCTCTTTTTTTTTTTTTTGGGTAAATAAAAATTTTATTGATGACAGTTGGGTATAAAACGTACCCAAAAATTTACAGGGTACAATTGCTCTAAGTCAAGTTAGGCTTAACAAGTCACTCGTTGAAAGACAATCTAGACTAACTTGCATCGTTGGCATAAAACCAACTCCATATTCTACTTTTCATCTCCTCTGTCAATTTATCAAAAACAAAACGTAATTCCTTAAAAATAATGGCATTTCTGACCTTCCAAATTAACAATATTACAAATTGCCAAATAGTTACTAACTTCACTTTACTCTCTCTCTCTCTCCCCGTAACACAATATTCCAAGAAGGATTTGGGTGAAATACTGATGAAATCCGAAGCCAATTCAAACAACACATTCATACCTTATTAAAAAACAATAACAATCAAGAAGCTTATAATGTGGGTGTCTTGTTTTTGATAACTAAGAATGTTGTTAATATGTGGATTGAAATGGTGGTAAGTGTGGATTGCATGAAATTCAGGTACTTGGAGAGTAAGCCTCAGTACTGGAGTCCAAACCACAGTTTGCAGGTGAAGGAAATAGTGGATGTAAACAAGATGATAATGGCACTTTATGTGACACACACCATCAATTTCCAGAATTCTGGTGAGAGAGGAAATCGCAGATCTGAACTGGTGTTGCAACTCAAGACAATTTTTGAAGAGCTCGGGATTATTTATCGCCTTCTTCCTCAGGAATTGGTCATATCTTATACTGGATCCAATGATCCAATTGCTATTACTGGTTCCAGATGAGTACACTGTACAGGGCTGTTTGTAAAAGAATTGTTCCTTCTGATAGAAACACTTTTTATTGTTACACCTTTTTGTTATTATTATTATTATTTTAAAATTTACTCACTTTATAGACTTTTTGCATGTAATTTATTATTTTTAATTGATGAATAAAGTATAACATATATAAATCATATCATAAAAATGATTTAAAATTTTAAATTAAAGTATACTCCAATTTTTAGGGCAAACACTTGAATGAGACTGTTTTATGGATCTCCTTATATAAAACAAATCATCAATTATCCCCATTAATTAAATTTTAAAGGTCATGTTTGGTTATAATCAAACTAGAAAATAAAAAATTTAATTGTAAAAGTAAATTAATTTGGTCTTTTATATATATACATATATATATATATATATATAATTTTATTAATTTAAAATTTGTTATTTATTTAATTTATTTTTTATTTAAATATTATAAATTTATAAAATATGATAATCAATTGATGAAAAATAATAACAGTGATGTGAACTATTACATGAACAATTTATAATATAAATGAAAAGTGATATCATTTAAAAAAAGTGATAAATTCTCTAATAAAAAATGATAACTAAAAAAAGTGTATTTCACGAAAATATTATTATCACTCTCTAATAAAAAGTGATAACTAAAAAAAGTGTATTTCACGAAAATTTTACTAAAATAATACAAAGTAATAATATTTTTAATAAAAAATAATTCTTAATTATAAAAAATGATGTTTTTATAATTGAATTATTCAAGAACAATTCTCTGGAATAATAAAAAATAATAGTATTATTAATAAAAAAAATGGAGTGTGACTTGGGTGGAACCTATGGTCCCTACCCTTTTTAATTTATTCTTCATCCTTCATTAATGTTGTTTTTATGTTATTTTTAAATTTAGGATTTATTACTAACTAATACAAAATATACATTAATATTACTACTAGATACAAAATATATATTTTATTATTATCTACTACAAAAATATTTATTAAAAAGTCTCAATTATCCTTTTATACATCAACTATTTATAAAATAGATAGAAATTCAAATTTACACATAAATCCATTTCATGTATTCTATTCTTTCTCCATTAATTTCCATAATCAATCCACTTCAAAAAATACCCATCGAAGAAATTAAGAGTATTCAGAATGTTAAACTTTCCGCCACTGCTTATCCCTACCATGGAGATCTCGTCTATTGGAGAGGTAATCTACGATGGAATATGAGTTGAATCTCTAGAGTCCCAGCGTGAAAATCGCTGAAATCATCTGACTCGGCAGACGCCGCTGCTAGAGTGTTTGCCCTAGTCTAGTACTCCTCCACGATCTAACCTTTCCACTGCTGCTCTATTCCTATCATGAGGATCTCGTCAATCGAAGTGGTGTAATCCAAATATGAGTCTGGATCGAGAAGTCTGGATCCACCCTGCTAGATACGTGATTTGTAAATTAAAATAATTCTAAATACATTACAAATCTGAGATTTTAATATTTTTTATTACATTAATTCTAAATCTATTATGTGATTTGTAAATTAAATTGATTTTGAATATATTACATGAAATTTGAATATTTCTAATTACATTAATTATGAATATAATTACGTGATTTGTAAATTAAATTGATTCTAAATACATTAAAATTTGAACATTTCTAATTACATTAATTATGAATACAATACAAATCTGAATTTTTGATTTGTAAATTAAATTGATTCTGAATATATTAAAATTGAAATATTTCTAATTACATTAATTCTGAATACATTACAAATTTGAATTCTGAATATTAATAAATATTTCTGAATACGAAATTCCTTATCTGGTTAATATGCGATCAGTCCGAATTATTTTTAAATAATTTCTGAATACCAAAACAATATGATCCATCGAGCTAATTTTTTAAGCAATATATTAATTAATTTGTTTCTGAATACAATACCTGAATACCAAAATATTTCATATATATGCAGAATGGAGAAATTAATCCACCGATTTTACGCACAATATCAACAAGTAATTGGGAGTTATTTTTCCCGATTTTTGTGGAGATATTAGTGGGAGTCTTTTATCTTTTTATTATTAATTACTCATCCTTTTAAATTAAATTTTGAACACAATTAAAAGAGGAAAAAGAGCGGTATTTCACATATTTATTTTGTATATTGATTAGTAATAGTTTTACCTTATGTATCCAGTAGTAATATTAGTATATAAATTGTATCTAATAGTAATGGACCCTTAAATTTATTATACTTAAATGATTATTATACCCTAAATCCTAGGAATAAATTATATCCTAAACCACAAGGACAAAATTATAATTATACCCCAATTCCTAAACCCTAGAGATAAATTATATCCTAAACCACAAGGTGAAATTACAATTATACCTTAAACCTAAAACCCTTGGGGTAAAGTATACCCTAAACCATAAGGGTGTATAATTATACCCTAAATCATAATCTCTAGGGGTGAAATATACCCTAAACCCTAAACCCTAAGGGTGAAATATACCGTAAACCACAAGGGTGAAATTATAATTATATCCCTAAAATTAAATAAAAAAACAAAAAAAGAAACAAAATAAAAAAAGAATAAAACGAAAAAAAACCAGAACTTGTAAAATTTGGAAAAACAGTGGTCGGGGCATTTCCGTAACTTGCGCATCCGATTGTAAAATTTGAATCCATGGAACTTGCGTACGCAAGTCATTGTCAAAAAAATGATACCTAGATAAAGAAAAATTTATAATTGTTTAATTAAACTATTTTACGAACAATACAATGACTAGTGTAGGCCTTGCTTTTTCTTTTTTTTCAAATTCTTAAGACCGGATCTTTTTAGAAAATATGGGTCAAAAAAGTCACGCGGGTATTTCTCTTCGCTGCTGAGATCCAGATTTATCTTTCTCTCTCTATATATTCTTCTTTCCTTTCTCTTCGCTGTTGAGATCCAGATTTATTTTTATCTCTCCATATATTCTTCTTTTCTTTCTCTCTTCGCTGTTGTGATCGCAGATTTATCTTTCTCTCCCCAGATATTCTTTTTTCCTTTCTTTCTACGGATATTTTTCCTCTCTCTCTCTTACTGTTGTCTAGATCTCCCCACTCTCATTCTCCCTCCATTATATCACTTTCACTCTCTCACCCTTTGACACTCTCTCTTAAGCACCGGTAGAAATTTCTTATTTACACTCAGGTAGATCTGCAACGGACTTAGGCGGCTTGGTGTTTGCACCTTTGGCGGCAGTTGACGGAACTCAATGGCGAGCTCCAGCAGCGTCGTCGAAGGGCAATTTTGTGACTGGGCTTGGCGGTGTAATTTCTGGCATGAGCGGATTGGAACGACTGACGGTTTCAACTTGGAAAAGGGAACTTTTATAGGAGATAAGGAACTTTGGAACGGCCGGCAGTTTCAATTTTGAGTAATTAAGGTTTCATTTGATGTGTATGTATAAAGTATACATAAAAGCATGGCCTAGTTTGATGTGTTCTATATTCAGTTATTTGTCTTTGTTGCAAATAATTAATGTTTGTTGTGGCATTCGATTTTTTTGTGTGTATATGATTTTATTTCCTTGAGTGATTCGAGGCTTGAAGTTCCTACAGGTTTGATTTTATGAGTTTTCCTTATTGGGTTATCGAGTTTTAGTAAGATTAAAATAGAGGTTTTTAGTTTGTTTCTATTGCTGCAACTATTCTGTATCAAATTATACAGAAACGAACCAAAACCAGACAAATAACATATTTAATGCACAAGGATAATTTTTTTCTAGTTATTTTATTTAATGCATAAGGTTAATTTTTTTCTATAAAAATAATTAGAATATTCTTTGGAATTAATTAGATCTCATCTATACGTTGTTAGATCACTATATAAAATTAATTAGATTACTCTTTATAATTAATTAGATCACCTTTTGAAATTAATTAGATCACTCTATAGGTTACTCTTTGGAATTAATTAGATCTCTTTTTGGAATTAATTAGACTACACTTTAAAATTAATAAAATTGAATGCAATCTATATGCTGCTAGATTACTTTATAAAAATAATTAGGTTACTCTTTGGAATTAATTAAATTACTCTTTATAATGAATTAAGTTACTCTTTGATTTGAAATCCTGATTTTCTAAAATTATGTCATGTGTAGTGAAAAATTAAATTGTATACAATCTCTAAGTTAATGGATCACTCTATAAAATTAATTAGATTACTTTTAAAATTAATTGGATCACTTTTTGAAATTAAATTGATCACATTTTATTTGAGACTCTGATTTAATAATAAAACTTAATATTAAAGTTTTGATTTTCTTGTTCGCTTTGGACATGGTATGAAAATAAAAAAACGAAAAGAGAACAATGACAAAATTTAAAGAGGAATACACATGTGATAATTAACCCATAAACCAAAATCCACATAATTTCTTTTCTCTTTCTAATCACACCCATCACTTCTTCCTTTCATTTTTCTCTCTCTTAATAATTTAATTTCTCTTTCTAAAAAAACCCATCACTTCTCTCTTTTTTCTCTCTCTCTAATTTTGATAGTTCAAATCCCACCCATCACTTTTTTTCTTTTTTCTCTCTCTTAATAATTTCATTTCTCTTTTAAAAAAAACTCACCAATTCTTTCTTTCTTTTCTCTCTCTAATTCTGATAGTTTTTTTTTTTAAATTTTGAGTATTTTGTGATTTTTTCGAATGTGATGTAAAAAATTATTTGTAAAAGAAAAGAGATGAACATATATAGAGAGAAGCAATTAAAAATATGGAATAAATAGTTACTATGTCGCCTCTAATGACGACAACACGGAGTTCCAGCAGTGCCGCTCCATTGGAAGCGATGTCAGGCGCCAAGGAATGGAGAAGAAGAACTGCGGCGGCGATACTCGGTGACTGACGGCGGTTGTAATAGTGGCAGCATCATCCAGCAATAATGTAACTAGCGAAAAAATTTTCAATATTAGATATTGAGATTCTTATGTTGAAGAGATGAGCATGTTTACTTATTTTTAGGAAGAGAGAGGAGAGAGGAGAGAGGATAAAGGGCAACATAATTACGTGTATTTTTAGGAGGAGATGTTGGTTTTGTCAAGAATAAAAAAAGGGTTTTCTTTTATTTTATTTGTCCCACATCAGATGAAGAGTAAAAGGGGAGGGATCCTTGGTGCTATATAAGGAGACCATTGGACTTGATGTCAAGTGCACCAATCAAGTACACTTTATTCTTTGTGTTCGATTCTAATTAAATTCCTTTCTTGTATTCTCGATTGTAAGAATGGGGATAAATGTGTGAATTAATCAAAGATTTGTATGAATGTAGGGATTGGAGTCGGGAGAGAGAAATTCTGTGCGATTGTAAAAAAATTTCACATAGTGGTATTTTCTCGGTCTAAAATTTTTCTTCGATTTTGGAGTTTTCCATGTAAATTCTTGTGTTGTGCTTTTTATGCTCTTCTTTATTTGTCCCTTAGGAATGAATGGGGATCTGCTTATCCCAATAAGTGGTATCAGAACCCAGTTCGGGCGCTTATAAAGTTCTTAGTATGCTATGTGGTTGCAGCAAGTCTGACCTTCCACATCAGAAAAGACTTTATGAGATGAAGAGTGATATTCATTGGGCTAAGGATGACATGTAAGAAGTGGGAAAAGCTAGTGGCACAAGGGAGTCAGAAGATCAGCCAGATGCGGTGGCATCTCCTTTCTTGCGGTGAAATGCGTCGAACTGTGGCGACAGTGGCGTGGCAAGGGATAGGATTTGTAGGTCAACAGTTTTTGACGGAGTTCTTGGACCTACAGCAATGTGAATTGCTGGGACTCTCGGTGGTGGAGTTGGCTTAACAGCGGAATGAGATTTTCCATGAATATCAGCTCAAGAAGGTTTGAAAGGAACGAATTTTCCAGTAATGATTGGTGACATGGGAAAGCGGCAATTCAACGGGGAAGATGGCAATGTGGTGGCTTAGTATCGGTAGCGCTAGATCGGTAAAGAGAAGCTTGGATTAATCGACAAGTGGGGATAAGCATCGTGAATTCTGAAGAGTTGGAATCGGCTTCAAGTGATGACACTTTTAGTAGGAAAATGGGTTCGGACAAACTTGGTGTAGCTTGGCGGTAAAAGACAGCGATGTCATGTCGGTACAATGACGGTGGTTGGTTAAGGTGGAGCAATGGCACGGTAATTGCTTATGGTGGAGCAATGGTGACATTGCTGATCAAGGAGGAGCTGGTGCGGCAATAGTTCCAAATGTTGAGTTAATATTATTGGGGATCCTTATGACATGCTCAGTTGTCATGGAAAATGATGTAATAATAATAGCTGGTCCACAAATTTGCACACGGACATTGACTTGGCAAGTAATGTAAGGTGTGTGGTGGATGTATATCGATGGCTGATGGACTTCTAGAGGAGTCAAGAACTGGAAGTAGCACCATAAATATCAGCATGTATTTTGGATATGTACCGCAGGAAATTCTTAGAATGGTTGATTCTAAGTGGTCTACTCATATGGTGGAGTAGGATTCTCGGGATTGAGAATGGATTGTCGGTGCAGACAATAATTCTTAAAATGATTGATTCTAAAGGATTCTCGGGTAGAAAATAAATTGTCAGTGAAGACAATGAGTCTTCTTTTATTTTGACAAGGTGGAGATTGTTGGTTTTGTCAAGAATAAAAGAAGGGTTTTCTTTTAGTTCCTTTGTCCCACATCGGATGAAGAGTAAAAGGGGAGGGATCCTTGGTGATATATAAGGAGGCCCTTGGACTTGATGTCAAGTGCACCAACCAAGTACACTTTAATCTTTGTGTTTGATTCTATTTAAATTCCTTTCTTGTATTCTCGGTTGTGAGAATGGGGAGAAAGGTGTGAATTAGTCAAAGATTTGTAAGAGTGTAGGGATTGGAGTCAGGAGAGAGAAATTATGTGTGATTGTAAAAAATTTTCACATAGTGGTATTTTCTTGGTTCGTGGTTTTTCTCCGCTTTTGGAATTTTTCACGTAAATTCTTGTGTTGAATTTTTATGCTCTTCTTTATTTGTCCCTTAGGAATGAATGAGGATCTGCTTATCCCAACAAGAGTGAGGAGAGAGAAGAGAGGAGCATGTTTACATATTTTTAGGAAGAGAGAGGAGAGAGGACATGTATTTTTAGTAGGAAAGAGGAGAGATAATGAAGAGGAGCACATGGTATTGTTTACAGGAACCGCGAAATTCATATGGGTATGATTTAAAATCCGGTTCCATGAAATATTCATGGGACCACCCTAGTGCCGCTCTACGAACAATTAATAAGATGAATAAAAATGATAATATTTTTAATATAAAGTGGTACCCAATAAAATAAAGATATAACAAACCGTTGAATTATCTTTCGAATAATAATAATAATAATAATAATAATAAATATATCATAATTTTTATTTAAATTGAAACAAAAATTATTCAAGATGGAGCTGCGTGTAGTTGGAGGCATGCGTTTATGATTTAAAATGAATTTCTCAATTAATCAAATCAAAGAAGGTCTTTTTCTTTAGGGTAGGTATTGGATGAGACCTGTCAACATTTGTGGTGATGACAGTTATAAACAAGAACCAAAGATCAGTGAATCAACTCCAAATCCCTCAACCTTTTCTCTTCTACCTTTTATGCATGGTATAAAAAGAAAAGATTCCATGTGTGGTCCCCCACCCATTAATACAAAGCTAGAACAGCTCCAAGGACATATGAAGACAACACACAAAGGCATCGGATGAATACATTGGCATGTAGCTATATTTCTATTAATATATATAGCGTAGATAGGATCCTTTTGTAATTATCTTTTCCATAATTTGAAGTAATGAAAGCAAAGCAAAAAACTCATCCCATTATGTTCTTCTTTACTGTTGTATTAGCTAGATATTGCATTTCTTTCATAGTATCAGAGCAAGTTTGATCATGTATCTGTTTTTCTCCTCCTTTATTTCTTGTTTTTATTTTGGTTATCATCATTGTTGAGCCTTATTACCATGTCTCATAACCCAAATACTTCCACTACCATCACTTCAAATCAACATATAATCATACCCCTTCCAAATCAGCTTGTTACAACAAAACTTGATGAAAATAATTATTTAATTTTGAGACAACAGATTTTGTCCACCATTCGAGGTTATGGGCTAGAGCACTTCATTCATGGGAGCATCGAAGTCCCACAAAAGTTTGTAAATGGTGGTGACAACACCGCACTGACGCTGAATACAAAATTTCTTATTTGGCAAATGCAAGATCAACTGCTCAGTTCATGGATGTTATCATTCATAACTGAAAGTGTTTTGATTCTTATGGTTGGTTTGGAACCTGCATCAGAAATATGGAAGACTTTAGAGATGAACTTCTCCACTCAATCTCAAGCAAAGCTGATGCAGTACAAAATAAAGTTGCTCACTCAATGAAAAAGAAATCTAAGCATGAGAGAGTATCTTAATCAAATGAAGTAATGTTTTGATCAACTTGCTTCGACTGGACAGAATTTGCAAGAAGAAGATAAAATTCTCCACATAATTTCAGGTTTGAGAAATGAGTATGATGCAGTGATGGTTTTTATTACATCCAGAGTGGAACAGTAGTCTGTTATTGAGTTGCAGTCTTTGCTTTTGAGCTATGAGTCAAGATTGGAATTGACATATAGAGTTTTTGGAAATAACGAAGGATCTCAACCTACTGTCAACACTACCTTCATGAAAACAGGAGGAAGAAGAGGAGCTCATGCTTTCAACAATGGAAATGGTAGAGGAAAAATGCAACAATACACCTCTCCAAGCTATAGAGGTAGGAATTTTAGAGGAAACTATAGAAAAAGAGGTGGTCGTTTTGGATCAAACAAGTTTCAGTGTCAATTATGTCAATGAAACCACACTGCTGATAAATGTTGGTATATGTTTGATACCTTATTTCAAGGATCAAATGGAGGAAATACGACCCAAAATAATTTACCATAGAACTCAAGCCAGTACTCCAACAGAAATCCTAGTTTGCACCTAGCTCAAGCTTCACCTGACACTTTTTCTGATACAGGATCTGAGGCTTCATGATTTCCAGACACTGGTGCCACCAACCATGTGTGGTTTGAGTGATTTGAACATTGCTGCTGAGTACCAAGAATGTAACAAGCTGCAGATAGGAAATGACTCAGGCTTGTCTATTGCTCATATAGGTAACTTTACCTTAAAATTTCATTTTGGACCAAGACATTTAATTCTTAGTAATCTTCTGCATGTGCCTAGCACAATAGAAAATCTTCTTAGTGTTTCTCAATTTGCAAGAGATAACCGTGTTTTCTTTGAGTTTCATCCCAATTATTATCTTGTGAAGGACCTTACCAACAAACAAGTTCTTCTTCAAGGGAATGTTAGAGATGGCCTTTATCACTTCAACCTTCAAAGTCACAAGTCTACCTCAAGCCCTCCATCCATTCCATCTTCCGGTCCTAATTACAGGGGTTCTTCCGAGAAGTCTAACTTAGACAATATCCCGCTGTTTATTCTATTTCCATTCCAAGAAATGTAGATCTAAATATTTGGCATAGAAGACTTGGTCATACAACCTTGGAAATTGTAAAGAAATCTTTGTTAACCTGTAATGTTAGCTACTCTTCCATTAATGAAAATGACATTTGCCATTCTTATGCTGTTTCAAATAGCCATAGATTACCATAAGAAGATTCTGATACAGTATATAACCATCCTTTTGCTTTTATACATAGTGACATATTGGAACCTGCTCCTGTCAAGTTTAGAAATGGTTTCTAATACTACATCAGCTTCATTGACAAATACACCAAGTTCACATGGATTTACCTGTTAAAATCTAGTGTCGAAGTTCATGGAACATTCACTCACTTTAAATCTCTCATTGAAACACAATTCAACATCAAAATTCAAGCCCTTCAAACTGATGGTGGTGGTGAATGAAGGTCTAACCAATTTCCTTAAAGAAAATAGAATTGTTTTTTTAATAAATTTACTTTAAGGATGATAAATATTAAATTTATTGAGAGTAACAATATATAAGGAGGACAAAATGTGATACTAATTTTATCACATGAAAATATAGGAAAAATTAAAAAAAAAGATTAAAGAAAAATAAAAAAAAATCGGGTTATCCGATTGGGTACCCAGTTTTTTCGGGTACCCGAAATATCGGGTACTTATAATATCGGTTCAGATTCGGATAATGCATCTTAAAAATCTAAATTTTGGGTACCCAGACCCGAAACTCGATCCGATACCCACTCCCTAATTAAAACACATAGACAAGTGAATCAAAGTAATGCAGTATGATATAGAAGCAATCACGAAAATACATACTAAACCATTTTGGCCAAGCTAGTCTAGTACATATATCAACAAATCTATCATACTTAGCCTACTCTGATCAAACTTATATGAAGATTGTCAATCAAACAAGTATCAAAGATCAAATCAGAAATAATCTACATTCCTTTTTTTTAATGTAATTTATGATAAATTCTATTTAAGGTAGAGTACTATATTTCTCTTTATAGAAACTAAATGAATCAAATATGTAGCTTCTTACCTAAATTATTCTCAACAATGATTGTGCAAAGATAATTTGGCATACAATATTAATAAGACTGTTGTTAAATACACACCCCTTTTTATTAAATACACATCCCTTTTAAAAATTTATTTCTTAATTTTATTATATACACACCACTCAAAATTCCAAAACTAACCCCTTTATAAATAAAATTATACACACCCCATAATAAGATTAATTTTTTTAAAGTATAATTAGATTAGTTTGTGCGAGTGGGAAACATGAAAAACTTGCTTCATTCTACCCTCAAAACACGAACTCTCTCTAATCGATGGTTTGATTCTCTGTCTCCATTGTTGTATAATGTTGAAATTAATTGCCAGTTAGATGATAAATTATTTAGTTTGAAGACTTTTGAGTAGTATATAAAACACAACCCAATCTACCATGCATTATCCTCTCACCAATCTAACTAGCTAAGAGGAATTCATTCTATTAAAAAAAAAATTAATCGATCAAGTAGGCAAGTCTAAAGTCAGTAAAATGGGCGAGCCCACTCCCTCATGGAAGAAGGAGTTGTTGGGAAGCAACAATTGGGAAGGACTTCTTGACCCCTTTGACCTCTCCTTCCGCAAATTCATTCTCCGATGCGACAACTTCTACCAAGCCGGCCACCATGGACTGCTTCGAAGAAGAAAGCAAATCGAAGAACGCAGGCAACAACCTCTACAGCCCCAAAGAGTTCTTCGACCATGTGATGCCCTTGCCCATCCCACTCCCAAGGATCACAAATTTCATGTACATAGCCACCACCACGACGAGGTAGCCGGGCTATGGGGTAGCACGAAATCTACTCTTAAAACACATTAATCTGACATAAGGAGATGTATCCGTCAATGAGTTAATCTTAAAATATAGAGGTGTGTATTTAATGGATGAGGATTAATTTAGACTTTTTAAAAATATATATTTTAATTATATAATAATAGGGGTTTACATTTAATAAAATGGGGTGTGTATTTAGTGGAACCCTATTGATAATTCTTATAATTAAGAGTTATATTAATTAAGCCCCCTAAATTATAATAGATAACTTATAAAATCATTCACCTATTACCAATATCAATCATAATCGCTCATTGATCAATGATATGAAGATAACTGAAATAAGATGTAAAAAACAAAATAATATAAGTCTAAACCAAAAAAACAATTAAGGAATAAACATTCTCCATAATATGAACATCGATGCATAAAATATCAAATCAACATGATTAAACATACAAAATCCTAGAACTATCATATAGAAACTAGCTCATGGTGTTACAAGAGACAATCATGGTAATGAAATGAAACTCAACCCTGAGTTATAATCTAAAAATCAGGAATTAAAGAAAAGAAAAACCCTTGATCTGGCGTGATTCTCTATCCTATGGTCCATCTTGTTGGATCCTCCTCATTCTTCTTCTCAAGTAGACAAATACTTAATGAATCTTTTCTAAATATGGGGTAAAAGGCGGATGTTGGTAGAAGGGTGGTGGGTGGTGGCTGTGGATGAGGGTTATGTAGTGTAATAGGGTTTCAAGGTATGAAATGTGAATTGTGATGGCAAGGGCTCTTTTTTTAGGTGTAAGATAATAAAATCTTGGCTGTTAGGGAATTTTCTCATGAAAATTATGCATATACACACACTAAAAGGTGTAAATACCGAGTTTGGGCCTTTTCCTGACATCAGCTCAACTCGAGATACCTGGCCAATCTAAACGAGATGGGTATTTCGACTTTTTGGACATTCTGTAAGTAGCCTACGTCCATTTCTATACGAACTGGTTATATATTTGGTCAATTTAATTTAGCTCTATGTTGAGAGTTGAATTTCACGCATTTTATATATGCCCATTACACCGTTTTGCTTAGGAAAGTTATTATTTTTGCATGGAATTGAGTACATTTGAGTATTTACATGATTTTGATGCTACTAAGGTGTTTTGTTGAGGTTTGAAGGGTAAAACATGATCAAAAGTTTAAAGTTGGAATGAGGAGTGAAAGAGAGAAGGAATGCTGAAAAATACAGTCCACGTTGTACAAATTTCTGTATTCTTATAGACGTCCAAATTGATCATGTGAAATATGGTTTGAAAGCCACATAAGAGAGGGTCATTTTGGCATAAAGAACACCTCAATTGGATTTCAAATGAGAAAGTTATGATCAAAGTGCTAACATCGCGCACGCTGTACCGAGGAGCCACTTTGCATGACTTTTTATATATTCAAATGTTGGATTTTCTGAGAGTTATTTATATGGATAGAAAGCCAAGGAATAGAGGAACACGTGAGTACAAAAATCACTCAATTTGGAGTCCGTATGAATAAGTTATGCTCAAAACGGTGAGATCGCGCAGTGCAGTTTCTGCGCAGGTAGCGAGCGGCGAGCGGCACTTTCACGTGACCAAAAGCTGGCGAGCTGGTGTCCCACGGAGCTTACACGACGTCCAGGTGTCACCCATATGCTGCTCGGCATGTTTGGGGGCCGCTCGGCCATCATCTCGGCTCGAGCTAGGTGCCGAGCGGCCCAAAATCGAGCCCAGTCGGGGCCTGTTCGATGCAGCATTGTATATATACCCTCAAGTCGCGATTCTGAAGAGTATTGGTCGCGAAAACAGCCCTGCAACAGTCCAAGAGAGAATTAGGGAGATCAATATACAAATTGGAGAGAACCCATCCATAATCCATCATCAATTCACACCTCCTATCACACCCATATCAGATTACAATCTGATTTCATCCTCCATCCAATTCCACAAGGGTTTCAACTGCTAATTGAGGGAAAATCAAGCAATTGAAGAGACGGAGAAGGAACGTGAGATTGCTCCTACACTAGGGTTTCACAATTCCTATCTATTCCTTTCTATTACTTTGATTATTGTTATGAATTGCTTAGCCATGAGGATTGCTTGTAATCTCATGGGCTAAATTTATATACAGTTCTAGGGTTTGATGGATTGATTTAATTGATTTGGGGATTTAGACCAAAGATTGGGATTTTATGCAGTTGAGCTTTTGATTTTACTTATTTTATTAAGACATGCTTTTCTGCTTCGTAACGTCTTCATAATATATTCATGACATCCGCTATAATGCTTGGATTATTGTGTTAGCTTGTGTGCGTTCATGATTGGTATTGCCTATCTGTTAGGGATTAGAGTAGCTCCGCTATAAGCACTTTAATTTCATGAACTGGTTAATCAAATACTTGATTAGTTTAGTGGAACAATGCAATTAGACAATCAAGTAGGAAGTGAATAGAACCTTGTAGTAATTCCAGAAAATATCTTGTTAGTTGGGCTTACCATCCGGAGGTATTGTTGCTTGCTTTGATTAGTATCTAGGAATAAGGCTTGGTAATATTTGCGCACCTTAGGATTTAAACCAGATTAGACTGTTAGCTTTGAATCGAATCATATTCGGTGGGATAACAGGGATATGTGGTGTATTTTCAGTGAAACTGCATGAATGAGCAATCGTAAGTTTAATAACCCAAATTAATTGGTCAATACCTGATACCTTAGAACTGTTTGTCATCTCTTGATTAGAAACTTGCTTTTATTTTTCCTTGCTTTTAATTAATTCAGTTATTTAATATTTCGTTATTTAGATTAATTCACAACAAAACATTGGAAATTGGTTACTCAATTCTGATTAAGTAGTAATTTATAGAATAAATAAATAATTAGCTGTCTTAGTGGGATCGATAATTTAACTTGGGAACTTGCTGCTACAATTGATATCCTTATACTTGAGGATTAAATTGGAGTGCGCAGAAAAAGCCTATCAAGTTTTTGGCGCCGTTGTGTCGGGGACAGTTTTAATTATTTATTTTCTTTTATTACTTAGTTAATTAGAATATTTTCTTTGGGATTTAATTGTTTTACTTTGGATTTTTCTTGAAGTTGCATGCAAACTAGGTCAAAGACGAGAGCACAAGATCTCAAATTTGATCCGGAAGTTGAAGCGTCTGCAAGGAAAATGAGAGTAGCAGTTAAGAGTCTCAAAGCACCTTCCACAGCGGCTAAGGTACCACTTTCGAAGAAGAAAACGGAAACACCGAATCCTAAAGCAGTCGTAGAGGAGAAAGAAAAAGAGCAGATAGAAAATCAGGTTAACCCAGAAAAGGCTGAATCAGAAGCAGAATTCGAATCAGAATTAGAAACAGCAGACATGGGTGATAGAACTGATGAGGATGACATCGTCATCTGAGAGACATTCAAGTCCACTAATTTAGGAGGATCAGGCGTAGTTGGAGCCGTTCAAGCTGATGAAACGAATGACATAAGGCCAGCCCTGATTCATATGGTGGAGAAAAACCCCTTTGCCGGAGGCGTTTTTTATGAGCCCTATGGCCATCTTAAGCGTTTCAACAGCTACATGGATACAGTGAAAGCTGCTGATGCTACTAATGATAGATGGAAGATGAGGCTTTTTCAGTTTTCATTGGTTGATAAGGCAAGGGAGTGGTATGATAAGCTAAAGGGAGACAGTTGCTCAAACTGGACTGAGTTGCAGCAGTTGTTCGTGGATCGATTTATGCCACCAGGAAAGGTTCTTTTACTGAAACAGGAGATCAATCAATTCAAGCAGCGGAGAGATGAGTCATTTGGAGAGGCTTGGAAAAGGTTTACTGATGCGTTGAGGAGATGCCCACAGCATGGATTCAAAAAGTCTCAACTCATCAGTGTCTTCTATAATGGCCTTGACAACGAATCTAGAGCGTTGGTTGATGCTTCTGCGGGAGGAATAATTTTTGGCAAAACATCCAATGCCGTAGAGAAATTATTTGATGATATCTCTTTGAACTCAAGGGATTGGCCATCTGAGAGGATCCGAGGGACTTATATACTTGGTAAAGTTGCTAAGGTTGAAGAGAAATTTTCTGAAGCTGATAAGAATGATAAGGTTGTCGCTCAATTGGAACAGATGAATAAGAACCTGATTACTCTGATATCAGGTAATAATGGGGGAGGCAACCGAGGGTCTGCAAGTGATGATGTGGTGATGAACCTTCAAGAGGTCGAGAATGCTAATTGGGCTATGGGGCAGCGTCTTCAGGGTTCGAGAGCTCCTCAAAATTGGCAAGGAAATAGGTACCCTCAAGGTAATTCGAACCAGAGAAATATCCAAGGGGGAGGTCCTAATAATCAAGGAGGCAATTGGCAGAATCAGAGGCATGAGAACTTCTCTTATTCAAATCCGAATAATGCAGTTCCATATCCTCCTAATTTTGATCATGGTGCTAAGACTGAAGAAGGGAAGTCCAGTATTGACGATGTGTTAGCAAGATACATGAAGAAGAATGATGCCGACATAAACAAGATCAATAACTGCATTGTTCTCATGGACTCGAATATGACCAAACAGAATGAGGAAGTGAACAAGCAGTTGAAGAATTTGTCATATACCATAGGACAGATATCCTCTACAGTATATCAGCAGCAAGTGCAGTTTCAAAAAGGGAAGTTTCCTTCAGATACAGAAATAAATCCAAAAGAGAGTGCAAATGCGATCACTTTGAGGTCCGGGAAGCAGTGTAAAGGTCCAGAACTAATGCGGGACGTAACAGAACTGATTCAGAATGATACAGAACAGAAACAGAACGGAACAGAGGAAGAACCGAGCCGCTTAGACGCAGCTCGACAACCTGCTCGAGCCGAGCGGGCTTCTGAACTGGCCGAGTTTCAGTCGAGTGGGGTGCAGACCGATTCAGAGGGGTCCTGCGGTTCGAGCCATGCCCCGCTCGGTCGGTTTAGTACACCGCTCGAGCCAAGTGAGCCAGCGAGCAGTCCTCCAGGTTTTCCAGCGCGTCCAACTTCTGTACAGAGTCAATCTGATCAGGAAATTGCTGATAAAAAATGGCAGAGAGCTAAGAAACTGAGAGAAGCAGAATAGGTACTCGAGAAAGACAGTTTGGGACTTCCAATTACAAAGGTACCAATTCCTTTCCCTCAAAAATTCATGTCAAAAAGCCTTGATGAGAAGTTTCGTAAGTTTGCTGATGTCATGAGGGATGTCCAAGTCACTATTCCTTTCTCAGAAACATTAGAAGAGATGCCACATTATTCAAGGTTCATCAAGGAACTTATCTACAGAAAGAGGAAGCTTAACAGTTTGGAGACAGTGAATTTGACGGAGAACTGCAGCTCTATCATTCAAAAGAAGATTCCAGAAAAATTGAAGGATCCAGGGAGCTTCATCATTCCCTGTAAAATTGGAAAAGAATCGTCTAAGAGAGCACTGTGTGATTTAGGAGCCAGTATAAATTTGATGTCTTTATCAGTGTTCAAAAAGCTTGGTTTGGGGGAGTTGAAACCTGCATCTGTTGCCCTACAATTAGCAGATCGGTCGTTGACATATCCCGATGGAGTAATTGAAGATGTACTAGTGAAGGTGTCGAATTTGACTTTTCCTGTGAATTTTCTTGTACTTGACATGGAGGATGAGAAGGATGGTGCGCCTCTGATCTTGGGGCGTCCATTCCTTGCAACTGGAAGGGCTCTGATTGATGTGTTCAAAGGAGAGTTGAGGTTGAGAGCCAATGATAAGGAGATCATCTTTTCTTTGAATAAGGAGATGCAGTGGCCTACAGATCAACAGCAGTGCAAGTATGTGGAATTAGTGAACTCGGAGTGTGATGAGAATTTTATCCTGTCTGATGCAGAGTTCGAGAGTTTGTCCAATGATGCATGTATTGACTATCTTGAGAAGTTACTTGCATTAGGTGATGCAAGGGATGAACAGATAAGGAAGACTACTGCTGACATAGTGAATCGGAATAAGAAGACCACTGTTGAAGGAAAGATGAAGCCTGCTGCCAAGGAAGTGAAGTATAAAGGGAAGAGAGTTGAAGTGGTAGAGGAAATTGTAGAAGCAAGCGTATCTCATACTTTTCCTACTACTAACTCTAATGTGATGTTTGATAATCTTTTGGTTGCAGGAAAGATTGATGATCCATATTTGAAGCCTCCAAACTTACCTCCTGATTTTTATTCTCATATTGTTGAAAATTCTAACTTGTTTGATCCTTGTTTTGCTACACAGGTTGAGCCTACAATTGAGTGGAGGATTGACAAGAAGGACTCAAGACAGTCATGGGAGGAAAAGAATTCAAAGGATCATGTTGGAGTGATAAAGAAGGGTGAGATGATTGGTGAAGTAAATAAGAGAGGAAAGAAGTACCTTAAGGTACGAATGCGAACTCCGATCCCGTAGGCAAAAAGAGGTATCCCGTCGTGACTCTCCGACGTTAAACATGAGCGCTTGTTGGGAGCTGTCCCTCCCGTTTTAATTGCTTTTATATGTCTGTGTTGGTGTAGGAGTTTTATTAGGTGTTGCTTGACTGCGGTATATACTTCTTTGCAAACTTAGTTTCTCACTTCGTTTAATCTAAGTTTGGGGGGGTAACGTACATACCTTGTCTTGCAGTGTCGAAATAGAATTTTTACATTGTGTTGTTGCTTGGAGAGTCGATTTTTTGTGGATTCTTAATATTTTTGATTTATTTGAGAATATTGAGGGTTCGATTTTTGTGATTTTTCAGGTTTCGTGTTTTGTGGTGTTTATTGTTTGTTTTGTGTTAATCCTAGTGTCGGTGTAGTCGATTTATGGTTCTCTAGGATGATTTTCTGATTTTTCATGGCACTTGATTATATGGGTGATTGTGTTTGAGAAGCAGTTTGAGATTGTGCTTGGATATTGAGATACTTGAAATTTATTTATGTGCATGAAAGATTAGCTATGTAACTTTATTAGGATTGCTCGTTTATTTCTATAGCCATGTGAGATTTTGAGCCTTTTGAAATCATGACTAGTTGCATGATTTAGTTTATTCTTGTGAGTGTCGTTCATACACATGTATTCTAGAACTTGACTTTGTATCTTGCTTGAAGCTACGTGTTTAATTAGATGATAGGAAATGATCTTAGGCCATCTTTGTTATTTATTAGTCACTAGCCAAATTATTATCCTACCTATTGAAATTATCCGTAGTTAACCCTTTTGAGCCTGAGAAGTCATATTTGTTGGAAGCCTAGGTGATAAGCCAATTGATCCCTTATTAGCTTTAAAAAAAAAACCTACCTAGTAGAGAGTTGAAGGAGTCAATTTGGTATCTTGTGAAGAAACATAAAAGGAGAATAAGTTGGAAGTGATGAAAATTGTTGAAAAGAGTGGTTAAATTGTTGCATAAAGGGGTAGTGCCCGAAACTGGTACCCCATGAAAAGGGTAGTGCCTGAAACTGGTACCCTTATTTGAAAAAAAAAAAAGAAAAGAGGGAAGAAGAAAGAAAATTTCAAGTAAGGATGTGGTGTTCAAAAATGAAGGATGAATCAAATTGCAAGAAGCATTGAAGAGCGTTGAAGAAGAAAGAAGAAAGTAAAGCTGTTTGTTGAAAAGCTGTAAGTCTTATTTTATTCTCTACTAGTGATTGAGTAACGATATCCATATATTTCCTACCTTTACCAAAGAGCCAACATTACAACCTAATGCAAGACCTTTGTGATCCTATTGTTGAAATTATTCCTTTAGTCGAGAGTTGAGATGATTGCCAAGCTTATGGTTACGCGTGTGTTTGAATTGACTTTGAGTGTAAACACCTTACCCTGAAGTGTATATATCTCACACTCGAGCGATGAGCGTAAATACTACCCGTGAGAATGGTTGGATGAGCATTCCGAATGAGTGAAATAGTTGATTTGAATTGTATGTTCTTAGATGGATGGTTATTTTGCATCTAAAGTATGATCTCTGAATTGTTATATTGACTTGGATGTCTCCTGCTGTGAAATTTCCTCTCAATTAATCTATTGGTTTTTAAGGTCGTTGCCTCGGGACGAGCAACAGGTAAGTTTGGGGGTTTATTGAGAGTTGAATTTCACGCATTTTATATATACCCATTACACCGTTTTGCTTAGGAAAGTTATTATTTTTGCATGAAATTGAGTACATTTGAGTATTTACATGATTTTGATGCTACTAAGGTGTTTTGTTGAGTTTTGAAGGGTAAAACATGATCAAAAGTTCAAAGTTGGAATGAGGAGTGAAAGTGAGAAGGAATGCTGAGAAATACAGTCCACGATGTACAAATTTCTGTATTCTTATAGACGTCCAAATTGATCATGTGAAATATGGTTTGAAATCCACAAAAGAGAGGGTCATTTTGGCATAAAGAACACCTCAATTGGATTTCAAACGAGAAAGTTATGATTAAAGTGCTAACATCGCGCACGCTGTACCGAGGAGCCACTTTGCATGACTTTTTATATATTCAAATGTTGGATTTTCTGAGAGTTATTTATATGGATAGAAAGCCATGGAAGAGAGGAACACGTGAGCATAAAAATCACTCAATTTGGAGTCCGTATGAATAAGTTATGCTCAAAACGGTGAGATCGCGCAGTGCAGTTTCTGCAGCTCGGCGGGTAGCTCGCGGCGAACGGCACTTCCACGTGACTAAAAGCTGCCAAGTTGGTGTCCCACGGAGCTTACACGACGTCCAGGTATCACCCATATGCTGCTCGGCATGTTTGGGGGCCGCTCGGCCATCAGCTCGGCTCGAGCTAGGTGCCGAGCGGCCCAAAATCGAGCCCAGTCGGGGCCTGTTCGATGCAGCAGCGTATATATACCCTCAAGTCGCGATTCTGAAGAGTATTGGTCACGAAAACAGCCCTGCAACAGTCCAAGAGAGAATTAGGGAGATCAATATACAAATTGGAGAGAACCCATCCATAATCCATCATCAATTCACACCTCCTATCACACCCATATCAGATTACAATCTGATTTCATCCTCCATCCAATTCCACAAGGGTTTCAAGTGCTAATTGAGGGAAAATCAAGTAATTGAAGAGACGGAGAAGGAACGTGAGATTGCTCCTACACTAGGGTTTCACAATTCCTATCTATTCCTTTCTATTACTTTGATTATTGTTATGAATTGCTTAGCCATGAGGATTTCTTGTAATCTCATGGGCTAAATTTATATACAGTTCTAGGGTTTGATGGATTGATTTAATTGATTTGGGGATTTAGACCAAAGATTGGGATTTTATGCAGTTGAGCTTTTGATTTTACTTATTTTATTAAGACATGCTTTTCTGCTTCGTAACGTTTTCATAATATATTCATGACATCCGCTATAATGCTTGGATTATTGTGTTAGCTTGTGTGCGTTCATGATTGGTATTGTCTATCTGTTAGGGATTAGAGTAGCTCCGCTATAAGCACTTTAATTTCATGAACTGGTTAATCAAATACTTGATTAGTTTAGTGGAACAATGCAATTAGACAATCAAGTAGGAAGTGAATAGAACCTTGTAGTAATTCCAGAAAATATCTTGATAGTCGGGCTTATCATCCGGAGGTATTGTTGCTTGCTTTGATTAGTATCTAGGAATAAGGCTTGGTAATATTTGCGTACCTTAGGATTTAAACCAAATTAGACTGTTAGCTTTGAATCGAATCATATTCGGTGGGATAACAGGGATATGTGGTGTATTTTCAGTGAAACTGCATGAATGAGCAATCGTAAGTTTAATAACCGAAATTAATTGGTCAATACCTGATACCTTAGAACTGTTTGTCATCTCTTGATTAGAAACTTGCTTTTATTTTTTCTTGCTTTTAATTAATTCAGTTATTTAATATTTCGTTATTTAGATTAATTCACAACAAAACATTGGAAATTGGTTACTCAATTCTGATTAAGTAGTAATTTATAGAATAAATAAATAATTAGCTGTCTCAGTGGGATCGATAATTTAACTTGAGAACTTGCTGCTACAATTGATATCCTTATACTTGAGGATTAAATTGGAGTGCGCAGAAAAAGTCTATCACTCTACTTCGATTATGCTCTTTTCCCTTTGATTTTCCCTCAAAACACGACAAAACAACTCAAATGCACCAATTTCTCAAATGTGTAAAAAGTAAGATATAAAAATTGATAACGTTTTTAGTAATAAGCGATATCAAATCATACAAAAATAATAACCATTCAATTAAATTAGTAATTACAAACAATTTGTGAGACGAATAAAAAGTGATAATACTTTTAACAAAAGTGATACATGATCAATAAAAAGTGATATCCATTTAATTAAATTATTTATTAATTTCATATGAAATAATATAACTTATTTAAATAATTATTACACAAAAAAATTATTTAATTAATTTGATTTAAAAAGTAAAGTATTAAAAAAATTAATATTAAAACAAAAAATAAACCCATGCATGTACATCTGCACATCAACTATATCTTTTACTCTCTTCATCCCGTAAAAATATTTATGTTTGCTTTTTGTACGAGAATTAAGGAATATATTATTTTAATTTGTATTGAGGTGAGAGAAATAATATTTTAAGGCCTTCCCCAACCATCTACCCAGAAAAATAGGTTTTTCAGTTGCCACGTCAGCGCCACTTCAAAAACAAAAACCCTCTATCTCCAATACAAAACTCCTCCCTAACAATAAACCCAAAAAGTGGGATTTTTTTCTTTTTTTTTTGGGAACCCACTTCAATTTCATTTAATTCTCATTTAATTTATCAACTACATTTATCTAATTTTCAAAATAAATTATAAATAATTATATTTTCAGATTATTTAATTTTATAAATTTAATAAAAAATGTAAAAATATATTATTTATTTTTTTCATTACATAAAACATAAAAACACAAATTAAAAGGACACACATTAAAAAAATAAAAGTACAGCCTCCGAAAGCAACAACGTAATTTTCGATCCGGCCAATTTTAATGTCTAGATAATTATTCTCCAGATTGGGCCCAAACATGCTCAACTAAGTCTTGTCGAAGCTGAAGATGTTTCTGCTTATCTCGTAATTAAAACCCTCTCCTGACGTAGTCATTGAATGCTCCATCTAATCCTTGACTTACTTGTGGAGGCGGAATGGTCACATTTGGATCGTCGGACCAATTGATCGCCGCATTTTCTTCGTTTTCGATTATCATGTTGTGCAATATAATGCAAGTTAGCATTATATCCTTCAAGTTATTCTTATACCAAAAATGATTTGGACCGATAATCATCGCCCAATGAGCTTGAAGCACTCCAAAGGCTCATTCGACATCCTTCCTAGCAGCCTCTTGTAATCGTTTGAAATGCTGCCTTATTAGATCTTGAGGACATGGAAAGCTTTTCACAAAAGTAGCCCTCTCTGGATAAATTTCATCAGTAAGATAATATCCTTGATTATATTCCCTATCATTGATTGTAAAATTAATAGATGGAGCGCGTCCTTGAAGAGTATCCGTAAATAACAGAGATTGGTTGAGCACGTTTATGTCGTTATTGGATCCTGCTACTCTAAAGTAGGCGTGCCATATCTATAAATCTGCAGAGGCAACAGCTTCTAGCGTGATTGTTGGAACGCCATGGTCATCGTGTGTGAATTGGCCTTTCTAAGCTGTCGGACAGTTCCTCCATTCCCAATGCATGAAATCAAGGCTCCCAAGCATTCTGGGAAATTCGTGTCTTTCTTCATCCATTTGTAATAACTTTTGACAATCCAAGACACTAGGCTTTCTTATGTAGTATCCGCCAAATACTTCGATCACACACTGACAAAACTTAAAAATGCAATCTATAGATATTATTTCGGCAATACGTAAATACTCATCCCAATGGTCGGCAGGTCTACCATATGCCAATTGGCGAATTGCCATCGTGCACTTTTGTAGTGGAGAGAATCCTTTTTTCCCAATTACGTCTACCCTCCATTGAAAATACTCATCTTGGGACACCAGTGCATCAACTATGCGCAAGAACAGCTCTCTCAACATACGAAAACATCGGCAAAATATCTCTTTTTTGTATAGTGGATCTTCTGAGAAGTAGTCGAGGTAGAGTCTTGTATGTCCCGCCTCACGATTTTGGTCCACATACGTTCTTCGCTTTCTGGCACCACCAGCATAAGTCCCAGCACGACCATGTAACTCTTGTTATTTTTTAAGCAATGATTGTATTTCTTTCTCTATCGTGTCATCAAACATGAACTCATGAAAACTATCACTTTTGGAATATGATGAATGAGAAGAATAAGACACGTTTGAAAGAATGAAGGAAATTGAAGGAGAATCAATTACATGAGTGTGATGTTCTTAGGTAGGATTTCTATCCATCCAATTACGTCCTTTAAATAGAGTAGAGTTCCACAACAGCTAGCTTCCCAATGGCTAGTTTCACAACGGATAGTTTTATAACGGCTAGTTTTCAAAACGAAATAAAATACATTGACAAGTGTTCATACGAAACGAAGTATAAAACGAATATTGAAAATGCTAAATGAAGTACAACAAGAATATTGAAAATGCTTAAACGAAGTACAACAACGACTAATTCTTCAAGTTTACCACTCCATTTTCTTCTTGATTTGATCCACAACCTTGAGATGGACACATAGTTGATCATCTGTCATCTTTGAGGTATCTTTCATGAATATCTCATAATTTTTAGCTCGGCAATGATTGTCATGTTTTTAAGTTTTTTCTTATTAAATTCGTCCAAGTCTTAAAGCCTTTTCTCAATAACGTTGTTTTCTTCGGCAGACGTGATTATTTTTCCTTTACCCTTCCCAGTACGCCTTGTTGTGTTTCTCCCCATTGGGTGAAGGGGTTCCATTCTGGCTTCATCTCCAGGTTCCGAGTCAGTGTTTGAAGACACCACATACTATCCAGTTGCTGAGACTCTTGACTTTTTCAATCCGCGAACATCACAATCTGGATCGGCAAACTTTGGACTGTCTTTCAGTACTTTCCAAGCCTTGATTTGTACGAAATAGAAATCATACTTCTCTTTAAATTAAACCTTTGCTTTTTCTACAATATTAGCATCACTGCAACCACTTTTCCATGCCTTCTTCTCCCGATTGTAGTAACAGTTGAACCATTTCGCATGTTTTTGTAGTGTGTAGTAATGTGACTTCAATTTAGCGACAGACCTAAATATCATATCATCTGAACGATTATTATTGTAAAGTTTGGCAATCTGAATCCACATTTACTCTGATTTTTTATCATTTTCGATGACAGAGTCTATGCTGATATCGAGCCAATAACTCGCGAGAAGTGCATTTTCATCAAAAGGTTAGGGATTTTTTTGGCAGCAGGAGCCGTTGGTGGAACTTCAGTGGCCTCAAAGTCGGCAGTGAGATTTAACCTAACAAGTCCTGTTGGAGAGAATTGAGATGAAAAAGACGAACACTGAGAGTTCGGAGATGTAGTGTCTCTGTCTGTATCCGGTGAACTTGTGCCGATGTTCGGATGAAATTCTTATTGAGGATGAGGAGTCATATAGGGATTTGGATACATGAAGAATGGTCCGCCAAATGAATTAAAAGAGTTGGGTTGAGAGAAACTACCTTCTGAAAAATTTGGGAGATTAGTAGGAATATTTTGAGGCAGAAGATTATTTCAAAATTTTGACGGAAGAATAGTAGAAAAATGTGAATTTTGAGGATGGAAGTTGGCACGTGGATGAAAATTCATATTTGGAGGCGTTGAATTTTCTCCGAAGTTAGAATAATTGAACCCGAAATTCATCCATGTATCTTTATCCATTTTTTTTTGGAAGACTAGAAATTAAAAGTAACTAGCAAAAAATTTAGAAGAGAAAATAATATAGGGAAAAGAATGGAGTGAAAGATATATTTATAGTGATATTTCTTTTAAAAAATATTTACAAAATAATAATGCAAAGGAAAGAATTTTTTTAAGTAACTTTAACGGTAATATAAGAAGAAAAAAACAAGATATAAAAAAAAGAAGGAAAGAAAAAAAAGGAAACATAACGTGTTCCGAAATTTTATAAAAGAAGAAAAAAATAAAAAAGAAGGGTGGTGGGGGATTGGACGGACCCACGTAGATTCTTCCCACTTGCGCGTGTTTCTCCATGTGCTTCGATGTTGGACGGTAAATCACACACACCTCTCTTCCACTCTCACAAATCTCAAAAATCCTGGGTTTGATAGAACAAACCTCACAAAAAACTCACGAGCTCCCACAATGGAAAAACCTTTCCTTCTAGGTTTTTAGAATTCCACCTCACCCAAAAAACCTTTCATTGAGGAAGGCCTAATATGTAGTTTGTTATTGTATTAGTATAGTATTGTGGGCCTCATAAAGATACTTAAGTGTTTTGTGTGGGTCCTATTTATTTTAAAGGGAAATGTAAACCTTTTATGTGATGCTCAAAATGGAAATGCGTAAACGTTATTATGGGACGGAGTGAGTATTAGTTATCATATGAATAATTAAAAGCAAAGATTTGTGTGAGATCGTCTCACGTAAGCCCTTACGTAAGATGGATAAAAAACTTATGAAATTTTATCACTTTTGCCATAAAATGTAATCACTTTTTATTTTTTCATAAAATAATTTACTATACTATTATCACTTTTCACAGATGAGTATCATTTCTCATTAATGATGTTATCACTTTATGTAAGGATTTTTGCAAGAGGGTCTCACAAGACTTACCCTTAAAAGGGTTAATCTCAATGAACGCAAATTCAAATTATTTAATTGGAGCTCCGTCTCAAAATTCATGAGACTGTGTTACCCATAACTCACCCCTATTATTATTTATGAACCATGCTTTAATATTAATTATTTATTATGTGGGTTCCATTTAGAAAAAAGAATTCATTAAGAATAATAATATTACTCGTTTGTACTAAACAGTAATTCTCCATTTTTTTAAGAATAGCCTTATATTGTATAAAAGAGCAATCCCGATTCCACTATTTTACAAAAATGGGTTAATTTATAAAAAATTCACCACCTTATTGGGGGTTTTTAAATTTATCATGACTTTTTATTTTTGTCAATTCAATATACGATTTATTTAATAATTTCAATTCTATCACAACCTTCTATTTTTGTCAATTCAATACACCATCTATTTTATATTTTCAATCCTATCACAACTTTTATTTTTTGCAATTTGATACACTACTTATTTTATATTTTAAATTTATTATTATTATTATTATTATTTATACATATATAAAAGCAAACCTGAATTTTCACTTTTGTTTTCAATTATTTTTCAATTTTCTTTATTTAGAAATAATTTAATTTTAATCTTAACCGTCCAATTTAATTTTAATTTTAACCATTCAATTAATGCTTTTGATAGATTATTATACTAATAATGGATTCATTGTCCAATTAATATTTTTTTAATTTCAATCATAAAATCTAATTATATTAATAATAGATTTTGTTATTTAAATTTTACTTTTTTATTTAAAAATATAAATTTGGTAAATATGAGAAATATTTTTGGCATATTTAACTAAAATTTAATCAATATATATTTAATTTAAATTAATATATCAATCAATATTCATATATTGTTATAATTTGATTTAATATACATAGGACACATGATTTTCCTTTAATTTCAATAATAAAATATAATTATACTAAGGGTTCATTACTATTAAGTACAATGTATGTACTATTATTACTCATATGTACATTATCCTAAATTTATTAATATTCAATATATTTAAAAAGAGTGAAATGCCTTCATTATCCTTAATGTTCAACAATAAGTGAAAATATAAAGATATTTTATTTTAAAATTAAAAATAGATTTCAATCCATTTTATTCTCCTAAAAAATTGTGGGATTTCAAATGTATTATAACAAATTTCTACTTATTCGAGAGAGCCAAGTATACTCCATAATTTTGGTATTAAAAAATTAATTAAGAATGATTTAGATTATTTCGTTATTAAGAAATTAATTAAAAAAATTATTAAGATGTATTAGATATTACCACAATAATAATTTTGGTATTCAGAAATTAATTAAGAATAGATTAATTATTTCGGTATTCAAAAATTAATTAAGAAATGATCAGGACGGATTAACTATTACCACGATAAGAAAATTCCACAATGTATTCAAAATTATTTTAGTATTCAGATTTCAAATTTATTCAAAAATATTTTGGTATTCAGATTTCAAATTTGTATTACATTCAGAAACAAATTAGATAAGAAATTTACATAATATATTCAAAAATATTTTGGTATTCAGATTTTAAGTTTGTATTGTATTTCGACACAAATTAGTTAACAAATTGGATAAGAAATTTACACAATATATTCAAATATATTTTGGTATTCAAAATTTAGGTTTATAGTGTATTCAGAAATAAATTAGTTAATAAATTAATTAAGAGATTATCATGAATAAGATATTTTAGTATTAAAAAAATTATTTAAAACATTATCCGATTGATAAGATATTAATTAGATAATGTATAAAATATATTTTGTATTGTATTTACAAATAAATTATATCCACGTCAATATATATTGGAACGTGCATTTACTGTGAATGATTCATTTAATTCTAAAACGTGAATTTCTCATTTTCAGTTTTAATTGATGCGTGGATAGAAAATATGGAAATAGGGATAAGTGTGACTTTTCATAAAATTATTTTGTAGTGGATAATAATAAAATATATGCATTGTATCCATTAGTAATATTAGTTTATTTTTTGTATGAGATAGTAACAAATCCTTATACTAATAATGATTTTATTATCTAAATTTTACTTTTTTATTTATTTAAATTAACAATATAAATTTGATTAATGTTTAATTAAAATATGTTTAATTAAAATATGTTTAATTTCAATTAATATATCAATTTTATTTTCATTATGATCGTCTCTATAAATATTTGCTTTCGCTATTTAAATTTTATTTTTTTTATTTAACAATATAAATTTGGTAGATATGAGAGATATTTTTGACATATTTAACTAAAATTTAATCAATATATATTTAATTTAAATTAATATATCAATCAATATTCATATATAATTTAATCTATACATCTATAAAAGTAAACCTGAATTTTTATTTTTTTTTCAATTTTACTTTATTTAAAAATAATTTAATTTTAATCTTAATCGTCCAATTTAATTTTAATCTTAACCATTCAATTAATGCTCTTGATAGATTATTATATTAATAATAAATTTTATTATTTAAATTTTTTATTTTTTTATTTTATAATATAAATTTGGTAAATATGAAAAATATTTTTAATCATAAAATATAATTTAAATTTTTTAATTATGGATTTTTTATTTTTTATTTCAATCATAAAATCTAATTATAATAATAATGGATTTTGTTATTTAAATTTAAATTTTTTATTTAACAATATAAATTTGGTAAATATGAGAGATTTTTTGGCATATTTAACTAATTTTTAATCAATATATTTTTAATTTAAATTAATATATCAATCAACATTCATATATTATAATAATTTAATTTTATATACATATAATTTTTCTTTGATTTCAATCCTAAAATATAATTTAATTATACTAATAATGAATTTTATTATTTGAATTTTACTTTTTTTATTTATTTAATTTAACGATAAAAATTTGATTAATTTTTAAACAATATATGCTTAATTTTAATTAATATATCAATTTATTTTCATTAGAATCGTCCCTATAAATATTTGCTTTCAATTACGGTCGTTCATTCTTTAAAACTATTCAATATAAAATTTTCATTACCTAATCAAGTTCTTACTTGCTCCCTCTTTTAGTTTTTTTTCTCTAATGCTTCTTTTTTCTTCTATTTTACAGATTTTACTTTCATATTATTTATAATATACTCTAATTTGTTTGTCTTTTATACTTTTATTTGATTTTATATGCAGGTTTATGCTTTTTAATTTTTTCTTTCGTTTTACTTTTTAATCCTTTTTTTTCTCTCTAATACTTCTTCTTTTTTTTTCTCTTTTACAAATTCTATTTTCATATTATTTATAATCTACTCTAATTTGTTTTGTCTTTTATATTTTTATTTGATATTATTTTTAGATTTAATCATTCTCATATTTAATCTTATTTGTAGGTCCAATCATTCTAATTTAAGGTATCATTCTTTTTTTGTCTATCTTTTTTATTCAATTTTAGTATTTGTTTTATAATAATTCTATGAACCTTATTTTTATATTTTAATATTTTATATTTTGTTCTTCTTTTTAATCCTCTTTTGTAATTTTTTTTCTAATGCTTCTTCTTTTTCTTTTCTTTTACAGATTCTACTTTTATATTATTTATATTGTATTCTAATTTGTTTTGTCTTTTATACTTTTATATGATCTTATATGCAGGTTCAACCATTTTAATCAAAGGTATTATTATATTTTTTAATTTTTTATCTTGTTTTTTTCTTTTCGATTTTGTGTTATTATTTTTAGATTTAATCATTTTCATATTTGATCTATAAATATTTTTTGTTATCTCATTTTTTCTTCTGTTCGATTTTTGTGTTATTATTTTTAGGTTTTCATATTTGATCTTATTTGTAGGTTCAATCATTCTCATTTGAGATATAATTCTTTTTTTATTTGTTTATCTTTTTTTTCTTCAATTTTTATGTTTGCTTTATAATAATTCTGTGAATCCTATTTTTATATTTTTATATTTTATCTTTGAGTGAGGCTTGCGTGCACCCGGGCGCACGGAACACATTCCGTGCGCCTTTAGAAATTTTGTATTATGGGTAAGGGTACATTAATTTGGTCTAAAGGGTATACACTTTAATTACTAAAAGGTATACAATTTTGTTCTAAAGGGTATACACTTTTTATTAATATTTTTTTTTCTTTAGAAAATAAAGGGTACACATTTTTATACTAAAGGGTATACAATTTAACACAAAATTCTAAAGGCGCACGGAGTGTTGTCCGTGCGCCCAAAATTTTCTTTAGAAAATAAATGGTACACATCTGTATACTAAAAGGTATACAATTTAGCACAAATTTCTAAAGGCGCACGGAAAGTGTTCCGTGCGCCCGGGTGCACAGGAGCTTTTGCCTTATCTTTTGTTCTTCTTTTTAATCTTTTTTCTTTAATACTTCTTCTTTTTCTTCTCTATTACAGAATCTACTTTCATATTATTTATAATCTTACTCTAATTTGTTTTTGTCTTTTATACTCAGGTTAAATCATTCTACTTAAAAGGTACCTAAACTTCTACTTTTGTTTTAAATTTTCTTTTTAATTTTACTCTATTTAGAAATAATTCAATTTTATTAATCCAATTAATATTTTTGATTTCAATCATAAAATTTAATTATAGTAATAATGAATTTTGTTATTTAAATTTTATTTCTTATTTAACAATATAAATTTGGTAAATATGAGAGATATTTCTTAATTTTTTCCGTGCGTTGCACGGATGAGTATTATCTAGTTATATTAAAACTGTGAATTTATTAAATAATGGGATTAAAACGGTTTTTTTTATTTTTTAAGCACAAATTAATTACTAATTTTATTTTTATAAAATCCTTATTTTCAATAAATAATTTTATTTATATAATATTTTGTTACAATTTTAAATTTACTATAATAATAGTAATAAAGTCGAACATAATAATAAAAAAATAAAAAAAAATATTCATTACAGTAATACATAATTGGAAAAGACTTGTGCGAGACCTTCTCACGGATCTCATTCCGTGGGACGGATAATGCCCTACCCATAATAATACGACTTAAAATAGAAAAAGCGCTAATCAAATTGTATTTTATTTTAAGTCCGTCATGCAAACTTAATTATAATTCAATTCCCATACGCCTTTTGTCTCACGCTCGGTACCTGTTTCCATCTTTCATTCTTTCCTCTATTTTCCTTTTCTTTTTCGTTTTTTAAAGTTGCATTTTATTTTTATTAAATTAGTTAATTGCGATTAATTATTTATTAAAATTTTTAATTTAAATATAAAATAAATGTTAGCAAAAATTAAAATTTATCAACTTAATTTAAGATATTTCTCTACTACAACAATTCAATCTTTTATTTTTTCTTGATAAGATATCATTTTGAGTAGGTCTTGCGTGAGACCGTCTCACGTAAGATCATTTTTTCTTGATAAGATATCATTTTGAGTAGGTCTTGCGTGAGACCGTCTCACGTAAGACCATTTTTTTACTTTTTAAAATAGTTATCACTTTCGCTATAAATCGTTATTACTTTCGCTATAAAATATTATCACTTTTTATTTATACTATAAATTGTTCATGGAGGATCATTATCACTTTCCTTCATAAAAGTCATCACTTTCTGACCGTCTCACGTAAGCTCTTACGTGAGACGGTCTCACACAAGTCTTTGTCTAGCATTTTTTATTAAAGAATAAATATTATCACTTTTTATTCGTACTATTAATTATTCACGTATAAAATAGTTCAGTGAATGGTTATCACTTTTTCTTTTTTTTTATATAACTTTTTATTAAAAGCGTTCATCACTTTTTATTCGTTCTATATTTTTTAATTATCAATTAAAAGGATATAACTTTTCGTTGATCAAATAATATTTTTATTAAAAAATATTATCACTTTTTATTTGTACTAAGAAATATGAATCTTGAGATAATTCAATTCAACGAGTATCACTTTTTACTTATTAGATATCACTTTTTATTAGTAATATTATCATTTTTGTAAGTTCGATGAATTCTTAAAAGGTAGAGTATTATTTTTATTGGATGTTTATCACTTTTCTATAATCATATATCACATTTTATTAAAAATGTTATCACTTTTCATTCGTCTGACGAATCTTAAATTATTCAATTGGGTATCACTTTTTGTTTGATCATGTATCTTTTTTATTAGAAATATTATCACTTTTTAAAAGAATAGTATCACTTTTTGTTAAGATATTATCACTTTTTTATTCATCATGCTAATTGTTTATAAAATAATTTAATTATATTAATATTTTTTTATGGATAGGTCTTGCGTGAGACCGTCTCACATGAAACCATTTTATACTTTTTAAAATAGTTATCAATGAAATAACATCATCACTTTTCATTAGTTTAGTATCATATTTAATTATAGAAGTTATCACTTTCTGATCGTCTCACGTAAGCCTTTACTTGAGACAGTCTCACACAATTCTTTGACTTTTTTATAGGTATAATTTTTTTATTTAATATTTTTATTATGATTTTATCCATTTATAAAATAATATATAATATATATAGAGTATATATCATTCAAAAACTATCTAAATTAAAATATGAATCGGCACATAATGTTTATATATTAAACTAGTGTTTTAATCCGTGCGATGCACGAGAAGACGTTATGACAAAAATAAAGTATTTGTTTGTAATTTATAAAAAGTTTAAAAGAATGAACTTAGGTTATTGGGAATTATATTAAAGTTATTTAATTGCATTTAAGGTAAGATATTTTGAGTGCAATCCTATATATTATTTTTGGTTTAATTTTTAATGTATTAAGACTAATATGATGGATCACTTATTAATATATAATATAATGGCATGTATACGAAAGATGTTTAGGTTTACAATAATAAAATTTGAAATTGAAATTTTGTTATATTATGAAAAATGAAAGTGAAGACTTTAAAAAAGGATTAGTTAATCAATTTAAAGTCAAAGCTTTAATGTAACATTGACATAATTTTTATAAAAATTAATAGATTAAATATAAATATTTACAAATAATATAATTAACACAATATATTTTTGTGCTTAACAAATAAATTAAATCAACAAATCTTTAAAAACTTAACTAATTAAACTTCTATAAAAATAAAAATAAATTTTTAAAAAGTTTAACAACTCCCATTGAAAGATATATGAGTTGAAATATTTTTTATGCTTGTAATGCTATAAACCATCAACAATATTAAACACCTTAGTAATAAATTTAAAACAGTATTAAACATTATATAAATGAGGAACTTGATTAATGGAGAAGGCATGAGACATTAATTAAGTAGTCTAGTTTTGGAGAAAAATTTGTGATACTCATTGTCTGATTTGCGCGCGTGCACACACATATGTTCTTTGTTTTCTTTTATCCTCAGTAGGCACGACATGAGCAGAAATGAAAGGAATTTTTCTCTTTAATAAATAAATAAGATATACAAAATTTCAAGTTGACCAAAACATCAAGTATACTCAATCAAATTATGGTATCCAAACCAAGTAATAATTATCTCATTCACTTGAACCAACTGCCATTTCTCTACTATTTACTCATTGATATTCTCCACTATACCAAAAAGACAACCAACTTGTCAAAGACAAACATAATTCATTAATTCTTTCATACCCCACTATCCCTAAATAATTCTGAACAGTAACATGCTTACCTTCCAAATATTGTGTCATCTATAACATAAGCAAACTCGTTGTTTCTCTGTCGCTATAGACGGTGGACAAATCATCCTCACCAATCCTATCTGAATGCCTCAATTCAAGAAAATTTTAAAAAGAAAAAAATGATGAAAGAGGTGATCAAGATTTTAAAACAACATGAATCAGTGGTTTTAATGGTTCGATAAATCTGCAAATTCAAGCCTAGATTATCAATGCACAATACAATTTATCCTCGATGATCACAGTTCAAAATATAAGTTCTAAATCAAACAAAAAAAGGGCTCACATGCCAATATATAAGGCTAACGAATCAATCAATTCTAGTGATAGTTGATAATAATCATACAGATACATAATCAGATTATAAAAAATAAAAAAGAATTCACTGAACATAAGAAATTTACATACTCCTCTTTAGCTCTTGAATTCTCCCTCAAAGATTGAAAACAACCATTGATTCCTCTTTGAAGAGCATTACGCAGGAATTAAGAAGATTAAAAAACAAAATTAGAACCCAAAAGTAATTCTGAGTTCTTAAAGTAGATTACTTCTTAATTGAGTAAAACAATTAAGATCACTTCTTAATTAAAAGTAATTATATATGCAACCTGCTTTATTAAAAACATGATCCAAGAAAAAGCATATGTTTCACTAAACCATTATACCCTATTTTCTTAACATAAAAAACACTTAATTCTTTATATAATAACATACATAATCCAGTAAAAACTTTCACTCGAAATATTGTTTCAAGCATTTTAAAAATGTCTTAAAAAATCTACCAATTTATCATAATAAAAAATTAGTAGAAAAAAGGATCCAAGATTCTGGAAATGAGTAGAGACATTACCATTCAGGTTTGTTCCTCAAATCAACTAACAATGAGGCATTAACTTTAAGTCATATGGTAGTTGTTTCACCCTCAATGTAAGCAAAACTCTTTGTGTGAATGTACCTGAAAACAACATTTAGAGTTTAGACATTGCAATTAAACAAATAAAAATCTTTTTATTTATATTTGCTAATGGAACGGTTGCCTCATTATTCACTAATGACAGTAGTAATCATAAACTAATAACAATTTATTCTCTATGCATTCACAATACATAAGAGCAAACAGCTAAACAGAATCCTATTTCATCAATTCTTACTACGCTTGGTTATTTTAAATATGCCAAATTGGATGCACTTTCTATACAATTCAAAAACCCCTACGGGGAATTCGACAATTACTGTTGCATGGCTTATAACCCTCAGATTCGATCACAAATGACTATCTCACATCACCAAAGCATAGATGGTACTTCTCAATTACCTGTATATAAAAAAAGTAATCACCAGCTAAATCAAATGTGTTCGCAATAAAAAGATTACTTGAATTATTAAAAAAAGAATGTGTTAATACAATTTTAAAAAAACTTTATATATATATATATATATATATATATATATATATATATATATATATATATATAATGGGATTTTTTTAATATTATTTTTTTAATTATAATAATAATTGTGAAATACTATAAGAGAGAGAGTTAAACAAATTTTATGATATAACCATATGATTTTTTAATGAATATTTACCTAAAAAAGTAATTGTTGAATTCAGGAAATTAAGTAAAAACGTCCTAAATATCAAATTTTTTCCTGATAAGCAAATGGGTGCCTTTAACATCCTATTAACTAACTAAATAAATAATCATGTTGCAGTGTCACAGTAAGGTCTGTAAATGAGGTTTCAAGTCTAGTCATCAAAAAGTTCATTGCATCAATTAAGTGAGACAAATATAAGAATGAATAACCCAAAGACAAACAACATCAACAATCCTCTAATCACACATCATGTTCAAGCACAAGACAATGTTCTTAGTGTATACATAATTACAAACTCATTTCACTCCTGAAGATGTATGATACCTGCATACATTAACAAAAGATTAAACTTTTGAGGTAGGCCACAAGATCCCAAGGAAATTGCATAATATAGTTTCACAAATGTAGTTAGGCTTGCATAATATCCATAGATAACTTTGTGAAAAAGTAGGACCACCATAGATATTTTATGAGTTATCTTGCAGATATATTTTTTCAAGCCAACAATAAATAACAACAAATTATTAATCAATGAGAATTGATTTATACCCTTCATTATTTAAACGTTGTATATGGCCTTGAATTAAGGTAGACAACACATTTATTTACGACATCCAACTTAACTTTCACGAAATAGACTATTTTTTAGAAAAAAAAAGAAAAGAATTTTTTTTGAGAGAATGTTATAAAACGATATATTGCCACATTAATGATCATGATAAAAATAAGAGCTCTGACACGTTTTACATTGATCACCCTCACCCTGAACAAAATCAAATGTTTGTTTTGTTACGTCAAAAAGTGTGAGATCTAATGCAGCCACCTCTTCAGCAAGAATGACTGTAAGAATGATCAAACATATTCAAATACACAATAAGTTGAAAAAGAGAAATTATGGAAAAGCTCAATACAAAAAACCATATTGGGTTGGGACTGGAGTGTGGATTTTATATACATCTGTGTTGATGAGGAAGATTCTGAATTGACTGTGACTATTCTATTTTTGCTTCACGTGGTGTAGTTGCTACTGAATTCAATGCAGAGTAACCCCATTCAAGAAAACATTATTAATGTAAAAAAAATTAAATTAATAATATTAACACACTCTCTCCTCTTTTATTGATCACATAACTATAAAATTTAAATTAATTAAAATATTGTAATAAACTAACTTTTCCTAAATATATGCCACTCATCCTTTGGGATATAAATATAACCACAAGCTAAAAATAAAAGTGTGGCATCTTAAAGTAATTTAAAGGAACAATTTCAAACTTACTTCAATGAATGTAAATTCTTCAAAGTAATCTCGACCCCAGGATGATATCTTATATGGGTCACATGATAACTTATCATTAGTATAACTTATAAGGCCAAGGAGTACGAAAAAATCTATAAACCAGACTCATAATAACTTCATCACAACTTGTAACGATAAAAAAAAAAATTGGTTGCAGCCTTAAAGATTTATACAGTAGAGAATCATTCAATACTATTTTTTTCCATATTTTTAGGCATAAAAAATAGGATTTTTTGAAGGCAATACCTTTTGACAATCTGCTACTGCTTTAATAAATTATCTACTGCTACTTTGGCGACAACTAATCTGCTGCTATAGCGACAACTAATCTGCTGCTACTTTGTAATTGCTTATGGCAATTTGGGAAAAGCCCACCAAATCTACAATAAATAAAATATATATAAGTAATAAAAAATTCAATTGTCATCTATACGTTATTAGAATATTATTATATATTATGTAAATCTATAAATTAAATTGAACAAGTTTTCAATGCAGTTCGTACAGGTTAGGTCTCATTACCAAAATTTTGAAGTATACTGGGATTTTATAGAATCAATTTATATAAGTCTAATGTACATATTCACTTGTAAAATTTATAAGGATTCTAATTCTTATTATAGTAATGAATTGAATACATATATTTCTATATATAACAAATAGATCACTGATTAGCATAAACTAATCCATAATAATATCAGAATAGATAATTGATAGGAATAAATAAATTAATCCATAATAATCTCATAACAGATCCACAATATGCATCATAATATCTGATCACTCACGTATTATTGAACGAAAAAAATCGATTAAGTTCTCTCACTATTACTTGATCCACTGTGAGCATTTTCTAATTAGAGGACCAACAAAAAAATCATCATTCAGTTGCTACTTTAAATTCTTAACCCTATTAGTCCTTCCAAATCTACCAAATTTACCACTTAATTTAAAGATTTTTTTCTCATTTAACTTACGTGTCAAGTGTGCACTAAGTTCTTTAGCATCATTTTCTACAATAAAATTATATTGTCCACCAGCACATATTGACTCAACTTGTGACTTTTATGTACGTAAAAACAATAGTTTCTGTTTTATGTATATATGAATTTTGAATAGACAGATTAAATTGAAGTTTGAGTTTGGACTCTCAGTTGCAAAGAGATTAAAATACATGTTTACGAAGAGATTCAAAATGGAAGAGCCGAGATCATTGAGAAACAAAAACTAACATAATATTAGAAAAATACATAACTATTTATAAAATCGAATTAATCCCTTTGATTCATTGATGAAAGGAGGAGTGATGGTCATTTGATATTCAGTGAAATATAAAATTGCAAAACTAACTTTTGCCGTGGATAAACTGAACAGACATGATTCATTAATGTCCAGCGCTATTTTTCAATGAAAACGATAAAAATTAGAAGAAACAATCACCTTCAAGTGGGCAGTAGCCTTATACTTGTCCATAAAAACTCCACAATAAACTTAGCACCAACTTTAGCCCATGGAATCTCCTCGAGATTTCTTAAGATCATAAATAGAAGATAAATTAAAAAACAACATAGACTCCATATACAATTAGAATAATCTAATCCCGTGAGTACGCCAATTGGTTTTTGTGATAATGTGAATGATGCAGATGCATGACAACTACATGAATAATGACAATAAATGAATAAATGATTAGTAGTGCTATAAAAAAATCCTAGCACTTAAACAAAATTGCACATCTAACACGAAGTGCATTAGGCTCTCAGATCAAGATTAAAATATGAGTGTCATATTTACAGCTAATTGAAAACTTAGAAACAAAACATTCAAAATGTACAGATAGAACATGAAATTTGCAAGAAGAAATTGGACTCTATTATGTCTGCATATACAATATACACAATGCATATATACATTCACGTATACACACCATTGGAATGAGTACACATGAGAAAAGAAAAAAAATTAGAATGATCAAGGATGGAATACATTCATGATCATGAAAAGTTAAAAAAATTATATTATTTTAATATGGGCTAAGGCATCACATATTCGTTCAAATTATATTATTTTAATATGCACATATACATTCACATATTCATCGCTTTACATATAAATTTTGAATAAAAAAGAGAAATTATCAAACCCTATAATTCATATTTATTAATAAATATAATCTTCATTGAAGAGGTCAAATTCATACTAATTGAATGGAAATGGCATAATAGCATATCAAACATAGAGAAATTATCAAACCATTCCTTGAATATAAGTGACTTCCATTTCAACTACATAAACATAAAGTACCGACTCCATATTTCATCAAACCAAAAAGATTAATATGCAAGTTGACTTCATGTAATATCATTATTGTAGTATCTTTTGTGAAATAAGTTGTTTAAAAAATAGCTTCAATCCCACGAAGATAAATACTTTAACTTCATGTAATCACAACATCAACATTAGCCTTTTGACATGTAAGATTGATCCTCAAAATTATTTCAATTAACACTGTAAAAAAAATAAAGGCTTCTATAGATATGTCGACTCAAGCGCTCAAAAGATAGTCTAAGACCAACCATCTTTTTTACCATTGAAAAATAGATCCAATAAAGAGCAATACTACTTAGAAAGAAACATAAAGATTCAAGTAACTATCACTTCCTAAACATAACCTCATAACCTGTTACAAAATTTTAAATTCAAATATTATTTAGTTTCAAGATCTCAATACTTAACCAAGTTTTCCTGCTCCATAAATGATCACTCCATAAATATTATTTATTTGGGGAAGGATTGTACACTACATACATGTTTGCAAAAACACTCGTGAACTAAACATACAAAATCAGCATTAGAGCCTAAAACATAAGACATGCATCCTCAACCATTCAAAAAATAATTCTAGGTATTGGGTTTATAGGTGAAAAGCAAATCTAAGGTGCGGAATATTTATTTAACAAAAAAGAATAATGTTTTGAAAAATAGCTTGAGGACCACTCTTTTCCTGCCCATCTGCAATAATAAAACTAAAACTAATATATGGAAAGAAAAAAAATCCAAGTAAAACATACATATATACACACATATATGGAAAAAAATCCAAGTTAAAGCATGCTACATTTACTAATAAAATTATGTTCAAAGTGCTTACACAAACTTCAGGATCTTCAATGCCCATGTCTTTGCAGAAGTTTTTGGCAAATTTCTATGGATCGCTCTCAACATTAGACCATTCCCGTCATCGATGTTCACGCGAAGGTGCCATACCTTATTGGGAAATGGCTGGAAATCCTATTTTTTCTAACCAGTATACATATCTTGCCATTCATAGGACATAAATTCAGTTAGCTGTGTCTGCAAAAATAAGCATTTGAATCAAATGGACAGAAAAACATGTAACTAACTATAAACATTGAAGAAATATACCTTAACAACTGGCAACCATTGTAAAAGATATCCAAGATATTGATGGCTATCACTAACTGTCATTTATATAGGAGCATGTTCTTTTGTCCCTAATAATCTAACTCATAAAAATAAGAACATATCCACCAGTTTCTGCAAAAAGTTGCACATCTAGGCTGAAACTTTAAAATTTCTGAAGCAGGAGTCATCATCATTTAAACACATCTTAGAGAAATCAGATATGGATAGTAAGCAATAAGCATAGACCACACTAAATGATGCTTTAGCCAGGATAAGATTGAAAATAACAGTTAAAATAAATAAGTGTGTTTGATCCTGCATAGATAAAATAGTTTGAAGAGAAAGAACTCAAATCTATACTAATTACTAAGAACTGAATAATAAAGCTGGTTGCATGCATAAGGATATCTAACCTGATATTTTTATAAGTTTTTTTTTCATACATGTAGGCTTCATTTATCCTAGAGAGTGTGTCCAGACATTTAGTAATCTCTCCAAACACCTATATACATAAAAAATAAGTTGATAGTTCCTTTTAATGTCAGTAAGTAATTTTCAAAAATATGAGAAAACTTATACTCCTATAACTAATTACAACAATTTTGTTGCCTCTTTCGCATAAGAGCCTTGCAGCCCATGATCCTACATTTTCAAAACCCTGCGACCATTCAATGTTCATTTTTATAAAAATTGTGCAGATTTAAAGAAAATGATAAAATATTTTAAATAGAATAATATCTTAATGGCAAGTGTTAAATCCTTTATTTCTTTTCCATGCTCAGCAAGTAATGATTCAATTGCAAATACAACCTTGCCCTGTTGCAGCCTCCCTATCCAAGGAACCACCTAAAATCCTGACATCCAAAACAAAAAAAATGCTACTTAAAATGTTATTTTGAGTTTAGAACCAAATAGGTTATTCACATGAATATGTAAAAAAATTTGAAAAAATTACAATTAAGCTATATAAGTAAAAATCGCATACATTACATGAGTCATCCAGCTAATGAATCATGTAAAATTAACAATATGAATTATCTCCAAGCAAGTGCATACCTCTCCCAATGCAAAGCTTCCCTAGTTATAAAAGGCTATTATTATCACACTATAAATACAAAACTAAATCTTAAGCTTAGCATCATCACCTTCACCCAAAACTTCTTCTTCAGTGAGTGAAAGTAACCTAACCTTGTTTTTGTTAAGAGCCTGGATTGTCATACTATATAACAAAGAGAAAACATCACATCCACATTTAATGATTTAAATGTGTGTCGTTCCTTTCATTTCTTAAAGTTCAATCAGAATGAGAAAATCATGTGATTATATGTATCGTACCTGACAATAAACGAAGATAAGACACAATAGTAATAAAACATAAGGAGTCTTTTAAACTTATTTGTTCAAGTCATTGAAAACTAAATTATTTCCACATGCACTATTCAAAGAAACTATATAATCAATTTCAGAATATAGGCTGAGATTCACACTATATAATCAATTTATAGGAACAAAACCCCAGCGTCAATCCTTTCAGGTGCACTGGCAATACATACACATGCACATACCTAATACCTTAAGGAAGATAAAGAAGAGAAAGAGAAACATCAATCAAGATTTAAGTTGGCGATGAAAGACTGTAACTAACCTTGGGAGTTGCCAGCGGATCTGTATTAGTATATGTCATTCATTCCCTATCTCCCAACACAGCCTAGTATAAAGAACATGGCTTAGCAGATCTTCCATGGTGGTATAATGGGTGCTATTATATATATATAAAGATACCAAGAAAACAATGTGTGGTATTAATGATTTGGATCATTTGATACACAAAAAGAAATACTAAACACAACTGTCAAAATAATAAATATTTTATTATAATAGCACGGGTTATATAAATAATGAACTGCGATAGATGTACTCGTTTCCTTTCGATGATGTTGTATAAGCATCAACTGATCTGAAAAAAAAGAATAAAATAACATCATCTAGTATTCTCTCACTCAAAACTCAGAGCAAAGCGGGGATATAAGTAAAACAAATTGATACAATTCTGAAATGTACTCAGCAAAGACAAAAATTCCTCCATTTAAATCCAAGAAAATACCATATCCTTTTACTGATGAAGATTTAGACTTCTTAGGTCAATATCCTTTTGATTTAGATTGGCTCAATTTTTTAATTTCTCTATACAACCAAATGTCCTCTTTGCTTTTTGGAAAGATGCCTTAACCATGATTACATCAATGTCCCAACATGTAGCTATAGGCATAGCTCGAGGTGACCTTGATCCTTTTACTAAAGAGCCGATTCAGGTACATTTTTATGTTATTGAAATATTTTTTTAATGCCATATTGAGCACTGATCTAACACTTCATTTGATAAGTAGTGTGAATGTCATGCATCTGAAAAGGTGTTTCATGGAAATTATCAGCTCAAGAATCTTAGACCTGATGGTGATAGTAAGAAGACTAATTTGCCTGTGCGGAAAAATCTCCTGAGTAACTACTTCTGTATCCTAATATATTAAATATTATTTGGTATCTTTTTACTGTTTTTACACTGGCCATCACTTATAATTATATTCTTTACAACACCAGAGGCTTAATTACTATGTTGGGAACATAGAACATGCAAGAAATATCCTATAAATCCTTCCATACATATTCAATTATAGACTTCTAGCTCTCTTCTGTCAAATATACAAATCAAATTTAGCTTAAGGAAGACTTTATTTATTGGTATTATTTTTAAGAGTAAAACAAAGACTCAGAAGCAAAGCAGGGATATAAGTAAAACAAAGTGATACAATTCTGAAATCTACTCAGCAAAGAAAAAAATACCTCCATTTAAATTCAAGAAAAATTGAAAAACAGAACAAACTAACAAACATATAAAATAGTGTGGAAGATTAAAAAAATCAAATTGGGCTAGAGAATGTATCAGGAATACCTGACAAATCCTCCATGGAATACCTGTGATTCAGCACAAACAAACAATAAATAACATTAGTATGAACCATTCAACATAAAATTAACATTGCTGTCTCAAACAAACATAGAAGAGATACACAATGTATATCAAAATTTCCAAATAACATTAACATCTCTTAAAATATAATAAAAAGGAATGAAAGTAATATGAGAGAGATCCGCGCGACAAAAATAGGCCTGTTTCCAAAAAATATCAGAACACATTAGTGGTTTAATGATAGAAATTAGAGAAATATATATATTCGAAAAATATTAAACTGATATACATCAGATCAAAAAGAATCGAACAAACATCAAACAAAGAGTAATCGAACAACATAAAACTAAAATTGAGAGTGAAACGGTAAGATTCATAATCTGGAATACAAAAAAATACACACAATCGACATAAATGCAGGCTTCGATCATAGAAAAACTTATGGGAAAGAGCGTCGAACAATTACGGAAAATAGCGGCGGCAAAAGATTACTGGAAAGAGAGGCAAAATGACGCAGTAGACACAGATAACACAAATTAGGTTTGTGTAATGTAGCCTCATAGCTCAAGTGGTAGAGGGGAGGGTGGAAAGGCCTTCCAGTTTGGTTACTGCAGGGTGGGGGTTCGAATCCTGCCTTTGGCATGGATTTGGCTCCTTGCAAGCACAAGTTTAACAGTGAGCCCTCCCTATAAGCCACTGGAGGCACATCCTGCGATTTACCTCTTCCACCAATCCCCAGGGCAGGGGCGGTGGGGCCCCTAATGGTGGGGTACACCATTTTTTTTTTTTTAGGTTTGTGTAATGTGGTAAATGATCTATACAGAAGATTGGAGAGATAATTCAACAATGGAGATTTAATTGAAAAAATAAATGGTAGAGATTGAACCACATATTATCTTAGTTGAATATTATTTACCTTAGTAAAATTGATTTTGGGGGAAAAAATTTAATCTTTCTATACATATAAAGATTAATAACAATCATGTAATTTCAATTAAAATCGATTACAGCTAAAGGCAAAAGCTCCGTGCGCCAGGGAAACGGAAAGATGCTCCGTGTCCCCATGTGAACACAACCCTCCCCTCCAATCCTATTTAAACATATGTATTACTAGGGGTTTAAATTGTAAAGGGGCCCTCCAATCCTATTTAAACATATGTATTACTAGGGGTTTAAATTGTAAAGGGGCATGAAAATTGTAAAGGCACACAGAATCTGCTCCGTGCGTCCGGGTGCACAGGAGCCTCACTCATAGCTAATTCGTCATTTAGCGGTTGAATTAGTGGCAATAGTGTAATTTGTGTTAAAATGAATATCAGCTAATTAGCACTTCAGCTTGACCCGCGCGAATGGATTATTTGAATTCATTTAAATGGGTAATTTGAGATCCGTCTCACAATATAAGATTCGTGAGACGGTCTCACCCAAGACCTACCCTACATAATTTTTATAACATAAGGTCTATTTATTTAAACAATTTTCTTTCACGAGTTAATTACAACTATAAATTTAATATAATAACAACTACTCCATAAATTTACTATAATAACAACGAAAAAAATACTACTCCCTCCGTCCGCTGCAAAGGTAACCTTTTACTATTTTTGGCGTCCGCTTCAAATGTATCAATTTCTTCTATTTAGTAAAGAAAGTACACAATATGACCCACCAATTCCCTCTAATACAACTACCCACTTTACCTATAATAATAATACTCCTTAATCCACGTGCAAAAAGCAAATAAAGACCTTAGAATTGTCCACGTGCAAACAGCAAATGAGTACCTTTGCACTGGACGGAGGTAGTATTATTTATTCGACATATTCTGTTTTAATTTTTAAATATTTTTAATAATATAATAATTATTATAATTATTATTATTATTATTATTATTGAATTGAAAATATGAAATAAGTGGTGTATTAATTTGCAAAAATAAAAGTTGTGATAAAATTAAAAATATAAAATACATGGTGTATTAAATTGACAAAAATAAAAGATCGTAATAGAATTGAAACTATTATATAAATTGTGTATTGAATTAAGAAAAATAAAAAATCGTGATAAATTTGAAAATCCCCAATAAAATATGTGAATTTTTTAGGAATTAACCTACAAAAATTATAATCATATCTTTCACACGAAACCCATTTCGTGATGCGATATCAAATACTTCATCCATTTATCCCATCTACATTCTACACGCATTTTTTATTTTTTCAATTACGAAATATTCCCTATTATCTTACGCGACAAAGTCTATTGTAAAACGTTAGACGGTTTGTAAAACGTGTTAAAATGTATTTAACATATACATAAAGTATGCTTATTAATTGTTAAAGTATATTTTATAAATTATGATGAACGATGCGTTAAAGTATGATTTATAAAGTGTTATAATATACTCCCTTCGTCCGCTTTCAAGGGTATCATTTTTTCATTTTGGGCGTCCGCCCCAAGGGTCTCATTTCATTTTTTATCTACACACACCCACTAATACAACTAAAATATAGGCACACACCTCCACTAATACAACTACCCATTACACATTAAATAAGAATACTCCTTAATCTCCATCCCCAAAGCAAATGGCACCCTTGAATCCGGATGGAGGAAGTAATTAATTATTTACATACTTTAACTATAAATAAATATATTTTATCATATAATTGATATACTTTAGTAATAAGTCGATCGTCTTGATATACTTTAGTAATAAGTCGACTGTCTCACACTTTAGTAATAAGTCGACCGTCTCACAACAACTCGTCTCACAAGAGAATGTCTCATCTTATGCATATTGGGTTGTTGTTATATAGGAGTACTCCCTCCATCCCATACTAATGGTTACATAATTTCTTTTTGGGCGTCTCATTCTAATGGTTACATTTCCCTTTTTAGCAATGAGATTCACACAAATTAATTACTTCTCTCTCCATGGGCTCACACATCACACTAATACACCTACTCACTTTACATTAAAATATTATTTCTCTCACCTCAATACACATTAAAATACTATATTCATTAATCCACATACAAAAAATAAACGTAATCATAAGGACGGGACGGAGGAGTATTAATTATACGTGTCCTTTCTCTTTTTTTTTAAATGATTATTAGACATGTCAAATGATAAAGGGAAAATAGATTTTTTTGTCCGCTAACTTTCATTCATTTTGAAATTAGTTCATTAACTTTTTTAATTTTGAAATTAGTCCGTTAATTTTATAACAATTTTGAAATTAGTCCATTAACTTCATAAAATTCAACATTTTGGTCCTTTGACCTGCTATAGCAGGTCATTTGAATATTTTCACCCCAATTAATCTATATCATATTTTTATTTAACCAATTTTATCTCACTTTTTATTTCTCACTTCCGTATACCAAACAAACAATATTAATCTCATTACTAAAGTGGAGCAAATTTGACTAAATATTGATACTTCCTCCGTATGCTCGAAAGAGGGTCTTTTTTCCATTTTGGTCGTCCGTTCCAAAGAGGGTCACTTCCTTTTTTACACACATGAGATCCACATACACCCACTAATACAATTAAAATATGGGATCCACATTCCCACTAATACAACTACCCACTACACATTAAATAACAATACTTCTTAATCAACGTGCACAAAAGTAAAATGCACTCTTTCGGGCGGACAGAGAGAGAATAATATAAATTTTTAGTGGAGGCTATTTTTTTTAAATAGTATATATATACACATATATATATATATTACATATTTTTTATTTTTATTTTTTAGAATAACCTGCTAATGATCAGTTGAAACGGAGGATTTTGTTGAACTTGGTAAACATGATAGACGATTTTCAAAATTTTCAAATATAATGAATGATTTTCAAAATTCTGCAAATATAATGGACGATTTTCAAAAAGTGAAAAATTTATGGACTAAATTAAAAATTGGACAAAATTAGCGAAAAAAAAAATCTATTTTCCAATGATAAAATTGAATATAAGGGAGCAGGTTTTGCCTTGATTATAAACCATAAGTCGAGAAAATTGGAATTGAAACAAGGATACAAGAATAAGATTGATTAAAATGCAATGACAATAGGGATAAGCTTATCCAAGAAAACCCATTGAAGAAGGTGCCACGTGGGACAACCCATGAGATCCTCTCAATTCTCGACCTCTCATTGGTCGAATTGAAAATCCCTAATTCCTGATATCTCCTCTCAAAAATACTCACCCCCCAATCCCCCTCTCACTACAACACCAAACAACTTCTCTCTGAAACCCACCCACCACAACAATGGCCTCCACTGCAGCAGTATCAATGGTGTTGCCATTGCCTCGCGCCAAGCCACCCACCGCCGACGCCTTCATCCGGCCGCTGCCGCTCAAATCGGGGGAGACGGTGGCTGCGAAGCCCGTTGGGAAGTTCCAGGTGAGGGCTTCCTTGAAGGAGAAGGCTGTGGCTGGATTGACGGCGGCCGCATTGACCGCTTCCATGGTCGTACCCGACGTGGCGGAGGCGGCAGTGTCGCCGTCGCTGAAAAACTTCTTGTTAAGCATCGCGGCCGGCGGCGTTGTGGCGGTGGCCATCGTCGGCGCGGTGATCGGTGTGGCCAACTTCGATCCGGTTAAACGGAGCTGAGAAGCTTTGAAGTTTGTGTATTTTGATTGTGTATCTATATGTGTTATCCCTCTGTTACTAATTATTGATTCTCTCAAACTTTGTTTCTTATGTTAAACTGCATTCCTCAATTTAATTTACCTGTGACAACTTAAGAGTCAATAATCTCTACGTAAATGAAAGAATGATTATTTTTACAGGTATTATTATATTTTTTATAATAAATATTCTTAGAGGTAGTTTGACTGTGGGTATGGGATATAGAGGTATTGTGTATAATGTAATTTGTTTGATTTGTGATTAATTGTATTGTTGTTTGATATTATGAAAAAATGAGATTGTTGATAACTAGGTATTAATTATTTTATGTTTATTATTAAGTATTAACAAATGTGATAATAAGTAAAATAATATATTTACCCTTTATTTATTATTATTATTATTTATTAATAATAATAATATTATTATTAATTATTAGTTATAATTATCATTATTTATTATGTATTAATAATTCACAAAGGAAAATAATATATCTGAAGAAGATGATGTCATTGCTTACGACATCAACAGTATGCAGCCAGACAGGATATCTGAAGAAAAATTTGGCTTTTTACTCTTTATTCACGCGGTTTCTACTGTTGGGACGCGTTTTCTTATTGTATAAATAGCTTAGAAGTTTTTCATTTTTAGGCATGGATCAGAAAGCTCTCCCTTCTCTCTTCTGATCACCCTTGTAAGCTCATGTGTTGAGCATCCCCTTTTGTATATATAAGTTTGTATTAATAAAAGAAAGAATGCTGAGTACATATAATTTGTAAGTATTTATAGTTTTTATTTTTATTGTTTTTTTTTTAATTATGTTCATGTTTAGCCTAATAGGCTAAATTATTCATGTGTTGATTCATAACTATTAATTGTGCTAGCATGGAACTTATATATTTTATGGCTAGGATATTATGATAAGAATCTAATGGGTTAGATAGAAATTAATTGTCCTTTTTATCAAAATTATACCTTAAATATGTTGCTCCTATAAGTCCCAATTTTAGCCATTTGAAAAGCATTGCGATGGGCATGTTGGAGTTTTTATTTGAGTATGATTTTATTTAAAGATGCCGGTTTTATTTCCATTCTGTAAAATATCCTCAATGATTCTTGTTAGCGATCCAGTCCCTAGATGGTATCAGAGCCATGGTAGTTATAATTAATATGTTATGGATCAACACATATTTTATCATGAATTTCATGAATATGATTAAAAAGAATAATAATATTAAGAATGTTATAAATGAGGAATATGATATTCCAGAGAATTTAGATCTGCTTAAAAAGTGGACCATTCCTAAGATAGAACCTATATTAATATATCAATTAGGTACTTTTGAAAAAATAGGTTTACAACAAGTAGTCAAAACTACTGAAGAATCTATTTCATTAGATAGTAATGATATGGTAATTACATTATTATCTGAAAAGGATATAGGTGCTTATAGCAACACTCATAAATTCCTTCATATATGATTAGTGCAAATTGCATTTAAACCTTTGACTTTAAAAGGATTACCAGAAAGCTTTATAGCAGCTTTAAGAGATGGTTGAAATTTGAATTGGAAGCAATCTTTAATGGGTATTATACAATCCAACTTAGCCAATGAACCAGTTTATTTTAATGTCTATCCTAATTTACAATTGTCTTTATTTGATGTTAATATACTTGATGCTTTAACATTAAATGTTAAAACACATGGTTAAAATTATATTCTTGGAACAAAAGTTATATGTATCTGTTACAGAATATATTATAAACCATTATATACACTGAATCCTCAGTGTAAACATATTGATAAAATGAAAAATGAAACAATAATAATTGAAACTAATTTTAGTAGGTCTAATATTACGACCAGAAGACCTATTAAATGGGAAGAAATTGACTTTTCAGAAAATTGGATTATTGAACAAGCAGTTCTTGTACAAACACAGGTACAAAATCAGAATAATATTTCTGATATTTTTCAGAATACTGATGGAACAGTTAATATACGATTTGAGAATAATAAGTCTCTCCAAAGATATAATTCAATGAGAAATTATATTTCTCTAATAGATACAAAGTGGAATTGCCACGATCTTCAACTTCTCAGATAAGAGAAGATACCAATTCTGAAATATTTATTCCTGTTACAGAAAAATTATATATTAACAGGAATAATATTGTCAGAGAAGCAAATACTCGTAATATCTGTTCATACAGATATCTTGACTTATAAGTCCTCATTTGCATGGAACTATTATCCATATATCTTTGCATTAGAGTCCAAGGATCATTGATCCATTTTAAATCTCTTTCTTCTAAAAGAAATATTATTTCTTTATATTCATTTTGAATGAATCCAATATTATCAGATTCTTCTTTTTCAACCACTTGAGCATATGATGATGAAGAATTATTACTTTCTTCATTTGGTTTATGCTGTTTATTTCTTTTATTAAGAAATTCTTGATATGCTTCTTCTTCAGCTCTATTCATTGCTACGAGCTTTTTACTACCATGTTGAGATATTATCTCAGGCATTTTTCCTCGGCCACCTCTTCCTCTATAAGAGAAAGATCCTCTACCTCGCGTACTCATTCCTGAAAATATTCACGAGTTAAAAAATCTGGAAGACTATTATCTTCTCCTTTTTTATAAACAATATCAAAATCAAATGAGGCTAAATGAGCCTGCCATCTAGCAAACATTTTCTTAGAAACATCATGTTTAAAACTTTTTGAAACATAAATTTAGCTGCATTGCAGTCTGTTACAATAGTAAATTTCTAATTATATAAATCATCTTGGAATTTTAAAACACTTTTAACAATTGCGAGAATCTCTTTAGCAATAGTAGCATAATTTTTCTGAGAATCATTCCATTTCCCAGAATGAAATCTAATAATATATGTTTGTTTATTATCCGGATTAATCTGGGTTAATATACCACCAAATCCTATATTAGAGGCATCTGTCTCTATAATCTTTTTCCAATTTGGATTGCTAATCATTAAGCAAGGTAGAGTTTTAACTCTGGATTTAATCTTTCTAACAGCATTAGTATGACTATCAGTCCATGGTTTAAGATTCTTCTTAAGTCTATCATATAAAATAGTTGTATCATTAACCAAATTATGATAATAATGAGCAATATAATTAAGACTTCCTAAAAATCTTTGTAACTGAGTTTTATCAGTTATCTAATCAGGAAATTTATCAGCAAAATTAATGCTTCTATTAATAGGAATAATATTTCCTTTTTCAATGATATGACCTAGAAATCTAATTCTAGTATGAAATAATTCCATTTTTAGTTTAGAAATTACTAATCTATTCTGAATAATTAATGATTTAAAAATATACAAATGTTTAAAATGCATTTCAATGGTTTTTTAATAAACCAAGATATCATCAATATAAACAATTATAAACTCACTATAAGGAGTAAAGATATCATTCATTATCTTCTGAAATTCAGAAGGAGCATTCTTTAAACCAAATGGCATCACATTCCATTCATAATGTCCTATTGGAACATTAAATGATGTCTTGTATCTATCAGATTTATTAATCTGAATTTGCCAGTATCCTGACTTAAGATCGAATTTAAAAAATATCAGACTATCATAAATTCTATTCAATAAATCCTTTTTATTAGGAATTGGATGTCTGATCCATTTCAGAACTTTATTCAGAGGTTTATAATTAATAACCAATCTTGGTATACCTCTTTCAATCTCAGAATGTTTATTAACATAAAATGCAGTACATGACCACAGAGATTGAGAATGACTAATAAGTCTTTTATGTAGTAAAGATTCTATCTTTTTTTTACACAATTCTAAATACTCTGAAATCATTTGACAAGGTCTAGCCTTTGTTGGAATATTCTTTTCATCAAAAGAATCCTCATAAGGTAAAGAAATAATATGTTTTTTCCTATCCCAAAAAGCATTAGGATGATCATTACAAATTTCTAAGGAAAACTGATTTTTCAAAAGACTAATTTTATCCTGTAATCTAGGATTTTTCAATTGATCATCAAGAGTAATAATATTAATCTCTTGTTTTAAAAAACTAATTTGATCTTGTTTTGCTTTGATATTATCATAAAGACTATGCAAAACTTTTGTAAAAGGCTCAATAATAAATTCAAGGAAAATATCATCTCCTTTAAAAGTACCAATAATACCTTTATTATCAATCTTTTTTATAGGGTAAATATTATTAAAAAATGGAGTACCAAGTATAATTTTGTTTGAAATATTTTTTGCAAGGATAAAACTTTGCGAAATACATTTGTTATTAACACACACATAAGCTTTAGGGAGCTTATAATTAATCTGGAGTTTATCACCTCCTGCATGCCATAATGTATGACTAGTTTTATGAAAATATCGACTAGGTATTAACCCTTCCTGTATAACTTTTAAATCTGCACCACTATCAACAAGAGCAGTAAATGTTTTTGTATAATGATTATCAATCAATAATGATATTTTTATATACCATTTTTGGGATATAACCATCTCAATAGTAGAAAGAAATGTGTCATTAAACATACTAGGTTTATTAACCTCAATATTTTGATAAATATTCTCATGTGAAATATTTTTTCCTTTAGAAAATTCCTCCAATCTAGATATTCTACATTCTTGAATAAGATTCTTATTCTTTAATAATTTTATTTCTTCTCTGAGATTATTAACCTCTTTATGAAGATCTTGTAGAGATATATCTCTTTAAACCTGATATTTAGTTCTTAACTAGTTCATGACTTCTGTCATGTTATAAGACTTATTCTTATTAAGAATGTCCTGAGTCAATTCTTCTTCTTTATTAGAAGAGGAAGCTCCATTTTCATTACCAATTTCATTAATAATTTGATTCCTTAATAAATGATCTTTAATCATTTTTAGCACCTCAAAGATATTATCAGAGGTTAAAACATTTATTGACATATCTGAGAATTGAGATATAATCTTATAAAACTCAGATTGATTATTATCAAGATTATTAATCTCTTTAGGACATATAAATCCTTCTTTACAAGGCTCACATTCTTCTGATTCAGAAATGTCTTCATCAACTGAATTATTGATGATTTCTTCTTCTGATTCAGAAGTAGATGAAAATTCTGATTCTGATTTCTCAAATTCAGATTTTTCTTCAAGAGTCTGTATTATAATTTCTTTGATATCATCAGGAATCTCAAGATTATTAATCTTTTTCTTCGTCCAGCAAAATTCTTTGGTATGACTTTTCTACCACATATTTTGCAATATCTTTCTTTTTTCTTATTATATCTTTGTCTATAAGACTTCTTTTGGAACTTTTCTTCCTTTCTTTTATTCTTTTTCTCAATCTGTCTAGGAGAATATCTCCTATGTTTAAGTTTATAAACCTTTTTATCTCTATTAATTTTGGTTTTACTGGATGAAGGATTATCCAAACCAAATTGTTGACAAAATTCTCCCAATTGTTTTTTTTCATCGAGATTTTATCTTTTAATCTGTTGATTTAACTTTATTTCATTGCATAAAGCTAATCCTTCTTGAATACAAGTGTCTATTAGAGCACCATAAGTATAACTTTCATATGAAATCGTAATATGATTACGTTTTAGGGTTTTTCTTACCCTTTCAGCAAATAAGCTGGGTAATCCATCAATAAATTTTGACTTCCAATGAATGTTATTACATTCTGACAATTTCATTACTCTGTTTAGGAAAGTATCCTTATACCACCTAAAATCAGAGAGTGTTCTGCACCTCAACGTTTGGAGCAGTGTTCTAATAGTATCACTATTATCACTGAATCTTCCAGTGAAGTGTTCAACTATATTAACTGCAAGTGTATAAACTGTATTTTCAGTAGTATTATTACCTTCTTGTTTAACCATATTGAGAATATTATATCTATAATTTTGAGATAAATAATTATTCCACCAGCCTTTAAGTTGTCCAGTAAATCCAGCAACTATCATTGCTGCAATAACCTTATCAGAATTATTGCTATTTTTACAAATAGTTGAGTACATAAGCATTCTATGTACTGTATTATAAATCTGTTTATTAGAATAGCCATCAATATTCCACTCATAAATCTTATTACCAGAATAACTAATATCAATAGTATCAGTGTATTCTTCATGTAATACATCCATGGGTGTTGGTCTATTGTAATAAAACTTATTCTGAATTGGCTTATCAGCCCATTTAGTATTGATCTTATTAATCTAATTTTGAAAAATCTGCCTATAATCAGGATTTTCTATGATATTATCATATAACTCTTTATCAAGAGTTTTTATACTTAGTTTATTAAACTTTTCCTCAAGATATTTCTCAAGCTCATATAATGGCTTGATTTTAAAATTAGATATTACTGGAGGCGGTTGGAAGCTTGGCAAAACTTCTTTTCCCTTATCTGTAATTATTGCAGGTTGGAGATTTTGTAAATCTTTTTTCTCCTTTTCTGTAACTATTACAGTGGGTTGACTATCTTTATTAATAACTGATATTATCATATCCAGTTTATTATGAATAGACAGGATTTGTTCTCCTAATACATTCAAAAATAAATTTGCATAATTCTGATTTTTAAACATAGTATTAATATGTTTACAAGTAATTTGTATTGTATCATCTTCTATAAGTTTAGCAAAAGCTAGAAAATTATAAATTTTTCCATTTTTTTCAATATGAAAAGATTGTTGTGGAGGATATGTATCTGTCACAACTGTACCATTTTGCAAATTATAATTTCTTTCTAAAATAGAAATATAATTTTTTACATAGGTATTCATAAACCATACTGTAAAAGGTATTAACATATTTTTTTCTTCACAAGTTTTATAAAACTCATCTTGAAAACTTATAATTTTATTTTGAGTAAAATTCTCAAAAAATCATTTTCTAAAAGGTGTATAACCTTGACTTTTAAATTCTTCAGAAATGATTTTTCTGGCTGAAGAACCAGGACTGAAATTTATTTTTTCATATAAATCCATAAATTAAATTTTAAAATCCATTTCCGACATTGTCGGTTCTGATTCATCTATATTACGAGTATTTGCTTCTCTGACAATATTATTCCTGTTAATATATAATTTTTCTGTAACAGGAGTAAATATTTCAGAATTGGTATCTTCTCTTATCTGAGAAGTTGAAGATCGTGGCAATTCCACTTTGTAATCTATTGGAGAAATATAATTTCTTGTTGAATTATATCTTTGAGAGACTTATTATTCTCAAATCGTATATTAACTATTCCATCAGTATTCTGAAAAATATCAGAAATATTATTATGATTTTGTACCTGTGTTTGTACAGGAACTGCTTGTTCAATAATTCAATTTTCTGAAAAGTCAATTTCTTCCCATTTAATAGGTCTTCTGGTCATAATATTAGACCTACTAAAATTAGTTTCAATTATTATTGTTTCATTATTTATTTTATCAATATGTTTACACTGAGGATTCAGTGTATATAATGGTTTATAATATATTTTGTAACAGATACATATAACTTCTGTTCCAGGAATATAATTATAACCATGTGTTTTAACATTTAATGTTAAAGCATCAAGTATATTAACATCAGATAAAGACAATTGTAAATTAGGATAGACATTAAAATAAACTAGTCCATTGGTTAAGCTGGATTGTATAATACCCATTAAAGATTGCTTCCAATTCAAATTTCTATCATCTCTTAAAGCTGTTATAAAGCTTTCTGGTAATCCTTTTAAAGTCAAAGGTTTAAATGCAATTTGCACTAATCCTATATAAAGGAATTTATGAGTGTTGCTATAAGCACCTATATTCTTTTCAGATAATAATCTAATTACCATATCATTACTATCTAATGAAATCGATTCTTCAGTAGTTTTGACTACTTGTTGTAAACCTATTTTTTCAAAAATACCTAATTGATATATTAATCTAGGTTCTATCTTAGGAATGGTCCACTTATTAAGCAGATTTAAATTATCTGGAATATCATATTCCTCATTTATAATATTCTTAATATTATTATTCTTTTTAATCATATTCATGAAATTCATGTTAAAATATGTGTTGATCCATAACTATTAATTATTACCATTATTATTTATAACTAATTAATTATTATTTATTATTATTAAATATATTAAATAGTAATTATTATTGGATAAGGGTATAATAGTAAAATTACATTTAATATCTAGTATGTATTAAATTGTTGTATTATGTATCCCACCTCTTGAGGTGGTATACATAATACCAACAAAAAAGTATTATTAATACTGGGTCAAAATAATACCGGGTCATAGGTATTATGAATACATCGAGACAAATGTGGTATTACGTGGTATACTGCATCAATACCTAGCTAATCAATGCAAGCAAACTACCCCTTAAAGAATCATAATTACATTTACAGTTGAAAGGAGATTAAGTATAAGGTAGTATTTTAATGTTTAATGGGTTGAAAAATATAATATTTTAATATATACTCCCCCCGTCTCATGTTAATATTGATGTTTGCTTTTTGCACAGAGATTAAGAGATATAATATTTTAATGTGTAGTGAGGTGAGAGAAATCATATTTAATGTAAAGTGGGTAGTTGTATTAGTGTTGTGTGTGAGCTCTACATAGAATAATTAATTATTTTGTGTGGGCCCAACTTGACAAAAAAGGAAATGTAAACCTTAACGTGGGACAACCCAAAATGAAAAATGTAAACCTTAACGTGGGACGGAGGGTGTGGAACCCATTTACCAAAAAGAAAGATATAACTCTTGTAACGGGACACCTAATTAATAAAATGTATCTTTTTTAGTAGGACGGAGTGAGTAATCGATGAATTATAATGTTTGTCTTAGACATTTTTATTTTAATTATATTGTAGTTTTAAAAAAAAATTAATTATTTGTAGTTGCATGGTCCTTTAGAAGCAAATTCAGTAAGATAACAAATTTTAATAGTGAAGTTGCCTTCAGCATAGGCAATTTTTAACGTTTTAGTCATTTTGGGATTTCACTGATAAAGAAAAGTTGCTTTTATAAGAGGTAACTTTTGAATTGATGATTAAATATTATTATCATTAATTATAATGATTATTTTAGAATAGATGATGATTGAATTTAATTATTAGATCAAATTAGTAATCATTACAAAATGATTATCCTATAATATTAGTATGATATTTTTGGGTAATAAATAAATGATAAAATATGTTATGTGTGTTAAAAAAGTGATGACAAATTTTAAATTAATGTATGTTGGAGGGATATTCGTTAGTTGTTTTTTTTCTTTTATGAAAGTGTGAATTTGAATTTGTGATGACCCAAAATGGAAAGTGTGAAGTTGAATTTAGAATGGAGGGATTATTATATTATATATTGTAATGATTTACTCCTTACGTCCCATGAAAAAAATTATGTTTACTGTTTGTACGGATATTAAGAAAAATATGGGATATTTGTTTTGGGTTTAAGTTGATTAAACATTGTCGTATTTTAATGTGTACTGAGTTGAGACATACTCCCTCCGTCCCGTTTCAATATTTACTTTTATATTTTGCGAGTCTCATTTCAATATTTACGTTTTTCTTTTTGGAATATGAGACCCACCTAAAAAAATTAATATATCATCCAGCACTAATACACCTACCCACTTTGCATTAAATATTATATCTTTTCACTCACTATCTATTAAAATATTATACTCCTTCATCAACGTGCAAAAAGCAAACGTAAATATTGAAACGGGTCGGAGGGAGTATAATAATTTAATCTATAGTGGATAGTTGTATTAATGTTATGTGTGGGCCACATGAATATAAAATTAATGATTGACTTATGTGGGTCTCATCTACTAAAAAAATAAATATAACTCTTATAACGGGACGTGCTAATTAGTAAAATGTAACTATGGGTGTATATACTCCCTCTGTCCGCTTCTAAGGTGTCCATTTTACTATTTTTGGCGTCCGGTTCAAATGTATTCATTTCCCCTATTTAGTAAAAAAGTAGTAAACAATATGGTCCACCACTTCCCTATAATACAACTACCCACTTTACATATAATAATAATACTCCTTAATCCACGTGTAAAAAGCAAACGAACACCTTAGATCCGGACGGAGGGAGTATTATTGTATAATAATAATGTAATAAAATGATTTATAAACTAATTGTTTTATAAAATTTTTAATACTGTAATTAATCTTAAAAAATTCATATTATATACAGTATATACTGGTGTAATTAATACTGTACTATAAATTTTCATTTGATAGGTAATTTGCTTATTATATTTTAAATATGACAAATACTACCGTGCAATAATTTTTAAGGTGCAATTGGATTAATTTTAATCCATGAACCGGATACTTATACTCCAAAAAGCCCAAATGGGTCATTCCATCCGTTCACCCCTTTCTCTCTCCCTATCCTTCCGCTCTGTCTTTCTCTCTCTATCTTTCATGGTCTCTCTCTACCGATTCGACCATGTCACCCCTCTCTCTCCACCGCCCGGCGGCGCCGGAAAGTTGTCCCACTCATAGCCACGAAGGTGACGTCAATAGATTTATGTCAGCTTACCCAATATATTTAAACTATTTTTGAGCCCTAATTCATTTCCTTCTTTCTCATTGTCGTTTACTCTCTCAATAGTGGCTGGTTTCTCTCCCTACTTTCTCTCTGATATCTCGGGAAACATTTCCTATTTCCTTTTCGTGCAAACAATTTCTTTGTTCTTCCACCGTTTTCATAGTTATTCTACGTCTCTCTCACTACGGCGGAGGTGGTTGAAGAAAGGGAATATTTCTCATTCTCATTCCAACGCTGTATTGGAGACGATTGAAGAAGAAGAAGACCTGCAGCTAGGGCATCTACTACGGTGTCCCATGGATTCGAAAATAATAATTAGAGAATATCCAATTCAACTTATTGGGGGAATAGGAAGCGGAGAATACGATTGAAGAGGAAGGGGGAAAAAATTACTGAACGGAGCTTTCTTTCATTTTGGATTTTGATCGGTTGGAATTGTGGTGGAAAGTAGTCCGTGTGAAGGATATTGCAGTTTCTCATGATGAGAATTGTTGGTGTGTGAAGGATATTGCAGTTTCTCATGATGAGAATTGTTGAGGATGATGGTGAGTTCGTCAATGGTGATAGAAGAATTGTGGGAATTGTTGAGAATGATGGTGAGTTTGTCAGATGGAATAACTGTGGAGAGTTATGGTGGAGTTTCTCAGGAGTGTGGTGTGGTAGAATTGTCGAATAAGACTAGTGGAGAATGTGATGGATTGAGTGTGATTATGTATACTTTTTTAACCCAACTTGTATAAATTTTATTAAACAAGTGTATAAGTTTTATTAATTGAACTTATTACAAAATTTGTTTATATGTTGCGGAAGGAAATAAGGAAATATTGACAATTGGTGAAAGAAATAAGGAAATATTGACAATGATTGTGTACATTATTAATACAAAGTGTGTAAACTTTATTTTACAAGTGTATAATTTTTTTTATTAATTATACTTATCAAAAATTGTGTATTATTACTATTATACTTATCAAAAATTGTGTATTATTATTATTATGCATATGAACATTGTAACAATTTTTGTTTATATACGTTAATTTTCTTTTGTAAAAAATTCTTTATTATTATTATTATTATGCATATGAACATTGTAACAATTTTTGTTTATATACGTTAATTTTCTTTTATAAAAAATTCTTTATTATTATTATTATGCATATGAACATTGTAACAATTTTTGTTTATATACGTTAATTTTCTTTTGTAAAAAATTCTATAAGTTATTGTTCAATTTTGTATTTTTTTTCTAAAGAAATGTACTATTTATGTATTGTATTGATATTTTATATAAACAGTATAAGTTGTTATTTAACATCGTATATTATATTTTTAAAGAATGTATTGTATCGTATTAGTTTTCTAAATACGTTTTATAAAAAAAATGTATAAGTTATTATTCAATATAGTATATCTTAATCTAAAGAAAGGTATTATTTATGTGTTGTGTTTTGATATAACTTTTTATAAAAATAAAACATATAAAATGTATAAGTTATTATTCATTATTGTATATTTTTTTATACAAAAATGTACCATTTTCCTAATCTAAATGAGGAGGCTGAGAACCATTAGACCCCACCTCATAAATAAAAGAGAAAGAAAGACCATATTTTACTTTTAAGTGTGCTGCATTTACAGCAAATATTCTGTTACAATGACTGAAATTCCAACCTTCAAATGTAGAGAGACCTTTTTCTTATATGAGCAGAAACCAAGAGTAAAATTTAGTGTACTCCATATACAATGAGAACTCATGAATTGAGTAAGACAACAAAGAATTAACATGCCAAATTAACAAAAACAAATGCCTAAAATCTCAATTATAAATTGTAACTGAAGGCACTTATGTACTGTAGGTTGTACAGTAAACAAACGATTAAGAATAAATTCAATTAAAAAAGCATTACAACGCAGTACTTCTCCATGAATATTTTATGAAATCAATAAGTTAGGATGTAATCTAGAGCCCAAACTTAGTCTTTCCCCCAATCTGAAATGAGGGTGAGAAAAAACTTAGAAACACAGCGCGGCGAGGAAGACGAGACAGATGGAAGACGAAGTGAAGAAAGTGAATCTCTGAATTATCGATCTCAATTTTCTGATTTGAATGATTTCAATCAAACCATTGAGTGAAACGAGGAGGCGAGACTGGATAGATATACTTCAGAGTGAGGGAGGAGACGACGTTCAAAGCGAGGGAGATAGTGGAGTGAGGAAAGCGAAAATCCAGAGATCTGAGTAGAGGCGGAGCGGCCGTGAATTCGGAGGTGGAGCAGAGCGGAGGGAGTTGGAGAACACCGTGAATTTGGAGGTGGAGCAGAGCGGAGGGAGTTAGAGAAAGGTGGAGCGGGAGCGCAACCTAATTGCGAGGGGGGAAGAAATGGCCCAAGTGGGTTTAATTTGGGAGAATATCTTACCCATTTGTGAATATGGGTTATGGTTATTAGTGTACAATTATTGTACAGCTGATCAATTTTAAATATTGGTGTATTAATTAAGTTCCTAAAAAATTCAAATTAAATGGAAAAAATTATGTATTTTATTTAAAAATATCTTGATTAAATTGAAAAAATATAAAATGATCGTTTATTTAATTGATATAAAGAAAGTTCGTGATAAATAGAAACAAAAGGAAAAAATCATGTATTTTTTATATAAAAAAAGTTCATGATTAAATTGATAAAAGATGAATAGATCGTGTATTTTAATGCAATAAACTCTAAAATTAAAATTTGCTACTATTGTGAGTCTACATATGAACTCAACAAAATAACATAATGAGTACCAATGAAGCAAATAATGAAATATTAGACATTATCTTAATATTAATCTTATCTTAATCTTAATCTTAATTTTAATATATATTGTAATAACAAATTTTATATTTATAATAAAATAAATACAAACTGAGTACAAAGATAATTCCACATGAATTTAATTTGAAAAATATATAAGTGGGTTACAATCTCAATCAATCCTCTGATTATTCTCTCGAACCAATTTGACTTGACTTGACTTTGACTTTGACTTGACTTGTGTGTGTTGACTTTGATTTTGTTGATGGAGTATATGCTGACTGTGTTGACAGTGTATGTGTTGAGCTGGATCTTCAAACGAAGTTTGTCCGAGCTCGGGTGTGAAGTCTTGAACGTTGATCCGGAGGCGTTGAACCTTTGTTCGGATTGAACGTTGACTGGAGAACTTTCCACGAAAAAAGCCGAAGAACTTGATGTGAAGAATGCTTGATGTGGGGGGTTGGCACCTTAATCCCAGATTGAAGGCCGCTCTTGACTTGAAGTTACTTTGAAGATGATCTTGAGCTTTTCTTGACTTGAAGCTTGAAGATCGAAGGTCATTCTTGACTTGAAGCTTGAAGATGCTTGAACTTGTTCTTCGCTTGAAGTTTTGAAGACTTGAAGATCTTGACTTGAAGCTTGAAGATGCTTGAACTTGTTCTTCGCTTGGAGCTTGAAGATCTTGAGAATTGTTTGAAGATCTTGACTTGAAGCTTGAAGATGCTTAAACTTGTTCTTCGCTTGAAGCTTGAAAACTTGAAGATTGCTTTGGCTATTCTTCGCTTGAAGCTTGAAGATTTGAAGATCGTTCTTGACTTGAAGCTTTGAAGACTTGAAGATCGTTCTTCACTTGTTCTTCGCTTGAAGCTTTGAAGACTTGAAGATCGTTCTTCACTTGAATCTTGAAGGCTTGAAGATCGTTCTTCACTTGTTCTTCACTTGAAGATCTTGAGGGAGCTTTACTCGTGTTCTCGATCTTTTCAAAAGCGTCTTCTTCGAGTGCTTTAATGTGTGTGTCCAGAATGAATGGAGGAGACCCCTTTATATAGGTGAGAGATATGGTCCAGGGCTTTGGGCCTTACTCTACGGGCTTGGGCCTCCAACTTGGTTGCACTGTAATCATGCCTATTTTACTTGGGTCTGATTTAATTTGTATGGGCTTGCTTGACTTAAGTCAAACCTCATTTGACTTGGGCTTGTTTGATTTGGGTCAGGCCTCATTTAATTTGTTGGGCTCAAATTAATTATCAATTATTTATTAATTTATTTTAGGAATTAATTTATTTAAATTCCAAAATAAATTAAAACTGATATTTATTCAAGAAAATCTATTTGTCGCCATTTGATTGGACTGTGAATTTTTAAATGCTTACATATATAAAATTAGAATAAATATAATCATGGCTATATATTTCTAAAACAAATCTCAGCCACTTATTAAAATAATTAAATAATTATAATTATGACATTTTCAAATTAGGAAATAATTTAGTAAAATTCTGACTATCTATTTTTTAAACAAATCTCAATCACCCATTAAAATAATTAAATAAAAAATCTCAGTCACCGATTAAAATAATTAAATAATGAGTGAGGCTTGTGTGCACCCGGGCGCATGCTGTGCGCTTTTAGAATTTAATATTATGGATAAGGGTACATTATTTTGTTCTAAAGGGTATACAGTTTAATTAATAAGGGTACACCATTTTGTTCTAAAGGGTATATACTTTTCATTATATTTTTTTATTTTTCTTCAGAAAATAAAGGGTACACATCTTTATACTAAAGGGTATACAATTTAACACAAAATTCTAAAGGCTCACGGAGTGTGCTTCCATGCACCCAGACACACATAAGTTTTTGCCTTGTAAAATAAAGGATACACATCTTTATTATACTAAAGGGCATACAATTTAGCACAAAATTTTAAAAGCACACGGAATGTGCTCCCGTATGCCCGGGCACACACAAGCTTTTGCCTTAAATAATTATAATTATGACCTTTTCGAATTAGAAAATAAGATTTTATTTATTAAATTTTAATAATATTAAATACTCCCTCCGTCCCAACTTCAATTTCACACTTTCCGTTTTTGTCCGTCCCAAATCCAACTTCATACTTCCATATAAAAGGAAAAAACAACTAACTAATATCCCCTAACATACTTTAATTTCAAAATTGTCATCACCTTTTTAACACACATAACATACTTTATCATTTATTTATTACCCAAAAAACCATACTACCCCTAAAAGTAAGTTAAAAATTGACTTTTCTTAAACTCCGTATCTACAGTAAATGTGAAGATGAATTTGAGACGGAGGGAGTAGTATATTATTTGAATATATTCAAAATTTTCAAATAAATCTGTGCCACCCATTAAAATAATTAAATAATTATAATTATTACTTTTTCAACATTTTCAAATCAGGAAATAAGATATTATTTATTAAAAATTAAATAATATTGAATATATTTGTAAGTAAATAAAATTCACAGTCCAATTAAATGACAACACGTGGATTTTCATGATTAAAATATTAATTTTAATTTATTACTATCTCCATCCCACAGAAGTTGTGATATTTTTCTTTTTGGGTTGTCCCACAGGAGTTGTCACATTTCCTTTTTAAGCATATGAGATCTACCCAAAATAATTAATATATTCATATAGAGTCCACACACACACCACTAATATACCTACTGTTTGCCTAATTTTAGCACTCACGAGCAAGAATACTCGATCGTTGTAGTATTATATTCCAAGAAAAATTATCAATCCAATAAGGAGTTATATTCATACTAGCAAAATACGTGAGCTTATGTTCATTGTTGTTTTTGTAAAGATGATCGGGGGTTTTGAGATTGATTAACAACTAAAACAAGTAACAAGTAAATAACAATATCAAATAAGTAGAATGACAAGAATAGAAAATGGGTTCTTAAGTTCAAGTATGGAAAAACATGGGATTAGAAACATCCAAGCACACTCAATTCATATTATCATGCAAACGGAATTCAACTCAATTGATGTAGACTAAGGGTGATCACGATTGTATCCTAAGCTCCCTTTCGGGTTACAAAGGTTGTTGATCCATTTTGGACTCCCAAAAGCACTTAAGATCAAAGCCCAACATTAACCCCTTCCATCTAGGTACTAGTTAGACTAAACTCTCCCTTTTTGTGTACTAAGGCCAACGAATGGATTGGTTCCCCTCATTGAATTCAAATATCCTTTCGGTCAAACCCAAACTCAATGTCTATTCATGCCTTCCTAATACTATAGAGGGTCGTTTCCGTCTCACTCCAAGCAATACATACATGAAGATCATGATAGCATTTAATTACCACAAATAATCCATTGATCAACAATCCATTAAACCAATAAACATTCATGAATAACAAACCATGCCATCACAACATCAAGACAATTAAACTCCATGAATAGAAATCAACATCAATTGAATCAAAAACCAATTTAATCCACATGATAATATAAATCTAATATGCTCTTCATGTTCCTAATCCCACTAGAGGGATTAGCCTATCATAGTAAAAGTAACAAAACAATTAAATGATTCATTACAATTACCCATAGTCTAAGATCTAAAGAAATACAAAATGAATGGATTCTTCCCTATCAATTTCTTGAAGAGAATCTTCTATTCTTCTTGATCTCCACCTCTAGCTCTTGATTCCTTGAGATCTCTCACACCCAATGGAAGGGATGAAGTTTTGATGGAGAATTAATGGAGATGATGAAGATGGATCAAAATGGATGAAGGTGGATGAAGATGATGGTGGGAAATGGAAGAAATGGTGTGTGAAGTGTGTGTAGATGATAGGATTTCGGATTCTCCTGCCAATTGTTGAATAAAGGGGTATTTATACCCCTTTGGAGGCTTCTAGAAGGATCTGGAAATTTCTGCAGGAAAATACCCAACACGAGTCGTGCTCTGTAACACGGCCACGGGGTGGCCGTGTTGTGTCTTCTGATGCTGCCGCACGGCCTCGCCTTACAGGGCCGTGTTACGCAACACGGCTCGTGTGCTGCAACACGAGTCGTGTGTTGTAACACGGGCACAAGTGTGGTCGTGTTGGCTCTTCTGATGTCGCCACACGGCCACCTTCTTACAGGGCCGTGTTGGCGACACGGCTCGTGCTCCCGACTCGACTCGTGCAACTGGACACGGCCTGAAGTTGCCCGTGTTGAGTGACTAGATGTCGCCACACGGCCAACTCTTACAGGGCCGTGTTGGCTACACGGCTCGTGTGCTGGCTCCTGCATTTCTTCACTGTTTTGGCTCGTTCTCCCTCGTTTCAACTCCAAATTGAGATCCGCTTTTTCCTACATCTTCCTTATCATGTTTAACATCCAATAAAAAGTGAAAATCTTACGTTTAAGCTCATTCACACACATTTCAATAAAAATACAAAACACAACCAAATAACATATAAAATACGGATAAAATAATACGAAAATATATATAAAAAGACACTAAAATCTAGGTGAAAATAGCTCTAATCAACCCCCCAAACTTAAGGTGTTGCTCGTCCCCGAGCAACGAAAATGACAAATCAAAAGGAGAAATTTTCACCTAGAAAAGACTAAACGAATATAAGCAATAACACATCGTTAGCAATAATAACAACAAACTATGCTAAGTCATCCTACAACATTAAAATCATGACATGAGAAATTAACAAGTTCAATCAAAAGAGAATAAAGTGTAATATAATTCCTTTTAAATCCAAGCCTCACAATGGATATTGATGTCTCTCAACACTCTTTTGAAATAGGGTAGATCACACTCATTAATCGATTGGCTCGAATCACTATAAGCTTGCTCGCGGACTATATTCACAAACCACCAAAGTTTCAATTAATGATCAAAAAGGTCTTTAATTAGGATGTAATGATAAGCTCTTTGGTAGGGTAGGAAGTATATGGATAAGAGTGACTCAACAAGTGTAAGTAATCAAAGAGATGGCCAATTTCCTCAACTTCTCCACTTTTCTTTCTTCCTTTCTTATCTTTACAATCTCAAGCACTATTCATTAACTTTCCTTGGATTGAGCTTCTTTTGATTCAAGCTTCCTATCTTTGGATTTTGTTTACTTGAGCATTTTGATGTTGATTTGCTCATTTTCTAACTTTGAGGTTGCATGTGCCTTCTTACTTTGCTCTTTTCATCCTTTTTCTTGCTTGTTTACCATGTCCTTTTCTTCTTTTGGTAATCAATCAATCCTTTCTAGCTACCATCTCCTCAATCACCCACACAAAGGTATATATAAGCTTTGACTAGGTCATTAAGGCTTGTAATGTGCTAAATTCACAAGAAATAGGCTTATAGGCTCAAAATGGTTAACTAAGGATGATGTTCATGGTAGGGAACATATATGGCAATGACTATAATAACAAGGATGACCTTAGATCATTTCACCACTCTCCACTAATCGGGCTCGTTCCTATAGTCCTTGAGCAAGTTCTAACTTATCAAACACAACCGATCCACTCATGAAGAAATACCATGTATGCATGGTTGAGGCTCAAATGCTCACAAGCTTGTGCTCGGACCCTAAGGAACTTATTACACCACATTCATCTCAAAATTGAACAAGTTAAGTAAAACATGTCACAATTTGAAAGTGTAGAGATTCTTAATCATAGTTTGTCATCACTTATCACCACAATCTATCATCACTCACATTCAAAAATGACTCACGACATCCCTAAACAAACCACCAAACATCCCAAGACAAGAATGAAAATACACACAACATACAAATAAGTACTCAACAAACAAGACACAACAAAAACACAAAACATACAAAAACACAAAATACCATCATCCATAAGAAAATTAAGCACACATCATCCCAACCTTTATTTAAAAGGAAAACCTAAGTTATGAAAGTAAACCTCCCACAAACAAAACACATGAAGTAGCATGCTAGTCACAACAATCCAAATCAAAATCAATTCATTTCAAGTAATAAAATGATAAGGTGTAGAGTACTCCCTCAATAAGCATTTGGTAAGGAAAGCGTTAGCTCCAAGCTCCATCATGCTTCCAATACCTCTCATTCATGCTCAAATACTCAACAAACACCATTATTTCAACAATTTCATTATAAATATGGACTATCATGCACTTCAACACCACCAATCATGCCAAAATCAACCCAAACTCATGAGAAAAATTTTAAAATTTGTCCAATTTTACAAGAATCATACTCAAGTGGTGAGTCACACCACACACTCTCCCCCAAACTTAAATCGAAACAAGAGTTGAGACTTAAGTTTGCAAAAAGTGGTGAGACTTACCCTTGTAGTTTCCATTGATGATCTTCTTGTTGAGAAGTAACCGCATCCACACGACTCAAGCTATGCCCACCACGCACTATCACCCCCCAAACTTAACTCGAGACAAGAGTCACGAATTAAGTTTGCAACAAATGGTGGAACATGTCAACTTGAATCCATGAAGCATTTCTCTTTTCTTCAATGTGCATTTTTCTCCATGAGCACAATCAACCTACAAGGCCAAAACAACAAACAACAAAAACAAAGCAATAAAGATAGTGATGGGGTGCCTCCCATCGAGCGCTAAGTTTAACGTCTTCAAGCTAGACGAATGTTTAGCTCATCTTTCACATAAAGTATCCACAAAGAGGGTCTCCCTTTGTGATGGATCCACATAGTGCTTCACACGATGACCATTGACCAAGAACTCTCCCCCGTTCTCATCTATAACCTTTAGAGCTCCCCCATCAAGTACTTCCTTTACCACATAAGGTCCTCTCCATTTGGACTTCAACTTGCCCGGGAAAAGTCTTAGTCGAGAATTGAATACCAACACCTTCTCACCCTTTTCAAAGCTCTTCTTCCTCAAACGAGCATCATGCCACCTCTTGGTTTTCTCCTTAAAAATCCTTGAGTTTTCATAAGCATTTTCTCTAAATTCCTCAAGCTCATTCAATTGTAAGAATCTTACCTTCTTCGAAGCTTTCATGTCAAAATTCAACTTCTTAATGGCCCAATAAGCTTTATGCTCTAACTCCACCGGAAGATGGCAAGACTTACCATAGACAATTTGAAAAGGAGACATACCAAGAGTGGTCTTGAATGCGGTTCGAAAGGCCCACAATGCATCATCAAGTTTATTTGACCAATCCTTTCTACTCACACTCACTGTTTTCTCCAAGACTTATTTGATTTGTCGATTAGAAATTTCAGCTTGACCATTCGTTTGAGGGTGATACGGAGTAGACACTCGATGCTTCACTCCATAAGTCTTGAGAATGTTCTCCATGAGCTTATTTATGAAGTGACTACCCCCATCACTTACCAACACTCTAGGTACTCCAAATCTTGTGAAGATATGCTTCTTTAGAAACCCCATGACCACTCTAGCATCACTTGTTCTTGAAGGTATGGCCTCAACCCATTTCGAGACATAGTCAACCGCCAATAGGATGTATAGGAATCCATTAGATTGAGGAAATGGTCCCATGAAATCGATGCCCCACACATCAAATATCTCCACTTCTTGAAAGCTCTTAAGGGGCATCTCATCCCACTTGGAAATTCCTCCCATCCTTTGACATCGATCACAACCCTCTACAAATTTCTTACAACTCTTGAACAAAAATGGCCAATACAACCCCGATTGTAAGACTTTTGCAGCGGTCTTTTGAGCTCCAAAATGGTCTCCACTAGGTGAAGAGTGGCAAAACTCCAACACACTATTCCATTCTTCCTCGGGCACACATCTTCGCACAAGAGAATCATTGCACATCTTGTACAAGAATGGATCATCCCACAAGTAACTTTTAACATCATGAAAGAACTTCTTGGATTGATACTTATTAAGCTCATAAGGCCTCCTTCCACTAGCCAAGTAATTCACATAGTCCGCATACCACGGACTTCATTCTTCCTCCACTAAAGCCTCAATTTGATAGCAATCACACTCCAAGATTTCTTCATCGGGAAAAACCTCTTTGATTAACTCAAAAGTACCTTCACAATGCTCCCTCGACTCTAACCTTGAAAGATGGTCGGCTATCACATTCTCCGTGCCCTTCTTATCTCTCACTTCAATATCAAATTCTTGAAGAAGTAGTACCCACCTTATCACCCTTGGCTTTGCATCCTTCTTTGCCATGAGATACTTGATAGCGGCATGGTCGGTGTATACAATAGTTTTCGTTCCTACCAAATAAGGACGAAACTTATCAAATGCGTATACTACCGCCAAGAACTCTTTTTCGGTAGTAGTGTAGTTCCTTTGAGCCGCATCAAATGTCTTGCTTGCATAGTAAATGGCTCGGAATTTTTTCTCTCTTAATTGCCCCAAAACCACTCCAAGAGCTACGTCACTTGCATCACACATCAATATAAATGGTTCCTTCCAATCGGGGGTGATCAAGATGGGTGATGAAATCAAAGCTTCCTTTAGCACCTGAAAAGCATTTAAACAATTAACATCAAACTTAAATGGCACATCTTTTTCAAGGAGATGAGATAGAGGTTTAGAAAATGAAGAAAAATCCTTGATGAATCTACGATAGAACCCGGCATGACCAAGGAACGATCGTACTCCCTTCTCATTTGTTGGCGGTGGAAGCTTCTCTATAGCAACAACTTTGGCTCGGTCAACTTGCAATCCCTTTGAAGAGATGTGATGTCCAAGTACAATGCCATCATTTACCATGAAATGGCACTTCTCCCAATTCAACACTAAATTAGTGTCTTGACATCGCTTCAAAACAATAGCAAGGTTAGACAAACAATTATCAAAAGAAGAACCAAACACCGAAAAGTCATCCATGAACACTTCATTATATTCTCAATTAATCCTTCAAAGATTGCCATCATACACCTTTGAAAGGTGGCCGGTGCATTGCAAAGTCCAAATGGCAATCTTCGAAAAGCAAATATTCCATAAGGACAAGTGAAAGCGGTCTTTTCTTGGTCTTCGGGTGCTATGAGAATTTGGTTATACCCGGAATATCCATCAAGAAAGCAATAAAACTCATACCCGGCCAACCTATCCAACATTTGATCCAAGAAAGGTAAGGGGAAGTGATCTTTACGTGTGTTTTCATTAAGCTTCCTATAATCAACACACACACGCCATCCCGTCACCGTCCTAGTGGCTATGGTCTCATCTTTATCGGTCTTCACTATAGTCATACCCCCTTTTTTAGATACTACATGCAACGGGCTCACATAGGGGCTATCACTAATAGGAAAAATCATATCGGAGTCTAACCACTTAAGAACCTCTTTTTTTACCACTTCTTGCATGATAGGGTTAAGTCTTCTTTGGTTTTGAACACAAGCTTTCCCTTCATCCTCAAGTCTTATCTTATGCATGCAAATTGTTGGACTAATTCCCTTCAAATCATCAATACACCAACCAATAGCCGACTTATGCTCTTTAAGGACATTAAGCAATTTATCAAGTTGACTAGAAGTTAGAGATGATGATACAATTACCGGATAAGTCTCATTTTCACCAAGGTAGGCATAAGTAAGATGATCGGGTAGAGGCTTCAACTCCACCTTCTTTTCCTTTTTCTCTTCTTGCTCGAATGGATCTCTAAGTGGTAAGAACTTTTCATTTCCCCTTGAGATGGCGGCTGCAACCTCTTGAGCTTCACTACAATCACCTAGATCAAGCAAACAATTAATCAATTCTTCATTTAAATCAAGAGAAGTAGTAGAAATATTAGAAAGAGATAAAGAATTGCTCAAGCAAAGTTCAAGTGGATCCTTGGTTACAATAGAAGGCCAACTCTCCTCGACACTTCCCTTTACAACATCTACACTTTTACATTCTTCATCATTCATTGGATATTGCATGGCCTTGTGTAGAGAGAATACCACTTCCTCATCATTAACCCTCAACTTCAATTCTCCTTTGTAGACATCAATAAGAGCTCTCCCGGTAGCAAGAAACGGTCTCCCAAAAATCAATGGCACATTTTCATCCTCCTCCATATCTAGAACAACAAAGTCCACCGGAAAGACGAACTTATCAACTTTCACCAACACATCTTCAACTACTCCTTTTGGATGTGTCATAGATCTATCCGCCAATTGAAGTGTGATGGAAGTTGGCTTTACTTCACCTAATCCAAGCTTCTTGAATATGGAGAGAGGCATTAGATTGATGCTTGCACCGAGGTCACAAAGAGCCTTGTTCTTCTTGTTCTTTCCAATTTCACATGGTATAATGAAACTACCCGGATCCTTCAATTTTTGTGGAAGTTTCCGTTGTAGAATGGCACTACACTCTTCGGTTAGATTAACCGTTTCATTGTCCACAAGACTTCTTTTCTTTCCCATGATGTCCTTCAAGAAACGAGCATAATGAGGCATTTGATCCAAAGCATCGGCGAAAGGCATATTGATTTGAATCTTCTTGAAGATTTCAAGAAACTTTTTGAACCTCTCATCCAAACCCTTCTTCAAAAACCTTTGAGGAAAAGGAACCGGTACTTGAGTCTTGGGTATTCCCCAACTATCTCTTTCAACTTCAACTTCCTTTTCCCTTAACTCCTTTGCCTTTTTCCACTTTGGAATTCTCTCTATCTTCTCTTCATCTTTCTTTTGCTCAACAATTTCTTTTTTCTTGCTTACTTCCTCCATTTCAATCTCTTCTTGCACCAACCCTTCTTCCACCTTGCTTTCCACTTCCCTTTCAATGACAATACTATCTTCTTTAGGCATAGGAGGTTCCTCATACTCTTTTCCACTTCTAAGAGTGATAGCTTTGCAATCTTCTTTAGGATTGGTTACCGTGGTAGATGGAAACTTTCCTTGTTGGTGTTGAGATCCCACGGAAGAAGCAATTTGACCCATTTGATACTCAAAAGCTCTCATCCTATTGTCGGATTTCTTCTCATTTTCCTCCATTCTAGCCTCCATCTTTTTCATGAATGTTAGCAATGTCTCTTCCACCGATGCTTTCCCCTCTCCATTTGGTGGTTTAGCACTTGGATCGAATCCCGGAGGATATGACACGGCGGCTTGAGGATTAGAGTAAGAAAGATTTTCATGCTTCCTCGGAGCTTGCTAATTTCCACTTGATTGATTGAAATTGCTTCCCCGAGCTTGTCCTTGATATCCTCTTTGAAAATTACCTTGATTAGAAGGATAATTACCTTGGAAATTCCCTTGGTAATTTCTCCTATCTAAATAGGCAACATCCTCTATACTTTGCATAACATGGCTCTCATCATTCACAATAGCACTTGTGCTTCCCCCTTGACTTACTCCTTGAGTAATCAAATTCAATTGCTTTGTTAAAGCTTGAATGCTCTCATTAAATTCCTTCATGCCTTCACTTTGGAACATATCACTCTTCACTTTGTTCACACTCTCCACTTGAGCTACCTTTCCAAATGCATAACCTCCCATTACTCGCTCGGAAGGCCATTGATAAGCATTCATTGCAATGTCTTCAAAAATATCCATAGCTTTCATAGCATCCACTCCAAATATAGACCCTCCGGATGAGGCATCTACATGCATCCGATTTTGTTGATTCAACCCTTGGTAAAAGAAAGCCACTTGTTGATTCTCATGAAAATCGTGTTGAGGACACTTTCGGAGCATCTCTTTGTAGCGTTCCCATGCTTCATAAAAATTTTCATCCGGAAGTTGCCTAAATTGAGTGATAAGGCTTTTCAATTGGAGCGTCTTTGAAGGAGGAAAGTACTTGTTTAGGAACCTTTGCTCAAGATCTTCCCATGTATTACAACTTCCCAAAGGAATTGTATTGTACCATGCTTTAGCCTTGTCTCTTAAAGAGAAAGAGAACAACCTCATTCGAATAGCATCCTCCGACACTCCCTTCATCTTGACGGTATTTGCAACCTCCAAGAAAGTAGATAGATGAGTGTTCGGGTCTTCAAGAGGACCTCCCCCAAACTGATTTGCTTTAACCATGTTGATCAATCCGGTCTTGATTTCATAATCATTGGCTTGAACCGGAGGAACCATATTGTGCACGGCCCTCGGTTGGAAGTAATCCCGAATTGCTCTAGGCCTTGGCAACTCTTGTTGTTGAAATATCCTTTGAGCTTCTTGATTGGCAAGCAATTGCATATACTCTTGATTTTGAGCAAAGAAATTCCTCATTATCTCCGCTTGATTATCTTGCACTCCTTCTTGTACCCCCCTTTGATCTTGTAAAGGATCTTGGGGTGGGTCATAATTAACATTGTCTCCCCTTTGATTCTCCATATTTTTTTTCTTTTCTAGCTTTACGCCTCTCTCGTTTCCTTTGTCGTGCGGTCCTTTCAATCTCCAAATTCAAAGGAATGATCGATTGATTTTTCTTTGATCTTGTGATCATAAAACACCTACGAAAAAGCAAAGAGTGAGACCACAAACACAAATAATAAATAAAAGAAAATAAAAAGAATCCTTATCAAGAACAACTAAAACAATAACACAGTACTCGACTAGTCCGTCAAACTCCCCTTTGGCAACGGCGCCATTTTCTTGTTTGCCTAATTTTAGCACTCACGAGCAAGAATACTCGATCGTTGTAGTATTATATCCCAAGAAAAATTATCAATCCAATAAGGAGTTATATTCGTACTAGCAAAATACGTGAGCTCATGTTCATTGTTGTTTTTGTAAAGATGATCGGGGGTTTTGAGATTGATTAACAACTAAAACAAGTAACAAGTAAATAACAATATCAAATAAGTAGAATGACAAGAATAGAAAATGGGTTCTTAAGTTCAAGTATGAAAAAACATGGGATTAGAAACATCCAAGCACACTCAATTCATATTATCATGCAAACGGAATTCAACTCAATTGATGTAGACTAAGGGTGATCACGATTGTATCCTAAGCTCCCTTTCGGGTTACAAAGGTTGTTGATCCATTTTGGACTCCCAAAAGCACTTAAGATCAAAGCCCAACATTAACCCCTTCCATCTAGGTACTAGTTAGACTAAACTCTCCCTTTTTGTGTACTAAGGCCAACGAATGGATTGGTTCCCCTCATTGAATTCAAATATCCTTTCGGTCAAACCCAAACTCAATGTCTATTCATGCCTTCCTAATACTATAGAGGGTCGTTTCCGTCTCACTCCAAGCAATACATACATGAAGATCATGATAGCATTTAATTACCACAAATAATCCATTGATCAACAATCCATTAAACCAATAAACATTCATGAATAACAAACCATGCCATCACAACATCAAGACAATTAAACTCCATGAATAGAAATCAACATCAATTGAATCAAAAACCAATTTAATCCACATGATAATATAAATCTAATATGCTCTTCATGTTCCTAATCCCACTAGAGGGATTAGCCTATCATAGTAAAAGTAACAAAACAATTAAATGATTCATTACAATTACCCATAGTCTAAGATCTAAAGAAATACAAAATGAATGGATTCTTCCCTATCAATTTCTTGAAGAGAATCTTCTATTCTTCTTGATCTCCACCTCTAGCTCTTGATTCCTTGAGATCTCTCACACCCAATGGAAGGGATGAAGTTTTGATGGAGAATTAATGGAGATGATGAAGATGGATCAAAATGGATGAAGGTGGATGAAGATGATGGTGGGAAATGGAAGAAATGGTGTGTGAAGTGTGTGTAGATGATAGGATTTCGGATTCTCCTGCCAATTGTTGAATAAAGGGGTATTTATACCCCTTTGGAGGCTTCTAGAAGGATCTGGAAATTTCTGCAGGAAAATACCCAACACGAGTCGTGCTCTGTAACACGGCCACGGGGTGGCCGTGTTGTGTCTTCTGATGCTGCCGCACGGCCTCGCCTTACAGGGCCGTGTTACGCAACACGGCTCGTGTGCTGCAACACGAGTCGTGTGTTGTAACACGGGCACAAGTGTGGTCGTGTTGGCTCTTCTGATGTCGCCACACGGCCACCTTCTTACAGGGCCGTGTTGGCGACACGGCTCGTGCTCCCGACTCGACTCGTGCAACTGGACACGACCTGAAGTTGCCCGTGTTGAGTGACTAGATGTCGCCACACGGCCAACTCTTACAGGGCCGTGTTGGCTACACGGCTCGTGTGCTGGCTCCTGCATTTCTTCACTGTTTTGGCTCGTTCTCCCTCGTTTCAACTCCAAATTGAGATCCGCTTTTTCCTACATCTTCCTTATCATGTTTAACATCCAATAAAAAGTGAAAATCTTACGTTTAAGCTCATTCACACACATTTCAATAAAAATACAAAACACAACCAAATAACATATAAAATACGGATAAAATAATACGAAAATATATATAAAAATACACTAAAATCTAGGTGAAAATAGCTCTAATCAACCCACTACAAATTAGGAAATAAGATATTATTTATTAAAATATCAAATCTCAACCACCCATCAAAATAATTAAAAAATTGTTATTATAACTTTTACAAATTAGGAAATAATGTAATGTTTCCAAAGGGTTTAGGGTTTAAGACTTTAGGGTTTTGGCATAATGTTTTCAGTCAGCCACCTGTTAAAATAATTATATAATTATATTTATGATTTTTTCAAATCAAGGAATAATTTAGTCCAAATCATGACATCTAAAATAAATCAAATCCTGGCCATCTATTTCTCAAATAAATATCAGCCACTCAATTAAATTAAATAATTGTAATTATGACCTTTTCAAATTAGGAAATAATTTAGTCCAATCTAGAATAAATCCAATCTTTGTCATCTATTACTTAAACAAATCTCAGCCACCTCTCACCATCAATTAAATTAATTAAATAATTATAATAAATTCAATCATGGTCATCTATATTTCAAACAAATCTCAGCCACCCATTCAAATAATTAAATAATTATAATTATGACTTTTTCAAATTAGAAAATAATATATTATTTATTAAAAAATTAAGGGATTATTAGTATGGGATACACACTTTAAACCTTACTATTTACTACTAAATACAGTGAAAAAAGGAAAATCCTATCAAGTACACAATTTAACGGACAAAATTACCCTCCACCCTCAGTTTCACAATCCACATCAATATTACGGCTGATCAACCATGGCTTCGCATTTCTATCACCCCCTTCTCTCTCATCTCTGAATTCTCCAATAAGCTTTCGATCCGTCTTTGACTCCGTCCAGTCCAAATACTCCACGTTCTCTGCCCAGCAGCACATCATCGATGGCTTCCCTCTACGGTCAACTCACCGCATGACTTCCTCACGCAGCAGGCCGTCGACACCCATTACAAATTGCCGCATCTCACGATTCGATGGCCACCGCCATTAAATCAGACGCGTCTGGCTTCAATTGACGAGTTCCTGTCATTCCCATCGATTTCACTTTCGTTCCAGTGGTGGCTACACGCTCAGATGCTGAAGAAACCAGATCTGGGTTTTCTTCAATCCATGGCCACCGCCATATCTCGCGCGGGGATCTTCCTTCTCGGGGTCCTACCATCGCGCTACATCTTTTAGGATCTTTCTCCATCCCTATCACCACCGACTGATTTGATCCAAGGCGCTGCTGCGCAAATCTTTCCATTGGCGTGTGCTGGTGACCGCAACTTCGTGTCCTCCGGCCATCTTACTGCTTGCTGCGAACCTTTCTGGCAAGCCTTCTCTGAATGGGGGTTTCTGGCTACCGCCATCGCCCCTTGTTTGGTGCAGATCGCGATTGCAACTTCTCCTCCAATCCTCCAACGTTCCTTGGGCCAAGCCTTCTCTGAATTGGGGTATCTTCAATCCATCGGCGTTCAGCTAGAAACTGATAATTCGGTGCTGGTAATCTCTCTTCTCTCTCCGTCTGGCTTGAATTTGCAGAAGGATCTCTGGGAAATATTTTAATTTTTGCTCTTGATTTTATTGTTCTACATGCTTTATTGTTGATTGGCACTTCTGTTTTAGGTTTTCAGCCTCGTAATTTACTTCTTGGATCATGTTAATGTGACCCATTACTTATTCGTTTCCACCAATTAAGGTTTGGACGTCTGATGGAGTATTGAGTCTTGTGATTACCAAATGAGTGTGAGAAGTATGTTCTTTTCTATGTTGAAAATACTGTTCAATTTTTAGAAATAGATAGTTTTGGTGGATTCAATATATTATATTTGCAGGTGATTCTGGAGATATTGATAAAGACACAGTGAAGGAGTTGGAGTATACATATTTGCAGAATAGTATGGATAAAGAATTGAATGAGTTAAATAATCAGTTGGAGAAGAAAGGGGTGTTTTTTTGAGCAATCAAATCTAGTTATTATACTTTTCTTGAATATTGAAGTGAAACAATTGCTTGCCAAATCACTTATTATGAGAAAATTAACTTCTCCTTATCCGATATAAATCTCATCTTGCAGTCAGAGATGAAACTCTTTGGAGGATACGATACCACGACTCTCAAGCAACACTTTGGGAAGAAGATACTAGAACTTGAAGAGAAAAAACAAACCGTACAGGTCTCCTATTATGAGCAAAACATGGGGGGCCCTTTCCTTTTTTGATTAATTTTCATTTTTTTGGGTATCCGATGGAAATGATGCTCGTTTGCATCTTCTTTCACGGAGTAACTACTTGACTTTGCAAAAATAAAATGCGAAAATTTTTTTTTCAAAGCTATTATATTCCACACTATTTATACCTTTGTCTTTATGAACTGCAGAACTACTCGACTGTATTAACAATCAATTTTGACTATGATCTCATCTTTAAACTTGTGTATTTTAAATGTGAAAAAAAATTCAAAACAAAATGGGTAAAAGAAATTGTGCAAAATAAAATGTGCAAAAAAAAAGGTGCAAAACAAAATATGCAAAAGAAATTGTGCAAACAAAAATTGTGCAAAAGAAATTGTGCAAAACAAAAATATCCGGACCGCCGTTTGACCTCTGCCGCTGGCTGCCGGACCTCTGCCAGAACTTAAAATGTAAACAAAATGTGCAAAATCAAATTGTGCCAGAACTTAAAATGTAAACAAAATGTGCAAACTAAATTGTGCAAACACATAGGGGTATTTATGGTATCACAATCACAATTGTGTAGTTATTAGTACTAGTGCTTTGAGTCATGTAGCTTATAGCAATTATGCATTATTTTATGTATCTAATAGTAAGTGACCTAAAAATAAATAATATTAAATATAAATTCAATCCTAACCATCTATTTTTCAAACAAATTTCAATCACCCATTAAAATAATTAAATAATTATAATTATAATTTTTTCAAATTAGGAAATAATTTAATATTTCCAAAAGGGTTTAGGGTTTAAGAGTTTAGGGTTTTAGTGTTTAGGGTTTAGGGTATTTAGGTTTTAGGTTTTATCTTAAACAAAAATCTTAGTCACTCATTAAAATAATTATAATTATAATTTTTTCAAATTAGGAAATAAGATATTATTTATTAAAAAATTAATAATATTAAATATAAATTCAATTCTAATCATCTATTTTTTAAATAAATCTCAACCACCCATTAAAATAGTTAAATAATTGTAATTATAACCTTTTCAAATTAGAAAATAATTTAATATTTCCAAAAGGTTTAGGGTTTAGAGTTTTAGGATTTATGGTTTATTTTAAATAAATCTCAATCACCCATTAAAATAATTAAATAATTATAATTATGATTTTTTCAAATTAGAAAATATGATATTATATATTAAAAAATTAATAATACTAAATATAAATCCAATCCTAACCATATATTTTTTAAACAAAAATCTCAATCACCCATTAAAATAGTTAAATAATTGCAATTATAACTTTTTCAAATTAGGAAATAATTTAATATTTTCAAAGGTTTGGGGTTTATGGTTTAGAGTTTTAGTGTTTAGGGTTTTGACTTTTTCAAATCAGGAAATAATTTAGTCCAAATTCTGACCATCTATTTCTCAAACATATATCAGCCATGCATTAAAATAATTAAATAATTGTAGTGATGACTTTTAAAATTAAAAAATATGATATTATTTATTAAAAATCGAATAATATTAAATATATTACTTGAATATATTCAAACAAATCTCAGTCACCCATTAAAACAATTTAATGATTGTAATTATGACCTTTTCAACTTTTTCAAATCAGGAAATAAGATCTAATTTATTAAAAATTTGAATAATATTAATTATATTATTTGAATATATTCAAAATTTTCAAACAAATCTTAGCTACCCATTAAATAATTAAATAATTGGAATTATGACTTTTAAATCAAGAAATAATTTTGTCCAAATCCTGAAATCTCAACCACCCATTAAAATAATTGTAATTGTGATTTTTTTCAAATCATGAAATAATTTAGTCCAAATTCTGACAATCTATTTTTAAAACAAATCTCAGCGACCTATTAAAATAATTAAATATTTATAATTATGAGTTTTTCGAATTAGGAAATAAGATATTATTTATTAAAAATTAAATAATATTAAATATATTACTTATTAAAAATTTAAAAATATTAAATATATTATTTGAATATATTAAAAATTTCAAACAAATCTCAGTCACCCATTAAAATAATTAAATAATTGTAATTATGACTTTTTCAGATAAGAAAATAATTTAGTCCAAATCCTGACCATCTATTTCTCAAATAAATTTAAGCCACCTATTAAAATAATTAAATAATTATAAGGGTTTAGGGTTTAGGATTTATTGCACAATGTTTTCAGAGAGTTTAGGGTTTAGGTTTTGGGTTTATGACATAATATATGTTTTCAGTCAGCCACCCATTAAATTAAAATAATTAAATAATTATAATTATGAATTTTTCTAATAAGGAAATAATTTAATCCAAATTTTGACTATCTATTTTTCAAACTAACTTCAGCCACTAATTAAAATAATTCAATCTTGTCATCTATTTCTCAAATAAATTTCAGCCACCCATTAAAATAATTAAATTAAATAATTATAATTATGATTTTTTCAAATTAGAAAATAATTTTGTCCAATATAGAATAAATTTAATCTTTGCCATCTATTTCTTAAACAAATTTCAGTCACCTCTCAGCTCCCATTAAAATAATTAAATAATTATAATAAATTCAATCCTGACCATCTATTTCTCAAACAAATCTCAGCCACCAATTACAAAATTAAATAATTATAATTTATGACCTTTTCAAATTAGGCAATAATATATTATTTATTAAAAAATTAATAATATTAAATATAAATTCAATCCTAACCATCTATTTTTCAAACAAATCTCAATCACCCATTAAAATAATTAAATAATTGTAATTATAACTTTTTCAAATTAGGAAATAATTTAATGTTTTCAAAGGGTTTAGAGTTTTAGGGTTTAGAGTTTTAGGGTTTATTTTAAACAAATCTCAACCACCCATTAAAATAATTAAATAATTATTATAATTATGATTTTTTCAAATTAGAAAGTAAGAAATTATTTATTAAAAAATTAAAAATATTAAATATAAATCCAATCCTAACCGTCTATTTTTTAAACAAATCTCAATCACTCATTAAAATAGTTAAATAATTGTAATTATAACTTTTTTAAATTAGAAAATAATTTAAGAGTTTATGGTTTTAGGGTTTAGGGGAAACAAGATATTATTTATTAAATAATTAATAATATTAAATATAAATTCAATCCTAACCATCTATTTTTTAAACAATTCACAACCACTCATTAAAATAGTTAAATAATTGTAATTATAACTTTTTCAAATTAGAAAATAATTTAATGTTTACAAAGAGTTTAGAGTCTTGAGTTTTTCAAATCAGGAAATAATTTAGTCTAAATCATGACTATCTATTTTTCAAACAAATCTCAGCCGCCCCTTTGCCCATAACTACATTAAACTTTAATATTTAATTCAAATGAATATTATTCGGTCAAAAATCATAAAATTAAGTAAAGTTGTTGCCCTAAAAATAACACATCCCGTGCAACACACGAGTTCAGTTACTAATTTAAAAATTAAATACAACAATTTACCTTAAAATAATCAGGATAGATTGTGTATAAAGAGATGCTAATACGGGTTCAGTTACTAATTTAAAAATTAAATACAACAATTTACCTTAAAATAATCAGGATAGATTGTGTATAACGAGATGCTATTAGTCGTTTTGAAACATCACCGAAATATCAAATAACCACCTCATCTAAAAACTTAAGCTGATAAAGAACCTATCACATGTAGACGAATTTTTGCCAAGCCTTGCATGTGAAGTTTTCTCATAAATGGGTGGCGGTGAGGTTTGAACCCTGGACCTTTGTTAACCATGGACTCTGATACCATATTAATCGATCACCTCATCTAAAAGCTTAAACTGATAGAGAGTTGAATCGTTTAATACTTAATCAGGTTACACTCTAATAAAAAGTTGCCCCTATTATAGCCAACTTCACTATTAAATGTTCTCCACACTGCCACCATGTCACATAAGCAAAGTCACCTCTACTAACAGCAATTTTACTTATTTCATTAACACCGTATACAACAATACTACTCCATTTTGTTAAAAAAATTGAAATAATGATATTTTATTAAAAAAAGCCGTTTATCCTGAATAAGATTAATTTCTTTTTTAAAAAAATTGATGTACATGAGATTGATGTTTTGACTTCGAAAGAAAAACTTTTGTGGATCGACTAGTGAAATAAAAGTGAATCTGAGGGAGTAATATGTATATCTATAAGTAATAAAGATTTAAGATTGAACAATTATACAAGAGCATCTTGCTTAGATTGTTTTACTTCTTCTTTTATGCTAAAGATAAGGTTTTATATAATGATTCTTTATTAAAATCTTATAACTCAGAACCTCTCATTCCAATAAGTGCATGTCAATGTCTGAAGCAAGAGATATGAATGGGCTAAAACTATAAGAAATTTGGGTTTTACAAATTCGAATTTATGTGTTGGTAAAATTTATTTTTGTGTGGGCATTAGAATTTTAATAATATTTTCTTAGTAACTGTAGGCAACTAAATTTTATTGCATATTAAAGAAAAATATGTGGCAAATTAATGCAATAATTATCATTAATTATTTATTTATTAAGGGGATTTAAATAAATAAATTCCTAAAATAAATTAGTGAATAATTGATAATTGGGACAGATCCAATCAAATAAGCCCAAGCCCGCAGAATTAAGTCAAATCAAGGATCAACCAATCAAACTGCGTTATACATTAAAAGACCCAAGCCCGCAGAATCAGGTCAAATCAGCCCTGGACCAATCAAATTGCGAGTTATTTATGGGGCTTCCTCACCCTTCACCTATACAAGGAGCCCTCCTCTATTCATTCCAGACACACTAAAATATCTGAAGACGCAGACGCCTCTGAAGAGATCAAGAATACGAGCAGTGCTCCCTTGAGATCTTCAAGCATCTTCAAGTCAAGAACAACCTCCGATTAGAGATCAAGGTGCTAAGCCCCTCCGATCCGGCGTTCTTCCAGCCATCCGCCTCTGATCAGAGATAAAGGTGTCAAGCCCCTCCGATCTGGCATTTTTCCAGCCAACCACCTCCGATCAAAGATCAAGGTGTCAAGCTCCTCCGATCTGGCGTTCTTCCAGCTAACCGCCTCCGATCAGAGATCAAGGTGCTAAGCCCCCCAATCCGGCGTTCTTCCTGCCATCTGCCTCTGATCAGAGATAAATGTGTCAAGCCCCTCCGATCCGGCGTTCTTCCAGCCAACCGCCTCCAATCAAAGATCAAGGTGCCAAGCCCCTCTGATTCGGCGTTCTTCCAGCCAACCGCCTCCAATCAGAGATCAAGGTGTCAAACCCCTCCAATCCGACATTCTTCCAGCCATCCGCCTCCTATCAGAGATCAATGTGTCAAGCCCCTCCGATCCAGGATTCTTCCAGCCAACTGCCTCCGATCAGAGATTAAAGTTCTAAGCCCCTTCGATCCGGCATTCTTCCAGCCAACCGCCTCCGATCAGAGATCAAGGTGCCAAGTCCCTCCGATCCGGTGTTCTTTCAGTCAATGACTTTCTCTACAGAAAGCTCTCCAGTCAACGTTCAATCCGAACAAAGGCTCAATGCCTCCGGATCAATGACACAAGACTACACATTCGAGCTCGAACAAGCTTTATTTGAAGATTCGACTTAACACACACGCTGTCCACACAGTCAACATATACTCTAGTCAACATGCAAAAGTCAATTCAAGTCAAGCCAAATTGGTTCGAGAGAAGAATCAGAGGATTGATTGAGATTGTAACCCGCTTACATACTCTTTAAATAAAATTCTTTTGGATTATTTTTGTAATTCACTTTTGTGTTTATTCTTCCATAAATACAAAATTTGTTGTTATAAATTTTGGCACGCCCAGTGGGACAGTCTCTACCTCTCATCTCTTCTCTTCAAAAGTTCAAAGATACAAAGAATGACTCCTTTTAGGATCGCGATATAAAGGTCATCCACCTCAAAGCATTAAGACAAGTTGTGAAGACTCAAATGATGACTCCATTAAAGATTGCAATAGGAAGGCCTACTGCATAAAAACCTCCAGAGTTGCAAACTGACAAGGTTGAAGACTTTACAAGAAGTATGACCGAAGGTTCGTCAAAGACAAACCATATGGTTGGAATTACTATCAATAAGTAATCGCATGACAACCAAGTTGGTGAAAATGTTTCTGCCTACTCATCTCCTCGCTCCACGCCAAGCTCACCACCTGCCTCAACTGAAGCTGTAGTGCTGACGATAAATACTATGACCATTGATGATCAACTCGCAAGTATGATGAAAGCCATTGAAGGACTCAACAAGAACATGGAAGCTCAAGATTTAAAAATCTCCGAACTTATGAAGAAAATGGAGAATGCGGAGACAAGCCGTATAAATAAGAAACAAGTTGAGGATGAACACGAGGAGAAAGACTAGACAAAACATCATTCACCTGAAGAAAAGCCAACTGAGGATAAGATACAAGTTTCAACTGACGGAACGCTTCCTATCAACCAACTAAAGAATATCGTGATAAATACGATAAAAGATAAGTTTGAAAGGAGTTCAAAATCTTCTTCAACCTACGCCAAGCCATATACAAAGAGGATTGATAACTTGAGGATGCCAACTGACTACCAACCTCCCAAGTTTCAACAATTTGACGGCAAAGGCAACCCAAGACAACATGTGGCGCACTTTGTTGAGATCTGCAATGATGTTGGTGATTAGACAATTCGTCCGATCTCTAAAAGGAAATGCCTTTGATTGGTACATCGATTTGGAAGCTAACTCCATTGATAGTTGGAGGCAAATAGAAAAGGTATTCCTCAACCGCTTCTATAGCATACGAAGAACTGTTAGCATGATGGAGCTACAAACACTTATCAAAGTGATGAAGAATATGTCATCGATTACATCAATAGATGGAGGAGTCTAAGCCTCAATTGCAAAGAAAAGCTATCAGAAACTTTAGCTATAGAAATGTGCATTCATGGGATGCATTGGAATCTTAGCTACTGATTGACGCTATTTTCACCTAGATTTTAGTGTCTTTTTATATGTGTTTTCGTATTATTTTATCCGTATTTTATGTGTTATTTGGTTGTGTTTTGTGTTTTTATTGAAATGTGTGTGAATGAGCTTAAACCTATGATTTTCACTTTTTATTGGATGCTAGATATGATAAGGAAGGCATAGGAAAAAGTGGATCTAAATTCAGAGTTGAAACGAGGGAGAACGGGCAAAAATGGAAGAAGTAAAATAGGGCGTGCACCTACACGGGCCGTGTACGGAACACGGCCCTGTAAGAAGTGACCGTGTACGGATGCTAGAAGCACCAACTCGGCCATCCCTGTAGCCGAGTGCAGGACACGGACCGTGTGCAGAAACACGGACCGTGCACCAAGCACGGCCCTGTAAGAGAGGGCCGTGCGACAACGTCAGAAAACACAACACGGCCACCCCTGTGGCCGTGTGCTGCGCACGAGCCGTGCGCTGTCTAGAGCTCGCCGTTGACCAGAAGCCCTAGACACGACTCGGGCCGTGTTACAGCACACGAGCCGTGTAGGTGTCAAAACTGCTGAAATTTCCAGAAACTTCTAGAAGCTTCCCAAGGGGTATAAATACCCATTTATTCAACAATTGAGAGGAGATCCCGAAATTCCACCCTTCTACACACACCTCACACACCATTTCTTCCATTTTCCACCATCATCTTCATCCATCTTCATCCATTCTTCATCCCTTCCATTTGGGTGTTGAAGATTTCAAGAAATCAAGAGCTAGAGTTGGAGATCCATGAGTATTGAAGATTCTCTACAAGAAATTGCTAGAGAAGATTCACATCTCTTTTGATTTTATTTTGGATCTAAGACTATGGGTATTTGTAATGAATCATTTATATGTTTTGTTACTTTTATCATGTTAGGCTAATCCCTCTAGTGGGATTAGGAACATGAAGAGCATATTAGATTTGTATTATCATGTGGATTAAATTAGTTTTTGATTTAATTGATGTTGATTTCTATTCATGGAGTTTAATTGTCTTGATGTTGTGATGGGATGGTTTGTTATTCATAATTGATTATTGGTTTAATGGATTGTTGATCAATGAATTGATTTATGGTGATTAAATGCTATCATAATGTTCATGTATGTATTGCTTGGAGTGAGACGGAAATGACCCTCTATAGTATTAGGAAGGCATGATTAGACATCGAGTTTGGGTTTGACCGAAAGGATATTTGAATTCGATGAGGGGAACCAATCCATTCGTTGGCCTTAGTACACAAAAAGGGAGAGTTTACTCTAACTAGTACCTAGATGGAAGGGGTTAATGTTGGGCTTTGATCTTAAGTGCTTTTGGGAGTCTTAAATGGATCAACAACCTTTGTAACCCGAAAGGGAGCTTAGGATACAATCGTGATCACCCTTAGTCTACATCAATTAAGTTGGATTCCTTTTACATGATAATATGAATTGAGTATGCTTGGATGTTTCTAATCCCATGTTTTTCATCCTTGAACTTTAACACCTATCCTCTTTTATTTTCATTCATCTTCATTTGTCGTTTCTCTTATTTGCTATTTTTATTTACTTGCTACTTGCTTAAGTGGTTAATCAATCTCAAAACCCCCTATCATCTTTACAAAAACGACATGAACATGAGCTCACGTATTTTGCTAGTCCGAACATAACTCCTTTGTGGATTGATAATTTTTCTTGGGATATACTACTACAACGATCGAGTATTCTTGTTCGTGAGTGCTACAAAAATAGGCAAACAACTACATACTCCAAAGAATTCGGCCTAAAACTTTTGAAGAGTTGGCTACAAGAGCTCACGATATGGAGTTAATCCTAACATCAAATGAGATCGAATGGCCCTCTATTTAAGACTCTTATGAGTTTGAAGACATGCCTTCTGATGAGCTCGTGGAAGAAGAATCGCAAATAAAAACTGCAGTTTCTATAAAGATTCATAGAAATAAAGTTGAACCAAGAGAAAGCAGCGCATCCCAAGATTGGGGGCAATGAACTGTTGATAAATCAAATACAAAGCTCCCTGATATGAGCGAAAACTATCTACATTACGTTCCTTGATACGAGCTTAAACTATCTAAAATTTTAAGCTCCTTGACAAGAGCTAAAACTATCTGCATTACATTCCTTGATACGAGCTTAAACTATCTAAAATCTCCCAAGTCAAAGCTCCTTAACACGAGCAAAAACTGTCTACATTACACTCCTTGATACGAGCTTAAACTAACTAAAACCCCCAAGTTAAGCTCCCTGACACAAGCAAAAAAACTGTCTATATCATGCTCCTTGATACAAGTTTAAAATATTTAAAAAGCCTCAAGTCATGCTCCTTGATACGAGCTTAAACTATCTAAAAAACCTCAAGTCATGCTCCTTGATACGAGCCTAAACTATCTAACACAAATCAAATTCAAGGCTCCTCGATACGAGCAAAAACTATCCACACTATACTCCTTGATATGAGTATAAACTATCCACACATCAAATTAAATCTCCTTGAGAAGAGACCAAACTCTGTACATGTTCAATACTCCTTAATATGAGTATAAACTATCTACACATCAAATTAAATCTCTTTAGGAAGAGAAAAAAACTCTCTACACATAAAGCTCCTTGATATGAGAGAAAACTGTCCACACAATGCTCCTCGACATGAGAGAAAAATGTCCACACAAGGTTCCTTGACACGAGTATAAACTGTCTACAAGTTCAAATTCAAGACTCATTGACACGAGTGTAAACTGTCAGAAAATTCAAGTTCAATGCTCCATGACGCATGAGCATAAACTGCATGTTACTTCTGACCCACATGAGTATAAACTGTATATGGCACCCCCTAAATCAAATCATGTCCCCTTGAACTACGTTATGACTTGATCCTCTTCAAAGAGGTACGTAGGCAGCTTAGCACTTCACTAAGTTCAGTCATAATTCAGGCTATTTATATCAAGTTGGTGAAGCAAGCAATAAAATTCAATCATGTTGATCAAGAATGGATTATTACAATTTGTTCACTTCAACACAAAGGCGTCCGTGAACAAAATGCGAGGGGGCATTTGTAGGCAACGGAATTTTATTGCCTATTAAAGGAAAATATGTGGCAAATTAATGCAATAATTATCATTAATTAATTATTTATTAAGGGATTTAAATAAATAAATTTCTAAAATAAATTAGTGAATAATTGATAATTGGACAGATCCAGTCAAATAAGCCCAAGCCCGCAGAATTAAGTCAAATCAAGGAACAACCAATCAAACTGCGTTATACATGGAAAGACCCAAGCCCGCAGAATCAGGTCAAATCAGCCCTGGACCAATCAAATTGTGAGTTATTTATGGGGCTTCCTTACCCTTCACCTATATAAGGAGCCCTCCTCTATTCATTCTAGACACACTAAAACATCTGAAGACGCAGATGCTTTTGAAGAGATCAAGAATACAAGCAGTGCTCACTTGAGATCTTCAAGCATCTTCAAGTCAAAATAACCTGCGATTAGAGATCAAGGTGCTAAGTCCCTCCGATCCGGCATTCTTCCAGCCATCCGCATCTGATCAGAGATAAAGGTGTCAAGCTCCTCCAATCCGGCGTTCTTCCAGCCAACCGCCTCAGATCAAAGATCAAGGTGTCAAGCCCCTCCAATCCGGCGTTCTTCCAGCCAACCGCCTCCGATCAGAAATCAAGGTGCTAAGCCCCTCCAATCCGACGTTCTTCCTGCCATCCGCCTCTGATCAGAGATAAAGGTGTCAAGCCCCTCTGATCCGACATTCTTCCAGCCAACCGCCTCCGATCAGAGATCAATGTGTCAAGTCCCTCTAATCCGGTATTCTTCCAGCTATCCGCCTCCTATCAGAGATCAAGGTGTCAAGCCCCTTCGATCCGACGTTCTTCCAGCCAACAGCCTCCGATCAGAGATCAAGGTTTTAAGCCCCTCTAATCCGGTATTCTTCCAGTCAACCGCCTCCAATCAGAGTTCTAGGTGCCAAGCTCCTCCGATCCGGCGTTCTTTCAGTCAACGACTTTCTTCACAGAAAGCTTTCCAGTCAACGTTCAATCCGAATAAAGGCTCAACGCCTCCGGATCAACGACACAAGACTACACATCCGAGCTCGAACAAGCTTCATTTGAAGATCCGACTCAATACACACACTGTCAACACAGTCAGCATACACTCTAGTCAACACGCAAAAGTCAAGTCAAGCCAAATTGGTTCGAGAGAAGAATGAGAGGATTGATTGATACTGTAATCCGCTTACATACTCTTTAAATAAAATTCTTTTGGATTATTTTTGTAATTCACTTTTGTGTTTATTCTTCCATAAATACAAAATTTGTTGTTACAGTAAAATAGTTTTTAATTTATATTTTCTAATAAGGGTAAATATCAAAAATAGTCCTGTAAGTATGACGGATTCCAACTTTAGTCCTTTTTTTCTGTAGTTCTCAATTTTGGTCATTTTTGTCCAGTTTTAGTCCTTTTGATCTAGTTTTGGTCATTTTTTCAAAATTTGGTCCTTTTTTATCCATTTTTTTTATCTTAAATGTATACACTTTCGGATTTTTTTTGGATATTTTTTTAACATAAAGGAATAAAAGTGGACAAAAATGACTAAATTTAGACAAAAAGGACTAAAAGTGGACAAAAAAAGACAAAAATTGAGAATTGTAAATGAAAAATGACTAAAGTTGGAATATGTCATACTTACAGAATCAATTTTGATATTTACTCTTCTAATAATTAATTATTTTGTCTAATAAAATGTCATATCATCATGTGTGATTTTTTTAGCCCCACATAATAAATTTTATATGTAGATAAATAATACTCCCTCCGTCTCATCCTTATGGTTACGTTTGCTTTTTGCACGTGGATTAATGAGTATAATATTTTAATGTGTATTGAGGTGAGAGAAATAATATTTTAATATAAAGTGGGTAAGTATATTAGTGTGATGTGTGGGCCCATGGAGAGAGAAGTAATTAATTTGTGTGGGTCCTATATGCTAAAAAGGAAAATGTAACCATTAGGATGAGACGCCCAAAAAGAAAATATGTAACCATTAGGATGAGACAGAGGAAGTATATATTATTAGTTACACAAATATAATATCTATACTCCTGTATGAGAATTCTTAATATCTAAAATAATCCGTAAAATTAAAATGTTATTATTAATTTTTAGTGACACTTGATGAGCCCCTCCCAAAAATACATCTTAATTTAAAATGGGGTGCTCTCTTGTGAGACAATCATACTACATTTTAAATTAATACTTTAATTCATTATTCGTCGTACTTTAAAAAGGTATTCTTTAACTACTAATTAAAATACTTTATTTATATAACAATTATACTTTAATAACGAGTCAACCAATCTCACATAATTATGATCTCACAAGGGGCTTTTACATTTAAAAATTATGATTAATTTTAATATATGTAATATACTTTATAATTTATTTATTATTTAAAATTATACGTAATCCTCCAAAATTCAGTGTTGGTTTATTTAATCTGGAAATGGTTTCCAGCACCGTCACATTGTAAAGTATAATAAAATGCATTCAAAACAAGATAAATCCTTGGAGTTTATAGAATGCTAACTTTGAAGCTTGCATCAAATTAAAAAAAAAAAAGTTAAATTTTGGAGAGTAATCAACTAAAACTTCACTCCAACAAGCTTTTTATTTTAACTTTTAATTTTACCTAACAAGTTTCACTCCTCAAGTTTCACTCCTCAAATTTGAAGAGCCAAATCAAGGTTTTTAAAATTAAATGTAATAAATAATTCATAGTTTCCAAGGTTTTTTTAAAATAAATATCATGGAATGTAGAGTAAAATCAATATTACATTGTATTAATAATACAAATAAAATTAAAGTAAATGAATAGAAAATATGTATAATTAATTAATATGGGGAATAGAGAAAATAAAAATAAAATATAAAGAATATGTTGGAGGACTTTTTAAAGTATCTCTCTTTTAATTAAAAAACCTTTCTATTTCATTAAAATCCTCTTCAAATTTTAAAGAAACTCTTGGAGTTGCTCTAACACGTTAGGTTATAAAAGGAAGATTATATTTTTGGAAATAAGTTTCTTGCTATTATTTATTAAAATATTTGCATCAACATTAACTTTTAAAGAGTGTTTTGTCCATTAAAATTATTAAATTGGTTAATAAAATTTGAAAATGTCATAAACAAACAATGAACATGAGAATTGTTTTAATTTTTTATTAGTTTCTTGGGTTATTGTAACCCACCTTCCCCATGAGCTCTAATCCACCAGACGTTTAAAATGAAATTATGCCTACTTAAATACAATTAGTGTGTACACTCTCTTATATAATTTTTTAAAAGTCCATAAAGTATCATTAACTCAAAACGCTCTCTTAGTTTACGTGTTCAGCTATTTTGGCATCATTTCTCGGTCGTCGTTTTGATATCATTTCATATTTGCTGAACGCTTCGTTCCTAGCATGGGATAAGATTGAGAAGGATTGTATTTTTTTGGATTTGATGAGGAGTTTCCACTGAATTTAATTAGTGTAGATGGTATAAAAAAAATGGCAGACAAATCCACGCCACAAGAATTCATAATCATTTAACTCGGGTTCCCAACACAGCTCCAATCATGTAACCAAACGAAAAGTTTTAGAAAATATTCATTATTCTGCCCAATCATGCATTATCCCGCAACCTAAACAAGGAAATAAACACACCACGCAGAATTGATAACAAAATTCTCCCTCCATCTATCCACTTCTTCATGTACATTTTTTTGAAAAATTGAGAAAAACTAAATTTTGACAACTCCATCGACTACTTTTATATGTATAATTTATTATTTTTAAATAATAAATAGAGTGTAAAATATATTTTATATATATATATATGTTAAAAATGAATATAAAATTTGTTCACAATTTAAAAGAGCAAGGGAGTACTAAACAGGGAAGAAATAAGACAACAATTCTTCCTGGGATATGTCAAGTCAAGGATAGTTATATCAATCCACCTGAAAGGTAGAAAATCAAGTTACTTCAGATAAACGATTATACACATGCACAAGGAATCCAAGTGCAAGTATGTTAGTAACATGAATTAAAACAGGGTTTCAAATACTTAGAATTGAAATATTCCTATGTAGTGAACTAAAATAAAAATAACAGTTGCAAAATTCTATTATTCAGCACAAACGGAACTTGGATATTTGATCTAACAGAAATCTACTCTCTTCTGGATACTTCAATTTTTCTGCCTTTACAACTGTCACCTTCAATTTCTGTTCGTCACCGTAAATCTCCTCTTTGATTTTTAGCTTAAATACAAACTCTGTGAAGAGACAGTTCTTTATAACTTTGAGAAATTCAGAATCATCCTGTGCTTCGTATTTTAACATGTACAACTCCTTGGCTGAGCAACCCAAGATCTCTTCACCGGCTTCCTGGAAAGCCGTTGCCCATGTCACAGCAGTGTGATCCTGAAACTGTGCTTGAAGAAGGTAGCGGTAATCACAGTCATCAAATTCTTGATTACACCTATCACAGAGCCATCTAGAGTTCCTTGACTTTGTCACTTTCTTGTTGCACTGCCTATCGCCGATCATCAGAGGGCAAGCTGTGTAACAGAATGTGTCTGTTTTGATAAAAATTATGGTTGCCTTCACTGTAATCCAATCTGGCTTGTCTGACCTTCCAAGCCCCTCATCTTTTATCTGTCCTAAATTCTTACGCACATCATTCCTCATTCCCCCGGGAATAAATTCTTTAGATAAAGAATGAGAAGCAGCGTCCTTACCCCCGTGATCAAACCAGTTTCTTAAGCTGTTAGCCTCTGAAGAATCTGGATTTATGAATAGCTGAGTAGCAGATATGGTACCAATGGATTTCCCACTGAAATCGTTAACTTTACCAGCTTTGACTGCTAAAATGGGGAAATTTCCCATTTCTACCATTTCCTGTAATTGTTGTCCTTCCCTGTTGCAAAAGTCTCCCCATAATGTCAACTCAACTGTTCGCCCGGATTGATCCTTCAGGTTCAGAATTCTTTTTAGTGTCTCCATTCCATTTCGTCTCAAGATAGGAACAGAAGGGTTCACAGTTACCACAATTCCAATTACATCCAGTATTGTGTTGCTTTCAATATTCTCAATTTCGCAAATAGGTCTGAATGAAAACTGCTGTTTAGGTATGGAAGCATCCTCATCTGTACAAAGATCTATTGATGATGTCGTCTCCAAAAATATCTCCCACTCATTCTTCAAATGATTGAAATTCTTCTGGGCAGGTTTCAAGCTTCCTTTCGATATCACATAGACCTTACCAACTTCAATAGCATCATAAAAACGATCAACCACAGCATTGAAGCATGTTACACGGATTTCTCCTCCATCTGAATCGAGAAGATCAAAGGAGAATACTTTCCCATCTCCTTTTGCATTGTTGTAACGACGAAGATCTCCTTTTGCCGTCACACGCGCCTTGACAGCCCATCTGCCTTGATAAGGATTTAAAGCAGCAATAGGGATAATGCGCGCTGGGGCTTCATTCCTCATGATTGCCCCATGATTCTTATAATTTGGAGGTGGTTGGTATGGAGGCTGAATAGTAGGACGAAAACTCTGCATGTTACTGCCTAGATTTTGAGAATTCAAAGTTTTACCATTGCTGAAGCTTTTCTGCGCTGAATAAGGAGCACCAACATTGTTATTGTTTATTCGTGGTGGAAGTCCAGAAGTTGTTGGCTGTAGAGGCGCTGAAATAATTTCAGAGAGCCCTTTAGGGTTACCAATTACTTCATATTCTGGAATTATTGTTTCCATGTTCAATACCACAATAATCCTGCCAGCACAAATGAGAATGCATGGTTATAAGTTTCCAAACTAGAATACTTGGAAATATATTCCCATCATCAGTTCAATAGTGTTTAATAATTTTCACTTTGAGCAAAGGTCAAGGTTTACTCTGCATTATCACATAATTGCTAAAATTGTTCTTGGAACTGGACGGCCATAAATACTCTAGTTCAAACTCTACACTTTTAGATTGATAGCAGTGAGACATTTGATCAGCACATTGACTCAGTCATGTGAGAACTAAGAAGACCATATATCAAGAATTATTGAATTATAAAAAATTAAAATTAAAATTAAAATTAAAATAAAAAAGAGCAAGAACTAATCAAACTCAGTGTGCAGTGCACTAAAATGACACAAAAATAAATGTGGTGAGCACGTATAAGAAAATTGTGATAATAAATGCTTTTTGGTGGTAGATACTTCATTACATTTCTCAGTGTGGGGTAAATTGAGTAACTCTTAACCATCTATATTAATCTTCAAACTTCCAGTCACATAATATTGAAGAGAATTCTGTCTCAGACAAAAAATGTGAAGCTGTTCCATGTCTATGATCTTTTCACTAAGCACATAAGACCATTATATTGGTAATAAGAACTTCATTTACATACAAGCTGAATGACTGAAAATTCAACCACGCAGTTCACTCAATCCATCAATATTACTCATGATAGTAAGGAGCTATGCCCCACTCCCCAAAATCAAAGAGTAAAATCTAATGACAGCCTTTTAAACTCAAACATTCATTGAATTTTATTTTTTTTCTCAAACACTACCACTTAATTGTCACAATAACATAAAAGATATGCATATAGAATATCTTAAAGATAACTGATCCTATTGCCATTTTACTCCTTGCTGTTCAAAGAGCATAAATGACAGCTAGGATACTATAGACATCAAAGTATAAGTTAACTTAAAATCTTCTGGTGATAACTGATAATAGAACTATATATAGTCGAATACGAACATTACACTCACTGGCACAATATTCAAAGGGAAAACCATACCGCTCAAAAATCTACTTATTCTAACACTGGTTCATATTAAATACAGAAGCCCTAAAACCAAATCAAAAGACCTAAGAATTGCACACACTACGCATTAGGAAATTAGTTGAAATCGTTGACGAAAAACACAGAATTACACTAGATGATGATGATTAAATAATAGCACTAGATTAAAGCGATTAAATTACTTGCGGTTTTGGACGGTGCTGCAGATGTAATCGATAAGCTGAATGACGGATCCTGTACGAATTATGCCGGTCTTGACTCGATCATTGAGCTGAGTGGCGAGCATCGCGTGCTGAGTATCCGTCGAGTCCGAGAGGAGAAGGCGGTAGCGCTCCTGCGTGGAGCCAATGAGCTTGATATCCAAAACCTGCACCAGCGGCTTCGAGTTGACGTCACCGCCAATTATCGCCGAAATAGCGTTCGCCGTCAGATTCACCGGCATTGCTTTAGAATTTCGCTGATGAAATTGGGGATTTTTGAAAGAGAAGATTAAATGAGAGATTGGGAAGGGAAATCGTGGAAGAATTTCGAATATGAATTGGAAAAGGGAGATTTTGCCTTCCTTTATATGACGTGCACGTTTCAGAGACGAGGCTAATATGGGTAAACTACAAGAGATGATGATATGGCGGGTAAACTCGCTCGACTTAACCTTCCCCAACCATCTACTTGAAAAAAAAAAAGTGTCACTTTAAAAACAAAAAATTGTATCATCAAAACAAAACTTCTCTCCAATAATAAATTCAAAAAGTAGATTTTTTAGGGACTTAGAGACTTCAATTTCATTTAATTCTCATTTAATTTATCAACTATATTTATCTAATTTTCAAAATAAATTATAAATATTTATATTTTCTGATTATTAAATTTTATAAATTTAAGAAAAAAATAAAAAAATATATTATTTATTTTTTTCATTAAATAATATATAAAAACACAAATTAAAAAGGACACACATTAAAAAATAAAAGTAAAGCCTCCGAAAGCAATACCGTATATTTCGATCCGGCCAATTTTAATGTCTAGATAATTATTCTCCAGATTGGGCCCAAACATGCTCAACTAAGTCTTGTCAAAGCTGAAGATATTTTTGCTTATCTCGTAGTTGAACACCTCTCCTGATATAGTCATTGAATGTTCCGGCTGATCCTTGACTTACTTGTGGAGATGGAACGGCCACATTTGGATCGTCGGACCAATTGATCGCTGCATTTCCTTCATTTTCGATTATCATATTGTGCAAAATAATGCAAGTTAGCATTGTATCCTTCAAGTTATTCTTGTACCAGAAATGAGTTGGACCGCTAATCATCGCCCAACGAGCTTGAAGCAATCCAAAGGCTCGTTCGACATCTTTCCTAGCAGCCTCTTGCAGTCGTTTGAAATGCTGCCTCTTGGGATCTTGAGGACATGAAAAGCTTTTTACAAAAGCAGCCCACTCTGGATAAACTCCATCAGTAAGATAATATCCTTGATTATATTCCCTACCATTGATTGTAAAATTAATGGATAGAGCGCATCCTTGCAAAGTATCCGTAAATAATCGGAGATCGATTGAGAACGTTTATGCCGTTGTTAGATCCTGCTACTCCAAAATAAGAATGCCATATCTATAAATCTGCAGAGGCAACCGCTTCGAGCATGATTGTTGGAACATCATGATTACCGCGTGTTTCCAAGCAGTCGGACAGTTCCTCCATTCCCAATGCATGCAATCAAGGCTCCCAAGCATTCTGGAGAATCCGTGTATTTCTTCGTGCATTTGTAACAACCTTTGACAATACAATGCATTAGGCTTTCTCAAGTATGTTTTGCCAAATAGTTCGATCACATACTGAGAAAACTTAAAGAGACATTCTATAGAGGTTATTTCGGCAATACATTGGTACTCATCCCAATGGTCGGTAGGTCCACCATATGCCAATTGGCGAATGTCCATCGTGCACTTTATAGTGGAGAGAATCTTTTTTTCCCAATTCCATCTACTCTCCATCGAAAAGACTCATCGTGGGACTCTAGTGCATCAACAATGCGCAATAACTCTCTCGATATACGAAAACATCGACGAAATATCTCACTTCCGTATATTGGATCTTTAGAGAAGTAGTCGACGTAGAGTCTTGTATGCCCCGCCTATGATTTCTGTCCACATACGTTCTTCATTTTCTGGCACCTCCAGCAGAAGTCCCAGCACGACCAAGTAACTCTTGTTGCTTTTAAGCAAGGACTGTACTTCTTTCTCTTTCGTGTCATCAAACATTAACTCAAGAAGACTATCACTATTGGAAGATGATGAATGAGAAGAGGAAGAAGACATGTTTGAGAGAATGAAGGAAAATTGAAGGATAATCAATTTACAGGAATGTAATGTTTTTACTTATGAGTTATAAAAATCCGATTACATCATTTAAATAGAGTAGAGTTCCACAACGGCTAGTTTTCCAATGGCTAATTTCACAACAGGTAGTTTTATAACAGCTAGTTTCCAAAACAAAATGAAATACAATGACAAGTGTTCATACGAAATGAAGTACAACAATGAATATTGAAAATGCTGAAATGAAGTACAACAACAAATACTGAAAATGCCGAAACGAAGTACAACAACGACTAATTCTTCAAGTTTACCACCCATTTCCTTCTTGATTTGATCCACAACTTGGAGATGGATACGTAGTAGATCATCTGTCATCTCCACGGTATCTTTCATGAGTATCTCATATTTTTTAGCTCGGGCAATGATTGTCATGTTTTCAAACTTTTTTTTATTAAATTCGTCCAAATCTTGAAGCCTTTTCTCAATAGCGTTGCTTTCTCCGACAGACGTGGTTGCTTTTCCTTTACCCTTCCCGGTACGCCTTGCTACGTTCCTTCCCATGGGCAAAGGGTGATCGTAGTCATTTTCACCTAGATTTTAGTGTCTTTATTTGTGTATTTTCGGATGTTTTTATCCGTATTTGTGTTACTTTTGGTGGAGTTATTGTTATTTTGAGTAATGTGGTATAAATTGATAGAAATATGTAAATGAGCTTAAATATATGTAAAACAGGTCAAGAAATGGACAAAAATAGAGTCGAGAAAGAAAAGGAGACGAAAGAACAGGGAATGTAGGTACACGGGCCATGTGTAGAACATGAACATGTACCCAATAGTCGTGTAGTGTCATCAGAACTATCTGCTCGCCCAGGAGGATGGCTGTGCGATGGTGCACGGGTCGTGCGCTGCCTGCTGAACGCCCCGTGTGCGGAGCATGGCCCTGTAAGAAGAAGCCATGCATTGTGGTCAGAAAATGCTACACGACCATGACCATGGCCATGCAGAGCAGCTCGAGCCGTGTCCGGAAGCATGCACAACACGCTGAAGTAGGTGTGCCCTACACGGGCCATGCACTGCAGCACGGGCCGTGTAGGTGCAAAATCCTGTGTAATTTTTAGAATATTTCGGAAGCTTCTAGAAGGTTCATAAGTGATATAAAACCATGACTTGTGCGAAATTTAGAGGGAGATTTCATTAGAGATCAGATTAGAGCAGTTACACACATCAAAACTTCCTCACATAGTAGATCCATCTTCCATCTCTACCATCTAGATCCATCAAATCACCATTTGATCTACATTTTCAATCCATAAAACCTTCATTCCATCCATCCTACCACCATTTGAGAAGATTGGAGCATCAATTGTTGAAGAAGTTGATTAATTGAAGAGAAGGAAGGCTTTTCCTATGCAAGGGAAACAAATCTACTTTCCAATTGTTAATTTTCTTCTTATTATGGCTCAAATGGAGCAAAGCTTGATTTATATTGAATTAATTACCATGTTTAGTGGCTAGTTTTATAGTAGGGCTAGTCATATGAGTGGTTGAGGGGAAGAGTTAGATATGTAAAACTTGAGTAGTGATTTGAATTAATTAGTGAATTTTCTTCTATGATATATCAATCTTGTTTCATTTCAATGTATGTGTGAATAAATTCTCTATTTATTATATTAGGATGGTCATTCCAATATTGTGAGTGAAGTTTTAATTGAATCATATATTGAGTTGTGCATGCATGTTAGTATAAGGGGAGATAAGACATACCCTCCTTAGGCTTAGAACATTCATAGAGAGACACTTAAGTAATTGAGTGAAAAGAACTAACTTATCATCATAGTACCTTAAGGGAATTGAGATTAAGACCAATCTTAGGAGACTTAAGCTTGTAAAAGAGTCGAGAACCTAGTTGCCTTGGCCATAGGGACTAGGAGTAAATTTGTGTTTACTTTTAATCCACGAGTTAATGAGAATTACTATGAATGGCTTTGCATATCTAGCTCAAGTCTCAACTATAAGTATGATTAGCCTTGCTCTCTTCTCAAGTGTATTCTACATCCATTCCATTAGTCATTTTCTCGTTATTTGATCATTTACTTAGCTAGTTTACATTCTATTTATTTGAGTAGAATCTTAAGTATTGGTTTTAATACCAAACCTTCAAACATATCATCTTTACAAAGCATAAGTCAATGAATAATTTGGATACTAGCCAATGTTTGCTTTCCCTTGGGACGACAATCTTATAAATTTTGTACTTGGTCACGCTTATTCAACAACGATAGAGTACACTTGCTCTTAACATTTTACTAAAAATGCGACTAAGTTCATGGCTCCGCTTGCCGGGGAAATGTTAAATATTTGGCTGTAACGAGTTTGAAATTGATTAGTTTTGATAAGGATTTCTTTTATTTGTTATTTGTTTACTTGTCTTAGTTGTTTTGGGAGCTAACTTGGAATTTTTTGTAGGTGCATGCGAACTCGTTCAAGGTCTCAATCCATTGAACCTTTGAACTTGAAATTGGAAGCTACCTTGAGAAGACAAAGAAGAGGAGTGTTAGAAACTATGGAGGAAAATATGGAAGAAGTAAGGGATAATGCAAACATGGTTGATGAAGGAGGACACAATAATCCGGAGTTTGTGCCACAAGTTTATGCTCAACAAATGTACTTGCAAAATCAACAAATGCAAGCTATTATTCAAAACTTGTTGGCACAACAAGAAGCAAGGAATAATCCTCCAGTGGTGCAAAACCAACCCCGTGGAAATGGATATAATGGAGGTGGAATGAACATTCGAGATCATTTCCAACCTCATTTGGGGAATTATGCGATGAGACCGCCGTTAAATGTTAATAATTTTGAGATCAAGACGAGATTGATCAATATGGTGCAAGCAAATCAATTTGGTGGTGGTGCTATGGAGGATCCGAATGCTCATTTAGCTCAATTTACGGAGTTAGCCAACAAGATAAAGATAAATGGGGTAAGTGAGGATGTGATCAAAATGAAGCTTTTCTCGTTTTCATTGAGAGATAAGGCTAAGGCTTGGTATCATACTATATCACAGGGATCCTACACTACATGGAGAGAGTTGGCACAAAGATTCTTGAGCAAGTATTTTTCACCATTGAAGATGTTGCATCTTAAAGGGCAAAATTTTCAATTCAAGCAATTGTCACTTGAGACATTTAGTGAGGCATGAGACCATTTCAAAGAGATGCTAAGGAAGTATCCACAACATGAATTCCCAGAGGAGCAACAAATAGGATTTTTCTATGCCGGTTTACACATAAGTGAAAGGATGCTTATTGATGCTTCGGCGGGAGGTTCGATTTGGGACAAACTCCGAAAAGAGCAATTGCCATATGTGAGGAAGTAGCTTTGAATATGGGTCAATGGCCCATGGATCGTGCACCGGGAATGTATGAAAGAGAAAGGATTGCTAAGATGAAAGAAGTGTGCTTGCAACAAGTGAAAAATGTGGAAATGCCTAAGGAAGATGTGACCGATAGGGCAATCATGGAGATCTTAAAAAGGATGAATGCTAGCATGCAAATGTCTCCAAATTCTACGCCGGTGGTGAATCAACAAATACTTGCAAATTCTCAACAAGGCATGACTATGCCTAATTTGGGTCCATCTTCTCAAAGTTGTCAAATGTCTATCTCTATGCCTCAACAAGGTATGTCCTCTAATTTTGGAATGCAAGATGCATGGTGTTCATCGGATATGACGCTTGAGGAAGTTGCCTTCATGCAAGGAAGGAACTTCCAAGGAAATTATGGTGGAAATATTGGAAGTCATGGAGGAGGATATCCACAAAGGCAAGGAGGATGGGGCCAAGGAAACTTTCAAGGGAATTTTAATCAACCTCGTAGGTATGAGAACTTGTCTTATGAAAATCAAGGGAATGTACTTACCCTATCACCGGGCATTAATCCGGGGAGAAAGCTCCAAATGGTAAAGGAAAGGCTACAAATGAAGATCAATTCACAAAAAATTTTGAATTTATGAAGCAAGAAAAAGAGGTGAATGATAAGAGGTTTGATTTTATAAAACAAGAAAAGGAGTTGAATGAGAATCGATTCAAGACTTTGGAGACACAAATGAGTCAAATGGCAAGTGAAAGGAGGGATGTTTATTGACAAGGGAGATTTTCGTCTACAACCATTACTAATCTGAAGGAGCAATATAAGGCGATTGAACTTCGTAGTGGAACAAAATACGAAGGGCTTTCTATGCCAACGGAAGTGGAGGAGGTAGAGTGTGAAGTTGAGCCCATAGAATGCTTGGATGAAGAATAGAAAGAGAAAGGAGTTGACATTGTCAAAAAAGATGAAAGTTCCCCTATAATTGAAGAAGAGAAAGAGAAGTCTCCAAAAAAGTGAGAGAGATGTAGAGAAACAAAATGAAAAGAGAGAGAAAAAAAGTTTGAAAAAGATGAATGGGGTATTCCGAATTTGCCCGTGGCAATTCCGTTTCCACAAAGGTGTTTGAAAAAGGGATTAGAAGAAGAAATTGCCAAGTTTGTTGAGATGTTGAAGAAGATACATGTGAATATTCCTTTTGCGGAGGCTCTACTTCAAATGCCCAATTACTCCAAATTTTTGAAGGATATTTTGTCAAAGAAAAGAAGCTTGGGAGAGTTTGAAACGGTGAACTGAACTTAGCCACATTTCTAGTGAAATGTCAAGAGTAAGTGTACTCTATCGCTGTTGTATACGCGTGACCAAGTGCAAAATTTATAGTTTTGTCATCCCAAGGGAAAAGGTAAACTCAAGTTGTATCCGGATTTTCCATTGATTTATGTTTTGTAAGGATTATCAAGATAAGGTTTTGATTTAAGAACTATGATTACTCTATCAATTAACTAATGAACTAGACAAGCAACTAATTATAACAAATATCAATCAAATCAAATAGCAAGATGAGATGGAATGGATGAAGTATATCTAAGAAGAGAGCAAGGCTAGCAACATCATGGTCAAGGTCTTATGTAGACTTCACACTCACTCAAGCATTGATGACTTTCAAGTTATGATACTAAGGGCAATCACAATTGTACCCCTAACCCCTATGGCCAAGGTGATTAGGTTCTCAACTTTTTACAAGTTTAAATCTCCTAAGATTGTCTTACTCTCAATTCCCTAATGGGTACTATGATCATAAGTTGGTTCCCCTCACTAGTTCATCACTAATGTTCTATCATGAGGTTCTAAGCACTTGGAGGGAATGTCTTTCCTCCCCTCATACTAACCAAGTCACCTAATACAATCAATGATTCAATTAAACCACCACACATAATATTGGAATGGCCATCCTAACACTATGCATAGAGAATTTAACCACACACATCATGCATCAAATGAGAATAAGCATTCATGATATAAAGTAATCATAACAATCAATTCATCAAGCTTTAATAGTGCAAAAATCTACATATTTCCTAACCAATCATATTACTAGCCTCACTTGAGGACTAGCCACAAATATTCATTGTCAATTGGCTACAATCCAATACAAGCTCCATATGAGCAATATAATGAAGAAAGTAGCAAAATAAAAGAGATTGAGCTTCCCCTTGAATGTAGACTCCTTCTTCCTTGATCATGCCAAATTCTTCAAACAAATCTGATTTTTTCTTCTTAGATGATGGAATGGATGGATGTATGGATGGATTTATGAAGATCAAGGTGAATTGATGGATTTAGATGGTGTAGATGGATTGTGGATCTAGTGTGTGAGGAAATGTGGTGTGGATTGTGTGTAACTGCTCTCAATCTGATCTAATGTGAATCTCCTCTCAATTTCGCACCAATCATGGTTTTATATCACTTATGGACCTTCTAGAAGCTTCCGGAACATTCTAAAATTTTCACAGGATTTTGCACCTACACGGCCCGTGCTGCAGTACACGGCCCGTGTAGGGCACACCTACTTCGGCGTTTTTGTGCGTGCTTCCGGACACGGCTCGAGCTGCAATACACGGCCTTGATCATGGCCGTGCAGCACTTTCTGACGATAATACACGGCTTCTTCTTACAGGGCCGAGCTCCGCACACGGGGCGTGCAGCAGCGCACGGCCCGTGCACCAGCACACGGCCGAATCTCTGGCCGAGCAGCGTGTTCTGATGACATTACACGGCCAGCTGCTACAGGGCCGTGTTCCGCGCACGGCCCGTGCAGCTGCATGGCCTATTCATCGTCTCCCTTTCGCTCCCGACTCCGTTTTTGTCCGTTCCGTGACCTGTTTTACACATATTTAAGCTCATTTACACAATTCTATCAGTTCGTACCACTTTCCTCAAAATAACAATAACTCCACCAAACTTAACACAAATACGGATAAAAACATCCGAAAATACACACATAAAAACACTAAAACCTAGGTGAAAATGACGACAATCAACCCCCAAACTTAAAGTGTTGTTCGTCCTCGAACAACTAAAAAAACTGATAAACAAGAGGAGAAATTTTCACCTAGAGAACATCTAACGAACATAAACCACAATATATCACAAGTAATAAGGACTTCAAAATCAAGTTAAGTATCCCTACATAATCAAACTTATAACATGAAAGATTAACGAGTTCAATCTCAAGCATGACAAAAGAGTAATCAAATCCCTTTCAATCCAAGCCTTTCATAGGATATTAAATTCACTCAACACTCTTTGAAGTAAGGTTTTGATCAACACTCATCAACCGGTTAAAATCGACTCACCATAGGCTTGCTCATGGACTATGTTCACAAGCCACCTTAGTTTCAATAAGTGATCAAAAAGGTCTTTATCTTTGGATGTAATGTTTAGGCTCTTTGGTAAGGTAGGAAACTTTGGATAATAGTGACTTTTCAAGTGTGGTTGATCGAAGAGATGATTCATTTCTTCAACGTCCTCACTTTCATGCTTCCTTTCTTTTCTACTTTAATCACAAGCACTAAGCATCATCATTCCTTGGATTTCTTGAGCTTCTTTTTGAATGACATACTTTTTGTCTTTGACTTTTGTATTCCTTGAGCATATTTTTCTATTTTGCTCCTTTTTCACTTTTGTTGAAGTTGCACTTGCTTTTATCTTGAGCTCTTTCATCCTTTTTCTTGACCAACATGTCTTTCCATATACATTTGCATAACTTTCCACATTTTCCCTTGTAAATCATCATCATCCTCAATTACCCACACATAGGTTATATATAAGGTTTAAATGGGTTTTCAAGGCTTGTAATGTGCTTATATCACAAAAAATAGGCTTAAAGGTTCAAAGTGGCTTACTAGGGATAATGTTTTTGGTAAGAAAATTTTATGGCCATGACTTTTTTTTTTCAACAAGGATGGCCTAAGATCATTTCACAAATTTCAACCATTCGGGCTTCGTTCCTATAGTCCAAGAGCAAGTTCTAGTTTGTCTAAGTTCAACCGGTCCTCTCTTCAATAATTAACCATGGAGGCACGGTTGAGGCTCAACTCTCACAAGCTTTTGCTTGGACCAAAAGAAACTCAATTAACCTTCATACTTCTCAAAATTGAACAAATTATGTAATCCATGTCACAATTTTAACAAGTAGAAACCATTAATTTGCTTGCCATCACCTATCACAAACAATGCATCATAGCTCATACTCAAAAACATTACTCAACTCTTTCCCAAAACATACCACCAAAACCACACCTATACAAGAATTAAAATAACAACAAACATCACCTACTAATCAAGGGATCAACAAACAATACAAACATATAACATGCATAAATCAAATCATCCATCAAAAGAAAATAAAGCACATCAACTCAAACCCATAACGATAAAGATCAATCTCCCATCGCATCCAACAACGAAAAATCAAACTAAAATACCAAAAAGGAAATCGCATAAAACTGAAAAAAAAAAAAACCCAAAGTAAAACCTCCCAAAACCAACACTTTAAGTACAATCCAATCAAATCCTAACAAATCAAATCAAATGTCTAAGCAATAATACTTCCAAAATTCTAAATAATAGCTAGATGAATGGACAAAAGTGCCAAGCACTCAAAATACTCCCTCATTGTTCCGGAGGCGGAGGAGGTGGACGATAGGTGTTCCATGGAATGTAGGCTCGAGGGTTCGCAGGAAACTGGAAGTTGAACATCATGGTCATCATCTCCTCCATGTTGTTGGAGTGCACCCTTGTTTGTTCTTCATAGTACTCCCTCCTTCGTTGTCCAGCTCTCAATTCTTCAATGTGTCTTCCATGCTCTTGCTGGACTTCGCGAATCTCCCTGATCTGAGTCCCATATGTCTGCTGCACATGCCTCATGTCGCGTACCTCATCCATCATATAGTTCCACCTTTCATCTCCTTGGCCTGGTGCGACTGGTGGCGGTGCCTCTTCCTCAAACAGTGGTGGATCAGGGCCTTGCTCCTCAAACTCAATCTGCTCCGGTTGCTCTCCTTGCTCATCACCCTCCATGGGCACTTGCTCGGCCCTCAAATTGGCTAGCTCTTCATTTTCTTCAACTCTAACCTGCCTCAGAACCTGTTCCATTTCATCTCTGTTTCTTCTATAAAATGCCTTAACAACTCTGGAATGGTTCACACTTTCCATAGCTAAATTTGCAAGCCTTTTCCTTGTATAAACTGTAGTGAGCTCCGGCATTGGCAACGAAAATGGAGCTCCCTTCTCCTGCCTTAAACAGTATTGATTTCCTACCATGGTCAAAAATTCCATCCTCATCAGCTGTGAGTAATTCAACCCTTCACTAACCATACGATTCTCCATCCCTGCGAAGTTAACTCCCATTCCTTGAGCTATCATTGTAATCATCCCTCCTAGCATCAACCCTTGAGAACTCTGCCTCTTTGCAACTCTCTCTGCATGTTGCACAAAGTGTGCTGCAACATTAAGTGGTAGCTCTTTATACATACAATACATGATGTAGAGCTGCTTTTCTCCAACTGAGCCTCCTTCAAACCTTCCCAATATAGTGTTGGAGACGATCTTCTCCAAATACCTCATTACCGGATTCCGGATGGCTGTTCCCTTTGAGGCACTAGGAACGTACCCCGCTCTCTCAGTTCCATCGTTCACAAGGCTTGACCACCATTCCTGTTGGTTGAAAGTTCCTCCGGCATAAAAGCTCCGATGGAATTCGCATGGCGGGCACCCAAAACACTCATTCAAAAATGCCAACGGAACCTTTTCCCTCAACACATTGTCTAGCTGAAAAGTCACCCACAATGGATACCCATTCATATCTTTCTTCACTTGTAAAGTGCTCATGAATTCCGTAGTGAGATGATAGTAGGTTGGCGGCCTCTTATCGAAGAAAGCTTCCATCTGAGAGAAGCGAAATAACTTCCTCAGATCTTCCTCTATACCTAGTCCCCTCATCGTCTCCGTATCTTGGAAACGAGTAGCCTTTACCTTCGGAGCTAGCACTTGCCAGCGAAGCACAAACTTTCCCCAATAATCCTCGAACTCAACCCCAAATTCCTGCGGATGAATTCCTTCAATTACCAACTGGGCATCCAAGTTAGATAACTCCTCAGGGTCGGTTATTACAATGAAATCCTCGGTCCTAGGGCGAACTCTCCTCTCGGCCATCTACAATGTACAAACAATATACAACTTATCAAACATATTCACACTTAACAACTTATCACCATTCATCACAACTATCAACAATTATAACCAATTTCTACTCATGATCACACATATGAATCCTCACTTCAATCATCTTAAAATGTTATTCATATTTGACCATCAATTTCCAACGAATTCCTCTCTTAGACATTTCATCGAATACTTGGCATGCACAAAATTTAAACATCCTCTCAACATACAATTTGCATAGCCTCATGCCCAAATCTTACATTTCTAAAGCTAATCTCTCACAAATAAACATCATACTCACGTAATTCATCAATAAGCACAACACAATTATTCAAATTCAACATTCTCACACAAATCCCCAAATTTCTCATGAACCCTAATTCACTTTATTCAAAAATTCTATTCAAAACATGTATGAACATCATCAATTAAGCATAAAATTCACATTAGAACAAAGCCCATATATCAATTTACTAAATTCATATCAAAATTCAAAAGTTTTGGTTCAAGAAGTCATACCTTTCAACAATTGGATGTGGAGAAGTGATTTGGTGTGCAAACTTGATAAACTTTACTCACAATCCTTCAAAAACTAACCTGGTGGAAGATTTGTGTACTTGGAGGGGTGAATTGGATGTGTACGGATGAAAGGGAGTGTGTAGAATGCTTACGGAAAAGCCCTTTTAAAAACCTGGTCGAAGCCCTGCACGGCCCGTGTTACGCAGCACGGCCTCAAGTGAGGCCGTGCAGCGTGTTCTAATCCCATTACACGGCCACCTGTTACAGGGCCGTGTGCGGAACACGGCCCGTATACCGTTTCTCCTGCACGGCTCGAGCTGCGTAACTCGCCCATCATCCTGGCCGTGTAGCATGTTCTGATCCCGCTACACGGCCAACTGCTACAGGGCCGTGTGCGGAACACGGCCCGTGTAGCAGTTTGCCCTGTTCTTCATTTTTCTTGCTTCACTCCATCCTTGCCCTGTTTTTCACTCTTCACATACCCTTATTCGTTTTCTCAATGCTCTTCATGAACTTCTCCACCTCTTATGCCTACTTTAAGCTCCAATTGATCAAGTGTGACCACAACGCAACCTCCCCCCAAACTTAAATTAACACAAGTGTTAAAATTTAAGTTTGTAAAGAGTGGTGAGGCATACAATCATCATTCCACCTTTAGCATCCGTGTCCTTTCTCTTATGCATTTCTCATGAACTTAACCACCTTCATACCAAATCTACAAGAAAACTAAAAAAAATCTACACTAAACCAATACTCAAAAGAAGTTTAAGAAGAGAGAGTAACCACATACACCCTCTCCTTTTGAGAAGGAGATAGGTAATGCTTCACTCTATGACCATTTACCACAAATTCATTATTTGGACCCTTTAACCTCAATGTATGTCCATTCAACACTTCAAGCACTTCATAGGGTCCCATCCATTTTGATTTAAGCTTTCTGGGAAACAACTTGAGCCTCGAATTGAATACAAGCACTTTATCCCCGAGAGCAAACGTCTTCTCCTTGACCTTAGCATCATGCCATCTCTTCATATTTTCCTTACGGATAATTGAGTTTTCAAATGCTCTTCCTCTAAACTCCTCCAACTCAACTAACTTCAACAACCTTGCTTGACCACTTTCCCCCTCGTCCATATTAAGGCGTTTGATAGCCCATAATGCACGGTGTTCAAGCTCCACGGGGAGATGACAAGCTTTACCATAGACCAATTGATACGGTGAGACACCAAGAATGGTCTTAAAAGCCGTCCGATAAGCCCATGAAGCGTCGTCAAGCTTGTCCGACCAATCCTTCCTCCCTCCATTGATGGTCTTCTCCAAAACTAACTTGATTTGGCGGTTTGAGACCTCCGCCAAACCATTTGCTTGAGGGTGGTAAGGTGTAGCCACTCGATGTTTCACTCCATATCTTTTCAACAAACTCTCCATCAACTTGTTTACAAAGTGTGATCCTCCATCGCTCACTAAAGCCCGTGGAACTCCAAACCTAGCAAAAATGTTCTTTTTCAAAAACCTTTGCACAATCAAAGCATCATTTGTCTTCGTGGGGATTGCCTCCACCCACTTGGACACATAATCCACAGCTAGCAAGATGTACACATATCCTTTAGACGAGGGAAATGGTCCAATAAAATCAATCCCCCATACATCAAAAATTTCTACATCAATCCTTAAGGTCATGGGCATTTCATCTCTCTTGCCTATTCCCCCTATCCTTTGGCATCTATCACACTTTGCAACAAACTTCTTTGCATCCTTAAACAATGTTGGCCAATAGAAGTCCGATTGTAAAACCTTAGCCCCCGTCTTTTGATGAGCAAAGTGACCTCCACACAAAGACGAGTGACAAAGTTCAAGAATCCCCATAACTTCTTCTTCAGCTACACATCTCCTTATTACTCCATCATTGCAAATTTTAAACAAATACGGCTCATCCCAAAAATACTTCTTAACTTCAACATGAAACCTCTTTTCTTTGTACTCATTAAGCAACGTGGGCTTGATTCCACACATAAAGAAATTGACGTAATCGACGTACCAAGGCGGCACATTCACCATGCGAGTACTCACTTGCTTGACCTCTAGTAGTAAAATGTCCTCATCCGGGAACTCATCCCCAATGGGCTTCAAATCTTCATTTGCACCTCCATTTTCTAACCTAGACAAATGGTCCGCAATCACATTCTCCACGCCCTTTTTATCCTAGATGACCACATCAAATTCCTGCAAAAGCAACACCCAACGAATTAAACGAGGTTTAACATCTTTCTTACTCATGAGGTATTTTATAGCCGCGTGATCCGTGTAGACAATCGTTTGTGTTCCAACCAAGTATGGTCGAAACTTCTCAAAAGCATACACTACGGCTAAAAATTCCTTCTCCGTTGTGGTGTAGTTAATTTGGCACGAATTCAATGTCTTTGAGGCGTAATAGATTGCTCTAAACTTCTTCTCTCTCATTTGCCCCAACACCACTCCAATGGATTGATCGCTAGCATCACAATGAAGTTCAAATTGTAAACTCCAATCCGGGGTAACGAGGATCAGAGATGAAGTGAGAGCATCCTTAAGCACCTGAAATGACACACAACACTCATCATCAAAGTTAAATGGACAATCTTTTTCAAGCAATTTACAAAGGGGTTTAGCAATTTTGGAAAAATCCTTAATGAAGCGTCTATAAAAGCCCGCATGTCCTAAGAACGATCTCACCCCCTTCTCACTAGTAGGAGGGGGAAGACGTTCTATGGCTATTACTTTAGCTCTATCCACTTTTAACCCATGCTTTGAAATATGATGTCCCAAGACTATCCCATCGGTCACCATAAAGTGGCATTTTTCCCAATTTAGCACAAGACTCGACTCTTCACACCTCTGCAACACAATCGTGAGATTAGTTAAGCAAATATCATAAGAAGATCCATACACGGAAAAATCGTCCATAAACACCTCCATAATATTTTCAATTAAACCATCAAAGATTGCCATCATACAACGCTGAAAAGTGGCAGGGGCATTACATAGACCAAATGTCATCATTCTAAACGCAAATGTACCATAGGGACATGTGAACGTTGTCTTCTCTTGATCTTCCGGTGCAATCAATATTTGATTGTACCCGGAATAACCATCAAGAAAACAATAGTACTCATGCCCCGCAAGACGATCCAACATTTGATCTATGAATGGCAATGGGAAATGATCTTTACGAGTATTCTCATTCAACTTACGATAATCAACACATACTCTCCAACCCGTGATAGTTCTAGTGGCAATTGTTTCATTTGTATCGGATCTAACAATTGTCATACCACCTTTCTTTGCCACTACATGTAGAGGACTTACATATTGACTATCACTAATTGGAAAGATTATTCCCGCATCAAGCCATTTTAACACCTCTTTCCTTACCACTTCTTGCATTATAAGATTTAATCTACGTTGGTTTTGCACACAAGACTTTTCATCATCAATCAAATGGATCTTATGCATGCACATAGATGGACTAATACCTTTCAAATCTTTAATGCTCCAACCAATAGATGACTTATGATCTCTTAAGACTCTTAGCAATTTTTCTACTTCTAAATCATTAAGGGAAGAGGATACAATTACCGGATACGTTTCATCTTTTTCCAAGTAAGCATACTTTAAGTGATCCGGCAATGGTTTCAACTCTACCTTCTTCTTCTCTTGCACTTCCAAAAATGGCTTTTCATCAAGTTTCTCCACCTTTACCTCCTTTGCTTCCTCTTTTGTGAGTGCCCTACAAGCATTTAAACCATGCAATTCATCAATTATTTCATCATTTTCTACACCAAAAGAAGATTTAGCTTTTATAGATTCAAGAGAATAAGAGTGGCTTATGATGATTTCCAAAGGGTCCTTGGAGTGAAGGTGATACATATGCTCTTCAACCATATCGTCAATAACCTCCACTCTTCCACATTCCTCCATAGGATACCTCATAGCCTCCTTTAAAGAAAATATGACTTCATCCTCATTCACCCTCAAAGTTAGCTTCCATTTCTCCACATCTATCAATGCTTTCCCGGTGGCAAGAAACGGACGTCCAAGTATCAATGGGACACTATCATCTTCAGCCATATCTAGTACCACAAAATCAACGGGGAACACAAACTTGCCAACTTTGATCAAAACATCTTCCACTATTCCCTTGGGATGTGTCAACGACCGATCGGCTAATTGAAGTGTAACCGACGTCGGTTTGACCTCACCAATACCCAACTTTTTGAAGATTGATAAGGGCATTAAGTTAATGCTTGCCCCTAGATCACATAAAGCTTTGTAGTTTCCTTGCTCTCCCATCTCACAAAGAATAGTGAAACTCCCCGGATCTTTCAATTTAGGGGGAAGTTTCTTTTGCAAGATTGCACTACATTCCTCCGTAAGGTTCACCGTTTCGAACTCTCCCAAGCTTCTTTTCTTTGACAAGATATCCTTCAAAAATTTGGCGTAGTTGGGCATTTGAAGTAAGACCTCCGCAAAAGGCATATTCACATGTATCTTCTTCAACATTTCAACAAACTTGGCAAATTTCTCTTCTAATCCCTTTTTCAAGCATCTTTGTGGAAACGGGATTGCCATGGGCAACTTAGGAATCCCCCATTCATCCCTTTCAAACTTTTCCTCTCTCTCTTTCCGTTTTGTTTCTCTACATCTTTCCCATTTCTTTGGAGACTTTACTTTTTCTTCTTCAAGTGTAGGGGTACTTTCACATTTTTCAACAATATCAACTTCTTTCTCTTTCCCTTCTTCACCCAAACTTTCCACAGGCTCAAGTTCACAATCCACCTCCTCTACTTCCGTTGGCATTGAAGGCCCTTCGTATTTTGTTCCACTACGAAGTTCAATCACCTTACATTGCTCCTTCGGATTAGTAATGGTTGTAGATGGAAACTTCCCTTGGTGATGAACATTACCCCTTTCACTTGCCATTTGACTAATGTGAGTCTCAATTGCTTTGAACCTCCTCTCATTCATATCATTTTGTAGTCTCCTTTCTTCATTTTGTTGTCTCATTTCATGTTTCATTTCATCTACTCCTTCCGTCCATCACTAACGTATCTATTTTGCCATTTTGGGTCATCCACTCTTAAAGTATCTATTTTCTATTTTTAAAAAAAGGACCCACACATGGCCCGCCATTCCCTATTAATACAACTACTCACTTCATATATAATAATAATACTCCTTAATCCACGTGCAAAAATTAAACAGATACGTTTGTGATGGACAGAGGGACTAATATTTACGACATGATTGAATGAAATTATGGAAGAATGAAATAAACTCATGAAATAGAGATAGGAAAGAAATAACAGAAAAATAATTATTCTCTGATATTAATTAAAAATATCCCAAATAATAGAAAATACAAGGCACAACTATTGTACATGTGTGGTTAGTGTCCAACTGGGTTGACCCAAACACATGACCCAAAGTATATAACTAAAATTAACCTAGATTCATTCAATGAGCCCTAATCAAATTTCACATTCCTCGCTCTCTCACTTCTGCCTCTCACGCCGTGTCATCTCTCTCTTTTGCCTCCCTCACTTCTACCTCTTTTATGCCACTATCATACTTCTCTCTCTTCGTCCTCTGTTCTTCTCCGTCAGACTTCTCTCTTTGTCCTCCGTTTGTCGCCATAACAAGTTGCGAGAGGAAGGCGAAAAATCGCCAGATCTCAACTGATGTGGCCACATCTCGCTGGAGCCAGTTGAAGAAGGATAAGAAGCGGCGGATTTCAACAGATGTGGCAGTGGAGACGGTTGAAGAAGAAAAAGCCGTGGAGTTCAAAAGAAAGTGCAAGAGATTGAACTTACCGAGAAGATCTGGACAAAGGCGAGAGAGATTGTTTTGTGATGGTCAAATATTGATCATGAATTCAAATCTCTTCAGCAACTCTTACAAAATGTTAGGAGATTTGAATCAAACTCTTAATGAAAGAGAGCGATATAAGAGAATTGTGGTGAAGGGTGCATATATCTATTAATGTATATTTTTTAAATATAAAGTGTATACATTTTTTTGAATAAGTGTATAATATTTTTTAATAACAGTTGGAGTGTTCAAATAGTGATTTGGATACAATTGATATTCATAATGAGAATTTTGTTGGAGGAATGATTGATTTTAACTCGTTTTCATACTTAAAATGTAAAAGTTTCATTGAATAAGTATATAATATTTTATTAATAAATACTCCCCGTCTCATGTTAACGTTGAAGTTTGTTTTTTAACGAATATTTTAATGTGTGGTATGGTGAGAGAAATAATATTTAATGTAAAGTGAGTAGTTGTATTAGTGTTGTTTGTGGGCCCTATATGGAATAATTAATTATTTTGTGTGGGCCCAACTTGACAAAAAAGAATAATTAATTATTTTGTGTGGGCCCAACTTAACAAAAAAAAAATGTAAATCTTAACTTGGAACAAATTAAAATTGAAGGTTGTTCTACTCTGTACTTTAATCGATACAGAGTATGTTCTGGGAGTATCCCAAACACAGTCTCTAAATGAAAAGATCTGCACTCACCATTGTTAAAAATAGCAGCTTTACAACTCTTCATATCTGTTGTGGAAACGTCAGACCTGAAGGCAAAATAGGACATATTATTCATATCAAGGAACCTGTGATTCTCTATAGCATTACATGTAAGTGGAACAAATTGAGAACACCCTTGATCACGATTCCTATCACTTATTGGACTAAAACTTGCTACACTCAGGCAATGACTTTGCCCATTGTAGCAAATCGCATAACTTCCACAAGACAAGGGATATGTGCAATCACCAAGATAATCAGTAAAAATATCAGCTACTTGATTCCATGGTGATCTCCATCCAACATATTGAAATACTCGAAGATGCCCATCAGGCCCTCATTTTATATATTGAGATTATTTAGGTGCAGGAATAGATATTGTATAATCTGGTTTCCCACTCGTTATGTATAAATCCAGACTTCCATTTCGAAACATTGCATAACTTGCTTCTTTACTAAACTTCTTCAAATTAGACCAGTATCTGTAGTACGAGAGTGGATGATCTGATTGTATAGAAGCAACTAGTCCTTCTTCCCACATGGAAACATAATACATAATACTTTGAGTAGTTAAACTCATACCGGATTTGAGGGTCTGCCCTAAAACCAAGAAATCTATTGGATGATTAAAAGATTGCCTAACTACAGAGCTGTTTGCATAAAACAGAACAAGATTTCCCATCTCTATCAAGCTTAAGCTTGTAACTGATTTTCCGACAGTATTGGTAGACCACACCATAGTACCATCTGCATCTCTCAGGACTAATCTCCTCCACCTGTGAGCTCCAAATTTTAATTCATCTGTCCGGATTGTTTCGGTTGGCAGACCACACAACTTGCGGAATTTCTGAGCTAGTGATATTGTAGTCAACGTAAAACTGGAGAATGAATATAGCAAATAGATAAGAATCACAGGTGTCATTGCAATAGAACCCACAAGCATAATCGTAGTCGAACAAAATTCTTCTTCTGCGAGTGTGAAGGATGATTCTAACAGTTGAGTTATATGTAGTTCAATTCCAACTACATTGTCCAATAGGGAAACTATTGTCATGGTTCATCCATGTAGAAGAGAGATTTGCAGTTGAATAATATTGTGGCAGTTGGGAGGTGATCACACAAGAGAAGAAGAAAGTGGTGATAAGTGCCAAGAAGATGGTGCCAATTGTAGAAGTAATCGCCATCATTGGCAAAGCTCTCAACGAATGGGATTAAAAATCTGTGGAAGAGTGAGTTTTGCATTGCTGTTTGTTTTTTAATTTTTTCGGTCAATTTTGAAATTGTCATATTCGCCCTTTTCTATTGTATTTTTCAAAAAAGTATGTATGGACTAAAAGGGGGAGAGAAAGGGTGAAAGAGAGAATTTGAGGAAGTCATGAACTTTCCTCGAAATAGGACCCGTAGCCTTTGTAACACTCAATGGGCCTTAACTCAATGGGCTCAAGGCCTTTCATTGGGAAAAAATCCCACATAACAGTATTATTTTTCATAAAAATATGATAGGATAAAGTGAAAAATAATCTCATGTTTTATTTATTTATTTAAAGAATTAAATATGATACTCCTTCGTTTCGGGTATTTTTATCCATTTGTGCACTTGAATGTATAAGATATGAACTCTATATTAATTTTAGAAAATACGTTATCATCGTATTCTAATCTATGTTTTAGATGAATAATAATAAATTATTAAAGGAAGCGTAATTATTTTAGCGGGACAGAGGGAATATAAAATAAAGCAATACTAGCATTTTAAAATATGATTTTGTTGGGATGGAGGGAATATAAAATAAAGCAATACTAGCATTTTAAAATATGATTTTGTTGGGAAAGTTAATTGGTTAGTAAGAATTAACATTAAATTAATCATCAATCAAATAATAATAATTATCCCTATAAAATACCATTGGAAGTTTGGAACATTACATTTAAAAAAAAAAGGAAACAGTTACAACAACCGTTAAAAAAATTGAATTAGGATGTAGGGCATTAAAGTAAATTACCATTGGAACATTACCGCTTTTTTTTTATTTTAACTTATATTATGGGTAGGATATTACTCGTCTTACGGAATGGGATTCGTAAGACGGTCTCGTATAAGAGATTGCCAAATTCATGTTTAGTAAAATAGGATTTTTATTTAGTTAAGCCAACAAGGCTTTTTTTTTTATTTAATATACTAGTACAAAACATTCATATTACGCGGGACATGAAACTATGTAATAAAATAAATTATAATAAAATTAATAGGTATTAATCAAAAAAAATTAAAAAATATGAACTAATTAATAAAAAATTAAAAGAAAAAAAATTGATAGCAAAGAAAATATTATAAAATAAATTAGTAATACTATATATTTTAATCTAAAGAAATAGAAACAGATAAACTTAATATACATATTAAAAAATATCAAAATAAAAAATAATTTATAAAAAAAGTAACGATAAATTATTAAAAAAGAAACATAAAAATTAAAAGAAGTAAAATTATTGATGAAGAAAAAATATTAAAACGAATTCAATATATGTATTATTAAAAAAATAAAAATAAATTTAATATATATTAATTTTTATTAAAAAATTAGGACCAAATTAATAAAAAATGTATATTTGACTAATAAAAGTATTAAATAAAATTAATATATATTAATAAAATGTAAAAAACAACTAACGTTTAATATATGTTAAAAAAATATTATAACAAAATTAATTAATAGAATTATAAAAAGAAAAAATATTATCGTTCATGAAAAAGTTGTAACAATTAATATATTTTTAATCAAAAATATAATAAGAGATAAATTTAATATTCACACTAATAAAAATAAAAAATAAGTAAAAGAAATTTTAAAAATATAAAAAAATAATGAAATTAATAAAAAACAAAATATGTATATTTAATCATTAAAGAAATAAATTAAAACAAAATTATTATATATTAATAAAAAATATTATAAATCAATTTAAAGAAATAAGAAAAGAAAAAAAATCATAACAAAATTAATTCAAAAAATGGTAAATTTGACAAATAAAAAAAATAACAAAAGACAAATTTCATTTTCGTACTAATAATTTTTTTTCAGAAAATAGAATTAAAACAAAAAAAAATTATAAAAAGAACAAAAGATAATCAAAAGATATTTTAAAAAAATATAAAATAGTCAAAGTAATATTAATCAATAGAAATTAAAAAAGAAGAAAAAGAAACAGATACATTTCTTTAAAACTTAAAAAAAAATTGTTTATTATGATGAATAATTACATGTGTGGAATGAATGAAAGGAACTAATGAATAAAGAATCATATTTGTCGGTGAAATGATGATTGATTTTTTAATATTTTATTTAATTTTATTTAATCTTATCAAATCCGTATTTGAATGTTAAAGTAAATTTATATATTTATTATTAAATTTTAATTTTAATTTTAATTAGTAAATCTCTTATCTCTTAATCAAATAATAAATAATATAAATAATATTAAGTAAATATATAGGATCGAATGTTAAAGTAAATTTATGTATTTATCTAAATTTTAATTTTAATTAGTAAATCTCTTTATCTCTAATTAAATAATAAATAATATAAATAATATTAAATAAATACACAGGATATATATATATAATTTTATTTATATATATAATTTTAATTATATATATAATTTTAATTATATATATGAATAGATATTACCTACTAAGTAAATTAAATTTATTAATTAAAGTATGTTCATAAAATAATTATTAAAACTTAAGAATAATTAAAATTAAATTTAATGTATATAATTGAGAATAATTTTAGATGAATAGCATAAAAAGAATATAGTTAAAAAAATGTGAATTTATCTACTAAAGAAAATATTATAACAAAATTAATAATATATATCTAATAAAAGAAATAATTTAAAAAATATATATAACAATAAAGAAGGAAGTTACAAATTTACGTATAAATTTGACTAACAAAAATTCAAAATAAATAAAAATAAATAAATTGTGGGTTTATTAGTCTCAAAAACACACTTTTAAGCATATTTACTATAAAATATATGGAATTTAAATAATTACTCTCAAATACAAAATATTAAAGTAAAATACCAAATATAACATTATACTCCATACACTTTTAAACCAACAACCCTACCCTCACCTACCCACGGGCATTGACCGTCCATACACTTTTAAACCAACAACCCTACCCTTACCCACTCACCGGCATTGACCGACCGTTGACCGGCGTTGTCCGGCGTTGACCAGCCGTTGGCCGGCGTTGACCGCCGCCGCCTGCTGCGGAATTTAAAATGTGCAAAAACAAAATTATGCAGAACCAAATTGTGCAGAATCAAATTGTGCAGAACAATTGTGCAAATACATAGGGGTATTTATAGTATCACAATCATAATTGTGTAGTTATGAGTAATAGTGCTTTGAGTCATGTAGTTTATAGCAATTATAAATTTTTTTGTGTATCTCCTAGTAAGTGACCCATAAATTTATGATACGTATTAATGAAAATAAATTAAAATATAAACTTAAAAGATAAAAGATATGGAAAGATCTAGTATATATTTGATTGTTGAATAAAAAAATATAAAGAAATTAATATAGGTAATCAAAAGAAATTGAAAAAAAAATAAAAAATATGAATTGGTCAATTTAAGAAAAAATCATACAAAAATCAATACATGTATTATTTGAAAGAAATAAAAAAAAATTACAAATGCACACATAAATTTGACTAACAAAATTTAAAATAAATAAATTTGACCCGTTTACATATTAATTAATCAAAAGAAATCAATTTATTAATAATAATAAATAAAGTATAAAAAAAATAGAGAGTTTAGGGTTCAAATAAATGAAATTCATAAACATGTGATTTAAAATTCATAAAAAAAATTTTGAGGGTTTCTTTTAAAAAATTCGCAACGAACCAAAAAAGGAAAAAATGAATAGCATAAAAAAAATTAAAATCAATATACATAATAAATAAATAAAATTAATATAAACGCATTAATATAAATAAATTATTGTTTTAAAAAAATTAATTTTGTAAAAAAAATTAAGAGAATTTTATAAAGAATCAAAAGAAATAAAAAATACTATGAATTGATCGACTAAAGAAAATATTAAAACAAAATTAATAATAAAAAAATCACATACCATAAATTCTTTAAGATGGGGAGAAACCTTCAGAATAATTTATGTGTGTTGAAGTGAGTAGACAACTATATTTATAGATTTAGGGGAAATTAATTTTGATTTAATCATATCATATTTAAATCTTAAAATAAATACATGTGTTTATCTTCATTAAATTTTAAATTTGAATAATAATTAATATATGATCTACGCAAGATATCTTAAGTATACTATAGCAGAAACTTTTCTGCCTACGTGTCGTTTTCAGAGCGCTCCATTATGACGTGTAGTTTTCTTATTTTTTTGAATTTTTAAATTATATTTTTTTTATATTTTCCTTATTTACTTATCATTAACTTTCTTATTTAATACTTTTTTTTTAAAATAATGTATTTTCTTATTTTATTTATTAATCTTATATAGACAATAAATTAAAAAAATTATTTATAGAAATTAAAAACAAAATATTAATTAAAAATAAAAATTATGTTTATTTGAGATAATAATAAATAAAAATAAACATATACATAATTTAAGAAAAAAAATTCAAATTAAAAATATATATCAAAATATAATTTAAAAATATATTTATCTTTTGTTACATGTGCACCTCAATAATTTATGATAAAATATATTCCTTTTTTATTTTTTTTTATTTTGATTGATACTAATTAAATTTTGAATATCTTTTATGTATTTATTTTGGTATCATTAATTAATTACAAAATCTTTTATTGTAAGTAAATTAATAAGAATAAATTTGAATTATATATAAAGGAAAAAAATAATATTCCATATAATATTCTCTCGCACCCCACATATAAATTAGCCTTTTTGGTTATTCATTCTAAACATACATTCGATTTTTCAAGAGGAATATAAGCTTTTTTTCAAGTTCCTCTAGATAATTGATTTATAAAAAGTATGAAAATTTATTTTGATGGAGCGAGATTCGATTCACTCCTAAATAATTGAATCTCATTCACTTCTAAAGAATCAATTCAAGTATTCTTCAAGATTAAAAGAATCAATTCAAGTATTATTCATCCACTTCTAAATAATTGAATCTCATTCACTTCTACAGAATCAATTCAAGTATTCTTCAAGATGAAAATAATCAATTCAAGTATTCTTCAAGATGAATAAGAGAATCGATTCGAGTATTCTTCAAGAGGAATTTGATAATCGATCAATTCAAGTATTCTTGAATCATTCAAGTATTTTTGGAATCGATTTACCTCTTCAAGTATATATAATCTCAAGTATTCTTTAAGAAGAGTAATCTAAAGTATTCTTTAAGAAGAGGAATAAGAGGATCAATTCAATACAACCTTTAATCATATTTTTTGATTGGTTAGTAATACTACTTTTATTTTTATTTTTATTATTATTATCATTATTATTATTATTCATGTATATATTTAAATTATGTATATCTATAAATTAAATATCATCTTTAATTATATTTTTTGATTGGTTATAATAATTCATCCGCATATTATTTTTTTTATGTTTTCCTTATTTACTTATCATTAACTTCCTTATTTAATATTTTTTTTAAAATAATGTATTTTCTTATTTTATTTATTAATCTTAAATAGGCAATAAATTAAAAAAATTATTTATAGAAATTAAGAATAAAATATTAATTAAAATAAAAATTATGTTTATTTGAGATATTAATAAATAAAAATAAACATATACATAATTTAAGAAAAAAAATTCAAATTAAAAATATATATCAAAATATAAATTAAAAATATATTTATCTTTTGTTACATGTGCACCTCATTAATTTATCATTAAATAAATTTCTTTTTTTATTTTATTTTTTATTTTGATTGATGACTAATTAAATTTTGAATATCTTTTATGTATTTTTTGTATCATTATTTAATTACAAAATCTTTTATTGTAAACAAATTAAGGGTCACTTACTATTGGATACCTAAAATAATGCATAATTGCTATAAACTACATGACTTAAAGCACTAATACTCATAACTATACAATTATGATTGTGATATCATAAATACCCCCATGTATTTGCACAAATTTGTTTTGTACAATTTGGTTTGCACAAATTTATTTTTGGTCCGGCGGCGATCCGGCAGTGGTCAGGCGGCGGTCCGATGATGGTCCGGCGACGGTTGTGTGTTTGCACATTTTATTTTGCACATTTTACTTTATGATTTTTTTGTGCATTTTGTTTTGCACATTTTTTTTTACAATTTTGTTTGCACATTTTCATTTTTGTACTTTTTTTCAAATTTTCTTTTATACATATTTTTTACTCATTTTTTCTTTCTATTTTTTTTTAACATTTTCGTGCTCAATATTTTTGCACATTTCTACACAATTTTTTTGCACATTTCTTTTTTTGCACGAAATAGCCCTGATGTCAAAAAATGAGCTCTCACCACCACTCGACATTGCATGTCCACAAGAAAAGGGGGCGTTGTAAGGAATATCCATAGCAAATAATGAACCATATCCATGGCAATTCCTATAAACAAAGAACTCTTGCATAACCTAAGAAGTATATTGCAGATGAGATGATGACTCCCCACGTTTTGAAATTCCAAAACCAGAACTCTTGCTTAACCTAAGAAGTATATTGGTCACAGGAATCCAAGATCTATTATCAAATGCAGATAATAATGCCTTCGGCATCCTTTGTCTTGCAGCTTCATTGCATTCGAAAGCAGCCAAAAACTCCTTGTCCTGTACCATCACTGATATCGACTGGAGGAGAAGATCCCTTAGTTCCGCACTAGATATCCTTGGATCATTGAAGTGGGTAACAACAAAGGTGACCTGAATATTTGGGGGAAAAAATCATTATACTAAGGGGATAATTGACCTCCATAATCAGTTTAGTTCGAATCCTACATTAAAATAACTTTAATTTTGATGTTTAGCAAACTCAAAAAATAAAGATTGCAATGCAACACTGTCCTGCTGCAATTACCCAATAGTGAAATATCAATAGAAGATTATAACATACAAATGACGCAAGCCCTTGCTTGATGAAAATTGTCACAGGTACAAATGGAGAATCACTCTTACGCAGCACATGAAAGCAATCAACCTGCAAGAAACAATGAAATAGCATAAGTGACACAACTACCAAATTTCCTAAAGGCAAAACAGATATCTTTTACCCATAATAGAAGCCATATAGAGGAAATGTTACCAAAATAAAATAAAGTAAATACAAACAGAAAGATGTGAAGATGTGAAGATGTGTCAGACAAGTAGAAAGATGGATATAATACCAGAGTTTCCAAATAAAATTCAGGAATAGATGAATATTGAATCCACTTTGCTAAGAACTAGAAGCAATTGCACAATCCACATGCATGTTGCATACATTCCCCTTTGCTTCCAATGAGAGAAAAGAGAGAGGCGATACCTATTCCAATTTCAATACCATTATATTTGCATGTTAAGTATTCCAAAATAAGAACTCAGCAAAATATAGCTTGCAGAAGCTATAGGGACAAATAGTAAGGAAATCAACACTACATAAACTACTCTACATGAAGTATTTCACAGACCGTAAATGGAGAATCAAAACCACAGTGCAATGTCAGCTGTGTAATAAGAAAATTTAAAAGCATAAAAGAGAAAAAGAAATTTGAAGGTGAAGTAGCATACTTGTGCAAAAAAAATAATAGAATGTCTATGTGATGTAACATATATACTACTTCAGGGCATTCACGGTCTCTGTCTCCATGAAGATATCATATTAATCAACAATGGTATCTGATCCATAGCAGCATATACTATCAAAATGAAGTTGTATTGGATATCTATGAGTACTTAAGCCGTCAGTTTAGATAAAATACGTTCAGGAATGCAATCATACCAATCAAGTGCAATTAGCAAATTACTGGTTTAAACTATTGCTCATAGGTTTCAGAGATGAAGGATTTCAAAAAAATGATTAAGTAAAACACATCACTGAAAAGACTTATTTATAGAAGGAAAGCTAAAAACATCCTAAGAGAAAAGAAACCTCTCTACAGAACTGCTCTGCCAAAAATAGGCAAAGGGAATGAGCTATCATGCATGATTTTATATATATGTTGACTAACCAAAGGATTTATTACTCAAGTGGTCATAGTCACACACTTATCACATATTCATAAACACAAAGCAAGTAACAATGAAATATTTAAAAATTTATATTAGATCCACTCATGAAGAAACAGTACCAGGCTGTATGTCTGACACAGTCCATAACCTCTTCCCGATAAACACTGCAAGCTTCCTTCAAGCGCTTCACTTGGTCCCCATAAATGCTTTCTCTGATTTGTCTATCAGTCTCATCCAAGACTGAAACAAATTGTGACTGTCGTGACATGAAAGATGATGCCTACACAAAGAAATTCAGTAAAAATCCTAAAGATTTTAAGCCTTCATGAATGAAGAACACTCTCAGAAACAAAGATGGTTCATGTTTAATAGCAAAATTGTGATATGAAAAAAATTTATGGGGACCAAGTGAATGAGATACGCACAAGCATGATAGCAATATTATCATCGTCACACCCAAATATTCATAAATATATACACTACATATTAATTGACTAAAAAAATACTAATTCGAGAGAAAGATGTAAGCTAATTTCCCCATTAGAAGCCTATTCAACTGAAAGTCGATCAATTCAATAAACTTGGATAAAATATAATATCCTGACTCATATTACAGAGTAGAAAATTAGGGAAATTCTAAGAAAAAAGGGATTTGATTGCAAATGAAACATAGAACATACTGTTTTCTCATCGAGGCTACTTTAAGGTGAAGAAAGGAGTAAGAATTTGAATATATGTAATCTATTTATCTATATATGTTACCTTCACTGTCGGCCACCTTCGCAGCTCCTCGTCGGATCTCCCCGCCACCACCACCACCGACCTCCAAAATGCCACTGCCAAAAATCGCGATCGCCCGTCGATCGTCCGTGGTCGCTACCAGAGTTTTTCCAGATCTGACTCTTGTTACCAAAAAATGCAAGGGCTATTGTCGCCGATCGACAAAGATCCAAAACACCACCATTCACCGTCACGCTACTGTCCACGCTGTTGCTGCTGCCGTCCATTGATTGTCGGAGAGCCAAGTTCTAACCGCCGCTGACCGGAGAGAATTGGTAGAGAGAGGAGGAGGATGAGAGCGGAGATGAGTGGGAAGGGAAATGAGATCATAGCCATGGCTATAGAGATTTAGGGATTTGGGGAGTAACGATGATAAATTTAGGGAGAGATGAGAATTATAGAAGAAATTTTGGGGTTTGAAAAATTTTTATTTCACTAAGAGTAATTTGGTCTCTTTGATGTCAATTTGTGTAGTGGATAGCAATTCTTTTTTTTTTCATTGTATTCTAGCGTAAATATGCTCTAAATTGTATATCCAGGAGTAATAAACCCATAAATTAAAAGAATAAATTTAAATTATATATAAAGAAAAAAAAATATTCCATATAATATTCTCTCGCACTCCACCCGTAAATAAGTCTTTTTGGTTATTCATTCCAAACACGCACATTCGATTTTTAAAGAGGAATAGAACCTTTTTTCAAGTTCCTCTAGATAATTGATTTATAAAAAGTATAAAAATTTATTTTGATGGAGCGAGATTCGATTCACTTCTAAATAATTGAATCTCATTCACCTGATCTAAATAATCAATTCAAGTATTCTTCAAGAATCAATTCAAGTAATCTTCAAGATGAAAAGAATCAATTCAAGTATTCTTCAAGATAATAAGAGAATCGATTCAAGTATTCTTCAAGAGGAATAAGATAATCGATCGATTCAAGTATTCTTGAACCATTCAAGTATTTTTGGAATCGATTTACCTCTTCAAGTATATAATCTCAAGTATTCTTTCTTCAAGAGGAATAAGAGGATCGATTCAAGTATTCTTGAATCATTCAAGTATTTTTGGAATCGGTTTACCTCTTCAAGTATATATAATCTCAAGTATTCTTTAAGAAGGGGAATAAGAGGATCGATTCAAGTATTTTTTAAATCGATTTATCTCTTCAAGTAGATAATCGATTCAAGTATATATTCTTTAAGATGAATAAGAGGTTAAAAAACTGATTCATGTAGATCATTCAAGTATTTTTGGAATCGATTTACCTCTTCAAGTAAATAATCTATTAAAGTCTTTGTTAAGATGTATTCTTTAAGATGAATAAGATGTTAAAAAATTGATTCATGTAGATCATTCAAGTATTTTTGAAATCGATTTACCTCAATCGAAAGCTTTCTTCAAGTTATTTAACCTTAATCATTATTTTATATTATATATTTTTTAATATATTACTTGATATTGGATTCGAGTTTTTAAATAATGTTGGTTTATTAATTTTAGTATATTAATTTTATTTAATTATTCATATGTATTTGAATTATTCAATAATGACATATAAATTCATTTTCTTTAATTATTAATATAATTTGAAACTAAGAAAATTAACTATATATATATATATACACACACACGAGTACATATTCCCACATAATATGCGGATGCATTATATTTTATAGGAAAATTAATTAGATAATCCAATATTAAATGCATATTGTAATTAAATAATGAGGATATACTCAAAATTTTTTAAGATATATTTTTATTAATTGATTTATTTATCTAATTTTAAGGTTTACTTTTTAATTCTAAATATAAAGATATACATTAGTAATATAATAATAATAATAATAATAATAAAATAGAAAGATTATACTCCCTTTGTCCCATTTCAAGGTGTTATTTAATTTATAGATATACATGAATAATATAATAATAATAAATAAAAGTAGAAAAATAATATATATAAAATTAAAGTAAAAAATACAACAATTAACCACGTCGTGACACCTCAAACTTTTAAAAAGTTATTTATATCAGCGTATTCGCTATTAATATATAAAATATATATATATATATATATATATATATATATATTTACACTAGTTTCTTAAGAATAATAATTAATGGAAATAGATTTATTATTATATAGTTAATTAAAAATTACTAAACCATAATGATGAGTAAAAAAGTAATACTCCATTTAAATATTATTTATAATATTACGTATATTTTAATATATATTAGCAAAATCCTTTTTCGTGTTGTTCACATATAATCTTACTATTTATTTATTTATTTTTCCTATACACTTATTATGCATATTTACTTTAATATCATTAATTGCAATTAATAAATAAATCATTCGATATACTCCATCCGTCTCCTTTAAAGAGGGGATATTTTTCATTTTGGACGTTTCACCCAAAGAATCCTCTTTCTGTTTTTATACATATGGGACCTACACACCCACTACTACAATTAAAATATGGGACCCACACTCCTACTAATACAATTACTCACTACACATTAAATAATAATACTCTTTAATTCACGTGTCAAAAAGCAAAAGACCCTCTTAGTGAGGGACATAGGGAGTAAATAAATTAATTAGTATCAAATCAAATCATGTATAGAAAAAAATTTGAGATTTTTTTAAGGGTACATTACTATTAGGTACATTTTATACAACATAATTACTAACAGATACATTAGGTTAATAATATTAAGTAAAATATCCTTCGTGCCCTTATTTTAATTGTGTTCAAACATAATTTAATAGTATAAGATATTTAATATAATATTAAATCTCATAATTCTCTCCATAAAAGTAGGTGGAAGTTAATTGCAATCGGTTGATTAAAAGTTCGATGATACTTATCTTTATTTGTGTTCAGAAATTCATATATTGGTGTTAAGATATTTGTATTCAGATTTTAATAATTAATTTTCTCACTCAAGCCGTTCAAAATTAATTTTCTCTCACCCAAAGCGTCAGATATTTGTGTTCATATTTTATTAACTAATTTTCTCTCATTCAAACCGTTCAAAATTAATTTTCTCTTATTCAAATCGTTCAAAAAGATTTTGATTTGTGTTCAAAAGTGTTTAGATATTTGTATTCAATAATATTTTAACTTGTGTTTAGATGTGTTTAGAGTTTAATAAATAATTTTCTCTCACTTACATCGTTCAAAAATTTTTTGACTTGGTCTACAGAAATTTATATACATGGTTTTTAAGATATTTGTATTCAGAATTTAATAGTAAACTTCTATCACCCTCACTGTTCAAAAAGACATAGTTTTTAAGATATTTGTATTCAGAATTTAATAGTAAACTTCTATCACCCTCACTGTTCAAAAAGACAAAAGATTTTGATGTACCTGATTAAAAACCCTCACTTGTTATGTATAGATGGTGTTCTTAGTCCAAACTACTACTAATATCGCAACAAAAAAATATGCAGTTGTGTTATTGAAATTATGTAATACGCATTTGTACATGCATATAAACGATCCTGAATATATTCACGCACCTAGAATGTGAGAAGGAGGGTAAAAAATATTAGAAGAAAGAGAATAGAGTAGTAGAAGCTTTATGACAGAAGACGTGATTCAACGAAGATAATAAATTTGATGATGATAGAAGACACAGATGGGAGGAAGTGATTACAGTGTAATTGAAGATGAAAGAGGAAATCACGGATGGAGCATATATAATTTGAGATTATATTTTATTTTATATATAGATAGGGATATATTTGGTATCTCACGCTAATATATTGTACATATTAATAATATTTTCACCCTAAATGTATCTCTTAGTAATATTAAAGTATATTTTGTATTAGGTAGTAATAAATCCTTTTTTTTAATATATAATTGATATTTATTTTAGTCAAACAATAAAATTAAGGATTTATTACTAAGAGTTATATATTTTGATCATAATTGCACTTAAATACAATGAAAAAAATAAAATATTAACAACTATATAAATATACAACAAAGAGACAAAATTGTCCTTATGTGGTTGCACATTTTTTTAGAGAGACAATGAGAGTGATACATAGTTTTCAATTGTATTAGTATGTTATAAAGTAACATTTTAAAAAAAAAATACAAGTCAAGATTCTTTCAAATAGTTAGAATATATGTACATATATATTAACTTTTTACATGATTTAGTTATACGTTACATTATCAAAAGTCAAATGTTATAATTTGTTGCAAATTCTTTACATTGATGAAATAAATTGTCTAACTATAAGAAAAAAAATCTCCTTAATTAATGATATTACGTTATAGAACACGGATTATTTAATTATAAGAAATAAGAATAATAATTAAATGATCCCGCGTTGTACGCGGGTTTCATACTAGTATATGTATATATAAAAATATATCTCCCACTAAATAATATAAATACATAAATAAAATTAATAATTAAAAAATCAACAAAAATTGTGGAAGCGACACCTCATAAAAATTAAACTCTCCTTTAGAATATTAAAGATATTAAATATATTTTTTTGGGTTAATGGATGATCCGCTCACATAAGAGGATTCGTGAGACGGTCTCACCCAAGACCTACCTTTATTGTTTATTATTATTATTATTATTATTATTATTATTATTATTATTATTATTATTATTATTTTTAATTATTATTATTATTATTAATTATTATTATTATTTATTATTAATAATAATTATTATTGGATAATGATATAATGGTAAAATTATACTATATAATACCTAATTATTAAATGTTGGTATGGTGTAATATTGGATCGAAATAATATCGAATCATAATATAATATTATAAATATATTAAAACAAACGTGGTATTACGAGAAATACTGTATTAATTGCTCCCTAATCCTTACAAACAAACTAGCCCTGAATCAAATATATAATACTCCCTCCGTTCCGGACTTATGTTCACTGGCACTGTGGATACGGAGTTTAAGAAAAGTTATTTTTTGACCAACTTTATTACTTTTAAGGGTATTGTGGTATTTTTAGGTAATAAATAAATTATAAAGTAGGTTATGTGTGTTAAGTGAGAGTGATATTTTTGAAATTAAGATAACTTTTGAGGTTGTTGGTTAATGTGAAATTTCCTTTTTTGGATGGTGAATATAAGTGTGGGACGGTCAAAACGGAAAGTGTGAACATAAGTGTGGGACGGAGGGAGTACTATATTCTAAACAGAAATTCAACCCGATCTTAAATTTTAAGACTTATGTCCAGAAAGTGTATATGGGTGAAATATTGGCTCCCTAAATTATGTGCAATAAGCCTAATAAAAAGACCTATCAATAAGCCCAACAAAAGAGACCTATTGAATCTATAGCATCGTAGTATCCTTTATTTTATTTTACTTTTTTCCAAATAATTTCGTGTATTCTTTTCTTACTAGTACCGCATTACCGAGGACAGATTTCTGTTCCGTGGTGTGTTCCATATCTGCTGTTTCAACGCAAACTCAACAGATAGCAACAGTTCAACTTCTTTAAGGTGGTTGCCCAACTCTCCATTTTGTACAGATCTATATTCTTTCGAATTTTGCCGTTTTCGACACTCCATTTTATTTTAATCCGAATAAGCGCGATTTGACAGTGTAAAACTCTAAATTCGAGCTTTTAGGTCTGGATCAATTTTACTCGATTGGAATTTGATCTATCTGAATTTGATCCGCAGGACAATATATTGCTGCAGCGTGTTGACGGACGATCATTTACTTACATCTCCTGAACCATGAATCCTAGAAGGTTTGGCTTTTATTAACGAATTACTCCCTTTTTTCCCCTTTTTTTAATTTTATTTTCTTATTAAAAATAATTTTCTATTGGTGTCGGTGAATTCTTGCATAATTATTGATTAAGTTGTATCTGGTATGAGTGATTGAAAGATTTGAAGTGTAGAGTTGTGAGTGTAACCGAGGATATTACTGTTGCTTTTTTGTTTATGTTTTTGTTTTCCAGTTGAATATGCTTGTTATATTGCATAAGATGGTTTTAAATTGGGCTTTATGACTTAATATATGGTAAAGGTAGAATTAATGTTAATTTGGGGCTATGTACCCTGTTACACTAAAGCTGTGTTTGGTTTGAGCTTAGTTTGACTTTTGACATTTTGCTTTGTAATTTATGAATTGTAAAAAGGTGATTTGATTTTTAAAGTATGTTTGGATTTGTAGAGTTTTGTTAAGAAGGATTTTGAAAAGTAGATAATGATATGAATAATGGTATTGCCTATTGTGAAATACAGTGTTTGGAGCAATTTCAGATGGTTGGATTGCAAAACCTCTTGTTCATAGTAGCTTGATTATTCCAGGGTATCGTTATATGAATAATGGGATTGAGGTGTTATTTTTGTGAAATATAAAGATGAAACCACAGCTGTAGTTTCAGAAATGTAGTTTAATATTCCTAAAACTTTAAACTTCCATTTCTGCGTAGTATAAGTGCCATAATGTGCTGCTACTCGTAGAAAATTAATTTTTATGCTGCTTATCAGAAGCTACTTTTATCTCTGAAGTTATTTTTTCATTTTTTGTTTATTTGTAAGAAATGCTATTAAGAATACTACCAATGTTGCATTCAGGGATCGAAATGCGAGAGCTGCACTTTTTGACGGTATTGAGGAAGGAGGTATAAGGGCATCATCGTCTTACTCCTCTCATGAGATTGATGAGCAAGAGAATGACCGAGCCGTGGATGGACTGCAAGATCGAGTTAATCTTCTGAAAAGAGTGAGTTAATTACTTTCAGGATGACATTATTGTGTTTGTTAATTGAACCATTTCCTTTATTTGGTTGTCCATTGAATTAGCTGTATATTTTTCTGTTTCAGTCTAGATACTGCTGAAGGGTTGCTCAAGAAAGATAGGTCTCTTGTGGCTATTGGATGGTGTTTTTCACTTGACCTTAAGTATTAGATTGCATCACCTTTTCTCTGTTAATTCTTGAGAGTTCTATATTATAACGTTGTATTAATGCATTACTACTTTTCCTGATTTTCAAAAGCTAATAAAAAGAAAAGTGTAATAGTAACCCACCCAGACTGCCCCATTCAGACCAACCCCCTCAAAAAATCTCTGGTTAGTTGTTCAGCATCACCTCCATATTAACCTTCATCATTACCTCGATTGAAATCGATTGTCTTGAACATAGTCAAAAGGGCCCAGGAACAGGTTTGTTTAAGCCAGCACTGGTTAATATATAACTATATCATATCATCAAACACCATTATATTTTTAAGATGAAAAATAATTCAAACAATAATGTAAAATTTATTTTTTTTGGCAATATTTATTCTTTGGGGAGAATTACATGTCCTCATGTAATGCTGAGAAGAAGTATATTCAGTGCCTTGGATTAACCATCGATATAAAAAACAGCTATGAGCTAGATATTGATGATATGATTTCATCCATAAGATGTAGAACAATCCAACCTGTGTCAACTGGGTTACAAGCTAATCAATTGTCATCATAGCTTTACTGAGATCTTTTAAAATGTTCATAATATTGATCATTATCTGATGTGCCTTAAGTGAATCAAGAAACTGACTAGATGAGCATCAAATGTTTCTTGTTGCAATATCTATACAGCTATCTTAATTCCTAGGCATAGGCTTAATTTTTAAGAGTGGGAGGGGAGGGGAAGGGAGGATAGGTTTTTTTCCTGAAGAAATGGAGTCGTAGGAAATGATTTAGGAGATGCTGTTCTTTAATTTAGTACAAGTGGGCATTGAAGATCACTACATTTTATAAGATAGCATCACTCAATTCTTGCAAGCATTCAGTACAGTGTATTAATCATATAAAAATGATGCCTGCTTGTGAACAGCTGTCAGGTGATATACACGAGGAAGTGGATAATCATAACCGCATGCTGGACCGAATGGTTTGTACCTAATTTCGTATATGCTGGGTAGTATTGAGTAGTATCTTAAATGTTAAAATGCTTCTGATTTTGCACTGCTTCTGAATTAAGGGAAATGATATGGATGCCTCAAGAGGAGTTTTATCTGGAGCCATGGATAAGTTTAAGATGGTACTTGTGATCTAGATCTCTAATTGTGCAATTACTTTTCCCTCTTTTTGGGACATCAGTTCTGTAAGCTATGAAAATCTTACTTTGTCTCAGGTGTTCGAGACCAAATCGAGTAGGAGGATGTTTACACTTGTGGCATCATTTGTGGTTGTTTTTCTTGTTGTATATTATCTTACTAGGTAAGTGGCTAGTCGTGACGTAAATTGGACAATCTGGGCATTGTGTGAACGGTAATACTCTGTTTGCCGTACTTGTGAAGCCTTGTTGCTATGAGAAATGATGTCCTTGTATCCTGTGTAAAAATGTGTGGCTGCCTATACTTGATTAAACATGCTCTTCTATTCCATATCATTAAATAGCCCTCCAAGTTGCTTTTGGATTTAAGGATATGGTGATTTATTTGAAATTCACATAGCAAATCCTTATTGTTTGGAAGGATTTGAACTTTGAAGACTTTAGATCAGGATACTACCAAGACTTTTCGCTCTTAGCAAGAAAATGGTGGATAGATTTACTTATTGTGTGTTCTTTTACTGCAGAGTTTGAATTTGTACAATCTAAACTAGAATGGTGAACAAGTGTTCCATCCGTTAAACCTAAAAAGGCTCTAGAGTAGCTTATATATGATCCTTATGAAATGAGTTTCTTAATAACGAGTGATACTCTCTTCATCCCCCAATAATTGTTATATATTTTCAATTTAGGAATCCTACTTTAATAGTTAGGTATTTTTTATTTTTAATATATGGGATACATACAAAGTAATGAATATATTTTTATTAGTCCACGTACAATATTTAATATGCAGGAAAAAAACTATCGGGATGGGTCAAAGGGAGTATATTTTTAGAGTCACAATACGGTGCACCGGGATAATTTAAACCATTAGATTATATTTTTATTTAATCCTAATAATTAAATTAAATTAAATTAAATAACTTAAAAAAATACAATAACTATCTACTACTCCCATTTTAATTTTTATCCTATAACCCTTTAGGTGTACCAGATGCACCACAAAATAACTCATATTTTTAATAAAATAGTGAAAGCCTGTCGCATCCTAAATAAGCTACTAGGTTCTTTCACAGGTAAGATCTCATGGGAGTCGTAATCTTATAGCTTCCATAAGTACTGATTCCGGGCACACTACCTCCAGGGATCAACTTGTGGAGAAATTTCTCACTTTCTATAAAGGGTTGTTGGGTTTTTCTAGTTAGCGCGAGGATATCGATTCTTCTGTTGAGTATGGTGCGGTGATTACAGACGAGCAAGCTGCTGAGATAATTGCTCCAATCTCGGGTGAGGAGATTAAAAATATTATGTGGAGTATGAATATTAGTAAGGCTCCTGGTCCTGATGGCTACTCATCTGCATTCTTTAAGGATGCGTGGGAGGTTATTGGAGAGGATGTGGTCGCCGCGGTTCAGGAATTTTTTGATTCAGGGAGGATACTTCGTCAGATTAACTCCACATTTATCACCCTGATTCCTAAGGGGGTTCACGATCCTGGAGTTAAAATTTTTGTCCTATCTCGTGTTGCAACGTGCTCTATAAGGTAATTTCTAGAGTTATTGTGGGGCGTATTTCAGGAGTGATGGATGGTTTGGTCTCAGAGAGTCAGTTTGGCTTTGTGAAAGGGAGAAAGATGAGAGATTGTATCATGTTGGCCCAGGAGGTGGTAAAAAATTATGGGTGGGCAGAGGAACGAATTGCTAGGCGAATGGCAATAAAGTTGATATTAAGAAAGCATATGACTCTGTGAATTTGGAATTCCTTAGAGATGTATTAACAGGGTTGAGATTTCCACCGAAGATGATTGGGTGGATCATGGAGTGTGTTACCACTACCTCCTATTCCATTCTCATCAACGGGTTGCCGGGTGGTTTCTTTGAGGGGAAGAGAGGTTTGAGACAAGGAGATCCTCTTTCGTCGCTTTGTTCGTTCTTTGTATGGATTATTTCTCTAGACTGTTTAAACAACTCCTTGTTCGAGGTGGGTATAAGTATCATTCTAGACAGTGTGCCAGAGTGGGACTCACACACCTTGCCTTTGCTGACGATCTGATTCTTTTTGCTTATGGTAATCGTGCCTCGGCTGAGGTAGTTGCTAAAGCGTTAAGAATTTTTGTTGGGGTATCTGGGCTGGTAGTGAGTGAGGAGAAGTCAAGTCTGTTTATGGCTGGGGTGTCGATTATTGAGGAGCAAAGCATAAGGGAAGTGTTACTTTTCGTGAAAGTACCTTTCCTGTCCGATATTTGGGCGTCCCACTAGATGGTAAGAAGCTGAGGGAGCCTGCTTTCGAGCCTCTCATCACTAAGGTGGCGAACTTGATTTGAGGGTGGTCTAGTCGTCCTCTGTCCTATACAGGAAGGCTAGAGCTTATTTGTTCTGTGGTTTATGGAATTCTTAACTTCTGGGCTGCTATGGTGAAAATCCCTAAAGGGGTAATTGGTAGATTGGAGAGGATGATTAGGAAATTTCTTTGGGGCACAGTCTGTGGAGCTGTTCGATGGAGCAAAGTAATATTACCTAAGGAACAGGGCGGGCTTTGTTTGAGAAGTGTAGAACTCTTGAATGATGTGGCGTTGGTGGGGGTCTTGTGGGACATTCACTCTGAAAAGAGATCATTGTGGATCAGATGGATTTACTCCATATATCTTGAAGGGGATTCTTGCTTGGATGTAGAGGCGGGTTACTCTGCATCTATAGTCTGGAAAGATGTGTTGAAGGCAAGAGATAGGATGCATGCTCGCATAAAGGGTGATCTGGTAGACAGTTTATCTTCTTGCTCAGTAATGGGAAGATTGATTACTAGTAAACTCTATTATAGAGTTGCAGATGTCGACCAGGTCAGGTTTGTGTATAAAAAATTATGGTGTTCGTGGGTTCCAAGGAAATATGCTTTCCGTATGTGGTTGGCCGTGAGGAATTGGTTGAACACTATGGATAGATGGAGGAGAGAGGAGGGTCCGTAGGAATGTGTGTTGTGTGTGGGCAGATTGGAGTCGAGAGATCATCTGTTCTTTCGATGTCCGTTTGCAAAGGCAGTATGGGATCGTGTGAGGATGGAGGTGGGCTGGAATAGAATGGTGTCATCGATTCTGGCAGGGTTAAAATGGATACACAAGGATCGTATGGTTCATGTTCGTGAGAAGGCGCGACGAGCGTTAGCGCTCTATGGATGCATGCACTTCATTTGGGGAGCACGATGCAAAGCTTTGTTAGAGGGAGATCGTCCAACTGTGGATAGAGTAGTTAATTCTATTCTTATGCATGTAGCTAGGTTTCTACATTTTTTGGCTATGTAGTAGAACTTGATTTGGGTGTTTTAGTGTGAATTGTAGGGTGGACGAGGGCTTTGGCCCTTTTTGAAAATTCTGAATAAATTAACAATTATTCAAAAAAAAAAGTAAAAATGATTCCTAATAAAGAAAGAAAAAAAGTTTTATTCACTTACATTGAGATGATTTTTTTTCTTTTTCTCTTACGGGTTGGATTTTAAGTTAAGGTATTAAAAATGAGGTAAATTACCAAAAAAAAAAATGAGGTTTGTATAAGCTACCAAATAAACATATGATTTAAAAAGTTACTAATTACCCTCTTTGACTTGTATTTGATTTGAATATTGATAAAAAATACACATTTTTTTAAATAAAGAGGAAAATAAATGACATTAATACACATATACTTAATATTGTATTTTAAATTTCACTATTTTATTTTTTTTTATTTTTTTAAATGTAGAAAATTGGGATTAGAGGGATTTTTTAATTTTTCCATATTAAAAAAAAGTCACTCTAATTCCTTGTATTGAAATTTTTAAAAAATAAAAAATAAATAAAATAGTGAAATTTAAAAATATAATGTTAAATATATAGGTATTGGTATCATTTTCGTGTTAAAAAAAATATAAAAAAATCCCTCTAACCCAAGATTTCTACATTTAAAAAAATAAAAAAAAATTAAAATAGTGAAATTAAAAAATACAATGTTAAATACGTGGGTCTTGATGTCACTTCCATAAATTTTTATTTTTAAAAATTGGTATTTTTATTAATATTAAAATAAAAATCAAGTTAAAGGGGATAATTGGTAATTTTTTAAATTACGGGATTTATTTGATAGTTTGGATAAACCTCGAGGGGTATATATATTCAAACTCAACTTGATCGCATTTTTCAATGTAAAAGAGCAAGCGTACTCTTGTCGTGTAGGCATGGGCAACCAAATTGAATTATCAAACCGGTAGAATTTAGGATTCATGGCCTTTAGTATAGTATCGTGATTAGTTAGGGACGATCGGAAAGGAGGGATAAGAAAAATAAAAGAAAATAAAATGTAAGGAAAATAAATCTAATTACAATATTTTTGGATGCAATGGTAGCTTCTCGATGCACTCAAACAATCATTAATTGATTCTATTTTTAAATTAATCATGGTAAGGGCGATCACTAAATCATACCTACACCTAAGCTCTTGACCAAGATGAATAGGATGCAAGTAAAAATGGCTCATTAGATCATCTCCAATGCTCCCAATTCCCATAGTTACTTATGGATATTACTATACCTATTAGAGATATTATCACGAAGAATTTTCTCTTTGAGGCAAGGACGTTTTCCTATGTTCCCTTTCTAGATACTATGCTCACATTGCCTTGGTTCCCTTCACTAACTCAATCACAAGTAATCTCGCTAGTGTTCATTTATGTAGTTCTAAACATATGAAGGTTTTGGCCAAACTCCCCCCATATTAATTCTCATGCAATAAATGGAAGAAACTCATATATGATAATCATGTAAAGCAACTAAGGTGAAAGCAACAACAAGACATGTTGGTACACAATACACAACCTAATCACATTTGCACTAATATCAAAGGCATTAATCCCAAATTAAAGCATGCATACATATTCCATAAACAAAACCTAATCATAGTTGGAAATTCAATCAAGAAACATAATCATGCATCAATCACCCACCAAAGCAAATTCAAAAAATAAGTAGGATTAGATTTCACCTAATGAAGTTTTACATCAATGAGAATCATCCTTTCCTTGGTGTCCCCACCTTCTTGGAAAACAATTAAAATCATAATCTAGAGAAACATTTAAACTACGGACGGATCCCTCACCCCGGAAGGGGGAGAGATCTCAACTATGAAGATCTTTAGTTAAAAAGCTCTCTTCAAATATTCAATCTAATGATTCAATTTAATTGAATTTAATGGATGAAGGAATTGGTAAGTGAGGCTTTCAAATGAGGGTATTTATAGTTGTAGGGTGAGTGAATTTTTTAGAGAGTTTCCAATGTGGGATACTTGAGGATATGGGACATGGATGGAATTTATGAAATTTTTAGTGATTTTTAGAGTGAAAATCGATTCCAAGATGTGGGTTCAAGGGGCGAACCGGACAAAAACCGGTCACTAACAACGGTATGGCCTGGCAATTCAGCGCTGGACATAAGGACCGACTAGAGGTTGCTAGTGCAGGGTTCGAATCTGGCTGACTGCCTTCATTTTTCTCATTTTAAATCAGCGCCCAGAACGGGATTACATCACGTCCATGTAGCCCAGCTGGTTGATTGGTGGTGTGAATAAGGTGGAGGTAATGGGTTCGAATCCCAGCCTACACTTAATTCTTCTTTAATTTTAATTAAAATCCTGCCTTCTCTAGTGGCCCAAATGAGCATCCAAGCAGCGGCCCAATCCCTTTAAGAAGGCTCAAATGTGTGCGCCCCTTCTCCATTCAAGGCCCAGTTGTATCCAGGTAAGCCTAATACTCAATTCCAAATTATTTTGCTCCGTTCTTGCTCGTTTTAACTTCGAATTGAGCACCGTTTTCTCCCACATCTTTCTTTTCTTATCAAGAATATATTTTTGCCTCAAAATCACCCTTTTTCTGCAAAATTGAACAAAATACATTTCTCAAGCTAATTAAGCAATTAATAATATTTTCATTAAAATCATACTTAATTATTGAATTAAAGTCAAATAAATCCACATAAATTCATGCAATTTAAGCCCAAATTCTAGGTGAATTTCACGCCGATCACTCGCATATCATGTTAAATCATTTACTCTCTCCGTCCCCTTGATATATATTTATTTTTCTATTTTGGTCCGTCTCAATACAAAGTATCAATTTTCTCTTTCGATTGATGTGACTACACGTGGACTAACATTCAAAACTAATACAACTCTCACTACACATTAAAATATATTTTCTCTGACCTCACTAAATATTAAATTATTGTACTCCTTAATCCACGTGTAAAAAGTAAACGATTACTTTTCAAGGGGACGGAGGGAGTAATTATTACTCCTATTTTTTCTTAATAATTGAATAATTAATGTTATAAATATTGATATGTTCTGATAAAAAGTGGAGTATATAACTTACCAAAATGTAAAACAATTCTCATGTGAAACGCTCTCTCAACAAATGACAAACGTTGCAACCAGGTGGGCTAGCTCACTTGACCACTGGGCTTCTCACTAAAGTGAGTGATATCCAGATTCGATTCCCTTTGGGAGCGAATTATGGAGGAGTTATATGGAGGCTTGGAGAAAGGGGTGTACGATGCTTGGTGAACTAAGTACCATTTTTTTTAAAAAAAAGAGAAATTTCATTAATATTGGGTATTAGATTTGCCTAAAAAATACACAAACAAATACAAATCATTAAAGTGTCCCATGAACAAAATCAATTTAAAGTATCCCATGAACAAAAATCAATCTAATAGTAGCAACTTACGCTAAACCAAAAATAAGATTTTCACTTCACAGAGAAGCCAACATCCTTTTTCAGCCCTCCATTTTTCAACTTCCAACAACTCCAAGTATGTGCTTTGATCTCCTCTAAAGCTTTTTGTAGATTTCGTGTTTTAGAATTAAAAACAATATTGTTTTTAGATTTTCATACTACCCACATAGAACATAACAACACATCCACATCAAGTTTATTCTCATTCTTAAGACCAAAAGCATTTCCAAATTGAAATTGACTTACTTGTAGGTCTTCATGAATTGGCATCTGAATTCTCAACTATCCTTTGCAAGTACCCATGAGATCTTGGTTATCATACAACTTCCCATAACATGCTTCAATGTTTCATTTTCCTTGTTGCATAGAACACATTTTATTGACTCACCAGGGGTAGACTGTTTCACCTATGAAATTTTGTTGATGTCGGAATGCCTTTATTAATCACCCTCCATACGTGAATTTTGATCTTTGTTGGGGTCTCACTGTCCCAAATCATCCTAGAAATCTCCTTAATGGCTGTTGTCTCTTCCTTCTTCCTACCTTCAAGCAGATCACATGCTTCTTTAACTATATATATTCCTTGTTTGTTGTCATTCCATCTCCACCAGTCCTTTCTATGTTGAATTTGGTACCTGTTGATTAACTTTTCATTGTCCTTACAAAGATAGAACAACCTAGGGAACCTAGACTTCAAAGCCTCACCCTCAACCCAAATTTCTTCCCAGAAAGAAGTATTTTCCCCACTCACTACCTTTTTTTAATATTTTGTTCAAACTAATTTTTTCCATCATCTTTTAGACTCTCTAATACTCCTCCCCACCACCCTTTACCCCTAGACATACTTTAATTCGAGAACTATGACACCTCCACTCCTTTCAAATTGTTCTTAGCCCTCAAGACTTTAAACCAAAGACTCTCACTATGTACTAAAACTTTCTAGACCTACTTCCCAAATAGTGCTTTATTAAGACTTCTCAAATCCCTCACCCCTAAATCACCCCACTCCTTAGGCATAGATACTAATTTCCATTTGACCCATGCATGATACTATATTTGAATTCACTCTCCCACCCCATAAGAATTGCCTTTGAAGTGCAACAATGGATTTTAACACACCAAGAGGTGCCCGAAAGACTGACAGAGCATAGATTCGAATAGAATTAAGAACGAGTTAACCAATGTTAATCTGCCTCCAATAGAGATTTTCAAATTCTCCCACTTCTTGATTCTATTTCTATTCTTATCAACAACATATTTCCAATCAATAATTCTTTTGTGCGCGGATCCAATTGACAATCCAAAATATTTCATCGATAACTTCCCAACTTTGCATCTCAATATTTCTGCCATATCCATAACCAGCCCTTTATCTTCCTATTAGGGAGCATTTATTCACATTAATTTTCAAACCAGACACCCATTCCAATAGTCATAATGACCTATTAAGGAAGACTGCATTTTTAATTGACACTTTCCCAACAAATAGTGTATCATCAGCGTATTGTATATGTGATAGTTGAAAACTTCCTTCATCAATTTCACTCGGCTCATACCTTTTTTTCTCAATCCCTTTCGACATTATAATTCCAACACATCAGACCACTAGAATGAATAAGAAAGGGGGATAATGGGTCACCTTGTCTTAGACCCCTCCCTGAACTGAAATCTATTGAAGGGCTTCCATTGACTAAAACTGACACATGTGTTGTAGTTACACAAGCTACGTTCCATTTAATCCATGTTTCATTAAAGCAAAAGGCTCTCATCATGTCTTTAAGGATGCTCCATTCCACAGAGTCATAGGCTTTGGAGAAATCTATCTTGTACACAAAACTTTCCTTCTTTTTCTCCTTCACATCTTAGATCATTCCTTGCAAAGCCACGATGCATTCATATATGTGTCTATTTTCAACAAAGGCAAATTGTTTTTCCAAAATAATAGAATTCATCACCGCTTTCATTCTGTTTGCTAACAGTTTGGATAGAATTTTATAGGGACCCCCAACTAGTGAAATTGACCTGAAATCCTTGATCTCCTCGGTATTTTCAATCTTCTGAATCAGCGTGATGAAAGAGTAATTCAATCCTTTTGTCAAGATCCCATTTGTATGAAACTCATTCAAAATCTCATAAAATCCTCCCTAAACACCAATCAACACTCCTTGAAAATCGCAATATTAATTCTATCAGGGCCAGGACTTTTATCCCCATTACAGCTCTTGATAACTTCAATTACCTCTTGTTCTCTGAAAAGCCTTGTGAGCAATTTGTTTTCTTCAACTGGTACAGACTTCTTGATCATGTCTATGCCAATCTTCGGTCTAAGTTTCTGTCTGCATTCATACTGTTTCTTGTAAGATTAATAGATTGCCTCTTTTACTTGCCTAACATTCTGGGACCATCACCCATCCACATATAGTCCTCTAATCTCATTTCTCTTTTGCCTGCCCTTGATGGATCAATGAAATCCGTAGAGTTCAAATCTCCGTATTTAAACCATTTGAATTTTGCTTTCTGATTCAACATCCTTCTCTTCACTTTGAGGTCACATAGTAATAAAGCTTTCTCTCTATTTCTTTGCACAGTCTCTTTCTCCTCCAGTCCGATCGCATCGTTGATCATGTCCAATTTCATAACCTCATTAATCCGATTCTCAATCCTATGATCTAAATAACCACATACCTTTTGGCTCTACTCCTTTAGACCCCTTTTTCAATTTTTTTTACACATGACCTCCCATCCTGTTACTACATAGTTCTTCTAATACTCCTCCCCTGAACTTTTAAAATTTTCATGATCTAGCCAAGCATTTGTACTACGAAATAGTTTGCGCCCCAATTAATAATTTTTTTATCCAAAATAATCGGCACACGGTCTGATGCTCCCCTTTTAAGATCTCACTGATAAACTTCTGGCCACTCCAATATCCATTTCCTGCTAAAAAAAACCTATCCAGCCTACTCTTACAAGTCTCATAAGCTCTGTAGCAAGTGAAAGTTTTTTTCGATAAGAGGTAAATCTATTAATTCCGATTCTAAAATGAAATTGTTGAATCTATCAGAATTAGCTCCTTGTCTTCTAGATCCACTACCAACTCTTTCCTGCTTTTTTTCTTACAGCGTTAAAATCTCTAGCCACACAAATACAACAGTCACCTACCTGCTTAATAACAAGAATAATCATTTCCCATAATTCTGCTTTTCTTTACTAGAGCAAGACCCGTAGACATTAATCAAGCATACTTCAGTCTCACTGCTAATCCAACTTCCATTCACTATCAAGGCTCCCTCCATATGCCACCAGCAGCTACCTGCTAAGGTACTCAAATTTCATATTGTCATAATCCCACCCGACCTGCCTTCCGAAGCTTTAAAAGTATATTGTAAGATCATTCTGCCTCCAATTTCTCTACAAACTTGCTTTTCTACTACGTCCATCTTTGTTTCTTGTATCATACCAACATCAAAATTTCCTTTTCCAACCACTGTCTTATTTTCTCCCTCTTACCCTTAAAATCCAAGCCACAACAATTATAACAAAATATCTTCATAAAACATACTTTTTCTCCTTACTCCCTTTCTTCTCTACTTCATTCCTTTTAATTACCATTATTTTAGTAGAGTTTATCATATCTTAGTAAAAAGACATACTGATCATCGCTATTTTCACCTAAATTTTAGTGACTTTTTGTGCGTATTCTCGTACTAGTTTATCAGTTTTTTGTATATCTTTTGGTGGTATTTTGTGTTATTATGGAAATATGTGAAAATGAACTTAAACGTATGATTTTCAGGTAAAAATGGATTCTAGATGCGAAAAGAAAGATGGAAAAAATGGAGCTTAATTCGGAGTTGAAAAGAGGGAGAACGAGCCAAAATAAAATTACTGGTTATTGTACCAACTCGACCAGAATCCCCAAATCGAGTCGACCTCTGTTTTCGAGCTCGACTAGAGTCCTGAACTCGATTCGAGCTCGGTTAAAAATTAAGTTTTTGATCAGCATGCATTCTAGATGCTTCCAGGCCTATAAATACATCAATTTGCGTGATTTTTACAGAGGAATCAATTCTAGATCAGATCTTCACCTAATTCACACCATTCTTCACACAATTTTTCCTCCATTCCATCTCTCCTTAATTCCATTCATTTACCCTTGAATCCATCCATCCAATCCATCATCCAAGTGATTAAGGAAGCAAGAGGGAGTGAAGATTACAAGAAGAAGAAGAAGGAGATCACCATTAAAGAAATTCAAAGGGGGAATCTATTTCTAATATTTGTGAACTTCTTTATAGTTTTGTCATGGGATTAGTAGATACAATTGTTTATGTTGTTTTCTCTAAGACTATGATAGGCTAATCTCCTTTGTGATATTAGCTCCATGATTGGTGTTGGATAATTTAGTTTTTATACAATTTGATTTTAATCTTAGTTGGGCATTTGTGTTATTTCTATCATTGATGTTAATTGCTTGATTTATATACCATAATCAATGCCAAATTTTGGCCACATGATCCAAAGGTTTAATGGTAATTAACTAGGGTATAATATTTTAATAGAAAATAAGTTATGGAATAGGAAGTGGAATACCGAAGTGAAATAGGGGATTCAGACTGATTAAGGAGTATTATTATTTAACGTATAGTGGGTAGTTGTATTAGTGGGAGTGTGGACCCCATAATTTATGGTGTACCCCATCATAAGAGGCACTCACCGCCCTTACCCTGGGGATTGGTGGAGGAGGTAAATCGCAAGATGTGCCTCAAGTGGCTTATACGGAGGACTCACTGTTTAACAGTGCTTGCAAGGGGCCAAATCCATGCAAAAGGCAGGATTCGAACCCCACCCTGCAGCTACCAGCTCAGTTGAAAGGTCTTTCCACCATCACCTCTACCACTTGAGCTATGCCTTGGGAGCATGTGGACCCCATATTTTAATTGTATTAGTGGTTGTGTATGGGTTCAATGTGTGTAAAAAAAATATGACTCGAACCCCAAAATGGAAAAAAGGAACTTTTTGAGTGGAACAGAGAGGGAGTATATTAGTGTAATAAATATTATGAAATAATAATATAATGAATGCAGAATATATATTTTGACATTTATATATACACTTTACTTTTTAGTAACTCTTTTGTGAGACATGTTATAGAAAGGACGGGTTATGAGACGAGTCTACCCATCATATCATTTATAATTTAAAAATCTAATATATTATAATTATGATTAGTCAAACCTTTATCTATACTAATTCCTAAATTTATGGGAATAATTATGATTAATCAATGCCATTATTTTTAGTAGTTCCTAAATTTATGGGATTTCAATTCATTTAATTTTTTAGCATTTATTATTATTATCTGGCCTCATCAGTGCTCGTGTACATTACATGTGTTATAGTATGTCGTGGATGGGTTATATTATATAATTTTTGTGTTATAGTATCTTAGCTGGTTATAGTTTCGTGGATGGGTTGTAGTATATAATTTTTATTTTATTGTGTCTTAGGTGGAAGAATATTTCAGTAGTGTTATAGTATATCGTTTCCATGTTATTATGTGCAGTATATGTTTTATAGTATTTCAGCTAAAAGAATATTATATTTCTTTTATAGTATGTCAAATCCGCATTGTAATTTGTAATTTTTGTGTTATTGTAGCTGAAATAATATTTCATTGATGTCATAGTAGTCGTTCCCATGTTATAGTATTTTATGGTTGTATTAAAATATCTAATGTAAAAGTGTATTGCATATGTTTTATAGTATGTCGTTTTCGCGTTATAGTATGTCGTCGGTCAGCTATAGTATGTAATTTCTGCAGTATGGTATCGTATGTTAGATGAAAGTATATTTGGTTGATGGTGTAGTACATCGTTTCCTTGTTATAGTATGTCATATATGTTTTATAGTATATTAGTTACAAGTGTACTCAGTTTGATTAGTCTGAGTTATTGTAAATTATTTTCGTGTTATAATACGTAAATATTATTGTAAAGTGTTATGACTACGATGTAATGAAGAAGGTAGTTCATCACGGTGTATGTTCGTTATAGTATGTTGGGGATCGATTATAGTATCTAATTTTTATGTGTTATTATAATTAGATGAAAAATGTAACGTCATAGTAAAACCAAAACTGATCAAACATTATATAAATTTAACAACAATAATTTTATGGAGAAATACAATAACAGAACATGGATCCAAGTTAACAATACAAAAGGTGTAGAGATTTATTGAGTGATAAATCTAGAAGAATTACAATCTTTCTTTTTCTCTTTTTGGATTTTAAGAAATGAAATTATCCCTTGTCACTAAAAGAAATCATACCTTGCATGACGAAAAAATTTGCTACGCTCAAGTTTTCATTACTTTTTTTCTATTGAAAAGTGACAAGTTATATTTTTGTCACATAAACCACTAGCAAAAATGACACATTTTTTTGTGTCATTGTTTATCATTTTTTCGTCACTAATTGAAAATATTCATGACGCTAATATGAAATTTGTCACAAACACTAAAAGTTTGGGAGAAAAACATTTGATGACCAATATAGTAGTGTGTTTTGTGACAATATGCAGTGTCATGACAAGTATCTTTCAATAAGTGTACGTCATTTGTCATTAATTTTTCAACACAATTTTGTGACGAAATGATTTTGTTGCTAAATTTATTAATTAATGACAAAAGTTATTAATTTGTCATTATATTTTTCAATTGCAATGTTGACATGCGAATACATTGTCATTTTATATTATTGGTGACGAATGAATTTCGTTCCTAAAAATATATTACACTTTAAGAATTTTATTATTTTAAAAAAGCATTAATTTTAAATTATATCAATTTTTTTTCGTAATTCTTATATAATAATCCATTAGAATTTCGAGAAAGGGTACTTGTTTGGACATTTTAACTATTTTAGAAAGATGTACGCTTTGGATGAAAATGAAAATGATGAAAAGAAATGTTCGACTAAGGTAGTAATTAATTTAAAAAAAATCCTTTAACTAAATATTACATTTAAATAATTAATAAAAATATAATTTTTTATATTAATTAGAAAATTTACATTGGTTAAAAAATCCATTGTATGAATAGCTAATATTTCAAAATTTAAATATTTCCTAAAAGTTTATAATTTTATATTTTTTTAAATATGTACTAAAAAATATAAAAAATAGATTATCACATATTTGAAAATTTTATAAAAATATATGGTTAATATATTATTCTATTTGTATGAGACCGTCTCACGGGAAGATTTTTATGGGAAAGATAAGAAGTGATAATATTTTAATTAAAAGTGATACCCGTATTAATGAAAATGATAGTGGTGCAATTGATTATTTAATGAAATTTAATTTAAATGGATGAAAAATTAGTTATGGTTTAACCTTTTTATTCACAATTTTAATTTGAATTGATGGCAATATATCTACCATCTACACTTTATATATTTTATCTTTAAACTCACTATTTATTAAAATATTATATTTATTAATTTTCGTGGTTAACCGGAATGGAGAGAATATGTCATTACTATTTTACCTCTTCTAAATTAATTATCACTTCATAATAAAATATTATCAGTATTCTGTTATATTATTAATTGTTAAGAAAATAGTTAACTACTAGGTTATAACTTGTAAATTTGGAGATGATCAACATTATTTAAATTAAAATCTGCTCATATTACGTCATTTTCATATATGATAAATATATTCAAAAAATATACCATGTATAAATTTATAATATATCCGACAAGCAAATTTCCAAAGCCAATAACTTGCTCAATCGTGATATTACTGCGAACTAAAACTTGGCATCAACCTAACAAATAGAGAGACATGCTATTTAGTAGGTTTCAAAATTAAATAAAAAAATATGTTGACTTAATCATACAGAGTCATAAGTCCATAAAAAAGGCACGCTTCAAAAGATTGGAAAAACCAGCAGCATTTCTCTTACGGCGAAGAACCCATTAGCATATTAGCCTAGTGTCCAGCAATATGGAAGTCCAGTCAGCTTTTAGCATATAGGCTGGCAAAATTGCATTAATCCCAGCATCAGGAATACCCCCAACATCACAGCCAGAGGCAACAATGCAGCAAGACCAACAACAAGTTAGATAATCGATCAGTAGGAAAATGGATGCCTTCTACATGCATCCAATCATCATATAACCCATTAGTAAGGGATCGGAGCATAAACCCAGCAAAGAAGAACTAAAGACAAAATTCAACAGCAACAAAGCAAACTAGAAGACAACAAAACCAAATTATACCAGCCTCAAATGCACCAGGACAGGAGGTCATAGCATCAGCACAAGAGACTCACTTGAAAAAATCAGCAAGAGAACAAATCTGCAAAGACAAGTTAAACAAGTAGCAGCACAAACCAAAGAACATCAGTCACCACAGAAATAGTAAATAATCTAAGATGAGCAAACCAGAACTAAGACCTAGAAACTAGCTAACAGAGCCCCAGCAACGCAACCGAGAAAACCAACAACAGAGCAACAAACACAAGCAACCAAAAAGCCATCAAAACTCAGAGAAACCCAGCAGCATGAACTGAACACTCAATCAGCTTAGTGTTGGATTGCATACTAGAAGTCTAGTTTTAGTATGAACAATGTTATAATAATTTATTTGAAATGAGAATCATATGATCAAATGATTGCGTCTTTATACTGTAGATAATATGTTGTGCGACAACATGCAGAAGATCATATTATCGGTTTTCTTATAAAGTATAAACAGATGCTCACAACCGAGATAGACGGGGGCTCTCTATCGGGATGGTTGTAGTGTGATTTGGTATTAGTTTGTCTAGACTATAGAATTACACTAGTGCACTTGTATGTATTGAGCAGGACCGCCTGAGATCGTTCGACTTATACTGACTTATAGAAGAACTTGATCTCTATTATTATGGATGTTCGTGCTCTTAATCCCTATACAATAACCTCGACATATAGGGCAGTATGTATTTCATTGATTCATCAATGGGTGAGATTTACATGTAATTAAATCAAAAAACTCGGTGAGTTGGGAAGTAGTGCTGTCTCTATGGTGTGTTGTTGATTGTAGAAGGAATCCGTGTCCATCATAGGTTGATGATTGATTAGCCATAATATAGTGGGCATGACCAATTAAAGAAATTATCGAACCACAGGGAGGAAGGTACTAGAGTTTAAGCGATCTCAAGTTTATCGTGATTTTATAAGGACGACGGAAGAGAGGATAGGAGCAAATGAATGCAATTATGCTAAAGCAAGAAATAAAGATAAAATGAATGCAAAGATAAAATGGGTTCCAAATGATGCAAGGATGAGATTAACAACAATCATGGCATAGATAATTAAGTAATTATGCAATTAATTCTAATCTCTCATGGACAAGGTATAGAAGCGATCACTAATTCCACCTAAACTCTCTCTCGAGATGGATAGGATGTAGGCCCTCAACAAGGCTCCCAAACACACATAGGATCGAGACAATAGCAAACACCTCCCACTAGGTACTAATTACTCTATGAGTTCCCTAATTAGGTACTAAATCATAAGCAATATTCCCTTTTAAGGTACTATGAATTCACTAATTGTTTGGGTCTCCTCATTTAATCAACCAACCTCTCGATTAAGCTAATCAAATGTTCTATCAAAGGGTTCTAAATCTAGAAGGATATCTCTATCTCATTTTAAATTAATGCACATGAAGTGTATGATGAAATGATTCAATGAACTATCCTAAACACATAATTGATTTCTCAATCTAATCACATGCCCATGACAATTAATCACACAAATCATCATATACATCAAGCAATCAACAATCAATGATAGAAATAACACAAAGCCCATTCAAGATTAAAATCAATTTGCATAAAAACTAAATTATCCAACACCAATCATGGAGCTAATCTCACAAAGGAGATTAGCCTCTCATATCCATAAGAAAATTAACATAGACATTAAGATCCTTACAAAACATGATCAATCTATAAAGAAATGCACAAAAATTAGAATTAGATTCCCCCTTTGAAGTGCTTCAATGGAGATCTCCTTCTTCTTCTTGTGATCTCACTCTCCCTTGCTTCCTTGATCACTTGGATGGTGGATTTGATGGAGGGGATCAAGTGTAGATGGGTGGATGAAGAATGGATGAAGATGATGGTGAAAAATGGAAGAAATGGTGTGTGAGGTGTGTGTGGAAGGGATGGAAATCGGATTTTTTTATAAAATCTGAATGGAGGGGTATTTATACTCCTTGGGAGGCTTCTAGAAGGATTCTGATTTTTTTTCTGATCCCTGACACGACACGAGTCGTGTGGCGCAACACGGCCATAAGGTGCCCGTGTTGCGTGAACTGATGCTCCCGCACGGCCATCGCTTACAGGCCCGTGTTGGCTACACGGGTCGTGTGCTGCAACACGAGTCGAGCTCCGCAACACGGCCAAGTGGTGGTCGTGTTGGATGAATAGATGTTGCCGCACGACCATTCTGGACAGGCCCGTGTTAGCTACACGAGTCGTGTACTGCGACACGGCTCGTGCCACCGACACGGCCAGTCGTGTTGCTGCTGCCCTGATTCCTTCACTGTTTTGGCTCGTTCTCCCTCGTTTCAACTCCAAATTGAGTTCTGCTTTTACCTACATCTTCCTTATCCTATTTAGCATCAAATAAAAAGTGAAAATAGTAGGTTTACGTTCATTCACACACATTTCCATGAAAACACAAAACACAACCAAATAACACATAAAATACAGATAAAAATATACGAAAACACATATAAAAAGACACTAAAATCTAGGTGAAAATATCACTCATCAATGATGTTCCCTTGAGGAGCTCATAAGGATTATCATGTAAACCCTGCAGGTGGATTTATTCCGGCATGATAATGAGGTTGAGTGGTACTACTCTTGGATGAGATATTAATTAATAGAGTTGTCAGTAACTTAATTAATTAATTAATGGACATTGTATATCTTAAACATGGGGAGACTAACGGACTCATAATAAGGAGTCCATAACGTAATTATGGGATTAGAACGGTAGTGCTATAACAATATTTTAGTGGTACATATTATTATTATTGGACTTAAGTATAAGCTTTGAGCTAAGCTTGGATACTTAAGCCCAATGGAGGCCCAACTCTAATTTCTCCTCCTGGTCCCTGCTGTAGCCTATATACAAGTCATCTCAACTGTCCAGAAATCCTAATCTATGAGACTAATCATGCCTAACACAGTGAAGAGGGCGAGGGAATAGCAGAATGGGAAGATATCAAAGATCGTCGCTCACACGACGTCGAGATTGGACTTGGGAATATAGCAGAAGACTGGAAGGTTGTTTGCTGTTGCTGTCCTCCACCTTCTACGATTTTTATAAAATCGTACAGATCTCAGAATTCAATGTGTGATACACTGACGGAAAGCCACGAAAGAGAGGATCGTTTTAGCGTATAGATCACTCAAATCTGACATCGGATGAGAGAGTTATGCCCAAAATGGTGAGGCTGCGCATGCTGATGGTAAGAATCCGTCTTCTTCAACATACCCTGGTGAAAGGTAATATGTTTCTTGTTTACTTGCTTCCGCTACTTGTTAGAAATGTATGGAACCCTAATGGGATACGTTAACCAAATAATTGAATGCCAATAATTGATATCAGAGCTTCGGTTTCATGGTGAAGCATGAAACGTTAGGCTAGGGTTTATGTTATGTACATGATGTTAGGGTTCTAGAATTTATTTTCTTGTTGGACACCCTACTTTGTACACGATGGCACACATGTTGCATCATTAACTGGAAGCAACGGGAAAGGCGGCGATGCATGGTTCAACAGTGGCTAGGGTTTTGCCAATCCCACACGGCGATGGGGCGATGGCTGCTGTTAGTCGTCATGATATTGGCTGAATAGTGCGCTGGTGGTATGGAATTCATCTTGACTCAAACTGGCATGCAACGCGAAGCACCACGTGAGGCCGGCGGATGGCATAATAACCTGGACTGGCGAATGGCATGACAGGTTATACTATGATGTTGCTGTGAAGCGTGCAAGCTCTTATTTCCAGCGGCGACTGGTGGTGCTCGTTTAGAGCCATAGCCAACCATGGATCGCTGGTGGAACATACGAGCGCAGCAGGCTGCAGTATGGCAGAAACGTTGTTGGCGGCGCGATTCAGATGTTGGGCGATCTGCAGCAGGCTCGAGCGAGTTGAACAGCATTTCGGGCGAGTTTGTGAAGTGGCTGGAGAGAGTCCTCTTGATGGCTGGGTCGATTCTTCATCGTGGCTTGCGGCGCAAGGTGGGAAGATAGCACATGATTCACGCACGATGGGGCGCAGGGATTGCTGCACGAAAGTGGGCTGGTGCGCACGATGTCGAGTAGGAAGACGGGCCTAGCAGTACTTCCGGGCGCATCTGTAGCACTTCCGAGCAAGTCATTGCTATTCCGAGTGGGTCTTTATTGTTCTAGGTCGAGTCTGATCAGATGGCACGGAGCAGCATGCATTTTTTCAGCATTGCTGGGTGACCTGGTAGGGTAGCGTGTTGGCTGACGGGTGAGTAGATTGCTTGTCGACCAAGACACGCTGGCGAATGAATGGCACTCGGCAGCATACACGTTTGTTGGCGGGCGCTAGGGCACATTGGTGCGGAGCATGGACGCCGTACAAGATGACTGGCTGGCATGGCAGGCGGGGGTACTGTGATGGAGTGCTGGCGGGCGGGCAGCCTGCGGCGCACGACATCCATCCCTTGCCGGGCATAAGGCGCACGATGGCATAGGGTGCACGGCACATTGCTGAGTGCTGGAACTCATTACCGAGCATGTGCCGTGTGTGCAGGCGGGGATGGTGCAGACTGTCGGGCGAGCAAACAAGGGCACACCTTGGGTGTCGAGCGAGCTCCGAGTGAATGTTGCACGTCAGCATGTGTTGGCACACGGATGCAAGATCGAGTCGTGCTTGCGGTTTTCCAACGCAAGGTGTGAACTGCATAAAACCGCGCACGGTGTATTGCACGGGTCGTTCGCAGGTGCTGGTCGTCGGGATTGGAACCGTGTGATGGGCATGGCGCTGGGAGAACTGCAGTGTGATGAAGTTCTTTCAGGTATTGGATACGGTGGAAGGGCAGCTAAGTGAGAGGATGTCGGACAGGGTGCCAGAGTGGTGGAGCAAGTTGGCGGGCAAATAATCTAGAGAAAAATTAATGAAGATCAACTTCTGATTTTCTGATTAGGTTTCAGGTCAAACCCCGCATAGTCGCAGCTGCTCAATTTCGTGATTGGTGGCGAACAATCGAATTCACTGTTATATAATTGCATTAATTGATTTAATTATCTAATTATTATTATACAATAGAAGTGAGAGTCGGAATGGGAATGTCATACACATGAAAAATGTGAATCTAATTAGAAGAACTTACATATTAGTGGATCAAGGTGGAAATCATGAGTAGATGATTGTCCTGCAAATCTAAAAAGCTATAATAAATAAATAAATAAACAAATAGATATTTATGAATATAAAGTGAGTACAAATAGAACATTAATAATAATAATAAAAAAGTAATGGAACCGGGAAAAAAATGAATGTTCTAGATTTTATGCTGCCAACAATTTGAGTCAGGCTACTAAGAAAATATGCTATTAATTTATGGAAAAATCAGAATATTAAATAAGAGGGACAGATAAATCATAACCCTTATAGCCACGGTAAGCAGTCTTCCCACTGCCTCTACAAATAAACCTAAAATTTTAAAAAATAAATAAAAATAAATCCTTGATTACCAGTCGCGCGCACCTCTATGCAGATTACCTGCGAATTCAGATTTCATAGCAAAATCCATTCAATTAGTGACAGATTTTGTTTTTTCGTTGCAAAATTAATAATTATTAATAAATTTAAATATTTATTCATTTTAGCGACATAAAATAAATTTCATGGCTAATATTTATGATAAATTTTTAATATTTGGTTGCTAATATTAATAAAACAGATGATCATTGCTAAATTTTGCTATAAAAATTGATTTTTTTGTCATTAATATAATAATTTATTTAAAAAAGTAATAAATGAATTTATTTTAGCGAGATAAAATAAATTTCATGGCTAATATTTGCCATAAACTTTTAATATTTTGTCACTAATATTAACTTTTGCGACTAAACTAATTATCATCGCTAAAGTTTGCTATGAAAATTAATAACTTGTCGCTAAAATAATTATTTATTAGAAAACATAATAAAAGAATTTATTTTAGTGACATAAAATAAATTTCATGGCTAATATTTGTGACGATTTTTTTAAAATTTGTCGCTAATATTAAAATTTGCGACTAAATTGATGATTATCGCTAAATTTTGCTGTAAAAATTGATATTCTGTCGCTAAAATAATTATTTATTAAAAAATAATACATAAATTTATTTTAGCGACTAAAAAAAATCATGGCTAATATTTGCAGTGAATTTTTAATATTTTGTCGTTCGTATTAACATTTGCGACAAAACTAATGATCATGACTATATTTTGGTATAAAAATTTATTTTTTGTTGCTAAAATAATTATTTATTAGAAAAAATAATAAATAAATTTATTTTAGCGACAAAAAATAAATGTTATGGCTAATATTAGTGATGAAATTTTATATTTGGTCGCTCATGTTAACTTTTGTGATAAAACTAATGATCATCGCTAAGTTTTGCAATAAAAAATGATATTTTGTCGCTAAAATAATTATTTAGTAAAAAATGATATTTTGTCACTCATGTTACCTATTTTATATTTTATCTTTAATCGCTAAATAATTATTTATTAAAATAAAAATAAATTCATATAATATACGGGAAAAATTATTCATTATTATTAATGAAAAATTCTTAGTTATACTTCTAAATTAATAATTCTTACTAAATTTTACTATAAAAATCTTATATTATATAATTTGTTAGTGAAATAATTTTCCTTTTTTGAAAAAAAAAGAATGAGTATATTTTTTAGTTGAACTGAAAAAAAATGAGAAACTCTTCTGTGAGACAAGTTTTTTGTGAGACGGGTTGACTCATTACTAAAGTATGCTTATTATACAGGTAAAGTATGCTTATTTATAGTTAAAGTATGTTAATAATGAATCATATTATAACACCCTAAAATCATACTTTAATTCATCATTTATTATATTTTAGAAAACATACTTTAACAACAATTAAACATACTTTATCTATATAATATGTATATTTTAACACGTCTCACAAACCGTCTCGCATATATAATGTCTCACAAGAAAATTTGTCTTAATTATATTATTTCCTCACATTTAAAAAATAATTTTAAATAACTTAAGGAACAATATATTTAAAATATAATTTAGTTTAATTTGATTTTGCAATTTTTTTTTAATTTCATTGACTTTTTAAAAACACCTGTTATTCCCGTTTGTGATTTTACACTTTTTTTAATTTGTTTTTATCTTTTATGAAAGATGTTACAATTCTTTTTAAAAGATATTGTAACTTTTTATTTATACTATAAATTATTCATGAAAAAATTTATTCCACCATAATAAATCACTACAACAAAAAGCTAGGTTTTGAGACACTTTTATTTGAGATACTTTTATTATGTGTCTCTACTTATTTTTGAGGCACTTTTTATGAGACATTTTAATTAGGTGTCTTTAATTATCTTTTGAGACATTTTTTTAGACATTTTAATTAAATGTCTTTAATTACTTTTTAGACACTTTTTAAATATATTTTATATAATGTGTCCCTAATTGTTTCATTATAATATTTAATATTTTTATTTTAAAATATAATTTTATTGAGACACTTAATTCCTAAATTTGATTATTTATACTTTATGAGACATATTTTTACACCTCTAAAATAATTTTATTAATTAACACAACAACAAATTAAATGAAACTTTTAATAAATAAAAGTGTCTCATAATGTATATAATAGGAAATTCATTTATTAAGTGTACCATTAAAGCATAACATGCGTAAGTATGAGTTTTTTTTTTCTTTTTTGCAGAAGGTATAAGTATGAGTTAGTCGTGTATTTATATTAAAATCCTTTTTATTAAGTTAATTAAGTGTCTTATTTCAAATGTGAAAAAGCAGAAATTCTGTCTTTCACGCTTACTTCTTCCTCTCACTTCTATCGATCGTGTAACTTAGCTTGCTAGATCATCAATCAATGGAGAAATCAAAGACAACGGCGGGAGGAATATGAGATTCGGTGCTCATCGCATCCATGGAGATCGGTTATGACAGTGAACATGCTCTACCGGAACCCTAGACGAAGAGTCCTATAGGCGATTAGATTCTATTTCGAGCCCGACGTCTCTACACACATTTCTGAACAATTCAATCTTTGTATTTATTTGGTAAATCCCAAACTTTTGCCCTAATTTTTTTTTTTGCTTCAAGTCCCCTTTTTCAATCTTCAAATCGACGAGACTGTAATTAATTTTCTCAAATGGAGTTCCATGACCAATGCTTTGTGTTGTTCGGTGTTAGGTAAAAAATATGTGAACTTCCTAGAGCAAATGACCCGGCTTGTTATATCAAATTGAACTCATATTCTATCAACATTTTCCTATTAATTAGACTTTTACTTTGAAAACTTCATTGATCTATGATAGTATGATGATACATTGATAAGTTTGGACACTATTAGTGAAAAGTTTTACGGTTCATCTGTAGATGTTGGAGGTGTCTTCTCACTACCTTGTTGCAATGTCACTTGACCTAACTTATCATGCATGTGTGGCTTAGTTTTCCAATGGAGGGGCCTATCCTCAAGATTTGACTCTCATAACTAAAGTATATCTTTTATTTCAATCCATTAGAACTTTTATTTATCTGCCTAATCTAATTACACATTTTTGCCTTGGTAGGCTCGTCATAATGCTCAAAATAATTTATCCACACTTCTAACTAGATACCATCATGATTCTCCTGCTGGTGTTTCAGTAAGTTATTTTCACTGTTAATTCATTTGATTTATTTACTCGTTAAATTACTCAATGATTGTGTAATTATTACTCCATTAAGATTTACCATGATTGAAAGAGATTATGCTCTTGAAATATGGCGGCTGCTTGATCCTGAGGTACACCTGATTAGCTCTAAGCAGCTACTGGATCCTGTTATATGTGTCAAATAAGGTGTGTTCTATAGTCTAATAGGTGTGTTCTACCCCTCAATTCATTTACTTATACTTTTTAGTTGTGCCTTTTATTTTAGGGGCAGGGGAATCTATGCTCAATGTCTTCTAGAATGGCAATTATCATTCAAAAATGGCAATGGTAATAGATGATCATTTAGAGGTGTGGGAAGATAAGGACCAGCCTTGTGTCCATGTAGTTCCCACATTCACTCCATATTATGATCCTCAAGCTGAGGTACCTCATATTTATCTTACAGTATTGTTTTAGATAGTCACTTGTACTTGAATGCGTCCATATTGATATAAATATTTTGTTATCTACGAAGAATATCTGACAATTTTTATGAAGATGAAGTTGTGAACTTACCTTGCTCTCCAGATGTGAGCAATCTCGTAATTTATGCTTTTCAGGTGAGTGCACTCAAAACTTGGTTTCTTATTAATTGCTGCAATCTTAATCAATTAGTAAGAATCTTGATTGAAATCTATTTTGAAGATTGCTTTGTCAGGAACCTCGTTTACGTTGTTACCAAGATTAGGCTCCATTGCAGTAAAAACATCATTAAAATGTCATCATATACTGTAATTGCTACTCCTTTTTGCAGAGAAATTGTGCGAAGCTGTTTGATGTCGGCACTACTTCATCTCTGATAATCTATCATTCATTGTGGGTTATAGATCAATCTTTTTTCCTGTAAATTTGTTATAAGTTTATGATTTGAAAACAGAGATGCGCTTGTTGTACTCCGAATTAAGCATCACAAACTAGTTCTTCTATATTCCAATAGATCCCAAGCCAGATCATGCTGTGCAGAAGCAGTGTCTCCCGCTAAGTGTATGATCCTTACATATGTTTTATTGTCAAGTTGTATGCGGAGGTCCTTAGTCTTTTGTGCGACATAGTTATGAAGTTGTATGTATAATTTTTCTTTTTAATTTTTGCTTAATTATGTGTTTGGATTTTAACTTTCAATGTATATTTTAGGGTGATGGACCTAATCAAGTTGATTGAATTGAGTTATACAAGCAAACTCATTAGAACAAAGATAATGGTTGGACTGCGGGTGCCGAAGAGATTCATGTATGAGTTTTACTTCTTTTTTTTCTAATGCTAAATGTTATATAGAGACAAATGTATATTATTGTTAATGCCCTTTACTTTTGTGTTTGTGTTATTTTAGGAGAAAAAGATGAATCGTTTTAATGAATTGAAGCATATTTTTATGTCTGTAGCTTTGACATCTTTGTAGGAAAATGAACGACTAATCGATAAGGCGGGAAAAGAAGTCAAGCGTCGCGAGGAAGGAGGAAATGCGTCTAAATTTTTACTTTTTCATGTTGCGAATAAATGGAATATTTCTATATTTCCTTAGTTTTCTTTTTAGTTTTAGATTGAGACCTTTTTAATTTTGAGTTATTTGGGTTTGAGATACAATAATTTCCTTATTTCATTGAATACTATAATATTTAGCATGTGGAGACTTTTATATTTTTGAATATTTTGATTGAGTTAAATATTTTATTTTTTATACGAGTTTGTTTTCAGTGATTATTTTTGTAGGTAGGAAATGAAAAATATATAATATTTTTCAGAATAAAAAAAATATTATTGGAATTTAGTGACAAACAAATTAATTTCATCACAAAATTTGTGATAAAAAATCATTTATAATATTTAGTTGAAAAAAAATTACTATGAAAATAAATATTCGTTGCAAATATTTGCAGCAACCATCAAAATTTTGTAACAAAATTTTTGTGGTGAAATGTATCAATTTTGCAGCAAATTTTTGCAGCCAAAATTCAAATTTTGTCGTTAAGATTTGGCGGCTTTATATAGATATTCGCAGCAAATGTTAGCCATTAAATAAAAAAAATTGTCGCTAATATTTTGCGATCTAATAATAAAATTTTGTAGCAAATATTTGCATAAAATTCATAATTATTGTCGAGAAATATTTGCTACAAAATAAATCAATTTGTGGCAAAAGTTAGCGGGGAAATCATTTATTCGCCGCTAAATGAAATTGCGACGGTAATATTCTCACCAAATTTAGTGACAACAAAATTTATCGCTAAAATGAATTAGCAACGAAATACACTACTTTCGCGACGAAATATTTTGCAACTAAATCGCCGTTTTATTGTAGTGCTAGAGCCTTCGATGCAACTTTCTCGCTTGTGGATTGAACTCAAAAATATTTATTATTGTGCTTAAAAGATTAGTCAATCCATATGAAGCTAAGTATATGAATCAAAATTCCCCATAAATTTCAAACTCAATTGAATAGCCTCAAACTTTCCAAAACTGATTCCAATTATTTATTTTATTTATTTTTTCTAGATTCACCAAAAGAAAGTAACTCTGACTATTATATTATAATTTTAAACACTACAAAAACATAACCACTAATAATGTCCAGTTGAAAACCTCAAACTTCAAGATCTTATACCTGTAAAACATAAAATTTCATTATATAATATATTAAAAATAATTTTCCATTTTCAAAGACACATTAATTTAAAAAAAAATATTTCTTTGGTTTACTTCCAACATGTATGAATGACATACAATCTTAAGGAGCATTTTTCTTATTCTAGTGAGAGAGAAGCAATGAGAGGTTCTCATGAATCTAAATAATTGAAGCAAAATATGGAACTTCAAAGAAGAGAAGTCTAAAGCATCTCAAGAAATACACTCCAGAAGTGTATTGAATCCTTACCCAACTAATATACAGTGAAACAATTGCGAACTTTTCAGCAATTTAGGTGAAGCAGGACACATTCTGAGGGGAAAAAAAATAGAAATACCATATTTATATTGCATCGTGATTTTTAAAAAAATATATCACTGAATAAAATTAAGAAACATCATACAATGCTCATTAGCTTCCCATATTTATAAGAGGAACATGAGCAAAGAACAGACAAAAAGATTTAGTTTGTATTGTGAATAAGTTAACTATCGCACAATTGCAAAATCAATCCATATTAGACTATATAACGACCAGATTCTTTAAAATATGCATAATATATGGGCATAATGCAACATAAAAAGGTTATATGTTCATATTAAAATAGTTATTTGAATATAGTTATTTCCCTTGTACCTCTTTCATTTTCCTTAATAACATGAGGCGTGATCTAGCAAGCCTTACGATATCTTACTGCATCAAATAATTCAAAGAAAAAAATGCAATGAAAATTGCTATAATGAAATACTTACAGTTTAAAATCAAACTCCAAACGGCCATTAAAAAGGAAAATAATTGACAAATTACAAATTTAGCAGAATATAAAGCCGAAGAAATAATTTTTTTAAAATCTGAAAAGAATTGTATTAAGAATCTTACAGTTTTAGTATGCTGACAAACGTAGTTGTTTTCATATACCAGTTGAGACACTTGTTTCTGCAACCTATCCTTCTCCTTCATCAAGAGTCTATTCATGGCGGCAATTAAAAGAAATATATTCAAATTGTAGAATTTTCAACATTAAATAATCTGTGCAAAATTAAATGAAAGATTGATGTGCAGATGAAAAAAAGAAAGAAATCATTTTAGATAACAAAAAGAGAAATATTAACCTTTTAAAAAAGAAGATCATGTAGTACAATACATGGCCTAGGAATCGCTATCGAAATCCAGCGACGACACTATATAAACTGGATGCAGAAGCTCTCCACATTATTTCTCCACTGAAATCCACAAACAAAAATGATTCACGGCCTGTGATTACTCTATCTTCACTAAGCTTAAGATAGAAATGAGAAAAAAGGCAAAAGAATAATTTAATTAGTATCAATAAAAATTTGAAGCTTATATATAGTTGGAATGACCACACCATGAATAGGCAGTGAACTTGCCTATTGCAGTGACAGATGAAGTGTATGTAATAAGTTAGATTGTTTAGAACGTGACACTGGATTTCACTTCTTTGTTCAATAAAGATGCAGGTGCAGCATCAGCCCCGCCTTTAGAGCCTTTTCTCTTGCCTCCACCAGCAGCAAATGTTCGGCGGCCTACCACTCCCACCACCTCCTTGAAGGTGGCAATGCTACTCAATGGTCTCACCAGAGTACTTGACATACCTAGACAGCTGAAGTATACATGTTAATAAATATCTACTAAATGCATATATAGGTATAACCAATTAACATCATATGTTACATGTTTTAAAAATATTGCTGCAAGGTGAATGGGGGCAAAACATTCATAAGATATGAGCTCGAAAGCCATTGGCACGGGCAACTCTAGTAAAACTTAACTTAATTCCACATAATAGCGAAAAAAATCATCTAATGATAGCACTCCAAGAATATTCAAGTTATATACTATGAGCTGTACACTATCAAGCAGCTGGGTGTTGTGATCCTATATAGATAATTATCAAGTTGCTTCAATATGCACAGCAGAGCCTTAATAACTACTTTCTTGAGAGAAAAATCACATCTTGTAAAGAAGAACCAAATATTTATGCCAAATAATACCAAACTCACAGGAAACACAAGACATAACATTGAAAGCTCATATAAATATAACTAAAATGTTATCCAATCCCACAGTAGTGTGGATTAACAAATGACTATCCAAGATCATCAAATGACAGAACTAATGGCATTTACATATTATTACATTACTTTAAACCATCAGGCGCAATAACATGGTTCTATAAGAGCCCAATGCTGAAGGCAGAATGCACATACAGAAGAAATAAATCAGAAGACTTCAATAGAAAAAATCTAAATTGCATAAATAAAATAAAAACCACATTTTACAGTCCTAGCACTATAACCTCACCAATTGAAATATTAAATTTCTCAATTTGTCTGTAATGTAATTCCCTTTCCTAGGATTTTTTTCGTCTACACTAATCATACCTTTAAATCCAAAATTTAATGCCACCCAATTAAAAAATAGATAGAAAATCGATACCTTTAAATGAACTTCACCAACGGGCTTCAAGGCTTTCGATGATGAACTGTAGCTCCCATTCCTATGATGATGAACTGCTGCTGCGAAATCCGCCTCATCAATTCTTCCCCAATTACTCTTGATCCTTTCTTAGTTTCCTTATTAACCAGAATTCTACCAGGCCCATGGATCTTATATTAACTTAATACCACATCTTGCAAAACAAACCATCTAGGCCTCCACCCTTTACCATACACAGTAGAAATGATGCATAGCGCCAGAACGATTTTGTCAAAGAAGAGATAGGGAAAGAGAAGAGGGAGATTTTAAATATTTATATTTGAATCCAAAACTAATCTAAACAGTAAGGGCAAATCTTTCAGAGAATTGGAGACAGATGAGGATTCGCGATAATGAGGAAGGAGAGACTGCACAAATGAAAAAAAAATAGGGTTTCAATAGAGTTTTGTTCACGACACTTTCTTAATTTACAAACAGGTCCAAATATTTTGTGTAAATTACAAAAAATGCACTGAAATTTTTATTTAAAATTGTGAAAGGATAATCAACGGTCTAGATGAGATGCTAAAAAATAAATGGACATGATTAATCAAAAAAAGTTAAAATAAGTAAAAATTGGTCAAAATTGAGCAAATCCATTTTGCTTTTATATTATTATAGATTATAGATAGATATAGATTTTAATAAGGGCGACTTTTAAAAATATACAATTCTGAAAGTTTTAGATCAATACCACCAATTTTTCTCTCTCCTATGAATATAACTTTTCTGGACATTAATACCCCTGTATCTGTAACCTTGTCGGCTACCATAATGGTGGTCTACATGGCTACCAGCATAGCATCCTTGTTGGTTTAAACTCATTTTAACTCAATTTTAATATTTTTCTTTTTCTCAAAATAGATATAGTCCATTACGACCATATTAAGCCCATCATGCATCCGTACATTAATTATACAATATTAATCTCGTAATTAATCGACTTGAAATAGTAATAGTACCTTTTTCAAACGTCAATCCACTGGGTATCTGGGAGATTTTACAGCTGCTCCTCACAACCAACCACGCACCCCGCAGTGTGATGGTTCAATCCCGTTCCTTCAGCGGACCTCAGCACAACCCTGGTTCATTTCCTACAACGGGTGTACAGGATGCTGCTACTGTTTCTTGTCGAAAAATATGGAGATTAAGGTTGCAGAAAGTAATGGAAGGTTACATAATTTGGGCAGTAGCCCAAGATTATTTATGTATGGAATGAAGAATTTATTACACACTCATCCTCACAGAACAAGAGGAGATAACTCCTTTAGCTACCTATTGTAGCTGCCCTCAGAACACTCATACAAGAAAAAAAAGATAAAATATTTATTTTAGAAAGAGAAAACAAAGGGGAATAGTTTATGCCTTCTGCTTTCTCAGCTCTGCTATTTATAGAGGCTTTCGGATGTGAAATTTGGATTTCAAAGCCTCTTTACTTTGGCTGACATCACTGCTTACCTTATTGTGCTGGCATCACTGCTTATGTCATTCCCATTGGATTCCAACCTTTGCAGCTGGCTAGTCCCTTTTTTTTATTGGATGCCTTCTTGAGGGCCGTCCTTCTTGTCAGTCACATGTCTCTTACCCCTTCCGAAAGGTCATCTGGCTCTTGCTTTTATGAAGATTCATTTGTCTTCTTTAATGCCCGATGACTCTCCTGGCTCTTGGGTAATTTGAAGAGATTTTACCCTCTTCTTTCCACGTGTCTCTTTTGCTGGAGGCGGATCAGCGGGTCTGATCATCCCTATCCCCAGCCTTATACATTTTCCAAACTCTGGCTCTGTTTGGGTGGAACAGCTCGAGCATACCTTGTTCGTCCATTGCCCAAAATGGGCCATGTTACAATATCTCTGATGGGTTTGTTTACTCACTGGAATCTTATTTCTCCAAAGAAGGTCTTGTTTTTCCTGGAAGACCTTCTCAGCAAACACTATCTTCTTCCCTGTTAAAGTATTCAACAAAAAAGACCCATTCAAAGACTTATGCTCAAACTTGAATGGGAACTTCACCTCCACCATTGCTTTGATGCAGGCCTACAAACTCCTCGCTCTTCGCATAGAGATATGCTCTTAAGAAAATGTAGAAACTAAGATTGGTTCCTTCCCCGAAGACTCCTTGATCCTATTTGATGCTGAAACATCGGGTCTTCTTAGCTTGATGAAATGAAAGGCCTCATGGTTGCCTTTGCCAACTGGTTCTGAAGCCGCATTGGTGAAGTAAATCTCTAATACATCGCCTCTGGATATAGTTGCGTTGTTTTCCCATGCCTTAAAAACCTTTTTTCCCAGCCAATCTGGAAGTTTTGTAAGTTCTGGGAAGCTTGGTGCAATAGTATAAATTGAGGCTAGTGCCCCAAAATCATACCACTGCTTTACATCATTTGGATTTGAGCCTTATCTCATCCAAACTCGGGGGTATTCCCCAGATATATCCACTCGGCATTTCTCCAGTTGGATTCCTTGTCTGATGTTTAATTTCTCCCAGCTGGCCTGATATTCCTGACAATAAGAGAAATCAGCTAAGTTAATACCAATCTTAACAGTGCATGTCATCGGCCTAAGGTTGATTTCTCCCTCTTTAACCCTAGAGGTGCTGGGTTGACTCGTCGACTCTAGATGTGACTCTAGGTCTTCGATTTTTCCTTGGACCAGTTTATCTTTTGGAGGTTCCAATCTAGGACTTGTGCTAAGGGTACTTGAATCCCTTGCTCTATGTTTAGAGCCCCGTTCTTGACTACTCTCCTTTTGTCGATTGCTATTGCCATCAACTGCCCGGAGGAGTGGCTCTCGTAAGGACTCGAAGAGACTTACATTATTGTGAATACAAACTCGTATGCGATTAGACACTTTGGTCCGATCGTTTTCTTGTAATTTTCCAGCACGCGTTGCATTGAGTGCTAGATTCTCAAATTCCCTTTGGAGCAACTCCAGGTTATCCATTAGGTGCCTTGAAAAAGTCAGGATAGAGGCTATTTCAGCTCCCTCCATCTCTTGTCAGGAAATCTGCCAAAACATTATCAACAGATTTAATAATGACAATATTAAAATCATAATATTGGCATTCTGCTTGCCATCTTAATAGTCTAGCATTTTCTGGTTTAGATTCAATTTTATTTTTCAAAAAGGCTTTGATGCTTGTGTTATCAATTTTAAGGATTAATTTCTTCGCGAAAAGAAATAGTGACCATTTCTTGAACGCTTTTCGAACCGCAAAGAACTCCTTTTCATTGATGTGCCACCTCTTTGCTTCATTCTCCGCAAAGAGTCCGCTACAGTATCTGCATGACACTTCTCCTTCGGGTGAGGACTTAGTTAGAACTTCTGCCCACCAATGGTCACTCGCATCTATGTAGAGTACCAGTTCATCCTCGTCATTTGGTATTGCAAACTTGGGGAGCTTCTTGCAAACCTCCTTCAGTTGTTTAACCATTGCTTGGTGTGATTCCTCCCATTTGAATTTAGTATCTTTTTTCAACAGAGGACTGAACACCTTCATGTATTGTGCCAGATTATTGATGAACATTTCAGCAAAGTTAACAACATCTAAGAAGCTTTGGAGTTGCTTCTTGTCCTTGAAATCTTCAGGAAATCCTTGAACCTTTTCTACAATATGGGGTTGTAGAATAATTCCGGACTCATCGATCTCGACTCCAAGAAACTCGATCTGTCTTGTTGCAATTACTGCTTTCTTTTCAGAAAGCACGAATCATTCTTTGTGGCACACTTCTGAAAATACTTCCAAATGCGCCAAATGCTCCTTCATATTCTTTGAAGCTATGAGGATGTCATCCACATAAACAAACATGAATGAGAAATAATCTTTGAAAAGATTATCCATCTGTCTTTGATATATCTGGGGTGCATTCGCCAAGCCCATAGGCATGACATTCCAGATATAATGGCCTTGTGGTGTGGAGAAGGCTGTGAACTTCTTGCTTCCTTCTTCTATCATAATCTGGTAGAATCCAGATTTGCAATCAAACTTGGAGAATACCTTGGCATTTTTAATACAGTTAACCAAGTGTTCCCTACTTGGTATATAGTATCCGTCGAATTTCAAGATGTTGTTGATCTCTTTGTAGTTGATCACAAGTCTCGGCTTCCCCACTTGACTTCTCCATGATTTCGAACCAGAAATCCTGGACTGCTGTATGGAGATACTCCTAGTGATATCAGCTTAAGGTCCAGGTGTTCCTTAAGTATTAGCTGCATATCCTTTCGACCCTCTTGGTTCATCAGGATAGGCTTGTATCTCACGAACTCATGCTCCTTTCCTTCTTTACTTTGAGAGAGGCTTTGAGCTTGTTTTTTATCCCACCAGGCTAGAGGATCCTCATTGAAATTCCTATGTATCTTCTTCTTGACGTCCTCCAAAGATGTTTGTTCTTCAATTGTGACGTCTCTCTGTAGGCTTTCTCCCAAGCTTGCTTTGAGAAGGTGGATTGTGTTTTCCTTTAATTTTTCCATCTTCCATCCTCCTCTAGTCTCGGTTCTCATTTGAAGAACTGCTTTGCCATATCTCCTTCGATCATTCATCTTTGGATGGCTAAGTTTTCCTTCATCACCACGTTTGCTGCGAAATCTGATTGGTATTTTTCTTTGGAATGCATTACGCAGTCTTGGTGCGATGATCTTATGTTCACAAAGAGTTGTGAAAATAAGCCTTCTTGTTGCGTTTTCTTGGGTAAAATACTTGAATGTCTATAGGCAATTATTTCCTAACAGAATATCTACTCCGGTATCATGAAAATATATTGGTGAAGTTTTTACTTTCTACCATGGGGTATGATCCGCTCCTCCAATCATGATCTCCGCTTGCTTGATTCCTCTGTTAAGGATTAGCACTTTGTGAGAAATCTTTTCCTAGTACCATTGGCAATTCTTCACCTGAGTCTTTAGGAAAGACTCCTTCTTTTTTTGTGCAGATATCAACTCCTGAATCAATGTATGCCGCAAAATACTCTACACGATGCTCCTTATATATCATCCCAACAGTGATATATATTGAGAATGGACTTGTGGCCATGGGTGGATCAGAGCTTATAAGCCCGAGCCTCTACTAGTAAACCTTGTATCTTTTCCCCTTGACCGTAAACTCCATTTCATCTTGTAGTCGTTCCCAAGGTTTGTGATTCTCGAGAAACTCTAATGCCAATACTAGTTGCTCTGGGAATCTTCCTGCAACTCCCTCGATTATCAGCTCAAGATCACCAAGTTTGAGCTGTCCTTGGTATCTCCCAGTTGTTGGTTGTTGAAGATAATACAAGATATCACAAGGAATAGAGTTTTCCTTTTTAGTGATATCGAATATTACTTCGACTCCTCTCCATCCTTCTGGGCATTTCAGTTCACCTTTAGTTGTGAACTTTTTCGGTTCCTGGATTACCTCCACGATCAGCTTCTTTCTTGACTTCGTCTGAGAGTACCTCCAAGCCATACTTTACTGATCCTTCCTGGCTCATAGTTAGGAATCTTATGAACCCTTCTTTGTCCAGCTCCAATGCACCACCTGTAATCTTCATGTCATTTGTTCATTCATCGATAAGGTCTCTCTGTTTTTTAAGTCGTGAGTACCGAGGTTCAAGATCAACCCGTATGGATTTATTGGTTCAAGGTGAGACTGACCATATGGGGTGTGTGTAGATTAGATCCTCGAGCTCGGCTTGCCCCTGTTGACATTCCTATTGCCTTCATCTTGAAGTTTCCTGATTGTTGGAATGTTTTTTCTTGTCTTGCCACCTGGACTCCGTGTGATCCAGAGGTTCCTTCATTTTGGCTCCCATTGTGTCTGATGGCCTGTGTCTGTAGTTGTGAGCTTGATATCTCTCCAACATTCATCTTGAGATCTACAATTAATAGTCCTTGGAAGGACTCATATAGATCTTGTAGATCTTCAAGATTTGCTCTCTCCATCCGGGGATGTGGATTCTCCTCGAAGGATAGCAATCATCTTCTCGCCTTTGGATTTTGGCTTTATGACCTCTGTCATCTTCCCCTTTTGATGTAAAAGGGGTTCTAGTCCGAAGGTTAGTGGTAACCTTCCTCCTGTCCTTCTTCCTGTCACCTTGGTTTCTAAGGATTTTACTTGTTCTATCAACTTTATGATGAGGTCGAGTTGCTTGTTCTGCAACTTCTCCACCTTATCCATCTTAAGGCTGATCTCGAACATCGTCTTAGACATGCTCTGATAATATTCTCCAAAGAATCTCACCGTATTCTGAAATTCTCTAAGATCTTGGTTCATCTTAGAGTTATCTGCCTCGATCTCCTTCCACTCTGTCATTCTGTCTAATGTGAAAAGTGATACGGCTTGCAGATCTCTCTTGGACCCTAGTTCGGGCATCTTCTCCATTGCTCGTGTCTAGGGACACGTCCATGGATCTCGGTGAAACTTTGAAGTTCCACTATGTTTTTTTATACTTCTTTGGAGTATCTTATCTCCATCTGGCGTAGTTCCTCCAGATGTTCTTCCTTAGTGTGATTGGCACGAATATTTGCCAACTCCCTCCTTTAGTTTACACCTTCCCAATATCAGTCGTCGTCCTCATATTCTTTCTCTACGTATTGTCTATACAACACACAATAATATTGTTGTATTGTCTCATGATAGTTAACAGGTCAGAAGTTCCTGTTGCTCGAGCTTTGAACATGGCTGATAGACCTGTTACTTTCGAATGTCGAACTTTCATTCGAATCCATATATATTTGAAACTCTCCTCTCGTTAAGTGAAACTCTCCACGGGTTCGCCTTAGGTGATGGACTATATTTTTAAGGGTCATCCCCTACGGAGAGCTGCACTTCGGGACCATATGTCACGTAGTAGAGGCTCGGGGCTTTTTACAGGCTCTGATACCATTTTGAAGCGTGAGGAATATGAGAAAAATTAAGTTGAAATGAAGCTGCATACCGACATGATTACCTATATGATTACTGATATAGTCACCTACATGGATACCGATATGGAAAATTTTGACAAGTTGACCCGTTTGACCGGCTGACCAGGCTGACTTTTAAAAAAAAATTTCTGGGGCAAAATCGTCCGAAAATTGGCAAATTGGTAAAATTGATAACTTTTTTCCAAGATAGGCAAAATTAATATTGGCATGTTCATTTTGTATACTTTTCACAATTACCCTTTTAATAAATCTTATCAAATAATCTTCATTCTTCATAATACAATATACGAATATTTCTTTTTTTTATTGTATACTTTCTTATCTTATTTGCCTATTACATGAGCCCTTATTTAATAAGGACAATATAGGAGTTCTTGTCTTCTTTCGGTTGTATAAAATTCGATTTTCTCTTAAAAGATGTGAAATGGTGAAAATATATACATATCGTGTGACATTTTTATTGCAGAGGGAGGAATTTTGAATAATGAAAATTTGACAACACTTTTTTTTTTGAAAAGAAAATATTGTATTAAGATTGCTGGAAAACAACCAGCTCTGATTGATAACAGAAGGACGGAGAATCCGTCTAATGAAATTCACAAACATCATTACATTTGGCAAAATAAGCAATAGAGTGTGCAACAAGATTACGAGCACGTGGTTGCCAAAAGACTCCTTCAGGGTGCAACGAAGTAAGCAATGGCATAATATCTTGGAGAATCGGAATGCAAGATGAAGGGCAATCCACCTCATTTCTAGCAGCGAAGATGACCGACGCAGCATCGCCAATGATAAAAAAGTCTTGAAGGTTGAGGTGGGAGGCTAACTTGCAAGCTTCCCTGAGGCCAAGAAATTCTGCAGTAATGGGACAAGTAATGCCATGGAAAGTCTTTGCAAAACCATGAAAGAAAGTGCCATGTGGGTCTTCAACATACACTCCAATTGTCATTTTTAAGAGTCGATGCAAAATTGTTCCATCAAAGAAAACTTTGTAGCCAGTAGAAGGGGGCAAGAAATTACCTGGTAGAGGATCAGAGGAGATACGTTCGGGCCAACTCCTAGCATTATGAAAGTCACAGAGAAGTGCAGCAGAGTAAGTCACAAGAGAATAGCAATCCATTGCTTCACCAGAAAATAATTTGCAGTTACGTTGTCACCAGATTGAATTGCAAATGACTGTAAAGTACTCATGTAAATTTGTATTTCCCAATGATAAAAGATCTCTGAACCAAATATCACATAGTGTTTGAGAGAATTGAAAGACAAATTGATGAAGACCTGCAGCTTGCCAAACCCTAGTTGTAAAAGGGCAATGAAAAAATAGATGCACAAGAGATGAGTCCAATCCATCACAAAACAGATATGAATTTCCCACATCGATGCCTCGGCGATGAAGATTATCAGGAGATGGCAAAGTATTAGAGCAACATTTCCATAAGAAATGGTGAATTCTACCAGGTATTTTGAGTTTCTAGAGGTGCTTCCAAACTAGATCGGATCCCAAATGTGAAGAACTTTCTGAGTTTGAAAAGCCCAGTGAAGGAGTGTTCATAATCAAGTGATAAGCAGATTTAACCGAGTGTCGACCATTTCTAGAAGGATGCCAAATCCATGAATCCGGAGAAGGAGTATTACGCAGAGGCATTGCAAGAATGAGATCAGATTCATCAATAGAGAAAATACTACGAATCAAATGTAGATTCCAACTTTGCGATCCAGATTCAGAAATAATCAGTTCTTTGACTTTCGCATTCAAGGACAGGGTGTTGCAGGGGCTGGTAATCCGATAAGAAGATGGTTTATCAATCCACAGGTCTTGCCAAATACTAGTGTTGAGTCCACTATTAATCTGATGATGACTTCCCAAAGCAATGATCCGTTTACCTTCCAAAATGCTACGCCATGTCCAGCTTGGTTTTGAGCCAAGTTGGGCATCCAAAAATGAGGATCTTGGGTAGTACTTAGCTTTGAGGATTTGAGCAAGGAGATATGAAGGATTAGTATGGAGTCTCCAAGCTTGTTTGCTAAGCATCGCAATATTGAAAGCTCTCAAATTTCGAAAACCAATACCTCCATGAGATTTAGATTTGCAAAGTGACTCCCATGAAGCCCAGTGAATCTTTCTGCTAGAGAGAGGTTTTTTCCTTCCAGTCATCAAGTATTTTCTTAATGCGATCTTTAAGAGTGAGAAAGATTTCCCTATTATTACGCCCAAAATTGAAGGGAGTCCAAGGTACTTTTGGTGAGAGATAACCTGACTTGTCCAAGTTAACACGCTGACCAGAGGCTCTTTCAAATAATTGAATAGCATTCTTTAAAAATCCTGCCTCTTCACAAGAAGCACGACTAAAGAGGAGTGTATCGTCTATAAAAAACAGATGAGATATAGGAGGAGCAGATCTTGAAACCTTGATTTCCTGAATTTTCTGACAATAATGCAAGTCTTGAAGAATACAACTGAATAATTCTAAGCAGATGATGAAAAGATAGGGGGATAAGGGATCTCCTTGGCAAATTCCGCGCTGAGGAATTAGATTTCCAAAAGCATCTCCATTAAGCATAAAAGAGAATAAGGTTGTTGAAATGCAAGTGTTGACCAAATGAACAAATGTTTCTGGAAAACGCATCTTCTTGAGGACAGAGAGGATAAAAATCCATTCAACCCGATCAAAAGCTTTGCTCATATCAAGTTTCACTGACATAAGACCTGTAGAACATGATAATTTATTCTTAAGAGCATGGTGAGTTTCATAAGCCACAAGGATGTTATCAGTAATAAGCCTTCCAGGCACAAAAGCAGATTGAGATTCAGAGATCACAGAAGGAAGAACCATACGTATCCTGTTAGCTAGAACTTTTGTGGCAAGCTTGTAAATCACATTACACAAACTTATAGGACAAAATTGAGAAATACATTCAGGCTTTCTGGATTTAGGAATCAAAACAATAGAAGTATTATTAGCAATCGTAGGAAAGATGTTTTTGTTGAGAAAATCAAGAACAAAATGAATAACATCGGGACCTACAATATGCCAATTTTTCTAAAAAATACAGTATTCATACCACCGGGGCCTGGTGATTTATATGGGTGCATTTGTTTGAGTGCTTTGAGAATCTCATCACTCGCGTAAGGTTACTGGAGTAGTGATGCTTGATCATCATTGAGGCAGTGATGGAGTCTCCCAAGGCAGTGGGCAATATCATTGGAAGATGGGTGGGAGGAGGTGAAGATATCCCCATAATGATCAGAGATAATTTTTTCCAAATCAGCCTTATCAGATTTCAAATTTCCAGAAGGATCACGGAGGGACTCAATGTGGTTGAATTCTTTTCGCTTTGAAGCATATCCATGGAAGAACGAAGAATTTCTATCTCCCTCTCTGAACCAATGTTGCTTAGCACGTTGTTTCCAGTAAATATTTTCACGATCAAGAAGGATATTGAGCTCATTCTGTAGTCTGACCAAAAGATCCCTGTTGACTGGAGTAGTAATTCCTCGACGGAGTATTTCAATATGTTCTTTTATCTTTGCAATTTTGTGTTTAAGCTCATTTTTTTCTCTTCCTCCCCAATGCATGAGGCCAACAGCACATTTCCCAAGAATGTTTGGAAGTGAGTCAAGAGAACTATCCCAATTATTCTTGATGATCTTCTCACATTCAGAAGATTTTATCCACATGGCTTCAAATCGAAAGATCTTTCGTTGAAATGAAAGAAGGAGTAGCTTTGTGAGAGTCGAACTCCCAATCTCTCATTACCTCATCTATTAAGCAAACCACTAGGCCACTTGTAGATATATTACTTTTATTATATATATACTAATTATTTTGAAAAGTTCAGGGGGAGCAGTGCGCCCCTGAGCCCAATGTGCTCCGCCCCTGGTTCCAAGTAAACTTGTAACCATGATAATAGGGGTGTCAACGGGCCGGGTAGTTAACTACCCGGACCCGGCCCGTTTTTGGAGGACCTGCCCCGGACTCGCCCCGTATCTATGAGAGAGCAAGAGTTACTACACTTGGTCACTGATTAACGCCACTAATATAAAGTTACAGTTGCATCCCTAACTATTTATGTTGAAAACTTGAAAGAATTATCCAGGAACAAGACTGAACTTTTGAATTTCTACATCTGTGTGAGTGATTGGAATTTGGAACTGATTCATAAACACAGAAAAGCCTCCAAGAAACAATTGAAAAAATGGGCCCCACCTCATCAGAAAAGGACATTGCTGCTAAACGACAAATACTCCTAAATACTTATAACCTTAAAATAATAATACTCCAATAATAAAAAAGAAGAGAGAGAGAAAGAAGGGTAACACATACGATAGCCATCAATGGGTGCTGGTGGGTGGTAGCGTGCGTCTTTATTGTTTACTTGTTCTGTAGTATCTGGCGTGAAAATATTTTTTCCACCTCGAAATTGCGATTAAGTATTTTAGGAGACCATTACTATTTAGCCAAGAATCGAATCTTGTATATAACAAAATAATACATTTAAGGGAAGGGAAACATGCCCAATTTCATCCCAACAGTTGTGTTCTTTGTTCCTCCAAGTATTGGCAGCAGATCCTAAAGGTCCCTCTCCCTTTCTCTCTCCCTCTTCTCTCTCTCTTTCTCTCACTAGACTTATATATACGCAGACGAGACGAGCTCTCTTAAGTTCTTTTATGTGGGTATATTGTAAAGGTTTTTTGCTTTTGGTTTTTTCAAAAAAGTTGAGGACTTTATCAAGGGTTGTTCTTGATTCGTCTTTACTGTGGTCTGGATGGTCCAAATATATACTGGGTTTTTTAATTTTTGTGGTTTGATGGATGCATGTGAAGTTTGATGTTTGACCAGTTATTGTTGCTGCTCTTTTTGGGGTTTTAATTTTATTACAGCTGTTGACTTTTCTTGTTAAATATTTGGTTTTTTTACTGGGTTTTCCCTCTAGTTCTGTTGATTTTCTTCTGAGTGTATAGATGGGTTTTCTGGGTTATTGGCTTGAATGCATATCTGAATCGAGCAATGGAAATAGGCCTTTTTTTGGCTCAAATTATCTTATTCTTGAACAACAGTGTTTGATCTTTCTCTTATCAATTTGAATAATATTCTTTTATTTTTTAACAGATTACTATATTTTTAATTTCAGTCTCTAGATTTTTGCTACATTTCGTTCTTAGTAGGTAGTGAGTTGTTGTTAGGTGACTAATCCATTAAATGCATGCTAATGCCGTACATTGAAAACCCACCAACTTTTGAGATATACTTGTAATTGATACATTATTCAAGATTTTATCATGTTACTGATTGTATAATCTCTGTGTTTATGTTGAAGCTGCATAGCTTAATGCTGGAAATTATATCTTAAAAAGTCTTTTCTGTGTATTAGTGTATAATAATATCTAAAAGCTGGTATTGATCCTTCTTGTTTAGTCTTAAAGACATATCTTAAACCTAGAATTACTGATGGCCTCTTTTCTTTTCTTGTGTAATATTTTAGAAAACAACATAGTGTTTATGTATTCTTACCTAATAATGAACATACCATTTTAAAGAAGAAATGAAACAAGTAAACTAAATGATATATTATCAAACTAGTCTCAGTTTTTCCTAAATTGCATCATTAGAGTTTGTTGTTGGTGGAAATCATTTCCACCTATCTAGAAGTACATTAAAAGAAGGTTTTGTCTAGTTTCATCTGAATCTTTGAAGAGATTATGTAGTCACTTATATATATCGAACTTGTGTCTTATGTTTTTATGATTGAGATGATCAACCGCATTTCTCGACTTTCCCTCAAGCAGTTAAAGTGATTCTACTTGCTATTCATGGAACATACAGTTTCAAAAGGTCATTGGTAATGCATCAGGATTCAGCTACTTCATGAAGTGATGGCTGTATGACTTCAAAACTTCATTGTTAAAAATATTTGTAATTGGATGCCCTTTTCAATGTTGATTGTTCTTTTTTTTTTTTTTTTGGGTGGGTGTGGTGGGGGGTTGAAATTTGCAGGAGCTAAAATTTTCAAGATCCAAAAATCTTAGTTTTGAAGTTGAGTACTCTGCCCAAGGCGGCCCACCTGGTGTTCAACTACAAAATCAGCACTGCTCCTCCACTGAGTCTACCAGTCTGTCTTCTGCCATGGGAAAGGCGAGTTCTCAAGATCAATGCACGTCATCGGAGTCTGGTAATTGATTTGATTAAAATCATGATTTAGGTTTCATACCATAATATGTACTGTCATTGTGTAATGTAAAATGTCTGCTTTATGTAGTACATGATGAAAGTCATCATAAACATTGCCAAGATATGAAAGCTATTCTGTTCGTCTGCAATCCGGAGATATCCATCAATGCCTCACAGACTGAAATCAACCAACCTATTGTAAGTTGTTGGCTTGTAATTTTATTAATCAGCTTTGCAGCTTATTTGATCCATAATAACTCCCATCTCATGTGCAGTTCCCATATGCTTACTCTGATCCCTACTTCAGTGGATTATTTACTGCCTACGGACCACATAATATGGTGAGTGTCACCTTTTGCCTTCACATCTTTCATGTTGTTTCGTCAATTCCACCTCTTCCTCGATCTTATCAACTTCTGTTTTTGTCTGCAAACTTCATACTTATATTAAATTACAAAGTTAAAAGAGCAGCTAGGAATGGTTGGAAATGAGATGGTTGAATCTTTCTCAATCTCTTGTTTCTCTTATGGTTCCACCATCCTTGCTGCAAAAACATCGGCTAAGATTTCATCGTTTGATGATGTTCTGAACCTGTTGTAAGAAAAAAGCTTCAAATCTTAAATCGAATTCTTTTAAGTTGCATTCTTTCATTGGCTTCATCAGTACCTTTTGCTTTAGATTCATTAGTATATCTTGTTTAGATTACCTGAATACTTGATCAGGTACAACCGCAGGTGATGCCAGCAGCCTGTGGACGTGTTCCACTGCCCGTTGATCTTCCTGAGGATGGTCCCATCTATGTCAACGCAAAACAGTATCACGGCATACTCAGGAGGAGACAGACACGGGCTAAGCTCGAGGCACAAAATAAACTTGTCAAATCTAGGAAAGTAAGTTAGGCGTGTCCATATACCACAATCTCGAGATAATCTTTTTATAATAATGTGTTATTCATAGCTCTAAAATCAGCTATATTTGAAACATCATCTAATAAAGCACCTCGTTATGCAGCCCTACCTGCATGAGTCTCGACACCAACATGCTCTAAATCGAGTGAGAGGTTCAGGCGGACGATTTCTCACCACAAAGAAACAGCAACGTGATTCTGACCTTCTAGCAACCACCTCTCAGAGTTTGAATTATGGTGAGCATCAAAGTGAAGCTAACAAGTACGCTGCTTTCTCTGCTGCTGATGCCGCGAGGGTTTCCGGTGGTGATGCTATGTTGCAGCAGTCCGATGGGCGGATCTCAATCATGTCATCTCACGTGGCTGTTCCGATGCAAGGCAGTGGTGGCCTTGTGTATAATGGGAATCGCCATTATGCTTCCGTAGTCCGGTGAGGAGTCGAAAAAGCATGCACAGACGCCCACCGGCATGGCAATTCATCCTTGGCTTTTGTTACTCCACCCTTCCAGCTTTTTCTGCTTCTTCAAGAACATTACAGAATGTCTCCTTCTACTGATGATTTTCTGCTACGTCCACTGAACCTGATTGTTAGGATAAGAACTTGGTTTCAAGAAGTTGTATGTTGGGCTTTTATATTTTGTTTCCTACAACTTTGATGTTTTTACTTATCTATCTACCTGGCTGGATTGGTTTGCAAATAGATTCTAAACTTATTTAAAGGGGAAAAATCTACATTACCCACTTTAAATATTTCAATCTCTGTTTTGCCCACTAAATTTTAAAATATTCCATATTGTTTACCCACTTTTTATTTTAATTTTCCATTAATACTCCTCGTTTAACTAGGGGAATACAAAATCTGCATTGCCCCACCCCTTTCTTTAATTATAAGACTTAAAAAAAAAATTACCAGAATTTAAATTATAAAAAGAGATTCTCTTGTGAGATGGGTCGATCTATTACTAAAGTATGCTTATTGTATAATTAAAGGGGTGAGTCTTGGGTGAGACTGTCTCACGGATCATCTTATGTGAGACGTATCATCCATAAATAAAAAAAATACTATATTTTAAATTAAATAAAAAAATACTTAATAAAAAATAAAAAAGAAGGGCCTGTAATCAATTAATTAAGAGACGTATTATCCATAAATAAAAATAAGTATATTTTAAATTAAATAAAAAAATACTTAATAAAAAAGAAGGGCCTGTAATCAAATTATAATTAAGAAAAGGTAATTGAGATTTAGGAAGAAACGCGCAAGCGCCCTATTTAATACTCCCTCTGTCCCATAATATTTTTCTCATTTTTCTCATTTGTTTGTCCCACAAAACCTTTCACCCCCCCATAAAAGAAAACACCACTTTATCCAACAACCTCAAAAGTTACTATAATTTCAAATTTGCCACAAATTTTTCACACACATATCATTACTTTATATTTTTTTATTACCTAAAAATACTACAATATTCTCCAAAGTCAATAAAATTGGTCAAAAAGTGCAACTTTTCTTAAACAACGTGAATAGTAAAGGTGAAAATATTTCCGGGACAGAGGGATTACTACTCCATTGAAAGTTTCTTTTTTTTAATAAAATTATTTAGTTAATTATTAAAGTTTATTTTTTATTTTTAAAATTTTCATAATCAGGTATCACTTTTTATTATAAATGTTATCACTTTTTACTCATCTTATGAATTGATCCTAAAATAAGTTACTTGATTGATTATTACTTTTTATTAATTAAATGTCATTTTATAATAAAATTATTATCACTTTTTATTTATTTCACACATGGTTTATAAAATAGCTCAATAGTATGGTTATCACTTTTTGTTTATCATATATCACTTTTTATTAAATATACGATCACTTTTATTATTCTATTGATTTGTTCGTGAAATAATTCAATTATACGGATATCACTTTTCTATGATTAGGAATCATTTTTTTATTAAAAATATTATCACATTTTATTCATTCTATAAATTATTTGTAAAATACACTTTGATAATTAGTTATTACTTTTTATTAAAGATGTTATCACTTTTCGTACAATGTTATCACTTTTCATTTATATTATAAATTATTCATGTAATAGTTCACAGCACTCTTATCATTTTTCATCAATTGAGTATCACTTTGTATAAATTAATAAAAAAATAAATTTAATTAGTAACAAATTTAAATTACTTTTATAAAGACTTAATTAATTTACTTTTATAATTAAATTTTCAATTTTCTAATTTGACTACAACCAAACAGGCCCTTAAAAATATAATTAATGGGTTAATGGGTGATCCATCTCACATAAGGGGATCCGTGAGACGGTCTCACTTAAGTCTTTGCCTAATTAATTAAAGTATATTTATTTATAGTTAAAGTATGTTAATAATAAATCATATTATTGTAACACATTAAAATCATATTATTATAACACTCTAAAATCATACTTTAATACATAATCCAACATATTTTAGAAAACATACTTTAACAACCATTAAAGATACTTTATCTATATAATAAGTATAGTTTAGTGATGGGTCGACCAGTCTCACAAATAACCTGTCTCACAATAGACTTTATCTTATAAGAATATTTTTCCCTCTCAAGAAAAAGGAAAAAAAAAAAATCTTAAATCCATCCCCCTCACTCCACCACTACTCTTAAATATGCCTCTTTTAAAAGTATTTTCGTGCCTATCTCTTGGAAGAAAAGTCGCTATTACTTATTCCTTACATTTGTAACTTTAGTAATTCGCTGTTCCTTATTCCTTCCATTTGTAACTTAAGTTTAGTTAATTTTTTAATTATCTTATTTAGTAATATAAATATTTACTTTTTTATTTTTTAAGATTTTTATTTGATGTATTAAAATCTTAATTTCGAATGTGATTCATGGTTACGCAAAAAAGTGATAACCATTTAAATGAATTATTTTTATGAATATGTTATAGGGAAAAAAAGTAATAATATTTGTAATAAAAAATAATACTCCATATGTTCAAGAAAAAGTAATATATATCAATTAAATTATTTCATGTACGAAGAATTATAGAAAAATAAAATGTGATAATATTTTAAATAAAAAGTGATACTTAATCTAGAAAAAGTAATAATTATTTAATAAATTATTTCATGAAAAATTAATTTGACAAGTAAATATAATTATATTTATAATAAAAAAATGGTATTTGATTTTATAAAAAATTTATAATCATCAAATGAACTATTTCATTTTATATAAAACAATATAATACTCCATCCGCTTGATAAGTGTCCGTTTTCTTTTTGCACGTGGATTAAGAAGTACAATATTTTAAAGTTTAATGAGGTGAGTGAAATAATATTTTAATTTATAGTGAGTAGTTGTATTAGTATAAAATGTGGGCCCATGTGGGTTGAGTATAATAATATAATTGTGTGTGTCACATCAACCCAAAAAAGAAATTAATACTTTGCATTGGGACGGATCAAAATAGTAAAATAGACACTTATCAAAGGGACGGAAGGAGTAAGTCATAATATTTTAATATAAAAGTGATAATCGTTCAATTAAATTGTTTCATTAACAAGTCGTAGTAGCACAAAAAGTGATACCTTATAAAGCTTATGTGATCATGCATTATCAATTGAACTATTTCTCATAGTTAAACAATTTATATAACGAATAAAAAAATGATAATTTTTTTATTAAAAGTGTAATACTCCCTCCATCTGGTCCAAAGATATCAATTTATTTATTACACATGAAGTAAGGAGTATTATTATTTAATGTATAGTGGGTAGTTGTATTAGTGGGTGTGTGAGTCTAATATTTTAGTTGTATTAGTAGATGTGTATGAGTCCCATGTGTATAAAAAAAGAAATAAAAAATTTGTTCACTCTTTTTCTTCACTCACAATAATGATTACCCTCAAGTGTAAGTGATCAATTGTACAACACGCGTGACCAAGTTAAATTATCGAATTCAAATGATTAAGGCTAAACATATTACCACACAAATATAATTTGCATTACTAATAATTAAGACAAAGTAAACTTTTCTATTTTTGAAAATTATTAAACTAATTATGCAGAAAAATAAATACCAAATAAAATAAATAAAAATAAAAACCATAAACAATTACAAGTGCTTCAAAAGAGAAGATAAGATAGCTTTAGGAAATTCATTTTAAATTGGTCAAAGTAATTCACTAGAAAATCGGTTAGAATTCTTGCAGATTGTTTAAAACCTCAGATGCAAAAGAATAATTCACACTCCATTTCTAGATACTCCATGCAAAATTTCATTAAAGACTAATGCACTAGACTTCTCTTTATATTTTTTAAGAAATAATCTGAAAATTCCCACCTAACAATATAAGAAACCAAATTCTCTAGCATGATAATTAATAGATATATTAAATGTTCAATATTAATTATCCTAAAAATTATATGGTTAGATCCATTTATTCATAATAAATAGACAAATATAATCACTCTACAACACAAGCAACAATTACATTAATACTCCTCGTTTAACAACCTAGGGGAATACAAAATCTGCATTGCCCCACCCCCTTTTTTAATTATAAGACTATTTAAAAAATAATAATTACCAGAATTTGAATTATAAAAATATTTTTCCCTCTCAAGAAAAAGGAAAAAAAAATCTTAAATCCGCCACCTTCACTCCACCACTACTCTCCAATATGCCTCTTTTAGAAGTATTTTCGGTATAGATGTCCTATTATATTTAAAAATGTTGGAGTATTTAATATTACAAACAAGTAATACATGTACATTAGAAAAATCTATTATATATTATTCATTCAATAGTTTGCAATGAAAAATGTAATACCAAAATATATTAGGAGATTAAAATCGAATTTTTTTCTATTCCCATCTCTCTCTAAATACAATATTCATCACTATTGTGATTGATGTACAAGTATTATCATAAGATTTTAAGTATTGTGTTTATTTATGTTGAAATTAGAATTTGGTTAAAAAAATTAATAATAATAATAATAATAAGATATATAATATGGTGTGATATTTTTCAATCTATTTCTAAAATTATAAACAATGCTTAGTTTATAATTTGTTAAAAAAAGGAACAGAAATTAAATCGAAATCAGACTGTCGTAACTAGTGACTATAATTTGTAAAAAAAAAAAAAACAAAATAGAAATTAAAATTGAAATCAGACTGTTGTAACTAGTGACTAAACCAGAAAAATAATTCAGGGGCCGCTACCAAATATACTTAAATTTTATGATTATAAGAGCTAGGCATGTAAAGACTTGCACGAAATCGTCTCACGGATCTCATTCCGTGAAACGAACATATTAAACCCATTAATCTTCTTATATATTAAAAGAAAATAACTTTCCCAATTTAGAATTTGTAAAATGTGAGGTGTCAAGGTATGGTGAGTTCATTATTTATGATTTTTATAAATTTATGAGGTGGTGTTGTGTGATTTGTCTAAAAATTTTAAGGAGGTTGCAAGTTTGAACCTCAATCACTACATTTATTTTTAATTCTTTATTTATATTCTCTAAAATGATAATTTTAAAGTGGGCTTTGATTGTGTATTAGGTTGTACTGAAATTTTAAATAAAGCAAAGAATAATAAATGGACTTATTTTTTTTAAATAATATTAGCCTAATTTTTATAATTGTAAAATGAGAAAATGATGCATGTACTTTTTTTTTAAATGTCAATAGTATAAATTTAATTTTTGCATTAACCCAAATTTAATGGTGCATATTCATGATGTGTTTGAACCATCGAACATCTAATATATTTAGAATACAATTTGTTAAATTATGATTAACTCTTATATGTTTACACATATCATTCTCAAGTTAATCAACATTTTTAATAAGTTTTATAAAAGTAATAGTTACATAGAATACAAGTTTATTTTTTTGCTAATGACAAATTAATAGATTGAATTTTATTTATTGATTTAAAGAGAGTTTTTTTTAATTAAATTCAATAGGTATATAAATTAATGTTTAAATTTAAAAATAAAAATTTCGTAATTTTACGTAATTAAATATAACACGTCGGTTTCATACTAAAATTTGAAAAGATGACTAAAATTGTAGTATTGTTATAATAATATGATCATGATCTTAATTACTTTGAATATGATGTTAATCCACATATAAAAGTATATCAAAATGATAATCTCAAACTTCTATATTATATCAATTAACTATTAGAGGCTCATAATCATATTTTGTTTGATTATAAAAATCTATAATCAAATATTGACTGGATGAGATATTTTTAGTGAGTTCGAGGGTTCGAATATCTGATTGTCGTCATTTTCACCTAGGTTTTAGTGTCTTTATGTGTGTATTTTCGGATGTTTTTATCCGTATTTGTGTTAAGTTTGGTGGAGTTATTGTTATTTTGAGGAAAGTGGTACGAACTGATAGAATTGTGTAAATGAGCTTAAATATGTGTAAAACAGGTCATGGAACGGACAAAAACGGAGTCGGGAGCGAAAGGGAGACGAAGAATAGGCCATGCAGCTGCACGGGCCGTGCGCGGAACACGGCCCTGTAGCAGCTGGCCGTGTAATGTCATCAGAACACGCTGCTCGGCCAGAGATTCGGCCGTGCGCTGGTGCACGGGCCGTGCGCTGCTGCACGCCCCGTGTGCGGAGCTCGGCCCTGTAAGAAGAAGCCGTGTATTGTCGTCAGAAAGTGCTGCACGGCCATGATCAAAGCCGTGTATTGCAGCTCGAGCCGTGTACTGCAGCACGGGCCGTGTAGGTGCAAAATCCTGTGTAATTTTCAGAATGTTCCGGAAGCTTCTAGAAGGTCCATAAGTGATATAAAACCATGATTTGTGCGAAATTAGAGGGGGGATTCACATTAGATCAGATTGAGAGCAGTTACACACAATCCACACCACATTTCCTCACACACTAGATCCACAATCCATCTACACCATCTAAATTCATCAATTCACCTTGATCTTCATAAATCCATCCATACATCCATCTATTCCATCATCTAAGAAGAGAAAATCAGATTTGTTTGAAGAATTTGGCATGATCAAGGAAGAAGGAGTCTACCTTCAAGGGGAAGCTCAATCTCTTTTATTTTACTACTTTCTTCATTATATTGTTCATATGGAGCTTGTATTGGATTGTAGCCAATTGACAATGAATATTTGTGGCTAGTCCTCAAGTGAGGCTAGCAATATGATTGGTTAGGAAATATGTAGATTTTTGCACTATTAAAGCTTGATGAATTGATTGTTATGATTACTTTCTATCATGGATGCTTATTCTCATTTGATGCATGATGTGTGTGGTTAAATTCTCTATGCATAGTGTTAGGGTGGCCATTCCAATATTATGTGTGGTGGTTTAATTGAATCATTGATTGTATTAGGTGACTTGGTTAGTATGAGGGGAGGAAAGCCATTCCCTCCAAGTGCTTAGAACCTCATGATAGAACATTAGTGATGAACTAGTGAGGGGAACCAACTTATGATCATAGTACCCATGAGGGAATTGAAAGTAAGACATCTTAGGAGATTTAAACTTGTAAAAGAGTTGAGAACCTAATCACCTTGGCCATAAGGGTTAGGGGTACAATTGTGATTGCCCTTAGTATCATAACTTGAAAGTCATCAATGCTTGAGTGAGTGTGAAGTCTACATAAGACCTTGACCATGATGTTGCTAGCCTTGCTCTTTTCTTAGATACACTTCATCCATTCCATCTCATCTTGCTACTTGATTTGATTGATATTTGTTATAATTAGTTGCTTGTCTAAGTCATTAGTTAATTGATAGAGTAATCATAGTTCTTAAATCAAAACCTTATCTTGATAATCCTTACAAAACATGAATCAATGGAAAATCCGGATACAACTTGAGTTTACCTTTTCCCTTGGGACGACAATACTATAAATTTTGCACTTGGTCACGCGTATACAACAGCGATAGAGTACACTTACTCTTGACATTTCACTAGAAATGCGGCTAAGTTCAATATCCATGGATACATTATTATATTTATTAAACTTATTTATTTTCAAATATATATTAAGCTTATTATGCTTATTTAATTTGTTATTTGGTTTATTTATTTTATTTGATTTAATGTTATCAATCACCATAAACTTTTATTTTGATTGGGTAATGGATTTATATATTGGGATTTAATTATTAATTTTTACTTTACACGTTACTCTATTTGGAATGCAAAAGTTAATTATATCCTGATCATATTCTTACTTGAAATATCAAGTTAATCCAAATATAAAATTTATCAAACGAACATCTTGAATAAGCCTTCAAAGATTCACCATCTGGCTTCCTTCATACATTAATAATTAATTTATTTATTTTGATGGCCTACTCTGAAGATATTTATTTTTTATTTTTATAAAAAAGATTCACAATTCACCACTAATATAACTACTCTCTTTATATAAAATAATAATATTTTTAATCCACGTGCAAAAATTAATACATTATAGATGGAATATTTTGTTTGATTATATAAAAAAATTGTACTCAAGTATTGATGGAATAAAACTTAAAAAAAACATCTGAATAATTATAATTAATATAAGACATATGAAAATATTAGATTACTCGCGTCGCACGCAGGATTTGAACTGGCTTAGGTTTATTATATATTAATGACATTTTGAAAATGTTAAATAATGACTTCTTATTATTAGTTTGAAAATTTTATTATTTTGTAACTTATTTATTTATTATTTTTAATAAGTAAAATAGGTTTCTTAAAGTAAAATTAAAGTATGGAGCTGTTATGTTTAGATGTGCTTGACATTTATGATTTATCTTAATTTGTGATTTGACAACGTTTAATTATTTGTTTGATTCTTAGGAGATTCTAGGTCAATAAAGTTGGTCAAAAGTGTAACTTTTCTTAAACAACGTGGAACAGTAAAAGTGAAAAGTTTTTCGGGATGGAGGGAGTACTCAATTTAATTTATATACATTAAGTCATTTTTTTCTTGGTCAAACAATAAATTTTATTTTTAATTTTCCTAAAATGATATGATTAATTTATAATTAAAAATAATAATGAATAACAAGATAACCCTCATCGCACCCCGACACTGTACTAGTTAAATAGTATTTGTAATGCTCCTTTCTCTTGGAAGAAAAGTCGCTGTTCCTTATTCCTTCAATTTGTAACTTAAGTAATTCGCTGTTCCTTATTCCTTCCATTTGTAAGTTAAGTAATTATTACAACTTGCGTTAATAACTCCTCGAATTCACCATTATCATAAATAAATGAAAATTAACTATTTAGTGCTAAAATATGAACATAAACTCCAAGAAATGGTACTAAATCGGATTTTAAAACATGTAGATTTTCACACTAATAAAGATCCTTGGGATAGAACACCCAATATGTAAAAATAACTCTTTGGGTGGATTGAGGGAGTATCTAATTTAACAATCATTAAACATACTTTATCTATATAATAAACATACTTTAATACGTCTCAAAAACCATCTCATATATATAATGTCTCACAAGAGAATTTGTCTATAAATATTTATTTTTTTTATTTTTAAGATTTTTATTTAATGTATTAAAATTTTAATTTCAAAAGTGATTCATGGTTATACAAAAAGTGATAACCATTTAAATGAATTATTTTTATGAATATTTTATCGGAAAAAAATTAATAATATTTGTAATGAAATATAATATATGTTCAAGAAAAAGTAATATCTATCAATTAAATTATTTCATGTACGAAGAATTATAGAAAAATAAAATTTGATAATATTTTAAATAAAAAGTAATACTTAATCTAGAAAAAGCAAAAATTATTTAATAATTATTTCATAAAAAATTAATTTGACAAGTAAAAAATAATTATATTTATAATAAAAAAGTGGTATTTGATTTTTTTTAAAAAAATATAACCATCAATTGAACTATTTCATTTCATACAAAACAATATAATACTCACTCCGTTCCCTTAATATGTGTCCGTTTGCTTTTTTCACGTGGATTAAGAAATATAATATTTTAAAGTGTAATGAGGTGAGTGAAATAATATTTTAATGTGTAGTGTGAGTAGTTGTATTAGTGTAAAGTGTGGGTCCATGTGGGTTGAGTATAATAATATAATTGTGTGTGTCATATCAACCCAAAAAGAAAATGGATACTTTACATTGGAACGGATCAAAATGGCAAAATAGACACTTATCAGAGTTACGGAAGGAGTAAGTAATAATATTTTAAATAAAAGTGATAAATTATTATGAAAAAGTGATAATCGTTCAATTAAATTATTTCATTAACAAATCGTAGTAGCACAAAAAGTGATACTAATAAAGCATATGTGATCATGCATTTGTTGGCGTTCGATCATTTGGTTAACATGAACCGTTAGGGTTCCATACGATTCTATATTCAGTGGAAGCAAGAAAACATAGAAACATATTACCTTTCACCAGGTTATGTTGAAGAAGAAAAATTCTCGCTGGCAGCCTGTGCAGCCTCACAGTTTTGGGTATAACTCTCTCATCTGATCTCCGATTTGAGTGATCTATGCGCCAAAACGATCCTCTCTTCAGTGGATTTCCGTTAGAATATCACACGAATAGTTCTAAGTTCTGTATGATTTTAGAAAAATTGTACAAGTTGACACACAGCAGCAGCAAACAACCTTCCAGTCTTCTGCTGTATTCCAAAGTCCAATCTCGGCGTCGTGTGGGCGACGATCTTCGAGATCTTCTCAATTTGATGTTCCCTCACCCTCTTCACAGTGTTAGGTGTGAATTACTTTTCAGTTAGGGTTTCCGGACAGTTGAGATGACTTATATATGGACTACAACAGGGACCAGGAGGAGAAATTAGAGTTGGGCCTCCATTGGGCTTAAGTATCCAAGTTTAACCCAAAACTTATACTTAAGTCCAATAATAATAATATATACCACTAAAATATTATTACTGCACTGCCGTTCTAATCCCATAATTACGTTATAGGGTCCTTCTTATTATGAGCCCATTAGTCTCCCCATGTTTAAGATATACAATGCTCATTAATTAATTAAGTTACTGACAACTCTATTAATTAATATCTCATCCGAGAGTAGTACCACCCAACCTCATTATCATACCGAAATAAATCCACCTCTAGGGTTTATATGATAATCCTTATGAGCTCCTCAAGGGGACATCATCAACCTATACCGGACATAGATTCCTTCTACAATCAATAGCACACCATAGAGACATTACTATTTCCCAACTCACCGAGTTTGTTGATTTAATTACATGTAAATCTCACCCATTGATGAATCAAAGAAACACATACTGCCTTACGTGTCGAGGTTATTGTATAGGGATTAAGAGAACGAACATCCATAATAACTGAGATCAAGTTCTCCTATATAGTCAATATAAGTCGAACGATCTCAAGCGGTCCTGCTCAATACACACAAGTGCACTAATGTGATTCTATAGTTAAGACAAACTAATACCAAATCACACTACAATCATTCCGATAGAGAGTCACCGTCTATCTCAGTTGTGAGCATCTGTTTATAATTTATAAGGAAACTGATAATATGATCTTCTGTGTATTGTTGCACAACATATTATCTACAGTATAAAGTAAGTAGACTATTGCATCGACATATAAATAAATTATAAAACGCAATCATTTGATCATATGATTTTCATTTCAAATAAATTATTATAATATTGTTCGTACAAAAAGATAGACTTTTATTATACAATCCAACATCATTATCAATTGAACTATTTCTCATAGTTAAACAATTTATAAAACGAATAAAAAGTGATAATTTTTTATTAAAAGTGTAATACTCCCTCCATCCGGTCCAAAGATATTCATTTATTTTTGCACATGGATTAAAAAGTATTATTATTTAATGTGTAGTGGGTAGTTGTATTAGTGGGTGTGAGTTCCATATTTTAGTTATATTAGTAGATGTGTATGGTTCTCAAGTGTATAAAAAAAAGGTAATAAAAAACTTGTTCACTCCTTTTCTTCACTCACAATATTGATTACCCTTAAGTGTAAGGGTTCAATTGTAGAACACACGTGACCAAGTTAAATTATCGAACCCAACGTATTAGAGCTAAACAGATTACCACATAAATATAATTTGCACTACTAATAATTTAGACAAAGTAATCTTTTCTAATTTTTAAAATTATTAAACTAATTATGCAGAAAATAAATATCAAATAAAATAAATAAAAATAAAAATCACAAACAATGAAAATTCACTCATTTAAGTGTGGAACGAGTTGTACAAAAGTGACACGGATTGTGCTGGGTCAGCACAGCTTGCGAGACCTCGCCGTTTTGATCATAACTTTCTTATTTGAGCTCCGAATGAGGTGTTTCTTGAGCAAAATGATATTTTATTCCATGGCTTTCCAATCATATATCTAAATCAGTTTGAATTTCCACACAAACATAGTAAAATTATGCAAAGAGGACATGCGTTTTTCAACATTCTTTCACGATTTCACAATTTCACACCTAAAAACACGAAATAACTCCTCAAATTCACATTATCATAAATAAATTAAAATTAATCATTTAGTTCTAAAATATGAACATAAACTCCAAGAAATGGTGCTAAATTGGATCTTAAAACATGTAAATTTTCACACTAATAAAGACCATTGGGAGTGAACACCCAAAATGGAAAAATAAGACTCTTTGGGTGGATCGAGAGAGTATCTAATTTAATATAAGTTATATTTATTTAATTAAACTATTTTAGTATAAAATATATTTAATTTATTTTAAAATTTAGAGAGTATTTATGTTATATTTTAATTAAAAAAATAGTAAAAAAATTAAAATTAACATAATTAAAAGAAAAGGAATGAAAAAAAAAAAGAATAAAAGAATAGTTACTTTCTTGTAAATCGGGTTTATATCATAAATTCTTGTAAACTCTGTGATTCCCTTTAATTTAAACACCCTAGAAATACATAGGGTATATAGGATTGGAAGGGGAGACCACATGATGTACACCGTGAATCCAGTTTACACCGTGAACCCGGTTTACACAAGTGTTTGTGGTAAAGTTGTAATGCCATGGGTTACGCTATGGAGTTGGAACTTTATTCTACAATTTCCAATATAATAATAAATGGGTCGAGAATGTACAGCGAAAATAATGTAAAAGTCCCCAAAGCGATAACATAGTAAAGTAAACGTGACATAAAGATTATTTTACATACTAGCGTCTACTTTTCCAGGTAGACTGACATATCCAAAATAAGGACGGTCAGATAATATATCTGAAATAAAGTTCTAATAAAATACCAAAATATGAGATATAATATAAAGTCCTCTAAGAGTTTAGGACATCTGCAGGGGCCTCTTCCTCTTCTAAACCTTGTTCTGAAAATCAATATGGAGTGAGCATCTAAAATACACTCGGTGGATTAACTTAAATGATTGCATAGTTAAAAATAAATATGCATACCAAATATACCATAAAATGTAACATATGCCATTTAGTAAAATATTTTGCACATTGTCGTTCAATAACTCATTAAAAATATTTTAGACCGAACCATCATCTGATAACTTGTGTTAGTTGATATATGTACATTGAATCGTCGTTCAATACGAGTGTTAGTAGATTTAAAATATTTTAGTGCCAAACCGTCGCCACATAACTTGTGTTAATTTGTGTATGTGCACCGAGTCGTCACCCCATACAAGTGTTAGTAGAAAAATATTTGTCATCAAACTAAAAGTACATATGACACATAACATGACATATAAGTAACACATATCATATTTTAATATAAAAATCATGACATAAAAAGTTGCACTCGGTGAAGAGTGAAAGTAATCCCACCTTGAACTTTCAGGGAAATAGTAGGATGAACTAGACTTACTCGCCAGCCTCAGGCATGCCTGCAAGAGTATACTAACTGAGTTTTGCTTCTAATAATAATTCTTAATACTTAAACTAAATTTATAATATTATATAATAAAAAAGTAAACTTATTATTAACTTAAGAAAATATAAATAATTAATCTTTAAATAAAATGAGTTAAAATAAAATATTAAATAGAAATACATATTTCTTTTAAAAGTTAAATAGTAATTTAACGATCTTAGTCTACAACTCTAATCATAAATTGTAACATTTAAAAAATATGAATATAAATGATATTAATTTTATTAACAACGGATATAAAATAAAGATTCTTCACAAAATAATAATAGTAATAAAATCATTATTAATATTTAAAATTAAATTAATACATACATATAAATTATAAAAAGTTGATTCATTTTATATATATATATATATAATCTCATTTTTTCTTTCTGTTCTTTTTTTTATTATTATTAACATATATTTTTATAAATTGCAATCAAGTCCCTACATTATATTAAATTCTCATTTGAACTTTACCCTTTTTTTTATCGGACAAAGTTAGTTGTTAGTATAGTTAGTAATTAGTTCACCAAGTACCCATACACCCTTCTATCTCCAAGTCTCCTTATTACTCCTCACCTATTCATTCCCAAAGTGAATCGAACGTGGGTCACTCACCTTAGTGAGGATCCCAGTGGTCAGGTGGTCTAGCTCACCTGGTAGAACTTTACCCTAAATTTAAGTTTTCTTACACTTTGACCCAACGAAAATTATACAACTCCAATTGAAAATCTGAAAGCACTTATGGAGTCTTTGTAAGGCGAGGATCACATGTATACAAATTTTTCATAAAAATAACGAAATTTAAAAGGACGCAAATCCGAACTCGAAGTGGGTCTCACTATAACTTTTTCATTCCACATCCAAACTCAAAACTAATTATATATTTGTGATCCTCGTGAGAAGGACTTCAAAATGCCATATAATATCAAAGTTGTGTCACACCGAAATAAAATATGCCATTAAAATATTAAAAACTTCGACGAAGCTTATCTAGTTCATATCACATCTATTTCATAAAAGAGTTATATATTTGGAATCTACGCATCGACACGATCATTTTCATATATAACAAGATAAAGATTGACTATGAATATAAAATTTTCAAAAACAACAGAAGCTTCAAACGTGTATGTTCATATCTTAAGTATATTATAGCAGAAACTTTTCTTATAGTAGATTTGGAATCCTTTTATTAGTAAATAAAGACTCTACTTGTCATATTAAGCCAGGAATAGAATTTTCACAATTAATTAAGTAGGTAAAACTTATTACTTGGGATGAAGCTCCGATGACCAATCAATATTATTTCGAGGCACTTGATAGAAGTTTAAATGAAATTTTGAGATGTAGAGGAGATATGTAGAATTTTTCATTTGGTGGAAAGACAACTGTCTTTGGAAGTGATTTTAGACAAATCTTACCAATAATTATTATGGGTACAAGAGAACAAATTGTGTATGCCACACTAACATCTTCTTATCTTTGGAAATATTGTAAGGTGCTTAAGCTAACAAGGAACAGGAGATTGCAAAGTCAAAGCTCTGGCATCGAAAAATCTAAACAGGTGATTCAAGGATTTTCATGATGGACTTTGACCTTAGGAGATGGAAATCTAGGAGAAAGAATTGATTTCAGAAAGAATATTGAAATTCCAGATGATCTATTATTAAAAAATATACAAGATCCTCTGGATTCTATTGTTGAGTACATTTATACATCTGTTGCTTCCAATAACAAAAATTTACACTTCTTTGAAGACAAGGCGATTCTTGCACCAACACATCAAGTTGTTAAGTCCATAAATGAAAATGTGTTGTCTCGAATTCGAGGCGTAGAGAGGGAATATTTGAGTTCAAATAGTGTGTCCAAATTAGATGGGGTCACAGGTAACAATGAGAATCTTTACTCAATAGAGTTTTTAAATTCTATATAGTGGTCAGGACTTCCAAACCACATATTGAAGCTTAAGAATGGAGTACCAATAATACTTATCAGAAATATTGATCAAAGATCTGAATTGTGCCATGGTACAAGATTAATCGTGACAAAGATGGGAAATCATGTTATACAAGAAAAAATAACTTGTGGGAGAAACATTGGAAACATTCTTTACACACCAAGGATGACGCTTACTCCTTCTGATGATAGCACAATGGTCAAATTTAATAGAAGACAATTCCCTATAGTGGTGTGTTTTGCAATGACGATAAATAAAGGTCATGGACAATCTCTTCAAAGAGTTGGAGTGTATCTTTCAAAATCTATTTTCACACATGGGCAGTTATGTTGCTGTATCAAGAGTAAAAGATAAAAAAAGTTTGAAATTTTTGTGTCTTGATGAAGAAGGTAATGTATCAAACAAAACACAAAACGTGATTTATCGAGAATATTTCAATAATGTTTAATAATTTTTAATATTAAATTATACATAAGGCACTTATAATTAAAACAAAAATAGTATATAAAAAAAAATTAATTTTAACAATAAAGATAAATTAAAATATCAACTTATATCAGAGACATTAATAAGATTATTAATTTTATTTAAAAAAATAATGATCCCGCGTAGTACGCGGGTTCCATGCTAGTAATCGATAAGTGAAAATAAATTGAGTTGTTACTTTCATACACATACAATTATTTAAGAAATAAAAAAAGAAATTGATACCTTCACTCCTGTAAAAACTTTTCTTTAACTCCCCATTTTTTACAACAAAAGGATTGGGATATATATAGTAGGGTAAATACACATAATGTGATCTCCAAATTGGGGTTTACATCATCAGCTACGTCACTTATGTCCTTTCTTCTGACAACCCAACTAGATAACTTTGTTATTAATATATATATATATATATATGTATATATATATATATGTATATATATATATATATATATATATATATATATATATATATATATATATATATATATATATATATATATATATATATATATATATATAAACATATAATATATATACAAATTATCAATATAACTAATATTATACACATTCAATAATGTACATAAATATATATATATATATATATATATATATATATATATATATATATATATATATATATATATATATATATATATATATATATATATATATATATATGAAGATGTTATTATCGTGGGTATTATAAAAGTAAATAAAATAAGGGTAGATCATTCAATTAAGGTAAAGATTTGGGTGAGATCATCTCATAGATCCGTGAGACGGATCATCCATTAACCCAATTAAATAATTTTAAAGGGCCATGTTTGATTGTTATGAAATTAGAAAATTGAAAAATTAATTATAGAGTAAAATTAATTAGGTCTAAATAAATTAAAAGGGTCTCATTTGATTGATATCAAATTATAAAATTTAATTTTTTTTAAATTAGAGTATTTCAGGAAAAATAAATATTCTACATTTTTCTTATCTAATTTATACTCCATCCGTTCCAGGCTAAAAGGGTCATTTTTCATTTTGGTCGTCCCACCCAAAGAGTTCCCTTTTTTTTACACACATGAAACCCACACACCCCCTCTAACACAATTAAAATATGGGACCCACATTCCCACTAATACAAATACCCACTACACATTAAATAATAATACTCCTTAATCTACGTGCAAAAAAACAGATGATCCTCTTACGCCGGGACGGAGGGAGTATTTTTTATTATTTAAAAATATAATAATTTAAAATTTAATTTAATTTTTTATTTAAATATTATAAATTTATAAAATGTGCCAATATTTTTAAAAAGTAGTAACAGTTTTTTAATATAAAAAAATACTGATTAAACAAAAATGATAAATTTTCATTGAATTATATTATGAATAATTCATTATGTTAAAAGACTTATGTGAGTAATGTCTTATGAATGACTTCTGTAAGAAGTATAAGAAGTGATCATTTTCATAAGGAAAAGTGATACTTAATTGATGAAAAGTAATAAATGTAATGTGAACTATTTCTTGAACAGTTTATATTATAAATGAGAAGTAATAACATTTTAAAAGAAAATGATAATATCTTTAATAAAAAGTGATTCTAATTACTAAAGAGTATTTCATGAACAATTTATAGAATTGAAAAAAACGTGAAAATATTTGTAATAAAAAGTGATTCCTAATAAAAAAAATCCATCTAATTAAATTATTTGACTAACAATTCAATTGAATAATAAAAGTGATAACATTTTTAATAAAAAGTGATACATAATAAAGAAAAAGTGATAACGATTGAGTTAAATTATTTTCTAAACAATTAATGGAATTAATAAATACTGGTTACATTTTTATTATAGAGTTGATATTAGGTGCACCCGGGTGCAAGTGTGCACCCATATGTGTACAACTTTTTATTCTATTTTGTACACATGTTTCTTAATAATTGTATACTTTTTTCACACTCAATTTTTCATTAAAAAAATTAGCATTCATATGTGTATAACTTTTTATTCAATACTGTATTATACTCAATTTTTCATTAAAAAAAGTAACAAATAAATTGTATACATTTTTGTTCATAATTGTATATATTTTTGTTTATATTTGTATACGTTTTTGAAAGTGGGTGCACCGTATCTTGGGGTGCACCCGGGTGCACAGTGTAATTAACCATAAATAAATTGATACTCGATCAAGATAAAGTGATAATAGAACAGTTAAATGATATATTCCCCCCGTCCCCTTCAAAGAGGGTCTTTTTTTCATTTTGAGTGTCCTACCCAAAGATTCATGATTTATAAAATAGTGCAATAAGACGGTTATTACTTTTTATTAATCAAATATCACTTTCTATTTAAAATATTATCACTTCTTATCTAATTTATTAATTATTTATAAAATAGTTCAATTAGTCAATTATTACTTTTCGTTAGTATCACTTTTATTAAAAATATTATCACATTTTATCAACTCTAAAAATTGTTCATGAAATTCACTTTTATAATTAGTTGTCATTATTTATTTAAGATGTTATGACCTTTTTTTAATAAATGTTATCACTTTTCATTTATAGTATAAATTATTAATAAAATAGTTAACATCATTGTTATCTCTTTTCCTTAATTATAAGGTGTCACTATTCCATATAAAGGTTATCACTTCGCATTGTTCTCACTAGAGTCATTCGTAAGACAGATTCATAACATAATTCAAATGAAAAAAGTTATCATTTTTAATTGATAGGAATATATATTTTTATATTAAATAAAATGTTACTTATTTTTAAAAATATTATTATATTTTATAAATTTATAATATTAAATTAAAAAATATATTAAATGAATGATAAATTTTAAATTATTATATTTTTAAATAATAAAAAAAACGTAGAGAAATTATATGTACATGTAAAACCTAATTAATGTCCCTTTTCATTATAATTAATTTTTTAATTTGATATCAACCAAATAAGGCCCTTTAATTTTACTCTGTAACTAATTTTTTAATTTTTTAATTTTATAACAACCATACATGCCCTTTAGAATTATCTAATTGGGTTAATGGGTGATCCTTCTCACATAAGGGGATCCGTGAGACGGTCTCACCCTAATCTTTGCGTTATTATTATTATTATTAGACAAAGGCTTATGTGAGAATTGTCTCACAAATCTTATTTCATGAGACAATCCTCTTTTAATTTGGATAGACACGATAAAGAAGATGTGGGAAAAATGGAGCTCAATTCGGAGTTGAAACGAGGGAGAACGAGCCAATGCAAAATGCTGAAAAACACACGTTCAATTTGCATATTTTTTCTGTATTTGTGTGGAGCTCAAAATTGGATATGTGATATATGTTTGGAAAGCCATGGAAGAGAGGATCGCGTGAGCGTAAGAATCACTTGAATTAGGGTTCGGATGTGAATGTTATGCGCGAAACGGTGAGACTGCGTTGCACGCGATGCACCTACACGCCCCGTGTTGCACCTACACGACCCGTGTTGGTGCAAAAGGTAATTTTATGATATGCAAGTGTTCCAGAAGCTTCCATGGGGTATAAGGACCTGTTTTGACCACAAATTACGGGAGCACTATACCAAAAATACATTAGGACAACACATATAATGTGTTGTCTGTTAGCTTCTTTTTAGGAAAAATCTCTGTTGTCGAAGCCCCTGTTGTCGTAGGGCATTTGAAAAGACGCACAACGACAACACATATTATGTGTTGTCGTTGTGTGCCTTTTTTTTAAAAAAAAAAAGACGCACAACGACAACATATATTTATGTGTTGTCGTTGTGCATCTTTATGTGTTGTCGTTGTGCGCCTTTTCTTTAGAAAAAAAGACGCACAACGACAACATATATTTATGTGTTGTCGTTGTGCATCTTTATGTGTTGTCGTTGTGCGTCTTTTCTTTAAAAAAAGACGCACAACGACAACATATATTTATGTGTTGTCGTTGTACATCTTTATGTGTTGTCGTTGTGCTTCTTTTTAATTTTTTTTAAGACAATAGGTTATACAAAATATTTTATAATTAATTTATAAACAAAACAATAAAATTCAAAATGTATTAAAAGATTTTAAATAATCCAAAACATGCTAAATATCAAATATCCCCCTCAAGTCTAAATGTTGGCAAAATCCAAATACATCCCATAAGACATGACATATAATAAAATTGGTTTAAAAACCACGAAACTATGGATCCAAGTCTAGACTAATGAAAATTCAAATACATCAACAAGTCATATGTGATCATTTCTCTTTAGCTCTGATGCCTCTTCTTTTGACTGTACGTGCCTGTCCAAACACAACCATAATCTTTATCATGAGAAGTTAAAATACCTACCATAAGGCTTAAAATCTTGAAAACAGTTGAGGACAACCATATTAAATAATACAAAATCAACTAGAAAATTCCAATTTACAATATAACCATGTAAGAATTTAGAAAATAAACCTGAGAAAATAAATCAGCTACACCAATAATTCAAATCTCATATTATCTCATGAAGAAAAATAGCAGTACAATCCATTGCTTTAACATACGTCCACAAATATACCACTTTTTCATTCTAAGGGCATATTTAACAAATACAGATTTAACATTAAGAGAGACTGGAATCACAGTTGGTCTAACACCAATTTCAATATAGCAATAAATCTACAAAGTTATGATCATTAAAGTATGCATAGTTGAGTACCAGCTTATATACCTTTATATGATCCCGAAGAAAACTTGCCCACTCTTCTCGCACTTCATCAATATCATCTTTAGAGTAGTTACCAATTGATGAAAACTGTTTAACACAAGAGAATATTCAATAATAAAAGAACAGATACATAAACCAAACTAAATAGAAAATCTAAAATTTATAATAAAATTCATTACCAATGATTGAATTGTATCCATGCAAACTACTCCATCAATATTGATAATTTCTCTCATGTATCGCATTACGAAGAAGCCACATTGAGATGAATCTGGTTGCTTAGGTGTCTACATGTACATGAATTATAAATATTTCCCCATTCAATTTAAATTATTCATATTGAATGAAATGAAAATCAAGTACCTTAATTAATTTCCAGTGAGTTTTTTTCCTTCCTTTGTTGCACATGGTCGCCGCATTAAATATTTTCATTCCCCTTTAATTGTTCATTAATGTAATTATTAAAACAATTGATGCATTACCACATGTGACAAAGAAATAGTAAATAAAACTTACATTTCAACAACTCGTGTCCAAGACTCATCTTGAACATCAGATGTGCTTTTACTCGTGCAGTAGATGTATTTCTTAAGTTACCACATAACACACAAGGACAAGACATCGAGCCAAGATCACCAATATTTTTAACCGTAAATTGCATAAATGCCTCTACTCCTACCTCATACTCGTGTGATAATCTATCACAGAACATCCAGTCTTTATTCATTTTTTAGTATAAATTCCTAATAAATGAAACAAAATAATTATTAAAAATAATTATCACATTGTGTTTAAATGATTCTACACCATTTCTTCACAAGATATTCAACAAATGTTTCAAAAAATATTTCTAATCTAATTCAACAAGTAAACAACTCAAATCCCTATTTGCATGAATAATTTATTATACTTTTCCACCATCAAAAACTATAAAGTCTTAATTCAATACACAAATTCATTCTTCACTTATGCTACATTGTTTGGTGTTATATCACTGAAAATATTAGTCGACTTGAGTTTAGCACATGTTTACCGGCCATATTGTGATACATTTAAGGGTATAAATGTCTTTACAATTTTCAAAAGCGATAATTCATGTAAGACATGATTCATAGAAATCTCTCTTTTATACGTGCATTGTATTTACTATTTAGAATATCATCATGAATTTCATCAATGCTTCCACACTAATTTCATCAAAAGGGATGGATCATCGTAGTGCTTTAGAAATTGATGGATCATCGAGATTAAATTTTGATCAATTTATCATGGATTTGGAAAAAAGACTTGGTAATTGATTATGTGCATTCATTTTTGTCCTCATAGTGGGTGCAATGACCAACTGAACATATGTATGTATATTATCTTCATTTGATATTCATCAGTCTATCAAATTTGACTAAAAGTGCCGTGTAAGAATTCGAAACAATTAGACTTGCTCCCCAAATAAGATCTATTTATAAAAAGCTGCCTTAAGGCATTTTGCTGTATCTGATTCAGAATTCCATAATAAGAGTGAGACCAAAATGGGGGAAAGGAAGGGTCATGCTGTGATGATCTCAGTACCATATCAGGGTCATATCAACACATTTGTGAATCTGGATTTACAAATGAAAATCATTTAGATAAAGTGAAATGAAAAACTAAAACCAAGTGCAGTACCTTAATGAGAGGGTAGGATAAGAGCAAGCATAGTGATATGAATTCAAGAATCCAAGCGAAACTAAAAACTAAAACCAAGTGCAGTACCTTGATGAGAGGGTAGGATAAGATTTGGAGAGGCACGACAGCAGTTATGCAGGTGTGGACGACCTTTCTATAGCAAGGGCGACTCAGCGGCGGGTAACGTCCATGGGAGACAATCAACGCGACGGGCAGCAGCGATGGGAGACGAGCGACGGGCAACGCCACAGGGAACGCAATGGGCAGCAGTGACGGGCGACGGGCAATGCCACAGGGAACGCGATGGGCCGCAGCGACGGGCGACGCCGTAGGGAATTGATGGGCAGCAGCGAAGGGCGACGAAGCAGGGAACGCGACGGCGATGGGCGACGAGCGACGAGCGACGGCGATGGGCGAAATCAAATAGAAAGAGGGACGGCGATGTTGGAAGACGATTAGGGCAGAAGGGAGGAAAGTAAAAAAAAAATCTAAGTATCCTATTTATATGTCTCTAATTTTTTTATTTAAAATATATTAAAAAAAATCATATATGTATTATTAAAATTAAATATTAAGACAACATAGATGAATATATGTTGTCTTTGTGCGTGAAAAAATTTACGTCAACATATGGTATCATATATGTTGTCTTATAGTGAATTCATTTGAAAAGTATTATATACGACAACACAATAAGACAACACCAGATAATATGTGTTGTCCTTGTGCGTGAAAAAAAATTTAAGACAACATATATATTTAAGACTACACATATAAGGTATACGAAAACACATATTTTTTACCTATGTTGTATAATATGTGTTGTCATAGTGCTTTTTTGGTGTAGTGGAGGGAATCATTTTGGATCAGTTTTCACACCCACTAGACACCAAAATCACACACATTCATCTCCATTTCTTTCATCCTTCACTTCATCCATTCAATCCACTTGATCTTCTCAAATCCATCTATAAATCCATCCATCCACCAATATAAGAAGAGGAATTCATCATTGGTTGAAGATTTTAGCATGATCAAAGAGGAGGAAGTTCATCATCAAAGGGGAGCATACTTACCTTTATTTTGTTATTTTCTTCATTATTTGGCTCAATTGGAGCATGCCATGGATTGTAGTGAATTATTCAATATTTGTAGTGGCTAGTCCTCATGTGAGGCTAGTAATATGATTGGTTCGGGATTATGTAAATTTTGCACACCAAATGTTTGATGAAATGATTGTTATGAATATTTTCTATCATGAATGCTTATTCTCATTTTCTGTATGATTTGTGTGATTAAATTCTCAATTCATAGTGTTAGGATGGCCATTCCAATATTATGCTTAGTGGTTTAATTGAATCATTGATTGCATGAGGTGACTATATTAGTATGTGGGGAGTTTGGCCATATAACCTTCATGTGCTTTGAATCTCATGATAAGATATTATTGATAATTACTTGTGAAAGTGTTTGAAATGATGAGGGGACCCAAGCCAAGACTCACTTGACCTTAGAAAGGGAACACTAGGAAAACGTCCCTGCCTACTAGAGAAAATTGTTCATGATAATATCTTTATATTAGTATATTAATATCCGTAAGTACCTATAGGAGGAGTGAGGATTGGAGACACTCTTTGAGTGCCCTTAATATCATAACATGAAAACCATCAATGCATGTGTGTGTGTGAGTCTATATAGTATACCTTTTCCATGAGTGTTGCTTGCCTTGCATACTTCTTAGATTGTTCACCTTCATCCATCTTCCATGTCCATTGTATCCATCTAACTTTAATTGCTTTCTTAGTGTTAATTTTTAGTGTTAATCAATCCCTCCTTATTTGATTAGTCCTTCTAGAGTAAAATATCTCTCAAATACGGTTATCCACTTTCGCCCTTGTGTTCGATATTATATAAATTTTGCACTTGGTCACTACGGTCTACTACGCGATAGAGTACACTTGCTCTAATTTATTTAACTAAAATTGAAACCAAGTTCATTCTACTCCATTTTGACCAGTACTGAACTGATCGCCGATTTCGAGACAGCCAAGTATATCTGTAATGTTTTGCCCGGAGCGGGCTTAGAGAGAATTCTGGGATCTGACAGTTCCTTTTAGATTTCAGCGAACACCCTTCCGCATTCTTCGGTCCACTCAAACTTGACCTTCTTTATAACGTCGAAGAATGGCTTGCACTTATCCGATGCTTTCGACATGAATCTATTCAATGCAGCCAGTCTTCCCATTAGACTTTGAATTTCCTTCAGATGCCTTGGCGGTTCCATCTTTATGATCGCTTTCACTTTTTTCTGGATTCATCTCGATCCCCCTTGAACTAACCAAGTATCCGAGGAAGCTCCCTTTGCTCACCCCGAACGTGCACTTCTTCGGATTTAGCTTCATTCCATAATGTCGGAATATTCCAAATACTCTATCTTCTTCAGGCTTTTCACCACGGTATCATCCACGTATACCTCCACTATCCTTCCAATCTCTCCCTCAAATATCTTGTTTACTAACCTTTGGTAGGTCGCCCCTGCATTTCTCAGACCGAATGGCATGTTATTCCATTCATAGACTCCACTTCCTATGAAAAAAGCTGTATTCACCTTATCCTGCGGGTGCATCAGGATCTGGTGATATCTCGAGAACGCATCCATGAAACTCATAACTTCGTGCTCCGCTGTGGCGTTCACCATCTGATCAATTTATGGGAGGGGGTAGCTATCCATAGGGTATGCTTTGTTTAGATCTGTGAAGTCTATGCACAACCTCCATGATCCTTCTTTCGTTTTCACCATCACTGGATTTTTCACCCTTATAAGGTATTTGCACTCGATGATCCTCCCGTTTGCCAACAGTTTGTGAACTTTCGATTCCATAGCCGCGTTCTACTCTAGGCTAAACTTTCTCTTCTTCTGATGGAAAGGTAGAATGCTGGGATCGATGTTCAGTCTGTGACAAGCATATTTTGGATATACACCTGGTGTTCCGTTCAGATTCCAGGCGAATACGTCCAAATTTTCCTTCAATAGTTGGGTTAGCTCTGCCTTTAATTTGTTTTCCCATTCTGTCCCAATTTTAACTTTGATCTCTGCATTCTCTGGACCCAGCTGGACCACCTCTGTTTTTCCGATCGCCGAGGCTCCTTCTCGTATTTTCATCGTAGAATCCTCATTGAGTGTTAATGGCTTTCGCCTTGGCTCCTTCACCGCTTTCTCCCTTCTTTCCATTTCTTGTCATTGGGATGTACTTCAGCTATCACCAGGGGCTCATTATTTCCTTGCTCTTCTTCTTCCCTCCTTTCATCAACTTCCATGACCATATATGGTTCAATCTCTTCTTGTTCTCCTTCTTATTGTCCACCAATCTCCATTGGTATTTCAACGTCCTGTTCGCCTTCCATAATGTCCTGAAGGGCCAACATCTCAGAGTCTACATCGTGGTAGCTCAGACCTTCCACCCTCTCTACAAATGAACACTCCCTTGTCTTTCTTTGATTTACGATCACTGTTGTGACCCTTCCATCTACCGTGACGAACTTGAGGCATTGATGTAGGGTGGACGGAATGGCTCCAAAAGCATGGATTAACGGACACCCTAAGATACAGTTATATGTGAAAGCTTGATCCACCACCTTGAAAGTTAGCTGCTTCTGCATCCGGGTCCTTCCGTCTGACCCTTCTAATTATACCAATAGGTCTACTTCCATAGTTGGCCTGGTTAGAGCATTGCCAAAACCCTTGATTTCATCGCCACAAGGCCTCACCTTGTGGTGACTCTCTCCCCCCAGATTTTCAAACACATCCTTGAAGATTATGTTGGAATACGCACCAGTGTCCACCAGACATCTATGCACATTCACTCCGGACAACATAGGCAAAATGACTAAAGGATCTGAGTGTGGAGTACTTTCCCCATAGAAATCCATCTCTGTGAAGATGATTTTGGCCTCGGTTACCACTTTTACCTCCGACGCCAATGAACAAACTTGGGAGATTTGCTGGCTCAAGTCCCTCAGCTCTGCCTTCCTTCTTCTTTTTAATGCCGTGGTGAGTGCCTATGAGGTTCCAATATAAGGCATTCCCTCGGCAGGTTCCATCATGTGTATTTCCCCTGGTCTGTTACCTCTCGGACCCTGTCTTCTGATTCTATCGAACGCTGGTGGTCGTCCTGGAAGTGGAGGGGGTAGAGGTATCGCTCCTCCATTCCTTCCTCTGTTCGAGGACCTCTGTCTACTGGGAGGAGGAGGAAGATTAGCATCTCTCTGATACACTCTCGGCCTCGGCGCCTGCAGTATTCCTCTTAGTCTCCCTTCTTTAAATAGCTTCCACAACTCTATGATCAAGTCTCGACATTTGCCAATGTCGTAACCGTGTGTCAAATGATACATATAGTACTTCCAAGGGTTCACGAGTTTTGAAGTACGTAAGACAGGTATCGGGGACGAAGGACCTACTAATCCTTAACATAATAAAAGACTTCGGCCACATTTAAGTTGGTGCTCGACTTTAGTTCTTCATACATCTGTTGTACTCTGGTGTCTTCCGTAAAGGGCTTGAAGGAAGTTAGATCCTTGTAGTCTTTCGTTCCCCCTATATTGGCTTTCTTCCTACTTAGTTCGGCCGAAGCATTCTGGCCACTTATCTTATTCGCTATTTTGGACATATCTTCGGCCTGGATGTATTCGTTCGACATTATAGTGAAGGCTGCATATGATGTCGGTGGCTTGAGTTGCACGGCCTTCTACAGGCTAGTTTCCGGGTGCAATGCTCCCATCACCGTGATGAGACACGCCTTATCTCCCATGACTTCTCCCATTGACCTCTGTTCATTAAACCTTTTCAGAAAATCTCTCAAGCTTTCAGTAGACCCTTGGCAAGTATTGGCCAACTTTGTGCTTCGGCTCCTTTGGGGCTCCGAGGTAGGAATATTGCATTAAGAACGACTCCATCAGTTCTGCCCAACCTTTGATGGATGCCGCTAGAATTGCTCTGAACTATGCATGAGCTTTGTTTCCGAGGATCAGAGGAAACATTCAGCATAGCGTGACTTCATTCGAACCCTGGGCTCGCATACACATCAGATATTTTTCAATGTGGGAGTATGGATCATAGTCACAATCAAAAACTAAGTTTGGCAGAAATTTGACCCCGTGTTGCCTGGGTGCATTGCTCATTTCTGCCGGAAAGGGTGAAGGTGCTACCGCCTAGTGGAGGGCTCCGTCTGTTCCCGACATCTTCCTCTCCAGATCTGCTAAACGCTTTCTTGCTTTATCATTCACCTGGGCTTGCGGATTCCTTACTGAGACATTCGGAAATGCCCCTTCATTCTCCGACCAATCTTCCGAAGAAGTCTCCGATTCTCTCGCCTTTCTTTGGCATGAAGGCCTTCTGTTCCTCAAGGTTCTTGGTTGGAATTGATGGTCAAATTAATTATTAGACATGATAATATAGTTGGAGAACATTTTTTCAGAGTATAAAAATGCTAGGAAGCTTGCACCATAGAGTCACAAAAAACTCACAGTACAGAGCTGATTCTACTCCGTAAGCTAGGTCAAGAACTCCATGAAGTGAGCATTTTCTTGCCATTTTTATGGTCAATTTAGTTACTAGACATGAGAATATAGTAGGAGAACATATTTTCAGAGTATAAAAATGCTAGGAAGCTTGTGTCATAGAGTCACTAAAAAGTCAAAGTAGAGAGCTGATTCAACTCCATGAGCCAGGTCAAGAACTCCTTGAATTGAGCATTTTCTTACCATTTTTATGGTCAAATTAGTTATTATACGTGAGTATATAGTTGGAGAACATGTGTTCAGAGTATATAACTGTTACGAAGCTTGCGCCATAGAGTCACTAAAAACACAGTGAAGAGCTGATTCTACTCCGTAAGCCAGGTCAAGAACTCCTTGAAGTGAGCATTTTCTTTCCATTTTTTATGGTCAAATTAGTTATTAGACTTGAGAATATAGTTGGAGAACATGCTTTTAGAGTATAAAAATGCTAGAAATCTTCCAACATAGAGTCACTAAAAACTCACAGTGCAGAGCTGATTCTACTCAATGAGCCAGGTCAAGAATTCCTTGAAGTGAGCATTTTCTTGCCATTTTTATGGTCAAATTAGTTATTAGACATGAGAATATAGTTGGAGAACATGTTTTCAGAGTATAAAAATGCTAGGAATCTTGTACCGTAGAGTTACTAAAAACTCACAGTGCAGAGTAGATTCTACTCCGTGAGACAGGTTAAGAACTCTTTGAAGTGAGCATTTTCTTTCCATTTTCATGGCCAAATTAGTTATTAGACATGAGAATATAGTTGGAGAACATGTTTTCAGAGTATAAAAATGCTAGGAAGCTTGTACCGTAGAGTCACTAAAAACTCACAGTGCAGAGCATATTCTACTCCGTGAGCCAGGTCAATAACTCCCTAAAGTGAGCATTTTCTTTCCATTTTTATGGTCAAATTAATTATTAGAACTGAGAATATAGTTGGAGAACATGTTTTCAGACTATAAAAATCTTAGGAAGATTGCACCATAGAGTCACTAAAAAATCAAAGTAAATAGCTGATTCTACTCCGTGAGCCAGGTTAAGAACTCCATGAAGTGAGCATTTTCTTGATATTTTTATGGTCAATTTAGTTATTAGACATGAGAATATAGTTGGAGAACATGTTTTCAGAGTATAAAAATGCTAGGAAGCTTGTGTCATAGAGTCACTAAAAAGTCAAAGTGCAAAGCTGATTCAACTCCATGAGCTAGGTCAAGAACTTCTTGAATTGAGCATTTTCTTACCATTTTTATGGTCAAATTAATTATTATACATGAGTATATAGTTGGAGAACATATTTTCGGAGTATAAAAATGCTAGGAAGCTTGCACCATAGAGTCATTAAAAACTCACAGTGCAGAGCTGATTCTACTCCATGAGCCAGGTCAAGAACTCCATGAAGTGAGCATTTTCTTGACATTTTTATGGTCAATTTAGTTATTAGACATGAGAATATAGTAGGTGAACATATTTTCAGAGTATAAAAATGCTAGGATGCTTGCGTCATAGAGTCACTAAAAAGTCAAAGTAGAGAGCTGATTCTACTCAATGAGCCAGGTCAAGAACTCCTTGAATTGAGCATTTTCTTACCATTTTTATGGTCAAATTAGTTATTATACATGAGTATATAGTTGGAGAACATGTGTTCAGAGTATATAACTGTTACGAAGCTTGCGCTATAGAGTCACTAAAAACACAGCGAAGAGCTGATTCTACTCCGTAAGCCAGGTCAAGAACACCTTGAAGTGAGCATTTTCTTTCCATTTTTTATGGTCAAATTAATTATTAGACTTGAGAATATAGTTGGAGAACATGTTTTTAGAGTATAAAAATGCTAGGAAGCTTCCAACATAGAGTCACTAAAAACTCACAGTGTAGAGCTGATTCTACTCCATGAGCAAGGTCAAGAACTCCTTGAAGTGAGCATTTTATTACCATTTTTATGGTCAAATTACTTATTATGCATGAGAATATAGTTGGAGAACATGTTTTTAGAGTATAAAAATGTTAGAAATCTTGTACCGTAGAGTTACTAAAAACTCAAAGTGCAGAGTAGATTCTACTCCGTGAGACAGGTTAAGAACTCCTTGAAGTGAGCATTTTCTTTCTATTTTTATGGTCAAATTAGTTATTAGACATGAGAATATAGTTGAAGAACATGTTTTCAGAGTATAAAATGCTAGGAAGCTTGTACCGTAGAGTCACTAAAAACTCACAGTGCAGAGCATATTCTACTCCGTGAGCTAGGTCAATAACTCTCTGAACTGAGCATTTTCTTTCCATTTTTATGGTCAAATTAGTTATTAGAACTGAGAAAATAGTTGGAGAACATGTTTTCAGACTATAAAAATCTTAGGAAGATTGCATAATAGAGTCACTAAAAAATCAAAGTAAAGAGCTGATTCTACTCCGTGAGCCAGGTTAAGAACTCCATGATGTGAGCATTTTCTTGACATATTTATGGTCAATTTAGTTATTAGACATGAGGATATAGTTGGAGAACATGTTTTCAGAGTATAAAAATGCTAGGAAACTTGTGTCATAGAGTTACTAAAAAGTCAAAGTGCAGAGCTGATTCAACTCCATGAGCTAGGTCAAGAACTCCTTGAATTGAGAATTTTCTTACCATTTTTATGGTCAAATTAGTTATTATACATGAGTATATAGTTGGATAACATATTTTTGGAGTATAAAAATGCTAGGAAGCTTGCACCATAGAGTCACTAAAAACTCACAGTGCAGAGCTGATTCTACTCCATGAGCTAGGTCAAGAACTCCATGAAGTGAGCATTTTCTTGCCATTTTTATGGTCAATTTGGTTATTAGACATGAGAATATAGTAGGAGAACATATTTTTCAGAGTATAAAAATGCTAGGAAGCTTGCGTCATAGAGTCACTAAAAAGTCAAAGTAGAGAGCTGATTCAACTCAATGAGCCAAGTCAAGAACTCCTTGAATTGAGCATTTTCTTACCATTTTTATGGTCAAATTAGTTATTATACGTGAGTATATAGTTGGATAACATGTGTTCAGAGTATATAACTGTTACGAAGCTTGTGCCATAGAGTCTCTAAAAACACAGCGAAGAGCTGATTCTACTCCGTAAGCCAGGTCAAGAACACTTTGAAGTGAGCATTTTCTTTCTATTTTTATGGTCAAATTAATTATTAGACTTGAGAATATAGTTGGAGAACATATTTTTAGAGTATAAAAACGCTAGGAAGCTTCCAACATAGAGTCACTAAAAACTCATAGTGTAGAGCTGATTCTACTCCATGAGCCAGGTCAAGAACTCCTTGAAGTGAGCATTTTCTTGCCATTTTTATGGTCAAATTACTTATTAGACTGGAGAATATAGTTGGAGAACATATTTTTAGAGTATAAAATGCTAGGAATCTTATACCGTAGAGTTACTAAAAATTCACAGTACAGAGTAGATTTTACTCCGTGAGACAGGTTAAGAACTCCTTGAAGTGAGCATTTTCTTTCTATTTTTATGGTAAAATTAGTTATTAGACATGAGAATATAGTTGGAGAACATGTTTTCAGAATATAAAAATGCTAGGATGCTTGTACCGTAGAGTCACTAAAAACTCACAATGTAGAGCATATTCTACTCCGTGAGCCAGGTCAATAACTCCCTGAAGTGAGCATTTTCTTTCTATTTTTATGGTCAAATTAGTTATTAGAACTGAGAATATAGTTGGAGAACATGTTTTCAGACTATAAAAATCTTAGGAAGATTGCACCATAGAGTCACTAAAAAATCAAAGTAAAGAGCTGATTCTACTCAGTGAGCCAGGTTAAGAACTCCATGAAGTGAGCATTTTCTTGACATTTTTATGGTCAATTTAGTTATTATACATGAGAATATAGTTGGAGAACATGCTTTCAGAGTATAAAAATGCTAGGAAGCTTGTGTCATAAAGTCACTAAAAAGTCAAAGTGCAGAGCTGATTCAACTCCATGAGCTAGGTCAAGAACTCCTTGAATTGAGCATTTTCTTATCATTTTTATGGTCAAATTAGTTATTATACATGAGTATATAGTTGGAGAACATATTTTCGGAGTATAAAAATGCTAGGAAGCTTGCACCATAGTCACTAAAAACTCACAGTGCAGAGCTGATTCTATTCCATGGGCCAGGTCAAGAACTCCATGAAGTGAGCATTTTCTTGCCATTTTTGTGGTCAATTTAGTTATTACACATGAGAATATAGTTCAATAGTTCCTTTATTAAGATGTAAAAATAAAAGATTACAATTACAAGATCAGAAGATGACTAGGAATTAAAAGTATAAAAAACTATTTAAATCTAAAATAATTATGATTCATATCTTTGAAGAGTATAGTGTTCATTGCTGTACCTGCCTCTGCTATCCAAACAAAATCCCCTCCCTTTGCTGCAATTGAATCCGCTGCAGAATTTCCTTCACGGTAGATATGTGTTACCATGAAACGAATTTGAAGTACAATGTCTCTTGCTGCCTGCCACTTGGCCATGAGCCTCCATGGAAGGGTTGGTTTTTCCGCTTGCATAACCTGCTGAACCATAATCGAGTCTGTTTCTAACCATAACGAATGCCATCCTTTATTAAAAGCAATTTCAATTGCTAGGAACGCCGCTGCCAATTCCGCTTCAAAGGCAAAACCTGTGCCAAAACCTGTCGTGAAAGCCCCCATGAAGAAACCCCTGCTGTTTCTATAAACTCCACTGCCAGCAATACTCCCAGGTGATCCGGCAGCATGTCCATCAGTGTTAATCTTCACCCAACCTGGCTTTGGAGGCAGCCATCGGACTGAGATAATGTGGGGAGCTTGCCTCGGCATTCCAGTAATGTCAAAGTAATGCAAAGCTCCCAAATCCTCCACCGTATTAAACATGCTACCAATTTTTTGTCCATTGAGCTCCTTTATCAGTGACTTGATCATAGCTATCTAGCCCAGTGTGGTGACTGTCTTGTCTCTCAAATCATCTGTGTATCCTCCATATACCATATTGTTGCGGGTATACCATATGATCCATATGTATGTGACAATAGTATACCTCCATAGAGAAATGACTTGCTTGCTCCCTTGTATCTGCATTACTTGTAAGATAAACTCTGCCAAGCTTTGATCCATGTGAATCTGATTCCCAAAACTAAATCCTCTCAGAATAAACTGCAAAACTTGCTTTGATATCGGGCAACTCATAAAAATGTGATCCAAACTCTCCTCATTTGCCTTGCACAGGTAACATCTTGACGGCCCATTGAAACCTCGATGTCTGAGAACTTCCCATGTAGTCAGAACCCCCTTGATGGCTTTCCATACTATCACTGACCTACAGGGAGGAATAAAAGGCGCCCATATCCAGCTGCCCCAATTAGTAGCAATGAATTGAGGTCTTATGTGCATGTATGCTATCTTTGAAGTGACCACACCTGTAAGTGATGGCATCCACCTTCTGCAGTCCACCAAGTTAGGAGATATGGCAATAGATAAAATTTTATCAATCACATTAGGAAAAGCAATTATGAAATCTTCTGTAAAATGCCATGTGCCATCATAGAAATAATCTGTGATCTTGTTCTCATAATGTCCCCTATATTCAAAAGGGATGTCCACAATGTCTGCAATAGGCATGCCGATCCAATTGTCCAACCAAAAGTTCACTTGAGAATTTTCTCCAATAATCCAGAAATCCTCATCTGCCAATTTGAAAAGATAACCCTTGCATCCTGGACGAACTGAAGAAGCTACATGAGATGTCTTCGGATAGGATCCCTGCATCCATCTGTGCTGAATGAAGGCCAGAGCAGTGTTCCCACTCAACACATCCCAGGCTAACTTCATGAGGAGAGCCTCATTAGTTGCTCGTATTGAACGTACCCCTAATCCTCCCTCCGTAGTTGGCGAGCAGATTCTATTCCAACCAATGGTTAAGTGGTGTTGCTTGAAGGGGTCTCCACTCCAAATAAAGTTTCTACTTGCAGCTTCAATTCTTTTGATCTGATGTACATGCCATTTGTACACCATCATAGTGTGTATGGTAGATGATATGATCACTGAGTTTACCATACATATTCTTCCAGCCATTGATAAAGATCCCCCCTTCCACCTGCTGAATTTGCTAATTATATGATCAGTAGCTTGCTGAAAAAATATCCTCTTTGGAGTACCCTTAAATATTGGAACGCCAAGATATGTAAAAGGGTACTCTCCCTCTTGTAATCCCAAAACATCCTTCACCTTTCTCTTGATCGCGCGCTTAACAAACTTCCCATATAGAACTTTTGATTTATTTGATTTATAAACCTGCCCTGATAATTCAGCATAACGACTAAGAACATGATGTATACCCTCTATCGAAAGATCATCCCCCCTGCAAAATAGAAGTATATCATCAGTGTAGAAAAGGTATGGTGGAAAGGGGTTACTCCTTCCCGATCGGGCATTATTTATGCGTCCAGTATGCATGAAGTGTTGAATCCATAAGCCTAATGCTTCCTCTGCAATGCAGAATATAAGAGGTGAGAGGGGATCTCCTTGACGTACGCCTCTTCCATAGGAAAAGAAACCATGAGGTGCCCCATTAATCAATACTGATACCTTTGCAGATGCAAAAATTCCTTTCAACATATTGATAAAAGTCTCCGAGAATCCCATGCGGCGTAGAATCTCCAAGATGAAATCCCATCGTAAGGTATCAAAAGCCTTACGAATATCAATTTTGAAAGCCATATTTCCCAATGTTGATGAATCAAGACAGTTAAAACATTTAGATGCTACAGCTATGCAATGGTGAATGTTTCTTTGTGGTATAAATCCAAACTGATAAACTCCAAGATGTTTATGAAGGAGAGGCCCCAATCTTGTAGACAGTATTTTTGTGAAGACTTTGAAAAGAAAGTTGCATAGATTAATAGGTCTGAAGTCCTCCACTTTATTTGCACCAGTAACTTTAGGAATAAGAGTAATAAAATTACAATTAACCCCACCCGGCAAAGTGTTAGAGCTGAAAAAGAACCTAATTGCATTACAGAGGTCATCCTTAATGATATGCCAGCATCGTTGAAAGAAAGCTCCGCCAAAACCATCGGGGCCTAGGGCACTGTCCGGTGAAAGAGCAAAAACGGCCACTGTGATTTCCTCCTCAGTAGGTATTTGAGTGAGCCTCCTGTTGTCTCTCTCCGACATGAAGCTATTAATGAAACATAACTCCTCAAAGTCAGGTACGTTCTGGGGTTCAGCAAAAAGTGATTCATAATATCCCATCACATGTTCGGAGATAATTCCCTTATCATCAGTCAAAGATCCATCTACCATCATCGATTGGATATTGCTTCTTGCTTTATTATTTTTATTCATCTTGTGGAAGAAAGCCGAGTTGCGGTCTCCATCCTTTAACCAGGATGTTCTGTTCTTCTGTGAGTAGTATTGCTGCTGCCTCTGCAATTTTTCATGGAGAAGGAAATGTGCATCCATTTCTTCATAGAAGATCTCCTTATTTTCTCCTTCCTCCTCCATACGCCATTGTATATCACTGAGATTCTTCATGGCGTCGGAGACATCATAAAAAATATTGCCAAATTGTGAATAATTCCACTCCTTGATATCACCCTTGAGTCTGCGGAGTTTTAGAGTGAACAGCACAATAGGATTTTGGGAGAATGTAGGTAAAGTCCATGATGTTGCCGCTAGTATGTAGAAGTTTGTATCAAAGAGCCACATTTTTTGAAACCTGAAAGGCTTAGGTATTGCTTCTTGCAAGCTACATGTCAATAATATTGGAGTGTGATCCGAACAATGTCTCGCCAAAGAGGTAAGATGAAGGGAGTCCCAAAAATCTAAAAATCTATCAGTAACCAAAACTCTATCAATACGAGATCCCCTAGTAGCTCTAGTTGCTGATCTAGAAAGCCATGTGAATTGTGCTCCATGCAAATGCACATCTTGCAAGTCATTGAGGTTTACAAATTCCCCAAACTCCAACTGACTACTATTATCATGACTGAAAGGAAACATACGCTCATGTGTTCCAACATCAACAATTACTATTTGATTTGAAGAGAATATCACCACCCCATTGATCAAAGAAGAGTTACAGAAAATCCATATGTCTTCCCTATCATTAGTTCCAACAAGAGAGAGGTTTAAATGATTCCAGTAATGAGGAGGAATTGTGGAGAGGGAACTTTTAGGCTCCGCAATGGCTAACAAAATTGGGCGGTGTTTGATGCATAAGTTTCTCAAGGCAGCTCGGGATGCATCATTCCCTATACCCCTGATATTCCAAAATAAAATCTTCAGTTGCATCCAACCATAGTTGTCTTCGATTAACATGGGAGTTATGGGCATGTATGAATCTAATCCTGAAAGTTTCTGATTGGAAAACAACATCAACAATTACTATTTGATTTGAAGAGAATATCACCACCCCATTGATCAAAGAAGAGTTACAGAAAATCCATATGTCTTCCCTATCATTAGTTCCAACAAGAGAGAGGTTTAAATGATTCCAGTAATGAGGAGGAATTGTGGAGAGGGAACTTTTAGGCTCCGCAATGGCCAACAAAATTGGGCGGTGTTTGATGCATAAGTTTCTCAAGGCAGCTCGGGATGCATCATTCCCTATACCCCTGATATTCCAAAATAAAATCTTCATTTACGATCTGAATTACGACCGTGCTTCGGCGGTTTGGTGCTCATATGATAGTAGGTTTTTCCTACAGTATTTTGCATATTCTTTGCAACAACAGAGCTCCTAGGGTCCACCTGAGTGAGTCGAGCCTGTGATCTTGTAACTGGTGCTTCCTCCCGCATAAATTGTTTAACACTATGTGCATCATACGTAATCTCAGCATTAGGATCATACACAATGACCTGCTTGCTTGCTGATGTTCCTGTCCCCATAGGATCAACCTCCCCTTCGTATAAGACTATTCTTTTACCCGATGACACCTCTATGAAAGAGCTATCGGACTGCCCCTGTTCATCCCCCGATAGATTCACATCTTGCTCATTTTCAGAAGCCTCAGATGCTTCACTATCCTCTTCGTTTACCAAGTGCTCAAAGCTATTGTGTTGTACAACTGTCTCTTGCTCCGCCTCCTTTTCCTTCCAGGTTTTTCTTGGTTTTTCAAACCCCTCGGCATCCTTTTGTGGCTTGTTCTTATGCTGCCCCTTCCTGCTCTTCTTTTTTAAACAATTCACTGTAGAATGCCCCAAAGTATGACAAGACCTGCAATATTCAGGCAAGTTTTCATAGCCAAAAGATATACGAATATTAGAATCAGGAGTGTTGATGTTCATTCCATTTGGCAGATCATCAAGCAGGTCAACCTCCACCAATACCCTAGCAAAGTGTCCCGTTGATCCATCAAGTGCTCGATCATCAATTCGAATTGGAGATCCGACTGCACTGGCCACATTTCTAATCACCTCCTCATGCCAAAGCTCCATCGGAAGTTCATATATTCTGATCCAGGTTGAGACGATTGATGATTTAACCTTGTAGGGATTAAAAATTGGGGTCCATTGTTGAACCCTAATTTGTACGTCGCCAACTTCAAAGACCCTTTTTCGGAGGATTTGAACCTTGATCGTATCATCCATTAACATCACTGTGTAATATCCACGTCCGAGTGGTATCAGTAACATATCTGAAAGACCCCATAGTTTCTTCAGGAAGCATTCGACCTCCATCTGGTTCATAGGTTTTACACCTTTAGGGTTGAGGATCCTAGCAATAAAAAATTGCGAAAATAACTTAATCCTACTATCATAGAAGATTTGTTAATATGTAATGTAACGCTATCACCTGATTTTTCAATCGGCCTCGCCACGGGATCCGGGAAGGATCCTTCGCATATGGCCATCTTCATACGACTTGCAACAGTCTCCGGTTCAGTTCGAAGTTTGTCTGCAAAAGATGGTGGATTTGTGGATCCACGTTTAGGGGATTGATGATCAGAGTGTTCCTTCTGCGATGATCCAAAACGATGATGCACGTCTGGCACATGGGATTGATCAGATTGATCATGATGACCCCATTTCAAGCGATCGCGATCTGGTTGATGTTGTGTCGAAGGGATAGGGGCCTCCGATTCTTTCAAGTAATCCGCAAGTCCAGGAAACTGGATGCATAAGGCAGCGATGTCCAAGATCACCGGCGGCGATACACCAGTCAAGGGAGGCAACGGTGAATCCATGGAGAGTTAGAAAGAAAATCTAGAGAGAGAAATTTTGGAGAGAGTCATCTTTTTTTTTAGACATGAGCATATGCTACACATGAGAATATAGTAGGAGAACATATTTTCAGAGTATAAAAATGCAAGGAAGCTTGCGTCATAGAGTCACTAAAAAGTCAAAGTGGAGAGCTGATTCAACTTAATGAGCCAGGTCAAGAACTCCTTGAATTGAGCATTTTCTTAACATTTTTATAGTCAAATTAGTTATTATACGTGAGTATATAGTTGGAGAACATGTGTTCAGAGTATATAACTGTTATGAAGCTTGCGCCATAGAGTCACTAAAAACACAGTGAAGAGCTAATTCTACTCCGTAAGCCAGGTCAAGAACACCTTGAAGTGAGCATTTTCTTTCCATTTCTTATGGTCAAATTAATTATTAGACATGAGAATATAGTTGGAGAACATGTTTTTAGAGTATAAAAATGCTAGGAAGCTTCCAACATAGAGTCACTAAAAACTCACAGTGTAGAGCTGATTCTACTCCATGAGCCAGGTCAAGAACTCCTTGAAGTGAGCATTTTCTTGTCATTTTTATGGTCAAATTACTTATTAGACATGAGAATATAGTTGAAGAACATGTTTTCAGAGTATGAAAATGCTAGGATTCTTGTACCGTAGAGCTACTAAAAACTCACAGTGCAGAGTAGATTCTACTCCGTGAGATAGGTTAAGAACTCCTTGAAGTGAGCATTTTCTTTCCATTTTTATGGTCAAATTAGTTATTAGACATGAGAATATAGTTGGAGAACATGTTTTCCGAGTATAAAAATGCTAGGAAGCTTGTACCGTAGAGTCACTAAAAACTCACAGTGCAGAGTATATTCTACTCCTTGAGCCAGGTCAATAACTCTCTGAAGTGAGCATTTTCTTTCCATTTTTATGGTCAAATTAGTTATTCGAACTGAGAATATAGTTGGAGAACATGTTTTCATACTATAAAAATCTTAGGAAGCTTGCACCATGGAGTCACTAAAAAATCAAAGTGAAGAGCTGATTCTACTCCATGAGCCAGGTTAAGAACTCCATGAAGTGAGCATTTTCTTGACATTTTTATGGTCAATTTAGTTATTAAACATGAGAATATAGTTGGAGAACATGTTTTCAGAGTATAAAAATGCTAGGAAGCTTGCGTCATAGAGTCACTAAAAAGTCAAAGTGCAGAGCTGATTCAACTCCATGAGCTAGGTCAAGAACTCCTTGAATTGAGCATTTTCTTACCATTTTTATGGTCAAATTAGTTATTATACATGAGTATATAGTTGGAGAACATATTTTTGGAGTATAAAAATGCTAGGAAGCTTGCACCATAGAGTCACTAAAAACTCACAGTGCAGAGCTGATTCTACTCCATGAGCCAGGTCAAGAACTCCATGAAGTGAGCATTTTCTTGCCATTTTTATGGTCAATTTAGTTATTACACATGAGAATATAGTAGGTGAACATATTTTTAGAGTATAAAAATACTAGGAAGCTTGCGTCATAGAGTCACTAAAAAGTCGAAGTAGAGAGCTGATTCAACTCAATGAGCCAGGTCAAGAACTCCTTGAATTGAGCATTTTCTTACCATTTTTATAGTCAAATTAGTTATTATACGTGAGTATATAATTGGAGAACATGTGTTCAGAGTATATAACTGTTATGAAGCTTGCGCCATAGAGTCACTAAAAACAAAGCGAAGAGCTGATTCTACTCCGTAAGCCAGGTCAAGAACACCTTGAAGTGAGCATTTTCTTTCCATTTCTTATGGTCAAATTAATTATTAGAGTTGAGAATATAGTTGGAGAACATGTTTTTAGAGTATAAAAATGTTAGGAAGCTTTCAACATAGAGTCACTAAAAACTCACAGTGTAGAGCTGATTCTACTCCATGAGCCAGGTCAAGAACTCCTTGAAATGAACATTTTCTTGTCATTTTTATGGTCAAATTACTTATTAGACATGAGAATATAGTTGGAGAACATGTTTTCAGAGTATGAAAATGCTAGGAATCTTGTATCGTAGAGTTACTAAAAACTCACAGTGCAGAGTAGATTCTACTATGTGAGACAGGTTAAGAACTCCTTGAAGTGAGCATTTTCTTTCCATTTTTATGGTCAAATTAGTTATTAGACATGAGAATATAGTTGGAGAACATGTTTTCAGAGTATAAAAATGCTAGGAAGCTTGTACCGTAGAGTCACTAAAACCTCACAGTGCAGAGCATATTCTACTCCGTGAGCCAGGTCAATAACTCTCTGAAGTGAGCATTTTCTTTCCATTTTTATGGTCAAATTAGTTATTCGAACTGAGAATATAATTGGAGAACATGTTTTCATACTATAAAAATCTCAGGAAGCTTGCACCATAGAGTCACTAAAAAATCAAAGTGAAGGGCTGATTCTACTCCATGAGCCAGGTTAAGAACTCCATGAAGTGAGCATTTTCTTGCCATTTTTATGGTCAATTTAGTTATTAGACATGAGAATATAGATGGAGAACATGTTTTCAGAGTATAAAAATGCTAGGAAGCTTGTGTCATAGAGTCACTAAAAAGTCAAAGTGCAGAGCTGATTCAACTCCATGAGCTAGGTCAAGAACTCCTTGAATTGAGCAATTTCTTACCATTTTATGGTCAAATTAGTTATTATACATGAGTATATAGCTGGAGAACATATTTTAGGAGTATAAAAATGCTAGGAAGCTTGCACCATAGAGTCACTAAAAACTCACAGTGCAGAGCTGATTCAACTCCATAAGCCAGGTCAAGAACTCCATGAAGTGAGCATGTTCTTGCCATTTTTATGGTCAATTTAGTTATTAGACATGAGAATATAGTAGGAGAACATGTTTTCAGAGTATAAAAATGCTAGGAAGCTTGCGTCATAGAGTCACTAAAAAGTCAAAGTAGAGCGCTGATTCAACTCTATGAGCCAGGACAAGAACTCCTTGAATTGAGCATTTTCTTACCATTTTTATGGTCAAATTAGTTATTATACGTGAGTATACAGTTGGAGAACATGTGTTCAGCGTATATAACTATTACGAAACTTGCGCCATAGAGTCACTAAAAACACAGTGAAAAGCTGATTCTACTCCGTAAGCCAGGTCAAGAACTCCTTGAAGTGAGCGTTTTCTTTCCATTTTTTATGGTCAAATTAGTTATTAGACTTGAGAATATAGTTGGAGAACATGTTTTTAGACTATAAAAATGCTAGGAAGTTTCCAACATAGAGTCACCAAAAACTCACAGCGCAGAGCTGATTTTACTCCGTGAGCCAGATCAAGAACTCCTTGAAGTGAGCATTTTCTTGCCATTTTTACGGTAAAATTAGTTATTAGACATGAGAATATAGTTGGAGAACATGTTTTCAGAGTATAAAAATGCTAGGAATCTTGTACCATAGAGTCACTAAAAACTCACAGTGCAGATTAGATTCTACTCCATGAGATAGGTTAAGAACTCCTTGAAGTGAGCATTTTCTTGTCATTTTTATGGTCAAATTAGTTATTAGACATGAGAATATAGTTGGAGAACATGTTTTCAGAGTATAAAAATGCTAGGAAGCTTGTACCGTAGAGTCATTAAAATCTCACAGAGTAGAGCATATTCTACTCAGTGAGCCAGGTCAATAACTCCCTGAAGTGAGCATTTTCTTTCCATTTTATGGTCAAATTAGTTATTAGAACCGATAATATAGTTGGAGAACATGTTTTTAGACTATAAAAATTTTAGAAAGCTTGCACCATAGAGTCACTAAAAGATCAAAGTGTAGAGCTGATTCTACTCCATGAGCCAGGTTAAGAACTCCATGAAGTGAGCATTTTCTTGCCATTTTTATGGTCAATTTAGTTATTAGACATGAGAATATAGTTGGAGAACATGTTTTCAGAGTATATAAATGCTAGGAAGCATCTGTCATAGAGTCACTAAAAAGTCAAAGTGCAGAGCTGATTCAACTCCATGAGCTAGGTCAATAACTCCTTGAATTGAGCATTTTCTTACCATTTTTATGGTAAAATTAGTTATTATACATGAGTATATAGTTGGAGAACATATTTTCGGAGTATAAAAATTCTAGGAAGCTTGCACCATAGAGTCACTAAAAACTCAAAGTGCAGAGCTGATTCTATCCATGAGCCATGTCAAGAACTCCATGAAGTGAGCATTTTCTTGACATTTTTATGGTCAATTTAGTTATTAGACATGAGAATATAGTTGGAGAACATGTTTTCAGATTATAAAAATGCTAGGAAGCTTGTCTCATAGAGTCACTAAAAAGTCAAAGTGCAGAGCTGATTCAACTCCATGAGCTAGGTCAAGAACTCCTTGAATTTAGCATTTTCTTACCATTTTTATGGTCAAATTAGTTATTATACATGAGTATATAGTTGGAGAACATATTTTCGGAGTATAAAAATGCTAGGAAGCTTGTACCATAGAGTCATTAAAATCTCACAGTGCAGAGCAGATTCTACTCCGTGAGCCAGGTCAATAACTCCCTGAAGTGAGCATTTTCTTTCCATTTTTATGGTCAAATTAGTTATTAGGATCGAGAATATAGTTGGAGAACATGTTTTCAGACTATAAAAATCTTAGGAAGCTTGCACCATAGAGTCACTAAAAAATCAAAGTGTAGAGCTGATTCTATTCCGTGAGCCAAGTTAAGAACTCCATGAAGTGAGCATTTTCTTGCCATTTTTATGGTCAATTTAGTTATTAGACATGAGAATATAGTTGTAGAACATCTTTTCATAGTATAAAAATGCTAGGAAGCTTGTGTCATAGAGTCACTAAAAAGTCAAAGTGCAGAGCTGATTCAACTCCATGAGCTAGGTCAAGAACTCCTTGAATTGAGCATTTTCTTACCATTTTTATGGTCAAATTAGTTATTATACATGAGAATATAGTTGGAGAACATATTTTCGGAGTATAAAAATGCTAGGAAGCTTGCACCATGGAGTCACTAAAAACTCACAGTACAGAGCTGATTCTACTCCATGAGCCAGGTCAAGAACTCCATAAAGTAAGCATTTTCTTACCATTTTTATGGTCAATTTAGTTATTAGACATGAGAATATAGTAGGAGAACATGTTTTCAGAGTATAAAAATGCTAGGAAGCTTGCGTCATAGAGTCACTAAAAAGTCAAAGTGCAGAGCTGATTCAACTCCATGAGCCAGGTCAAGAACTCGTTGAATTTAGCATTTTCTTACCATTTTTATGGTCAAATTAGTTATTATACGTGAGTATATAGTTGGAGAACATGTGTTCAGAGTATATAACTATTACGAAGCTTGCGCCATAGAGTCACTAAAAACAAAGTGAAGAGCTGATTCTACTCCGTAAGCCAGGTCAAGAACTCCTTGAAGTTAGCATTTTCTTGCCATTTTTATGGTCAAATTAGTTATTATACATGAGTATATAGTTGGAGAACATATTTTCGGAGTATAAAAATGCTTGGAAGCTTGTACCGTAGAGTCATTAAAATCTCACAGTGCAGAGCAGATTCTACTCCGAGAGCCAGGTCAATAACTCCCTGAAGTGAGCATTTTCTTTCCATTTTTATGGTCAAATTAGTTATTAGAATCGAGAATATAGTTGGAGAACATGTTTTCAGACTATAAAAATCTTAGGAAGCTTGCACCATAGAGTCACTAAAAAATCAAAGTGTAGAGCTGATTCTACTCCGTGAGACAAGTTAAGAACTCCATGAAGTGAGCATTTTCTTGCCATTTTTATGGTCAATTTAGTTATTAGACATGAGAATATAGTTGGAGAACATGTTTTCATAGTATAAAAATGCTAGGAAGCTTGTGTCATAGAGTCACTAAAAAGTCAAAGTGCAGAGCTGGTTCAACTCCATGAGCTAGGTCAAGAACTCCTTGAATTGAGCATTTTCTTACCATTTTTATGGTCAAATTAGTTATTATACATGAGTATATAGTTGGAGAACATATTTTCGGAGTATAAAAATGCTAGGAAGCTTGCACCATAGAGTCACTAAAAACTCACAGTACATAGCTGATTCTACTCCATGAGCCAGGTCCAGAACTCCATAAAGTAAGCATTTTCTTACCATTTTTATGGTCAATTTAGTTATTAGACATGAGAATATAGAGGGAGAAAATATTTTCAGAGTATAAAAATCCTAGGAAGCTTGCGTCATAGAATCACTAAAAAGTCAAAGTGCAGAGCTGATTCAATTCCATGAGCCAGTTCAAGAACTCCTTGAATTGAGAATTTTCTTACCATTTTTATGGTCAAATTAGTTATTATACATGAGTATGTAGTTGGAGAACACGTGTTTAGAGTATATAACTGTTATGAAGCTTGCGCCATAGAGTCACTAAAAACACAGTGAAGAGGTGATTCTACTATGTAAGCCAGGTTAAGAACTCCTTGAAGTGAGCATTTTCTTTCTATTTTTATGGTCAAATTAGTAATTAGACTTGAGAATATATTTGGAGAACATGTTTTTAGAGTATAAAAATAATAGGAAGCTTGTACCGTGAGTCACTAAAAACTCACAGTGCAGAGCAGATTCTACTCCGTGAGCCTGGTCAATAACTCCCCGAAGTGAGCATTTTCTTTCTATTTTTTCGTCAAATTAGTTATTAGACATGAGAATATAGTCGGAAAACATATTTTAAGAGTATAAAAATACTAGAAAGCTTCCACCATAGAGTCACTAAAATGTCACATTGCAGAGCTAAGTCTACTCCGTGAGCCAGGTCAAGAACTCCTTGAAGTGAGCATTTTATTGTCATTTTTATGGTCAAATTAGCTATTAGACATGAGAATATAGTTGGAGAACATATTTTCTGAGTATAAAAATGCTAGAAAACATGTGTCATAGAGTCACTAAAAAATCAAAGTGCAGAGCTGATTTTACTCAGTGAGCCAGGTCAAGAACTCCTTGAAGTGAGCATTTTCTTGCCATTTTTATGGTCAAGTTAATTATTAGACATGAGAATATAGTGGGTAAACATATTTTTAGAGTATAAAATTTCTAGGAAGCTTGTACTGTAGAGTCACTAAAAACTCACAATGCAGAGCAGATTCCGTGAGCCAGGTCAAGAACTCTCTGAAGTGAGCATTTTATTACCATTTTTATGGTCAAATTAGTTATTAAACATGTGAATATAGTTGGAGAACATGTTTTAAGAGTATTAAAATGCTAGGAAGCTTGTGTCATAGAGTCACTAAAAAGTCAAAGTGCAGAGCTGATTCAACTCCATGAGCCAGGTCAAGAACTCCTTGAATTGAGCATTTTCTTACCATTTTATGGTTAAATTAGTTATTATACATGAGTATATAGTTGGAGAACATGTTTTCAGAGTATATAAATGTTACGAAACTTGTACCATATAGTCACTAAAAATATACTGAAGAGCTGATTCTAATCCGTAAGCCAGGTCAAGAACTCCTTGAAGTGAGCATTTTCTTTCTATTTTTATAGCCAAATTAGTTATTAGACTTGATAATACAGTTGGAGAACTTGTTTTTAGAGTATAAAAATGATAGGAAGCTTCCAACATAGATTCACTATAAACTTATAGTGCTGAGCTGATTCTACTCCGTGAGCCAGTCAAGAACTCCTTGAGTGAGCATTTTTTGCCATTTTTATGGTCAAATTAGTTATTAGACGTGAGAATATAGTTGTAGAATATGTTTTCAGTGTATACAAATGCTAGGAAGCTTGTACCGTAGAGTCACTAAAAACTCACGATGAAGAGCATGTTCTACTCCATGAGCCAGGTTAAAAACTCCTTGAAGTGAGCATTTTCTTGCCATTTTTATGGTCAAATTAGTTATTAGACATGAGAATATTGTTGGGGAACATGTTTTCAGAGTATAAAAATGCTAGGAAGCTTGCGCCATAGAGTTACTAAAATGTCAAAGTGCAGAGCTAATTCTCCTCTGTGAGTCAGGTCAAGAACTCCTTGAAGTGAGCATTTTCTTGCCATTTTTATGGTCAATTAGCTATTAGACATGAGAATATAGTGGGAGAACATGTTTTCAGAGTATAAAAATACTAGAAAGCATGTGTCATAGAGTCACTAAAAAATCAAAGTGCAGAACTGATTTTACTCAGTGAGCCAGGTCAAGAACTCCTTGAAGTGAGCATTTTCTTGCCATTTTTATGGTCAATTTAGATATTTGACATGAGAATATAGTAGGAGAACTTGTTTTCAGAGTGTAAAAATGCTAGGAAGCTTGCGTCAAAGAGTCCCTAAAAAGTCAAAGTGCAAAGCTGATTCAACTCCATGAGCCACATCAAGAATTCCTTGAATTGAGCATTTTCTTATCATTTTTATGGTCAAATTAGTTATTATACATGAGTATATAGTTGGAAAACATATTTTTGGAGTATAAAAATGCTAGGAAGCTTGTACCATAGAGTCACTAAAAACTCACAGTGTAGAGTTGATTCTACTCCATGAGCCAGGTCAAGAACTCCATGAAGTGAGCATTTTCTTACCATTTTATGGTCAATTTAGTTATTAGACATGAGAATATAGTAGGAGAACATGTTTTCAGAGTATAAAAATGCTAGGAAGCTTGCATCATAGAGTCACTAAAAAGTCAAAGTGCAGAGCTGATTCAACTCCATGAGCCAGGTCAAGAACTCGTTGAATTTAGCATTTTCTTACCATTTTTATGGTCAAATTAGTTATTATACGTGAGTATATAGTTAGAGAACATGTGTTCAGAGTATATAACTATTACGAAGCTTGCGCCATAGAGTCACTAAAAACAAAGTGAAGAGCTGACTCTACTCCGTAAGCCAGGTCAAGAACTCCTTGAAGTGAGCATTTTCTTGCCATTTTTATGGTCAAATTAGTTATTATACATGAGTATATAGTTGGAGAACATATTTTCGCAGTATAAAAATGCTAGGAAGCTTGTACCGTAGAGTCATTAAAATCTCACAGTGCAGAGCAGATTCTACTCCGTGAACCAGGTCAATAACTCCCTGAAGTGAGCATTTTCTTTCCATTTTTATGGTCAAATTAGTTATTAGAATCGAGAATATAGTTGGAGAACATGTTTTCAGACTATAAAAATCTTAGGAAGCTTGCACCATAGAGTCACTAAAAAATCAAAGTGTAGAACTGATTCTACTCCGTGAGCCAAGTTAAGAACTCCATGAAGTGAGCATTTTCTTGCCATTTTTATGGTCAATTTAGTTATTAGACATGAGAATATAGTTGGAGAACATGTTTTCATAGTATAAAAATGCTAGGAAGCTTGTTTCATAGAGTCACTAAAAAGTCAAAGTGCAGAGCTGATTCAACTCCATGAGCTAGGTCAAGAACTCCTTGAATTGAGCATTTTCTTATCATTTTTATGGTCAAATTAGTTATTATACATGAGTATATAGTTGGAGAACATATTTTTGGAGTATAAAAATGCTAGGAAGCTTGCACCATAGAGTCACTAAAAACTCACAGTACAGAGCTGATTCTACTCCATGAGCCAGGTCAAGAACTTCATAAAGTAAGCATTTTCTTACCATTTTTATGGTCAATTTAGTTATTAGACATGAGAATATAGTAGGAGAACATGTTTTCAGAGTATAAAAATGCTAGGAAGCTTGCGTCATAGAGTCATTAAAAAGTCAAAGTGCAGAGCTCATTCAACTCCATGAGCCAGGTCAAGAACTCGTTGAATTGAGCATTTTCTTACCATTTTTATGGTCAAATTAGTTATTATACGTGAGTATATAGTTGGAGAACATGTGTTCAGAGTATATAACTATTACGAAGCTTGCGCCATAGAGTCACTAAAAACAAAGTGAAGAGCTGATTCTACTCCGTAAGCCAGGTCAAGAACTCCTTGAAGTGAGCATTTTCTTGCCATTTTTATGGTCAAATTAGTTATTAGACATGAGAAATAGTTGGATAACATGTTTTCAAAGTATAAAAATACTAGGAAGTTTGTACCGTGAGTCACTAAAAACTCACAGCGCAGAACAGATTCTACTCCGTGAGCCTGGTCAATAACTCCCCGAAGTGAGCATTTTCTTTTTATTTTTTCGTCAAATTAGTTATTAGACATGAGAATATAGTCGGAAAACATATTTTAAGAGTATAAAAATACTAGGAAGCTTCCACCATAGAGTCACTAAAATGTCACATTGCAGAGCTAATTCTACTCCGTGAGCCAGGTCAAGAACTCCTTGAAGTGAGCATTTTATTGTCATTTTTATGGTCAAATTAGCTATTAGACATGAGAATATAGTTGGAGAACATATTTTCTGAGTATAAAAATGCTAGAAAACATGTGTCATAGAGTCACTAAAAAATCAAAGTGCAGAGCTGATTTTACTCAGTGAGCCAGGTCAAGAACTCCTTGAAGTGAGCATTTTCTTGCCATTTTTATGGTCAAGTTAATTATTAGACATGAGAATATAGTGGGTAAACATATTTTTAGAGTATAAAAATTCTAGGAAGCTTGTACTGTAGAGTCACTAAAAACTCACAATGCAGAGCAGATTCCGTGAGCCAGGTCTAGAACTCCCTGAAGTGAGCATTTTATTACCATTTTTATGGTCAAATTAGTTATTAAACATGTGAATATAATTGGAGAACATGTTTTAAGAGTATAAAAATGCTAGGAAGCTTGTGTCATAGAGTCACTAAAAAGTCAAAGTGCAGAGCTGATTCAACTCCATGAGCCAGGTCAAGAACTCCTTGAATTGAGCATTTTCTTACCATTTTATGGTTAAATTAGTTATTATACATGAGTATATAGTTGGAGAACATGTTTTCAGAGTATATAAATGTTACGAAACTTGTACCATATAGTCACTAAAAATATAGTGAAGAGCTGATTCTAATCCGTAAGCCAGGTCAAGAACTCCTTGAAGTGAGCATTTTCTTTCTATTTTTATAGCCAAATTAGTTATTAGACTTGATAATACAGTTGGAGAACTTGTTTTTAGAGTATAAAAATGATAGGAAGCTTCCAACATAGATTCACTATAAACTTATAGTGCTGAGCTGATTCTACTCCGTGAGCCAGTCAAGAACTCCTTGAGTGAGCATTTTTTGCCATTTTTATGGTCAAATTAGTTATTAGACGTGAGAATATAGTTGTAGAATATGTTTTCAGTGTATACAAATGCTAGGAAGCTTGTACCGTAGAGTCACTAAAAACTCACGATGCAGAGCATGTTCTACTCCATGAGCCAGGTTAAGAACTCCTTGAAGTGAGCATTTTCTTGCCATTTTTATGGTCAAATTAGTTATTAGACATGAGAATATTGTTGGGGAACATGTTTTCAGAGTATAAAAATGTTAGGAAGCTTGCGCCATAGAGTTACTAAAATGTCAAAGTGCAGAGCTAATTCTCCTCTGTGAGTCAGGTCAAGAACTCCTTGAAGTGAGCATTTTCTTGCAATTTTTATGGTCAATTTAGCTATTAGACATGAGAATATAGTGGGAGAACATGTTTTCAGAGTATAAAAATACTAGAAAGTATGTGTCATAGAGTCACTAAAAAATCAAAGTGCAGAACTGATTTTACTCAGTAAGCCAGGTCAAGAACTCCTTGAAGTGAGCATTTTCTTGCCATTTTTATGGTCAATTTAGATATTTGACATGAGAATATAGTAGGAGAACATGCTTTCAGAGTGTATAAATGCTAGGAAGCTTGCGTCAAAGAGTCACTAAAAAGTCAAAGTGCAAAGCTGATTCAACTCCATGAGCCACGTCAAGAATTCCTTGAATTGAGCATTTTCTTATCATTTTTATGGTCAAATTAGTTATTATACATGAGTATATACTTGGAAAACATATTTTTGGAGTATAAAAATGCTAGGAAGCTTGTACCATAGAGTCACTAAAAACTCACAGTGTAGAGTTGATTCTATTTCATGAGCCAGGTCAAGAACTCCATGAAGTGAGCATTTTCTTACCATTTTTATGGTCAATTTAGTATTAAACATGAGAATACAGAGGGAGAAAATATTTTCAGAGTATAAAAATTCTAGGAAGCTTGCGTCATAGAATCACTAAAAAGTCAAAGTGCAGAGCTGATTCAATTCCATGAGCCAGTTCAAGAACTCCTTGAATTGAGAATTTTCTTACCATTTTTATGGTCAAATTAGTTATTATACATGAGTATATAGTTGGAGAACATGTGTTTAGAGTATATAACTGTTATGAAGCTTGCGCCATAGAGTCACTAAAAACACAGTGAAGAGCTGATTCTACTATGTAAGCCAGGTCAAGAACTCCTTGAAGTGAGCATTTTCTTTCTATTTTTATGGTCAAATTAGTAATTAGACTTGAGAATATATTTGGAAAAAATGTTTTTAGAGTATAAAAATGCTAGGAATCTTCCAACATAGAGACACAAAAAACTCACAGTGCAGAGCTGATTCTGCTCCGTGAGCCAGGTCAAGAACTCCTTGAAATGAGCATTTTCTTGCAATTTTTATGGTCAAATTAGTTATTAGACATGAGAATATAGTTGGAGAACATGTTTTCAAAGTATAAAAATGCTAGGAAACTTGTACCGTAGAGTCACCAAAAACTCACAGCGCAGATCATATTCTACTCTGTGTGCTAGGTTAAGAACTCCTTTAAGTGAGCATTTTCTTTCCATTTTTATGGTCAAATTAGTTATTAGACATGAGAATATAGTTGGAGAACATATTTTCAGAGTTTAAAAATGCTAGGAAGCTTGTACCGTGAGTTAATAAAAACTCACAGTGCAGAGCAGATTCTACTCCGTGAGCCAGGTCAATAACTCTCCGAAGTGAGCATTTTCTTTCCATATTTTTGGTCAAATTATTTATTAGACATGAAAATATAGTCGAAAAACATGTTTTAAGAGTATAAAAATGCTAGAAAGCTTCCACCATAGAGTCACTAAAATCTCACAGTCCAGAGCTAATTCTACTCCGCGAGCCAGGTCAAAAACTCCCTGAAGTGAGCATTTTATTGTCATTTTTATGGTCAAATTAGTTATTAGACATGAGAATATAGTTGGAGAACATGTTTTCAGAGTATAAAAATGCTAGAAAGCGTGTGTCATAGAGTCACTAAAAAATGAAAGTGCAGAGCTGATTTTACTCATTGAGCCAGGTCAACAACTCCTTGAAGTGAGCATTTTCTTGCCATTTTTATGGTCAAGTTAATTATTAGACATGAGAATATAGTTGGTAAACATGTTTTAAGAGTATAAAAATTCTAGGAAGCTTGTACCGTAGAGTCATTAAAAACTCACAATGCAGAGCAGATTCCGTGAGCCAGATCAAGAACTCCCTGAAGTGGGCATTTTATTACCATTTTTATGGTCAAATTAGTTATTAAACATGTGAATATAGTTGGAGAACATGTTTTCAGAGTATAAAAATGCAAGGAAGCTTGTGTCATAGAGTTACTAAAAAGTCATAGTGCAGAGCTGATTCAACTCCATGAGCCAGGTCAAGAACTCCTTGAATTGAGAATTTTCTTACCATTTTTATGGTAAAATTAGTTATTATACATGAGTATATAGTTGGAGAACATGTTTTCAGAGTATATAACTGTTACGAAGCTTGTGCCATATAGTTACTAAAAACACAGTGACGAGCTGATTCTAATCCGTAAGCCAGGTCAAGAACTCCTTGAAGTGAGCATTTTCTTTCTATTTTTAGAGTCAAATTAGTCATTAGACTTGAGAATACAGTTGGACAATATGTTTTCAGATTATAAAAATGCTAGGAAGCTTGCGCTATAGAGTTACCAAAAAGTTAAAGTGCAGAGCTAATTATACTCCGTGAATCAGGTCTAGAACTACTTGAAGTGAGCATTTTCTTGCCATTTTTATGGTCAATTTAGCTATTAGACATGAGAATATAGTAGGAGAATATGTTTTCAGAGTATAAAAATGCTAGAAAGCATGTGTCATAGAGTAACTAAAAAATCAAAGTGCAGAACTGATTTTACCAAGTGAGCCAGGTCAAGAACTCCTTGAAGTGAGCATTTTCTTGCCATTTTTATGGTCAATTTAGTTATTAGACATGAGAATATAGTAGGAGAACATGTTTTTAGAGTGTAAAAATGCTAGGAAGCTTGCGTCATAGAGTCAATAAAAAGTCAAAGTGCAGAACTGATTCAACTCCATGAGCCATAAAGTCATAAAGTCACTAAAAACACATTGAAGAGCTGATTCTACTCCATAAGCCAAGTCAAGAACTCCTTGAAGTGAGTATTTTCTTTCCGTTTTTATGGTTAAATTAGTTATTAGACTTGAGAATATAGTTGGAGAACATGTTTTTAGAGTATAAAAATACTAGGAAGCTTCCAACATGGAGTCGCTAAAAACTCACAGTACAGAGCTGATTCTACTCCGTGAGCCAGGTCAAGAACTCCCTGAAGTGAGCATTTTTTTGCTATTTTTATGGTCAAATTAGTTATTATACATAATAATATAGTTGGAGAACATGTTTTCAGAGTATAAAAATGCTAGGAATCTTGTACCGTAGAGTCACTAAAAACTCACAGGCAGAGCAGATTCTACTCAGTGAGCCAGGTTAAGAACTCCTTGAAGTGAGCATTTTCTTACAACTTTTATGGTCAAATTAGTTATTGGACATGACAATATAGTTGGAGAATATGTTTTCAGATTATAAAAATGCTAGGAAGCTTCTACTTCATAGAGTCACTAAAAACTCACAGTGCAGAGCAGATTCTACTTCGTGAGCCAGGTCAATAACTCCCTGAAGTGAGCATTTTCTTTCCATTTTTATGGTCAAATTAGTTATTAGAACTGAGAATATAGTTGGAGAACATATTTTCAGACTATAAAAATCTTAGGAAGCTTGCACCATAGAGTCACTAAAAAATCAAAGTAAAAGCTGATTCTACTCCGTGAGCCAGGTTAAGAACTCCATGAAATGAGCATTTTCTTGCCATTTTTATGGTCAATTTAGTTATTAGACATGAGAATATAGTTGGAGAACATGTTTTCAGAGTATAAAAATGCTAGGAAGCTTGTGTCATAGAGTCACTAAAAAGTCAAAGTGCAGAGCTGATTCAACTCTATGAGCTAGGTCAAGAACTCCTTGAATTGAGCATTTTCTTACCATTTTTATGGTCAAATTAGTTATTGTACATGAGTATATAGTTGGAGAACATATTTTTGGAGTATAAAAATGCTAGGAAGCTTGCACTATAGAGTCACTAAAAACTCACAGTGCAGAGCTGATTTTACTCCATGAGCCAGTTCAATAACTCCCCGAAGTGAACATTTTCTTTCCATTTTTATGGTCAAATTAGTTATTAAACATGAGAATATAGTTAGAAAATATATTTTCAGAGTATAAAAATGCTAGGAAGCTTGCACCATAGAGTCACTAAAACTCACAGCGCAGAGCTGATTCTTCTACGTGAGCCAGGTCAAGAACTCCATGAAGTGAGCATTTTCTTGCCATTTTTATGGTCAATTTAGTTATTAGACTTGAGAATATAGTAGGAAAACATATTTTCAGAGTATAAAAATGCTAGGAAGCTTGTGTCATAGAGTCACTAAAAAGTCAAAGTGCAGAGCTGATTTAACTCCATGAGCTAGGTCAAGAACTCCTTGAACTGAGCATTTTCTTAATATTTTTATGGTCAAATTAGTTATTATACATGAGTATATAGTTGGAGAACATTTTTTCAGAGTATATAACTGTTACGGAGCTTGTGCCATATAGTCACTAAAAACACAGTGAAGAGCTGATTCTAATCCGTAAGCCAGGTCAAAAACTCTTTGAAGTGAGCATTTTCTTTCCATTTTTATAGTCAAATTAGTTATTAGACTTGAGAATACAGTTGGAGAACTTGTTTTTAGAGTATAAAAATGATAGGAAGCTTCCAACATAGATTCACTATAAACTCACAGTGCAGAGCTGATTCTACTCCGTGAGCCAGGTCAAGAACTCCTTGAAGTGAGCATTTTCTTGCCATTTTTATGGTCAAATTAGTTATTAGACGTGAGAATATAGTTGTAGAACATGTTTTCAGTGTATAAAAATGCTAGGAAACTTGTACCGTAGAGTCACTAAAAACTCACAATGCAGAGCATGTTCTACTCTGTGAGCCAGGTTAAGAACTCCTTGAAGTGAGCATTTTCTTGCCATTTTTATGGTCAAATTAGTTATTAGACATGAGAATATAGTTGGAAAACATGTTTTCAGAGTGTAAAAATGCTAGGAAGCTTGCGTCATAGAGTCACTAAAAAGTCAAAGTGCAGAGCTGATTCAACTCCATGAGCCAGGACAAGAACTCCTTGAATTGAGCATTTTCTTAACATTTTTATTGTCAAATTAGTTATTATACATGAGTATATATTTGGAGAAAATGTGTTCAGAGTATATAACTGTTACAAACCTTGCACCATATAGTCACTAAAAATACAGTGAAGAGCTGATTCTACTCCGTAAGCCAGGTCAAGAACTCCTTGAAGTGTGCATTTTCTTTCCAATTTTATCGTCAAATTAGTTATTAGACTTGAGAATATAGTTGGAGAACATGTTTTTAGAGTATAAAAATGCTAGGAAGCTGGCGATATAGAGTCACTAAAAAGTCAAAGTGCAGAGTTGATTCTACTTCGTGAGCCATTTTCTTACCATTTTTACGGTCAAATAAATTTTTAGACAAGAGAATATTATTGTAGAACATGTTTTCAGAGTATTTATTTTATTAAAACAAAAAATTAAATAAAAGTTACGTTAGTGAAATTGAAAAAGATGCATGAAAAAAGCCAAACAGATGGCTGAAGAGGGTACCAAACAAATGGCCCTTAATAAAAGTATTCCAAAGTAAGTAAGCATGAAGAAAGCCTAACTGAAGGCTGAATAGGGTACCAAAATAGACGGCCCTTATCCCAGAGAAAGTAGATCATTTTTTCTTTTACTTATTACCGTGCCTCAGCGGCTGTTTTGGATCCTCAACATCTCCTCACTTTTGAAGGACAGTATAGTGCATATTACGAGAGTCTCTAGAAAAGTTGGGATCCATAAAATCATAATTATCTTCAATCTGAACCAAACTAAAAGCCCCCCGCCAGGACGGGCTGCCATCAGGGTGTATGAACTCGCTTGGTGCTGACCCTCAAACTCAGGCTGCCCATCAGTTTGTTGCTCCATACGTCGGAGTGTATCATCATCCGACATTTGAAGGGCCCCAAAATGATTACCTAGCTGAATATTATCTGGAAAAATTTGCTCAGTTCGGACCTGAGGCGATTGCTCAGCGACCTGCTGAACATCATCAGGGACCTGAATATGATCAACAATATGTTCATTCTCTATCGGCATTGTGTGCTGATTAGCCTTCTTATTATTCATCTCGTTCATTATCTGACGAATGTCCTCCTCATTATCTCCATCAAGAACCATAAAACTGTTAGTCGAATGAGTGACCACACTGTCTTTAACATGTCTGATCTGAGTAGCCCTAGATCAATATCAATAGAGGTAACGTCATGCTCCATATTTAGATCTAAATCCTCGTCCTCCATATCCACATGGCCAGTGCCTTCATTACGAACATCATTACCCACATTATCCACTGTAGCAGTATTTTTATCAAATCCCACAACTTTATGTTTAACAGGCGCCCAACGAGGTCTAGAATTCCCATTGGGATGTAGTTGACCAACCTTCTTGTTTTTGCGACACTCCTCAACTCCATGACCCAAAGTAGAACATGTAGTACAAAATTTAGGTAGATTTTCATAACCAATGTAAGTATCAAAAGAAAAATCATCTCCTGTGTTAATAGTAATATGTGTAGGGAGCTTTTCCTAAACATCAACCTCAACTTGCACCCTAGCAAAATGTCCCATCGAGCCATTAAGGGCTCTTTGATCAACCTGAATAGGCTTTCCAACACCCTGAGCAATTGTACGTATGATTTGGTCACTCCAAAACTCATAAGGAAGTTCATAGATTCGTATCCAAACTTATGTAACAGAGGACTTTATGCGATATGGATTGAAAAAAGGTGTCCATCTTTGTAATCAAATAAAAACTGGCCTCAAATCATAACTTCTTTATCCAAAACCTGATCTCGGACTCCATTGTCACTAATCATAATATTATAATAACCACGGCCAAGAGGGATCACAAACAAGTCATCAACAACCCAAAGACTCTTTAAATGATTAATAAGCTCATGTAACAACATAGGTTTCTCTCCTCGGGAATACATGATTCTACCAATAATAAACTTGGAACACAAAGCAATACATTCACGAAGGAGAAAAGCATCAATGGAAACTAAAATAGTATCACCAGAACATTTTGATGGCCTCACCACCGGAGATGGAACCCTTCACATAGAGCCGTCCAAAATGAACGAATTGGAGTTGAGTCATGCCCGTTAGAGGGCGATGAACTAGCAGCGGCAGTATCATCAACAGCCTGCTTTTCTTCATGTCGAGCGTGAAAAGTAGAAATAGACGGAGCCATGTTTGGAATTATGGGCTGAACATGCCTGATCAGCATCCGTGTCTATGATTAATGTTGCACAGAATTCTGAAAAGGTTGATTCAGCAACAACTCAGCAGGAAAAGATTCGCCTAGAACTGAATTCACATAAGGAGCAGTATACGACAACAACATTATATTCTCATTCATAGTCAGAGTTTGCAGCGGTGCCACATAAGTAGAAATCTCATCAGTGGCTGGAGATGCTGAAATCGAGAAAGAGGGCATCATGGTCGGATGCTGAGTTGGCATAGAATATCCATAATTCTTCATAGTGCCGTGATACTCAAACCTGGTTAGAATTTGCAGTTGCGCCACATCAGCAGAATCGCACTGGCCAAACAACTCCGATAACCTCGAGTTTGGGATTGCTAAGTCATCGCGATCACGATTGTAAAAATGATTAGAAGTATCGGTTAACATCACCGTTTCGCGATCAGAAGCACCAGACAACATCTCCAAAATTTTAGGAATTGTGTGAGTCAGAAAATCTTCTCGATCAGAATTGCAATCAGCGCGCTGTTCAGACATCATCTCCAAGATTTTCGGAATTGTAGAAATGTTGCGATCTGCGAATTTCATCAACGTGGCAAGAGCTGATCCAGGCGATGCCGTGGTAGTAAGGTCTTGCAGAAGGGATCGCACAAGCACAACATCATGTTCGCTGATCCCAAAACCAGAGGGAGAGAAAAATTTCATCGCAGGCAAATCCGGCGAGGGAGATCGTGTACAGCCTTTAGAAATCTTCATTCGATCATCACGATCAGTCATGGGCTGGTGAGAGAAATCTAAGGCAGATCGGATCAAAGAAAGAAGCCAAGGATGATTATTGGCCAGTCAAAAATATGCAGCGACAATATTCGATGGAAGATTCGAATCATCCAAAATAGTGATCGGAGATGACGGCGGCAGCATTCATGACATTGACCGCCGAAAAACCTAGAGAGAAGGGAGAGAAAAATTTTTAGAGAGAGAAAGCATCAAGAATTAGAACACGTTTTTAGAGTATAAAAATGTTAGGAAGCTTGCACCATAAGTCACTAAAAAGTCAAAGTGCAGAGCTGATTCTACTCCTTAGAGCCAGGTCTAGAACTACTTGAAGTGAGCATTTTTTGGCATTTTTATGGTCAAATTAGTTATTAGACATGAGAATATAGTTGGAGAACATATTTTCAGAGTATAAAAATACTAGGAAGCTTGCGCCATAGAGTCACTAAAAAGTCAAAGTACAGAGATCATTCTACTCCGTGAGCCAGGTCAAGAACTCCTTGAAGTGAGCATTTTCTTTCAATTTTTATGGTCAAATTAATTATTATACATGATTATAGTTGGAGAACATGTTTTCAGAGTATATAACTGCTACGAAGCTTGCGCCATAAAGTCACTAAAAATACACAGTGCAGAGTTGATTCTACTCTGTGAGCCAGATCAAGAACTCCTTGAAGTGAGCATTTTCTTGCCATTTTTATGGTTAAATTAGTTATTATACATGAGAATATAGTTAGAAAATATGTTTTAAGAGTATAAAAATGCTAGGAAGCTAGCACCATAGAGTCACTAAAAAGTCAAAGTTAAATTAGTTATTATACATGAGAATATAGTTGGAAAACATGTTTTCAGAGTATAAAATTGCTAGGAAACTTGTGTCATAGAGTCACTAAAATGTTAAAGTGCAGAGATCATTCTACTCCGTGAGCCAAGTCAAGAACTCCTTGAAGTGAGCATTTTCTTGCAATTTTTATGGTCAAATTAGTTATTAGACATGAGAATATTGTTGGAGAACATTTTTACAGAGTATAAAAATCCCAGGAAGCTTGCAGAGTCATATAAAAGTCAAAGTGCAGAGCTGATTCTACTCCGTGAGCCAGGTCTAGAACTACTTGAAGTGATCATTATCTTTCCATTTTTATCGTCAAATTAGTTATTATTCATGAGAATATAGTTGGAGAACATATTTTCAGAGTATAAAAATGCTAGGAAGCTTGCGTCATAGAGTCTCAAAAAAGTCAAAGTGCAGAGATCATTCTACTCCGTGAGCCAGGTCAAGAACTCCTTGAAGTGAGCATTTTCTTTCAATTTTTATGGTCAAATTTGTTATTATACATGATTATAATTGGAGAACATGTTTTTAGAGTACATAACTGCTACGAAGCTTGCGCCATAAAGTAACTAAAAACACAGTGCAGAGTTGATTCTACTCCGTGAGCCAAGTCAAGAACTCCTTGAAGTGAGCATTTTCTTGCCATTTTTATGGTCAAATTAGTAGTTAGACATGAGAATATTGTTGGAGAACATGTTTGCAGAGTATAAAAATGCCAGGAAGTTTGCAGAGTCACTAAAAAGTTAAAGTGCAGAGCTGATACTACTCCGTGAGCTAGGTCTAGAAGTACTTGAAGTGAGCATTTTCTTGCCATTTTTATGGTCAAATTAGTTATTAGAAATTAAAATATAGTTGGAGAACATGTTTTCAGAGTATAAAAATGCTAGGAAGCTGGCGCCATAGAGTCACTAAAAAGTCAAAGTGCAGAGTAGATTCTACTTCGTGAGCCATTTTCTTGCCATTTTTACGGTCAAATAAGTTATTAGACATGAGAATATTATTGTAGAACATGTTTTTAGAGTATAAAAATGCTAGGAAGCTTACACCATAGAGTCACTAAAAAGTTAAAGTGCAGATCTGATTCTACTCCTTAGAGCCAGGTCTAGAACTACTTGAAGTGAGCATTTTCTTGCCATTTTTATGGTCAAATTAGTTATTAGACATGAGAATATAGTCAAATAGATGTTGTGATATAAAAGAAAAACCAAAGGTTACAAAGATGTTATAAATAGAGCAAGCCACAAGAGGCAAAAGCTCATTATTTAAATCTAAAGTACTCGTAATTCATATCATTGAACATGAGATGACGAACAAAATTAGGAGCTGAGTCGTGCCAATCCAGATCTCCCCCCATGTTTTATAGTGAATCTGCAACTGTATTCCCCTCTCGAAAGATATGTGGTACTAGAAAATTCATAGCTGTTGTAATGTCCTTGATCCTTCTCCATGTTGCCAAAAGTCTCCATGGAATCTTCGGAGATGGATCTGAAAAAGAATACACAACATACGTCGAGTCTGATTCTAGCCACAATGAATTCCATCCTTTATCATGAGCAATTTCAATAGCCGTGTATGCTGCTGCCAATTCTGCTTCAAAAGCGAAACCATGTCCATATCCACATGTGAAACACCCCCTAGCAAAGCCTCTACTGTTTCTGAAGACACCTGCACCTGATATAACTCCTGGAGCACCTGAAGCATGTCCATCAGTGTTGACTTTGATCCATCCTGGTGGTGGAGGCTGCCACCTGAGAGATATGATGTGTGGAGCTTTCCTGGGTGCTCCTCGAACGCCAAAGTACTTTAGGGTTTCCAAATCCTCCATCGTGTTATACATGGTGCTAGGAGAAAGTGTGCCAGCTTCCTTAACAAATGATACGAGTATGGAGATGATACTAGAAACCCTCAACGGTTTGTGCTTCCCTTCTTCATCCAAATCCATATTCATCATTTGGTTTCTAGTGCTCCATATAATCCAGAAGTATGACACCACAACCGCCTTCCATAGATGTAGTATCTGGGAACTTCCAGTAATGAGCATTGCTTGCAGTAACACCCCACGAAACTCTGGTCTAGCTGAAGTTTAGTCTCAAAACCAAAACCCACCAATATGTATCGAAGTACCTGTGAGGATATTCTGAGTGAATGAAAACATGATCAATAGTTTCAAAATCAGACTCACATAGGTAACAGCGTGATGGTCCAATAAAGCCTCTACTAGCCAAAACATCCCATGTGGTAATGACTCCTCTAATAATTTTCCAAAGTGTGATAGAACGTCGAGCTGGGATATATTGGGCCCAAATCCACGCTCCCCAGCTTGGCATTGGAAACACCAGACGTAAATGAGCATAAGCGAGCTTGGATGTAACCTCACCATACATCGAGTTTTTCCAAAGTCGGCGATCCTCAAAATTAGGAGACATATGTGTTGCAAGAATGGCAGCTACTATATGTGGATAAGCATCCGTAAATTCAACAGTAAAATGCCAGTTTCCATCATAGAGATAATCCCCAATGGTCTGCTCATAATGATGCCTATACTCCATCGGAATCCCAATCAAATCAGCAATCGATTTGCCTATCCAATTGTCAAGCCAGAACCAAGCCTTGGAGTCATAGCCAATAATCCACACCTCTTCCTCCATAAGTGATGATATATGGGGAACACAGGCTGATCGAATAGATGAAGGGATGTAAGTATCTTTCAGCTTACTCCCCTCAAACCACCTATTGCGAATAAGATCCAAAGGCACTTTCCCACTTATAACATCCCATGACAACTTCATTAAGTAGGCCTCGTTAGCCGCCTTAATAGATCGAACCCCTAAACCCCCTTCATCTGTTGGGCAGCAGATTCGATTCCATGCAACCGTGAATCTGTGTTGCTTGGAAATGTCCCCAGACCATATAAAATTCCTGCATGCTTTCTCAATTCTCTTGATTTGGTATCTTGGCCATTTATATATCATCATAGTGTGTGCTGCAGATGAAATAATCACGGAGTTAACTAAACAAATTCTCCCAGCCATAGAGAGCGTGTTACCTTTCCATCTGTTGAACTTAGAGAGTATATAATCCGTTCCCTCCTTAAAGTAAGCATTCTTAGGAGCCCCCCGAAAGATTGGAACTCCAAGATACTTGAAAGGCAGGGCACCCTCCGAAATAGTCAACACATCCTTGATGTGCATTCTCATCGGCTCCAAAACATACTTCCCAAAGAAAACCTTCGATTTTAGTGGATTGAAGACTTGGCTAGACACTTTAGCATATCTCACCAAAGCTCTCCTCAAGCCATCAATTGAAGAAACATCTGCTTTACAAAACATGAGAATATCATCAGCATAAAACAGATAAGTGGGCAAAGAGCAAACCCTACTGCCTTTGGCCATAGATATGACTCCCTCCCTAGTAAAATTTTGAATCCAAAGACCAAGCACTTCTTTGGCTATGTAGAATAACAGAGGAGACAAAGGGTCTCCTTGGCGTACTCCCTTTCCACATCCAAAAAACCCTTTCGGAGATCCATTGACTAAGATAGAAATCTTGGCAGATGATAATATAGCTTTGATTAATTCAACAAAATGTGAGGAAAAGCCCATCCTCTGTAGTACATGAATAATAAAGTCCCATCTAACAGTGTCAAATGCCTTTCTGATGTCGATCTTAAATGCAACACTGCCTGCCACTGAATTATGAAGACAATTGAAGCTCTCTGAAGCAAGAGCAATGCAATGATGGATGCTACGGCTTGGAATAAACCCAAACTGATTAGCTCCCAATTTCCTATGAAGAATAGGTCCCAGCCTGCTTGCAATAATCTTTGTAAACACTTTAAAGAAAAAATTACATAGATTGATTGGCATGAAGTCCTCCACCTTAATAGCTTCCTCTATCTTGGGAATGAGAACCACAAAATTACAGTTAATTCCCGAAGGAATAAACATCCGTGTGAAGAAGTATTGAACAACAGAAACAAGATCATCTCTGATGATGTGCCAGCACTTGTGATAGAACGATCCACCAAAACCATCAGGGCCCGGTGCGCTATCAGCTGATAGGTCCATCACTGCACCTTTGATCTCCTCCAAGAGTGGAAATTGTGTTAGACTTTGATTATCATAGTCATCAACGATTCTATCTACAAAATTCAAAACTCCAAACTCAGGATTGTCTGAAGGGCTGCTAAAAATATTTTTGTAGTATTCCACCACATGCTTTTCGATATCCTCCATATTCTCAGATATTTCATCATTAATCACCATCGATGTGATACTAGCTCTTGTTTTGATAGACCTTTGACTATGATGAAAGAAGTCCGTATTACGATCACCATCCTTAAGCCAAGAAGTTCTATGTTTTAGAGCATAGAACTGATGCTTCTCTAATAGTTTCAAATTAAGGGCCAAGTGAGCATCTACCTCCTCCGAAAAGAGGACTGAACTGTCTCCTATTTGATCAATTCGATTTTGTACATCCTGTAACTTATTAATTGCCTCTTCGACCATATCAAATTCCAAAATCGGTTGAATTCCAATTCCTGATAGCTAGCTTCAATCGCCGAAGCTTGGCAGCAAACATAGATATTGGATTGGTAGCCCGTATCTGGTCCTGCCAAGAGGTAGCAACCATGACAAAAAAACCTGTATTTTTCAGCCACATCGACTGAAATCTAAAAGGTTTCGGGCAGTATGCAGTCCTACGACAGTTCAAGAGAATAGGGTTGTGATCCGAGGAGTGCCTGGGAAGTGCATTGGCCACAACCGAATCCCAGTTATCTATAACTCCATCAGTGAGAAGGACTCTATCAATCTTAGATGCCCGCATTACCCTTGTTGCAGCTCGACCCACCCATGTGTAACGAGCTCCATGCAAGTCAAGATCATGAAGCTCAGTAAAATCCAGAAATTCTCTAAATTCAATTGAGCTTAGATTGTCATTCCTGGTCGCATTGAGTCTTTCATGAGCACCCACCGTAGTGTTAAAATCACCCATAATGAACATAGATTGCTCCAGGTATGCATATATGTCTATCCAAAGATCCCTTCTCTTAATATACTCATTGCTAGCATGCACAAAACCACATCTATAGTCCACCCTTTCAAAAGTAAAATAAAAAATGATAATTTGAGATGAGCTAAATATTCTCCTAATGTTGGAGACATAGTGAGGGTTACAGAAAATCCATAAATTTGGTCGGAGGTTCTCTCTATCATTACAACCAACAAAATCAAGGCGCAGACTCCGCCAATAGTGAGAAGGAATAGAAGAGAATAATACTTTAGGTTCTGCAATGGCCAACCATATCAGCTTATGGCGAAGACAAAGCTCTTTAAGAACCGCCTGGGAGTTATCATTCCCAATTCCCCTAATATTCCAAAAGAGAGCTTTCATTTCTTACGGGTTTGCTTCCCGTGCTTCGGCGGGTCCTTTTTTAAATTCTTCCACGTCTTTGAGGCAGATGTAGTCATGTTCTTAGTCTTTGTATCGTTGCCTCTACGTGCTTGACCCCTAGAGTTTGCGACCTGGTAACAGGTGCCTCCGGTCTCACAAATTTTGAAGCGATTGTCTCTTTAGTAGAAGACCCCGTAGTAATAGTCATCTCAGTTCCCATAGGGCTAGCAATCGTGACAGGCACTGGCTCTTCCTCCCTAATCACCAGCGCAAGCTCAGTAGATTCTGCATTATCATCCATGCCACTATCATCAAACGCCTCATGTTCTGATCTTTCCTCTATATCACTAAGTACATTATCATCCTCTGAAACCCCATTGTGCTGATCCTCAATTCCAGGTTCTTTCTCAGCTTCATAAACCTCTTCGCCCTCAGTCAGTAGAGCCAGAAAGGAGTTCGACACTTTCACTGGCTTCTGGGTTTGATCTTTCTTAGTCCAGGCTTTCTTTGAAGTGTTAAAGCCAGTAGGTTCTTTATTGGAATTCTGGGTATCCTTGGCTCTTTTTCTGGCCTCCTTTCGCTTCTCTTTTTTCAGGCATGCTCCCACACCATGTCCCAGAATATGACAGGAGGTGCAATACTTTGGGATATTTTCATATCCAAAAGATATTCGAATAATTGATTCTGAGGTATCAATATTCATAGGCTCTGGAAGTGTCTCTAAGATATCAGCTTCCACTAGGACCCTGGCAAAAAACCCTGTGGAGCCGTCCAGCGATCTATCGTCAATTCGGATGGGTACCCCCACTGCCGTTGCAATATTCTTAAAGACTTCTTCATGCCATAACTCCATAGGAAGATCATATATCCTGACCCAAATAGACACCAACGACGATTTAATTTTGTAGGGATTAAACGTCGGTGTCCATTGTTGAACACGAAGCTGAATGCTGCCGTCCTCAAAGAATCTTTTCTTCAGTATATATACCTTAATATTATCATCAGGTATAAGCAGTGTGTAAAATCCACGTCCAATATGAATTGCCAACACATCTGTTAGTGAGAAAACCCGACGAAATAAAGCCTCAATCTCCATCTGAACTAGTGGTTTTGATCCTTTGGGATTAAGAACCCTAACAATAACAAATTGCGAAAAAAGCTTTTTACGACTCTCATAAAAATCATTAGAGATTGATAGAGTAGGGATATCACCTGTTTTATCAATTGGCCTCGCCACGGGGCCGGGGAAAGGCCCTTTGCATATGGCCTATTTGGCTAGCGAAATAGGGTTGACATCTTTGCCAACCTTCGCTGCATAAGTCCAATCCACAATATATCCATGCGATTGATGTTCGGGCGGGTTCAGAGTATCAAAATGCTAGGAAGCTTGCGCCATAAAGTCACTAAAAAGTCAAAGTGCATAGCTGATTCTACTCCGTGAGCCAGGTCAAGAAGTCCTTGAAGTGAGCATTTTATTTCATTTTTTATAGACAAATTAGTTATTAGACTTGCTAATATTATTGGATAACATGTTTTTAGAGTATATAACTACTATGAAGCTTGCTACATAGAGTCACTAAAAACTCACAGTGCAGAGCTGATTTTACTCTGTGAGCCAGGTCAAGAACTCCTTGAAGTGAGCTTTATCTTGCCATTTTTATGGTAAAATTAGTTATTATTCATGAGAATATAGTTGGAGAACATGTTGGCAGAGTATAAAAATACTTGAAAGCTTGCGCCATACAGTCTCTAAAAAGTCAAAGTGCAGAGATCATTCTACTCCGTGAGCCAGGTCAAGAACTCCTTGAAGTGACTATTTTCTTTCAATTTTTATGGTGAAATTAGTTATTATACATGATTATAGTTGGAGAACATGTTTTCAGAGTACATAACTGCTACGAAGCTTGCGCCATAAAGTCACTAAAAACACACAGTGTATAGTTGATTCTACTCCGTGAGCCAGGTCAAGAACTCCTTGAAGTGAGCATTTTTTTGCCATTTTTATGGTCAAATTAATTATTATACATGAGAATATAGTTGGAAAACATATTTTTAGAGTATAAAAATACTAGGAAACTTGCGCCATAGAGTCACATAAAAGTCAAAGTGCAAAGCTGATTCGACTCCGTGAGATAGGTCTAGAACTACTTGAAATGATCATTATCTTGCCATTTTTATGGTCAAATTAGTTATTATTCATGAGAATATAGTTGGAGAACTTGTTTTTAGAGTATAAAAATGCTAGGAAGCTTGCGCCATAGAGTCTCTAAAAAGTCAAAGTCCAGAGATTATTCTACTCCGTGAGCCAGGTCAAGAACTCCTTGAAGTGAGCATTTTCTTTCAATTTTATGGTCAAATTAGTTATTATACATGATTATAGTTGGAGAACATGTTTTTAGAGTACATAACTGTTATGAAGCTTGCGCCATAAAGTCACTAAAAACACACAGTGCAGAGTTGATTCTACTCCGTGGGCCAGGTCAAGAACTCCTTGAAGTGAGCATTTTCTTGCCATTTTTATGGTCAAATTAGTAATTAGACATGAGAATATTATTGGAGAACATGTTTGCAGAGTATAAAAATGCCAGGATGCTTGCAGAGTCACTAAAAAGTCAAAGAGCAGAACTGATACTACTCCGTGAGCTAGGTCTAGAACTACATGAAGTGACCTTTTTCTTGCCATTTTTATGGTCAAATTAGTTATTAGACATTAGAATATAGTTGGAGAACATGTTTTCAGAGTATAAAAGTGCTAGGAAGCTGGTGCCATAGAGTCTCTAAAAAGTCAATGTGCAGAGTTGATTCTACTTCGTGAGCCATTTTCTTGCCACTTTTACGGTCAAATAAGTTATTAGACATGAGAATATTTTGTAGAACATGTTTTCAGAGTATAAAAATGCTAGGAAGCTTGCACCATAGAGTCACTAAAAAGTCAAAGCGCAGAGCTGATTCTAATAATTAGAGCCAGGTCTAGAACTACTTTAAGTGAGCATTTTCTTGCCATTTCTATGGTCAAATTAGTTATTAGACATGAGAATATAGTCAAATAGATGATATTATAAAAAGAAAACAAATGAGTACAGAAGTAAAAGAATTTGAAAAAATGATCCGAAAGTGATCATTGAAAAAGCCAAACAGGTGGCTTTAAAAAGAGAACCATAACAGGTGGCCTCATAAAAGTAAAGAGTATGCAGCCTAAGACTAGTAATTCATCTGTCCAAAACATGCTGCAAGAAGGTGGCCTGATAATGGCCTAAACATCCATCGAATGGACCGTAAAGGATGCTATCCGGGAGGCAGATGATGTCAACAATTTGGGACCTCCAAAGGATAACACGTATGCATTCAGCAGGCTGAATAAACAAAATATCCGAGCAGTGCTAGTAATCAAACTAAATCTAACAAACCACACCAAATACCAGCCACAACAAGGAGTATACGCAGGAAATAAAGATGTTGTCCAAAAAATACTAATTGTCCACCAACGAACCCATATGAACAGCAAATATGAACAAGAAAAAGGTTCTTTCTAAGCATAATCTAAATCAAGATTTAAAGTTCCATTTGCATAACAAAGAACAGGGATGTTTGAGGCAACCCCTTTGAAAAGAAATCCAGTGCAGCAGTGGATACAATAATTCTAGTAATCCAGAACGAATACCAACTGCACCATGGAGTAAGAAGAAGGATGAATAGAGGCGCAGTGTGAGCATACCTCCAATCCAACCAAGAGAAATCTGTAAGAACCATAAGCAGTGGCGCATCCGGAAGCTGGGCTAGAAAGCTGCAAATCAGTTGCCTCATTAAACAAAACTCCAAGAAATCCAGAAGCAACTGATAATTCCAAGAAGCAATAACAATCGCCCAAACAGCAGGCTTGAGATTGAATGTTTTAAGGCTGCTGGGGGTTGCTGATATGAGGAGGCCCATCAGAATAGACAACGCCCAGAATTAAATCCACTACCGGAGAAGTAGGGATCGAAGAAGGGTCGAAAGAGAAAGAGTCCTAGGCGCTGACTCTATCAGAGTCCCAATCGGGATCGATTGAGGACAGCCGCAGATGTCGCAAGTTGTGTGCAATGACAGGGGGCTCGCGTCTGAAAAGGACCGCGTCGATTGCAACGCCGTCACAAGATTTAGATGATTACAGCCGGCTACCTGTGTCGACATCAACCATGGAAGAAGCGGAGGGACCCAGCGTGACCCTCTGCGTGATTGAAAAAAGCGGTGGAGTACCAACCGCAAGGTTGATTGATACGGGTCAATCCCAAAACAAATATCATGAGGAGGCAGGGAAAGACCGATCTGCAATAACAAGGGTCACTGGGAAAGGAACTCTTGTTCGTCAGATTCACAGCAGCAAAGCGGTGAAAAGAATACGGCGGCGCGAGGGGCCTGGATTTCACGCAAGCCCTAGGGACTCCGATTGGGGGCATCGCATTGGGGCAGGACGGGGAAATCGAACAAGGCATCGGACATTACCTGAAATTTGCTTCAGCACAACAGCGCATCTATCGATGGCCGAAAAATCGCACAAAGCGATGTCAACCTGTGAATTGGTGAATTTGAGGAGGGACCAAACCAGGGTCAAAGGCCAGCTGGTGAAGGAGATAAAACCAAATCCCCAAATCGAAAAGGATAACAACAATGTGAGGAAAAGAACGAGGACTTGGCCGTAGAAAAAAACGAAGATTGACGGTGGTCAAATTAGGGTATTCGGGAGGGGGAGAAAAAAATAGAGAGAAAAAATCCGTTCCCCCTCCCGAAGATCTCATTGGAGAACATATTTTCAGAGTATCAATATACTAGGAAGCTTGCGCCATAAAGTCACTAAAAAGTCAAAGTGTATAGCTGATTCTACTCCGTTAGCCAGGTCAACAAGTCCTTGAAGTGAGAATTTTATTTAATTTTTTATGGACAAATTAGTTATTAGACTTGCCAATATTTTTGGATAACATGTTTTTAGAGTATATAACTGCCATGAAGCTTGTACCATAGAGTCACTAAAAACTCACAGTGCAGAGCTGATTCTACTCTGTGAGCCATGTTAAGAATTCCTTGAAGTGAGCTTTTTCTTGCCATTTTTATGGTCAAATTAGTTATTATACATGGGAATATAGTTGGAAAACATGTTTACAGAGTATAAAAATGCCAGGAAGCTTGCGCCATAGAGTCACTAAAAAGTCAAAGTGCAGAGATCATTATACTCCGTAAGCCAGGTCAAGAACTCCTTGAAGTGAGCATTTTCTTGCCATTTTTATGGTCAAATTAATTATTAGACATGAGAATATTGTTGGAGAACATGTTTACAGAGTATAAAAGTGCCAGAATGCTTGCAGAGTCACATAAAAGTCAATGTGCAGAGCTGATTCTACTCCGTGAGATAGGTTTAGAACTACTTGAAGTGATCATTATCTTGCCATTTTTATGGTCAAATTAGTTATTATTCATGGGAATATAGTTGGAGAACTTGTTTTCATATGATAAAAATGCTAGGAAGCTTGCGCCATAGAGTCTCTAAAAAGTCAAAGTGCAGAGATTATTCTACTCTGTGAGCCAGGTCAAGAACTCCTTGAAGTGAGCATTTTCTTTCAATTTTTATGGTCAAATTAGTTATTATACATGATTATAGTTGGAGAAAATGTTTTCAGAGTACATAACTATTACGAAGCTTGCGCCATAAAGTCACTAAAAACACACAGTGCAGAGTTGATTCTACTCCGTGAGCCAGGTCAAGAACTCCTTGAAGTGAGCATTTTCTTGCCATTTTTATGGTCAAATTAGTAATTAGACATGAGAATATTATTGTAGAACATGTTTGCAGAGTATAAAAATGCCAGGAAGCTTGCAGAGTCACTAAAAAGTCAAAGTGCAGAGCTGATACTACTCCGTGAGCTAGGTCTAGAACTACTTGAAGTGAGCATTTTCTTGCCATTTTTATGGTCAAATTATTTATTAGACATTAGAATATAGTTGGAGAACATGTTTTTAGAGTATAAAAATGCTAGGAAGCTGGCGCCATAGAGTCACTAAAAAGTTAAAGTGCATAGCTGATTCTACTCCGTGAGCCAGGTCAAGAAGTCCTTGAAGTGAGAATTTAATTTAATTTTTTATGGACAAATTAGTTATTACACTTGCCAATATTGTTGGATAACATGTTTTTAGAGTATATAACTGCTACGAAGCTTGCAACAGAGAGTCACTAAAAACACACAGTGCAGAGTTGATTCTACTCTGTTAGCCATGTCAAGAACTCCTTGAAGTGAGCATTTTCTTGCCATTTTTATGGTCAAATTTGTAATTAGACATGACAATATTATTGGAGAACATGTTTGCAGAGTATAAAAATGCCAGGAAGCTTGCAGAGACACTTAAAAGTCAAAGAGCAGAGCTGATACTACTCCGTGAGCTAGGTCTAGAACTACATGAAGTGAGCATTTTTTGCCATTTTTATGGTCAAATTAGTTATTAGACATTAGAATATAGTTGGAGAACATGTTTTCAGAGTATAAAAATGCTAGGAAGCTGGTGCCATAGAGTCTCTAAAAAGTCAATGTGCAGAGTTGATTCTACTTCATGAGCCATTTTCTTGCCACTTTTACGGTCAAACAAGTTATTAGACATGAGAATATTTTTGTAGAACATGTTTTCAGAGTATAAAAATGCTAGGAAGCTTGCACCATAGAGTCACTAAAAAGTCAAAGCGCAGAGCTGATTCTAATCCTTAGAGCCAGGTCTAGAACTACTTGAAGTGAGCATTTTCTTGCCATTTTATGGTCAAATTAGTTATTAGACATGAGAATATAGTTGGAGAATATATTTTTAGAGTATCAATATGCTAGAAAGCTTGCGCCATAAAGTCACTAAAAAGTCAAAGTGCATAGCTGATTCTACTCCGTGAGCCAGGTCAAGAAGTCCTTGAAGTGAGAATTTTATTTAATTTTTCATGGACAAATTAGTTATTAGACTTGCCAATATTGTTGGATAACATGTTTTTAGAGTATATAACTGCTAGGAAGCTTGCACCAGAGAGTCACTAAAAACTCACAGTGCAGAGTTGATTCTACTCTGTGAGCCATGTCAAGAACTCCTTGAAGTGAGCATTTTCTTGCCATTTTTATGGTCAAATTAGTTATTATACATGAGAATATAGTGGGAAAACATGTTTTCAGAGTATAAAAATGCTAGGAAGCTTGCGCCATAGAGTCAAGAAAAAGTCAAAGTGCAGAGATCATTCTACTCCGTGAGTCAGGTCAATAACTCCTTGAAGTGAGCATTTTCTTTCCATTTTTACGGTCAAATTAGTTATTAGAAATGAGAATATAGTTGGACAATATGTTTTCGGAGTATAAAAATGCTAGGAAGCTAGCGCCATAGAGTCACTAAAAAGTCAAAGTGGAGAGCTAATTCTACTTCGTGAGCCATTTTCTTGTCATTTTTATGGTCAAATAGTTATTAGAAATGAGAATATTTTTGGAGAACATGTTTTTTTAGTATAAAAATGCTAGGAAGCTTGCACCATAGAGTCACTAAAAAGTCAAAGTGTAGAGATGATTCTACTCCGTGAGCCAGGTCAAGAACTACTTCAAGTGAGCATTTTCTTACCATTTTTTATGGTTAAATTAGTTATTAGATATGAGAATATAGTTGGAGAACATGTTTTTAGAGAATAAAAATGCTAGGAAGCTTGCGCCATAGAGTCACTAAAAAGTCAAAGTGCAGAGCTGATTCTACTCCGTGAGCTATTTTCTCCCATTTTATGGTCAAATTAGTTATTATACATGATAATATAGTTGGACAACATGTTTTCAGAGTATAAAAATACTAGGAAGCTTGCGCCATAGAGTCACTAAAAAGTCAAAGTGCAGAGATCATTCTACTCCGTGAGCCAGGTCAATAACTCCTTGAAGTAAGCATTTTATTTCCATTTTTATGGTCAAATTATTATTATACATTATTATAGTTGGATAAAATATTTTTAAAGTAAACTGCTACGAAGCTTGCGCCATATAGTCACTAAAAACACAGTGCAGAGTTGTTTCTACTCCGTGAGCCAGGTCAAGAACTATTGAAGTGAGCATTTTCTTGCCATTTTTATGGTCAAATTAGTTATAAGACATGAGAATATTGTTGGAGAACATAATTGCAGAGTATAAAAATGCTAGGACGCTTGAAGAGTCACTAAAAAGTCAAATTGCAGAGCTGATTCTACTCTGTGAGCCCGGTCTAAAACTACTTGAATTGAGCATTTTATTTCCTTTTTATGGAAAAATTAGTTATTAGACTTGCTAATATTTTTGGATAAATTGTTTTTAGAAAATATAACTAATACGAAGCTTGCACCATAGAGTCACTAAAAACTCACAGTGCAGAACTGATTCTACTCTGTGAGCCGGGTCAAGAACTCTTTTAAGTGAGCATTTTCTTGCCATTTTTATGGTCAAATTAGTTATTATACATGAGAATATAGTTGGAGAATATATATTTGGAGTATAAAAATTCTAGGAAGATTGCGCCATAGAGTCACTAAAAAGTCAAAGTGTAGAGATCATTCTACTCTATGAGCTAGGACAAGAACTCCTTGAAGTGAGCATTTTCTTTCCATTTTTATGGTCAAATTAGTAATTATACAAGATTATTGTTGGAGAACATGTTTCCAGAGTACATAACTGCTACGAAGCTTGAGCCATAGAGTCAATAAAAAAATAGTGCATCAGTTGATTCTACTCCATGAGCCAGGTCAAGAACCCTTTGAAGTGAGCATTTTCATGCCATTTTTATGGTCAAATTAGTTATTAGACATGAGAATATTGTTGGAGAACCTGTTTGTAGATTATAAAAATGCTAGGAAGCTTGCAGAGTCACTAAAAAGTCAAAGTGCAGAGCTGATTCTACTTCGTGAGCCAGGTCTAGAACTACTTGCCGTGAGCCATTTTCTTGCCATTTTTATGGTCAAATTAGTTATTAGACATGAGAATATTGTTGGAGAACATATTTTTAGAGTATAAAAATGCAAGGAAGCTTGTACCATAGAGTCACTAAAAAGTTAAAGTACAGAGCTGATTCTATTCCTTGAGTCAGGTTTAGAACTACTTGAAGTGATAATTTTCTTGCCATTTTTATGGTTAAATTAGTTATTAGACATAAGAATATAGTTGGAGAACATATTTTCAGAGTATCAAAATGCTAGTAAGCCAGCGCCATAGAGTCACTAAAAAGTCAAAGTGCAGAGCTGATTCTACTCCGTGAGCCATGTCTAGAACTACTTGAAGTGAGCATTTTCTTACCATGTTTTACGGTCAAATTAGTTATTAGATATGAGAATATAGTTGTATAACATGTTTTTAGAGAATAAAAATGCTAGGAAGCTTGCACCATAGAGTCACTAAAAAGTCAAATTGCAGAGCTGATTCTACTCCGTGAGCCATTTTCTTGTCATTTTATGGTCGAATTAGTTATTATACATGAGAATATAGTTGGACAACATATTTTAAGAGTATAAAAATACTTGGAAGCTTGCGCCATTGAGTCACTAAAAAGTCAAAGTGCAGAGATCATTCTACTCCGTGAGCCAGGTCAATAACTCCTTGAAGTAAGCATTTTCTTTCCATTTTTATGATCAAATTAGTTATTATATATTATTATAGTTGGATAAAATATTTTCGAAGTAATCTGCTACGAAGCTTGCGCTATATAGTCACTAAAACCACAGTGCAGAGTTGTTTCTACTCCGTGAGCCAGGTCAAGAACACCTTGAAGTAAGCATTTTCTTGCCATTTTTATGGTCAAATTAGTTATTAGACATGAGAATATTGTTGGAGAACATGTTTTCTGAGTATAAAAATGCTAGGAAGCTTGAAGAGTCACTAAAAAGTCAAATTACAGAGCTGATTCTACTCCGTGAGCCAGGTCTAGAACTACTTGCCGTGAGTCATTTTCTTGCCATTTTTATGGTCAAATAAGATATTATAAATGAGAATATTATTGGAGAACATTTTTTCAGAGTATAAAAATTCAAGGAAGCTTGCGCCATAGAGTCACTTAAAAGTCAAAGTACAGAGCTGATTCTATTCCTTGAGTCAGGTTTAGAACTACTTGAAGTGAGAATTTTCTTGCCATTTTTATGGTTAAATTAGTTATTAGACATGAGAATATAGTTGGAGAACATATTTTCAGAGTATCAAAATGCTAGTAGGTCTGCGCCATAGAGTCACTAAAAAGTCAAAGTGCAGAGCTGATTCTACTCCGTGAGCCATGTTTAGAACTACTTGAAGTGAGCATTTTCTTACCATATTTTATGGTCAAATTAGTTATTAGATATGAGAATATAGTTGGAGAACATGTTTTAAGAGAATAAAAATGCTAGGAAGCTTGCGCCATAGAGTCACTAAAAAGTCAAAGTGCAGAGTTGATTCTACTACGTGAGCCATTTTCTTGTCATTTTATGGTCAAATTAGTTATTATACATGAGAATATAGTTGGAAAACATGTTTTCAGAGTATAAAAATACTAGGAAGCTTGCGTCATAGAGTCACTAAAAAGTCAAAGTGCAGAGATCATTCTACTCCGTGAGCCAGGTCAGTAACTGCTTGAAGAGAGCATTTTCTATCAATTTTTATGGTCAAATTAGTTATTATATATTATTATAGTTGGAGAAAATATTTTTAAAGTAAACTGCTACGAAGCTTGTGCCATATAGTCACTAAAAACACAGTGCAGAGTTGTTTCTACTCCGGGAGCCAGGTCAAGAACACCTTGAAGTAAGCATTTTCTTGCCATTTTTATGGTCAAATTAGTTATTAGACATGAGAATATTGTTGGAGAACATGTTTGCTGAGCATAAAAATGCTAGGAAGCTTGAAGAGTCACTAAAAAGTCAAATTGCAGAGCTGATTCTACTCCGTGAGCCAGGTCTAGAACTACTTGAATTGAGCATTTTATTTCCTTTTTATGGACAAATTATTTATTAGACTTGCTAATATTTTTGGATAACTTTTTTTTAGAAAATATAACTAATACGAAGCTTGCACCATAGAGTCACTAAAAACTCACAGTGCAGAACTGATTCTACTTTGTGAGCCAGGTCAAGAACTCCTTGAAGTGAGCATTTTCTTGCCATTTTTATGGTCAAATTAGTTATTATACATGAGAATATAGTTGGAGAATATATTTTTGGAGTATAAAAATACTAGGAAGCTTGCGCCATAGAGTCACTAAAAAGTCAAAGTGTATAGATCACTCTACTCTATGAGCTAGGACAAGAACTCCTTGAAGTGAGCATTTTCTTTCCATTTTTATGGTCAAATTAGTAATTATACATGATTATAGTTTGAGAACATGTTTCCAGAGTACATAACTGCTACGAAGCTTGAGCTATAGAGTCAATAAAAAAACAGTGCATAGTTGATTCTACTCCGTGAGCCAGGTCAAGAACCCTTTGACGTGAGCATTTTTATGCCATTTTTATGGTCAAATTAGTTATTAGACATGAGAATATTGTTGGAGAACCTGTTTGTAGATTATAAAAATGCTAGGAAGCTTGCAGAGTCACTAAAAAGTTAAAGTGCAGAGCTGATTCTACTCCGTGAGCCAGGTCTAGAACTACTTGCCGTGAGCCATTTTCTTGCCATTTTTATGGTCAAATTAGTTATTAGACATGAGAATATTATTGGAGAACATGTTTTTAGAGTATAAAAATGCAAGGAAGCTTGCACCATAGAGTCACTAAAAAGTTAAAGTACAGAGCTGATTCTATTCCTTGAGTCAGGTTTAGAACTACTCGAAGTGAGAATTTTATTGCCAATTTTATGGTTAAATTAGTAATTAGACATGAGAATATAGTTGGAGAACATATTTTCAGAGTATCAAAATGCTAGTAGGCCTGCGCCATAGAGTCACTAAAAAGGCAAAGTGCAGAGCTGATTCTACTCCGTGAGCCATGTCTAGAACTACTTGAATTGAGCATTTTCTTACCATGTTTTATGGTCAAATTAGTTATTAGATATGAGAATATAGTTGGTGAACATGTTTTTAGAGAATAAAAATGCTAGGAAGGTGGTGCCACAGAGTCTCTAAAATGTCAATGTGCAGAGTTGATTCTACTTCATGAGCCATTTTCTTGCCACTTTTACGGTCAAATAAGTTATTAGACATGAGAATATTTTTGTAGAACATGTTTTCAGAGTATAAAAATGCTAGGAAGCTTGCACCATAGAGTCACTAAAAAGTCAAAGCGCAGAGCTGATTCTAATCCTTAGAGCCAGGTCTAGAACTACTTGAAGTAAGCATTTTCTTGCCATTTTTATGGTCAAATTAGTTATTAGACATGAGAATATAGTTGGAGAACATATTTTCAGAGTATCAATATACTAGGAAGCTTGCTCCATAAAGTCACTAAAAAGTCAAAGTGCATAGCTGATTCTACTCTGTTAGCCAGGTCAACAAGTCCTTGAAGTGAGAATTTTATTTAATTTTTTATGGACAAATTAGTTATTACACTTGCCAATATTATTGGATAACATGTTTTTAGAGTATATAACTGCCACGAAGCTTGCACCATAGAGTCACTAAAAACTCACAGTGCAGAGCTGATTCTACTCGGTGAGCCATGTCAAGAATTCCTTGAAGTGAGCATTTTCTTGCCATTTTTATGGAAAAATTAGTTATTATACATGAGAATATAGTGGGAAAACATGTTTTCAGAGTATAAAAATGCTAGGAAGCTTGCGCCATAGAGTCACGAAAAAGTCAAAGTGCAGAGATCATTCTACTCCATGAGTTAGGTCAATAACTCCTTGAAGTGAGCATTTTCTTTCCATTTTTATGGTCAAATTAGTTATTAGAAATGAGAATATAGTTGGACAATATGTTTTCGGAGTATAAAAATGCTAGGAAGCTAGCGCCATAGAGTCACTAAAAAGTCAAAGTGGAGAGCTAATTCTACTTCGTGAGCCATTTTCTTGTCATTTTTATGGTCAAATAGTTATTAGAAATGAGAATATTTTTGGAGAACATGTTTTTTGAGTATAAAAATGCTAGGAAGCTTGCACCATAGAGTTACTAAAAAGTCAAAGTGTAGAGATGATTATACTCCATAAGCCAGGTCAAGAACTACTTCAAGTGAGCATTTTCTTACCATTTTTTATGGTCAAATTAGTTATTAGATATGAAAATATAGTTGGAGAACATGTTTTTAGAGAATAAAAATGCTAGGAAGCTTGCGCCATAGAGTCACTAAAAAGTCAAAGTGCAGAGCTGATTCTACTCCGTGAGACATTTTCTCCCATTTTATGGTCAAATTAGTTATTATACGTGATAATATAGTTGGACAACATGTTTTCAGAGTATAAAAATACTAGGAAGCTTGCGCCATAGAGTCACTAAAAAGTCAAAGTGCAGAGATCATTCTACTCCGTGAGCCAGGTCAATAACTCCTTGAAGTAAGCATTTTATTTCCATTTTTATGGTCAAATTAATTATTATACATTATTATAGTTGGATAAAATATTTTCAAAGTAAACTGCTACGAAGCTTGCGCCATATAGTCACTAAAAACACAGTGCAGAGTTGTTTCTACTCCGTGAGCCAGGTCAAGAACTATTGAAATGAGCATTTTCTTGCCATTTTTATGATCAAATTAGTTATTAGACATGAGAATATTGTTGGAGAACATGTTTGCAGAGTATAAAAATGCTAGGAAGCTTGAAGAGTCACTAAAAAGTCAAATTGCAGAGCTGATTCTACTCTGTGAGCCCGGTCTAAAACTACTTGAATTGAGCATTTTATTTCCTTTTTATGGAAAAATTAGTTATTAGACTTGCTAATATTTTTGGATAACTTTTTTTTAGAAAATATAACTTGCTAGGAAGCTTGCACCATAGAGTCACTAAAAACTCACAGTGCAGAACTGATTCTACTCTGTGAGCCAGGTCAAGAACTCCTTTAAGTGAGCATTTTCTTGCCATTTTTATGGTCAAATTAGTTATTATACATGAGAATATAGTTGGAGAATATATATTTGGAGTATAAAAATATTAGGAAGCTTGCGCCATAGAGTCATTAAAAAGTCAAAGTGTAGAGATCATTCTACTCTGAGCTAGGACAAGAACTCCTTGAAGTGAGCATTTTCTTTCCATTTTTATGGTCAAATTAGTAATTATACATGATTATAATTGGAGAACATGTTTCCAGAGTACATAACTGCTACGAAGCTTGAGCCATAGAGTCAATAAAAAAATAGTGCATCAGTTGATTCTACTCCGTGAGCCAGGTCAAGAACCCTTTGAAGTGAGCATTATCATGCCATTTTTATGGTCAAATTAGTTATTAGACATGAGAATATTGTTGGAAAACCTGTTTGTAGATTATAAAAATGCTAGGAAGCTTGAAGAGTCACTAAAAAGTCAAAGTGCAGAGCTGATTCTACTCCGTGAGCCAGGTCTAGAACTACTTGCCGTGTGCCATTTTCTTGCCATCTTTATGGTCAAATTAGTTATTAGACATGAGAATATTGTTAGAGAACATGTTTTTAGAGTATAAAAATGCAAGGAAGCTTGCACCATAGAGTCACTAAAAAGTTAAAGTACAGAGCTGATTCTATTCCTTGAGTCAGGTTTAGAACTACTTGAAGTGAGAATTTTTTTCCATTTTTAAGGTTAAATTAGTTATTAGACATAAGAATATAGTTGGAGAACATATTTTCAGAGTATCAAAATGTTAGTAAGCCAGCGCCATAGAGTCACTAAAAAGTCAAAGTGCAGAGCTGATTCTACTCCGTGAGCCATGTCTAGAACTACTTGAAGTGGGCATTTTCTTACCATGTTTTATGGTCAAATTAGTTATTAGATATGAGAATATAGTTGTAGAACATGTTTTTAGAGAATAAAAATGCTAGGAAGCTTGCACCATAGAGTCACTAAAAAGTCAAATTGCAGAGCTGATTCTACTCCGTGAGCCATTTTCTTGTCATTTTATGGTCGAATTAGTTATTATACATGAGAATATAGTTGGACAACATATTTTAAGAGTATAAAAATACTTGGAAGCTTGCGCCATAGAGTCACTAAAAAGTCAAAGTACAGAGATCATTCTACTCCGTGAGCCAGGTCAATAACTCCTTGAAGTAAGCATTTTCTTTCCATTTTTATGATCAAATTAGTTATTATATATTATTATAGTTGGATAAAATATTTTCAAAGTAATCTGCTACGAAGCTTGCGCTATATAGTCACTAAAAACACAGTGCAGAGTTGTTTCTACTCCGTGAGCCAGGTCAAGAACACCTTGAAGTGAGCATTTTCTTGCCATTTTTATGGTCAAATTAGTTATTAGACATGAGAATATTGTTGGAGAACATGTTTGCTGAGTATAAAAATGCTAGGAAGCTTGAAGAGTCACTAAAAAGTCAAATTGCAGAGCTGATTCTACTCCGTGAGCCAGGTCTAGAACTACTTGAATTGAGCATTTTATTTCCTTTTTAGGGACAAATTAGTTATTAGACTTGCTAATATTTTTGGATAACTTGTTTTTAGAAAATATAACTAATACGAAGCTTGCACCATAGAGTCACTAAAAACTCACAGTGCAGAACTGATTCTACTCTGTGAGCCAGGTCAAGAACTCCTTGAAGTGAGCATTTTCTTGCCATTTTTATGGTCAAATTAATTATTATACATGAGAATATAGTTGGAGAATCAAATTTTTGGAGTATAAAAATACTAGGAAGATTGCGCCATAGAGTCACTAAAAAGTCAAAGTGTATAGATCATTCTACTCTATGAGCTAGGACAAGAACTCCTTGAAGTGAGCATTTTCTTTCCATTTTTATGGTCAAATTAGTAATTATACATGATTATAGTTTGAGAACATGTTTCCAGAGTACATAACTGCTACGAAGCTTGAGCCATAGAGTCAATAAAAAAACAGTGCATAGTTGATTCTACTCCGTGAGCCAGGTCAAGAACCCTTTGAAGTGAGAATTTTTATGCCATTTTTATGGTCAAATTAGTTATTAGACATGAGAATATTGTTGGAGAACCTGTTTGTAGATTATAAAAATGCTAGGAAGCTTGCAGAGTCACTAAAAAGTTAAAGTGCAGAGCTGATTCAACTCCGTGAGCCATGTCTAGAACTACTTGCCGTGAGCCATTTTCTTGCCATTTTTATGGTCAAATTAGTTATTAGACATGAGAATATTGTTGGAGAACATGTTTTTAGAGTATAAAAATGCAAGGAAGCTTGCACCATAGAGTCACTAAAAAGTTAAAGTACAGAGCTGATTCTATTCCTTGAGTCAGGTTTAGAACTACTTGAAGTGAGAATTTCATTGCCAATTTTATGGTTAAATTAGTAATTAGACATGAGAATATAGTTGGAGAACATATTTTCAGAGTATCAAAATGCTAGTAGGCCTCCGTCATAGAGTCACTAAAAAGTCAAAGTGCAGAGCTGATTCTACTCCGTGAGCCATGTCTAGAACTACTTGAATTGAGCATTTTCTTACCATGTTTTATGGTCAAATTAGTTATTAGATATGAGAATATAGTTGGAGAACATGTTTTTAGAGAATAAAAATAACAGAAAGCCTGCGCCATAGAGTCACTAAAAAGTCAAAGTGCAGAGCTGATTCTACTTCGTGAGCCATTTTCTTGCCATTTTATGGTCAAATTAGTTATTATACATGAGAATATAGTTGGAAAACATATTTTCAGAGTATAAAAATACTAGGAAGCTTGCGCCATAGAGTCACTAAAAAGTCAAAGTGCAGAGATCATTCAACTCCATGAGCCAGGTCAATAACTCCTTGAAGAGAGCATTTTCTTTCCATTTTTATGGTCAAATTAGTTATTAGACATGAGAAGCTTGCGCCATATAATCTGCTACGAAGCTTGCGCCATATAATCACTAAAAACACAGTGCAGAGTTGTTTATACTCCGTGAGCCAGTCAAGAACACCTTGAAGTAAGCATTTTCTTGCCATTTTTATGGTCAAATTAGTTATTAGACATGAGAATATTGTTGGAGAACATGTTTGCTGAGTATAAAAATACTAGGATGTTTGAAGAGTCACTAAAAAGTCAAATTGCAGAGCTGATTCTACTTCGTGAGCCAGGTCTAGAACTACTTGAATTGAGCATTTTATTTCCTTTTTATGGACAAATTAGTTATTAGCCTTGCTAATATTTTTGGATAACTTTTTTTAGAAAATATAACTGCTACGAAACTTGCACCATAGAGTCACTAAAAACTCACAGTGCAGAACTAATTCTACTCTGTGAGCCAGGTCAAGAACTCCTTGAAGTGAGCATTTTCTTGATATTTTTATGGCCAAATTAGTTATTATACATGAGACTATAGTTGGAGAATATATTTTTGGAGTATAAAAATACTAGGAAGCTTGCGCCATAGAGTCACGAAAAAGTCAAAGTGTAGTGAGCATTCTACTCTATGAGCTAAGAATAGAACTCCTTGAAGTGAGTATTTTCTTTCCATTTTTATGGTCCAATTAGTAATTATACATGATTATAGTTGGAGAACATGTTTCCAGAGTACATAACTGCTACGAAGCTTGAGCCATAGAGTCAATAAAAAAATAGTGCATAGTTGATTCTACTCCGTGAGCCAGGTCAAGAACCCTTTGAAGTGAGCATTTTCATGCCATTTTTATGGTCAAATTAGTTATTAGACATGAGAATATTGTTGGAGAACCAGTTTGTAGATTATAAAAATGCTAGGAAGCTTGCAGAGTCACTAAAAAGTCAAAGTGCAGAGCTGATTCTACTCCGTGAGCCAGGTCTAGAACTACTTGCCGTGAGCCATTTTCTTGCCATTTTTATGGTCAAATTAGTTATTAGACATGAGAATATTATTGGAGAACATGTTTTTAGAGTATAAAAATGCAAGGAAGCTTGCACCATAGAGTCACTAAAAAGTTAAAGTATAGAGCTGATTCTATTTCTTGAGTCAGGTTTAGAACTACTTGAAGTTAGAATTTTCTTGCCATTTTTATGGTTAAATTAGTTATTAGACATGAGAATATAGTTGGAGAACATATTTTCAGAGTATCAAAATGCTTGGAAGCTTGTGCTATAGAGTCACTAAAAAGTCAAAGTGCAGAGATGATTCTACTTCGTGAGCCAGGTCTAGAACTACTTGAAGTGAGCACTTTCTTACCATTTTTTATGGTCAAATTAGTTATTAGAAATGAAAACATAGTTGGAGAACATGTTTTCAGAGTATAAAAATGCTAGGAAACTTGCGCTATAGAGTTACTAAAAGTCAAAGTGCAGAGCTGATTCTACTCTGTGAGCCATTTTCTTGCCATTTTTATGGTCAAATTATTTATTATACATGAGAATATAGTGGGACAACATGTTTTCTGAGTATAAATATGCTAGGAAGCTTGCGTCATAGAGTCACTAAAAAGTTAAAGTGCAAAGATCATTCTACTCCGTGAGCAGGTCAATAACTCCTTGAAGTGAGCATTTTCTATCAATTTTTATGGTCAAATTAGTTATTATACATTATTGTAGTTGGAGAAAATGTTTTCAAAGTATATAACTGCTACGAAGATTGCGCTATATAGTCACTAAAAACACAATGCAGAGTTGATTCTACTCCATGAGCCAGGTCAAGAACACCTTGAAGTGAGCATTTTCTTGCCATTTTTATGGTCAAATTAGTTATTTGAAATGAGAATATTGTTGGAGAACATGTTTGTAGATTATAAAAATGCTAGGAAGCTTGCAGAGTCACTAAAAAGTCAAAGTGCAGAGTCGATTCTACTCCGTGAGCCAGGTCTAGAACTACTTGCCGTGAGTCATTTTCTTGCCATTTTTATGGTCAAATAAGATATTAGAAATGAGAATATTATAGGAGAACATGTTTTCAGAGTATAAAAATTCAAGGAAGCTTGCGCCATAGAGTCACTTAAAAGTCAAAGTGCAGAGTTGATTCTACTCCTTGAGTCAGGTTTAGAACTACTTGAAGTGAGCATTTTCTTGCCATTTTTATGGTCAAATTAGTTATTAGACATGAGAATATAGTTGGAGAATATTTTCAGAGTATCAAAATGCTAGGAAGCTTGCGCCATAGAGTCACTAAAAAGTCAAAGTGCAGAGATGATTCTACTTCGTGAGCCAGGTTTAGAACTACTTGAAGTGAGCATTTTCCTACCATTTTTATGGTCAAATTAGTTATTAGATATGAGAATATAGTTGGAGAACATGTTTTCAGAGTATAAAAATGCAAGGAAGCTTGCGCCATAGAGTCACTTAAAAGTCAAAGTGTAGAGATGATTTTACTCCGTGAGCAAGGTCTAGAACTACTTGAAGTGAGCATTTTCTTACCATTTTTTATGGTTAATAAATTATTACATATGAGAATATAGTTGGAGAACATGTTTTTAGAGTATAAAAATCTAGGAAGCTTGCACCATACAGTCACTAAAAAGTCAAAGTGTAGAGCTGATTCTACTCCGTGAGCCATTTTCTTGCCATTTTTATGGTCAAATTAGTTATTATACATGAGAATATAGTTGGACAACATGTTCTTAGAGTATAAAAATACTAGGAAGCTTGCACCATAGAGTCACTAAAAAGTCAAAGTGCAGAGATCATTCTACTCCGTGAGCCAGGTCAATAACTCCTTGAAGTGAGCATTTTCTTTCCATTTTTATGGACAAATTAGTTATTATACATTATTATGGTCAAATTAGTTATTATACATGAGAATATAGTTATAGAATATGTTTTCGGAGTATAAAAATACTAGGAAGCTTGCGCCATAGAGTCACTAAAAAGTCAAAGTGTAGAGATCATTCTACTCCGTGAGCTAGGACAAGAACTTCTTGAAATGAGATTTTCTTTCCATTTTTATGATAAAATTATTTATTATACATGATTATAGTTGGAGAACATGTTTCTAGAGTACATAACTACTACGAAGCCTGAGCCATAGAGTCAATAATAAAATAGTGCATAGTTGATTCTACTGCATGAGCCAGGTCAAGAACCCTTTGAAGTGAGCATTTTCATGCCATTTTTCTGGTCTATTTAGTTATTAGACATGAGAATATTATTGGAGAACATGTTTGTAGATTATAAAAATGCTAGGAAGCTTGCAGAGTCACTAAAAAGTCAAAGTGCAGAGCTGATTATACTCCGTAAGCCAGGTCTAGAACTACTTGGCATGAGCCATTTTCTTGCCATTTTTATGGTCAAATTAGTTATTAGACATGCGAATATTGTTGGATAACATGTTTTCAGAGTATAAAATACAAGGAAGCTTGCGCCATAGAGTCACTAAAAAGTCAAAGTGCAGAGCTGATTCTATTCCTCGAGTCAGGTTTAGAACTACTTGAAGTGAGAATTTCTCACATTTTTATGGTCAAATTAGTTATTAGACATGAGAACATAGTTGGAAAACATATTTTCATAGTATCAAAATGCTAGGAAGCCTGCGCCATAGAGTCACTAAAAAGTCAAAGTGTAGAGCTGATTCTACTCCGTGAGCCAGGTCTAGAACTACTTGAAGTGAGCATTTTCTTACCATTTTTTATGGTCAAATTAGTTATTAGATATGAGAATATAGTTGGAGAATATATTTTTAGAGTATAAGAATGCTAGGAAGCTTGCGTCATAGAGTCACTAAAAATTCAAAGTGCAGAGCTGATTCTACTCCGTGACCTATTTTCTTGCCATTTTTATGGTCAAATTAGTTATTTTACATGAGAATATGGTTGGACAACATATTTTCAGAGTATAAAAATACTAGGAAGCTTGCGCCATAAAGTCACTAAAAAGTCAAAGTGCAGAGATCATTCTACTCCGTGAGCAGGTCAATAACTCCTTGAAGTGAGCATTTTCTTTCCATTTTTATGGTCAAATTAGTTATTAGACATGAGAATATAGTTGGAGAACATATTTTCAGAGTATCAAAATGCTAGAAAGCTTGTGCCATAGAGTCACTAAAAAGTCAAAGTGTAGAGCTAATTTTACCTCGTGAGCCATTTTCTTGCCATTTTTATGGTCAAATTAGTTATTATACATGAGAATATATTTGGACAACATGTTTTCATAGTATAAAAATACTAGGATGCTTGCGCCATAGAGTCACTAAAAAGTCAAAGTGCAAAGATCATTATACTCCGTGAGACAGGTCAATAACTCCTTGAAGTGAGCATTTTCTTTCCATTTTTATGGTCAAATTAGTTATTATACATTATTATAGTTGGAGAACATGTTTTCAAAGTATATAACTCCTACGAAGCTTGCGTCATATAGTCACTAAAAACACAGTGCAGAGTTGATTCTACTCCGTGAGCCAGGTCAAGAACACCTTGAAGTGAGCATTTTCTTGTCATTTTTATGGTCAAATTAGTTATTAGACATGAGAATATTATTGGAGAACATGTTTGCAGAGTATAAAAATTTTAGGAAGCTTGCAGAGTCACTAAAAAGTCAAAGTGCAGAGCTGATTCTACTCCATGAGCTAGGTCTAGAACTACTTGAAGTGAGTATTTTATTGCCATTTTTATGGTCAAATTAATTATTAGACCTGAGAATATAGTTGGATAACATATTTTTAGAGTATATAAATGCTAGAAAGCTAGTGCCATAGAGTCATTAAAAAGTTAAAGAGCAGAGCTAATTCTACTCCGTGAGCCATTTTCTTGCCATTTTTATGGTCAAATTAGTTATTAGACATGAGAATATTTTTGGAGAATATATTTTCAAAGTATCAAAATGCTAGGAAGCGTGTGCCATAAAGTCACTAAAAAGTCAAAGTGCAGAGTTGATTCTACTCCGTGAGCCAAGTCAAGAAGTCCTTGAATTGAGCATTTTATTTCCTTTTTTTGACAAATTAGTTATTAGATTTGCTAATATTTTTGGATAACATATTTTAGAGTATATAATTGCTACGAAGCTTGCACCATAGAGTCAATAAAAATTCACAGTGTAGAGTTGATTCTAGTCTGTGAGCCAGGTCAAGAACTCCTTGAAGTGAGCATTTTCTTGCCATTTTTATGGTCAAATTAGTTATTATACATGAGAATATAGTTGGAGAATATGTTTTCAGAGTATAAAAATACTACGAAGCTTGTGCCATAGAGTCACTAAAAAGTCAAAGTGTAGATATCATTTTACTCCATGATACAGGTCAAGAACTCCTAAAAGTGAGCATTTTCTTTCCATTTTTATGGTCAAATTAGTTATTATACATGATTATAGTTGGGGAACATGTTTCCAAAGTACATAACTGCTACGAAGATTGAGCCATAGAGTCAATAAAAAAACAGTGCATAGTTGATTCTACCCCGTGAGCCAGGTCAATAACTCTTTGAAGTGAGCATTTTCTTACTATTTTTATGGTCAAATTAGTTATTAGACCTGAGAATATTGTTGTAGAACATGTTTGTAGATTATAAAAATGCTAGGAAGCTTGCAGAGTCACTAAAAAGTCAAAGTGCAGAGCTGATTCTACTCCGTGAGCCAGGTCTAAAACTACTTGAAGTGAGCATTTTCTTGCCATTTTTTTGCTCAAATTAGTTATTAGACATGAGAATATAGTTGGCGAATATATTTTTAGAGTATTAAAATGCTAGGAAGCTTGCACCATAGAGTCACTAAAAAGTCAAAGTGCAGAGTTGATTCTACTCCGTGAGCCAGGTCAAGAAGTCCTTGAAGTGAGCATTTTATTTCCTTTTTTATGGACAAATTAGTTATTAGACTTGCTAATATTGTTAAATAACATGTTTTTAGAGTATATAACTGCTATGAAACTTGTTCCAAAGAGTCACTAAAAACTCACAGTACAGAGCTGATTCTACTCTGTGAGCCAGGTCAATAACTCCTTGATGTGAGCATTTTCTTGCCATTTTTATGGTCAAATTAGTTATTAGAAATGAGAATATTTTTGGACAACATGTTTTTAGAGTATAAAAATACTAGGAAGCTTGCACCATAGAGACACTAAAAAGTCAAATTGCAGAGCAGATTCTATCCTTGAGTCAGGTCTAGAACTACTTGAAGTGGGCATTTTCTTGCCATTTTTATGGTCAAATTAGTTATTAGACATGATAATATAGTTGGAGAACATATTTTCAGAGTATCAAAATGCTACGAAGCTTGCGCCATAGAGTCACTAAAAAGTCAAAAGCTGATTTTGCTCCGTGATCCAGATCAAGAAGTCCTTGAAGTGAGCATTTTATTTACTTTTTTATGGACAAATTAGTTATTAGACTTACTAATATTTTTGGATAAAATGTTATTAGAGTATATAACTGTTACGAAGCTTGCACCATAGTGTCACTAAAAACTCAAAATGCAGAGCTGATTCCACTTTGTGAGCCAGGTCAAGAACTCCTTGAAGTGAGCATTTTCATGCCATTTTTATGGTCAAATTAGTTATTATACATGAGAATATAGTTGGAGAACATGTTTTCAATGTATAAAAATACTAGATAGCTTGCGCCATAAAGTCAGTAAAAAGTCAAAGTGCAGAGATCATTATACTTCGTGAGTCAGGTCAAAAACTCCTTGAAGTGAGCATTTTCTTTTTCTTTTAATTGTCAAATTAGTTATTATACGTGAATATAGTTGGAGAACATGTTTTCAGAGTGCATAACTGCTACGAAGCTTGTGCCATAGAGTCACTAAAAAAATAGTGCATAGTTGATTCTACTCCGTGAGCCAGGTTATGAACTCTTTGAAGTGAGCATTTTCTTGTCATTTTATGGTCGAATTAGTTATTAGACATGAGAATATTGTTGGAGAACATGTTTGTAGAGTATAAAAATACTAGAAAGATCGCTGAGTCTCTAAAAAGTCAAAGTGCATAGCTGATTCTACTCCGCGAGCCAGGACTAGAACTACTTGAAGTGAGCATTTTCTTACCATTTTTATGGTCAAATTAGTTATTAGATATGAGAATATAGTTGGAGAACATGTTTTCAGTGTATTAAAATACTAGGAAGTTTGCGCCATAGAGTCACTAAAAAGTCAAAGTGCAGAGATCATTTTCTTTCCATTTTTATGGTCAAATTAGTTATTATACATTATTATAGTCGGAAAACATATTTTCAAAGTATATAACTACTACGAAGCTTGCGCCATAAAGTCACTAAAAACACAGTGCAGAGTTGATTCTACTCTGTGAGCCAGGACAACAACACCTTGAAGTGAGCATTTTCTTGCCATTTTTCTGGAGAAATTAGTTATTAGACATGAGAATATTGTTGGAGAACGTATTTGCAGAGTATAAAAATGCTAGGAAGCTTGCAGAGTCACTAAAAAGTCAAAGTGCATAGCTGATTCTACTCCGTGAGCCAGGACTAGAACTACTTAAAGTGAGCATTTTCTTATCATTTTTATAGTCAAATTAGTTGTTAGATATGAGAATATAGTTGGAGAACATGTTTTCAGTGTATAAAAATACTAGGAAGCTTGCACTATAGAGTCACTAAAAAGTAAAAGTGCAGAGATCATTCTACTCCATGAACCAAGTCAAGAACTCCTTGAAGTTATCATTTTCTTTCCATTTTTATTGTAAAATTAGTTATTATACATGAATATAGTTGGAGAACATGTTTTCAGAGTACATAACTGCTACGAAGCTTGCGCCATATAGTCACTAAAAACACAGTGCAGAGTTGATTCTACTCCGTGAGCCAGGTCAAGAACACCTTGAAGTGAGCATTTTCTTGCCAATTTTATGGTCAAATTAATTATTAGACATGAGAATATTGTTGGAGAACATATTTTCAGAGTATAAAAATGCTAGGAAGCTTGCAGAGTCACTGAAAAGTCAAAGTGCAGAGCTTATTCTACTCCGTGAGCCAGGTCTAGAACTACTTGAAGTGAGCAATTTTTTGCAATTTTTATGGTCAAATTAGATATTTGACATGAGAATATAGTTGGACGACATGTTTTCAGAGTATAGAAATGCTAGGAACCTAGCATCATAGAGTCATTAAAAAGTCAAAGTACAGAGCTAATTCTACTCCGTGAGCTATTTTCTTGCCATTTTTATGGTCAAATTAGTTATTAAACATGAGTATATTTTTGGAGAACATGTTTTCAGAGTATAAAAATGCTAGGAAGCTTGCACTACAGAGTCACTAAAAAGTCATAGTGCAGAGTTGATTCTACTCTTTGAGTCAGGTCTAGAACTACTTGAAGTGAGCATTTTCTTGCCATTTTTATGGTCAAATTAGTTATTAGACATGAGAATATAGTTGGAGAACATATTTTTAGAGTATCAAAATGCTAGGAAGCTTGTGCCATAGGGTCACTAAAAAGTCAAAGGCAGAGCTGATTCTACTCCGTGAGCCAGGTCAAGAACTCCTTGAAGTGATCATTTTCTTTCTATTTTTATTGTCAAATTAGTTATTATACATGAATATAGTTGGAGAACATGTTTTAAGAGTACATAACTGCTACGAAGCTTGCGTCATATAGTCACTAAAAACACATTGCAGAGTTGATTCTACTTCGTAAGCCAGGTCAAGAACACCTTAAAGTGAGTATTTTCTTGTCAATTTTATGGTCAAATTAGTTATTAGACATGAGAATATTGTTGGAGAACATATTTTCAGAGTATAAAAATGCTAGGAAGCTTGCAGAGTCACCAAAAAGTCAAATTACAGAGCTGATTCTACTCCGTGAGACAGGTCTAGAACTACTTGAAGTGAGCATTTGCTTGCCATTTTTATGGTCAAATTAGTTATTAGACATGAGAATATAGTTGGACAACATGTTTTCGGAGTATAAAAACGCTAGGAATCTAGCATCATAGTCACTAAAAAGTCAAAGTGCAGAGTTAATTCTACTCCGTGAGCTATTTTCTTGCCATTTTTATGGTCAAATTAGTTATTAAACATGAGAATATTTTTGGAGAACTTGTTTTCAGAGTATAAAAATGCTAGGAAGCTTGCACCATAGAGTCACTAAAAAGTCAAAGTGCAGAGCTGATTCTACTCTTTGAGTCAGGTCTAGAACTACTTGAAGTGAGCATTTTTTTGCCATTTTTATGGTCGAATTAGTTATTAGACATGAGAATATAGTTGGAGCACATATTTTTAGAGTATCAAAATACAAGGAAGCTTGTTCCATAGAGTCACTAATAAGTCAAAGTGCAGAGCTGATTCTACTCCGTGAGCCAGGTCAAGAACTCCTTGAAGTTATCATTTTCTTTCCATTTTTATTGTCAAATTAGTTATTATACATGAATATAGTTAGAGAACATATTTTCAGAGTACATAACTGCTACGAAGCTTGCGTCATATAGTCACTAAAAATACAGTGCAGAGTTGATTCTACTCTGTGAGCCAGGTCAAGAACACATTGAAGTGAGCATTTTCTTTCCAATTTTATGGTCAAATTAGTTATTAGACATGAGAATATTGTTGGAGTACATATTTGCAGAGTATAAAAATGCTAGGAAGCTTGCAGAGTCACCAAAAAGTCAAATTGCAGAGCTGATTCTAATCCGTGAGCCAGATCTAGAACTACTTGAAGTGAGCATTTCCTTGCCATTTTTATGGTCAAATTAGTTATTAGACATGAGAATATAGTTGGACAACATGTTTTCGGAGTATAAAAATGCTAGGAAGCTAGCATCATAGAGTCACTAAAAAGTCAAAGTGCAGAGCTAATTCTGCTACGTGAGCCATTTTCTTGCCATTTTTATGGTCAAATTAGTTATTAGACATGAGAATATTTTTGGAGAACATGTTTTCAGAGTATAAAAATGCTAGGAAGCTTGCACCAAAGAGTCACTAAAAAGTCAAAGTGCAGAGCTGATTCTACTACTTGAGCCAGGTTTAGAACTACTTGAAGTGAGCATTTTCTTGCCATTTTTATGGTCAAATTAGTTATTAGACATGAGAATATAGTTGTATAACATATTTTTAGAGTATCAAAATACTAGGAAGCTTGTGCCATAGGGTCACTAAAAAGTCAAAGTGCAGAGCTGATTCTACTCCGTGAGCCAGGTTAAGAAGTCCTTGAATTGAGCATTTTATTTCCTTTTTTATGGACAAATTAGTTATTAGACTAGCTAATATTTTTGGATAACATTTTTTTAGAGTATATAACTGCTACGAAGCATGCGCCATAGAGTCACTAAAAACTCACAGTGTAGAGTTGATTCTACTTTGTGAGCCAGGTCAAGAACTCCTTGAAGTGAGCATTTTCTTGCCATTTTTATGGTCAAATTAGTTATTATACATGAGAATATAGTTGGAGAATATGTTTTCGTAGTATAAAAATACTAGGAAGCTTGCACCATAGAGTCACTAAAAAGTCAAAGTGTAGAAATCATTCAACTCTATGAGCCAGGTCAATAACTCCTTGAAGTGAGCATTTTCTTTCCAATTTTATGGTCAAATTAGTTATTATACATGATTATAGTTGGAAAACATAATTCCAGAATACATAACTACTACGAAGCTTGAGCCATAGAGTCAATAAAAAAACAGTGCATAGTTGATTCTACTCCGTGAGCCAGGTCAAGAACTCTTTAAAGTGAACATTTTTTTGCCATTTTTATGGTCAAAAGTTATTAGACATGAGAATATTATTGGTGAACATGTTTGTAGATAATAAAAATGCTAGGAAGCTCGCTCCATAGAGTCACTAAAAAGTCAAAGTGCAGAGTTGATTCTACTTCGTGAGCCAAGTCTAGAACTACATGAAGTGAGCATTTTCTTGCCATTTTTTTGGTCAAATTAGTTATTATGCATGAGAATATAGTTGGAGAATATATTTTCAGAGTATTAAAATGCTAGAAAGCTTGCACCATAGAGTCACTAAAAAGTCAAAGTGCAGAGCTGATTCTACTCCGTGAGCTAGGTCAAGAAGTCCTTGAAGTGAGCATTTTATTTTATTTTTTATGGACAAATTAGTTATCAGACTTGCTAATATTGTTGGATAACATATTTTTAGAGTATATAACTATTATGAATCTTGTTCCATAGAGTCACTAAAAACTCATAGTACAGAGCTGATTCTACTCTGTGAGCCAGTTCAATAACTCCTTGATGTGAGCATTTTCTTGCCATTTTTATGGTCAAATTAGTTATTAAACATGAGAATATAGTTGGAGAATATGATTTCATAGTATAAAAATGCTAGGAAACTTTCACCATAGAGTCACCAAAAGTCAAAGTGAAGAGCTTATTCTACTCCGTAAGCCAGGTAAAGAACTCCTTGAAGTAAGTATTTACTTGCCATTGTTATAGTCAAATTAGTTATTAAACATGGGAATATAGTTGGACAACATATTTTCAGAGTATAAAAATGCTAGGAAGCTTGCGCCATAGAGTCACTAAAAAGTCAAAGTGCAGAGATGATTCTACTCCGTGAGCCAGGTCAAGAAGTCCCTGAAGTGAGCATTTTATTTTCTTTTTTATGGATAACTTAGATATTATAATTGCTAATATTTTTGGATAATATCTTTTTAGAGTATATAACTGCTACGAATCTTGCACTATAGAGTCACTAAAAACTCACAGTGTAGAGCTGATTCAACTCTGTGAGCCAGGTCAAGAACTCCTTGAAGCGAGCATTTTCTTGCCATTTTTATGGTCAAATTAGTTATTATACTTGAGAATATAGTTGGAGAATATATTTTCTGAGTATAAAAATACTAGGAAGCTTGCGCCATAGAGTCACTAAAAAGTCAAAGTGTAGAGATCATTCCACTCCGTAAGCCAGTTCAAGAACTCCTTGAAGTGAGCATTTTCTTTTTATTTTTATGGTCAAATTAGTTATTATACATGATTATAGTTAGAGAATATGTTTCCAGAGTACATAAATGCTACGAAGCTTGCGCTATAGAGTAACTAAAAAACAGTGCATAATTGATTCTACTCCGTAAACCAGGTCAAGAACTCTTTGAAATGAGCATTTTCTTGCCATTTTTATGGTCAAATTAGTTATTAGACACGAGAATATTGTTGGAGAACATGTTTGTAGATTAAAAAATGCTAGGAAGCTTGCAGAGTCACTAAAAAGTCAAAGTACATAGCAAATTCTACTCCGTGAGCCAGGTCTAAAACTACTTGAAGTGAGTATTTTCTTGCCACTTTTATGGTCAAATTAGTTATTAGACATGAAAATATTATTGGAGAACTTTTTTTCAGATTATAAAAATTCTAGAAAGCTCGCACCATAGAGTTACTAAAAAGTCAATGTGCATAGCTGTTCTACTTCGTGAGCTAGGTATAGAACTACTTGAAGTGAGCATTTTCTTGCCATTTTTTTGGTTAAATTAGTTATTAGACATGAGAATATAGTTGGAAAACATATTTTTAGAGTATTAAAATGCTAGGAAGCTTGCACCATAGAGTCACTAAAAAGTCAAAGTGCAGAGCTGATTCTACTCCGTGATCCAGGTCAAGAAGTCCTTGAAGTGAGCATTTTATTTCCTTTTTATGGACAAATTAGTTATTAGACTTGCTAATATTTTTGTATAACATGTTTTTAGAGTATATAACGTCTATGAAACTTGTTCCATAGAGTCACTAAAAACTCACAGCACAGAGCCGATTCTACTCTGTGAGCCAGGTCTAGAACTCCTTGAAGTGAGCAATTTTCTTGCCATTTTTATGGTCAAATTAGTTATTATACATTAGAATATAGTTGGAGAATATGTTTTAGGAGTATAAAAATACTAGGAAGCTTGCGCCATAGAGTCACTAAAAATTCAAAGTGTAGAGATCATTCTACTCCGTGAGCCAGGACAAGAACTCCTTGAAGTGAGCATTTTCTTTTATTTTTATGGTCAAATTAGTTATTATACATGATTATAGTTGGAGAACATGTTTTTAGAGTACATAACTGCTACGAAGCTTGAGCCATAGAGTCAATAAAAAAACAGTGCATAGTTGATTCTACCCCGTGAGCCAGGTCAATAACTCTTTGAAGTGAGCATTTTCTTACTATTTTTATGGTCAAATTAGTTATTAGACCTGAAAATATTGTTGTAGAACATGTTTGTAGATTATAAAAATGCTAGGAAGCTTGCAGAGTCACTAAAAAGTCAAAGTGCAGAGCTGATTCTACTCCGTGAGCCAGGTCAAAAACTACTTGAAGTGAGCATTTTCTTGCCACTTTTATGATCAAATTAGTTATTAGACATGAAAATATTGTTGGAGAACATATTTTCAGATTATAAAAATGCTAGGAATCTCGCACCATAGAGTCACTAAAAAGTCATAGTGTAGACCTGATTCTACTTCGTGAGCCAGGTCTAGAACTACTTGAAGTGAGCATTTTCTTGCCATCTCTTTGGTCAAATTAGTTTTTAGACATGAGAATATAGTTGGAGAACATATTTTCTGAGTATTAAAATGCTAGGACGCTTGCACCATAGAGTCACTAAAAAGTCAAAGTGCAGAGCAGATTCTACTCCGTGAGCCAGGTCAAGAAGTCCTTTTCTATGGACAAATTAGTTATTAGACTTGCTAATATTGTTGGATAATATGTTTTTACAGTATATAACTGCTATGAATCTTATTCCATAGAGTAACTAAAAACTCACAGTACAGAGTTGATTCTACTTTCTGAGCCAGGTCAATAACTCCTTGATGTGAGCATTTTCTTGCCATTTTTATGGTCAAATTAGTTATTATACATGAAAATATATTTGGACAACTTGTTTTCATAGTATAAAAATACTAGGAAGCTTGCGCCATAGAGTCACTAAAAAGTCAAAGTGCAAAGATCATTATACTCCGTGAGACAGGTCAATAACTCCTTGAAGTGAGCATTTTCTTTCCATTTTTATGGTCAAATTAGTTATTATACATTATTATAGTTGGAGAACATGTTTTCAAAGTATATAACTGCTACGAAGCTTGCGTCATATAGTCATTAAAAACACAGTGCAGAGTTGATTCTACTCCGTGAGCCAGGTCAAGAACACCTTGAAGTGAGCATTTTCTTGTCATTTTTATGGTCAAATTAGTTATTAGACATGAGAATATTATTGGAGAACATGTTTGCAGAGTATAAAAATTCTAGGAAGCTTGCAGAGTCACTAAAAAGTCAAAGTGCAGAGCTGATTCTACTCTATGAGCTAGGTCTAGAACTACTTGAAGTGAGTATTTTCTTTCCATTTTTATGGTCAAATTAATTATTAGACCTGAGAATATAGTTGGATAACATATTTTTAGAGTATATAAATGCTAGAAAGCTAGTGCCATAGAGTCATTAAAAAGTTAAAGAGCAGTGCTAATTCTACTCCGTGAGCCATTTTCTTGCCATTTTTATGGTCAAATTAGTTATTAGGCATGAGAATATTTTTGGAGAATATATTTTCAAAGCATCAAAATGCTAGGAAGCGTGTGCCATAAAGTCACTAAAAAGTCAAAGTGCAGAGTTGATTCTACTCCGTGAGCCAAGTCAAGAAGTCCTTGAATTGAGCATTTTATTTAATTTTTTTGACAAATTAGTTATTAGATTTACTAATATTTTTGGATAACATATTTTAGAGTATATAATTGCTACGAAGCTTGCACTATAGAGTCAATAAAAACTCACAGTGTAGAGTTGATTCTACTATGTGAGCCAGGTCAAGAACTCCTTGAAGTGAGCATTTTCTTGTCATTTTTATGGTCAAATTAGTTATTATACATGATAATATAGTTGGAGAATATGTTTTCAGAGTATAAAAATACTACGAAGCTTGTGCCATAGAGTCACTAAAAAGTCAAAGTGTAGATATCATTCTACTCCATGATACAGGTCAAGAACTCCTAAAAGTGAGCATTTTCTTTCCATTTTTATGGTCAAATTAGTTATTATACATGATTATAGTTGGGGAACATGTTTCCAAAGTACATAACTGCTACGAAGATTGAGCCATAGAGTCAATTAAAAAACAGTGCATAGTTGATTCTACCCCGTGAGCCAGGTCAATAACTCTTTGAAGTGAGCATTTTCTTACTATTTTTATGGTCAAATTAGTTATTAGACCTGAGAATATTGTTGTAGAACATGTTTGTAGATTATAAAAATGCTAGGAAGCTTGCAGAGTCACTAAAAAGTCAAAGTGCAGAGCTGATTCTACTCCGTGAGCCAGGTCTAAAACTACTTGAAGTGAGCATTTTCTTGCCATTTTTTTGCTCAAATTAGTTATTAGACATGAGAATATAGTTGGCGAATATATTTTTAGAGTATTAAAATGCTAGGAAGCTTCCACCATAGAGTCACTAAAAAGTTAAAGTGCAGAGCTGATTCTACTCCATGAGCCAGGTCAAGAAGTCCTTGAAGTGAGCATTTTATTTCCTTTTTATGGACAAATTAGTTATTAGACTTGCTAATATTGTTTAATAACATGTTTTTAGAGTATATAACTGCTATGAAACTTGTTCCAAAGAGTCACTAAAAACTCACAGTACAGAGCTGATTCTACTCTGTGAGCCAGGTCAATAACTCCTTGATGTGAGCATTTTCTTGCCATTTTTATGGTCAAATTAGTTATTAGAAATGAGAATATTGTTGGACAAAATGTTTTTAGAATATAAAAATGCTAGGAAGCTTGCACCATAGAGACACTAAAAAGTCAAATTGCAGAGCATATTCTATCCTTGAGTCAGGTCTAGAACTACTTGAAGTGGGCATTTTCTTGCCATTTTTATGGTCAAATTAGTTATTAGACATGATAATATAGTTGGAGAACATATTTTCAGAGTATCAAAATGCTAGGAAGCTTGCGCCATAGAGTCACTAAAAAGTCAAAAGCTGATTTTGCTCCGTGATCCAGATCAAGAAGTTCTTGAAGTGAGCATTTTATTTACTTTTTTATGGACAAATTAGTTATTAGACTTACTAATATTTTTGGATAAAATGTTATTAGAGTATATAACTGTTACGAAGCTTGCACCATAGTGTCACTAAAAACTCAAAATGCAGAGCTGATTCCACTTTGTGAGCCAGGTCAAGAACTCCTTGAAGTGAGCATTTTCATGCCATTTTTATGGTCAAATTAGTTATTATACATGAGAATATAGTTGGAGAACATGTTTTCAATGTATAAAAATACTAGATAGCTTGCGCCATAAAGTCAGTAAAAAGTCAAAGTGCAGAGATCATTATACTCCGTGAGTCAGGTCAAAAACTCCTTGAAGTGAGCATTTTCTTTTTCTTTTAATTGTCAAATTAGTTATTATACGTGAATATAGTTGGAGAACATGTTTTCAGAGTACATAACTGCTACGAAGCTTGTGCCATAGAGTCAATAAAAAAATAGTGCATAGTTGATTATACTCCGTGAGCCAGGTTAAGAACTCTTTGAAGTGAGCATTTTCTTGTCATTTTATGGTCGAATTAGTTATTAGACATGAGAATATTGTTGGAGAACATGTTTGTAGAGTATAAAAATACTAGAAAGATCGCTGAGTCTTTAAAAAGTCAAAGTGCATAGCTGATTCTACTCCATGAGCCAGGACTAGAACTACTTGAAGTGAGCATTTTCTTACCATTTTTATGGTCAAATTAGTTATTAGATATGAGAATATAGTTGGAGAACATGTTTTCAGTGTATTAAAATACTAGGGAGTTTGCACCATAGAGTCACTAAAAAGTCAAAGTGCAGAGATCATTCTACTCCGTGAGCCAGGTCAAAAACTCCTTGAAGTGAGCATTTTCTTTCCATTTTTATGGTCAAATTAGTTATTATACATTATTATAGTCGGAAAACATATTTTCAAAGTATATAACTACTACGAAGCTTGCGCCATAAAGTCACAAAAAACACAGTGCAGAGTTGATTCTACTCTGTGAGCCAGGACAAGAACACCTTGAAGTGAGCATTTTCTTGCCATTTTTCTGGAGAAATTAGTTATTAGACATGAGAATATTGTTGGAGAACATATTTGCAGAGTATAAAAATGCTAGGAAGCTTGCAGAGTCACTAAAAAGTCAAAGTGCATAGCTGATTCTACTCCGTGAGCCAGGACAAGAACTACTTAAAGTGAGCATTTTCTTATCATTTTTATAGTCAAATTAGTTGTTAGATATGAGAATATAGTTGGAGAACATGTTTTCAGTGTATAAAAATACTAGGAAGCTTGCACTATAGAGTCACTAAAAAGTCAAAGTGCAGAGATCATTCTACTCCGTGAACCAAGTCAAGAACTCCTTGAAGTGATAATTTTCTTTCCATTTTTATTGTAAAATTAGTTATTATACATGAATATAGTTGGAGAACATGTTTTCAGAGTACATAACTACTACTTGAAGTGAGCATTTTCTTGCCACTTTTATGGTCAAATTAGTTATTAGACATGAAAATATTGTTGGAGAACTTTTTTTCAGATTATAAAAATTCTAGAAAGCTCGCACCATAGAGTTACTAAAAAGTCAATGTGCATAGCTGTTCTACTTCGTGAGCCAGGTATAGAACTACTTGAAGTGAGCATTTTCTTGCCATTTTTTTGGTTAAATTAGTTATTAGACATGAGAATATAGTTGGAAAACATATTTTCAGAGTATTAAAATGCTAGGAAGCTTGCACCATAGAGTCACTAAAAAGTCAAAGTGCAGAGCTGATTCTACTCCGTGATCCAGGTCAAGAAGTCCTTGAAGTGAGCATTTTATTTCCTTTTTATGGACAAATTAGTTATTAGACTTGCTAATATTTTTGTGTAACATGTTTTTAGAGTATATAACGTCTATGAAACTTGTTCCATAGAGTCACTAAAAACTCACAGCACAGAGCCGATTCTACTCTGTGAGCCAGGTCTAGAACTCCTTGAAGTGAGCATTTTTCTTGCTATTTTTATGGTCAAATTAGTTATTATACATGAGAATATAGTTGGAGAATATGTTTTAGGAGTATAAAAATACTAGGAAGCTTGCGCCATAGAGTTACTAAAAATTCAAAGTGTAGAGATCATTCTACTCCGTGAGCCAGGTCAAGAACTCCTTGAAGTGAGCATTTTCTTTCTATTTTTATGGTCAAATTAGTTATTATACATGATTATAGTTCGAGAACATGTTTCTTGAGTACATAACTGCTACGAAGCTTGAGCCATAGAGTCAATAAAAAAATAGTGCATAGTTGATTCTACTCCGTGAGCCAGGTCAAGAACTCTTTGAAGTGAGCATTTTCTTGCCATTTTTATGGTCAAATTAGTTATTAGACTTGAGAATATTATTGGAGAACATGTTTGTAGATTATAAAAATGCTAGGAAACTTGCAGAGTCACTAAAAAGTCAAAGTGCAGAGCTGATTCTACTCCGTGAGCCAGGTCTAAAACTACTTGAAGTGAGCATTTTCTTGCCACTTTTATGATCAAATTAGTTATTAGACATGAAAATATTGTTGGAGAACATATTTTCAGATTATAAAAATGCTAGGAATCTAGCACCATAGAGTCACTAAAAAGTCATAGTGTAGACCTGATTCTACTTCGTGAGCCAGGTCTAGAACTACTTGAAGTGAGCATTTTCTTGCCATCTCTTTGGTCAAATTAGTTATTAGACATGAGAATATAGTTGGAGAACATATTTTCAGAGTATTAAAATGCTAGGAAGCTTGCACCATAGAGTCACTAAAAAGTCAAAGTGCAGAGCTGATTCTACTCCGTGAGCCAGGTCAAAAAGTCCTTGAAATGAGCATTTTATTTCCTTTTCTGTGGACAAATTAGTTATTAGACTTGCTAATATTGTTGGATAACATGTTTTTGCAGTATATAACTGCTATGAATCTTATTCCATAGAGTAACTAAAAACTCACAGTACAGAGGTGATTCTACTTTCTGAGCCAGGTCAATAACTCCTTGATGTGAGCATTTTCTTGCCATTTTTATGGTCAAATTAGTTATTATACATGATAATATATTTGGACAACATGTTTTCATAGTATAAAAATACTAGGAAGCTTGCGCCATAGAGTCACTAAAAAGTCAAAGTGCAAAGATCATTATACTCCGTGAGACAGGTCAATAACTCCTTGAAGTGAGCATTTTATTTCCATTTTTATGGTCAAATTAGTTATTATACATTATTATAGTTGGAGAACATGTTTTCAAAGTATATAACTGCTACGAAGCTTGCGTCATATAGTCACTAAAAACACAGTGCAGAGTTGATTCTACTCCGTGAGCCAGGTCAAGAACACCTTGAAGTGAGCATTTTCTTGTCATTTTTATGGTCAAATTAGTTATTAGACATGAGAATATTATTGGAGAACATGTTTGCAGAGTATAAAAATTCTAGGAAGCTTGCAGAGTCACTAAAAAGTCAAAGTGCAGAGCTGATTCTACTCCATGAGCTAGGTCTAGAACTACTTGAAGTGAGTATTTTCTTTCCATTTTTATGGTCAAATTAATTATTAGACCTGAGAATATAGTTGGATAACATATTTTTAGAGTATATAAATGCTAGAAAGCTAGTGCCATAGAGTCATTAAAAAGTTAAAGAGCAGAGCTAATTCTACTCCGTGAGCCATTTTCTTGCCATTTTTATGGTCAAATTAGTTATTAGACATGAGAATATTTTTGGAGAATATATTTTCAAAGTATCAAAATGCTAGGAAGCGTGTGCCATAAAGTCACTAAAAAGTCAAAGTGCAGAGTTGATTCTACTCCGTGAGCCAAGTCAAGAAGTCCTTGAATTGAGCATTTTATTTCCTTTTTTTGACAAATTAGTTATTAGATTTGCTAATATTTTTGGATAACATATTTTAGAGTATATAATTGCTGCGAAGCTTGCACCATAGAGTCAATAAAAACTCACAGTGTAGAGTTGATTCTACTCTGTGAGCCAGGTCAAGAACTCCTTGAAGTGAGCATTTTCTTGCCATTTTTATGGTCAAATTAGTTATTATACATGAGAATATAGTTGGAGAATATGTTTTCAGAGTATAAAAATACTACGAAGCTTGTGCCATAGAGTCACTAAAAAGTCAAAGTGTAGATATCATTCTACTCCATGATACAGGTCAAGAACTCCTAAAAGTGAGCATTTTCTTTCCATTTTTATGGTCAAATTAGTTATTATACATGATTATAGTTGGGGAACATGTTTCCAAAGTACATAACTGCTAAGAAGATTGAGCCATAGAGTCAATAAAAAAACAGTGCATATTTGATTCTACCCCGTGAGCCAGGTCAATAACTCTTTGAAGTGAGCATTTTCTTACTATTTTTATGGTCAAATTAGTTATTAGACCTGAGAATATTGTTGTAGAACATGTTTGTAGATTATAAAAATGCTAGGAAGCTTGCAGAGTCACTAAAAAGTCAAAGTGCAGAGCTGATTCTACTCCGTGAGCCAGGTCTAAAACTACTTGAAGTGAGCATTTTCTTGCCATTTTTTTGGTCAAATTAGTTATTAGACATGAGAATATAGTTGGCGAATATATTTTTAGAGTATTAAAATGCTAGGAAGCTTGCACCATAGAGTCACTAAAAAGTCAAAGTGCAGAGCTGATTCTACTCCGTGAGCCATGTCAAGAAGTCCTTGAAGTGAGCATTTTATTTCCTTTTTTATGGACAAATTAGTTATTAGACTTGCTAATATTGTTAAATAACATGTTTTTAGAGTATATAACTACTATGAAACTTGTTCCAAAGAGTCACTAAAAACTCACAGTACAGAGCTGATTCTACTCTGTGAGCCAGGTCAATAACTCCTTGATGTGAGCATTTTCTTGCCATTTTTATGGTCAAATTAGTTATTAGAAATGAGAATATTGTTGGACAACATGTTTTTAGAGTATAAAAATGCTAGGAAGCTTGCACCATAGAGACACTAAAAAGTCAAATTGCAGAGCAGATTCTATCCTTGAGTCAGGTCTAGAACTACTTGAAGTGGGCATTTTCTTGCCATTTTTATGGTCAAATTAGTTATTAGACATGATAATATAGTTGGAGAACATATTTTTAGAGTATCAAAATGCTAGGAAGCTTGCGCCATAGAGTCACTAAAAAGTCAAAAGCTGATTTTGCTCCGTGATCCAGATCAAGAAGTCCTTGAAGTGAGCATTTTATTTACTTTTTTATGGACAAATTAGTTATTAGACTTACTAATATTTTTGGATAAAATGTTATTAGAGTATTTAACTGCTACGAAGCTTGCACCATAGTGTCACTAAAAACTCAAAATACAGAGCTGATTCCACTTTGTGAGCCAGGTCAAGAACTCCTTGAAGTGAGCATTTTCATGCCATTTTTATGGTCAAATTAGTTATTATACATGAGAATATAGTTGGAGAACATGTTTTCAATGTATAAAAATACTAGATAGCTTGCGCCATAAAGTCAGTAAAAAGTCAAAGTGCAGAGATCATTATACTCCGTGAGTCAGGTCAAAAACTCCTTGAAGTGAGCATTTTCTTTTTCTTTTAATTGTCAAATTAGTTATTATACATGAATATAGTTGGAGAACATGTTTTCAGAGTACATAACTGCTACGAAGCTTGTGCCATAGAGTCACTAAAGAAATAGTGCATAGTTGATTTTACTCCGTGAGCCAGGTTAAGAACTCCTTGAAGTGAGCATTTTCTTGTCATTTTATGGTCGAATTAATTATTAGACATGAGAATATTGTTGGAGAACATGTTCGTAGAGTATAAAAATACTAGAAAGATCGCTGAGTCTCTAAAAAGTCAAAGTGCATAGCTGATTCTACTCCGTGAGCCAGGACTAGAACTATTTGAAGTGAGCATTTTCTTACCATTTTTATGGTCAAATTAGTTATTAGATATGAGAATATAGTTGGAGAACATGTTTTCAGTGTATTAAAATACTAGGATGTTTGCGCCATAGAGTCACTAAAAAGTCAAAGTGCAGAGATCATTCTACTCCATGAGCCAGGTCAATAACTCCTTGAAGTGAGCATTTTCTTTCCATTTTTATGGTCAAATTAGTTATTATACATTATTATAGTCGGAAAACATATTTTCAAAGTATATAACTACTACGAAGCTTGCGCCATAAAGTCACTAAAAACACAGTGCAGAGTTGATTCTACTCTGTGAGCCAGGACAAGAACACCTTGAAGTGAGCATTTTCTTGCCATTTTTCTGGAGAAATTAGTTATTAGACATGAGAATATTGTTGGAGAACATATTTGCAGAGTATAAAAATGCTAGGAAGCTTGCAGAGTCACTAAAAAGTCAAAGTGCATAGCTGATTCTACTCCGTGAGCCAGGACTAGAACTACTTAAAGTGAGCATTTTCTTATCATTTTTATAGTCAAATTAGTTGTTAGATATGAGAATATAGTTGGATAACATGTTTTCAGTGTATAAAAATACTAGGAAGCTTGCACTATAGAGTCACTAAAAAGTCAAAGTGCAGAGATCATTCTACTCCGTGAACCAGGTCAATAACTCCTTGAAGTGATCATTTTCTTTCCATTTTTATTGTAAAATTAGTTATTATACATGAATATAGTTGGAGAACATGTTTTCAGAGTACATAACTGCTACGAAGCTTGCGCCATATAGTCACTAAAAACACAGTGCAGAGTTGATTCTACTCCGTGAGCCAGGTCAAGAACACCTTGAAGTGAGCATTTTCTTGCCAATTTTATGGTCAAATTAATTATTAGACATGAGAATATTGTTGGAGAACATATTTTCAGAGTATAAAAATGATAGGAAGCTTGCAGAGTCACTAAAAAGTCAAAGTGCAGAGCTGATTCTACTCCGTGAGCCAGGTCTAGAACTACTTGAAGTGAGCATTTTCTTGCAATTTTTATGGTCAAATTAGATATTTGACATGAGAATATAGTTGGACGACATGTTTTCAGAGTATAAAAATGCTAGGAACCTAGCATCATAGAGTCACTAAAAAGTCAAAGTACAGAGCTAATTCTACTCCGTGAGCTATTTTCTTGCCATTTTTATGGTCAAATTAGTTATTAAACATGAGAATATTTTTGGAGAACATTTTTTCAGAGTATAAAAATGCTAGGAAGCTTGCACCATAGAGTCACTAAAAAGTCATAGTGCAGAGTTGATTCTACTCTTTGAGTCAGGTCTAGAACTACTTGAAGTGAGCATTTTCTTGCCATTTTTATGGTCAAATTAGTTATTAAACATGAGAATATAGTTGGAGAACATATTTTTAGAGTATCAAAATGCTAGGAAGCTTGTGCCATAGGGTCACTAAAAAGTCAAAGTGCAGAGCTGATTCTACTCCGTGAGCCAGGTCAAGAACTCCTTGAAGTGATCATTTTCTTTCTATTTTTATTGCCAAATTAGTTATTATACATGAATATAGTTGGAGAACATGTTTTTAGAGTACATAAATGCTATGAAGCTTGCGTCATATAGTCACTAAAAACACATTGCAGAGTTGATTCTACTTCGTAAGCCAGGTTAAGAACACCTTGAAGTGAGTATTTTCTTGTCAATTTTATGGTCAAATTAGTTATTAGAAATGAGAATATTGTTGGAGAGCATATTTTCAGAGTATAAAAATGCTTGGAAGCTTGCAGAGTCACCAAAAAGTCAAATTACAGAGCTGATTCTACTCCGTGAGACAGTTCTAGAACTACTTGAAGTGAGCATTTGCTTGCCATTTTTATGGTCAAATTAGTTATTAGACATGAGAATATAGTTGGACAACATGTTTTCGGAGTATAAAAACGCTAGGAATCCAGCATCATAGTCACTAAAAAGTCAAAGTGCAGAGCTAATTCTACTCCGTGAGCTATTTTCTTGCCATTTTTATGGTCAAATTAGTTATTAAACATGAGAATATTTTTGGAGAACATGTTTTCAGAGTATAAAAATGCTAGGAAGCTTGCACCATAGAGTCACTAAAAAGTCAAAGTGCAGAGCTGATTTTACTCCTTGAGCCAGGTCTAGAACTACTTGAAGTGAGCATTTTTTTGCCATTTTTATGGTCGAATTAGTTATTAGACATGAGAATATAGTTGGATAACATATTTTTAGAGTATCAAAATACTAGGAAGCTTGTTCCATAGAGTCACTAATAAGTCAAAGTGCAGAGCTGATTCTACTCCGTGAGCCAGGTCAAGAACTCCTTGAAGTGATCATTTTCTTTCCATTTTTATTGTCAAATTAGTTATTATACATGAATATAGTTAGTGAACATATTTTCAGAGTACATAACTGCTACGAAGCTTGCGTCATATAGTCACTAAAAATACAGTGCAGAGTTGATTCTACTCCGTGAGCCAGGTCAAGAACACATTGAAGTGAGCATTTTCTTGCCAATTTTATGGTTAAATTAGTTATTAGACATTAGAATATTGTTGGAGTACATATTTGCAGAGTATAAAAATGCTAGGAAGCTTGCAGAGTCACCAAAAAGTCAAATTGCAGAATTGATTCTAATCCGTGAGCCAGGTCTAGAACTACTTGAAGTGAGCATTTCCTTGCCATTTTTATGGTCAAATTAGTTATTAGACATGAGAATATAGTTGGACAACAAGTTTTCGGAGTATAAAAACGCTAGGAAGCTAGCATCATAGAGTCACTAAAAAGTCAAAGTGCAGAGCTAATTCTACTCCGTGAGCCATTTTCTTGCCATCTTTATGGTCAAATTAGTTATTAGACATGAGAATATTTTTAGGGAACATGTTTTCAGAGTATAAAAATGCTAGGAAGCTTGCACCAAAGAGTCACTAAAAAGTCAAAGTGCAGAGCTGATTCTACTACTTGAGCCAAGTCTAGAACTACTTGAAGTGAGCATTTTCTTGCCATTTTATGGTCAAATTAGTTATTAGACATGAGAATATAGTTGTATAACATATTTTTAGAGTATCAAAATACTAGGAAGCTTGTGCCATAGGGTCACTAAAAAGTCAAAGTGCAGAGCTGATTCTACTCCGTGAGCCAGGTTAAGAAGTCCTTGAATTGAGCATTTTATTTCCTTTTTTATGGACAAATTAGTTATTAGACTAGCTAATATTTTTGGATAACATTTTTTTAGAGTATATAACTGCTACGAAGCTTGCACCATAGAGTCACTAAAAACTCACAGTGTAGAGCTGATTCTACTTTGTGAGCCAGGTCAAGAACTCCTTGAAGTGAGCATTTTCTTGCCATTTTTATGGTCAAATTAGTTATTATACATGAGAATATAGTTGGAGAATATGTTTTCGTAGTATAAAAATACTAGGAAGCTTGCACCATAGAGTCACTAAAAAGTTAAAGTGTAGAAATCATTCAACTCTATGAGCCAGGTCAATAACTCCTTGAAGTGAGCATTTTCTTTCCAATTTTATGGTCAAATTAGTTATTATACATGATTATAGTTGGAAAACATAATTCCAGAATACATAACTGCTACGAAGCTTGAGCCATAGAGTCAACAAAAAAACAGTGCATAGTTGATTCTACTCCGTGAGCCAGGTCAAGAACTCTTTAAAGTGAACATTTTTTTGCCATTTTTATTGTCAAAAGTTATTAGACATGAGAATATTATTGGTGAACATGTTTGTAGATAATAAAAATGCTAGGAAGCTCGCTCCATAGAGTCACTAAAAAGTCAAAGTGCAGAGTTGATTCTACTTCGTGAGCCAAGTCTAGAACTACTTGAAGTGAGCATTTTCTTGCCATTTTTTTGGTCAAATTAGTTATTATGCATGAGAATATAGTTGGAGAATATATTTTCAGAGTATTAAAATGCTAGGAAGCTTGCACCATAGAGTCACTAAAAAGTCAAAGTGCAGAGCTGATTCTACTCCGTGAGCTAGGTCAAGAAGTCCTTGAAGTGAGCATTTTATTTTCTTTTTTATGGACAAATTAGTTATCAGACTTGCTAATATTGTTGGATAACATATTTTTAGAGTATATAACTATTATGAATCTTGTTCCATAGAGTCACTAAAAACTCATAGTAAAGAGCTGATTCTACTCTGTGAGCCAGTTCAATAACTCCTTGATGTGAGCATTTTCTTGCCATTTTTATGGTCAAATTAGTTATTAAACATGAGAATATAGTTGGAGAATATGATTTCAGAGTATAAAAATGCTAGGAAACTTTCACCATAGAGTCACCAAAAGTCAAAGTGAAGAGCTTATTCTACTCCGTAAGCCAGGTAAAGAACTCCTTGAAGTAAGTATTTACTTGCCATTGTTATAGTCAAATTAGTTATTAGACATGAGAATATAGTTGGACAACATATTTTCAGAGTATAAAAATGCTAGGAAGCTTGCGCCATAGAGTCACTAAAAAGTCAAAGTGCAGAGATGATTCTACTCCGTGAGCCAGGTCAAGAAGTCCCTGAAGTGAGCATTTTATTTTATTTTTTATGGATAACTTAGATATTATAATTGCTAATTTTTTTGGATAATATCTTTTTAGAGTATATAACTGCTACGAATCTAGCACTATAGAGTCACTAAAAACTCACAGTGTAGAGCTGATTCTATTCTGTGAGCCAGGTCAAGAACTACTTGAAGTGAGCATTTTCTTGCCATTTTTATGGTCAAATTAGTTATTATACATGAGAATATAGTTGGAGAATATATTTTCAGAGTATAAAAATACTAGGAAACTTGCGCCATAGAGTCACTAAAAAGTCAAAGTGTAGAGATCATTCCACTCCGTAAGCCAGTTCAAGAACTCCTTGAAGTGAGCATTTTCTTTTTATTTTTATGGTCAAATTAGTTATTATACATGATTATAGTTAGAGAATATGTTTCCAGAGTACATAAATGCTACGAAGCTTGCGCTATAGAGTAACTAAAAAACAGTGCATAATTGATTCTACTCCGTAAACCAGGTCAAGAACTCTTTGAAATGAGCATTTTCTTGCCATTTTTATGGTCAAATTAGTTATTAGACATGAGAATATTGTTGGAGAACATGTTTGTAGATTAAAAAATGCTAGGAAGCTTGCAGAGTCACTAAAAAGTCAAAGTACATATCAAATTCTACTCCGTGAGCCAGGTCCAAAACTACTTGAAGTGAGTATTTTCTTGCCACTTTTATGGTCAAATTAGTTATTAGACATGAAAATATTGTTGGAGAACTTTTTTTCAGATTATAAAAATTCTAGGAAGCTCGCACCATAGAGTTACTAAAAAGTCAAAGTGCAGAGTTGTTCTACTTCGTGAGCCAGGTATAGAACTACTTGAAGTGAGCATTTTCTTGCCATTTTTTTGGTTAAATTAGTTATTAGACATGAGAATATGGTTGGAAAACATATTTTCAGAGTATTAAAATGCTAGGAAGCTTGCACCATAGAGTCACTAAAAAGTCAAAGTGCAGAGCTGATTATACTCCGTGAGCCAGGTCAAGAAGTCCTTGAAATGAGAATTTTATTTCCTTTTTATGGACAAATTAGTTATTAGACTTGCTAATATATTTGGATAACATGTTTTTAGAGTATATAATGTCTATGAAGCTTGTTCTATAGAGTCACTAAAAACTCACAGCGCAGAGCCGATTCTACTCTGTGAGCCAGGTCTAGAACTCCTTGAACTGAGCATTTTTCCTGCCATTTTTATGGTCAAATTAGTTATTATACATGAGAATATGGTTGGAGAATATGTTTTAGGAGTATAAAAATACTAGGAAGCTTGCGCCATAGAGTCACTAAAAAGTCAAAGTGTAGAGATCATTCTACTCCATGAGCCAGGTCAAGAACTCCTTGAAATGAGCATTTTCTTTCTATTTTTATGGTAAAATTAGTTATTAAACATGATTATAGTTGGAGAATATGTTTCCAGAGTACATAACTGCTACGAAGCTTGCACTATAGAGTAACTAAAAAACAGTGCATAATTTATTCTACTCCGTAAGCCAGGTCAAGAACTCTTTGAAATGAGCATTTTCTTGCCATTTTTATGGTCAAATTAGTTATTAGACATGATAATATTGTTGGAGAATATGTTTGTAGATTATAAAAATGCTAGGAAGCTTGCAGAGTCACTAAAAAGTCAAAGTGCAGAGCAGATTCTACTCCGTGAGCCAGGTCTAAAACTACTTGAAGTGAGCATTTTCTTGCCACTTTTATGGTCAAATTAGTTATTAGACATGAAAATATTGTTGGAGAACTTTTTTTCAGATTATAAAAATTCTAGAAAGCTCGCACCATAGAGTTACTAAAAAGTCAATGTGCATAGCTGTTCTACTTCGTGAGCCAGGTATAGAACTACTTGAAGTGAGCATTTTCTTGCCATTTTTTTGGTTAAATTAGTTATTAGACATGAGAATATAGTTGGAAAACATATTTTCAGAGTATTAAAATGCTAGGAAGCTTGCACCATAGAGTCACTAAAAAGTCAAAGTGCAGAGCTGATTCTACTCCGTGATCCAGGTCAAGAAGTCCTTGAAGTGAGCATTTTATTTCCTTTTTATGGACAAATTAGTTATTAGACTTGCTAATATTTTTGTATAACATGTTTTTAGAGTATATAACGTCTATGAAACTTGTTCCATAGAGTCACTAAAAACTTACAGCACAGAGCCGATTCTACTCTGTGAGCCAGGTCTAGAACCCCTTGAAGTGAGCATTTTTCTTGCCATTTTTATGGTCAAATTAGTTATTATACATGAGAATATAGTTGGAGAATATGTTTTAGGAGTATAAAAATACTAGGAAACTTGCGCCATAGAGTCACTAAAAATTCAAAGTGTAGAGATCTTTCTACTCCGTGAGCCAGGTCAAGAACTCCTTGAAGTGAGCATTTTCTTTCTATTTTTATGGTCAAATTAGTTATTATTCATGATTATAGTTGGAGAACATGTTTCTAGAGTACATAACTGCTACGAAGCTTGAGCCATAGAGTCAATAAAAAAATAGTGCATAGTTTATTCTACTCCGTGAGCCAGGTCAAGAACTCATTGAAGTGAGCATTTTCTTGCCATTTTTATGGTCAAATTAGTTATTAGACTTGAGAATATTATTGGAGAACATGTTTGTAGATTATAAAAATGCTAGGAAACTTGCAGAGTCACTAAAAAGTCAAAGTGTAGAGATCATTCTACTCCATGAGCCAGGTCAAGAACTCCTTGAAATGAGCATTTTCTTTCTATTTTTATGGTAAAATTAGTTATTAAACATGATTATAGTTGGAGAATATGTTTCCAGAGTACATAACTGCTACGAAGCTTGCGCTATAGAGTAACTAAAAAACAGTGCATAATTTATTCTACTCCGTAAGCCAGGTCAAGAACTCTTTGAAATGAGCATTTTCTTGCCATTTTTATGGTCAAATTAGTTATTAGACATGATAATATTGTTGGAGAATATGTTTGTAGATTATAAAAATGCTAGGAAGCTTGCAGAGTCACTAAAAAGTCAAAGTGCAGAGCAGATTCTACTTCGTGAGCCAGGTCTAAAACTACTTGAAGTGAGCATTTTCTTGCCACTTTTATGGTCAAATTAGTTATTAGACATGAAAATATTGTTGGAGAACTTTTTTTCAGATTATAAAAATTCTAGAAAGCTCGCACCATAGAGTTACTAAAGAGTCAATGTGCATAGCTGTTCTACTTCGTGAGCCAGTATAGAACTACTTGAAGTGAGCATTTTCTTGCCATTTTTTTGGTTAAATTAGTTATTAGACATGAGAATATAGTTGGAAAACATATTTTCAGAGTATTAAAATGCTAGGAAGCTTGCACCATAGAGTCACTAAAAAGTCAAAGTGCAGAGCTGATTCTACTCCGTGATCCAGGTCAAGAAGTCCTTGATGTGAGCATTTTATTTCCTTTTTATGGACAAATTAGTTATTAGACTTGCTAATATTTTTGTATAACATGTTTTTAGAGTATATAACATCTATGAAACTTGTTCCATAGAGTCACTAAAAACTTACAGCACAGAGCCGATTCTACTCTGTGAGCCAGGTCTAGAACCCCTTGAAGTGAGCATTTTTCTTGCCATTTTTATGGTCAAATTAGTTATTATACATGAGAATATAGTTGGAGAATATGTTTTAGGAGTATAAAAATACTAGGAAACTTGCGCCATAGAGTCACTAAAAATTCAAAGTGTAGAGATCATTCTACTCCGTGAGCCAGGTCAAGAACTCATTGAAGTGAGCATTTTCTTTCTATTTTTATGGTCAAATTAGTTATTATTCATGATTATAGTTGGAGCACATGTTTCTAGAGTACATAACTGCTACGAAGCTTGAGCCACAGAGTCAATAAAAAAATAGTGCATAGTTTATTCTACTCCGTGAGCCAGGTCAAGAACTCATTGAAGTGAGCATTTTCTTGCCATTTTTATGGTCAAATTAGTTATTAGACTTGAGAATATTATTGGAGAACATGTTTGTAGATTATAAAAATGCTAGGAAACTTGCAGAGTCACTAAAAAGTCAAAGTGCAGAGCTGATTCTACTCCGTGAGCCAGGTCTAAAACTACTTGAAGTGAGCATTTTCTTGCCACTTTTATGGTCAAATTAGTTATTAGACATGAAAATATTGTTGGAGAACTTTTTTTCAGATTATAAAAATTCTAGAAAGCTCGCACCATAGAGTTACTAAAAAGTCAATGTGCATAGCTGTTCTACTTCGTGAGCCAGGTATAGAACTACTTGAAGTGAGCATTTTCTTGCCATTTTTTTGGTTAAATTAGTTATTAGACATGAGAATATAGTTGGAAAACATATTTTCAGAGTATTAAAATGCTAGGAAGCTTGCACCATAGAGTCACTAAAAAGTCAAAGTGCAGAGCTGATTCTACTCCGTGATCCAGGTCAAGAAGTCCTTGAAGTGAGCATTTTATTTCCTTTTTATGGACAAATTAGTTATTAGACTTGCTAATATTTTTGTATAACATGTTTTTAGAGTATATAACGTCTATGAAACTTGTTCCATAGAGTCACTAAAAACTCACAACACAGAGCCGATTCTACTCTGTGAGCCAGGTCTAGAACTCCTTGAAGTGAGCATTTTTCTTGCCATTTTTATGGTCAAATTAGTTATTATACATGAGAATATAGTTGGAGAATATATTTTAGGAGTATAAAAATACTAGGAAGTTTGCGCCATAGAGTCACTAAAAATTCAAAGTGTAGAGATCATTCTACTCCGTGAGCCAGGCCAAGAACTCCTTGAAGTGAGCATTTTCTTTCTATTTTTATGGTCAAATTAGTTATTATACATGATTATAGTTGGAGAACATGTTTCTAGAGTACATAACTGCTACGAAGCTTGAGCCATAGAGTCAATAAAAAAATAGTGCATAGTTGATTCTACTCCGTGAGCCAGGTCAAGAACTCTTTGAAGTGAGCATTTTCTTGCCATTTTTATGGTCAAATTAGTTATTAGACTTGAGAATATTATTGGAGAACATGTTTGTAGATTATAAAAATGCTAGGAAACTTGCAGAGTCACTAAAAAGTCAAAGTGCAGAGATGATTCTACTCCGTGAGCCAGGTCTAAAACTACTTGAAGTGAGCATTTTCTTGCCATCTCTTTGGTCAAATTAGTTATTAGACATGAGAATATAGTTGGAGAACATATTTTCAGAGTATTAAAATGCTAGGAAGCTTGCACCATAGAGTCACTAAAAAGTCAAAGTGCAGAGCTGATTCAACTCCGTGAGCCAGGTCAAGAAGTCCTTGAAATGAGCATTTTATTTCCTTTTCTATGGACAAATTAGTTATTAGACTTGCTAATATTGTTGGATAACATGTTTTTACAGTATATAACTGCTATGAATCTTATTCCATAGAGTAACTAAAAACTCACAGTACAGAGTTGATTCTACTTTCTGAGCCAGGTCAATAACTCCTTGATGTGAGCATTTTCTTGCCATTTTTATGGTCAAATTAGTTATTAGACATGAGAATATTTTTGGAGAACATGTTTTCAGAGTATAAAAATGCTAGGAAGCTTGCACCATAGAGTCACTAAAAAGTCAAATTGCAGAGCTGATTCTACTACTTGAGCCAGGTCTAGAACTACTTGAAGTGAGCATTTTCTTGCCATTTTAATGGTCAAATTAGTTATTAGACATGAGAATATAGTTGGACAACATATTTTCAGAGTATAAAAATGCTAGGAAGCTTACACCATAGAGTCACTAAAAAGTCAAAGTGCAGAGCTGATTCTACTCTGTGAGCCAGGTCTAGAACTACTTAAAGTGAGAATTTTCTTAACATTTTTATGGTCACATTAGTTGTTAGACATGAGAATATAGTTGGAGATAGAATATGTTTTCAGAGTATTAAAATACTAGAATGCTTGCACCATAGAGTCACTAAAAAGTCAAAGTGCAGAGCTGATTCTACTCCGTGAGTCATTTTCTTGCCATTTTTATGGTCAAATTATTTATTAGGCATGAGAATATTGTTGGAGAACATGTTTATAGAGTATTAAAATTCTAGAAAGCTTGCACCATAGAGTCACTAAAAAGTCAAAGTGCAGATTTTATTCTACTCCTTGAGCCAGGTCTAGAACTACTTGAAGTGAGCATTTTTTTGCCATTTTTATGGTCAAATTAATTATTAGACATGAGAATATAGTTGGAGAACATATTTTCGGAGTACCAAAATGCTAGGAAGCTTGCGCCATAGAGTCACTAAAAAGTCAAAGTGCAGAGATGATTCTACTCCGTGAGCTAGGTCAAGAAATCCTTGAAGTGAGCATTTTATTTTCTTTTTTATGGACAACATAGTTATTATACTTGCTAATATTTTTGGATAACATGTTCTTAGAGTATATAACTGCTATGAAGCTTGCATCATAGAGTCACTAAAAACTCACAGTGCAGAGCTGATTCTACTCTGTGAGCCAGGTCAAGAACTCCTTGAAGTGAGCATTTTTTTGCCATTTTTATGGTCAAATTAGTTATTATACATGAGAATATAGTTGGAGAACATATTTTCAGAATATTAAAATGCTAGGAAGCTTGCACCATAGAGTCACTAAAAAGTCAAAGTGTAGAGATCATTCTACTCCGTGAGCCAGGACAAGAACTCCTTGAAGTGAGAATTTTCTTTCCATTTTTATGGTCAAATTAGTTATTATACATGATTATAGTTGGAGAACATGTTTCTAGAGTACATAACTGCTACGAAGCTTGCGCTATAAAGTCACTAAAAAACAGTGCATAGTTGATTCTACTCCGTGAGCTAGGTCAATAACTCCTTGAAGTGAGCATTTTTTGCTACTTTTATGGTCAAATTAGTTATTATACATGAGAATATAGCTGGAGAACATATTTTTAGAGTATAAAAATGCTAGGTAGCTTGCACCATAGAGTCACAAAAAATTCAAAGTGCAGAGATCATTCTACTCTACGAGCCAGGTCAAGAACTCCTTGAAGTGAGTATTTTCTTGCCGTTTTTATGGTCAAATTAGTTATTAGACATGAGAATATTTTTGGAGAACATGTTTTCAGAGTATAAAAATGTTAGGAAGCTTGCAGTGTCACTAAAAAGTCAAAGTGCAGAGCTGATTCTACTCCGTGAGCCAGGTCTAAAACTACTTGAAGTGAGCATTTTCTTGCCACTTTTATGGTCAAATTAGTTATTAGACATGAAAATATAGTTGGAGATAGAACATGTTTTCAGAGTATAAAAATGCTAGGAAGCTTTCACAATAGAGTCACTAAAAGTCAAAGTGAAGAGCTTATTCTACTCCGTGAGCCAAGTCAAGAACTCCTTGAAGTGAGCATGTCCTTGCCATTTTTATAGTCAAATTAGTTATTAGATATGTGAATATAGTTGTAGAACATATTTTCAGAGTATAAAACTGCTAGGAAGCTTGCGCCATAGAGTCGCTAAAAAGTCATAGTGCAGAGCTGATTCTACTCTGTGAGCCAGGTCAAGAAGTCCTTGAAGTTAGCATTTTCTTTCCATTTTTATGGCCAAGTTAGTTATAGTACTTGCTAATATTGTTGGATAACATTTTTTTATAGTATTTAACTGCTACAATGCTTGCACCATATAGTCACTAAAAATATATAGTGCAAAGCTGATTCTACTCTGTGAGTCAGGTCAAGAACTCCTTGAAGTGAGCATTTTCTTGCCATTTTTATGGTCAAATTAGTTATTATACATGAGAATATAGCTGAAGAACATTTATTTAGAGTATAAAAATGCTAGGTAGCTTGCGCTATTGAGTCACCAAAAATTCAAAGTGCAGAGATCATTCTACTCTGTGTGCCAGGTCAAGAACTCTTTGAAGTGAGCATTTTCTTTCCATTTTTATGGTCAAATTAGTTATTATACATGATTATAATTGGAGAACATGTTTTCAGAGTATATAACTACTACGAAGCTTGCGCCATAGAGTCACTAAAAACACACAGTGCAGAGTTGATTCTACTCCATGAGCCAGGTCAAGAACTCCTTGAAGTGAGCATTTTCTTGTCATTTTTATGGTCAAATTAGTTTTTAGATATGAGAATATTATTGGAGAACATGTTTTCTGTTAGGATGGAAAAATAAGAAAGAAAAGAAAAGAAAAGAAAATCAAACGGTAGATACCGCTTGCCCAATCAAACGGAACACTCCGTTTGCACAATAGCCTTCAGGCTCCTTAATCCAATAATGTTTTGATAAGAATACATAAACCCTAATCACACCTTAAATAATATTACTCACTAATACCAGAAAGGAAAGAAATCAAACCCTAAGGCCCTTAAACCTAGCCCACAAACCAAGCCCTAAACATTATTATAATTAAATATAAAATAAATAAGAGCAGCCCACGGAAGTGGACCCAAGCCCGCCCCCGTCGACCGTGAACCCTATTTGTCTTCATAACAATTCCATCCTCCTTCGAAACAACCTTGTCCTCAAGGTTGATTGAATCAAGTAATTGCCACAGAGTAAACTTGAAATCCACACCCCTCCTCAAAAAGTTCTTCTTGTTCATCCATTAACTCTTTCCCCTTCACCTCGCAATATTCAAACAGTTTGACATTCAACTCTTCATCCTCATCAGCCAACAACAACAACATTCTCAGTTGTTTGAATGGGTAGTCATACCAAGGTGTAAAGGATTTCATACCCCTAAAGCACAACTCTTTCGCTCTAAAGTTCTCCAAGGCTCTTGGTGGAAGATGAGTAAATCTGGAATAAGCAGTAGACTGCCCGGACAGCCCTATATTTTTCCTGGATAGCCCTGAATTCATCTCCGAGGGATCTGCAGTTGGCTTAGAGAAACTGCAGGTTGACCCTTGTGCACTGCTACCCCCTACAGGCAGCCTTGAACCACCAATAGGGTCAGATCCATTGAAGGACGGAAGTTACACCGAACATATTTGCAGTTGAGGGTGAATCGCCGACGGTAGAGTCACCGTTTCAGTCTCCGTAGTGGAACATATTTGCAGTTGAGGGTGAATCGCCGGCGGTAGAGTCACCGTTTCAGTCTCCGTAGTGGCGACATCCTCACGACGCAAATCTGCAGTTGATTATTGTGATCCCCAGAGTTTCAGAATATCCTTCGAAAGTTCACCCATATTAGCCCAAATTTCAGCTATCGCCTTCTTCATCTCCGCCCGATTAGCCTCGAGTTTATCGAATATCTCTCTAGTGGAATGGGTCATTGACATGTCGATGGGAATGGGATCCGGCAGGTCGGACCAATTGTTAGGCAATTAAGATAGGGAGCCCTAACTTCACCTAAAACCATGGCTGAAGGTGAAGGGTTGACCCCCACTTATATGCCCTTCCGCACTTGCGTGCGGAACCGATGTGGGACATCATAACAATCCATCCCCCTTCGAACCGGACATCCACGGATGGCACACTCTGGGTGGCAACCCGCATACCTAGGGCCCACAACTCCGGGTGGCAACCCCCTGGGCCCACATCCGGGGTGGCAACCCTTAGGCCCACACATCGGGTAGCCCCTTCCCATGGCCCGTCCGGATCCGGCAGGCCAGACCAAATTGTTAGGATGGAAAAATAAGAAAGAAACAAAAAGAAAAGAAAATCAAACGGTAGATACCGCTTGCTCGTCAAACGGAAAACTCCGTTTGCCCAATAGCCTTCAGGCTCCTTAATCCAATAATGTTTTGATAAGAATACATAAACCCTAATCACACCTTAAATAATATTACTCACTAATACTAGAAAGGAAAGAAACCAAACCCCAAGGGCCTTAAACCTAGCCTACAAACCAAGCCCTAAACATTATTATAATTAAATATAAAATAAATTAGAGCAGCCCACGGAAGTGGACCCAAGCCCACCCCCGTCGACCGTGAACCCTATTTTAATTCATAACATTTTCAGTGTATAAAAATGCTAGAAAGCTTGCAGAGTCACTAAAAAGTCAAAGTGCAGAGTTGATTCTACTCCGTGAGCCAGGTCTAGAACTACTTGAAGTGAGAATTTTCTTGCCATTTTTATGGTCAAATTAGTTATAAGACATGAAAATATAGTTGGAGATAGAACATGTTTTCAAAGTATAAAAATATTAGGAAGCTTGCGCCATAGAGTCAATAAAAAGTCAAAGTGCAGAGCTGATTCTACTCAGTGAGCCATTTTCTTGTCATTTTTATGGTCAAATTAGTTATTAGACATGAGAATATAGTTGAAGAACATATTTTCAGAGTATCAAAATGCTTGAAAGCTTGCGCCATAGAGTCAATAAAAAGTCAAAGTGCAGAGCTGATTCTATTCCGTGAGTCAGGTCAAAAAGTCCTTGAAGTGAGCATTTTATTTTCTTTTTTATGGACAAATTAGTTATTAGACTTGCTAATATTTTTTGATAACATATTTTTAGAGTATATAACTGCTACGAAGCAAGCACCATAGAGTCACTAAAAACTCATAGTGAAGAGTTGATTCTACTCTGTGAGCCAGGTCAAGAACTCCTTGAAGTGAGCATTTTTTTTTGCCATTTTTAAGGTCAATTTAGTTATTATACATGAGAATATAGTTGGAGAATATGTTTTCAGAGTATAAAAATGCTAGGAAGCTTGCACCATAGAGTCACTAAAAAGTCAAAGCGCATAGCTGATTCTAATCCTTAGAGCCAGGTCTAGAACTACTTGAAGTGAGCATTTTCTTGCCATTTCTATGGTCAAATTAGTTATTAGACATGAGAATATAGTCAAATAGATGATATTATAAAAAGAAAACAAATGAGTACAGAAGTAAAAGAATTTGAAAAAATGATCCGAAAGTGATTATTGAAAAAGCCAAACAGGTGGCTTTAAAAAGAGAACAAAATAGGCGGCCTCATAAAAGTAAAGAGTATGCAGCCTAAGACTAGTAATTCATCTGTCCAAAACATGCTGCAAGAAGGTGGCCTGATAATGGCCTAAACATCCATCGAATGGACCGTAAAGGATGCTATCCGGGAGGCAGATGATGTCAACAATTCGGGACCTCCAAAGGATAACACGTATGCATTCAGCATGCTGAATAACCAAAATATCCGAGCAGTGCTAGTAATCAAACTAAATCTAACAAACCACACCAAATACCAGCAAGTGCTCTTTTACCTCCAATCCAACCAAGAGAAATCCGTAAGAACCATAAGCAGTGGCGCATCCGGAAGCTAGGCTAGGAAGCTGCAAATCAGTTGCCTCATTAAACAAAACTCCAAGAAATCCAGAAGCAACTGATAATTCCAAGAAACAATAACAATCGCCCAAACAGCAGGCTTGAGATTGAACGTTTTGAGGCTGTTTGGGGTTGCTGATATGAGGAGGCCCATCAGAATAGACAGCGCCCAGAATTAAATCCACTACCGGAGAAGTAGGGATCGAAGAAGGGTCGGAAGAGAAGGATCCCTAGGCGCTGACTTTATCAGAGTCCCAATCGGGATCGATTGAGAACAGCCGCAGATGTTGCAAGATAGTGACAGGGGGCTCGCATCTAAAAAGGACCGCGTCGATTGCAGTGCCGTCACAAGATTTAGATGATTATAGCCGGCTACCTGTGTCGACGTCAACCATGGAAGAAGCGGAGGGACCCAGCGTGACCCTCTGCGTGATTGAAAAAAACGGTGGAGTACCAACCACAAGGGAGATTGATACGGGTCAATCCCAAAACAAATATCATGAGGAGGCAGGGGAAGACCGATCTGCAATAACAAGGGTCACTGGGAAAGGAACTCTTGTTTGTCGGATTCACAGCAGCAAAGCGGTGAAAAGAATACGGCAGCGTGAGGGGCCTGGATTTGACGCAAGCCCTAGGGACTCCGAGCAGCAAAGCGGTGAAAAGAATACGGCAGCGTGAGGGGCCTGGATTTGACGCAAGCCCTAGGGACTCCGATTGGGGGCATCGCATTGGGGCAGGACGGGGAAATCAAACAAGGAATCCGACCTTTCCTGAAATTTGCTTCAGCACAACAGCGCATCTATTGATGGCCGAAAAATTGCACAAAGCGATGTCAATCGGCGGCCAGGAGTGGCCATGACGGCGGCGACAGATTTGACATGAGAAGCCGGCAATAAAACATGGGTGTGAATTGGTGAATTTGAGGAGGGACCAAACTAGGCTCAAAGGCCCGCTGGTGAAGGAGATAAAACCAAATCCCCAAATCGAAAAGGATAACAACGATGTGAGAAAAAGAACGAGGACTTGGCCGTAGAAAAAAAACGATGATTGACGGTGGTCAAATTAGGGTATCCGGGAGGGGGAGAAAAAGATAGAGAGAAAAAATCCACTCCCCCTCCCGGATTTACACATACATTATTATTATACATGATTATAGTTGGAGAACATATTTTTAGAGTACATAACTGCTACGAACCTTGCGCCATAGAGTCACTAAAAAAATAGTGCATAGTTGATTCTACTCCGTGAGCCAAATTAGATATTAGACATGAGAATATTGCTGGAGAACATGTTTGCAGAGTATAAAAATGCTAAGAAGTTTGCAAAGTCACTAAAAAGTTAAAGTGCAGAGCTGATTCTACTCCATGAGTCCGGTCTAGAACTACTTGAAGTGAGCATTTTCTTGCCATTTTTATGGTCAAATTAGTTATTAGACATGAGAATATAGTTGGAGAACATATTTTCAGAGTATAAAAATGCTAGAAAGCTTGCGCTATAGAGTCACCGAAAAGTCAAAGTGCAGAGCTGATTCTACTCCCTGAGCCATTTTCTTGCCATTTTTATGGTCAAATTAGTTATTATACATGAGAATATAGTCCAATAGATCCTTTATTAAGAAGATAAAAAAGAAAAAATACAAGGAAAGAGCAAAGATGACTGTTGAAGCCCATAGGGCAAAAGCTAAAGAACAAAAGCAATGAAAATGAAATAAGATCCTTGGTTATTTGAACCTATAGTATGTATGGTTCATATCTTTGAAAAGAATGGTATTCATAGATTCTCCGGCTTCTCCAATCCAAGTGAAATCACCTCCTTTTCGCTAGTGAATCCGCTGTAGAATTTCCTTCATGGTAGATATGTGATACATTGAAGCGAATTTGATTAATGATATCACATTTTCAGAGTATAGTTGGACATGAGAATATAGTTGGACAACATGTTTTCAGTGTATAAAAATACTAGGAAGCTTGCGTCACAGAGTCACTAAAAAGTCAAAGTGCAAAGATCATTCTACTCCGTGAGCCTGGTCAAGAACTCCATGAAGTGAGCATTTTCTTTCCATTTTTATGGTCAAATTAGTTATTATACACGATTATAGTTGGAGAACATGTTTTCAGAGTATATAACTGCTACGAAGCTTGCACCATATAGTCACTAAAAACACAGTGCAGAGTTGATTCTACTCCGTGAACTAGGTCAAGAAACCCTTGAAGTGAGCATTTTCTTACCATTTTTATGATCAAATTAGTTATTAGACATGAGAATATAGTTAGAGGACATATTTTCAGAGTATAAAAATGCTATGGAGCTTGCGCCATAGATTCGCTAAAAATTCAAAGTGCAGAGTTGATTCTACTCCGTGAGCCAGGTCAAGAAGTCCTTGAAGTAAGCATCTTCTTTCCAATTTTATGAACAAATTAGTTATAATACTTGTTAATATTATTGGATAACGTGTTTTTATAGTATATAACTGCTACGATTCTTGCACCATAGAGTCAAAAAAACACAGCGCAGTATTGATTCTACTCTATAAGCCAGGTAAAGAACTCCTTGAAGTGAGCATTTTCTTGCCATTATTATGGTCAAATTAGTTATTATACATGAGCATATAGCTGGAGAACATGCTTTTACAGTATAAAAATGCTAGGTAGCTTGCGCCATAGAGTCACTAAAAAGTCAAAGTGCAGAGATCATTCTACTCTGTGAGCTAGGTCAAGAACTCTTTGAAGTGAGCATTTTCTTTCCATTTTTATGGTCAAATTAGTTATTATACATGATTATAATTGAGAACATGTTTTTAGAGTATATAACTGCTACGAAGCTTGCGCCATAGAGTCACTAAAAATACAGTGCAGAGTTGATTCTACTCTATGAGCCAAGTCAAGAACTCCTTGAAGTGATAATTTTCTTGTCATTCTTATGGTCAAATTAGTTATTAGACATGAGAATATTGTTGGAGAACATGTTTGCATAGTATAAAAATGCTAGAAAACCTACAAAGTCACTAAAAAGTTAAAGTGCAGAGCTGATTCCACTCCGTGAGCCAGGTCTAGAACTACTTGAAGTGAGCATTTTCTTGTCATTTTTATGGTCAAATTAGTTATTAGACATGAGAATATAGTTTGACAACATGTTTTCAGTGTATAAAAATACTAGGAAGCTTGCGCCATAGAGTCACTAAAAAGTCAAAGTGCAGAGATCATTCTACTCCATGAGCCTGGTCAAGAACTCCATTAAGTGAGCATTTTCTTTCCATTTTTATGGTCAAATTAGTTATTATACATGAGAATATTGTTGGAGAACATGTTTTCAGAGTATAAAAATGCTAGGAAGTTTGCACCATAAAGTCACTTAAATTATTATTAAGAGAAAAGAAAATAAAACAGAGTACAAATGATAAAGATGTTGAACAAAAAGCAATAAAGCTTGGAAAGTAGCCAAAACAGGAGGCTTGCAAAAAAAAGATACATCCTGAAAATTAGATCCTTCGTAGAAGACCTCTGTGAGTATTACATCGTCCTCCGGAAGCACCACGTGTACTTGTAGAATTTCTGTTGGGCTGATTTGAATAAGATCTCTTATTGTTGTCCACAGCCTCATAATCATTTATGCATGTAAGCATTAGGTTATTGTCATCATTTTGTGGAATTCCAAATTTCATGTGCTTATGAGCATGAACAAGTGAAGTATCATTCTTTCTTGATTTACCATCTTTCAAATTTATACTTTGCAAAGGAGGAAATTCATCACCCACATTATCATAAACGTGACTGAACAGGTCTGAATTAGTAAGAGAATTTGCATGCTGTGAATACTCCTTAGCTGTCATTCTCGCTATCGCGTTAATGGCCGCGCTGATGACTTTAGGTAAAGCCGTTAAGTCTGCCTTGTTTCCAAGATGTAGCTGATCAGATTGTGCAGACTGTGAGGCAAGATGGGTGTGACCAACACCCATGTCCATGGCAAAATCAGAAACCTCCCCTGCCTTAGAAACAGGGGAGTTCACCTTAGACCCAGCACTAATAGGATCCGGGGTAAAAGAATCATTAGAGAGAAATTGCTTCAATACAGAAACTAGTTTTGGAACATCAGATTTCACAAAAGAAGCGGTGGGGACCATCTCTTCCCTATCTTTCTGATGCTCCCTTACAAGGGAATCAGCTTGTTGTATTCCATCATCAGCATCTGTCAGCAACAAAACCTCAGCAGGCCCAAGAACATGTGAGTCGAAATGTCCACAAATCATATCAGCTGGGGCAGAAGAAGCCCCACCAGCACTATCCATATTCTAAACAAAATGTATATCCAACATGTCACCCTCAATGAGAAGTTCAAACTTATTAGAAATAGGAGTAGAAAAGATCGAAGCAGCAGAAGCCTTAACTTTCAGACCTGATCGAGTACACAACATCTCCAACAGTATGAACAGCCCAATCCCTAAATGCTCCAGTTTGAATGTAAGAATTGTGGGAAACCTGTCTAGCGGACTGAGGTTTGGGATTAACTTTAGCCTTTCTTACTTCCTTCGAAGCAGCTTGAAAACCATCACCCCGATTCTTGCGCCGATTATTGCAATCGGAATCCAAGTGACCAAAATAATGACAACTCATACAAAATATAGGAATATTTTCCAAATGTACTGAATCAGGAAATATCAAAATTCATTGGGGATTTACCAAATGTACTGAGTCAGGAAGGGAGCCACTCTATACATCATACTCAACAAGCACTCTAGCAAAATAGCCTAACGAACCACTAATTGCTCTATCATAAATCCGAATTGGATTGCAAATGGCAGATGCAATCGATCTGAAAACGCGCTACGTCCAAAGTTCATAAGGAAGTTCAAAAATTCCTACACCATAGAGTCACTAAAAAGTCAAAGTGCAGAGCAGATTCTACTCCTTGAGCCTATAACTACTTGAAGTGAGCATTTTCTTGCCATTTTTATGGTCAAATTAGTCATTAGACATGATAATATAGTTGGAGAACATATTTTCAGAGTATCAAAATGCTAGGAAGCTTGCGCCATAGAGTCACCAAAAAGTCAAAGTGCAGAGCTGATTCTACTCCGTGGGCCAGGTCAAGAAGTCCTTGAAGTGAGCATTTTATTTCCTTTTTTATGGACAAATTAGTTATTAGACTTGCTAATTTTTTTGGATAACATATTTTTAGAGTATATAACTGCTACAAAGCCTGCACCATAGAGTCACTAAAAACTAACAGTGCAGATATGATTCTACTTTGTGAGCCAGGTCAAGAACTCCTTGAAGTGAGCATTTTCTTACCATTTTATGGTCAAATTAGTTATTATACGTGAGAATATAGTTGGAGAATATATTTTCAGAGTATAAAAATACTAGGAAGCTTGCGCCATAGAGTCACTAAAAAGTGAAAGTTCAGAGATCATTCTACTCTATGAGCTAGGTCAAGAACTCCTTGAAGTGAGCATTTCTTTCCATTTTTATGGTCAAATTAGTTATTATACATGATTAAAGTTTGAGAACCTGTTTTCAGAGTACATAATTGCTACGAAGCTTACACCATAGAGTCACTAAAAAAATAGTGCATAGTTGATTCTACTCCGTGAGCAAGGTCAAGAACTCTTTGAAGTGAGCATTTTCTTATCATTTTTATGGTCAGATTATTTATTAGGCATGAGAATATTGTTGGAGAACATGTTTGTAGAGTATAAAAATGCTAGGAAGCTTGCAGAGTCACTAAAAAGTCATAGTGCAGAGCTGATTCTACTCCATGAGCCAGGTCTAAAACTACTTGAAGTGAGCATTTTCTTGCCATTTTTATGGTCAAATTTGTTATTAGACATGAGAATATTGTTGGAGAATATATTTTCAGAGTATAAAAATGCTAGAAAGCTTACGCCATAGAGTCACTAAAAAGTCAAAGTGCAGAGCTTATTCTACTTCGTGAGCCATTTTTTTGCCATTTTTATGGTCAAATTAGTTATTAGACATGAGAATATTATTGGAGAACATGTTTTCAAAATATAAAAATTCTAGGAAGCTTGCACCATAGAGTCACTTAAATTATTATTAAGAGAAAAGAAAATAAAACAGAGTACAAATGATAAAGATGTTGAACAAAAAGCAATGAAGCTTGGAAAGTAGCCAAAATAGGTGGCTTGCAAACAAAAGGTACATCCTAAAAATTAGATTTTTCGTAGAAGACCTCTGCGAGTATTCCATCGTCCCCCGAAAGCACCACGTGTACTAGTAGAATTTCTATTGGGCTGATTTGAATAAGATCTCTTATTGTTGTCCACAGCCTCGTAATCATTTATGCATGCACGCATTGAGTTATTGTCATCATTTTGTGGCATTCCAAATTTAATGTGCTTAGGAGTATGAACAAGTGAAGTATCATTCTTTCTTGATTTACCATCTTTCAGATTTATACTTTGCAAATGAGAAAATTCATCACATACATTATCATAAACGTGACTGAACAGGTCTGAATTAGTAAGAGAATTTGCATGCTGTGAATACTCCTCAGCTCTCACTCTCGCTATCAAGTTAATGGCCGCGCTGATGAATTTAGGCGAATCCGTTAAGTCTACCTTGTTTCCAAGATGTAGCTGATCAGATTGTGCAAACTGTGAGGCAAGCTGGGTGTGACCAACACCCATGTCCATGGCAAAATCAGAAACCTCCCCTGCCTTAGAAACATGGGAGTTCACCTTAGACCCAGCACTAATAGGATTCGGGGTAAAAGCATCAGTAGAGAGAAATAGCTTCAATACATCAACTAGTTTCAGAACATCATATTTCACAAAAGAAGCAGTGGGGACCACCTCTTCCCTATTTTCCTGATGCACCCTTACAAGGGAATCAACTTGTTGTATTCCATCATCAGCATATGTCAGCAACAAAACCTCAGCAGTCTCAAGAACCTATGAGTCAAAACATCCACAAACCATATCAGCTGGGGTAGAAGAAGCCCCACCAGCACTGTCCATAATCCCAACAGAATGTATATCCAACATGTCACCCTCAGTGAGAAGTTCAAACCTATTAGAAGTAGGAGTAGAAAAGGTCGAAGCAGCAGAAGCCTTAGCCTGCTCCATGGCAGGGCCACCTCGACTTTCAGACCTGATCCAGTACACAACATCTCCAACAATATGAACAGCCCAATCCCTAAATGCTCCTGTTTGAATGTAAGAATTGTGGGAAACCTGTCTAGCAGACTGAGGTTTGGGATTAACCTTAGCCTTCTTACTTCATTCGAAGCAGCTTGAAAACCATCACCCCAATTCTTGCGCCGATTATTGCAATCGGAATCCAAGTGACCAAAATAATGACAACTCATACAGAATGTAGGAATATTTTCATATCCCACAGAAATATCAAAATTCACTGAGGGAGTTACCAATTGTACTGAGTCAGGAAGGGAGCCACTCTATACATCATACTCAACAAGCACTCTAGCAAAATTGCCTAACGAACCACTAATTGCTCTATCATAAATCCGAATTGGATTACAAATGGCAGATGCAATCGATCTGAGAACGCGCTCCGTCCTAAGTTCATAAGAAAGTTCAAAAATTCCTACACCATAGAGTTACTAAAAAGTCAAAGTGCAGAGCAGATTCTACTCCTTGAGCCAGGTCTATAACTACTTGAAGTGAGCATTTTCTTGCCATTTTTATGGTCAAATTAGTTATTAGACATGAGAATATAGTTGGAGAACATATTTTCAGAGTATCAAAATGCTAGGAAGCTTGCGCCATATAGTCACCAAAAAGTCAAAGTGCAGAGCTGATTCTACTCCGTGAGCCAAGTCAAGAAGTCCTTGAAGTGAGCATTTTATTTCCTTTTTTATGGACAAATTAGTTATTAGACTTGCTAATTTTTTTGGATAACATATTTTTAGAGTATATAACTACTATGAAGCTTGCACCATAGAGTCACTAAAAACTAACAGTGCAGATCTGATTCTACTTTGTGAGTCAGGTCAAGAACTCCTTGAAGTGAGCATTTTCTTGCCATTTTATGGTCAAATTAGTTATTATACGTGAGAATATAGTTTGAGAATATATTTTCAGAGTATAAAAATACTAGGAAGCTTGCGCCATAGAGTCACTAAAAAGTGAAAGTTCAGAGATCATTCTACTCTGTGAGCTAGGTCAAGAACTCCTTGAAGTGAGCATTTTCTTTTCATTTTTATGGTCAAATTAGTTATTATACATGATTATAGTTTGAGAACCTGTTTTCAGAGTACATAATTGCAACGAAGCTTACACTATAGAGTCACTAAAAAAATAGTGCATAGTTGATTCTACTCCGTGAGCCAGGTCAAGAACTCTTTGAAGTGAGCATTTTCTTATCATTTTTATGGTCAGATTATTTATTAAACATGAGAATATTATTGGAGAACATGTTTGTAGAGTATAAAAATGCTAGGAAGCTTGCAGAGTCACTAAAAAGTCAAAGTGCAGAGCTGATTCTACTCCATGAGCCAGGTCTAAAACTACTTGAAGTGAGCATTTTCTTGCCATTTTTAAGGTCAATTTAGTTATTAGACATGAGAATATTGTTGGAGAATATGTTTTCAGAGTATAAAAATGCTAGAAAGCTTGCGTCATAGAGTCACTAAAAAGTCAAAGTGCAGAGCTGATTCTACTTCATGAGCCATTTTTTGCCATTTTTATGGTCAAATTAGTTATTAGACATGAGAATATTGTTGGAGAACATGTTTTCAAAATATAAAAATTCTAGGAAGCTTTCACCATAGAGTCACTTAAATTATTATTAAGAGAAAATAAAATAAAACAGAGTACAAATGATAAAGATGTTGAACAAAAAGCAATGAAGCTTGGAAAGTAGCCAAAATAGGTGGCTTGCAAACAAAAGGTACATCCTGAAAATTAGATTCTTCGTAGAATACCTCTGCGAGTATTCCATCGTCCCCCGGAAGCACCACGTGTACTAATAGAATTTCTATTGGGCTGATTTGAATAAGATCTCTTATTGTTGTCCACAGCCTCATAATCATTTATGCATGTAAGCATTGAGTTATTGTCATCATTTTGTCGCATTCCAAATTTCATGTGCTTAGGAGTATGAACAAGTGAAGTATCATTCTTTCTTGATTTACCATCTTTCAGATTTATACTTGGAGGAAATTCATCACATACATTATCATAAACATGACTGAACAGGTCTGAATTAGTAAGAGAATTTGCATGCTGTGAATACTCCTCAGCTCTCACTCTCGCTATCGCGTTAATGGCCACGCTGATGAATTTAGGCGAAGCCGTTAAGTCTACCTTGTTTCCAAGATGTAGCTAATCAGATTGTGCAAACTGTGAGGCAAGCTGGGTGTGACCAACACCCATGTCCATGGGAAAACCAGAAACCTCCCCAGCCTTAGAAACATGGGAGTTCACCTTAGACCCATCACTAATAGGATTCGGGGCAAAAGCATCAGTAGAGAGAAATAGCTTCAATACAGCAACTAGTTTCGGAACATCATATTTCACAAATGAAGCAGTGGGGACCACCTCTTCCCTATTTTCCTGATGCTCCCTTACAAGGGAATCAGCTTGTTGTATTACATCATCAGCATCTGTCAGCAACAAAACCTCAGCAGTCTCAAGAACCTATTAGTCAAAACATCCACAAACCATATCAGCTGGGGTAGAAGAAGCCCCACCAGCACTGTCCATAATCCCAACAGAATGTATATCCAACATGTCACCTTCAGTGAGAAGTTCAAACCTATTAGAAGTAGGAGTAGAAAAGGTCGAAGCAGCAGAAGCCTTAGCCTGCTCCATGGCAGGGCCACCTCGACTTTCAGACCTGATCCAGTACACAACATCTCCAACAATATGAACAGCCCAATCCCTAAATGCTCCTATTTGAATGTAAGAATTGTGGGAAACCTGTCTAGCAGACTGAGGTTTGGGATTAACCTTAGCCTTCCTTACTTCCTTCGAAGCAGCTTGAAAACCATTACCCCGATTCTTGCGCCGATTATTTTAATCGGAATCCAAGTGACCAAAACAATGACAAATCATACAGAATGTAAGAATATTTTCATATCCCACAGAAATATCAAAATTCCTTGAGGGAGTTACCAAATGTACTGAGTCAGGAAGGGGGCCACTCTATACATCATACTCAACAAGCACTCTAGCAAAATGGCCTAACGAACCACTAATTGCTCTATCATCAATCCGAATTGGATTGCAAATGGTAGATGCAATCGATCTGAGAACGTGCTCTGTCCAAAGTTCATAAGGAAGTTCAAAAATTCCTACACCAAAGAGTCACTAAAAAGTCAAAGTGAAGAGTTGATTCTATTCCTTGAGTCAGGTCTAGAACTACTTGAAGTGAGCATTTTCTTGCCATTTTTATGGTCAAATTAGTTATTAGACATGAGAATATAGTTGAAGAACATATTTTCAGAGTATCAAAATGATAGAAAGCTTGCGCCATAGAGTCACTAAAAAGTCAAAGTGCAGAGCTGATTCTACTCCGTGAGCCAGGTCAAGAAGACCTTGAAGTGAGCATTTTAATTCCTTTTTTATGGACAAATTAGTTATTAGGCTTGCTAATTTTTTTGGATAACATATTTTTAGAGTATATAACTGCTACGAAGCTTGCACCATAGAGTCACTAAAAACTAACAGTGCAGATCTGATTCTACTTTGTGTGTCAGGTCAAGAACTCCTTGAAGTGAGCATTTTCTTGCCATTTTATGGTCAAATTAGTTATTATACGTGAGAATATAGTTGGAGAATATAATTTTAGAGTATAAAAATACTAGGAAGCTTGCGCCATAGAGTCACTAAAAAGTGAAAGTTCAGAGATCATTCTACTCTGTGAACTAGGTCAAGAACTCCTTGAAGTGAGCATTTTCTTTCCATTTTTATGGTCAAATTAGTTATTATACATGATTATAGTTTGAGAACCTGTTTTCAGAGTACATAATTGCTACGAAGCTTACACCATAGAGTCACTAAAAAAATAGTGCATAGTTGATTCTACTCCATGAGCCAGGTCAAGAACTCTTTGAAGTGAGCATTTTCTTATCATTTTTATTGTCAGATTATTTATTAGACATGAGAATATTGTTAGAGAACATGTTTGTAGAGTATAAAAATGCTAGGAAGCTTGCAGAGTCACTAAAAAGTCAAAGTGCGGAGCTAATTCTACTCTATGAGCCAGGTCTAAAACTACTTGAAGTGAGCATTTTCTTGCCATTTTTATGGTCAAATTAGTTATGAGAATATTGTTGGAGAATATATTTTCAGAGTATAAAAATGCTAGGAAGCTTGCGCCATAGAGTCACTAAAAAGTCAAAGTGTAGAGCTGATTCTACTTCGTGAGTCATTGTTTTGCCATTTTTATGGTCAAATTAGCTATTAGACATGAGAATATTATTGGAGAACATATTTTCAAAATATAAAAATTCTAGGAAGCTTGCACCATAGAGTCACTTAAATTATTATTAAGAGAAAAGAAAATAAAACAGAGTACAAATGATAAAGATGTTGAACAAAAAGCAATGAAGCTTGGAAAGTAGCCAAAATAGGTGGCCTGCAAAGAAAAGGTACATCCTGAAAATTAGATTCTTCGTAGAAGACCTCTGCGAGTATTCCATCGTCCCCCGAAAGCACCACGTGTACTAGTAGAATTTCTATTGGGCTGATTTGAATAAGATCTCTTATTGTTGTCCACAACCTCATAATCATTTATGCATGTAAGCATTGATTTATTGTCATCATTTTGTGGCATTCCAAATTTCATGTGCTTAGGAGTATGAACAAGTGAAGTATCATTCTTTCTTGATTTACCATCTTTCAGATTTATACTTTGCAAAGGAGGAAATTCATCACATACATTATCATAAACGTGACTGAACATGTCTGAATTAGTAAGAGAATTTGCATGCTGTGAATACTCCTCAGCTCTCACTCTCGCTATCGCGTTAACGGCCGCGCTGATGAATTTACGCGAAGCCTTTAAGTCTACCTTGTTTCCAAGATGTAGCTGATCAGATTGTGCAAACTGTGAGGCAAGCTGGGTGTGACCAACACCCATGTCCATGGCAAAATCAGAAACCTCCCCTGCCTTAGAAACATGGGAGTTCACCTTAGACCCAGCACTAATAGGATTCGGGGTAAAAGCATCAGTAGAGAGAAATAGCTTCAATATAGCAACTAGTTTCGGAACATCATATTTCACAAAAGAAGCAGTGGGGACCACCTCTTCCCTATTTTCATGATGCTCCCTTACAAGGGAATCAGCTTGTTGTATTCCATCATCAGCAACTGTCAGCAACAAAACCTCAGCAGTCTCAAGAACCTATGAGTCAAAACATCCACAAACCATATCAGCTGGGATAGAAGAAGCCCCACCAGCACTGTCCATAATCCCAACAGAATGTATATCCAACATGTCACCCTCAGTGAGAAGTTCAAACCTATTAGAAGTAGGAGTAGAAAAGGTCGAAGCAGCAGAAGCCTTAGCCTACTCCATGGCAGGGCCACCTCGACTTTCAGACCTGATCCAGTACACAACATCTCCAACAATATGAACAGCCCGATCCCTAAATGTTCCTATTTGAATGTAAGAATTGGGGGAAACCTGTCTAGCAGACTAAGGTTTGGGATTAACCTTAGCCTTCCTTACTTCCTTCGAAGCAGCTTGAAAACCATTACCCCGATTCTTACGCCGATTATTGCAATCGGATTCCAAGTGACCAAAACAATGACAAATCATACAGAATGTAGGAATATTTTCATATCCCATAGAAATATCAAAATTCCTTGAGGGAGTTACTTAATGTACTGAGTAAGGAAGGGATCCATTCTATACATCATACTCAACAAGCACTCTAGCAAAATGGCCTAACGAACCACTAATTGCTCTATCGTCAATCCGAATTGGATTGCAAATGGTAGATGCAATCGATCTGAGAACGTGCTATGTCCAAAGTTCATAAGGAAGTTCTAAAATTCCTACACCATAGAGTCACTAAAAAGTCAAATGCAGAGCTGATTCTACTCCTTTAGTCAGGTCTAGAACTACTTGAAGTGAGCATTTTCTTGCCATTTTTATGGTCAAATTAGTTATTAGACATGAGAATATAGTTGAAGAACATATTTTTAGAGTATCAAAAGGCTAGGAAGCCTGTGCCATAGAGTCACTAAAAAGTCAAAGTGCAGAGCTGATTCTACTCCGTGAGCTAGGCCAAGAAGACCTTGAAGTTAGCATTTTATTTCCTTTTTTATGGACAAATTAGTTATTAGATTTGCTAATTTTTTTGGATAACATATGTTTAGAGTATATAACTGCTACGAAGCTTGAACAATAGAGTCACTAAAAACTCACAGTGCATAGCTGATTCTACTCTGTGAGCCAGGTCAAGAACTCCTTCCAGTGAGCATTTTCTTGCCATTTTTATGGTCAAATTAGTTATTATACGTGAGAATATAGTTGGAGAATATATTTTCAGAGTATAAAAATACTAGGAAGCTTGCGCCACAGAGTCACTAAAAAGTCAAAGTGCAGTGATCATTCTACTCCGTGAGCCAGGTCAAGAACTCCTTGAAGTGAGCATTTTCTTTCCATTTTTATGGTCAAATTAGTTATTATACATGATTATAGTTTGAGAACATATTTTCAGAGTACATAAATGCTATGAAGCTTGCACCATAGAGTCACTAAAAAAACAGTGCATAGTTGATTCTACTTTGTGAGCCAGGTCTTGAACTCCTTGAATTGAGCATTTTCTTGCCATTTTTATGGTCAAATTAGTTATTATACATGAGAATATAGTTTGAAAATATATTTTCAGAGTATAAAAATATTTGAAAGCTTGCACCATATAGTCACTAAAAAGTCAAAGTGCAGAGATCATTCTTCTCCGTGAGCTAGGTCAAGAACTCCTTCAAGTGAGCATTTTCTTTCCATTTTAATGGTCAAATTAGTTAGTATACATGATTATAGTTGGAAAACATATTTTTAGAGTATATAACTGCTACAAATCTTGCGCTATAGTGTCACTAAAAACAAAGTGCAGAGTTGATTCTACTCCGTGAGCCAGTCAAGAACTCCTTGAAGTGAGCATTTTCTTGCCATTCTTATGGTCAAATTAGTTATTAGACATGAGAATATTGTTGGAGAACATGTTTTTGGAGTATAAAAATGCTAGGAAGCTTGCTGAGTCACTAAAAAGTCAAGGTGCAGAGCTGATACTACTCCCTGAGGCAGGTTTAGAACTACTTGAAGTGAGCATTTTCATGCCATTTTTATGGTCAAATTAGTTATTAGACATGAGAATATAGTTGGAGAACATGTTTTCAGAATATAAAAATGCTGCGAAGCTTGTGCCATAGAGTCACTAAAAGTCAAAGTGAAGAGCTTATTCTACTCCATGAGCCAGGACAAGAACTCCTTGAAGTGAGTATTTTCTTGCCATTGTTATAGTAAAATTAGTTATTAGACATGAGAATATAGTTGGAGAACATGTTTTCAGAGTATAAAAATGCTAGGAAGCTTGTGTCATAGAGTCGCTAAAAACTGAAAGTGCAGAGCTGATTCTACTACGTGAGCTAGGTCAAGAAGTTCTTAAAGTGAGCATTTTCATTCCATTCTTATGGCCAAATTAGTTATAATACTTGCTATTATTGTTGTATAACAAATTTTTAGAGTATATAACTGCTACGATGCTTGCACCATAGAGTCAATAAAAACACACAGTGCAGAGCTGAATCTACTTTGTGAGCCAGGTCAAGAACTCCTTGAAGTGAGCATTTTCTTGCCATTTTTATGGTCAAATTAGTTAATATAAATGAGAATATAGCTGGAGAACATGTTTTTAGAGTATAAAAATGCAAGGTAGCTTGCGCCATAGTGTTACTAAAAAGTCAAAGTGCAGAGATCATTCTACTTCGTGAGCTAGGTCAAGAACTCTTTGAAGTGAGCATTTTCTTTCCATTTTTATGGTCAAATTAGTTATTATACATATTTATAGTCGGAGAACATGTTTTCAAAGTATATAACTGCTACGAAGCTTGCGTCATAGAGTCACTAAAAACACACAGTGAAAAGTTGATTCTACTCTGTGAGTCAGGTCAAGAACTCCTTGAAGTGAGCATTTTCTTGCTATTTTTATGGTCAAATTAGTTATTAGATATGAGAATATAGTTTGAGAACATATTTTCAGAGTATAAAAATACTAAGAAGTTTGCACCATAGAGTCACTAAAAAGTGAAAGTGCAAAGCTGATTCTACTCCGTGAGCAATTTTCTTCCCTTTTTTATGGTCAAATTAGTTTATACATGAGAATATTGTTGGAGAACATGTTTTCAGAGTATAAAAATTCTAGGAAGCTTGCACCATAGAGTCACTAAAAAGTCAAAGTGCAGAGCTGATTCTACTCCTTGAGTACTACTTGAAGTGAGCATTTTCTTGCCATTTTTATGGTTAAATTAGTTATTAGACATGAGAATACAGTTGGAGAACATATTTTCAAAGTATCAATATGATAGGAAGCTTGCGCCATAGAGTCACTAAAAAAGTCAAAGTGCTGAGCTGATTCTACTCCGTAAGCTAGGTCAAGAAGTCCTTGAAGTGAGCATTTTATTTTCTTTTTTACGGAAAAATTAGTTATTAGACATGCTAATATTTTTTGATAACATGTTTTTAGAGTATATAACTGCTACAAAACTTGCACCATAGAGTCACTAAATACTCACAGTGCAGAGCTGATTCTACTCTGTACCCAGGTCAAGAACTTCTTGAAGTGAGCATTTTCTTGCCATTTTTATGGTCAAATTAGTTATTATCCATGGGAATATAGTTGGAGAACATGTTTTCAGAGTATAAAAATACTAGAAAGCTTGCACCATAGAGTCACTAAAAAGTCAAAGTGCAAATTCTACTCCGTGAGCCAGGTCAAGAATTCCTTCAAGTGAGCATTTTCTTTCCATTTTTATGCTCAAATTAGTTATTATACATGATTATAGTTGGAGAACATATTTTCAGAGTACATAACTGCTATGAAACTTGCGCCATAGAGTCACTAAAAAGACAGTGTAGAGTTGATTCTACTCCGTGAGTCAGGCCAAGAACTCCTTGAAGTGAGTATTTTCTTGCCATTCTTATGGTCAAATTAGTTATTAGACATGAGAATATTATTGGAGAACATGTTCGCAGAGTATAAAAATGCTGGGAAGCTAGCAGAGTCACTAAAAAGTCAAAGTGCAGAGTTGATTCTACTCACACTTGATGTGAGCATTTTCTTGCCATTTTTATGGTCATATTAGTTATTTGACATAAGAATATAGTTGGAGAACATGTTTTCATAGTATAAAAATGCTAGGAAGCTTACGCCATAGAGTCACTAAAAAGTCAAAGTGCATAGCAGATTCTACTCCGTGAGCCATTTTCTTGCCATTTTTATGGTCAAATTAGTTATTATACATGAGAATATAGTTGGACAACATATTTTCAGAGTATGAAAATACTAGGAAGGTTGCGGCATAGAGTCACTAAAAAGTCAGAGTGTAGAGATCATTCTACTCCGTGAGCCAGGTCTAGAACTCCTTGAAGTGAGCATTTTCTTTCTATTTTTAAGGTCAAATTAGTTATTATACATGATTATTGTTGGAGAACATATTTTTAGAGTATATAACTGCTACGAAGCTTACGTCATATAGTCACTAAAAACACAGTGCAGAATTGATTCTACTCCGTGAGCCAGGTCAAGAACACCTTGAAGTGAGCATTTTCTTGCCATTTTTATGGTCAAATTAGTTATTAGACATAAGAATATTGTTGAAGAACATGTTTGCAGAGTATAAAAATACTAGGTAGCTTGCAGAGTCACTAAAAAGTCAAAGTGCAGAGCTGATTCTACTCCGTGAGCCAGGTCTAGAACTACTTGAAGTGAGCATTTTCTTGCCATTTTTATGGTCAAATTAGTTATTAGACATGAGAATATAGTTGGAGAACATGTTTTCAGAGTATAAAAATGCTAGGAAGCTTGCGCCATAGAGTCACTAAAAAGACAAAGTGCAGAGTTGATTCTACTCCGTGAGCCATTTTCTTGCCATTTTTATGATCAAATTAGCTATTAGACATGAGAATATTGTTGGAGAACATGTTTTCATAGTATAAAAATGCAAGAAAGCTTACACCATAAAGTCACTAAAAAGTCAAAGTGCAGAGTTGATTCTACTCCTTGATCTAGGTCAATAACTACTTGAAGTGTGCATTTTCTTGCCATTTTATCGTCAAATTAGTTATTAGACATGAGAATATAGTTGGAGAACATATTTTCAGAGAATCAAAATGCTAGGAAGCTTGTGCCAAAGAGTCACTAAAAAGTCAAAGCGTAGAGCTGATTCTACTCCGTGAGCCAGGTCAAGAAGTCCTTGAAGTCAGCATTTTATTTCCTTTTTTATTGACAAATTAGTTGTTAGACTTGCAAATATTTTTGGATAACATGTTTTTACAGTATATATCAGCTACAAAGCTTGCACCATAGAGCCACTAAAAACTCACAGTTCAGAGCTGATTCTACGCTGTGAGCCAGGTCAAGAACTCCTTGAAGTGAGCATTTTCTTGCCATTTTTATGGTCAAATTAGTTATTATAAATAAGAATATGGTTGGAGAACATATTTTTAGAGTATAAAAATACTAGGAAGCTTGTGCCATATAGTCACTAAAAAGTCAAAGTACAGAGATCATTCTAATTCGTGAGCCAAGAACTCGTTGAAGTGAGAATTTTCTTTTTATTTTTATGGTCAAATTTGTTATTATACATGATTATTGTTGGAGAACAAGTTTTCAGAGTACATAACTATTACAAAACTTGCGCCATAGAGTCACTAAAAAAACAGTACATAGTTGATTCTACTCCATGAGCCAGGTCAAGAACTCTTTGAAGTGAGCATTTTCTTGCCATTTTTATGGTCAAATTAGTCATTAGACATGAAAATATTGATGGAGAACATGTTTGTATAATATAAAAATGCTAGGAAGCTTGCACCATAGAGTCACTAAAAAGTCAAAGTGCAGAGCTGATTCAACTCCATGAGCCAGGTCTAGAACTACTTGAAGTGAGAATTTTCTTTCTATTTTTATGGTCAAATTAGTTATTAGACATGAGAATATTGTTGGAGAACATGTTTTCAGAGTATAAAAATGCTAGGATGCTTGCACCATAGAGTAACTAAAAAGTCAAAGTGCAGAGTTGATTCTACTTCGTGAGCCAGGTCTAGAATTACTTGAAGTGAGCATTTTCTTGCCATTTTTATGGTCAAATTAGTTATTAGACATGAGAATATAGTTGGAGAACTTATTTTCAGAATATAAAAATGCTAGGAAGCTCGTACCATAGAGTCACTAAAAAGTCAAAGTGCAGAGATCATTCTACTCCGTGAGCCAGGTCAAGAACTCCTTGAAGTGAGCATTTTCTTTCCATTTTTAAGATCAAATTAGTTATTATACATGATTATAGTTGTAGAATATATTTTTATAGTATATAACTGCTACGAAGCTTACGCCATATAGTCACTAATAACACAGTGCAGAGTTGATTCTACTCCGTGAGCCAGGTCAAGAGCACCTTGAAGTGAGCATTTTCTTGCCATATTTATGGTCAAATTAGTTATTAGATATTAGAATATTGTTGGAGAACATGTTTGCAGAGTATAAAAATGCTAGAAAGCTTGCAGAGTCACTAAAAAGTCAAAGTGCAGAGCTGATTCTACTCCGTGAGTCAGGTCTAGAACTACTTGAAGTGAGCATTTTCTTGCCATTTTTATGGTCAAATTAATTATTATAAATACTAGGAAGCTTGCGCCATATAGTCACTAAAAAGTCAAAGTATAGAGATCATTCTAATCCGTGAGCCAAGAACTCGTTGAAGTGAGAATTTTCTTTCTATTTTTATGGTCAAATTTGTTATTATACATGATTATTTTTGGAGAACAAGTTTTCAGAGTGCATAACCACTACGAAACTTGCGCCACAGAGTCACTAAAAAAACAGTACATAGTTGATTCTACTCCGTGAGCCAGGTCAAGAACTCTTTGATGTGAGCATTTTCTTGCCATTTTTATGGTCAAATTAGTTATTAGACATGAGAATATTGATGAAGAACATGTTTGTATAATATAAAAATGCTAGGAAGCTTGCACCATAGAGTCACTAAAAAGTTAAAGTGCAGAGCTGATTCAACTCCATGAGCCAGGTCTATAACTACTTGAAATGAGCATTTTCTTTCGATTTTTATGGTCAAATTAGTTATTAGACATGAGAATATTGTTGGAGAACATGTTTTCAGAGTATAAAAATGCTAGGAAGCTTGCACCATAGAGTAACTAAAAAGTCAAAGTGCAGAGTTGATTCTATTTCGTGAGCCAGGTCTAGAATTACTTGAAGTGAGCATTTTCTTGCCATTTTTATGGTCAAATTAGTTATTAGACATGAGAATATAGTTGGAGAACATATTTTCAGAATATAAAAATGCTAGGAAGCTCGTACCATAGTGTCATTAAAAAGTCAAAGTGCAGAGATCATTCTACTCCGTGAGCCTGGTCAAGAACTCCTTGAAGTGAGCATTTTCTTTCCATTTTTAGGATCAAATTAGTTATTATACATGATTATAGTTGTAGAATATATTTTTATAGTATATAACAGCTACGAAGCTTACGCCATATAGTCACTAATAACACAGTGCAGAGTTGATTCTACTCCGTGTGCCAGGTCAAGAGCACCTTGAAGTGAGAATTTTATTGCCATATTTATGGTCAAATTAGTTATTAGATATTAGAATATTGTTGGAGAACATATTTGCGGAGTATAAAAATTCTAGGAAGCCTGCAGAGTCACTAAAAAGTCAAAGTGCAGAGCTGATTCTACTCCGTGTGTCAGGTCTAGAACTACTTGAAGTGAACATTTTCTTGCCATTTTTATGGTCAAGTTAGTTATTAGACATGAGAATATAGTTGGAGAACATGTTTTCCGAGTATAAAAATGCTAGAAAGCTTGCGCCATAGAGTCACTAAAAAGACAAAGTGCAGAGCTGATTCTACTCCGTGAGCCATTATCTTACCGTTTTATGGTCAAATTAGCTATTAGACAAGAGAATATTGTTGGAGAACATGTTATCAGAGTATAAAAATGCTAGGAAACTTGCACCATAGAGTCACTAAAAAGTCAAAGTACAGAGCTGATTCTACTCCTTGAGCCATGTCAAGAACTACTTGAAGTGAGCATTTTCTTGCCATTTTTATCGTCAAATTAGTTATTAGACATGAGAATATAGTTGGAGAACATGTTTTTAGAGTATATAACTTCTACGAAGCTTATGCCATATAGTCACTAAAAACACAGTGTAGAGTTGATTCTACTCCGTGAGCCAGGTCAAGAACACCTTGAATTGAGCATTTTCTTGCCATTCTTATGGTCAAATTAGTTATTAGACACAAGAATATTGTTGGAGAACATGTTTGCAGAGTATAAAAATGCTAGGAAGCTTGCAGAGTCACTAAAAAGTTAAAGTGCAGAGCTGATTCTACTCCGTGAGCCAGGTCTAGAACTACTTGAAGTGAGCATTTCCTTGCCATTTTATGGTCAAATTAATTATTATAAATAAGAATATGGTTGGAGAACATGTTTTCAGAGTATAAAAATACTAGGAAGCTTGCGCCATATAGTCACTAAAGAGTCAAAGTACATAGATCATTCTAATCCGTGAGCCAAGAACTCGTTGAAGTGAGAATTTTCTTTCTATTTTTATGGTCAAATTTGTTATTATACATGATTATTGTTGGAGAACAAGTTTTCAGAGTACATAACTACTACGAAACTTGCGTCATAGAGTCACTAAAAAAACAGTACATAGTTGATTCTCCTCCGTGAGCCAAGTCAATAACTCTTTGAAGTGAGCATTTTCTTGCCATTTTTATGGTCAAATTAGTTATTAGACATGAGAATATTGATAGAGGACATGTTTTTATAATATAAAAATGCTAGGAAGCTTGCACCATAGAGTCACTACAAAGTCAAAGTGCAGAGCTGATTCAACTCCATGAGCCAGGTCTAGAACTACTTGAAGCGATCATTTTCTTTCCATTTTTATGGTCAAATTAGTTATTAGACATGAGAATATTGTTGGAGAACATGTTTTCAGAATATAAAAATGCTAGGAAGCTTGCACCATAGAGTAACTAAAAAGTCAAAGTGCAGAGTTGATTCTATTTCGTGAGCCAGGTCTAGAATTACTTGAAGTGAGCATTTTCTTGCCATTTTTATGGTCAAATTAGTTATTAGACATGAGAATATAGTTCGAGAACATATTTTCAGAATATAAAAATGCTAGGAAGCTCATACTATAGTGTCACTAAAAAGTCAAAGTGCAGAGATCATTCTACTCCGTGAGCCAGGTCAAGAACTCCTTGAAGTGAGCATTTTCTTTCCATTTTTAGGATCAAATTAGTTAATATACATGATTATAGTTGTAGAATATATTTTTATAGTATATAACAGCTACGAAGCTTACGCCATATAGTCACTAATAACACAGTGCAGAGTTGATTCTACTCCGTGTGCTAGGTCAAGAGCACCTTGAAGTGAGCATTTTCTTGCCATATTTATGGTCAAATTAGTTATTAGATATTAGAATATTGTTGGAGAACATATTTGCAGAGTATAAAAATGCTAGGAAGCCTGCAGAGTCACTAAAAAGTCAAAGTGCAGAGCTGATTCTACTCCGTGTGTCAGGTCTAGAACTACTTGAAGTGAACATTTTCTTGCCATTTTTATGGTCAAGTTAGTTATTAGACATGAGAATATAGTTGGAGAACATGTTTTCGGAGTATAAAAATGCTAGAAAGCTTGCGCCATAGAGTCACTAAAAGGACAAAGTGCAGAGCTGATTCTACTCCGTGAGCCATTATCTTGCCGTTTTATGGTCAAATTAGCTATTAGACAAGAGAATGTTGTTGGAGAACATGTTATCAGAGTATAAAAATGCTAGGAAACTTGCACCATAGAGTCACTAAAAAGTCAAAGTGCAGAGCTGATTCTACTCCTTGAGCCATGTCAAGAACTACTTGAAGTGAGCATTTTCTTGCCATTTTTATCGTCAAATTAGTTATTAGACATGAGAATATAGTTGGAGAACATGTTTTTAGAGTATATAACTGCTACGAAGCTTACACCATATAGTCACTAAAAACACAGTGTAGAGTTGATTCTACTCCGTGAGACAGGTCAAGAACACCATGAATTGAGCATTTTCTTGCCATTCTTATGATCAAATTAGTTATTAGACATGAGAATATTGTTGGAGAACATGTTTGCAGAGTATACAAATGCTAGGAAGCTTGCAAAGTTACTAAAAAGTTAAAGTGCAGAGCTGATTCTACTCCGTGAGCCAGGTCTAGAACTACATGAAGTGAGCATTTCCTTGCCATTTTTATGGTCAAATTAATTATTATAAATAAGAATATGGTTGGAGAACATGTTTTCAGAGTATAAAAATACTAGGAAGCTTGCGCCATATAGTCACTAAAAAGTCAAAGTACAGAGATCATTCTAATCCGTGAGCCAAGAACTCGTTGAAGTGAGATTTTTCTTTCTATTTTTATGGTCAAATTTGTTATTATACATGATTATTGTTGGAGAACAATTTTTCAGAGTACATAACTACTACGAAACTTGCGCCAGAGTCACTAAAAAAATAGTACATAGTTGATTCTCCTCCGTGAGCCAAGTCAAGAACTCTTTGTAGTGAGCATTTTCTTGCCATTTTTATGGTCAAATTAGTTATTAGACATGAGAGTATTGATAGAGAACATGTTTTTATAATATAAAAATGCTAGGAAGCTTGCACCATAGAGTCACTAAAAAGTCAAAGTGCAGAGTTGATTCAACTCCATGAGCCAGGTCTAGAACTACTTGAAGTGAGCATTTTCTTTCCATTTTTATGGCCAAATTAGTTATTAGACATGAGAATATTGTTGGAGAACATATTTTCAGAGTATAAAATGCTAGGAAGCTTGCACCATAGAGTAACTAAAAAGTCAAAGTACAGAGTTGATTCTACTTCGTGAGCCAGGTCTAGAATTACTTGAAGTGAGCATTTTCTTGCCATTTTTATGGTCAAATTAGTTATTAGACATGAGAATATAGTTGGAGAACATATTTTCAGAATATAAAAATGCTAGGAATCTCGTACCATAGTGTCACTAAAAAGTCAAAGTGCAGAGATCATTCTACTCCGTGAGCCTGGTCAAGAACTCCTTGAAGTGAGCATTTTCTTTCCATTTTTAGGATCAAATTAGTTATTATACATGATTATAGTTGTAGAATATATTTTTATAGTATATAACAGCTACGAAGCTTACGCCATATAGTCACTAATAACACAGTGCAGAGTTGATTCTACTCCGTGTGCCAGGTCAAGAGCACCTTGAAGTGAGCATTTTCTTGCCATATTTATGGTCAAATTAGTTATTAGATATTAGAATATTGTTGGAGAACATATTTGCAGAGTATAAAAATGCTAGGAAGCCTGCAGAGTCACTAAAAAGTCAAAGTGCAGAGCTGATTATACTCCGTGTGTCAGGTCTAGAACTACTTGAAGTGAACATTTTCTTCCCATTTTTATGGTCAAGTTAGTTATTAGACATGAGAATATAGTTGGAGAACATGTTTTCGGAGTATAAAAATGCTAGAAAGCTTGCGCCATAGAGTCACTAAAAGGACAAAGTGCAGAGCTGATTCTACTCCGTGAGCCATTATCTTGCCGTTTTATGGTCAAATTAGCTATTAGACAAGAGAATATTGTTGGAGAACATGTTATCAGAGTATAAAAATGCTAGGAAACTTGCACCATAGAGTCACTAAAAAGTCAAAGTGCAGAGCTGATTCTACTCCTTGAGCCATGTCAAGAACTACTTGAAGTGAGCATTTTCTTGCCATTTTTATCGTCAAATTAGTTATTAGACATGAGAATATAGTTGGAGAACATGTTTTTAGAGTATATAACTGCTACGAAGCTTACACCATATAGTCACTAAAAACACAGTGTAGAGTTGATTCTACTCCGTGAGCCAGGTCAAGAACACCATGAATTGAGCATTTTCTTGCCATTCTTATGGTCAAATTAGTTATTAGACATGAGAATATTGTTGGAGAACATGTTTGCAGAGTATACAAATGCTAGGAAGATTGCAGAGTCACTAAAAAGTTAAAGTGCAGAGCTGATTCTACTCCGTGAGCCAGGTCCAGAACTACTTGAAGTGAGCATTTCCTTGCCATTTTTATGGTCAAATTAATTATTATAAATAAGAACATGGTTGGAGAACATGTTTTCAGAGTATAAAAATACTAGAAAGCTTGCGCCATATAGTCACTAAAAAGTCAAAGTACAGAGATCATTCTAATCCGTGAGCCAAGAACTCGTTGAAGTGAGATTTTTCTTTCTATTTTTATGGTCAAATTTGTTATTATACATGATTATTGTTGGAGAACAATTTTTCAGAGTACATAACTACTACGAAACTTGCGCCATAGAGTCACTAAAAAAATAGTACATAGTTGATTCTCCTCCGTGAGCCAAGTCAAGAACTCTTTGTAGTGAGCATTTTCTTGCCATTTTTATGGTCAAATTAGTTATTAGACATGAGAGTATTGATAGAGAACATGTTTTTATAATATAAAAATGCTAGGAAGCTTGCACCATAGAGTCACTAAAAAGTCAAAGTGCAGAGTTGATTCAACTCCATGAGCCAGGTCTAGAACTACTTGAAGTGAGCATTTTCTTTCCATTTTTATGGCCAAATTAGTTATTAGACATGAGAATATTGTTGGAGAACATATTTTCAGAGTATAAAATGCTAGGAAGCTTGCACCATAGAGTAACTAAAAAGTCAAAGTACAGAGTTGATTCTACTTCGTGAGCCAGGTCTAGAATTACTTGAAGTGAGCATTTTCTTGCCATTTTTATGGTCAAATTAGTTATTAGACATGAGAATATAGTTGGAGAACATATTTTCAGAATATAAAAATGCTAGGAATCTCGTACCATAGTGTCACTAAAAAGTCAAAGTGCAGAGATCATTCTACTCCGTGAGCCTGGTCAAGAACTCCTTGAAGTGAGCATTTTCTTTCCATTTTTAGGATCAAATTAGTTATTATACATGATTATAGTTGTAGAATATATTTTTATAGTATATAACAGCTACGAAGCTTACGCCATATAGTGACTAATAACACAGTGCAGAGTTGATTCTACTCCGTGTGCCAGGTCAAGAGCACCTTGAAGTGAGCATTTTCTTGCCATATTTATGGTCAAATTAGTTATTAGATATTAGAATATTGTTGGAGAACATATTTGCAGAGTATAAAAATGCTAGGAAGCCTGCAGAGTCACTAAAAAGTCAAAGTGCAGAGCTGATTATACTCCGTGTGTCAGGTCTAGAACTACTTGAAGTGAACATTTTCTTCCCATTTTTATGGTCAAGTTAGTTATTAGACATGAGAATATAGTTGGAGAACATGTTTTCGGAGTATAAAAATGCTAGAAAGCTTGCGCCATAGAGTCACTAAAAGGACAAAGTGCAGAGCTGATTCTACTCCGTGAGCCATTATCTTGCCGTTTTATGGTCAAATTAGCTATTAGACAAGAGAATATTGTTGGAGAACATGTTATCAGAGTATAAAAATGCTAGGAAACTTGCACCATAGAGTCACTAAAAAGTCAAAGTGCAGAGCTGATTCTACTCCTTGAGCCATGTCAAGAACTACTTGAAGTGAGCATTTTCTTGCCATTTTTATCGTCAAATTAGTTATTAGACATGAGAATATAGTTGGAGAACATGTTTTTAGAGTATATAACTGCTACGAAGCTTACACCATATAGTCACTAAAAACACAGTGTAGAGTTGATTCTACTCCGTGAGCCAGGTCAAGAACACCATGAATTGAGCATTTTCTTGCCATTCTTATGGTCAAATTAGTTATTAGACATGAGAATATTGTTGGAGAACATGTTTGCAGAGTATACAAATGCTAGGAAGCTTGCAGAGTCACTAAAAAGTTAAAGTGCAGAGCTGATTCTACTCCGTGAGCCAGGTCTAGAACTACTTGAAGTGAGCATTTCCTTGCCATTTTTATGGTCAAATTAATTATTATAAATAAGAATATGGTTGGAGAACATGTTTTCAGAGTATAAAAATACTAGAAAGCTTGCGCCATATAGTCACTAAAAAGTCAAAGTACAGAGATCATTCTAATCCGTGAGCCAAGAACTCGTTGAAGTGAGATTTTTCTTTCTATTTTTATGGTCAAATTTGTTATTATACATGATTATTGTTGGAGAACAATTTTTCAGAGTACATAACTACTACGAAACTTGCGCCATAGAGTCACTAAAAAATTAGTACATAGTTGATTCTCCTCCGTGAGCCAAGTCAAGAACTCTTTGTAGTGAGCATTTTCTTGCCATTTTTATGGTCAAATTAGTTATTAGACATGAGAGTATTGATAGAGAACATGTTTTTATAATATAAAAATGCTAGGAAGCTTGCACCATAGAGTCACTAAAAAGTCAAAGTGCAGAGTTGATTCAACTCCATGAGCCAGGTCTAGAACTACTTGAAGTGAGCATTTTCTTTCCATTTTATGGCCAAATTAGTTATTAGACATGAGAATATTGTTGGAGAACATGTTTTCAGAGTATAAAATGCTAGGAAGCTTGCACCATAGAGTAACTAAAAAGTCAAAGTACAGAGTTGATTCTACTTCGTGAGCCAGGTCTAGAATTAGTTGAAGTGAGCATTTTCTTGCCATTTTTATGGTCAAATTAGTTATTAGACATGAGAATATAGTTGGAGAACATATTTTCAGAATATAAAAATGCTAGAAAGCTCGTACCATAGTGTCACTAAAAAGTCAAAGTGCAGAGATCATTCTACTCCGTGAGCCTGGTGAAGAACTCCTTGAAGTGAGCATTTTCTTTCCATTTTTAGGATCAAATTAGTTATTATACATGATTATAGTTGTAGAATATATTTTTATAGTATATAACAGCTACGAAGCTTACGCCATATAGTCACTAATAACACAGTGCAGAGTTGATTCTACTCCGTGTGCCAGGTCAAGAGCACCTTGAAGTGAGCATTTTCTTGCCATATTTATGGTCAAATTAGTTATTAGATATTAGAATATTGTTGGAGAACATATTTGCAGAGTATAAAAATGCTAGGAAGCCTGCAGAGTCACTAAAAAGTCAAAGTGCAGAGCTGATTATACTCCGTGTGTCAGGTCTAGAACTACTTGAAGTGAACATTTTCTTGCCATTTTTATAGTCAAGTTAGTTATTAGACATGAGAATATAGTTGGAGAACATGTTTTCGGAGTAAAAAATGCTAGAAAGCTTGCGCCATAGAGTCACTAAAAGGACAAAGTGCAGAGCTGATTCTACTCCGTGAGCCATTATCTTGCCGTTTTATGGTCAAATTAGCTATTAGACAAGAGAATATTGTTGGAGAACATGTTATCAGAGTATAAAAATGCTAGGAAACTTGCACCATAGAGTCACTAAAAAGTCAAAGTGCAGAACTGATTCTACTCCTTGAGCCATGTCAAGAACTACTTGAAGTGAGCATTTTCTTGCCATTTTTATCGTCAAATTAGTTATTAGACATGAGAATATAGTTGGAGAACATGTTTTTAGAGTATATAACTGCTACGAAGCTTAAACCATATAGTCACTAAAAACACAGTGTAGAGTTGATTCTACTCCGTGAGCCAGGTCAAGAACACCTTGAATTGAGCATTTTCTTGCCATTCTTATGGTCAAATTAGTTATTAGACATGAGAATATTGTTGGAGAACATGTTTGCAGAGTATACAAATGCTAGGAAGCTTGCAGAGTCACTAAAAAGTTAAAGTGCAGAGCTGATTCTACTCCGTGAGCCAGGTCTAGAAATACTTGAAGTGAGCATTTCCTTGCCATTTTTATGGTCAAATTAATTATTATAAATAAGAATATGGTTGGAGAACATGTTTTCAGAGTATAAAAATACTAGGAAACTTGCGCCATATAGTCACTAAAAAGTCAAAGTACAGAGATCATTCTAATCCGTGAACCAAGAACTCGTTGAAGTGAGAATTTTCTTTCTATTTTTATGGTCAAATTTGTTATTATACATGATTATTGTTGGAGAACAATTTTTCAGAGTACATAACTACTACGAAACTTGCGCCATAGAGTCACTAAAAAATAGTACATAGTTGATTCTCCTCCGTGAGCCAAGTCAAGAACTCTTTGTAGTGAGCATTTTCTTGCCATTTTATGGTCAAATTAGTTATTAGACATGAGAGTATTGATAGAGAACATGTTTTTATAATATAAAAATGCTAGGAAGCTTGCACCATAGAGTCACTAAAAAGTCAAAGTGCAGAGCTGATTCAACTCCTTGAGCCAGGTCTAGAACTACTTGAAGTGAGCATTTTCTTTCCATTTTTATGGCCAAATTAGTTATTAGACATGAGAATATTGTTGGAGAACATATTTTCAGAGTATAAAATGCTAGGAAGCTTGCACCATAGAGTAACTAAAAAGTCAAAGTACAGAGTTGATTCTACTTCGTGAGCCAGGTCTAGAATTACTTGAAGTGAGCATTTTCTTGCCATTTTTATGGTCAAATTAGTTATTAGACATGATAATATAGTTGGAGAACATATTTTCAGAATATAAAAATGCTAGGAAGCTCGTACCATAGAGTCACTAAAAAGTCAAAGTGCAGAGATCATTCTACTCCATGAGCCAGGTCAAGAACTCCTTGAAGTGAGCATTTTCTTTCCATTTTTAAGATCAAATTAGTTATTATACATGATTATAGTTGTAGAATATATTTTTATAGTATATAACTACTACGAAGCTTACGCCATATAGTCACTAATAACACAGTGCAGAGTTAATTCTACTCCGTGAGCCAGGTCAAGAGCACCTTGAAGTGAGCATTTTCTTGCCATATTTATGGTCAAATTAATTATTGGATATTAGAATATTGTTGGAGAACATGTTTGCAGAGTATAAAAATGCTAGGAAGCTTGCAGAGTCACTAAAAAGTCAAAGTGCAGAGCTGATTCTACTCCATAAGTCAGGTCTAGAACTACTTGAAGTGAGCATTTTCTTGCCATTTTTATGGTCAAGTTAGTTATTAGACATGAGAATATAGTCAAGTAGATGTTATGATATAAAAGAAAAACCAAAGGTTACAAAGATGTTATAAATAGAGCAAGCCACAAGAGGCAAAAGCTCATTATTTAAATCTAAAGTACTCGTAATTCATATCATTGAACATGAGATGATGAACAAAATTAGGAGCCGAGTCGTGCCAATCCAGATCTCCCCCCACGTTTGATAGTGAATCTAAAACTGTATTCCCCTCTCGAAAGATATGTGATACTAAAAAATTCATAGCTGTTGTAATGTCATTGATCCTTCTCCATGTTGCCAAAAGTCTCCATGGAATCTTCGGAGATGGATCTGAAAAAGAATACACAACATACATCGAGTCTGATTCTAGCCACAATGAATTCCATCCTTTATCATGAGCAATTTCAATAGCCGTGTATGCTGCTGCCAATTCCACTTCAAAAGCGAAACCATGTCCATATCCACATGTGAAACACCCCCTAACATAGCCTCTACTGTTTCTGAAGACACCTGCACCTGATATAACTCCTGGAGCACCTGAAGCATGTCCATCAGTGTTGACTTTGATCCATCCCGGTGGTGGAGGCTGCCACCTGAGAGATATGATATGTGGAGCTTTCCTGGGTTCTCCTCGAACGCCAAAGTACTTTAGGGTTTCCAAATCCTCCACCGTGTTATACATGGTTCTAGGAGAAAGTGTGCCTGCTTCCTTAACAAATGATACGAGTATGGAGATGATACTAGAAACCCTCAACGGTTTGTGCTTCCCTTCTTCATCCAAATCCATATTCATCATTTCGTTTCTGGTGCTCCATATAATCCAGAAGTATGACACCACAGCCGCCTTCCACAGATGTAGTATCTGGGAACTTCCAGTAATGAGCATTGCTTGCAGTAACACCCCAACGAAACTCTGGTCTAGCTGAAGTTTAGTCTCAAAACCAAAACCCACCAATATGTATCGAAGTACCTGTGAGGATATTCTGCAGTGAATGAAAACATGATCAATAGTTTCAAAATCAGACTCACATAGGTAACAGCGTGATGGTCCAATAAAGCCTCTACTAGCCAAAACATCCCATGTGGTAATGACTCCTCTAATAATTTTCCAAAGTGTGATAGAACGTCGAGCTGGGATATATTGGGCCCAAATCCAAGCTCCCCAGCTTGGCATTGGAAACACCGGACGTAAATGAGCATAAACGAGCTTGGATGTAACCTCACCATACATCGAGTTTTTCCAAAGTCGGCGATCCTTAAAATTAGGAGACATATGTGTTGCAAGAATGGCGGCTACTATATGTGGATAAGCATCCGTAAATTCAACAGTAAAATGCCAGTTTCCATCATAGAGATAATCCCCAATGGTCTGCTCATAATGATGCCTATACTCCATCGGAATCCCAATCAAATCAGCAATCGATTTGCCTATCCAATTGTCAAGCCAGAACCGAGCCTTGGAGTCATAGCCAATAATCCACACCTCTTCCTCCATAAGTGATGATATATGGGGAACACAGGCTGATCGAATAGATGAAGGGATGTAAGTATCTTTCAGCTTACTCCCCTCAAACCACCTATTGTGAATAAGATCCAAAGGCGCTTTCCCACTTATAACATCCTATCACAACTTCATTAAGTAGGCCTCGTTAGCCGCCTTAATAGATCGAACCCCTAAACCCCTTTCATCTGTTGGGCAGCAGATTCGATTCCATACAACCATGAATCTATGTTGCTTGGAAATGTCCCCAGACCATATAAAATTCCTGCATGCTTTCTCAATTCTCTTGATTTGGTATCTTGGCCATTTATATATCATCATAGTGTGTACTACAGATGAAATAATCACGGATTTAACTAAACAAATTCTCCCAGCCATAGAGAGCGTGTTACCTTTCCATCTGTTGAACTTAGAGAGTATATAATCCGTTCCATCCTTAAAGTAAGCATTCTTAGGAGCCCCCCGAAAGATTGGAACTCCAAGATACTTGAAAGGCAGGGCACCCTCCGAAATAGTCAACACATCCTTGATGTGCATTCTCATCGGCTCCAAAACATACTTCCCAAAGAAAACCTTCGATTTTAGTGGATTGAAGACTTGGCCAGACACTTTAGCATATCCCACCAAAGCTCTCCTTAAACCATCAATTGAAGAAACATTTGCTTTACAAAACATGAGAATATCATCAGCATAAAACAGATAAGTGGGCAAAGAGCAAACCCTACTGCCTTTGGCCATAGATATGACTCCCTCCCTAGTAAACTTTTGAATCCAAAGACCAAGCACTTCTTCGGCTATGCAGAATAACAGAGGAGACAAAGGGTCTCCTTGGCGTACTCCCTTTCCACATCCAAAAACCCTTTCGGAGATCCATTGACTAAGATAGAAATCTTGGCAGATGATAATATAGCTTTGATTAATTCAACAAAATGTGAGGAAAAGCCCATCCTCTGTAGGACATGAATAATAAAGTCCCATCTAACAGTGTCAAATGCCTTTCTGATGTCGATCTTAAATGCAACACTGCCTGCCACTGAATTATGAAGACAGTTGAAGCTCTCTGAAGCAAGAGCAATGCAATGATGGATGCTACGGCTTGGAATAAACCCAAACTGATTAGCTCCCAATTTCCTATGAAGAATAGGTCCCAGCCTGCTTGCAATAATCTTTGTAAACACTTTAAAGAAAAAATTACATAGATTGATTGGCCTGAAGTCCTCCACCTTAATAGCTTCCTCTATCTTGGGAATGAGAACCACAAAATTACAGTTAATTCCCGAAGGAATAAACATCCGTGTGAAGAAGTATTGAACAGCAGAAACAAGATCATCTCCGATGATGTGCCAGCACTTGTGATAGAACGATCCACCAAAACCATCAGGGCCTGGTGCGCTATCAGCTGATAGGTCCATCACTGCACCTTTGATCTCCTCCAAGAGGGGCAATTGTGTTAGACTTTGATTATCATAGTCATCAACGATTCTATCTACAAAATCCAAAACTCCAAACTCATGATTGTCTGAAGGGCTGCTAAAAAGATTTTTGTAGTATTCCACCACATGCTTTTCGATATCCTCCATATTCTCAGATATTTCATCATTATTCACCATCGATGTGATACTAGCTCTTGTTTTGATAGACCTTTGACTATGATGAAAGAAGTCCGTATTACGATCACCATCCTTAAGCCAAGAAGTTCTATATTTTTTAGCATAGAACTGATGCTTCTCTAATAGTTTCAAATTAAGGGCCAAGTGAGCATTTACCTCCTCTGCAAAGAGGACTTAACTGTCTCCCATTTGATCAATTCGATTCTGTACATCCTGTAACTTATTAATTGCATCTTCGACCATATCAAATATGTTTCCAAAATCGGTTGAATTCCAATTCCTGATAGCTAGCTTCAATCGCCGAAGCTTGGCAACAAACATAGATATTGGATTGGTTGCCCGTATCTGGTCCTGCTAAAAGGTAGCAGCCATGACAAAAAAACATGTATCTTTTAGCCACTTCAACTGAAATCTAAAAGGTTTCGGGCAGTATGCAGTCCTACGACAGTTCAAGAGAATAGGGTTGTGATCCGAGGAGTGCCTGGGAAGTGCATTGGCCACAACCGAATCCCAGTTATCGATAACTCCATCAGTGAGAAGGACTCTATCAATCTTAGATGCCCGCATTACCCTTGTTGCAGCTCGACTCACCCATGTGTAACGAGCTCCATGCAAGTCAAGATCATGAAGCTCAGTAAAATCCAGAAATTCTCTAAATTCAATTGAGCTTAGATTGTCATTCCTGGTCGCATTGAGTCTTTCATGAGCACCCACCGTAGTGTTAAAATCACCCATAATGAACATAGATTGCTCCAGGTATGCATATATGTCTATCCAAAGATCCCTTCTCTTAATATACTCATTGCTAGCATGCACAAAACCACATCTATAGTCCACCCTTTCAAAAGTAAAATAAAAAATGATAATTTGAGATGAGCTAAATATTCTCCTAATGTTGGAGACATAGTGAGGGTTACAGAAAATTCGTAAATTTGGTCGGAGGTTCTCTCTATCATTACAACCAACAAAATAAAGGCGCTGACTCCGCCAATAGTGAGAAGGAATAGAAGAGAATAATACCTTAGGTTCTTCAATGGCCAACCATATCTGCTTATGGCGAAGACAAAGCTCTTTAAGAACCGCCTGGGAGTTATCATTCCCAATTCCCCTAATATTCCAAAAGAGAGCTTTCATTTCTTACGGGTTTGCTTCCCGTGCTTCGGCGGGTCCTTTTTTAAATTCATCCATGTCTTTGAGGCAGATGTAGTCATGTTCTTAGTCTTTGTATTCGTTGCCTCTACGTGCTTGACCCCTAGAGTTTGCGACCTGGTAACAGGTGCCTCCAGTCTCACAAATTTTGAAGCGATTGTCTCTTTAGTAGAAGACCCCGTAGTAATAGTCATCTCAGTTCCCAATGGGCTAGCAATCGTGACAGGCACTGGCTCTTCCTCCCTAATCACCAGCGCAAGCTCAGTAGATTCTGCATTATCATCCATGCCACTATCATCAAACGCCTCATGTTCTGATCTTTTCTCTATATCACTGAGTACATTATCATCCTCTGAAACCCCGTTGTGTTGATCCTCAATTCCAGGTTCTTTCTCAGCTTCATGAACCTCTTCGCCCTCAGCCAGTAGAGCTTGAAAGGAGTTCGACACTTCCACTGGCTTCTGGGTTTGATCTTTCTTAGTCCAGGCTTTCTTTGGAGTGTTAAAGCCAGTAGGTTCTTTATTGGAATTCTGGGTATCCTTGGCTCTTTTTCTGGCCTCCTTTCGCTTCTCTTTTTTCAGGCATGCTCCTATACCATGTCCCAGAATATGACAGGATGTGCAATACTCTGGGATATTTTCATATCCAAAAGATATTCGAATAATTGATTCTGAGGTATCAATATTCATAGACTCTGGAAGTGTCTCTAAGATATCAGCTTCCACTAGGGCCCTGGCAAAAAACCCTGTGGAGCCATCCAGCGATCTATCGTCAATTCGGATGGGTACCCCCACTGCCGTTGCAATATTCTTTATGACTTCTTCATGCCATAAATCCATAGGAAGATCATATATCCTAACCCAAATAGACACCAACGACGATTTAATTTTGTAGGGATTAAACGTCAGTGTCCATTGTTGAACATGAAGCTGAATGCTGCAGTCCTCAAAGAATCTTTTCTTCAGTATATATACCTTAATATTATCATCAGGTATAAGCAGTGTGTGTAAATCCATGTCCAATATGAATTGCCAACACATCTGTTAGTGAGAAAACCCGACGAAATAAAGCCTCAATCTCCATCTGAACTAGTGGTTTTGATCCTTTGGGATTAAGAACCCTAACAATAACAAATTGCGAAAAAAGCTTTTTACGACTCTCATAAAAATCATTAGAGATTGATAGAGTAGGGATATTACCTGTTTTATCAATTGGCCTCACCACGGGACCGGGGAAAGGCCATTTGCATATGGCCGATTTGGCTAGCGAAATAGGGTTGACATCTTTGCCAACCTTCGCTGCATAAGTCCAATCCACAGTATATCCATGCGATTGATGTTCGGGCGGGTCACCCCGTGATGTAGGGTTCTTTTCGCTAGGGTTTGCATGTGAATTGTTCTGCAAGTTAGGGTTTGATTGCTGTACCCTCGGAGCAGATCGCTCAGGGGATTTTACCATTGTAGGGCGTGAGCCAATATTAATCATGTCGGAGCCATCACTAGGCGACATCTGTCGGCCAGCGTACTCTCGATTGCGGTGCAGCAGTGCATCAAACCATGGATTGGAGGAGAAGGAAGTCTGTCCAGCAATCTGGTCAGACGAGAGGGGGGAAGGAGGATTACCCTCGACGGGGAGGCGCCCCTCCATGGAAGCGCGACGATGAACGGGATTAGGAAGAAGAATTTTTTGAGAGAAGGGAGAGAAAAAATTCTAGAGAGAGAAACATCTTTTTTTAGACATGAGAATATAGTTGGAGAACATGTTTTCCGAGTATAAAAATGCTAGAAAGCTTGCGCCATAGAGTCACTAAAAAGACAAAGTGCAGAGCTGATTCTACTCCGTGAGCAATTATCTTGCCGTTTTATGGTCAAATTAGCTATTAGACAAGAGAATATTGTTGGAGAACATGTTATCAGAGTATAAAAATGCTAGAAAGCTTGCACCATAGAGTCACTAAAAAGTCAAAGTGCAGAGCTGATTCTACTCCTTGAGCCATGTCAAGAACTACTTGAAGTGAGCATTTTCTTGCCATTTTTATCGTCAAATTAGTTATTAGACATGAAAATATAGTAGGAGAACATGTTTTTAGAGTATATAACTGCTACGAAGCTTACGCCATATAGTCACTAAAAACACAGTGTAGAGTTGATTCTACTCCGTGAGCCAGGTCAAGAACACCTTGAATTGAGCATTTTCTTGCCATTTTTATGGTCAAATTAGTATTAGACATGAGAATATTGTTGGAGAACATGTTTGCAGAGTATAAAAATGCTAGGAAGCTTGCAGAGTCACTAAAAACTTAAAGTGCAGAGCTGATTCTACTCCGTGAGCCAGGTCTAGAACTACTTGAAGTGAGAATTTCCTTGCCATTTTTATGGTCAAATTATTTATTAAACATGAGAATATAGTTGGAGAACATATTTTCAGAGTAAAAAAATGCTAGGAAGCTTGCACAATAGAGTCTCTAAAAAGACAAAGTGCAGAGCTGATTCTACTCCGTGAGCCATTTTCTTGCCATTTTTATGATCAAATTAGCTATTAGACATGAGAATATTGTTGGAGAACATGTTTTCAGAGTATAAAAATGCTAGGAAGTTTGCACCATAGAGTCACTAAAAAGTCAAAGTACAGAGCTGATTCTACTCCTTGAGCTAGGTCAAGAACTACTTGAAGTGAGCATCTTCTAGCCATTTTTATCGTCAAATTAGTTATTAGACATGAGAATATAGTTGGAGAACTTGTTTTTAGAGTATATAACTGCTACAAAGCCTACGCCATATAGTCACTAAAAATAAGTGCATAGTTGATTCTACTCCATGAGTCAGGTCAAGAACACCTTGAACTGAGCATTTTCTTGTCATTTTTATGGTCAAATTAGTTATTAGACATGAGAATATTATTGGAGAACATGTTTGCAGAGTATAAAAATGATAGGAACCTTGCAGAGTCACTAAAAAGTCAAAGTGCAGAGCTGATTCTACTCCGTGAGCCAGGTCTAGAACTACTTGAAGTGAGCATTTTCTTGCCATTTTTATAGTCAAATTAGTTATTAGACATGAGAATATTGTTGGAGAACATGTTTTCAGAGTATAAAAATGCTAGAAAGTTTGCACCATAGAGTCACTAAAAAGTCAAAGTGCAGAACTGATTCTACTCCTTGAGCCAGGTCAAGAACTACTTGAAGTGAGCATTTTCTTGCCATTTTTATCATCAAATTAGTTATTAACATGAGAATATAGTTGGAGAATATATTTTTAGAGTATATAACTGCTACGAAGCATACGCCATATAGTCACTAAAAATAAGTGCAGAGTTGATTCTACTCCATGAGCCAGGCCAAGAAAACCTTGAAGTGAACATTTTCTTGCCATTTTTATGGTCAAATTAGTTATTAGACATGAGAATATTGTTGGAGAACATGTTTGCACAGTATAAAAATGCTATGAAGCTTGCAGAGTCACTAAAAAAGTCAAAGTACAGAGCTGATTCTACTCCGTGAGCCAGGTCTTGAACTACTTGAAGTGAGCATTTTCTTGCCATTTTTATGGTCAAATTAATTATTAGACATGAGAATATAGTTGGAGAACATATTTTCAGAGTATAAAAATGCTAGGAAGCTTGCGCCATAGAGTCACTAAAAAGACAAAGTACAGAGTTGATTCTACTCCGTGAGCCATTTTCTTGCCATTTTTATGGTCAAAGCAGCTATTAGACATGAGAATATTGTTGTAGAACATGTTTTCAGAGTATAAAAATGCTAGGAAGCTTGCACCATAGAGTCACTAAAAAGTCAAAGTGCAGAGCTGATTCTACTCCTTGAGCTAGGTCAATAACTACTTGAAGTGAGCATTTTTTAGCCATTTTTATTGTCAAATTAGTTATTAGACATGAGAATATAGTTGGAAAACATATTTTGAGAGTATCAAAATGCTAGGAAGCTTGCGCTATAGAGTCACTAAAAAGTTAAAGCGTAGAGCTGATTCTACTCCGTGAGCCAGGTCAAGAAGTCTTTGAAGTCAGCATTTTATTTCCTTTTTTATTGAAAATTTAGTATTTAGACTTGCTAATATTTTTGGATAACATATTTTTACAGTATATAACTGCTACGAAGCTTGCACCATAGAGCCACTAAAAACTCACTGTTCAGAGCTGATTCTACTCTGTGAGCCAGGTCAAGAACTCCTTGAAGTGAGCATTTTCTTGCCATTTTTATGGTCAAATTAGTTATTATACATAAGAATACAGTTGGAGAACTTTTTTCCAAGTATAAAAATACTAGGAAACTTGCGCCATAGAGTCACTAAAAAGTTAAAGTATAGAGATCATTCTACTCCGTGAGCCAAGAACTCCTTGAAGTGAGCATTTTCTTTCCATTTTTATGGTCAAATTAGTTATTTCACATGATTATAGTTGGAGAACAAGTTTTTAGAGTACATAACTGCTACAAAGCTTGCGCTATAGAGTCACTAAAAAAACAGTGCATAGTTAATTCTACTTCGTGAGCCAGGTCAAGAACTCTTTGAAGTGAGCATTTTATTACCATTTCTATAGTCAAATTAGTTATTAGACTTGAGATTATTATTGGAGAACATGTTTGTATAGTATAAAAATGCTAGGAAGGTTGCACCATAGAGTAACTCTAAAGTCAAAGTGCAGAGCTGATTCTACTCCGTGAGCCAAGTCTAGAACTACTTGAAGTGAGCATTTTCTTGCCATTTTTATGGTCAAATTAGTTATTAGACCTGAGAATATATTTGGAGAATATGTTTTCAGAGTATAAAAATGCTAGGAAGCTTGCGCCATAGAGTCACTAAAAAGACAAAGTGCAGAGCTGATTCTACTCCGTAAGCTATTTTCTTGCCATTTTTATGGTCAAATTAGCTATTAGACATGAGAATATTGTTGGAGAACATGTTTTCAGAGTATAAAAATGCTAGGAAGCTTGCACCATAGAGTCACTTAAAAGTCAAAGTGCAGAGCTGATTCTACCCCGTGAGCCAGGTCAAGAAGTCCTTGAAGTGAGCATTTTAATTCCTTTTTTATGGACAAATTAGTTATTAGACTTGCTAATATTTTTTGATAACATGTTTTTTGATTATATAACTGCTACGAAGCTTGCACCATAGAGTCACTAAAAACTCACATTGCAGAGCTTATTCTACTCTGCGAGCCAGGTCAAGAACTCCTTGTAGTGAGCATTTTCTTGCCATTTTAATGGTCAAATTAGTTATTATACATTAGAATATAGTCAAATAGATGATATTATAAAAAGGAAAATAAAAGAGTACAGAAGTAAAAGAATTTGAAAAAATGATCCGAAAGTGATCATTGAAAAAGCCAAATAGGTGGCTTTAAAAAGAGAACCAAAACAGGTGGCCTCTAAAAGTAAAGAGTATGCAGCCTAAGACTAGTAATTCATCTGTCCAAAACATGCTGCAAGAAGGTGGCCTGATAATGGCCTAAACATCCATCGAATGGACCGTAAAGGATGCTATCCGGGAGGCAGATGATGTCAACAATTCGGGACCTCTAAAGGATAACACGTATGCATTCAGCAGGCTGAATAACCAAAATATCCGAGCAGTGCTAGTAATCAAACTAAATCTAACAAACCACACCAAATACCAGCCACAACAAGGAGTTTACGCAGGAAATAAAGATGTTGTCCAAGAAATACTAAGTGTACACCAACGAACCCATATGAACAACAAATATGAACAAGAAAAAGGTTCTTTCTAAGCATAATCTAAATCAAGATTTAAAGTTCCATTTTCATAACAAAGAACAGGGGTGATTGAGGCAACCCCTTTGAAAAGAAATCCAGTGCAGCAGTTGATACAATAATTCTAGCAATCCAAAACGAATAACAACTGCACCATGGAGTAAGAAGAAGGATGAATAGAGGCGCAATGTAAGCAAAAGCAAGTGCTCTTTTACCTCCAATCCAACCAAGAGAAATCCGTAAGAACCATAAGCAGTGGCGCATCCGGAAGCTGGGCTAGGAAGCTGTAAATCAGTTGCCTCATTAAACAAAACTCCAAGAAATCCAGAAGCAACTAATAATTCCAAGAAGCAATAACAATCGCCCAAACAGCAGGCTTGAGATTGAATGTTTTGAGGCTGCTTGGGGTTGCTGATATGAGGAGGCCCATCAGAATAGACAGCGCCCAGAATTAAATCCACTACCGGAGAAGTAGGGATCGAAGAAGGGTCGGAAGAGAAGGAGCCCTAGGCGCTGACTCTATCAGAGTCCCAATCGGGATCGATTGAGGACAGCCGCAGATGTCGCAAGATAGTGACAGGGGGCTCATATCTGAAAAGGTCTGCGTCGATTGCAGTGCCGTCACAAGATTTAGATGATTACAACTGGCTACCTGTGTCGACGTCAACCATGGAAGAAGCGGAGGGACCCAGCGTGACCCTCTGCGTGATTGAAAAAAGCGGTAGAGTACCAACCGCAAGGGAGATTGATACGAGTCAATCCCAAAACAAATATCATGAGGAGGCAGGGGAAGACCGATCTACAATAACAAGGGTCACTGGGAAAGGAACTCTTGTTCGTCGGATTCACAGCAGCAAAGCGGTGAAAAGAATACGGCGGCGCAAGGGGCCTGGATTTGACGCAAGCCCTAGGGACTCTGATTGGGGGCATCGCGTTGGGGCAGGACAGGGAAATCGAACAAGGAATCGGACCTTTCCTGAAATTCGCTTCAGCACAACAGCGCATCTATCGATGGACAAAAAATTGCACAAAGCGATGTCAACCGGCGGCCAGGAGTGGCCATGACGGCGGCGACAGATTTGACATGAGAAGCCAGCAATAAAACATTGGTGTGAATTGGTGAATTTGAGGAGGGACCAAACTAGGGTCAAAGGCCCGCTGGTGAAGGAGATAAAACCAAATCCCCAAATCGAAAAGGATAACAATGATGTGAGAAAAAGAATGAGGACTTGGCCATAGAAAAAATAAAACGATGATTGACGGTGGTCAAATTAGGGTATCCGGGAGGGGGAGAAAAAGATAGAGAGAAAAACCCGCTCCCCCTCCCGGATTTTATACATTAGAATATAGTTGGAGAACATGTTTTCAAAGTGTAAAAATACTAGGAAGCTTGCGCCATAGAGTCACTAAAAAGTCAAAGTGCAGAGATCATTCTACTCCGTGAGTCAAGAACTCCTTGAAGTGAGCATTTTCTTTCCATTTTTATGGTCAAATTAGTTATTATACATGATTATAATTGGAGAACATATTTTTAGAGTACATAACTGCTATGAAGCTTGCGCCATAGAGTCACTAAAAATACAGTGCATAGTTGATTCTACTCCGTGAGCCTGTCAAGAACTCTTTGAAGTGAGCATTTTCTTGATATTTTTATGGTCAAATTAGTTATTAGACATGAGAATATTGTTGGAGAACTTGTTTGTAGAGTATAAAAATGCTAGAAAGCTTGCCCCTTAGAGTCACTAAAAAGTCAAAGTGCAGAGCTGATTCTACTCCATGAGTCAGGTCTAGAACTACTTGAAGTGATCATTTTCTTGCCATTTTTATGGTCAAATTAGTTATTAGATATGAGAATATTGTTGGAGAACATGTTTTCAGAGTATAAAAATTCTAGGAAGCTTCCAACATAAAGTCACTAAAAAGTCAAAGTGTAGAGTTGATTCTACTTCTTGAGCCAGGTCTAGAACTACTTGAAGTGAGCATTTTCTTGCCATTTTTATGGTCAAATTAGTTATTAGACCTGAGAATATATTTGGAGAACATGTTTTCAGAGTATAAAAATGCTAGGAAGTTTGCGCCATAGAGTCACTAAAAAAATAAAGTGCAGAGCTGATTCTACTCCGTGAGCTATTTTCTTGACATTTTCATGGTCAAATTAGCTATTAGACTTGAGAATATTATTGGAGAACATGTTTTCAGAGTATAAAAATGCTAGGAAGCTTGCACCATAGAGTCACTAAAAAGTCAAAGTGCAGAGCTGATTCTACTCCTTGAGCCAGGTCTAGAACTACTTGAAGTGAGCATTTTCTTGCAATTTTTATCGTCAAATTAGTTATTAGACATGAGAATATAGTTGGAGAACATATTTTCAGAGTATCAAAATGCTAGGAAGCTTGCGCCATATTGTCACTAAAAATAAGTGCAGAGTTGATTCTACTCCATGAGCCAGGTCAAGAACACCTTGAATTGAGCATTTTCTTGCCATTTTTATGGTCAAATTAGTTATTAGACATGAGAATATTGTTGGAGAACATGTTTGCAGAGTATAAAAATGCTAGGAAGCTTGCAGAGTCACTAAAAAGTCAAAGTGCAGAGCGGATTCTACTCCGTGAGTCAGGTCTAGAACTACTTGAAGTGAGCATTTTCTTGCCATTTTTATGGTCAAGTTAGTTATTAGGCATGAGAATATAGTTGGAGAACATGTTTTTCGAGTATAAAAATGCTAGAAAGCTTGCGCCATAGAGTCACTAAAAAGACAAAGTGTAGAGCTGATTCTACTCCGTGAGCCATTATCTTGCCGTTTTAAGGTCAAATTAGCTATTAGACAAGAGAATATTGTTGGAGAACATGTTATCAGAGTATAAAAATGCTAGGAAGCTTGCACCATAGTCACTAAAAAGTCAAAGTGCAGAGCTGATTCTACTCCTTGAGCCATGTCAAGAACTACTTGAAGTGAACATTTTCTTGTCATTTTTATCATCAAATTAGTTATTAGACATGAGAATATAGTTGGAGAACATGTTTTTAGAGTATATAACTGCTACGAAGCTTACGCCATATAGTCACTAAAAACACAGTGTAGAGTTGATTCTACTCCGTGAGCCAGGTCAAGAACACCTTGAATTGACCATTTTCTTGCCATTTTTATGGTCAAATTAGTTATTAGACATAAGAATATTGTTGGAGAACATGTTTGCAGAGTATAAAAATGCTAGGAATCTTGCAGAGTCACTAAAAATTCAAAGTGCAGAGCTGATTCTACTCCGTGAGCCAGGTCTAGAACTACTTGAAGTGAGCATTTTCTTGCCATTTTTATGGTCAAATTAGTTATTAGACATGAGAATATAGTTGAAGAACATGTTTTCAGAGTATAAAAATGCTAGAAAGCTTGGGCCATAGAGTCTCTAAAAAGACAAAAAGCAGAGCTGATTCTACTCCGTGAGACATTTTCTTGCCACTTTTATGGTCAATTTAGCTATTAGACATGATAATATTGTTGGAGAACATATTTTCAGAGTATAAAAATGCTAGAAAGCTTGCACCATAGAGTCACTAAAAAGTCAAAGTGCAGAGCTGATTCTACTCCTTGAGCCAGGTCTAGAACTACTTGAAGTGAGCATTTTCTTGCCATTTTTATCGTCAAATTAGTTATTAGACATGAGAATATAGTTGGAGAACATATTTTCAGAGTATCAAAATGCTAGGAAGCTTGCGCCATATAGTCACTAAAAATAAGTGCAGAGTTGATTCTACTCCATGAGTCAGGTCAAGAACACCTTGAAGTGAGCATTTTCTTGCCATTTTTATGGTCAAATTAGTTATTAGACATGAGAATATTGTTGGAGAACATGTTTGCAGAGTATAAAAATGCTAGGAAGCTTGCAGAGTCACTAAAAAGTCAAAGTGCATAGCTGATTCTACTCCGTGAGCCAGGTGTAGAACTACTTGAAGTGAGCATTTTCTTGCCATTTTTATGGTCAAGTTAGTTATTAGGCATGAGAATATAGTTGGAGAACATGTTTTTCGAGTATAAAAATACTAGAAAGCTTGCGCCATAGAGTTACTAAAAAGACAAAGTGTAGAGCTGATTCTACTCCGTGAGCCATTATCTTGCCGTTTTACGGTCAAATTAGCTATTAGACAAGAGAATATTATTGGAGAACATGTTATCAGAGTATAAAGGTGCTAGGAAGCTTGCACCATAGTCACTAAAAAGTCAAAGTGCAGAGCTGATTCTACTCCTTGAGCCATGTCAAGAACTACTTGAAGTGAACATTTTCTTGTCATTTTTATCATCAAATTAGTTATTAGACATGCGAATATAGTTGGAGAACATGTTTTTAGAGTATATAACTGCTACGAAGCTTACGCCATATAGTCACTAAAAACACAGTGTAGAGTTGATTCTACTCCGTGAGCCAGGTCAAGAACACCTTGAATTTACCATTTTCTTGCCATTTTTATGGTCAAATTAGTTATTAGACATGAGAATATTGTTGGAGAACATGTTTGCAGAGTATAAAAATGCTAGGAATCTTGCAGAGTCACTAAAAAGTCAAAGTGCAGAGCTGATTCTACTCCGTGAGCTAGGTCTAGAACTACTTGAAGTGAGCATTTTCTTGCCATTTTTATGGTCAAATTAGTTATTAGACATGAGAATATAGTTGGAGAACATGTTTTCAGAGTATAAAATTCTAGGAAGCTTGGGCCATAGAGTCTCTAAAAAGACAAAAAGCAGAGCTGATTCTACTCCGTGAGACATTTTCTTGCCATTTTTATGGTCAATTTAGCTATTAGACATGATAATATTGTTGGAAAACATATTTTCAGAGTATAAAAATGCTAGAAAGTTTGCACCATAGAGTCACTAAAAAGTCAAAGTGCAGAGCTGATTCTACCCCTTGAGCCAGGTCAAGAACTACTTGAAGTGAGCATTTTCTTGCCATTTTTATGGTCAAATTAGTTATTAACATGAGAATATAGTTGGAGAATATATTTTTAGAGTATATAACTGCTACAAAGCATACGCCATATAGTCACTAAAAATAAGTGCAGAGTTGATTCTACTCCATGAGTCAGGTCAAGAACACCTTGAAGTGAGCATTTTCTTGCCATTTTTATGGTCAAATTAGTTATTAGACATGAGAATATTGTTGGAGAACATGTTTGCAGGATATAAAAATGCTATGAAGCTTGCAGAGTCACTAAAAAGTCAAAGTGCATAGCTGATTCTACTCCGTGAGCCAGGTGTAGAACTACTTGAAGTGAGAATTTTCTTGCCATTTTTATGGTCAAATTAGTTATTAGACATGAGAATATAGTCAAATAGATGTTGTGATATAAAAGAAAAACCAAAGGTTACAAAGATGTTATAAATAGAGCAAGCCACAAGAGGCAAAAGCTCATTATTTAAATCTAAAGTACTCGTAATTCATATTATTGAACATGAGATGATGAACAAAATTAGAAGCCGAGTCGTGCCATTCCAGATCTCCCCCCATGTTTGATAGTGAATCTGCAACTGTATTCCCCTCTCGAAAGATATGTGATACTCGAAAATTCATAGCTGTTGTAATGTCCTTGATCCTTCTCCATGTTGCCAAAAGTCTCCATGGAATCTTCGGAGATGGATCTGAAAAAGAATACACAACATACGTCGAGTCTGATTCTAGCCACAATGAATTCCATCCTTTATCATGAGCAATTTCAATATCCGTGTATGCTGCTGCCAATTCTGCTTCAAAAGCGAAACCATGTCCATATCCACATGTGAAACACCCCCTAGCAAAGCCTCTACTGTTTCTGAAGACACCTGCACCTGATATAACTCCTGGAGCACCTGAAGCATGTCCATCAGTGTTGACTTTGATCCATCCCGGTGGTGGAGGCTGCCACCAGAGAGATATGATGTGTGGAGCTTTCCTGGGTGCTCCTCGAATGCCAAAGTACTTTAGGGTTTCCAAATCCTTCACCGTGTTATACATGGTGCCAGGAGAAAGTGTGCCTGCATCCTTAACAAATGATACGAGTATGGAGATGATACTAGAAACCCTCAACGGTTTGTGCTTCCCTTCTTCATCCAAATCCATACTCATCATTTCGTTTCTGGTGCTCCATATAATCCAGAAGTATGACACCACAGCCGCCTTCCACAGATGTAGTATCTGGGAACTTCCAGTGATGAGCATTGCTTGCAGTAACACCCCAACGAAACTCTGGTCTAAAGAAATGTTAGGAAGCTTGCGCCATATAGTCACTAAAAAGACAAAGTGCAGAGTTGATTCTACTCCGTGAGCCATTTTCTTGCCATTTTTATGGTTAAATCAGCTATTAGACATGAGAATATTGTCGGAGAATATGTTTTCAGAGCATAAAAATGCTAAGAAGCTTGCACCATAGAGTCACTAAAAAGTCAAAGTGCAGAGCTTATTCTACTCCTTGAGCCAGGTCAAGAACTACTTGAAGTGAGCATTTTCTTGTCATTTTTATTGTCAAATTAGTTATTAGACATGAGAATATAGTTGGAAAACATATTTTCAGAGTATCAAAATGCTAGAAAGCTTGTGCCATAGAGTCACTAAAAAGTTAAAGCGTAGAGCTGATTCTACTCCGTGAGCCAGGTCAAGAAGTCCTTGAAGTCAGCATTTTATTTCCTTTTTTATTAAAAAATTAGTTATTAGACTTACTAATATTTTTGGATAACATATTTTTACAGTATATAACTGCTACGAAGCTTGCACCATAGAGCCACTAAAAACTCACAGTTCAGAGCGGATTCTACTCTGTGAGCCAGGTCAAGAACTCCTTGAAGTGAGCATTTTCTTGCCATTTTTATGGTCAAATTAGTTATTATATATAAGAATATGGTTGGAGAATTTTTTTCCGAGTATAAAAATACTAGGAAGCTTGCGCCATAGAGTCACTAAAAAGTCAAAGTACAGAGATCATTCTACTCCGTGAGCCAAGAACTCCTTGAAGTGAGCATTTTCTTTCCATTTTTATGGTCAAATTAGTTATTTCACATGATTATAGTTGGAGAACAAGTTTTCAGAGTACATAACTGCTACAAAGCTTGCGCCATAGAGTCACTAAAAAAACAGTGCATAGTTAATTCTGCTTCGTGAGCCAGGTCAAGAACTCTTTGAAGTGAGCATTTTCTTACCATTTCTATGGTCAAATTAGTTATTAGACATGAGAATATTGTTGGAGAACATGTTTGTATAGTATAAAAATGCTAGAAAGCTTGCCCCATAGAGTCACTAAAAAGTCAAAGTGAAGAGTTGATTCTACTTCATTAGCCAGGTCTAAAACTACTTGAAGTGATCATTTTCTTGCCATTTTTATGGTATTAGATATGAGAATATTGTTGTAGAACATGTTTTCAGAGTATAAAAATTCTAGGAAGCTTCCACCATAGAGTCACTAAAAAGTCAAAGTGCAGAGTTGATTCTACTTCTTGAGCCAGGTCTAGAACTACTTAAAGTGAGCATTTTCTTGCCATTTTTATCGTCAAATTAGTTATTAGACATGAGAATATAATTGGAGAACATATTTTCAGAGTATCAAAATGCTAGGAAGCTTGCGCCATAGAGTCACTAAAAAGTCAAAGTGCAGAGCTGATTATACCCCGTGAGCCAGGTCAAGAAGTCCTTGAAGTGAGAATTTTAATTCCTTTTTTATGGACAAATTAGTTATTAGACTTGCTTATATTTTTTTATAACATGTTTTTAGATTATATAACTACTACGAAGCTTGCACCATAGAGTCACTAAAAACTCACATTGCAGAGCTTATTCTACTCTGTGAGTCTGGTCAAGAACTCCTTGAAGTGAGCATTTTCTTGCCATTTTTATGGACAAATTAATTATTATACATTAGAATATAGTTGGAGAACATGTTTTCAAAGTATAAAAATACTAGGAAGCTTTTGCTATAGAGTCACTAAAAAGTCAAAGTACAGAGATCATTCTACTCCGTGAGTCAAGAACTCCTTGAAGTGAGCATTTTCTTTTCATTTTTATGGTCAAATTAGTTATTATACATGATTATAGTTGGAGAACATATTTTTAGAGTACATAACTGCTATGAAGCTTGCGCCATAGAGTCACTAAAAATACAGTGCATAGTTGATTCTACTCCGTGAGCCAGTCAAGAACTCTTTGAAGTGAGAATTTTGTTGATATTTTTATGGTCAAATTAGTTATTAGACATGGGAATATTGTTGGAGAACTTGTTTGTAGAGTATAAAAATACTAGAAAGCTTGCCCCATAGAGTCACTAAAAAGTCAAAGTGCAGAGCTGATTCTACTCCATGAGCCAGGTCTAAAACTACTTGAAGTGATTATTTTCTTGCCATATTTATGGTCAAATTAGTTATTAGATACGAGAATATTGTTGGAGAACATGTTTTCAGAGTATAAAAATTCTAGGAAGCTTCCACCATAGAGTCACTAAAAAGTCAAAGTGCAGAGTTGATTCTACTTCTTGAGCCAGGTCTAGAACTACTTGAAGTGAGCATTTTCTTGCCATTTTTATGGTCAAATTAGTTATTAGACATGAGAATATAGTTGGATAACATATTTTCAGAGTATAAAAATGCTAGGAAGCTTGTACCATAGAGTCACTAAAAAGTCAAAATGCAGAGATCATTCTACTCCGTGAGCCAGGTCAAGAACTCCTTGAAGTGAGCATTTTCTTTCCATTTTTATGGTCAAATTAGTTATTATACATGATTATAGTTGGAGAAAATATTTTTAGAGTATATAACTGCAACAAAGCTTACGCCATATAGTCACTAAAAACACAGTGCATAGTTGATTCTACTCCGTGAGCCATGTCATGAACACCTTGAAGTGAGCATTTTCTTGCTATTTTTATTGTCAAATTAGTTATTAGAAATGAGAATATTGTTGGAGAAAATGTTTGAAGAGTATAAAAATGCTAGGAAGCTTGCAGAGTCACTAAAAAGTCAAAGTGCAGAGTTGATTCTAATCCGTGAGCCAGGTCTAGAACTACTTTAAGTGAGCATTTTCTTACCATTTTTATGGTCAAATTAATTATTAGACATGATAATATAGTTGTACAACATATTTTCAGAGTATAAAAATGCTAGGAAGCTTGCGCCATAGAGTCACTAAAAAGACAAAGTCTAGAGCTAATTCTACTCCGTGAGCCATTTTCTTGCCATTTTATGGTCAAATTAGCTATTAGACATAAGAATATTGTTGGAGAACATGTTTTTAGAGTATAAAAATGCTAGGAAGCTTGCACTATAGAGTCACTAAAAAGTCAAAGTGCAGAGCTGGTTCTACTCCTTGAGCCAGGTCTAGAACTACTTGAAGTGAGCATTTTCTTGCCATTTTTATCGTCAAATTAGTTATTAGACATGAGAATATAGTTGGAGAATATATTTTCAGAGTATCAAAATGCTAGGAAGCTTGCGCCATAGAGTCACTAAAAAGTCAAAGTGCAGAGCTGATTATACTCCGTGAGCCAAGTCCAGAAGTCCTTGAAGTGAGCATTTTATTTCCTTTTTTATGGGCAAATTTGTTATTAGACTTGCTAATATTTTTGGATAACATATTTTTAGAGTATATAACTGCTACGAAACTTGCACCATAGAGTCACTAAAAACTCACAGTGCAGAGCTGATCTACTCTGTGAACCAGGTCAATAACTCCTTGAAGTGAGCATTTTCTTGCCATTTCTATGGTCAAATTAGTTATTATATATAAGAATATGGTTGGAGAATTTTTTTCCGAGTATAAAAATACTAGGAAGCTTGCGCCATAGAGTCACTAAAAAGTCAAAGTACAGAGATCATTCTACTCCGTGAGCCAAGAACTCCTTGAAGTGAGCATTTTCTTTCCATTTTTATGGTCAAATTAGTTATTTCAAATGATTATAGTTGGAGAACAAGTTTTCAGAGTACATAACTGCTACAAAGCTTGCGCCATAGAGTCACTAAAAAAACAGTGCATAGTTAATTTTGCTTCGTGAGCCAGGTCAAGAACTCTTTGAAGTGAGCATTTTCTTACCATTTCTATGGTCAAATTAGTTATTAGACATGAGAATATTGTTGGAGAACATGTTTGTATAGTATAAAAATGCTAGAAAGCTTGCCCCATAGAGTCACTAAAAAGTCAAAGTGCAGAGCTGATTCTACTTCATTAGCCAGGTCTAAAACTACTTGAAGTGATCATTTTCTTGCCATTTTTATGGTATTAGATATGAGAATATTGTTGTAGAACATGTTTTCAGAGTATAAAAATTCTAGGAAGCTTCCACCATAGAGTCACTAAAAAGTCAAAGTGCAGAGTTGATTCTACTTCTTGAGCCAGGTCTAGAACTACTTAAAGTGAGCATTTTCTTGCCATTTTTATCGTCAAATTAGTTATTAGACATGAGAATATAATTGGAGAACATATTTTCAGAGTATCAAAATGCTAGGAAGCTTGCGCCATAGAATCACTAAAAAGTCAAAGTGCAGAGCTGATTCTACCCCGTGAGCCAGGTCAAGAAGTCCTTGAAGTGAGCATTTTAATTCCTTTTTTATGGACAAATTAGTTATTAGACTTGCTTATATTTTTTGATAACATGTTTTTAGATTATATAACTGCTACGAAGCTTGCACCATAGAGTCACTAAAAACTCACATTGCAGAGCTTATTCTAATCTTTGAGTCAGGTCAAGAACTCCTTGAAGTGAGCATTTTCTTGCCATTTTTATGGACAAATTAATTATTATACATTAGAATATAGTTGGAGAACATGTTTTCAAAGTATAAAAATACTAGGAAGCTTTTGCAATAGAGTCACTAAAAAGTCAAAGTACAGAGATCATTCTACTCCGTGAGTCAAGAACTCCTTGAAGTGAGCATTTTCTTTTCATTTTTATGGTCAAATTAGTTATTATACATGATTATAGTTGGAGAACATATTTTTAGAGTACATAACTGCTATGAAGCTTGCGCCTTAGAGACACTAAAAATACAGTGCATAGTTGATTCTACTCCATGAGCCAGTCAAGAACTCTTTGAAGTGAGAATTTTGTTGATATTTTTATGGTCAAATTAGTTATTAGACATGAGAATATTGTTGGAGAACTTGTTTGTAGAGTATAAAAATACTAGAAAGCTTGCCTCATAGAGTCACTAAAAAGTCAAAGTGCAGAGCTGATTCTACTCCATGAGTCAGGTCTAAAACTACTTGAAGTGATTATTTTCTTGTCATATTTATGGTCAAATTAGTTATTAGATATGAGAATATTGTTGGAGAACATGTTTTCAGAGTATAAAAATTCTAGGAAGCTTCCACCATAGAGTCACTAAAAAGTCAAAGTGCAGAGTTGATTCTACTTCTTGAGCCAGGTCTAGAACTACTTGAAGTGAGCATTTTCTTGCTATTTTTATGGTCAAATTAGTTATTAGACATGAGAATATAGTTGGAGAACATATTTTCAGAGTATAAAAATGCTAGGAAGCTTGTACCATAGAGTCACTAAAAAGTCAAAATGCAGAGATCATTCTACTCCGTGAGCCAGGTCAAGAACTCCTTGAAGTGAGCATTTTCTTTCCATTTTTAAGGTCAAATTAGTTATTATACATGATTATAGTTGGAGAAAATATTTTTAGAGTATATAACTGCTACAAAGCTTACACCATATAGTCACTAAAAACACAGTGCATAGTTGATTCTACTCCGTGAGCCAGGTCATGAACACCTTGAAGTGAGCATTTTCTTGCTATTTTTATTGTCAAATTAGTTATTAGAAATTAGAATATTGTTGGAGAACATGTTTGAAGAGTATAAAAATGATAGGAAGCTTGCAGAGTCACTAAAAAGTCAAAGTGCAGAGTTGATTCTAATCCGTGAGCCATGTCTAGAACTACTTTAAGTGAGCATTTTCTTGCCATTTTTATGGTCAAATTAATTATTAGACATGATAATATAGTTGTACAACATATTTTCAGAGTATAAAAATGCTAGGAAGCTTGCGCCATAGAGTCACTAAAAAGACAAAGTCTAGAGCTAATTATACTCCGTGAGCCATTTTCTTGCCATTTTTATGGTCAAATTAGCTATTAGGCATAAGAATATTGTTGGAGAACATGTTTTTAGAGTATAAAAATGCTAGGAAGCTTGCACTATAGAGTCACTAAAAAGTTAAAGTGCAGAGCTGGTTCTACTCCTTGAGCCAGGTCTAGAACTACTTGAAGTGAGCATTTTCTTGCCATTTTTATCGTCAAATTAGTTATTAGACATGAGAATATAGTTGGAGAATATATTTTCAGAGTATCAAAATGCTAGGAAGCTTGCGCCATAGAGTCACTAAAAAGTCACAGTGCAGAGCTGATTCTACTCTGTGAACCAGGTCAAGAACTCCTTGAATTGAGCATTTTCTTGCCATTTTTATGGTCAAATTAGTCATTATACATAAAAATATAGTTGGAGAACATGTTTTCAGAATATAAAAATACTAGCAAGCTTGCGCCATAGAGTCACTAAAAAGTCAAAGTACAGAGATCATTCTACTCCGTGAGCCAAGAACTCCTTGAAGTGAGCATTTTCTTTCCATTTTTATGGTCAAATTAGTTATTATACATTATTATAGTTGGAGAACATATTTTCAGAGTACATAACTGCTACGAAGCTTGCGCCATAGAGTCACTAAAAAAACAGTGCATAGTTGATTCTACTCCATGAGCCAGGTCAAGAACTCTTTGAAGTGAGCATTTTCTTGCCATTTTTATGATCAAATTAGTTTTTAGACATGATAATATTGTTGGAGAACATGTTTGTAGAGTATAAAAATTCTAGGAAGCTTGTCCCATAGAGTTACTAAAAAGTCAAAGTGCAGAGCTGATTCTACTCCATGAGCCAGGCCTAGAACTACTTGAAGTGAGCATTTTGTTGCCATTTTTATGGTAAAATTAGTTATTAGACATGAGAATATTGTTGGAGAACATGTTTGTAGAGTATAAAAATGCTTGGAAGCTTGCAGAGTCACCAAAAAGTCAAAGTGCAGGGCTGATTCTACTCCATGAGCCAGGTCTAGAATTACTTGAAGTGAGCATTTTCTTGTCATTTTTATGGTCAAATTAGTTATTAGACATGAGAATATTGTTGGGGAACATTTTGTCAGAGTATTTATTATATTAAAACAAAAAAGTAAATAAAAGTTACATTAATGAAATTGAAAAAGATGCATGAAAAAAGCCAAACATACGGCTGAAGAGGGTACCAAACAAATGGCCCTTAATAAAAGTATCCCAAAGTAAGTAAGCATGAAAAAAGCCAAACAGACAGGTGAATAGGGTACCAAAATAGACGGCCCTTATCCAGAGAAAGTAGATCATTTTTCTTCTTCTTGTTGCCGTGCTTCGGCGGCTATTTTGGATCGTCAACATCTTCCTACTTTTGAAAGGTAGTATAATGCATATTACGAGAGTCTCTAGAAGAGTTGGGATCCACAAAATTGTAATTGTCTTCTACCTGAACCAAACTGAAATCTCCCCGCCAGAACAGGCTACCATCGAGGTGTATGAATTCGCTTGATCCTGACCCTCAAACTCAGGCCACCCATCAGTTTGATGCTCCACACGTCGGAGTGTATCATCAAAATATTCAAAATATTCAACTCTTCATGCTCATCATCTGACATCTGAAGGGCCCCAAACCAATTATCTAGTTGAATATTATCCCGAACAATCTTCTCAGTTCGGACCTGAGGCGATTGCTCAACAACCTGCTGAACATCATCAGGGACCTGAATATGATCAACAATTTGTTCATTCTCTATCTGCATTGTATGGTGATCAGCCTTCTTATTATTCACCTCGTTCATCATCTGACGAATGTCCTCCTCATTATCTCCATCAAGAACCATAAAACTGTTAGTCGAATGAGTGACCACACTGTCTTTAACATGTCTGATCTGAGTAGCCCCGAGATCAATATCAATAGAGGTAACGTCATGCTCCATATTTAGATCTAAATCATCGTCCCCCCTATCCACATGCCCAGTGCCTTCATTACAAACATTATTACCCGCATTATCCACTGTAGCAGCATTTTTATCAGATTCCACAACTTTATGTTTAACAGGCACCCAACGAGGTCTAGGATTACCCTTGGGATGTGGTTGACCCACCTTCTTGTTTTTGCGACACTCCTCAACTCCATGACCCAAAGTAGAACATGTAGTACAAAATTTAGGTAGATTTTCATAACCAATGTAAGTATCAAATGAAAAATCCTTTCCAGCGTTAATAGTAATATGTGTAGGGAGCTTCTCCTGAACATCAACCTCAACTTGCACCCTAGCAAAATGTCCCATCGAGCCATTAAGAGCTCTTTGATCAACCTGAATAGGCTTTCCAACACTCTGAGCAATTACACGTATGATCTAATCACTCCAAAACTCATAAGGAAGTTCATAGATTCGTATCCAAACTTGCATAACAGAGGACTTTATGCGATATGGATTGAAAAAAGGTGTCCATCTTTGTAATCGATTAAAGCCTGGCCTCAAACCATAACTTCTTTCATCCAAAACCCGATCTCGGACTCTATTGTCATTAATCATAATATTATAATAATCACGGCCAAGAGGGATCACAAGCAAGTCATCAACAACCCAAAGACGCTTTAAACGATGAATAAGCTCATGTAACAACATAGGTTTCTCTCCTCGGGAATACATGATTCTACCAATAATGAACTTGGAACATAAAGTAATACGTTCACGAAGGAGAGAAGCATCAATGGAAACTGAAATAGTATACCTGAACGTTCCGGTGGCCTCACCACTGAATATGGAACTCCTTCACATAGAGCCACTCAGAACGAATGAATAGGGGTTGAATCATAGCCATTTGCAGGCGCTGTACCAGCAACACCAAAATTGCCCTCCGGCTGCTTCCGGAGAGGAGTAGAATGAGCAACGTGAGGAACTACCAGATTCTGTACAGGAACCGAAGATGATACAACACCACCAGGAATATGTCTGATCGGGTTCATGAGACGTGAATTAGGTGCCTGAAGGTTGATCGCTGGCTGTGACACATGAGATTGCCTCCCAACAGAATCAGGAGGATTACCATAAATCTGCAAAGAATCGCGATCGGAATCGCGATCAGAAATAGCGCGCTGGCCAGACATCTCCGATAAACTCAGGTTTGAGAGATTTGCCATGTCAACATGATCGATATTGTGAGCAAAATGAATTCTAGATAGCATCTCCGATGTTTTAGGATTTGGGTGAGGCATCAAAACAGCAAGATCAGCATCGCGATCAGAAGTACCAGATATCACCTAAATTATATGGATTGCGTGAGTCATCAAGACATGATGATCAGGAACGCAATCAGAAATGCCAGACAACATCTCCGAAATATGGGGATTTGTGGGAATCGCCAAGTCAGCACAATCGGGATTAGAAGTAGAATGCTGTTCAAACAACATATCTAATTTTTTAGGGTTTGCGAGAATCGCCAAGTCATCATAACCGGGATTAATAGCAGGACTTTGTCCAGACACCATCTCCAAAATATTTGATTTTGCGTTAAAATTGGGATCATCAGAGCACCTACCAGACAATTCTTGTTCTGCCGAAGAGGCGAGATCACTCAAAGAAGATTGCGCAAGCGATTGCACCAGATTTTCGTTCCACTTTCCAAGGGTTGCGGTAGGAGAAACAAGCGTATCATGATCAGAATCATCAGATTTAATGTTTGTCGAGTCGACATCCCTTTGCCGTGGATTTGATCCAGAATGAAGCATAGTAACAAGCCAAGGATTGCTCTTGGCTAAATCAAAGTAAGCCCCGATGACATTCGACGGAAGAGGTACATCATCCGGTGAAGACAGCAGCGGCGTGGTGGCCATAGGCAGCCAAGAACCTAGTGAGAAGGGAGAGAAAACTTTTTAGAGAGAGAAAGCATCTTTTAATAGATATTAGGTAGCTTGCACCATAGAGTCACTAAAAAGTCAAAGTGCAGAGCTGATTCTACTTCGTGAGCCAGGTCTAGAACTACTTGAAGTGAGCATTTTCTTGCCATTTTTATGGTCAAATTAGTTATTAGACATAAGAATATAGTTGGAAAACATATTTTCAGAGTATCAAAATGCTAGGAAGCCTGCACCATAGAGTCATTAAAAAATCAAAATGCAGAGCTGATTCTACTCCATAAGCCAAGTCAAGAATTCCTTGAAGTGAACATTTTATTTTCTTTTTTATGTACAAATTAGTTATTAGACTTGCTAATATTTTTGGAATATATTTTTTTAGAGTATATACCTGCTATGAAGCTTGTCCCATAGAGTCACTAAAAACTCATAGTGCAGAGCTGATTCTACTCTGTGAGCCAGGTCAATAACTCCTTGAAGTGAGCATTTTCTTGCCATTTTTATAGTCAAATTAGTTATTAATCATGAGAATATAGTTGGAGAACATGATTTCATAGTATAAAAATGCTAGGAAGAGTTTACCATAGAGTCACTAAAAGTCAAAGTGAAGAGCTTATTCTACTCCGTGAGCCAGGTCATGAACTCCTTGAAGTGTGCATTTTCTTGCCATTGTTATAGGCAAATTAGTTATTAGACATGAGAATATAGTTGGAGAACATGTTTTCAGAATATAAAAATATTAGAAAGATTGTGCCATAGAGTCGCTAAAAAGTCAAAGTGCAGAGCTGATTCTACTCCGTGAGCCAGGTCAAGAAGTCCTTGAAGTGAGCATTTTCTTTCCATTTTTATGGCCAAATTAGTTATAATACTTGCTAATATAGTTGGATAATGTATTTTTAGAGTATATAAATGCTACGATGCTTGTACCAAAGAGTCATTAAAAACACACAGTGCAGAGCTGATTCTACTCTGTGAGCCAGGTCAATAACTCCTTGAAGTGAGCATTTTCTTGCCATTTTTATGTTCAAATTAGTTATCATACATGAGAATATAGTTGGAGAACAAGTTTTGAGTATAAAACTAGGTAGCTTGCGCCATAAAGTCAATAAAAAATCAAAGTGCAGAGATCATTCTACTCCGTGAGCCAAGTCAAGAACTCTTTAAAGTGAGCATTTTCTTTCCATTTTTATGGTCAAATTAGTTATTATACATGATTATACTTGGAGAGCATGTTTTCAGAGTATATAACTGCTACGAAGCTTGCGCCATGGAGTCACTAAAAACACACAGTGAAGAGTTGATTCTACTCTGTGAGTCAAGTCAAGAACTCCTTGAAGTGAGCATTTTCTTGCCATTTTTATGGTTAAATTAGTTATTAGACATGAGAATATAGTTGGAGAACATATTTTCAGAGTATAAAAATTCTAGGAAGCATGCACCATATAGTCACTAAAAAGTCAAAGTACTAAGCTGATTCCACTCCGTGAGACAGGTCAATAACTCCTTGAAGTGAGCATTTTCTTGTCATTTTTATGGTCAAATTAGTTATTAGACATGAGAATATAGTTGGAGAACATGTTTTCAGAGTATAAAAATACTAGGAAGCCTGCGCCATGGAGTCCCTAAAAATTCAAAGAGCAGAGCTGATTCTACTCCCTGAGCCAGGTCAAGAAATCCTCGAAGTGAGCATATTCTTTCCATTTTTATGGCCAAATTAGATATTAGACTTGGTAATATTGTTGGATAACATATTTTTAGAGTATATAACTACTACGAAGCTTGCACCATAGAGTCACTAAAAACTCAAAGTGCAAAGCTGATTCTACTCTGTGAGACAGGTCAATAACTCCTAGAAGTGAGCGTTTTCTTGCCATTTTTATGGTCAAATTAGTTATTAGACATGAGAATATAGTTGGAGAACATGTTTTCAGAGTATAAAAATATTAAGAAGCTTGCGCCATAGAGTCACTAAGTCAAAGTGCAGAGATCATTCTACTCCGTGAGCCAAGTCAAGAACTCCTTGAATAAAGCATTTTCTTACCATTTTTATGGTCAAATTAGTTATTATACATGATTATAGTTGGAGAATATATTTTCAGAGTATATAACTGCTACGAAAATTGCGCCATAGAGTCACTAAAATCACACAGTGCAGAGTTGATTCTACTCCGTGAGCCAGGTCAAGAACTCCTTGAAGTGGTGCAGAGCTGATTCTACTCCGTGAGCCAGGTCTAGAACTACTTGAAGTGAGCATTTTCTTGCCATTTTTATGGTCAAATTAGTTATTAGACATTAGAATATAGTTGAGAACATTTTTTCAGAGTATAAAAATGCTAGGAAGCTTGCGCCATAGAGTCACTAAAAAGTGCAAGTGCAGAGCTGATTCTACTCCGTGAGCCAGGTCAAGAAGTCCTTGAAGTGAGCATTTTATTTCTTTTTTTATGGACAAATTTGTTATTAGACTAGCTAATATTGTTGGATAACATATTTTTAGATTATATAACTGGTGGATTGTATACTAAATGTCTAGCTTTAGTATGAACAATGTTATAACAATATTTTAAATGAGAATCATTGATCAAATGATTGCATCTTATAATTTATTTATATGTTTGATGCAATAGTTCATTTACTTTATAATGTAGATAATATGTTGTGCGGCAACATGCAGAAGATCATATTAACAGTTTCCTTATAAAGTATAAACAGATGCTTACAACCGAGATAGACGGGGACTCTCTATAGGGATAGTTATAGTGTAGTTTGGTATTAGCTTGTCTTGGCTATAGAATCACATTAGTGCACTTGTGTGTATTGAGCAGTACCGCTTGAGATCGTTCGACTTATACTGACTTATAGGAGAACTTGATCTCAGTTATTATGGATGTTCGTGCTCTTAATCCCTATACAATAACCTCGACACGTAAGGCAATATATATTTCTTTGATTCATCAATGAGTGAGATTTACATGTATTAAATCAACAAACTCAGTGAGTTGGGAAGTAGTGCTGTCTCTATGGTGTATTGTTGATTGTAGAAGGAATCCATGTCCGACATAGGTTGATGATGTCCCCTTGAGGAGCTCATAAGGTTTATCATGTAAATCTTGTAAGTGGATTAATTCCGGCATGATAATAAGGTTGAGTGGTACTACTCTCGGATGAGATATTAATTAATTTGAGTTGTCAGTAACTTAATTAATTAATGGGCATTGTATATCTTAAACATTGGACAATCAACTGCACACGGCGACGCCGTTAGCTAGTTCTTTATCAGTGGGAGATGGCGTCTGTGGCAGACAGTCAGCGATGTTTCGGGCATGACAGAGGCAGGTTCTGGGCGGCGTTGGATGAAGCAGCGACCTTTCAGGCAACCGCTACAGCTTGACGATGATGGTGCAGACGGCGTCAAAACTGTTCAGCCAGTTCCGAGCGCATTAGATGGGATTCTGAGCGAGTTTCCATGCTTTTTCAGTCGGGCCTGCACCTTTGCCAGTCGGGTCTCCCTTGTCTGGGTGCGGAGCAGGCGCGACTTCGGCGGGCTGACGGCATGATCGTCGAGAGCAACGATGCCGGTGGAAGCTTTGTGTGATAGCTGCCGTGTGAATTCTAATTGCGGCTGGTGAAAAATAAAAGGGCAGGCATGCTGAACCCATTTGCTGGCTATTGGGCCATGTTGCCTATTTGGGCCTTGTTTTCTTTATGGACTGGTTTATTCTTTCTAATTATTTATGTGGGTTTATTGGGCTGTTGGGCCAAAAAAATTTTCATTGCTGGTCTCATGGGCTTGGTAGATTTAATTTCTTAAATTTGTTTTTGGGCTGAGTATATGGGACATAGACAATGGACTTGATTAATTATTTAGTCTGCTGCTCATTTTGTGCTTATTTGTTGCTCTTGGGCCCATTTAATTGATCCACTTATTGTGTAATTAATTCCTTATATATATAACTGTTTTAAATATTTTTTTTTGACAATTAATTGTTATATATGTGGCATCTTCTATGTGATTTAATTTTTTAAATTAATTGAAATAGAAGTATGCTAAGATTTATATTTTATTAATGAAATATTATATGCATGTTACTGTTGGCAATTGGATCTTATGGTGAACATGATTCAATAAGAAAAACAGATAATCACGTACAGCGGAAGCAAAAAAAAACGTGTTTACCGTACTTCTGGGTCGATGTAGAGGATGAACAGCAGTGAAGAACACCTCTGATCTTCTACCGTATGTCCCAAAGTCAACTCTGGTGTTGGGTGGTCAACAATCCCCAGAGTTCTCTCAATCTGCTCTCTGTTCTTTTCCGTGTGTCAAAAGAGGCACAGACTTAGGTTTAACAGGAACTGAGATGACTTATATACTTGGGCTACAGCAGGGACCAGGAGGAGAAATTGGGCTGGGCCTCAATTGAATTTAATTAACCAAGCTTAGCCCAAAGCTTTTAATTAAATCCAATAATAATAATATAGTCCACTAAAATATTATTATTGCACTACCCGTCCAATCCCAAAATTATGTTCTGGGCTCCTTCTTATTATAAGCCCGACAGTCTCCCCATGTTTAAGATATACAATGCCCATTAATTAATTAAGTTACTGACAACTCAAATTAATTAATATCTCATCCGAGAGTAGTACCACTCAACCTTATTATCATGCCGGAAATTAATCCACTTGCAAGATTTACATGATAAACCTTATGAGCTCCTCAAGGGGACATCATCAACCTATGACGGACATGGATTCCTTCTACAATCAACAGCACACCATAGATACAGCACTACTTCCCAACTCACCGAGTTTGTTGATTTAATACATATAAATCTCACCCATTGATGAATCAAAGAAATACATACTGCCCTACGTGTCGAGGTTATTGTATAGGGATTAAGAGCACGAACTCCCATAATAACAGAGATCAAGTTCTTCTATATAGTCAGTATAAGAAGAACGATCTCAGGCGGTCCTGCTCAATACACACAAGTGCACTAATGTGATTCTATAGCCAAGACAAGCTAATACCAAACCACACTACAACCATACCGATAGAGAGTCCCCGTCTATCTCAGTTGTGAGCATCTGTTTATACTTTATAAGGAAACCGATAATATGATCTTCCGCGTGTTGTCGCACAACATATTATCTACAGTATAAAGTAAATGGACTATTGCATCATGCATATAAAATAAATTATAAGATGCAATCATTTGATCAATGATTCTCATTTCAAATATAGTTATGACATTGTTCATACTAAAGCTAGACTTTTAGTATACAATCCAACAATCTCCCACTTATACTAAAAGACTATGCTGTCATGTCTTCTGCCATACATCTGATTCCTACTTCCACTACACGACCATTAAAAGCTCTCGCCTTAAGGTCCTTGTAAATGGATTTACTAGGTCATCATCCGATGCAATCTAGGCGACAACAACCTTCCCCTCATCATACGATTTCTCGTAACAGGTGGTACTCGCGCTCCATGTGTTTAATTGCCTTATGGACTTGTGATTTCTTCAAGTTTGCAACTACACCAATATCATCAATGTAAATTGTGATTACCTTGGACAAACTTAGAAACACTTCAAAGTCCATCTTGAAGTTTCTAGAGTCATATAGATACTATGGCTGCCTCATAGGCTCCAATTCATCATCTTTCCATGATGGAGTCCGGAGTCTGAAATATATTTCTATATAACACTCCTCCTCATTATGACTCTACTTCCTAAGATTAAACACATAACCTTTGAGGTGAATTTACTGCCGTCCATCTGACTAAAAAATCTGAATCTACGTAATCCACAAGAAGCAGTGAATCCGTCCAGTAAGTCCACATATAGTTTCCATTCCTTCTCAGGCACTTTATAAATGTCTTACCACAGTTCATCATTCTTGTTCCGGGTAACGTTGATACCCACTGTTCTTGCATTTAGCAAAACAGATGTCCAACATCGTTCATAGCATTTCTTAGATTAAGCTTCCTTATTCGCCGAAGCATAAGGAACCGCTTTCATCTTTTTTATCTTCTTCTTGTGTCTCAAAGACACATTCACTTAGATAAATTTACATGCTAAACGAGTATGGACTGTATCATTTTATGAAACTTGAGATAAGCATAATATCCTTTCTTGTGATCCGTATTACCGTGATCAAAGGATATATTTTGCCTTTCTTAAGTCCTTCATCTCTACAGCTTTATTAACCGTACCCATACGCCCGATAATACTCTTTCATTGTCTCCAATGAGCAAGATACTATCTACGTATAGTACAAGAAACACCACCACGTTTTCGTCACTCTTTACAACACACAAGAATCATCCGCTCATTGATTTAAATCCATGCCACTGGATTACCTAATCAAAACAGATGCTTCACTATTTTAAAGCTTGTTTTAGTCCATCGCTGGACACTTTTAAGCTTACTATCAAAATGCTATTAGTACTTTGCAATGAATCACTCTGGTCGCTCCACATAGATGTTTTCCTCAAGACTTCCAATCAGGAAAGCTGTCTTTGACATCTATTTGCTGTTCCTCATAGCAGTAATAAAAGAATCCAGATCAACATAAGCATAGTTACCAGCGAACATGTTTCCTCATAATCGAACCATTTCTTTCTGAGTATACTTTTTCGCAACAAGCTTTGCTTCCAAGGTTTTCACCTTTCCGCATGATCCTCTTTTATTTCCTTTGACCACTTGCAATGGCTTTTACACCATTTAGTGGTCATACAAGTTCCCAGACTTAATATAGAATCCGTAGATTCTATTTCAACATTCATTGCAACTTACTAAGATTCCGCATTTTCATCTTGTAGTGCTACGTCGTATCCGTGGGACAATACCATGTTCATTAGGGATCAAGTCTCACGACTCTCCCAAAGCATATATTTATGGGTTGTCATACAACCCTCCCACTACGACAAGACACTACATGTAATTGTGTATCAGACGTGATACGCGTTGCAGTTTACCTTATGGTATATCCTCTTATACACTTGGTACTTACACTTTGTATTTTCCTCTCACTTCCTTTAGAACAATTTATACATGGGATTGTGATTTATTACATAGTCCTTTTTCAAAAATCTAGTTATTGTGTTAACAATTACCCTTCGATCTTTTGGACTAAATAAATCACCCTCCATTTTTCTAGGATATCCCATATACAGACAAACGTTTCACGAATTACTGTATCTAGGGCATATCCATAAAATGAATTTAATTATTCCAAATAATTCATCATCTATCTAATCATAACCATAAGAGCCTAATACCTTCTACCCACCACACCATTCAGCTGGGGCATACCCGGTGTAGTCAACTTGAGATTTAATCTCAACTTCTGATCAATAGCTCCTAACTATCCCAAGAGGTATTCGCCATCATGATTGAATCGTAATGACTTAATATATTTTCCATGACGCTTCACTGTACCAGCCTTACAATTCTTGAATTAATCAAAGAACTTAGACATGCAGTGCATCATATAAATATATTGGTTTCTAGAATAATTTTCGAATATTCATAACCACCTCTCGTCTGGATAATATTAGGTTCGCTTGAATCAGAATGAACTAATTCCAACATATATATCTTTGGCTCTATACCCCACAGCCTTGAAAAGGCCGTTAATCATTTTTACTTCCAAGCAAGACTCGCAAGTCCGATAGTTTCCACTTCAGATAAACCTTACGGTCTATCGGCTATCAACTTTTGAATCCTACTCAAGTAAAATGAATTAGTCTTAGACGCCAAATGTATGTTTAGTTCATCTCCGAAGGTTCCTTTCTCTTACTCATATTAGAAGATGCATTATTTAATTACTATTTATTGCATCTGTGGGATGTACATGATTCAAGAGTATACTTTTTATCCTCCAACGTACTTTAACGGATTATAGCCTCATTCCTCATTACTATGACCATGTCATTTAAATGAAATGAAGTATCCATCCGTTAATGCATAGAAACTGAAATTAAATTCTTTCTATGAAACGTATGAAAAGACAATTTCTCATAATCAATCGTTTATTCTTATCATGAGATAAATAAACAACTCCCACTGTAATAGCCACTATCTTTGTAGTTTTACCCATGTTATTAACAATCTTATCCTTACTCAGTGATAAACATTTAGTGATTCCAGTATCTACATACTTCGTGTCAGTAGATGCCATCACTAATCATGTTTAAACCATTAGTAAATAAGGTATTAAACTTGTTCACATCATGATGAAAAATGGCTTTCCTTTGCCACATGTTTTGTCAGAAGTTTCCCACCATATACAACCTCTCGTATTTCAGGTAGAACTTGCTCAAAACATCCAGGCAAATTGTGAAGAATAAATTGATTTAGGTTTCCCTTTCAATTTCTATTCCAAGCTTTTCCAATTCATTCATCAATTCAACCATGATCTTCTGCCTTTTAATTTACTCAAGTATCCGAAGAGTTACATGAGATCATCATATTTCTATGAACCTCTCATCTCTTCACTAGAGACTTTAATAGGCATCATGAGACGTCCTTTGTGAGAATACACATGTATTTTTTTAAGCAGTAATTTTCAAAACCAAGATTCTTTTCTAATCATTTAATTTGGACAAGTAAATATAATGTCTTATAGTAAGCAATTAGTGAAATAAAACCATTAGAAATTCAGAGAATCACAATTAAATATTCCGATCAAATATTCGAATTTTATCCTTTTATATCGTTTCCCTCAAAACAATATAAAATAAAATTCACCGACATCTCAAGCACCGTGAGTCTGCAAGCCACGATAGTGTGGACGTTTACAAACCCGAACATTTACAAGAGAAGGTTTTACCCATTAATTTCATTTGTCAACCTAACTTTGTGACAAAATAATTAATAGTCGGTTCCTCTTTAGCCATGAAAATAAAAGCAGTAACTCCGATGGGGAGGATACTTATTATTTACATCTAAGTGTATACCATTATTTGACCCCAAGTCCACGGCCCAAGCTTGTGTGCCTTACAGATGGAGAAGTACACACGCGCTCGGATAACTTCCTACAGTCATCAATTACAAGTTTGTACCAGTGAACCGCATATAAACTCATCCGATAGGGAGGTAGGTCTAAGCCAACGCGCAAGTTCATATGCATCACATTACAAACGTAATTATTTAATGAAGTCTGTTCCAGCAATCCATGAATAAACTCATCCGATGGGGAGGAAGGCTCTAATGCCGACGCGCAAGTCTATTCACATCGCTAACAAACCAATAATGGAGGCCGCGGGAATTTATTACCAATCCCCTCTCCCACTTAGTTATTTAATTACCGAGGGTTTTAAACATGCATATAATATTTCATAAATAAAATATACATCTTAGACATGCTTCTATTAACAGCAATTTAAGTAAATAAATCACATAGAACATGCCTTTCATATATAACAATTAATTGTCAAGTTAAAACAATTAAATCAGTTATATATCATTAATTAATTGTATAAAATGTTGGATCAATTAAATAGGCCCAGCTGACCCAAAATTTATTAGCAAAAAAATGAGCAACCAATTAATAAAATAATTAAGCCCATTTAACCTACCAATTTCTACATTAATGTCTAGCCCAATATTTAAACCAGGCCCAACATTAACCCACAATTAATTAAAATCAGGATTAGCCCAGCAGCCCATTTCCATTTAATTAAATTTTGGGCCCAGCAGCCCAAAACCATTTAATTAAAAATGAGCAGCCCACAATCTTAATTACTGAAATGGGCCTATATGGCAGTCCAATACCAATGTTGTTGCCCTAACAACAGCCGCCTTCTTCATCGTCACACAGCAAACACCGGCTCTACCTGGCACCACCGCTGCCGACTGACGCGCCCACAGCCCACATCCCATCGGCACTACCTGGCACCACCGCTGCCGGCTGATGCGCACACAGCCCACCGGTGCTGCCGCGGCCGACTGCCATCAGTCGCTAGCCAGCGAGCCGTGAAGACCCCCGGGAGCGTCGCCGCTTCTATCCGACGGCGCTCACAACCACCATTTGCTGCCTCTGTCCGTCGATTACCCGCCTGGGAACAACACGTCGTGCAGTCGTGGGACAGCCACCGCCAAGTTCAGCCCAGCGACAGTCACAGGCGCCTGGTCCCGAATCAAAACTGACGAGAACCCTCCACTGGTTCGACCGAAGGCAGCCTGCGACAGCCACCTCCAATCGTCGTGCCGGAGCTCTTCGTCGATCGGGATTATCAGGACCGCCCACCGGTCTCGATTGTTACCGATCAACTCCGATCCGACCGAGATCGGCGTGAACTCACTCGGCACCTTCTGTTCTGGTCCGTCCAGTCGCGCCGACGCATCGTCAAGACTCGCCTCGCCGTGAAGTCATCACCGCACCATGATTCATCCCGAACCAAGTGCCGCACCTGTCGCCGAATCGAGCGCCTCGCTCACGCCTGGAACCGTGGTCGGAACACCACCAATCGCAGTCTCAATCAACACGCGCCGCCGGATCTGACTGGACTCGACCAAAGTCAGCGTGAACGCGCCGCCGTGACTGACTTGGTTCAGGCGCATCCGGATGTCCACCCAACGATTGTGTGTTCGTGTGATGGGAAGATGACAGTTGACGTACTTATGTGTTTGTGTGACCAAAATTATGTACTATGTATTCAATCAAAGAAACAAATACACTACAGTACATAACACAGTAGATCACAAAGCACTATGCAATTACAAAGTAAATACTGACTTCACATAATCACATTCATACAGATCATTAATAATCATGCGATTAATCCAGATTAAATCAATTAATCAAATAATCACCAAAACCCCATCCTTACAAATCACGTTTCACCACGAAACCAACGCTCTGATACCAATTGTTGGCAATTGGATCTTATGGTGAACATGATTCAATAAGAAAAACAGATAATCACGTACAGCGGAAGCAAAAAAAACGTGTGTAGAGGATGAACAGTAGTGAAGAACACCTCTGATCTTCTACCGTATGTCCCAAAGTCAACTCTGGTGTTGGGTGGTCAACAATCCCCAGAGTTCTCTCAATCTGCTCTCTGTTCTTTTCCGTGTGTCAAAAGAGGCACAGACTTAGGTTTAACAGGAACTGAGATGGCTTATATACTTGGGCTACAGCAGGGACCAGGAGGAGAAATTGGGCTGGGCCTCAATTGAATTTAATTAACCAAGCTTAGCCCAAAGCTTTTAATTAAATCCAATAATAATAATATAGTCCACTAAAATATTATTACTGCACTACCCGTCCAATCCCAAAATTATGTTCTGGGCTCCTTCTTATTATAAGCCCGACAGTCTCCCCATGTTTAAGATATACAATGCCCATTAATTAATTAAGTTACTGACAACTCAAATTAATTAATATCTCATCCGAGAGTAGTACCACTCAACCTTATTATCATGCCGGAAATTAATCCACTTGCAAGATTTACATGATAAACCTTATGAGCTCCTCAAGGGGACATCATCAACCTATGACGGACATGGATTCCTTCTACAATCAACAGCACACCATAGATACAGAACTACTTCCCAACTCACCGAGTTTGTTGATTTAATACATATAAATCTCACTCATTGATGAATCAAAGAAATACATACTGGCCTACGTGTCGACGTTACTGTATAGGGATTAAGAGCACGAACTCCCATAATAACAGAGATCAAGTTCTTCTATATAGTCAGTATAAGAAGAACGATCTCAGGCGGTCCTGCTCAATACACACAAGTGCACTAATGTGATTCTATAGCCAAGACAAGCTAATACCAAACCACACTACAACCATACCGATAGAGAGTCCCCGTCTATCTCAGTTGTGAGCATCTGTTTATACTTTATAAGGAAACCGATAATATGATCTTCCGCGTGTTGTCGCACAACATATTATCTACAGTATAAAGTAAATGGACTATTGCATCATGCATATAAAATAAATTATAAGATGCAATCATTTGATCAATGATTCTCATTTCAAATATAGTTATGACATTGTTCATACTAAAGCTAGACTTTTAGTATACAATCCAACAGTTACAAACCCTCGGTGTTAAATAACTAAGTGGAAGAGGGGATTGGTAATTGATTCCCGCAGCCTCCATTATTAGTTTGTAAGTGATGTGAGTAAACTTACATGTTGGCAATAGGCCTTCCTCCCTAACGGATGAATTTATTCACGGATCACTGATACAGACTTCATTAAATAATTATTGTTTGTAATATGGCATATAAACTTGCGTGTTGGCATAGGCCTTCCTCCCTAACAGATGAATTTGTGTGTGGTTCACTGGTACAAACTTATAATTGATGATTGTAGGAAGTTATCCGAGTGCGTGTATATTTCTCCAACTGTAAGACACATAAGCTCGCACAATAGACTTGGGATCAAATAATGGTGCACACTTAGATTTGAATAATTAGTATCCTCCATAACGGAGTCACTGCTATTATTTACATGGCTAAAGAGGAACCGACTATTAATTATTTTGTCATGAGGTTAGGTTGACAAATGAAAATAATGGGTAAAATCTTCTCTTGTAAATGTTCAGATTTGTAAACGTCCACACTAACGTGGCTTGCAGACTCACGGTGCTTGAGATGTCGGTGAATTTTATTTTTATATTATTTTAAGGAAATCAATATAAAATGATAAAATTCGAAGATATATTTATTTGTGATTCTCTGAATTTCAAATAGTTATATTTCACTAATTGTTAACTAAAAGAAATAATATTTACTTATCCAAATTAGATGATTAGAAAAGAATCTTGGTTTTGAATTTTACTGCTTAAGAAAATACATGTGTGTTCTCACTAAGGACGTCCCATGATGCCTATTAAAGTCTCTAGTGAAGAGATGAGAGGTTCATAAAAATATGATGGTCTCATGTAACTCTTCAGATACTTGAGTAATTTAAAAGGCGGTAGGTCATGATAGAGTTTGATGAATGAATTGGTAATACATGGAATAGAAGTTGAAGGGGAAACCAAAGTCAATTTTATTCTCCATAATTGCCTAGATGTTTTGAGTAAGTTCCACCTGAATTACGAGAGGATGTAAATAGTGGAAAACTTCTGACAAAACATGTGGCAAAGGAAAGCCATTTTCATCATAATGTGAACAAGTTTAATATCTTATTCACTAGTTGTTTAAACATGATTAGTGATGGCATCTACTGACACGAAGTGTGTAGATACTGGAATTACTAAATGTTTATCACTAAGTAAGGATAAGATTATTATGACATAGGTAAAACTACGAGGGTAGTGGCTATTACAGTGGGAGTTGTTTATTTATCTTATGATAGGAATATATGATTGATTATGAGAAATTGTCTTTACGTACGTTTTCATATAAAGAATTTGATTTTGGTTTCTATGCATTAATGGATGGATACTTCATTTTATTGAAATGGCGTGGTCATAGTGATGAAGAATGGGGCTATAATCTATTATAGTACATTGGTGGATAATATATATACTCTTGAATCATGTACATCCCACAGATGCAACAAATAGTAATTAATAATGCATCTTCTAATATTAGTAAGAGAAAGGAACCTTTGGAGATGAACTAAACATACATTTGGCGTCTAAGACTAGTTTATTTTACTTGAGTAGGATTCAAAAGTTGATAGCCGATGGACCGTTAGGTTTATCTGAAGTTGAAACTATCAAACTTGCGAGTCTTTCTTGGAAATAAAAATGATTAACTGCCTTTTCAAGGCTGTGGGGTGTAGAGCAAAAGATATATATGTTGGAATTAGTTCATTCTGATTCAAGCGGACCTAATATTATCCAGGCTAGAGGTGGTTAAGAATATTTGAAGATTATTCTAGATATCGATATATTTATTTGATGCACTGCATGTCTAAGTTCTTTGATTAATTCAAGAATTGCAAGGCTGGTACAGTGAAGCGTCATGGAAAATATATTAAGTCATTACGATTTAATCGTGATGGCGAGTACCTCTTAGAATAGTTAGGAGCTATTAATCAGAGGTTGAGATTAAATCTCAAGTTGGCTATACCGGACATGCCCCAGCTGAATGGTGTGATGGACAGAAGGAATAAGACTCTTATGGTTATGATTAGATAGATGATGAATTATTTGGAATAAATTTATTTTATGGATATGCCCTAGAAACAGTAATTCGTAAAATGTTTATCTGTTTGTGGGACATCCTAGAAAAATGAAGGGTGATTTATTTAGTCCAAAAGATCGAAGGGTGACAGTTAACACAAATACTGGATTTTTGGAAAAGGACTATGTAATAAATCACAAACCCATGTATAAGTTGTTCTAAAGGAAGTGAGAGGAAAACACAAAGTACAAGTACCAAGTGTACAAGAGGATATACCTAATGGTAAACTGCAACGCTTGTCACGTCTGATACACAATTACATGTAGTACTTTGTCGTAGTGGGAGGGTTGTTTGACAAGCCGTAAAATATATGTTTTGGGAGAGCGTGAGACTTGGTCCCTTGTAGACATGGTATTGTCCCACGAATACGACGTAGCACTACAAGATTAAAATGCAAAATCTTAGTAGGTTGCAATGAATGTTGAAATAGGATATATGGATTCTAAATTATATCTAGGAGCTTATAGGACCACTAAATGGTGTAAAAGCCATTGCAAGTGGTCATAGGAAATAAAAGAGGGTCATACGATAAGGTGAAAACCTTGGAAGCAAAGCTTATTGCGAAAAGGTGTACTCAGAAAGAAATGGTTCGATTATGAGGAAACATGTTCGTTGGTAACTATGATTATGTTGATCCGGATTCTTTTATTTATTGCTGCTCATATTGAATTATGAGGAACAGCAAATGGATGTCAAGACAGCTTTCCTGGTTGGAAGTCTTGAGGAAAACATCTATGTGAAGCAATCAAAGTAATTATTGCAAAAAGAGCTAAGAGAATTTTAATAGTAAGCTTAAAGGTGTCCATCGATGGACTAAACCAAGCTTCAAGATCATAAAATATCCATTTTGATAAGGAAATCTAAAGATATGGATTTATTCAATGAGCGGATGTGTCTTGTGTATTGTAAAGTGTGACGGAAACGTGGTGGTATTTCTTGTACTATACGTAAATAGTATCTTGCTCATTGGAGACAATGAAAAATTATTGTCAGGCGCATGGGGTATGGTTAATAAAGCGGTATATAATGAAGGACTTAAGATAAGCAATATATATCCCTTTTGATCACGGTAATACGGATCACAAAAAAGGGATGTTATGATTATCTCAAGCTTCATGAAATGATACGATCCTTACTTGTTTTAGCATGTAACTTTATCTAAGAAAATGTGTCTTCAGACATAAAAGAAGATAAAGGTGATAAAAGCGATTCCTTATGCTTTGGCTAATAAGGAAGCTTTAACTAAGGAATGCTATGCACGAGATCGGATATCTATTTTGCCGAAGGCATGAACAGTAGGTATCAAGGTAATTCGAAATAAGAATGTTGAATTGTGGTAAGACATATATTTATGTACCTGAAAAGGATTAGAAATTATATGTAGGCTTACTGGACAGACTCGCTGCTTCTTATGAGTTACATAGATTCGAATTTTCAAATCAGATAGGGACGGAAGTAAATCCACCTCAAAGGTTAAGTGTTTAATTTTAGGAAGTAGAGTCATAATGTGGAGGAGTGTTATATAGAAATATATTTCATACTCCGAACTCCATCATGGAAAGATGATAAATTGGAGCCTTTGAGGTAGCCAAAGTATTTGTATGTCTCTAGAAACTTCATGATGGACTTTGAAGTGGTTCTAAGTTTACCCAAGGTTATCACCATTTACATTAATGATATTGGTGTAGTTGCAAACTTGAAGGAATCACGAGTCCATAAGGCAATTAAACACATGGAGCATGAGTACCACCTGTTACGAGAAATCGTATGATGAGGGAAAGGTTGTTGTCACCTAGATTACATCAGATGATGACCTAGTAAATCCATTTACAAGGACCTTAAGGCAAGAGTTTTAATGGTCGTGTAGTGGGAGTAGGAATCAGATGTATAGCAGAAGACATGACAGCATAGTCTTTTAGTATAAGTGGGAGATTGTTGGATTGTATACTAAAAGTCTAGCTTTAGTATGAACAATGTTATAACAATATTTGAAATGAGAATCATTGATCAAATGATTGCATCTTATAATTTATTTATATGTTTGATGCAATAGTCCATTTACTTTATACTGTAGATAATATGTTGTGCGACAATACGCGGAAGATCATATTATCAGTTTCCTTATGAATTATAAACAGATGCTCACAACCGAGATAGATGGGGCCTCTCTATCAGGATGGTTGTAGTGTGGTTTGGTATTAGCTTGTCTTGGCTATAGAATCACATTAGTGCACTTGTGTGTATTGAGCAGGACCGTTTGAGATCGTTCGACTTATACTGACTTATAGGAGAACTTGATCTCAGTTATTATGAATGTTCGTGCTCTTAATCCATATACAATAACCTCGACACGTAAGACAGTATATATTTCTTTGATTCATCAATGGGTGAGATTTACATGTATTAAATCAACAAACTCAGTGAGTTGGTAAGTAGTGTTGTTTCTACGGTGTGCTGTTGATTGTAGAAGGAATCCATGTCCGACATAGGTTGATGATGTCCCCTTGAGGAGCTCATAAGATTTATCATTTAAATCTTGCAAGTGGATTAATTCAGGCATGATAATAAGATTGAGTGGTACTACTATCGGATTAGACATTAATTAATTTGAGTTGTTAGTAACTTAATTAATTAATGGGCATTGTATTTCTTAAACATGGGGAGATTTTCGGGCTCATAATAAGAAGGAGCCCAGAACATAATTTTGGGATTGGATGGGTAGTGCAGTAATAATATTTTAGTAGACTGTATTATTATTATTAGATTTAATTATAAGCTTTGGGCTAAGCTTGGTTAATTAAATCCAATTGAGGCCCAATCCAATTTCTCCTCCTGGTCCCTGCTGTAGCCCAATATATAAGTCATCTCAGCTTCTAGTAACCTACACTCTGCGCCGTTTTTGACGTGAGAAAAAGAGAGAATCCTACAGATTGTTACCCACACAACATCAGTATTCGACTTGGGACATGCAGCAGAAGATCGAGAGGTGATTGACTGCTGTTCATCATCTACATCAACCCAGAAGAAAGGTAAACTTTTATTTTGCTTCCGCAGTAATTGTTTTCTTGGTTTCCTAACAGATCACGTTGAGCCAAACGATCCAATAGCCAACAATAACTGCTATGAAGCCTTTTCCATAGTGTCACTAAAAACTCACAGTGTAGTGCTGATTCTACTATGTGAGCCTGGTCAAGAACTCCTTGAAGTGAGTATTTTCTTGCTATTTTTATGGTCAATTTAGTTATTATACATGATAATATAGTTGGAGAACATGTTTTCAGAGTATAAAAATGCTAGGAAGCTTACGCCATAGAGTCACTAAAAAGTCAAAGTGCAGAGATCATTCTATTCTATGAGTCAGGTCAAGAACTCCTTGAAGTGAGCATTTTTTTACCATTTTTATGGTCAAATAAGTTATTATAAATGAGCATATAGTTGGAGAACATGTTTTTGAGTATATAACTGCTACGAAGCTTGCTCCATAGAGTCACTAAAATCATAATGCAGAGCTGATTCTACTCCGTGAGCCAGGTCAAGAATTCCTTAAAGTGAGAATTTTCTTACAATTCTTAAGGTCAAATTAATTATTAGACATGAGAATATAGTTGGAGAAAATATTTTCATAGTATAAAAATACTAGGAAGTTTGCACCATAGAGTCATTTAAAACTCATAGTGCAGAGTAGATTCTACTCCGTGAGCCAGGTCAAGAACTCCTTGAAATGAGCAATTTCTTGACATTTTTATGGTCAAATTAGTTATTAGACAGGAGAATATAGTTGGAGAACTGTGAAGAGACTTTCCCATATGAGATCTTGACTCTTCTGCGAGTATTGCGTTGGTGATGCGTAAGAACCTTGATCCCTTTATCTTTGGCCCCGATTACGCCTCCTTTGACCATTCCTCTAGTGAACAGGCTATGGGGATAGATTTAGATGACGATGCTTTCTTTGGGATACGGATGGTGTTCTTCTGTGACCTTTCTTTTCTATGGGTACTACCCAAGTCGATGGGCGACCTCTCCTTTGACCCTGGGGGTAATTCCTAGGGGCTTGTTCCTCTCCTGGAACCTCTCTAGGCGGAGAGTGACCTGCTTCCTGACCCCTCCTAGATCTCGGTGGTCTTTCAGCCTCCTCTTCCCTCGGCACCTCTACAGGAGGAGGGTTCCTTGCGTTTTGACCTTTTCAGGCTGTGGTTGCCTTCGAGTTTCCATCTCCGGGCGACGGAAGTACTCGCTATGTCCTCCTTGCTGTAGAGTTTCATTCATGCTTTCCTCTTCTCTTGCGTTCCTCTTTCGTATGAAGTTGATAGTTTTCCTAGCATCACCTCCACTGTTCACCGTGCGCTTTTTCTTCATGGCATCTCTCCTTCTTTCCAGATCCTCCCTCAAATCACTCTAGCTTCCTATGTTGACACCACTAAAGCTCAACCTTGTCGGTTGAACTGGGGGAGCTTTTGTGGCGTACTCATCGATGACTTTCCTTATCTTCTCATTCATTTCCTTTGTTTTCTTCGGGTCCCCAAGATCAGGGATAGGAATAGATCTCCCTGGGGTTGCCGTTCCAACAGCTGGTGCACTAATTTGGACATTATTCCTGCTTCTTGTTACGTTCCTTTGAGCTCTGGAACACTCTCCGATTTCTTCATTCCTGGGGGTTGTCATACCCTCTGCTCCCATCTCTCAACCAAAAAAAGAGAGTAGGAAAGCTAGGATGTAGCGCTTCCCACAGATGGCGCCAACTGTTGATAGGCTGATCTTGGGCTAGTTAATTTTAGGATTTAGAAAGAAAGTGGAGTTATGTAACTGAGCCAAGAATGATCGCAATCAAACACAATAAATAAACAAATATGTAAGAGATGGGAAATCCAACCAAAGTCCTTAACCAATTTTTATTACTCTCCTCAAGAACAACACTCATAAACTTTCCCAATTACAAGTGTAGTGTCTAAAGTAAGAATGAGTAACATTCTTCTCTCTTGTGAGAGAAGCTATTTATACTACTAATAAAACCCTAATGATTGTCTAATCCCGTGATACCACCTGGACGAAGACAAACAGCCATAAATTGAGATTGCTGGTACAACGACGACTTTTGGGAGCCGATGCAGGGAGCCGCCAGATGTCCTGAAGAGTGTAGCAGGTTTTCCTCTATACTTTGCTTGCTTCCAATTGGTGGACGAATCAGGACGTGTCTGTCGTGTGTTGTCTTTCCTACTTACCGTTATCCTTGTACTTTAGCCTGCCGCCACTAGATATTTTCACAGTCGTGTCTGTACTTTGTCCTGCAGTCCTGAAAATCCTTCTAGTCGTTAGACGGGCTGGTTTCCGAGGCTATGTTGTTTGCCCGAGCTCCTAGATGTCTTCTTCGGCTTTGGAGTCGGGGCATTCTGCCGAGGGGTCTCAACCCTCTATCCTTTTAGTGGGCTCCCTATTTCTTGCCCTTTCCTGGACCTTGTTTTCTTGGACTCCTCGACCCTTGGTGATGGGCTCATTTCTTGGGCCTCCACCTGGTTCTTCTTCGAAGTGTGTCTTTTGGCCAGTGCCTTCTTTTTGGGTTGCCATCGGCCCTTGATTTGCCATTCATTCAGGTTCCTGGATCCCTTCGTGGTTGTGCCCCTTGTTCATGGTAGACATAGGGGTGTGCATCGATCGGTTTGGTCAACTGAACCGACCAAACTACGAAAACTAAAATTTTTTTAAAATTTTTTTGGAAAATCAAAATCGAACCAAAGTAAGGTAAAATCGGATTAAACCAAACCGGAATATTTTGGTCTGTTTAACCGGTTAACCGAACCAAAATCTTTTATTAAATAAAAAATTAATATAAAATATCAATTTTCACATTATTTCTCATATCCATACTTAAAACTTGGAACATTAAAATATTAACGACTTACTAAATTCACAAACCCCATCATTAAAATGTCATTTATAATAAATCCTAATATAATAATTCAAATTCCAAACATATCAAGTCTACAATAATATAATAATTCAAATTCCAAACTTATTTCGGTTCGATTCGGTTAATCAAAATTTTAATTTTTAAAAACTAAAAATCGAACTGAACACCGAAAAAATAATTTTAAAAACCATTAACCAAATCGTAAACCAAAAACCGAACTAAATTGTTAAATTCAGTTCGGTTTGGTCGATTATTTCGATTTTGACCATACTTTGCACACCCCTAGGTAGACACGCTTGTTGGGCTTCTAGCCTGTATGGCATGGGGATATAATACCCATAACAGTATACATGTTATTTTATTTTGTATACGTGTTTCTTAATAATTGTATACTTTTTCATACTAAATTTTTCATTAAAAAAATTAGTATCCTATAACTTTTTATTCAATAGTATATACATGTTTTTTAATAATTGTATATCTTTTCACATTCAATTTTTCATTAAAAAAACTAACAATTAAATTGTATACATTTTTATTCATAATTGTATATATTTTTATTTATATTTGTATACGTTTTTGAAAGTATGTACACTCTATCTTAGGGTGCATCCGGATACACAGTATAATTAGCCATTCATTATTACGTTTTACTTTACTAAATTTAATTACTTGCTCTTTATATTTGTGATGGGGTGTTTTTAATATATGGTGTTATTTTATCTAAAAGTAAAAAAAAAATTCAAAGTGTATTTTATACTATATCGTATGTGTAAGTTGATTGTCGTTATTTTCACCTAGATTTTAGTGCCTTTTTGTGTGTATTTTTCGTATTGTTTTATCCGTATTTTCATTTATTTTGGTGGTGTTATGTGTTTTCATGGGAATGTGTGAGAATGATCTTAAACATATATATAACAGGTGAAAATGGAGTAAAAATGAAGACGGAAGATCAAACAAGGAAGAAGAAACAAAGGTGCAAGAACACGGTCGGCCGTGCTGGCAACACGGCTCGTGTTGCAGCACACGGCCCATGTGCCAGACACAGGCCTGTCCAGAATGGTCGTGCGGTGACATCTATTTATCCAACACGACCACCACTTGGTTGTGTTGCGGAGCACGACCCGTATTGCGGAGCATACCCGTGTACCAGACACGGGCCTGTAAGCGGAGGCCATGCGGCGACGTCTAAACATTCAACACGGCCACCCTTTGGCCGTGTAATGTAGAACGACTCGTGTGCCGTTTGCCCTGACACGACACGACCCGTGCTACGTAGCACGACTCGTGTCGGCAACAGAACAGGATATTTTTTATAATTCTTCTAGAAGGTCTCCATGGGGTATAAATACCAATCCATTCAACATTTTGAGAGGAGATCGGATTTGCTACTGTTCCCACACACATCACACACCATTCCTTTGATTTTACACCATTTTCTTCATCACATTCATCCATTTCTAGATCTACATCATCTCCCCATATTTTTTTCAATCCAAATCAAGTGAAGAAGCAAGGAAGCTTGGGTGATCACCAAAGGAAGAAGGGAGATTCAATTGGATCCATTTCCAATGGAGTTTTCATTCCAATTTTGTGTTAATCCTTTAGGTTATCATGATTTGTAAGAATTATAATGTCTATGTTATGGATCTTATGAAGATTGTAGGCTAATCTCCCTTGTGAGATTAGCAACATGAATGTTGTTGGTTAATTTGTGGATCTATGTAATTAAATTCATATGTTGATGGGATATTTGATTTTCTATCATTGGTGCTTATATATCTTGAGATCTATGATGTTTTGTGTGTTTGATTGTTCTAATTATATGATTAGATTGAGAAATCAATTATGGGTTTAGGATAGTCAAGTGAATCATTTCATCAAACACCTCATGTGCATTACAAATGGTAAAGTGATTGAGAAGTCCTTTATTATTTAGAACCCTTTGATGGAACATGTGATTAGTTAGATTGAGAAGTCAATTGATTATATGAAGGGATTCTTTATTGAACTTAGTACCTAGTTGGAATAGTTTAATTGAGAACCAACCTTTGAGCTATTTTGAGATTGTGCAAATGATCTACATCCTATTCATTTCGAGAGGAAGTTTAGGTGGTATATGTGTTGGCCCTTAGTCTTAACCCTTGATACATATGAGTTTAATGCATGAATCCATAAGTTACCACTTCAATAGTGTTGTTAATCTCACTTCTACTCAATTTGGAAAACCACTCATTCATCATTTTTATCTTGTCATTTGATTATTGCTTGTCTACTTTCATTTGTTGCATTTAATTACTTGTTAACCAAACCATCCATCTATGATTCATTTCTATAAAATCATGATAAACGTGATATCGCTTAAGTGCTAGCATCGACCTCCCTGTGGTTCGATAAATTCTTGAATTGGTCAACCCGACTACAAGTTATGGCTAATCAAATGGCGTCGTTGCTGGGGAGGTAACGGTTGCTAGTAGCTTAAAGAAGGAACGTTTAGAGTGATCTTACTAGAGACATTTTTTTTCTTGTATTTATTATTTGTATTTTGCTTTGAAAATATTGTTCTAACTTCTTTTATTTTGAAGGTGTATGCAAACAAGATCAAAAGGGGAACAAGTTGAACCTATTGACTTAGAAATTGAACACACTTTCCGAAGAAGAAGAAAGGAGAACAATACCAAAAAGAGTGATCAAATGGAAAACAATCAAGATGAACGTGGAAATGTTAGGAATGATGGAGGCGGAATGCAAAATTTGCAAGATCAAGCTAATGTCAATCTTCCTCAACAAAATTATCAACAATTTAGGGAGTTTAACAATCAAGCTTATATTCAACAAATGGTGCAACAAGCTATGATTCAACAAGGTTTTCAACAAGGTTATGCTCCTCCACAATAAGCGTATGTACCTCCACCTCCGGTTCAACATGGAGTTCAAAATGATCAAACGGTGATCCGGGATTTCTTCATGCCGAGGGCAATTCCACAAATGATGGGACCACCAATTCATGCCAACAACTTTGAGTTTAAAATGGGCTTCATTTCATTGGTGAGAGAGCAACAATTTGGTGGAGCTCCGAATGAAGATCCTAATGCTCATCTAGCTCAATTCGTTGAGATTGCTAACACCGTAAAGGTGAATGGGGTGAGCGAGGATTGCATAAAAATGAGGTTATTTCCATTCTCTTTGAGGGATAGAGCAAGAACATGGCTCTCCACTCTTACTCCCGGAATGTGCAACACATGGGACGAACTTGCACAAATGTTCTTGAACAAGTATTTCCCACTGTCTAAGACACTTCAAATGAAGAGCTTGATTACTCAATTCAAGCAATTGCCCCAAGAAAGCTTTTATGAAGCGTGGGAAAGGTTCAAGGAAATGCTACGCAAGTGTCCACAACATGGTTTCCCGGAGAATCAACAAGTGGGATTTTTCTATCAAGGACTTGTGAACGGGCAAAGAGTGCTTGTTGATGCTTCGGCAGGTGGATCCGTACTTGGAGTAACTCCGGAAAGGGCTATTCGAATTTTTGATGAAATTGCTACAAATGTCTATCAATGGCCATCGGAGAGAGTTAGTGGAAGCTATGGGTTCGAGAGTTATGATGAAGGGCAACAGTTTAGTGTAAAGAGTGTGACTGTGGAGCCACAAACACCAAGTATGGATATGATAGTTGCGGAGGTGATGAAGCAAATGAGCTTAAAAAAAGGAGTGACTAATCAAGAAGTTAATTTGGTTGATAGTCGAATGGACCAAAGTGTGCTTCCTCAAAATGGTGTTAGTGGGGAACAATGGGCTACAACAATGCCACGTGTGGAGGACGTTCAATATATGCAAGGAAGAAATTACCAATGTAATTATCAAAACAATTACCAAGGTAATTTCAACCAAAATCAAGGAAGTTATCCACAAAGGCAAGGAGGATTCAATGCTCAAAGTAGTGGAAGTTCGCACCCACAACAACCAAGGCAAGGAGGTTTCACTAGCCAAGGAAGTGGAAGTTCTTATCCACAACAACCAAGGAGGCAAGATAATTTTTCTTATGCAAACCCAAGTAATGCGGTTGCTTATCCTCCGGGAGCTAAAGCGCCAAATAATGAAGGGAAGGCAACTACCGAAGAACTTCTTGAAAAATTGATTGCTTCCAACAAAACTCAAGAGGAAGTAATTGAAAGAAAATTCAAGGCTTTTGAGGAAGTAAATGAAAGACGATTAAAAGCCATTGAGGAAAATAGTGATAGAAGACTCAAAGCCTTGGAGTATTCATTTGGTCAAATGGCGAGCTCAATGAGTGCTAATGAGAAAGGGAAATTTCCTTCCACCACCATTGTAAATCCAAAGGAACAATGCAAGGCAATTACCTTGAGGAGTGGAACAAATTATGATGGACAATCTATGCCATTGGAAGATGATAAGGTGGAAGAGAAGGAGATGGAGAAAACCTTGGTTGAAGAAGAATTCGACGTTGAAAGTGAAGTTGAGGCTAAAATGAATGAGGAACCAGAATTGATTGATAACAAGGTTGTTTAAAAGAAATGGGAAAGAACCAAGGCAATGAAAAAGAAGGAGGAGGAAATTGAAGTGGAAAGGGATAGTTGGGGAATTCCAAAAACTCAAGTACCTATTCCTTTTCCACATCGATTTTTTAAGAAGGGCTTGGATGAAAAGTTTGCAAAGTTTTTGGAAATTTTCAAGAAAATCCACATTAATATACCCTTTGCGGATGCTTTGAAACAAATGCCTCACTATGCGAAGTTTTTGAAGGAAATCATATCAAGGAAAAGGAGCTTGATAGAGAATGAGACCGTCAACTTGACGGAGGAGTGTAGTGCAATAATTCAAAGGAAGTTGCCTCCAAAGCTCAAAGATCCGGGGAGTTTTGTTATTACATGTGAAATGGGCAAGAGTGAGGTTCATAAAGCTCTTTGCGATCTTGGGGCAAGTATCAACTTGATGCCTATGTCCATTTTCAAGAAACTTGGTATAGGGGAAGTGAAACCTACATCCGTTACATTGCAACTAGCGGATAGGTCCTTAACCTATCCTAGAGGAATAGTGGAGGATGTGTTAGTCAAAGTTGGAAAGTTTATATTTCTGGTTGATTTTGTAGTGCTTGATATGGATGAGGATACAAATGTTCCATTGATATTGGGGCGTCCATTTTTAGCAACGGGAAGAGCTTTAATTGATGTACAAAAAGGGGAGTTGAAGTTGAGAGTAAACGAGGAGGAGGTGGTTTTCTCTTTGAAGAGTGCTATGAGATATCCAAGTGAGAAAGAAGAATGTAGAAGGATCGACATGATTGATGAAGTTGTTGAAGAGAACCTACCATTCATCTTAGCTAAAGATCCTCTTGAAATGAGCATAAGCCATTCTCTTACTTTATCTTTAAACTCTAATCATTCTTTTCATTGTTTAGAAGATGAAGATATTAATGATTGTTTACATGAATTGAATGCTTGTAGGGAAATGCAAGTGGATAAAGCAAAGTTGGCATACTATGGAAAGAGGGAATATCTTCCATTAGAGATGGAGAATGAAGAGTCAAAGGTTGATAAAGGAAAGGAAGAATTGAAGCCTCTACCCGATCACCTTAGGTATGCATATTTGGGGGACGAGAAGACATTTTCGGTAATTGTATCATCATCCCTTTCTCCTCTAGAACTTGATAAATTGTTGAGAGTACTTAGAGATCATAAGAGTGCTATAGGGTGGAGTTTGGATGATTTGAAGGGAATTAGTCCCACAATTTGCATGCATCACATAAGGTTGATTGATGAGAATAAGTCATGTATACAACCTCAAAGGCGTTTGAATCCTATAATGCAAGAAGTTGTTAGGAAAGAAGTTTTAAAATGGTTGGATGCTAAAATTGTTTATGCCATTAGTGATAGTCCTCATGTAAGTCCTTTGCATGTTGTGGCTAAGAAAGGAGGGTTAACCATTGTTAAAACGGAATTTGATGAAGAACTTGCAACAAGGGTGAAAACGGGGTGGAGAGTTTGTTGTGATTATAGAAAACTTAATGACAATACTCATAAGGATCATTTCCCTTTGCCTTTTATTGATCAAATGCTTGATAGGTTGGCGGGATACAAGTATTATTGTTTTCTAGATGGTTACTCGGGGTATAACCAAATCATGATAGCCCCCGAGGATCAAGAGAAAACAACTTTTACTTGTCCGTATGGCACATTCACTTTCTATAAATTGCCTTTTGGGTTATGCAATGCACCCGCCACCTTTCAACGTTGTATGATGGCTATTTTTGGAGGATTGATTGAAAATGTGATGGAAGTTTTTATGGATGATTTCTCCGTGTTTGGATCTTCATTTGATATATGCTTAATTAATTTGTCCATGGTCTTGCAGCGATGTCAAGATACGAACCTCGTCTTGAATTGGGAAAAATGTCACTTTATGGTTCAAGAGGGTATCGTACTTGGTCATCATATCTCCGAAAAAGGTTTGAGAGTTGATAGAGCGAAGGTTGTAGCCATTGAACATCTTCCCCCTCCTAAAAATGAAAAAGGGATTAGATCGTTTCTTGGTCACGCAGGATTCTATCGACGTTTTATAAAGAATTTTTCTAATATAGCCAAACCTTTGTGTAAATTGCTTGAGAAAGATACTCCATTTGAATTTAATGATGAATGTCTTGATGCTTTTAGGGTGTTAAAGGAAGCTTTGATTTCTTCACCAATCCTTGTCTCTCCCGATTGGAGTAAGCCTTTTGAACTCCATTGTGATGCAAGTGATAGTGCCTTGGGAGTAGTGCTTGGACAAGTGCGAGAGAAGAAATTTCAAGCTATATATTATGCATCAAAGACGTTCAATGCCAATCAAAAGAATTACACCACAACGGAAAATGAGTTTCTTTCCATAGTCTATGCTTTTGAAAAATTTCGTCCATACTTAGTTGGCACGAAAACCATTGTCTACACGGATCATGCTGCCATTAGGTATTTGATGAGTAAAAAGGATGCTAAACCAAGACTAATTCGTTGGGTTCTTTTGTTGCAGGAGTTTGATGTGGTGATACGTGATAAGAAGGGAGTCGAAAATGTCATAGCCGACCACTTGTCACGATTGGAGAATGTTGATGAAAAAGGAACCATGGAGCTCATAAATGATATGTTCCCGGATGAAGAGATACTTCAAGTGGATTTTCATCGGATGTACACTTTGTGTGAGACCGGAAGACTGTGGTACGCGGATTTGGTAAACTACTTAGCGTGTGGTATCAAGTCGGACCATCTCACCGAGTCAAAAAGGAAAAAGTTCTACCATGATGTTAAAGAATATTTGTGGGATGATCCTTTGTTGTTAAAAATTGTCCGGATGGTATCATACGGAGGTGTATTCCGGAGGAAGAAAAAGTAAGTGTCATGGAGATGTGCCATAGTTTACCATGTGGAGGACACTTTGGGTTTCAAAAGACGGGAGCTAAGATCTTACAGTCGGGATTGTTTTGGCCAACATTGTTCAAGGATTGCAAAGAATACGTCAAGGAGTGTGATAGATGCCAAAGAATTGGAAGTATTGGACAAAGAGATGAGATGCCTATGAAGAACATCTTTGAAGTTGAAGTGTTTGACGTTTGGGGGATGGACTTCATGGGACCATTTCCGCCTTCCAATGGTTTTCTTTACATTTTGCTTGCGGTAGACTATGTGTCTAAATGGGTAGAAGCAATTCCTACAAGAACGAATGATGCTCTAGTTGTCAAGGTTTTCTTGAAGAAGAACATTTTTGCAAGGTTTGGAGTACCAAAGGCGATCATTAGCGATCAAGGGACTCATTTCATCAACAAGATCATTGAGAAGCTTTTGATAGGCTATGGAGTGAAGCACAAGGTGTCAACACCTTATCATCCGCAAACAAATGGTTTGGCGGAAGTATCAAATAGGCAAGTGAAGCTTGTACTTGAGAAGACAGTCAAGGGGAATAGGAAGGATTGGTCTTCTAAGCTAGATGATGCGCTTTGGGCTTATCGAACGGCATACAAGACCGCTCTTGGTTTTTCTCCGTATAAACTTGTCTATGGGAAAGCATGTCATCTTCCGGTTGAAATAGAACACAAGGCTTTATGGGCATTGAGGAAGTTGAATCTTGAGGAGAAAGAATCGGGAAAGAAAAGTTGTCTTCAATTGATTGAGCTTGAAGAATTTCGTGAGGAAGCATATTCAAACTCACGAATTGTCAAGGAGAAGCTTAAAAGATGGCATGATGAAAGAATCAAAGCAAAGGAGTTTATACCGGGGGATAGAGTACTTTTATTCAATTCTAGATTGAAACTATTTCCCGGAAAGCTTCGTTCAAAATGGACCGGCCCATATGAGGTGATTGAAGTTAGAGAAAATGGATCTTTAATGCTTGAACGGTCGGATGGGAATTCTTTTATTGTCAATGGTCATAGGGTTAAGCATTACCATTCTCCCTCTCAAAGGGAGTTGGTATATGTTGACACCTTCTCTTCTTGAGATCCGTATCCTTTTAGTAGTTTAGGTTTGTAAATATTTCTTTTCTTGTTTTGCTTTATTTTGGTCTTGTAGGTGGTTGTGCTTATGAGGAGAAGATTTCTTGCACATTCAAAGTGTGCGTCATTGATGCGAACGGTATATCGTACCACTTTTTTGCAAACTTTCTTTGAAACTCTTGTTTCAATTCAAGTTTGGGGGGATATGATGTGATACGATATGTTATATTCTATGTGGACATGCATTCGTGTGTTTTTTAGCCAAATTTGAAATTTTCTCATAAGTTCGGTTTAGTTTTGGTTCGTTTTGGTGGTGTGGAAGTTGATAATCCTTTTATTTTTTATATTAAGGCTGAACTAATGATGTTGATGAGTTGTGAGCATGAATAGGGAGTTTTGGAAGCATGGAAACAAGGAAAGACAAGAGTTGAAGATGAAAATTGGAAAATTCAGGGGAGCAGTGGCACGCCTCGTGTCGCCGACACGGCCCTGTAAGCTTTGGCCGTGCGGCGACATCAGTTTGCCCAACACGAGCAGATTTTGGTCGTGTTGCGTGACACGGGTCGTGTCCAAGCGCGAGACTCGAGTCGTGTAGCCGACACGGTCCTGTACGTTTTGGCCGTGCGGGAGCATCAGAACACGCAACACGGGCACCTTATGGCCGTGTTGTGTGACACAACTCGTGTCGGGTCCGAAGAAGCGTTTTAAAAGGCAGAATTCTGGACACGGCCATAAGGTTAAATCATACTCCCAATCGTGATAATCCAGTTGAAACTCCATAAATCATCTTCTAAACATCAAAGAGTGGTAAGAGTGAGTTTAAAAGGTGAACTTCAAAGCTTAAACAACAATCCCCTTCATTTTGTTAAAGAAAATTCAAGGTATGTATTCTTGTGCCCTAATTTTCAATTCGAGGTATAAATGTCGAAATTCATGTATGGGTTTTGAATGATGGAATGTATGAAGCATGTCTAGGATAGTGAAACATGAATTTGCATATTTAATTGTTGGATTGATTGAATTTTGGAAAGAATTAGGGTTCATGAAGGAAGAATTTGGGGATAATTATTTTAGGATGATTAATTTAGGGCATGTGATTGTTAAATTGATCAATAATGCTTCTATGATGATTGTATTGATGTGAATTAGTTTAGGTATTGAGGATTTGAGCATGAAAGCATAATTAAAACTTGTTGAAATTGAAGTGTGAAATGTGTGCATGCCAAGTGTTTGATGAAATGCCTAAATGAAATTTCAAATTGGAATTCAAAATTTTTGCATGAAGCATTATTGAATTGAATTGTGCCCATTGAAAAAGTGAAATGTTATGAAAGAATGAGAGGATTAGGATGTTGAAAGTGATTGATTGAATGAAATTTTTGAAGTAACTTTGTGTTAAGTTGATTGGATCTAAATGTTAGTCTTTGAAACACATTATTTATTGTGCTTGAATATGTGCTAGAATTAACACTTAGTTGAATAACTAGTGATAATTCTAATTAATATGAAACATTGTGCTTTGAGTTAAATTGAAGCTAATTTGAATTATGTTGGAAATTGTAGATGGCTGAAAGAAGAGTGAGGAAACGCAATGAGGACTTCATTTTTATTGAGTCAGATATGGAACTGTCCAACCTTGATGCCAAACTGCTAATGAAAGACCAACACCCTGAGAATTTCGGAGTAGAGTTCATGGAATGGGAGAAGTATGAATTGAGGTGGAAGTACATAATCCCCAAGATTAGAGCAACTCGATTCCAGGATCAAGCAACCATGGAGGGCCTTGGAATAGAAGGTGATCTGAGGACTCTATTTCGTCGAGTGGAAATGGAGGAGTTTTTCGATAAGAGACCTCCCACTTATCTCCATCTTACAGCCGAGTTCATGAGCACCTTGGAGGTTCACAGAGATAGGAACAAGTTTCCTATTGCTATCACATTTCAGTTGAACAATGAGATGTGGGAGAAGATACCTGTGAATGAGCTGAATAGATTCTTTGGGTGCCCAATCATGAGAGGTCATCAGAACTTCTTACCACAAGGGGGTTTCAATCAACAGACGTGGTGGAGAAAATTGGTTGAGGATGGGACTGAGCCTCCAGAGTACATTCCAAGTTCGTCTAAAGGGACAGCCATAAGGAACCCAGTCATGAGATACCTTGAGAAGATAGTATCAAATACTATTCTGGGTCGGTTCGAGAGTGGATCTGTTGGAGAGAAGCAGTTGTACATCATGTACAGTATGTTCAAGGAGTTCACAGTGAACATTGCAGCTCACTTCATTCAGCATGTTGAGAGAGTGGCTAAGAGAGAGAACACTCGAGGGATTATGATTAGAGGAATGGTGACAATGATTGCTCAAGGGTTAGGCATCGATCTTAGAGGGATGCAACACTCGATGATTAGTGAAGGGCTCACTTATAATCAACTCATAAGGATGGAGTTCCTATCATTCATAGGAAATATGTATTGCTTGAAGCAAGATAAGGGAGCTCCATTTCCTCTACCTGCTCCTGAGCTCATCACACTGCAAGGACGAAGAAAGCATCAGAATCTAGCAATGGCGAGTCCTAACCACTCAGCAGTCGTGAGAGCTTTCTACAGAGAGAATAGAGATGGAGTGGAAGCAGTGCTCCAACAGATGAGAGTAGATGAGAATCCTGAGCTAAGGAATCTGAGAGCTGAGCCGGTGGACATGGATGTAGGGGAGGAAGAGCAACATCATCAGGTGGAATTTGAAGAGCATGCACCAGAGCCTCCAACATTTGAGCAAGAAGAAGAAGAACAAGAGGAAGGAGATGGACCAAGAGAAGGGAATGCAAGATGGAATCTTCTGGAGAACGAACTCAGGGAGATCAGGCAGACGCAGCAGGCGCTTGGAGATGAGATGAGAGAGTTCCGGGAGGAGCAGCAGAGACAGGGTGCGATGATAAGGGAGATCCATGAGGGGCAGCGTCGTAGGGAGTACTATGAAGAGAATACGCAATCACGCTCGAACAACATGGAGGAGATGATCACAAGGATGTTCAATTTCCAATTCCCTACCACACCTCGTGCTTATACTCCTTGGGGATCATGGCATAATCAACCCCCTCCACCTCCGGATAACTAAGGGAGTACTTTTGGTGCTCGACACTTCATTAGTTCATCTTCTTTAGTGATTTAATTTGTGTTGGATTTGAGACTTCGTATTGTTTTGTTTTGGGATGTTTAATTTCGTACTTTTCTTTCAATTTAGGATTGAGATGATTTTTGATGTGTATTGATCATGGATGGGGTGATTTTTATTTGTGACTTTTCTTTTAGTTTTGTCTTTGTGTTGTCTTTGGTTTATTTGTGTTTGTGTGTTGTTTTTATTTTTTCGTGTTTAGGTTTGATTTGGTGGTTTGTTTGGGAGGTTGTGAGTCGTTTTGAATATGAGTGAAGATGCATTATGGTGATAAGTGAGGTCGAATTATGATTAAGGAACTCTACACTTTCGAATTGTGATATGTTTTATTTAACTAATTCAATTAAAAGATGAATAAGTTGTAATAAGTCCTTTTAAGTCGAGCATAAACTTGTGAGAATTTGAGCCTCGACCATGTATACATGGTATCTTTTCATGAGTGGATCGGTTGAGTTTTGATAAACTAAATACTTGCTCAAAGACTTTAGGAATGAATTCGATTAATGGAGATCGATGAAATAATTTAAGGCCATCCTTGTCATGTATAGCTATTGCCAAATATTTCCTTACCTTTAAAATCATCCCTAGTCAACCACTTTGAGCCTATAAGCCTATTTATTGTGAAGATAGCACATTACAAGCTTTAATTACCCACATGAGCCTAAGATATATACCTTTTGTGTGAGTAATAAAGAAGATGGTGGCTAGAAAGGTGTGATGAGATAACAAAAGAGAAAGAGGAAATGGTAAATAAGTAAGAAAAAGGATGAAAAGAGCATAAGAAAGAATGGACATGCAACTTCAAAACAAGAAAATGAGCAAAGCAACAATAATATGCTCAAGTACTTAAGAATCAAAGAAAAGAGGCATGAATCTATAAGAAGCTCAAGAAATCCAAGGAAGTGATGATTAGTGCTTATGATCAATAAAGAAAAGAAAGGAAGAAAAAGAATGTGAAGGGATGGAAGAAAGTAGCTACCTCTTCGATTACTTACACTCGTGTAGTCACTCTTATCTAAATTATTCATACCCTACCAAAGAGCCTATCATTACATCCTTGATTAAAGACCTTTTTGATCATTGATTAAAATTTTGGTGGTTTGTGAATAGAGTCTACGAGCAAGTGTATGGTGATTCGAACCAATTGATTGAGGAGTGTTGATTTACCTTACTTAAAGAGTGTCGAGTGACATTGATAAACTTATGTGAGGTTTAGACTAAAAGGACTATATTACTCTTTATTCTCTTTTGATTGAACTTGTTAATTTCTCTTATCATAAATCTAATGTTGTAGGTTAGCTTAGCATAATTTGAAATTCTTGTTGCTAATGATGTGTTATTACTTGTGTTCGTTTAGTTTTTTTTACTAGGTGAAAACTTCTCCCTCGGTCTATCATTTTCATTGTTCGGGGATGAACAATACTTTAAGTTTGGGGGTGTGATTGTTGTTATTTTCACCTAGATTTTAGTGCCTTTTTGTGTGTATTTTTCGTATTGTTTTATCCGTATTTTCGTGTATTTTGGTGGTGTTATGTGTTTTCATGGGAATGTGTGAGAATGATCTTAAACATATATATAACAGGTGAAAATGGAGTAAAAATAAAGACGGAAGATCAAACAAGGAAGAAGAAACAAAGGTGCAAGAACACGGTCGGCCGTGCTGGCAACACGGCTCGTGTTGCAGCACACGGCCCGTGTGCCAGACACGGGCCTGTCCAGAATGGTCGTGCGGCGACATCTATTTATCCAACACGACCACCACTTGGTCGTGTTGTGGAGCACGACCCGTGTTGCGGAGCACGACCCGTGTACCAGACACGGGCCTGTAAGCGGAGGCCGTGCGGCGATGTCTAAACATTCAACACGGCCACCCTTTGGCCATGTAACGCAGAACGACTCGTGTGCCATTTGCCCTGACACAACACGACCCGTGCTACGTAGCACGACTCGTGTCGGCACCAGAATAGGATATTTTTTATAATTCTTCTAGAAGGTCTCCATGGGGTATAAATACCAATCCATTCAACATTTTGAGAGGAGATCGGATTTGCTACTGTTCCCACACACATCACACACCATTCCTTTGATTTTACACCATTTTCTTCATCACATTCATCCATTTCTAGATCTACATCATCTCCCCATATTTTTTTCAATCCAAATCAAGTGAAGAAGCAAGGAAGCTTGGGTGATCACCAAAGGAAGAAGGGAGATTCAATTGGATCCATTTCCAAGGGAGTTTTCATTCCAATTTTGTGTTAATCCTTTAGTTTATCATGATTTGTAAGAATTATAATGTCTATGTTATGGATCTTATGAAGATTGTAGGCTAATCTCCCTTGTGAGATTAGCAACATGAATGTTGTTGGTTAATTTGTGGATCTATGTAATTAAATTCATATGTTGATGGGATATTTGATTTTCTATCATTGGTGCTTATATATCTTGAGATCTATGATGTTTTGTGTGTTTGATTGTTCTAATTATATGATTAGATTGAGAAATCAATTATGGGTTTAGGATAGTCAAGTGAATCATTTCATCAAACACCTCATGTGCATTACAAATGGTAAAGTGATTGAGAAGTCCTTTATTATTTAGAACCCTTTGATGGAACATGTGATTAGTTAGATTGAGAAGTCAATTGATTATATGAAGGGATTCTTTATTGAACTTAGCACCTAGTTGGAATAGTTTAATTGAGAACCAACCTTTGAGCTATTTTGAGATTGTGCAAATGATCTACATCCTATTCATTTCGAGAGGAAGTTTAGGTGGTATATGTGTTGGCCCTTAGTCTTAACCCTTGATACATATGAGTTTAATGCATGAATCCATAAGTTACCACTTCAATAGTGTTGTTAATCTCACTTCTACTCAATTTGGAAAACCACTCATTCATCATTTTTATCTTGTCATTTGATTATTGCTTGTCTACTTTCATTTGTTGCATTTAATTACTTGTTAACCAAACCATCCATCTATGATTCGTTTCTATAAAATCGTGATAAATGTGATATCGCTTAAGTGCTAGCATCGACCTCCCTGTGGTTCGATAAATTCTTGAATTGGTCAACCCGACTACAAGTTATGGCTAATCATAAGTAATTAACTAAAAAAAACTGTTTTTACCAACGGAATATTCTGTTGATAAAAGTCTTAATTCAATTGTTAAATTAGTTTATCAATGGATTAATTCCGTTGGTAAAGTGGTGGTTGCACTACAACAAAAAATCATTAAGACAACATATATAATATGTTGTCCATTAGCTTATTTTAGGGAAAATTCTCTGTAGTCAAAGCCCCTGTTGTCTTAGAGTCTATTTATGACAACACATTATATGTGTAGTCTTTGTGCATTTTTTTTTTAAAAAGACGCACAAAGAAAACACATTATATGTGTAGTCTTTGTGCGTTTTTTCTTAAAAAAGACGCACAATAAAACACATTATATGCAGCACAGCTAGTCTTTCCAACTCCCTCCTTTCCTCCAAGCATGTAATATTTGCGCTGAGTTCTTGAAACCATTTCATCAAAACCAGTAACTGATTATGTTCGAGTAGCAACTGGTTTCACTGCCAAAATATACTCCAACGATAAGGGTTCATCACTCTCGGCAGGAAATAGAGGAAACCATATTGCAGACCATAACTAAGTAACATTGCAGAAGTGAAATGAAGCACTAGGTTTTATCTTTTAGCAACTAAACTAAATTGAAGCTCAACAGGAGCTTACATCAAAAGTTGTAAGGAGTTTGGTCTCACTGGTAGAAGGAATATATACTTTATTTTTATTTATGTACAATGAAGTCACATATTAACATGTTGCTCTAAACTTTTGATAGTGACAATACTTCCATAAATATCTAGAAAAGAATATTATATAATACATAAATATTTCAGCACACAATGATTCAGAGTCACCACATGTATCCCATCAAAACCATTCCAAGCATCCTAGCCTCTAGGAGAAAATTACACAGATTTACATCATCATATGATCTTCATATCTAGTTTATGGTTACTAATCATTCACTAGTCACCTACCACAGCTTGAAGAAGCAGATAGCCTGATATTGACAAAGTTGGATTCAGAACAGAAAATAAAGCACATTAAAACCCACGCTTGGAGAAGAGAAAAAAAAACCTCTAACACTGGTCAATCATCTTCATGTATAACAACATCCATCATTTCTAAATTTTCATTAAAACTATGAAATCAACATACATCACCTTCACCTAAAAGGTAGTACTTAATATTTAACTTGAGTAATCTCCACACTGGATGCCTCTTGCAACAGAAAAAATCAATTCTCAAATCATTATTTCACTAATTTACAGCAAATAAAGACTGACAAAAATGAAATTTACGCTAGAGTACTAAAGAGAACTGTCTTTCACTCCTTCCAGAAATTAAGACCGGAATAAAATAAGCTTCAAATTCAAATTTTATTTACCTTGAAATTTTTATCTAGGTGTTTTACTCGTGATAGAGAGAGGCAAAAAAAGGGAGCTAGAACTTGGCTTGAATTTTAAGAAAGGAGAAAAACGAGGATTCAATGAGTGAGAATAATCAGCCACAGCTGCCATAGGTCTAAACGTTGTAAAATTGGTAGCCGAAGAAGAAGCCTAGCTAGCCATGGAAGCAGGCCGCTTGCCGAGAAGAAGTGATCGGAGAAATCACGTTAAGCGACAACGACGGCTATGAAGTGTGTCGAAAGGAGCAGCGATGGAGAAACAGAGACTGACGGCGATGAAGGTCCCAGATGTGGCGTAAGCCCTAGGGGCTCTAATTGGGGCCAGCGTGAGCGTCAGGAATGGCAGTAGCCATGGATAGAGGAAACCAGATTGATCCGCTGTTAGCGTTGCCGACAATAGAAATCATGCGGAGAGGCTAGAGTCGGCGCAAGTCCTAGGCGAAATGCGCTAGTTAGGGTTCTAGGATTGAAGCATCATTTTGCCTTGGTGTAAGAACAGAGAAGCATGGAGCTGGTTCTTTGGATGGAGAACACTAGGGTTTCTAACTATGGGGAAAACACTTAAAAAATTTTGGAAATAAATAATATAGAATATTAACTTTATTCAATTACTATTATTTAGTAAATATAAAATACTCCTACTGTATTTTGAATTTGTTATATAACTAGTTAAATTTACTTTTATATTTTTAAATAAACAATTTTAATTTTAAAATTTTTATAGTAATTAAAATTTTCTTATCAAGTATTGCATAATTTTTTGTAAATAAAAATATTTAGAAATTTGAATCTTTAATTTATATTTTTTTTTAAATTTATTTCATATTTAATTAAAATAAAAAAAATTATTGTTATATATTTAATTTTTAATTAGTTTTAAAAAAATTACGAATATATAAGTAACAACATATTCAAATTATATATGTTGCCTTCAAAATAAATTAATTAGAAATATATTATATTATACACAACATATATTGTCATATATTATGTTTAAAAAAATATTACAAAAATTTAAGACAACATATATTGTCATATATGTTGTCTTTGTGCGTAAAAAAATTTACAACTACATATGTTATTATATATGTTATCTTATAATAAATTACCTTAAAAAATAACATGTTTCACACCACATTAAGACAACACCAGTCAATATGTGTAGTCTTAGTGCATGAAAAAATATTTAAGACAAACATATATATATTTAAGACGACATATATAAAGCATACGATAACACATATTTCTTATCTATGTAGTCTATTTACTGGTATCTTAATGCTTTTTTGTTGTAGTGTTGGTAAATTTTTAACAATGAAAAATCAATTCCGTTGGTAAATAATTACGTTGGTAATCCGTTGCAAAAACTTCCGTTGGTAATCCGCTAGTAATCACCAACAAATTGAATTTTATTGGTAAAATAGAGAATAAATCCGTTGGCATTCCATTGCTAATAAAAAATATCATTTTGATTTTTAATCCATTGGTAATTACTAACGGATTCCATTGGTAAATTTCGTTGCTAAAAAATATTTTTTTAATACTCTATTAACAAACAAAATATCACTAAAATTATTTTTTTTCCGAAATCATTTCACATTTTTTCATACAACTCTTTTGCTTTTTTATTTTTAATAAATAACTAAAAATCTAACTGATTAATTTGAAATAAATAATAGAAGTTGACGAGATCGAGCAACTTGGGTGAAATCGATTCCATCAAATGAATTGGTGGAATCTTTAATGAGTGAGGCTCCTGTGCACTCGGGCGCACGGAGCACATTCCGTGCGCCTTTGCAATTTTCATGTCCCTTTGCAATTTAAACCCCTAGCAATACATAGGTTTAAATAGAATATAGAAGGGAAGGGTTGTGTTCACATGGGACACGGAGTATCCCTCCATGTCCCCGGGGGCGCAGGAGCTTTTGCTGTTGGCGTTCGATCGTTTGGTTAACGTGAACCGTTAGGGTTCCATACGTTTTTAACAAGCAGCGGAAGCAAGTAAATAAGAAATGTATTACCTTTCACCAGGGTATGTTGAAGACGATGAACTCTCTCATTCAATATCGGATTTGAGTGATCTATATGCCAAAATGATCCTCTTTTCCGTGGCTTTCTGGCAGTACATCAACGTCAAATTCTGAGGTCTGTATGATTTTATAAAAATTGTAGAAGGTGGCTGACAGCAGCAGCAAATAACCTTCCAGTCTTCTGCTGTATTCCCAAGTCCAATCTCGACGTCGTGTGGGGACGATCTTCGAGATCTTCTCATTCTGCTGTTCTCTCACCCTCCTCACAGTGTTAGACGTGATTAATCTCATAGATTAGGGTTTCTGGACAGTTGAGATGACTTATATATGGGCTACAGCAGGGACTAGGAGGAGAAATTAAAGTTGGGCCTCCATTGGGATTAAGTATCCAAGCTTAGCCCAAAGCTTATACTTAAGTCCAATAATAATAATATATACCACTAAAATATTATTACTGCACTATCGTTCTAATCCCATAATTACGTTATGGGCTCCTTCTTATTATGAGCTCGTTTGTCTCCACATGTTTAAGATATACCATGCCCATTAATTAATTAAGTTACTGACAACTCCATTAATTAATATCTCATCCGAGAGTAGTACCACTCAACCTCATTATCATGCCGGAATAAATCCACCTGCAGGGTTTACATGATAATCCTTCTGAGCTCCTCAAGGGGACATCATCAACCTATAACGGATATGAATTATTTCTACAATCAACAGCACACCATAGAGACAACACTACTTCCCAACTCACCGAGTTTGTTGATTTAATTACATGTAAATCTCATCCATTGATGAATCAAAGAAATACATACTCCCCTACGTGTCGAGGTTACTGTATAGGGATTAAGAGCACGAACATCCATAATAACAGAGATCAAGTTCTTCTATAAGTCAGTATAAGTCGAACGACCTCAGGCGGTCCTGCTCAATACACACAAGTGCACTAGTGTGATTCTATAGTTAAGATAAACTAATACCAAATCATACTACAACCATCCCGATAGAGAGTCCCCGTCTATCTCGGTTGTGATCATCTGTTTATACTTTATAAGGAAACCGATAATATGATCTTCCGCGTGTTGTCGCACAACATATTATCTAAAGTATAAAGTAAGTGGACTATTGCATCTACATATAAATAAATTATAAGACGCAATCATTTGATCATATGATTCTCATTTCAAATAAATTGTTATAACATTGTTCATACTAAAGCTAGACTTTTAGTATACAATCCAACACTTTTGTCATCTTTGATCTCCACCTCTTCTTAATTAATGTAATCCCCTTACAATTAATATTATTATTATTATTTTAATTTTATTATATTTAACCATTATACCTTAAAACCATAAACCCTAAAAGTAAAATATATCATAAACCACAAGGTAAAATTACAATTATACCCTAAATCTTAAACCTTAGAAATAAAATATAGACTAACCCACAAGGTTGAAATTACAATTATACCCTAAATCTTAAACCCTTGAGGTAAAGTATATCATAAACCATAAGAGTGAAATTACAATCATATCCTAAACCCTAAACTCTAGGAGTGAAATATACTATAAACCATAAGGGTGAAATTACAATTATACCCTAAACCTTAGGGGTGAAATATATCCTAAATCACAATGGTGAAATTACAATAATATCCTAAACCCTAAACCCTAAAAATTAAATATACCCTAAATCATATGGGTGAAATTATAATTATATTCCTAAAATTAAATAAATATATAAAAAAAAAAGAAACATACAAACAGTAAATCAATAAAAAAAAAAAGAAATTAAATGAAATAGTAAAATGCATATTGAAAGTGAAGGAGAGAGATTCAACCAATTCAATTTGATGGACTTTTCCCACCAGTCTGATGGACATTTCCCACCCTAATCATTGCCGAAGTCGACATTGGGAGAATTTAGAAGATGATCAAATCAACAGATTTTGAAGAAGTGACGTAATGAAGTTTAACAATAATAATAATAAGAAAAAGCATCTGGTTACTTCGTTATGTTAAAAGAAACTCGATCACATAAAAAATGTTAGCCAAAAATTACAATTTTCGGTTCAAAAGCCAGGTGTATATCCAGGGGCGGATGCTTGTGTAGTGGTGAGGGGGCTTTAGCCCCCCAAAATTTTTGAAAACCTCTACTATATGTATACTACATATATTAGTATTTTAAATTATTTAATTTTATTTCAAAAAATCATAATATATATAATACTCTCTTTGTTTTGGTAAAATTTTTACAGTTATTATAGTTCTGGAATTTAAGAAATATTGCTTTTCAATAAAATTTACTGATTTTTTTAGAGTGACGTAGTCTTTTGTAGTAATAAATAAATGGTAATAAGTTCTATGTATTAGGTTGGGAGTGTTATTTTTAGAGTAAAGAATATTGAAATGTTAATTCTTTTGAAAATCTTATCATTTTTTTTTTTGTAAAAAGTGTAACGAGACCAACAAATAAGGATATGTGAAATGTGTAATGGGATTAAGGGGTATTCAATTTTGTTAAAAATTTTAACATAGCATTATTAAGTATCAACATCTACCACAAAAAGAGTATGCACAATCATTAAAAAAAAAATCAAACCAATACTTGAGAGCAAAAATGAATGATGAGTTTATCGAGAAATAGATAGCTTTTAACTTTATTAAAATTATAATTTTTTATTTTGAATCAATGAAAAAATGTCATCTACACTTTTCATAGTTATAAATATAAAGAATTGTATGAAAATTTCACAAATTATTTTTTATTAGCAAATTATGCTTTTATATCATACTAATTAGGAGTATTACTACGATCAATTTAAATTATGATCAACAAACTTTTATATCTAGCCCCGCTAGAAAATTCATCTAGCTCCGCCCCAGTGTATATCTATTTGTTTTTTTTACCTAGCTAGATCAATGGATATTATTTCATGTGTATAAGTCCAATTTTTTTAAGAATAAAACACGATTATGTTGGGAGTTGACATGCAAAATGATAAAACGAGTGCTAAAAAATGCCAAATGATCACCTGTTACACGATGATGTTTTATCTCCTGTTACACGAATTAAATAGTTGTCACGTGTCATAATCAAAGACCAAAATTCAATACATGTGCCAAGGGTTTAATGGTCATTTGTAGGGTATAGTTTTTTTTATATAGGGTAACACCAATAAAATATGAAATGTATAACAAGAAATTCAACTTGATAAAATGCTCCCTCCGTTCCAGGCTAAAATGGCCATTTTTTCATTTTGATCGTCTCACCCAAAAGGTCCCCTCCTTTTTTACATAAATGGGACCCACACACCTCCTCTAATACAATTAAAATATGAGACTCACACTCCTACTAATACAACTACCCACTACATATTAAATAATAATACTTCTTAATCTACGTGAAAAAAACAAATCACCCTCTTACACCGGGGAGTATACGTCTACCTATGTAAAAACTCGATTTTGGGATTGTGATGCAAGAGCTGATGAGCAATTTGATCTCTAGAACACACGGCATCAACTGATCTAACGCCATTTTCTGGGACCATTTGATCATCAAAAAGCTCAAACCTCAACTCCGGATCGAACCCCTCACAACCCGTCTCACATATGTTATGCAACACACAACAAGCTCCAAGCACCACCGGCAGATCCTCCAGCTTCATCTCCGTCCTCTTCCCCAAACACTTCCATCGACCTTTCAGCCGCACGAACGCCTCCTTCGCCACCCTCTGCACCTCCTCTATCTTCTCATTCAACCCGTGCTGCGTCCACGTGAGGTTTCTATGCGCGTAAGGAACCAACATCCAATCCATCAATGGGAACCCCAAATTCCCAACCATCCAAGAGCCAGTGAGAGCACCCTGATTTGCCCTCTGGAAAAGAGCAGACTTCTCCAGCACCTGCTCATCACTCATGGATCCAGGCCATCCAACACAGATATCTGTGAAAACTCCATTGTGATCCACCACGCCTTGCAGTGTGATCGTGTATGTCGTCTTCTGGTTCCTCTCCGTGTGCCTCTTGTTGAAATAAGCTGCAACGCTCACTTTGGGCGCTACGATCGAAATATGAGTGGTGTAGATCGATCCTCCCATGTTAGGAATCCCCGAAAACGACTCGAATGCCTTCTTTATTTCAATCGTTTTGCACTCGTCCGGCCACCTCAAGAACTTAGGCATTAGCACGCTCTTTATGGCAGTACAGACCTCGAGAACCAGCTTATGGCAGGTCGAAATACCCAACCCAAATCGCTTGGATACGTCTCGAAAAGGCTCCCCCGTGGCCAGTCTCCATATGCAGACGGCCACGCGCTGTCGAACGGGGATAGCCAAACGCAGCGTTGTGTCTTTTTTTGTGACAACTGATTCGAGCTCTTGACAGATCATGTCGAACGTTGCTCTGCTCATGCGAAATGCCTTTTTGAACTTCTCATCCGGAAAGTCCGTGCTGCTCACGTGGTCCCACCATGCCTTTGATCGGTTTTTCACCCACAGTCGCCGCTGCCCCGCCGCCGTCCCAGCGGTACTGCTGTGTTCGTCGGAGTCCGATCGCGCGCTCTTCGGATGCGACGTCGTATCGACGAAATCGGTGAAATTGTAGTCGGAATCATCCATTTTCCGGTAGGAGAATGTGAAATTGAACTTGGGGATTGATTACTAATTCACTTTCTTTATCTTAATGCACTTGGCTCGTTTTTTAGGGTTACACAAACTAATAGTGTCGAAATCTTGGAAGAAGGAAGCGCAGAAATGTTGTGGAAATGGGGAAGACTTTAATAACAATATGAAAGGTTATGACGAGATCATAAAAGAAGTCTGAACTCGAGTGTGAACACAGGAAGAGGGTCGGTGAGTGATGTGTAGAGTATACATTCTAAGTTGATGGAGAAATAGAAACGCGTGAGACGTTGAGGGTGCTATTGGGTTGGGGTTGGGTTTCGGAAATGCGTGTGTAGGATCTAGGAAAGAGGACACTGAAAAGTCTATTCACCGAGTTTTTAAGGAACAACACTTTTATTGTCCTATTTCAACCATACAACATCAAATTTGTTCTAACTTTTTTAAAAATCTAATTTTCCCAATTTTTAGTGTATATACCTGATTTAGCCCCCTGACACATTTCAGTTTTTTTCCCTTATTTTTGGAATCTCCGAATAGTGCCTAGCAATTACTTTTTTAACGCTTTTACTGGCGTTGAAATTGGAGACAAAATTTTTGACCCCTTTATCTCAAAATATAAATTTGGTGTTTACCTTCTCTCTCTCTCCACGCTTTTTCTTTTTTCTATCTCTTTGCACTGTCGTTCTTTTTTGTTCTCAATTTTTCTTGCGGACACCGCTCTCCGTCCGTATATTCGTCCAATCCCTCCTCATCTCCGCGTCGAAAAGTTGCAGCAGCGAATATGGATAATCAGGTACGTTAGTACATCAACTTTGGGGGTTTAGGGTTTTAAGGATTCGGCGGAATTTCATTTTAATTTAGAGTTAATAGCTTTTTATTTTGCGTAGTCGTTTGTATAGATCTGTGTTGATGTAGTGTAAATTTATTTTTTGAGTATAATTGAGTTTATACTGCTTGTCCGCCGAGGAAGTAGTTTGTAAATATAGATATGTCTGTAAATATAGTTCAATTGAGTGTGTGTAGATGCATTGTAATTGAGTATAATGTGCTTGTCCCCCGAGAGAGTAGTTTGATTTTAGAATTGTAGCAGTAGGAATTTGTCGTGTCCGCCAAAAATTCTAGTCTAATTTACCTGTACGCCGAAATTTCTTGTGTAATTGAGCTTGTCCGCCGATAATTCTAGCTTAATTGAACTTGTCCACTGATATTTCTAGCCTAACAGAACATGTCAGCCAATATTTCTAGTGTAATTGAGCTTGTCCGCCAATATATGTAGTATAATTGAGCATGTCCGCCAAATTTTTGACCATAATTGAGCATGTCCGCCAAATATTTGGCCATAATTGAGCATGTCCGCCGAGTATTTGTACATAATTGAGCATGTCCGCCGAGTATTTGTACGTAATTAATCAATTCGGCCTATATTTTTAATGTAATGGAGGGTGTCCGCTGAATTTCTTTGCATTATTGAGCATATTAAGGCTTGTTTTGTATATAAAATAACTTGTCCACTGATTACTATGTGTTTAATTTGCACCCCCGCTGATACTTTAAGTTTTTAATAGCCTGTCCGCCGAATTTGTTAGCATTATTGAGCATATTTTGTCATTTTTTGTGCATATAAAAGCTTGTCCGGCGATTTTATTGCTTAATTGAGCATGTCCGCCGATGAATACGTGTTTAATTTGCACCCTGTTGATAATTTAAGCTTTTAATAGCCTATCCGCCGAATTTCTTTAGCATTATTGAGCATATTTTGCCATTTTTTGTGCATACAATAGCTTGTCTTCACCGAAGTATCAATATTGTTGTTGTCTTCAACTTCAGCGTCTACATTACACTGTTCCAAGAACCCTGCAAAAAAGGATTAGTTATTCTTCAATTGGTATTAGAATACAATAAGGTTCAGTAAATTAACGGGTACTATATTGAACACATACCTGGAATGCTCCATAGACAGCTGCAAGAACTATATGTATCTTGACTAGGACGTACTGGTGTGGGCATCTGCATGTGTGTCGTAACGGGGTCCAAGAAACTCATTCCTCATTTGGCTCTGATGTAGGAATAAAACCTCTCGAACAGAGCCATTTCAGGATCCTAATCTTCAGCGTTGAGTTGATCACCATCATGCCCCTCATCTTGCGAAGCCTCAGCACCCTCAGAATCCTCATGCTGCGGACCCTCAAATGAATCATACCCACTGCCTTGTGATCCATCAGACCCATTATCTTGAGAACCAGTAGAACCATCAAACAGATCACCCTCTGAACCCTCATACGCATCACTTAGAGAATATTCATTTGAATTGTCCTCATCTTCATTTTCTTTAGAGAAGCACTTGTCATCTCAGTTCTCCTCCTCTTCCTCAAACTGTTCTTCACCAACGTACTCACTGATCAAATCAATATTTTTCGTACGACTCGAAAGGTTCACACATGTACTCCTACTCGGTCCGGCCAAATCTACGGGACTAGAATTATTGACAGATGGAATTTGTAAATGAAGCAAGTCGATCCAATAACTGCTCCCAGACGGCACCGCACTAGGGCAACAATTATCAATTGATTATTGTGGTATGGCCTTAACTGTGACAAATAGCATCGGCTCATCAACCTGGTGATACAAGCCCCTAATATCCATAGCATCCTTCATCTTATGTTTTGTTATACAATCACCAATGTCCGCAAGTGCGTGTATAACATATTTTCAATGATTCACATTGGCACGAACTACACTGTGCACATGCCCAATAATAAAATCCAACTTCAACTGATCTGAATTTAAAACTAAGCTCGTGTATTGGCCACACACCTACTCTAAACCTTGTCACCAGCCGCCCCACCAGATATAAAAATTTCTTATTTCCAAGCCAAACCCTAAATCTTTCAACAAACGATAATAAATTGTTATATTCACACATGATTAACCTTCATTAAAGTATTTTTATGATAGGTCTATTACATAAAAGTATAAACTTTTATGAATATGTACATACAAATTAAGCCTTAAAGTATCAGCAGACATGCAAGTTAAACATTGAGTCGTACGCGGATAAGATCAATTAAGCTCCCATAAATCGATGGACAGTCTATTATACTAAAAAAAATTGACTTACTTGTTGAATTATGCTCAAAGTTGATGGACATGCTCAATTACCCAAATATAATAGGAGGACATGATATAATATGCTAAAAAAATGGCCAAACATGCTCAATTATGCTATAAAAATCGGCGGACATGCTTCAAAACTGTGAAAATTTGGCGGACATGCTACATTAGGGTCAAATAATCAGTTGACATGCCCAATTACACAAAGAATATCGGTGGACATACTCAATTAGGGCCAAATAATCGGCGGACATGCTCAATTAGGGTGAAAAAACGCAGACACGCTCAATTAGGATTAAATAGTCGGCGGACAGGGGGTCAATTATCTTAAAAAATCAGTGGACAGGCTCAATTAGGGTCAAATAATCGGTGGACGTGGTCAATTAGGCCACAACATCGGCGGACATGCGCAAGTATGGTCAAATAATCAGCGGACATGCTCATTTATGGTCAAATAATCAGCGGACGTGTTCAATTATAGTCAAATTTTTGGCGGACAGGCTCAATTGGGCTACAAATTTCAGCGGACACGCTCACTTAGGCTAAAAAATCGACGGATATGCTCAAATTAGGGTCAAATAATACGCGGACACACTCTATTAGGCTACAAAATCGGCGGACAGGTTCGATAAGGCTCAGATAATGGGCGGACATGTTCGATAAGGCTCAAATAATGGGCGGCCATGCATAATTAGCGGGCAAGTCTACAGTGGGTTTATGTAGTGGTATTCATGCATATTACATGCATACTTGACCTTTTTCCTCAGCGGACATGCGTATTACATGCATACTTGACCATTTTCTTCAGGGGACGCGCATATTTAGGCAATTACATAGGAAGACATGGATATATATACCATTTTACTCAGCGGATATGCATTTTTTAAACCCAAAAACCGTAAAAAACCCTAAAACTGATAATATTATAACCCACAAATATTCAGCAAGATTGAAAGAACGGTTAAACCACTAAATAAAATACAATGCAAAAAGTGTTCGTATCTTACCTTTGCCTCTAACTATGGATCCGTTGACAAAAACGGTGGGTAAATAGGGGAGTCGAACACCTTTTTATACTCAAATAATTTTTGAAACAAGAGGAATGAAGTTGGAAATCACTGTCTCCAATTTTGTTGTTTATTGGTGGTGTAGTTATTTGGTTGGTGGGGATAGGTGAGAGTTTTAATGAGACAAAAATTTACATAAATGAACTGTTTCTGAACAGTACCTTAATTCCTAAAATTCAGTCCAATAAATGAACTGTGTTTGAGTGACCGTGGTAGCTAATTAATGAATGTGTATAATCACCTAATTAGTGCATGTGTTTAATTTAAATATGCATATTATGTTCGCTTATTTTGATAACAATTTAAGGAATTTTGAAATGAAATTTGGTTGTCCGCCGAGATTTTATATTTCAAAATTATTTTCTTGTTCGCCGACAGTTTTTATTTAGGAAGTGACAACAATTTATAGATTTTCCACTTATTTATTCCTTTTGTACTTAATGTGTCATAAAAGAATCTCATATTATTCTGACACATGTATTGTGCCTGCAAGTGTACTTGTCATCTCATTCCCAATACTAAAGGTGGGCCACTCTATGGGGGTATTCATGGTATTTCATTTTTTTAAGGCAAATTAGATGTATTACAAAAGGTAGGGCAGATTAGATGTTGGTCAACCCATATAGGGCAAAAAGTGGCATTTCCCAGTTTTTAATGGAGTTTTAAATATGGTTAATTTCTAAAAAATTTATCAATACTAGTATTTCAAATCTATTATTCGTGAATCTTAGCCAAAATTATTACCTGAAATATTTTCTAAATACACATAGGCAGGCCGGACATCATCTTCACCCATTTTTTTCCTTTTTGAGGCAAAGACTTGTGTAAGATCGTCTCACGTAAGGGCTTACGTGAGACGGCCAGAAAGTAATAATTTTTATGAAGGTAAGTGATAATAAATTAATGAAAATGATAATTTTCTTTCATGAACAATTTATAGTATAAATAAAAAGTAATAATATTTTATCGCAAAAGTGATAACGATTAATTTATCGAGTATCATTTTTAATTAAAAATATTACTATCACTTTTAGTTTGTCTTACCAATTATTTATGAAATAATTCTATTAATTTTTTTTTTTAAATCAGATGTCACTTTTATAAAAAAATGTGATCACTTTCTTATTTATTAGTAATTACTTTTTGTTAAAAATATTATCACTTTTCTTTTTAAATATTATCAGTTTTATTTATAGGCAAACAGTTGCACGAGACCGTCTCACGAATATAATTACGTGAGACGGATTAATATAATCCACACAAAATCTCGCGGATCCAAAGCACACTGATTACCTTCACTACAGGCTAATACTCCACGCCCATGCCTCAACTTAATTAATGCAATTTTCCTTTTACCATTAAATTTTTTCTTTATATATAATATATTAGAACATATAGTTAATTTTATTTATATTATTATTCATAGATAAAATAAAATAATATTTTTCTAGAGGCAAAGACTTGTGTGAGACCGTCTCACGTGCCCTTATGTGAGACGGCCAGAAAGTGATAACTTTTACATAGGAAAGTGATAATAAACTAATGAAAAGTGATAATGTTATTTCATGAACAATTTATAATATAAATAAAAAGTGATAACATTTTATAGTGAAAGTGATAATATTTTATAGCGAAAGTGATAACTATTTTAAAAAATAAAAATGGTCTCACATGAGACGGTCTCAAGCAAGACCTACCCCTTTCTGGAAAGGATTGCTTGTGCTCAGTCATTCAATATTTGATGGATGATTCTTTATTTTCTATTCGCGGTTCCTCGCATGCAGGATGCTCGCTGAATGCACTTGTCTTAGTAACATAATTAATGTAAATTATGTTGAACAAGTGTTCTTGTTTTTTATTCGATCATATCCCACTATTGTTCTGAAACCAGGTGTGTGGAAAAATGTAAGTTTCCTAAAGACAGATCATCTCCAAAATCACTGAGATCATTGGAAGGTAAATATAAGATTCACCCTTAAACATTATAAATATTGAGATTAAATGCCTTTGATGTGTGGTTTTGATTTTGTTTACATGATGTATCTTATTTCCTGCACTTTTTAGAAGTGAAGATGAATCTTTCAAATTGTACTTTCACCTCTACTGACAGTACATCTATGGAAAACGTGTATATTTCATAACAATGTCTCTCAAGTCTTGCATATAATTTAGAAGTAATGATGTATTAGTTATTTATTTATGATTTTACTTAAACTATCATTTAAAGAGTAACTTTTTGCATAGTAGCTGATGTCCACTGCACTTCGGAGGTATAGTAGCTGATGTCCAATTCTCGACGATGAAGGCGACAAATTCATCAGATGTCACCTTGTCTACTCTCTCTCTTTAGTCCTCCTTTTCACTCTTTTTCTCTAATTCTCTTTGGCTACTCCTCTCTGTTGATCATTGACAATGCATCAGCGGTGGTGGTGATTCATGGGTGACGTTGCACTCGTGATGGTGAAAACGACGACGTAGAGAGTAGGTGCGAAAGGGCGAAGAAAGGAGTTTCTCCAATTTAAAGGTATCATCCTCAATTTTCACTTATACTATTTTTAATATTAGTTCATTGTTGATTAAAGTATTATATATGTATGCATGTATGAACTAGTGATAATTGCAATTCTAGCTTTAGCATGAGTGACTGTGAGTACAAGTTTTGGAAAGACTGTGATTGTATTTCTTTTGTAAATGGGAAATTTTAGCCTTAGCCTGAGTGATTGCCAATACAAGTTTATAAAGATTTTGATTATGTTTCTTATGTAAATGGAACCACTGGCTATGTATACTAGAGAGGCAAGAAGTTCAAGTACAGGATGTTGCGGGAATTGTGGTTCGAAAGTATTTTTTTGAAAAGCAAGCAAATCTTAGTTTGTGTGTATTGAATTGTATAATAAGAACCGTATAAAATATGTGAGTTTTGTTTGCTGATCTATAATATTGAATGTTTGAATCACAAGTAAAAAGAACCACATACAGATCATACTTGTATTAGGCTCAGCGGTGTTGCTGACAATGACCATAACTTTCACTGTACTGCGATTATTTATGTTGATTAATTTGATGAACATGGCAAATTCTTATATCTTGGCACACTACACAATAGATTCATCAATAAGAGAGCAATTAGAATGCTAGACACGGTTGATGAGTGTATAAATTCACAAGTCTAGCACCGGAATTTATGCTATTTTGGAGAGTTTGAAGGGTGAAATAGGTGGAAAACCTATATATATTGTGAAAGAGCAGGAATCAGGTGTTGTTGGAGCTATTTGAGTGGTTTTACTAGTGAAATTGGAGTGTAAGTGTCAAGAATTGCAGAGACGAAGTCGAAGCCATCCGTATAAGTGAAGAGAAGGCTCGGTTCGACCTGAAAAAGGCCAATTTGACTTGTCCAACAGGTCGAACCGTCGACACAATTTGTATAGAGGGCTGATTCGACCACGATGGGAGGGTTCGACCTGGGAAACAGGTCGAACCGTGGTCGAATCGATTCGCAGGGGAGCTGGTTTGACCACGTCGCTGCGGTTTAACCTGTCCAATTGGTCGAACCGGTTGCTGGAGACTTCCAGTAGCTTGGTTCGACCTGTGGTTAGATCTGTGATGAGTGGTTCGACTTGCTGCTGAGGTCGAACCGATGTGCGAAAACTTACTATATCCGGATTTTTGATGCCTAAACACGTGTGATCACTTGAAAAGCCCATTCCAAGCCCTAAAGACGTGATTACAAGTATAAAAGGAGGCTCATGCAGTACAAGGTGGAGACTTTTAATCATCACGAGAATCATACAAGAGACAAGAGGATGTGATTGGAGAGAGGAGTGATCTTCCATCATTTAGAGGGGCTGTGACAGAAGTTCCGCTGGAGATTTAAGTAAGATCAGTCCATCTAACCATGATTGCTCTTAGATCAATCATGGGCTAGAGCCGCTTCGGTAGTTCTAGAGCCACTACTTGTGGTTTATTTTATATAAGATTGCGCGTTTTTAATCCATACTCACGGTCGTTTTGTGCATCAATACTTGTTGTGTAGAGTCTGAATACATAACGTGGTTATTGGTTGAGTGGGTTCAATGCTGAGCAGGGTTTTAATGTTATAATTCTAAGTGAAGGGATTCCGAAGTTTTATTAGAACTATCTTATATGAATACTTGTTAATTGAATCATATTCGGGTTAATAAGTAGGATAAAGAGTATAATTTCATAGTACCTATAAAGGGAGATCAAATCGGGTTAGAGTACTAAGTGCACGGAAAATAATTGATTATGATAGTACCTAGAAAGGGGGGCGAATTATATCTCTTGTTCTGAGGATATTCACACGTGTCATACGCATATTTACTTGTGTCTATAGAGTGAATTTGCAAAGTTTAGTGATGCGTCCATAAACCACAAGGCAGAGTCAGACACCGTCACACGAAAGTATAAATTAATAAATAGAACTTGATGACCTGACGAACTACCTATCATCTTACTTGATCACAACCTACTATCTTTTCTTCTTGTTATCTTTACTTGTTATTAGTTGTTACTTAATTCAAATCAAAACCATTATATTTTCCAATATAGTAATAATTAACTAGAACATAATTAAATTGATATTTATCCGTCCCTTGGGTTTGATATATAACTTGGTCACCTTTGAAACTACAATTGATATCCTTCATACTTGGGGATTAAATTGTGTGTTTAAAAAACAACTATCAAGTTTCTGGCGCCGTTGCCGGGGATGGCTTAAAATATCTTTTTGTTATTTCTAGTTTATTAGGACTATTTTTCTTATTTTACTGTTTTAACTCTTATTCTTTTCAGGTGTATGCTCACGAGATCAAAGAAAGGTGAATTAGAACCATATAATCCTGAGATCGGAGCATCATCGAGGAAGAAGAAGAAGAAGAGTAAGATTAAGAAAGAAGAACCAACTACAGCTCTAAATTTTGGAGTTGAAGTGGGAGAACTGAACTCGGAAGCGACTGAAACTGTGGTTGATCCAAACACAGCAGCAGAGGAAGTCGACAAGGCCAACGAAAGGGCCAATCCGGATAACCTGGCCATCCGTGAAGTCTTCAAGAATAACGGGGCTGGACACTTTGGGCTTTTAGGAGCGAGGGGGCTAATGCGGACTTCAATCTTCACCACCCTGCTCTTATTAGCATGATAGAAAGGAACTCCTTTTCAGGAGGGTCTTTCGAGGATCCGCAGCAGCATCTAAACAAGTTCTTGGGCTATGCAAGTACTCAAAAAGATGCAGGAGAACATGAAGATGCTAGGAAGATCCTTTTGTTCAAATTCTCGCATACTAAAAAGGCGAGAGATTGGTACGATACTATAAACGCAGCTGAGTGCACCACTTGGGAGCAGTTGAAGTTAAGGTTCTTGGAGAGATACATGCCACCTTCAAAGGTGTTCAAGATGAAGCAAGACATTAACCAATTTGCTATCGGTGGAGGAGAGAAGTTTCATGAAGCGTGGGACAGATTCAAGGACATGCTTCGTAAGTGTCCTCAACATGGGCTATCTAAAGCTCAATATATCAGTATATTCTACAATGGATTGGACTGTGATTCACGTGTGTTATTGGATGCTTCTTCTAATGGAGCATTACTTACTAAGTTATCCATAGAGTACGAGAAGTTGTTTGAAGATATTTCGATGAACTCGAGAGATTGGCCAACTGATAGAGTTAGAGGTACTTACGTCCTTGGAAAAGTGGCTAAGGTTGAACATGTTATGGTAAAAACAAGTAGAGAAGATGAGATCGTCTCTTGCTTATCGAATATCAACAAGCTACTTGAGTCGCAACAAAAGCAATTCAACGATATATCTCAGCACGTACCAATCATGCAGCAGGAAGTAATGAATGATGGAATAATCCAAGAGGAGTTGGAAGAGGCAAACTACGCCATGGATCAAAGTATTCAATGAACTAGGTACCCTAATCAAGAAAACCGGAACTATCAGGGGAACTACAATAATCGTGGTCCCCGGGTAACTATCAACAGCCTAGGAGGCTGGAGTTTTCATGGAGCAATCCGAACAATGCAGTTCAACTTCCGATGGGTGTTGATCCGAGTGCGAAAGTGGAAGAAGGGAAGCCGGGATTCGAGGATACGGTGAACAGGTACATGGCAAGGAATGATGAAAGAGTGAACCGCCTTGAGGCCAAACTTGAGAAGAAGATCGATGATCATCATAAGGATTTGTCTACTCAAGTTAAAGATCTTACGTTGTTGATGGGAACAATAGCAGAGAATGTGAATACATTGACTCAATCTGTAGAGAAGGGGAATTGATGGGTGTTTTCTCAACACACAATTTAATCCCCAAGTATGAAGGATATCAATTGTGGTTTCAAAGGTGATCAAGTTATATATCGAACCCAATGGACGGATAAATATCAATTGAATTATGTTCTAGTAAATTATTACTATGTTGGAAAATATAATGGTTTTGATTTGAAATAAGTAACAACTAATAACAAGTAAAGATAACAAGAAGAAAAGATAGTAGGTTGTGATCAAGTAAGATGATAGGTAGTTCGTCAGGTCATCCAGTTCCACTTATTAATTTATACTTTCGTGTGACGATGTCCGACTCTACCTTGTGGTTTATGGACGCATCACTAAACCATGTAAATTCACTCTATAGACACAAGTAAATATGCGTATGACACGTGTGAATATCCTCGGAGCAAGAGATATAATTCACCCCCTTTTCTAGATACTATCATAATCAATTATTTCCCGTGCACTTAGTACTCTAATTCGATTTGATCTCCCTTTATATGTACTATGAAATTATACTCTTTATCCTACTTATTAACTCGAATATGATTCAATTAACAAATATTCATATAAGATAGTTCTAATAAGACTTCAGAATCCCTTCACTTAGAATTATAACATTAAAACCCTGCTCAGCATTGAACGCACTCAACCAATAACCATGTTATGTATTCAGACTCTACACAACAAGTATTGATGCACAAAACGACCGTGAGTATGGATTAAAAATGCGCAATCTTATATAAAATAAACTACAAGTAGTGTGTACGGAGTTTACACACGAAAGATAAATTAACTTATGAAACTTTCATAATCCTAGAACTAACGAAGCGGCTCTAGCCCATAATTGATCTAAGAGCAATCATGGTTAGATGGACCGATCTTACTTGAATCTCCAGCGGAACCTCTGTCACAATCCCTCCGAATAATGGAAGATCACTCCTCTCTCCAATCACGTCCTCTTGTCTCTTGTATGATTCTCGTGATAATCAAAAGTCTCCCTCTTATACTGCATGAGCCTCCTTTTATACTTTTAATCACGTCTTTAGGGCTTGGAATGGGCTTTTCAAGTGATCACACGCGTTTAGGCCTCGAAAATCCGGATATGGTAAGTTTCCGTACATCAGTTCGACCTCAGCAGTAAGTCGAACCACTCATCACAGATCTAACCACATGTCGAACCAAGCTACTGGAAGTCTCCAGCATCCAGTTCGACCAACTGGATAGGTCAAACCACAGCGACGTGGTCGAACCAGCTCCCCTGCGAATTCATTTGACCACGGTTCGACCTGTTGCCTAGGTCGAACCCTCCCATCGTGGTCGAATCAGCCCTCTGTACAAATTGTGTCGTCGGTTCGACCTGTTGGACAAGTCAAATTGGCCTTCTTCAGGATGAACCAAGCCTCCTCTTCACCTATACGGAGGGCTTTGACTTCGTCTCTTCAATTCTTGACACTTACTCTCCAATTTCACTAGTAAAACCACTCAAATAGCTCCAACAACACCTGATTCCTGCTCTTTCACAATATATATAGATTTTTCACCTATTTCACCCTTCAAACTCTCCAAAATAACATAAATTCCGGTGCTAGACTCGTGAATTTACACACTCATCAACGGTCCCATTTCCCATTCCATGTAAGTGCGAGTTAATCAAAGCTTATTATCGGTACTCTTGAAAAGATAAGAGTCGGTGGAGACAGAAAAAGAAGAAATACTATTTTTTTTAGTTTTATAGTTTTATGCACAATAATTAGAATACATCTCATCTTGTTTTTTTTATATTTTTCATCTTTATAGAAATAAAGGATTTATTGACACGTTACTTATATATGTTAATAACAACTCATGTTTTGAATGTGTGTCTAATTATCTTAATAGAAAATTAAGTATTATTGTCTTTTGGCCATTTCACGAAAATGGTTAAGTGTAATTTTAATATAAAAACAATTTATCAAATATATTTTGATTACATTATTTAAATGGATATTTTGTAATGGGACCGACCAAAATAGGGTCTATCTAGACCTTGATATAATTTTAGTAGGGGAGCCGGAGGAGGAGGAGGATGAGGATGACTCACAACAGCAGCAGTATCAGCCATTTGAACAGTCGCCACCGCAGCAGCCAATTCCTAAGGTACATATGGAGATGCCTCACGATTTTCTGGAAATGGGTATTCCTCCGATGCATCCACCACCACCACAGCAGCAGTATGATTTCTGCCAGGCTCAGGATCACTTTTATAAAGAGCAATTCAGGATGATGAATAAGCACTTGCCACATTGAACACAAATCAGCAGGAGACGAACCGCTAACTTGCTTTGGCGAACATGAACTATGCTACACTCAACCTGACGAGGCAATGGATAGAACGTTGGGAGAGATGCATGCTAACTATCGAGAGGTTGATAGAAGGCTAGGGTTTCTTCAAAGGGACTTCGACTTATGTCATTTAGAGATTAGTGATGATGATGATGCTCCGGAGGAGTAGAGCGTGCCAGGTTTTCTATCTTTGCCTGTTTCCTCTCGCCTCCCTTCTATTTTTCACTTTACAGGTTGGGGCTTGCGTGAGTGGTTGGTTTGGGTTTTATGAGATTAATGCGTGAGTGGCATGTACCATATTATTTATATTGATGGTGTTGATGGATACTTGTACATTTAATGAGGATTTGATAGATGGGGTAGATATATTGACTCTTTGGTATGCATGTGCATTTACTTTTGATGCATGTGATTTTGTTAAAGAAAGGCATGTATTGTTTATTATTACTTGTAATTTGTGTAGAGATTGATATTGATTGCATGCTTTGAATAGTGCTTAGGAAGTCTATTACCCATGTGAGAATTTGAACCTATTAATCATGCTACATCAATGCATGAGAATTTATTCTTGAGAGTATCGTTCATACATTTGTATTTTAGAACTTGGCTTGGATTCTTGTTTTAGATTTATGATTTTTAGATACTTGGACATGATCTTAGGCCGTTATTGTTGATTGAGCCACTTAGCCAAATTTTACCTTACCGTATAATGTGTATGTCATTGGAAGTCCCGTTGAGCCTATAAAAACTTTTTATTTGGCAAGCCTTTGAAAAAAGTCTTATTTATCTTTTACTTGAGCCTTTCATATCCTATTTACTAGTAGAGAGTTAAGGTGAATAAAAGTTAGTGCTGAATTTGAAGAAGAAAAGGATGAAAAATTGGAGTTAGTGATAAAAGTAAAGAAGATTGTGGTTAAATCATGTTTAGGGGTAGTGCCTGAAATCGGTACCCCGACTTCTTAGAAGGATAGTGCCCGAAATTGGTACTCTTGTATTTTGAAAAAAGAAGATGTTGATTCTAAGTGGAGAAGGAGAGAAAAAATTGGAAAAGATCATAAGAATGATGATGAAGAAGAATAATGAAGCTGTTTGATGAAAACCAAAACTCCAAGATAATTCTCTACTAGTGAATTAGTTACTTTGTCTATATTCTCCGACCTTTACCAAAGAGCCAATATTACAACCATAAGACAAGTCCTTTGTGATCCTAGTATTGAAATAATTATGAATTGATCTTTGAGATCTCTGTCAAGCTTATGGTTACGTGGATGTATGAATTGATTATGAGCTTATATACTAACCCTTGAAGTGTACATCTTTTACACTTGAAAGTGAGAGTAAACACTTACCTAGTGAGCTAGATGACTATGCACTCGTAGAAGTATTGTTATTGATTGATGTCTTTTCATGGATGAAAGGTATGATGACTGCATATATTTGAATTAATGAAGTTGCATGTGTTATTATATGTTGTGCATATATAAGGATCTTGTGAATCACACTCTCTTGCCTTTGTTTTGATTTCGTTGGCTCGGGACGAGAAACATGGAAGTTTGGGGGTTTGATGAGAGTAATAATTCACGTATTTTAAGCTCTGATTTATGTGGAAATTGAGTACAATTTGGGCTATTATCAAGGCAAATCGGGATGTTGATAGAAATCCACGAATCAGATGTTACTGAGCTATTTGAGCATATTTATACAGGAAAATAGGTCAGAAGTGCTCAGAATCGGAAAACACGGATTTTGAGGTACTGCTCGACCTCGGGAAGAGCCGCTCGACCAAGTTAATTTGGTTGAGCAACATCAGATTTGGTCAAGCGAGATCCTGTATAGAGTTTCAGCGCTCAGGGAGTCCACTCGACTGCCGCTCGACCTGGTTGAGCACGCTCAACCTGAACCATTTTGGTCAAGCGGGGATACAAAGTTCTATTTTTAGTAATTCCGAACTTCCAGTGCGTAAATTGATGTATTTTCCAAGAAAAATCCCAGTAAATGTCCGTAAGAAGAGTTTACAAGTATGAAAAGGGAAGCAGATCACATCAAAACGAGAGTTAGATTCCACATCCATCCTACACCACATCCAAACCCTAATTCCATCCTACGGAGCTGTAGAGAGAGATTCGTGCAGCGAATCAAGTGAGAACCAAGTGAAGATTCAAGACGGAGTAAGAAGTGACGGCGCCCACATCTAGGGTTTACTTTTCAACTTAATCTTTCTTTTAATTTTCAAGACTATGGGTAAGATCTATCTAATCAACATGAATGTTCTTCGAAATGTCATGGGCTAGAACCGCTTCGGTAGTTCTAGGGTTTTGAAGGTTTTTATCTAGTTAATTGAACTTCCGTGTATATACTCCGTACAACACTACTTGTGAATTTATTTTATATAAGACTATGTATTTTTAATTCATACTCGAAGTTGTTTTGTGCATCATTAACAGTTATATGGAGTCTAAATATATATTTGGTTATTGATTGACTGCGTTCACTTCTGAGCAGGATTTTATGTTATAATTCTAACTGAGGGGACTCCGAAACTTCATTAGAACTATCTTGTATAAATACTTATTAATTTAATTGAATTTGGGTTAAAGAGTAGGATAAAGAGGGTAGTTCCATATTACCTATAAAGGGAGATGTTATCGGGTTAGAGGACTTAGTGCATGGGAAATAATTGATACTTATAGTACCTAGAAAGGGGGTGGAATTGTGTTCTTGCTCCGAGGTAATTCACACACGTTACACACTTGTCTTCTTGTGTCTATAGAGTGGATTCGCATGCCTTAGTGATGCGTCCATAATCCATAAGGTAGAGTCGGACATTAACATACGAAAGGGAGAATAATTAGTGAAACTGGATGGCAAGAAGAGCTACCTATCTTCTCACTTGTTCAACTCTCGTTTATTCTTTACTGTCTCTATTTTATTTGTTATTTAATTACTTCGTTATTAGTTTAATGATCATTATACAACTAAATTGCCAAACAATAGTTTTCATTAATTTAGATAATAATAAATTGATAAACAGTTGTCATTTGGATTTGATATATAACTTGGTCACTTATCTAAGCTATAATCACATCCTTCATACTTGGGGATTAATTGTGTGTTGAGAAAACGCCCATCGCTAAAGGTGGGAAAAAATTGGTAGGGATATTATAGTTATAGTCCAAAAAAGTTTCTCAATAGCTTCACACTTTTACGGTAGTTGGTATGATTGAATATAATTATACTAGAATTGAATGAATTTGTGAATGGAATAAAGATAGAAAATGAATGATTAAAAAATTAAAATTCTCATTATTGATATTATTTGGGAATAACTTATGGGGTCATGATACGCGTTTTATTTGCACGCAAAATTAATCCCCAAGTATTAAGGATATCAATTGCAGCTTAAGTAAGCGACCAAGTGAATATCGAACCCAAAGGACGGCGTATTATCAATTTAATTATTATCTAAATTAATTAAGACAAGTTGGCAATTAAGTTTAAGGTTTAGGATGATTAAACTAATAAACAAGTAACTAAAATAACAAATAAAATAAATATCACTTGAAGAATACGAAAGTGGATCAAGTAGGAGAATAGATAGCTCTAGGATAATCCAGTTTAACTACTTAACTTCTCTTCCATGTGTCAATGTCCGACTCTGCCTTGTGGAATATGGACGCATCACTAAACCATACATATCTACTCTATAGACACAAGTAAACATGCGTGTAACACGTGTGAATAACCTCGGAGCAAGAGACGTAATTTTATCCCTCTTTCTAGGTACTATCAGTATCAATTATTTCCCCCTAGGATTGGTACTCTAACCCGTATGATCTCCCTTTATAGGTACTATAAAATTACCCTCTTTATCCTACTTAATAACCCGAATTCAATTCAATTAATAAGTATTCATATATGATAGTTCTAATGAAGCTTCGGAGTCCCCTCACTTAGAATCATAACATGGAATCCTGCTCAGCAGTGAACGCACTCAATCAATAACCAAGATATGTATTCAGACTCTACATAACAGTTAATGATGCACAAAACGACCGTGAGTATGGATTAAGAAAGCACAATCATATATAAAATAAATCCACAAGTAGTGTTGTACGGAGTGTACACATGGAAGTTCAATTAATTCGTAAAACCTTCACAACCCTAGTTCTACCAAAAAGGCTCTAGCCCATGATGTTACGAAGAACAATCATGAGTGTTGGATAGATTTTACCCGGATGTCTGGAAAATACAAGATAAATTAGGAAACAAATAAAACCCTAGATGTGGGCGTCATCGCGTCCTTCTCCGTCTTGAATTCTCCTCTTGGTTCTCCTCTTGATTCCAAAAACGAATCTTCAAAGTGATGGATGGATGGAGGAAAAGATGTGGATGATGGTTGGGGGTGATCCCCCCTTGTGGGGTGTTGTATGTTGTGGCCTCTCTTCTCCTCTCTTGTTGTTGTGTTGTGTTCCTCCTCTTTTCGGGACTGTATAGACCTCCTTTTATACTTGTAATCACGTTTCCTATGCTTGGAATGGGCTTTTCAAGTGATCACACGCGTTTAGGCCTCGAAAATACGGATTTGGTAAGTTCCCGCACGATGGTTCGACCTCAGCAAACAGGTCGAACCATTGACCGCAGGTCAAACCACAGGTCGAACCCACCTACTGGAAGTCCCAGGTGCATGGTTCGACCTCAGTTCGACCTCAAGCAGGTCGAACCGTTTTGCGCAGTCTCTCCGTTCCGCGTATAACTTTCACATCCGACCTCCGAATTGAGTGATTTTTGCGCTCACGCGATCCTCTCTTCCTTCGCTTTCTATCTATATAAAAAAATCACAAAAATCCAAGAATTGAATATGTAACAGGCCATGGAAAGTAGCACTGCAATTCTGTTCGGCACAGCTCGCGCGGCGTCACCACTTTGCTCATAACTTCCTCGTTCGGACTTCAATGATGGTGTTCTTTACGCCAAAACGACCCTCTCTTCAGTGGCATTCCAACCATATATCACACCTATACTTTTGATCTACATAACAATACAAAATAATTATGAAAGTTGGATGTGCATTTTCAGCATTCTTGCACAAATTGCACCTTTTCTCCAACTTTGCACTTTTCATCCTTTTTCCACCTAAAACACAATAAAACACCTCAAGTGCACATAATTCTCACATATATCGAATATAAGACACTTGTGCTCATATAAGACTACAATATCAATCAAAAAGGTGTTAAATTGGATATTAAAACACGCTTATTTTCACTCTCATCAGGTCACTTACTATGGGATACATAAAATAAAACATAATTGATATAAACTACATGACTCAAAGAACTAATACTCATAACTACACAATTATGATTGTGATAGCATAAATACCCCTATGTGTTTGCACAATTTATTTTGCACAATTTTGTTTGCACAAATTTATTTTGCAAAATTTTGTTTTTGCACGCTTTGATTTTTTTTCACAGTTTGTTTGCACATTTTAAGTTTAATAAGAAATTTTCATAATAATAATTAATTTTCATGGCGGCAGCGGTCCGGCGGAGGTCCGGCGGCGGCCAAGCGGAGGTCCTGCAGCCGGCTACTGTGGTTCGGCGAAGGTCCGGCAACCGGTGGCGGAGGTCTGGCGACGGCCGGCGGTGGTCCGGCAGTGGTTGGGTGAGGGGTTAAGGTTTTGTGATTTAAAAGTGTATGAAATTATAAGGTTATATTTGGTATTTTACTTTAATATTTTGTATGTGAGAGTAATTATTTTTACTCATTGAATCTCATGGCAATTTAGGGTAAAAGTGTCTATCTATAAGTAATTTTTCCTAAGTTAAGTATAAAAAATATTTTTTTTTTAATTTTAATTTTATTTTTAATATTCTACAATATAATGTAATTATTACATTATTCATATTAAATAACAAAATTATATTTTTAACATAAGAAATATTTTTTTAATTTGATTATTTAATAATAAAATCTTTAAAATATTAATATATATATATATATATATATATATATATATATATATATATATATATATAAATTCAGAAATTCACACGACATATTATAATGATATATACTTACATGATATTTCATTATATATTATATTAAAGAAAATTTATTTATTTGTTTTTAATTTTATGAATTTTAAATTTCAATAGAATAACTAAAAGAGAATTATTAAAAATATTTGGAATATAAAATTTAAAAAAATTATGTATATTTGAAATAAATTATAATATTATAAAAAAATGAATGAATATAATATTATTATTGTAGTAAAATGCAAAATTCAATTTGATTTCGAAATCTATGGAATAGCTTAACTCATGTCATGTGGAGAGATCATCAATTTTAGAATAGGAATACAATATGGAATGGTGATTCCATTTTCATTTAATTCCTTAGTATTATGATATGATTAGGATTTAGAATTAGATAAAGGAGGTATATATTTTATAACTATTTCATAATACAATAATTTTAATAATATTTTTCTTTATTTTTTTCTTTATATGCTTTTGTTTTTATTCTTTTATATACTGTAGATATTTTTCTATAACACAACTGCAAACTACATAATTATTATTTACTACAAACTTTTTTTTATTTTTAAATATTCACTAAAAAAAGTAAGGAGAATTTTATTAATATACAAATTTTACAGTTGAAAATAAATAATGACACTTTTATTAAAAAGTAATTAAAAATATACCCAATAGGATCTTTCTTGACTCTATTGCCTTATGTTCAATTTTCCCCACACCACCTGTAGTTATATCCCCCCCAACCCCCACATATCCTGTTACCCTCCCCCCACCCCACATACGTAAGAATTCTCTCTCTCTTGGAATCCCATGTTGTTTTTTTTTTCATTCTTCTTCCATTCACAATTCTTTCCATTCTTTTCATTTCAAATTTAAAAAGTGTCAATCTTTAAAACTGAAACTCTTCATGCCCAACTACAATTCCGGCATTTGCGAACTAATTCCATCATATAAGAACTAATATACTCATACATCATTGACGACAACGTGGTTCTCTACATCGTAACAGAGCGCAAAATTATTGAATACAACAATCGTATTTGTCTTTGTGAGCAAGTAGTTTCTTTCATCTCCGTCGCCCTTGCATTCAATTTTTTTTCACAGATTTCCTATTCCCAAAAATCTAATTCCCGAAGGGACTGTGAAGGTATGTGCTTTGGTTGTTTTGGGTTTTGCATGCTCCCATTTCATAGAGTATTTTGTGGCGCGATTTAAGAAAATAAATTATTTAGTAAACCATATTGTTCTTAATTGAATTAAAATTATGTGTTGAGAATGATAGGCTTATTTTTTTTTTGTGAAAATGTTATATTTTCGACATTGTTTTAATATTCAGTTTATGAATGTTTTCCATATTGGCTTATAACATTTCATGGAAGAGGAAATTAATGTTGGTAAGAACTTCCCAATTATCTTTATATTAATTCCGACAATTTCTTTTGAGGTTAGCACTTTAGAAATTAGGAGAACTAAAAATTGTACATCTTTTTTGAATTACTTGGTCGAATGTTCAAGATTGTTGTGAAGCTGTGGCTCTTACGTGAATATGTAGATTCGACTATAGAAGGGGGTATATAATCAATCCGACCTATACGCTTTCGGTTTACTGATGGTGTTGGCTTTGGGGGTGCATAAATTGAATCATTCTTACTCGTTCTCCCATATATTTAAAACCTTGTCACGCATATTATTTTTTAGATTTTAGATTAGTCCAATTTGAACTAATCTTACTTTACTTTTTATTGCAAAAAAAAAAACTACTAGTGACTCTAATTTTTAGCAGCTTCTTTAACCCCATGTATGTTTAATAAAAGCATGAAAAGGGATTCCCCATATGGTGTATGGGAGTGGTATCATTAACCTACGCCCATGACAATTCAATGCAATCTTTGTTCCAGTGAATGTTTTTTTTTTTTTGCTTGAGTGAATTCAAAGTAGTCCCACATTGGTAATAAATGTAATTTTTTTCAATGGATAGATCCACCCATATGTCAAAGATCTACGGAGATCATACCAAACTTGCTACACAAAATGAGAGCAAAAGAAGATGAATTGTTGCATATCGAGATGAGGTGAAAATGCTGGAAGAAGAAAATAAAAAAATGTACCAAACTAAAATAACTTTGAAGAAGAAATCCAAAGAAAACGCAAGTTTAAAGCTGTGGAATAACCTTTATCTTATCTTGATAATTGGAACTTGGTTCCCATTCCTAATTTCAAGAATGGTATGAGTAGTTGTAACAGGGACATGTGATTTTGAATATCAAGCTCTCCATAACTATTTCATGTCAAATTTATTAGATAAAATATCGAATGTTGATAGTGCATTGCTTGTCCGAAGATTCAAAATAAGACTTGTTGCCTAATAATCAAGGTATTAGACTCCATATAACCTAACTATGTTGATTGATGGGTTATGAATGGACAAAGAAACATTACTCTTCCCCCTTTTCAGAAGCCTCTTGCTATAAACGCTGATTCTTTAAAAGATGATGGGTGTTGTGTATAAAATTTGCCCATATTTGAGGAAGCTTGTTCAAGTTCTACTTTGCTTATTAAGAAGCACCCCACATCTAAAGGGCCACGAAATTTCAGTCGCGATGGTCTTGGTCATGAAGGTGACTAAAGCGACTAGTTGGCCAACAAGACAATAGGGTGTTTAACTAACATGGTCACCATTATGATAACCTTTTTGATGACCATCATGACAACTGACTAGATTACCATCATGATTATCTACTAGGTGACCATTATGTTGACCGTCTGAATGTTCTGCTCTGGGAAAGGGGACATGCTAATCAACCACGAACTAGGTAGACAATCAATCATATGTTATACTCAAGGGAGAGCTGACTAGCTGATCATAGAAGGAATACAACAACTACATGTAGTCTGTGAACATATGCATAAATATAATTGAATGAGTTCATGAGGCAATCATATTGAACGAAATCAAGAAATAAGCACAACCTTAAACACTTCTTATATTACTTGTTTTCAAATGGATGATAGTAAGTTTAGTGTGAAAAAGAAAATTGTATTCCACAAGTAGTTGACTCGGGCTCAAGTGAGTGCGATGTGGAATTTAAAAATGACATCGCAGAGTGTTGGTATTATTAACATATATTTGATTTTCCATAAATAGTTTACGATGTCTATGTAAATAGTTGGTTGTCCCCCATCGTGAATGAATGGTGAGCATAACCACTAAACACCACAATAAAGTCACCCAATGGATTGACTTTGGGGATAATGACAAATTTTCGCCGATCACATGACAACATGATTCTTTTACATCCTCCCAAATATCAACCATTTATGCCTTCAAATAATTTATGGGGATTCCTATTATACAAAATTATCAGATGATAACATGCTTCTTTACACGCATAAATGTCGATATTAGTCACATACATTCTATGGTACGCGTGAAAACAATGCTCGTAACCTACAAGGTAGACTATATGGTCACCTGCATGATCACCTATATGGTTTCCCACATGACGACCATTATGGGTACCTACATGAAACACAGATCTAATCCATATAATACAGAAAAATTCTGTGCAGCAGGGGTTAAATACCAGAAAGCTTACTAGTGTTTTAGATCAACACAGAATAGTTTGTGAAGTTTTTAAACTAACAAACACACATCCATTAATACAATAAGTTGCAAATAATTAGGGCTTCGAATCACACTCAAAACTAAACTATATGTCCATATCAATAGCATCTCGAGCTCTATGATTAGGGCATGCCCTTTTGGTGTGGCCTGAGAGGCGGCATATTGAGTATTTCCTCCAAACACGGTGTATATATAGCCGGCCCCTCCACAGATGGTGATGAAAACCCAACTCCACTAAAACCCTCGTGCTACAATGCAACTAGAAATACAAGTAGCCCATTGTGATTAAGCCCACTGCAATGTGAACACTTATTGCCTTTACACACACTCCGACTAAGTTCTAACGCACTCTTCATTCGATCATGTTTAGGCTTGCCGGATGGCTTCGGGAAATCAGGAGGTTTGCATACCTTATCTCATACTAGTGGATGAACATCCCAGTCCTTCGTATCCATCAAAGGATAAATTGAATCACCTCACATCGATCTTACCATATTCTTAAGACATTCCCCCATATAAGAATTAACATCGAGGTCCTTGCTCTTTCGAAATAAAAAAAATTATAAGTGAAGGTGATAGCATATCGATACGTGTATAAAATCTGTCAATATAGATAAGAGGGTATGTGATCACAGCAAGTGTGTGGATGGATGGAATGAGCTCATGTTGGAAATAACCACAGTCACATGAGTGCTCCCTTCTCGGCATCTGAAATTAGTATGGTGGGTGGGGATATGGGGCCATTGCTTGGTGTGCTAAAAATGGATTGGGTAAATGTTGAGTCAGCAGTATTGCTTCTAAAAGAAGGGGATTCATTGGGCAAGGTTGAGAAAAAATTCAACCCCGTACCGATTAGAGGATCAGATTCGGAATTTCCTTCACTATCGTTTACTTTAATATTAGTATCTTCTTCCCCAAATGACTCTCCTTCACTATCATCCTCTAGTGAGTCATCCATAGAGTCCAAACGCTTGTTTAAACTCACACGGTCAGCCTACAGTCAGCCGGGACTTCTCACTCCATGTTATTCAAATAATCCAACATTGCCACAGCTCTGCTCCGAACAAAATTGCACCTGAATACTTGTCCATCCGTCATGCGAATTCCACCACTGATTCAATCCACATATACCTCCGAGGAATGTGCAGTTTCAAAGAGACAACTTACATCTGTTGGCATTCAGATCTTATGGTCCACATGATTCGTTTGGGTTCCATGTAATTCTATTGTAGCAGAAAAGAATAGAATAATTTACCTTTCACCGAAGACTTGGCAGAGAAGTCAAAATAGCTGTAGAAAATAACCTCTTGATCTTTTGTTGTATTCCCAAGTCTAGTCTTAACGTCGTATGGCCGACGATCTTCAAGACCCTCTCAATCTGCTTCATCCCTTCTAATTCACGCGTCTAATGGTGTTAGATTAGAGTTTTCGGACAGCTGAGATGACTTATATATGGGCTAAAACATGGACCAGGAGGAGAAATTAAAGTTGCCTCCATTGGGCTTAAGTATCCAAGTTTAGCCTAAAACTTATACTTAAGTCCAATAATAATAATACAGTCCACTAAAGTATTATTACTGCACTGCCGCTCTAATCCCATATTACGTTATGTGCTCCTTCTTATTATGAGCCCGTTAGTCTCCCCGTGTTTAAGATATACAATGCCCATTAATTAATTAAATTACTGACAACTCCATTAATTAATATCTCATCCGAGAGTAGTACCACTCAACCTTGTTATCAAGCCAGAATAAATACACCTGCAGGGTTTACATGATAATCCTTATGATCTCCTCAAGGGGACATCATCAACCTATTTAATAGGACACGGATTCCTTTTACAATCAACAGCACACCATAGAGACAACACTATTTCCCAACTAACCGAGTTTGTTGATTAAATATATAAATCTCACCCGTTGATGAATTAAAGACATAAATATTGGCTTACTGATGGGCATTTTCTCAACACACAATTAATCCCCAAGTATGAAGGATGTGATTGTAGCTTAGATAAGCGATCAAGTTATATATCGAACCTAAAGGACGATTATTTATTAATTTATTATTATCTAAATTAATAGAAACTATTATTTGACAATTCAATGGTAGAGTAATGATTAATCTAATAGATAAGATAATTAAATGATAATTAAAATAGAAACAGTAGAGAATAAACATGAGTTGAACAAGTGAAAAGATAGGTAGCTCTTCGAGCCATCCACTTTCACTAATTAATCTCCCTTCCGTATGTCAATGTCCGACTCTGCCTTGTGGACTATGGACGCATCACTAAACCATATGAATCTACTCTATAGATACAAGCAGACAAGCGTGTAACGTGTGTGAATTACCTTGGAGCATATGTTCCAATCTCCTTTCTGGGGACTATCACTATCAATTATTTCCCTTGCACTAAGTCCTCTAACCCGATATGATCTCCCTTTATAGGTAATATGAAATTACCCTCTTTATCCTACTCATTAACCGGAATTCAATTCAATTAATAAGTATTTATATAAGATAGTTCTAATGAAGCTTCGGAGTCCCCTCAGTTAGAATCATAACATAAAATTCTGCTCAGCAGTGAACGCAGTCAATCAATAACCAAGATATATATTTAGACTCTATATAACAGTTAATGATGTACAAAACAACTCTGAGTATGAATTAAAAATACATAGTCTTATATAAAATAAATCCACAAGTAGTGTTGTTCGGAGTATACACATATCAATTAACTAGATAAAAATCTTCATAAACCCTAGAACTACCAAAGAGGTTCCAGCCCATGACATTTCGAAGAACATTCATGGTGATTAGATAGATCTTACCCATAGTCTTGAAAATTATAAGAAAGATTAAGTTGCGAAGTAAATCCTAGATGTGGGCGCCATCGCTTCTCTCTCCGTCTTGAATCTTCACTTGATTCTCACTTGATTCGCTACACGAATCTCTCTCTACAGCTCCGAAGGATGGAGTTAGGGCTTGGATATGATGTAGGATGGATGTGGAATCTAACTCTCTTCTTGATGTGATCTGCATCCCTTTTTACACTTGTAAACTCTTCTTAACGGACCTTTATTGGGCTTTTTCTTGGAAAATATGTCAATTCACGCACTGGAGGTTCGAAATTACCAAAAATAAAACTCCGTGTCCCCGCTCAACCAAAATGGTTCAGGTCGAGTGGGCTTGGCCAGGTCGAACAGCAGTCGATCAGACTTCCTGAGCGCTAAAACTTTGTATAGGATCTCGCTCAATCAAATCTGATGTTGCTCGACCAAACTGATTTGGTCTAGCGGCTCCTCCCGAGGTCGAGCTGCACCTCGAAATCTATGTTGTCCAATTCTGAGCACTTCTGGCCTGTTTTCCTCTATAAATATGCTCAAATAGCCTCAGTAACATTTGATTCATGGATTTTCCATAAACATCCGGATTTGCCTTAATAATAGCCCAAATCGTACTCAATTTCCACATAAATCAAAGATTAAAATATGTGAATGATTACTCTCATCACTTACGTGTTGATGTTATTGTATAGGGATTAAGAGCACGAACATCTATAATAATTGAGATCAAGTTCTCCTATATAGTCAGTATAAGTCGAACGATCTCAAGCGGTCCTGCTCAATACACACAAAGAGCTAATGTGATTTTATAGTCAATACAAACTAATACCAAATCACACTACAACTATCTCAATAGATTGTCCCCATCTATCTCAGTTGTGAGCATCTGTTTATACTTTATAAGGAACCGATAATATGATCTTCTGTGCGACGCTGCACACCATATTATCTACAGTATAAAGTAAATGAACTTTTGCAATGATCATATAAATAAATTATAATATGCAAAACATTTGATCATATGATTATCATTTCAAATTAATTGTTAAACATTACTCATACAAAAAGCTAGACTTTTAGTATACAATCCAACAATCTCCCACTTATACTAAAAGACTATGATGCCATGTCCACTGTCGTACATCTGATTCCCACTCCTACTACATGACAATCAAAACTTTCACCTTAAGGTCGTTGTAAAAGAATTTACTAGGTTATCATTCGATGCAATCTTGGCGACAATAATCTTCCCCTCATCATATGATTCCTCATATCAGGTGGTAATTAATCTTAATGTTTTAATTACCTTATGGGCTTGTGATTCCTTCAAGCTTGCAACTGTACCATTATTATCACAATAAATTGTGATAACCTTGGGCTAACTTAGAAATCACATCCAAGTCCATATGAAGTTTCTAGAGCCATAGACATAGTTTTGCTACATCAGAGGCTCCAATTTATCATCTTTCCAATGTTGAGTCAGAAATATATTTCTATATAACACTCCTCCATATTATGGCTCAACTTCCCAAAATAAATATTTAACCTTGAGGTGGATTTACTGCCGTCCCTATCTGATTAGAAAATTTGAATCTACGTAACCCACAAGAAGCAATGAATCTGTCCGGTAAGCCCACATATAATTTTTAGTCATTTTCAGGTATATAAATATATGTCAAATACCACAGTTTAACATTATTATTTCGGGTTACCTTGATACCCACTGTCAATGCATTCAGCAAAACAGATATCCATTCTCGCGCATAACATTCCTTAGATTATGCTTCATTATTCGCCGAAGCATAAGGAACCGCCTTCATCACCTTTATCTTCTTTTGTGTCATAAGATGTATTTCCTTAGATAAAGTCACATGCTAAAGCAAGTAAGGATCGTATCAATTCATGAAGCTTGAGATAAGTTCAACATCTTATCTTGTGATGCTTATCACCATGATCGCAAGAACATGTTATGCTTATCTTAAGTCCTTCATTTCATACTGCCTTATCAACTATACATATACGCCCGACAATACTCTTTTATTATCTCCAATGAGCAAGACACCATCTACGTACGTACAAGAAATATCACAATATTTTTGTCACTCTTTTCAATACACAAGACACATCTGAGCATTGATTAAATCCATATGACTAGATTTCCTCATCAAAATGGATGTTCAATGATATTTGAGCTTACTTCAGTCCATCGATGGACACTTTTAAGCTTACATTCATAATGCTCTTTTCCCTTTGCAATGAATCACTCTGGTTGCTTCACATAGATGTTTTTCCTCAAGACTTCCAATCACGAGAGCTGTCTTGATATCTATTTGCTATATCTCATAATCAATATGAGCAGGAACAAATAAAAGGATCTGGATCAACATAGGCATAGCTACAGGCAAATGGGTTAACTCATAATCAAACAGTTCTTTCTGAGTGTACCTTTTTTGCAACAACCTTTGCCACCAAGGTTTCCACCTTTACTGTCTGATCCTCTTTTATTTTGTAGAGCCACTTTCAATGGCCACTTCCAATGGCTTTCACACTATTTTGCGGTTTTACAAGTAGCCAGATCTAATTTAGAATCCATAGATTCTATTTCAGAAATCATTGCAACTTTACTAAGATATCGCATTTTAATCTTGTAGTGCTTTGTCGTACGCATGGGCCGATTTCATGTTCACTAGAGACCAAGTCTCATGACTCTCCCAAAACATATATCTATTGGGTTGTAAAACAATCCTCCCACTACGACAAGGCACTACAGGCAATTGTGTATCAGATGTGACACGTGATGCAGTTTACTTGTGGTATATCATCTTGTACATTGGTACTATACTTTGTGTTTTCCCTCTCACTTCCTTAGAACATCTTGTACATAGGTTTGTGATTTATTTCATTGTCCTTTTCCAAAAATCTAGTGTTTGTGTTAACAATCACCCTTCGATCTTTTGGACTAATAAATAAACCCCCTTTCATTTTTCTAGAATATCCCACAAACAGAAAAACATCATACGACATATTGTCTCTAGGGCATATACATAAAATGAATTTACTGATTCCAAATAATTCATCATCTATCTAATCATTTCCACAAGAGTTATATTTCTTCTTTCCGTCACACCATTCTGCTGGGGTTTACCCGGTGTAATAAATTGAGATTCTATTTTATCCTCTGATTAACAGCTCCTAGACTATCCTAAGAGGTACTCGCTACCACGATTAAATCATAATGACTTGATATATATTCCATGATGCTTCACCGCAACAGCCATACACTTCTTGAATTAATCATAGTACTCAGACTTGCTGTGCATCAAATAAATATATCTTTTTCTAGAATAATAATCATTTAAGGTGATGACTATTCATAACCACCTCTTGCCTAGATATTCTTAGGACCGCTTAAATTAGAATGAACTATTTCTAATATATCATTGGCTCTACCCCTCTTCGTCTTAAAAGGTCTTTTAGTCATTTTCCCTTTCAAGAAGGTTTTACAAGTTGGATAGTTTCCACTTCTAATGAACTCAATAGTCCATCAGCTATCAACCTTTGAATCCTACTCAAGTTAATATGACCTAGTCTTAGATGCCAAAATTATATTTAGTTCATATCCGAAGGTACCTTTCTCTTATTTAGATTAGAAGACTCGTTATTAATTGCTATTTATTGCATTCGTGGGATAAACATGATTTAAGAGCGTACAAATTGTCCAGCAACGTATCAAAATAGATTATAGCTCCATTCTTTATTATAATGACCATGTCATTTAAATGCAATAGAGTATCCATCCGTAAATGCATAGAAATTGAAATAAAATTCTTTCTATGAAAACATACGTAAAGATAATTTCTCATAATCAAACGTTTGTTCCTATCATAAGATAAATAAAAAACTCACACTGCAATAGCCACTACTTTCGTAGCTTACCCATGTACTCAATAATCTTATCATCACTTAGTTACATGCTTTTAGTGATTCCGGTATCTATACACAATGTGTCAGTAGATGCCATCACTAATCATGCTGCAACAACTAGTGAATGAGATACAAATCTTGTTCACATCTTGATGAAATTGGCTTTCCATCGCCACATGTTTTGTCAAAAGTTCCTTACCGAATGCAGCCTTTTGCATTTCAGATGGAACTTGCTCAAACATTTAGGCAAACAATGAAGAATGAAATTAACTCGGGTTTCTCCTTCAATTTCTACTCCAAGAACATCAAATTCATTCATCAAGTTAACCATGACCTCCCGCCTATCAATCTTACTCAAGTATCTGAAGAGTTGCATGAGATTGACCATCATATCTCTATGAACTTCTCACCTCTCCACTAGAGACTTTAATAGGTATTAGAGGGCATCCTTAGCGAGAACAAATTTTTATTTCTAAGCAGTAAGAATTAAAACCAAGATTCTTTTCTAATCATCTAATTTTGGATCAGTAAATATGATTTCTTTTAGTTAACAATAAGTGAAATAAAATCATTTGAAAATACAGAGAATCACGTAAATAAATACACCGATCAAATCCTTCGAATTTATCCATTTATATTAATTCCATCAAAATAATATAAAATAAAATTCATCAACATCTCAAGCACCGTGAGTTTGCGTGCCACGATAGTGTGGACGTATACAAACCCAAACATTTACAAGAGAAGGTTTTACCCATTAATTTTATTCGTCAACCTAACTTTATGACAAAATAATTAATAGTCGGTTCCTCTTTAGCCATGCAAATAACATTAGTGACTCCGATAGGGAGGATACTTATTATTTGCACCTAAGTGTTCATCATTACTTGATTCCAAGTCCATTGCCCAAGCTTGTGTCCCTTCAAATGAAGAAGATCACACGTGCTCAGATAATTTTCTACAATCATCATAAAAAAGTTTGTACCAGTGATCCGTGAATAAACTCATCCAATGGGGAGGAAGGCACTATAGCCAACACGCAAGTTTATTCACATCACTTACAAACCAATAATGGAAGTCGCGGGGATTATAAACCAATTCATTCTCCCACTTAGTTATTTAACATGAGGGTTTCTACATACATATAATATTCAAAATAAAATACTCAACCTAGCATGCTCCTATTACGACACATAAGGCAGTAAATCACAGAGAATCATTCATACATATATAACAATAATCAAATATTCCATCAATTATAAACTGTTATATATCAGTGAATTTGATTGTTCGCCACCAAGCACAAATATGAGTAATGCAAATGGGGATCGACCTCCATGCAACTCGACTCAAGCTGCCTCAATCACCTCTGCTCAATCTGAGCGTGCCCGCCAGCCATCCTCATGCCAAGCTCGCCATTCTACCTAGTTATGTGCACCATCATATAGCAACGAATTTGCCTCCGTGTGCCAATCCTCATTTTCGTGCATAGGTCCGCGCGCACCGCTCGGCGATCCGTGTAATCATCTATGCGCCAATCAGCCTTCATACGATGTTGAACTAGCACCATCTACACTCACACCTGGCGCTCAATGAGCATAATTTCTGCTCATCCAACGTCCATCGAGCGAGATTTCTTCTTACCCAGCAACCGGCGAGCCAACGTGTGTTGGCCTACCTATCACCCGCTCGACACTCAACATGGCCCGTGCACTCCACACGTCATACACATCATAAACCCGACAGTTGCTCGTTACCTTGCATGGCAACAAGCGCCACCCATGCATCCCACCGAGCGCGCATTCTATCCTCCGCGCGCTAAGCACACCAACACATCCGCTCCCGTGCGCAACATTGTGCGCTCTACGAACGACCCATGTGAGACATTTGGCGCACTCTCCAAACACCATACTTGTCAATGAGTGCCTCTCGCCCAGCACAAGCTCGATATCATGCATCTAGTGATGCACATTTTCTTTGCAAGCAAAATTAATCCCCAAGAATTAAGGATATAAGTGGCAGCTTAAGCAAACGACCAAGTGAAATATCGAACCCAAAGGATGGAGTATTATCAATTTAATTATAAGCTAATTAATTAAGACAAGTTGGCAATAAATTTTGGGGTATAGAATTATTAATCTACTAAACAATTAATTAAAATAACAAATAAAATAAACACTAGAAGAATTACGAAAGTGGATCAAGTAGGAGAATAGGTAGCTCAAGGGTAATCCAGTTTTACTACTTAACTTCCCTCTCAAGTGCAGGCCGACTCTGTCTTATGGACAATGGACGCATCACTAAACCATACAAATCTACTCTATAGACACAAGTTAATATGCGTGTAACACGTATGAATAATCTTGGAGCAAGAGATATAATTTCACCCACTTTCTAAGTGCTATCAGTAACAATTATTTTCCCCTAGGATTGGTACTCTAACCCGATATAATCTCCCTTTATAGGTACTATAAAATTACCATCTTTATCCTGCTTATTATCCCGAATTCAATTAAATTAATAAACATTCATATATGACAGTTCTAATGAAGCTTCGGAGTCTCTTCACTTAGAATCATAACATAGAATCCTGTTCAAGCCCATGATATTGTGAAGAACAATCCTATATGACAGTTAAATTAATTCATAAAAACCTTCAATACCCTAGATATACCAAAACGGTTCTAGCCCATGATGTTGTGAAGAACAATCACGGGGGTTGGATAGATCTTACCTATATATGTGGAAAATACAAGATAAATTAGAAAATGAATAAAACTCTAGATGCGGGAGTCGTCGCATTCTTATCCGTCTTAAATCCTCCTCTTGGTTCTCCTCTTGATTCCACAATCAAATCTTCAAAGTGATGGATGGATTGAGGAGAGGATGTGGATGATGGTTGGGGGGTGATCCCCCTTGTGGGGTGAAGTATGATTGTGTTCTCCAATCCAATTCCAATTTTTCATTCATTTGCTCTGCATCCTTTTTATACTTGTAAAGGGCTCCTCACGGACCTTTGATGGACTTTTACTTGAGGCATACGTCAAATTTGGTAAAAGACACCCGAAATTACCAAAAATATCATCAGTGACATTCCGTTCAACCAAACCTCCTCTGGTCGAGCAAAGCCCTCCTGGTCGAACACTGGTCGAGCAAGCTCTCTGTAAGTTTTTGTGTATTTTGTTCGACCAACCTCCTCCCGTTCGACCAAAATGATGTTGGTCGAACAGACTCTCTTGGTCGAGCAAACTCTCTGTAAGTTTTTAGACAATTTGCTCTACTTGGCGTCCTTGTTCGACCAAATTGATGTTGGGTGAACAAGCCTCCAAGGTCGAACAACCTTTTAAAAATGCCTCAAAAATCATGTCTTCCAATTCTGAGCCCTTAAGACCTGTTTTCCTATATAAATACGCACAAAAAACCTCTGTAGCCTCTGATTTATGGATTTTCTATAAACAACCCGATTCATCTTGATAATAGACATAATCGTACCCGATTTCCACCCAAATCTAAGCCCAAAATACGTGAATTTATACTCTTATCAAACCCCCAAACTTATATGTTTCTCGTCCCGAGGCAACGAATTCAAAACAAAGGAAAGAGAGTGTCATTCACAAGATCCTTATAACAAGTACAACCTATTCTAACACATGCAATTGTAACAAATCAAAACATGAAATCCATCATACTCTTCATTCATGCAAAAACATCAATTAATCACAATACTTCTATGAGTGCTAAGTCATCTAGCTCACGGGTAAGTGTTTACTCTCTCTCTCAAGTATAAAAGATGTACACTTTACGGGTTAGTATATATACTCAAATTCAATTCATATACTCGCATAACCATAAGCTTGACAAAGGTCTAAAAAATCCATCTATAATCGCTTCAATACTAGGATCACAAAGGACTTGTCTTATGGGTTGTAATGTTGCTCTTTGGTAAAGGTAGGAGAATTTGGGTAAAAATGACTAATTCACCAGTAGAGAATTACCTTGGAGTTTTGCTTTTCATCAAGCAGCTTAATTTCCTTGCTCCATCATCATTCTCGCGATCCTTGCGATTCATCGGCTCCTTCCTTTCTTTGGAATCAACATCTTCTTCTTCAAAGTACACGGGTACCAATTTCGGGCACTATCCTTCTAAACAGTTGGGGTACCAGTTTCAGGCACTACCCCTAAACAAGATTTAACCACCATCTTTTGACTTTTCACTTAGCAAATTTTATTTTCCCTCTTTGATTTCATCACTCAGCACATCATTCACCTTGGCTCTCTACTAGTAAATAGGGTATTTTAAGTTAAAGTAAAGGAAATAAAGGCTTTTATCATAGGCTTGCCAAGGCAAAAACTTTTAATGGCTCAACAGGGCTACCAATGATATTCACATAAAGGTAGAAAAATTTTAGCTAAGTGGCTCAATTATCAATAATGGCCTAAGATCATTTCCTAGTATCTATCAATCATAAATTTCAAGCAAGACTCCAAGCCAAGTTCTAAAATACGAGTATACAAACAACTTTCAAGAATAAACTATCATGCTCATAGCATGACCAATAGGCTCAAATCCTCACATGGGTAATAAAATCCTAAGCACTCTTCAAAGCATGCAATCAACATCAATCTTTTCATCAATTACAAGTAAAAATAGAACATGCTCATCATTAACAAACCAACATGCATCAAAACAAGTGTACATGCATATCATAAATATCATCAACACATGATTCATCAATAATAAAATAAGAGAACTAGAAGAAAAAATCAATTGACTATCTAATCGACTCTACACGCTAGAAACTCCACTGAACACTAGGCAAATTGTAAAAAATTGACACATCAAAATCGATTAAAGTTTCGACATACCGCAAAAATCAACTCCCCTAGCAAACATTACAAAGAAAAGATTATACTCTTGGTGCTTCAATGAGGTAATAACATCACACCCCCCAAACTTAGTAAAAACGTAAGTTAAAACTAAGTTTGCAAAGAGTTGTAATTGCCGATTAGTAAGCACCTTAAATATAAAAATTTCTTACTCACACGAAAGAAATAAAAATGCAATAAAACGGAAGGGCAAGCCCCCAACAGGCGCTCATGTTTAACATCGGAGAGTCACGACGGTTTTCCACTTTTAGAACTACTGGATAGGAGGATGGTCTTCTCGTATCCTCACCTTCAAATACTTTCTTTCCCTCTTCTTGTATACACTCAACACCTCACCTTTCTTGGTCACAAGTATATGATCCTTGAGATTACCTTCCTCACATGGCTGACTAGACTCCTCCTTGTCAATCTTCCACTCAAATTCAGAATCATATGTCTTATTAAAATCAAGATTAAATGAGTTAAAAACCACATATATGCTCTTGCACGATTGAGTCTCTATGGGCATCTCCATTGCTTGATCAAGAGAGAAAACCATATCTTCATTATCAATCTGCAGTCTATGCTTCTCAGCTCTAAACCTCTTGGCTCTTTCCCACTTCTTTTCAGCTGTAAGCTCAGTATTCTGCTCTTGAGATGGCTCTAGAGTGTTCTGAACAGCAGGCGTAGTATTTGGTATTAAAACTGGCGTTGAACGAGTTTGTTCGACCTCTGTTCTACCAAATTGGTCTATCGAACCAGTGTTCAACCAGCATTCGACCAAGATGGTCTGGTCGAATGGATGTCTGTTGGTCGAACGGCAGGACAGAAAATAGAGCATCAAAATTCTATTTTTTTGAAGTTTGTTAGACCTCAGCTAGACCATCAGGTCTGGTCGAACTGATGAGGGTTGGTCGAACAAGGCTCCTGTCCCCTTCGTTTTCACTTGCTGGCTTCATCGGACCTTCATACTGCGTTCCTGACCTCAATGTGATGGCATTATCATCCAATGTTTGTGTCAATTGATTCACATTCGTGGCCATCTGTCCCATAATCAAGGTAAGGTCCTTCAGCTGCTTAGATAAATCTGCATGATCAACATTCATTCTCGTTTCGATGCAGTCAACCCTTACATCAGTCTCAATCATATATCGAGTGAAGGTATCTTCAACACTCTTCACCTTGTTCTACTGCATACTATGCCCCCTTTGTGTCAACTCTATAATCTGCCTTTGCTGAGACTTAAGTAACTTGTTGATACTTGCCAAACTAGAGACAATTTCATCTTCTCTACTCGACTTCACCATAGTATGCTCAACCTGTGCTACTTTTCCAAGAAAATAAGTGCCTCTAACTCCTTCCGTATGCCAGTCACGTGAATTCATAGAGATGTCTTCGAACAACTTTTCTGCTTCAAGTGCTGTCTTTAATAACAGCGCTCCACCTGATGATGCATCAATAAGAACACGCAACTCACCATCCAATCCATAGTAGAAGATGCTTATGTACTGAGCTTTAGACATCCCATGCTGTGGGCACCTCCTAAGCATGTCTTTAAACCTGTCCGACGCCTCATAAATTTTCTCACACTGATTCATAACAAATTGGGTGATCTCTTGCCTCATTCTTAAGATCCTTGGGGGTGACATGTATCTCTCTAAGAACTTCTGCTGTAGTTGGTCCCATGTAGTGCAATCAGTGGCATCGAGAGTCTCATACCAAGCTTCTGCCCTATCAATAAAAGAGAACTTGAATAGGGCAATCCGTCTAGCATGATCATTAGCTCCAACACCCTTATGAGTGTTCTCATAACCAATGAATCTTTTGAGATACTGATATGGATCTTTAAAACAACCTCCAGAAAAGGGATTATTTTCTACCATATTAATAAGAGCGGGATGTATCTCAAAATCATCATCTTCTCCCTTGCTCCTATCAACCCCATGTTACCAATTCTATAGTTCGTGAAAATTTCACATATGGCAACATTATTCGGATTCTGCCTTACTTTGGCCATGTTTAGCTTAATATGTTATTCCTTCTTTCCTTCCTCTCCTTTTCCTAGTGCACAAGTACCTCAGAAAAATTTAAGGTTAGATAGAAATAAATAATCACAAATAGAAGTCTTAATCAAACTAGAAATAATAAACTAATAATAACAGCCACCCCCAGCAATGGCGCCAAGAGCTTGATGTGCGTTTTCTTGGCATGCAAAATTAATCTCCAAGTATTAAGGATATCAGTTGCAGGTTAAGCAAGCAACCAAGTGAAATATCGAATCCAAAGGACGGCGTATTATCAATTTAATTATGGACGCATCACTAAACCATGCAAATCTACTCTATAGATACAAGTAAATATGCGTGTAACACGTGTGAATAACTTTGGAGCAAGAGATATAATTTCACCCCCCTTTCTAGGTACTATCAGTATCAATTATTTTCCTCTAGGATTGGTACTCTAACCCGATATGATCTCCCTTTATAGGTACTATAAAATTACCCTCTTTATCCTACTTATTAACCCGAATTCAATTCAATTAATAAATATTCATATATGGCAGTTCTAATGAAAGAGTCCCCTCACTTAGAATCATAACATGAAATCCTATTCAGCGGTGAACGCACTCAATCTACAACTAAGATATATATTCAGACTCTATATAACAGTTGAAGATGCATAAAACAACCATGAATATGGATTAAGAAAGCACAATTATATATAAAATCAATCCACAAATAGTGTTTTACGGTAGACACACAAGAGAGTTTAATTAATTCATAAAAACCTTCAAAATCCTAGATCTACCAAAATGGTTCTAGCCCATGATGTTGCGAAGAACAATCATGAGGGTTGAATAGATCTTACCCAAATGTCTGGAAAATACAAGATAAATTAGGAAATAAATAAAATCCTAGATGTGGGAGTCGTCGCATCCTTCTCCATCTTGAATCCTCCTCTTGGTTCTCCTCTTGATTCCACAAACGAATCTTCAAAGTGACGGATAGATGGAGGAAAGGATGTGGATGATGGTTGGGGGGTGATCCCCCCTTGTGGGGTGTAGTATGATTGTGTTATCTAATCCAATTCTAATTTTTCATTCATGTGCTCTGCATCCCTTTTTATACTTGTAAAGGGCTCCTCACGGACCTTTGATGAACTTTTACTTAAGGCACACGTCAAATTTGGTAAAAGACACTCGGAATTATAAAAAAATATCATCAGCGACATCTGTTCGACTAAACCTCATCTGGTCGAGTAAAGCCCTCCTGGTTGAACGCTGGTCGAGCAAGCTCTCTGTAAGTTTTTGCGCATTTTGTTCGACCAACCTCCTCCCGTTCGACCAAAATAATGCTGGTCGAACGGACTCTCTTGGTCGAGCAAACTCTCTGTAAATTTCTGGATATTTTGCTCGACTTGGCGCCCTTGTTCAACCAAACTGATATTGTTCGAACAAGCCTCCGAGGTCGAACAACCTTCGAAAAATGCCTCGAAAATTGTGTCTTCCAATTTCGAGCCCTTAAGACCTGTTTTCCTATATAAATATGCACAAAAAACCTCAGTAGTCTCTGATTCATGGATTTTCTATAAATAACCTAATTCATCTTGATAATAGACGTAATTGTGTGTGCAACATGCTCGGCACCATGCACACTTCGTCTTCTCCGTGCAAGCATTCGATTCACATCTGACGCTCCACACGGTCTACGCTCGCCAACATGTGCACAACGAGTACAAGTCATGCAGCCCTGCTTGAAGCTGTACATCCTTCGTACACCCAATGCATGACTATGAGCACTCCATCATGCTTCCAGAAACCACGCTCGACACAAAACAATATCATCTTTCACCGAAGCGTGAATATTCATGAACAGGTTCCACATAGGGATATCCATGGATTACGGAATAAAACCAAAACTCTAATTCTCACATGTGATTCTATTCCGAATAAAAACACATAATCATATAAACCCTAGTTTTAATGTTTGTCAGCTCTGATACCAATTGTTGGCGTTCGAATCTTATGGTCCACATGATTTGTTCGAGTTTCTTGTAATTCTATTGCAGCGAAAATGAATAGAATAATTTACCTTTCACCGAAGACTTGGTGGAGAAGTCAGAACAACTGCAGAAAACAACCTCTTGATCTTCTGCTGTATTCCCAAGTCTAGTCTTGACGTCATCTGGGCGACGATCTTCAAGACCCTCTCAATCTGCTTCCTCCCTTCTAATTCACGCATGTAATGGCGTTAGAATAGGATTTCTGGACAGTTGAGATGACTTATATATGGGCTACAATAGGGACCAGGAGGAGAAATTAAAGTCGGGCCTCCATTGGGCTTAAGTATCCAAGTTTAGCCCAAAACTTATACTTAAGTCCAATAATAATAATACAGTACACTAAAGTATTATTATTGCACCGCCGCTCTAATCCCATATTATGTTATGAACTCCTTCTTATTATGTGCCCGTTAGTCCCCTCGTGTTTAAAATATACAATGCCATTAATTAATTAAGTTACTGACAACTCCATTAATTAATATCTCATCCGAGAGTAGTATCACTCAACATTGTTATCATACTGGAATAAATCCACCTGCAAGGTTTACATGATAATCCTTATGAGCTTATTAAGGGAACATCATCGATCAATTTAATTGGACATGGATTCCTTTTACAATCAACATCACACCATAGAGACAACATTATTTCCCAACTTACCGAGTTTGTTGATTTAATATATAAATCTCACCCATTGATCAATCAAAGACATAAATACTGGCTTACGTGTCGAGGTTATTTTATAGGGATTAAGAGCATGAATATCCATAATAAATGAGATCAAGTTCTCCTATATAGTCAGTATAAGTTAAACGATCTCAAGCAGTCCTGCTCAATACACACAAAGTGCAATAATGTGATTTTATAGTCAAGACAAACTAATACAAAATTACACTACAACTATCCCAATAGATTGTCCATGTCTATCTCAATTTTGAGCATCTATTTATACTTTATAAGGAGTCGACAATATGATATTCTGTGCGACGCTGCACACCATATTATCTACAGTAAAAGTAAATGGACTTTTGCAATAATCATATAAATAAATTAAAATATGCAAAATATTTGATTATATGATTCTCATTTCAAATTAATTATTAAAATATTTTTCATATAAAAAGCTAGACTTTTAGTGTACAATCCAACAACATCGAGATCGTCAAAATTGGAAGACGTATATTCTTCTCATTAACTCTCTACTCGGTATATGTCGTAGTTGGCAGTTTCAGGATCCGTCTTCATGGGCCCGTGCACCCATTGTCTAAGTGTTTTCAGTTTATTGTCACCAATAGGCATCTGCACACCTCACTCATCACCGTCGACATACTCAACCCCGTTCCATTCCCCGGTAGCGTACACTACAATAATCTTAACCGGCGACATCCCACATCACACACACAAAGATATTTAATTTAGGCAAATTCATTTCCATTGATTTGGTTTGGGTCACCAAAATATTCATGTTTAGATATTTTAACTTACAAATAATGCTAAAAAAGTTAGAGAAGACAAAGTTCACAGTCCAACAAACACACGGGTTACAAAAAACTTAACGATAGATTCACAAGTTATTCTACACATGGTACCACGAGCCACAAATATTGCAATGAGTTCTGAATGATCTATGTTACTTGATGTAAGTACATAGCATACAGAAGGGGCAACTTGACAACAAGATTAACCTTAATATACTCTATTGTTTTTCTTCATATGAAAAAATACCAATGTAATGTATCATTTAAACTAATCCATGTTTATTCATAAAAGCAAAAGGATTGCTATTATAGATAAATCAGTTTAATAACTTCAAGTGCCTATTTCTAGATAACTACCCTACTGCACGTCTCTAAATTGTTCTCTCATCATGACCCTTCTATGACATGCACATACCAAATTTTTAAATATTAAAATCCATCAAACAACTTAACAGAGAAGAAATATAGATGATATTCAATTTGAAGTACAAACAATGCAATATACAAGAAAATCTCAGCAATTAAGTACTTGCAATCCAAGTAGGTTGCGCCCTGAACTGAAACCATCCCAGAAATTGAAAAATCCAGACCTACATTATACGAATAACAAATGCATATCCACGAGCTGAATTTGAACTCAATTTAATACAGATGAATTAAAGAACGATAGATTTTTTGAAGCTAGCTATGGAATTGTGTACTTACCTTGATTGGGTTCCACAGCGGCGTCGAGGCTGCTACGTGTTAATATGAGCGAGAGAGGCCTACTACGAATATACCAAATAAATAGCCATTATTCAGTGTGGTGGGTTCCTCACGGAACTCGATAAGTAAAACAACTACTAAAGGAGGATGTCGAAAAGTGGAGCAATGATAGAACCGAGAGCGATTAACTGCAATTAACTATTCCTTCCGATTGGGGGAGCGATTTTCAAATGGAACGAACATTGGGGATTTCAGAGTTGTGGAACTATACTAACCTCTACCTTCGGGCACGGGTGAATTGAATTCTTTGTGGCTGCTGTTGTGGGACCATTAATGTGCCTGAGCTGAAGGAGACGAATGGAGGAGAGAATCAGGGTAGGTTGGGTTTAGTTTCAAAGCAGTTGTGGGAGTGGAGCATTAATCTCTCTCGACCCGCATGAGACGATGGAGGAGTGAGAATGGGCATGAGCTGTGGGAGCATTTCTTCTATCCAACCGATGGAGATGATCGAGGAGAGAGATTATTAGAGTGGGTATAGTTAGACCAACTAATTTGACATGTGCAGGGTGTCTAGGGTGTGTACCACCCATTGGTAAAATTAAATTGATACAATACAAAGAGAGTTACTATTGTATAAAAAGTGGCTAAATGATAAAAAAATTAATTAAATTATGGCAAAGACTTGTGTGAGACCGTCTCACGTAAGGGTTTACGTAAGACGACCAGAAAGTGAAAACTTTTATGAAGGAAGTGATAATAAAAAATTTATGAAAAGTGATAATGCTCTTTCATGAACAAATTATAGTATAAATAAAAAGTGATAACATTTTATAGCGAAAGTGATTAAGATTTATAGCAAAAGTGATAACTATTTTAAAAAGTGAAAAATGGTATCACGCAAGACCTACCCTTAAATTATATGATTGTCGATATTAATTTTCTTTTTCATTCTTATTATTTTTTGGCTAATTATAATGTGCACCCGGGTGCACCCTAAGATAGGGCGCACCACCCATATACAAATATAACCAAAAACATACTCCTATACAATTATGAGCAATAATGTATACAATTTAATTATTAATTTTTTAATGAAAAATTGAGTGTAAAAATATACAATTATTAAAAAAACATGTATACACTATTGAATAAAAAGTTATATAGTTTTTTTAATGAAAAACTTAGTGTGAAAAAAATATACAATTTTTACAAAACACTTATACAAAATAAAATAATATGTATACAAAATAAAATAAAAAGTTATACACATATGGTGCATCTTTACACTCGATGCACCCAATATACACTCTTATTTTTTAATATATTGGCACAAAAAAGTATTGTATCGGTCTCTTATATGAGCGCCCGACATAAAATGGCACATGGGGTAATTCCTTAAAAATTATTTTCAACAAAATTCTCTTTCCCGACTCCCTCTCTGTCGTTCAATAGAAACCAGCTACGCAAATCGTGTTTATCACTCTTATTAAACTCCTACCCCTCTTTCTAAACCCTAATTTTCCGAATCGACTCATCGATTTATTGGTTGGGAGGCATTCGACGGTGTAATTTTTAGGAGAACAGCCTAGAATTCATCCTTCTCATCGCGGCTTAAACCCTAGAATTCTCGTTTCTCCACTTCGAAACTGCCTCAGTGCTTCATCGCTTCTCATTCTGCCGTGCAGCAATCAAGGTAGCCTTTTCATCGTACAAATATAAATCCCACAGCCTGTATCGTCTTTGACGCTGCCCTTACTGCGTCTGGGGGGGACCTCACCGTCACCGTCGAGAAGTTGCCGCCTCCGGAGCCGAAGAAGCTCTAGACCATTGAGGTGAAGATTACTTGAGGGAGTTATGTGATGTTTATTCTATTATGAAATAATTCAGTGATGTTCTCATTGAATGCTTTACGCATCCCATTTCACTCTTTATCAGTATCAGTCTATGTTTTCTTTCTTTACATACCGTCTGTGTTGTGTGAGATTGAATCATTTTCATTGAAATGCAGCAAACTAATCGAGGTGATTCTTGGAACCCTTTTTATCGTACTCTGACTGTCCCGAGTAAACTAGGAGACAACTTGTGTCGAAACAGGACGGGTCATTGAGCGATCTCGTTCGCAAGAGGTATCAAAGCTTCGACTCAGAATTAGGAGCTGAGATAGAGGTGAGTGTGTCTATCTATAGCAAGAGTTGCGAGTTGGTGTAGGCTTTGATTAATTAACACTGAAACTTGAATGTGATTAATAGGGTGGAATGGCTGATTTTGAAATGCTGTAGAAGAATTCTATTGAATGGGGTAACCCAAAGTTGGTTCTGCTAAACAGGTAATTAGACTCTAATTAATCATCATCAGTTTGTAATTTAATTTTATCATTAGCTTGAATAAATGTGGCAAATTAGGGAAAAAGTAATCATCAATAATTGGTTTACACTAATGATCTGTCCACACTTGTTCACACATAATTCTAGTACTGTGCAACTGCTTTTGTGGCATTATTTATGAAGTTTATGTTAAATTGTTTGAGGTTTGAAAGCACAAGTTGCCGGAAATGGCTTTACTTGAAGGCACTAATCGGACAAGAAAGTGTCATACCATAAACACGCTTTATATGTCTATTTGAATTTAGCCATTCATGCCGTACGTGGACACGAATCACACGATTTCCACTCGAATTGTTTCAGTGTATATGTTTTCTGATTAATAATTTTTAGATATCTACTCCATTAATGAATGCATTTTAATTGTGCAACATTTCTTCTTTATAGATTTTATGAAACCGTAACTGAATTAGCATAACTGGTAATTAGTACTAAATATATGCTCAGAGTCAGACTTAATATTTTGAGATAGAGAACTAGAAATATGTTGGCTAGTTTATCACAATGTCTAATTTGAGCTGAAAAATCATATCCAATATATATATTTATTGATAGTTAAATTCCATATGAACTTACTCAATTGAGCCATGTACTAATAGATCTTTTAGGTCACTATTTCATGGTATCAATATCAAACCTTTAGTTATCAAGAAGCATTTTTTATATTATTCATTATATTGTGATTCACTTTTAAAAAAAGTAAAAAATTTCTCATAATTTAGTTTGAACTCAATGAGTGATTATATAAATTATATATCATAGATTGTAATGCGACCTGAACTCAAAAAGGTTGAAAAATTTAGGGCTTACGAAATAATTCAGTCAAGTCAAGTTGAGTTAGAGTCTGTCATCTACAATTATATTTTACTCAATGAGTCACCTTTGTTAGTTAGTCATTAGTTCAGATGATCAAATAATTAAAGATTAGCTAAATCAACTCCTTGTTTTTTGTTCTAAATTCATTTTTGGACATCAAACATACTGATTAGCCCAAAATTTAGCGAAGAATTTTTTTTATTATTGGTTTTGAATCTTCGGACTTTTTATCCACATTACTAGGCTGGGTGGTCCGTGCATAGGTTGCTAATTTTCTTTAATCTTATCGACCCTTTTTTGTGATAAAGAATGAAGAAAATTGTCCCAAAAAAAATTATTTTTTTCTTTTAGTTTCGTATTTTAGACTAGTAAATTACTACCATAATTTTAGCTTTTAAGCGTCCTCGTTAGAGAGATTCTGACATTTTTACAGTGAACATCCCACTTAAGAAGCGGATGAATTTAGTGGCAATGCCTTGTTCCAGAAGACAAAGTAGCCAATTTCCATAATCATTAATATATGTTTTAATTGCATATAAAACCACGAACTTTTCTCGTATTGCTAATTAATCCTGTCTTTTTTGAAATAGCAAAAAAGGACCAGACCTTTAAGGTTTGTGCAGTTCGCACCCAACGGGTAACTAAAGGCTACTTGTTGGGTGCGTTTTGCAACAATGCTTGAAGTTGGAGGTCTTTTTTGCAATTTCTTTATTGTAAGGATTAATTTGCAATCGAGTAAAGTGCGTGGTTTCTCTTGCAATTAGTCCTTATTTTAATTGATTGCTAGTATTTCTCTTTTCTAAAATATTACTCCCTTCATACCACATTAAGTTGCACCATTAGTGTAGATATGGAGTTTAATATTAGTTATTTTTTGACCAACTTTGTTAATTGTTGGAGGGTAATATAGTGTTTTTAAGTAATAAAAAAATTATAAGTATCCATGTGTATTAGGGTGAGAGGTAAATTTGTAATTAAAATGTACTTTAAGGTTGAGGATTGATATGATGTATCTTTTTTGGGTGGTGAAGTTTAATGTGTGACGACATACAAAACAAAAAGTGTGAAATTTAATAATTATGTAAATAATTACTGTTGATATTAGTGGTTTGATTTGATTATTTATTTAATATAAGAGTTGGTCTCTTGTGCATCCGGGTACACAGGGTGTTAAAGGTATTACATTTCGTTCTAAAAGGTACATGCACACTTTAATTAATAAGAGTATTATTTTTCAATGAAAAAGTAGTTAAAATATGAAGAGTATTAAAATTTGATTTAAAATATATTTTTTTTTGAAAAATAAAAGGTATTAGTTCTTATATTAAAAGATATTTAACATTCAATACTAAAGGGTTCAAAATTGGATTTGATCGCACGAAACTAGCTTCGTGTGCCCGGGTGCACTCAAGACATTGTCTTAAGATAAATGTCAAATATTCTATAATTAAATTAAAGTAGTCATATTTTAATGAATTGTAAAAAAAATCACGAACTTTAATTGCAAGAAAAACCACAAACTTTATCCGATTGCAAATTAATCTTGACATTTGAGAAATTGCAAAAAAGACCCCCCAACTTTAATCACGGGCAGTCTTTAGCTGCCCATTGGGTGCGAATTGCACAAACTTTAAAGGCCAGGTCCTTTTTTGCTATTTCACAAAAGTCAGGATTAATTTTCAATATGAGAAAAATTCTTGGTTTTATATGCAATTAACCCTTAATATATTCTCAATTAACATTCAATATGAGAAAAATTCTTGGTTTTATATGCAATTAACCCTTAATATATTCTCAATTTTGTTAATCAAAGTGGGCTATAATTTTTTGAATTCCATTAGAATTGTGTAATATCATGAATTGGTTGCCTCTTCTTTTACATTTAGAAATTGAGTTAGAACTCTGAAGCAAATTTTAGATTTATCCTAGGTGGTGGTTTTTTTTTAATGTAGATAAACTTATAATCCATAACTATATATAATATTGAATGAATTTGGTTCCTGATAGACCTTCTCATCTCAATATCAAAATGAAAGAGTAAATGGATTTAATTTTTTTCTCAAAATATTGATCCGATGATAGGACTATTTGTGTAAGTACAAATAAGCTGCTTGTTAACCACTTCTAGAAAATTGTGGATAAATATCACTGCATAGATATCAATGATTTGAAAAATTGATTTTTGGACTTGACCGATATCTATACTAATATCGATATCTAAAATAAAAAGAGTACTTCAATAGATATCAGCTGTTACTTGCTGATGTCTTTTAGTGACGTCTATATATGTAATTGCTCTTACAGATATCAGTTATGTTAACTGTTGTTTTTCCATCGAAATTTTTACCATTTAAATTATTTTATATTTTGAAAATGATTTTTTTTAGATAGTCTTCACCATAGATAGTGTATTGTCTCCAATTTGGTTTTTATTTTATATACCACCTATTAATTTTTTTGTTTAAATTAATTCAAAAAAAAATATTTAAAAATTCATTAAAACTTTATTATATATATATATATAATTAAAATTAAGAAAAACTCGAAATTGCGTTTTTTGGCCGGATCGAGAGAACTTTCCCGAGAACTGCCAGTGATGCGCCGGGTTTGGTTGGCTGCCCGAAGGGCTATCTGATCCGATCAACTGACGTCAAGTCATCCTCACCTTCCTCCGGCTTATATCTTTCTACCATACTATCTATCTCTTAGTTGTGAAAAATGTCGACTAATTCGCAGATGGGGACGCATTAGAGTAATTTGCTCCAACCCGAGACATAAACAAAGACAAGGATAATCAGACTCACTAAAGGGCTCAATGTACAAATAAAGAATCTGTTTTGACATCGAATGTATAAACCAATGCTTCCATAAATTCGATCGTGGTTTACAATTATAGCTTTCCTACCTGTTTGTTTTTATCTGATCATACATGCATTATCCTTATGTATTACAATAAATAAAACAAGGAGGTTTTTCAATCATCCCAATCTTCGTTCGTCAATCCTTTAATCTAATTCTTTCTCAAACGAGGTAGCGACGACTCTGTTTGCTTGCATTCTCTGTCGCTCTAGGATTCGAGTTACCGAGAGTCATCAGTTCAATCCCCTAAAAGGCATTGGCTCAGGATGCCCCCGACTTAGGATGTATCACGACCTTTGTATACCAGTTTTTTCGGGGTCGAACTCCTTCTGAGTTTTCTTCGCTCCCCGTGTGTACGAAGACCCAGTAGTCCTAGCCGTAAATGATGGATACTAGGCGCTGTGCGTATCGACCCGTGCTGTGGAGAATTTAAGAGGCATGTCTTGGGATTGGTTCTAATAAAAATAAAATACTTAATGTTAAAAAAAAACTTATAATTAAATTTTCTTTGCACAATAAATCAAAGTACTTAAAAATGGTTTCTTGTGATTAGTTGAATAACAAAAAAATTATTCACATTTGAATTAAGGGTTATTCTAGGATGCACCTGGAACAAGGGGTTTATAGACTAAAAAGTAGGGCATAGTGGGTAGTTATTTAATTATTTTATTTAATCTAATGGTGAGGATTAACTAAAAATCTATTATGATGGTTTAGATAAACTAATAATTTTGACTTGTGATTAAGGCCTTCCACGCATAGAACATCCGTTCACAAAAGAATCTTCAGCTCTTCACGACTCCAAGTCGATGACCCTAATCCTCCAATCTTCCCACCTTATCTCTTATTGAAATCATTGGAATTCTGAGGAAATGCTTCAGAGATTTTTTAGGCCTAGGCTTTTGGGGATATTTTAGTGGGGGTAATGAAAACCCTAAGGGCCTAATCCATTTTATTTTGCTTCCAACTGCCAATTTCCATTTTAGTTTACGTCTGCACACTACTAACTCTATTCTACATGTTAGAGTAAAGAAAATTAATGCTCTGAAAACACTGAGAGTGAGTAGAGAGAGAGAGAGGGAGGGAGGCCAAATCTGCAGCCGTGAGTGCATGTGCTAAACAATTAACCAAGGAGTCTTCAGCTTGTGAATTCTTTATGCTTCTATCTGAATCAATCTTCGTGAAATATTTAATTTCTTTTCGCAATTTTTTATTTCTCATTTTTTTTCATAAATAAATGAAATCGCTTCTGATTTTTTGGGTATTCCTTCTTTTTGGAAGAAGAAGCGTGGTTGGCGAATGCTAGGTTTTGTTTTGGTTGCTAAGGTATGGAAATTCCGAGATGCCATGGAATAATTTATCTGGTTTTTTTTTTTTTTTAAATTTTTTTTAATTGGAACCTTGAGTGATTCTGGATTTTTGTGTATTTCCTGGGCTTTTGTTATTGCTTTCATGCTTTGAATCTAATTTTAGATCCTGCTTAACTCTTAAATATTTTAGCTTATAAATTTCTTTCATATACCTTCCTATCTTATTTTTTGGTATGCCTGGAAGTAAACGTTAGCTTCTAATAGTCTTGTTTAAATTCATCTTTTTGTACCACTTTTCTTAGTAAGGAATTTTTGTAAATCGTGGTGAATTGAATGAGTTCAGGGGAGGTAATGAAAACCCTAAGGGCCTAATCCATTTTATTTTGCTTCCAACTGCCAATTTCCATTTTAGTTTACATCTGCACACTACTAACTCTATTCTACGTGTTAAGAGTAAAGAAAATTAATGCTCTGAAAACACCGAGAGTGAGTATAGAGAGAGAGGGAGGGAGGGAGGCCAAATCTGCAGTCGTGAGTGCATGTGCTAAACAATTAACCAAGGAGTCTTCAGCTTGTGAATTCTTTATGCTTCTATCTGTATCAATCTTCGTGAAATATTTAATTTCTTTTCGCAATTTTTTATTTCTCATTTCTTTTCATAAATAAATGAAATCGCTTCTGATTTTTTGGGTATTCCTTCTTTTTGGAAGAAGAAGCGTTGTTGGCGAATGCTAGGTTTTGTTTTGGTTGCTAAGGTATGGAAATTCCGAGATGCCATGGAATAATTTACCTGGTTTTTTTTTTTTTTTAATTTTTTTTAATTGGAACCTTGAGTGATTCTGGATTTTTGTGTATTTCCTGGGCTTTTGTTATTGCTTTCATGCTTTGAATCTAATTTTAGGTCCTGCTTTAACTCTTAAATATTTTAGCTTATAAATTTCTTTCATATACCTTCCTATCTTATTTTTTGGTATGCCTGGAAGTAAACGTTAGCTTCTAATAGTCTTGTTTAAATTCATCTTTTTGTACCACTTTTCTTAGTAAGGAATTTTTGTAAATCGTGGTGAATTGAATGAGTTCAGGGGAGACTCGCTTTTTTTGTTATTTTAAGTAAATGTCATTGTTCTTGTTTTCTATGATTTGCATGATGTTTTTGCCTTACATACCTATACTTGTAGTTAGTAGTTGTGTATCTACATCTAATAAAATTGTGCAAACCTAGACTATTAATTAATTGTTTTTTTAATATTTGTGAAACAGTTCTTTCTTAAGAACCTTGTTATGTGTGTTCTTAATCTTATTTCATACTATATTAGTTATAGAAAATATATTAGCTAGGTTTTCTAAACAGTAAATTTATGCTTGTATTGCCTAGTAATTTATACTTCATTTCAATCTTTCTTTCAATGAGGCAATTTTAAGAAGTTATCTCTTTTTCATGCAAACGGTCTGTTTTCTTCTTCTACTATCTGGGTCTGCTCTCGTCACTTATATTTTGGGGTTGCTGGAGTACTTGTTAGGACTTGTAATCGGGAGCCAACCTTCTAATTTGCGTATTCTACTACAATAGTTACAATTTCTAATTATTTACATTCAATATTTCATTCGTGCCATGTTTAATCCAATATCCAATGCTTGTATTGCCCAACAAAATAATTATGTATGAAAAGTAAATAAAAAGGAGTGTTAATTGGAGACCAAAAAATTCTGATAAACCACTCAATATCGTTTCTTGGCTATGCTATACTGTAGTTTTCTGTAGTATATTGTTAAGGTATGTATTACTTTACAAAAAATCTAGAATTTCTTTTTTGGTTGGTCAAGTTATAGATGACCTGAATTAGTAGTAAGCTATTATATAACTATTTCAATGGGCTATGTATATTTTGTTAATTGTTTGTTTGTTTATATGTCTGATTAATTTGAAGTTTGAAACACACAAACCTGCTGCTTTTCTCTTTGAGTTCATTAATTTATTTGGCAGACATACTACTCATATGTGCCCTCTAATTACTCACTTGTATATAGAAGGTTCAAAGGATTATACTGGTCCCTAGCCTTTTCAAAGGAAAAAGCAATTCTCTTGTAATAAATTTTTGACACACCGGTCTCTTCTTTTAATTTGTGGTATTCCTGTTTAATTTGTGCATAATTGTGGTATTACTTTGTAATTTGCGCATCTGGTTAACACTGCCTGTCGACCCATATGAGCACATAATAATTTTTCAACAACTGGTTTGTCGCACATAACAGCAACTTGGATTCCAGATCATGATAATCACACAAAATGCGATTGAATTCTTCTTTATGTGGGAGCCGACAACAATAGTGACTGACTTAAATTTCATGGATTTGACACAGACTAGATTAATAGTAAGGAGAGCATCTCAGTAACCTTTTTTTTTTAAGCGCACACTTCTATGGCAGTAGCTCCTGACATGCCAGCAAAAGGAAAACAAGGTCAGACATCTTTGAGTTTGACTGCTTTAGTCCAATTCAGTTGCTTATTTAGCTTATTATTGTTACAATTTCTTAATTTATGTAGTGTGCTGAGTGTTAAGTAGTATTATAACTAATGTATCATTTATAGCCTACACAAAAAAAAAGTGCATAACATTTTCAGTAAATGGGATAGATTCAGGAACATCTAGAAGAGAACTGCATTTATTGATATTTCCAGAGACTACTTTTAGTTGGTTTATTGATGAACTTTTTTATTTATACAAGGTTCCTATGGTGCTTTTATAAGAGCTTATGTAGAAATAACTTTTGGTTGACTTCAGCATTGCACTGTTTTGGGGCAATTGTTTATGTCGTGCACTCGTGCTAGACCTATTCATACTCATATTTGTTCAGATTGACAAATTTAGCCCAGTTGAGTGTCTACTACAGTTCCTTTTCTGTTTATGGTTAGGTATATCAGACAATATGTGCTTAGTAGACTAAATGACTCCTGTATGACAGTATGAGATATCAATCATATCAACTCTTTTATTCAATATTTCTGAGTTCTCTTTTCTTTTTACCATGAGGTTAATTGGACTTTATGCTCTTAGACTAGAATAACTACTGTGTGAGATATCATTCATATCAACTCTTTTATTTATTGAATTTTTCAGTTTCCATATTTTGAAGGCAAATCCAGCAAACAACAAATCAAAATTGCTCAGCAAAGAAACAGGTTAGATCAAGACAGTGCAATACTTATGTCTGGACTTATCGAAGGTCTTCCCGATGCTGTGGTCTTAAGGTGCCTTGCTCGGGTTCCTTTCCATCTTCATCCTAGGTTGGAACTCGTTTCGCGTTCCTGGAGAGAAGCCATTCGTAGTACTGAACTCTTCAAGGCCCGTCAAGAGGTAAAAGCAACCGAGGAATTCATTTGTGTGTGCGCATATGACCCTGATAATCTATGGCAGCTTTATGACCCTATGCACGACCTTTGGATCACTCTCCCAGTTCTTCCTTCAAATATCCGCCACCTTGCACACTTTGGTGTTGTATCAGCTGCTGGGAAGTTGTTTGTGCTAGGTGGTGGTAGTGACGCTGTGGATCCTTTGACGGGTGATCATGATGGATGTTTTGCTACCGATGAAGTTTGGTCATATGATCCCATAACTAGGGAGTGGGCCCTGCGGTCACCGATGATTGTTCCCAGGGCAATGTTTGCTTGCTGTGTGTTGGATGGGAAGATTATTGTTGCTGGTGGTTTCACAAGCTGCCGGAAATCGATATCAAAAGCTGAGATTTACGATCCTGAAAAGGACATGTGGCTCTCGATACCTGATCTCCATCACACACATAATTCTGCTTGTACAGGAGTGGTCATCGAAGGGAAAGTCCATGTGTTGCACAAGGGTTTGTCGATGGTGCAAGTGTTGGAAAACATCAAGCAAGGTTGGACCGTGCACGACTATAGTTGGCTACAGGGTCCTATGGCTGTGGTGAAGGGGAAGCTGTATATAATGAGCCATGGCCAGATATACAAGCAGGAAAGGGATTCGAATAAGCTGATTATTTCAGCATCGGAGTTCCGCAGGAGGATCGACTATGCAATGATGGGGTTGGGAGATGATATTTACATAATTGGAGGGGTCATTGGGCCGGACCGGTTGAACTGGGACATCAAGTCGGCGTCGGATGTTGACATTTTGATGCTCGGAAACGAGAGATTAGTTTGGCGGCAGGTGGCTCCGATGACGCGGTGTAAGGGAACTGTTCTTGGATGTACACAGCTCAGAATTTAGGCGTTTGGGTTGTTTACTTCTGATTATAGAAGTTTAGGTAATCATGCTATTTTTTTTTTGTTCACCATCACTTCTTGTCATTGTTTGGTATTGTTGTTGAGATTAAGTCCTTTTAATATTTAGGTTTGAAAGAGCCCTATATTCTCGCTCTCATTTTTTAGGGATTTTCTCCGATGAATTTTTTTTCAACTTCCTCTAAAAATATAGATTTATAAAATAAATTGCTTACGAAAGAAGGAAAAAAAAACTTTATTTAACACGTGTATTGTTTTAATTGACTTATGTTTGAAGTTTAGTAAAATTTGTACTCCCTCCAACAAAAGATTGCACCATTAATTTCGACAGAAAGTGATACTTCATCCATTCCATAAAGAAGTTCACAGTTACTATAAATACGGAGTTTAAGAAAAAATTACTTTTTGGGGGGTAGTTTGGTATTTTTAGGTAATAAATAAATTATAAAGTAAGTTATGTGAGTTGTAAAGGGGTGATAATTTTGAAATTAAAGTGTGTTGTGAGGTTATTGATTTGTGCGTATTTCCTTATTTGGGGGTGTAAACTTGTTTATGAGACGGACAAAAATAGAAAGTGTGAATTTGTTTATGGGACGGAGGGAGTAACTTTTAGGGGTATAATGGTATTTTTATAATAAATAAATGATAAAATAGGTTAAGGTAGATATAATTTTTTTGTAAATAAAGTATATGAGAAAGTGATTATTTTTTACTTTTTGTTATTTTTGGAAATATGCAAACTTTTGTGGGATAACACAAAATAAAAAATGTGCCATCTGAAATGGGATGGAGTGAGCATTCGATTTGTAATTAATTGAAGGTTAATACTACAGTGCACCTGTGTGCGCTCCACGATACGATGCACCCACTTTCAAAAACGTATACAATTATGAACAAAACATATATAATTATGAACAAAAATGTATATACAATGATAGTGAATTTTTTATTAGTTTTTTTAATGAAAATTTAAGTGTAAAAAATATATAATTATTAAAAAACATGTATACACTATTGAATAACAAAAAGTTATACACATATGAATACTAGTTTTTATGTAAAAAAAATATACAATTATTAAGAACATTTATACAATATATAATAAAAAGTTATATGGTGCACCTAGGTGCACCGATATAATCTTAATTGAATATTACTATTCCTGACAACGTACATCGTTGAACTTGATAATACTATTTATTAAGACTTTGGTGAATTGATCATTTTATTAGGTTTATTTGAATATTCTTTAAGAGGGTATCTGTAATTTTTCAAACACACTGTATTTTGTGCAATTGGACAACAATTATGTATTTTTTAAATTAAATATTATTAAAAAATTTATGGAAATTTTAATTATGCTCTTTAAAATTTACATTTTACTCTAATAATGAATATGAAATAGATGCTGTAATTATAATTATATTTTCTACAAATATTAAAGAATGATAGTGACTTATTTTACATAAATAGAAAAAAAAATACAATAAGTATAATATTATTTATTTATTTATTATGTTTTAATAATTGTTCAAATCTTTCATAAGGAGCTTGTTATATTATATATTTATATTAGTATAAATTCCGTGGATTACACGGGATATGAAATTATAATATTAATTTTTTTTAATACTAATTGAATTTTTTTTATCGACGTGTTTCTTTAAGAAGCCTCCTGTCAATTTGTAGTTAATTTAAATTAATTTAATTAATTATTTTTTATTTAATTTTATTTTATTATTTTGAAATATTGTATCTATAAATTTACAACTAAAAAATAAATATTTTAAATATTTGATATTAATCTTAAATAATATTCTTATAGATTTATATATAATTAATTTTAATATTTGATTCGATAAAGCTTTTAAAATTTAAATTTTTTATTAATAAAAATTATATAGATAAATACATATATTTATTTTAAGATTTGGATATGAATATTATCAAATCAAAATTATTATTAATTAAAGATTAATGTAGATAAATACATCGATTTACTTTGAAATTTTAATATCGATGTGATCAAATAAAATAAAATCTTCTTTATATATATATATATATATATATATATATATATATATAATATTATATATATATATATTATTCTTATTTGATCATTTAATTATATAGTATATGTAGTATGAAATCCGCGTACAACGTGAGATCATTTAATTAATATTCTTATTTTTTATAATAAAATATTTCGTATTATATAACGTAATAATATTAATTAAGGAGATTTTTTGTATTATAGCTAGACAATTTCTTTCATCAATGCAAAGAATTTGCAACAAATTATAACATTTAACTTTTTATAACGTACTGTATAATTAAATCATGTAAAAAGTTAATATATATTTGGGAGGATTACTACTAGGTACACAAAAAAACCCTAAATTACTATGAGATACAAACATACAAAAGTATTACTACTAGATACAAAAATATATAGTGATATTCCAATATTACCCATATTAATGTGCTGCACATAAATATTGTGTGCAGCAAAAGTTCATGTGCAGCAAAGTGTGTGCAGCAAAAAAAGTGTGTGCAGGAAAAAAAAAGTGTGTGCAGCAAAAAAATGTGGTGGTCCGGCGGCGGCGGTCCGGCAGCTTTTCCGGCGACCAGTTTTTTTTTTTCTTTTTTTTTTTTGGACGAACAGTTTTTCCGGCGACCGGCTGCCGGAGCTCCGGCGGCGGCGGCGCGGCAGCTTTCCGGCGACCAGTTTTTTTTTTTTTTTTTTTTTTTTTTTTTTTTTTTTTTTTTTTTTTTTTTTTTTTTTTTCTGACGAACAGATTTTTCGGCGACCGGCCGCCCTGAGCTCCGCCGGCGGCAGCGGTGGTCCGGTGATGGGTGGAGGTTGGGGTTAGTGTTTTAAAGGTATATGGGTTTAGGGGTATATTTGGTATTTTACTTTAATATTTTGTATTAAATAATAATTATTTTAAATCAATGTATCTAGTAGTAATTAGGGGTACAAAGTGTGTACCTATCAGTAATTATTTCTATATATTTACATATTCTAATTATTTGAAAGAATCTTGACTTGTATTTTTTTTAAAAAATATTACTTTATAACATAATTCAATTAAAAACTATTTATTACTCTCCATATCTCTCTAAAAAATGTGCAACTACGTTAATTTTGTCTCTTTGTTGTATATTAATATAATTATTAGTATTTCATTTTTTTCATTGTATTTAAGTGCAATTATGATCAAAGTATGTAACTCTTAGTAATAAATCCTTAATATTACTTTTTGTCTAAAATAAATACTCCACCCGTCCCGTTTCAATGTTTATGTTTATGTTTTGCGCGTCTCATTTTAATGCTTAAGTTTTCCTTTTTAGGAATATGGGACCAACCTAAAAAACTTAATATATCATCCAGCACTGATACACCTATCCATTTTACATCAAATATTATATTTTTTCACACACTATCTATTAAAATATAATACTTTTCAATCAACGTGCAAAAAGTAAACGTAAACATTGAAACAAGACGGAGGGAGTATCAATTAAATATATAAAAAATCTAAATTTAATTCTTTTTTTCTATACATAATTTAATTTGATACTAATTAAAATTTATTTATATCGAATGATTTATTTATTAATTGCAATTAATGATACTAAAGTAAATAAGTCATAATAAGTGTATTGAAAAATACATAAATAGTAAGACTATAGTGAACAACACGTTAGCGAAAAAGAACTTTATTATATATATATATATATATCAATATATATTGATTATTTATGAAAAATAAGGTCAAACATTTTATAATTAATTAAAAAAAATTATTAAAATATTTTAAATAGTTGATATATATATATATATATATTTAAAATATATGTAATATTAAAAATAATATTTAAGTTGAGTATTACAGGATTATTTTTTAGTATTTCTTAATTAACTATATAATAATAATTCTATTTACATTAATTATTATTTTTAAGAAACTAATATAATATATATATATATATATATATATATACTAGTATAAATCCCGCGTAATACGCGGGGCATGAAATTATTATAATATTAAAAGTATAATTTACTAACAAAAAATTATATATTATAATAAAATTAATATGTATTAATAGAAGGAAATAAAAGTATTATAAAAAAAATTGAAATTAAAATCGTATCAAAATAAAACTCTAATGATATCAAAAGAAAAAATTATAATAAAACTAACATATATCTTTATCAAATCAAAAGAAATTAAAGTAAAATATTAATGAAACTAATTAATAGAAATTCAAAAAAGAAAAAAATAGATAGAAAGGAAAATTATAAAAAATAATACGGTATATTTTAATCTGAAAAAATAAAAAAGAATAAACTTAATTTACATACTTATAAAAAACATTAAAATAAAAAAGAATTAAAAAAATAATGGAAAATTATTAAAAAAACATAAAATAAAAATTAAAAGAAGTAAAATTAAATTAATATAGATCAATTTGAAGAAATATGAAAAGAAAAAAAATCATAATATTTAAAATAAATTGAAATTTTGTCCATAAAAAAATTAATTAATAATAAATAATAGCAAAAGACATATTTAATTTACGTATTAATTAAAAAAAACAGAACTAAAAACAAAAAATATATATGATATTAACCAATAAAAATCTATTAAAAATAATAATGGAAAATATTAAGAAGAAACAAAAAATTAAAAGAAGTAAAATTAAATTATTATAAATCAATTCGAAGAATACGAAGAAATAAGAAAAGAAAAATAAATCATAACAAAATTCGTTTAAAATTTTGTAAATTTGGCCAAGAAAAAAGTTTAACAAAAAGAAATAAGACAAATTCAATTCAAGTAGTAGTAGTAGTAATAATAATAATAATAATAATAATAATAATAATAATAATAATAATAATAATAATAATAATAATAATAATAATAATAATAATAATAAATAAACCAAAAATAATATAAAGAAAATAAAAAAATGTAAAAGAGACATGATATTATTATTTGAAAATAAAAAGAAAAACCGGTACTTTTTTCAAATCTTGAAGAAAGCTTTTGCTCAATTTTCATGGAAGTGAATGAATGAATAAAAAAACTTATTTATAGATAGATAGATATTTAATATATTAAAGATATCTCTTTTATCTCCTAAGAAAATAATAATTAATATAAATAATATTAAGTAAATATATATTTATATATGAATAGATATCTCCTATTAATTATAATAAATAAACATATTAATTAAGATACGCTCAAAAAATAAATTAATATAAATCAATTTGAAGAAATAAGAAAAGAAAAAAAATCATAACAAAATTAGTTAAAATAAATTGAAAATTTTAACATGAAAAAAATATAAAAGAGACAATATGATATTAAGCAATAGAAATCAATTAAAAAAATAACGAAAATTATTAAGAAGAAACATAGAAATGGAAAGAAGTTAAATTAAATTAATATAAATCAAATCAGAAAAGAAATCATAACAAAATTTGTTAAAAAATATATATAATTGAGAATAATTTTGGAGACACCTCATCAAAATTAACTCTCCTTTAGTATATAAAAGATATAATATAATATAATATAATATAAATAAAATTAATTTACATATAATATTCTGTTAAATATTTATAAATTTGTAATGAATTTATTTTATTTTTATTACTTTCAAATTATATAAATAATTAAAGAAAACAAATTTTATAATTCATATGTTATAATTGAATAATTAAGATATATGTAAATAAATAAATATTAATATACTAAATTTAAAAAATTAACAAATATTTACAAACTCAATTTTAATATTATTTGGTATGAAATAATGATTTAACTTAAAGAACTTAAGCTTTCGATTCTATACATGAATTAGTTTTTCAACCTTTTATTCTCTAGAGGTAAATCTATTCAAGAGTACTTGAATTGTCAATCTTCTTTCACTTGAAAATACTTGAATCAATACTTTAGAGGTAGATCTTTTAGAATATTTGAATTGATTTTTAAGAGGTAATATTTTAATCGATTTTTTTTCTCTTGAAAAATTTATTTTTAAGATGTATCGATTCTTAAGATATAAATCGATTCAAGAATACTTGAATCGATCTTCTTACTCTTGAAAAATAATTTTTTAAGATGTAAATCTATTCAAGTATCTCTTGAAAAATCAATTTTTAAGATGTAAATCTATTCAAGAATACTTGAATCAATTCTCTCCCTCTTGAAGAATCGATTCTTAAGAGGTAAAAATAATTTAAGAATACTTGAATCAATTTTCTTCCTCTTGAAAATTTAATCATTATTAAAAATAAGAAACACATTACTTAAAAAAGAAAATATTAAAAAGGAAGCTAATCAAAAGTAAATAAGGAAAATATTAAGAAAATATAAAAAAATTCAAAAAATTGAGAAAATTACACGTCACATTGGAGCGCTCTGGAGACGACACGTCAGCAAAAAAGTTTCTGTTATATATATATATATATATATATATATATATATATATATATATATATATATATATATATAACCGGGCTGATGTGAAGTATTTTGTAATATGATAAATTGTTGTATAGGTTTTGTTTGTAGCAGGGTTATTTATAAATATATTTAAGTTTTACTGTAAGGGATGAATATGAGTAAAAGAAAAATATAATTTATTAATTGTGTATGTTGTGTGTGATATTTGAAAGATTAAAATGTTAAGTTAATTTGGAGTTGCGTATGCGAATATTTTTTAACTATTATAACATATTAAATTTATTTATACACGTGCATATAAATTTATAAGGTATTACACAATGTGTAAAATATGTGTACATAGTGTATTTACACATATAGTACATAAGTTATATGTTTGAGCTTATTTAGAGACGTTGTTGGGGTGCATTTCAGCTTCGATAATAGTAGTGTATTATGTTAGGAGAAACAACTTCGAATCCATTTGAAGTACTGTATGTAGGATGGTAGCCCATTCTTTTTTGCTAAGAAGTCTTTTAATCATTTCTTCGACTTCTTTTTGAAAAGAGAAGTTGTAAAGGCATTGGCAGCATCCATAACAGCGTGGTAGTCCGCATTCACAGCGGCAGGAGGCGGTAGTATTTTCCATTTGTGTGGAGATAAATGATGTAGTTTTTTTAAGTTGAAATGTTAATTTATGTTTAGAAGTATAAATAGGGAGTATTTGAAATTCTTAGTCATTATCATAGGTAGTGTAGGTTTGACATTTGTTATGTATTTGTCTAGTTGTAGAAGTATGTTGTCATTATAAGAACACGCATTTTGTTAAGAATGACAGATGTTGATGAATTGGAAAAGAAGGTGTTATTTAATGATACGCGTGTTATGTGATCGTAAATTTTATAAAGATAAAGAAATATTATGTTGATGTTGATCGTATATGTACGCTAATGGATTTTTTTAAAATGCTATGAAGTAAGTATATATTTTTAATCATTTGTTTTGTTTTACATTGAAGTCAGTGAAAGTGATAATTTTAGGTGGTTGTTTAAAATAAAATTAAATTATAAGGTAGATAATGCCCATATGTGATTCAAGTAGTTTAAAAGTTTTGTACTTAAGTAATTTTTTTTTACTTCTAAAGTAATTATCATGAGCATTTTTCAATTAACAGAGTATTAGGAGTGACCAAAAATGATACTGTTACCGTCCATAATAAGGTAGCTTAACATTAGGAGTGACAAAAATAATACCGTTACAGTCCGTAATATGGCAGCCTAGCATCAGGAGTGATAAAAAATAATACTATTACAGTCTGTAATAAGGCATACGACCGCCACAAAAATAGTAGTTGAATTGTTACCCTAGCAAAATATAGTGGCCACATGGGTTGGTATCAAAATTGCCTATTAGCTACAAAAGCTATCTATATAGCTACTATGTTGTGCCATAGTGCGTCACGTGTGGCTTGAAAAATAGTTAATTAAGTTAGTAGGTCTAACGGTTTTTGAGAAGACATATGTACATGGGGTGGCAAAAATGGAGCTTATCTATTGGAAAACGCAGTTCACTTTATTCTCGCCTGGAGCATTTTGCTGGTGTTTCTGAGGGATCAGAGTAGGTACTCGTTGTGTGGGAACATGCTGTTGATTCTTTCAATAGTTATTGGAGTACCCTGCCATTGGTACAAAGATATGAATATTTTTTTAATAAGTTATACGTAGTTCAGTTTGAGTAAGGTATTAAGTGTACCTTTCATTGCAATTCAAAGAGTTCTTCAATTGTTATCTTTAGCAGTATAGTAGCCTCCTCATCCTCAATGAATACAGTTAGCTTCGCAGTTTTATCATTCACCTCAGTTTGTATTCGAAACCTGTACAATATAAGAATGTGTTGACGTTAGTGTTTTAATATAAGCTGTATGAGATATATAATAGTTGAAGAGATTGCAAACTACATTTACTTTGACATGCTATGTATGAGATGTATAATAGTTGAAGGGGTTGCAAATTACATTTATTGTGACATGCTGTATAATCTTGCTTTCATTGTAATTCATCATTTGTAAGTCCACCAACATAACATCTCATATTTAAGGAAATAAGCAGGATTCTTGCAGTTTAGCATAATGTCGTAATTTATTTCCAAACACATGAAATTTGTCATGCAAAAGAAAATAAGGTAATTCTCATTAGACTACTAAATTACTGTATACTTAAAAAAAGGTAAAAGTATTTTGTTAAGAACCAAAGCGGAGCTAATTTTTTCCAGTATTCGAAAAGGAATAAGGGTGCAACACATGAATATCTGATGAAACATTTAAGCTTGTTTTGCAATTGTGTTTATAGGTATGCCTTAGAACTTAAATTAATAGTGTCGCAATTGTTTGGTTTTTTTTATCTTTTTGTTATGTCTTCTTGTATTGTTATATAATATACATAACATACACAAATAATAAACTGTATATTGTTTCCACTCATATTTCAATACCATCTGAAAATCATATGCATCATAGTGATAATTATAAATTTTAAATAGCAAATCATAATATTGCCTAGGACACCCTTAACTGAAAGAAACATTCATGCCAAAAAATCAAAATTGATAATGTTATCCGAAAATATATGTTCACCAAAAATGTAGAAGTTAAGTATTTAAGAATAACTGTAGTACTGCATATGTGTTGGATTGTATACTAAAAGTCTAGTTTTTTGTATGAACAATGTTATAACAATTTATTTGAAATGAGAATCATATGATCAAATGATTGCATCTTATAATTTATTTATATGTCGATGCAATAGGACTATACTTTATACTATAGATAATATGTTGTGCGACAACACGCAGAAGATCATATTATCAGTTTTCTTATAAAGTATAAACAAATGCTCACAACCAAGATAGACGGGGACTCTCTATCGAGATGGTTGTAGTGTGATTTGGTATTAGTTTGTCTTGACTATAGAATCACATTAGTGAAATTTGTGTGTATTAAGCAGGACCACTTGAGAACGTTCAACTTATACTGACTTATAGAAGAACTTGATCTCAGTTATTATGGATGTTCGTGCTCTTAATCCCTATGTAATAATCTCGACACGTAAGACATCATGTATTTCTTTGATTCATCAATGGGTGAGATTTATATGTAATTAAATCAACAAATTCGTTGAGTTGGGAAATAGTGCTGTCTCTATGGTGTGCTGTTGATTGTAGAAGGAATCCGTGTGCGTCATAGGTTGATAATGTTCCCTTGAGGAGCTCATAAGGATTATCATGTAAACTCTGCATGTGGATTTATTCCGGCATGATAATGAGGTTGAGTGGTACTACTCTCGGATGAGATATTAATTAATGGAGTTGTCACTAAGTTAATTAATTAATGAACATTGTATATCTTAAATATGGGGAGACTAACGGGCTCATAATAAGAAGGAGCCCATAACATAATTATGGGATTAGAACGGTAGAACAATAATAATATTTTAATGGTATATATATTATTATTGGATTTAAGTATAAGTTTTGGGCTAAGCTTGGATACTTAAGTCCAATGGAGGCCCAACTCTAATTTCTCCTCCTGGTCCCTTCTGTAGCTTATATATAAGTCATCTCAACTGTCCGCAAACCCTAATCAATTGATTATTCACGCCTAACACTGTGAGGAGGGTGAGGGAACAACAGATTGAGAAGATCTCGAAGATCGTCGCCCACATGACGTCGAGATTGGACTTGGAAATACAGCAGAAGACCGAAAGGTTGTTTGCTGCTGCTGTCCGTCAATTTGAATAATTTTTCTAAAATTGTACAGAACTCAGAACTAAATATTGATACACCGTTGGAAATACACTGAAGAGAGGATCGTTTTAGCATATAGATCACTCAAATCAGAGATCAGATGAGAGAGTTATGCCCAAAACGGTGACGCTGTGCATGCTGCCAGGGAAAATTCATCTTCTTCTCCAACGTACCCTGGTTAAAGGTAATACGTTTCTAAATTTCTTGCTTCCACAGATTTAAAAATGTATGGAACCTACTGGTTCACGTTAATAAAATGAATGAATGCAACAATATGAAATTAGCAAAGAGGTGACGGGGAAGAATAAATTTAATTTTTGAAGTAGGTAAGAGTTAGAGTGCGATGTGATATTGAAATTAATGCTTAAAAATACTTATGTACCTGTAAATTGTGAAATTATATTAGCATAAGCAAATAAATTGTGGTGATATGTAGTTGTACTTAATTTTTTTTGCTTTGAGTGTCCACATAGTAGGACTTTTCTGTGGTAAGAAATCAGCACTCCATAGTTATAGGTGTTATCACTTGTCAACTTGTACTTTTATATAATGTGAAACATTGACCGGTAATGTTACATATTTGTTGATTGATCTTATTTTGTGGTCTTAACAAGTAGGTTTAAGTTTATGTTATCGTATATTATGACTAAATATGAGGCTTGTGTATTTAGGAGCTTACAGTGGTTTGGGGCTGGAGAAATTTTTCATGCAGTAGTTACATGTGAATTCAAACCCGTATGTGATGCCTCCAAGATTACCACATTCTGGGCAGATAAGAAAGTACAGTCTCTGCTGCGTATCTATGACTCTTAGTGTACCTTGGACCCAGAAGGATTTAACCTATGTACATACAAGATGTTATTTCAAGAGTGTGGCATATAAGTGACAACATATAGTGTGTTATTATATGTAAAAGAAATATTTACTTTGCAGGTTGACTGAGCATATCCCTTATTGTTTTGATTTGAAAGGGAAGTGGACGATCTTGAATTTGGTGTTTTTTTCATACAGTCTGTTGTCAATGATGTCTTGTACGTAGGTTTTATTGGATTGCAACCTGCACATACATATACTAACATGTATAAAATGCGATCAATTTAACATGGTAAATGTAGTTAATGGAAATACCTTCTTTTTTGTGGAGGAATTAATTTAATCTTTAAATTTGCTGGTTAGAAAGGAAGAATAATTTATATGATAATGGATAATTTTTGTAGTAACACTAATATGAGAGCGGAATGTTACCAGGATTCCAGTTCTCTAGCCTATAGAAGGGGTGAGTCAAGCAGTATGGTGCTGTTTGGAAGAGTTTCTACTGAAATCCCTGCAAGTGTGTTGTGGTAACATAATGATAAACCTTTTTAGTTAAGATTTGAATTTGTTTAGTAAAGATTTATGGGTGAGTATAAATATTTAATTTTTTGTAATAGTTAATAGATAGGAATATTATTTTACCATGGTATGTGTTAACACCCACTCACATTCCTATAATAATTGGTAGTCTGCCAATGTATTTTTCAAGTATTGGCCCATCGGTGGTCAAGAAATCATCCCATAAAGTGAGAAGTGTAGGCCTGCATCTATAGGGTAGCATAAAGTAGTGTGTTTTTGTTTAAAATTGTGTAGATAAAATACAGATCATGTGTGTATAAGAGGAGTAATACACTCTTTGTTCACGATAACAAAGTCCTGGACATTTTTCTTCGCATTTTTGATATATCTCTTTGAAAGTGCATGCACTACGCTGTTTAGGAAATCTACAGCTAAAGATTTTTAGTTAGATACAACATTAACACTTTGTATAATGGTAAAGTACAATGTATCAATTGTTAAATATACTTAGCTAATCTTTTTGTCTTTGCAATCTGCGTAATGGTGGAACTGCTCAACTGGTGTGAGTGTATACGTGCATTCAACGGGCAGATCTTCATATAAGCTTGTACGATTAATGCAGGAGCTTCTGGTTAGGATTTATTGGTATTTTGAAGCACTGTATGGTGCTACGTTCGCAGAAAGCACTTTAACTTTGGCAACACTAATGTAATACGTTTGGTGGAGCTGTAGCCTGATGTTTATATTTTTAGCATTTGGGTCGAAGATAATAGCTTGCATCATGTGTCTCTGTTCGATGCAAAAAATGCATTTATAATAGTAGACTATAGCTGGGGTGGGCAATTGAATTTACCTCTTCATCGACAAAGAGAAATCGTGAAAGGGAAGAGCTGAAATGAGATTGGGTATCGCTTGTTTTTTGACGGTCAGATTAGCATTTTTTCAGTAACAAGCAGCTCTTTCACCGACCAATTTTGGGATGCTAGGGTCAGGTGCTTCAGTAGGGTGTAGTTATGCTCCATTTCCCTGCGTATTAATAATGTAATAGGTTAGAAAATTATAAATTTAATTCGTGGTCTGTTAATTGAACACAATGTAAAACAATCCATCGTAATTAAAATATAATAATAAGTCAATTAAAGAAGGTGGTCATCAAAATTTTAGATTAGCGATGGAGTAATCTGATATTAACATTGAAGTTTTGATTAAAGTTTGGCAGCATTTAGGAGCCGTCGATTGGAGAGTGGTAAATGGCAGTAGCTTGTGGACAAGTAGAGATTGTTTATTAAAACTTAAGGCTATTATATAAACCTTAATTTTATATTTTTGCTGAATAACATATATTTTATTTAGTAATCTTGCTGTTTCACTAATAAAATAACTCAATAAATTACTTAAGAAGATAAAAATTAAGAAAATTCTATTAAGTGAGGAACAAAGGTGCTGTATCAATAATTTTAATGCTAATAGAGAATATAAGCAAATTTAACGAAGTCTCAGTAAAGTGTATTTTTGTAAAAGTTACTTCAGTTTTGAACGAACTCCTATTTTCATAAAACCAGCTGTAAGTGTGGAACAAAAGTAAAAATTTCTGTATAGCTTTGAAGTGACGTTATGTTGACTATAAGTCATATATAAGATTTTACTTTTACTGGGTAATAATCGGCCCAAGAATTTATAAAATAAGTGAAATATGAAATGTATAAAACAATGTAAGAAGCAGGAAAGTAATGAACAGAGAAGAGCATACAACAGAAGCTATTAGTTGTATAAGCAGTTCTCGGAATGATGAATTATTAAGCAAGAAGCAAAGGTGTTGCATTAACAATTTTTATGGTAATAAAGAATATGAACATATTTAAAAAGATGCCTCGGTAAAGCATTATTTTGTAAAATTTAGTTCACCTTTGAATAATTCTCATTTTCATCAAACCAGAAGAAGGTACTTTTTTAGTGAAGCGGAAGTTAAATGTTCAATTTTATTTTGAAGTGATGCTATGTCGACTGCAAGTTATATACAAGATTTTACAGTTACTGAGTAGTAGTCTATAATTTATTTATTTTATTATAAATGAAGTAGATAAGGGGAAATAAACTCACGCGTAAGTACAATACAACGATATGAACCGTCGCAAACGACTGAAGGAGGACCTGTTTAAGGAAGAGAGGAAAAAGAGCACATTTATGAAAGTACACATTAAAGTACATAAGAGGAATATGTCAGCGACTATGAATATTGCAAAGTTACGGAAGGAAAAATGTAGACGTTGTCATTGTTAGCTCAAGAAATCGACAGAAATGAAAAAATACATATGGACGTGTAAGTAAACCCAAATTTCTGCAGAGATGAAATATAACCTAAATACATCTATTTTATAACCTAAATACGTTAATAGATGAGAGGGTTACATTTTTTGTGAACTATTAGACAACAAATCGAGGTAAATGATAATCAATTGGAGTGTGAAACATAATATTTGTTTTTAATTAAGAAAGCTATGTAGCAACTGCAGTTTATGAGCTTAAAATAAGCAAAGTTATAATGTAAAAATCCTTGAGTTGCTTAAATATATATGTTAAGTTGATTCAATACTAATTACCTAAGTAGTAGATGATGTTGCTCTATCCAGTCTCTGAACTATTTAAACAAATAGCAACTGCTTTCTGCAATCACAAAAAAAGCATCATGATATTTTTGTTGTTGTACAGCAGTGAAATAAGTTAAGGTAAATAGTATTAAGTGTGGAGAACTTAATAAACTCTAATCAAGCAACTGAATTAATTGATGCATTACTTTATACAAAATTCATATGTATGATAGTTAGTTTAAAATGAGTACTGCAAGTTATTCTTTTTCATGGTATACAGATGACTGATGTTGTAAACATTTTTGCATAAATGTTTAGACTTTCTCATGGGCAATAAATTAGCATAACTCAAATGCGCAAATCAATTACCAAAGTTAACTGCATAGTATAATGGACTAATGATTTATAAAATAAAAAAAGAATTAAGTTCAGAATAATGAAGTCTTCAAGCCAAACACTAAGTGTCAAGGGCTACATTTGGAGTGATGAATCATTAAGTGAGAAACAAAGGTATTGCATTAGTAATTGTAATGCCAATAGAGAGTATGAGCATATTTAAAAATAATGGCTTGGTAAAGCATTATTTTATAAAAGTTAGTTCACTCTTCAACAAGTCCCTATTTTTATTAAACCATATATTCAGTGAACTTGGAAGTGGAAGTGAAATTTTTCATTTGACGTTGAAGTTATGCTATATTGACTAAAAGTGACATATAAGATTTTACATCTACTAAGTAGTAGTTAGTTAAAGCCGATAGCCCATTTCTCCTACTCTCTCCATGCAAACACGCGTCCCCAAAATTCAACCATGGGCCTCCACCTGGATTATGCATGCAAAAGGCTGGATATCTGTCTGTTCGCTGAGTATGATAAGTTAAACATATTTGCTATCTTCTGAATAATTTGTACAGTGTATCAGTGTTGCTACTGAGCTGGAAATGGTAATGTTAAAGTCTAAAATATGTCGACTATACTGGAAATGACAGCGTTGAAGTTGTAAATATGTCGAATATATATAAAGAAAGGTAGCGTTGTTAGTTGTTACAATAACATTGGCTGAAAATTCTGAGTTTTTTAAGATACTATGTAGCTTTGCTAGATAAATGGATGGAGCGCAATGTCTATAGGAGTGTGATTAGCAAGGATACAATGTGAAATCCTTATAGTTAACAAATAAGATAATAATAATTAATGTTATATTTAAATTTAAATATTTTATAGAAGCTTAAAATATGATGGTAAATTATTTGAAACCTGAGCAAGGCCTATATGTAGTGGTAATAATAACAAAGAATAATCTATAAGTTGTGCTTTATGTAATAGGATCGCGTAAGCTATTCGAATCTATTAAATGATAATGTTCACAGTCACGTAATATATTTATGGAAATAAAGATCAATAAAAAGCTAGATATTAATATTTACCTTATATGTACAAATGGACATGTTAGTTGTTCTGGGCACCTTCGAGCACTTCACGATACACAATATTTTTTGTGTATGAGGTGGCTTGCATTAATGGAGGAGATTTTCGGATTAATACTTTTAATTGAGCTGAAGTTCTTGCTCTTGAAAGGACTACGCATAATTGACCGTGTGAGAATACAGGTTCATTTAAGTAAAGGCCAACGTAATCCAAAGTTTACCCTTATGCTTTGTTGATTGTCATTGCAAAACACAACCGAACTGGGAATTGTTTTCTTTTAAAAGGAATGGGTGAGAAGTGTTTAGTTGGGGATTCTAATGTTATAAAAAGGATGAATACTAGTTTCCCTGTGTACGTTCTGCTAGAGATTTCAGCATATATGATGTGCTTATCAAAATCTTTACACAAAACACGTGTGCCATTGCAAAGTCCTTCGACGGGATTAATATTTCGAAGCAATATGATGGGGGCATTTTTTTTAAGTGTCAACCTATGCGGATGTAAGCCCTGCGATGTAAAAGAGTGGAATAGTTCTTGCTGTTTCGGAATGACATATATGGAGGAGCTGCGGTCATGGCTGTAATATACCTGTTGGATTGTATACTAAAAGTCTAGCTTTTTGTATGAACGATGTTGTAACAATTTATTTGAAATGAGAATCATATGATCAAATGTTTGCATCTTATAATTTATTTATATGTTCGATGCAATAGTCCACTTACTTTATACTGTAGATAATATGTTGTGCGACAACACGCGGAAGATCATATTATCAATTTCCTTATAAAGTATAAACAGATGCTCACAACCGAGATAGACAGGGACTCTCTATCGGGATAGTTGTAGTGTGATTTGGTATTAGCTTGTTTTGGCTATAGAATCACATTAGTGCACTTTATGTGTATTGAGCAGGACCGCTTGAGATCGTTCGACTTATACTGACTTATAGAAGAACTTGATCTCAGTTATTATGGATGTTCATGCTCTTAATCCCTATATAATAACCTCGATACGTAGGCAGTATGTATTTCTTTGATTCATCAATGGGTGAGATTTACATGTAATTAAATCAACAAACTCGGCGAGTTGGGAAATAGTGTTGTCTCTATGGTGTGCTGTTGATTGTAGAAGGAACCCGTGTCCGTTATAGGTTGATGATGTCCCCTTGAGGAGCTCATAAAGATTATCATGTAAACCCTGCAGGTGGATTTATTCCGGCATGATAATGAGATTGAGTGGTACTACTCTCGGATGAGATATTAATTAATGGAGTTGTCAGTAACTTAATTAATTAATGGACATTGTATATCTTAAACATGTGGAGACTAACGGGCTCATAATAAGAAGGAGTCTATAATGTAATTATAGGATTAGAACGGTAGTGCAATAATAATATTTTAGTGGAATATATTATTATTATTGGACTTAAGTATAAGTTTTGGGCTAAGCTTGGATACTTAAGGCTAATGGAGGCCCAACTCTAATTTCTCATCCTGGTCTCGGTTGTAGCCCATATATAAGTCATCTCAGCTATTCTAACCCTAAGAGAGACACGCCTAACATGTGAAGAGGGTAGACAGAACAGTAGATTGAGAAGATCTCGAGGATCGTCGCCCACACAACGTTGAGATTGGACTTGGGAATACAACAGAAGACCAGAAGGTTATTTGCTGCTGCTGTCTACCAACTTGTACTATTTTTATAAAAATGTACAGACATCAGAACATGACATGTGATATACTGATGGAAAGCCACGGAAAAGAGGATCGTTTTGGCACATAAATCACTCAAATCCAACATCGATGAGAGAGTTATATCCAAAATGGTGAGGCTGCACAGGCTAGTGGCAAGAATTCATCGTCTTCAACATACCTTGGTAAAAGGTAATACATTTTTTATTTTCTTGCTTCCGCTGAATGTTAGAAATGTATGGAACCCTAACGGTTTACGTTAAACAAATGATCGAATGCCAACAATTTATATCAGAGCTTCGATTTCTTGGTGAAACGTGACACGTTAGGCTAGGGTTTATGTTGCCTATGTGTTTCTTGTTTGGAATAGAATAACATGTATCATTAAGGTTTTTGGTATTATTGTATTACTGCTTTATCCATGAAAAACCATATACAGTTATCGACTCCCTTCGACGATACATGGTGGAGAAGCATGAAAGTGATGTGTTGTCCGATGGTGAAAGGACTTTGGGAAACCTGTTTGTGTTTGTGATTCACTCCTGGTGAAAGACGATGTAGTGCTCTAAGGTTGCCTACTGCCCTGTGAATTACCTGAAAAGGAAAGCTGATCCAGGCAAAGAGAATTCAGAACTGAGCATGATGTAGGGCATTAGAAACTCGTTGGTGTGTGTATGCTCGCTGATGGAAGAGAGACGTGTGACAAAATGTATCGACTGGTGGCACGATCGGTGTGAAGGCACATGTCAGGTGTTCCTGTCAAGTCTGTGTGTTGTCCTGATCGATTCTACACATTCCGGGCAAGTCCCATGTTGGTTGGGTCGAGTCAACGTGGCACGGTGGCGGCTGATAGTAAATGGCAGTTCCCGATTGACCCTGGTGCTATTTTGATCGGGACTGGCAGGGTTCCGAGCGAGTCACTAAGGGGTTTGGGGTGGGTCTCTCTGATGGCCAAGTCTTGTCTGCTTGTGTTCGGGGCGAGTCTTCACGGCATTTTGGTCCAAGCATCTGTCCCGATTGAAGTCTGCAGTTGTCGTGGTCAGATGTGATCGCTGGGCAGCAGGGATGGAACCCGATAGATGCTGAAGCGGGCTGAGGGAACTCGGCGCTCAGCAGGAAGCTTGTTGATGATCAGCACCGACGTGTGTGATCCATGGCGTTGATGGCTGGGCGTTGCGGTTAAGCTATGTGCTGGTCGCTGGACGCTGCGGTGTGGCTGTGTGATGGTGGTGTTGCACGATGCTGGGCACAGGAGCACACGATTCCGGGGGTGGCACACGAACTCAGTTTTGGCACATGGTTATGCGCCCAACAGTGTGAATGGCGTGCGTGAGCAGGCAGGTGCACTCATGGTGTTCATGCTAGGCGGCACGAAATGCTTTCCAGGTGTGCACAATTTGCAAGTTTGAGCATGGACACTTGCGACGGGCATGCAGCCAAGCACATGGTGTATTGACAGGCGCAAGGCATGGACTGCTTGGTGTGTGGATTGCTGGTGTGCATGGAGCAACATTCGGAGATGAGCAGACGCTCGTTTAGTGTGCTGCTAATGCACGGATACTAGCTGTTGGATGAGCGGACAAGTTAATTTCCACATGACCAGCTCGGGAAAAGTTCATGAGCCACAAAGGGTGAAGTTCTTCTGAGTATTCTTCATAGGTCCAGGCAGGTAAGATACCGTGTGAGGTGTATGGGAGCACGCACGATTGCTGGGCAATTGACACCTGAATCGTGCAGGGTGTCAGGCTTGTATAGAAGGTTACCGGGTAAGGAATTGGAGGAAATTTTGCATTAGTTTCTTCTGGAATTTCTTTTAGGTTTCGAGGCGCTGCCCCAAACCCCGCAACCTGACCAGGCAGGTCGATCCCTATGACCTCACCGGGGAGATCGAACCCCGCATAGTTGCAGCTGCTCAATTTCGTGATTGGTGGCGAACAATCGAATTCACTATTATATAACTGTTTAATCATTGATTTAATTATCTGATTATTGTTATATATGCTATGCATGATTCTCTGTGATTTACTGCCGTATGTACCATAATAGGAGCATGTTAGGTTGCTTATTATATCTAAATATTATATGCATGTAAAAATCCTCGGTGTTAAAATTACTAAGTGGGAGAGGGAATTGGTAATTAATTCCCGCAGCATCCATTATTAGTTTGTAAGTGATGTGAGTAAACTTGCGTGTTGGTAATAGGCCTTCCTCCCTAATGGATGAGTTTATTCATGGATCACTGGTACAGACTTCATTAAATAATTATTATTTGTAATGTGACATATTAACTTACGTGTTGGCATAGACCTTCCTCCCTAACGGATGAGTTTATGTGCGGTTCACTGGTACAAACTTATAATTGATGATTGTAGAAAGTTATCCGAGCGCGTGTGTACTTCTCCAACTGTAAGGCACACAAGCTCGCGCAATGGACTTGGGATCAAATAATGGTGTACACTTAGGTGTAAATAATTAGTATCCTCCTTAACAGAGTCACTGCTATTATTTTTATGGCTAAAGAGGAATCGACTATTAATTATATTATCATGAGGTTAGGTTGACAAATAAAATTAATGGATAAAACCTTCTCTTGTAAATGTTCGGGTTTATAAACATCCACACTAATGTGGCTTGCAGACTCACGGTGCTTGAGATGTCGGTGAATTTTATTTTTATATTATTTTGAGGGAATCAATATAAATGGATAAATTCGAAGATTTGATCGGTGTATTTATTTATGATTCTCTGCAATTTCAAATGGTTTCATTTTACTTATTGCTTACTAAAAGAAAACATATTTACTAGTCCAAAGTTAGATTATTAGAAAAGAATCTTGGTTTTGTATATTACTGCTTAGGAAAATATAAATGTGTTCTCACTCAGAATGTTCCATGATGCCTATTCAAGTCTCTAGTGAAGAGGTGAGAGGTTCATAGAAATATGATGGTCTCATGAGACTCTTCAGATACTTGAGTAAGTAAGAAAGGCAAGAGGTCATGGATAAGTTGATGAATGAATTGGGAATGCTTGGAATATAAATTGAAAGGGAAACCTAGATCAATTTATTCTTCATAATTTGCCTGGATGTTTTGAGCAAGTTCTACCTGAAATACGAGAGGTTGTATATGATGGGGAACTTCTGACAAAATATATGGCGAAGAAAAGTCATTTTCATCATGATGTGAACAAGGTTAGTATCTCATTCACTAGTCGTTGAAGCATGATTAGTGATGGCATCTGCTAACACATAGTGTGTAGATACCGGAGTCACTAAAAGCCTGCAGCTAAGTGATGATGAGATTGTAATATACATGGGTAATTCTACGAGAGTAGTGGCTATTGCAGTGGGAGTTGTTTATTTATCTCACGATATGAATAAACGCTTGATTATGAGAAATTTTTTTATGTACGTTTTCATAGAAAGAATTTCATTTCAGTTCTATGCATTTACGGATGGATACTCCATTTTATTTAAATGACATGGTCATAATAATGAAGGATGGAGCTATAATGTGTTATTGTATGTTGGCGACAATTTGTTCACTCTTAAATCATGATCATCCCACGGATGCAACAAATAGTAATTAATAACACATCTTCTAATCCTAATAAGAGAAAGACTCTTATGGAAATGGTTAGATAGATGATAAGTTATTTGAAATTATTAAATTTATTTTATGGATATGCCTTAGAAACAGTAATTCGTATAAATGTTTGTCTGTTTGTGGGATATCCTAGAAAAATGAAGGGTGATGATTTATTTAGTCCAAAAGATCGAAAGGTGATTGTTAACACAAACACTAGATTTTTAGAAAAGGACTATGTATTAAATCATAATGCCATGTATATATTGTTCTAAAGGAAATGAGAGGGAAAGCACAAAGTATTAGTACCAAGAGTACAAGAGGATATACCACAAGGTAAACTGCAACGCATGTCACGTCTGATACACAATTGCGTGCAGTGCCTTGTCGTAGTGGGAGGGTTGTTCGACAACCTGTAAGATATATGTTTTGGGAAATTCGTGAGACTTGGTCCCTAGTAAATATGGAATGAACCCACAGATACGACGAAGCACTACAACATAGAAATGTGGAATCTTAGCAAAGTGCAATGAATGTTGAAATAGAATCGATAAATTGTAAATTAGATCTGGCTGCTTGTAGAACCACGGATGGTGTGAAAGCCATTGAAAGTGGCTCTGTAAAATAAAAGAGGATCATACGATAAGGTGAAAACCTTGTAAGCAAAGCTTGTTGCGAAAAGGTATAATTAGAAAGAAAAGGTTCAATTATGAGAAAACCTGTTCGCCGATAGCTATGCCTATGTTGATCTGAATTCTTTTATCTGTTACTACTCATATGAAATATGAGGGATAACAAATAGATGTCAAGACAGCTTTCCTGATTGGAAGTCTTGAGGAAAACATCTATGTGAAGCAACCAAAGTGATTCATTGCAAAGGGCTAAGAGCATTGTGATAGCAAGCTTCAAGGTCATGAAACATCCATTTTGATGAGGTAATTCAGTGACATGGATTTATTCAATGCGCAGATATATCTTGTGTATTGAAAAGAGTGACGGAAATATAGTGGTATTTTTTGTACTGTACATAGATAATATATTGCTCATTGGAGACAATGAAAGAGTATTGTCAGGCATATGGGTAAGGTTGATAAAGCGATATGAGATGAAGGACTTAAGAGGAGCAAAAATATCATTTTGATCACAGTAATACGGATCATAAGAAAGGATGTTACACTTATCTCAAGCTTCATGAGATGATACGATCCTTACTCATTTTAACATGTGACTTTGTCTAAGGAAATGTGTCTTAAGACACAAAAAGAAGATAAAGGTAATGAAAGCGGTTCCTTATGTTTCGGCAAATAAGGAAGCTTAATCTAAGGAATGTTATGCACAAGTATGGATAAATGTTTTGCCGAAGGCATGAACAGTGGGTATCAAGGTAACCCGAAATAAGAATGTTGAGTTGTGGTAACACATAATTTGGAAGTACCTGAAGAGGACTAGAAACTTATGTGGGCTTACAGGACAATTCACTGTTTCTTAGGGGTTACATAGATTCAAATTTTTCAAATCAGATAGGGACCACAGTAAATCCACCTCAAAAGTTATGTGTTTAATTTTAGTAAGTTGAGTCATAATGTGGAGAAGTGTTATATAGAAATATATTTCAGACTCCGGATTCTATCATGAAAAGATGATAAATTGGAGCCTATGAGGTAGCCAAAGCATCTGTATGACTCTAGAAACTTCATAATGGACTTTGAAGTATTTCTAAGTTTGCCCAAGGTTATCACAATTTATTTTGATGATAATGGTGCAGTTGCAAACTTGAAGGAATCACGAGCCCATATAGCAGTTAAACACATGGAGCGTGAGTACCACCTATTACGAGAATCGTATGATGAGGGGAAGGTTGTTGTCGCCTAGATTGCATCGGATGATAACCAAGTAAATCCATTTATCAGGACCTTAAGGCGAGAGCTTTTGATGGTCGTGTAGTGGGAGTGGGAATCAAATTTATGGCAGATGACATGACAACATAGTCTTTTAGTATAAGTGGGAGATTGTTGGATTGTATACTAAAAGTCTAGCTTTTTGTAAGAACGATGTTATAATAATTTATTTGAAATGAGAATCATATGATCAAATGATTGCGTCTTATAATTTATTTATATATTCGATGCAATAGTTCACTTACTTTATACTATAGATAATATGTTGTGCGACAACACGCGGAAGATCATATTATCGGTTTCCCTATAAAGTATAAACATATGTTCACAATAGAGATAGATGGGGATTCTCTATCGGGATAGTTGTAGTGTGATTTGGTATTAGCTTGTCTTGGCTATAGAATCACATTAGTGTACTTTGTGTGTATTGAGCAGGACCGCTTGAGATCGTTCGACTTATACTGACCTATAAAAGAACTTGATCTCAGTTATTATGGATGTTCGTGCTCTTAATCCCTATACAATAACCTCGACACGTAGGACAATATGTATTTATTTGATTCATCAATAGGTGAGATTTACATATAATTAAATCAACAAACTAGGTGAGTTGGAAAATAGTGCTGTCTCTATGGTGTGCTGTTGATTGTAGAAGGAATCCGTGTTCGTTATAGGTTGATGGTGTCTCCCTGAGGAGCTCATAAGAATTATCATGTAAACCCTGCAGGTGAATTTATTCCGGCATGATAATGAGGTTGAGTGGTACTACTCTCGGATGAGATATTAATTAATGGAGTTTTCAGTAACTTAATTAATTAATGGACATTGTATACCTTAAACATAGGAAGACTAACGGGCTCATAATAAGAAGGAGCCCATAACGTAATTATGGGATTAGAAAGGTAGTGCAGTAATAATATTTTAGTGGAATACATTATTATTGTTGGACTTAAGTATAAGATTTGGGCTAAGCTTAGATACTTAAGCCCAATGGAGGCCCAACTCTAATTTCTCCTCCTGGTCCCTATTGTAGCCCATATATAAGTCATCTCAGTTGTTCTAATCCTAAGACAGACATGCCTAACACGTGAAGAGGATAGACAGAGCATAGATTGAGAAGATCTCGAGGATCGTCGCCCACACGACGTCAAGATTGGACTTGAGAATACAGCAGAAGACCGGAAGGTTATTTGCTGCTTCTATTCGCCAAATTGTACGATTTTTATAAAATCGTATAGATATTATAACAGGACATGTGATATACTGACAGAAAGCCACGGAAAATAGGATCGTTTAGGCGCATAGATCACTCAAATCTGACATCGGATGAGAGAGTTATACCCAAAACGGTGAGGCTGCACAGGCTAGTGGCGAGAATTCATCGTCTTCAACATACCTTGGTGAAAGGTAATACGTTTCTTGTTTTCTTGCTTCAGCTGCATGTTAGAAATATATGGAACCCTAACGGTTCACATTAACCAAATGATCGAACGCTAACAATACCATATCTTCACTGGGAAATTTATCGATAAAAATGTTGTTTATTTCGTGGACGAAGTCGTTTCTAGTTGTCAATATAGCTCACTTCACTGAGAGGGACTGATCGAATTCTGAGTGGCCTATGTGTGGGAATACAGAGTTTACTAATTTATCTAGAGCAGTAGTGTCATTAGAGAATAAAATGTTGCTAGCAAATGGTATCTGAATTTCTCCTTCTTCGTTTGCCTGTTCGAGACCAACGCCAATGTTTAATAAGTACGAAGAAAATTTAGGATCTAATAATGCACGCATATTTTTAGCTAGCCAAAGCTTTTTGAATTGATTCCACAATGGTGACATAACGACGGAAGCATCTATAAGAACGTCTTTGGTGCCTTTTACAGTAACGTGTAAAGTTTGCCTGAAATCACTCAAAAAACTACCACTTTCCCACTGAAATTTTGTTCAGAGTTCATTATATCTTTTAATAATTCATTGAACTTTTCAATGACGCTACGTCATGGTTGCCTCATCCCATATTATTAATTTTGCTTGTCTAATCAAGTGGGTCAATGTGCTTTGTTTATGTACATTGCATGCTTTAGAATTGTTGTCTTCCAGTGGGATTTTAATCTTGAATGAGAAGTGCGCCATCCTGGTAATAAAGAAGCTGCGACGCCTGAAGTTGCAGTGGCTAGTGCAATATGGCCAGCTAATGTTAATGATGCAAGAAGAGCTTTATATAAGAAAGTTTTTCCAGTACCACCCGGCCCATCAACGAAGAGGACACGTGGAAGGTTTTTGTTCACATGGTGCATGATCCTGTCGTTGATGAGTGTAGAAATCTCATGAATTTAGGGTCCAATTATAGCATGGTTCCATACAATTATGCTTAGTTTGAGTGTTTAAGTATCCTAGATTGCGCGATATTTGTAAATATTTGGAGAATTTGTACTTTGGTGGAATTTGTGTGATTTTCAGGTATAAATGAATTCTAGAGGTGAAGAGGAAGATGTAGGAAAAAACAGATCTCAATTCGGAGTTAAAACGAGGGAGAACGAACCTAAGACAACACAGAAAAGACAACACTTTTCAGAAAAGTGTTGTCTATTCAGAAGTGCAAAGAATGTCCAGAGAGATGAAAAATTGCATAAAAACACGGGCAGGTGCATAAAAACACGAGCGTGTTTTTATGCAAAAGTGCCAAATGTTAAAGTGCGATTTTCAAATTTTCCAAGGGGGTATAAATACCCCCAATTACACCATTTGCACTAGAAAATCAAGGGTTTTGGGTGCCCACACACATCACACACCATTCTACCCATTTTCACCTCCATCTTCATCCATCTTCCATCTTCCATCTCATCCATCTATCCTTCATTCCATCCATCTATTCCTCTTGATTTCCTCAAATCCATCCATCCATTCCACTAATCCACCAATCTAAGAAGGGAAGAACATCAAATAGTGAAGATTGGAGCATGTTGAAGGAAGAGAAGGCCAACTTCAAAAGGGAAGCCCATCAACCTTTGATTTGTTGTTTTCTTCATTATTTAGCTCATTTGGAGCATTCCATGGACAATATTGATTTTGTAATGATTTATAGTGGCTAGTCCTCATGTGAGGCTAGTAATATGATTGGTGAAGGATAATGTAGATTTTGCATGCCACGTGTTCGAAGAAATGATTGTATGAATATTTTCTATCATGAATGCTTATTCTCATTTCGTGTATGATTTGTGTGGTTAAATTTTCTATTCATAGTGTTAGGATGACCATTCCAATATTATGCTTAGTGATTTAATTGAATCGTTGATTGCACGAGATGACTTAGTTAGTGTGAGGAGAGGTAAGCCATACCCTTTTTGTACTTAGAACCTCATGATAGGACATTAGTGATGAACTAGTGAGGGGAACCCAACTTATAATCATAGTACCTTCATGGGAATTGAGAGTAAGACACAATCCTAGGAGATTTAAACTTGTAAAAGAGTTGGGAACCTAATTGCCTTGGCCATAGGGATTAGGGGTACATAAGTGATTGCCCTTAATATCATAACATGATGACCTTCAAAGCATGTGTGTGTGTGAATCTACATGAGCCTTTTCCATTATATTGCTTGCCTTACATACTTCTTAGATTGATCACCATCACCCATTACCCATCTCATATGTACATTTTCTATCCTTTAATTGCTTTCTTAGGTAGTTTGTAGTATTAATCACTCCCTCCTTTTATAGATTAGTCCTTCTAGAGTGAAATATCTTTCGAATACGGATACATCACTTTTTCCCTTGGGTTCGATATTATAAATTTTGCACTTGGTCACCACGTCTACATACAACGATAGAGTACGCTTACTCTTATCAATTTGTACCAAAATTGAGACTAAGTTCATGGCGCCGTTGCCGGGGAGAAATTTTTCAGTGTAACGTGTTTGGATTTGTTAGCTTTACTTAGGACAATTTTTTTTATTTTTGCTTATATATTTGCTTTGGAAAACCTTGTTCTAACTTGTTCTTCTTGATATGTACACCAACCTTGATAGAAGAGAAGAAGGAGCAACCAAAAATAGTAAGTGGAGAAAAATTGTAGTAGATCTTGAGAAGAAGAGCATAAAAATGGATCAATACTACAATAATGGAATATATGAGGGATGGCAAGGTGCTTACAATTTGAATACATTCCAACCGTATCAAACAAACACATATTCCGTACCAAGTTCTTACAACCAAGTTCCGACGGTTACCCCTCTATCCGAGAATAGTGCCTTAATGGAGTTGTATAGAAGATACGCTCATGGGAGCAATGAAAGGCAAAGTGTTCAACCAAGTCTTCCTAGTTATGGGGATCAATATCTTCAAAGTATGCCAACTTCTTATACTACGGTGCAACAAGAGTGGATGATGCCTAGTTCTCAAGTAGACGAAATTTATTACATGCGAGGGAGTAATTTCCAAGATCAAGGGAATTATCTCCAAGAACAAAGATGGCATCCACCAAGTGAAGAGATAAAGCCACCCGTAGAAGATCGAATTGGGCAACTCATGGATATGCTCAATGAGATGATTGAAGAAAGAAGAGAAGAAAGAAAGAGAGAAGATGAGGAAAATGAGAGAAGATTTGAGGCCCTTGAACATCGAATGAGTGAAATGATACGTGAACGGAACACTCTTCACAAAATGGAAAATTTCGATGAAGATATTGAAGAAGAATTATAAGTAGAAGAGTGTTCGGGGGATGATGATGAAGACTCAAGAGATGTTGAGCTTATTGAGAATAAGGAAAATAAGGTTGAAGAAAATTTGGGGGAAGAAGAATCAAAAGAGGTGCTTGAAGAGCCTATTGAGACAAATGATGTTGATAAAGAGGAACAAAGTCTAGAAGCAAGTGATGATGACTTGAAGAGTGAAATGAAAATTTCTAAACATTTAAACTCTTTTAGTTGCTTTGAATTTCATAATATTATTTTTATAGACTTTGTCTTACCTATTGATTCTTCACATATTCTTAAGGACAAAAGGGAACTTGAAGACATGCTAGAACTCTATGTGGAGAGAAGGAATAAGTGGTGCTCAAGAATGGAAAGGTTAATGGAATGCAAACTCAAAAGAGTCGAATATCTAAAGCCAATCTCAAATGATGCAACTGAGGTCGTTACTTGCCACAAATGCCTAATAGAGGAAGAAGTACAAAGATTAAAATTTGATGGCAAGAAAGAACGATATCCTTGGCCATTCCGATGAGTTCTCCAAGTTCCATCTGGCTTGAAGACGTTAAACTTAGCGCTAGATGGGAGGCAACCCATCATTATCTTTATTGCTTTCATTCAATTGCTTTCTTAGTTGTTTTTAGTTTTTATCGTGTTTCTTGTCTTTTGTAGGAACATGAAGGAGCTTCCGGTGATGGTTTTGAAGAGAAGAAAGAAGTGCAACAAAAATTGGTAACAAAACTTTATTCAAACTAAAATTCAACTCTTAGTTAAATTTAAGTTTGGGGGTTGGGATGGTTCGTTTTGTTACATACTCATATTGCTCTTAGTTGTACATTTTGCACCGGAGCACCTTTTGTTCCTCTTGTTTTTGTGAGCCTTTCATTGATTTCTTATTATTGAATCTTCTCTTGTGGAGCTAATTTGATGATTGTTTGAGACTATGAGATTGAGTTAGATCATGTGGCTGAATAGATATGAGCTTGTGTACTTGTTATGGTTGGGAATTTGTTTGTGTGATGCTTGTTTTTACACTATTGATGAACCGTGAGATTTTGAGCCTTGAATGCACAAATATTATGCGATTCATTTCTTTCATGTGTGCATCATTCATGTGTATGTTTTCTAGAACTTGCCATTCGTCTTGCTTGAGGCTACATTGTGCGGAGATTGTTGAAAATGATCTTAGGCCATCCTTGAAAATTGAAGTCACTAGCCAAATGATATCCTTACCATAACATTGTTCCCTTGTAAGCCATTTTGAGCCTATGGAGCCTATCTTTGATTATTAGCTCATTACAAGCCAATAAAAACCCACTTAAGCCTTTACATAAAACCTTTTGTGTGAGTGATTGTTGGAGATGGTTATTAAAGGAGGTTATGAAGAGAAAAGCAAAAATTTTGCTTGGAAAGGAAATTAAGAATTTTGTGCTTGAAATGTAATGAGAGCTAGTGAATGATGATGTGTAAGCAAGAAAATAAAATGAATGAAGCTCTAAAAAAAAAAAAACAAAAGAGCATAAGAGCTATAAAAAAAAGAAAGAAAAGCTCAAATTTATATTGCAAAAGATATGGAGAAAAAGAGCTACAAAAAGAAATGCTTAAGTTCAAGAGTTAAGAAAGGAAGGGATATGAAGTACATGAAAAGTGAATTTATGATTAAGGAGTAGTGCTTGACGAGAAGGGAGACGTCTTTTCTAATCATCCACACACATATTTGAGTCACTTTTATCCATATATCCCTACCCCTACCAAAGAGCCTTCATTACATCCAAATATAAAGTCCTATTTGATTCAATGATTGACACACTTCAATAGTGATGTAGAGTTTGAGACTTGTGGCAAGCTTATGGTAATACGTACATGTGAATAGATTATGAGTGTAAACATGCCCACAATTTCCACTATGAGTGTGAGTGCATAAACTACCTTGAAAGGATTAGTGAGAATGAGAATTGTACTTGCATTATTCCCACCATGATTTGCGCATAAGTTTATTGATGTTTAAGTCATGTGGTTTGATTTGATTGATTAGTTGAAAATGATTATACTCTTTCTTTGATCCATTCTCCAATTCACTCAATTTCTACCCTCATGTTCTATTTCTTTTCTTCGTTGTTCGGGGACGAACAATACTTTAAGTTTGGGGGGTTGATGAGTATAGAAATCTCATGAATTTAGGGTCCAATTATAGCATAGTTCCATACAATTATGCTTAGTTTGAGTGTTTAAGTATCCTAGATTGCGCGATATTTGTAAATATTTGGAGAATTTGTACTTTGGTGGAATTTGTGTGATTTTCAGGTATAAATGAATTTTAGAGGTGAAGAGGAAGATGTAGGAAAAAGCAGATCTCAATTCGGAGTTAAAACGAGGGAGAACGAACCTAAGACAACACAGAAAAGACAACACTTTTCAGAAAAGTGTTGTCTATTCAGAAGTGCAAAGAATGTCCAGAGAGATGAAAAATTGCATAAAAACACGGGCAGGTGCATAAAAACACGAGCGTGTTTTTATGCAAAAGTGCCAAATGTTAAAGTGCGATTTCTAAATTTTCCAAGGGGGTATAAATACCCCCAATTACACCATTTGCACTAGAAAATCAAGGGTTTTGGGTGCCCACACACATCACACACATTCTACCCATTTTACACCTCCATCTTCATCCATCTTCCATCTTCCATCTCATCCATCTATCCTTCATTCCATCCATCTATTCCTCTTGATTTCCTCAAATCCATCCATCCATTCCACTAATCCACCAATCTAAGAAGGGAAGAACATCAAAGAGTGAAGATTGGAGCATGTTGAAGGAAGAGAAGACCAACTTCAAAAGGGAAGCCCATCAACCTTTGATTTGTTGTTTTCTTCATTATTTAGCTCATTTGGAGCATTCCATGGAAAATATTGATTTTGTAATGATTTATAGTGGCTAGTCCTCATGTGAGGCTAGTACTATGATTGGTGAAGGATAATATAGATTTTGCACGCCACGTGTTCGAAAGAAATGATTGTATGAATATTTTCTATCATGAATGCTTATTCTCATTTCGTGTATGATTTGTGTGGTTAAATTTTCTATTCATAGTGTTAGGATGGCCATTCCAATATTATGCTTAGTGATTTAATTGAATCGTTGATTGCACGAGATGACTTAGTTAGTGTGAGGGGAGGTAAGCCATACCCTTCTTGTACTTAGAACCTCATGATAGGACATTAGTGATGAACTAGTGAGGGGAACCCAACTTATAATCATAGTACCTTCATGGGAATTGAGAGTAAGACACAATCCTAGGAGATTTAAACTTGTAAAAGAGTTGAGAACCTAATTGCCTTGGCCATAGGGATTAGGGGTACATAAGTGATTGCCCTTAATATCATAACATGATGACCTTCAAAGCATGTGTGTGTGTGAATCTACATGAGCCTTTTCCATTATATTGCTTGCCTTACATACTTCTTAGATTGATCACCATCACCCATTACCCATCTCATATGTACATTTTCTATCCTTTAATTGCTTTCTTAGGTAGTTTGTAGTATTAATCACTCCCTCCTTTTATAGATTAGTCCTTCTAGAGTGAAATATCTTTCGAATACAGATACATCACTTTCTCCCTTGGGTTCGATATTATAAATTTTGCACTTGGTCACCACGTCTACACACAACGATAGAGTACACTTACTCTTATCAATTTGTACCAAAATTGAGACTAAGTTCAGTCGTATGCGATCTTTTGTTCTTTGTTTAACTGGTCATGTGCCAAAAGATCTTCCTTTGGGATGGAAACTTCGTATTCATCTCGCAATTCTTTCGTGAAACCTTCAACTGTAGGGGAGACCGTAATCGTGCTTGCGGAGAAATAGTCACTGAGAGTTTTCCCCATTAAGCATAAATGGTCTGCAATGCTATTTATGATGTTACTTTTAATGTCTTTCGAGGATAAAGTATTGTTTTGCTGGTAATCTTTAGGTAAAAAGTCCTCGAATTTTAACTATAGTTGCTCAGGGTTTTTCGGTTCACAATAAACAAGAACTATTGCGAATAAGTTCCTCAAAGCAACTAGCATTAAGTATGATGTAGCTTCTGCAATGCACATTTTAGATGTGTTGTCTTCCTCTGTTATTCCAAATGCATGTGCCGCTTCTCTGTAAGTGTGGTGTGTGACACCGTTAATTGTTCTTATGTCGGCGAATGATGGTGGGCCTCTAATACGCATCAGTAATAGCTTTTCGTAAAAACATTCAGCGTGAGATGGCTGACAACTATAATGCGGCCAATGACATCACGTTGCTTTCGTGGTTTTCGCTCTTTTACATTGTCATGCCAAGTGAAATGCTCGGAGAATTCAACATATAGACAGTTTAGCTCTTTAGCGTAGGCATTGTGTTTATTTATTCACATGAAAGAATTGAGTTAACATTGTTTCTTTTGCGCGTGGATTTGCAGCAATATCTTGTAGCTGTTTGTTTGCATGGAAGGTTATTTTGTGCTCGTTCTCCAAATTTATTGGTAAGCATATTACTGGAGGGTGTGTTTGGTGCATATCAAACTGGAAAATGCGCCAGGTCACTTCAGGGGAGAAATTCACCGGGTATTTTGATAGTTTTTTAGTTCATCAATTATTTAAAAAGATCATAGCCAATAAGGGTAGCTTCGATCTGTGTTTTCTAGGCAGTATAGTAGCTGGAATTTAATTTGAGAACATTGGAAAAGTGGATAATGATAAGTGGTTTTGTAGGCTCAGCAGCATTTGGGATGGTGTGGTGATTTATGTAGCCATTGTTTGAAAGATAATGGATCTAAAGGCCTCTAGATACCATATAAGATAATGAGTAGAGAGATATAATTGTAAAGTGAATTGTATTTCAAAATAATAAGGCTTTTTCCGACAGCTCTTTCCATTCATCCAATATCCAACCGTATCGATGGTCGAAGAGGACGCGTTTGTGCGGTGGAGTGGAAGAGACGAAGAAGTTCACGGTGGCACGACGATGAATAATTTCCCCACTTATCTATCGTCGGGTAATCCCTGTTTTGATTTCTTCTTCCACATATATAGTTTCCGAATAGCCGTCGGGAACCTTGAGGCACTTTTACAGTAGGCATGAGATCAGGACCCATTGAAATCCCTGAAGCTCATTTATGTTTGATTAGTTTAGTTTTAATTTTAATTTTGGGACAATACTTTTTATGCCCTATATGACCCATGCAACATCTTTTTTGCCCTATCCTTTTTAAAACATCTAATTTGCCCTTTTTTTGGTGTATATTCCTAATTTACCCCCCTGACACATGTCATATATTTTCCTTTTTTTTGAAATCTCGCAATTACTGCCCAGAGGTTAAAAGTACCGCTTTTAATGACATTGAAATTGGCGAGAGAATCTTTGACCCCTTTATCTCAAAATTTTTGTTATTTACTCCCTGTATCTCTCTCTCTCTTTTCATCGGCACTCATCCCTCCCATACTCTCCCTCTCTCTCTCTCAAACTCTCGATTTTTCTGTCGAACACAGCATTCCGTCCGGGCCTCTGGCATGTCGTTCAATCCATCGTCATCTCCACGTCGAAAATTAGCAGTAGCAAATATGGATAACCAGGTATTCCATGTTTAGGATTTTAGGGTTTTGCAGAATTGCGACTTAATTTAAAGTATAGTGAATTTGGAGTTGTTACTGTGGAGTTTGAATTTGGTAACTGTTCTTGTCCCCCGAGGAAGTAGAGTCTGCACTGTATGAATTTGCCGTGTCTGTTTGAGTATAATTGGAAATTTCATTGTAATTTGTAGTGTAATTGAACTTGTCGGCATATTTTTCTAATCTTTTTTAGCTTGTCCGCCAATTTTTCTAGCTAGTTGAGCATGTCCGCCGATAATTGTATGTAAAGTGACGTTGTTCGTCAATATTTGTAGTACCATATAGCATGTCTGCCAATTTTTTGGCCCTGTTTGAGCTTGTCCGCCGATTTTATGAGTTTTTTTAGCCTGTCAGCCGAGTTTCTGACCATTAGTTAGCATTATTTTGCCATTATTTCTGCATAAAATAGCTTGTCCGCCGTTTTTGTGCCTTTACTGTGCTTGTCCGCTGATTTTTCTAGAGTAGTTGAACTTGTTCGCCGATAATTGTATGTAAAGTGATCTTGTCCGTCAATATTTGTAGTACAATATAGCATGTCCGCCAATTTTTTGTCACTGTTTGAGCTTCTCCGCCGATTTTATGAGTTTTTGAGTCTGTCCGCCAAGTTTCTGACCATTAGTTAGCATTTTTTTGCCATTATTTCAGCATAAAATATCTTGTTCGCTATTTTTGTGCCTTTATTGTGCTTGTCCGCCGATTTTTCTAGTGTATTTGAACTTGTCCGCCGATAATTGTATGTGAAGTGACCTCGTCCGTCAATATTTGTAGTACAAAATACTTGTCCGCCAATTTTTTGGCCCTGTTTGAGCTTGTCCGCCGATTTTATGAGTTTTTTGAGCCTGTCCGCCGAGTTTCTGACCATTAGTTAGTATTATTTTGCCATTATTTCTGCATAAAATAGCTTGTCCACCATTTTCGTGTCTTTACTGTGCTTGTTCGCCGATTTTTCTAGCGTAGATGAACTTGTCCGCCGATAATTGTATGTAAAGTGACCTCGTCCATCAATATTTGTAGTATAAAATAGCTTGTCTGCCATTTGTGTGCCTTTACTGTGCTTGTCCGCCGATGTTTTTATGTATAAAATGTAGTCACGTCTTATATTTAATCGAGTTGGCATGCACTGTAGTGGAGCTGGAAACGCTTGGACTTCAAACTTGAAAAGTCGGGATTAAAGGTTATTGTAGGCCTTCCAAAGCTCTTAATTGCATACGTGAGGTGCTTACAAAGAGTGGCGATCAAACAGTGCGGAGGTTCAGAAGATCTTGTTTTGGGCATTTCTGGGATTTGGATTCAGATTACGGGTCTCCTAAAGCTTTATTTCAGCTGATGGCTCAGGAGGTTGTAATCCCTGGTTTAGATATGTACTCCCGGTACTTCAGGTGTCTGATACAATTCTTAGCTTCACACCCATGGAGTTTATGTGTGTTATGGGACTAGGGTTTAAGGATCATGGGGATATTGACCCGAATGATTCATATCTGCCACCTGCACACAGTTTGTTTGCTACCTTTCGTTCGAAGAGGGTCCTGGTTGATGAACTTATGCGAAGATTCAGTGAAAACAAATATAAGGGCCATAATGCGGTGAAAGCGGCCAACATTCTACTGTTGTACTACTTTTTGCTAGGCCGGGATACGTCAAAAGCATACATAGAGCCCTGGGTATGGTACTTAGCTGAAAATGATGACATGTGGAACTATTTCCCATGGGGTAAGTACACATACCTAACCCTACTGCACCATATGGACTCTGTAAAAAATACGGTGCAAGAGTTATGCAAACAGCAGCGCATCAACTTTTATGGATGCTCATTTGCCCTAGCAGTAAGTGATACTGATTTTATTTCACCAATTTTATTCTTATACTAAATGCATTTAAAAAGATATATGTTGACATGAAATTACTTTGATGTTTGGTCACAGGTTTGGGCCTCTGAGCGCATCGCAGGTTTTGTAGCAATGTTGACCGATGGTCAGCCCGAGCCGGATGTCAGACCTCTGTGTCTTCGGTGGACATATACTGCTGCCAAAAAAATTGACGACACTCAGTTTTTTAGACAGGTTTGTCACTTTTACGTTTACTCGATTAAGCTTTTGATTATCTAAGTTTGATGCATTTGGAGGCCTTTTTTGTCACCTGAGTATATGTGTTTATGTTTTATTGTTTTACTTTCAGGACCCAAGAGTGGTTGATTTACCTGCCATCCTCCCTGAGGAGTCTCGCCGATCATACTTCAGGGAAATACATTCTGATCGGAGTTAACCGGATCATCAAATGCAATCGTATGCTATTCTACCATGTCAGTTTTTGGTAAGTTTTTAGGCGTAAGATTTTTTCTTATAATATGACCTTTTATTTTGTAATTCTTTCTTTATCAGGCGACTTTAAAAGCAATTTGGGCTGAGAATGTTCGGCACATGGCGATGACCCCTCAGAGTTGGCCGACTTACCTCAAGAAAAGCTAGAAGTTTTGGATAGGTGGTGGAAAGGAGAGCAATCATTTTGGAGGCCTTCGCAATGGACCTGTGGCCGTAAAGAGTGGGATAAGGTTGAACGGGCGAGTATGTCATCATTATTTATTTTTATGGGGAGAACTACATCATCACTGACGTTATTCGGATTTCACTCTACAGTTGCTCTTCGTAGAGTGTTCGCATTCGCACCATTTCGCTGTGTGTGTCTATATAAGGTCAATGAAGATCGTCGTCTTCGACTCTTTGTTTCACACGTGGGATCAAAACAAGGCCGTTGAAGATAGTAGAAAGGAGAGCACTACGCACTTGCGATGATTACTGCCTTTGATGTTCCACCGAAGTGGTGCCATCTATGACACTACTGAGCAGAAGTTCAAAGCCACTCTGAAGTGGGCTAGACCACAACCATCCATGTGCTACGTTCAGGATGACAGTTGGTGTTGTGGTCAGGCTAGCGTCAGAGAAATACAGTATCTACTCACAGGGGACGATTCATGGGGAAATGATCCACACCTGATGGAGTACCGGAGAATATGGGCTCGAGATATTTTTTCGTACAACCTTTACGGGAGAAATGGTGCGAATACAGACCTTTCTTTTCGTTAGTTTGTTCTTTTTTTTCATGATGTATTATATGAGGTGTTGTACTAAAACATTCTGAGAACGAAAGCCAGAAAAACAATATTATTATTTCAATCATATTACATCATACTTAAACCATAAAAACAAAGGCCAAGTCAAAACTTTATAACCACCAACATTGCATTTCAATAATTTGATTAGCAGTTCCCCCTTGTATGAACGGAAATATTGGCTCGACATTTCACTTTGTTGTGTCCCGACTCTCCGCATCTGCTGTAATGCTGATGCACCCGAGTACCTCTCGAAGTCTCTGCTGCACTACGCAGACGGGTGGTACGAGGTCTGCTTGCTTGGCGATGTGCTGGTGGCTTATTCACACGGACACTACCCACATGCTCAGGTGTTGACCAATTGGATGGATCGGGCACAGGCATCACAACATCTTGCCATAATGAAAGGATAGCCGTTCGATGATACCACGGTGCAACAAATGCACTAGTCGCAAGTTTGCAATGGTTGTTACATGCACACATTTAGACCGTTATATTATGAAATAGATAATTCTTTTACTAATGGCAGTATTGAATATGAAAGATTATATTATACGCATAATAGCATGTGAACTTACTCTATCGCCTTCAATGCGTGAATGCATGGGTATTGATGGTACTGGAATCTTCCACACGAACAAGTACACTCCCTTAAATCAATAGTGAAGGTTTTTGAGGTGGAAGTGACCTGGAATGTTGTCGCTGTAAGATTCTCCACTTTAAGTTTTCACGCCTCAGCGTTCAACGCAGCCAACTCACTGTGTACTCGTGTGCAAAGAATATCCCGACTATTCTCTGCACTTGTTCTTCTTTCATAAAACCATCTTTGAATGAGAGCACGTACAACCTCTAACAAACTACAAATGGGTAGTGTCCTGGCCCAGAGGATGGCCTTGTTAAAGGTCTCAGCGGCGTTCGATGATGTGAACTCGTAATGACTGACCGGACAGTGAAACCTTGACTATTTACTGCAACCCTACCCCTCCAGCAAAGCCATCAATCGAGCATTATTATGGTTGCGCAGCTTCCCTTCCCATCTGTGCAGCACGGTAATGTGATAAATCAAATAAAAACTGCATACTAATACTAAAAAGTGACCATACCTCTTAAATTCATGGTTCGTGTATGCCTCCAAGGCCATATTGAACTGAAACAACACATCATTTCCGAAACCTTTGAGACGTTTCTTTAGATGATACGAACATAAACCATGGTGTGCCTCAGGGTACACAGTATGTATAGCGTGTGATATACTTTTATGCGCGTCTGAGACAATAACTAGGCCATGCGGAGCTCCGTACGATTCTTTCAACCTTTGAAGAAACCAGCACCATGACTCATTATTTTCAGTGTCACCTACACCAACGGCCAGGGGAAAAACATTGTGGTTGCCATCCTGAGTGACTGCAACGAACACGATCCCACGGTACTTGGCTCTTATGTGTGTACCATCAATGACAATCACGGGACGGCCAGCTCTGGCAAAACCTGCAACGATGGATTAGTTATTATTCATTTGGTATTAGAATACAATAAGGTGCAGTAAATTACCGGGTACTATATTCAACACATACCTGGAATGCTCCATGGACGGCTGCATTACCTATCTGTGTCTTGACTAGGACATACCGGTGTGGGCATCTGCATGTGTGTGGTAACGGGTTCCAGGAAACTCATTCCTCCTTTGGCTCTAATGTAGGAACAGAACCTCTCGAATAGAGCAGTTTCAGGATCCTCATCTTCAGCATTGAGTTGATCAGCATCGCGCTCCTCATCTTGCAAAGCATCAGCACCCTCAAAATCCTCATGATGTGGACCCTCAAATGAATCATACCCATGGCCTTGCAATCCATCAGACCCATAGTCTTGAGAACCAGCAAAACCATCAAACCCATCACCCTCTGAACCCTCAAACCCAGCAGAGGAGCACATCTCATCTCCATTCTCCACCTCTTCTTCGTCCTGCTGTTCGCTAGCATACTCAATGTTTAAATCAATATTTGTCGTACGACTCGACACGTCCACACCTATACTCATGCTCGGTCTGGCCAAATCTACGGGACAATGAATATTGACAGATGGAATTTGTGACTGAAGCAAGTTGGTCCAATAACTGCTCCCCACTGGCGCAGCACTAGTGCAACCATTATCAACTGATTGCTGTGGTATGTCCTTAACTGTGACAAACAGCATCGGCTCATCAACCTGCTGATACAACCCCCTTATATCCATATCATCCTTCACCTTATGTTTTGTTATACAACCACCGATGTCCACAAGTGTGTGTATAACATATTTGAAATTATTCAAATCAGTGCAAACTAAACTGTGCACATGCCCAAGAATAAAATCCAATGTCAGCTGATCTGAATTTAAAATTAAGCTCGTCTGTTGGCCACGTACATACTCTAAACCTTGCCACCAGCCGCCCCACCATATACAAAAAATTTCTCATTTCAAATCCAACGCCTAAACCTTTCAACAAAATGACAATTAATTGTTATATTGACACAGAATTCATTAAAAATGATACGCCAATTTAGTAGGTACACAAAAATTAAGCATTACATTATCAAGTACACATGAAAGTTAAACATTAAGTCGTACGTACGCGGACAAGCTCAATTAAGGTCCTAAATCGATGAACAGGTCTATTATAATCGGAGGACATCATATAATATGCTTAAAAAATGGCCAAACATGCTCAATAATGCATTAAAAATCGGCGGACATGTTCAAAAACCAGTAATATTTCTGCGGATATGCTCAATTAGGGTCAAATAATCAGTTCACATGTCCAATAACGGTGGAAAAATCGGCGGACATAAACTATTAAGCCCAAATAATCGGCGGACATGCTCAATTAGGGTGAAAATATCGGCGGACATGCTCACTTAGGAAGGAAAAATCGGCGGACAAGACCATTACTCATTAAAAAATCAGCGGACATGATAAATTAGGGTGAGAAAATCGGCGGACAAGACCATTTCGGGTGAAAAAATCGGCGGACATGATAAATTAGGGTGAGAAAATAGGCGGACATGCTCAGATAGGGTCAAATAGTGGGCGGACAGGGTCATATATGGTACAGATTCGGCGGACATGCGCAAATATGGTAAAAACATCGGCGGACAGGCTCAATATTCGGCGAACAGGCTCAATTTTTGGCGGACAGGATCTACTGGGCAACTACTTTTGGCGAACAAGCTAAATTGGGCTACTATTTTCGGCGAACAAGCTGAAATACTGTCAAATAATAGGCGAATATGGACGATAAGTCTCAAATAGTGGGTGGACAAGCACAATTAACCATGCATATTAGTGAAAAAGTCTACGATGGGTGTATGTAGTGGTATTCATGCATATTACATGCATACTTCACCATTTTCTTTGGCGGACATGGATATATAAAACCATTTCTCTCAGCGAACATGCGTTTTTGAAACCCTAAATCCCTAAAAACCCTAAAACATTAAAAGAAAGCAATAAATAAAATACAATGCAAACAACGTTCGTATATTACCTTTGGCTCTAACTATGGATCCGTCGATAAAAACGGTGGGTAAATACGGGAGCCGATCACCTTTTTATGCTCCAATAATTTGTGGATACAGAGGAATGAAGTTTGAATCCACTGTGCCCAATTTTTATGTTTGTTGGTGGTGAAGTTATTTGATTGGTGGGGATATTTGAGAGTTTAATGTGACAAGAATTTACATAAATGAACTGATTGTGAAAACAGGGCCTTAATTTTTACCCCATTTAATGAAGTGTGTTTCAGTGAAGTAGTAGGTAGTTGCATGTATTTAATCACCTAATTACTGCATGTGTTAATTAATAAAAAGTCTATTATAATCTAACAATTTAAGGAATTTAAAAATTAAATTTCGTGCATTTTAAAATTTGGCTTTTGCACTTCATTCAGCTTGTCCGCCGAATTAGGGGTTATATTTTAGTAGATTCATTTATTTATTCTTTAATTAATGTTTCACCCCTAAATAATCAACATATTCCCTGACACATCTATTTTGCATGCAACTGTACTTGTCAACTCATTCCCAATACAAAAAGGTAGACCATCCTTGAGGGTATTCATGGCATTACATGTATTTTTAGGGTAATTTAGATGTATTAGAAAAGTAGGGCAAAAAATATGTTCACTTCCCTATATAGGGCAAATTGTGGTATTTCCCTTTAATTTTTACAAACTCATTTTTATATTAAAAAGTTGGGGTATATTTAGTAGTTTTGGGGTATGAATAATAAAGATATTAGGCTAATTATACTCTGCACTTGGATGCACCCTAAGATAGGGTGCACTACTTTAAAAAATGTATACAAATATAAAAAAAAATTTGTTAGTTTTTTTAATAAAAAATTGAGTATAAAAAAATATACAATTATTAAAAAAATATGTATACACTATTAAATAAAAAGTTATACACATATGGATGCTAATTTTTTTAATGAAAAACTTAGTGCGAAAAAAGTAAACAATTATTAAGAAACGCGTATACGAAATAAAATAACATGTATACAAAATAGAATAAAAAGTTATACACATATGGTGCATCCTTACACCCGGGTGCACCTATTATCAACTCAAAATATTATAAACACATTTTTCATAAGGGTATTTTAGTTTCATTAGTTTAGTTTTAATTATTTTGGGGTATATTTAATATTTTCAGGGGTGCAAATAGTCGTCCCCATAAATATATTATATACACAACATTAAGTATTATTATTATAAGATACATGCATTAAATTATATCACTATTAGATACAAAAAGTTGAATTGATATTTCTAATATAACCCAATTAAATTAAATATTTAGAAAGGGAATAAATTTATTATCCATTATTTGTTGTGATCTCTTCTCAAAATTTTTCTTATCCTCGTTAAATTTCGCCTGTGCCACATCACAGTCATCATATTCTTCTTCATCCCTCTGTTAAAATTTTCCGTGAGTTTCATTCTAACGACAACATCATAGACATCATCTTCATCCACATCATCCGACTTACTGCTAAATTCCGACCACGTTTTCTCGCATAGGCTACTCAAAACGTACACGATCTGCGCTATCACGATGAACCACCACGACAAGTTCCGCACGACAGCGCCGTCCACCATCCCCACCCGAGTTTCAGCATCATCAACCCATTAAAGAGCATGAACAACACTAATGCGGCGTTGGAGGTCCAAGCCATGACCATGATCTTGCAGGAACTTCGTCGTCGGAAAATTCAGAGCGTAAGAGAACAGCGAGAGAATCATCCACAACGCCAATTTATAATGGGAAATTATGATGGTTTGGTGTTATGACTATGTTGATGCAGAACTTATAATGGGGAGTTATGATGGTTTGGCATTTGTGCATAATTATATACTAATTATGAAAAATTATTCATAATATCAAGTTCGTTGGAAAAAAATTGTAAAAAAATTATTTTGTGAAAAATTATTTACTGATTACCCAAGTTTGCTGGAAAAATATATAAAGAAATTATTTTGTGTAAAATTATTCACAAGTTGTGCATAATAATACACTAATTGTGCAAAAAATTCAAATATGTAAGAATATGGAAAAATATGTAAGGAATCATTTTGTGAAAAATTATTCACTATTTGTGCATAATTATACATTAATCGTGCAATAATTAATTAAAATATCTTTATTATTAGGGTTTATTACTCCTAGATACACATTTTTAACCTAAATTACTATTAGATACATGGAATTTAAATAATTACTCTCAACTACATAATATTAAAGTAAAATACCAAATATAACCTTATACTCAATACACTTTTAAACCAACAACCCTACCCCACACCCACCCACCGGAGTTGACCGGTTGTTGACCTGCGTTGACCGGCCGTTGACCGGCGTTGACCAGTGTTGACCGGCCGTTGCCAGGCGTTGACCGGCGAAATTGTGCAAAACAATTATGCAAAATCAAATTGTGCAAAATAATTGTGCAAATATATAGGGGATTGGCCGTTGACCGGCCATTGACCCGGCGTTGACCGGCCGTTGACCGGCGAAATTGTGCAAAACAATTATGCAAAATCAAATTGTGCAAAACAATTGTGCAAATATATAGGGGACCGGCCGTTGACCACCGATGACCGGTTGTTGACCGGCGTTGATCACCGTTGACCGGCAAAATTGTGCAAAACAATTGTGCAGAATCAATTTGTGCAAAACAATTGTGCAAATATATAGGGGTATTTATGGTACTACAGTCATAATTGTGTAGTTATGAGTAATAGTGCTTTAAGTCATGTAGTTAATATCAATTATGCATTTTTTTTTGTAGCTAATAGTAAGTGACCCTTATTATTATGATAGAATAAAGTAAAAGGGCAATATTGGAATTGCACAATATAATTTTGTCCCCTGAAGTAATAATTTGAAGTCAAATCTATTAGTAATAATAGGATATGAATTGTACCTAATAGTAAGTATCCAGAGAACCAAATAGGACCCTTATTTTTATTTAATTCTTATTTAATTGAATTTAAAATATACTTCTTTTATCTATGGATGATCCATCTCATATAAAATGATCGGTGAGAAGATTGGCTGTCAAGAACGTAGAGGAAGTAGAATGGGCAGTTGGTCAGATCAAGTATGGATCATAAATAGACGGTCGTTGGAGTCGGCAGCTCCCCTAGGGTCCCTCATCTGTAGGGATGGCAATGGGTAGGGTAAGGTACGGGTATGACAAATTCACAACTACCATATACCCTACCCTCCCTACCCATACCCTACCTTATTACCCTAAAATAGAGTTTCAGGTAGGGTACGGATATATTCATCGAGTATACGAATAATCTGCGGATAAATAGATACCCGTAATCTTAGTAGACTTTGCGGATAATCTGCGGATACCCGAATCCACCCGACCCAATCCAACCCAATTTTTTTTTAACTATAATCCATCAAAAAATAATTATAATACATAAATAAATAACCTAAAATAAAACATGCAAATTAGAAAACAAAGTCAACAACAATAACGTCTAAGTCCATATGCGTTAACAAGAAAACATCATAAATTCATAGTTAATCAAATAAAATCATAAAACAAATAATTTTTTCCAAGTTCTTTCAAATCCAAGGTTTAAGTATGACAACTTCAAAATCTCGCATCTCCTTTTTGCCACCAAAGATATTAATATTATTTTTCAATAAAAATATTATTACCTTTTATTTATAAACATATATTATTCATATATAATTCACCGAACTACTATCATTTTTATTAATTCGAATATCATTTTTTGTTAAAATATTTAAAAAAAAAATTATAATTCTTAAAAATAATTATATATAACACATAATATTATAACATAGAACAAGGTTTATTATAATTCTTAAAAATTATTTATATTTATATTAGGACAAGAATATAAATTTTAATCAAAAATATTAAACATATTATAATAAATAAATATTAAATACATCATAAATTTTACATCAACAATATTATTATACTAAAAATGAGATATTAGATTTAGACATTTAATTAAATATATAATACTATTATATATATATATATACACATTCGGGTAATTTTCGGATCGGGTACGGGTCGGGATGGAGTAAATATAAGGAAACCCGTACCTTACCCTTACCTGCATAGTTTTCCTTTGGGTTCGGATACTACCCGACCCGTTATCCAATTTTATCATATTTTCTATACCCGCTACGCGGGTACTCGTCGGGTAACCCGACCCAACAAGTAAAATTATCATCCCTACTCATCTGAGATCCTTGGGAAAGAGGATCAAGTTGGCCATTGCGAACAGCTTGATGCAGTATCTCCCTTCTACCCTTTGAGTGAAATACGACAAAAGAAAAGGTAGAAAAAATCATGGACCGACCCCATCATCTCCACCCCGTAGGAACTACGAGAAGTGTTTTTAGAAGAAATCGCTAGCCAACCTTCCTGCAAGATATATTTTCTTAACATCACGCGTGTTGGGACTTAGATAGAAATGAGAACTCGAACAATTTCTTTGTTTTCAACGCTTTCTAATTTCCAGGAATTAGTCTATTGTTAAGAGCCCTTCGGTGTGAAAACAACCAAGTTTATAATGCTAAATTGGACTTTCGATAAATAAGATAAAATCGGAAATGTCTTTTATCTCATACTACTCTATCTGCAATTTCTTTTTGTATATTATATAGATGATTCGATTCGCAAGGACCATGATTGAAAATTATTTGATCGTCTTTCTCTGAGAAAGAGGCAAAATAGAATCAACTTGAATTCGAGACAGCTATTCGAAATTGATGAGTGATATTTTCACCTAGATTTTAGTGTCTTTTTATATGTGTTTTCGTATTATTTTACCCGTATTTTATGTACTATTTGGTTGTATTTTGTGTTTTTATGGAAATGTGTAGGAAAAAGCGGATCTCAATTTGGAGTTGAAACGAGGGAGAACGAGCCAAAACAGTGAAGGAAACAGGGCAGCAGCAACACGACTGGCCGTGTCGGGAGCACGAGTCGTGTCGCAGCACACGACTCGTGTTGCTAACACGGGCCTATCCAGAATGGCCGTGCGGCGGCATCTATTTATCCAACACGACCACCACTTGGTCGTGTTGTGGAGCACGACCCGTGTTGCGGAGAACGACCCGTGTACAAGACACGGGCCTGTAAGAGGAGGCCGTGCGGCGACGTCTAGGCATTCAACACGGCCACCCTTTGGCCGTGCGACGCAGAACGACTCGTGTGCCGCATGCCCTGACACGACACGACCCGTGCTACGTAGCACGACTCGTGTCGGCACCAGAACAGGATATTTTTTACAATTCTTCTAGAAGGTCTCCATGGGGTATAAATATCAATCCATTCAACATTTTAAAAAGAGAATCCGATTTCCACCCCTTCCACACACACCTCACACACCATTTCTTCCATTTTCCACCATCATCTTCATCCATTCTTCATCCACCCATCTACACTTGATCCCCTCCATCAAATCCACCATCCAAGTGATCAAGGAAGCAAGGGAGAGTGAGATCACAAGAAGAAGAAGGAGATCTCCATTGGAGCACTTCAAAGGGGGAATCTAATTCTAATTTTTGTGCATTTCTTTATAGATTGATCATGTTTTGTAAGGATCTTAATGTCTATGTTAATTTTCTTATGGATATGAGAGGCTAATCTCCTTTGTGAGATTAGCTCCATGATTGGTGTTGGATAATTTAGTTTTTATGCAAATTGATTTTAATCTTGAATGGGCTTTGTGTTATTTCTATCATTGATTGTTGATTGCTTGATGTATATGATGATTTGTGTGATTAATTGTCATGGGCATGTGATTAGATTGAGAAATCAATTATGTATTTAGGATAGTTCATTGAATCATTTCATCATACACTTCATGTGCATTAATTTAGAATGAGATAGAGATATCCTTCTAGATTTAGAACCCTTTGATAGAACATTTGATTAGCTTAATCGAGAGGTTGGTTGATTAAATGAGGAGACCCAAACAATTAGTGAATTCATAGTACCTTAAAAGGGAATATTGCTTATGATTTAGTACCTAATTAGGGAACTCATAGAGTAATTAGTACCTAGTGGGAGGTGTTTGCTATTGTCTCGATCCTATGTGCGTTTGGGAGCCTTGTTGAGGGCCTACATCCTATCCATCTCGAGAGAGAGTTTAGGTGGAATTAGTGATCGCTTCTATACCTTGTCCATGAGATTTGAATTAATTGCATAATTATTTAATTATCTATGCCATGATTGTTGTTAATCTCATCCTTGCATCATTTGGAACCATCTTATCTTTGCATTCATTTTATCTTTATTTCTTGCTTTAGCATAATTGCATTCATTTGCTCCTATCCTCTCTTCCATCGTCCTTATAAAATCACGATAAACTTGAGATCGCTTAAACTCTAGTACCTTCCTCCCTGTGGTTCGATAATTTCTTTAATTGGTCATGCCCACTATATTATGGCTAATCAAATGGCGCCGTTGCCGGGGAGGTAACGGTCGCTAGTAGTTTGACGAAGGATTGTTTAGAGTGGTCTTAATAAGGATATTTTTTTTATTTATTTTTGCATCTTATATTTGCTTTGGAAAATTTTTTTCTAATTTTTCTTTCTTTTATAGGTGCATACCTTGAGAAGGAAGAAGAAGGAGAGCAACCCCAAAAATATGAGCTACATGGATACTCTTCGAGATATGGTGAATAGAAGTGTTCATTCCGTTATGAACACACAAGGAAATTTTCAAAGATTTCAAATGCCAAATGGTGAACCTAATTTGCAACCGGATTATGGAGTACAAGATATGCAATTCCTACAACAAGGTTATGGAGATTTTGGAGTTCCTCATCAAATGAGTCATCAAGTATACCCTCAAGGTGTGGAAGATGTTTTTCAAGGAAATTTTTCTAGTCATCAAGAAGGAAATCAACCACATCTATGGGGAAATTTTCAAGACTCCAACACCTCTTATTCCACCCAAAGTGACCACATAGCAATGTTTGGAGAAAAGATGTTTGAAATGGTTATGGATCGCATAGAGAAGGAGAGTAAGTTTAATGAAATGTGGATGGATCGAATCGGAAATTGGTGTGACATGGTGACAAGTGCAATAGTAGCATTCGGTGCTAGATTGGATTCCATTAAGCACCAAGTTAGTCAAGTTGTATCCACCGTTGAGAACAACAAGCCTTCTTCCTCTATTAAAGATCGAAAAGAGGATAGTTTGGGGGTTGATGAGGTTATGAAGGAAAAGAGAGAAAGGGTGCCTAAGTGGGTGAAAGCTACAAAGTTGAAAGAAGAGTTGACGGAGGAATTCGATAAATTTGTCGAGTCTCTTGAAGAGATGGTTGAGAAAGTAAAACATCAAAATCGAGAAGAGATTCATGCCCTTATGGAAGAAAAGAAGTCTCTGGAAACTAAGATCATGGATTTCACTCCCCACAAGCCTAAACCTTCTCATTCTATTGAAATTTCAAATTCTCTTAAGAACTTTCATGATTTTATTGATAAAAATTTGTTTGGTGATTGTAGGAAAAAGATTGCAAGAGGACAACAACACTTGTCAATGCCCGAATTCTTACCGGGGGATGTGGTTGAAGTTCAAAATGCATATAAAGCCCCATGGAAAAAGTGGAACAAGTGGAAAGGGCCATTCCTTGTGAAGAACGCCTTCGGAGACCAATTGCTTGAGCTATTTAACAAGAAGGGAACCGTTCTAGTGGTTGAACGGGAGAGCACAAGGCACTACTTCAAGAAGAAACCTATGATAGTGCCTAAGGACTATTCAAGACCACCATGAGCTAAAGACTATCGTCCGGCTTGAAGACGTTAAACTTAGCGCTAGATGGGAGGCAACCCATCATTACCTTTTATTGCTTTATTTAATGCTTTCAATAAGGTTGATGGATTTGTTTGTTTGCATTTTTGGCATGTATATTGATTGTGTTCATGAGGAGAATGTGTATTGGAGAAACGATAAGTGCTTGATTTGAAGTGTGAAAGTAAGTCACACCACTTTTTGCAAACTTACCTCGAAACTCTTGTTTCAATTTAAGTTTTGGGGGATATGGCGTGGTGTGACATACTTTGTCTTGAAAGCATATACTTTTCGTATTTTTGAGCTAATTTTAAAATTTTTCTCATGAGTTTGGTTTGATTTTGGTATGATTGGTGGTGTTGAAGTGCATGATAGTCCATATTTGTTAAATGCAATTGTTGAGCTAACGGTGTTTGTTAAGTGTTTGAGCATGAGTGAAAGGTATTGGAAGCACGAATGGAGCTTGGAGCTAACGTTTTCTTTACCAAATGCCCATTGAGGGAGTATTCTACACCTTATCACTTCTAGTTGCTTGACATATTTTGATGTGTATTGATGTGATTAGCATGCTACTTTATGTGTTATGTTTTTGGGATGTTTATTTTCGTAAATTAGGATTTTCTTTTCAATCAAGGTTGGGATGATTGTGAGCTTACATTGTTATGGATGATTTGAATGTGTGCTTCATTGTTTTATGATGGTGATTTTTATTCTTGCATGTTATGTGTTTTTGGTTATTTCTTGTTTGTTGAGTCTTTATTTTATGTTTCGTGTGCATTTTTATTCTTGTTTAGGGAGTGTTTGGTGGATTATTTTTGGGATGTTGTGAGTCATTTTTGAACATGAGTGGTGATATGTTGTGGTAATAAGTGATGACAAGTTATGATTAAGAATCTCTACACTTTCGAATTGTGACATGTTTTATTTAACTTGTTCAATTTTGAGATGAATGTGGTGTAATAAGTTTCTTAAGGTCCAATGCATAAGCTTGTGAGTATTTGAACCTCAACCGTGCATACATGGTATTTTTCTTCATGAGTGGATTGGTTGTGTTTGATAAGCTAGAATTTGCTCAAGGACTATAGGAACGAGCCCGATTTGTGGAGATTAGTGAAATGATCTTAGGCCATCCTTGTTATTCATAGTCATTGCCATATATTTTCCTACCATGTACATCATCCCTAGTTAACCATTTTGAGCCTTTAAGCCTTTTTATTGTGAATATAGCACATTACAAGCCATGATTACCCACTTAAGCCTTACATATATACCATTTGTGTGGGTGATTGAGGAGATGGTAACTAGAAATGTTTGATAAGGAAGAAAAAGAAAAAGGAAATGGTAAACAAGCAAGAAAAAGGATGAAAAAGAGCATAAAAAATAATGAACATGCAACCTCAAAACAAGAAAAATGAGTAAAGCAACAACAAGATGCTCAAGGAAATAAAAATTCAAAGAAAGGAAGCATGCATCATAAGAAGCTCAATCCAAAGGAATGTTGATGAGTAGTGCTTGTGAGTACCAAAGTTGAGAAAGGAAGAAAGAAAAGTGGAGAAGTTGAGGAAGTTGATCATCTCTTCGATTACTTACACTTGTTAGTCACTATTATCCATACTCTTCCTACCCTACCAAAGAGCCTATCATTACATCCTTAATAAAAGACTTTTTTGATCACTAATGAAAACTTTGGTGGTTTGTGAATGTAGTCCACGAGCAAGCTTATAGCGAGTCGAGCCAATCGATTAATGAGTGTTGATTTACCTACTTTAAAGAGTGTTGAGTGAAATTTATAACCTATGTGAGGCTTGGACTAAAAGGGACTATATTACACTTTTATTCTCTTTAGATTGAACTTGTTAATTTTTCATGTTATGAGTTTAATGTTGTAGGATGCCTTAGCATAATTTGTAATTCTTGTTGCTAATGATGTGTTGTTACTTATGTTCGTTTAGTCTTTTCCTAGGTGAAAATCACTCTCCTTGGTTTATCATTTTCGTTGTGCGGGGACGCACAACACTTTAAGTTTGGGGGTGTGATGAGTGATATTTTCACCTAGATTTTAGTGTCTTTTTATATGTGTTTTCGTATTATTTTACCCGTATTTTATGTACTATTTGGTTGTGTTTTGTGTTTTTATGGAAATGTGTGTGAATGATAAGGAAGATGTAGGAAAAAGCGGATCTCAATTTGGAGTTGAAACGAGGGAGAACGAGCCAAAACAGTGAAGGAAACAGGGCAGCAGCAACACGACTGGCCGTGTCGGGAGCACGAGTCGTGTCGCAGTACACGACTCGTGTTGCTAACACGGGCCTGTCCAGAATGGCCGTGCGGCGGCATCTATTTATCCAACACGACCACCACTTGGTCGTGTTGTGGAGCACGACCCGTGTTGCGGAGAACGACCCGTGTACAAGACACGGGCCTGTAAGCGGAGGCCGTGCGGCGACGTCTAGGCATTCAACACGGCCACCCTTTGGCCGTGCGACGCAGAACGACTCGTGTGCCGCATGCCCTGACACGACACGACCCGTGCTACGTAGCACGACTCGTGTCGGCACCAGAACAGGATATTTTTTACAATTCTTCTAGAAGGTCTCCATGGGGTATAAATACCAATCCATTCAACATTTTAAAAAGAGAATCCGATTTCCACCCCTTCCACACACACCTCACACACCATTTCTTCCATTTTCCACCATCATCTTCATCCATTCTTCATCCACCCATCTACACTTGATCCCCTCCATCAAATCCACCATCCAAGTGATCAAGGAAACAAGGGAGAGTGAGATCACAAGAAGAAGAAGGAGATCTCCATTGGAGCACTTCAAAGGGGGAATCTAATTCTAATTTTTGTGCATTTCTTTATAGATTGATCATGTTTTGTAAGGATCTTAATGTCTATGTTAATTTTCTTATGGATATGAGAGGCTAATCTCCTTTGTGAGATTAGCTCCATGATTCGTGTTGGATAATTTAGTTTTTATGCAAATTGATTTTAATCTTGAATGGGCTTTGTGTTATTTCTATCATTGATTGTTGATTGCTTGATGTATATGATGATTTGTGTGATTAATTGTCATGGGCATGTGATTAGATTGAGAAATCAATTATGTGTTTAGGATAGTTCATTGAATAATTTCATCATACACTTCATGTGCATTAATTTAGAATGAGATAGAGATATCCTTCTAGATTTAGAACCCTTTGATAGAACATTTGATTAGCTTAATCGAGAGGTTGGTTGATTAAATGAGGAGACCCAAACAATTAGTGAATTCATAGTACCTTAAAAGAGAATATTGCTTATGATTTAGTACCTAATTAGGGAACTCATAGAGTAATTAGTACCTAGTGGGAGGTGTTTGCTATTGTCTCGATCCTATGTGCGTTTGGGAGCCTTGTTGAGGGCCTACATCCTATCCATCTCGAGAGAGAGTTTAGGTGGAATTAGTGATCGCTTCTATACCTTGTCCATGAGAGATTAGAATTAATTGCATAATTACTTAATTATCTATGCCATGATTGTTGTTAATCTCATCCTTGCATCATTTGGAACCATCTTATCTTTGCATTCATTTTATCTTTATTTCTTGCTTTAGCATAATTGCATTCATTTGCTCCTATCCTCTCTTCCGTCGTCCTTATAAAATCACGATAAACTTGAGATCGCTTAAACTCTAGTACCTTCCTCCCTGTGGTTCGATAATTTCTTTAATTGGTCATGCCCACTATATTATGGCTAATCAGAAATCTTCGTTATAACTATATATGAATAGGGTGAAATCACTTATGTTATTCTAAATTAAATATAATGAGAAAAGGTGAATTTTCCTCTGTCTACTCATCGAACAAGAAAAAGAAATATTTGTTCTCTCCTAGATATCATTTTTAGTAAAATATCATCTAATAACCCACTAATAACGTTCTCACCGAACACTTACTCTTATTTCTTTCACTACCAAAAATCTATTTTTATTGATGGAAATTTTTGTATCTTTTATATTATTTCTTTCACTACTAAAATTCTGTTTTATTTACCATGGAATATTTCTTTCATTGCAAAAAATGATAATGATGTAATAAATTATTGGGAGGATTACTACTAGATAAAAAAAATTATTAATTACTATGAGATACAAACATATAAAATTATTACTACTAACTACAAAAATATATAGTGATATTCTAATATTACCCCTACAATGTGCTGCACATAAATGTTGTGTGCAGCAAAGTGTGTGCAGTAACAAAAGTGTGTGCAATAAAAAAAGTGTGTGCAGCAAAAAAGTGTGGTGGTCCGGCAGAGCTCCGGCGGCGGTCCGACAACTTTTTCGGCTACTGGCCAGCTGGCAGTCCGGCAGTGCTCCGGCGAAGCAGGTTTCCGGCGGCAGTTTTTTTACGACCGGCCGGCGATGGTGATCCGGTGGTTCGGCGATGGGTGGGGGTTTAGGATTTATGGTTTAAAAGTGTATGAGTTTATGGTTATATTTGGTATTTTACTTTAATATTTTGTATGCGATAGTAATTATTTTAAATCAATGTATCTAATAGTAATTAGGGGTACAAAGTGTGTATCTAATAGTAATATTTTCTAAATTATTTCATAAATAATTCGTAATGTAAATAAAAAATAATACTCCCTCCATCTCACCGAAATATTCACATTTTACTATATTGGGTGTCCCATTCAAATGTCCTCATTTTTTCCTTTTAGTAAAAGGGCCCCATATATGGCCCACCATTCACTACTAATACAACTATCCACTACACATAATATAATAATACTCCTTAATCCACGTGTAAAAAGCAAATGGGGATCTTTGCCCGGAACAGATGGAGTAATATTTTTAATAAATAAAATATTATCGTTAATAAACATTAATAAAGAGTGAAAATTATTTTGAAAAACTAAAATACTACCTATACTACTCCCTCCGCCCCCAAATAGTCTCATTTTTCTATTTTGGACGTCTGTCCTTACGGGTTTTTATTTCTTTTTTTACATATATGAGATCCACACACTTCCTCTAAAAAAAATTAAAATATGGGTCTCACACATCCACTAATACAAATACTTATTAAATAATAATACACATTAATCCACGTGCAAAAAGAAAATATATAAAGTAGTTATGGTGCAGAATAGGCAAAATATTCATTAAATAATAATATTTTTTAATCCACCTGTAAAAATAAAATGTCTTTTTAGACCAAACAGGGATATATATAAAGAAGTTGGATAGGTCTTGCATGTGAGACAGATCTTCCCTACCCATTAGACTAATTAAATATAATTAGAAAAAAACGCGCTTACCTGTTTAATTTGATTTAAACGTAGGCGAATTTCGTAATCTCAATTTTCTTTTTCTTTTTTCTTTCTTTTAATGGCGTATCCCACCATTAGGGACCCCCACCACCCCTATTCTGGGGATTGATGGAGGAGGTAAATCGCAGAATGTGCCTCGAGTGGTATGAACTGCGTGTTACGCAGGATAATTAATTTGTTATCTTTGTATAATTATATATTATTTATTCAATTAATATAATAAAACTAAGTATTTGAAATAGTATTGATAATTTTTATTTTTAATTTATATGTATATTAAATATTAAAATTAAAATTAATTGATAATAAATTAACAATTAAAAAAATAAAATCGCATATACACTTTTTTTTATCACTTATTAAAATTAAAAAATAATTATTCAGTATTATAAAAAATAAATATGATGTGAATTTAAAAAAACATAATGTAAATAAAATATTAAAATTTAAGTAAAATAAGACTTTGTTTGCATATATGGATGGAAATTTGAAATTCTTAATTAATTGTGATTAAATAATTTGACTTTCACGTAGAAAAATAATATAAAATTAAAAAGTCAGCCTTGAATGAGACCGTTTCAAGGTGAGACCATTTTACATTTTCATAATTAGTTATAATATTTTATTAAAAATAATATTACTTTCCTTTTAAATGTAATCAATTTTGTTTATACTATAAAATTTTAATAAAATAATTCGTTGCACTATTATCACTTTTCCTTTTTATTTATCTAATAACAATTATTCCATGAGATTGTCTCACACAAGTCTTTGCCAAAATAAAAAAAAATCAATAAATTGACTACATATTATTACGAAATAATTCTTTTTAAAAAGATTATAGTATGATTTTTGTGACATCATAGCATAATTTAATGTATAATTTTGAAAATTTATAAAATTTTATCTTCAGAAATTTAAAAGAATTGTGTCTATCACAAATAGTTTAACTAAAACTAATATTGACTATATTATATAAAAATCTAACAATAATGATGTACTCAAATTATTATCTTAAAAAATAAAAAAAATATTTATTTCAAATAATGTATGATATAAATAAAATAAATAACTATGCAAACTCAAAAATACCCATAATCCAAATGTTCCTCCATATTATTGTAATTTTTTGAACAACTCCATTTATCAGTCCAACCCTAATACTCTGTACAATTCAAAATATCTTTTCAGTTTTATCAATTTCAAACTGTATGAAATATAAGCATAGATGAGATTAATACATGTATAATTGACGTATCTAATGTAGAAAATAGAATACATGTGGAATAACAACTCCACCTGATTGAGTGATTGACATAGTACAAACTAAGTTTATCACCAGTTTTTTATTTAAAAACTTAATCCAACAGTCATGTTTGATGCACCAGGAGATTTCCGGACATTAAAAAACTATCGCAGTATATTAATTCCTAACTAATTATAAATTCTCAATATAATAAATAAAAATTAAATAGTAACATTGTTTCAAATCATAAATCAACTATTTTTCGGAGTAAAGATTGTAAATAGTAGTCAATCTTTTTAAATATGCACTTGTTGGTGATTGTATATTCAGGGGTGGGGCGGATATATGTGCTCCCCACCTAGAGCCCATTATATTGTAGGTAAGTAATTTTATTTTTCTTAACTAAATCCCAGTCCATAAAAAAATGAAGCCCACCCAAAAGAAATTTTAATAAATATTTCATCGTAATTACAATATATCTAGCCAAATTACCATAAAAATTAATTTTTGGCCCAACCATTCATCACCCATTTGAAATAATTAACCCAAACCCTTTAAGATTTTTACAAATGTGTTACATATATTTTATTTTATTTTTCTTTCATAAAAATTCATATATTTGATGAGTTGAGTCTACCTCTACTAATGTGACCACAAAATAGTTGAATGCAACTTTGTGACACTAATAAAGATGGGGTAAAGGGTTTTACTTGAGGAATTGACGATGTTTCACCATCTACATCATCACCACTGTCCATATTTTATTGGAGTTAATCTCTTGTAAACCGGATCATAAACCCTTGTGAACCTCCCTATATAGGGTTGGAAGGGGTTTATACCGTGAACCCAATTTACACAAGTGTTTGTGATTTTATTGTTATTAGCCTTCACGGGTGTTTGATTCACATTCGTATTTTCAAGAATTTATTAAGGAATTGGGATCGTTAAGGCTTTAGCTCAAGGACATTGTTTTCATGAGTCTTATTTGCATTTGCCCTTCTGCAGATGCTAAATGAATTCTTAGCGCCTCGTACTTTTGTAAGCACTTTTTGTGCTTAAGTAGTTTGCATGATAGTCGTTTCATATGGTAAACTACAAAGTAAAGTTTCATAACTTAAGTCTCAACAAGTTAAGTCTCAACAAGTGGGATGAGACATTTAGGATTCTTTATTCCCGTGGCACTATAAAAAAAATTGCGTATAAGTACATTAAAATTGTTGTAATATGTAATATAATATTACATTATTACTACACTTTAAAATGTGAAGATAAGTGACTTAGAAGTACCTTCTCTTAAACTTGAACATGTATCACCCATATTAGATCTTTATTTTAAGTCAGAAAGCCATTAAACTATAAGTAATTATAATATTTTATTAAAAATAATATATATACATAGACAACATAATTTAGTTTTAATATTGAATTTTATAATATTAATTTTATATTATCAATTTAATAGGTATAATAAAATAAAATAAAAATTATTGATTAAATTATATTATAAATTTAATTTTTTAAGATAAATAAAAATAATATAGAAATATATAACTAATTATTTTAAAAATATTTTATTATTAAAATAAAAATAAATTTTATTTTTTAATCATTAAATTAATTAAATAATTATTTATTATAAAAAAATAAAAAAAAAATTAATTTACTTTTTTATAAAATAAAATGTTTCTATTTTAATATTTTAACAGCGAAACAAAAATAAAGAAATTAAATTTAATTTAATAATTTGTTATCTTTCATGTGTGTAGTAACAAAATATATATTTATATATACTATATTCTTCAGTGTCTCTAAAGAGTACTTATAAGGACACTTTTTTGTGTGTTAAAAAGATATAGCAAAAGTGTTACTAAAGATTATATATAAAGACACTTTTTTTTGTAGTAAAAAAGGTGTAGCAATAGATAAGTGTTTCTTTTAGATTGTGGTAATAGGATAAATATCAACAAACTATTTTATTAAGTGTCTTTATAGAACACATATTAACACTTCAAAGAATATAATGTAGAAATACAATACCTTATTATCACATTGATGTTAAAATGACATAAAAAAAATCTGTAGTTAAAGGCATTTTTTTGTTGTGGTGTGGATAATGATAGAGAGTTCCACTTATAAGAAATTTTCTGTAATATATGGTTCAGAATTTTCAACCCTTAAGCAAGACAACATTATATTCAACATCTATTATTCATATCCTTCAAAGAGAGCAGTTCTTAAAGGTAAAATTTCATTTTACAAAACAATAAACAAATCAAAATTTTAATTAAGTCCAACACTATAATTAGGATAGGGAAAACGAACTTACCCTTGAGGACTCTTAACGAGGCCACTAAACTACTGTTTAATACTATAACATTAAGAAATTTACTTACACAAATACATTGTAGAAAAATACCAAGACTACCCCATGATATTATGTCATGGACATATCTTCTGTTGATTTTTGGACTGTCTACTACCTAACTTTTTCGGACTGTATTCTCAAACATGAAATAGTATGAAAGCCAGTATTGAATATTTTTATGTTATTGAGTTAAATTATATGTATTAAGAACATTGTTATCTCTGATAGGGCTGCATTAGAGTGAAGATTCATGTAGCTTTTATGCTCACTACTGTTACGCTCAAACGTTATACCATCATTATCATGATTTACCATACTTATATGTCAATTAGTGTTGCTTATATGTTACTACATTGTTGATCTCACTGGACTTTATTTTGCAAGGAATATAATTGGTTTCTTTACTGGTTCTACCCCATGGTAAATAGTTGCATTTATACTGTTACGCTTAGTCACGATTACAAGGAGAAGCCTAGACTGCTTGCAAGCTTCATCATTGATTTCTTTACAATGGTACCTCAAAGTAAATTGGAACACATATTGTTTTGTGTTCGCATAAATTACAGAAAGAGCCATCGACTCATTGGATATGTGGCTGGTGCAAACACGTTCGAGTTTACCAGCGTGTTATTTCCCCTGAAAGGTTAATCTACACTACACCAAATTTATTGATTAATATCGCCGAATAGACATCGGTTATCCTTAAAATATGATGTCTTTTCATTTAAAACCGATGTCTTTTCCAAAACCGATGTCTATCAGCAAAAAAAGTAAGTTGATGGACATCGATTTTCTTTGAAAATGCGCAGATAGACATCGGTTTTCACTATGGCTGGACGAAAATATCGAAATATCGGTATACCGCAGTTATCGTATCGTAATATAACGAATATACCGAAAATTTCAGCATACCGAAAAAATCGGTACGGTATGGTACCGTACCGATTTTTTCGGTACGGAAACAGTAAGGTAATTTCAAAAAATCGGTATTTCGGCATATACCGAAATATCGATATTTTAATTAAAATAATTTAATTTTAATTATAAATATATATTTCTAAATTTTCTGACCACTAACATAATTAAACCCATTGATTAATTGTTGCTGATATCAGCAGTACTCACATACACAAAATGAAATTAGAATTTCAATTCAAACCCTACTACTTCCTGCCCCCAACCCTCTCTCTCTAATCTCTTTCATGCCGCTGACCTTCAACCCTTTCCAACTCTCTTTCTCTAGTCTTTTTCCTGCCGCCGACAACTCCCAACACCCCAACCCTCTCTTTCTCTAATTTTCATTTTGAGCAGCTGACCCCAACCCCCCTCGGCCCTTCTCTCTCCATTTTTTATTCTCATCTACGATACGCCGACCCCAACCCTCTTTTCTTTCTCTATTTTGATTCTCATCTACGATACGCCTCCGCCCACCGATCTCAGTTGTATCTTAGCCGGCCGCTAGCCATTTCTGACACTCTACGTCCTCACAGTCTCTCAAATCTCTAATTTTACTCACTTGCTTCTCATTACCAGTGCATTGATTTTTTTTATGTATTGATATTATGTTCTAAATTGGTACGCTTACACAATATTTGAGTAATAATAAGTTGTTGAAATTTTTGTTCTACTGTATGAATTTTTTTTTTTTACGTTTTTGTTGGATAATTAGGTAAATGATAATGTGTTAAAGCAGTTTTTGTTTTCTCGGTATGAACTGGCATGTTTCGGTATACCAGTATAAAATAATATTTCGGTATACAGTAAAAGACGGTATTGATTATTAGTATACCGAAATTTCGGTATACCGAAAATTTCGATACGGTATCGGCATGTATTTTTTAATACCGAAAATTTTGGTACAGTATACGGTATGCTTAAATATTTTCGGTATACCGTACCGTCCACCCCTAGTTTTTACTAACCAATGTCTTTCGCATTTCTAAAACATCAGTTTTAACTAACCGATATTTTTTAAGCGATGTTATTTCTTTGATAGACATCGATTTTCTATGAAAATACGCTGATAGACATAGTTTTACTAACCAATGCCTTTTCAAGCTATGCTTATTTGCCAACTCAAAATAAACATCGGTTATTCAAAATTTTAATTTAAAATTCTTTTTCCACTCCTAAGATTCGAAACAATGCATCCCACCAATTCTAGGCTAAAACTAGGGGTGGGCGGTATGACATACCGAAGATTTTTGATCATACCATATACCGTACCAAAATTTTCTGTATATAAAAAATCATACCGTTACCTTACCTAAACTTTCGGTATACCTTAGTTCGGTATACCAATATTTCGGTGTAAGAAAATAGTATACCTTCTACTTACCAATATTTCGATATGTCATACCATACCTAAAATATCGGTATATACCATCCTATTAGATAGTTTGTTATGCCATTATACATCTAAAATTCAATAAATCTAATAAAAACATGTGCTAGAAAAGTGAAAGATAGCTATAAAACAAACTCTAATAAATAACAAATTCAAAATTATACGACAATCTACAAACGACCAAATTAAATAAGAGTAAGTCTCATGAAAACTGGGTTTACAGGTAAGCCTTATTACTCTTTAATATATAAAAAATTACTCTTTGAAGAGTAATAATTTTTACACTATAGAGTAATAATTCGTATCTCTAAAAAGTAATTTTTATGTACTTAAAGTAATCGATACATCGTGATTTAAAAGAATTTGAAGAGTAATTTTTTAATTTAAAAAGTAACAATTTATGTGCTAAAGAGTAATTTTTTATGTACTAAACAGTAATCGAGTTTACATAATTAATATATCTAAACCCGTTTTACACAAGTGTTTGTCATTAAATAAATAGTACCTAAGAAATCTACACAAAAATATATGGAACTTATATTAAAATCAACACTTTTAAATTTTCATATAAGATAGAATACTTAATTAAAAAAGAAGTACTAATATCATGAAATTAGTCAATGAACTTTATCAATAATTTATAATTATGAAGAAATATACCGTAGAATTTTAGATTTAATCTTTAATAAAATAGTGTATATATATAATTTAATTAAACATTATAATACATAAATAATAATTATAATTGTATGTATCATATAATATGGTAATATCATATCATATTACTCAAAAATTGAATATTTTACGGTATGTCGGCATATACCAAAATACCGCGGTATTGATCATTTAAATACCTTTATCGTACCAAAATTTTCAATACGGTATCATACCTTACCAAAAATTTCGGCATATCTAAAATTTCGGTAAAATCGGTATTTTTCGTTATGGTAAGGGCGGTATACCGAAATTTTGGTATTTTTCCCCAGCCCTAGCTAAAACAACATAACCTGTTTTGAAAAAAATAATATATTTATATATTAGAGTTTTATCCCTAGAAATTCACATAACCCCTCATACCCAACTTAGAAAAATTTCAGCCTGCTACCAACTTTGAAATCTCAGCGGAGATAAGTCTGGAGTTACACCACCGCCGCCGAAGTATTCACCTAGGGTTCCCGTCAGCCACTGTTTCTTAGGACTTCTGATCGTGTGCGATGGCCCCCTTCTCAAATCGAGCTGGGCATCGAATTTGTAGAGATCTTCTTAAATTTTCGACACCGACGTTGTTACAGACGATCGGTGTCGCGAATTCCTATCACTGCTCTAGCAGTGTCACCATTTTAGATCTGTCTCGTCTAGGCCTTGTCGCGACCCTCGCGGTGGTGCTCTGTTGACGGTGCCGGTGCGCGATGGTGCTTCATCATGGCCCTAGCCTATCTCAGTCGCTGCTCCGTCGCGGCCCTGTTTCTGCTCGTCGCTGCCTAGGATCAACCACTGCATAGGTTCTGGTCGCCGACTTCCGAGGGCAACTGCACGTCCTCCATTTGATGTGCCATAATTTAATGAGAAATATGGAGTACGAGCTTGGCTGATTTTACACATTTAATTCTATGTTATTGCATCTATTTTTTTTATAGCTGATGTGTATTACAAAAACAAACTCAAGCAACAGATTCTGGATATGGCATCAGTGCAAGTGATATTCCACATCTATTCACCAAATTCGTTGAGTCATCCAATCGAAGCGAGGGAACATGTCTCAGCCTTCCATTTTGTAAAAGGTACAAATCTCGACTCACTTCTATAAGATAGTTCTGGAGATTCTATACTTGTTTACAGTTTAAGAAGTTGTAAGTATCTACTCCAAAATCTCAGAGTTGAATTCGAAGCTGAAACTTTGAAAACAAATTTCTGTTTGTGTTCTTTCTTAGTTCCTCTTTGATGCATGTACGATCTCTTTTATAAATATGAAGTTTAACTTGGGTTGCCTTTTATGAATTAGTCTATTTAGTTCCTTGGGTTACATGCAAATTTATCTGTTCTATTTACATAAAATGTATTTTCTATTTTACGTTAGAAGTTCACACTTGTTCAGCTGTAAATTTATCTTCTTCTCTAACTGGAATTAAAGGATTGTTCAAGTCCTTAATAAGATCTATGAAGCTGTGGAGAAGATTGTTGTAGTGATTTCATTTCTTTATGTTTAGTCCAGGTGGGATTACCGATGCAGAGGATTGAATCAACTACAACTCCCTCTTCCTTTCAATATTAATAGCAGATTGAATATAACATGGTAAAGCCTTCTATTTATGATGTTAAAAATTGAAAAGAGAATTTCATATTATTTTTTTGTTTGTTTAAAACACAATGATTTGCTAAAGTCTCAGAAATTATATTTGGTTTTAAGACTCTGAATTAACAATCTGCGGGTTTATTTCAATTATGATATGTGTTTGAATACTCTCTTTGTTCGGTATGCAACTCTGTAGTTGTAGGGTAACTTAGATGTTCAATTTCACTTGTATTTTTATTGTTGATGATTTGGTGGATTGCACTTACTGTAACTTTTTATAATGAATTTTCACTTTCAAAATATAGTTGATCACAGATTCATGTGAAGACAGACTCAAAGGACGAGTGGTGTTGTATTGGAGAGTGTATAGGAGCTGGTACGTTGCCAATGTAAGTCCTTGTTCTTAATTCCTTCATCAAATTTGTGATTTTTGTTTCCTATATCTTTTTTGTTTAGAATTAGTTTCAGATTAATATTTTGCAAAACACCTAATTGATTTAATCCTCTCCAACTCTTGCACAAAATTGTCTAATGTTATAGAGAAATACATATATATATTTTTTCAATTCAGCCGACATTTTCTCTAGAAAGTGGAGTAATCGTTGCATGACACAAGAAGATGATGATGGAGAATTTAGGGGTGGAAGCGAATGAGGCGTCGGTGAGGGAGGTAGCGAAGCTTCTACTGTTATCGAAGCATTTACAGTCCATTGCTGCCATTAAAGCTGATTACATTGCTCGTCAACAGGTTTTCATCTTTATTTTGAATTTCGCTATTTTTAAATGAAACAATTTTCTTTATTCTAGCAACTTCATACATGTGTTCGTGAAAATGCGTCAATGAGCTAGTGGAATCGAGATTGTATAAAGATTAATTTGAATTCGTTTTGATTCATTCTTATATGCTTGGTGTTGGTGTGTAGCTTCAGTGTGTGTCGATATAATGTTTCAATTAGCAACTGGTTGATACAAATCACTGAGTTATAATGATTTTCCTTGTTATTGTAGAAATGAGTTCTTTCAAACATTAGAAATAATAACTGAATTCTGCAGCAAATACTTTGAAGATGTAGATCGCACCTGGGAGACATTTGAGAAGACATTGTGGGGTCATATTGCTAACGTATTGTACTGAATATCATTTCGAACTTATGGCGACGTATTGTATTCAATATTAACTTACGTACATGTAATGGTCGCACATTCGTAGGCTATGTTAGTTGCTCTTGTTATTACAATTGTTGTAGTGACGAAGGCAACCCAATTGTAGTGAAAATGAAGTTTATTCATTATGTAGCAAAAATTGTCCAATTCACTTTATTTGTATCCCACTTCATGGAAATTACCCAAGCATAAAAAATTGAAAACAGTCGGGTTAACCACAACGACAGTTACACTCCTGTTGTAATTAAATTTCTTATTATCAAAAACACAAGAGTGGGCACTAAAACAGGGTACACACCTAAGTTGTCCCCTGTAGGGATGGCAATGGGGTGGGGCGGCTGCCTCGTGCTCTTGTTTGGTCGCCCTGCCCCGCTGTGGGTCAGAGTTTTCAGATCCGGACCCGCCCAACCCCGTTTAATTTTATGTATATGTTATAAAAAATTGCATTTCAAATTTTGTTTACTTAAAAAGTCATCTAATATCTACCTTAAAGAGAAACATATCATTCTAAATACTATAACATCAATACTAACAATATTTTCATTGCAAACCACAATATCAATACCAATAATAAATTCATTACAACCAACATCAATATCAACCATAAGTTATTAAAAAATAACTGAGTTCATAGATAAAATATCCATTACAAACCATGAAATACAACATTTGGAAAACCTAATTCCCAAATGATAGGAAAGTAAATATATGGAATTATATATATATTTGTAATATATAAATAGATAAATAATAAATTTAATATAAAAATAATGCGGGGCGGTCGGGGCGGGGCAACACTAAGACTCAGACCCAAACTGGCCCGTGCGCGGGGCGGGGCGGACCCGCCCCATTGTTTGTGCGGGGCGGGCCAAATTGACATCCTAGTCCCCTGACTAGTAATATATTGATGATTTTATGAATTAATATAAATAAAAAATAATAATAATTTTTATAAAAAATATATTATCATTAATAAAGAGTGAAAATTATTTTGAAAAACCAAAATATTATATTATATATATTAATGCGATACTTATTTCTTATAATTTTTAGAGTTTAAAGAAATGAAATATTATATTTAGTTGAAAACCGTTTCAAAATATTTGTTGAAATTTAAGATAATTCTTAATAAGATCACATGAGATTAGATTATGTACATGCTTGATATCTGATTGTGCGAAAGCATATATACTTGATAATTCAACTCAACAATTTTAAGCGTTTTGAATAATAAAATGAAATTTGGGGTTATTATGGGTGCACCCGTTGCACCCCTGCACCTGAGGGGTTATAGGGTAAAAGTTAGGATGTAGTGGATAGTTATGGTATTTTTTTAATTATTTTATTTTATTTTGTAGTTAGGATTAAATTAAAATTTATACGATTTAAATTATCCAAATGCACCGGGTGCACTGATGTGGTGTGACTCTCAAATTTGAGTGCTTTGAACAATTAAAAAAGTTCTTTTATGGTTCCATTACACCTATACAATTAATCGATGGACTAACATGACTTTTCTTCGTGCTAGGATTTCTATGGTAAAAAAACATTACACCAATACAATTAAGTGTGTAGATCACTTTAAATCACCAACTATGCAAGGATTTCTATATTCAAGAGATTCCGTAGTATAAAATTTAATATTTTAATAACACGGAATTATAGATCAAAGAAATGTGTGTAGATCATCGGATCAAATCACCACCTTTTAATAACACGGAATTATAGATCAAAGAAATGTGTGTAGATCATCGGATCAAATCACCACCTACGCCAGGATCAAAGAAAGGAAGATAAATTATCAGATAAATCACCAAATATACGAGAAAATGCCACATCAATAATGCAGATAAATTATCGGATAATTCAACGAATATACGAGAAAATGACAGATCGATAATATGACAATGTTGTATAGAGTTCCAAAATAAATTATGGGATAAATTATCGGAAAAATCAACGAATATATGAGAAAATGACACGAGAATAATATCACAATGTTGTGTAGAGTTCCAAGATAAATTATCGGGTAAATCAACGAATACACGAGAAAATGTCAGATCGATAATACGAGAATGTTAAGAGACACATGGAACAATGTTGAGAGACACATAGAGTTTCAAGATAAATTATTGGATAAATCAACTAATACACCAAAAAACGCCAGATCAATAAAACGTCAAATGTTGAGAGACACGTGTAAAGTTCAAAAAACGGTGGAAGAGACGCGTGTAGAGTTCCATAAACTACTCCGCCGTTTAGAACTCCAATATAATTCATCGATGCAATACAATACAATACATACTGGCTTTCATGACTCTTATTCATACTCAGATATCTACAAATCTTACAAAAATAACAATTTCATCCGAAAATTTCTTCAAATCTCAAATCTAGAGCAGAGAAAGAACAAGATCACACTCTTCTGCCGCAGGCACCAACAAACCCGAAGACAACAATCTTGCTTTGTATAACGCACAATCTTACTTTGTATAACTCGATTGATGATAGAGTTTAAGCAAACTTAAATGTCTGGTATGTTTTTTAATTACTCAAGGTCAGGCCATGGAAAGGAAAAGAAATTGATGCTACGGGAGGACAATGAGTCTCCATGTTGTTGCTCCACTTCTGTTAACTTTAACAATAAAGTTGATATAGATGTGGATTCATTAGATTATGAATTGGCAATTGGTGATCAAATTGGACGAAGGAACGAAACATCGTGTCCATGTTCAACCCATCCTGGCTGAGCAGCCTGGAGGACGCCATCCACCTCCATGGCCTTCCACCTGCTCCACTCCAGCCCGGTTTGAGGAGCTGCTGCAGGGCATCCACACCGGGGACCTAGGCGATTTGTCCCCGGAGCAGATGAACAGGCTGGACCAGCTGAAGATGGAGATGATCACGGAGGAAGGGGAGGTGTCCGAGAAGCTGGTCAAGCAGCAGGAGTCAGTGGTGGACACACCCATGGTGCAGGTCGCTACCGAGATGAGGGAAGGCGAGGAGGTGGAAGACGCCTGGGTGTTAGCCACCCTGGCTCCCAAGGAGGAGGGAATGGTGGAAGTTCTGCAGATGGCGGATGATCTGAGGCTGAACACGATGAGGAAAGTGCTTGACGTCCTCACTCCGGTGCAGGCCATGTATTTCCTTAACATAAAGGACTCTCTGAAGAAGATGAAATAAAGTAGCTCTCAAGGCCTTGATCTAAAAATGGATGACATGTTTGTAATTTGCTTCGTTCCCTTGATTTCTGGAATGATGACATTGTAATGATTATAATACTCCCTCCCCCATACCAGGAATACATACACGTATTCGGTAGCACGAAGTTTAAGAAAAGTAATTTTTTGTTTCAATGATATAAGATATTTTGGTTAATTGAATAGAATAAAGTGTATGATATAGTTGATTTTGACTAGATTGTGTGTAAAAAGAAAGTAGCATTTTTTAGTATTATAAAGTTATGGATATTGTCATTTTTAGAGTTCTAAATGTTCTTGAGACATAAAAATAAAAAGTATGCAAATATTCTTGGGACGGAGGGAGTATGTTTTTTTTTTTTTTTTTTTTTTTTGTCTTGATTCAGAATGGATCATCTTGGCAAAGGTCGGTCATGTTATAAGAGAGATGAATGAAGTAAAAAATGCCTCAGAAAAATGAGGGTTGGCTTTAAATATCTCCAAAAGCCTTATTAATATGATGAGAAGCAATGTTCATTATGTCAATGAGGAGAATCAGTGTTACTTCCACATCGAACTCAAGTTAAAGGAATATGGATAACGTTGTTGCTACAACTCCTGTTGAAGAGAGTGTTTCAGAAGTTGTTTCTATAGGTTTTGTACCTGTTTGATATTATTGCGAGCGTTTATGTGGTTTATGTAATCCTACCCCTGTCAGATGTTTATGTAGTGAAGCTATCGTGTAATGTTACTTTTTTGTACTATCTTATAACATACTAATGGTTGTTTCTATAATGTGTATATATAATTGTACTTGTCTAGTTGTATGTTTATGCATACGTATACATAGATGATGTAAAAAATTTGATGTTTAATACAGCGAGGATTGGAAACAAAATGTAATGGGGTAAATTAAAAGATTTAATCAGTGCAGCAGATTCATTGAAGTCGTATTTTTATGTACATTAAACTCACTGTGGCCAATCCATTGATCTTTAGCTCATTCCCTTGAAATTGTGAGGTGAGAATAGTGAAAAAAAGGTAATATTTTTGAGATCAATGTGTATAATTTACAGTTTCAACGAAATTTGATATCCATCAAACTGAAAAATAATATCAACACCTGGTTTAAATACTTTGTTTTTATACATCAAATAGAGCATTCACTTTTTTCTCAACACTATATTGTGTATCACTTGTTATTCGTCTCATATCGCAGCAAATTTGCTCATGCATAAATGCAAAGATGACCAATCACAGGAAACAATCTTAAGAAACAAGAACATGCACAAGGTTATCCACAATATAAAAACCACTCTAATCTGATCCTCACCCAAAACATAAATTGGGGCCAGGTAAATATGTCAGAAAACAGGATGTGGTCAAACTAGAATATCCTCAATTGAATGTAGGAAGCTATACACCGTCCCTTGGAAGCAGTCTTCATCAACACATCAGCTCATAATAAACCTATACGTTGAAATTCTGCGATAACCTATGTATCTAGCCTAAACGCGTCAAATTTACACCAATCGCCCTGTTACACTTCATGCTCGGGCGAAAGGGTTATATCATTTACAATGCATTCTCAGAAAAAAGTTAATTGGTGAGGTATGGGAATGCTATACTCAGCTGAACAAGCTTTTTACCGGTTGAATGACGTTGCAGAGTTGTCGTCGTAATGTACTCTCCATGCATTTCCACTGTCTGTTCCACTGCAAGCTTGATTTGGGACCGGGGGCTGAGCTAGATCTCCATCCAAACTCATCTGCTGCACCTCAGCAGACGAGAGTATCTTTATGCTCTGAACACAGCCTACAAACTCTCTGGAAGATAGAAGAGGACGTAAGAATATAGTTTCAATGTTGATTACCGATATCAAACAATGCTAAGAACAAGTGTCGAAGGTAACGTACTCCCAGGGATCATCTCCAACGAGTAATATATCATTTTCGTGGTCTACATACACAAGCTTCCATTCAGTGCGTTGTGGATCCTCCAGTAGTCCTTCAATGCCAAACATACGGGCCAGATCATGCCTAAGCTCATTGTACCCTTTGTAACGGTTGACATCTATGGTTCTCCCCACAGAGCCACGTTTTTGAACCTTCAATTATTCAATCAATATTAGGGACTGGAATTATTCAAGAAAGATTAGTAATATATATAAATAAACTCCAAAATCAAGCCACAGCTTGGAAACAAAGAAGAGACACAGCAATGACAGCTTACACTAGTATATCAATATGTGTACAAACATCACAAAGCACCTCGATATATACCTATATGTGATACAATATACACTCTTTATACATATATATTCTATAATATACATATATTTAGAGAGAAAGAGATCAACCTTGGTATAAGTTCTCATGCGTTGAGTCTGATTAGGCCACACCCCACCATTCATTGCCCCTGGCTCGTTGAGAGCAGCATCATTTGAAGACCCTGGTTTAAAAGACATACTTGGCACCCCAAACGACTGCGAATTGATTCCAGAGGACAAATCTGTCTCGATATCCCTGGGTGTACCACTGTAATTGGAGAGTAAATTCTGGATATCTTTTCCAGAATCAAAACCCCTAGACAACAAAGCATCAGGAGCCAATCCATCAACCCCAGCTGTGAAGGTAAGGCCGTTTCTAGAATGTGATTGAACATCACTATCCAAGCCAGTTAATGGAAAATTGTGTTGGAGACCACCAGCATCCAAGCAATATGAGGTTGCAGATGACGCAGCATCCACGTGATCAGCAGCTGTAATCTTGTGCTTGGGCTGCTCGGGTGCTTTAGAGTTGGGAAAATCACGTTTAGTTCGATTATCTAGCTTGCTATGACTCTCTTGCACCAAATTAGAATGTTGAACAATAGAATTATCAAGCAATGAAGGTACTCCTGTTTGGTTCTTGAGGAAGTTCGTTTGTGAAGCCTGCAAATTGTTTTTAGAAGGTGATGTAGAACACAACAGAGAGTCACCATCAGCACGGCCAGAATATGCCCTGACTAAAGGTGGTGGAGTCTTTTGCTGGCTCTGAAATTGGTTGCCAGGAAATTGAGGTGACTGCACAAGTGAAGAGGCCGAAAAGCAGTTCCCATTTAACTGTTGTTGAGGTAAAGACAGATGTTGGCTGTGCTGGCTTTGTTGAACCTGCTGTTTTTGAAGTAACTGAGGCTCCATCAACGAATTTAACAGAGATGACATTGGTTGCTGTGGTTGCTGTTGCTGTTGCTGTTGGAGTTTCTGGAGAAGTTGGAGCTGCAGCTGCTGTTCAGAAAGATTCTGTTGTAATGTCTGTTGCACCATAGGCCTCTGAGATAAGTTTTGCTGCACCATTTGTAACGGACCTTGTTGCATCTGTAAGGGTTGCTCTTGTGATCTCTGCAACAGACTCATCGGCTGTTCAACGTGTTGCTGAAAAAGCAGGTCCTGAGTGACAGAAGTCATGGGAAATGTGCTTCTGTTCACCGAGAGATCGTTTTGCTGCACCTGTGCATTCCCATTCAACGTCTGTTGCTGCTGAAATTGAGGGCACATTGCCGTTTGCTGCAAGTTCCGGTTTGCAGTCTGATCAGAAGATATGCCACTCATTTGTTGTGTTTGTGGAAGGGATGGTGCTTGCAGCTGCTGTATCGGCAATGTTTGTGGTTGCTGCATTGGCATTGTTTGAGCTTGCTGCAGCGGCAACTGTTGCCGTTGCTGCGGCTGTTGGGTAGGTGTAGGGGACTGTAACATTTGCTGGAGGTGCTGCTGTTGGGACCAGGATAGATTTGACTGCATCAGTTGGTTTTGATGGTTTCCTTTGCTAAGTTGAAGATTAGGTGCACCTAAACCCGGGGATTGGAAGTTCAGCAGTTTCGTGTGATCATCGTTCCCAAGGTTACTCTGTACACCAGCTGAAGAAACCATGTTAGGGAATAACCCTGATTGATTAGCTGACAACTGATGATTTTGTTGCATATTCATCCACTGCACAAGGCTCAGCCCAGGAAATATTGAGCTCGAAGCATCTTTTAAGCCAAAGTCATCAGCTAGCCAGGGCATGCCTCGCTTGAACATGCTATCTATGTCTGAATCATCTGAAAGAAGCACTAATGTGAGAAAGAGAAGAGAGAGAAATTAAAAAGAATCTATGCTGCCTATCATATTTCAAGATTATGCATTTTCCAAACCTGGGAAACCAGCTTGCTTGGGGAACTTGGGTCTGAAAAATGGTGGCGGGCATATGTAAAAGGGTGTCACAACAGGTTCGATTTCCCAAACCGAGACTCGGCTAGGACGTTCCCCAGCTGTCGATTCATCCCATCCAACCTAATGACAATGATGCATTAAGAATATTAACCAAATCAATGACAGAACACTTCAGAGCACATAATTAGAACCTACACATCAGAATATTGACTATTAAACACTTTCTAAGGGGCCGAAAATTCACATTAAGCACTAAACTTTTGAAGACTAAATCTTGCTCATCTAGAAAACAACAGGCTTGATGATTTCAAGTCAGAAGAGAAGGCGTAGAAGAGCTGAAAACAGAATTACCTGTAGACTACGCCACTGCGAACTCTTCCATCGCACAGGATCCAAATCACTTATACTAGTAACTGTTCCCATGTATCTCCGTACTCCAGACTCCTCCGTCTCAAACATCATTCTAAACCGCATCCCAAGCGAAATTTGTGTATACATTGCTTTGTTATACTTTGCAAGTGGAATCACAAACTCCGAAGGGCTTGCCCTATCAATACCATACATAAACAACATTAATTTTTCCCAAAAAAAATCAGAATCTTGATTCAAATGTATTAGTTTCCAGACATCATTGTATCACCTTGGATTGTAGAAAATGGTAAATGGGCTGTTATTTGCAGCAGCATGAGCTGCAGCAGCAAGTATGCCGATATGCATGCTATCGCTAGATATAACAGAAGAAGAAAGAGCAGGTTGCTGCCTATTTGATCGTCGTATGCCCAAGAGAAGCTGTGACTTTTCATCCCTAAATAAATGGGTGTGTTATGGAAATGAACTATTATATTACATTAAAAGATACTCTATTAGTTTTGTACCTTATGAAAAGGACAGCGTCACCAGCTACGAGTCGTTTAGAGCTCACAAATACACTCCAACCTGTAGTCAATAAATGTCTTTTGGGTTGACCTGAAATACATAACATTACTTGATTATATTCTCAACTATTTGCTAGTCAAATGATTATATTTTAACGAAGCTTTCAAAGGAAAGAATTGAAAATCCAATCAAAACCTTTAACTAGAGCACCAAATGTCCAAATTTCAACCAGTTATGTTTGGTCCTCTATATTATGAACAAAAGGAACCACGAAAGAAACACAAGAAAGTAATCGAGAATCACATTAGAAAAAGATCTTTCAACATGGAAACATCCTGCTTTTATAGAAAGTCTTGAAACAAGACAACGAATTACGACATCATAAATAGAATACCTCTATAAATATGTCTGAATGTCCATGTTTGGTCATGCAAGTCTCTGGCCGTTAGCTCTTGAGCAGGAGGTTGCATCGAAAAATCCTACAAAATAATTCTCTGGTAAGAAAATGGAGGAGAAAATCACTGCATCAAATTCAATAACCTAAATGCTAATAAAAAGATATACCAGAGGTGGAAAGATCTTCTCAGCTGCCCTACGAGGAACAGAAAAGCCACCATGAGTGCTCGTGTCACTTGCTGTAAGAGTTTTGCAGAAAAATTCAGAAGGTTGCCTGCTATGCTTAAGTCCAATATCAGATACAAGCAATGCTTCCTGGTCATACTGTAGGATCATAAAGTAAAAACTTTAGTTCAAAATAGTTGATTATAGTAAAACACCTTCCAAAAAAGTCATTTAGTAAATTTAACAATTATCAAGTAAAATGGCTGACATGCCTTAGTCACTGGTCGAAGAGTCATTTGAGCATAGACCTCATCAGTTTCAGCATCAGCCTGCCAAAATAATAATGTCATCCCGGGTATGAATCGAGTTGCACAAATAATTAAATCATGTTGCTCCTTTCCTAATCCGAAGAACCTCAGTTATTCTCAAAATCTATATTTAACCATGACGAACATTACAATTTTACGAATCGTATGAATTTCCGTACATGTAAGGTGACATTATGGAGCATGCAAATCAACTTCGAAGGAAGATTGGGATAACTAGGAATGCTGTCAGCCTCTTTCTGCATTGACGCTGCTACCTGTACGTAGAAAACGAAACCTCAGAAATCATTCAGCTGAACCTAAAACCGATTTCACATGTATTCAGCAACCGTAGAGGAAATATCATACTTGTTCACTGTGACCTTGAGGAAAATAGACAACTAGACTTCCCACGGGTGGAAAAGAAACCAACGGGCCAGCACATGCATGCCATAACTCAGAATTTATCACCTTCTTTTCTCCTGTATAGAACAACAGCATTTATGATGTTAAGTCATGACAGCACCATAGTAAATCATCACTAAGTTCCAAATGCATTTCCTTCCTTATTTATTTCATTTGAAATTTCGAGTTCTGAATTCCTTAAATGCAGGAAACATTTTACTTTATGACCTTCACATTCTTATAAAAGGCAATGACTCAGGTGTACTCTTCATGTTGGACCATATATTCACTTTGTCAATACATTTTGTATCAATCTCACAGACAATATAACCTCTGAGGGATCAAAATTAACTGCGGTGTAAGAATTTATCATCACAGCCTCTGGCCCTCTATATTCAAGCATTCAATTAAAAGTTTTGGTAATTCAAGTACTCGTGTTAGATAGAATCGTAATATTTTACAGGGAAGAAGTACTTACAGCCCCAATTGATATAAATATATACATGTGAATAAGAATCAACCATTAAGACAGATCCAAAATAAAACACAAGATAAGTCAGTTCTAATCTGGCTATCTCAAACTGAGTTTAAAAAAAGCTAAAAGTTCTCACTTTAACTTTTACAGAAGTAGAAGTTGACACCTATTATAAACTCCAACAAACATATATGGATCAAAAAGTGCTGATAATACTACCTATTGCAAATTTTACAAAGAGGATTCTTGAAAAGAGTACAACAACAACAACACAACACACACACACACACACACACACACACACTAGCCTTGCATCCTCTTGAACAAACAGAAGAAAAGCATCTGCAAGTTTTTGAAAGCAAAAATTGTCATAGGATTAAAAAAGAAAGATGGGATCAGCTGAGAATCACTCATGCTTTCAACCAAGAAAGTTGAATCACTTGAAGTTCATAACATCAAAATTTGCTGAATAAAATGGATTGAACAAACCTTCTGTTGAATTAGACAAAAATCCACCAGATGGAATCTTCATTTCACTCTCCAATCAAAACTTCCTTCCACCCTAAGTATCTTGCCTCATAAACCGCAGCTTCTGACCACTCAAAAGGAACTGCTTTCTTCTTTCAAAAGCTGAATAAAGCTAAGTTAAGACAATCTCCACTTTCCCACAAAAAAGAAAGAATTATTTTGTCAAGAATTGAAGTCAAATTAACAACCAAACTTATCCTCTCAATACACACTAAATCCTTCAAACCCAACAACAAATCAAATTAATGACAACTGACATTCCCCAAACTCCACCGGAAAACCCGCCACGTCATCTCCCACCCAATTCCATGTCTGAAAACCTTCTCGTTTCCACATTCAAGAAACACCCTCTTCATCATCTTAAACTTCAAGAAAACACAAAAAACCCACCCTAAACCCAAATCCCAGCTCCCAAAACACTCTTCTCTCCCAAGAATTCACTCTCAAATCGAGAAAGCAATCGTGAATGAAGTGGCCCATCAAGCCCTGGAGGTGACCGTAGAGCAAAAAATTAACTAAAAATGGAAAGGGTGAGCCCACGTGGGCGGAGGAGAAATGGTGGAGGAGCGGCGGAGCAGCCGGGATCAAGGTGGGGCGGAGGGGGAAGGAATCTTGGAAGTGGCCTGAAAACCGACGCCAATAAAAACCCAGCTTGTTAACAGCAGAGGCGTGATGTGAGAGGGTGAGTTCTCCCCAAAGAATTTTACACTTTTCTTTTTCATTCGTCTCTCAAACCTCAAAGTATTTCATACTTTATTTTTATTAAATTTAATAAAAAATACATTACAACAATACTCACTTTTTACACACATCCCAATATAATACTACTTACTTTTTCACATCTCCCAACAACTTTACACACCTCCAACAACTTTACACACATTTTTCATTAAATCAACTAAAATATATATTCTCTTTCTTACTTTATACATAAAAATATAAAATTTTCTTAAACTCCGTGTACAACAATACGTGAAATACTTGTTGGGACAGATGGAGTAATTATCATTCCATCATCATAGACTTGTAATAATAGGAGTATTATTGTACTCCATTTAATTGATGGTGTGTGTATTTATATGTAGATTTGGTACGTATTTGTGCGTGTATGTGCGCGATGGGTCGGTGTATGAGAGAGAGAGAGAGGGCCGACAAAAAACCAACCATATACAGGGGCAGAGGGGATTAATAGCTAGGAAACTACATTGCGTGTTTCGCTCTTACATGACATTTCTTTCTTTTTTTATAATTTTATTCTAATTTTCGATCTTGTTTTTAAGTACTAAGGCCGATTTATTCCACGAAATTCGTTGTGTTATTCGTCTAATAAGAAAAAAATATATTCCCCCATCCAATTCAAAGAGTCTTTTTTTCATTTTGATAGTTCCACTCAAAAAGTTCACTTTCCTTTTTTACATACATGAGACTCACACACCCACTAATACAATTAAAATATGGGACTCATACTCCCACTAATACAACTACACATTACTACACATTAAATAATAATATTCCTTAATCCACGTGCCAAAAAGCAAAAACTTACCCTTAGTATGGGACGGAGGGAGTATATGATAAAAAGTAACATTTTAAAAATAAGAACAATATAAAATATTGGATTAATTTTATTATTAATAGTATATATATATATATATATATATATATATATATATATATATATATATATGATTTTTAGTTTAAATTTGGGGTGATTATGGGTGCACTCTATATGCAAATGGAAGATGTGACAATGATATGCTAATCTTATCTATCCCTACCTCCAACTCCAAGTGAGTAAAAAAAAATTGAATTCTAAAACCTTAACATCATAAGAATAAAAAAAAATCTAATACTCTAGACATCTTAATGCTTAAAACCTTAAATTTGTGCAAAATGTGGAACCGCCCTACCCCAGGCGCCCCGCACGCCTGCCCGACAGCATATGAAGAAGATTAATTATGGTAACTCAACCGATTATCAAGGGTTAGACCTTTAACCACCACACAAGGAGCCCCCTTAAAATTGCCAAAAGGAATCCAGCCTCAAATCTCTATCCTATTTGAATTCATTTGTAGGATTATCATTCACTAAAATAAAAGTTTTAAGCTGATGTAGCGCATTTCATAACCCATCTGATCCGTCTAGTCTAGAATTAAAATTAAAATTAAAAGACCTCATTATTTGCTCTAGATAATATCACTCAACTGAGTCATAGACTTTGGTGAAATCAATTTTAAATAACATACAACGGCATTTTTTAGTTTTGCCTTTTCAATCACTTCATTTAGGATCACACAATCCACAATTTGTCTACCCTCGATGAAAGAGACTGATGATCATAAATGATGGATTTCATAACCTTGCTAGGCATGTTTGCTAGCACATTAGAAATGATTTTATAGAAACCTCTTATCAACAATGTAGTCTGTGATCACTAAGGTTTTCAGCTTTCATCTTTTTAGGAATAAGAGCTATGAATGATGGATTGATCCCCTTAACAAATTCCCCATGTTCATAAATTCTTTCATTAACCTCATAAAATTTGTGTGAAGCATGCCCAAAATTGTTTATAAAATTTAAAGTTAAAATTGTCAGGACCCGAACTTTTAGAACTATTATGTGATTCAATCGTGTGTAGCACTTTAATGCAGAAATCAGATTTCAACCGACTTAGAAATATTTTTTACTGCAGAAATTAGATTTCAACCTTGGTCTAATAACCTGTGAGGATTGGAATTGATTGCTGAAGAATTTGTAAATCTCTTCTCTCACTTTTGCAACTTCTTCTCTCCATACCCCCTCAACGTTTATTCACAAAATTTCATTTCTTTTGCGGTTCTTATTGATGTATCTATGGAAAATTTTGGTATTTGCATCTATTCACTATTTTCTTTAGGAAAACAGAATTTCACCCTCAAGTATAAGGGATCAATTGTACCACGTGTGACCAAGTTATAATTATCGAAACCAAAAGATAGTTTAAGACCCACTATTTAATTCTATTTATAACAACTCTAATATAAAACAAATCTCTGAGTTTAGAAAAGTGATTTTTATTAAACTAATATTTGCAGAAAAATAAATATTAAAAGAAATTAAATTTGCAAGTGGAAAAATATTAACAGTGTTTCAAGATAGAAGGCAAGATAGTTCTAGGAAATCCAGTTTAAACTAGTCAAATCAAATCACTAGAAAATTGGTTAGAATTCATGAAGAAATTACGATATCAATCACTTAATTATGCTAAGCCTCTAGGTCAAACAGTACTTAACACGTAAATCTGGTTTAAAACTTAAGACGCATAAGAATAATTTTATCTCCCTTTCTAGGTATTTCATGTTGAATTCTATTATAGGCTAGAGTACTATACTTCTCTTTATTGGTACTTGAGAACAAAACTTCAATTATCCATCCAATCATCTAAGAAACCTAATCATATAGACCAGTAATTAATAGATAGATCAGATGTCCAATATTGGCAGTTCTAATGAGTAAAAGTTATATTGGTCATTCCTCTCTACTCATAACTAATAAACAAATATAATATACAGATGACAAAAGTAACAATCATAAACATGCATAGGCCAATGACATAAATATGACTGAGGACAGATCAACAGAAGAAAAATATAAGTTTAAAAATAAAACATCAATAAAGAAATAAATAATAAATATTCTACAGAATTCCAAAACCAAGTCTAGATCATCAATTTAACATCATTCAAACCTTCAAAACTCCTAGAACTATCCAGAAAAGTATTAGACCATGGTGTTTCAAGCAACACACATGGTTATGTATGAAGTCTTATCCATAGGTCTATAGCTCAAAATTAAGAAAGAATAAGAAAAGTCCTAGATATATTCTCCGTTCTTTTCTCTGTGGTTTTGAACATTCTCCGTTGTCTTTCTCAAGTAAACAAACACTGATGAACTCTCCAAGTGCGGGACGGGTAGATGGGAGGATGGATCTTGATTTCAGAACTATGGCAGGTAATGGGTGTATAGAGAGTTATGTCTAAAATTTTTCAAGTGTCTCTTTTATAGTTGAGAACTGATAAAACTCGGACTTCGTCTCAAAAGTGGGCTATTTCTCGTCAAAAATACAAACGGGCTAAGAAAACGATGAAAAACGACAAAAATAAACCTGAACAGATAACTGCAAGAGTTGTACCGACAGGCTGTGCGGGTACCCTCAGTGTCTCGATAGCATGGGCGTCAGCACCCTCGGCATGATGGGTGGCACGGGTGTTGGACAATAGGCGGACGTGCCGAGTTTTCTCAGCAGCCTTCGATAGTTGTGCCCGCATGGTACGGCACGAGTGTTATAGCGTTGTCGGCATGGTTGCTCATCCTGGCCGGCACAATTCTTGCCGATCTCCTTCTTTCTAATTTCGATCCCAACTTCTAATTTTACTTTTTTTACCTCCATTTTCCTCCTAAAATACGAAATAACACCTCACATACATCTCTTACACAAATATATGCAATGTAGCCAAATGATGCTCAAATACAAACTTAAATTATACAAAACGGTGATAAATCAAACACTAAAACATGCAGATTTTCATACTCATCAGCATCTCCTTCTTGTATCCATTTATTTCTAGAATTCTGAAATAACAAGTAGTTTCTATTTGAAATGTCGTTTAGGAGAAGAGCCCTCTCTATGTTTTTTCTAGCAATATCTCGTTAGTTTAGCCCCATAACATCACCAATAAAGTATGTTGATGTATAATTTATTTTCTACCTCTAATCATTCTCTCCACTTTTCCAAAAACCTCCTAGTTCCAAACTTTCAAGTTTACCTTCAAGCATTTGAGTTTTTCCTTCGATACATAACTAGCTCAGCCTTCTATGTCATAGCTACCCCATTTCTCAATCATAAACTCTTTAAATCCTAAATATGAAAACCAAGCATTAATAAATTTAAAAGGTATTGAATCCCAATCGTTCACTTTGATTTCAAGAAGGATAGATAGTGATCCGAAAGCGATCTTCTAAGGCCAAGCTAATGAGAATTTAGCCATTTGATGAGCCAACCATTGCTAATTCAACAACAATCCATCAAGTTTTTATCAAGTGTAGGACCTCCCATGTAGTGGTAAATCGATGAGCTCAGACTCCCGAATGAAATTATCAAATAACTCGATATCCTTTCTACAAGAGTAAGCTCTTCACTTTTCTCTGCTTGTTTCCTTTCTTACTGAGTTATAATCCCTACCATGCAAATACATGAAGTCAAATTTAATTTTTAAAAATATTGCATCAATTTGTCCCAGAGAGCAACTCTATCTACCAAACTTCACGGAGCATAAATATTTATAAAATACACTCCAATCTCTCGTCTCTCCATTAGTCAAATCACTACGAGAGCTCCTTCTATATGCCAAGAATTTTTTAACTAAAAAAATTCATTGTTCCAAATAAATTAATTCCTTTTGCTCTCTCTACAACACCTATATAAGCCAAACTGAATCTAGTATCACTCCAAATAGATTTACATAACTCATTATTAATTATCTCCTTTTAATTTCTTAAACCATACAAAAATTAAACTTCTTGCATCTCATTTATATTTTTTATATAAAAATAAATAACGTTAAAACAAATAAAATTAATTATAAAATTAAGAATTAAAAGTAAGAGAAAAGAAATATAATAAATGAATAATCACAAGATTAAAAAAAAACATACATAATTATAATTATAATATAATTTAAATAATTTCGTGTTATAAAAAAGTAAATTGAAAAGGGAAAAAATATGCACAGTGCTCAAAATGAAGTCGGACGCTCGACTTCATATATCCTCACCTTACATGCAGATAACAACGGTTAAGGTACCTGCTTATTTTGGGTACTTGTACTCATATTCCATTAAAAATAATTATCTGTATTCATTCCGTTCCCGTTTAAAAAATTTATTATAGTACTCATACACGTCCCATTTTCGTTTATCAATACCCGTGGGTACCCATACCCATTTAACATTCATTTAATTTATATATATTTATATTTTTTTTATTGTCTAAATAAATATAATAATAAAAATTACATCATTATTAATTAAATACTCCCTCCGTCCTAAATTCATTTTTGCATTTACTGTAGAGATATGGAGTTTAAGAAAAATTACTTTTTGACTTACTTTTGTGGGTAGTATGATATTTTTGGGTAATAAATAAATTATAAAGTATGTTATGTGTGTTAAAAAGGTGATTACAAATTTGAAATCAAAGTATGTTAGAAAAATATTAGTTAGTTTTTTTTTCATTTTATAGAGTGTGAAGTTGAATTTGGGAATGATCAAAACGATAAGTGCAAAGTTAAAGTTGGGACGGAGGGAGTATAAAATAAGTATAATATAAATTCTATTATTTAAATAAATATACTTATGACTACTAATAAAAAATATAAAATATCTCATAATATATAAACTATATAAGTATATGTTAAATTTTATAAAAATATGAGTATATATATATATAATCGGGGTAGCCACGGGTTTTAAGACATTACCCGTACCCATCTCAAACCTTAATGAAATTTTTATAACTATTCGTACCCGTCCCAAATCCATTTACAACTACCCGTACTCTACCTATTAGGGTTCGGGTAGACCTAGTACCCGAAAATACCCGTCTCATTGTCATCCCTACCCATAACTCCACCACTTGGATGTTGATATAATTTGCACAATACCAAATACTCCCTCCGTCCCTCATTAAGAGGGTCTTTTACTTTTTGACACGTGAATTAAGGAGTATTATTATTTAATGTGTAGAGGGTAGTTGTATTAGTGAGAGTGTAGGTCCCATATTTTAATTGTATTAGTGGGTGTGTGTGGGTCCTATCTGTGTAAAAAAGAAAGGGGGACTCTTTGGGTAGGACGATCAATATGGGAAAAAGACCCTCTTTACAGGGGACGGAGGGAGTATGGAGTATAAGTATTCATAAATAATTCAAAAAAAAGTTTTGTATGAGACCGTCTCATGTGAGATCGTTTTACACTTTTTAAATTAATTATTATATTTTATTTAAGATGTTATTACTTTTCTTTAAAAATATTGTCACTTTTATCTATACTCTAAATATTGTTTATGAAATACTGTTTACTGCACCATTATCTCCATCGATTGAATATAACTTTTTATTAATACTATTATCACTTTTACTCGTCTCGCAGAAGTTCTTGCATGAGACGGTCTCATACAAGTGCTTGTCATAATTTAATTTAAAACTTATTACTCCCTCCGTCCCGATAATTATTTCACACTTTTCTTTTTTATCTGTCCCAATACTTATGCACGTTTCTTAAAATGAAAAAAATGCATCTTAATAATACTTACTTTTTCAAACATCCAAACAACTTTACACACCTTTTACATTAAATTATCTAAAATACTCACTTTTTGCACACATTACAATAACTTTACACATCTTTATACATAAAAAAACTAATTCTTTTAATTTCCATACACAAAAATACGTGTGATATTTATCGGGACGGAGGGAGTGTTTGTTTTATGATACTCCCTCCGTCCCACCACAAGGAGTGCATTTTTCCATTTTCGTTCGTCCCAACATAAGAGGTGCATTTTCCTTTTTAGTAAATGAGACCCACACAAAATAATTAATACTTCATACCTCAATGGAACCTACATACCACACTAATATACCTACACACTATACATTAAAATATTATTTCTCTCTCCTCATCTACAAATTAAAGAAGCGTCACCCTTAATTTATGTGAAAAAAAGAAACGTCACCCTTGTGGGGAGACGGATGGATAGGGATATCAATTTTACCAGCGAATTTGGGTATCCGACGGGTAATACCCTATCGGGCGAGGGTAGGGCGAAGTATAATCGGGTATCAGGTAGGGTAGTACTCGTACCCGCTTAAAATGTTGAGGGTATGGGTATGGTATGGTATTTTTAAAATACATGTTTACCCTACCCGTTAATCCACATACTTTATTTTATATAATATATATTTTTATTTATCTATTTATTTATATTAATTAAAAATTATTGTTAGTACATAGTATATCAACATCAGAAAATATATCAGAAAATGAATAATTGATTTTATTTTTCACCCTAACCCTAATAGTCTACAATACTAATTTTTTTTCCGTAATATTAATTGGTCAGGAAAGGTGTATGCTTCCATCTTTGACTGATTCATTACTTCTATTAATGCTTTTTTCTATTGTTCATTTAAGATGTTGATCATGATTTGAGTGTGCATACGTTGTAAAGCTTCTCTTGATATTTCGCTGGATCAACTGCTTTTCTAGATTTGAAAATTGAAATGAATAATTCGGATAAATGGAAAGACAACAAGGGTGATCATTTTATATTTGCGGATAACCATTTATCCGCGAATTACCCATTACCCGATGAATATTATCAGTTTCCTACCCGATAATACATTTAAGGGTAATAGGGTAGAGTAAGGGTGATGAAAATATAATATAGGGTAGTATATGAATTGGGCGTACACGTACCATACCCTACCCGTTTACATATGGAGTACTAATTATTTAGGTAACGCCTCATATAATAATTTTTTTCTTTGAGTGAACATACATCACAATCTTTTACTACCATTTTTTTAATCAAGTAATTATTACGTTATGTTCAATAAATTATCACTAAAAAACTCATTTTTAACAATTGAATTTAACAATAGAATTCAATTCATTGTAATTATTAACGAATTGCCAACAAAAATTATATTTTTCTTTTATTAGCATAATGCCAACAAAATTATTATATTGATATCGATGTAATAAAGTTCATTGTCATTTACCAACGGATTACCAACAAAATCATTATATAAATTGCCAACGAAATTATTAGCAACTATTGCCAACGTAATTATTTACCAATGAAATTGAATTTTCGTTAATAAAAATTTACCGAACACCACTTTACGAACGGAAAATTACCAACGAATTTCTTAATCGGTTGATAAACTAATTTTTCAATGAAAATAAAATTTTTATTAATTACAGAATATTTTGATGGAAAAAAATAATTTTTTTGTAGTGCATAATGTTATACTCGTATTTGTTTTATAAATAATTTTGTCTAATTGTATTAATTGTTATTTTTAATTGAATATAAATATTTATTACGTACAAAACATTACTTTTTTTTTTGGTTTACTAAATCCATTTACATTATAAGTTGTTTTTATGCAAAATTTGTACTCTTATAATCTCAAAACAGAGAAATTAGATGTTAGAGGTCCTAGAAATTAAAAATAAATAAATAATAACACCAACATTTAATTATGATACTCCATATTTTTATCCGTTTTTTTATTTTTTTTTTATTTTGAAGTGCCCTAGGTATTTTTACATGAATAAATTAATGGTAAAAATACATTATACATCTTGTATATTTTTTTATACTATATTCATTGTTCCTAACAATTTTACACTATACATCTTACTTATTGTTTATATTTTATTCATTATTTTCAATAATTTTTTTTATTTTTTATACTTTATTCATCTTCAATAACTTTATTTATTTTTCTTTAAAATTTACCAATTTATCTTTTTTTTTACATTATATATTAAAAAACTAACATTTCTTAATTTTTGAGCCCGTACAAACGGGTAAAAATACGGGAGGGAGGAAGTATTAGAACGAAAATGTAAGATAATTTGGAATTGGAATTAGAGGGGCGAGTAGAGCCGACAAAAGCTGTTACCCTTGGCATTGCGGTGGAGCGTGCGGGTGCCTCCTTCCTCTCTCTCTCTCTCACTTCCAGTTTTCACTGCTCTCTGCATGCATGCTCTGCAATTGCTGCAATGACCCCTCCTCGAACCCTCCTCAACATAACATATACTATAGTAATTATTAATAAAAAGTATTTTTGCATGTGTTCGTAGGCAATTAATTTTTTTTAATTATTTTTGTAACAAAAAATACAATGCCTCTACCCAGTAATGACTCCAAAAGGAATATGGATACTCTCACACTGTTATTCCGTAAATTTTTTCAATCTCTTTTAATCTGTATTTTTCAATGCATGAGAAAAACAAAAATCAAAGATTAAATCTTATTTAAAATTTAATTACATAATAGTAGGTGACATGTCAAGCAGTGGCATGTGGAAATAATGGTTAAAGGAAATTAACGTAAATTCACATAGTATCCATAAGTAATGAGAGGCTTAGAAAGATGATATGACATAATATTAGCATTACAACGGACAAACGCATTGGATGTTAACATTATACATGCATTGTTAATATTTTCAGAAATGTGAATAATTATTAATGGGGCATATGGATATGAAAAAACATGTAAAAATACTAAAGACAAAGGGAGTACTTAATTTCTAATGTGTACTCCATTCATGATCCATCCATGATATTATTCACATTTTCTATTTCATGTTATTTTTTTTAAAAGAATAAATTTTTTATTAAATTAATTTATTATTTTTCTGGAATTAAAATTTTTAGATAATAAAAATATACTTATGAAATATTTGCAAATGATACTTTTGAATTTAAAATGTAATTTTGAAATACTGAATTGAATGCTACTTTATTCATCTTCTTCATTTTTTTTTCATAATGGGAGATGTTATGAACCAAATAAAATAATTTTATGTAACGTAAACAATATTGCCTCCGTCTCATGCAAAAAAATAAGTGGTAATGAATTTACAATTGAAATAAAAATGACTAAGTTGAGAGTGTTATGTGAAGCAGATCAACTCATTATTATATAGGTAAAATATGTTATTAGGTGACTAAAAGTATGATTTTACTAAAATATGATAAATAATACATTAAAATATAATTTTAAGATGTTATAGTATAATTCACTACTTATTAATTATAATTTAGTGAATCATACTATAATATCCTAAAATCATACTTTATTGTATCATTTATCATATTTTAACTACTCAATTACATAATTTATCTATATAATAATGAGTCGATCCGCTTCACATAACACTCTCAACTTAGTCATTTTTATTTCAGTTGTCAATTCATTACCCTTTACTTTTCAAGACAAAGACTTGTGTGAGACCATCTCACATAAGGGTTTACGGGAGACGGATAAAAGTGATAAATCGTATAATAAAAAGTGATACTCAAATAATGAAAAGTGATAATACTAAATGAAAAGTGATAATGCTATTTCATGAATAATTTATAGCATAAATGAAAAGTGATAGCATTTTATAACGAAAATGATAACTAATTTAAAATATATAAAATAGTTTCATGTGAGACGGTCTCACGCAACACCTACCTATTTTTCAATATTGATACATGGGTGTGTTGGCTTTCGAAACATAAGAGGTGATTTTAATTATTTAGGTATGTACTACCTTTTCTATTTAGGTTACATCAAGAATAAAGTATTTTCTACTCATTTTTGCCATGAAATGACATCACTACCCTTAATGAAAAATGGGGTCAATTTAACCAAAGTCAAATATACCCACTGTTGGATTGTATATTAAAAATATAGCTTTTATATAAATAATGTTATATCAATTAATTTATTTGAAATGAGAATCATATGATCAAATAATTGCATCTTATAATTTATTTATATGTACGATGCAATAGTCCACTTATTTTATACTGTAGATAATATGTTGTGCGACAACACGCGGAAGATCATATTATCAGTTTCCTTATAAAGTATAAACAAATGCTCACAACCGAGATAGACGGGGACTCTATCGGGATGGTTGTAATGTAATTTGGTATTAGTTTGTCTTAACTATAGAATCACATTAGTGCAATTATGTGTATTGAGCGAGCACGCTTGAGATCGTTCGACTTATACTGACTATATAGGAGAATTTGATCTTAGTTATTATAGATATTCGTGCTCTTAATCCCTATACAATAATCTCGACACGTAGAGCAGTATGTATTTCTTTGATTCATCAATGGGTGAGATTTACATGTAATTAATTCAACAAACTCGGTGAGTTGGAAAATAGTGCTGTCTCTATGGTGTGCTGTTGATTGTAGAAGGAATCCGTGTCCGACATAGGTTGATGATGTCCCCTTGAGGAGCTCATAAGGATTATCATGCAAACCCTGCAGGTGGATTTATTCCAGTATGATAATGAGGTTGAGTGGTACTACTCTCGGATGAGATATTAATTAATGGAATTGTCAGTAACTTAATTAATTAATGGGCATTGTATATCTTAAACATAGGGAGACTAACGGGCTCATAATAAGAAGGAGCCCATAAGGTAATTATGGGATTAGAACGGTAGTGCAATAATAATATTTTAGTGGTATATATTATTATTATTGGACTTAAGTATAAGCTTTGGGCTAAACTTTGATACTTAAGCCCAATGGAGGCCCAACTCTAATTTCTCCTCCTGGTCCCTGTTGTAGCAAATATATAAATCATCTCAACTATCCAGAAATCCTAATCAATTGATTAATCACGCCTAGCACTATGAGGAGGGTGAGAGAACAGCAGATTGAGAAGATCTCGAAGATCGTCGCCCACACGACGTCGAGATTGGACTTGGGAATACAGCAGAAGACCAGAAGGTTATTTGCTGCTGCTGTCCGTTAATTTGCATGATTTTTCTAAAATTATATAGAACTCATAACTGTTCTTGTAATATACTGATGGAAAGCTACTGAAGAGAGGATCATTTTGGCATATAGATCACTCAAATCGAAGATCATACGAGAGAGTTATGTCCAAAACGGTGAGGCTGCGCAGGCTGCTGACGAGAATCCATCTTCTTCAACATACCCTGGTGAAAGGTGATACGTTTCTATATTTTCTTGTTTCCGCTAGTTTAAAAACGTATGGAACCCTAACAGTTCACGTTAACCAAATGATCAAACGCCAACAATTGGTATTAGAGTTTCGGTTTCGTAGTGAAGCGTGACACGTTAGGCTAGAGTTTATGTGGAATATGTGGTTTAATTATGAATTAGAATCACATGAGGTTTAGGATTTTAGTTATTACGTAATCCATGATATCCCTATGTGAAATCCTTTAAATATTCGTCGATCGTGATGGAATTCACGAAACCTGTTTGTGAAATTATCACGCTTGGGAGAGATGACTGTCGCACGCTACCGAGCAATGGCACGCGTTGCGTGCATGGTTGGAAGGTAACACAGTGGCACATGTTGACACACACAGATCATGTAGCTACAGAGCAGGTGGCGCACGGTTGCAGGCATGCGAAAAGCTTTTGGTTCATGACTTCAAGGTTACCGCCTGGCGAAGGTGGACGGCACACATTGTCTACCGTGTGTAGGCAGGCTTGGCGCACGACGTGTGTAACACTCAGAGATTGCCGTGTGAAGCCACATGTTGGCGGGCGCAATGCGTGCGGGCGCACGATGGCAAGCAACAGGTGCACGTTGATGAGCAAGCTCCGAGCAGGTCTGACAGATGGCTGGGGCGTGTCATGGACAAGATGGTTGTCGAGCGAGGAGGCGTGTTGTCAGGTAAGCCCATACGGAAGAGACAAGGCAGCCGTGCATTGTAGAGCACTGGTGTGCGAGAAGCCATGCACTGGTACTCGTCATGGCATACGGGTGCGTGTTGACTGACGGGCGTGCGTTCTGGATGACAACCAAAGGCTGGCGGGTGCAAACGCATGGAGGGCTGCATGACGGTGCGCACGCGGGCTGGCATGCAAGGATGCGGGAGGATTGACGCACGGTGGTATGCAGATTGCTGGATACTGGCACACGGATCATGCCAATTGATGCGCGAAATGCTTGGCGCGCGGCGATTGAGCCCGCAGAATGCATGGCGCGCGGCGGGCGCAGTGCGCTGAAGGCATGGCGCACGGCGGGCGCAGTGCGCAGAAGGCATGGTGCATGGAGCAAGGCGCGGGTGTAGTTCATGGAAGATATGGCGCACGGCAGGCGTAGTACGCAAAAATTCTGACGTACTGATGTGGTCGTGCGACTGACGTGGGGTGCACAAAACAACACATGATGGAGGAGTCATGGAGATGCTTTTCATCGGGCAACCGGGCATATTTTCTGCATTTTATTTCGTGATATATAACTGTATTAATTGATTTAATTATCTTTTATTATTATATATGTACTAGTATATTTCTCCGTGTATTACACGGGTTATATTTTTTATAATATGATATTTTAAAATGATCTTTACTTTGTTATGTTAATTTCGATGTGCGTTGATGTAATGTTATTTTCTTTTTATTTTTCATGTTTGTATATATTTATCTTTACTTAGTGTAATTCTGATATTTACCCTTAAATGGTATATTATGTAATTGAATTTATATAAATAAAAAGTTAAATATAATCATATTTATATTATCTGTAACATTAATTACTGTAAATTTCTAAAAACCTCATCAAATACAACATTAATTGTGATGTTGCTTGCTTTTCCTTCTTCATCCAAACAAAGTATTTTTAGACCTGCGCTACTCTTAATCCTGGAGAGCGCAACATATAACTAACCATGTGTAAAAATATATTTCGTTAGGAAAACCCCAACACTCGATAATGATTGTCCCTGACTCTTGTTTACTATCTCTACAGATGTTGCTTTTACCTGATTTGTATGAAAGTATAAAAAAATTATAAATTACAACTTAGTTTTGCAAGTTACAATTAATTTTCTTCAAATTTTGTAAGCACGTGAATGTGTAATTGCTGTAATAAGTGTTACCTCAGGATGAAGAAAAGTTCCGTTTTTCCATCAATATTTGTTTTCTCATATGGCGTCCGCTGTCAGTTTTTGAGTGATTCTTCATCATAATTCTGTTAAATTTGAATGTATCTAATCTCACATATTTTAAGTTTCGAAACAAACTTTTTATTATATTATTATATCCTTTGCCAAAACAATGGAGATTGCATACCATAAATATTTTTAATCAATTTTTTTCTTAAAATATATTGTCTACATATAGTATCACCAATAAATTTTAATTATGGTTAAATAAATATTAAATAATACAATATGATATTTTTTACTATGGTATTCATATTAAATTACTTAAAATAAAATATTAGTTATGTTATTAAAATTATAAATAAATAAGAGAATAAAAAAATTAATATTTAAAATAATAATTTATTTAAAATAAAATATTTGCCTGATTTTTTAGGTTTCAAATTATATAAATAATAATAAGTATATTTTAAAATATTTATAGAATTATTTTTATTAAAATACATATGAATAATATGCTAAAATTAAATAAAATTAATATGTTAAAATTAATAAATCAACAATTATTTAAAAACTTGCTTCCAATATCATTTGCCAACATCGAGATGTTGATCATACCTGATTTGTATGAAAGTATAAAAAAAATTGTAAATCACAACTTAGTTTTCCAAGTTACAATTAATTTTCTTCAAATTTTGTAAGTACGTGAATGTATAATTGTTGTAATAAGTGTTACCTCTGGATGAAGAAAAGTTCCATTTTTCCATCAATATTTGTTTTCTCATATGGCGTCCGTAGTCAATTTTTGAGTGATTCTTCATCATTATTCAATGTATCTAATCTCACATATTTTAAATTTCGAAACAAACCTTTTATTATATTATTATATCCTTTGTCAAAATATTGGTGATTACATACCATAAATAATTTTAATCAAATTTTTTCTTAAAATATATTGTCTATATATAGTATCACCAATAAATTTTAATTATGGTTAAATAATTATTAAATAATACAATATGATTTTTTTACTATGGTATTCATATTAAATTACTTAAAATAAAATATAAGTTATTTTATTAAAATTATAAATAAATAAGAGAATATAAAAATTAATATTTAAAATAATAAATTATTTAAAATAAAATATTAATTATAAAATTAATGTGGGATTGCCACATACACAAATTTTATTGTGGTAATCATAATAAATTACTTAAAATAATAGGACATATTATATAGTATTGTTTCAATACAATACTCTTTTTTTTATCAATGTTGTCCCATAACTTTTGTTTTAATTATTAATTTTTACTTGTTGTAATTTTGTCTCAAAATAGTATTTTTTTATCTCTATAAAACTTATAAATAAAATTGATCATTTTTAGGTTAAAATGACAATTTTAGAGAAAAGTTAAAATTATGGGATTATTTGTAGGTAAAATTAAAATTTTTGAGACTATTTTGAATAAATTAATTTTGTATGAGACAATTTAGATTCTAAATTCTTATTCTTGTGGTGGCGCATGTCTACTTGATATGGAAAACAGAGTTAGTAATGGTATTGAAATAAACATTAATCATTGATTCTAGAAAAGTTTGAAGGATGGAATTGATAATAGAATTAAAATAATCATTCATAGTTTCATAAAAATTACAATAATCTAAATCTGCAGTTATAATAAAATTTATGGATAAATTCTAAGTCCCATCCTTTTATTCGTGGCCAGCATTTGAGTTTGATCCAGAGCATTATCTTCATCATCATCAATAGTCTCAAAGTCAACCAATTTACACTTCCCTTTTGGAGTACTCATTTTATTTGAAAAAATTTCATTTATGAAGGATCCTAAAGGCTGTATGTAAACATAAAAATAACAGTATAATATAACAGTTAGAAAATGGATGGAGCAAATCACCATAAATGCATTTTTAATTTTGAACTTCAATATCTTTTCGCTTTTGATCTATTCGTTATAGCCTTGATCATAGTAGGATGTGAAGATACTTTCATCACAGTGTATACATTCCATTAACTACTTATATTTCTTTTAGAGATATGGAATCTAAAGATGAACATCGAACCAATAAAAGTGTCAAGCTTTTTAGAAAATGATCCAACCAAGTCCAGCTAATAAAAAAAATAATAATTACAATAAAACATAGGATAAGTACAGCAGATATGTTGTATTTTGCAAAATAAATTCTAATTTATATCATATCTTTCAGTCATGTGAAAATTTGTAATATGTGAAATTTGATTAATGCAATTCTATTCTTTATAGATGTCAGTATATGAAAATTATAAAATACCTTTTCTAGATTTTCAATGAGTTCGGCTGCTGTTTTTCCAATGATTGGCCTAATTTCTCTATCAAATACTATAAAGGAAGTACTCCCAATTTCATCGGCAACCTTGAGATGAATTTTATATCTGTTGCAATGCAAAATAACTTAATTAAATTTTATTTGTCATTTTCAAAAGAAAATAGTAAATTTTTTAAAAAAATGTTAAACTTTCAAAAAAAAAAATTACTGTGGAACAGGTACTGGTATGTCCTGCTTACATTTCTCACAGTAAGGGACTCCAGATTTATCAATAACTTTTTTGGTACATTTATTACATCCATTATAGTACCATCCATATTGAGTTTGGATCCTTTGAGCATTTGCAACAACAATGCAATAGCTTTCCTAAAAATCCATGAAGAAAATATAAATTAACATAGGTTATACAATAATTGAAATGCATTTTAATCTTTGTAGCAAAAATATTTCAAAACAAAAAAATTATAATGGAATATTTACATCCTTGATGTCTTGAATTTCTGCAAGATTGATCACTTCTACATCTGATGTAAATTCTTCAAAGATGAAGCTTCTACCAATATGATTTATATGAGACTGTCCAGGCAATCTATCATGGCCTATTAAACCCATGCTACATTTCCAAAAGTATAAATATTAAAATTTATAGATATATATATCTTTGTAAAAGAAAAATCACTAAATATAATGTATAGATTGAGTGCGTACTTCTTTCAGAAATCATGAACTTCTTTTATATCTTCATTAATTGTTATCCTGGTTGCATTTCAAGAATTTGATATGTTTTTTTCTATAGCATATTTCAAAGAAGTTTTTGATTTAAATTTTTATATAATAATAATAATTATTATTGTTAAAAACATCTAAGAAATTAGAGGAAAAATAATATATTATTAATGGATAAATATATTAGAATAAACATCTAATGACATCTAAATACATACAGAATTATACATAAATAAAATGAGTTTTAAAAAAATATACCTCTATATTTATTGTTGATTTTGGCATACTTTTAAATTAAATTACTTATATAAACTTAAATAATATTATTACGTATTAATGGTAGGATAACAAAATATTAATTATTTTAATTTAATAAACAACTAAATATTTAAATTAAGATGTATTAATGGTAGGATTACAAAACATTAATTATTTAAATTTAATAAACATTAATTGCGGGATCAACGTGGGAGCGCTACATACACAAAATTTTTCAAGGAGCAACGTGGCGCCGCCATCTCACAATTTAAAAAAAATATTTTTGGCAAGCACTTGTAAATCAAAAATATTTAAAGTATTAAATTAAATTACTTACATAAACTTTTATAAGAAAATTACTTAAAATAATATTAAGAAAATTACTTAATATAATATTATTACATAATACTATAAATTTACCAAAACTTTATAACTAATAAATTGTACTATGTCTTAATTAAAATTTATATGCTAAATATAGAAATAAATAATTTAAAAATCAATGGAAATAAATAATTTAAAATTCACACCAAATTTATGGATTAAATCAAAAATATCTAAAGTATTAAATTAAATTACTTATATAAACTTAAAATAATATTATTATGTATTAATGGTAGGATTACAAAATATTAATTATTTTAAATTTAATAAATAACTAAAATTTTAATTTAAGATGTATTAATGGTAGGATTACAAAATATTAATTATTTTAAATTTAATAAACACTAATTCCGGGATCAACGTGGGAGCGCCACATACACAAAATTTTTCAAGGAGCAACGTGGAGCCGCCACATCACAATTTAAAAAAAAATATTTTTGGCCATCACTTGTAAATTTATAGTATTAATATGCATGTTCTATTTGATTTACCGCATTAAATAGAAGCATGTTAGGTTGCATATTTTATTTGGTATATTATATGCATGTATCGCTGGAGTGTTGGACAAGACATCCCATTTTTGGCAAATAATTCTTAATATATAACTGCCATAATAGATTGTCTATTATTATTATATATGAATATCGAATTAATTCCTAATTATTGTTAGGGAAAATAGATTTTTTCGTCCATTAACTTTGTCCAATTTTGAATTTAGTCCATAATTTTTTCACTTTTTGAAAATTATCCATTATATTTGCAAAATTTTAAAAATCGTCCATTATATTTGAAAATTTTGAAAATGATCCATCATGTTTACCAAGTTCAACAAAATCGTCCGTTTCAACAGGTCATTAGCAGGTTATTCTAAAAGATATATATATATATATATATATGTACTATTTTACAAAAAAATAGCCCCCACTAAGAATTTATATTATACTCCCTCCGTCCGTTCGAAAGAGGGCATTTTGCTTTTGTGCACGTTGATTAAGAAGTATTATTATTTAATATGTAGTGGGTAGTTGTATTAGTGGGAGTGTGGACCCATATTTTAATTGTATTAGTGGGTGTGTGTGGATCCCATCTATGTAAAAAATGAAGTGACCCTCTTTGAAACGGACGATCAAAATAAAAAAGGACCCTCTTTCGAGTGGATGGAGGAAGTATCAATATTTAGTTAAATTTGCTCTACTTTAGTATTGAGATTAATATTATTTGTTTGGTATACGGAAGTAAAAAATAAAAAGTGAGATAAAATTGGTTAAATAAAAATATGATATAAATTAATTGGAGTGAAAATATTCAAATGACCTGCCATAGCAGGTCAAAGGACCAAAATGTTGAATTTTATGAAGTTAATGGACTAATTTCAAAATTTTTATAAAATTAACGGACTAATTTCAAAATTGAAAAAGTTAATGGACTAATTTCAAAATGAGTGAAAGTTAACGGACAAAAAAATCTATTTTCCCTTATTGTTATATATGGTTGCATGTCGATATCGATGATTTTAATAATCTGGATGATATCGATAGTTTCAAAAATTTGATAATTTGGAAAATTTTGAAAATCTAATAATCTGGTCGATATCGATGATTTTAATAATCTGGACGATATCGATGGTCGATATCGATGGATTCGAAAATTTGATAATCTGGATATTTTTGAAAATTTGATAATCTGGAGGTTTTTGCCGACATTCGTGTTTGGTGGCGAATAATCGAATTCGCTGATATATAACTGTTCATAATTTTATTTAATTATCTAATTATTGTTATATATGTTTGCATGATTCTCTGTGAATTACTGCCTTAATTGGCGTAATAGGAGCATGCTAGGATTGCTATTTTATTCTTGAATATTATATGCATGTAAAAACCCTCGATGTTAAATAACTAAGTGGGAGAGGGGATTGGTAAATAATTCTCGTGGCCTCCATTATTGGTTTGTAATGTGATGCAAGAATACTTGCGTGTTGGCTATAGTGCCTTCCTCCCCATCGGATGAGTATATTTGTGGATCACTGGTACAGACTTCATTAAATAATTATTATTTATAATGTGATGCACATGAACTTGCGTGTTGGCTATAGTGCCTTCCTTCCCATCGGATGAGTTTATTTGCGGATCACTGTACAAACTTATAATTGATGACTGTAGGAAGTTATCAGAGCTCGGGTGTACTTCTCCATCTGTAAGCCACATAATCTTTCGCAATGGACTTGGGGTCAAATAATGGTGTACACTTAGGTGCAAATAATAAGTATCCTCCCCATCAGAGTCACTGCTATTATTTGCATGGCTAAAGAGGAACCGACTATTAATTATTTTGTCATGAGGTTAGGTTGACAAATGAAATTAATGGGTAAAATCTTCTCTTGTAAATGTTCGAGTTTGTAAACGTCCACACTATCGTGGCTTGCAGACTCACGGTGCTTGAGATGTCGGTGGATTTTATTTTTATATTATTTTGAGGGAATCAACATAAATGGATAAATTCGAAGATTTGATCGGTGTATTTATTTGTGATTCTCTATAATTTTAAATATTTTTATTTCGCTTATTGTTTACTAAAAGAAATATATTTACTTGTCCAAAATTAGATGATTAGAAAAGAATCTTGGTTTCGAATTTACTGCTTAGGAAAATATATGTGTTCTCATTAAGGATTTTCTGTGATGCCTATTATTTAAAGTCTCTAGTGGAGAGGTGAGGGGTTAATAGAAATATGATGGTCTCATGCGACTCTTCGGATACTTGAGAAAGATAGAAAGGCAAGAGTTCATGGTTAACTTAATGAATGAATTGGAAAAACTTGGAGCAAAAATTGAAAGGGAAACCTAGATCGATTTTATTCTCCATAATTTGCCTGGATGTTTTGAGTAAGTTCTACCTGAAATACGAGAGGTTGTATTCGGTGGAAAACTTCTGACAAAATAAATGGCAAAGGAAATCAATTCTCATCAAATTGTGAACAAGGTTAGTATCTCATTCACTAGATGTTGAAGCATGATTAGTGATGGCATCTACTAACACGTTGTATGTAGATACTGGAATCACTAAAAGCCTGCAACTAAGTGATGATGAGATTATTGTATACATGGGTAATACTACAAGAGTAGTGGCTGTTACAGTGGGAGCAGTTTATTTATCTTATGATATGAATAAACGTTTGTCTTTGAGAAATAGTCTTTACGTACGTTTTTCATAGAAAGAATTTGATTTCAGTTTCTATGCATTTACGAATGGATACTCGATTTCATTTAAATAGCATGGTCATTATAATGAAGGATGGAGCTATAATCTGTTATGGTACGTAGGTAACAATTTGTATACTCTTAAATCATGTTTATCCCACGGATGCGACAAATTGAAATTAATAACGCGTCTTGTAATTATAATAAGAGAAAAACTCTTATGGAAATGGTTAGATAGATGATGAGTTATTTGAGATTATTAAATTTATTTTATGGATATGCCCTAGAAATAGTAATTCGTATGAATGTTTGTCTGTTTGTGGGATATCCTAGAAAAATAAAGGTTGATTTATTTAGTTCAAAAGATCGAAGGGTGATTGTTAACACAAACACTAGATTTTTGGAAAGAGACTATGTAATAAATCATAAACCTATATATAAGTTGTTTTAAAAGATGTGAGAAGGGAAACACAAAGTATTAGTACCAATTGTACAAGAGAAGATACCACAAGGTAAACTGCATCGCGTGTCACATCTGATACACAATTGCGTGTAGTGCCTTGTCATAGTGGGAGGGTTGTTCGACAACCCGTAAGATATATATTTCGGGAGAGTTGTGAGACTTGGTCCCTAGTAAACATGAAATTGATCCACGGATACGACGAAGCACTACAAGATGAAAATGTGATATCTTAGCAAGTTGCAATAATTTCTGAAATAGAATCGATGGATTCTAAATTAAGTCTGGGAGCTTGTGGAACCATTAATTGGTGTAAAAGCCATTGGAAGTGGTCATACAAAATAAAAGAGGATTATACGGTAAGGTTAAAACCTTGGAAGCAAAGCTTGTTGCGAAAAGGTATACTCAGAAAGAAAGTGTTCGATTATGAGAAAACTTGTTCGCCAGTAGCTATGCCTATGTCGATCTGGATTCTTTTATCTGTTGCTAATCATATTGATTATGAGGAATAGTGATAGGGGTTTTCTCAACACACAAATTAATCCTCAAGTATAAGGATATCAATTGTAGTCGCGAAGATGACCAAGTTATAATATCGAACCCAAGGGACGGTTAAATATCAATTTCGTTATCTTCTAGTATATTTTAGACTATGTTTGGTAATTGTAAAGGTTTAATGGATAATAACTTCTAATCGAAATAGCAAAAAGAAATAGTAAGAGTAGAGAAAAGTGAGTTGTGATCAATAATAATAATAGGTAGTTCGTCGGGTCATCCAGTTTCACTAGCAATTCGTATTTTCATGTGATGGTGTCCGACTCTGCCCTGTGATTTGTGGACGCATCACTAGACCATGCAAGTTTACTCTATAGACACAAGTAAATATGCGCTTGACACGTGTGAATAACATCGGAGCAAGAGATATGCTTCACCCCCCTTTCTAGGTACTATCATAATCAATTATCTTCTACGTCTAGAATCTAACCCGATTTGATCTCCCTTTTTAGGTACTATAAAGTTATACTCTTCATCCTATTCATCAACCCGAATTTAATTCAATTCATGAATATTCATATAAGACGATTCTAATAAGACTTCGGAATCCCTTCACTTAGAATTATAACAATAAACCCTGCTCAGTAGTGAACGCACTCAATCAATAATCATGTTATGTATTCAGACTCTAGACAACTATCATTGATGCACAAAACGACTATGAGTATGGATTAAATATGCAATCTTATATAAAACAAACCACAGGTAGTATTGTACGGAGTTTTACACACGAAATACGAATTACATCATGAAACTTTCATAACCCTAGAACTACCAAGGTGGTTCTAGCCCATGATTGATCTAGGAACAATCATGGTTAGATTGATCATTCTTACTTGAACCTTCAGCGAACCTCTGTCACAGCCCTTCGGATGGATCACCACCTCTACTCTTGTTTCTCTTATGATTGATGATCAAAAGCTCTCCTTATTCTCTGTATGAGCCTCCTTTTATACTTGTAATCACGTCTCTAGGGCTTGGAATGGGCTTTCTAAGTGATCTCACGCGTTTCGGCCTCGAAAATCCAGATAAGGTAAGTTCTAGCGCATAGGTTCGACCACGTCAAACAGGTCGAACAACTGGCCACAGGTCGAACCCCAGGTCGAACCCCGCTACTGGAAGAATTCTGCACAGGTTCGACCTTCTGGACAGGTCGAACCACTTAGGCCTTGGTCGAACCACAGGTCGAACTTCATCACTGGACAACTCCCGCTCCCGATTCGACCAACTGGCAAGTTGATAGGCTTTTTCTGCGCACTATAATTTAATCCTCAAGTGTAAGGATATCAATTGTAGCAGCAAGCGCCCAAGTTAAATTATCGATCCCACTGAGACAGCTAATTATTTATTTTACTCTTAATTACTAATTAATCAGAATTGAGTAACCATTTTCCAATGTTTGTAGTGAATTAATTATCTAAATTACTGAAAATATAAATAACTAAATTAATTAAATGGCAATAAAAATAAAAGCAAGTTTCTAATCAAGAGATAACGAACAGTTCTAAGGTATCAGGTATATACCAATTAATTCGGGTTTCTAGACCTCTAATTGTTCATTCATGCAGTTTCAATGAAAATACACCGCATAACCCTGTTTTTCCATCGGATATGATCCGATTCAAAGCTAACAGTATAATCTAGTTTAAATCCTAAGGTGCGTGAATATTACCAAGCCTTATTCCTAGATACTAATCAAAGCAAGCAACAATACCTCCGGATGGTAAGCCCGACTAACAAGATATTTTCTGGAATTACTACAAGGTTCTATTCACTTCCTACTTGATTGTCTAATTGCATTGTTCCACTAAACTAATCAAGTATTTGATTAACCAGTTCATGAAATTAAAGTGCTTATAGCGGAGCTACTCTAATCCCTAACAGATAGACAATACCAATCATGAACGCACACAAGCTAACACAATAATCCAAGCATTATAGCGGATGTCATGAATATATTATGAAGACGTTACGAAGCAGATTAACATGTCTTAGTAAAATAAGTAAAATCAAAAGCTCAACTACATAAAATCCCAATCTTTGGTCTAAATCCCCAAATCAATCAAATCAATCCATCAAACCTTAAAACTGTATAAGAAATTAGCCTATGAGGTTACAAGCAACACTCATGGCTATGCAATTCATACCACAAATCAAGACAAAAGAAAATTAAAGAAAGGAATAGAAAAACCCTAGTGTTGGAGTTGTCTCAGATTCCTTCTCCGTCTCTCTGATTGACTGATCTTCCTCTTGAATAGCCCTTGAATCCCCCTTTGATGTGGATGGATGATGGGATGGATATGGATGATGGTAGATGATGGATGGTAGGGGGTAATCCCCTTGTGGAGGGTGGTGTCTCTTATGAATAATGATGTGAGATATATATAGGTGTGAGAAGGGAATGAGATAAGGAAAGAATTGTGCTCAAAGAAAGGGAATGAGATAAGGAAAGAATTGTGCTCTAAGAAATAGCTAAAATTGGCTAATTTTCGAAAATTTTCGAAAATTCCCGTTGGCAGCTGCGCAGTCTCACCGTTTCGAACATAACTTCCTCATACGGACTCCAAATTGAGTGATTTTTGCGCCAAAACGATCCTCTCTTCCGTGGCTTTCCAAAAATATATCACATGATCAATTTGGACTTCTACACGAATACAGAAAAATTATTCAAGTGGACGTGTCTTTTTCACCATTCCTTCACACTTTCACTCTTCATTCCAACTTTTAACTTTTAATCTTGTTTTACCCTTCAAAACTCAACAAAACACCTTAGTAGCATCTTAATTATGCAAGATATGAAAATCACTCAATTCTACCCAAAATCATGGCCACATTCTATCAAAAACGGTGTAATGTGAGACCTAAATCACGTGAAATTTCACTCTCAACAAACCCCCAAACTTGCCTGTTGCTCGTCCCGAGGCAACATCATAGAAAACCAATAGCGTAATTAAGAGAAAATTTCACGGCTTAACATCCAAGAAAATATAACAATTCAAAAATCATACTTCAAATACTAAGACAACCATCCATTTAAGAACATAAAATTCAAATCACTACTTCGCTTTTTCGGAATGCTCATCCACCATTCTCACGGGTAGTATTTACGCTCATCGCTCAAGTGTGAGATATACACTTCAGGGTAAGGTGTTTACACTCAAAGTCAATTCAAACACACGCGTAACCATAAGCTTGACAATCATCTCAACTCTCGACTAAAGGGATAATTTCAACAATAGGATCACAAAGGTCTTGCATTAGGTTGTAATGTTGGCTCTTTGGTAAAGGTAGGGAGTATATGGATAAGGTGACTCAATCACTAGTAGAGAATCAAAGAAGACTTACAGTTTTTCAACAAACAGCTTTACTTTCTTCTTTCTTCTTCATCGCTCTTCAATGCTTCTTGCAATTTGATTCCTCCTTCACTTTTGAACACCACATCCTTACTTGAAATTTTTTTCCTTCTTCCCTCTTTTCTTTTCTTTTTTTTTTCTTTTTCAAATAAGGGTACCAGTTTCAGGCACTACCCTTTTCATGGGGTACCAGTTTCAGACACTACCCCTTTCATGCAATAATTTAACCACTCTTTTCAACAAATTCTCATCACTTCTAACTTATTCTCCTTTTATGTTTCTTCACAAGACACCAAATTGACTCCTTCAACTCTCTACTAGGTAGGTTTTTTTTTAAGGCTAACAAGGGATCAATTGGCTTATCACATAGGCTTCCAACAAATATGGCTTTTCAGGCTCAATAGGGTTAACTACGGATAATTTCAATAGGTAGGATAATAATTTGGTTAGTGACTAATAAATAACAAAGATGGCCTAAGATCATTTCCTATTATTTAATTAAGCACGTAGCTTCAAGCAAGATATAAAGCCAAGTTCTAGAATACGTGTGTATGAACGACCCTCACAAGAATAAACTAAATCATGCAACTAGTCATGATTTCAAAAGGCTCAAAATCTCACATGCTATAGGAATGAACGAGCAATCCTAATAAAGTTACATAGCTAATCTTTCATGCACATAATCAAATTTCAAGTATCTCAATATCCAAGCACAATCTCAAACTGCTTCTCAAACACAATCACACATATAATCAAGTGCTAAGAAAAATAAGAAAATCATCCTAGAGAACCATAAATCGACTACACCGACACTAGGATTAACACAAAACAAACAATAAACACCACAAAACACGAAACCTGAAAAATCGCAAAAAAATCGAACCCTCAATATTCTCAAATAAATCAAAAATATTAAGAATCCGCAAAAAATCGACTCTCCAAGCAACAACACAATGTAAAAATTCTATTTCGACACTGCAAGACAAGGTATGTACGTTACCCCCCCCAAACTTAGATTAAACGAAGTGAGAAACTAAGTTTGCAAAGAAGTATATACCGCAGTCAAACAACACCTAATAAAACTCCTACACCAACACAGACATATAAAAGCAATAAAACGGAAGGGACAGCCCCCAACAAGCGCTCATGTTTAACGTCGGAGAGTCACGACGGGATACCTCAAGCTCATCGGAATGGCCATGGATATCTTTCATCCTTTCCATCGTATTCTAATCGCTGTGCTTCTTCATCAATCAAATACTTATGGCAAGGGATGGCCTCGTTGGCATTCTTAAAATTTATCTTGACCTTGCCAACCATGTTAAGATCAAATTTCATCAACCTCTTCATTCTACTCCACCACTTATTCCTTCTTCCGATGAAAATTCCCAACTTCTCTTCTAGTTCCTTTCTATCCCTAAGAATATGAGAGGAATCATAAGGTGAAACAAAGTCAACAGAAATAATATCATTAAATTCAATGCAACTTAAAGAGTTTAAAGGTTTAGAAATGCTCATTTCATTCTTCAAGTCCTCTTCGGTTGCTTCATGACTTTGCTCTTCTTCTTTCTTTTCTTCCTCAACAATTGACTCCAATTGATAGCTCAATTCAAGTGGAACCACTTGACTTAATCGAGTGGACTCCTCTTCGAGTTCTACTTCCTCAAACGACAGCATAGGACCTTCAAATTGCATTCCAGGGCACAATGGAACAACAATATCTTCCTCAAACTCCTCTTCATCCATTATTTCCACTTGTTGATCTTGAGAATTTAAACTTGAAGTGATGTTCGCAAGAAGATTGTTTATGTCTCTCGTTCTTTGATCAAACTCCTGCGATGCAACTTCCCTCTCCTGCGATTGAACTTTCATCTTTCTTTCTAGAGCTTCCAATATTCCCATGTTTTCTTCATGCTTCTTGATGGAAGTATCAAACGCGTCTTGTAATTCTTGGGAAACTCCGATCGATCCAGAATAAGTATTCTCTTGATAAGGTTGATATAAATTTTTATTGTAAGCACAAGACCATTCATCTTCATATCTGACTTGACTGTAGTACTTAGAATGACTTTGATTCACTAAAGAATCATAACCATAATTCCTCTCATCCATGTAATATGGAGTAGGAACCATATTATTCTGATTTTCATAGCGTTTCAATATTTTGTCTATGCATGGAGAATGATCCATAACATTCTGATTTCCATATCTTTTCAATATTTCGTCCATCTCAGTATCTCAAAGATAATTTATAGTCAGAATATATCCAAATAAGAAAAATAAAAAAAAGCAATAAAAAGTCCTAATTAAACTAGCAATAAAAGAAAAATAAATAATTAAGCCGTCCCCGGCAATGGCGCCAAAAACTTGATAGGCTTTTTCTGCGCACTATAATTTAATCCTCAAGTGTAAGGATATCAATTGTAGCAGCAAGCGCCCAAGTTAAATTATCGATCCCACTGAGACAACTAATTATTTATTTTACTCTTAATTACTAATTAATCAGAATTGAGTAACCAATTTCCAATGTTTGTAGTGAATTAATTATCTAAATTACTGAAAATATAAATAACTAAATTAATTAAAAGGCAATAAAAATAAAAGCAAGTTTCTAATCAAGAGATAACGAACAGTTCTAAGGTATCAGGTATAGACCAATTAATTCGGGTTTCTAGACCTCTAATTGTTCATTCATGCAGTTTCAATGAAAATACACCGCATAACACTGTTTTCCCATCGGATATGATCCGATTCAAAGCTAACAGTATAATCTAGTTTAAATCCTAAGGTGCGTGAATATTACCAAGCCTTATTCCTAGATACTAATCAAAGCAAGCAACAATACCTCCGGATGGTAAGCCCGACTAACAAGATATTTTCTGGAATTACTACAAGGTTCTATTCACTTCCTACTTGATTGTCTAATTGCATTGTTCCACTAAACTAATCAAGTATTTGATTAACCAGTTCATGAAATTAAAGTGCTTATAGCGGAGCTACTCTAATCCCTAACAGATAGACAATATCAATCATGAACGCACACAAGCTAACACAATAATCCAAGCATTATAGCGGATGTCATGAATATATTATGAAGACGTTACGAAGCAGATTAACATGTCTTAGTAAAATAAGTAAAATCAAAAGCTCAACTACATAAAATCCCAATCTTTGGTCTAAATCCCCAAATCAATCAAATCAATCCATCAAACCTTAAAACTGTATAAGAAATTAGCCTATGAGGTTACAAGCAACACTCATGGCTATGCAATTCATACCACAAATCAAGACAAAAGAAAATTAAAGAAAGGAATAGAAAAACCCTAGTGTTGGAGTTGTCTCAGATTCCTTCTCCGTCTCTCTGATTGACTGATCTTCCTCTTGAATAGCCCTTGAATCCCCCTTTGATGTGGATGGATGATGGGATGGATATGGATGATGGTAGATGATGGATGGTAGGGGGTAATCCCCTTGTGGAGGGTGGTGTCTCTTATGAATAATGATGTGAGATATATATAGGTGTGAGAAGGGAATGAGATAAGGAAAGAATTGTGCTCAAAGAAAGGGAATGAGATAAGGAAAGAATTGTGCTCTAAGAAATAGCTAAAATTGGCTAATTTTCGGAAATTTTCGAAAATTCCCATTGGCAGCTGCGCAGTCTCACCGTTTCGAACATAACTTCCTCATACGGACTCCAATTTGAGTGATTTTTGCGCCAAAACGATCCTCTCTTCCGTGGCTTTCTAAAAATATATCACATGATCAATTTGGACTTCTACACGAATACAGAAAAATTATTTAAGTGGACGTGTCTTTTTCACCATTCCTTCACACTTTCACTCTTCATTCCAACTTTTAACTTTTGATCTTGTTTTACCCTTCAAAACTAAAAAAAAACACCTTAGTAGCATCTTAATTATGCAAGATATGAAAATCACTCAATTCTACCTAAAATCATGGCCACATTCTATCAAAAACGGTGTAATGTGAGACCTAAATCACGTGAAATTTCACTCTCAACACAAGTCGAACTCAAACGCCGTGGTCGAATCCTCTTTCCTGAGAACTGGTTCGACCATGGTTCGACCTGATGGACAGGTCGAACCACTCGAGTCGTGGTCGAATCCTCTTCTATAAGTTCAACAATATTGGTTCGACCTGCTGGAGAGGTCGAACCCTCCTCCAACCAGGTCGAACCCACCTAATTCTTGGGCGGTTCGAATGGCTTCGACTCTGTCTCTTCGATTCTTAGCTCTTTCACTCCGTTTTTGCTAAGAAAACACTCAAATAGCTCCACTAACACCTGATTCATGCTAATTCACAATATATATAGATTTTCCACCTATTTCCACATCAAAACTCTCCAAAACTAGCACAAAACATAGCGCCAAACTTGTGAATTTACACACTCATCAAACCCCCAAACTTGCATGTTGCTCGTCCCGAGGCAACCAATTTAAACGATAGGAGTCGTGTATAATTCAACAAGATCTAGTACAACACATATTACACATGCCACTTCATTGAATCAAACAAGAATTACTTGCATTATATATTTCACTCATGTAAAATCAATCCAATCACACACCATTCGGAGTACTAAGTAATCTCGCTGACAAGATAAGTCTTTACTCTCTTTCGCTCGTGCGTGAGGCACTATAGGCTAGTATAAACACTCATATCAATTCATATTCACGCGTAACCATAAGCTTGGCAAAGGTCTCAAAAATCAACTTACATTAGATTAATACTAGGATCACAAAGGACTTGTTTCAAGGTTGTAATGTTGGCTCTTTGGAAAGGGTAGGAAAATTTGGTCATAGTGACTTAAGACACTAGTAGAGAGTTACCTTGGAGGTTCTTGATTTCTCATTCGGCTTCATATTCTCCTCCAATTCTTCTCTTGCACTTGCAATTTTCAATTTCCTTCTCTTCCTTGCATCAACATCATTCTTCTTTTGATCGCTCGGTACCAGTTGCAGGCACTACCCTTCTCGAACATCGTTCGGCTGCTTCTTAAAAACTTCAAGCCCCAGGTATAAGCAATTCGGGGTACCAATTTCAGGCACTACCCCTAACAAGATTTAACCATGCACTTTTCTTACTAAACCTCACTCCATCTTCCTTTTTTTCTTCCACACTTATTCACCTTATTCTCTCTACCAACGAATAGGGTATTTTCAAAGCTCAAATAAGGTAATTAAGGCTCTTATATTTGGCTTGCCAAAGAAAAAGCTTTTAAAAGGCTCAAACAGGGCTACCAAAGATTTATAAAATCATTAGGAAAGGTAAAATTTGGCTAAGTGACTCAATTAATCAAAAATGGCCTAAGATCACATCCTAATATTTCATCAATTGTAAGTTTCACACAAGACTCCAAGCCAAGTTCTAGAATACGTTCATACGAATGATTCTCTCAAAAATAAACTATCATGATTAATCATGATAAAGGCTCAAATCCTCACATAGGTAATCAATTCCTAATACTCCTCATAGCACATAATCAAAATCAATTCCTCATGAATTCCATATACTTAACAAATTATTCATGCTCTTTCCAATGAAAATAAACACGTAAACACATGAATGCATAGAATCAATAACCCATAGACATAACAATGATACAAGATCAACTATATCAAGTACATGCCACTCACACATGAATCACACCCCAATCTGTAAAAATAAAAAGAAGAATGGGAGATAAGATGAATCGGAGAAGCCAAAAGAAAACCTGAAACTACTCCCTAGGAGCATCATCATCCTCATCATTATCGTCATCCTCATCCATCCTATTTTCCACAGCTCGGCACAGACTGGTAATGTGCATATCCATCATATCCACTCGTCTACTCACTCTACCAACACGCTCATCCAAGGCAGAGTGCCTTTCGTTCAGCGTGGTGTAGTTGGCGTTAGCGAGCGCGAGCTGCCTGTTCGTCTCCTGCTGTGCAGCTACCACCGCGATCAGCTGCTCATGAATCAAGCGAAGCTACTCCCGAGTACCTGGAACTGCTCGCCGCTGCTGCGGTACCGGAGCATTCTGAGGCGCATCATGCTGCTCTCCTTCCGGAATCTCCATCTCCGGCTGCTCATCTACCTGATCCTCCTCTTCAGGCTGCTGTGGCTGAGGTGGACGGAACTCTCCTTGATCAACGATCTGCTGTAACTCAGCCATCCTCCCCTCAGCACACATCTGCGCTACCGCTCTCCAATCACCACCCGACTTCACTGCCACGGATAAGGCGGTATGTCCAAGAGAATTCATTAACTTATTCCTTGCTTCCCGAATAGTTGTCAAGTTGCTCACGTTGAAGGGGAACATAAATTCGAAAGGCTTGAGACCCCTCATGAAAAACCAATCTCCATTTCTAAAATGGGAAAATCCTCCCTTCACGCACGTGCTCATCATCAAATCGGGTTCTCCTTCTACTGGTGTAATGCCGGTGAGATCAAGTTGTAATGCTCAGCCACGATCGTCAATAACCCTCCAATATTCACCTTTTGAAATCCAATGGTCTTGAATCGATTCAGCTACGCAATAAAATAAGCTCCAACATTGAACTTCACCCCGTTTAGCATACACCACAGGGCGTAAAGCTCTCCTCTAGACACAACTCTCCCCTCCGAGTGGACGAATAACGTGTTGCTCAGGACGCGGTCCATGTACCTCAAGACTGGGTTCTTTATTGCGGAAGCACGAGCCTGTCTGGTCTTATAATCACTAATCTCCCCGGTGAACTCCCTCCAAAACCGTTTTGCACTGAATGCAGCATTTTCTAAACGAGAGATCTCTAAAGGCGTCTCAAACAGCTCATTGAAATCCTCAGACGTCCATCTCCTACTCACTCCGCCAAGCTGAAACGTACACTGATATGGGTACCCAAGCGGGTCCTTCTCCATCTCAAATGAGCAAACTACTTCCGCTGTAATATGGAAGTACGTCGGCCTCTTCAACTCCATGAATCTTCGGATCCCTACTTGATCAAACATCCAAAATATATCATCCCATATTCTCATTATCCTCATCGCTTCATCATCTTGGTATCGAGTGCGAGCTATCTTGTCTGAAACTTCTTCCCACTTCTCTTTAATCTCATCCCAATCTTGCATTTGAATCTTGAAGTTATCGAGTAAACGATCTTGTAGCCTCAGTTTTCTTGTCACTTTGTCCAAATTCGAAGGCCTGTCATGCCTCTTCTTCGATCTTTCCTCCTCTGCCTTTCTTTTTCCTTTACTTGATCCTTGTCCCTTTCCTGAAAACAAATACTTCAATCCAACCAACAAGACAAGAAAGCAAGTATTTTACTAGCACATCACATACTCTACTCAAGACTTCAAGCATCAATGCATATTCACACAAACTATCATCTCAACACCACTTGCTTATTCAACATTCTCAAAACATCTTCAATCACACCTTCTTTAATCATCAAAACATAACCAACAAGCATGCATTAAGCAATTCAAGCAATTCAATCAAAAATTCAACATGTTTCTCTCAATGAACTACTTCAATTTCATCGATTTCAAACCAAATCAACATGCTCATTTTATGATATGTTCTATATCCTTGATCAATCCACATAAAAATTTAAGTTCTATCAATAATCAAACAACCAAAAACCAAGAAACAAGAATTCATATGAACAAGTCACAATATCAACATTCACCATGAAATTCAACCATACTCAACATCAATCCTCTTATTCACATCGAATTTCTTACCTAAACCTTCAATCCTAGAGTAATTGAGTTGGAAAAACATACCTTTTGACTTGCCCATGGTGAACAACCGATCGAGAACACACAACAACCAAAAATCGCGATTTCAACCCTAACTCGCGACGAAATCTGCCCAAATCCGCGACCGAATCAAAAATTCAAAGTGTAGTGTTGTGTAATCGGTGTGAAATCAAGTTTAATTGAAGAATTTGTGCAAGGGTGTAGAGGTTCGAAGAGGGTTCGAGGTTTGATGTTTCGAAAAAATGATCGAACCCCTCTGAAAAATCGAACTTAAATCGCGTACCTGGCTTGGTTCGACCTCAGGTTCGACCTCCTGAACAGGTCGAACCATGGATGACGAGGTCGAACCTCTCTTCTGGACAAATGATCTTTTCGGTTCGACCTGGGTTCGACTTGCTGATCAGGTTGAACCATCCTTGAATTGGTCGAACCCCTCTTCTGGAAAACAGAGTGCTTTGAACTGACTGGTTCGACTTTAGGTTCGACCTTCTGAACAGGTCGAACAACTATGGCTTAGGTCGAACCACCTCACTGGACAACTTTCGACGCCGGTTCGACCTCCTCTACTTTTGTTCGACCTCTGGCACTGGTCGAGCCACTCATAGTGTTAGTCGAACCATCCTCCTGATTTTCAAAACTGAGTGTTCTTCATTCACTACACACTTCAAGCTTCAACACAACTCATTAGATACAATCTAGAGCACAACTTCAAAAATTGTTCCACAAAACATCATTCATGAGTAACTCCGTAAAAGAAAACACAACCAAAAACCACTGAACATTAGGCAAGTTGTAAAAAATCGTCACATCAAAATCAATTAAAATTTCAATATGGCCGCAAAAACCAACTCCCCTAACAAACAATACAAAGAAAAGATTATACTCTTAATGCTTCAATGAGGTAATAACATCACATTATACTCTTAATGCTTCAATGAGATAATAACATCACACCCCCCAAACTTAGTAAAAACGTAAGTCGAAACTAAGTTTGAAAAGAGATGTAATTGCCGATTAGTAAGCATCTTAAATATAAAAATTTCTTACTCACACAAAAGAAATAAAGCAATAAAACGGAAGAGTAAGCTCTCAACAAGCGCTCATGTTTAACGTCGGAGAGTCACGACGGTACCAAATCAGATCAAGGTATCATCAAAAATGACACATGCATCATCCGGCGACCTATAATGCTTCAACCGATGCCCATTCGCCGTAATAACGTCTCCATCTTTGTCAATAAGCTCAAAACTCCCCCTCCTAAGGCTCGATGAATCATGAACGGCCCCGTCCACTTAGACTTCAACTTGCCTGCAAAAAGCTTCAAACGAGAGTTAAAAAGTAGTACCTCATCTCCTTGCTTGAACTCCTTGTATGAGATCTTAGAATCATGCCACCTTTTTATTCTTTCCTTATAAATCTCTGAATTCTTGTAAGCACGACTCCTAAACTCATCCAATTGATTCATGTGAGTTATCCTCAACTCCTTCACATCCTTAAGGGTCAAGTTCAAGCGTCGCAAAGCCCAAAACGCTTTGTGTTGAATCTCTACAGGTAAGTGGCACGGCTTCCCATAGACAATTTGATACGGTGACATATCTAACACCGTCTTGTAAGCGGTCCGGAACCCCCATAACACATCATCAAGCTTCATAGCCCAATCCTTTCTATTAGTTCCTATCACTTTCTCCAGAATCTGTTTGATTTGACGGTTGGAGACCTCTGCTTGCCATTCGCTTGCGGATGATAGGGTGTAGTAACCCTATGCTTAACACCATAATCCTTAAGCACCTTCTCAAGAAATTTATTGACGAAGTGGGAACCTCCATCACTAACTAGTGCTCTAGGAACTCCATAACGGGCAAAAATATGTTTCTTCAGGAAAGATAAAACAATTTTCGAGTCATTTACACGAGAAGGAATTGCTTCCACCCACTTTGAAACATAATCCACCGCAAGAAGAATATAGAGAAACCCATTCGACGGGGGAAAAGGCCCCATAAAATCGATCCCCCATACATCAAATATCTCCACAACTATGCTAGGCTGGATTGGCATCTCATCTCTCCTACCTATATTTCCCATGCGCTGACATCTATCGCAAGACGCCACATAGCTCTGACTATCTCTAAACAATGTAGGCCAATAAAGAGCGGATTGAAGTACCTTAGCTGCAGTCTTTTGGGCTCCGAAATGCCCCCCATTTGGTTGTGCATGGCAGAACTCAAGCACACTCTCCATTTCCATCTCGGGTACACATCTTCGGACAATAGAATATGTACAAATCTTGTGAACAAACGGATCATACCATATAAATGTCTCAACTTCCCTACGAAATTTCGCAAGTTGATATCAGTTGAGATCCCTTGGAATTTCTCCAATGACAATGTAATTAACATAATCCGCGTACCATGGATCCATACCTTGCGCTGCGACCACACATGCTCACTCAGTCCCTTCAACAGCCACAGCCATGATCTTCTCATCAGGGAACATCTCTTCAATATACTCAAAAGAATTATCACAATGCTCCCTAGTCTCCAACCTTGACAAGTGATCTGCCAACACATTTTCTGTTCCTTTCTTATCCCGAATCTCCATGTCAAACTCCTGAAGTAGTAGAATCCACCTTATAATCCTAGGCTTCGTCTCCTTCTTCTCCATCAAATACCGAATCGCTGAATGATCCGTATACACAATCGTCTTCATGCCAACCAAATACTGACGAAACTTATCGAATGCATACACAACAGCCAAAAACTCCTTTTCAGTCACCGTGTAATTCTTCTGTGCTGCATCAAAAGTCTTACTCGCGTAGTAAATGGCGCAGAACTTCTTCTCCCTTAGCTGCCCGAGCACCACACCCAGTGCTACATCACATGCATCACACATAAGTACAAACGGTTGAGTCCAGTCCGGTGTGATCAAGATAGGGGCAGTAATAAGCGCCTCCTTCAAAACTTGAAAAGCTGTTAGACACTCATCATTAAACACAAAAGGAATATCCTTTTCAAGTAAATGAGAAAAGGGCTTAGAGTATTTTGAGAAGTCTTTTATGAATCTCCTGTAAAAACCGGCGTGTCCAAGGAAGGACCGCACTCCTCTTTCATTGGTCGATGGTGGAAGCTTCTCAATTGCCACCACTTTAGCACGATCTACTTGTAATCCCTTGGCGGAAACATGATGCCCAAGAACAATCCCATCCTTCACCATGAAGTGACACTTCTCCCAATTCAAGATAAGATTAGTTTCTTGACACCTCTTCAAAACAATAGCAAGGTTAGACAAACAAATATCTAAAGAAGAACCAAAAACTGAAAAATTATCCATGAATACTTCCATGATCTTCTCTATCAAACCATCAAAAATCGCCATCATGCTCTCTGAAAAGTAGCAGGCGTATTACACAATCCAAACGGCATCTTCCTAAAAGCAAAGGTCCCGTAGGGGCAAGTAAAAGTGGTATTTTCTTGATCTTCGGGAGCAATCATGATTTGATTGTACCCCGAGTATCCATCCAAGAAACAATAAAACTCATACCCTGCAAGACGATCCAACATTTGATCCAAAAAAGGAAGAGAAAAATGGTCCTTACACGTGTTCTCATTTAATTTCCTGTAATCCACACATGTACGCCAACCCGTAGGAATCCTCGTGGCTATAGCTTCTCCATCCTCAGCTTTCACTACAGTCATGCCCTCCTTTTTAGCAACTACATGCAATGGACTCACATGGGGACTATCACTAATAGGATATATAATTCCAGCATCCAACCACGTAAGGATTTGCTTCCTTATCACCTCTTGAATTGCGGGATTCACCCTACGCTGATTTTGAACACTCGCCTTGGCTTCATCCAACAACCTAATCCGATGCATACAATACGAAGAACTAATACCTTTCAAATCATCAAGTGACCATCCTATTGCAGACTTGTACTTCCTTAAGACATCTAATAACTCCTCAAGTTGATCCTCATTAAGGGAAGAAGATACAATTACCGGATATTATGCATTATCACCAAGAAAAGCGTACTTCAAGTGTTCCAGCAATGGTTTCAACTCCTCTTTTCTTTCGTCCACTGGAGTGCTTTCGTTATCCAAAGGCAAGTACTTCCTGGTCCAATTGACTTCTTCCACCTTATTTCTTTCCAATGCAAACCTGTCATCACCCAAAACAAGTAAGTTTTCAAGAAATTCAATACATACCTCATTAGAAAGTCCGTCAAGCTCCGTAGTGGGATAAGTAAGAGACTCCATCAAACATATCTCAAGAGGATCCTTTGACAAGATCAGAGACATATCCTCCTTCACAATCTCCTCCACCACGTCAATACTATAACACTGGGACTCCATTGGCAACTTCATTGCTTTGTCCAAGTTGAAAAGTACTTCTTCTTTGTCTATTCGCAACTTCAGTTCTCCCTTCCGAACATCTATCATAGCTCCAGCCGTAGCAAGGAATGGCCTCCCCAAGATTAAAGGAACATTATCCTTGTCATCATCCATTTCTAGTACAAGGAAATCCACAGGAAAGACTAGCTTCTCCACCTTTACAAGAACATCGTCAACAATACCTTTCGGAAACGTCATTGATCTATCTGCGAATTGGAGAGCAACAGTTATCGGAGTCAACTCCTCCAAACCAAGCTTCTGAAAGATGGACAACAACATCAAATTGATGCTTGCCCCTAGATCGCACAAAGCTCACCGCGCTGGCCCCTTCCCGATCTCACATAGAATAGTAAAGCTCCCCGGATCTTTCATCTTTGGTGGCAACTTCTTTTGAATAATTGAGCTACAATTCTCAGATAAGTTTACAGTTTCAACTCCGGTTAAGCTTTGCTTCTTCATCAATATGTCTTTAAGGAATCGAGAATAATATGGCATCTCCATGATTGCCTCTGAAAAAGGGATGTTCAAGCTTATCTTGTTCATTATCTCTGAAAACTTCTTGAACTTCTCTTCTAACCCCTTCTTCACTAGCTTGTAGGGAAACGGTGGAGGCATCTTTGTTTTGGGAATCTCCCATTCATCACGATCAACCTTCTCCGCTTTCTCCTTTTCGGCTCTTAATCGCTTAGCTCTTTCCCATTTTTTCTCAGCTATTATGTCTGTACTTTGCTTATTCCGTACCACTGGAGTTGCATCAACATCAAAAGGAACATCAGGTGCATCAATCAAAACATCTTGGCGAGGTTCGACTAGGGTTCGACCAGTTTGAGAGGTCGAACCAGGATTGTATTGGTCGAACCTCTCTCCTGGAAGACTGATCTCATTCTACTCCGGAGGTTCGACTTGGGTTCGACCAGCATTGGAGGTCGAACAATTTCGATCGTGGTCGAACCGCTTCACTGTATAATCTCTATCCTCCGGTTCGACCTGGGTTCGACCTGAAGAGTTGGTCGAACAATTTCGATCGTGGTCGAACCGTTCCTGCATCAAAACAGAGTGCTCTGGCCGATGAGGTTCGACCATGGTTCGACCTGTATGCCAGGTCGAACCCTCTGAGTGTTGGTCGAACTGAGGCTGTGACAAAATAGAGTGCTTTTGTTGATGAGGTTCGACCATGGTTCGACCTGTATGCCAGGTCGAATCCTCTGAATTTTGGTCGAACCGAGGCTTAGAAAATTCCAACTTTGATTCCGGCCTCATCGGTCCCTCGTACTGAATTCCCGACCTCAGTGTGATGGCATTACACGACTTCGGATTCTCTATACTCTGAGACGAAAACTTTCCTTTTCCTACAGTTTGAGTCAATGTGTTCACATTCTCTACAATTGTACCCATCAACAACGTGAGATCTTTCACTTGAGTGGACAAATCTTTGTGGTGATCATCAATCTTTTTCTCAAGTTTTGCCTCAAGGCGGTTCACTCTTTCATCATTCTTTACCATGTACCGGTTCACAGTATCCTCAAAACCAGGCTTCCCTTCTTCCACCTTTTCTCCCGGATCAACACCCATCGGAAGTTGCACTGCATTGTTCGTATTGCTCCATGAAAATTCAGGCCTCCTTGGTTGCTGTTGATAACTACCAGAGGGACCACGATTATTAAAGTTCCCTCGATAGTTCCCTTGGTAATTCCGGTTTCCTTAATTTGGGTACCTCGTTCCTTGAATACTTTGACCCATGGCATAATTTGCTTCCTCCAATTCTTCTTGGATGGTTCCATTATTAATCATCTCTTGCTGCATGATTGGCACTCATTGAGATATCTCGCTGATCTGCTTCTGTTGAGACTCAAGTAACTTGTTGATATTGGACAAGCTCGAAACGATCTCATCCTCTCTCTTTGTTTTCACCATTGCTTGTTCAACCTGAGCTACCTTTCCAAGAACATACGTACCTCTTACTCTATCAGTAGGCCAATCCCTCGAATTCATCGATATGTCTTCAAACAATCTCTCGGCCTCAACGGATGACTTTGTAAGCAATGCTCCATTAGAAGAAGCATCAAGTAGCACTCTTGATTCACAGTCCAATTCATTATAGAATATACTGATATATTGGGCTTTAGATAACCCATGTTGAGGACACTTCCTGAGCATGTCCTTGAATCTATCCCACGCTTCATGAAATTTCTCACCTCCACTGATAGCAAATTGGTTAATATCTTGCTTCATCTTAAACACCTTCGAAGGTGGCATATACCTTTCCAAGAACCTTAACTTCAATTGCTCCAATGTGGTGCACTCAGCTGCGTTAATAGTATCGTACCAATCCCTCGCCTTTTCAGTAAGCGAGAATTTGAACAAAAGGATATTCCTAGCATCTTCATGTTCTCCTACGTCCTTTTGAGTACTTGCATAGCCCAAGAATTTGTTTAGATGCTGCTGCGGATCCTCGAAAGACCCTCCTGAAAAGGAGTTTATTTCTATCATGCTAATAAGAGTGGGATGAAGATCGAATGCTGTGTTAGTTCCCCTTGCTCCTAAAAGCTCATAATTTCCAGCCCCATTATTTCTGAAAACCTCTCGGATGGCTAGATTATCCGGATCGCTGCCATGTTGACTGTTTCTACTTGCAAATTAACTTCAGTTGTAGCCTCAATCGTTTGCGAAAACTGATCGTCAACCTCAACTCCAAAATTCAGAGCTTCAGTTGGGTCAATTGTCTTTGCCTTGCTCTTTTTTTTTCTTCTTCTTTCTTGATGATGCTCCAATCTTAGGATTATACGGTTCAAGACTACCTTTCTTTGATCTTGTGAGCATACACCTAAAACGAATAAGAAAGAAAACAATAAAATAAGGTAAATAGTCCTAATAAACTAGAAATAATACAAAAAAGATATTTTACGCTGTCCCCGGCAACGGCGCCAAGAACTTGATAGGGGTTTTCTCAACACACAAATTAATCCTCAAGTATAAGGATATCAATTGTAGTCGCGAAGATGACCAAGTTACAATGAAGGATGGAGCCAAGAACTTTACGTACGTTTTTCATAGAAAGAATTTGATTTCAGTTTCTATACATTTACGAATAGATACTCGATTTAATTTAAATGGCATGGTCATTATAATGAAGGATGGAGCTATAATCTGTTATGGTACGTAGGTAACAATTTGTATACTCTTAAATCATGTTTATCCCATGGATGCGACAAATTGAAATTAATAACGCGTCTTGTAATTATAATAAGAGAAAAACTCTTATGGAAATGGTTAGATAGATGATGAGTTATTTGAGATTATTAAATTTATTTTATGGATATGCCCTAGAAATAGTAATTCGTATGAATGTTTGTCTGTTTGTGGGATATCCTAGAAAAATGAAGGTTGATTTATTTAGTTCAAAAGATCGAAGGGTGATTGTTAACACAAACACTAGATTTTTGGAAAGAGACTATGTAAAAAATCACAAACCTATATATAAGTTGTTTTAAAAGATGTGAGAAGGGAAACACAAAGTATTAGTACCAATTGTACAAGAGAAGATACCACAAGGTAAACTGCATCGCGTGTCACATCTGATACACAATTGCGTGTAGTGCCTTGTCATAGTGGGAGGGTTGTTCGACAACCCGTAAGATATATATTTCGGGAGAGTTGTGAGACTTGGTCCCTAGTAAACATGAAATTGATCCACGGATACGACGAAGCACTACAAGATGAAAATGCGATATCTTAGCAAGTTGCAATAATTTCTGAAATAGAATCGATGGATTCTAAATTAAGTCTGGGAGCTAGTGGAACCATTAATTGGTGTAAAAGCCATTGGAAGTGGTCATACAAAATAAAAGAGGATTATACGGTAAGGTGAAAACCTTGGAAGCAAAGCTTGTTGCGAAAAGGTATACTCAGAAAGAAAGGGTTCGATTATGAGAAAACTTGTTCACCAGTAGCTATGCCTATGTCGATCTGGATTCTTTTATCTGTTGCTAATCATATTGATTATGAGGAATAGTGATAGGGATTTTCTCAACACACAAATTAATCCTCAAGTATAAGGATATCAATTGTAGTCGCGAAGATGACCAAGTTACAATATCGAACACAAGGGACGATTAAATATCAATTTCGTTATCTTCTAGTATATTTTAGACTATGTTTGGTAATTTTAAAGGTTTAATGGATAATAACTTCTAATCGAAATAGCAAAAAGAAATAGTAAGAGTAGAGAAAAGTGAGTTGTGATCAATAAGAATAATAGGTAGTTCGTCGGGTCATCCAGTTTCACTAGCAATTCGTATTTTCATGTGATGGTGTCCGACTCTGCCCTGTGATTTGTGGACACATCACTAGACCATGCAAGTTTACTCTATAGACACAAGTAAATATGCGCTTGACACGTGTGAATAACATCGGAGCAAGAGATATGCTTCACCCCTCTTTCTAGGTACTATCATAATCAATTATCTTCTACGTCTAGAATCTAACCCGATTTGATCTTCCTTTTTAGGTACTATAAAGTTATACTCTTCATCCTATTCATCAACCCGAATTTAATTCAATTCATGAATATTCATATAAGACGGTTCTAATAAGACTTCGGAATCCCTTCACTTAGAATTATAACAATAAACCCTGCTCAATAGTGAACGCACTCAATCAATAACCATGTTATGTATTCAGACTCTACACAACGATCATTGATGCACAAAACGACTATGAGTATGGATTAAATATGCAATCTTATATAAAACAAACCACAGGTAGTGTTGTACGGAGTTTTACACACGAAATACGAATTACATCATGAAACTTTCATAACCCTAGAACTACCAAGGTGGTTCTAGCCCATGATTGATCTAGGAACAATCATGGTTAGATTGATCATTCTTACTTGAACCTTCAGCGAACCTCTGTCACAGCCCTCCGGATGGATCACCACCTCTACTCTTGTCTCTCTTATGATTGATGATCAAAAGCTCTCCTTATTCTCTGTATGAGCCTCCTTTTATACTTGTAATCACGTCTCTAGGGCTTGGAATGGGCTTTCTAAGTAATCTCACGCGTTTCGGCCTCGAAAATTCGGATAAGGTAAGTTCTCGCGCATAGGTTCGATCACATCAAACAGGTCGAACAACTGGCTACAGGTCGAACCCCGCTACTGGAAGAATTCTGCATAGGTTCGACCTTCTGGACAGGTCGAAACACTTAGGCCTTGGTCGAACTCCAGGTCGAACCTCATCACTGGACAACTCCCGCTCCCGATTCGACCAACTGGCAAGTCGAACTCAAACGTCGTGGTCGAATCCTCTTTCCTACGAACTGGTTCGACCATGGTTCGACCTGATGGACAGGTCGAACCACTCGAGTCGTGGTCGAATCCTCTTCTGTAAGTTCAGCAATGTTGGTTCGACCTGCTGGAGAGGTCGAACCCTCCTCCAACCAGGTCGAACCCACCTAATTCTTGGGCGGTTCGCGTGGCTTCGACTCCGTCTCTTCGATTCTTGGCTCTTTCACTCCGTTTTTGCTAAGAAAACACTCAAATAGCTCCACTAACACCTGATTCATGCTAATTCACAATATATATAGGTTTTCCACCTATTTCCACATCAAAACTCTCCAAAACTAGCACAAAACATAGCGCCAAACTTGTGAATTTACACACTCATCAAATAGCAAATACTCCCTCTATCCCATGTAATGAGGGCTAAAGACCTTATGTTTAACATAAGGTCGCTGGCCCTCTTAGCTTGGGACGGAGGGAGTAGATGTCAAGACAGCTTTCCTGATTGGAACTCTTGAGGAAAACATCTATGTGAAGCAACTAGAGTGATTCATTAGAAAGGGCTAATAGTGTTTTGAGTGTAAGCTTAAAAGTATCCATCGATAGACTAAAGCAAGCTTCAAGATCATGAAACATCTGCTTTGATGAGGAAATCCAGTGATATGCATTCATTCAATGCGCGGATGTGTCTTGTGTATTGAAAAGAGTGACAGAAACATGGTGGTATTTTTTGTACAGTACGTAGATGATACATTGCTCATTGGAGACAATGAAAGAGTATTGTCAGGCGTATGGGTATGATTTATAAAGCAGTATAAAATGAAGGACTTAAGAAAAGTAAAATATATACTTTTGATCACGATAATACGGATCACAAGAAAGGATGTTATGCTTATCTCAAGTTTCATGAAATGATACGATCATTACTTGTTTTAGCATGTGACTTTATCTAAAGAAATGTGTCTTGACACAAGAGAAGATAAAGGAGATGAAAGCAGTTCCTTATGTATTGGCGAATAAGGAAGCTTAATCTAAGAAATGCTATGCACGAGATCGGATATCTATTTTGCCGAAGGCATGGTCAGTGAGTATCAAGGTAACCCAAAACAAGAATGATGAACTGTGGTAAGACATATACTTATGTACCTGAAAAGGACCAAAAATTATATGTGGACTTACAGAACAAATTCACTGCTTCTTATGGGTTACATAGATTCAGATTTTTCAAATCAGATAGGGACGGCAGTAAATCCACCTCAAAGGTTATGTGTTTAATTTTAGGAAGTAGAGCCATAATGTGGAGGAGTGTTATATAAAAATATTTCAGACTCCGGACTCCATCATAAAAAAGATAAATTGGAGCCTATGAGGCAGCCAAAGTATTTATATGACTCTAGAAACTTCATGATGGACTTCGAAGTGTTTCTAAGTTTGTCCAAGGTTATCACAATTTATTTTGATGATAATGGTGCATTTGCAAACTTGAAGGAATCACGAGCCCATAAGTAATTAAACACATGGAGCGTGAGTACCACCTGTTACGAAAAATCGTATGAAGAGGGAAAGATTGTTATCGTCAAGATTACATCGGCTGATGACCTAGTAAATCTATTTACAAGGACCTTAAGGTGAGAGCTTTTAATGGTCGTGTAGAGGGAGGGAGAATCAGATGTATGGCAGAAGACATGGCAGCATAGTCATTTAGTATAAGTGGGAGATTGTTGGATTGTATACTAAAAGTCTAGCTTCATGTATGAACAATGTTATAGCAATTTATTTGAAAAGAGAATTATATGATCAAATGATTGCATCTTATAATTTATTTATATGTACGATGCAATAGTCCACTTACTTTATACTGTAGATAGTATATTGTACGACAACACGCGGAAGATCATATTATCGATTTCCTTATGAAGTATAAACAGATGCTCACAACCGAGATAGACGGGGACTCTCTATCGGGATGGTTGTAGTGTGATTTGGTATTAGTTTGTCTTGACTATAGAATCACATTAGTGCACTTGTGTGTATTGAGCGGGACCGCTTGAGATCGTTCGACTTATACTAACTATATAGGAGAACTTGATCTTAGTTATTATGGTTGTTCGTGCTCCTAATCCCTATATAATAACCTCAACACGTAAGGCAGTATGTATTTTTTTGATTCATCAATGGGTGAGATTTACATGTTATTATGGTTGTTCGTTCTCCTAATCCTTATACTGTCTCTATGGTGTGTTGTTGATTGTAAGAGGAATCCATGTCCGACATAGGTTGATGATGTCCCCTTGAGGAGCTCATAAGGATTATCATGTAAACCCTGCAGGTGGATTTATTCCGGCATGATAATGAGGTTGAGTGGTACTACTCTCGGATGAGATATTAATTAATGGAGTTGTCAGTAATTTAATTAATTAATGGACATTATATATCTTAAACATGGGGAGACTAACGGGTTCATAATAATAAGAAGCCCATAACGTAATTATGGGATTAGAACAGTAGTGCAGTAATAATATTTTAATGGTATATATTATTATTATTGGAGATCATTTTAAGGGAGGATCATTTTGACGTGTAGATCACTCAAATCGGAGATCAGACGAGAGAGTTATGCCCAAAATGGTGAGGCTGTATAGGCTACAGGTGAGAATCCATCTTCTTCAACATACCCTGGTAAAAGGTAATATATTTCTATGTTTTCTTGCTTTCGCTGATTTAGAAATATATGGAACCCTAACGGTTCACGTTAATCAAATGATTGAACACCAACACCCACCTCATTTGCCCCTGTGACTTATGGTAGCTAGTGACCTACAGAGCCTGCCATGATAGCCGATGAGTGTTACTGAGAAAAAGGTATGTGAGAGGTATTTTTGTCAAGTTTTGAACTAAAAAAAGAATAAAAAGATTAAAAGTCGAACTTGGAGTTGATTAGTCAAAAAGAAATGTAGTTTAATCATAATCGAGCATTAGTGCTCGATTCAGAGCAGATTAGGAGAGCCAGAAAGAACACTCGGTAAGTGACGAACAACATCGCTCGATCTCAAGCAAAGCTTCTGAAAGAGGTGGAGTTTGACACGAAGAAATGCTCGGTGACTACCGAGTATTATCGCTCGGTATTGAGCAAAACGTCGAGGAGAGAAGATCACGCCCAGCAATCGAGCAATCATCACTCGATGAATACTGGGCACAGTGCTTGCTATCGAACATAATACCGAGCATGGCCCCTCGATGTTGAGCAGCGTAAGTTCGAGGTCCAGGTCCGTATTTTTGCTCCACTATAAAAAGACAGACTCTGGACATCAGAAGGGGGATGTTTAGATCGATAAATTCCACACCACACTAATTCGGTAACAAATCTTCACCATCACCCACCTTCCATCCATCGTTCTATTGGATAGGAATCAAGATAGTGTCTCTTACTTGGTTGCAAACGGAAATCCTGACAAAGATAGAAGTTGAAGTAGGGAAGTCTACTCTTCTTAGGGTTCTTCCTTAGTCTATTTTTTCTTTCTAGTAGTTGGACTCATGGTTAGGATTTATTATATTTCTATGATTGAATTCTATGATACCATGGGCTAAGTTTTCTCGTGGTGATGTTAGGGTTTTGATAGTTTAAATTATGTGATTTGATGATTTAGACTTTGATTTATGACACTACATGTTTAATTCTATATTAAAGAAATATTTTAAGACTTCTATAATTATATTTTGAATTCTATTTCATGTGATGTTTTATGAAGTTACCTCAAATTGAGATATTACTTGAAATCTGGATTTCTGCATGAAAGTAGTGTTTTCTGTGGTGGTTAAAGAGGATTGATCAATATTAGATTTTAACTGCTAAACAATCATTATAGGATATCAGATACTAGGTAAAGCATCATTGTTGGTATTTGATAATGAGAAGTAGGATTAATTTATTAATACCTAAAAAAGAAAAATCTGTTAATGTGCAAGTATGTAAGAGAAAACCTTAATTGCTTAAATATGTATAAAGAGAGAGTGGATTAATAACTAATTGATCTTAGGATTTTTGGTTAATCATAAGTGCTAGATTTCTCTTGCTCATGGTGGTTTAGCTTAAGTTTCTGCAAGATAGTGAATTATAATTCTAGAGAGTCAGTTTACATGTTAAAACTGGATTGCATTAACATTTCCAGTCTTTTATCTTGAACACTAGAACGTTTTCTCATTCAATATTTAATTTTTCGTCTTTATAATTTTATGCACAGTAGTTCATTAGTAAAAATTCTCAAAACGTTGATTTGTCTTAAATTAGAATAGTCATAAGTTAGATTTATTTATTAGTCTAGAATTGTCTTGTGGATTCAATAATTCAACTTGGCCACACGTACATTACAATTGATCCCTTGCACTTGAAGGTCAAATTATATACCTGTGGAAAATTAATAAACATAGCCAAGTTTCTAGATTTCAAAATTTTTAATGGAAAATCTGTGATAGAACAAAATGTAAGAGTTTCAGTTGATTTTGCATGATATCCTCACTAAGGGGATGATCCTTGTAGATACTTTTGTTGTAGCCTATGTGATTGAGAAGCTACCTCCTAGTTGGAGAGAGTTTAAGAATTATCTCAAACAAAAGCGAAAGGAAATAACATTAGAAAACTTGATTATCAAGTTGAAAATTGAAGAAGACAATAGAAGGATGGAAAATAATTAATTAGGGCAAAAGGTCAAGTAGACCCTCCCTCCATCTTATATCATAAGATCAAATTAACCCTCAATCTTTTGTTTTGTTCATTCAAATCCTTTTCATTTATTTCAAATCCTTTTTATTTATAAATAGGATCAATTGAGCCCTTTATTTTTTTTAACTTAATTCACTAAACCCCTCTGTTAAATAATCAAACAACATCATTAAAAATAACCCATTCCTTTCTCTTCCCATCTTCCTAGAAACTTTATGCAAATAAAGGGTGTAGTTGGGTTACATGACTTAATCACAGCCTTTATTTCACTTGCCTTGAATACAAATTGTGTCATCAGTTGTCAAATTTGGGCTTTAATTTTCAAATTGTAGCCTATGGACGAAAGTCAATCCTCTGAAACTCTCAAGAAACTGCGATGGAGAAGACACAAGTGAGAATCTGATGCATGGAAATTGTGGCTGAAATTGAGGATTTAGGGGACGACCTAATACAAAGTATACACAGTCGGATGCCGGATTTGTCCTTTGCGTCGGCAAGCTTGAGTTAGACATTTTCGCAGGATGTCTGCTCAAAGCCTCAAGTGGAATTCTTTTAGTGAGAATACATTTTCTTGATTTTCAAAACTAATTTTCCTTTTTATTCTAGGGGTCGGGATTATAAATGAGAAAGATGAGGGTTATTTCATTCCTGAAATAAGGGTCGACATAAATCCTGAGCCTTCAACTTCTCGATCCGTTTATTGAGCTAAGCGATAGAGAAGCTAGTGAGAGATAAGGGGACGGATGCAATCAGAAGGGTATTTTTCTACGTGGTGGCAGAGATGTCGGAAGGGGAACAAAAATTAGACACACTAGTGATCGGGTCTCATACTTTCAGCTACAATTGTCCATTAACAAGAAGAGGCACCAAGAACTATCAACACTAAAGCCATGAATGTTGATCTATGAGAGAGGAAAGGAAATTTTAGAGGGAGAAGTGGTAAAGCCATGAATGTTGATATGTGAGAGAGGGAAGAAAATTTTGGAGGGAGAAGTGGTGGAATTTTTGGGGCTCGTGACCAAGTGAAGGAAAGAATGGAACTTTTTAACTCCATCATGTGATTTTTAACATAAGGGTTCTGGTGCATTATTTAAAAAATTGAAGGGCTCAATTGATTCAATTTACAGATGATAAGGGTTTAAGTGAACAAAACATAAGGTTAAGGTGCAATCTGATCCTCTAAGATAAGATAGAGGGCTTATTGGACCCTTCTCTCAAATAATTATAATTATAATTATAATTATTATAATCCTATTGAGTCTAAAGCAAACTTAACGGAACATCAAAGCGGGAAAGGCGTGATGATAAAGGCAAGATGCACACTCAGAAAAAGAAATTCAAAGTCAATTGTTATAATTGTGGTAAGTCTAATTATAGGGCCAAAGAGTGTCGTCTTCCCAAACGAAACAATGGACAACATGACACAAAAGTGGTTGAGACTAGAGAGATAATGGATGATGATTTATCAGCCTAATACTGCTATGTAATAAATTTACGGATAAGGCAAACATATTTTGTAAGCCATTAAGGTTAATAATTCATGAATATAAGTCTTTAATTGCTATTAAAGTGTTCATGTGAATTATTACAAATTAATATTTGAAAGGCACTTTAAATGCCCCAAGTGTGGAGACTTCTGAATCAAAAGATAAAATTGGTGGTTGTTTTTAAACACACAACAAATTTACCTTGAAGAAAAAGTGGTACCACTCACAAAATATGTATGATAATCAAATATAAATAAAATTGCTAGAAGGAGTGGAATTAAAATCTACAATGAGAGAAAAAAGCAGTGAAAACCCAACCTTGATGACTGGAGATCCCAAGAAGTTGGTTCAACGGGAAACGAAACTATAGAGGTTCAAGTTAAACTTGATACCTAACATTCCTTAAAAGAGCAATACTGCAAAGTATGGAACCCGTATTGTAGTGAGGTTAAGTTTACAATTTTTAACGACTCCTAAGACACCTTATGGAGGTTGAGTATAATGGGGTACTCAAAGTAAGAGATCACCTATGTAAGTGTGAAATGAGTGGCTGCTACAAAGTGAAATACATATGAATTCAAAGGGAGTCCATGACTGAAATGGAACAAAACGTGAGAACGAGAAGGATGAGAGACATTGATGCATTCACACCATTGTCTAAGTATACGCTAAGGATGAGTAGTTTAACGATCTTGTCTACTAAGCCACCGGTATACTTGATAGTGTTGGACACTGAAAAGTTTGAAGTCCTAAGCTACCTGTCCGAATGCATTAGTGGCTGACGAGAACTGGATTATATGTCTGCATTTAATGAGCATCAAATTTCACTCATGTGGGAATTGTTGGAGAATTAATTAAATTAGTTTATTTAATTGGTTAATAAGATCAATTACCAATTTAACAGGAGTTGATTGAGAGTGGAATTGTTGAGTCACTAAATGGAGAGAAATTAATGCGGATAGATTCAAATCAATGTCTCACATTTAATGTGAGAGGAGAATCCTTAATTAGTTCAAATCCATTATGCAAATGTGAATTAACGCAGACATGGTATCCCATGTATCGTTTTGGAAAAAAATTGGGTCACATTCAATGGTTCAATGTACCTGGACAAATAAAATATTCAACTATCACATGATCAAATCACTTATGGAATTGATGAAAATTAATAAGAAATACGCAATCAGCGATCTTGTCACACAATATGTGCCTGTTAGCATTTATGGTGAGTATTTGGGTGCTCATATAAATAGGTGCATTCATCATGAATTCAACACAAGTCAGAGCAAATTTACATACACACGTATCATAATCTAGTACGATCCAGTCCTCCAATCTTCCTTTGTTCATCGAAAACAAGAAGTCATTTTACCTTTAGGGAAGATCCGCCAAGACCAAAATACTACCGGGGTCGTGTTTCTTTTAGTGGGAAGAATCATTACTCGACTTGACTTCTTCATCTTTGAAGATAGATGATTTTGCTTACAAGGTGTTAGAATATCATTCACTTCTACTCCTTAATTGTAATTTTATTTTCTTTGTAATTCTCTTCTTCATATTCCATCTGGCAAAATGATTGGTTGGTGCACACATATAATCCAACAACATTATCTTTCATGACCTCTCCCTTTGTTAGATATTGTAGCAAGCTTGGTTTTCTTTCTAAATCACAATACCTCATATAATCCAACAATATTATCATGACCTTTCCCTTTGTTAGATGTCGTAGCAAGCTTAGTTTTTTTTTGATGATCTCCCATATGATTTAATATTGAGTATCGTTAAATGCACACCCCTTTTTATTGAAAACACACCCCTTACTGAATACACACTCCTTTTTAATATTTTAAATCTTAATATTATTAAATGCACACCCCGCAAATCCAAATTTACCCTTTTTAATTTTAAAATTATACACACCCCTCAATAATTATTTTAACATTATACAAACACTCACTAATTCATCAATCTTTCTTCTTGTCTATAAATTATACCACAGCCTACTGTACTGCAACACAAAGAAATAGGATAGATAAAATTAGAACCCAAAAAAGCATCACATCAATTTGAATAATTAGGAATTTGATGGTTTACAAATCTATGATGCAAAATCCGATGATGTCAGGGCCAATGTAGACACAAAAATTGCTGAAATGGCTCAACAATTTAAGGAGTATTTTAATGGGTATATTTGCATGAACACAATTGATTTATTTCTTTGCAAGTATTAATGAAGAAACTAGAAAGATTATATATACACAAATACCACCTCTTGGAGCTTTTTAGTCTTTTTTGAAAAGTTGTACCATAGCAAGAAAGCAATTAAAATAAGCAAATGACCTCCACCTCCAACAACCCCACCTATAATACTCTTTTTGCTTGGTTTCCCTGAAAGTTAATACAACACCAATCTACAGCTCAACTCTTAACCATTTTTGAAAATCAATATCAAAGAAATAATGGAGTAGTACCTGATCCACTTCCAGCTGCGAGGAATTGTGTGATATCAATAGTCTGATTATCGGCAAAAACGAAGAGTCGGAATATATATCTGATGACGTTATCCTGATTCCTTCCCCAACTTTAACTATGTTTTATCAACACATATGCACCCCCATTTCATAGGATATATAGCTGTAATTTTGAGTTTCATCCTTAATGAAAATACTTTGTTAATGCTGATTTGTCAATTTATAAGTTTTGAATGTTTTCCTTAAATTGGTTTCCATTCTATATCAATAAGTGTTGAGACGTTTGCAGTTTGCATATTGTTGTTGTTGAGTTGTTGTTTATTGATGTCTATTCTTAATTTTTTAATTCCATTCAAGCTTTACCGCAAAGCTAACAAAGAAAAAGATTAGTGCGCCCAAACTTTCCTCTTTCACACACAAGTTGCAGAAGGTGGATTAACTTTTTTCAATTTACAAAAATTTTATCTCATCATACTGATGATAATATCTTAGACTCTTTTTCGTTATATGAGAATAGAACATGATTGGGATTATGATTTCAGATCTCTATCAATTAGCTTAGTTAATCACAACTTCTTAAGTTAGAGTTTATTGCTTTTTTATTGCATATCCCTCTTATTCTCCACATGTTCTTCATTTTTTTTGTTTGAGATGTAAGTATAATTTACAAGATTGCGTATATTATATTAATCAAGTTAGGGCTTATTAGATTAATATAAAATATGTAAGGGTGTGTATTTAATGAATTACTGTATTTAATGAATTAAGGATAATTTAGACATTTTAAAAATATATATTAATTATATATTAGTGGGGTGTGTATTTAATAAAAGAGGGTGTGTATTTAGAGATACCCTTTAATATTTATTCAAGGATTTAGTATTAGTTTTAAAGATATAATTGTAATTTCACCCTTATTATTTATGATCTATTTTGACTTCATGGTTTAATATTAATTATTTGGGTTTAGTGCTAATTCTAACTTCTAAAGATTATTGTAATTTCATTCTTGGGCCTTAAGATTTATTTTGCTCCAAAATTTTAATAGGGTCCATTACTTATAGGTACATTTTGTATACCTATATTACTATTAGGTACAATATTCAAATTGAATACATCAAATATCACTTTTAACCCTATTTTAAATTTAATTATATTCAGAAATTAACTTACCCTTAATCTCTCCATGAAAATAGAAAATACATTAGAAATTGTTGTGTTCAAATTTCAATCCCGAATCTTCATGCTCCAACTCTATTTAATTTATTTTCATTATTGAATACCCCCAACACTCTATCTATGAACAACATGGAAAAAAAATGCGAGAACGATGCATATCTTCACCCTCACAAACTCCTAAGATATGATTCCTTTACTTTAAAAATATTATAATACCAAGTACCATTTATAAGTATTTGCACATAATATCATTTGAGAATATGTTTATGTGTTTCTGTTCAAAATTTATATGTTCAAGTTCTACGTATTTAGAAATATTTATGAATAAGGAAAAATAGATTCCATAAATCATCACATAGCATAATTATATTTTTAAATATTTTCAATATGGTAAGCAGTAACCCGTTGTTGAGAGTGAAAATGAGCATGTTTTAGAGCCCAATTTAACACCTTTATGATGAGAATTATTGTTATATATTAGCACAAGTGTCTATATTCAATATATGTAGGAAAAATGTGCGTTTGAGGTGTTTTATTGTGTTTTAGGAGGAAAAAGGATCAAATGTGCGAAGTTGGAGAAAAGGTGCAACTTGTGCAAGAATGCTGAAAAATGCACGTCCAACTTGTGTAATTTTTCTATATTTTTATAAAGCTGTGAATGGGAAGTGTGATGGTTGGAAAACCACAGAAGAGAGGGCCGTTTTGACATAAGGAACACTTCAATCGGATTCCAAACGAGAAAGTTATGATCAAAATGATGAAGTCGCCAAGCTGTTCCTACTCAGCACGACTGTTCCCTTTGCATGACTTGTTACACATTCAAATGTTGGATTTTCTATAAGTTCTTTATATATATATATAAATCCAAGGAAGAGAGAATCACTTGTGTATAAGAATCACTCAAATCGGAGCTCGTATGTGAAAGTTATACGCGAAACGGAGAGACCGCGCAAGCTAGTTCGACCAAGAAGCTTGTGGTTCGACCACTGGTTCTGATCGAACCAGAAACCTGAAATCGTGTTACAGAGTGGTTCGAACTCCATGATCTGGTTCTACCAAGCCCATGGTCTAACCAAATGCATGAACATCTCCAGATCCGTATTTTTACATCCCAAGTGCGTCTATTTTCGTGTTTTCTAAGAAAAAGCACATCCAATGTCTATAAGGAGAGCTTACAAGTATAAAAGGGGATGTAGATCACACCAAGAAGAAGAGGCACCACAACACAATCATCCTACACCCCAAAAGGAGGGATCACCTCCCAACCATCATCCACATCATTTCCTCCATCCATCCATCACTGTGAAGATTCGTCTGTGGAATTAAGAGGAGAATCAAGAGAAGGATTCAAGATGGAGAAGGACGCGATGACTCCTGCGTCTAGGGTTTTATTCGTTTTCTAATTTATCTTGTGATTTTCTAAACTATGAGTAAGATCTATCCAACCCCCATGATAGTTCTTCGCAACATCATGGGCTAGAACCATTTTGGTAGATCTAGGGTTTATGAAGGTTTTATGAATTAATTAAACTCTTTTGTGTGTCCTCCGTACAACACTACTTGTGGATTAATTTTACATATGATTATATTTTCTTAATCCATATTCACGGTCGTTTTGTACATCTTCAATTGGTATATAGAGTCTAAATATATATCTTGGTTGTAGATTGAGTGCGTTTATTGCTGAAAAGATTCCATGTTATGATTCTAAGTGAGGGGACTCCGAAACTTCATTAGAACTGTCATATATGAATGTTTATTAATTGAATTGAATTCGGGTTAGTAATTAAGTAGGATAAAGAGGGTAATTTTATAATACCTATAAAGGGAGATCATATCGGGTTAGACTCCAGACGTGGAAAATAATTGATATTGATAGTACCTAGAAAGAGGGGTGAAATTATATATCTTGCTCCAAGGTTATTCACACGTGATACACGCATATTTACTTATATCTATAGAGTAGATTTGCATGGTTTAGTGATGCGTCCATAGTCCATAAGGCAGAGTCGGCCTGCACTTGAGAGGGAAGTTAAGTAGTAAAACTGGATTACCCCTAGAGCTATCTATTCTCCATTCTTGAGTCACATTCTTATTCTTATATTGTTTATTTTATTTTAATTTTTATTTTAATTATTTATTAGTTGTTGATAATTAATTCCACAACTTTTATTGCCTCAAGTCTTAATTAATTTAGTAAATAATTAAATTGATAGTACGCCGTCCTTTGGGTTCGATATTTAACTTGGTCGCTTGCTTAAGCTGCAACTGATATCCTTCATACTTGGGGATTAATCTTTGCATGCAAAGAAAACGCGCATCAAGTTTTTGGCGCCTTTACCAGGGACGGCTGTTATTATTAGTTTATTATTTCTAGTTTGATTAAGACTTTTATTTGTAATTATTTAATTCTATCTAACCTTGAATTTTTTTGAGGTACTTATGTGCACTAGGAAAATGAGAGGAAGGAAAAGAAAGAATAACACATTGAGCTAGATATGGCCGAAGCAAGGCAGAATTCGGATAATATTGTCATACATGAATTTTTCACAAACTATGGGATTGGCAACATGGGGTTGATAGGAGCAAGGGGAAAGATTATGATTTTGAGATGCATCCCGCTCTTATCAACATGGTGGAAAAGAATCATTTTTTTGGAGGTTGTTTTGAAGATCCATATCAGCATCTCAGAAGATTCCTTGGTTATGCAAACATTCAAAAGGGTAATGGTGCTAATAATAATGCTAGGCGGATCACACTATTCAAATTCTCTTTGATTGATAGGGCAAAAGCTTGGTATGAAACTCTTGATGCCACGGATTGCACTACATGAGACCAATTGCAGTAGAAGTTCTTAGAGAGATACATGTCACCCTCAAGGATCTTAAGAATGAGGCAAGAGATCACCCAATTTATTATAAATCAGGGTGAGAAATTGTATGAGGTGGACAAGTTTAAAGACATGCTCAGACGGTGCCCACATCATGGGATGTCTAAGGCTGAATACATAAGCATCTTCTACTATGGAATGGATTGTGAGTCACGAATTCTTATTGATGCATCATCAAGGGAGCGCTGTTATCAAAGACAGCACTTGAAGCAGAAAAGTTATTCGAAGACATCTCTATGAATTCACATGACTGGTCTACGGAAAGAGTTAGAGGAACTTATGTAGTGGGTAAGGTGGTGCAGGTTGAACATCAAACGGTGAAGCTGAATAGGGATGATGAGATCATCTATAATCTAGCTAATATCAACAAGCTACTAGAGTCCCAGCAGAAGCAAATTACAGAGTTGACACAAAGTGGGGGGCCTAGTATCCAGCAGCAAGAAGTGAAGAGTGTTGAAGATACCTTCAATCGATACATGGCAAGGAATGATGCAAGGATTGACCGCATCGAGGCTACTATGAATGCTAAGCATGCAGATTTATCTAAGCAGTTGAAGGACCTTACTTTGATAATAGGGCAGATGGTCGGGAACGTGAATCAATTAACACAAATGTTGAAGAAATGAATGTTCCCGTCTCAGGGTATAACGAACCCAAAAGAATATAAAGCTATCACATTTAGGTCTGGAGCACAGTATGATGGACCAATGATGCCGGAAATAGATTCTGGAGCTTCAGGAGCTCGATTTGACCATGGTTCGACCAAAACATCAGGTCGAACCAAATCATCTAAGTCGAACCAAGCACCTGAGTATACTCTGGAGCTTTCTGATGATCGGTTCGACCACGACAGCTCTGGTTCGACCAAACCCCTCGATCGAACAATGGGCGAACTAGCACGTACGAGAGACGCTGAATTTTTGAAGACCGGTTTGACCACGACAGCTCTGGTTCGACCAAACCCTTTGATCGAACCATGGTCGAACCAACCTGTACTGGTGAGTTTGAACCAGCCTGTACTGGTGAGTTTGAACCAGCCTGTACTGGTGAGTTTGAACTTTCTGATGGTTGGTTCAACCATTATGGACCTGGTTCGACCAACACTCAAGGTCGAACCGAGGTCGAACCATCCTATCCAGTACCATTTTTCACGCAGAATGCTACACCTGTTGTTAATGATACTCCAGTGCTATCCCAAGGGTAGAATACTGAGCTTATTGTGAAAAAAAATGGGAAAGAGCAATGAGGTTGAGAGCCGAGAAGTTTAGACTGCAGATGGACAATGAAGATGTGGTTTTCTCTCTTGATCAAGCAATGAAGATACCCATGGAGATTCAATTATGCGAGAGCATAGATGTGATTTCTAACTTGTTTAATCTTGATTTTAATAGGAAAGATGATTCTGAATTTGAATGGAAGATTGACAAGGAGGAGTTTAGACAGCCATGAGAGGAAGGAAATTCCAAGAATCATATTTATGTGACCAAGAAAGGTGAGGTACTGAGTGTAGACAAGAAGAGGGAAAGAAAGTACATGAAGGTGAGAATGCGAGAAGACCGCCATCTGATCCAGCAATTCAAAAAGTGGTATTCCATCGTGACTCTCCGATGTTAAATATGAGCGCATGTTGGGGGCTTGCCCTTCCATTTTATTAATTTATTATTTCTTTCGTGTGAGTGAGGAGTTATTATATTTGAAGAGCTCACATTTCGGCAATTACATATCTTTTCAAACTTAGTTTCGACTTACGTTTTTACTAAGTTTGGGGGTGTGATGTACTTACCTCATCTTATGAGCATCGAGGGGTATAAGTTTTTCTTTCGTTGGTTGTTTGTTTATTAGGGGATTGATTTTTTACGGCGTATTAATATTTTAACCGGTGTAGGTATGTCGATTTTTTGCAAATTACCTAATGTTTAGTGTGTCGTGTTGGTGTTTCTAGTGTGTGGAGTCGATTATATAGTCAATTGGGTCTTTCTCATAGTTCTCTTATTTTATTATTGATGAATCTGTGATGATGTGTGTTTGAGCTTTGATGATAGAAAAAGATACTAGAGTGGCAAGACGAGTTCTACGTTGAGGCTTGACTTGATCGAGTTGAACAACTCGAGGAGCTCGTAAATGTTTTGAAGGAGAAAAATCAAGTGCCCTCATTTCCTTATTCTACTTTTTATGTTTGCTTTTAATTCATGAGAGTGGAAAGATTGAGATCTTGGTTTTGGTGATCCATATGAGCTTATATTTTTAAATTGTACCTAAAATTCATATGCTCTTGAAATTAATGAAGGAAGTGTACTTGAGTTACATTTTGATTTGAAGTTCTATGTGTACTTGTGAGATATTGCTTACCATGAAAAGTGCTCTGTTACTTGTTAAAAACCCATGTGAGATTTTGAGCCTCGTTGATCATGTACATAATCACACGATATTTCTTTCTGGTGAGTATCATTCTTGTGTGTGTATTCTAGAACTTGCCTTTTGTCTTACTTGAAACTACACGTGTGTTAGATTATGGGAGATGATTTTAGGCCATCCTTGAATTTATGAGTCACTTTGCCAAATAATTTCCTACCGAATGATGTTTATCCATATTTAGCCCCATTGAGCCTAAAAACTTCATTTCTTGGCAGCTTACGAGAAATAACCACTTTGAGCATCTGAATTTTTTGAGCCTTGATTGTCCTTCTAGAAGAGAATTAATGGCTTTTCAAGTGCGTTGATGGAGTTTGATAATAGTTTGGAAAGGAATGAAATTGGTGTTAAAAAGTGATCGAAGCTTGAAAATGCATCTAAAGAAAATCATGGAGTAGTGCTTAAAACTAGTACTCCATTGAACTAAATACCCTAGGGTAGTGCTTAAATCTAGTATCCTATGGAGGATGCGAGAGGTAGTGCCCAAAACTGGTACCTCGAGAGAAAAAAGAAGAGAAAAAAAGAAATAAATATGATGTGTTTGAAAGAGAAAAGTGAAAGAGTTGAGGAGGATGTTGTGCTTAATTGAAGTTATAAGGAAGAATGGAAGATTGAGAGAGAATGCGCACTTGATTGATCTGAGTTTTGAGTCACTTATCCATATATTTGCTACCTTAACCAAAGAGCCAACATTACATCCAAAAGAAAAGTCCTTTTTGATTCCATTTTCGAATCATACTTTTAGTGGTGGAGAGTTTGAGACTTTTGGCAAGCTTATGGTCACGCATGCACTTGAATTGAATTTGAGCGTAAACACCTTAATCCATAAGTGTACATATTTTACACTCGAGTACGAGTGATATATACTTCCTGTGAGAACATGTGAATGGAGCATTTGAATTGGTGGTGATTGTCTTAACTTGTATGCTATGAATTGATTATTACATGTAATGAAAGTTGCATGAACTAAGTTGAGGACAATTGTATTTCGAATGGGATATGAGTTATAGTCCTTGTTTCCCCACTAATTTTCTTACTCTCCCTCTCTTTATTTTTATTTTGTTGCCTCGGGATGAGCAACGGGTAAGTTTTGGGGATTGTTGAGAGTGAAAATAAGCGTGTTTTAGAGTTCAATTTAACACTTTTATGATGAGAATTGTTGTTATATATTAGCACAAGTGTCTTATATTCAATATATGTGGAAAATAGGTACGTTCGATGTTTTATTATGTTTTAGGTGGAAAAAGGATCAAAAGTGCGAAGTTGGAAAAAATGTGCAACTTGTGCAAGAATGCTGAAAAATGCATGTCCAACTTGTGTAATTTTTCTATATTTTTTGGAGCTCTGAACGGTAGGTGTAATATATATTTGGAAAGCCACAGAAGAGAAGATCGTTTTGGCATAAGGAACACTTCAATCGGATTCCAAACGAGAAAGTTATGATCAAAATGGTGAAGTCGTGCAAGCTGTTCCTACTAAGCACCACTGTTCCACTTTGCATGACTTGTTACACATTCAAATGTTGAATTTTCAGTAAGTTCTTTATATATATATATATATATATATATATATATATATATATATATATATATATATATATATATATATATATATATATAGAAAGCCAAGGAAGAGAGGATCACGTGAGCATAAGAATCACTCAAATCGGAGCTCGTATGTGAAAGTTATACGCAAAACGATGAAACCGCGCAAGATGGTTCGACCAAGAAGCTTGTGGTTCGACCACTGGTTCTGGTTGAACCAGAAACCTGAAATCGTGTTACAGAGTGGTCCGACCTCCCTGATCTGGTTCGACCAAGCCCATGGTCGAAACAAATGTCTGACAGCTCTAGATCCATATTTTTACACCCCAAGTACGTGTATTTTCATGTTTTCCAAGAAAAAGCCCATCCAAGGTCTAGAAGGAGAGCTTAAAAGTATAATAGGGGATGTAGATCATACCAAGAAGAAGAGGCACCGCAACACAATTATCCTACAATCCACAAGGGGAGATCACCCCCAACCATCATCCACATCCTTTTCTCCATCTATCCATCACTGTGAAGATTCGTCTGTGGAATCAAGAGGATAACCAAGAGGGGGATTCAAGATGGAGAAGGACGCGACGACTCCTGCGTCTAGGGTTTTATTCATTTCCTAATTTATCTTGTGATTTTCCAGACTATGGGTAAGATTTATCCAACCCCCATGATCGTTCTTCGCAACATCATGGGCTAGAACTGTTTTGGTAGATCTAGGGTTTATGAAGGTTTTATGAATTAATTAAACTCTTTTGTGTGTCCTCCGTACAACACTACTTGTGGATTGATTTTATATATGATTGTGCTTTCTTAATCCATATTCACGGTCGTTTTGTGCATCTTCAATTGGTATATAGAGTCTGAATATATATCTTGGTTTTAGATTGAGTGCGTTCACCTCTGAACAGGATTCCATGTTATGATTCTAAGTGAGGGGACTCCAAAGCTTCATTAGAACTGTCATATATGAATGTTTATTAATTAAATTGAATTCGGGTTAGTAAGTAGGATAAAAAGGATAATTTTATAGTACTTATAAAGGGAGATCATATCGGGTTAGACTCCAGACGTGGGAAATAATTGCTACAGATAGTACCTAAAAAGAGGGGGTGAAATTATATCTCTTGCTCCAAGGTTATTCACACGTGATACACACATATTTACTTGTGTCTATAGAGTAGATTTGCATGGTTAGTAATGCGTCCATAGTCCACAAGCCAGAGTCGGCCTGCACTTGAGAGGAAAGTTAAGTAGTAAAACTGGATTACCCTAGAGTAACCTATTCTCCATTATTGAGTCACATTCGTATTCTTCTAGTGTTTATTTTATTTTAATTATTTATTAGTAGTTGATAATTAATTCCACAACTTTTATTGCCTCACGTCTTAATTAATTTAGTAAATAATTAAATTGATAATACGACGTCCTTTGGGTTCGATATTTAACTTGGTCGCTTGCTTAAGCTGCAACTGATATCCTTCATACTTGGGAATTAATCTTTGCGTGCAAAGAAAATGGGCATCGCCCGTTCAAATATTGGCCTTCCTCTCAGAGCTCCCATAAACAGACCGGTGCCTGCTACGTCGGTATTTGCTCGGCGACTTTTCTATTCCGATAAGGTCTGTTTCCCTTCCCTGCTGCGATGTTTCTCTATTTCCACTAAAGATTTCCAGATTTGGAGACACTGCTAGCATTTTCTATCAATCTGGCTGATGCTGGATTTTGGTCCATGACCAATTTCATCCGATGCGATGCCCTCCTGCATCCGGCTGTTTCTATTTTGCTGCAACCGAGCACCTGCATTGGAGACTGCTCTTACATTATCAATTGGTAGGAGTTTCTTACAGCCCCTGCTATTGCCCGATGCTGTAGCTTGATTTTTTTAGGATTATTTTTTCGAGTTTGAGCTGTATCCTCTTCAAGAGGTTTTGCTGCACCAGGTTATTCAAACCCCTTACTGCATCAGGTAGTTTGTTGTTCGTCACAACACGAATGAGTCCACAGAAATATTGGGTATGCCTCAAATATTGAGGCTGTGTTGTGATTTTGTTCTTAACTCCATATCTTCTCTATGAGGTTGATTTCTATTTCTTTGATGAAGCCATTTACTCACGGTTCAGTTACCTTGGTATGGCTTATATCGGGATTATTTTCACTTGCCATGTTTTCTGGTTTCTTCTGTGCCAAAATTCCCCTCGGATTGCTTCTTCTAATCATGCTCACTTGTAAGGGTCATTTTGGTTTGATTGTTATCATAGGCATTATGCCTACTCTTGTTTACTGTTTGGTTTATGATGACGGAGACTGCTATGGGCCCGCTACTACAGTTTGCTTTAGGATGTCTCACTGTTTCTTCATTGAGTTTGGTTATGGCACTCGTCCTAGTGCACGTAGTTCACATAGGTGGAGAAGGATTTTTTACTCCGGCGTGGCATCCCACTTCTAACGGCCTACATGCCAACATAAGCCCATTTGCTGATCACGAAGCCTTTGCCCGATTATGGCGAGGACCTTCTACCCGATATCAGCCCCTACTGTTATGCTACTTGCACGGGTCTTCGTTTGTTATGGTTCATTCTCAATGCCAATATTCTTGGCCATTGTCTTAACTTTTGTAGTTTTGTTTTGACCAAGAATAATGTTGTTTTCTCTGAGCCTCTTGTTTTTCTCATTTTTGCAAGCTGCCTGTTTAGCTTTTTATTGTTCTCTATCCTCTCTCCCCTTACTTATTTTCATTTAACTTTTAATAAAAAACCTAGTTTAATATTTTGTGTGTATATGGTAATCAGTAACCGTTCAAATGTTTTAGCATTTAATATTTTTGAATACGCAAACTAAAATAGAAAAACGTTGAAAGAACCAAAGCAGGCAATATTATTGATATTTTTTAATACAATATTTTTTATATTTTCTAATATAATATTTTTTAGTACGCAAAAAACCAAGACCAAAAGCAGAGCAATATTCTTGAATGTAATATTTCAGTATTTTTTAATACTCAAACTAAAGCAGAAAAACCAAGTGCAATATTCCTGAATTGAATATAATATTATTGAATACGCAAACTAAAGAAAAAATATATTAAAAGCACGACAATATTCTGAGTGCAATATTTCTAAATACAGTATTTTTAATACACAAACCAAAGTAGAAAAACCAAGACCAGAAACAGAAACAGGTTAATATTTTTTGGATGCAATATATCTAAATCTCGTATTTTTGAATACGTAAACCAAAGCAAAAAATCTAAGACCAGAAGCAGGAAAGTGAACAAAACATAGCAGATTGAAGAAAACTCCTAGTCCAACTCCCCAATTCTTAATTTTCTTCAGCAATACCTTTCTTTGATGCCTCTACTTCGAAGTGCTTGTAGTGATCTGCTACACCAGGCCTCTGTAGAAGAAAAAAACTCAGAGCAGCAAAGGGCAAATGCCGTGGGTTAAACCGAGATGTACAACCTCTATGGATCCAAAGTCGCGCAGCAATCTTCTATTAGGGATACCACCCCTATTATCCATACGAGTTATAAAATTCTTTGAGAAAATGGCTCTGCTAGAACAAAAGGCCTCGCTTAGGGCGCGCTAGGAGTGCGGAGCCCGCCGGTCACTTTGACGCCTCCCACACACATAGACGGCGGGCAAACATAAACTCTAACCAATAGATAAAGGTTTAGAAGTTAATCGAATTTTAGGATTTGGTCCAACAGAGAAGAAGGCACTGCGTTGGGAGTCGGTCGAGTACACCAGAAATCCTCTCCACGTTTGGCTAAGAGGACGCCGGAAATTTAGAGGAAGAAAAGGGAGATTTGGAAAAAGATAAAAGGTTTTCAATGAGGGAAGAAAAGATCAACGGAAAGAGAAAAAAATAGAGAACTGAAATTATTAATAAAAGAAATTGATTGAGATTATATTTTATTTTAGGGATATATTGGGTATCTCATCCTAATATATTGTATCTGCTGGTAATATTTTTACCGTATCATATCTAATAGTAATATGAATGTATGATTTGTATTAGATAGTAATAAATCCATTTTAATATTTAACCTTAGATTCAACATTAATTTTAAGTGTATAATTGTAATCCACCATGTGATGTATGGTTGATCGGTGTCATTTTTACCTAAATTTTAGTATCTTTTATTATGTATTTTTGTGTGTTTTTATTCATTTTGTATATCATTTAGCGGTGTTATATGAAGATATGGAGATTTGTGCTTTGAAATGATAAATGTGTGGTTTTCATGATTAAGTGCCTTAAATTGTGCTACATTTGTGAATATTTAGAGAATTGGTAAATTTGTGTAATTATCAGGTAAAAATGGATTCTAGACACGATAAAGAAGATGTGGGAAAAAACAGAGCTCGATTTGGAGTTGAAACGAGGGAGAATAAGTAAAGCAAAATGCTGAAAAATGCACGTCTAACTTATGTAATTTTCTGTACTCTTTTGGAGCTCAAAACTAGAAGTGTGATACATCGTTGGAAAGCCACAGAAAAGAGGATCGTTTTAGTATAAGAAACACTTCAATTGGAGCCCAAACGAGAAAGTTATGATTAAAATGGTGACGTCGCGCAAGCTGTTCCTACTCAACATGGTTGTGCTAATTTGCATGACTTGTTACACCCTCAAATGTTGGAAGTTTTATTAGATCTTTATATGGATCAAGGAAAAGAGGATCGCGTGACCGCAAGAATTACTCAAATTGGAGATCGAATGTGGAAGTTATGTGCGAAACGGTTAGACTGCGTTGCACGCACTGCACTACACGGCCCGTGTACCGAGCACGGCCCTGTAAGGGATGGGCGTGCTCGAACACCAGAAAACACTACACGGCCACCCCCATGGCCGTGTGAAAAGGCATTTTTATGATCTCTGAACGTTCTAGATGCTTCCATAGGGGTATAAATACATATTTTGACCACAAAATTCGAGAGGAATCATTTTGGATCAGTTTTCACACATACTAAACACCTAAATCACACACATTTATCTCCATCTCTTCCATCCTTCACTTCATCCATTAAAACCACTTGATCACCTCAAATCCATCCACAAATCCATCCATTCACCAATCTAAGAAGAGGAATTCATCATTGGTTGAAGATTTTAGCATGATCAAAGGGGAGGAAGTTCACCATCAAAGGGGAGCCAACTTATCTTTATTTTGTTATTTTCTTCATTATTTGGCTCAATTGGAGCATGCTATGGATTGTATTGATTTTACTATGATATGTAGTGACTAATCCTCATGTGAGGCTATCAATATGATTGGTTAGGGATTATGTAGATTTTGCACACTACATGTTTGATGAAATGATTGTTATGAATATTTTTTATCATGAATGCTTATTCTCATTTTGTGTATGATTTGTGTGGTTAAATTTTCTATTCATAGTGTTAGGATGGCCATTCAAATATTATGCTTAGTGGTTTAATTGAATCATTGATTGCATGATATGAATTAGTTAGTGTGAGGAGATGTAAGCCATACCCTTCAAGTGCTTAGAACCACATGATAGAACATTAGTGATGAACTAGTGAGGGGAACCCAACTTATGATCATAGTACCTTCATGGGAATTGAGAGTAAGAACAATCTTAAGAGTTTAAACTTGTAAAAGAGTTGAGAACCTAATCACCTTGGCCATAGGGGTTAGGGGTACAAACGTGATTGCCCTTAATATCATACCATGAAAACCATCAATGCATGTGTGTGTGTGAGTCTATATATACCTTACCATGAATGTTGCTTGCCTTACATAATTCTTAGATTGTTCACCTTCACCCATCATTCATCTCATTTGTACATGTTCTATCTTTAATTGCTTTCCTAGTTGTTAGTTTGTAGTATAATCTCTCCTTTTGATTCGTCCTACTAAAGTAAAGCATTTCTCAAATACGGCTACTCACTTTCGCCCTTGGGTTAGATATCTTATAAATTTTGCACTTGGTCACTTACGTGCTGCACACAATAGAGTACACTTGCTCTAAATCAATTTAAACCAAAATTGAAACCAAGTTCATGGCGCCGTTGTCGAGGCGAAAGCCTTTGGTGTAACGTGTTTAAATTTGTTAGCTCTACTTAGGACATTTTTTTCTTATTTTTGCATTTTATCTTTGTTTTTAAAAATTTGTTCTAACTTGTTCTTCTTGATAGGTACATCAACCTTGAAAGAAGGGGAGAAAGAACAAACCAAAAATAGTAAGTGGAGAAGAATTGTAGTAGATCTTGAGAGGAAGAGCAAAAATAGATCAATGCTACAATAATGGAATATATGGGGATGGCAAGGAGCTTACAATGTAAATACATTTCAACCATATCAAGGAAACACTTATTCCGTACCAAGTTCTTACAACAATCAAGTTCCTATGGTTACTCCTCTATCCGAAAATAATGCCTTGATGGAAATGCTTAGAAGATATGCTTATGGAAGTGATACAAGGCAAAGTTTTCAACCAAGTTTTTCAAGCTATGAGTCTTAAAATACCTACTCAATGCCTACTTCCAATTTTAATGGGGGACAAATATGGAATATGCCCAATTACCAAATGGGGAATGAAACATGTATGCAAAACGGGTATGGTCAAGAGAATTTTCAAGGAGAATGTCCACCAAACGATGATGGAAGACCTTCCTTACCAAGTTCTTACAACCAAATGCCTAAGGTTACTCCTTTATCCAAAAATAGTGCCTTAATGGAGTTGTATAGAAGATATGTTCAAGGAAACAATGCAAGGCAAAGTTTTCAATCAAGTTTTCCTAGTTATAGGTCTCAATGTGTTCAAAGTATGCCAACTTCTTATCCTACGGTGCAACAAGAGTGGATGATGCCAAGTCCTCAAGTGGAGGATATTTCTTACATGCAAGGGAGTAATTTCCAAAATTAAGAGAATTATCTCCAAGAACAAAGATGGCAACCACTGAGTAAAGAAGCAAAGCCATCCGTAGAAGAAAGATTTGGTGAACTTATGGAGATGATCTATGAAATGATTGAAGAAAGAAAGAGAGAAGATGAGGAAAATGAGAGGAGACTTGAGGCCTTAGAGCATCATATGAGTCAAATGATACAAAAATGGAACACTCTTCATGAAATCGAGAATTTTGATGAAAAGATTGAAGAAGAGTTAGATGTAGAAGAGTGTTCGGGGGATAATGAAGAAGACTCAAGAGATGTTGAGCTTAGTGAGGATAAGGAAGACAAGGTAAAAGGAAGCTTGGAGGATGATAGTGAAAAGGATAAAGAGCATAAGGTAGAAGAAAGCTTAGAAGAGGACGAGATTATCTATGATTTCGTGTCCCTTGTTGATAAGGAAAATTTAAGTGAAGATGAAGAACCAAGAGAGGAGTATGAATTTGATGAAGTAGAACAAGGCCTAGAAGCACTTGATGATGAGTTCGGGAGTGAAATGAGTATTTGTTCATCTTTTAACTCTCCAAGTTGCATTGATTTTCAAAATATTGTTTATATTGACTTTGTCTTACCTATTGATTCTTCTCAAAGCCTTAGTACAAGAAAGAGCTTGAAGATGCATTGGGAACTTACTTGATAAAAAGGAATAAGTGGTGGTCGAGAAAAGAGCGGTTAATGGAATGCAAGCTCAAGCGAGTTGAATTTCTAAAGCCAATCTCGAAGAATGCTACCGAGGTCGTTACTTGCCACAAATGCCTAATAGAGGAAGAAGCACAAAAATTAAAATTTGATGACAAGAACGAACGATATCCTTGCTATTCTGATGAGTTCTCCATATTCTGTTTGGCTTGAAGACGTTAAACTTAGCGCTGGATGGGAGGCAACCCATTGTTTCTTTATTATTTTCATTTATATGCTTTGATTTAGTTTTCTTATATTTTTGGCATGTAGGTTGATTGTGCTCATGGAGAAGGATGTGTATTGAAAATACGAGAAGTGCTTGATTTGAAGTGTGAAGGGACGTCTCACCACTTTTTGCAAATTTAAATCAAAACTCTTGTTTCAATTTAAGTTTGGGGGGATAGTGCGTGGTGGATGTACCTTGAGTGTTGTGATGCATATGCTTCTCTACAAGAAGATCATTGGTGGAAACTACAAGAGTAAGTCTCACCACTTTTTGCAAACTTAATTCTCAACTTGTTTCGATTTAAGTTTGGGGGGAGAGTGTGTGGTGTGACTCACCACTTGAGTGTGCTTATTATGTTGATTGAGAGATCTTCTTATAAAATTGGATAAATTTAAACTTTTTCTCATGAGTATTGGTTTGATTTTGATTAGTTTGGTTGTGTTGAAGTGCATGTTAGTTCATATTTTGGTTACAATTGTTGAGCTAATGATTTTTGATGAAATTTTGAGCATATGTGAGGTATATTGGAAGTGCAAAAACAGGTCAGGCCGTGTACTGACATCAGAAATCTCTACTCGACCAGGAGAAAGGCCGAGCTCCGAGCTCGAGCCGTGCAGGAGACAGAAACACGGGCCGTGTGCAAAACACGGGCCGTGTGCAAAACATGGCCCTGTAACACACAGCCATGCTCGAGCATCAGAAAATGCTACACGGCCATGACTGAGGCCGTGTAACGGAACACGAGCCATGTATTGTTCAAAGGCAGAATTTAAAAGTTGACCCGTTTGTCCGTGCTAGCCATTTCCACCTCCAGATGCCTTTTCAGGGAGTTCACTTTACTACTCATCATTTTCATTTGCTTAGCATAGATAATTTGATTTGATTTGGATTGTTTGGATTAGTATGCAACTTCATGTGTCATGTACGTGAGAGATTTACTTGCTTTATTTAGGTAGTTTTACTTGCTTTATTAGTCTTTCTTATTTTGAATAATGTGGCAAATTCTTGAGCTTACATGTTATTGGATGATTGAGGATATATGCTTGAATTTCTTTTGATGGATGGAAGGTCATTTTTGCTTGTTATGTGTTTTTTTGTGTTGTTTCTTGCTTGGTGAGTCTTTTCTTATGTGTTTTGTTTGTATTTTTATTCTTGTATAGGGTTGTTTGGTGGTTTGTTTTGGTATGTTGTGAGTCATTTTTGAATGTGAGTAATGACATGTTGTTTGCGATAAGTGATGGCGAACTATGTTGAGAATCCCTACACTTTAAAATTGTGACATGTTCTATTTAACTTGTTCAATTCTGAGATGAATTTAGGTGTAATGAGTTCCTTAAGGTCCGAGCAAAAGCTTGTGAGCATTTGAGCCTCAATCGTGCATCCATGGTTAATTTCTTAATGAGTGGATCGATTGAGCCTTGATAAACTAAAACGTGCTCATGAACTACGGGAACGAGCCAGATTGGTGGAGGTTAGTGAGATGATCTTAGGCCATCCTTGTTACTTTAAAGTCATTGCCATATATTTTCTTACCTTATACATCATCCCTAGTTAACCACTTTGAGCCTTAAAGCCTATTTTTGTGATATTAGCATATTACAAGCCATGATTACCCACTTAAGCCTTATATATAACCTTTGTGTGGGTGATTGAGGAGATGATGGTTTACAAAGTTTGATGTGAGAATTGTGCTAGAGAAAAAAGGAAATGGTAAACAAGCAAGAAAAGGATGAAAAGAGCTCAAGCAAAAGTATACATGCGACCTCAAAACAAGAAAAATGAGCAAATCAACAAAAATATGCTCAAGGAATTCAAAAGTTGAAAGAAAGGAAGCATGCAAATTAAAAGAAGCTCAAGTAATCCAAGGAATGACAATGATTAGTGCTTGTGATTAGAAAAGAAAAGAAAGGAAGATAGAAACGTGAAGAAGTTGAAGAAGCTGATCATCTCTTCGATTACTTACACTCGATGAGTCACTCTTATCCATAATCTCCCTACCCTTACCAAAAAGCCTAACATTACATCCAAAAGTAAAGTCCTTTTTGATCATTAGTTGAAGCCTTGGTGGCTTGTGAATGTAGTCCGTGAGCAAGCCTATGGTGCATCGGGTTCAATCGATTGATGAGTGAAAATTACCCTACTCCATAGAGTGTTGAGTGCATTTTGATATCTGACATGAGGTTTGGACCAAAAGGGACTTTATTACTCTTGATTTTCTTAGACTTGAACTTGTTAATTTTTTATGTCATGATTTTAATGTTGTAGTGTGACTTGATATGATTTGTAGTCCTTATTACTTATGATGTGTTGTTACTTATATTCTTTAGGTCTTTCTTTAGGTGAAAATTCCCCCCTCTCGTTTTCTCATTTTCATTGCTCGAGGACGAGCAACACTTTAAGTTTGGGGGGTTGATCGGTGTCATTTTTACCTAGATTTTAGTATCTTTTATTATGTATTTTTGTGTGTTTTTATTTATTTTGTATATCATTTGGTGGTGTTATATGAAGATATGGAGATTTGTGCTTTGAAATGATAAATGTGTGGTTTTCATGATTAAGTGCCTTAAATTGTGCTACATTTGTGAATATTTAGAGAATTGGTAAATTGGTGTAATTTGTGTGATTATCAGGTAAAAATAGATTCTAGACACGATAAAGAAGATGTGGGAAAAAACAGAGCTCGATTTGGAGTTGAAACGAGGGAGAATGAGTCAAAGCAAAATGCTAAAAATTGCACATCTAATTTGTGTAATTTTTCTGTACTCTTTTGAAGCTCAAAACTAGAAGTGTGATATATGGTTGGAAAGCCACAGAAAAGTGGATCGTTTTAGTATAAGAAACACTTCAATTGGAACCTAAACGAGAAAGTTATGATTAAAATGGTGACGTCACGCAAGCTGTTCCTACTCAACACGGTTGTGCTAATTTGCATGACATGTTACACCCTCAAATGTTGGAAGTTTTGTCAGATCTTTATATGGATAGAAAGCCAAAGAAAAGAGGATCGCGTGACTACAAGAATTACTCAAATTGGAGATCAGATGTGAAAGTTATACGCGAAACGGTGAGACTGTACTGCACGCGCGGCACTACACGGCCCGTGTACCGAACACGGCCCTGTAAGGGTTGGGCGTGCTCGGACACCAGAAAACACTACACGGCCACTCCCATGGCCGTGTGCCGCTACGCGGCCCGTGTAGATTCAAAAGGCAGTTTTATGATCTCTAAGCATTCTAGAAGCTTCCATGGGGGTATAAATATATGTTTTGACCATAAAATTCTAGAGGAATCATTTTGGATCAGTTTCCACACACACTAAACACCTAAATCAAACACATTCATCTCCATCTCTTCCATCCTTCACTTCATCCATTCAAATCACTTGATCTCCTCAAATCCATCCACAAATCCATCTATCAACCAATCTAAGAAGAGGAATTCATCATTGGTTGAAGATTTTAGCATGATCAAAAGGGAGGAAGTTCACCATCAAAGGGGAGCCAACTTACCTTTATTTTGTTATTTTCTTCATTATTTGGCTCAATTGGAGCATGTTATAGATTGTATTGATTTTACTATGATATGTAGTAGCTAGTCCTCATGTGAGGCTAGCAATATGATTGGTTATGGATTATGTAGATTTTGCACACCACATGTTTGATGAAATGATTATAATTAATATTTTCTATCATGAATGCTTATTCTCATTTTGTGTATGATTTGTGTGGTTTAATTTTCTATTCATAGTGTTATGATGGCCATTCCAATATTATGCTTAGTGGTTTAATTGAATCATTGATTGCATGAGATGACTTAGTTAGTGTGAGGAGATGTAAGTCATACCCTTCAAGTACTTAAAACCTCATGATAGAACATTAGTGATGAACTAGTGAGGGGAACCCAACTTATAATCATAGTACCTTCATGGGAATTGAGAGTAAAAACAATCCTAAGAGATTTAAACTTGTAAAAGAGTTGAGAACCTAATCACCTTGGTCATAGGGGTTAGGGGTACAAACGTGATTTTCCTTAATATCATAACATGAAAACCATCAATGCATGTGTGTGCGTGAGTCTATATATACCTTACCATGAATGTTGCTTGCCTTACATAATTCTTAGATTGTTCACCTTCACCCATCATTCATCTCATTTGTACATGTTCTATCTTTAATTGATTTCCTAGTTGTTAGTTTGTAGTATAATCATCCCTCCTTTGATTCGTCCTACTAGAGTAAAGTATTTCTCAAATACGGCTACCCACTTTCGCCCTTGGGTTCGATATCTTATAAATTTTGCACTTGGTCGCTTACGTGCTACACACGATAAAGTACACTTGCTCTAAATCAATTTAAACCAAAATTGAAACTAAGTTCAATGGTCTATTAAGCCCCTAAGAATTAATGTATCCTTAGTATTAGTCTTAATTTTAAGAGTATAATTGTGAATTAATCTTTGTAATTTATAATTTATTTTGTCCTTAAAGTAAAATATTAATCTTTTGGGTTTAGTGCTTATTCTAAAGGCATAATTGTAATTTCTTACTCGTGGTTTATGTAATTTATAACCTTATAGTTCATGGTCTGTTTTGTTCCAAAAGTTTAATATTTATCATTATCGTTTATTAATTTTATCAATTCAAGGCCTTAAAATTGGCTAAACTATCAATTTGGGTTCTGAATTGTTTTTTCTATCAATACGAGACCTGAAATATGTATAACTATCAATTTGGGGCCGGAATTTAGGCCCTAAATTGATAAAATATGAGATAAATATTTGATAAATTTAGGCCCCGGATTGATAGTTTTACATATTTCAGGCTACGAATTGATAGAAAAAATAATTTAGACCCCAAATTGATAGTTTACTTAATTTTCAGGCCCTCAATTGATAAAATTCCCATTTAATTGTAATTAAAAATAATTAATTAATAAAATAATTTAATAACAGTGCCCATTGCACATCCTAAACTCGTATTTACCTCTATTGTTTTCATAAATATTACTTCATAAATTTATATTTTTAGATTATTTTGATATTTTTAAGTAATAAATAAATTATAAAGTGAATTATATTGCGACAAAAAATAGGTAAAAATTTGTGTGAGAGCGTCTTACGGAATGATTTTTATGAAATGAATAATTTATAATATAAAATAACATCCTAAAAAATTCATTAATAATATCTTAGATAAAAAAATAAATTAATTAATTAAGAAAGCGTAAAATGATATTGAGATGATCTTACACAAATCTACCACTAAAAATTATACTCATCCGTCCTACAACAAGAAGTGCATTTTGTCATTTTCGTCAGTCTCAACACAAGTGATGCATTTCCCTTTTTAGTAAATGAGACACACTTAAAACAATTAATATATGTCCATGGGACTCACACACCATACTAATACAAATACACACTTTATATTAAAATATTATTTCTTTCTCCTTAACTACACATTAAATATTATATCTCTTAATCTACGTGAAAAAAGAATTGCACCTCTTGTACTGGGACGGAGGGAGTAATAATTTTGAAATTAAAAAGTGCTAGTATTAAATTTGCGATGTTAATGTGTGAACATAGGTATAAATGTATAAAACGAATTAGAAAGAAAAAAAAAGTGCATTATAAGCATGGAAAGAGGAGATATCTTCAAAATTACATTCTTTTTTTTTTTTTTTTTTTTTATGATCGAGGTTCCGGGCTTACGCCCGACTAGTTCTCGAGGAAACAATCCCGGTCCCTCAGAACTGCCTCCAGGTAAACCGCGGTAGCCACACAATGGATCCTCAAGTAATATCTTTAACTACTGCGCACAAGGAGTCGATCCTCCACCGAGTTTCAGCCTCCCACACTGCCGCTTCTAGCCCTCAATATTAATTGTTCCACCATTGTGCTCCGGGAGACTACCTCAATGTTGACCCAGGCAACTAGGTCAACACATCATTGGTGGAAGGCATTGGGGAATAAATTCCCCTTGCCATGTCTCGAACCCAAGACCAAAGTCTTAGGTAGTGGGACTCTAACCACTTGAACTACCCACCTTTTACTCAAAATTACATTCTTACATCAACTGTACGGCGTCGGACATTTCATTTAACTGCTTTTCACTTTGTTTATTTATAAGATTCGAATCTTCCTCCAGCCGGGACATGACAGCTTTCTTTGCATTCTTTTAACCAAAGAAACCGACCAGCTGACTAATGATTTTAACATAACAAGTAACAACTCACTAACATCTTTCTCAAAATTTTCACTTTCTACCGATCAAACTAGGATTAATTACTTAAAACACAACCTAACTTCGATTCCAGAAAGAAAAAAAAAATTGTATATATTCACTCCATTCCAAAAATTATTTACACTTTTTATATTTGTTTGTCCCATAATATCGAAAAAACAATATATATCTTTACACTTTTTATATTTGTTTGTCCCGTAATATATATCTTTGTTCAATACTTCTGAGTAGGAGGGAGTAGTAAGTAATATTAAAAAAATAATAACTGTATTTTGGTTAAAAAAATACAACTTTTACTTTCTCAAAAGGTATACGTTTATTTTTTGCATGTATATTATGAGAGGAATTAGTGTTTATGGTCCCACGGGACGCGCATACTTTGCAAAATGGTCCCTATATTTTCTTTTTTAGTCTTAAATTTTTTTCTTTGCATAATTGATCTCATAAGTTTATAAAATTACAACTTTAGTTTTACATGATTTTTTCTTAGCACACTTAGTCCCCACATAATATGTTTTGCTAAATTTCTTTTTATAAACTTATGGGATCAAGAGTGTATTTTAAAAAATCTTTTGGGATTAAATTTGCAATTTTATAAATTTATGAGATCAAGTGTGTAAAGAAAAAATCTTTTAAAAATCAAAGGAAAAAATATCAGGACCATTTTGCAAAGCATGCATCTCTTATAATATAAAAACACGCTAATTCCTCTGTACTATGAGATAAGATATTTCAATGGATAATGTGTAGGTTTTAGTTGTTTTTCTACTTCTTTTTTTTTATTTTTACCCCTAACTTTAATTTCATTGATGACAAATAATTGTACTCTCTCCAATTCCAAAAAGTTATCATTTATCAATTTTTACCCTTACTTTTTCAGGTAAATTAAAGAGTATTATTATTTATTGTATCGTGGGTAATTGAATTAATTGTATGTGTGGATCCCTTCTTTCCAAATAATAAAATGAATATGCACACTTGTGTGAAAGTGTATATTGGTTTTTTGAGATGAATCTTATCTGAAGATCCTGAACAAGATTCACTCAACAAAACAGACCTTGAGATAGCCCGGGGAAATACGTAACTATGTGACTATGATGAGGCGATAAAATTTCACATTGATCTGCTCGGCCTTATGTACTTAGAATTTGGATTAAATAAGTACTTCCTCCGTTTTATTCATAAGTCACCATTTACTTTTTGTACGTGGATTAAAGAAAAATATTATTTTATGTATAGTGGGTAGTCATATTATTAGTAGTAACTAGTGGGCCATATGTGGAGTTTTTTTACTAAAAGAGGAAAATGAGTACCTTTAAAGGGGACATTAATATAATAAAATGGGGACCTTACGGAAGGATGGAGTGAGTACTTGACAAGATCATATGTGTTATCATTGAAATTCTTATAGTTTACAATAACAAACTACTCGACCTTATATATCTAGCTGAATCACAACAAACATTAATAGATGGGAGAAATTAAGCTGGTCTGAGAAGAATGAGGCTTATCTGGCTAAATCGCAACAGACATTAATAGACGAAAGTTGGTCTAAGAAGAATGAGGCTGACTCAAGGCTCGTAGGGAAGTTTAGTAGCGATTGAGCGCACCCACTCAAGTACGAAGCAACTTCATATTTGTCGCAATCAGCAACATATACAACGAAGTAGACTCAAAAGTCGTTAAACATGGAGTGAATCTCAAGGCCCGTTTTGTAGAGTGAAATGTTTGGATAAGATATGCATCTAAAAAAAGAACCAATACACATACTTCCACGCCCAATGTATTTTTGAATACAAAATAAAATATGAGCTTTGAAGTTTAAACGAATGGGGAGAAAAATGCTTAATTGTTCAACTTCTCCAATCAAACACATCACATATTGTTCAGGGTTCTCTAACCGAATACACAATGTATTATTTGGCACTCCAACCGAATGCAATATAAAATCTTAATTATAAGAGTACTTATGTCGTATTAATTATGAATATTTTAATTTAATTATTTTTTGGAACGTTTAGCAAATTTGAAGATACGAATAGCCATCCCTTTTTAAAATTACGAAGCATGTTTTATTTTGTGTAATAAAAAAATTAATTAAACATCAAATATCCAAAATGGATTTTTAAAATTATGGGGTACGTTTTATTTTGTGTAACAAAATTTTAATTAAATATCAAATACCCAAAATTATGCAATTTGTTATAAGTATAATATATTGAGTAACTATTGAGTGAGCTTGCTCACTGTTAGATTGTTAAATTTTTTTTATAAAATTAATTGTTACTTATATTATACGATGATTTTATTATAAAATATTTCAATTAGACTATTATCAATTTTTTCAACTAGATATTATGTTTTATTAAAATTTCAGTACTCTTTATATGTCCCACCCAAGTTTATTTAAATAATTTCATAATTGAATGAGCAACTGCTTGGTTTACAGTGAAACTTTACGGCCCAATAATTTAATTAAGCAGGTCAAAATTGTGTAGGACCAAACTAATTATTTACAGAAAACACGTATAATAAATTAATTAAAATGTCAGGCAATTAACATTGGGTTTAATAGTATTATATTGTAATAATTCTGTTTGGATGGATATGGAAAAGCGTATGAAATAGCAAGTAGTGGTATTCCTTTTCAGTTGGAGACATTTAATTAGACATAAAGCAAGATTCATACCACTATCCCCAGGAGACAATAAATGACTAGTGCTTTCATGTTACTGCTATATATTTTTTTCACGCCAACATCTATTATAAATTATAATTACACATTTTCTCCTTCCTACATAATCTCTCCCTATGTACAATCTTAACAACAAGCTTATTATATAATATACATAAATTACAAGGTTTCATAGATCCAGAGATTCCACTGATTTTACACTAAAAATGGTTTTTTTTAACAACAAAAAAGTGTTAATATTATTAAGATGATGGGGTAATGAGATATATCCAATACAAGAGTTCATCAATTTGGTTTACAAGATATGAAGAAATTAACAATACTGCTAGCCATCTTTATTACAAAAAAAAACACCTAGTCAACTCCAAAACTAATCACCATCATATGAACTGCATGTACTCTTTAATAATCTATCTAAATTGCAGACAATATTAAGATAACAAAATCTCCTCTAAGATACATCTCTCCTTCCCTCCTTCCCACCAAGATTGAAAACTGATGTTGATAGAAGAAGTATTATACTTCTAATCCAACTCCATACTCTACACTTCATTTCACTTACAATTTTCATCACATCCCATTTTTCTCCCTCAAACACAATATCATTCCTCATTCTCCAGATTAACCAAATACCACACATCCAAACCAATAGAGCAATAGATTTACCAATTTTTAAATGGAATAGTCCCCCAAACAATAGGAAATTATTTTTAATCGACTCATGTATGGGAGTACTTACCCCCAACCACTTTAAGCATCCAAACCAAAATTTTGAGCTCTAACTGCAATGACATAGTAAATGTTCACCTGTTTCTTCTCTAGTCTTGCACAACGGGCACATGACTCCAACATTCGACGGCAGACATTTTCTCCTTCTCAAGTTAACACTCGTGGGGAGTCTTTCTTTAATTGCTTTCCAAACCATGAGTTTTACTTTGGAAATTGCTTTGCTTCTCCAGATTTGGCTATAGATCTCTCCATCTTCTTGCTCTCTTGTTATCTTCCTACTTCACAACACTTCATATGCTCCTTTAACAGTGTAGATTTCTTTATTGCTCGACTTCCACCTCCATGTGTCTATTGTTTCTTTAGATAATCTGTACCTGTTGATATGAGACAACAAAGAATCGAAATCGTCAGTTTCAAAATTCCTAAGAGATCTTCTCCATTTCCATCCCCATTTCCACTCATCCCCAACCCAAACACCCATCTCACTAATCTTCGCATCTTTTTTTGTACAATTTTGAAATAATCTAGGATGTTTATACATCAAAGGTCCCTCCCCTAACCAATTTTCTCCCCAAAAACTAGTCTCCGAGCCATTCCCTACTCTTCTACAAATACCCTCTTTAAACCACTCTCCCTTAGAATCTTTAAAAAGATCTAATGACACTGGGGCCCCCCCCCCCCCCCCCCCAACCTCCTATTTCTAATGTTGCAAGGTCCCAGCCCCAAATCCAATAGATCTTTCAATCTCGACCCTCTCCTACTCTTTACTAACCTAACCCACAATCTCTTGTTTTCGATCATGGAACCTCCATGCCCACTTCCCCAAAAGAGCTGCATTGAAACTTTCAAGTTCCCGAACCCCAAGACCCCCAAGATGTTTGGGAATAGTTATTATTTCCCATTTGATCCAATGTAATTTCTTAATATTCAAGTCCCTCCCCAAAAAAATTGTCTTTGGATACTCTCAATCTCTCGGATAATAGTCTTTGGAGCACTAAAAATGGTTTTTGACAGCATTTCGTATTGATTCCGCTTTTGATTCCCAATTCAATTGTTTAAACTGCTCATTCTGATTCAATTCTAAAATCACTAATAAATATTTATTTATTTCGTGGTTTTTGGTCTATTTTATCGATTAGATTTAGGATTACCTTTAGGAAATGAATATATATGTAGGAGTAGTTTTTAATCCATTATCACATGAAACAATTCCATGCAATTCATACTAATAAATTAAAAAGAAAACTATACCTATTAACTTGTAGTAAATTTTAAGGATTAAGTATAAATCCTAAAGATAAAGTCATGCAAGATTGTTAGTGAGACAATTTCACCTTTTCTCAATTGATAAATTCTCAGTGTATCTTGGTGCACAAATTCAAATTTTGTACATCCACATTTACAAATTTATATGAATAAAAATATATACATTAATGAATAAGAATTTATACATTTAATTTGTTAGTGAATTTTTTTTAATTTTTTAATGAAAAACTTAATACAAAAAATTATACATTTATTTATTATAAAACACATATAAATTATTGAATAAAAATTAATACACATATGCATTCACACGGATGCACATGATATTAGTTTTTCTCAATTAGTTATTACTTTTAACTAAAGATGTTACCATTTTTAATTTATTTTACGAGTTGTGTTTGAAATAGTTAAATTAGACAATTATCATTTTTTATCATGCATCATTTTTTATAAAAGCTATAATAACTTTGTTATACTTCTCATATAATTCATTTCATGAAACAGTTCCAAACAAAATTTAATAATAATACACCTCTCGTCTCACAAAAGTTTTCATCATCCTAAAAATATAAAAATTCAAAACAATTAACCGCACATACTTTATTTATTAAAAAAATAAAAAATCACCTCTACTTAATGAATACATCTAACATATTTTATCATTTACTCCCTCCGTCTCATAATACTTTTCATGTTTACTGTTCCACGTTGTTTAAGAAAAGTTGCACTTTTTGACCAACTTTATTGACTTTTGAGGGTATTGTAGTTTTTTTAGCTAATAAAAAAGTATAAAGTAATGATATGTGTGTGAAAAAGGAGTAGCAAGTTTGAAATTAAAGTAACTTTTGAGATTGTTAGATAAAGTGGTGTTTCCTTTTTTGGATGTGAAAGATTTTGTGGAACAAACAAATGAGAATAATATGAAAGGTTTTATAGGAAGGAGGGAGTATTTATCAAAAAAAAAAATATCATAATACTCCAAAAAATTACACTTTTTTTTAATCTACATGCAAAGGTGAAAACTACTGTGAGTTGGGGAGGGAGTACATCGATTAAAAGGTAAAGAATATTATGAATCACAAGAATAAAATATCATATTAACAGTAAATTATACCTTAATTAAAAATTAATAGAAAACCTTAAAACTAAATATTAAACCCAATAGAGCATTAACCAAGAGAACCTAACTACAAGTATACGTATAATTGATTTCTTAAAATTCTTTGTTATAATTACAAAAATTCAAACTTTAATATATTTACTAGGGCGAATACTTGTACACCCCCTTTACACTATTCTATATAATTCATTCATAGATCGGTATAATAAATTATTATTCTTAATAATAATAAATAATAATATTGCTCTTATGTATGATGCATGAGAAATAATTCAAACGAAAATACAAATACTTAAATACGTTGAGTGACACTTAATGTTTTAAAAGGTAATATTTTATGAAATGAATTAAAAATAATAATACTCTCATATACGATAATTATTAATTCTTCTAAAAAGAGTAATATATTTTATAAAGTAATCCCAATGTTTTAAAGAATATACTTTTGAAGTGATTACATGAAGAACTATTTTTTAGTTTTATAATATTTGAAAAAAAAAGAAAAAAAAAGGAGAGGTACATATGTTATAGGGAGAATGACCGAAATAATCAAAATTGAAAGTTAAAAATAATTGTATTCCAACAATTTAACTCTATATCATTATATTCCTATGATAATTTTCTGACCAAAAAACCCCACCCCTTTTCTTTAATTATTTTATTGTTCAGTATCGGTAATGATGTTGAATATTGGACACAGAACATCGATATTATGTCCGATATTATTGAATGTCGAATTCGATGTCGGTTAAGGTGTTGAGTCCCGACATATAGTGCCGGTATCCTATGTCAGGGCTTCATCACTTTGACTGACAATGAATCCAACACCAACGTATGTCGGATTTGAAGTCGGTCAAGGTATCGAAGCTCTGACATATGGTGTTGGTATCCTATATTGGGGCTCCGCCACCTTGACCGATACCAAATTCGACATCCAATGTTATGATGATGGTGTTAAACATAATGTCGGTGTTATGGGTATTATATCCCCCATGCTTAATAGGCCCAAAAGCTCATTAACCCCTAAAATACATGAAGAAAGAAGCCCGACCCTTTAGCGGCCCAAATCGAGGACAGAACCGAAAGGATAATCAAAGCAGCCCAAGGAGGTCGCAGCAGCTCAAAAGCCCAATCGGGGAAAGGACAAAGAAGGAACCCATTAAAGGGGCCGAAGCCAGAGAGCACCCTCGACTGGGAACCTCGGTGATATCCTCCCCCTGCCTAAGAGTTCGGGCGACATCACAACACGGGAAGTCAACCTGTCCGAGAACCGAATGGACAACAGAAGCAGGGCAGTAAAGAACAAACACCATCATGAAGGCTGACAAGTGCAGCAGGCTAGAAGACAAGGCTAACGGGAAGAAGAGATGTCTTGGACAGCAATCCTAACTAGAAGACAACAACTGACTGGCACATCTTACTCCAACTACCAATGGGAAGCCAGTAAAGGAAGGAGCCACTCTGTGAAATCTTGCAAAAGCAACCAGCAGCATCCAGACTTCTCCTCAGACTGGTCGGCGTACCAGACAGCTCCAATTAAGGCGGCTTGTCTCCATCCAAATGGCGCAAGGCGATTGGTTCCGGATTAGGATTTTTAGATAGTATAAATAGCCTCTCTCACATGAGAGAGGCAGGTTACTGATGCTCACTTTAGACATTAAATTGTAAGAATCGGGGGTTAAGGAGTGTTATTCTAAGGGAGAGTAATAAAATCGGTAGAGTTCTTTGGTGGGAATTTAGTCTTCTATTGGTTTTGATCCCTTTGTTTGTAGTTTTATTATGTTTGATTGTGTTCGTTCTTGGTTTCGTTACTAAATATATTTATCTCATAAGCACAAATTAACGAGCCAAGAACAGCCATCAACAGCTGGCGTTGTCTGTAGAATGCTATGATTAGCCACCCCTATTTTGTTTCTTCTTGAGTTCTTAGTTTAATTCTATGAAAAAAAACTTTGGTTTTTTTTGGTTCTGTGTCTGGAAATCGAGATGGGAGGTGAAGGATTTACAACCTAAGAAAATGAATAGAGGGGAAAGTGCTCCAGAGCCCAGCGAAATGTGACAAGAAGTGGAAATAATGTTCAAATTTGCGCTCCAGCCGTGGAGATATCCACTCAGGCAAGGTCTATTCCTGTCCCAAACTTGGGCGATCCTCAGAAAACTAAAGAGATGACTGAAAAGATTCGAAGGGTGATTGATGAGCACGCTGCAGAAGCTCCCCCGGTTCGACCGACAAGGTTGAGCTTTAGCGGCCCTCACAGGGTAAGTCATGGCGATCTGCGGGAGGATCTCAAAGGAGAAAAGAGGCCAGGAAAGAACACAGTGGAGGAGATGCTAGAGAAACTATCAACTTTATACGGAGGAGGAACGTCGGAGAAAGAGAAAGTGTGAACGAAACTCTGGCAGAAGGAAGGTATAGCAAATACCTTCACCGTCCAGAAGCGGGAGCTCAAAGACAACCACAACCGGGAATGCACCAAGAAGCGAGGAATTCCCCACCCCCAGAGGTATCTGTGGGAAATGATGCTCAAAGGCGATCACGACCGGAATGGAATCAAGAGGCGGGAAATCCTCCACTGAGGGAAAGGCCGAGAGCAAAAAGATCCTGCCAGCCTCACTCTCTAAATCAAAGAAGAGGTCGACCCACCGCTAGAGAAGTGCCAACGGAAGAAGGAGTCCCACAAAGAACCCCATCTGCCTCTCAAAGGAGGTATAACAGATGTAGAAGGCCAAGGAACCAAAGATCCCGCTCATCTTTGGCACCCTACTAACAAGAGAGCCGAGATCCCTCATGGGAAGATCTGCCCACGACAGAGCTGTCTTTACCACAAGACAGGAGGAACGAAAATCCCACCTCACAAAGAGGGACGAGATGAAAGGAGACCTAGGTAGAGATATGATCGGAGAATAAAGAAATATTCCCGAAGGCCCCAACCAGAGATCTACATGCCCTGATAAATGAAGAGACGAACAAGCATTTTACGGATCTGGAAAGGAAGATGTCCGGAACAGGAGGAGTCCTCCAATCATCAGTGGCCCCCTCACCTTTCATGGAGGAAATCAGCAATGCCCCTCGGCAGTAGGGAATCAAGTTTCCTTTCAGCTTGATTTTTGATTGTGATTACGATCCGTATTCCCACATTGAAAAATACCTGATGTGGATGAGGGCTCAAGGTACAAATGAGATCACGTTATGCAGGATGTTCCCGCTAACCCTGGGAAACAAGGCCCACGTCTGGTTTAAGGCGGTCCCAGCAGCCTCCATCAAAAGCTGGGGAGAGTTGATGGAGGTCTTCCTAATGCAATACTCATATCTTGGGGCACCGAAGGAACCAAAGCACAAGCTGGTTAACATCCGCCAAGGTTCAACAGAAAGCCTGCAAGACTTTCTAAAAAGTTTCAACGAGCAGAGGTCAATGGGGGAAGTCATGGGGGACGAAGCTTGTCTTATCACGGTGATGGGAGCTCTTCACCAGAGATTAGCTTATGGAAAGCGGTCCAGCTTAAACTGCCCGCGTCCTATGCGGCCTTCATGGTCATGGTGAACGAGCACATCCAAGTAGAAGATATTTCCAAGATGGCAAAGAAGGCAAGCAACCAGAGCCCCTCAGCAGAATCGAGCAAGAAGAGGGTCAGTACTGGAGGAACAAAGGAATACAAAATGCCCACCACTTTCAAACCCTTTACGGAAAACACCGAGGTCTAGCAGATATACGAGAAACTAAAATCGGAAACCAACTTGAATATTACCGAGGTCTTCTACTATGTTAAGGATCAACAAGTTCTTCGAACGCCGAGGCTAGTTCTACGAACCTCGAAACTCACCAACCCTCGGAAGTACTGCATGTACCATCAGACACACGGACATAACACAGACCAATGCCAAAATCTAATTACGAAGTTATGGAAGTTGTTTAAGGAGGGGAAATTAAGAGGGATGCTTTAGGCCTCGAGGCCGAGGGTATATAGGAGATATGCTAATTTTTCCCCTCTCCCGGGTCGACAGAGGTCCCCAGGCAGAGGACGGAATGGAGAAGTGATGCCCCTGCCCCCTCTGTCTCTAGGACGGCCGCCAGTGTTCGACAGGATCAGGGGGCAAGCCCCGAGGGGAGACAGATCCGGAGAAATACACATGATGGAGCCAATAGAAGAAATCCCTTATATCGGAACCTCTCAAGCACTGACCACGGCATCAAAAAGGAAAAGAAAGGTAGAACTAAGAAACTTAGACCAACAAATCCTTCAAGTGTGGTTGCTAACCTCGGCGGTGAAGGGGGTAACGGAAGTGGACATTGTCTTCATGGAGGCAGACTTCTACGGGGTAAGTACTCCTCATTCTGATCCTTTAGTCATTTCACCGATATTGTCAGGGGTCAAAGTTCATAGATGTTTGGTAGATACTGGGGCGTATGCCAATATAATCTTTAAAGAAGTAATTGAAAACTTGGGAGGAGAGTGTCATCACAAGGTGAGACCTTGTAATGACGAGATCAAAGAATTCAGTAACGCGTTGACCAGGCCGACTATGGAGGTAGATTTATCAGTTAAGTTAGAAGGTTCGGATGGGAAAAAATGGATGGCAAAACAGCTGACATCCAAGGTTGTGTGCCAAGCCTCCACCTACAACTGTATACTAGGGCGCCCGTTGATCTATGCCTTTGGAGCTATTCCATCCACCCTTCACCAATGTCTAAAATTTGTCACAGCTGACGGCAGAGTAGCGACGGTGATAAGAAGTCAAAGAAGGGCAAGAGAGTGCTTATTTGTGAAAAAGGTAGAGGGTCTGAGTTATCATGACATGGAGTACGTGATGTTAAGCTTTGAGGATATCATGGAAGAAGGAATAAACCCTGGAGTGCGGACAGGAATCGAAGGACCACCAGAAGGGAGGCAAGAAGGGAAAGAGCCCGATGTGATCCTGGTAGCCACCAGAGGAGAAGAAACAGAGGGACAGGGAAATGATATGCACATTGCAACAACCGAAACACATACAGATCCGATTGTTCAAGAAAAGGAAAAAAAAGAAACAGCGACGAGAGTGGCGAGATGAAAGCAAGTAACACTTGATGAGGATCCGAGGACAAAACTAAGGGAAGAAGCCTCGGCGGTAGAAAAACAGAAGTGGTACAGCTAGATCCGGAGAATGCTGATATCAAAGTCAAGATTGGGAGGGAATGGGAAAGCGAATTCAAGGAAGAGCTGACCCAACTATTAAAAAATAATCTGGACATGTTCTCTTAGAACCCGAATGAAACACCCGGAGTGCACCCAAAGTATGCCTGTCACAAGTTAAACATCGACCCCAATATCCCGCCATTCCACCAGAAAAAGAGGAAATTCAGCCCAGAGAAGAATGCGACTATGGAATTGGAAGTACATAAACTACTTGCGAGAGGAAGAATTAGCGAATGCAAATACCCGATAAGAGTACAAAATCCAATCATGGTAAAAAAGAAGGAGGGATCATGGAGGCTATGCATCGATTTCACCGATCTAAACAAGGTGTGCCCGAAGGATAGTTATCCTCTTCCGTCAATTGACCAGATGGTCGATGCCACGGCAGAACACGAGATAATGAGCTTCATGGATGCATTTTCGGGGTACCATTAGATCCCTATGCACCCAGATGATAAGGCAAATATGAATTTCTTCTGCAGGAATGGAGTTTATGAATAGAACAACACGCCATTTGGTCTGAGGAATACGGGGGCTACTTATCAAAAATTGGTTATCAAAATGTTCGAGGGAGAAATTGGAAAAATAGTTGAGGTCTACATGGATGATACTGTGGTAAAGGGCCTAAAAATGATGGATCATTTCGACCATCTAAGAAAGGTTTTCGCAATCTTCTGACAATATAGAATGTAGCTAAACCCAAAGAAATGTACGTTCGGATTAAGCAAGAGAAGCTTCCTCGGATATTTAGTCAGCTCAAGGGGGATCGAGATGAACCCAAAAAAGGTAGAAGCGATCCTAAAGATGGATTCACCGAGGCACATGAAAGAGGTCCAGAATCTGACGGGTAGGTTGGCCGCTTTAAACAGGTTCATGTCGAAAGCATCAGATAAATGTAAACCCTTCTTCGATGTCATCAAAAAGGCTAAGTTCAAATGGACAGAAGAGTGCAAGAAGGCATTCGACGAGATCAAAAGGAAGCTGTCAGATCCCAATATCCTCTCCAAACCCTCACCGGGCGAGACGTTGCAGTTGTACCTGGCGGTATCAGGAACAACAATCAGTTTAGTATTGGTCAAAATGGAGGAGAAGAATCAGAAGCCAGTGTACTTCATAAGTCAATCCCCGAGAGATGCAGAACTCAGATACCTAATAATGGAGAAGATAGTGTATGCTCTCGTTATGAGCTCGAGGAAGCTGAGACCATACTTCATGGAACACACCATCGAGGTATTGATGACGTTCCCTTTGAGGCAGGTACTCCAAAGGCCGGACGCTACAGGAAGACTGTTAAAATGGTCCGTCGAATTGGGGTAGTTCGATATAGCGTACCTACCGAGGAATGCAGTCAAGGGGCAAGTCATGGCAGACTTCATAGTGGAACTGACCTTCCCTACACCAACCGATGAGGAAAAGAGAAAACCTTGGGTCATGCATGTGGACGGTTCGGCAACTGCAGTAGCATCGGGAGCGGGAATCATGATCCGAACGCCGTCCGGAGAAACCTTTTTGATCGCGATCCGGTTCAGTTTCTTGGCTACTAATAATGAGGCAGAATACGAGGACCTACTGAATGGTTTGAGAATGGCACTGGCCATGGGAGCAGATGAACTGATGGTATATAGCGACTCACAGTTGGTGGTGAACCAGATGAAGGGGGAATACGAGGCAAAGGATGGACACATGAGCCACTATAGAGGATTTACCGCAGGCATACTGCAGAAGTTCAAACAGGTGTTCTTAGAATGCATCGATAGAAAAGACAATATGGGAGCTGACGCACTGGCTAAGCTGGCCACAACATCGAACGCTGAGGACCTGAATAACATCAACATCGTGAGGCAGGAAAATCCATCAGATACCACCGTGTGGGTTCTGAATGACCAACCAATAGAAGAATCATGGATGACCCCGATCAGGGCATATCTGGAAGAAGGAAAGATACCTGCAGATAAAGATAAGGCTCGGCAAATCAGGCTTCGATCGGCGAGATACGTCTTAATGGAAGGAAAGTTGTACAAGAGAGAATATTCTTCACCACTCTTAAAATGCCTAACTCCTGAGGAAGCAAGTTATGTACTAGCAGAGATACACGAAGGCATATGCGGGAATCATACAGGTAGGATCGCTCTAGCACACAAAGTGATCAGGCAAGGTTATTTTTGGCCAACGCTAAAGAAGGACGCCACTCAACATGCGAGGGCATACGCAACTTGTCAAAGACTAGCTCCGATAGTTGGAGCACCTTCGGAACAGCTAACCTCAGTGTTCAGCCCATGGCCCTTCACAAAATGGGGAATTGATTAATCGGACCGCTGCCTACCGGAAAGGAAAAAACAAATTTGCTATCGTGGCGGTAGATTATTTCACGAAATGGGCAGAAGTAGAACCCCTCTAGATGATCACCGAGGCTCGAGTCGAGATATTCATCTGGGAAAACATCATATGCCAGTTCGGGATACCATTTTCCATAGTGACTGACAATGGCAAACAATTTGACAACGCCAAACTGAGAAAGTTTTGCGAAGATTATAGCATTAAAAAGTGGTCCTCCACTCCATACCACCCGCTGTCTAACGGGTAGGTCGAGGCAGTGAATAAGATCATCAAACACACATTGAAAGTCAGGTTGGAAAAGCTAGATGGGAGATGGCCTGAGGAACTGCCGGGAGTCCTGTGGTCGTACAGGATAACGAAGATAACTTCCACCAATGAGACTCCATTCTCAATGGCCTTTGGTGCCGAGGTGGTAATACCAGTGGAGATAGGAGAACCCAGCCCTAGGATCGCTCTCCACCGGGAGAATGCAAATGACAAATTGATCCAGGAGAATCTAGACCTATTGGAATAAAAGAGATTGAACGCAGAATTGCATAATACGATTTACAAGCAGAGAGTGGAGAGATTCTATAACTCCAAGACAAAGCTGAGGAGATTCAAAGGCGGAGAACTGGTGCTCCGGAAGGTATTGGGCCCAACGGCGCAGGGCAACGGCCAAAACTAGGAAGGCCCTTACATAATCAAGAGAGTTCTTGAAGGAGGAGCGTACGAGTTGGAAGAGGTAGATGGAAAAAAGATACCGCACCCATGGAACACACAACATTTGAAGAAATATTACCAATGAAGTGGAAAGCAGGATGAATAAGGTTGGTGACACGGTTTCTGTTATAGCTTTTAATCAAGGCATTAGGCCATACTATATGGAAATGCAAATTGTATGGAAATATTTTTATTGATATATGGGTAAAGATGTCGGTATGTTCATAATAAATGGTAAAGGGTATTTATTTGTTAGGATATCGTGGCTTTGGGAATATCAGTATGTAAAAAAAAGATACCGAATGGAAACAACCAAAATGGGGAACGAGGGGCATAGCGTAATAAAAAGGCAGAACTAGAATAGGAATAAAAGGCATAAGTGTCGGATTTATGGAAAGTCAGAACAAAAAGGCAGAGGCATTGGCCTTGGAAGTCAAAACCAAAGTCAAGGTATCAGGTTAAAACTAAAATGTGGATCAAGGGAGCCTCGATATGATGGGATTGGATCGTCTCGGATACAAATTGAAATAGCAGAACCAAAATTAGAAGGTAGCAACAGACTCGGAACAGCGTCGGATTAAATCAGGGTCGGAACATAAGGTTCAGAGTAAATGGAATGGGCTTCGGGATATCGTTGAAAATATACACGAAGGTACAATATAGTATAAGGGTCGAGACACGAATCATAAGTAGAAGACAAGACTTCGAAATCTGAGTAACAGCCAAAGATAGCGAAAATAAAAAAAAGGTTCGGGACCTCAGCATCGAGCAGAGCTCTTGAACCATAAACACTCAGCGAAAGTGAAGGGCCTCAGACAAGAGCATAAACCTCTCCACGCCAAGGGTGAACAAAGTAAAGACGCATGTCAAGCGATAAAAGCAGAATAAAGCACACCAACAATCGTGAATTAACTAAAGGTAAATCAACTACTCATAAATAGTCAAATTCTCAAACCAAAGGGGCATCGACGGACACGTCTACCAGGCAACGGTAAAACAAAAAAATAGAGAAAATCAGTAGCCAAGGTTCATACATAGTCAAGACAAAAACAACAAATACAATCCCAAGCAACACCGGGATGAGAATAGAATAAATCAACTGATAAAAGGAGGAAATATATGGGCTTCAATCTTTTTTCCAACTGCTGAGAGAATGGAAGATGCTCGCCATCTTATCCTCCATCTCTTTTAAATGGGCTTGGGCACGGATGGCCCTCTCCTCTGCTGAGCCAGGGCGAGGAATACGCTGCTCCAGGGCTCGGATATGGGCCTCGGCTTCGGCCAACCTAGAACGAGCTTCGGCAGCATCTCTGGCAATCTCAGCCTCAGTCAAACTCGCCTCTACGGACTCGAGTGTGGCCCGCCCTACATCAACCTCGAAATCTGCAACCTCCAATCATTCTTTCTGATGTGCAAGAAGAGAGGTCAGCTTGACATTCTTGATCTTCAAGGCATTCAATCTCTCCTCGAAACTACCGGAAGACCCTCAGAACGATCAACAAGCAGACCGAAAAATAAATGGTATTGATCCATAAGGTGCAGAGTGGAGGAAAGAGAAACAACAGCAGCCCCGGCCATTACAGCCAAACAAAAAGAGTCCTGAGAAAGAGAACCAAGAACAATAATCGGAGGAACACGATTAATAACTCGATGAGAAGCACCCGCAACAAAGCTCTGAGTCCCTAGCTCCTACAACTCGGGTAAATCAGACTCATCATCTCCCTCAGCTATACTCTTTCCACGAGCACGAGCCTTCTCAGTAGCCAACCTTGCAATTTTAGCATCGGCATCAGTAGGGTCAGTTGTTGCAGCAATACCTGTAGGGTTCGGATTATGAGGATGGACTATCGAGATGACTTGAGGACCAGAAGGAGCAGAATTAGCATCAATCATTCTCCCAGAAGTAGCCGTGGGTACAGAAGGCGCCCTAGGCCCAACCATCATGTCATAGTCCTCAGCATCAGAACCAATACCCACCTCATTGTCGGGAACGTCCATCGGTTCAGGATCCGCCTCTGGATCTTCTTCAGGATCCTCCTCAGGGTTCTCCTCTGGATCCTCCTCGGGATTTACTTCACCCTCGGGCTTGGCGATGGGAGGATCTGCAAAAGGACACCACGGGTAAGAATGCAACGAACATGGGAAGGATAAGGAAGCACGAGTAGAGGCAATTATCCCCCTTAATCTCTTAGCAAGAAAGTCAAACTCACCAACAGATGAGGATAGACAAGCCTCATAGCTAATACCTACTGGCTAAGAAGGTCTACCATGCTCATAAACTAGGAGGGACAGCGAATGAGCGACGCAATTATTCACGGAGAGGAGACAAAGGGGGCAAGACCCTATCTTCGGTAAGCTGCACAACCAACAAATCTTCACCAATTTTCAAGTCTTCGGACCCAATAGATAGGTCATCCATTTCTTCATCTTCATCGCGAGAAGAAGACCGGGCGGAATAGTCGGAGTCAGCTTTCTCATTCGAAAACTAATATACATACTTGTATGGAGTTAATGATAAACCAGCCATGGAACCAGTAGATCCTACTAGAGACAGGGCATTCTAGAGCTCACCTTTAGAACAGGGAAGAGAGGTCGGACATAGAACGAAGGTAACTGAAACACACAAAGAGAACACCCAGAGGGCTAGGGAAGGGAGTATCAGTTGTCGCGCTACGACCGAGAGTAGACAACCCAGCAAAAACCAGGACGGGCTCGGAAAGCAAGGGAGAGACACGGTAAGTATTCCCCCCACAAGATAAAATCTCATAAACTCGGCGAAAACCATCACTCAGCCACACAAGGGGACGATGGGGAGGGGGACTGCACGATATGCATCAAAAAAGAACATCAAGGATCACAGAAAATAGTCCAGAACTCGAAGGACGGGAAAGAATCATACACTTGTTCAGCAGAAGAAATTGGATGAGAAAAGTCACGGGGACACCATTCACACGGGTACGATAATCACCACCCAACCATAACCAAGCCTGCTCCCAACTTCTGCCGATAACGTCAGAAGCCCCCACGAAGTGATGGTTATCACGGGGAAGCAAATGGTAGAAGCCACCAGAGCGACCAGATAAAGCATAAAAGAAAAGTAACTCAAGTTCGAAAGGGTCTCGTATAGTATGACCCAGCACATAAAACAGAGACATAGTGGATATCAAGCGTAACCAAGAGGGGGCAGTAGCTGACCTATGACCATGTTCCACCTCTATAACAAAAAACCAATAACAGGGGAGAGAGGGAGACGTAGACCGGCAAGAAAGAGATAATAGTATAAAGCAGTACAACCTGGAGGGGGATCAGAAATGGGGACACCATCCTAGGGAGCTCGAAGATGACATTGGGATTACCATACAACCGATGAAGTTCTTCCAAACACCCCGAGGATAATCGAGAAGGTGGCATCTAGTCAAGCTGTTGGGCCATCCCTCGAAGAGCGGCCCCCAAATCGCCAATATTCCGACGAACGGGAAGATAATCCCCCACATTCAGAGGAAGTAAGGCACCTAAATTCACATCGATGAATATCGACGCACCACCAGCACCTATGGCCAGCACAACGGGGACCGTTTGCCTATCAGGAGAGGGAACGGAAGCCTAGTTGCCACCTGAGGACGAAGAAGTAGACAAATCCCTCAAGTTGGGATGCGGCATCCTACGGAGGCAATTGGAACTGTGAATGCCAAGTCGCACGCGGCTCACCGATGTACTATCGGAAGTATTCACCTCCTGAACATCAGGCGGAGGAGGGGTACCTTCACCAGACATCTTCTACTTGCCAAAGACTCAAGAATTAGGGTTAATGAAAAAGAGAGACAAGGGAGATTTTTAGAAATTGCAGAGATATCGGGGAAATGCAGTTAAAGAAGAGTGCGAGGATATACGAAAAGGATAAAGGTTTTGAAATTTGAAAAACCAAAACAGAAACTGTCTGATAAAATTGAAGGACAGCACGCATCATCATTGAAGTAATGGACCAAAAACGGCTAAGATCCGACGGCTGGGATATAGAGGCTTTACAACTTCCTAGGAGAATGGAAGATCCAGATTGATCACGTAGCACCTGACTAAAGACGTGACAACCCATGACAGAAAAATAGCGGTTATGTTCTAAATTAAAGATAAATCACCAAAATACCCTTACACGATTTACTAACAAGGAAGAAAAATACTTCATTCATAAATAGTGGATTACAAAAGTGGCGGAAATCACCAAAAATCCCAATACCCGACAAAATAAAGGAAATACAAGTAAGGTCCAGAATAAACTCCTATATGGAAGATACATTCGATCTAAACACTAGGGGCTCGGTAACACTTCATGGATCAGTCAGGGGGTCTCAAAATCGGTAGCATCTGTAGACTGTGGCTTTCCACCTCTAGGCGGCACATCTTCAGGGGCATCTAAAAGAAACTCGGAGGTCATCGGCCCCAACGAAACACCAGCTTCCATGGTGCTACTCGAAGTGAGAACGGATTTTGGGATCGAAGGAGTTGGGAAAACCACAGCGGCCTTGGAAGACAGAGATTCGGAGGTCCCAACGACAATAGCCTGACCAATAATGCTTACATCACCAGATTTGGGAAGTTAAACCTCAATAGGTGACTCTCGGATAGGTGCCCCAACAGATTCAAAGGGAAAGGCGACAAGTGGATCCTCAGGCCTAGAATCCACCGCAGCAAGATCCAAAACACCATCAGCAAACTCCTCGTCAGATCCGTGCTCCTCGGAATCCTCGAAAGATTCTTTAGGAATATTAGTGATAAAGTCGGAGTACTAGCCAAGCACCCCAAAATCAATGTCATCTTTTAAAGTCTCCCCCGAAGGCATCTTCTCCTCACTAATAGTTTGGTGGAGAATACCATGCATGTCGTCGAGACAATCAGGATAGGGCTTCTTGGAAGAGGCTTGGGCCAGAGCAGCAGCACAGGAGCAGAAACAATGAATCCTGGTTTTTGGGAGGATAACTTCTCTATAGCAAAGATTGTCAGCCTCTGATAAGAGAAATGTATCCTTCATGCGATCTACTTCGGCTAAGGCCACGTCGCACTCCCTCAGAATCTTGACTACAACATCCTCAGAGGCCCTAATCTTCTGAGCATACGAAGCCTCCAATGCTTCCTTTTCCTACCATACTTTTTCAAGCTCTTGTTCGAAAGACGTCTGGAAGGCATGAAGATTAGTCTGGACTCGAGACAACTCGACTCGAAACTGGTTTTCCTTCGCCGCGATCTCCTCTTGATGTTTTACCTCTAAAACTACAACCTTGTCTGAAAGTACCTTATTTTGAAGCTCCAAACTACTCCTCTCTTTTTTGGATTTAGCAAACAGACTGTCATACTGAGCGCGGAGAGTCTCGAAAGTTTCCTGAAACTTAGCCTTCTTGTCCTGCTCGATCCTCAACTTACCTCTAATTAAAGCCTCGGTAGCCCTCGCTTCAGATGCTCTTTTCTCATAATCTGTCACCCTGTGATCAAGCGAGGTAACCTTATCTTGCAAACGAGAGTCGCTTTGTTCCAACTTAGAAATACGGTGCAAGGCATTAACGGCGTGAAGCGCCTGTTGACCTAGGTAGCCCGAGATACTGTGGAGAGAATCCTTGGCAGATATATTCTCCAGATGACCGAGGAGCTCTCGGGTACAACCTTTGAAAGGAAAGGTGGCAGCACGAGCCAAACACGCCGGAGCGTCAAAATCAAACAGAAGCTCTTGAGTTCGGAGGAAGGTTTTCCCAATCTCATCCATGTGGCCATACCTCTGTAGGAGCTCTTGGTCGGCTATTGGATCTATTGGAAGAAAGGGAGTAGCATCATCAGACAAAGACAGAGCAGAAGAGGCACCCTCAGTAGAAGATCCACCATGTGACCAAAAATGCAAAGGAGCCTTCCCCCAATAATATCGCCACATTTCGGAAGGAGAACAATGAGAGGCCGAATCGTTGGAAGTACCACCAAGGGTTTGTTGAAGGTTGGACGGGGTAAAGCCACCAGGTTGAATGAAAGTAACGAAACGAGACTGGGCAAAGGCTTCAAGAGAGGGAGAAGAGCTGATGTCACAAACTTTGACAGTCTCCTGAGGGGTAGTACTAGGCGCAGCGAAGGAGCCACCAGCAGCAACGCTAACATCATCATCTCTGACCTTCTTCGAGTGATGTATGATGAGAGCAGTACTATCATGAATATCTTCCTCGGGACCCTCATCCATTAACTTATACTTCTATTTCGAGGCAATGGACTTGGCAACAACGGCATCAGGCTTCACTTTCTTAGACTTCGGGGCTCGAGGGTCTTTCTTAAAAACTTTCTCTCATGAACCCATAGCTGACACCTGAACGAGGTCGACATCCAGCCTCAAAGAGACAGGATCAGAAGGCTCTTGAATCCTGACAGACGTAAGGGACTGCACAGCAAGAGGAGCCCCGGAGATCTTCTGGGAAGAAATATACGGCAAAAGACGCTTCTCATCTCCTAAGCATACGGGAGATATCTGGCAAAAGATGATTCTCATCTCTTAAGCATAACAAAAAGAAGGAAGGTTCAATACGATAAGGGGATTATACGACGAACGCCGCAGATGAGGAAGCAATGACAATAAATCACCTGGCATGGCTATAGACGAAGTAGTAAAGCCGGTTCGGAAAAGGTTCTTCCCTCTGAGAACACACTTATAATGGCACTTTTTGTTAGAAAGTTTGCGAATACGATGGAAGGCGTCCTAGAACTCTGCCGAAAACATCTCAAGAGCACACGATTCGCCTACTGCACAAAGTAATGGAAAGAAATATTAGAATACCCCAAATAATATAGAAGGAAGCCGAGAGAAACATACACGCACTTAGAACAGGCTTGAAGAAGGAGCTTCTAGGGAGCACTGTGGGATTTCGAGGGTCCCCGAGGTTATAGACAGAATCTCCCCTCCAAGGACCGCGAACCCAGAACCATGGATTTTTCCACCCTTTAACCGAACTGGGCAGAGAGGCAACAAAGTTGGTATGACGAGGTACCAAATAATAATATCCCTTCATCATATTATTTGAGGTAAGCCGGTACAAGAAGTTGATCTCATCAGTAGTCAAGAAGGAGTACTTTTTCTTGCTGAAAAGAACCAGAATCCCCATCAATGCCGCCCAACTGTTGGGAGCCAATTGAGCTGGGGCTATACCCCAAAACTCAAAAATATCTCGAATGCAAGGATGGAGAGGAAACCTAAGGCCAAGCTCAAGTCGCAATTCGTAGATTGCAACAGCATTCGGCGGAGCATAACACATACAGCCATCGGGAGAAGGAAGGAAGAAATTGATATCTTCCCCATACTGAAATTTGCTGAGAGCAACGACGGTGCTCTTTCTCAACCAAGAATCATTAAGGGTCAAGGAGACCTCAGCAGCGAAAAAGGAGGTGTCCTTGTCCCACCGCGGAAGTTCTCCGAGATGGGCCAATAACCCGGGACCGACGTCGGGAATCCGAGAATTGTGCTCTAACATAAAAGTAGAAATAAAATCGGCAACCCTCTGATCAAAAATGACCCGGGAAGGAGATGGGGGACCCGAACACTCCTCTGAAGATGAAGAGGAAGACCTCGAACTATCGAGCGAAGAATCGGTCGAACGAGAAAGGGATCTAAGGGATCTAAGAGGAGAAGATGAACCCTCGCAAGCCGTATCGTGCAAATTGTAACGGAAAATAAAACACAGAGAGAGATGGAAAAGGAAACCCTAAGCAACGGCGGTGGAAACCTCAGAGACGCGAGAGGAGAGAGTCAGGGAAAGAAAGAAAAAGAGAGGAGGAGAATAATACTTGGAGAAGGAAGACGAGCACACTGAATAAAAGGAATGCCAACCGCTTACAGGATCAAAAGGAGAAAAAAGAGAAAGAAGAAGAAGGGAAACTGACAAAAAGATTCAAATTTCAAATTTTAAATCGACAGTTACACCCAAATCCTAGAAATAGCCCCCACCTAAGCGAAGATATCTCGAAGACGCCGCAAAAAACCCGATAATACAGGAGCTTATCAGGACAAAGATAGCGAGTGGAAACAACAAAGAGCCGAGATGAGAAGAATCTCGGTATCGCATGTACCAAAGCATGAGGGATATAACCCGTGAAATACGATTCGACCCTGAACAATCTCAAGTCATGAAATTATTCAGGCTCGAGGGGCAAATGTTATGGGTATTATATCCCCCATGCTTAATAGGCCCAAAAGCCCATTAACCTCTAAAATACCTGAAGAAAGAAGCTCGACCCTTTAGCGGCCCAAATCGAGGACAGAACCAAATGGACAATCAAAGCATCCCAAGGAGGTCGCAGCAGCCCAAAGGCCCAATCGGGGAAAGGACAGAGAAGGAACCCATTAAAGGGGCCGAAGCCAGAGAGCACCCTCGGCTGGGGACCTCGGCGACATCCTCCCCCCTGCCCGAGAGTTCGGACGATATCACAACATGGGAAGTCAACCTATCCGAGAACCGAATGGACAACAGAAGTAGGGCAGTAAAGAACAAACACCATCATGAAGACTGATAAGTGCAGCAGGCTAGAAGACAACGCTAACGGGAAGAAGAGATGTCTTGGACAGCAATCCTAACTAGAAGACAACAACTGACTGTCACATCTTACTCCAACTACCAATGGGAAGCCAGCAAAGGATGGAGGCACTCTGTGAAACCCTGTAAAAGCAACCAGTGGCATCTAGACTTCTCCTCAAGCTGGTCGGCGTACCAAATAGCTCCAATTAAGACGGCTTGTCTCCATCCAAATGGCGCAAGGCGATTGGTTCCGGATTAGAATTTTTAGATAATATAAATAGCCTCTCTCACATGAGAGAGGCAAGTTACTGATGCTCACTTTAGACATTACACTTGTAAGAATCGGGGGTTAAGGAGTATTGTTCTAAGGGAGAGTAATAAAATCGATGGAGTTCTTTGGTGGGAATTGAGTCTTCTATTGATTTTGATCCCTTTGTTTGTAGTTTTATTATGTTTGATTGTGTTTGTTCTTGGTTTCGTTACTAAATATATTTATCTCCTAAGCATAAATTAACGAGCCAAGAACAGCCATCAACAGTCGGTACTTTGTGTCGGGGCTCCAACACCTTGACCGACGCTAAAAAATAATTATTATATTATTAAATTATTAAAAAAAAAGGTGCGAGAGCATTTTAGTAAAAAAATATAATCATTTTGAGTATAGATGATAGAAAGTTAATTTGTTGGCTGACAATAATTTGTTACCATTTAAATTGTTTGCTTTTTAAAATTCGCACTATTTTCCCTATGTATGTAGGAGATAAGCAATCTGCACGCGTGTTTAATTTGTGCAAATCACAGTTATCAATCACTAATGAACCACATTTTGAATTTGAAGTAAATTATACTTAAATTCATTTGGTAAATTGAGTAAATCTAGGGTTTTATTAACTTTAACTTAAAGAACGTGATTTACTTAGAAATTATTTACGCCAATCACATAATAATTCACTAATCTAATTTTATCAAACATCAAGGGCGCTAAACCCTGTAATTAATTCTCTCTCGACAGACTCTTCAGGGTAAGTACATATCATGTATTGAATATGATTTATCTTTTTTTTTTAAGGATAAATATGAATGAATTAAATTGATCTGGATTAGTGGTGTTAATATGGTCTATTTTAAATAATTAAAAATATTCAAAGACAAAATTGCCCTTTTTACACATATAAGGCCCTTCTCAACGGGAGGTTTTTTTTGGTGATGTGGAGGCTCAAAAAACCTAAAAATAGGTTTTTTTTGCCATTGGGGAGGGTTGGAGTTTTTTGGCAAGGTAGTAAATTCACTACCTGAGTTTTTTGGGGAGGGGGAGGAGAAATAGAAGAGAGAAAGAGAGTAAAAAAGAAGAGAAATGAGCGAAAAGGTGGGTCCAAATCAATTTTTGGTGACAAATGGATGAGAGGAGAGATGAGGTGGGTTCCAATGGTAAGAAAAAACCTATCTTTTGGAGGTTTAGCATTGGGGTGGGCTTAAGGTAGTATATTAATTAGAATTTAGGTAATCTATCATATTAATGCGATGCATTAAATGCATTAATTATTTTATTTTTTTTATGTAGTAATATTAATTATAATATAAATATTAATCTATATTACCGGCTGTTCGCGTTGTTAATCAATTCAATCATTGTTGTTAAATTTAACATTATGCTTTTCTTTATTATTATTATTATTATTATTACTTTTTAAATAATTCTTTTCTTTTTATTAAGTATTTTATTGTTATTTAACTTATAATTCATTTAAATAAATGTTAAAAAAAATGCACACAATAGTTTTTTTCTCCTGTTCACAATATTTTAAAATAAATGGTTTTTTAATTATTAAAAGTAGTATACTTTTAATTTATTAAAAAATATTATCAATTTTTATAATTAAATATTTTTTATTAAGAAAGTTATCATTTTTTATTTATTAGATATCACTTTTTATTAATAAAGTTATCACTTTTTTTCGACTTCTAAATTATTTTTCATAAAGCAATTCAATTGATTATTATCACTTTATTATTATAAAGTATCATTTTTTACTAAAAATATTATTACTTTTTCATCAGTCAAACAAATTGTTTATTAAATAACCAATTGAATGATCATATCACATATACAAATATTTATAAAAAATATTATCACTTTTTATTTGTCTTATAAATTATTCATGAATGAAATAATTAATAGATTTTCACTTTTACTTAATTAGTTATCACTTTTTATTAAATATGTCATCACCTTTATGCATACTAAGAATGTTTAAAATATTGTTTAGTAGGAATAGTTATTACTTTTTATTTATCAAATATCACTTTTTTTTAATATTATCACTTTTTTTATGTCTTATAAAATTTTTCATGCATTTTTTTTCAATGAATAGTTATCACTTTTACCATAATTCAATATAAGAAAAATATAGTTTAATTTTAACGTAAAAAATGAAAATATTAAATATTTAAATTGAAATTATAATAAAATAATAATATATTTAATTTATGAAAATAGAAATCATTTAATAATTTAAAATAAATTTCAATGTATATATTTTTTAATTGTCATGTATAATACAACGGTAAAAATAATCACATTTCAATCAACAGAAAAGAGAAAAAAAGAAAAATGCTTCTCCATAGTTCAAACATAAGACCTCAACCATGATAAATATGATGTTGTGCCAAAAATGCAAATTGTGTTATTCGCTAAAAACATAACAGTAAATCAAAAATCTTTTAGAAGGTGATAAATTTGAATTTCAAAAGGATCCGTTTTACAGAATCAGATCCGTGAGACAGTCTCGCACAAGTCTTTGCCTTAAAATTAATAGTTGATTGTATATTATAAAACAAAATTATTTTTTTGTTGCTACTATTTAGAAGTAATAATTTAAGATGATTTTGGGTACACCCGTGCACCCTTATATTTATAGAGTAAAATGGGTTAGTGGGGAGTAGTTTTTTTAATTAATTATATTATTATATTTAATGGTTTAGATTATATAAAAAGTTAATTTAATGGTTAAGATTGACCAAGTGTACCACAGTTGGACTCAATAATATATTACTGTGTATGTTTTTTTTGTTGTAAATTATATTATACTAAATTAAAAAAAAATATATGGATTTAATATCTTTTAATATGTATATTTAAAATGTATTTAAATTGACTTTAAAATTTAAAATTATATTCATTTCAAACTAACTTTAAATTTAATAAATCGTCCATACTTTTTTTTGAATAAATTATTATTAGTTAAAATTAATTTTAAATATAATATATATAATTTATAAAAAAACAAATTAAAAAGAATAAAAAAATAATAATTAGATAGATATTCAAATAATCTAAATTAGTTGTTGTTTATTTATGGAAGAAAAATATTTAATCTAATAAATGAACTCAAATAACCTAAATTAACAATAAGAGTATGATAGTAATTGGACTTTAATAGAAGGCTATTGATCCGGATCAAATTGATCCAAATAGCAAGGTCTGTTTTTAATACTATGTAATCACACGAATATCATGTATCATTTTTATATATCATCTCCTCATGTATAGCTAGTTATATGATTGTCAAGTAATGTAATAGAAGAAAATCAAACTATTGTCTTAAGATCCATACTTTCTATTTATCGTATATGTATCCTCATCTCTCTTTAGTATCATCCGGCTAACGGTCTAGAACAAATATTATGAATCGATAAACATTTTATATACTTTTTATTATTATCCATCTTAAAATTTATGTATTCTTTTAAAAATAAGTAGTAACATATACTGAATATTAATTCCTCATGATAGCACAATACTAGGAAAAAAAAATACTTAGCTCACTTTTTTTTCTTTCTTCTTATTGAACTACTCTAGATATCCCTTTATTTTATTTTATATAGGGTTAGAAAAAACTATTGAAATTTCAGTATACCATCCTTATCATATCAAAAAACACCGATTTTACTAAAACTTTAATTATACTATAAGTTTTCGTAAGGTATGATACTTATATTTTTAATCATTCATTTTCCATCCATATTTAATTTATGAGTTCATTCCATAGTAATATCATTGCTTCATATTTATCTAGATGTAAGAATAAAAGAGAAACTCTCTGTGAGACGGGTTTTTTGTGAGACGGTCGTGAGACGGGTTGACATATTATTAAAGTATACTTAATATATATATATAAATTAGGCTAAATATAGTGTGCACCCTGGTGCACACGAAGCTTCGTGTGCACCCACGTACAAATATAAACAAAAACATATACAATTATTAGTAAAAATGTATACAATTTAATTGTTAATTTTTTTAATAAAAAATTGAGTGTAAAAAAATGTACAATTATTAAAATACATGTATACACTATTGAATAAAAAGTTATACACATATGAATGCTTATTTTTTTAATGAAAAACTTAGTGTGAAAAAAGTATACAATTATTACAAAACACGTATACAAAAGAGAATAACATGTATACAAAATAGAATAAAAAGTTATAAAAATATGGGTGCAAGGGTGCACCCGGGTGCACCTAATATACACTCTATAAATTATGCTTATTCATGGTTAAAATATGTTAATAATAAATCATATTATAACACCTTAAATTCATACTTTAATTCATCATTTATCATACTTTAGAAAACATATTTTAACCATCATTAAACATATTTTATTTATATAATATACATACTTTAACACGTCTCACAAAATGTCTTACATATTCATAACGTCTCACAAAAAAATTTGTCAATAATTAATATTAAACACTAATATTAAAATAGCACGCAAACTATTAGGATGTACTATATAATTAAAGGGGCATCACCGAAAATATTTCTTTTAATACTTCATTTTGAAAAAATATCAATCACTATTTCTTTATTTTAAATGTCACTATTTTAATTATTTTTATTCATATCCTAGTCTAGACCCTCCTCCTGCGACTACGTTTACAACTAAGCCTGTGATCCTGTATACTTTTCATGTGACCCTGCACGTGATCATACACATATTTTTTAAACGAGCTTATAAAAAGGTGCAAAAATATAAAAAGTGGCATTTTTCTAAAAACATGTTATATGACAATTTTTCAAAATCAACTTTACAAATTCTTCTATAATCTGTTAATCATGAATATTTTACTAAATCGAGTATAGTTAAGAAGAATCAGTTGCAAAAATTAACTTGAAGTTTTAATCACGTCTTCTGTGAATGTGTTGTGCTAATTGAATCATCACAATCTAATAAAAAATTTTCAAATAAATATATTGAGAGAGTAGATGAATAATTCAATCAATAAATAAATTAATTTTCAAGCACATCAAAATTGATATAAAAATTTGTTAGAGATCGTCTCACGATGTCCGCTTACAAGACAAATAATTTTTTTTAATTAAAAGTAGTTTAAAAAAATAATAATCTTACACTTAAATTATTTTGTAAATAATTTATATGATAGATAAAAAAATAATAATTAATTTTAAAAAAAGTGGAATAATCATATAAAAATCAAATGTTCAAGAGTTGAAAATTTATACATTTCAAAAACTCTACTCACATGATCTTTAGATTTTCTTTGTCACCCTTTGAGACTAACATGCATAATATTCTTAAAATATATTAGTTACATATATATATATATATATATATATATATATATAACATTAATAATTAAAGGAAAATGATGAGTAATTGAGTGAAGCTGATTGTACAATTACAATGCGTTCATAACTGTTACTTTTTTGTACAATAAAATTACCCTTTTATATAAAAAGTTACTCCTATTGCCTATGTAAAGGTATCCGTTTTATTTTTTTGGGCGTCCAATCCAAAGGTATCACATTGTAGGTGCTTGCGATGGGACGGATGCGACTTCCCTCAGTTGGTTTGGGTGGCATAGCCCTATGTTCGGATCTGACAATACCATACCATAATCAAAAGGTACAACGGCCCGAGCGACCAACGGAACTAGGAACAAGAATAAAATATGCAGTCTCGCATACAGTTAGAAAGAGTCTCGCTTTCAGCGCCTCGACTCAAGGTCCAATCCATGGTACGAAATCCGTCTATGAATTCCCTCCCCTGGAGTTGGCAATGGAGCTCAACAATCCCTTTCGGCGGCCCAGTGGAATCTCAGGTGATTCCCCGAGCCAACCAATCTTTGGCGGATCACTCCAGAACCCGCCAACGCTCGTGAAACCCGGGTCGGTCGGTCCTCCATTCATCCGACAGACTTTTTGGGTGCTAAGATCCAAAGTCGAGAGGGAAACAGCCCAGATCGTATCCATATTCTTATTTTAGTAAAAATGTACTCCCTCCGTCTCAGGTTAAGAGGGCAATTTTACCATTTTGGTCGTCCCACCCAAAGAATTTCATTTCCTTTTATGGACACATGGGACCTATCCACACCCACTAATAGAATTAAAACATGGGGCCCCCACACCCATTAATACAACTACCCACTACACATTAAATAATAATACTCCTTAATCCACATGCCTAAAAGCAAATGGGACTCTTAGCCTAGGACGGAGGGAGTATATCACATGGTCCACCACTTCCCTCTAAAATAACTACCCACTACACATATAATAATATTACTCCTTAATTTACACGTAAAAGTAAACGATTACCTTTGGATTGACTGGAGAGAGTATATTATTATTGTTATGAGCTTTCTCGAATAAAATAATCTAGATATACACAAACACTTGTGTAAACCCTTTAGTCCCCCTACCAATCCTATATACTATACTTCCTTCGTCCCAGGCTAAGAGGACCAGAGACCTTATGTTAAACATAAGATCTCTGGCTCTCATTACCTGGGACGGAGGGAGTATGTATTTTTAGAGAGTTTAAATTAAGAGAATTATACAGTTTACAAGGATTTATAATGTAAATCAGGTTTACGAGAGACTAACTCCTAGATATATACTTTAAAAGAATAACACTTATATTTTTAAATAACAATAACTCTAATATACCATACAACCGAATCCTCTAACCCTACACAAGAAAATTAGAGAGTGAAATTCAAAATAAAATTAATAAATCTAAATGGGAGACTAGCCCATTTAACCGATTTTTTAGGTTGTAAATCATTGTCATTCATTAATTAATTTGTATACATTTTATACTTAATTGTCCATTTTTGGACCAAAATACCCTCATCCTGTCGGAATGCTATGTCGAATTTTAAATACCGAATCCGACATCCGATCACCTTGTTGGAATGCTATGTCGGGGTTCCGACATTGAATCCGGCATCCGATAATGTCGGATTCGGTGTCATAACATTGGATGTCGGATTCAGTGTCGGAACTCCGATATAGCATTCCGACAGGAGGGCATATTTCGATCCATAAATAAACAATTAAGTATAAAAGTTATAAAAAATATTAAATTCGGTATTAGAATTCCGACAAGATAAAATATTTTAATCTATAAATGAATAATTGAGTATGAAAGTTATAATACAATTTACTTTATGAATCACAATTTTCTACTCCCTCCGTCCCATTTATATTGCTACTTTTACTGTAGTTTCTGTGAGAGCTTTTTGCAGTCAAAAGTAGCAATATAAATGAGACGGAGGGAGTATTTGTTTTGGCAATAGACTCCTAAATTTGATAAGATGTGATGTATATTAAATATCTAATTGAAAAGATTCCATACTTATCATAATTAATTTAATTTACATAAAAAGAGATAAGCTTTTAAGAAATAGAAAAAAAAAATTTTGACAAATAAATAAATAAATATGAGGTGGGCTCTTTGACATGCCACTCAAGTGATGTCGGGTTAGGTATGCACATGCTCATCAATATATGCTCATTAAAGAAAACAAGATAAATAATAAATATAATTAAAAAAAACATGCAAATAATAATGAATAAGCGAAGAGAATAAATCATCTGACGCCTTTAATGGTCATAATTAACAAGTTAATCATGAGATTATTCCCTCTTAACTACCTTAAAAGAAATAGTTTATTTCCCATATAAGATCAAGGGAGAATTGAACCATATAAGGATAAAATGGTTTATCAATCTCACCCCTATATTTCTTTAAATTATTATTATTTTTTATTATTATGACCAAATGGGTCTACATATTTAAAGTTGTCTATTCCATGTACTTTACGAATTATTGTAATATAATAACGTGTGGTGCAAAATTAAAACAATTAATGGTGTCATCTAATTCACTCTAGATACCATTAGTTGCACACTATACCAATATGATCACACAACACATTGTCTCAAAAATCTTAAATAATATCTTTCTCAAAAATCTTTTAAATAGTATCTTTCGTCAATTGTTTATTGCGCAACACTTGAACGACAACGTTTCACGTAAGATTGTTTTTCTTTTTTATAATTAGTTATTACTTTTAATTAATGATATTATCATTTTTTATTAAAAATACAATAACTTTTATTCATACTATACTATAAATGGTTCATAAAATAGGAATAGTTCACAAAATAATTTATTACTTTTTTTTAATTACATATCAATTTTTATTAAAAATATTATGATGTTCTCATTTAGCCAAAAAGTATAATACATTTTGATCAAAATTCATACTTTTTTGCTGTATTACTCTACTTTATGTGATTATTATATAAATAAAATATAATTATTTATATTCTACTAAAAAAGTTAGTCTTTTGTAAATCGAGTTTACATCACAAGTCCTTGTAAAGCATGTTTTTCCCTTTAATTTAAACCACTTGCAATACATAGAATATAATAAGACTGGAAGGGGAGGACTTAGGGTGAGAAAAAATCAATGTTTAGATAATAAACTATGTAAATCAGGTTTATATGAATGTTTGTACTACTAAATATGATGAATGATATCAAAGTGTAATATTTTAATGTTGTAATATAATTCACTTTACCATAATCATACTTTAGTGAATTAAATTTTTTTAGAAATCTTTAATGCATGTTTTTAAACATATTTTAATAAATTATATTTTAATTATTCAACATCATACTTTATTACCTATGTATAATCATATTTTTAATAATGAATAAACTCGTCTCACATCTCTCACATATGACAATTTGATTTTTTTTAAATAGTACTCCTCCCGTCCCATTAAAAGGTATCTATTTTATTATATTGACATTTCATTCAAAGATCCCCATTTTCTTTTTAATAAAAGAGCCCCACATATAGTCCACATTCACTACTAATATAATTATTCACTATTTAATATATGGACAAAAAGTAATTATGGACCTCTTTATTCGGGACATAGAGAGTACATGTGAGGGGTTGATTTCATAGAGGTTGAGAGTAGAATGATTGTGTGGAAGATGATGATGCTAATGAGTGAAGGGGTCAACATCCAGGTGAATGAAGGGGTCAACATCCAGGTGATTCTACAATATCTCTTGGCTGTTGGGAGTTGAAAGCTCTCTCTCTCCTCTCTCTCCTCTTGTGTTATCCACCACCAAAAGAGAGAGAGAGATTTACATTAACATTGTGTAGGATTAGTGGGTCATCCCATTTTTATTGCAGCATGATAGGGGTGGGGTTCAATCAATCATCTTCCCAACTTGACCATGGATTTAATATCCCCACTTCTATCTTCTTTTCGTAACCCTCTTGATAAAAAATATAAAAAATAAAAAATTGTATGATACCCTCTAGCATAATTAATTTAATTTTGTAAAAGAATAAAGGAGTGATAACAATAACATTTTTAATTAAACAAATACTACTTAAATGGATGAAATTTGATAACGTCAAATCATACTACTTATATTTCATGAATAACTAAAATTGATAAAAAGTATTCATATTTTTAATGAAAACTTATATCTCATCAATAAAAAATTAAACAGTGTAACACAAGCGTACTCCTAATTTTATATCTTTTTTATAAATTTCGAATACATTCTTTTAAAGTTTATGTGGGTTTTTGAAAACCTGATTTTTAAATATTGGGTTTTAAAAAGTAACTAAATAGTGGTAATATGGAGTATTTGATTTGAGTTTTTGATTAGATAAATTTTAAAATTTATGTCACAATAATATATGTAAGAGGTGAGTGATGATATATGTGAAAGGACTGGTCACATCGAAAGGATTAGCTCGGCAAGCTCTACTTGAGCTCAACAACTCGACCAGCCACATATATGGCCAAGCAAAGAACCTCTTTAATGGATAGAAAAGAAAAGATGTCTTTCAGAAACTGATATCATATGCTATATCAAAAACCTTTATTATAGCTTTTACATTATGAAACGCTGAAAATCGTTGTTAAGGATAAGAAAACTGTTGTCTTTCTAGTTGAGCCATTTTTCTTCGTTTTTAACCTGATTTAATTCCATTCCATCTTTTGCTCATTTCAGCTTCATCCAGCTTGTTTTAGCTTTAAATAATGAAAATTTCATCAAAATACATAATAATCAAGCAATTAATAAAATTAACAAGTAAAATCACATTTAATTTTTTTTTTCTGCACAGAGGTAAAATCACACTTAATCATCAAAATCATGCCATGATCCAATTTTTAAGATATATATTTTACGTCCATTTGTGAGCCTAATTTCCAAATTTATGAATAAAAACAATCACACTTCATTTTGCAATAGCCATGAGAGGTTTTCGTTATCTCCGGGGTCAGAGACGGACCTACATAAGGGGAGCACCGGGCCCCTAAGAATTTAAGAATAATTACTATATATGTGAATCATTTTAGTAAAATAGTCCTTGTCCCAGTTGATGAAATGTTTTATATGAAACAAGTTAGGTTCGAACCACATTGGCATTCCTTTTAATTTTTAATTTTTTCATTCATTTTACTATTATTTTTATATATTTATTTTTTTCGTTTTCATTTTTTTTTATTGTTATGCTCGGTAAATTTTTAATCTTTTCTTTCGCTATTCTTTTATATATTAATTTAAATTACTTTAAAATTATTTTACATATTTATTTTTTTATTAGAAGAAGTTATTGTATTCATATTTAAATTAGAGTAATTAAAAATCTGGCCCCTAGCCAAAATTTCTGGAGTCCGTCACTATTTGGGGTACAAAAATAAAATTCTTAAAATGGATATTCTAGTGATGTGTAGAACAACAGTAGATTAAGTAATACATTATCGAATTAGAACGGGAACATTCCGTCTTTCCCATAAAATCTTTCATTAATGAATCAACATATTTTCACCAATAACTCGACACACCTATAATAGATACTTTGAACGCTTTGACCCTAACTAAAATTTTGGCCCACTTTGGGACTTTTTCCTAAAATTCCCTTTTGTTACTAACTTGTGTCCCGTGCAATGCATAGGAAAATACATAAATTATAAATTAAATTAACATGATTTTTTAATTTAAGTAAATAAAAAAATTGAAAAAATTATAAATATATATACATGTTTAATAATAATAATAATAATAATAATTTTGACCACATATGATAATATAATAAAATTAATTAATAAATTTTATAATAATTAAATAATTTTTTATAAAACTAATTATTTTGGGAACTTATCACATGATAAATTAAATTTTATTCTTTTAATTGATATATTATTACTCTTTCTAGAATTATTATTTTGATAACAAATTATTATTCATCTTCAAATTTATTATGGACAAAAATTTGAGTGAGTCCGTCTCACAGAAAGATTTTTGTGAGACGAATTAAAAGTGATAACATTCTAATAGAAATAATACTCTAAATAATAAAAAAGTAATAGCGATGATGCTGATTATTTCATGAATAAATATTGAATAAATAATATTTATAGAACTTTTATAAATATAGAAATAATTAATTTATAAATTTAAATTTTTTACTTCACAGTTTTTTTAGCAAACTAACATAAAATTAGTCTTTATTTACTTTCATAAATTTAAACATATAATCGAAGTAATATTTACGTAAAGTAAATAAATGATATTTAAGAAATTGAATAATCAGTTATATAAATTGTATTTATTATTCATATAATAATATTAAACACATTAAATAAAAATAGAACCAATCATGATAAATAAACATTAAAAATATGATAATTTGCAAAAAGGTCCTTCAAATATTCAAAACTCTCAATACTATTTTAAGAATAATAAAAATAAATACTGAAAAGCATGATAAATTGACAACTAAGACGTGTTTTATGGAGAAGACCATTTGTGAAGGAGAAAAACTCCTAATTAGTATATTTAAGATACTTCCTAGAACAAAAGATGTTAGAACAACACAAACCTAGAGAACCCAACTTCAAAGCTCACCACTACTTCAGAAAACAAAACACACTCAAGATATAACGAGAATAAGTAATTAGCCTCTTCATAAATACTCCACTAGACTCAATCAAATTCTGACTTTCTCTTCAAGCAAATCTCATCTTTACAAGGACCTCAATCTTTTGATTATTATAGAACATATGTATTCATGACATATATTTCTAACAAAATAATTAATTATGCAATCAAATATAAGTCAAGAAAGAAAATAATGAGTTGGTTTGTTACGCCAATAGTTGTTGGAATCCAACTTTAGATGATATACATAGTACATCAACCTACATATTTTGCATTGAGTCCAAACCAATATGATGAGTTCTAAAAAGACAAAAATTTTGTATATTGTTGCAAATGAAACTGTAATATGGGAAGCCACTTGGTGAAGGAGGATTCTAAAAACTCATATTTTTGGTGACAACCAATCTGCTATTTCAATGACGAAAAATCACGGGTTCCATGGAAGATCAAAGCACGTTGAACTACGTTTTTAATAAATTTGTGACATGGTTAATGAAAGAAAGAAAATTTATTTGGATTACATCCAAACTTAATAAAAGCAGGTGATGTCCTTATAATGACATTTGTGACATGGTTCAATGTGTTGGTTGGGTGTCAACCAAAATCCCACATCGGTTAGAAGTGGGGATGGCGGAGGGTTTATAAGTGTGAGAGAGTCTCTCCCTAACCGCTCTGATACCACTTTGTTGGGATAAACACACGAATAATCAAATAATAATCTATTCGTCTACGCAGCGGAATGATCAATTATCCCTCTCTTGTGTGAATCTAGCAGGAAACAATTCTAATAATATAATGCACGATAAAGCAAGCAATCAACAACGCACAACACAAGCAATTTAACGTGGAAAACCTCCTCGATGTGAGAAGGTAAAAAACCACGGGACCGAAGCCCACCAAACACTTCACTATGAGACAAAAAATCCAAGAGTTACAATCTGCCACCACAGACGAACTACCACAAACGTATCAAGACAATCAATACTTGATAACAAACAACGAGATTAGAAAGACCTCACCAAACTGCACCAACTGACGTTCAAAGTTCGTAACTGTAGAACCCTCAGAATCCGATCTCCACCGTTCAGAATCAACCTCTGTAGTCCTGAACGTGCTGTCAAAATTACAGCTCGATCCAACAGTTAGTTTGTGAGAAACAGCTCTTTCCCCTCGACTGCACAGAATAAAATCGCCCAGAAAATCTGCTTCTGTTTTCGGCGAATTTTCGTCAACCCAAAGCTCCAAACACGATCTCCACCGTTCGAAAATCTGCTTTTGTTTTCGGCAAATTTCCGTCAACCCAAAGCTCCAAACATGATCTCCACCGTTCAGAATATACCTCCACAAGTTCCGAACGTGCTGACCAAAATTCAGCTCGATCCAACAATTGAAACTTTGGTTATTGCCTCTGCAATATCACTGCGCTGGATTTTCTCTCAAAAACGTGAATTGTATTTTTGCCCTCTTTTTCTTCTCTCTTTTTCTCTTCCGTCAATGACTTACGGGATAAGATAAAACCAAGTATCGGGCCTACTTGGGCTTATCCACCTTGTTGGATATTGAGCTCTTCACATATTTGGAAACCCAACCCAACAAATCTCCCCCTAACCGATTATGTGGAGAGACTAGCCATTCCGGCTATCACACGACATACCTCGAGCTTTTCTCTAGGCAATGCCTTCGTCATCATGTCAGCACCATTATCATCTGTATGAATCTTTTCAAGCTCAAGCAACTTATCATTGATGACATCCCTCATCCAATGATATCTCACATGAATATGCTTCGATCTTGAATGAAATGCAGCATTCTTGCTGAGATGGATAGCACTTTGACTATCACAAAATACTACATACCTCTGTTGCTTCAATCCAATCTCCTCCATAAACTTTTTGAACCATAACACCTCTTTACATGCTTCCGTTGCAGCAATGTACTCTGATTCTGTTGTGGAGAGTGCAACACACTTTTGTAATCTTGATTGCCATGACACAGCGCCACCTGCGAATGTCACTAGGTAAGCAGAAATCGACTTTCTGGTGTCCACATCAGATCCCATATCTGAATCGGTATAGCCAACTAACTCGGGCTTCCCACCTCCAAAGGTGAGTCTCAAACTAGACGTACCTCGTAGATACCTCATTATCCACTTCACAGCATTCCAATGCTCCTTTCCCGGATTGGACAAATAACGGCTAACAACACTAACTGCATGAGCTATGTCAGGCCTCGTACACACCATTGCATACATCAAGCTTCCCACAGCTGAAGCATATGGGACTCTTCTCATTGCTTCATTCTCTTCATCGGTTGAAGGACTATGATGAGCACCAAGCTTAAAATGAGTGGCAATAGGAGAACTAACCACTTTAGCTTTGCTCATATTGAATTTCTCAAGCACTTTCTCAATATACTTCTCCTGTGACAAGTGCAGCTTCTTGTTTGCTCTATCTCGGGTGATGTTGATACCAAGGATTTTCTTTGCTGGCCCCAAATCCTTCATGGCAAAGGATTTGCTCAACTGTTTCTTCAACCTGTCAATTCTTGAAACATTTGATTAGAGCTATTTTCACCTAGATTTTAGTGTCTTTTTATATGTGTTTTCGTATTATTTTATCCGTATTTTATATGTTATTTGGTTGTGTTTTGTATTTTTATTGAAATGTGTGTGAATGAGCTTAAACTTAAGATTTTCACTTTTTATTGGATGCTAAACATGATAAGGAAGATGTAGGAAAAAGCGGATCTCAATTTGGAGTTGAAACGACCCTGTAAGATGTGGCCGTGTAAGAAGTGGCCGTGTGCCGACATCAGAAGAGCCAACACGACCACACCTGTACCCGTGTTACAACACACGACTCGTGTTGGCAGCACAAGCCGTGTCATCAACACGGCCCTGTAAGGCGAGGTCGTGCGGTAGCATCAGAAGACACAACACGGCCACCTCGTGGCCGTGTTGCAGAGCACGACTCGTGCTGTGTATTTTCCTGCAGAAATTTCCAGATCCTTCTAGAAGCCTCCATAGGGGTATAAATACCCCTTTATTCAACAATTGGCAAAAGATCCGAACATCCCATCATCTACACATACATCACACACCATTTCTTCCACTTTCCACCATCATCTTCATCCATCTTCATCCACCCATCATATCTTCCATTTTTTGTGCTAAAGAGTTCAAATCAAGAGCTAGAGGTGGAGATCAAGAAGAATAGAAGATTCTCTTCAAGAAATTGATAGGGAAGAATCAATTCATTTTGTATTTCTTTAGATCTAAGACTATGGGTATTTGTAATGAATCATTTATTTGTTTTATTACTTTTATCATGTTAGGCTAATCCCTCTAGTGGGATTAGGAATATGAAGAGCATATTAGATTTATATTATCATGTGGATTAAATTGGTTTTTGATTTAATTGATGTTGATTTCTATTCATGGAGTTTAATTGTCTTGATGTTGTGATGTCATGGTTTGTTATTCATGAATGTTTATTGGTTTAATGGATTGTTGATCAATGGATTATTTGTGGTAATTAAATGCTATCATGATGTTCATGTATGTATTGCTTGGAGTGAGACGGAAACGACCCTCTATAGTATTAGGAAGGCATGAATAGACAGTGAGTTTGGGTTTGACCGAAAGGATATTTGAATTCAATGAGGGGAACCAATCCATTCGTTGGCCTTAGTACACAAAAAGGGAGAGTTTAATCTAACTAGTACCTAGATGGAAGGGGTTAATGTTGGGCTTTGATCTTAAGTGCTTTTGGGAGTCTAAAATGGATCAACATCCTTTGTAATCCGAAAGGGAGCTTAGGATACAATCGTGATCACCCTTAGTCTACATCAATTGAGTTGAATTCCGTTTGCATGATAATATGAATCGAGTGTGCTTGGATGTTTCTAATCCTATGTTTTTTCATACTTGAACTTTAACACCCATTTTCTTTACTTGTTATTTATCTTATTTGCTATTCTTATTTACTTGTTCCTTGTTTTAGTTGTTAATCATTCTCAAAACCCCCGATCATCTTTACAAAAACAACATTAACATGAGCTCACGTATTTTGCTAGTTCGAACATAACTCCTTTATGGATTGATAATTTTTCTTGGGATATACTACTACAACGATCGAGTATTCTTGCTCGTGAGTGCTAAAAATAGACAAACAACATTCCTGCCAACAATCAATATATCATCAACATACAACAATAATATAATGAAATCATCATCCGAGAACTTCTGAACAAACACACAATGATCAGAAATAGTCTTCTGGTAGCCTTGCTCCCCCATAACTGACTCAAATTTCTGATACCACAATCTAGGTGCTTGCTTCAAACTGTAGAGACTTTTCTTCAGTTTGCATACATGGTCTTCTTTTCCCTTCACCTTGAAACCTTCAGGTTGCACCATGTAAATCTCTTTATCTACCTCACCATGAAGAAAAGCAGTTTTGACATCCATCTGCTCAATCTCCAAGTCAAGACTAGCAGCCAAACCAAGCACAAAACGGATAGAAGACATTTTGACAACCGGAGAGAAAATTTCTTCAAAATCAACTCCCTCTTTCTGACTGAAACCTTTAACAACCAATCTAGCTTTGAATCGAGGCTTTGAGATGTGCTCATCTTGTTTTATCCTGTACACCCACTTGTTCTTCAAAGCATGCTTCCCCTTTGGTAGTTTCACCAGATCAAATGTGTCATTTTCATGCAAGGACTTCATCTCATCTTGCATTCCTTCCAACCATTCATTCCTGTGTTCTCCACGAACTGCTTCTCCATAGCATTCAGGCTCTCCCCCGTCGGTCAAGAGCACATACTGATCAGGAGGATACATCCTAGAAGGTACACGAGCTCTACTACTTCTTCTAGGTGGTTCTTGAACCTCCTGTTCTGGAATATCAGGTGGTTGTGGCTGATCGATAACCTCTTCATCATGCAAAGGATGATCGACATGCTCATCATTACCAAAATCAGGCTGATCCTGATTCTCCTCTTCAACTTCTACTTGACCTTGACCGTGAGGAACAATTTCCGAGTCAATCAAGTCATCACTAGGTGTAGAAACTAAGCTATCCGTCTTCTCAATGTCTCTTATGGTTTGATCCTCAACAAACACAACATCCCGACTTCTGACAAGCTTCTTCTCCACGGGATCATAAAGTCTGTAACCAAACTCATCTTGGCCGTAACCAAGAAACACACACTGTCGAGTCTTCATATCCAACTTAGACCTCTCATCTTTGGGAATATGCACAAATGCCTTACATCCAAAGACCCGTAAATGATTATAGGAAATATCTTTTCCTGACCAGACTCTATCTGGAACATCAAAGTCTAAAGAAATACACGGAGTAAGATTTAAAACATGTACCACAGTACTCAGAGCCTCACCCCAAAATGATGAAGACAATCCTGCTTCTGATAGCAGACATCTTACTCTCTCGACCAATATTCTGTTCATCCTTTCTGCAAGACTATTCAGCTGAGGAGTCTTTGGAGGAGTCTTTTGATGTCGGATACCTTGCTCTCTGCAATACTCATCAAAAGGACCAATGTATTCCCCTCCATTATCCGATCTGATGCATTTCAACTTCTTCCCAGTCTGTCTCTCAACTAAGGCATGAAACTGCTTGAATGCATCGAGCACCTGATCTTTCGTCTTCAACGTGTAGATCCAGGTCTTTCTTGAGTGATTATCTATAAAAGTAACAAAATATAAAGCACCACCAAGAGTTCTTGTTTTCATAGGACCACAAACATCAGAATAAATTAAATCGAGTATACCTGATGCTCTGGTAGGAGTTGAGGTCTTGAAAGCAACTCGAGTTTGCTTTCCCGCCAAACAGTGAGAGCACTTCCTTAAAGATGCATTCTTCAAGTCTGGAATGAGATTTCTCTTCTCTAAAATCTTCAATCCCTTTTCACTGATATGACTGAGTCTGCTGTGCCACAACTTAACTATCCCCTCATTCTTAACTGCATTAATAGAGCCATCAAGTAGCTTTGCTTGCATCAAATACAATGAGGAGTGTTTTTGACCTCTAGCAACAACTAAAGAACCTCTTGTAAGCTTCCACTGACCATCGAAGAACACACTGCAGAAATCTTCATCATCAAGTCTCCTAACAGATATCAAGTTCAATCGAAGATCAGGCACGTGCTTCACATTTCTCAAAACTAGTGTAGCACCATTACTAGTCCGCAAACATACATCTCCAACGCCAATGGCTTTAGCTAAGCCATCATCACCCATCCTAACATTACCATAGTCACCTGACATGTAGGATGTGAACATCTCTCTACGAGATGTGGCATGTATGGATGGCCCACTATCAATCACCCAACTGCTTTCACGACATGCAAGATTGACAACTTCATAATCACGAAAGATAAGGAAATCACCTGTTGCAGCAGACACTCGATCATTATCTTTCGTTTCTTTCCCATTTTCTTTCTTGTCATCTTGCTTGGGTTTTCTGCAATACTTTGCTATGTGTCCTGGAGTTTTACAATTCCAACACTCAACCTTGCTATGTCTGTTGGATTTACTCCTCCTGCCTTTTTGCTTGCCTGTTGGACCTCTACTATTACTTCTCCCCCTCTTATCTGTAACCAAAACCTCTAATTGCTGTAAAGGGCCCTGCGATTTTCTCCTTGTTTCCTCATTCAAAACGCTGCCTTTAACCAAATCCATTGTAATGGTACCATTAGGGGCTGAATTAGACAAAGATGTCCTGAATGTCTCCCATGAATCCGGTAATGTACCAAGAAGCCATAAGTCCTGTACTTCATCCTCAAACTTGATATTCATTTCCGACAATTGTTTAATAATGCCCTGAAATGAATTCAAGTGATCCGTCATAGGAGTGCTATCTTTGAATTTCAGATTCATCAACTGCTTGATTAAAAATAACTTGTTGTTCCCAGTTTTTCTAACATACAGTTCCTCCAACTTTTTCCACAATGTTCGTGCATGTGTTTCTCCACTAACATGGTTCAATACATTATCATCTACCCACTGCCTAATGTAACCACATACTTGACGATGCAATATATTCCATTGATCATCTGTTTTATCATCAGGCTTTTTAGTTTCAAATACAGGCAAATAATAATCTTTCACATAAAGAAGATCCTCCATCTTGCTTTTCCACACATGATAATTAGAACCATTGAGATTCACCATTCTATTAGTATTGGTTTCCATATTCACCACAAGGCACAGAGCAGAAACCCGCTCTAATACCACTTTGTTGGGTTTATCCGCCCAGCGAAGCCGGACCCACTCAATCCACTAGCATGATATTGTCCGCTTTGGGCCGCCCACTGGCCCGCATGGTTTTACCACTCTGAGCATCACGCTCAAAAGGCCTCATGCTAGGGAGAGTCCATCCCTCAATTATAAACCCCTCGCCATCCCACTTCTAACCGATGTGGGACTTTGGTTGACACCCAACCAACATTTCCCCCTCAAACAAAGTCCTGCAACTAGACCATCCAGTTTGAGGTCCAAACATCCCACCAACCCTGGGCTGGGCCGGTTAAGTTTGGGGCCTGGCTTTGATACCACTTGTTGGGTTTATCTGGCCCAGCGGAGCCGGGCTCACTCAATCCACTAGCATGATATTGTCCGCTTTGGGCCGCCCATAGCCCGCACGGTTTTACCACTCTGAGCATCACGCTCAAAAGGCCTCATGCTAGGGAGAGACTCTCTCACACTTATAAACCCTCCTCCATCCCCACTTCTAACCGATGTGGGACTTTGGTTGATACTAATTCAGCCCCTAATGGTACTTGGTTGGGTGTCAACCAAAGTCCCACATCGGTTAGAAGTGGGGATGGCGAGGGGTTTATAAATGAGGGATGGACTCTCCCTAGCATGAGGCCTTTTGAGCGTGATGCTCAGAGTGGTAAAACCGTGCGGGCCAGTGGGCGGCCCAAAGCGGACAATATCATGCTAGTGGATTGAGTGGGCCCGGTTCTGCTGGGCGGATAAACCCAACAAGTGGTATCAGAGCCAGGCCCCAAACTTAACCGGCCCAGCCCGGGGTTGGTGGGATGTTCGGACCTCAAACTAGATGGTCTAGCTGCGGGACTTTGTTTGAGGGGAAAATGTTGGTTGGGTGTCAACCAAAGTCCCACATCGGTTAGAAGTGGGGATGGCGGAGGGTTTATAAGTGTGAGAGAGTCTCTCCCTAGCATGAGGCCTTTTGAGCGTGATGCTCAGAGTGGTAAAACCGTGCGGGCTATGGGTGGCCCAAAGCGGACAATATCATGGTAGTGGATTGAGTGGGCCCGGCTCCGCTGGGCCAGATAAACCCAACACAATGAAGAAAATTTATTTGAATTACATCCAAACTTTAAAAAAACCAGATGTTCTTCTTACAACAGTTGTGTTATTGAAGAAGCTTGAAAAATTCAAGAATGTGATGAAATTTACAAGTTAAGATTGATGTTTTATAATTTGTAGTTTGTAATCTATAAATTAAAGGCTAAAAAATGTCTCCTAAAATTAGTCAAGTGCATGACTTCAATTAAAAATAAAAAATAAAAGAATGATATAACTTAGTTGGTAATTTGTTAGAATTTACGACGAATTACCCATATATATATAAATTAAATTTATTTTAGCAATGCAATAACAAAAATTTATAAGGAACCGGAACCGATCCTAGGACGGTTCCAGTTTTTTTTTTTAAACTTCAAACCGTAAAATCAGTATCATTTTGATCGGTTTCGGTTAAAATATGTATGTCTATTTGTAAGTATAGTTACATAGTAATCCCTCATTCATAAATAAGTTGAGGCACATCCTGCGATTTATCAATTACTTTTTAATACATAAAAAATTAATTTTTAGAGAAATGAATTATTACTCTTTTGAATGAAAAATGTTACTCTTCAAATTCTTGCATCCTGATTTAACTATTACTCTATAGTACATGAAAATTGCTCAAATTCTTATACCTGATTTACCAATTAGTACTCTTTAGTAAAAAAAAAATTAATCTTTCAATAGATGATCATGAATTATAACTCATTTGAATGGAAAAATATTACTTTTTGAATATGCTGTGACTTTTTATATTTTGGTTGAGATGATTAATATTTCATTCAAAATTTATTTCTTTAAGAAATAATTTTTGAAATGATAAGTTGAATGCATGTGTGATTCAATTAATCACCATTTTAAGAATTAAGTTATTTATGTATGTACTCTAATAATGAGTGTACGGAATGAAGGTTGCTTAATAATCATCATGTGTTATTAATAGAATATTCAAATTGAAGCCGAGATTATTAAAATAAATTAATGAGTTAAAAGTTGTAGTAACGAACAGGAATCATATTTCACGGCTTAAAGAAAGGATACAGGAGAAAAAAGTTGTTTTTTTAATTTACACAAGCCCCGTCACCCTTCTTCCTCGATTCACACTCCCAAACTTATTCGCACCTTTCATCGAGTATATTTATATATAGAAATGGCAAATATATGATTATTCCAAAATGACAATAAATTGCATGTTACAGTTCCACGGGTTGCCTACGTGCAATATATATACTTGTGTTTATATACTACTATCTCCATTTTTTTTAATAAAAAAAAATTATGTATATTCAATAATACGGGTAAGAGAATTACCCTGAAAAAAATGTACAACATGATTTCACAATATATTCATATTCCAAGATTAACTAGAAATTATTACGTTATAAATTTTGGACATTGTCTCCATTCCTCATACCAAATGACCAGCCCTGTAGAAAACTTTCTAAAAATTCAATTCCACACACGAGCTTTAAGTTCTTTCACCACCTTTTCCAACACGATCGATTCATTTTGAAAAATAATGGCATTTTTATTTTTTCATAACAACCAAACCACACACTCCCACAAACAAACCATGAACATCTTCCCTTTTCTCCTTATAATTAGTCTATTAAAATGTAGTAAACTGATAGAAGGATTCGAGGACATCATTGCTTGTACGCCAACCCATTTGAAATATTCCATCCAAAGAAGATAAGAAAATTTGCATTCGAAGAATATGTGGCGTACCGTCTCTTGATCCTCAGAGCAAAAATGACATTTGACATTCGCATTTTGGTTAAGAATCTTCCTTTGTTGGAGTTTCGTTGATGATGGTAGTCGTTCCCATAAAACTCTCCATGCATGAACCTTTACCTTTGGAGGAGCAATTTTGTTTCAAATTAGGACAAACTCTTCTTTAGGCTTTGGCCCTTCTCCCATTTTTAATTGCACGATCTTCTCGTATGCTCCTTTTGTTGTATATTTCTCTTTTACTCCATTAGTCCATCGCCAAGAGTCTTTGATGCCTTACTTTGGAATGTACCCGTCAATCACTGAAATCAAATCATTAAGCATAACTAATTCCCCCTCCCTTAGTGGCCTCCTCCATCTCCAACTCCAATTCCACACCCCATCCCTCCATTCCCCCATCAGTAAAACTCTCGAACTTTTATCTAAATTGATACGAAATAATCATGAAATTTCTCCTTCAAACACTCCCCTGCCCACACTCCCTCCCAAAATGCGGTATCACCCCCGTCCCCTAATACCTTAACTATGTTTGAAAAAATCAACCTCCATAAAAAATCTTAACTGCCTTTAAAATATCACCCCACCACCCTAAGTGTTTATTTCCTCTACCACTTAAAGCATCAATATCTCTCACATCCCAAGAACCTCCCCATCTAGACCGAATCACCCTAGCCCATAATTTATTCCCTTCACTCACAAACTTCCACATCCATTTACCCAATAATGCAATATTAAAGGACTCTAGATCTTTCACCCCAAGACCCCCAACAGTTTTTGGTTGGCATATGGATGACCATTTTACCCAAGAAATTTTGTTAACACTCTCCCCACCCCCCAGAAGAAAGAATGTTGAAGCTTTGAAATCTCTCTAATGATAGTTTCCGGTGCACGATAGATGGACATCACATAAGTAGGTAGAGATGAGAGCACTGAATTAATGAGAGTAAGTCTGCCTCCGAAAGAAATTTTCATACCCTTCCATTTCTTCAATCTCTTTCTCACCTTCCTTATTACATAGCCCCAATCCGACACCTTATGATGAGCACATCCAACTCTTATCCCCAAATAATCAAAAGGAAGTTTCCCCACTTGACAATTAAGACTCTCAGCTGCCCTATACACCCAATCTTCCTCTATATTCAATCCCAAGATTTGACATTTTTCTTTGTTAATTTTGAAGCCCGAGACTGATTCCAAGATCATCAAAATTCTTTTAAGAAATGTAACATTTTCCTCTCTTGCATCCCCTATAAAGATTGTGTCATTAGCAAATTGAAGGGCAAATCTTGTGTAAGATCGTTTCACATAAGTCCTATGTAAGACGGATAAAAAGTAATAATATTATGGTACAGGGACGGAGCCACCTTAGTATCCCTGGAATTTTAAAAGTATCAGTATATATATATTAATTCATATAATCTTGTATTAAGATGGTCTAGTGGTTTGGGTGCTCCGCATAGTAGATGAGGTTTGCGGTTTGTATACTTTAAGATTTTCGCTTTCGCTACTGTTGAAAGTTATGTTAATTTATTTATTTAGTTTTTTAGCAATAATTCATAATGTTTTTTTAAGGATTAATTTATTTAATTTATTCTTAAAAATACTTTGCACACTCTTAATTTTTATTCCTAATATTTATAATTAGAGATATTTTTGCACACTTTTCATTTTTATTCCTCTCATTACTTTTACACATCTTTAATAATAGTAACATTACATAATACTAATATACTTAAAACATCAAAATATTACAAAATATCATCTACTTTTCACATTTTATTAATTAAATCCAATAATTTTATTCATTTTTTCCCTTTAAATTTTCTAAATAATCCCTACTTTTTTTATGTTATACATCTAAACAATAATATTTCTTAATTCATGTGTGTTCACATACACATGCAAAATTAGGAACGGAAAGACTACTACTTATTTATTTATTAAAGAAAGATCAAATTAATTAAAAAAAATTACTCCTTCCGTCCCGCCGAAAGGTCTCAATTTTACTATATTGGGTGTCTCATTCAAAGGTTCTCATTTTCCCTTTTAGTAAAAAGAGCCACCACTACCCATCATATTCATCTGATACAACTAGCCAATACACATAAAATAATACTATTCCTTAATCCACGTGCAAAAAGTAAACGGCCACCTTTGCTCGGACGAAGGGAGTACAATGTTATTTTGGCCCCCCGAGTTTGATTCCTGCCTCTGTTGTTTAGTGTGAAAATCTGCATATTTTAGGGTCCGATTTAGCACCGTTTTGTGGGATTAATGTTCATATTTTAGCACTAAATGGTTCATTTTCATATATTAAAGATATTGAATTTGAAGTGTTATTTCGTATTTTTAGGTGGAAAGCGGATTAAAAGTGTAAAGTTGGAATGGAGCGTGAATTTGTGCAAGATGTCAAGAAAACAGAGGACTACAATCTATAATTTTTTTATATTTCTATAGGAGTCTAAATTAGTCATGTAATATATGGTTAGAAAGCTACGGAAGAGAAGGTCGCGTGAGCGTAAAAATCACTTCAATCGGAGCTCGGATGAAGAAGTTATGCTCAAAACCTTGAGGTCGCGCAGCTGCCGGCGAGAATTCCGAAAATTCACGAAAATTACCCTCTATTTCCTATTTTCTTGGTGGCTAAGTTATTTCCTAATTTAATATCCCTTCATATCTTCTATAATCATATTTTTCTGATTTTTCAAGATCTACTCCTTATTTTATTCAATTCTCACACCTACATATACCCATTCTCATCATCACATAAAGTGTGGAGAAACCGCATAATCTACCACTACCACATCACCTAGGGTTTTAAACCCTAACATATCACCTTCCGCCATCTATCTCTACCTTTCATCCGTCTTTCACCTATCACACTCAGTCACGGTGTTTGCTACTTGAGAAGGAGAATGTAGGAGGATCATCAAGACGGAAAGAAAAGACGGAGAATTATTCCAGACAAGGGTTTTTCTTCCTTATTTAATTTCTTATTGTTGATTTATAGACTCATGTGTAAGTTTTCATCTTTTACCATGGTTGTTACTTGTAACACCATGGGATAGTTTCCTCTTGATAGTTTTAAGGTTTGAAAGTTTATCATGTTGATTTGAGATTTTAGACATCTATGATGATAATTTTTACAAAATATTTATTCCTTATTGACATTTTATTTTAGACTTATATAATCATGTTTCTTAATTTTTATGATATTATTATTGATTGATGTATGATTTAGTTTGAATGTGTTCCATGATTATATTTGTTATTTCGTGACAATTGAAGGAGATTGACCAATATATAGCCTTTGATTGTTTGACCATCAATATAGGATACCTTATTATCTTTGCATGATCATTGTTAAAGAGAAATATGGTAAGAAAGCCGTAATCCAATTCCTTTAGTACCTATACATGATAGATATCTTGCGCTAGCCTCTATGGAATTTTGCATGTGAATCGCCTAGAAAGTGAATACGGGGTTGTGGGTATTTAATTTCCTTATTACCTAAAGGAAATAGGGAATTATCTTATTAATTTGGTCCTAATAATTTATGTTCTTTAAAATTGTTAAATCTCACTTGTCCATGAATGGTTTAGCATGCTTAAGTGATCATTCCTATAAAATTCTGCATGATTTGATTCACTTGTCTATTTGTATTATTTCACATGATAAATTGGATTTTTCTAAAACTATCTTGTTCTTGTCTCTTGAAACACCTTTGATTGAGTGTGGCTTCTATTTATTTATTTTATTTAGTATTTATTTTTTTGCAGTATTAGTTAATAATTCTAATTCACAAAAGGTTTTTTATGTCTTAATTATTAGTGGTGATAGTTATTTAGTGTGTATCTTGCTTAACTCTAATCCCTTGGGTTCGATATTTTTTCTTGATCACACGCTGAGCTACAATTGATTCCCTACACTTGGAGACATGCAAAAAGGTGAACAAGCAAATGGCGCCGTTGCCGGGGATTAGATTTTTTTAATAGGAGACCACTAAATTATTTGTTATCACTTTTAATTAAGAATTTTTTTATTGCTTTTATGTGTTTGTTTGGTGTAGGAAATTTTATTAGGTGCTTCTTCGTCTATGGTATTCACTTTTTAGAAACTTAGTTTCTCACTTAGTTTGACTAAGTTTTGGGGGTGGACGTGCATCCCAATGTCTTGAAGTACCGAGGTAAGTTTTCTTCACTTGTGTGTGATGCTTGGAGGTCGATTTTTTTAGAATTTTTGAAATTTATTTCGATCTTTTGAATTTTTGCGACTTTCCAAGGGTCTTGTATTTGTCTTGTTTTGTTTTCCTAGATTTAGAGTGTGGTTAATTTTTGGTTGAATTTTTGAGTTTCTCATATGATTTTACTGATGAGTTTTGATTGGTGATGAGATGTGTTTGAGCTTTAATGATTATGAAGGATATCGGAGTAGGAAAGAGAAGTGAGTTCTATCTGAGGCCTACACCTGACCGAGTTGAATAACTCGAGGTGCAAGTTGTGGAGGAGATAAATCAGGTGCCTTCGTTTTCTTATTTAATTTTTATGTGATAGAATGTGTTGATTCTTGAGTAGTTGAGGTATTAAATTTTGAGTTTTTGGGTATGTTCTTAGTATAGATTTATTTGTTAGATTTCTGCTAGAAATTCATATGCTCTTGATAAAGATGAAGGAAGTGTACTTAAGCTATATTGTGATATGAAGTTCTATGTGTACTTGTGAGATATTGCTTATCATGAAGAGTGCTCTGTTACTTGATAAACCCATGTGAGATTTTGAGCCTTATTCATGTACATAATCACATGATATTTTTTTCTGGTGAGTATCATTCTTGTGCGTGTATTCTAGAACTTGTCTTTTGTCTTGCTTGAGACCGCATGTTATGTTAGATAATGGGAGATGATTTTAGGCCATCATTGATTTTTATGAGTCAATTTGCCAGATAATTTTTGACTAAATAATTATATATCCGTAGTTAGCCCTTTTGAGCCTAGAAGTCTTATTTCTTTGGCAACCCACGAAGATAGCCACTTTGATATCCTATTTGAGCCTTAAATTCCTATATTTAGTGGAAAATTAAATGCTGTCAAAGTGTGTGAATTAATTTTCATGGAGTTTGGAAGGAATAAAATATTTGGAGCTGTACAAGTGATTATGAGCTGAAAAGTATGAGCTGAAAAATAAATTGCTTAGGGGTAGTGACCGAAACTGGTACCCCGAGATGTTAGAGGTAGTGCCCGAAACTGGTACCTAGAGAAAAGAAAAAGGAAAAAGAAAGGAAAAAAGAGTGTTGAGCTTGAAGGAAAAGGGGAGAAAAGAAAATTAGAAGAGCATGAAGCTGGATAACCTTGAAGTGTAAAAATCTGCAGTACAAAAGATCTCCAGTTTTAATTCTCAACTAATTGAGTCACTTTATCCATATGTTTCCTACCCTTATCAAAGAGCTAACATTACATACTATTAAAAGTCCATTTTGATCCTATTGTCGAATCATACTTTTAGTGGTGGAGAGTTTGAGATATTTGGCAAGCTTATAGTTACGCATGCATTTGAATTGAATTTGAGCGTAAACACCATACCCTATAAGTGTACATCTTTTACCTTGAGTGCGAGTGATATACTTCCTGAGAGAATAAGTTGATGGAGCATTTTAATTGATAGTAATTGTCTTAACTTGTATGCTATGAATGAATAATTGCATGTAATGAGAGTTGAATGACCGGAGTTAATGACAATTGCCTTTTGAATGGCCTAATTGTCATATCCTTTGTTTTCCCTTAGATTTACATACTATCTTTCTTCTTTATTCGATTTCATTGTTCGGGGACGAACAACATCATAAGTTTTGGGAATTTATTTAGTGTGAAAATCTGCATGTTTTAGGGTCCGATTTAGCACCATTTTGTGGGATTAATGTTCATATTTTAGCATTAAATGGTTCATTTTTATATATTTAAGATATTGGTGCATTTGAAGTGTTATTTCGTGTTTTTAGGTGGAAAATGGATTAAAAGTGCAAAGTTGGAATGGAGCGTAAATTTGTGTAAGATATCAAGGAAACAGAGGACTACATTCTATAATTTTTCTGTATTTCTGTAGAAAGTTAATAAGTAATATTATAAATATAAAAAAGATTACAATTATTAAAGATGTTTTAAGCAAGGTAGCCTTAAAAGGGCCAAACAGGCGGCCCAAAATAAAATAAACCAAAAGTTAGCAATGATTAAAAAACTAAGGGTGCTATTTAAATAACCATTATGCTCGTCTCTTAGCTTCGGAAGTACTGGGATATTCATGGAATCAGTCGGGCCCGGAAGTTTGAGCTTTGATTGAGAACGAGTATTAGGCCTAACATTCGGTTAAATGAGTATTTCTGTATTAGTCCAAACTAGTCATATGATATATGGTTAGAAAGCTACGGAAGAGAGAGTTGTGTGAGCATAAAAATCACTTCAATCGGAGCTTGGATGAAGAAGTTATGCTCAAAATCGTGAGGTCGCGCAGCTGCCCACGAGAATTCCGAAAATTCACGAAAATTACCCTCTATATCCTATTTTCTTAGTGGCTAAGTTATTTCCTAATTTAATATCCCTCCATATCTTCCATAATTATATTTTTCCTGATTTTTCAAGATCTACTCCTTATTTTATTCAATTCTCACACCTATATATACTCATTCTTATCACCACATAAAGTGTGGAGAAACTGCATAATCTACGACCACCACATCACCTAGAGTTTTAAATCCTAACCCATCACCTTCTGCCATCCATCTCTGTCCTTCACCCGCCTTTCACCTATCACACTCAGTCACGGTGTTTGCTAATTGAGAAAGAGAACGTAGGAGGATCATCAAGACAGAAAGAGAAGATGGAGAATTATTCCAAACAAGGGTTTTTCTTCATTATTTAATTTCTTATTGTTGATTTATAGACTCATGTGTAAGTTTTCATCTTTTACCATGGTTGTTACTTGTGACACTATTGGCTAGTTTCCTCTTGATAGTTTTAGGGTTTGAAAGTTTATCATGTTGATTTGAGATTTTAGACATCTATGATGATAATTTTTGCAAATTATTTATTCCTTATTGATATTTTATTTTAGACTTATATAGTCATGTTTCTTAATTTTTATGATATTATTATTTATTGATGTATGATTGAGTTTGAATGTGTTCCATGATTATATTTGTTATTTCGTGACAATTGAAGGGGATTGACCAATATATAGCCTTTGATTGTTTGACCATCAATATAGGATACCTTATTATCTTTGCATGACCATTGTTAAAGAGAAATATGGTAAGAAAGCCGTAATCCAATTCCTTTAGTACCTATACAGGATAGATCTCTTGTACTAGCCTCTATGAAATTTTGCATGTGAATCGCCTAGAAAGAGAATAAGAGGTTGTGGGTATTTAATTTCTTTATTACCTAAAGAGAATAGGGAATTATCTTATTAATTTGGTCATAGGAATTTATGTTCTTTAAAATTGTTAAATCTCACATGTCCGTGACGTCGCGCAAGCTGTTCCTACTCAGTACGACTCATGCCACATTTGCACGACTCGTGCCCTTCAAATGTTGGAGGTTTTGTAAGTTCCTTATATGGATAGAAAGCCAAGGAAGAGAGGATCGTGTGAGAGAAAGAATCACTCAAATCGGAGTTTGGATGTGAAAGTTATGCGCGAAACAGTAAGACCGCGCAATGTCGCTCGACCTCTGCTCGACCATGGCCAACCTTGCTCGACCAAGAGCTGTTTGGTCGAGCAAGGACACAGACGTCCAGATTTGGCGATTTTTCACCTCCAGTGCATGTTTCTGCATATTTTCACTTAAAAAGCCCATTCAAGTCCATTAGGAGAGTCTAAAAATATAAAAGGACATCATTAGAAGGGTTAGAGAGGACCACAACAACCATCCTACACCATCCCACAAGGGGAGAACCCCCCAACCATCATCCACATCTTTTCCTCCATCTATCCATCTATTACTGTGAAGATTCATCTGTTGAATTAAGAGGAGAAGCAAGAGGAGGATTCAAGATGGGGAAGGATGCGACGACGCCCACATCTAGAGTTTTATTCGTTTCTTAATTTATTTTGTATTTTCCAGACATATGGGTAAGATCTATCAAACACCCATGATTGTTCTTAGTAACATCATGGGCTAGAACCATTTTAGTAGATCTAGGGTTTTGAAGGGTTTTATGAATTAATTGAACTTTCGTGTGTATATTCCGTACAACACTACTTGTGGAATTATTTTAGGGTCCATTACTTATACGTATAATTTATCTATTTATATTACTAGCAGGTACATTATCCAAATTAAAATACTATCCACTACAAATTGAACCCATCAAATACCCCTTTTAACCCTATTATGAGATTAATTGTATTAAAAAATTAATTAACCATTAATATCTCTATGAAAATAGGAAATCGGTTGGGATTAGCCAATCCGACAAAAAAGAGTCGCACATGATATTTAAATAATAGGTTGTGTTCAATTTCCAATCCGATAGCTCTATATATTCAGGAATATATATATAATTTGTTGCATGTATTCAGAAAAATATACGTATTCAGATTTGAAAATGTGAGGTTGCGTGCTGGCTGTTAAAATCCTATGTACTCAGGAATATATATATATATATATATATATATATATATATATATATATATATATATATATATATATATATATATATATATATATATATATATATATATATATATATTGTTTCATGTATTCAAAAAATGTATGTGTTCAAATTTGGTGCATGTTCAATTCTGCTTATTGAATTAGGGGGATGTAAGGAAAATATGTAACTTGTTTCATGTATTCAGAAAAATGTATGTTTACAGATTTGAAAACTCGTTGAAAGTTCCGATAACCACCTACCAATAATAGTTCTATGAATTCAGGAATATATATAATTTGTTCCACGTATTTAGAAAAAAGTATGTATTTAGATTTGGAAAAGGTGAGGTTGCGTGATGACTGGTAAAAAGCAGGAATAAAATGTATTCAAGAATAAAATTCAGAAAAATTTATTGCTTAATTCAAGTACCTTCAAAAGCATATGTGGTTGATTTTATGTGGTATTGAATTAGGGGGATGTGTAATAAAATGTATTCAGAAAATTTCTTCAGTAGTTTAATTAAAAACTAATATTCCCACATTTTAAATATTGTGGTAATATGCAGAAATAGATTTGTGTGCAATGCTGGAACAAATATGAGATATTTTGTCATTGATCAAAAATCACTTTACATGGGCTCATCACATCAAGGATTTACAAAAATGTATGTGGTAAAAAAAATTAAAAATTTTATCCTTCCACTATCAATTTCTCATCCCGCAAACTCAATAACCCAATTCTCATTCCTAAACTACGAAATCACCCCAACCTTCTACTTCTAAACTTTTGAATAACTCAATTCTCATCTCTAAGCCAGCCAAGAACTCACACCAACATTCCACTTCTAAAATTCATTATCAAGATTTCTAATATAATTAGACTTCCACTATCAACTACTCTCTACACAAACTCAATAATCCAATTCTCATTTCTAAATCACAAAATTAACGCCAATCTTCAACTTCTAAACTTTTGAATACCAACATGAACACATTAGTTTTGCAATAAAAAACATCAACATATTAGTATTGCAATAAAATGGTGCATAAGAATTAATGATGGATGTGTAAAAATAAATGTATTAATCTCAAGGAAGTAAAGTGTCGTGGTTTTCGATTATGAATTTGACATGCCCCACACGTTTCACTACTACATGATAGCTAGAAAACGACGTCATAAGCAATAGATGTGTTTAAGAATAAAATTACATCATAGCAATACCGTGTTCAATAAAAATTTTATCCCCTCAACATCGTATATAAATAAAAGAGACATGTATATCATATGCAAAATGTATCTGCAAAGAATCAAAATATAGCCTGAAAATATTCAAAGAAAAAATGAGGCAAAAACTATATGTCTAATCTTGCATCTTCAAGATTACGCAGATTTTTTCCACAATGTGCATATGTTAGACCAACTTTTCAAATTCTGCATTATAATAAGAAATATCAATAATATAATAATGTAAGATCAACTATGATATATTAAAACACTTATATTAATAGACAAAAATATGTTCATATCATGAAATTCTTCATCATTATTGCTTGAGTACACAGTAAATAAGATCCTTTTCTCTAATCAATCTACAGTTTGAATGGGTGTTTTCCTCTTTTTCTTTGAATAATACTAATGTAAGAAAAAACTATTTTATTTCTTCCATACAATTCAATTCCCTTTCTCTCTCATCAAATTATAACAGTAATCAAATCCTTTAGAATTACAATGCTTGTTTCTAACATAGTTCTGCACAATGATTAGAATCATAATAGTATTCTGAATACCTATGATTAGAAAGTAATTTCCTAATAATGAATTGAAAACTAAGGAATTGAGAAACAATGAGAGAGAAGACCGAAATAATAAGAGATAGAGAGATGGAAAAAGGGCCACGAATTGGTTAGAAAAGTTGGCATGGAATTATGCATTCTTTAAAATTATAATCTTCAAAATTAAACAAATACTCACAAGTCGTGATTTCGAACAGAGATAGTTGATTCAGAGGTGTTGAAACGATGATGGCTTCTAGTGTTAACAATCGACAATGATTTCCTACACTCCGATGCATATTCACTTTGGAGAGAAAATTAGAAAGCGTTAAATTGATTAATTATTGTGGGGGGAGAGAGAGAGAGAGAGAGAACTAGAATATAGGAAATAAGTGATAATTTAAACGTGAATTTCTACCAATCCTATTAACAAGTTATGTATTCAACTAGTTATGTATAAAGGGGCAGTTAGGACTTTTCATTAAATATTTTTGTACCTGATAGTAATAAAATATATATATAATGTATCTAATAGTAATATTAAGGTATATTTTGTACTAGATAGTAATAATTTCATTATTTTATATATGACTATGCATTTTTAATCATATTCACAATCGGTTTATGCATATTCAAGTGTTATATTGAGTCTAAATATATATCTTGGTTGTTGATGGAGCACGTTCACTGCTGAACAGGATTCCATGTTATGATTCTAAGTGAGGGGACTCCGAAGTTTCATTAGAACTGTCATATATGAATGTTTATTAATTGAATCAAATTCGGGTTAATAAGCAGGATAAAGAGGTTAATTTTATAGAACATATAAAGGGAGATCATATCGGGTTAGAGTACCAACCCTAGGGAAAATAATTTGATAGTACCTAAAAAAATGGGGGGGGTGAAATTATATCTTTTCCTCCAAGATTATTCATACGTGTTATACCCACATTTACTTGTGTCTATAGAGTAGATTTGCATGGCTTAGTGATGCGTCTATATTCCACAAGGCAGAGTCGGATATTGATACATGAAATGAAAATTAATGAGTGTTGGACGTGCATTTTTCAGCATCATTGCACAAATTGCTCATTTTCTTCAACTTTGCACTTTTGATCTATTTTTCCACCTAAAACACAATAAAACACCTCAAGTGCACCTTTTTCTCAAATATATTGAATATAAGACACTTGTGCTAATATATAACAATAATTCCTATAAAAAAGGTGTTAAATTGCAACCTGTGCCACCATACCAAGTACATATGATCCTCTTACTCTTTCTGTAGGCCAGTCACGTGAATTCATATAGATGTCTTCAAAAAACTTTTCTGCTTCAAGTGCTGTCTTAGATAATAGCGCTCCTCCTGATGATGCATTAGTAAGAATATGCGACTCACAATTCAATCCATAGTAGAAGATACTTATGTACTACGCCTTAGACATTCCATGCTGTGGGCACCACCTGAGCATGTCTTTGAACCTGTCCCACGCCTTATGAAATTTTTCACCCTGATTCATAACAAATTGGGTGATCTCTTGCCTCATTCTTAAGATCCTTGAGGGTGGCATATATCTCTTCAAGAACTTCTGCTGCAGTTGGTCCCATGTAGTGCAATCTGTGGCATCAAGAGTCTCATACCAAGCTTCTGCTTTATCAATTAATGAAAACTTGAATAGGGCAATCCGCCTAGCATTATCATTAGCTTCAACTCCCTTTTGAGTGTTTGCATAAACAAGAAATCTTTTGAGGTGCTGATATGGATCTTCAAAGCAACATCCAGAAAAAGGGATTCTTCTCTACCATGTTAATAAAAGCGGGATGTATCTCAAAATCATCATCTTCTCCCCTTGCTTCTATCAACCACATGTCGTCAATCCCATAGTTCGTGAAAATTTCACGTATGGCAATATTGTCTAGATTCTGCCTTGCTCCGGCCATATTTAACACAATGTATTATTCCTTTCTTTCCTTCCTATCCTTTTCCTAGTGCACAAATACCTCAGAAAAATTCAAGGTTAGATAGAAAATAAATAATCACAAATAAAAGTTTAATCAAACTAGAAATAATAAACTAATAATAACAGACGTCCCCGGCAACGGCGCCAAGAACTTGATTCGCATTTTCTTTACACGCAAAATTAATCCTCAAGTAATAAGGATATCAGTTGCAGCTTAAGCAAGCGACCAAGTTAAATATCAAACCCAAAGGACGGCGTATTATCAATTTAATTATTATCTAAATTAATTAAGACAAAAGGCAATAACGTTTGAGATTTAATTATTAAACTACTAAAAAAATATAAAATAATAATTAAAATAAAATAAACACTAGAAGTATTCGAAAGTGTCTCAAGAATGAAGAATAGGTAGCTCTAGGATAATCCAATTTCACTAATTAATCTCCCTTTCGTGTATCAATGTCCAACTCTATCTTGTGGAATATGGACGCATCACTAAACCATGTAAATATACTCTATAGACACAAGTAAATATACATGTAATACATGTGAATAACCTTGGAGCAAGAGATATAACTTCACCCCCTTTCTAGGTACTATCAGTATCAATTATTTTCCCCTAGGATTGGTACTCTAACCCAATATGATCTTCCTTTATGGGTACTATAAAATTACTCTCTTTATCCTACTTGTTAACCCAAATTCAATTCAATTAACAAGTATTCATATATGATAGTTCTAATGAATTTCGGAGTCCCCTCACTTAGAATCATAACATGGAATCCTGTTCAGCAGTGAACGCGCTCAATCAATAACCAAGTTGAACATTCAGACTCTGTTCAATTGTTAATGATGCACAAAATGACTCTGAATATGGATTAAAAATGCATAGTCATATATAAACTAAACCACAAGTAGCATTGTACGGAGTATACACACGAAAGTTCAATTAATTCGTAAAACCTTCACAACCCTAGTTCTACCAAAAAGGCCCTAGCTCATGATGTTGCGAAGAACAATCATTGATGTTGGATAGAAGTTATTCGTAGTTCGGAAAATACAAGATAAATTAGGAAATGAGTAAACCCTAGATGTGGGCGTCGTCGCGTCCTTCTTTGTCTTGAATTCTCCTCTTGGTTCTCCTCTTGATTCCATAAATGAATTTTCAAAGTGATGGATAGATGGAGGAAAGGATGTGGATGATAGTTGGGGGGTGATCCCCCCTTGTGGGGTGTAGTATTGTTGTGGCCTCTCTCTAATCCAATCTAATCTCCCCTAATAATGTGATCTACATCCCCTTTTATACTTGTGAGCTCTCCTTATGGACCTTGGATGGGCTTTTACTTGAAACATACGTCAAATTTGGCTAAGGAAACTCAGAATTACCTAAAATATCACAAGCGCAATTCTGTTCGACCAGACCTTCCTTGGTAGAGCAACACCTCCTGGTCGAACACTGGTCGAACAACCCTTCTGTAAGTTTTCGGCGTTTTGTTCGACCAGACTTCTCCCATTCGACCTGATTTCTTCTGGTCGAATGGACTCCATTGGTCGAGTAAGATTGTGCAATCTCACTGTTTTGCGCATAACTTCCATATCCAAGCTTTGATTTGAGTTATTATTGCGCTCATGCGATCCTCTCTTCCTTGGATTTCTATTCATATAAAAAACTCATAGAAACTCCAACATTTACAAGTCATGCAAATTAGCACAGTCATTCTATTCGGCACCGCTTGCGCGACGTCACCACTTTGATCATAACTTTCTCATTTGGAATCGATTGAGGTGTTCTTTACGCCAAAACGATCATCTCTTCTGTGGCTTTCCAACCATGTATGACACTTCCAATTCAGAGCTCCACATGAATACAGAAAAATTACACAATTTGGACGTGCATTTTCAGCATCCTTGCACAAATTGTACCTTTTCTCCAACTTTGCACTTTTGATCCCTTTTCCACGTAAAACACAATAAAACAATTCAAGTGCACCTTTTTTATAAATATATCAAATATAAGACACTCGTGCTAATATATAATATCAATTTCCATTAAAAAGGTATTAAATTGGACACTAATACATGCTTATTTTCACTCTTATCAACCGGATTACCCTAGGGGTCTATTCTCAATTCTTGAGTCACATTCGTATTCTTCTAATGTTTATTTTATTTTAATTGTTATTTAATTTTTAGTAATTTAGTTAATAGTTAATAATTCTCAAATCTTATTGCCATCTTGTCTTAATTAATTTAGTTAGTAATTAAATTGATAATACTTCGTCCTTTGGGTTCGATATTTAACCTGGTCGCTTGCCTAAACTACAGTTGATATCCTTAATACTTGTGGATTAATTTTGCGTACAAAAAAAGCGCTCATCAAAAGTCTTGCATGAGACAGTCTCAAACAAGTCTTTTCAATAAATTTAAATTTTAAAATCAATCAGAAAAAAATTATTTATACCAATTTAGACCTTAACTTATATAATTGATTAATTTTATTCAATTTTAGGGATGTAAATTAATTAATAAAATAAGTTACAACTGGAATAACTAATCAAACAATATTTTGAAGGTTGAGTATTATTTACCAATTGTAAATCAATCAAGACGTAAACGAAGTCAATCAAAATATGTTGTCATTGTACATATATTATTCAAGAATGCACATTAATCCTTTTATTTTTTTCGGTGCTCGATTCTTATTTGCCAGGATAGGTCAATCACCAGGTTGATCTACTCAGAGCATCCACATTGGTTGCTCATTTTTTGGTTCATTTTAAACTCTTCAATGTGGGAATTCAATTTAAACCTATGACCCACCTCCCACGCCACTGACAGTCAATTATGAAAATATTCTAAAATTTCCTCGATATATTCATTTTTTAAAGTACCGATATCGATATTGGGAAAAAAATTCTGATATCGAGGAAATATTAGAAAATATCGATAAAAATATTGATATAGATTTGCTACAGTTTAAATTTTCCTCAGATATCGAGATATATCGAGGAAATATCGATAAAATATCGACAAGATATCGAGGATATATCGAAAATATCAAAAAATTATCTATAGTTTTAAAAAAAAATAAAACAATTTTTTGTTTTACTTTTACTAATCAAATACTTTTTTTGTTATTAATATGTTTAATTTAAAAAATAAAATAAAATAAAAAATAAAGCAACACTTGCGTGGAACCATCTCATGGTGAGATTATTTTACGTTTGATTAATTCGATAGAACGAAGTACTACTGACACATTCAGAACTACGTTCAGAATTTCTCTAGTTCGTTGAGCTGGTACCAATATTATTTAAATCTAGACAGCATGACATGTTTTACATTTGCGCCTCATAGATCATCATTTTGGTATTAGTTATTATGTATTAAATAATAAGTAGTAATTATTGTAAAACTCCAGACTATTTAAATATGTTGTTATTGATTTGCTCATCATGTGTTATGAGTTTTATTGAGATTTAAAAGTGTATTTATATATTAAAACTAGTTATAATATATTGAAAAGTTAATTAGTTAATTATCTTCTTTTTTTTTCAAGTTTCCATGATTTTTTAAAATTTTACCAATATCAATATCGATATTCGATATGTCCATCGATATATCCATAAATTTGAGGTATCGATATTTTTATCGATATCGATATTTTTATACTTGCGGACAGTTCAAAGGTTTAAACTCAGTTATTTGGCTAAAAGGTTGAGGTCCCATCAAATTTTACATATTTGGAGTTTTAAAAATAATGGGTCCTAGTGAATTTAAATTGACAAACAAATGTGAATATTGGTTGAGTTTATTGGGGGAATGTGTAAAAAATGAATTGGAGCGAAAAAAGTGGGTTTAAACCCAAACTTACTCTTATATAATAGTGAATTCAAAATTTTTTTTGTTTCATAACTAAGATGCCTTTTTTTTAGTCCTAAAATAGTTATTTCAACTCATTTATGTTAATTTAGTCCCGTATCTTATTTGATTATTTAATTTATATCACAATGAGAGTGTCTCGTGCTGTAAACGTGGCATTTTCTAGTCAACGTTGAAGATTTCAGCAAAAATTGGGCCTATATTAATCAATTGCATATGATATATAACTAAATTGAAAAAAAAACTTTTTGGATTAATTTCAAAATCAGATTAGAGACCAAACAAATTTTTAACTCTATTTTCTCTATGAATCCTAACAAATCTCTCACATTTCCTCATCAGTCCATCTCATTACACTCTTAACATCTAAAAAGTGATAAAAGTTTTATTACAAATAATACTCCTTCCATCCTATTTAAAGGTCTTCACTCAAATGTTCTCATTTTTTTTAGTAAAAGGGCCCCACATATGACCCACCACTCACTACTAATGCAACTACCTATAAAATAATAATACTCCTTAATCTACACGCAAAAAGGAAATGAGGACCTTTGCCCGAGACGAAGGGAATATATTTATACATTTTATTCTAAAAAATATGAGTACCTAGTATATTGCACATTGAATACTTCTTTATTACTATAATGCAAACATAAAAAAAATATAACTACTAATTCCCTCCGTCCCTTAATAAATAATCATTATCTTTTAGCACGTGAATTAAAAAATATAATAAGTTCAATGTGTAGTGAATTAAGAGATATAATATTTTAATATGTAGTATGTAGTTATATTAGTGTTGAGTGTGGACTCCATGTGCATTAAGTTTTGTACTGCCTCCGGCCACTTACAAGGTATCCATTTGCTTTTTGTACATGAATTAAGCAGTATTATTATTATTATATGTGTAGTGGGTAGTTTTATTAGAGGAATGTGGTGGGCCATGTGTGGATCCCTTGTACTAAAAGGAGAAAATGGATATCTTTGAATTGGCTGTCGAAAATGATATTGATATCTTTCAAGTAGGCGGAGGAAGTAATATTTATTTGTGGGCCACATCAATCCAAAAAAAAAAAAAGAATACTTTGTAATGAGATGAACCAAAATTGAAAAATTGATACATATTAAAGGGACGGAGGGAGTACATAATTATATTGTGATATTCCAATATTACCCATGTAATGTGCTGTACATAATATTTTATGCTGCTCGCAAATATTTATGATGCACATAAATATATAAAATGTATGGTGATAACTTAAGTAGAGAGCATAAGAGATGGTTCGGTTCATATATGGTGGTAGTATTATTTAAGTTGTCGAAGATTAACATTTCATAAGAGTTTTATATTTGTGGGGCTTAGTGATGTAGTACTCAAAAAGTGGTAGTGATTATATTTGGAATCAGAATTGGAAGCGAGGCGTAGGAGATATTAGAATATAATTTTTTATATTTGAAAAAATTGGATGAAAACATCTTGAGTTTAGATAATGATGATGAATTTAAAAAATAACGATTCATTATGTTCTACGAATGTTGGGGAAAAAATCATATGAATTTGAATTTTTTTTCCCTTATTTGGTTAAATTTTATTACATGAATCCACATATTTGAATTCAAGCGGATTCTCCCAAAATAGCATGTCACAAGTAGCTCACGTTCAATTAATTATGAAAGCAGCAACTATTTATACCCTCGAAATTGCTAGATATACCCCATTTACTAAATGTACCCCAAGAAAAAATTGAAAAATATGAAACATATGCTATACATACCCCACACATGACAAGTATACCCTTTTTAATTATAATATCTAACATAATTTCTTTTTCATTTTAAACACTTCAACTATCTCAACACACACCATGTGCTTAGTGTTCGGCCAATGCTACCGAACAATTAGCTCTCTCAATTCTCTGGTGGGAAGCAATTTGTCTGGATTAGCGATCGATAGATAAATATTGGGGGGTACAATGCGCTCAGTTAGATAACATCAAATTTCCATTTGAGCTCCCTTCTCTTTTTTAGCACTGTCATTCACTTCCACATAATACACGATTTTGAAACGCCCATTGCTGAAGGGGATTTTAGTGTCGTGCTTCAAGGAAATGCACATGATGAAAAGGAAATTTGGTTAGAAAGTGGTACTTATATTTCTGTTGCATTGTGATTGGGATTTTCTGTATGAATTCAAATATTATACAAAGAATTCAAATTGTTGGCCAAGATTGTTAAAACTAGAATGTATCTCTATTTACAGATGATACTTGTTGAAAGTTGTAAATCCACAACAATCCTTCTATGCTTCAATGACAATGTCCTTTTTCATTGCAAATAAAAACTTATTGACAGATCTTTGCAAACTCACTTGCAAATCTTCTGCAATCGTGAATCGTGATGAAGAAGAGGTGATGTTAATGCTGGGGATCTCAATTTGATATATACGTGAATTTTATCTCTTTATGATTCAATATTGGATGGTGCACATGAGTCTGTATTTGAGTGATTTATTTCAAATTCAATTTTGATTTAAGAAAAGGTATAACTTTGATGGTGTTCATGGTTTTCCTTTCTTAAATCATCGTAGGTCTTTCTACATCTTCTCATCCTAGCCTCCAACGGCATCACTGATTTCACATTATATTTGCTCCAATTGGTGTTCATCTTGGATTACAGGACGTGGAAGGTTATATGAATAAATGAAATAGGGTTTAATTATTAGATTATAATAGTGGGGTGCATTTAGAAATTTAATTGGGGTTTATATAACGATATGTCATAATTAATTTTACTATATTATTTATATAAGGATATTTACGTCTTTTCAAATACACATATTTTAACTCTATAAATTAATGGGGTTCGTTTAATAAATTTGAGAGTGCAAATAGACACTCTCATTATGAAAATGTAATTTTTCAAAGTAAATTGAGTGTAAATCGATCAAGGTTTTGGTCTGATTAGAATTTTATTGTATTATTATTATTATTATTTTATTTATATTTTTAACTATCCCATATTTGTTTTGAATGGAAATAATTATAAATATTGTTATCTATTATTGGTTTTCTTTATTATATTTCCTATGTCCTCCCGACCTTCTCGTTACATATTTCATTTATGGGGATTCTTTCCTAATAGTTTTATTACTCTTTTTGGTATATGTGACCCACACAAAACGATTAAACTATCTGCATGTGATCCTCATATTCTAATACAATTATCCACTATAAATTAAAGTACTATATTCCTTAATTACCTTGCAAGAAGCAAATGTAATCATTAGGATGGGACAAAATGATTATTTTTTTATGTATTGTGTAATTGTAATAATAGAATTTATGGGGCGTGAACCAATTATTTTAGATTTGCTAAAAAAAATTGGATTGCCCATCATTTTATCAAGTAGAGATCTGCTTGATATTCAACATTAGAACTAAAACAATAACTTCAATAGATGTTTACCATTTTGGTTAGTTTCCATTGATCATTCTATGAATCTTGAGTTAATACTCCTTCCGTCCTGGAAAAAAGTCCCTATTTCCTTTTTGCGCGTGGATTAAGGAGTATTATTATTTTATGTGTAGTGGTAGTTGTATTAGTGGTGAGTAATGAGCCATATGTGAGGCCCTTTTACTAAAAGGAAAAAATAAGGACCTTTGAGTGAGAAATTCAATATTGTTAATGATGACATTTCGATGAGATGAAGGGAGTAACTGTTATAAATTCTATATAGGTGGCAGTGTTCAAGGCTTTTTTCTTTTTCTTTTTTAATCTCTAAATGATGAAATACCAAAGAAAAATAACACCAAATTTCTTATTTCACCCTAACCAACAATGAGCATTAGATTATGAGAAAATATCCATGATAGCGTTTATGCCACACGGTAGGAATAGAAAAAATCCAATTGAATTCTAATTTTAGCTTAAAACTTGTGTAATTTACCTTTTATGTTAAACTAAACGGTAGGATAGCTAATTCTCTTGTAGAGGCATGACATTGATCAGAACTATTTATTTCCATACTGAAGGCATAGAAGAGGCAATATTAAATAACATAAAAATGAGACAAATCATTAATCCTACATATCAAATAATGAGGTCACCAAAGTTCTTATTTCACCCCAATCCATAATGAGCATCAGATTATGAGAAAACATCCAAGTGTCTTCTGACTAAACGATTCGGCACTTGATAAGCTTCTTCCTCTTCTTCTCCCCTGACTCCGCTTTTTCTTTGCCTTTGTGCAACCGAACTGCCGTTCACTTCAAGTTGTATCACATATACTGCAATTCAACTGGTTACACGTCCCTCCGCCGGACGCGCCGTCACGGATCCTCTTTCTTGCTGCTGGAGTCTAACTAATTATCAGCGGGCCAACATCCCGTAAGAGCATTAGGGCTATAATAATTTTGGTCAAAAATTAATTATTACAAAATAATCACAAAAGGGAATGAGGGGGTGAATAATATTAGGGCTACAATAATTCTGGCCAAAAATAAATTATTACAAAATAATCCTTCAAGTTTTCTTTAATTAGTTAATGACAGCGAATTTTCACTGAATTAGTATAATTAAATTTTATGATTGAAATCAAAGAAAAATCATGTCTTATGTATATTAATTAATTATAATATATTAAATGAATATTGATTGATATATGAATTGAAATTAAGTATATATTGATTAAAAATTAGTCAAATATGACAAAAATATCTCCTATACTTACCAAATTTATATTGTAAAATAAAAAAGTAAAATTTAAATAATAACATCCAATATTAATATAATTAAATTTTATGATTAAAATAAAAATATTAATTGCACGATCAAGATTAAAATTGAATTATTTTTAAATAAAATAATAAAAGTAAAATTTAAATAATAATATCCATTATTAGTATAATTAAATTTTATGATTGAAATCAAAAGCATTAATTGGACGGCCAAGATTAAAATTGAATTATTTTTAAATAAAGTAAAATTAAAAAAAATTGAAAACAAAACCAGAAGTTTAGGTTTGCTTTTATACACACTAGTATTTCCCGTCCGTGCGTTGCACGAAAGAATTTTATTATAGGATTTTTGATTAATTTTTAATTGTATTATGTATCTGTATGAATATTTTTGGGCTTTTTTCATCCGGTTTTGATCAAATTTGAATTTTGTTGCAGTATTATTTTTTATTTATATTTATAATAATCTCATATGTATTTTGCACGGAAATAATTATATTTTGCGAATAGTTTTTAAATATTTTATTATAGAATTATTGTTAATTATATTTTAATTTTAATAGTTTTATCTCTACGAATATGTTTGGGTTTGTCTCGTCCAGTTTTGGTCTTGTTCGAATTTTGTTGTATTATTATTTTTTTATTTATATTTATAATTATCCATTATGACTTTTGCACGGAAATAATTATAAATATTTTTATATATAATTGATTTTCTTTCTTATACTTCCTATGTTCTCCTTGCCTTATAGTTACATATTTTCAATTTGAGGATCAGTTCCTAATGGTTTCATTATACTTTTTGGTATATGGGACCCACACAAAACGATTAAACCATCACCATGTGACTCACCTACCATTCTAATACAACTATCCATTATACATTAAAATACTATATTGCTTAATCACCATGCAAGAAGCAAATGTAACCATTAAAATGGGATAGGGGGGAGTATTATTATTTTTTGTGTATTGTGTAGTTGTAATAATATAATTTAATGAGGTATAAACCAATTTTTTTAGATTTGTCAAAAAAAATTCTACTGCCCATCATTCTATCAGGTGAAACATAGAAAATCCTACCAACAGTCAATTACGAAATTTTTTCCACCCATTATCTCGTGTTGCTTTTCCATACAAAGTGCTGTTGGAATTCTGTATATGTCAGTTTTCTTGCCTCGGGGTATTACTTATTTGCTTCAAACCAAGCTAAGAACATATTCTCCCTCATAAACGGTTAATTATTTATATACTCCCTCCGTCCCGCGTTAAGATTTACGTTTTTCATTTTAAGTTGTCCCAAGTTAAGGTTTACATTTTCTTTTTTATCAAGTTGGACCCACACAAAACAATCAATTATTCCATATAGAGCCCACGCACAACACTAATACAGCTACCTACTTCATATTAAATATTACTTCTCATTTCACTGCACATTAAAATATTATTTCTCTTAATCTAAGTGCAAAAAAGCAAACATAAATGTTAACATGGGATGGAGGGAGTATAATATATAAATGTAATTTTTTCTTAACATAATGTATTTTATATTTATCAATTAAATAGTAGGGGGCAACTATTTGCACCCCAAATCTACTAAACGAACCCCGATTTCAAGATACACCCCACTAAAATTAAAAATTACATATAAAAATTACTAAATACACCCCATTGAAGATTACTTTACCCTTTTAATTAATTGAAATCAAATTATTAAAAAATAATTAATAAAAAAAAAGAAAAAAAGAAACATCGTAGGTGTAGGAAAGAAGAGGTCGCATCGCGACTTCACAGAGGAGAAAGGAGAGGGAAGAACGTTAGTGTAGGATTGTGAAACTATTATTTCTTGTTATTTAACAAAATTACAGTACGAGAGAGAAGGGGTGCCGGAAGGATCTTTTCAACTAGATTCCACTTCCTTATCTCTGAACGACGATGACTTGTATTATCCGGAAAAGTAAAAGATTTGACTGATAATATGGACTATGGATTTCTTCGGGTGCAATCCTAAACGATTTTTGTGGATCAGGAGTGAATCACTTCACAGATGTGGATGAAGGAAACATTATGTTGGGAATGTTGCAATAGCTGAATGAAGGAGTTAGTGATTATGTTGGGAATATTATATTCAATTAATATGGAATTTTATCAATTCAAGGCTTGAAAAATTGATAAACTATCAATTCGGGGTTGAATTATTATTTTATCAATTCGGGGCTTGAAATATGTAAAAGTATCAATTCGGAGCCTGAATTTAGGCCCTAAATTGATAAAATAGGATATAATATTGGATAAATTCAGGCATTGGATTGATAGTTTTACATATTCAGGCCTCGTATTGATAGAAAAAATAAATCAGGCCCTGAATTGATAGTTTACCCATTTTTCAGGCCTTGAATTGATAAAATTCTTTAATTTAGGTCTTTCCAGATTTTTGCCTTTGTAGACTTTTTGGATCTCTTGTTGCAGTTGCTTTGTTGTGGGTTTCATGTTTGGAGAGAGGGTGATGCTTCAATTTCACGTGTCATTTTAAATAGGTAATTTATCTATTCGATCACAAAAGTCGAACACATCTAAGTGTTCGACTGCTGTCGTCGAACACTGTAACATAGCATATATTTTATAAATAATCTCATTTTTTATTTATATAAAGGTATTTACGACTTCTGACATAAACATATTTTAAATCTATTAATTAATGGGGTTCGTTTAGTAGATCCAGAGGTGCAAATAGTCGCACCCTTAATAGTATTGTATATACGCTTATTTTTTCAAAACATTAATTTTTACTTATATTTAAGAATGACAACGTATAGGTTACACGCTTATGTAGAGATATCGTATCCGTTTAAATATCTACTACTCGTATTCATAATTTTAAAATTTTTAATTTTTATTCAATTTTAATCTTAAACGTCCATTTAATACTACTCCCTTCGTCTGCCCCAAATGGGTGCATTTAAGGGGTATTATTATTTAATTTGTAATGGGTAGTTATATTAGTGTGTGTGTCCCATATTTTAATTGTGTTAGTGGGTATGTATGAGTCTCATATGTATAAAAAGGGAAATAAGACCCTTAAGGGCGGAGCCCCAAAATAAAAAAATAAGACTCTTTGAGGCGGACGGAGATAGATTTGACAATTAATAGAATATGCCAAAAATATCACTCATATTTACTAAATTATTATATTGTTAATTAAAAAAAATATTATTAGCATAAATAATATTAATGGTTAAGATTTAATATTTTAAATGGACTATAAAAATTAAAACAACATGGTTTATAAATATATATAATAAAATTGAAAAGAGAAAAAAAATTGATGATAAAAAAAATTAGGTTTGTTTTTATATATGTATAGATAAATAGATAGATATATCGATAGATAATTTATTATATGTCCAAAATAAAATATAAAGATATATTAATTATAGAGTGATTTTGGGACACTTGTTGGACGTTATCTTAACACACAATTAATCCCCAAGTATGAAGGATGTGATTGTAACTTAGATAAGCGATCAAGTTATATTATCGAACCCAAACGACAGTTGGTTATCAATTTATTATTATCTAATTAAGAGAAACTATTGTTGGTAATTTAAGTGGATAATATTTATTAAACTAATTAACGACTAATAAAATAACAAATAAAATAGAGACAGTAGAGATAAACGAGAGTTGACAAGTGAGAAGATAGGTAGCTCTTCGGGCCATCCAGTTTCACTAATTAATCTTCCTTCCATGTGCCAATGTCCGACTCTGCCTTGTGAAATATGAACGCATCACTAAACCATGCAAATTTACTCTATACACATAAGCAGATAAGCGTGTAACACGTGTGAATTACCTCGGAGCCATAATTACACCCCTCTTTCTAGATACTATCAGTATCAATTATTGCCCGTGTACTAAGTACTCTAACCCGATATGATCCTCCTTTATAGGTACTATATAATTATTCTCTTCATCCTACTTACTAACGCAAATTCAATTAAATTAATAAGTATTCATATAGAATAGTTCTAATAAAATTTCGGAGTCTTCTCACTTAGAATCATAACATGTAATCCTGCTCAGCAGTGAACGCACTCAATCAATAACCAAGATATGTATTCAGACTCTACATAACAATTAATGATGCACAAAACGAATCTGAGTATGAATTAATAAAGCATAGTCTTATATGAAATAAATCCACAAGTAGTGTTATACGGAGTATACACACGGAAGTTCAATTAACTAAATAAAAACCTTCAAATCCCTAGAACTACCAAAGCGGTTCTAGCCCATGACGCTTCGAAGAATGTTCATGGTGTTTGGATAGATCTTACCCATAGTCTTGAAAATTACAAGAAATATTAAGTTGTGAAGTAAACCCTAGATGTGGGCGCCGTCGCTTCTCGCTCTGTCTTGAATCTTAACTTGGTTCTCAATTGATTCGCTGCACGAATCTCTCTTTCCAGCTCCTGCAGATGGAGTTAGGGTTTGGATGTGCTGTAGGATGGATGTGGAATCTAACTATCTTTTTGATGTGATCGGCACCCCTTTTTAAACTTGTAACTTCTCCTCATGACCCTTTACTGGGCTTTTCCGTAGAAAACATGCACATGCACACACTGGAGGTGAAAATATCAATGTTTCGGTGCTGATGTGTCTCCATTCGACCAGATTGGACTTGGTCGAATGGGACCTTCTTAGTCGAACCACAGGTCTGTACGCTGAAACTCCTCCTATTCGACTTGGCTTCTCAGTTCGACTTGGTGTAACTTTGTTGAACGGTATGGTCTTGGTCGAACGACCTCTTTATAAGCTGAAACATCCCCATTCGACTTAACCTCTATAGTTCGACCAACCTGAGCTTGGTCGAACGGCATAACTATGGTCGAACAGCACCTCAAAAATGTGTTTTCCTATTCCGAGCACTTTTAACATGTTCTCCTGTACAAATATACTCAAATAGCCTCAGTAGCATCTGATTCGTGTGTTTTCCATAAACATCCCGATTCTTCTTGATAATAGACCAAATCATACTCAATTTCTACGCAAAACTGAGCTCAAAATACGTGAATTATCACTCTATCAAACCCCAAACTTACATGTTGCTCATCCTGAGGCAACGAAATCTAAACAAAGCAAGAGAATGTAATCACGAGATCCTTATAGCAAGCACAGCCTATTCTAACACATGCAATTATCAATTCAAAACATGCATTCATCCATCATACCTTTCATCCATGCAAAATTATCAATCAACCATAATACTTCTACGAGTGCAAAATCATCTAGCTCACTAGGTAAGTGTTTACTTTCGCTCTCAAGTATAAAAGATGTACACTTTAAAAGGGTTAGTATATACGTTCAAAATCAATTCATACATTTGCGTAACCATAAGCTTGGCAAAGGTCTCAAATATATCAATTCATAATTGTTTCGACACTAGACTCACAAAGGACTTATTTTTTGGGTTGTAATGTTGGGTCTTTGGTAAAGGTAGGAGAATATAGATAAAGTGGCTAACTTCACTAGTAGAGAATTACCTTGGAGAGTTGCTTTTCATCAAACAATATTAATACTTCTTCTCCTTTATTATTCTCATAATCTTTTCAATACTTCTTCTCCTGCTTCTCTTGGAATCAACATCTTTCTTCTTCTTCAAAGTACAAGGGTACCAATTTCGGACACTAGCCTCTTAAGCAATCGGGGTACCGGTTTCAGGCACTATCCCTTCATAAGATTTAACTAAATTCTTATTTTTATCACCACACAAGCTTTCCTTCCTTTTTCTTCATATACGAGCTAGCAATTTATTCACTTTAACTCTCTACTAGTAAATAGGGTATTTCAAAGCTTAAGTATAGGTAAATAAAGGCTTTTTATCATAGGCTTGCCAAAGAAAAAGCTTTTAAAAAGCTCAACGGGGCTTCTAATGATATAAATTACAAGGTATGATAAAATTTGGCTAAATGGCTCAGTTTAAACAATAACGGCCTACGATCATCTCCTAATATTTATCAATCATAAACTTCAAACAAGACTCCAAGCCAAGTTCTAGAATATGAACATATGAATGAAATTCACAAGAATAAGAATAAACTATCATGCATTGATGTAGCATGATAAAAAGGCTCAAATTCTCACATGGTAATAGATTCCTAAGCACTCTTCAAAGCATGCAATCAACATCAACCTCTATATAAACCACAAGTAATAACGGTACATGCTTATCATCAATAAAATCAACATGCATAAAAAACAAGTGCACATGCATAATCAAGAAGTAACATCATACAATCCAAATCAATCCGATCAATCATCCAAATCAACATATCCAATGTATCCATCACCCATCAATCAATATCAAGTACAAAACCACTCACACATGAATCTCATCAACAAAAAATCAACCACCCACACAATCACTCAGCCTTTGAAATGAAAAAGAGAATGGAGATGAGAAGAAATAGACAAGGATAAAACATGGCGCCATTACTCCTCCGAAGCATCATCATCGCTCGCTTCATTGCGCCAATCATCGAAATCACTCTGCAAGGTATCGATCTTCCTATCCAAAGCTTCATAATTCTCATTCAGATCTCCCAATCTCCTATCCATAGCATCATATCGGAGGTTGAGCGCGGCGTAATTTGTATTCGCTAATGCCAGCTGTCAATTCAAAGTGGCAAAATGCTTGTTCATCAGTCTGAACTGCTCTATATAAAAGTGATCCTAGGACTGCCAGAAATCCTGCTGCTGCTGTGGTGGCGGCTCATATTCTGATATTGCTGTGGTTGTGGCTGCTGTAGTGGCACCATCGGAGGAAAATTCATCTCCGGCTGCTCATGAGCTGGCTGCTGCTCCTCATTCTTGTCCACAAAATCTGCTGGATCTCCAACTAAGATCATATCCGCATCAATGTAAATACCCTGGATATGCAACTCAACTAAAAGTCTCCAGTTTTCTCCTCCAATACAAGTGTCAGAGATTGCCTTGTATCCATCAACACGTTATTGTTGATCTGAATGGTAGTAAGATCAACAAGTAACAACGGAAAGTTGAAAGAAATTGGATTATTGCCACGGAAGAACATCCACATATCATCACTCCTTTGAATCAACCCCATCCTCACAAAAGACGTCAGAATCAAATCAGTATTTCCTCGAATCGGCCGATGCTTAGTCAAATCAACTCGATAATAATCCGTGATCGGAGTAATCAATCCACCAATGTTGACCTTCTGGAATGAGTGAGTATAGAACTTATACAACTGCTGGAAAAAGTGTGCCCCAACATTGAAATGAACTCTATTCATCATGCACCATAGCACGTATAGCTCTTCTCTAAGTATACAACTCACCTCAGATTGAGCAAGCAGCATGTTGCTCAGGATCCAGTCCATGTATGATATCACGTGGTTGCGAATTAAAGCAACCTTGGCAGCATTGGTATTGTAATCACCTTGTCTCCCCGAAAAAGATCTCCAGAACTCATCAGCATTAAAACCTTCATTTTCTGCTGCAGAAATCCCCGTCGAACATCCAACCATCTCATTAAACTCATTTGCATACATCAACTGCAACTGTCCACCAATCTGCATCCATAATCCATAGGGAAGATAGTGATCTCCACGATCAACTCTCATCGTGCACAACACATTAGTTGTGATGTGGAAATATGTCTCCCTCTTCAACTCCATGAATCGAGTGATCCCTACTCGATTGAACATCCAACGAATATTATTGATAATGTTCATCTCCACCATCGCTTGATCATCCTGATAATGAGTCCTCGTTATCTTGTCAAAAATTGCTCCCCACATTCTTCCTTCTCCTCCCAATTATCAATCTTTATGCTATAATCGGAAGGTCTCCTCTTATCCCTATTCAATTTCTTTGCAATTTCACCCTTCTTAGGAGGATTATTCTCCTTCTTTTTAGAAGGTGTAGCAATTCCTTTTCCTACAAAGATTATACTTCAATACATAATAGAGAAGATAAAGCAAATATACCCAACCTAGGACTAATTAAAGCATGAATTCTACTCAAGACTTCAAACTCATATGCCTTAATCGATTCATAAATTAATTTCCAATATTTCAAGTGTACACTTTAAACATATACTCAACACTTTCAACCAAGATGAATCAAAAGACCTATTTTTCAATTTCCACGTTCAACATGCTTCTCATATTCCATAATCAACAAAAATTCCAAGCATGCTCAACTTCCACAACTCAATTACACATAAAAGTCACTTCAAATCAACGAGCCCATACATGCATTTCAAAATTAAAATCAAGCCCATAAGGTTAGCATCATTAATTTCACAAAACTCAATCAATCCAACGTAAATTGAACTCATGCAAAATCATGTAAAACTTCAACAAGAACACCAAAATTCAACACTTCAATTCTAACTAAGCATATGTTAAATCAACTTACCCAATCTTCACCAAGCATAATTCACTTCAATTCAAGGGTAGAGAAGTAAGAAAACATACCTTTATCTCCGGTCATGGTGTGCGTACGATGTCTAGCAAAAATCCCCTAAAATTCAATGGAATGGCCCTAAAATCGGACTTAAATCCTCCAAATCTTGGATGTGGAAGTGTGTGGAGAAGAAAAATTAAGTGTGGGATGAGTTTAGAGTGAATTTCTTACAGGTCAGGACGAGAGCTCGAGAAAGGGTGACGGGATTTGGTCGAACTGGGTGCAGAACTTACTTAAATCGCAACTCTAAACCCAGTTTGACTTGAACGGAATGGTCGAACTAAGGCCCGGGTCGAACTGGATGCTTGTTTGCAAAAAAACATGACTTTATTCGACCTCAGTTCGACCAACTTGTACTGGTCGAACAACAGTGCTAGGTCAAACTGCACCTCTATACACTTAAAAATCACCCCATGTTCCCCCTGTTTAGTTCGACCACCGTTCAACCAGAAAGTTCTGGTCGAACCAGATGGTTTGGTCGAACTAGTCTTCTGTAATCTGATTCAACATTCAGAAACGCAGTTCAACCGTCGTTCGACCTCAGGATCTTGGTCGAATGACAGAAGTCTGGTCGAACCAGCTTTCGAGCGTCTGAATTTCCATGCTTTTCTTCGTTCCCTGCAAAACTCAACTCTAAAACAACATCAAGCATCATCATAAGCCAAAACAAAAGCTAGAGAACCACTCTCAGACTACATAAAAATCATGTATATTACGCCGCTCACACTATAAAATAAATAAAACACCACTGAACACTATGCAAATTGTAAAAAAATGATACATCAAAACCTGTTAAAGTTTTAATATACCACAAAAAATTAACTCCCCTAGCAAACGTTATAAAGAAAAGATTATACTCTTAGTGCTACAATGAGGTAAGTACATCACACCCCCCAAACTCAGTAGAAACTATAGTCTAAACTAAGTTTGCAAAGAGATATAATTGCCGATTAGTAAGCACCTTAAATATAAAAATTTCTTACTCACATGAAATAAATAAAGCAATAAAAAAAAGGGTAAGCCCCCAAAAGGCTCTTGTTTAATGTCAGAGAGTCACGACGGTACCAACTCAATGTAAGGTACTTCAAAGACGACACAGGAATCATCAGGCGGCCTATAGTGCTTCAATCGATGCCCATTCAATCTCAAAATTCCCCCCTTCGCAGGCTCTATGGATAATGAACGGTCCCGTCCACTTCGATTTCAATTTTTCTGCAAAAAGCATCAAACGAGAGTTAAAAAGTAATACCTCATCTCCTTGCTTGAACTCTTTATAAGTGATCTTCGAATCATGCCATTTCTTCATTCTTTCCTTATAGATCACCGAGTTCTTGAAAGCTTGATTTCTGAACTCATCTAGTTGATTGATATGAGTCAACCTCAAATCTTTAGCCTCTTTAATAGACAAGTTCAAGCTCCTTACTGCCCAAAAAACATATGCTGAATCTCTACGGGTAAGTGGCACAGTTTCCCATAGACGATTTGATAAGGTGACATTCCTAGCACAGTCTTGTATGAAGTTCGGAACCCCATAAAACATCGTCGAGCTTCATAGCCCAATCATACCTATTGGTTCCAACCACCTTCTCCAGGTTTTGCTTCACTTGCCACTTAGAGACTTCCGCTTGCCCATTCGCTTGAGGATGATAGGGTGTTGTAACCCTATGCTTAATACCATACTCCTTGAGAACTCTTTCAATAAGCTTGTTGATAAAGTGGGAACCTCCATCACTTACATGTGCTCTAGGAGCTCCATAGCGGGCAAAAATATATTTCTTCAAGAAAGACAACACCGTCTTTGCATCATTCATCCGGGTAGGAATCGCTTCCACCCACTTAGAAACATAATCAACAGCAAGAAGGATGTATAGAAATCCATTAGATGGGGGAAAAAGCCCTATAAAATCAATTTTCCATACATCGAAGATCTCTACAACGATGCTTGGCTGAAGTGGCATCTCATCCCTTTTACTTATATTTCCCATCATTTGACATCTATTGCATGTCACCACATATGATTCACAATCCTCCGAAATATCCCCCGTTAGGCTGTGCATGGCAAAAATCAAGAACACTCTCCATCTCCATCTCGGGCACACACCTACGGACGATAAAATCCATACAAATTTTGTAGACAACTGGATCATATCATATAAAAGTCTCAACATCTCTCTTGAATTTGGCAAGTTGATACCTATTAAGATCTTTTGGAATTTCACCTACGGCAGTGTAATTGAAATAATCTGCATACCATGGATCCATTCCTTGAGCAGCCACTACACAAGCTCTCTCCGCTCTTTCAACAAACACTGCCATAATCTTCTCATCCGGGAACATCTCTTCAATGTATTCAAAAGAATCATCACAATGTTCCCTTGTCTCTAACCTTGATAGGTGATCGGCCAACACATTCTCCGTTCCTTTCTTGTCTCGGATCTCCATATTAAACTCTTGTAGAAGAAGGATCCATATAAAAATCCTGGGCTTCACCTCCTTCTTCTCTATCAAGTATCGGATCGTAAAATAAATCGTGTACACTATTGTCTTCATGTCAACCAAATACTGTCGAAACTTATTGAACGCATACACAACAGCTAAAAACTCATTTTCAGTAACAGTGTAGTTCTTCTGTGCTGCATCAAATGTCTTGCTCGCATAATAGATGGCGCATAACTTCTTTTCCTTCAGCTGTCCGAGCACCATTCCAAGTGCTAGATCACTTGCATCACACATAAGTACAAATGGCTGAGTCCAATCCGGTGTGATCAAGATAGGCGCAGTAATTAGCGCCTCTTTCGAAACCTGAAAAACTATTAGACATTCTTCATTAAAAATAAAAAGAACATCTTTTTCAAGCAAATGAGACAGGGGCTTGGAGTATTTTGAGAAGCTTTTGATAAATCTTTTATAGAATCCGACGTGTCCAAGAAAGGACCGCACTCCTTTCTCATTTATAGGTGGTGGAAGCTTCTCAATGGCCACCACCTTAGCTCTATCAACCTGCAATCCCTTGGCCGAAATATGATGCACAAGAAGAATCTCATCTCTCACCATGAAGTGGCACTTCTCCCAATTCAAGACAAGATTAGTTTCTTGACATCTCTTTAAAACAATAGATAGGTTAGACAAATAAATCTCAAAGGAGGAACCAAAAATAGGAAAATCATCCATACACACCTCCATGATCTTCTCTATCAAACCATCAAATATGGCCATCATGCAACGCTGAAATGTAGCAGGTTCATTACATAACCCAAAAGGCATCTTCCTAAAGGCAAAGGTTCCATAAGGGCAAGTAAAAGTAATTTTTTCTTGATCCTCGGAAGCAATCATGATTTGATTATAACCTGAGTACCTGTCCAAGAAATAATAAAACTCATAACCTGCTAGACGATCTAACATTTTATCTATGAAAAGAAGAGGAAAATGGTCTTTGCATGTATTTTCATTTAATTTTCTGTAATCCGTACACACACACCATCCCGTAGGAATCCTAGTGGCTAATGTCTCTCCATCATCGGCTTTCACAATAGTCATGCCTCCTTCTTAGCTACTACATACAATGGACTCACATGGTGGACTATCACTAATGGGATAAATAATTCCTGCATCTAACCACGTTAGGATTGGCTTCTTAATTACTTCTTGAATTGCGGGATTAACCCTCCTCTAATTCTAAATACACCCCTTAACTTCATCTAGCAACCTTATCTTATGTATGCAATATGATGGACTAATACCCTTCAAATCATCAAGAGTCCAACCAATAGCAGACTTATACTTCCTAATCACATCTAACAACTCTTCAAGTAGATCATCAGTAAGATAAGAAGATACAATTACCATATGAGTTTCATTGTTGCCTAGATAAGCGTACTTCAAGTGCTCCGGTAATGGTTTCAATTCCTCCTTCTTTTCTTCCTTCGGTGTGCTTTCTCTATCCAAAGGGAGGTATTGCCTAGTCCACTTAATTTCTTCAAGCTTTGTTCTTTTGGATTCATACCTGTCATCACCCAAAGCAAGTAAATTTTCAAGAAATTCAATACATAACTCATTAGAGAGCTCATATCTAACTCCGTGGTGGGAAAAGTAAGAGACTCCGCCAAGCATGTCTCCAAGGGATCCTTCAATAGGATCAAGGCCATATCTTCCTTCACGATCTCCTCTACCACATCAATGTTGTGACATTGCGTCTCCATTGGCATCTTCATTGTTTTATCAAGGTTATACAGAACCTCATCTTTATCCATTTTCAATCTAAGCTCCCCCTTTTGGACATCAATCATAGCTCCATCTGTGGCAAGTAATGGTCTCCCCAAGATAAGAGGGACATTATCCTTGTCATCCTCCATCTCTAACACAAAAACATCCATAGGAAAGACAAGCTTCTCTACTTTAACAAGTACATCTTCAATCACACCCTTCGAAAAAGTCATGGGCCTATCCGCCAACTGTAAAACCACTGTTGTGGGAGCAAGCTCCCCCAAACTTAGCTTCTTAAATACAGACAAGGGCATCAAGTTGATGCTTGCACCAAGATCGCACGGTGCTTTTTGTGCGGTCCCCCTTCCAATCTCACATAGAATCGTGAAGCTTCCTGGATCCTTCAACTTCTGTAGCGCTTTCTCTGAATGATTGAGCTGCAGTTCTCTGATAAGTTCACTGTCTCTACTCCGTTCAAGCTCCTCTTCTTCAATATGATATCTTTTAGAAATCGGGCATAGTATGGTATCTCCATGATTCCTTCAGAGAAAAGAATGTTCAAGCTTATCTTGTTCATTATATCTTGAAATCTCTTAAACTTTTCTTCCAATCTCTTTTTCACTATCCTAAAAGGAAACGGAGGAGGTATCTTTGTCTTAGGAATTCCCCATTCGTCACGTTCAACCTCATTTTCCTTGTCCTTCTCGGTTCTCAATCTCTTGGCTCTTTCCCACTTTCTCTACTATTGGTAGTATTCTTCTCTTGTAATGGTACTGGAGTGCTCTGATTAAAAGGTGTAGCATTCGATATCGAAACGGAAGATAATTGATGCAGTTCGACCATGGTTTGACCAGGATGGTCTGGTCGAACTGCATGAGTGTGGTCGAACTGGGCACCTGTAAGTGGGTTCAGTCTATCCAGTGCTTGTTCGACCATAGTTTGACCAGCATGATCTGGTCGAATGGGATGAGTCTGGTCGAACGGAAGCTCTGTAGACTGAACTCGATCTTTCTGTTCGTTATGTGCTGGTTCGACCATAGTTCGACCAAAGAAGTCTGGTCGATCTGGAGTGTGTAAGTTGAATGGCGAGCCTGAAAATAGAGCATTGTTTCTCTATTTTACAAAGCTGGTTTGACCATAGTTCGACCATCAGGTCTGGTCGAACTGTATAGGTCTGGTCGAACTGGGCCCCTGATCTCCTCATTTTTGTCCATAAGCTTTATCGGACCTTCGTACTGCATCTCGGACCTCAATGTGATGGCATTACAAGACTTAAGGTTTGTAATACTTTGAGACGGGAACTTACCCTTCTCAATTGTTTGAGTCAATTGGTTCATATTCCCTGCCATCTCCCCCATCAATAAGGTAAGGTCTTTCATCTGCTTGGATAACTCCTCATGATTTGAATATATTTTTATCTCAATACGATCCACCCTTGCATCATTTCTAGCCACATAGTGGTTCACCGTATTCTCCAAACTAGGTTTTTCTTCTTCTGTCTTAACACTAGGATTAACACCAACAGGAGGTTGCATCGCTGCATTTGGATTACTCCATGAAAACTCAGGCCTCCTTTGTTGTTGATAGTTACCCGGGGGACTACAATTATTGTAGTTCCCTTGGTAGTTCCTATTTCCTTGATTGTTCAGATGCCTCGTTCTTTGAATACTTTATCCCATGGCATAGTTTGCCTCTTCTAATTCCTCTTGGATTGGTCTTTCTTCACCGTCATCCTACTGCATCATTATTGGTACTTTCTGTGTCAACTCCGTAATTTGTTTCTGCTGAGTTTCAAGTAGCTTGTTGATACTAGCCAATCTCATGACGATCTCATCTTCTCTACTCAACTTTACCATTATATGTTCAACTCGTGCTACTTTTCCATGAACATAGGTACCTCTTACTCTATCAGTTTCCCAATCTCTTGAATTCATCGAAATATCCTCAAAGAGTTTTTCGGCCTCAATGGGTGTTTTAGCAAGTAGTGCTCCATTCAATGAAGCATCGAGCAGAACACGAGAATCACAATCCAACCTATTGTAAAAGATACTGATATCTGAGCTTTTGACAATCCATGCTGCGGGCACCTTCTAAACATGTCCTTGAATCTATCCCATGTTTCATGAAATTTCTCATTACCACTGATAGCAAATTGATTGATTTCTTGTTTCATCTTAAACACCTTTGAAGGTGGCATGTATCGCTCCAAGAACTTCACTTTCAATTGCTCTATTGTAGTAATACATTCAGCAGCACTAAGAGTATCTTACCAATCTCTCGCTTTTCAGTAAGCGAGAATTTAAATAGTAGGACCCTTCTTATATCTTCATGAGTTCCTACATCTTTTTGTGTGCTTGCATAACCAAGGAACTTTTTCAGATATTGTTGAGGATCCTCGAAAGTTCCCCTAGAGAAGGAGTTTCTTTCTATCATGCTGATAAGAGTGGGATGAAGATCAAAATCGGTATCAGCTCCACGCGGTCCTAACAGCCCCACGTTGCCCCCTCTGTTATTCTTAAAGACTTCATGGATGGCAACATTATCCGGATTGGCCCTATGTTGGGCCATGTTGACTGCTTCTGCTTCCGATTTGTCTCTAGTTGCAGCTTCAATCGCTTTCGAGTTCAGCACGTCAACTTTAACTCCTAAATTAAGAGCTTCAGTTGCTTCCACGTTCTTGTTCTTCTTCATCTTTGCCTTTTTCTTCCTCGATGATGCTCCAATTTCCGGATTAAAAGGCGCTAATGTTCCTGCCTTAGATCTAGTGTGCATACACCTAAGAAAAATATAGCATTAGAATCTAAAGATAAGTATGGAATAGTTTCATATAAAATAGCAACAATAAATTTGATAAGGACAACTGTCCCTGGAAACGGCGCCAGAAACTTGTTGGGCGTTTTCTCAACACACAATTAATCCCCAAGTATGAAGGATGCGATTGTAGCTTAGATAAGCAACCAAGTTACATTATCGAACACAAAAGACAGTTGGTTATCAATTTATTATTATCTAATTAAGAGAAACAATTGTTGACAATTTAAGTGGAGAATATTTATTAAACTAATTAACGACTAATAAAATAGCAAATAAAATAGAGACAGTAGAGATAAACGAGAGTTCACAAGTGAGAAGATAGGTAGCTCTTCGGGCCATCCAGTTTCACTAATTAATCTTCCTTCCATGTGTCAATGTCCGACTCTGCCTTGTGAAATATGAACGCATCACTAAACCATGCAAATCTACTCAATAGACACAAGCAGATAAGCATGTAATACGTGTGAATTACCTCGGAGCAAGAGACATAATTACACTCCATTTCTAGGTACTATCAGTATCAATTATTTTCCGTGCACTAAGTACTCTAACCCGATATGATCTCTCTTTATAGGTACTATATAATTATTCTCTTCATCATACTTACTAACCCGAATTCAATTCAATTAATAAGTATTCATATAAGATAGTTCTAATGAAGCTTCGGAGTCTCCTCACTTAGAATCATAATATGTAATCCTTCTCAGCAGTGAACACACTCAATCAATAATCAATACATGTATTTAGACTCTACATAACAGTTAATGATCCACAAAATGACTCTGAGTATGAATTAATAAAGCATAGTCTTATATGAAATAAATCCACAAGTAGTGTTGTACGGAGTATACACACGGAAGTTCAATTAATTAAAACCTTCATAACCCTAGAACTACCAAAGCAGTTCTAGCCCATGACGCTTCGAAGATTGTTCATGGTGTCTGGTTAGATCTTACCCATAGTCTTGAAAATTACAAGAAAGATTAAGTTGCAAAGTAAACACTAGATGTGGGTGCCGTCGCTTCACGCTCCGTCTTAAATCTTCGCTTGGTTCTCACTTGATTCACTGCACGAATCTCTCTCTATAGCTCCTGCGGATGGAGTTAGGGTTTGGATGTGGTGTAGGATAGATGTGTGATAGGCGTATTTTACGCACTCCAATTTAATCCTCAAGTATAAGGATGTCAATTGTAGCAGCAAGTACCAAAGTTAAATTATCAATCCCACTGAGACAGTTAATTATCTATTTATTCTAATTTACTAACTAATCAGAATTAAGTAACAAATATCCAGAGTTTTGTGATTTAATTATCTAAAGTACTGAAATATTAAATAGCTGAATAATTAAAAAGCAAGAAAAATAAACGCAAGTTTTAATCAAGAGATAGACGACAGTTCTAAGGTATCATGTATAGACCAATTAATTTGAGTTTCTAGACTTCCAATTGTTCATTCATGCAGCGTCAATGAAAATACACCACTTAATCCTGTTGACCCACCAGATATGATCACAATTTTAACCTAACAGTATATTCTGATTTATTTCCTAAGGTGCATGAATATTACCAAACCTCATTCCTAGATACTAATCAAAGCAAACAACAATACCTCCGGATGGTAAGTTCGACTAACAAGATATTCTCTGAAATTACTACAAGGTTCTATTCATTTCCTACTTGAATGTCTAATTGCATTGTTCCACTAAACAATTCAAGTATCTGATTTACCAGTTCATGGAATTAAAGTGTTTTAGCGGGACTACTTCAATTCCTAACAAATAGACAATACCAATCATGAACACACACAAACAAACATAATAATTCAAGCATTATAGCGGTTGTCATGAAATTACTATGAAGACGTTACGAAGCATATAAGCAAGTTTTATTAAAATAAATAAGATCAGAATATCAACTGCATAAAATCCTAATTTTGGTCTAAGTTCCCAAATCAATTCAATCTATCCATCAAACCCTACAACTATATAAGAAAACTAGCCCATGAGGTTACATTAACACTCATGGCTATGCAATTCATACCAAAAATCAAGATAAAAGTAAGGAAAATATAAGAAACACAAAACCCTAGCGTAAGCATAGTCTCACGTTCCTTCTTCGTCTCTCCGATCGGCCGATTTCCCTCAATTAGCACTTGGAACCCCTTTGAAGATAGATGGATGATGAAAGAAAGATGTGAATCTGATGTGTGTGTGTCTTGGGCAGCAATTCACGATGGGTGTAGTGTGGATGTGAGTGGGTTCTCCTCCATTGTGTGTTGATTCCCCCTTTTATGTCTTCGACTGTTGTAGGGCTTTTTTCGCATTGAAAACTGGCTAAATAACGATCTGGAAGTTAAAAACACACTGCTGGATCGAATAGGCCGCGATCGGGCCCAAAAAACACCCGCTCGGCAACCAGCTCAGCTCGAGCTGGGTCTTGGATGCTGCCGAGCGGCATCCCAGATGAATCAAAGCGACTTGCCATATCACGTAGGACCTTCCGGCATTCAACTCGGCTGAAATTGGCTGCCGAGCCACCCGAGCTCGCCCCGAGCCGTATGCCGAGTAGCTCCCGAGCTACATTGCGCGACCTCACCGTTTTAAGCATAACTTCCTCATACGGACTTCGATATGAGTGATTTTTACGCCAAAACGATCTTATTTTCCGTGGCTTTCCAACCATATATCACATGATCAATTTGGTCTTTACATGAATACAAAAATATTACACAATATGGATGTGTGTTTTCCAGCATTCCTTCACACTTTCACTCTTCATTCCAATTTTGAACTTTTGATCCTATTTTACCTTTCAAAACTCAACAAAATATCTTAGTAGCATCTTAATTATGCAAGATATGAAAACCACGCCATTCTACACGAAATTATGGGCACATTCTATCAAAAATGGTGTAATGTGAAACCTAAAACACGTGAAATTCCACTCTCAACAATGTGGAATCTAACTCTCTTTTTGATGTGATCGGCACGCACCCCTTTTTATACTTGTAACTTCACCTCATGGACCTTTATTGGGCTTTTCTATAGAAAACACGCACATGCACGCACTGGAGGTGAAAATATCAATGTTTCGGTGCTGATGTGTCTCCGTTCGACCAGACTGGACTTGGTCGAATGGAACCTTCTTGGTCGAACCACGGGTCTGTACACTGAAACTCCTCATGTTCGACTTGGCTTCTCAGTTCGACGTGGTGTAACTTGGTCGAACGGTATGGTCTTGGTCAAATTACCACTCTGTAAGCTGAAACATCCCCGTTCGACTTCACATGTAGTTCGACCAACCTGAGCTTGGTCGAACGGCATAACTATGGTCGAATTGCACCTCGAAAAATGTGTTTTCCCATTTCGAGCACTTTTAAACTGTTCTCCTGTACAAATATGCTCAAATAGCCTCAGTAGCATCTGATTCATGTGTTTTCCATAAACATCCCGATTCATCTTGATAATAGACCAAATCATACTCAATTTCCACACAAAACCGAGCTCAAAATACGTGAATTGTCTCTCTAATCAGCACTCAATATTTAGGTTAAAGTACCCCAATTTGACTTTTTATTATAATATCCTACAAAAATTTTATGGTTAATTGCATTAAAATACCTGATCTTTTTTCATTTTTTCAATTTAATCACAAACTTTTTTTTTAACAAAAAATTACACGACCTTCTTTTATTTTTTTAATTTGATCACAAACTTTTTTTCTTTATAGTAAAATACACAACCTTTTATATTTTCTCGATTTAATCAAAAATTTTATTTTTATTTTTTTGATAAAATACATGTTTTTTTATAATTTATTTATAAGATTCATTTTAATTTGTATAGAATATTAAAATAGAAAAATAGGGTTTATAGAATTATTATAAAGCAAACACAAAAAAATTGAAAAAAAAAAGATAGACAAAAAATAAATAGAATGATACCTCAAATGAGAATGATTGAACCTACAAATAAGATCAAAAATGAAAATGATTGAACCTAAAAATAATATCAAATAAAAGTATAAAAGAAGATAAAATAAATTAATTTATAAAAATAGGGTTTATAGAATTATTAAAAAAAAAATACAAAAATCGAAGAGATAAAAAAAATAAGATAACAAAAAATTAAAAAGTATAATAATACCTTTAAGGAGAATTACTGAACCGGCATATAATTAGATCAAATAAAAGTATAAAAGACAAAACAAATTAGAGTAAATTATAAATAATATGAAAGTAGAATCAGTAAAAGAGATGGAAAAGAAGAAGTATTAGAGAGAAAACAAAACAAAACAAAAAGAGGGAGAGAGTAAGAATTTAATTAGTTAATGAAAAGATTTATAGAGATTAATTTTAATGAATGAACGACCGTGATTGAAAGCAAATATTTATAGAGAAGATTCTAATTAAAATAAAATTGATATATTAATTAAAATTAAGCATATATTGATTAAAAATCAATCAAATTTATATTGTTAAATTAAATAAATAAATAAATAAATCTATTATTAGTATAATTAAATTTTTTGATTAAATCAAAGAAAAATCATATGTGCTGTGTATATTAAATTAAGGCAATCAGTAGCTTGGGCCCGGTTCCAAATTTCAAATGGGTGGAACCGAAACCACTCCCACTTTATTTAGTCCATTATGTCCCCCAAATTCACGGCTTCTCACTCCCAGGTAATTTAATTAATTTATTTTTTTCGTTTTTATTCCTTTTTTTGTTTTTTTTAAATTTAATTTTAGGGATATAATTATAATTTAATCATTGTGGTTTAGGGTATATTCACCCTTAGAGTTTAATGTTTAGGGTATAATTGTAATTTTACCCTTGTGGTTTAGGGTGTAATTTATCCCTAGGGTTTAGGGTATAATTGTAATTTTACCCTTGTGGTTTAGGGTATAATTTATCTCTAGGGTTTAGGGTTTAGGGTATAATTGTAATTTTATCCTTATAGTTTAGGGTATAATATATCCATAGGATCAAAGGATTTAGGATATAATAGTCATTTAAATATAATAAATTTAAAAATAAAATAAAAAAAACATTAATAAAGGATGATAAATTAATTAAGAAGGGTGGGGGACCACATGTTCCACCAATTTATTTGGTGGGACTGTTCTACCCTAGTAGCTCTCTTAAATTAAATTATAATTATAATATATGAATATTGATTGATATATTAATTTAGCTTAAGAATATATTGATTAAAAATTAGTTAAATATACCAAAAATATATCTCATATTTATCAAATTTATATTGTTAAATAAAAAAGTAAAATTTTAAATAAAAAAACCAATATTAGTATAAAATTGAATATTTCTAAATAGAGTAAATTGAAAAATAATTAAAAAGTAGAAATTTAGGTTTGTTTATATATATATATATATATATATATATATATATAGAGAGAGAGAGAGAGAGAGAGAGATAGGGCTATTGAATTATTAAGCGTACACTGCAGATAATATATTCGTGTGGAGTTGAACTGATATGTAAATTCTAAATTACAGTAATAGCATACGTAATATTGCACTTGACTTAGATTCATAATTTCGTTGGATCGATTAACCATGGTTACAGCATCATTAATAAATATATATTGAAGTGATTCAGACAATTTTTTTTTCTTTTTTAAATTAATCTAATAATATAGTTAGATAGTAGACTCTCAATCAATAATATAGTTGACACATGCAAGCTGCATTACACTATTTCTTTAATGAAGGTACATTATGTGCACACCGTTGTACGACAGTTTGTTAAGGAAGACAACACATTAATTTCAGTTATTTAGCAAGCACCGACAGAAAATTAATTAAATTAATTTATATCAAATTATTTTATATTTATACATCGAAGTTTTACTCTTTGGTATTCCTTCCGTCTAATTCAAAGATAATTATTTATTTTTTTATATAAATTAAGGAATATAATTATTTTTTCATTTAATCGATTTAAGAAACATAACATACACTATAGTTAATTATTACTAAAAAAACTAAATTAACCCAAACTATGTTTTTTTTAATAACATGAAATAATAAAAGTAAATGGGGTTGTAGAATGAAGGTAGTACATTATTTTACCAGAAATATCGGTTTTGGTCCTGCAAACTTCTCCATTTAAATCTTTTGAAAATATCCATTAATACTTTTAAAAAGATGTGATTTTATATGGTGCTGAATAAAGATTTTTCTAAAATATCCATAAAAGTGAGAGTAACAAATGGAATGATTCGGATTGCTAAATATTATCGTTGTGCACAACAAACTATACATTTATGCACAATAACTGTTACCTTTTGAAAATTTTTGAAATATTATACTCCCTCCGTCCCACGTATTTTTACCCACTTTCCATTTTGCGGTGTCCCACGTATTTTTACTCATTCCATTTTTGGCAAAAATACATAATATTTTATTACTTACTTTTTACAATCCCAACAACTTTAACTACTTTTTTACACTTTATTCATCATTCCCAACAACTTTATTCACTTTTTCTTTTTAAATTACTAATTTATCCCTACTTTTTCTTACATTATATATTAAAAAAATAAAACGTCTTAATCTCCGTGCCCGTACAAACGGGTAAAAATACCCGGGACGGAGGGAGTACAATTTTACTGAACCTTTTTTTTTATTTCATTTCAATTTATAACCGTTAAAATTTTATAAAGTATTAAGATTTATCGATAATGCAAAAAATTGAAACTTTTTTATTTTAATGGGTTTTACAAATTTAAACATAAATTTTAAGAATTGCAATTCTTTTAATGGCAAATACATGTGTGACAGACACTGTTTCATGTAAAAATTATTTTATAAATAATTTATAGTATAAATAAAAATTAATAATATATTTAATAAAAAATAATAATAATTTTAATAAAAAGTAATAATCATTTGAAAAATATATAAGAACCGTATTATATGAGATGATGCCTGCCTTTTTAATTTAGTAAAACAGAATGCACTAATGTCATATGAAGAGGTCAAATAACACCTATTATAGGAGGATGTGTAAAAAATTTTCAGTATATTTAGTCTTAGTTGATACAAATATTATTTACAAGCATATATTATAGGATAAAACTTGCCCTTGAATGTGCCGAGCACCGAGTGATTCAATAGCCTAAAAAAAATGTATTTTAAATATTGTATTTTTTAATATAAAAATTTAGGGTGCTTTTTAGATGATCACGGATCATCGATAATCTTTTCACATGATGTGCAGGGTGCATATCTATATTTTTATATGTCACTAAAGTAAACCTAAAAAATTTACAAAATGTTATAAACTTTGAGCGGTTTGTAGTACGCGCAAGAACAACTCTATATTATATTTGAAGTCCCATATACCTCACATTTAGTTATATTGTGTATTTGTTTGGTTTTTAGTAATTCTTTACTATTAAAAAATTATATAATATAGGAATGAAATAATTGAAGGCTGATAACTAACTAATAAAATAATGAATATGATTGAAAATTCTTTTAATCAACAATCAACATTCATCGCAAACTCATTCCCATTCAAACCAGCCTTGATTTTTCTTTAATTTATTTTTAAGTAGAAAGACCAGCATATTCTTATTCTTAATATTTAATTTAAGCCTTAAAACAAAGTACCTACAAAATCTTAAAGAATTATGTTATTGTGATGGATATAATAAAAATAAATAAATTCTCAATCTTTTTGCATATAAATTCGCTAAAAAAAGTTTAGGAGTTAGGGGAAGATGGACAAAGAGGGGCAGATGTGGGCCTTTATAGAAATAGAGATGGCCTGCAAATTAATGGACTCTTGGCCCACCCTTGACAATTGAACACGGGGCCCATAATTAGAACTGGGGGTGGGTGGTTAGGGGAAGCTGAATCGAGGTGACGTGGACGAATTGAGGCCTGTCATTTAGTTATGGATGTCCAATAGTCTAAAGGACAACGCCCATGTGTGTCATTTGGATCTACTGATGGTTGACTGGATAGGCTTCAAAAATACTCCCTCCGTCCCAAAGATATTGACACACTTTCTTTTTTGGGTTGTCCCACATAAATTGACATATTTCCTTTTTAAGAATATGGGACCCACACAAAAATAATTTATTTATTTACATGGACCCACACACACATCACACTCACCACTAATACAACTACCCACTACACATTAAATATTATTTCTCTCACTTCACTTTACATTAAATTATTATACTCCTTAATCTCCGTGCCCAAAAAAAATGTGTCAATTGTTTTGGGACGGAGGGAGTAGGTATTGAATGTATTCAAAAACTTGGTCCTCAAACTAAAAAGTTACTCCCTCCGTCCCGGGTATTTTTACCCGTTTGTACGGGCACGGAGATTAAGACGTTTTATTTTTTTAATATATAATGTAAGAGAAAGTAGGGATAAATTAGTAATTTAAAAAGAAAAGGTGAATAAAGTTATTGGGAATGATGAATAAAGTGTAAAAAAGTAATTAAAGTTGTTGGAATTGTAAAAAGTAGGTAATAAAATATTATGTATTTTTGCCAAAAATGGAATGGGTAAAAATACGTGGAACACCCCAAAATGGAAAGTGGGTAAAAATACGTGGGACGGAGGGAGTATTATTGTTAACGTTTACATTTTGCCTTTTTTTTAATACTCTTTTATGTGACGAACTATACATCACTAAATATACTTATTATATAGGCAAAATATAATTATTTGTAGTTAAAGTATGTTAATAATAAATCATATTATAATACCCTAAAATCATACTTTAAGTCATTATTCATCATACTTAAAAATATTCTTTAACAACAATTACCCATACTTTATCTTAGACATATTTTAAAACGTCTCACAAGCCGTCTCATATAAATAACATATCACAAGAGATTTTGTCTTGCTTTTGTGCATAGCTTAAGAAATGGGAACCCCCTCCATCTCATCCATAAGTCACCAATTTTTTTACGTGGATTAAAAAGTATTATTAGATGATTGATCATATATAGGACCCTTTTACTAAAAGGGGAAATAGAGACCTTCGAAAGAGACACTCATTATAGTAAAATGGAGATCTTTCGGAGGGATGGAGGAAATATAATTTTTTAATTTATACTAATAGATTAAGGAGTATTATATTTTAATATTTAGTGAATAGTTGCATTAATATTGTATGTGGCCCCATGTAGAAATGTTAATTATTTTGTGTGAGTCTCATACAATATATTCATTTGATTTTTGCATGTAGTTTATGAATATAATACTTTCCATATCTCTTAATTATCTTCACCGTCACTGTAGATACTGTAACAATAAATTTTTGTATTTATAATGAAATAAACACAAAAGAATTACAATAATAACCCAGACGGATTGAACTTGAAAATTTAGGAACAATCTCTATCAATCCTCTGATTCTTCTCTCGAACCAATTTGGCTTGACTTGACTTTGACTTGTGTGTTGACCGCGTTGGCTGTGTGTGTTGAGTCGGATCTTCAGTTGAAGCTTGTCCGAACTCGGATTGGGACCTTATAACGTTAATCCAGAAGCGTCGAGCCTTTGTTTGGATTAAACGTACTTGATCCGAAGAACACTCGATCTGGGGAGCTTAGCACCTTAATCCCGGATCGTATGCTGTTCTTGGCGCGAAGAACACCAAAGAACTCAGTATATGAAGAACACTTGATTTAGGGGGCTCCGCACCTTAATCCCGAATCGTTTTCCCTTCTTGACTTGAAGATGCTTGAAGATCTCAAGGGAGCACTGCTCGTATTCTTGATCTCTTCAGAGCGTTTATGTCTTCAAGTATTTTAGTGTGTGTGGAATGAATGGAGGAGGGCTCCTTATATAGGTGAAGGATGAGGATACTCCATAAATATCTCGCAATCTGATTGGTCTATGACAGATTTGACCTGATACTGCGGGCTTGGGCCGTTCCAAATATATCACAGCTTGATTGGTCATTGCTTAATTTGACCTGATTCTGGAACCTTCCATGCTTTACTTAACTTGGGGGTCAAGTTTTACTTAATTTAAACCCTACTTAATTTGTTGGGTTTTAAATTAATTATCAATTATTTATTAATCTATTTTAGGAATAAATTTATTAAATCCCCAAAATAAAATATAATAAATTAAAATTGATATTTAATCAATAAAATCCACGTGTCGCCATTTGATTGGACCGTGCATTTTAATTGCTTACAAATGCCCCTTACAATTTGTTCACAGACAGTATATCTTGTTGTGAAGGAATCGCAAAAGATTTGTTTCTTGTTCACCAAGATTTCATGAATCTTACACAAAATTATCAAAGTTATTTGTAGTAAAGAATCTCTTACAATTTTATAGAGATTGCGCACCTCACAATAATCTCCATAATTATCCATGAGTCCACTAGTAGTTTCCATAATTATCCATGAGTCCACTACTATATAATAATAGCTCATGAACTCAATTTTTTTCATCAAAGACATCCAACAAGACTTTTGATTTAGACAAGCACCAATCAAACACCATCCAAGTAATTCAAGTTACAAGTGTAAGCTTTCAATTCTTTAATTTGCTCATCTACGTTTGAACTGTTTATTTTTTTTGTTTCTTGCTTGTTGCTCCTGCCTCTGACCAAGAATTTAGTAACCTGCTTGTCCTCGCCCCTCTTTCTCGTCTGAGAAAATCATGGGCGAACCTCATCCTTGCTATTATTTCTCTTCTGAGAAATCGACAGCGAGCCTTGTCCTCGCCCCTCTTTCTCGTCTGAGAAAATCTACGGCGAGCCTCGTCCTTGCCATTCTTTCTCTTCTGAGAAATTGACAGCGAGCCTTGTCCTAGCCCCTCTTTCTCGTCTGAGAAAATCATGGGCGAGCCTCATCCTTGCTATTCTTTCTCTTCTGAGAAATCGACAGTGAGCCTTGTCCTCGCCCCTCTTTCTCGTCTGAGAAAATCATGGGCGAGCCTCGTCCTTGCTATTCTTTCTCTTCTGAGAAATCGACAGCGAGCCTTGTCCTCGCCCCTCTTTTTCGTCTGAGAAAATCTACGGCGAGCCTCGTCCTTACCCTTCTTTCTCTTCTGAGAAATTGAAAGCGAGCCTTGTCCTCGCCCCTCTTTCTCGTCTGAGAAAATCTACGTCGAGCCTCGATGTATGTTTCGCCACCACGTTATTGTTCCGTGTTGCCAAAAGTGGGAGATTGAGGCGGTAATATGTAGTGTTGATGGGATCAGACCGGCGGCGATTTGCAGCAACATACATGGTAGTGTTACGACTCTTGGTAATGGCTGTTACCCACGATCGACCAGATCGGTGAAGGAAGTTCCGGCGATAGCTACGGCGCCATCCACTGGCGAAGACCCGACGCACCTTCTGGCGACAGTCACCAGCGGTTGCGGACATCAATGACGAGGGGTGGCAACACGGACAGGGTGGCAGCTGCTTGCTGCACTCGGCGGTGACATCGACTGAATGGGCAAGCCGTCGGCAGACGTAATCCGATTCGGCGAGAAAAGGGGCAGCGGCGCGTGATCTCTCGCGGTGGCTTCGCATTCCCGTCGGCAAAGTGGTGGCGGTGACTTGCAGCGGTGCCGGTGGTGGGTTGCTGTTGGCGGGTACTGGAGGATCGCGGTGGTGGGGTCGCGATTTCGTTGGCAACTCGTGGATTGTAGGAAGTCGAGAGACCTCGACGGCGAGCAACACTTCGCCGAACTGAGTTGCAATTCTCCGGCGGACGGACACCCTCGGCTTCGACATGTGGGAATTGAACAGCAATTTCAATTGCTTTCTGCAAATGGGTACTGTATGCTGAGATTTCACGTAAAAGGGGTGTTCAATTTTGACTTTCCAGGTCAATTTTGACTCTTTTGGCCCACTTGATTAAATTTGGACTTACAAAGTTAGGCTTACAAAGTTGGGCTTGGATTAAATGTTTGCAGGCCACACATCTTCACCATAGCCTAGCCCACATCAATTTAATTGCCCACTTTGATTTTTTTTTACTCAACTCATTCATGCTTCAATTTATTACTTACTTCACAAACTTGATGTGAAAGACGAAAGATATGACTGAACTTAACAAAGTGCTAAACTGCCTATGTACCTCTATATAGAGGATCAAGTCATTACGTAGTTCAAAGGGACACGATTTGGTTTTGAATGGGGGGTGCCGTACACAGTTTAAACTCATGCGGGCCAGGAGTGACTATTCTTTACCACTTTAGACAAAGTAGGGTATTTAATGCTTTAACCACTTAAAATATCTGAGTGGGGTGAATTAATAGTTTAACCACATATAATTACCTTTGGTGGGTGTCGTACACAGTTTATACTCGTGCGGATCAGGAGTTCATCGTACACAATTTATACTCATGCGGACCAGGAGTAACACGCAGTTTAGGCTCGTGCGTCATGGAGCGTTCTGCATGTATTTGTTTTACGCATAGTAGCGTTTCAAGAACTTCCCATTTATGGGGCCAATGTTCACGCCATCTTCAGAGATTAATTTGTAGGCGCCATTTGTGTAGGCTTCCTTCACAACATGAGGGCCATCCCACTTGGGTAGAAACTTATTTCCAACGCGATGGGTGACTACTATAGGTCTTCTCACAGCAAGTACCAAATCACCAACTTGAAAAGAACGTACCTTCACTTTCTTGTTGTATGTCTAGAAAGGCGAGATTGGTAACACTCAAGTCTTTGTTGTGCTTCCAACCTCTTTTCATCTAACGCTTCTAACTCTTGAAGACGTAACTTTGCATTTTCTTCCTCGGTGAGGCCTTCTTGTATGGCTATCCTCAAAGAAGGAATTTGCTTTTCAAGAGGCACAACAGCCTCAACACCATACACCAAGGAATACGGAGTGGCTTGAGTAGGTGTTCTATAGGTAGTGCGGTACGCCCATAAAGCTTCATTGATTCTTTCATGTCAATCTCTTTTTGACTTGGAGACCACTTTCTTCAATAAACTGCATAAAGTTTTATTGAATGCTTCAACAAGACCATTGGCAGCTGCGTTGTACATTGATGGCTTTCTTTGCTTGAAATCAAACTTCTCACACAACTTATCAATCCAACTGTTGCTGAACTGCTTTCCATTATCAGTGATGATGTAGCGCGGGACACCATATCTATAAATGATGTTGATCCGAACGAAATCAGCAACATTTTCTTTCTTTACTTCCCTCAGAGGCACAGCTTCAGCCCACTTTAAAGTAATCAGTTGCAGCAAGAATGTAGAGATGACCACCAGAAGACTTTGTAAGTGGCCCTACCACATCTAAACCCCAAGCATCAAAAGGCCATGAAGCGACTGTCGGATGCAAAGGCTCCGGAGGTTGATGAATCAAATTTCCATGGAACTGGCAAGCTTAACATCTTTGTGCAAAATCCATGCAATCCTTCACCATTGTGGGCCAATAGTAGCCCATCCTCTTAATTCTGAAATGTAGCTTCGGTCCGGATTGATGGGCACCGCAAATTCCGGAGTGAGCCTCCTCCATCGCTTGAATAGCTTCTTCCTTACCCAAGCATCTCAAGAAAACTCCATCAAATGATCTTCTATATAGTGTGCCTTTGAAATAAATGAATCGAGGCGCTCGACGTCGAATATCAACCCTTTGACGTGGATCGCTTGGCAACTTATCATACTTTAAATAGTCCACGAGTAGTTGGCGCCAATCCTCTTCTTCAATTTCGAAAACTTCCACCACATGATTTTCAACTTCTTCATAATCATCATCTTCAAAGAGTGGTGGTACAACCCAACTTCTACACACCGGTATTTGAATTTGCACTTCTGGCATAGCTATAGTTGATGCTAACTTAGCGAGGGCGTCAGCTTGCTTATTCTCTCTTCTAGACAGATGCTTAATATCAACATCACCGAGATAACCCATAAGCTTTTGAGCATACTTGTAGTAGGGGAACAACTCAGGCTTCTTCACTTCATACACTCCAAGGAGTTGATTTATCACCAATAGCGAATCACCATACACTCTAAGGTGTAGCTGCTTTATATCAACAGCCATTTCCAAACCAAGTATGAGTGCTTGATACTCAGCCACATTGTTAGAGCAATTTTCTGTTAAGGAAAATGAGAAAGGTAGAACTTCACCACTGGATGTTACAAACACGACTCCCGCACCAGCTCCCTCTCTATGAGATGCTCCATCGAAATACATCTTCCAAGGAGAAACTATGTCCATAGTGAAAGCATCTTCATTGGGGAGCTCATCAGATAGTTCCCATTCAGCAAGCATTGGATGATCAGCTAGAAAATCTGCCAACACTTGTCCTTTTACGGCCTTTTGAGGGACATACACGATCTCAAACTGTTGAAGTTGGAGATACCATCTTGCAAGCCGATCAGAGAGTACTGGTTTTGACATGACAAATTTTAGTAGATTGGCTTTCGAAACTAGCCGAACTGTGTGAGCTTGAAAATAATATTTCAACTTCTGAATTACGAAGATAAGGGATAAGCAGATCTTCTCAATGGGTGAATACTTCAACTCGTTTGGAGTCATGGTTCTACTTAGATAATATAGAGCTCTTTCTTTACCATTATCATTTTCTTGTACAAGTAAAGCTCCCACAGAACGCTCTTGAGCAGCTAGATAAAGGACTAATGGACGTCCCGATATTGGAGCACTCAACATTGGTGCCTTCATCAAGTATTCTTTAATGCTGTTGAAAGCATTATTGCAAGCTTCATCCCATTCGAATATGCTGTCTTTCTTCATGAGATGACTAAATGGTTGGCATCGGCCAGCTAAGTTTGATATGAATCTCCTTAAGTATGCCAACTTTCCTTGCAGACTTTTGAGTTCATGTATGTTCCGAGGCACATGCATTTTCATGATTGCGTCAATCTTTGCTTTCTCAATCTCAATCCCTCGACGGCGAACAATAAACCCAAGAAATTTCCTGGATGAAACTCCAAATGCACACTTGAGCGGATTCATCTTGAGTTGATGCTCTCTTAATCGTTCAAACACTCGCCTTAGATCATGGAAATGATCCTTCTTTTCCTTTGATTTCACCACAATATCATCAACATAGCATTCGACAATCTTATGAAGCATGTCATCAAATATCTTTTGCATGACTCGCTGATAAGTGGCACCAGCATTCTTTAAGCCAAATGGCATAACATTATAGCAATATATCCCTTTCAGAGTACGAAAGACTGTCTTCTCTTGATCCTCAGGAGCCAAACCAATTTGATTGTAGCCAGATGACCCATCCATAAATGAAAGGACCTCATGCCCCGTTGTTGCATCAATCATGAGTTCAGTAATTGGTAATGGAAAGTCATCTTTCGGACATGCCATATTCAAATCTCAGAAATCAACACATACTCTGAGTTGCCCATTTTTCTTTCTTACCGGCACGATATTGGAAATCCATGTAGGATATTTGACTTCTCGGATCTTGCCTGTTTCAAGAAGCTTATTAACCTCGTCCTCAATCAAATGAATCAACTCTGGTCGAAATCGACGCTGCATTTGTTTAACCGGCCGAGTTCCCTTTTTAATGGACAAGTGGTGCACTGCGATTTTCGAATCTAAGCCTGGCATTTCCTTATGCGACCATGCAAAGACATCTCTGAATTCTCGCAAAAGACTAACATACTTTGTTTCTTCCTCAACATTTAGCAGAGCACTTATGTAGGTAGGACGTGGGTCATTTTCATCACCTAAGTTAATTTCTTTCAACTCATCAACAGTGGCTTTCACTCCTTCTTCAAATTGTGGAGGGGCATCTTCAGCATCTACTTCCTCCATTTGAGAATCTTCCACAGCAGTAATATGATTGGTGGAAGCTACACTTTCTCTATCATTATTACTATCATCTTTAGTAAAGATGATTCTTCGCACCTTAGCTTTCAATACTCTTTCACTTGAGACAGTCAAGATATTTCGCCACTTGATGCGAGAAGGATTTTGACTCCGGAGTTTTCGGAGGTTAAGGGACTTGACATGATTTTGCCTCCTATACTTCCCTTTACAGGGTCCAAGCCTTTCGAAGACACTCCCAAGCCTTTCAAAAACAGAATACTCTTGACTTCCCTACTACTTGCGTCAAACATATCCTCCGTGGATAAAGCTTCTCCCTCGGTGATATAATTTGTACTTGCTCTTCTAATTGCAATGCAGACTGGCTTTTGAGGGACATATCCCAAACCTGGCTTAGCCTTCTTGATAGTGTAACCACCATTTTTCAACTTTTTCTGAGTAACATTGAGCCCATGTCCTGGTGGGTTGATAGTTTCTTGACACACCTTGCTCGCCATCGCTTTTTCCCTTGGTTCATAACCAGCCTTCATAAGGAGTTTATAAGCTTGTGGACTATACGACTTGGTTATTTCGGCTTCAAACACTTCACCGTGTTCGGTCTTTGGTCCTTCAATAGGACGTGTGAATCATTTGAGTGGTGGAGAAAAAGGCCTATTTGAATCAATTTTTGTTAGAGGCAATGTCAACTCTTCTGAGGTCTCAAGCCCTTTGCCTTTGTTCTCCTTGAGAGTGGAAGATGATGTACTACCTTCCTCATCCTTTATTTGTTTATTGCCCCCATTATCTTGCACTGGGGCTTCTTCACGCTTTACTTCCTTTGTACTCTTGAAGAAATATTTAGCATCTGCAAAGTAAGCTTCAGCTTCAGTAAACGGCTTGTCGTCGCCGAACACCCTTTTCACATTATCACCTTCACTATATTTGAAGCACTGGTGTAATGTGGAAGGAATCACACTATTCTCATGTAGTCATGGGCGCCCCAAAAGCATGTTGTACGAAGTTTTTGCATTGATAACATGGAAGAGGACTGTGGATTTCATCTCATCAATTAGCAAATCAAGAACTATTGTGCCGAGAGTTCTCTGTCCCTCATGGTTAAACCCTTGAATCATCAATCGGCTATGGTTGAGTTCATCCATTGGTATTTCTATCTTCTTCAACATTCTCAAGGACAAAATGTTCACTGCCGAACCTCCATCAACAAGTATGCGATTCACTCGCATCCCTTTAGTGTAACCAGTCACAAATAGAGGTCGATTATGAGATTGCATACCCAACAACATATCTTCATCCGTGAAGGTCACCTTCATGGAGTAAGCTTTACCCTTAGTTTCAAGTTGTTCGCTTTCATTGTCCTCGTTCACGACATGACATGAGCCTTCATCATGACTTTCTTTTACAGAAGTGAAGTTTGTGCCTGCCTCATCTTCTAACACGATTTTCCCTTCCTTAGCTAGTTGCATGATCTTTTCCTTAAGAACGAAACAATCATGAATTGGATGACTCACCAACCTATGATACTTGCAGTATTTTGGGTCATTAGTTCTACCGGCTTCCTCTGGACGCTTCATCTCAGGAAGATCAAGGAGTTTGTTCTTCATTAGATCATCGAATATACCAGAAATGTCTGAATTCAGAAATGGATACTCCTTTTCTTGTATCTCTTTCAGAGTTAACCTTCTTTGCCCCCACTCTTGGGCAACTTGCCTCCTTTTGTCTTTCTTATTATTTTTATTCTTTCGAACCTTGACCGTCATAATATTTGTGGCCATTGACTCTTTGTTGGAACTTTTAGCATAGGACTTGCCCCCCTTTTTGAAATCTTGTTTATCTTTAGACTTGTAGGAGTCCGACATCGGTGAATGTTTGATTCCACTAGCAGCCATACTTAATTCCATGTCATGGGCCCTAGTAGCCAACTCTTCGAAAGTCTTAGGGTGAATTCCTTTGAGTATATAAAGGAGATTCCATTCCATCCCTTGGATACACATCTCAATAGCAGACTCTCCAGATAATCGGTCCTTGCAATTCAAACTCAAATTTCTCCATCGATTGATATAATCAATCACAGGTTCTTCCTTCAATTGACAAGTATTAGTTAACTCAGTCATGCTAACAGTTCTCCTCGTGCTGTAGATACGATTAAGGAACTCATGTTCCATTTGTGCCCAACTATCAATGGATTCAGCTTGCAAGTCGATATACCAATCAAATGCATTTCCTTTGAGAGAGCGAACGAACTGCCTTATCATATGGTCTCCATAAGTACCAGCGTCATGGCAAGTCTCAATAAAGTGTGCTATATGCTGCTTCGGGTTTCCCTTGCCATCAAATTTTTGGAACTTGGGAGGCTGGTAGCCAGCTGGCAACTTCAAGTTGTCCACTCTTTTCGTGTATGGCTTGACATAAGTAACAGTAGGCTTGGAATTCTCCTCAAACCTTTCTTTTATTGTTCCAAGTATAATATCCTTGAGTTGATCCACTTGGAGCATTCCATCAGCTGAAAGTGGCAACGTTCCTTGAGTTTGCTCCTTTTCAATAGTCTGGCGCCTTGTGACCTCTTCCACTTCACTATCGTCCATGACTCCTTTTCCGTTTGCACGGCTAGTCTCCGCGGCGTCTCTTTTTTCCATCAATTGGGAGATTTTTGAATCTTGAGCTTCTATGTGTTTTGTGAGCCCTTCGATAGCTTTCATCATACTTGCTAACTGCTCCTCAATAGTTGAGGCGCCTGCCATCATTACTGGAGCTGCAACGGAGTCAGATGAAGAGTTTGAAGATGCAGAATCTTCATCATTATCATCTTTCATAGGTAGTTGTTTTCTCGAAGCCTCCTCAACCGAAGGGTTGGATCCAGATGAGGCTTCCGAACGAGCTTTTTCTGACATGCTCCTCGTAACAACAACAACATATTCAGTCAATGACTCTGAGAGCTTAGAAGCAGCAGTCCTACCTACAGTAATCCTGACAGGAGTCATATCGTACTTTCGAGCTTGTAGAGAGAAGAGATGAGAGGTAGAGACTGTCCCACTGGGTGTGCCAAAATTTGTAACAACAAATTTTTGTATTTATAATGAAATAAACACAAAAGAATTATAATAATAACCCAGACGGATTGAACTTGAAAATTTAGGAACAATCTCTATCAATCCTCTGATTCTTCTCTCGAACCAATTTGGCTTGACTTGACTTTGACTTGTGTGTTGACCGCGTTAGCTGTGTGTGTTGAGTCGGATCTTCAGTTGAAGCTTGTCCGAACTCGAATTTGGGACCTTATAACGTTAATCCAGAAGCGTCGAGCCTTTGTTTGGATTAAACGTACTTGATCCGAAGAACACTCGATCTGGGGGGCTTAGCACCTTAATTCCGGGTCGTATGCTGTTCTTGGCGCGAAGAACACCGAAGAACTCAGTATATGAAGAACGCTTGATTTAGGGGGCTCCGCACCTTAATCCCGAATCGTTTTTCCTTCTTGACTTGAAGATGCTTGAAGATCTCAAGGGAGCACTGCTCGTATTCTTGATCTCTTCAGAGCGTTTATGTCTTCAAGTATTTTAGTGTGTGTGGAATGAATGGAGGAGGACTCCTTATATAAGTGAAGGATGAGGATACTCCATAAATATCTCGCAATCTGATTGGTCTATGACAGATTTGACCTGATACTGCGGGCTTGGGCCGTTCCAAATATATCACAGCTTGATTGGTCATTGCTTAATTTGACCTGATTCTAGAACCTTCCATGCTTTACTTAACTTGGGGGTCAAGTTTTACTTAATTTAAACCCTACTTAATTTGTTGGGTTTTAAATTAATTATCAATTATTTATTAATCTATTTTAGGAATAAATTTATTAAATCCCCAAAATAAAATATAATAAATTAAAATTGATATTTAATTAATAAAATTCACGTGTTGCCATTTGATTGGACCGTGAATTTTAATTGCTTACAGATACGAATTTTAAAATAATTATTTTGGCCAACTTTATTTACTTTTTAGGTAAATTGTGGGATTTTTTAGACTAAATAAAATATTAAATATGTTATGCGTGTTAGGTTAAGGTGATGTTTTTTAAATTAGAAGACTTTTTGAAATTATTGGTTTATGTGAAAATAATAGTGAGACGAACAAAACAAAAAAAATGTAAAAGTAATTGTGAGATAAAGGATTTAATATTTGTGGGAAATTTATACTCCCTCCGTCCCACGGCAAGGGTAGTTTTTACTTTTTGGCACGTGGATTAAAAAGTATTATTATTTAATATGTAGTGGGTAATTGTATTAGTGGGAGTATGAGCCCCATGTATTAATTGTATTAGAGGGGGATGAGTGGGTCCCATGTGTGTAAAAAAGGAAAGAGAACTCTTTGGGTGGGACGACCAAAATGGAAAAAAAGAGACCATTGCTATGGGACGTAGGAAGTATATGTTTTTACCATTTCACCCCTACATTTTTTATTAAAAAATTAAAATGATGATATATTGTATAGTTTTAAGTAACTATTTGGAGTTTAGTTATAGAATGTTGATCATATATGCTAGAAGGAAAATAAAATCTTAATAGTAGAACATTTCAAAGTGATTAAAGAAGTAATCCCTCCATCTCACACCTCAACTTTCATACTTTCCGTTTTGATCCATCTCAATTTTAACTTCACACTTTAATAAAAGGAAAAAACACATTGGGTAACTAATACTATACCTTTAACACATTTTAATTTCAAAGTTGTTATTACCTTTTTAACACACATAACATACTTTATCATTTACTATTTATTACCAAAAAAATATCAAATTACCCCTAAAAGTAAATTAAATAGTGACTTTTATTAATATCCTTGTAAATAGTAAATGCAACATTAAATTAACCGTAAATTAAATGCAAATGTATATGTGCAATTAACTGTACACAAATTTTTGTGCAACCGCGTTCTATTCTGTACTAGTACGAAATCCGCGTAACACGTTACGCAGATCATTGAAATATTATTTTTAAAATATATTATTGAAATTAAAAAATATTAAAGGTTATAAATTGTATTAATAAAAATATCTAACTTTACAGATAGGATAAGGAGTATAATAAGACAAAAATTTATGTGTCCGCGAGACATGCCGTGCATCCATGCTCTTTAATATGAAATTGTAGTATACCCTCTAGTATAAAGACGTGTACTCTTATTAATTAAAATGTACTACATTCCCTTCAGAACAAAATGATGTACTCTTACACATTTTGTTCACCTGGAAGCAAAAGAGACTAATTCGTATAATAATTTAAGGGGCGAGTTGAATACTAATTGTTTTTCTTTTTTTTTTAATCTTATCTACATAAAATTGATAATACTTTGTAATGGGATACATCAAAATGACAAAACGAATATTTAAAATAATAATGAATTGAATACTAATTGTTTATTAATATGTAATGTATTTTTAAATACATTTATTATTATTATATAACAATGTCAAGTCCATTTATTCTTATTTATTGAACATAAATATTTTCATGAAAGTAAATGATAATTGCCAGAAAATTATTATTTTTAAATAAAATATTCTATTAATTTCATATATTCATATTTCACCCATTTTTATGTCATCCAATTTTATATTTACAATAATATACTTTTTTTATGCTATTCGTCTCTTTATTTTCTTAACAATTAATTTTTAAAACATGTATTATTTCCTTATTAGATTTTCGCAAAAAATACATATATTTATTATTAAATCACAATATTAAAAAGACAATTTTTTTAAAATATATGAAGATGGACAATAAGTTTTTTTAATTATTTTCATATATTCATATTTCATTCATTAGACGATCATATTTCCCTTAAAATAGACGAAGATGGGCAGGAATTTTTTTTTTAAAATTATTTTCAGTATATTCATATTTCATAAATTTTTTGTATTTCAATTTTTTTTCACAATTATCCATATAAATATATGCTAATTGATTCTCATTTCTTTAACTACCAATCTTTAATAATATTAATTTCAATATATATGGATAAATTATACGGCTACCCGAATCCATATAATTAATATTTCAACATACATGGAAAAATTATACTCCCTCCGTCCTACGTATTTTTACCCACTTTCCATTTTGGGGTGTCCCACGTATTTTTACCCATTCCATTTTTGGCAAAAATACATAATATTTTATTACCTATTTTTTACAATCCCAACAACTTTAATTACTTTTTTACACTTTATTCATCATTTCCAATAACTTTATTCACTTTTTCTTTTTAAATTACTAATTTATCCTTACTTTCTCTTACATTATATATTAAAAAATAAAACGTCTTAATCTCCGTGCCCGTACAAATGAGTAAAAATACCCGGGACGGAGGGAGTATGACTATCCAAATTCATATTTCATATGCTATTTCATAATTAATATTTCAACATACATGAAAAAATTATATGGCTATATGAATCCATATTTCATATGCTATTTCATAATTAATATTTAAACATACATGGAAAAATTATATGGCTACCCGAATCCATATTTTATATGTTATTCAATTGAATCCACGTCTCATCAATATTTTATATTTCTTTAACTATCACTATTATCTATATTTCTTTAACTATTTCATATTGACTTTGTCATAGTTGGTGAAAATCTCACATTTGTTGAAAATCTCAAAGTAATTTCTTATCTCTTTTCTTTGCCAAATAATATATTCCTCTTTTCATTGCCATTGATGGAACCCATTGTGAAATTTCAAATTTCCAAACTTTCCTGCGTGTAGGAGCATTTATTTCTAATAATTAGAACACATCAAACACCACAATAAAATTTGAAGCTTATAAAAAACGTAAGGAAAAAAAAAAAAGATACGTCCTTCATTGCTCATTGATTAATCCCATTGCTGACCATCCCATTGCTGACCTTTTGCTTGAAAATATATTTGAGTTCACCAAACTATCTCAAATAGTCAATGGCGGGATTTCATTTTCAAGAAATGGATATGATTGGGGATACTATGGGGAAATAATTCCAAAGAACTAATAACAAATCTAGGTGAAAATCCATTAAATTAAATCACATTCACAGTAACCAAAAATGAAAATAAAAGGATTCCCATTTAACAAAAAAACCTTGAATCCTCACCTCTATCATCAATTATCAATAAGAAATCGGCCAATAATTATACTCCAATAGATAAATTAATTAAACATGAACATAAATGACATCCAATTGAATTCACAATCCACCAAACAAATGAAAATGGAAATAGAAAAGAGGTAATTACCTCTCTGGCCAGCTGTATTCCAACAATGGGTGTCATCGCGTGGATGGCTAGGGCTAGCTGCATTTCAAATCCGGGTTTCAAAACTAAAAATTACACTTTTTAATACATGAAAATTTACTTTTTAGATACATGAATTATTACTCTTCTATATAAAAATTATTACTCTTCAAAGAGTAATTTTTTATATATTAAAGAGTAATTTTAAAAATATGATTTACATATAAGCCCAGTTTTAAATTATTACTCTTCAAATAGTCATTTTTTATATATTAAAGAATAATTTTAAAAATATGATTTACATATAAACTCGGTTTATGTGAGACTCACTCGAATATCTATATCAACAATCGTGTTACTCATTTATATACAATATTTCTTTAATTTATAACAATATATACAATATTTCTTTAATTTATAACAACCTTCCGACGGCTTTCGTCATCATCACCTACTCGCACCTCCTCTCCAGTCGGTGGAGAAGCTTTATTTATTTTTTTGGGTAAGGCAAAAAAGAGATTAGAGAGCGGAGGTCAGAGAAGCTGCGGGTTTGGTGTGAGAGACGGAAGAGAGATGGCAGCTGGTGTGGAATGAAATTAGGGTTTGTGGAGAATTTTATTCTTACAGTTTAGAAAATTTGCAAATCAACCCCTAAACTATATCTAAATCATGATATGTGCACCGAAATTTATAACCAAGCAAAAATAATTCAAAAATCTAATAAAATGCCACGTCATCTCCAAATTCTTCTTCTGCTGCCACCTCATTAAAACTTGACCCTCTTTTAGTATAATAAAGATGTCAAACTATTATTTTTTCAAGAAGAGTAACACTCATCTCTAAAAATAGAGTAACACTTCCAAAATTGGAGCACCCTCACCCAATTGCAATGAAACATCTCTCTGAATTAAAATATTTTTAAAGTGTATAAAATTGTGTTATTTTTATATTATAGTTTGGGTATACTATAAGTATAGTGATGTATTTACCCTAAAAAAACCTAATACTTGGTCATACAATAAGATAATTTTATTTAGAGATAGAATCAGTTTGGTTGAATAATTTTGCCTGAATTCAATTTTAATTCCTTTTAATTTAGTATCGGGGTCGCAAAGGAGTTAATGTTGTCCCAAAATTTCCAAAAAATGTTAAGTTGCCCGCAAAATTACACTGGTCCACACTTGCAATTTCAACTTGAGGATCACCGGTCTAACTTTGTATTATATTGATTTTAATTATTTTTTTTTAAAGTGACATTTTCAATTTTATTTCAATTCATATAGAATTGCACCAATTTCGACCAATTACCTAAAAATATAAAAATTTCAAACAAATTTTAAGTTGAGTTTTGTCCAATGTTCGGTTGGAGTTTTGAAAACCATTTTTTTAAGTTATTTAAACCCACAAAAACCACACCAATATATACCTCAACCCTATTAATCATTAATTCACTCATCATTTATATAGTAGGTGGATTGAGGATTCATAAAGTTGTAGGTGTATATAGGGTATTTTTAAAAATTTGGGTATAGATTTTTGAAATCCTAAATCTGATTTATTAAACCGTTAACAAACACAGCTGATTCAGATGGATAAAATAAAACATAAACCACAAGAGCATATATATATATCCTACTGGTCACATAGAAGTCTTCGTCATTTCAATTTATAACAGAATGTCCAAACAGAGCCAGTACAACAAAACTCATAAGTGAACATTTGATATTTCAATAGATGCATCCCTAATGAGTTAGTCCTACCCTCCATCTTGCTCGTGGCACACTTGACTATAAATCTATTGTATCACCAACATTGACATGCAACAGTATTTATGTTTGGTAATGCAAATTTATGAACAGAATGTTTGGCTTCAAGGATTAGTTGAGCTGATTTATAACAGAGGTCCAAATGCCTTCATTATCACATTTAGCCTAACATCCCCCAGGACCACATCCAATCATCATCAATATCACATCTACACTACCCCATAAATTTGTGTTGAAATCAACTGCCACACCATCTAACTTATTCACTCTAATTTTGAATCACAACCAATAAATAAATAAAACATAACAATATTTTTTTCATTTTTCATTTTTTTTTAATAGATACAACCAGTTGGATATCTTGAAAGTCATAGTCCTCTGTATTTCAACTAAGAGTTTTATGACTGTAATATGGTGTCTGAGATTATCAAAATCTATTGTTTTTACACACTAATCCACTACTCAGTTTACATGTTTTGTTGGGAGATGGTATGACAAAATTATCTCCACGTTATCGTCGCCATCATGTTCTAGAATCTGAAGTTTTACTGTTGAGCTTTCTCCACACACATCACGCGCATTGCGTCAGCAGCATCTCTTGGGCTATTGTAGACGAAGACACATCTTGTGTTCTAGGGTGAGGTTTCAAGATTTAGTGAAAACCCTCTTTCTTTTGGATTTTACTTTCTGTTTATCTTCGTCCCTCTTTCTTTTCTTTATTTGCTTTTGGATTGATTTGTTAACCAATGAAGGTTGGTCCTTCAATGCAAAGCTTCTAGCAACATGCCCCAAATGAAGTTTCTTCAGCATAAAAATCTGCTTCAACTCACCGCGATGGGCAGTATATGCGCGGACCCAGGATGAGAATGCATCATTGGCCAATTTCTTCATCTTAGGCTAATAACAAACAAGAAAACCTAATAAGATTAGTAATCAAAATTGAGGTTTCACACACAAAATGATATTAAGATCTCAGGACTTGAAACGTGAGTATTCGTTCTTTTCCAATCAGAGAAAATGTAAAATGATAAAGTAAGTCAACTATTACATATGGCACGACATAATTTAAGGAGAAATCTTAAATCTTACGTTAAGCTAAGAATCCTTTTGCTAAGAATAATGTAATTCATCATCATTTAAAAAAGGCTGCTACTTAGATTAGTCTCTCTCGTCTCTTTACACCAGGCAACAACAAGAAGTAACTACAAATAGCACAACTAAGCATGTTCATATGTTAAATTATCCAGAGCCAGGTTTAAAAGACGAAGGGAGACCTAAAAATGTATGTAAAAGTGAAATGCTATTCTTTAATACAAAAATAAAAAAGTCAGTTTAGGCAGAACAAGATGGTGATCTATAATCCATATTGCTGAATCTAATGAGATTAAGGTTTCGTTTGTTGTTGTACAGCATCATAACATATGGTCATACGAATTAAATGGGGGGGAAGTCCATGTAAAGTTTGTCCACACATCAAATGTTAGAGAAATGACGTACCACAGCCGAAACAAAGGATTCTAAAGCTCTCTGCAAGGCAACCAACCATGGATGCATCTCTAGTGAAACAAATTTGTTTGCCCGGTGCTTCATGCTGTACAGTGGAAAGCTACTCAGTAGTTTAAGAAGAGGATACTCCGTTAGCATCACCCCATGCTTTTCCAGGTCTTGCAAATAATCTATTTCAACTGGTTGCAGGAAAAGTAAGGAATCTCCCTTCTCACCCAATCGAGCAGTTCTTCCAACCCTGAAATTCATTATCAAAATAACTTAAGATCGATATACTGCATCCATAAGTGGTAGAGAAATATAGCTGATAAATTGGTCAAGTTAGGATTGCTTTCTATTCTCAAGGGAAATTCTAACATGGTGTGTTCGAAGAACATGAAACTAAATTAACTGATTAAAACAGTTAATAGTAAGTTAGTAGCAGATGAGAAAGTGGCAATCGCACATTATGATAATTTTACCAATGAATCAGCTCACGCTAGTAGATCCTAAAAAGTGGTGAATTCATTAGTTTAAGCAATCACGTAAAAGAACTACTCGAAATCTTATTAGCATGCAATAGAAAGGAATTAGATGAACAAAGGCAAGTATTTTTAGATAAGAAATTTAAATTGGCAACACAATCACTTAATTTCTCGCAGAAGACCAGAGCCGAATTTTGAAGAAGCTAAGAGATATTTCTAAGACTAGAAATAACAATCAAGAGATAATGGTACGGCAATAGCAGCCTACATATCTGTTATGTATAGATATCTTATAAGCATGTCTTGAGTAACAAAATTACTTAAACTATCACTTTATAAGCTTAAATATGATATAAGAAAGCATATTACAGCCATGACAAGTCTCTTGTGCTGAGTAGATGTAGGCAACAAATATAGAATAGGCAATACAGACTATACAGTGCTTAACTCATCCTCAAATCTAGGGGACAAAATGTTTTAATTGCAAAACCATTATTCAGTGAATTCCTAAATGGGAACAGAGCAAATGCAGATAGGTGGAACAACCAAACCAGAGATTACGAAAATAAAGGTGGAAAAGAAGTACCTGTGAACATACTCAGTTGCCTCGCCTGGAGAATCATACTGTATGATGCATCTTACTTTTGGGAAATCCAGACCTCTAGCAGAAACATCTGTGGATAACAGAAGAGCTGATTTATCTGTTTTGAATGTCTGGAAGGCTGTCTTACGATCATCACGATTCATGTTCCCATGTAACCTCAAAGTTTTACATCTCAAAAATATCTGTTTTGTTTCATTTTCTGATTGCAACATATTCGGCAACTGAAATTCACTAAGCAGAGAATAATGGAAATCTACTGCATCACAAGTTGAGAAAAATACAACCACCTGTATAAAAAGACACAATCAATGGCTGCCAGAGTAAACACATAAGGCTTGATTTCTAGATAGCTAGAATACAGACAGGAAGGAAGATAGATTCTACACCCTAGCAAAGACATTTATTAATATACAATCAGAGCAGGCATGCATAAACCACTTATGACAATGAGAAGGATTGAGACTCATTTTGCATGTAGGTAGAGTAATTGTATTTCACCAAAAGATCAGTTTTTATTATATTTTACATATTAAATTTTTTCCATCTAGCTCTACCAGAAGCATAAATTATGGTTTCTAAGGATCTTAACAATGGATTAATAGACTCACCTTTTGTGAAGCTCCTGTCTCAAAGAGATGCTTCAAAATGGAAAGGAGAACCACAAGTCGAGAACCACATTGTACTGCCAAGAGATGAACCATCAGAATCTAAGGATAGCACGTGATTAGATTGTTGATCAACAAATCCAACTATGATATCCATACCTTTAATGTACCTTTGAACTAACTGAGAAGGAAGTTTATACTCCTCATTAGAAGTACTCAACACTTTCACGGGTGCTTGTACTATATCAGCCACATCAGATTCATGTAAAACATCATTATGCTTTATACTTCGCACCGAATTCTTATCATCTAGACCAATCATCACTGGGTTCTCTAAACTAATATTAGCAAGATGATTTACTTTTTCATTCAAGGTAGCTGATAACAACAAATTCTGCTTCTGAAATTCACTATTCACAGCTGAAATTCCCTTGCTCTCAGATTTAAGGTTTCTTGAGCCCAAACAATTAAGAATATCTTCTATTTCTTTTCCATAACCTAGTTCCAGAATCCTACCAGGTAAACAAACATAATAAGTAATGAAAAAGTTGGATTTAAGCAAGTGTATGTTAATATGATAGATATGGGAACCTGTCGGCTTCATCAAATATTATCCAGCGAAGATTTTCGTGCAGAAATGAAGAAGTATTCTTCAAGTGGTCCAAAAGACGTCCAGGAGTTGCAACAAGAATGGATACACCTGAAAACAAGTAAACAACTCAATCTAGCTAAATATAAATGAAGATACAAAAATTTCACAAGCAGCTACTTTTTTTAATATTTGGAGGCATAAACCTTTAACAGTTGAAGTAAATCAAATTATTTATGTTTAGCTGTTTACTTTTTTAGATAATCTTATGAGTGGGAACAGCATGCAAAATGTAAAGTAATGAGGATTAATCAGAAGTGTTACTTGTTCCATTATGAGGGTTGAGGTGAACATAAAGCAAACAGATTTGAGCTTAAGAAGATATAAAATGAACTAAAACACCCCAGACATGAACTAATTTCATTCTGTGGAGTAAGATTTACGTGTACTTCTCATCTTGACAGGTATAAGTTAAACCTATACACTATCATACTGAACATATGAAATCGCCAGTGTGAAGCATTATGGTGATCAAAGAAAACAAAGTCTAAACTCAGTAGAATAAAATATTATCCAAAGTTCCCACCTTTCCTCAACCTAGCTTTCTCCTTTGACCTGTTTTCTCCACCCATGATATAGCCAGGAACAATCCAATGAAATCGGCGTAGCAACTTTTGCAAAATTTCATGCACCTGCATGCATAATTCTCGCGTTGGCACAAGAACCAGCGCTGTCATTGAAGATTTTTTTAAATCAGAAGATATTTTAAATTGATTTTAGACTTATGAATGCAAAGGGAGATGATAAATGCATGTCCAATATCAATTTTAGATAAACATAACCTCTGTACATTAAATTTACTTAAAAAATGAAGCATGAAAAATTAGGCAAACACTTTCGCCAAAGATCCTGGAGGTAACAATTCAAATACATCACCAACAAGTATCTCTGTATCGGTGAAATCTCGAATCTTAAATAAGTAAAGATGAATCCATTTAAAAAGTATCACCATAAATCAATGGTTAAACCCTTAGCCACGTATATTTTCAGCCTAAGCCAACTTTCGTTCCTTATCATTTCTATATATATAATCACACACAAGCACATTCTTTTTTCCTAGAAGGCTAGAATATTAAAAGGCTTGTAAATTTCATCCTTGTTCCGCATTCCATATAAATGTTAAAACAGCATAATAAGCATACTCACTTATGGTAAGGAATGAAAGAACTTAACATATATAACAAAACAAGTGAAACTGAAATCGAAAATACCAAAAGTTCCATCAGAACGCTGAATTCGTTGATCATAATTCTGCAACATATGAATGATGGGAGCCAGATATGCCACTGTTTTTCCAGTACCAGTTGCTGCATTCACAAGCCTAGTTTCGCAATTCAAATAACCAATAGTATTAATCACCTACAAAACACAACCTTCGAAATCACGCTACAAAGTTGAACAAAGTCAAGTTCAGATGACTACACGTGTCGGCCGGACAGTATGACGGGAATTGCCTCCGCCTGCACTAGCGTCGGAGCCTCGAATCCCAGCCTCTCTGCTTCAACATTGGGAAAAAAAATTACAGAAATGACATCTTAGCAAAATATTAAGCTAATAATCGATTGATGAAAATTTCAGAAACAAAAAGTCACCTTTGAGCTGGTCGCATAGCGTGGGGTGGATGCCCAGACTAGCAAAAGAGCAGGAAGCGAACACCTCCTTTGAATTCTCACTTTCTACCTTTGTTCTTCTGCCATTAATCTTACTATTTTGCTCCATTCTTCAGCTCACATTAATTTTTCAAGAAAAGAATTGGGGATGTTTGTTTCCGCAGTATCAGGGTTTAAGCATCGCATGGGGGAAAAAAATGAGAATCCCTAAACTATTGGGCTATTTTAACCAATTTATTTCAAGCCCGTCTAGTTATGGGCTTAGACTGTATAAATATTAGAAGAGTTGATATTTTGCTGCACGCCAAAAAACACGTGTAAATGTATATGTATAGATTTTTTATGGGTGCGGTAATTTGCACCCGAATCGACTAAACGAATCCCATTAATTAATAAATTTAAAATAGATTTATGTGAGAAGACGTAAATTCCCTTATATAAATAAAAAATAAGATTAGTTATAAAATACACGCTATGTTATAGTGTTCGACGGCATCGATCGAACACTAAAATGTGTTCGACTTTTGAGATCGAACAGATAAACTACCTATTTGGAATAACACGTGAAACTGAAGCATCACCTCTCTCCAAACATCTTTGGCAGGGAAACTCACAGCAAAGCAACTTCAGCCGGAAATCCAAAAAGTCTACAAGGGCGAAATTTTGAAAAGACATAATTCATTAAATATGCCTAACTGAAAATATTCCCAACATAAACACTAGCTCCTCCATTCTACTTTTGCAATATTCCCAACATAATGTCACCTTTATCCACATCTATGAAGTGAATCACTCCTGATCCACAAAAACCATTTAGGACTGCACCCGAAGAAATCCATGGTCCATATTATCAGTCAAATCTTTTGTTTTTCTGAGTAATACAAGTCATCGCCGTTCAGAGGTAATGAAGTAGGATCCAGTTGAAAAGATCCCTCCGGCACCCCTTCTCTCTCCGTAACTGTCATTTTGTTGAATAACTAGAAATGATAGTTTCACAATCCCACGCTAACGTTCTTCCCTTTCATTTCTCATCTGTGGAGTCGCAACTTCTTTTTTCCTTAACCAGCGGTATTTCTTTTATTCTCTTTTTTTATTAATTAGTTTTTAGTAATTTGGTTTTAAATGAAAAGGGTAAAGTAGTCTTTAATGGGGTGTATTTAATAATTTATATATGTAATTTTTAATTTTAATGGGGTGTATTACATGACCTGGGTCATGTATTACCCAAAATGTTACCTGCTGTACCGGTTAATTCTCACATTTATTTTAAAAAAGGAAATTATTTAACTTATTTCCTTAGTTTATCTATCCTGTCTGTGTTTCCTCTTTCATGGAAATGGATCACGGGAGGTCCATTTCTTCTCCTGTCACTGTTCACTTATCTAAATCTAAATGCATCGCAGATCAGTTATTCACCGCCGATCAGTCCATTCAATAGTGTTTGGTTTCTCCTCACTGAAAAGGCTAGTTTTTAAGAGAGACAGAGGGGGATCTGTTTGAATCTGTACTTGAATTGTACGATAGGCCATACGACGGTTATTCTCGGTGGAGATCGATGCGATAGTTGTTCTTGGCGGAGATCAGCCTCTTGGATGAGTTCTCCTTCAACAGCAACGCCACCACTAATTATAGCTTCGTGATCGGTGTCATTTTCACCTAGATCTTAGTATCTTTTTATTATGTATTTTCTTGTGTTTTTATTTATCTTGTATATCTTTTGGTGGTGTTATATGAAGATATGGACATTTGTGCTTTGAAATGATAAATGTGTGATTTTCATGATTAAGTGTCTTAAATTAAGTAATATTTGTAAATATTTAGAGAATTGGCACTTTAGTGTAATTTGTGTTATTTCTAGATAGAAATAGATTCTAGACACGATAAGGAAGATGTGGGACAAAACGGAGCTCAATTAAGAGTTGAAACGAGGGAGAACGAGCCAAAGCAAAATGCTGAAAAACGCATATCCAACTTATGTAATTTTTCTGTACTCGTATGGAGCTCAAAACTAGAAATATGATATATGGTTAGAAAACCACAGAAGAGAGGATTGTTTTGGCATAAGAAACACCTCAATTGGAGCCCAAAAGAGAAAGTTATGATTAAAATGGTGACGTCGCGCAAGCTGTTCCTACTCAGCACGATTGTGCTATCTTGCATGACTTGTTACACCTTCAAATATTGGAAGTTTTGTCAGTTCCTTATGTTCATAGAAATCCAATGAAGAAAGGATCGCTTGAGTGAAAGAATCACCCAAATCAGATTTTGGATGTGAAAGTTATGTGCGAAACGATGAGACTGTGCTGCACCAATCCAAACTCGACCCGAGCTCGGCCCGAAGTTAATTTTATGATTAGAACGTGTTCTAGAAGCTTCCATGGGGTATAAATGTCTATTTTGAGTTTAAAATAAAGGAGGAATCAGTGGGGATCAGCTCCACACACATTTTACACCACATTTTCACATACTAACTCTATTCCATCCATCTCCATACCCTTCATCCATCCAATCCACTTGATCTCCTCAAATCCATCCACCATTCCATCAATCCACCAATCTAAGAAGGAGAATTCATCAAGTAGTGAAGATTGGGAAGCCAACATACCTTTAATTTGTGAATTTCTTCATTATTTGGCTCAATTGGAGCATGTCATGGATTGTATAAGATTTGTAATGATTTTTTGCGGCTAGTCCTCATATGAGGCTAGTAATATGATTGGTTAGGGATTATATAGATTTTGCACACCATGTTTGATGAAATGATTGTTATGAATATTTTCTATCATGAATGCTTATTCTCTTTTTATGTATGATTTACATGATTAAATTCTCTATTCATAGTGTTAGGATGATCATTCCAATATTATGCTTAGTGGTTTAATTGAATCATTGATTGCATGAGATGACTTAGTTAGTGTGAGGGGAGGTAAGCCATACCCTTCTTGTGCTTAGAACCTCATGATAGGACATTAGTGATGAACTAGTGAGGGGAACCTTATGATTATAGTACCTTCATGGGAATTGAGAGTAAGAGACAATCCTAGGAGATTTAAACTTGTAAAAGAGTTGAGAACTTAATTGCCTAGGCCATAGGAATTAGGGGTACATAAGTGATTGTCTTTAATATCATAACATGAAGCCCTTCAATACATGCATGTGTGTGAGTCTACATGAGCCTTTTCCATGATGTTGCTTGTCTTACATACTTCTTAGATTATTCACCTTCATCCATCATCCATCCCATTTGTACATGTTCTATCTTTAATTGCTTTCCTAGTTATTAATTGTAGTGTTAAACACCCCCTCCTTTTATTGATTAGTCCTACTAGAGTAAATCATTTCTCAAATACGGCTACCCACTTTCTCCCTTGGGTTCGATATTTTTAAATTTTGCACTTGGTCACCACGGTCTACTACGCGATAGAGTACGCTTGCTCTAATCAATTAATACCAAAATTGAAACCAAGTTCACTTCGCCAGAAAATATTGTTTGGCTTCTGATATTCATAGCCCCAGTTCCAAAGGCCTCATCTGCAAAGCCGGCGTCGATGCTGCTGTTGGTAATTAAAAATTTTTACACTTCTGCAGTCTCTTTCTCCCCTTTAATAAACTCTGTGTTAGTTTATAACTTTATTCTTCCACTAATTGTATAAATTGGGAAAAGCTGGTCCATGCCACCATCCATAGCGGCGGAAGACACGGGCGGAGCCATACCAGGGGCATATGCCACCGACAGCAAGCATGTGGGGCAAGTGAGAGCTGTTGGGGGCGTCCTATCTAATCCAAGACGGAGTACTTAATAGCCGGCGAATTTTTAGGACTTCTATTCTTCAGTGAGTTTCTCAATCCTTCAATTTTCAATTTATTTTAAGTTTTTCTGCAATGAGAAGGAAAAATTAGTCATTTTGTCGTTTTGTGTCAACAAAATTGTGTTATGTTCTTGACATTGAGATAAATTACAGAATTTAGGATTTTCTTGATGTCAAGGTCAGTGTACCACAAGAACAGTATTGCAGAAGGTGTAGCGGACATAGCAAACATCCTCATATTGTTGTTGGTTTTTTATGTGTTGTTTGTGGGATACTTGGGGCCTGATCTTATATTGGAGGGTGTTCCTTATAGCTGCTAATTCACATAGTGGCTTGTGGTTATAGAAAATGTAGAAGACAGGTAGATAGAAAACTACAAAAATAATCTTGATCTCTTCTGTCCTTCGATTCTAGAAGTCCTTCCTATCTATGATTGTATGTTTAGCATTTGGTAAGAGATTTGGCTTCACAAAAAGATTCAGCAGTAACATACTTTCAGTTTCAGAAAATCTAGATAGTGAACAAAGATTTGGAATGGGAGGTACCAAAAGTTGAAATCTCATCGTTTCAGTAGTGTTTGCTGCTGGTTTTCTTCATTTGTGTGTCTAGCTTCCTGCTGTTTTTATTTGTTGTTCGATTATGTAGTAGGGTAGCTGCTGTTTTGTTGTTCATACTCTAAGGTTGCTTTAAAATACAGAAACCCCCAAATCATTTTAGTTTAATTTGGATGTATATGAGCTAAATTTTATCAGAGAGGGTGGCATTTATTGTGATCCTATTGGCGTTGCTTTTGGTTTTTTTTATCACCAATTTACTACTCCCCTCTATCAAGTCTTTATGCATACTTCTCAATGTCGGAATTTATGTGAATTTTTACACAACAAAATTAATGAGTTTTTGCTCCGATATGTCTTAGGGAGGCAAATCACAGTGTATGATATAGATTGTCCCACCCCAAAGGAAAAAGTGCTAGATTCTAAAGTGGAAGATGATTGACACTTTCATGCTCACCAAAAAACTAAAATTTCAAGGTAACTTGTTTTCATTTACTTATTTCAAAATGAACTTTATGAGGTATGCTGTATGTTGGTGTAATGTTAAATAATATAGATAAATTACAGGAAAATATTTTACTACACATAATAATAAATTAGAATGTAGTAAGGAGAAATCTCATAGATACAAAGAATACATTATAATGGAGTTATAAAAGATTACATCTTTCACTTTGGATGTAGAAATCGCATGCATACGTCAATAGATAGATCTAAATCATTCTCAGTGGTTGACTTCCCATGCTCTCGATGAGACTACATCTCTACGACACCTGATATTATTGTTGGCATTACACCATGATCTTAGGAGTGGGGTGAAGTCAACAATAAGGTCTGAAATTACAGTGTTTGACATCCTTATTCAAAACTTGGAACTGATACACAAAGTTATAGATCGTGTCAGCCTCTATAGATAGATAATATAGGCTGGAAATGGAAAATCAATGACTGTCCGTGAAGATCCATTTTGTAGTTATTAAATAAACCTCATAGGGACATTAAATATTGAAGATATTTAAGCCTGATTTTTTTTATAATGCTTAAATTTTTTTAATAATATAAAGCTCTCATTTGCCATTATTTTTTCTTGTTAGATTTTTAGTCTTACTTATTAAATGATGACTCGTGTTATTTTGTGTTCCATTTCTCACAACTTTGTTGTGGCTTATCTTCATTTATTTTGTTTTCTACATTAAATCCTACAGTTGGACAAGAATTCTCACTTTGCATCTGCCGTGGTTCACCAATTTCATGTAAGTTGCATTTGCTTAGGTATTGCACAACACTCCTTTTTTATTTTCTTTTTTGCCATATGTGACTAATTTATAATATTCTTTTTGGTTCACTCCTCTGAAATTAAATAGCGTGAGGTGTTTCTATCTTATCAAATAGAAAATTGAATTTTTTTTCTTTTAGATTCGTTGGCTTTTTCGGGTTATACCATTATGGTTATGCATAATTGTTGGATTGTTCTCTTGCTTTTAAATCTAAGACACTATAACATTGAATTGGTTTGTAGTAGTGCTATAAAATATTTAAATGTCTCATTATTTGCTCCTCTTCCTGTTATCTGTATATTTTTTGCGTGAACTCTTTGCTGATTCCTTTGTAACATGTAGAATAATCAGAACCAGTCTGTATATTTTTTGCGTGAACTCTTTTCTGATTCTTTTGTAGCATGTAAAATAATTATAGCTGACCCTGAAATTTTGAGGGCCATAGGCGAAATTAAGCTATTAAAAAAATTTTAAAAAATAAATTTTTAATTTTTTTTAATGTAATATACTAAACATAAATTGTCTAGAGAATTCCTTTTTAGAAAACTAGATATTACCCATCTGTGCGTTGCACGGAAAAATTAAAGTATATTACAATTATATATTTTTAGGTTATGTTTGAATTGAGTCATTTCAAATCTAATGGATTTGAAAATGAGTGGATTTTAAATTCCTTGAATTTTAAATCAATTCATTTGAATTCCACTACTTGAATAAATTAAGGATTTTTGATAGGATTTCAATTTTATAATTCAAAAATTATTTTTAAAATAGAATTTTATCTATGATAAATAAAAATAATAAAATTTTATTATATTAAATATTAAAATTTTATTAAAAATAATTTTTCGTGGAGGAAACTCTACCACTCAACCTACCCCTACCCACCCCGACCCCTAAAAAGATTTTTTTTTTAAAATTTTAGATTTTAATATTTGAATAATAAAAGTTTTACCACCCAGCCCTACCTCTTACCCACCCCCAAACCCCCCGCCACTCCATTCCATCCACGCCCATAATAAAAGAAGAATGATACCTCAAAAAGAATGATTGAACCTGAAAATAAAATCAAATAAAAGTATAAAAGATCAAATAAATTAAAGCATATAAATAAGATTTATATAATTAAAAAGAAAATACAAAAATCATAGAGAAACAAAAATAAGATAACAAAAACTAAAAAAGAAGAATGATATTTCAAATGAGAATGATTGAATATGCACATAAAATCAAATATGAGAATGATTGAACATAAAAATAAGATCAAATAAAAGTATACAAGATAAAATAAAGATAACAAAAAATAAAAAAAGAAGAAGAATGATACCTCAAAATAATTGAACCTGCAAATTAGATCAAATCAAAGTAAAATATAAAAGATAAAATAAATTAAAGTAGATTAGAAATAGTATGAAAGTAAAATAGAGAAGAAAAAGAAAAAGAAAAAAAAAAGAGTAAGGATTTGATTATGTAATGAAAAGGTTTATGAGTATAGAATGATTTGAAAGAATAAACGATCGTGATTGAAAGCAATCAACAACATAGGAAAAAAGGTAGAAAATTACCAAAGATAGCGTTGAAAGATTTGATATTAAGAAAATTAGTATATTGATTGACAATTAGTAGAATATATGCCAATAATATTTTTCATATTTATCAAATTTATATTGTTGATTAAAAAATAAATAAATAATTTATTATTAGCATAAATAGAATCTAAGATTGAGATCAAAAGTAATAGACGGTCAAGATTAAAATTGAAGATAAAAATAGAGATTATGTTTGTTTTATATATATATATATATATATATATTAAGCTTATTAAAAATTAATCAAATATGCCAAAAATATATCTCATATTTACCAAATTTATATTGTAAAATAAAAATGTAAAATTTAAATAATAAAATTCATTATTAGTATAATTAAATTTTATGATTAAAATCAAAGCATTATTTGGACGGTCAAGATTAAAATTGAATTATTTCTATATAGAGTAAAATTGAAAGAAAAAAAACTGAAAACAAAGTAGAAGTTTAGGTTTGCTTTTATATACTCCATTCGTCCCGGCGTAAGAGGGCCATTTGCTTTTTTACACGTAAATTAAGGAGTATTATTATTTAATATGTAGTGGGTAGTTGTATTAGTGGGAGTGTGGATCCTATATTTTAATTGTATTAGAAGGAGTGTGTGGGTCCCATGTGTGTAAAAAAGAAAAGGGGACTCTTTAGGTGGGACGACCAAAACGAAAAAATGACTCTCTTAGCCTGGGACGGAGGGAGTATGTATAGATTTGAGATACTTTTTTGTTTTAAGAATAGTTCATCTATTATATATCTGTAATTTTTATGCTTAATTCATGTTTTTTAAATTTATTTTCACTTATGTTAGGACAGATTTTTTATGTCTTTTTTGCAAATCTTCGTCCTCCAGATTATTTTTGTTCTCATCTACACAACAAATTTTTATTTATTATTAATAGTATTATTATTAATATTATTATTATTCTTATTTAAGTCATTTTTATTTTATTTAATATTTTTTATTATTCACCATATTTGAAAAATAAACTTTTATTAATGTATAAAGAGCACCACTTTTATAATTATTTTTCTTATATTTATTCATATTCCTTTTCTATTTTTTTTATCCAAACTAAAATCCATTTAAATAATAAGAAATAGTAAAAAGAATTAAGAGGTAGATGGATAAAAAATTCGTAAAAATAATTAAGAGGAAGATGGAAAAAGCAAATTAAAATTAAGAGGCATATTAGGAGAGATGTACAACGATTAAAATATAAAGAAAGAATTAGAAAGGAAAAGATCATAATAGTCAGAATTTAATAAAAAATAAAAAAGGGAGAGATCGAACTATCATACTTTAATTAAGAAAGAAAGAGATCTTAACATTCAATTATAATTTAATAAAAAATAATTAAAAAAGGGAAGAGATCAAATTTATTTTTTTGGAAAAAATTAAGAATTAATAATAGATGAGAGTTATATACTTATATTATTACAATGGTATATATACAGATAGGAATTGAGAATGTATATATAGATATATGGTCAGCGTTGGCCCTAAGAATAATGCACTCGAATACTGGAAAAATTTATTTGATAATAGACCGAAAATTGATTGATCCTTCCTACACTTGTCATATATTAAATGTTTTTAAAATCCACTATGCTGATCTGGGGTGTTAAGGTTCAGAGAGGTGAATAGAGCTTGAGATTTTCATAAACTTTACTCACTCATCACTTGCACCACTGTTGTAGTTAGTTTACTACTAAGTATGAAAAATCTATGTAATTGCTTTTTTTCCCTCCACATCATATCTGATGTAGTAACTGTACACATCCTACAAGGTTTTCCCTTTTTGTTTAGGATTCCACTACAATCTTCTTATTGCTAAATTTTTTACTGCCCTAATTTTAGACTATAGACTAAAATACTGGTGAGTCCCTATCCTTATTACAATTGTTTTGACATCACAAAAATCTATAAAATAATTTTTTGAACACAACATATTTTTTTTAGATTAAAACCAACACCTAGATCTAATGGTTTATGTTGCACAGTTATAACTTATAAGTGTGCTCTATAACAACATCAAACAGTCTTGATCCATACTAAATGTCACAGCTGAAATTACATAAAAATGAGCCACCAACTTCAAGTGACAAAATTATCCACTCAAAAGTTCAGTAATTAATTTTCTTTTGTTGCAGAAATATTTGATTTGAAATAATCAATTAACCTTTATGGGGTGTTTAGTTAAAATTCAATGAATGTAAAAATTTATAGAAATGCAATTTGAGTATGTGGATTTGTTTCTAAAGGCGTAGCTTTATGGAGTCATGAGGGCTGGCTTTAGCCACAAACTTAAGATCCCTCAATAATATATATATATATATATATATATATATATATATATATATATATATATATATATATATATATATATATATATATATATATATATATATATATATATATATATAGTATTTTATTGATGATTATTCTTTCTAATGATAATTTTTAGATTCAAAACTTAATAATTATTTTTACAAATAATTGATTCTTTATATTTTGATAAAGAAATAACTTGTATTTTTACCAAAAATTATTTAATTTTTATTTTGAGTCAATGAATTTTTTTTTTAATTTTAGACAAGGAAGATTGTATAAAAGAATCCCTAAATTATTTTTAGTAGCAAATTATGCTTTTATATTGCACTATTTTGATTCCTTTCAACCCACAATTATATTATCTATTTGTCGCACAATAATTTACGACAACCAAAGAATGAAATATCCCAGCAATTTAATAACATTAAAATTCATCTTAATTTTAAAAATACCACCATAACCTAACATATAAACACACTTGGTACCAATCATAATAGGTAAATATCCCTGCAAATTATGTTAGATTCTATGCATGTCTAACCCCTTTCGGTGTGGATGTAGCTTCATGACTTTTACCTTCATGTCTTTGTTTAAACCAACCACGTGCTTCACATCTCAAGGTTTCACGTTTCTTGTTGTGTTTAGAAGTCAACAACCAATGAACCACCTTTATCCTAGCTTGTTGGCTTACCACCTAAATAGAAATCTATAGATTAGATTGGTAAAATTAGAATAAAATACGCAGTCAAGAAGTATGAGCAACCTCGGCATCCAAGAATTTCCCCGAAGAATTGTTGTTCCTGATTTTTTTTGCAGACCTCATTGTTTGAATGACATGGATCCCACAATCGTACCTGATATTAACAAAATTAATTTGATATCTAAATTAATTAGTATGAGAATGAATGTATAAATATAACTAATGTGTTTCTCTGCTTCTCCCCATATATATGTCGGTCAATATAGTAAGATGGAAAAGGGGCCAGATTGTAAGCAGGTAAATCAGAACCAAAAATATCCTGGAGTCCATTCAACTGCATAGAAATATTTAAAAAAAGTGTTGTTGAATAAAGCAATTTTTCAGAAAAATGTCTTACAATTAGTTTGATTGATGCAATGGAGTCCTCTTGAATAGTTACTACAGACAGGATAGAATCATATATTTGAACACGTCTGTCTATCAAATCTATAATGAGTAATTTGAAGTGACCAGGATCACAAGAGAGCAATGGTAAGCACATCTGCATTTATAAGTGCATAACTTACTAAACATAAACATTATAAATGAATTACAACGATGCAAAGTAATATATGTATGTGTCTTAACCTTTGCAGATGTGATAAGTCATATTTTAACACTATTATTTGGTGGAAATTCAACTATATTTGATTTAATTATATATTTTTATGTGCTAATATTGTCTTATTTTGTCTTTAAAAAATAATTACTTTAATTATATGAATTGATGTGGAAATAGGCTGTTAAGTGGAGCAAATTAGGAAATAAATCAACCAACATATCTTCCACATATTTGAAGGATCAGATCTTCTCCAAATCTGATGGAGGATCGATTTTGAGGGAAAAACACGGTAAAAAAGAAGAGATCCTGGAGATATTTTTGGAAGAGAGAAATAAGGAAAGAGATCAAGCAGGATTTCTTAGGGGACAAGGAAGATAAATAAGGAAGATTGGAGGAGGACATCACACACGTTATTTCTGGGCTGCAACACACGTGAATTCCAGGAGATCAAGAAGGCAGCAGCGTTAATCTGATCCCAAGCAAAAATGAAGAACAGTCCGACATTCTGATTATGCGGGGCTATTCTCCTTTTTTAGTTTATGATTTCGAGAACCTCCCGTTGAACCGTAGATTAATTATTAAGGATTTTTCATTGAATCTTGTGTGCAAGTTCATTCTATTACATGCTTTGATGTTCTTTATAGCAGTTTAATAATTATTTATAGCAGTTTAATGTGTTTTCAAGATTTCGTAGCCTAGTAATTTTTCTCCTATTTCGTAGCCGGATATTTGGTGAGCTTTTGAGCATTAACGAGCTATCATCTATAAGCTCCTTTGAAATTTCTTTCTTGAGTGCATTGAATTTGAATTGCTCATTCTAGAACTTGCTATTTTGAATGCATTTCAAGATCATGTAATTGGTTGTGTGTGATAAAATGATAAGGTCACTTAGGTTTAACCCTTTTGGCTTATATTGTTCCACCCGATTATGAAAACTTTAGGGAAGCCACATTGAGCCTAAGCCTTTTCTTTGAATTATGAGAACATAAATGAACCCTGAATTCTCATTTCTTTCTTTAACTCCTCCGTTTGAACCCTTCATTACTTTGCAATGTGTGATCTTGTGAAAATACTTTATGATTGAATTGACGATGAAGGGGAAGTAGATAAAAAATTAAAGAAGGAAAAAAAAGAAAAGGAATAAAGGTTGGAAAAAAAAGAGAAAAATTCTTGAAAAAAAAGAAAAGGAAAGAGAAGTTTGCTGAAATTGTTTGTTTTGAGTTGCTGAAATTATCTAGCAAGCAGTGATTCTTCTAAGTGTGACACATGCTATTCCAAATCTTGAAAAGGAGCAGGTGTGGGGAGAGTAAAAGTGCACGAAAAATGCTATTGTTAAAAGGAGAATGTGAGGATGAAGAATATTTTGATTTATAGAGATCATATGTTGTAAAGTGGTGCGTTTAACTATTCTTATCTCTCTTTTTACCTCACCTTGTCCTAAGGCCCCGTTACAACCCATTCAAAGACCCTTTAATTGTTACACATGATCTACTTAAAATTGGTGGAGATTTGATTTGGGAGCAAGCCTATGGTAATGACTGCTCTTTTCAATTTTTAAGTGATCTTGCTACCTAAATCATATACTTGAGTGTTATTGAGTGACTCTTTGTGAGGCCATAGAAATTTTGAAAGATTTGATGCCATGAAAGTTGCAAACTTTAAGTGAAGAGTCATTTTTCATAGTGGTTCCGAATGCTCATTGGTTACTTTTCTCTTGAGGTGTGTGACTTTCATTTGCCTTGGTAGATGTTCCTTGGTTTTCTATTCTTTGTCAAGATGAAACCAATTTCATGTGCGCTTCCAAGTTGTTCAGTTTAAATAAGTTGCTATGTGCTACGAACTGATCCTTATTCTTAAGAGATTGAGCCTATAAATGGGTTAGTTCAGAATTGTATAAATATGTGAACCTATTAAGTACACACAGTGTTGTTAAAGTATAGGACTTGTATCTACCACATCAAATACCGAAAGGTACCAAATTCGTATTCCATTCATTGTTTGGTCATTTTCTTCCAAATTTAGAATTGATGAAACTGCATTCACCACCTGAATATGTAAATTAACCATTTAAAATTAAAAAAAATAGATAAGAGATGCAGAACGAAGTCATGTGTAAAGTTAAAGGGAAGGTGTGCATACCATATTAAATAGCCATTGCGTAGGAAGTAGAGAACGCATGTCATGACGTGCTAAATGTGTTGTTTGTGTATCCATCATTATTTGACTACGAATTGATGTGAAACCCAATAATGTGTAAAGCTTTTGAAACATAACCTAAGAAACTATCCTCATAATTCAATTAAGTTGAAAATCTCACCTGCGATCCAAGTCTTCATCCAATGCGTACATGATCATGTACATGCTCTCTGCATCTTTTAGTAAAGATGTCTTTGGAAATGGGTATCCGTGAATTTTGATTGGTGCATGTGTCTTATGAGGAGTTGTTTTTGTGATGGGAACTGATGGGGCCATAGTAGTCGAAGTAGAATACCAGGTACACTTAAAAAGGAGGTATAATTGTTGTCCAATATCAATGAAAAATTTTAGTATTTCATAAAATTGTAAAATATTACTTGTATACTCAGATATGAAAATATAGATAACAAAAAAATAAAAATAAAAAAATATCATGATGTATCATTTTGTTGTTTTAAATTTTCATCCTTTATTATGAAGAACATCACCGACATCAATTTCATGAAAGTTCAATAATTTAGGAAGAACAATCAATTGTCTAGGATTTTCTACCAAGGTAGTCCTTAACTTGGAGGGTCTAGAGATACATTAGTTTAATGATTAAACTAGAATAATTCAGATATCATTTGGGCGATTATTTATTATAAGAATATTCTAGATAATTATAGAATATATCATCCACCAACTTCTAAGGCCTATAAATTTTCTAGGATAATTACAGAATAGATCATCCACCGACTTTCAATGCCTATATATTTTCTACCAAGTAGGAATTTTTTTTCTCAATAATCAAATAATGTTGCTTTCAAAATAATAACACTAATAATAATGCTGATATTTTATTTTTTGAATTAATTTTAATATTAATTTCTAATTTATTATGGTATGAAATTAAATATACATATATAAAATTTAAATTATTTAAATAAAAAAATATTGAAGGGTCTAAACGTACATTTTAGTTTAATAATAACATATGAATATTAGTTATTAAAATTTTATAAAAGTTACCTTTTCCATTGGGCATTCATTATCAGCAGCCAACTTTTTGCTTTTTGTAGGTGTGTTCAGAATATTCACCTCGTCTTTTTTTCATAAACTCACAAATTATGTTATATATATCTTCTTGACCCTCTTTCATCTTCATGATTTCTTCCAATGCCGCCTTGAGATTTTCTCCTATTTGATTAACAAAACTTCTCATCGAGTCGATAGTTGTGGTTATATAGTGTAGAGACTCATAGTTTGTACTCTCCAAATTATAGTTCCTATCTCGTTTAATACTTGTGTTCATGCCATCTTCTTTGTCCACTAGCTGTGTTAATATAATAAAGTAAATAATGACGTAAAGGAGGCGTAATAATTAGTGTTAAATTTTTAAAAAAATATATAAGGGAAGATATGTTAACAAATAATAACTTATTACTATTATGTAAATTATGCTGATATGACGTACCATATATTTTTGACACCAATTATTATAGTTCACATCCATTGCAATGTGCTTTTGTGTTTCTTCTTCAGTTATTCCCACCTACTGAAGCCGAGTCTTTGTCAATGGTCCATTGGGGAGAACCATCCTCAAGTAATACAACTGAACAATTCCAACAATATGCATCATAATTGGTGAGGCTCAATAAATAATTAGGCAATTAAATGAATTTGTGTATTATAAACTTGGAGTAAAATAAGTAAAATTTAAAACCTGGAGGAAAAGAGCACATCCGCGTAAACATGAGGAAGCTCTATATTTTTTCTTGTACTTCTCAATTCCAGATAGCATTTGATTGTAGAAAAGTGTCGCCCAATTTTTTTCTTATGTCATCGACCCTTTGGACGGCGAATATATAACTTTGTTTTACGTCAGGAGAGGAAGGTGTGCCCAGTATTATTGCGATGGCAAATAATACGAAGTATCTTACGAAGTCTTTATCTTTGACGGTATTTGTGAGCATCATCTCTTTAAGATGACTAGTTTTGATTATGTTACGTTCACAAGTTACTGTTATGACATTTATAGAAATGTCATCTAGCTCAGAAAAATTTCCCTTGAGTACCACAGGTTGAAGTCCTACATCAATTGATAAGGATTAAGGAATTAGTTATATAGAGGCTTCACTTCAAATAAGAATTAATAAAAATAAAATAAAAAAAATTGTTGACTGAACCTTCTGGAACACCAAGAATGGAACTGAAATCTTGAACAGTTATGTCATATGAAAAATATCCAATGGATAGAGTGCATTGGGTGGTATCAAATGCATCAAGTAAATAAGGAATTAGATTCTTGAGCAATAGGTAACTTGAGAAGATCTCCAAAACCAATAGAATTAATTACTTTTTTATTTGCGCAATTGAGTTGGTAAACTACATGACAAAATCGTACAGTAGACATCTGCGTGTGAATCTTTGTACTCTGGTGACAGCCGGTTGAAACTGCATAATTTAAAATTGAATTGGGGGAGTGGGTACTACTCAATTTCATTTCTTGTGATTCATTACCTTTAATCCCCTCGTACATCGTAGCATTTGTTCTTGGTGCTAGGTTTGCATTCCTATATTTAAGAGAGTCAGAATGCGTATCTAAATCATTGATTACATTGTATATGACTTTAAGCGGGTTTTCTAGGTTGTGTTTGAAAGATGGATAATTCAAGTCATCGTCTATGGTAAAATTCTCTTCCATGATGTATGTTATTGAATAATATGATATGGAGAGATATAGATGAAGGATAGAATTGTGTATGAATTTATGAATGTTAGGAGAGATATAGATGAAGGATAGGATTGCGTATGAATTATCTGTAAGTGTGTTGCCACACCCACGTCTCAACACCAATCCACGTCCTTTTCATTTTACCCGCCAATCGATATATCCTATAATTTCACCCACCTACCCACGTTCTTCCTATTTTACCCAAAAATCGATATCTTCCATAATTTCTCCCGCCAAAAAAAAGTTTTATAAATTAACAGCTATCACGGATGGTTAATTTAAAAGAAACATAACAGTCATGAAAAGAAAAAGATGAATGTCTCTTGTATATGAAACCTTTGATGGTGATTTGTCCTTATTTGCTGAAGATCATATATGGTCCCAGCAGGAGGACCAGAATCTTGTTCAATTTTTATCGAACAGCGGGAAGAATATTTGTTTATTTGATGTAGTGGAGATGCATCGTTGGACAGCGGTACATTCACAAAACATGTTATGGTGGCCCGACACCATTAATTTCACTCCCTACAGATGCAACCTGATGTGACGTTCGACAAAAAACCCCGCGACTATACCGTATAAAGTGAAACTCCTTTTTGATCAGGTATTTTACATTCCCTAATTCTTATTCATAAAATATTAGATCATAATTGTAGTACATTAATTGCAGGATGTGCTTAAGCGAATTGAGACACTAGGGGAGCCACTATGGGATGATCTCCAATTTCTTGTGTTTCAATATTTTTTCAATAAACTTGATTTTACATGGTTGATTCGCAGTTTTGATATTGAGTGGAGCAAGCTAGGTCAACCTATATTGCAGGCTTCAGAGATGTGGTGGGAATATACCAGTGATTAATTTTATTATTTTTTTGTTTTAAAAAGAATGTTACTGTCTGTTTACATTTGATGTGAGAAAAAATATTTGTGTTTTGACATTTTATTATTTTATTATTTTTACATTTATTTGTGGAAAAGTAAAAGACACGTTTAACTTGATCATCGTTGTTTTTTAAAAAAATAAAAGTGTATGCTCATGTACTTTGTCTTGGGAAAACTACCTAAGGTTTAGCAGTTTTGGGTGATTTGGGGTGGGAATCCTATGGGTGCAAGTTCATATATCTGTTTTATTGACTAAGTTTATCCTATTTTGATCATTCCAGTCCCAATGGACTGTATTTTTTTATTTTCAAATTTTAAATGGACAATTACGATCTGAAGTATTTATTTATACAAATAGGAGTTACACTCAAGAAATTTCTATAATCAAATTTTTAGATGGACAACTTCTATCTATATATTTATACATGTTGCATTCAAGAAATTTTCTATCTATTTATTTATAAGGTTGCATTCAATAAATTTCTATAATCATATACCAGAAATATTCAAGAAATTTCTGTAATCATGTACCAGGAATATTTGAGAAGTTATGAAACTATAATAGTCGTACCTGTGTAACAAACATTGACAAGTTGCGCTACATACTAATACTATCTTAATATCAAATTAGAAAATTCAAAAAATAATTAGGAAATGGAAATTAATTTGGTGGGTGATGGGCTTTTTCTCAACACACAATTAATCCCCAAGTATGAAGGATATCAATTTTGGAAATTAAATATCGAATCCACAGGACGGATAAATATCACTTTAGTTATTTTCTAGCAATTATGACTATGTTGAAAATTGTAATTTTGGTTTGTAAACTAAGTAATAATTAAAATAGCAATTAAAATAACAAGACAAGAAAATAGTAGTTGTGATCAAATAAGATAATAGGTAGTTCGTCAAGCCATCCAATTTCATTCGTTAATTTATACTTTCGTGTGTCGATGTCCGACTCTGCCTTGTGGTTTATGGACGCATCGCTAGACCATGCAAATCTATTCTATAGACACAAATAGATAAGCTTTTGACACGTGTAAATATCCTCAGAGCAAGACGTATACTTTACCTCCCTTTCTAGGTACTATCATAATCAATTATTTCCCGTGCACTTAGTACTCTAACCCGATTTGATCTCCCCTTTTAGGTACTATAAAGTTATACTCTTTATCCTACTTATTAACCCGAATTCAATTCAATTAATAAGTATTCATATAAGATAGTTCTAATAAGACTTCGGAATCCCTTCACTTAGAATTATAACAATAAACCCTGCTCAACAGTGAACGCACTCAACCAAGAACCATGTCATGCATTCAGACTCTACACAACGATTATTGATGCACAAAACAGCTATGAGTATGGATTAAAAACGTGCAATCTTATATAAAATAAACCACAAGTAGTGTTGTACGGAGTATACACACGAAATATAAATTAACTCATGAAACCTTCATAACCCTAGAACTACCGAAGTGGCTCTAGCCCATGATTGATCTAAGAACAACCATGGCTAGTTGGACCAATCTTACTTGAAACTCCAGCTGAATCTCTGTCTCAGCTCTCCTACTCTCCTCTTGTAATGTGTTGTTAGCGACGATCCCTATCTTTTCTCGTACTCTTCGTCTCCTTCGTGCTCTCTGCATGAGCCTCCTTTTATACTTGTAATCACTTTTCTAGGGCTTGGAATGGGCTTTTCAAGTGATTCCACGCGTTTTGGCCTCGAAAATCCAGATAAGGTAAGTTTCTGCATTTTGGTTCGACCTCGTCAAACAGGTCGAACCACCGGCCACAGGTCGAACCACAAGTCGAATCCTGCTACTGGACACATTCTGTACTTGGTTCGACCTCTTGTACAGGTCGAACCCCTGCCTCTTTGGTCGAACCCCAGGTCGAACCTCACCACTGGACAATTTCCGCTCCTGGTTCGACCAAGTGTCAAGTCGAACTCCAACGTGGTCGAACCCATCTTCTTGCGAACTGGTTAGACCATGGTTCGACCTGATGAACAGGTCGAACCCCTTGAGTCGTGGTCGAACCTTCCTCCTGCAAACTTTTCACTGCTGGTTCGACCTGTAGGAGAAGTCGAACCCTCCTCCATCAGGTCGAACCCTACTCTTTCCTTGGAGGTTCGCGTGGTTTTAACTTCGTCTCTTCGATTCTTGGCACTTCCACTCCGTTTTTGCTATGAAAACCACTTAAATAGCTCCACTAACACCTGATTCATGCTAATTCACAATATATATAGGTTTTCCACCTATTTCCACCTCAAAACTCTTCAAAACTAGCACAAAACATGATGCCAAACTTGTGAATTTACACACTCATCAGTGGGGTAGGTCTCGTGCGAGACCATTTCACGGATCTCATTCTGTAAGACGGATTATCCATTTCTCAATTACAGATGACAAAAAGGGATTATCCATTTCTCAATTACAGATGACAAAAAGGCGGGCGGCTTATACGAATGAATGGAGTTCGCTGTTAATTGTTAATTGCTGATTAATATTTTTTGTTTTGTTTTTATTTTTAAATTTTAAAATAGTATATTATTTTAGTATTAATTATCTTTAATTATTAAAAATAATATATATTTTTATTTTATTTTTTTATATCAGTTATTTATAATTTAATATTACTTTTTATTTAAAATGTTGTAACTTTTTATTTGTATACGAGTTACTCATAATATAGTTCGATTACATGATTATCCCTTTTTATTGATCAGTTATCACTTTTAATTAAAAAAAATTATCAATTAATATTTTTTTGTTTTGTTTTTAAATTTTAAAATAGTAGATTATTTTTGTATTAATTATCTTTAATTATTAAAAATAATATATATTTTTATTTTATTTTTTTGTATCACTTATTCATAATTTAATGAAGTATTACTTTTTATTTAAAATGTTGTAACTTTTAATTTGTATACGAATTACTCCTAATATAGTTCGATTACATTATTATCACTTTTTATTGATCAGTTATCACTTTTATTTAAAAAAATTATCACTTTTTATTCTTCTTTTTAATTAATCATGATTAGTTGCTCGATTATCACTTTCTTCAATTGCATTTTTATTTAAAATTTTATCACTTTTTAATCGTCATACAAATTATTCATAAAAAAGTTCGATCGAACGCTTATCACTTTTCTTTTATTATATATAAATTTTTATTTAAAATATTATGACTTTTTATATATCCTACAAATTGTTCATCAAATAATTCAATCGAAGAAATATCACATTTTATTGATTAGATATCACATTTATTAAGAATGTTATCACTTTTTTACCATCCTCTAAATCACCTCTCCTTATTTAAATGTCACTCTTTATTAAAAATATTTATATGAATTATTTACGAAATAATTCAAATAAATAATTATCACTTTTCTGTAATTGGGTATCATTTTATTAAAAATATTATACCCTTATATTTTAAAAAATGTTATCACCTTTTATAAATTTATAATACTTAAATTAAATATTAAATTAAAAGAACAACAAAATTTATCATCACATTTTTTATTAATAAAAAAAAAGCAGAAATTAAAAGAAAAGAAAAAATGAAATTCATGCGGTCAGATGGTTGGCCGTTATTTAATTAGTTTTTGTAATTACCGCGGGTTAACTACTTTAAAATGGGTATTTTGGCTAATAGATGATATATTATAAAAAGAAAAAAATAAAAAGAGGGGGGAGGGGAGAAAGTAAAGATGTTTAAAAGACTGATACAATCAGTGAAAGGCCAATAGCAGTTGAAAAAAGGGTCAAACAGCCGACCCATAAGTGAATCTAATCTAAATCATCAAATTCTTCTCGCATATCATCTAACTCTTCTCGCATTTTTTTAAGACCTGGAATACTCATAAGCTCATGTTTGTTCAACTTTGGAGTATTGAGCTTTGCTTGTAAACGAGTGTTGATAAAAACTCATTTTTAGCCTGCCTCGTTTTTTTTGTGCAATACTACTATGTAGAGTTGGGAACTCTATTTCCTCCTTGGAAGGAAGTTCATTGTAATCCAATATTTATTCTGAGTATCCACATGAACGATGCCAGGGTTCGTAAGCAAAGAACGTGGATTTGATGGGGCATCGTGAGAGTGCATGCCCTCAGTCACCGGTGGCGTAAACGTTTCAATCTCATAATTCAATGGTCGCAGCACCGAAGTTGTTAAAATACTCATGACAGAGTTTATAAAATCTGGAGAAACCCCATGGCTAGTCATAGCATTAGGCAAAGTCATCACAACAGGGGAATCAACAGCATCCTCAATGCGTTTTTCTCTCCTCACAGAATCTGATCCTACAAGAGATGGCAAGGCAGATTTTGGAAGCTCTAGAACCAAATCAGGTATTTGGTTAGGAGAGCAAGGAAGAGATTGGTGTTCAAAAATATGTCTCTGATCTTCATCATTGAATAGAACCTCGAATTTATTAGAGATCTTCAAGGAAGGAGAAGAACCCGGCAAAGGCTCATCATGATGTTTAAATGAGTTCAAAATTTGCAAGGCTGCATTAATTGTATCTGAGGAGGCTAGCTGAGCCTTCCTTATTTTAATGGATACCCAATTAGGAGAGAGAGTCACAGAATGCGGAGCCGACTTCGGGAACATAGGGATCAGTGCAGGCATTTGGGTATAATAGTAGGGTTAAAAAATGGTATCAATAACCTGACGGTTCAAACATCCAAGGGCAGCATGTATCTTGTTCCTCAATACAGCCTGTGAAGATGTTACCTTACTTATGGCAGAAGGTTGCTTAGTCTAATTAGCATCAGACTTCTCATGAAGATCAGAGGTTGTCTTGGAAATATTAGCTTGGACAACCTCCTTCGGATGGACCGCAGGTTGGGTTACTATAGATTGAGGCGTATCATTGCTAGGAGCTTTAGCCCTCCATTGTGCCGTTTCGTGAAAACATTCAGCATCAAGGGGGCCTTTATCAATATGTTTTCTCTTCTTCTTACAATCATCTTCCAGATAGCCAAGTTGTAACAAGAGGAACAAAAGAGGGGGAGATTCTCATACCCGATAGAGATGTGAAGCGAATTGCCCGCAGCAACCAAGGTAATCGAAGAAGGAAGGCTGTTTTCCAACATGTCAACATCAACTAAAACATGAGCAAAATGCCCCATGGAACCATTCAAAGCCCGTTCATCAATACGAATAGGGTTGTCAATCGTCAATATAATTGACTGTATAACTCTTGCTGTCCAAAGTTCAAAGGGCAGTTCATAGATTCTGATCCAAATAGGAACTGAGGTCGACCGAACTTTATAAGGATTAAAGGTAGGTATCCAATTTTAGATTCTGATTTTGCTAAATTCTAATTCAAAGACACGCTGTTTAAGAATTCTGTGACGCTGAGTCGCATCAGCAACAAACAGATTTAAAATGGGTATTTTGGTTCCGTCTCACGAATTATGATCCATAAGACGGTCTCATGCAAGTCTTTGCCAATTTGGTGTTACATGCATATATATTTTTTCTACATGTTGATTTAATTTATATTTTTTATTATTTTAAAATGTAAAAATTTAAGAGAGACTCTCTTCTGAGATGGGTTTTTGGTGAGATGGTTGTGAGATGGGTTGACCCATTTGATTAGTCGTATATAGTCGGGATGACCAATTAAAGAATTTATCGAACCACAGGGAGGAACGTGCTAGAGTTTAAGTGATCTCAAGTTTATCGTAATTTTCTAAGGATGACGAAATGGGATGGAGGATAAGCGTGCTAATGAACGCACTAAAACTTATGCAAGAAATAAGATAAAGGCAAAGATAAATGATGGGTTCCAAATGATGCAAGGATGAGATTAGCAACAACCATGGCATAGATAACAAAGTAATTATGTAACTAATTCTAATCTCTCATGGATATGGCATAAGAGCGACCACTAATTCCACCTAAACTTTCTCTCGAGATGGATATGATATAAACCATCAACAAGGCTCCCAAAAGCACATAGGATCAAGACCAAAATGAACACATCCCAATAGGTACTAATTACTCTACGAGTTCCCTAATTAGGTACTAAATCATAGGCAATATTCCCTTTTAAGGTACTATGAATTCACTAATGGTTTGGGTCCCTTCATCTAAACAACTAATCTCTCGATCAAGCTAATCAAATGTTCTATCAAAAGGTTCCAAATCTATAAGGATATCTCTATCTCATTCTAAATTAACGCACATAAAGTGTATGATGAAATGATTCAATGAACTATCCTAAATACATAATTGATTTCTCAATCTAATCACATGCTCATGACAATTAATCACACATATCATCATATACATCAAGCAATCAACAATCAATGATAGAAATACACAAAGTCCATTCAAGATAAAAATCCAATTGCATAAAAACTAAATTATCAAACACCAATCATGGAGCTAATCTCACAAAGGAGATTAGCCTATCATAATCTTAGAGAAAACAACATAGACAATTGAATCTACAAATTCCATGATCAAACTATAAAGAAGTTCACAAAAATTAGAGTTAGATTCCCCCTTTGAAGTCCTTCAATGGAGATCTCCTTCTTCTTCTTGCAATCTTCACTCTCCTTTGCTTCCTTGATCACTTGGATGGTCAAGAACTTGATGCGCATTTTCATTGCATGCAAAATTAATCCCCAAGTATTAAGGATATCAGTTGTAACTTAAGCAAGCAACTAAGTGATTATCGAACCTAAAGGACGGCGTATTATCAATATTATTATTTACTAAATTAATTAAGACGTAAGGCAATAACGTTCGAGGATTGAATGATTAATCTACTAAAAAAATATAAAATAATAATTAAAATAAAATAAACACAAAAGAATTACGAAAGTGGATCAAGTAGGATAATCCAGTTTCACTCATTAATTTTTCTTCTGTGTGTTGATGTCCGGCTCTACGTCATGGAATATGGACGCATCACTAAACCGTGCATATCTACTCTATAGACACAATTAAACATACGTGTAACACATGTGAATAACCTCGGAGCAAGAGATATAATTCCACCTCCCTTTCTAGGTACTATCAGTATCAATTATTTCCTTGGCCAATTGGTACTCTAACCCGATATGATCTCCCTTTATAGGTACTATAAAATTATCCTCTTTATCCTACTTAATAACCCGAATTCAATTCAATTAATAAGTATTCATATATGATAGTTCTAATGAAGCTTTGGAGACCCTCACTTGGAATCATAACATGAAATCCTGTTCAGCGGTGAACGCACTCAATCTACAACCAAGATATATATTCAGACTCTATATACCAATTGAAGATGCACAAACGACCGTGAATATGGACTAATAAAGCACAATCATATATGAAATCAATCCACAAGTAGTGTTGTATGGAGTTTACATACGAAAGTTCAATTAATTCGTAAAAACCTTCACTACCCTAGTTCTACCAAAAAGGCTCTAGCCCATGATGTTATAGGAAACACACATGGGGGTTGGATAGATCTTACCCATAGTCTGAAAAATACAAGATAAATTAGGAAACAAACAAAACCCTAGATATGGGCGTCGTCGTGTCCTTCTCCATCTTGAATCCTCCTCTTGTTCCCCAGACGAATCTTCAAAATGATGGATGGATGAAAGGAAGAATGTGGATGATGGTTGGGGGTGATCCCCCCTTGTGGGGTGGTGCAGGATGGATGTGGCTCTCCTCAAATGAATAATGATGTAAAATATATATAAGTATGAAAAGGGAATTAAATAAGGAAATAAAAGATATGGGTGAATCATGGAGGATTATGTGATAAGGAGATTAATTGTGCTCCAAGAAATAGGTAATTTTCGGAAATTTTCGGAAATTCTCAAAAATTCTCACCGGCAGTTGCGCGACTTCACGATTTTAAGCATAACTTCCTCATCCGATCTCCGATTTTATTAATTTTTATACTCACGTGATTCTCTTTTCCTTGGCTTTCTCAGAATATAAAGATCTCTTCAAAAGTCTAACATTTGAATATGTAACAAGTCATGTAAATTAGAACAGTCGTGCTGAGTAGAAACAGCTTGTGCGACGTCACCATTTCGATCATAACTTTCTCGTTTGGACTTCGATTGAGGTGTTCCTTATGTCAAAATGATCATATCTTCTGTGTCTTTCCAACCATATATCACACTTTTAGTTCAGAATTCTACATTAACACATAAAAATTATACAAGTAGGACGTATGTTTTTCAGCATTCATACATAAATTGCCCATTTTCTCCAACTTTGCACTTTTGATCCCTTTTTTCACCTAAAACAAAATAAAATACCTCAAGTGCACCTTTTTTCATATATATTTAATATAAGACACTTGTGCTAATATATGACGATAATATCAATCAAAAAGGTATTAAATTGGACACTAAAACACGCTTATTTTCACTCTCATTAATCCCCCAAACTTACTCGTTGCTTGTCCCTAGGCAACACAATAAAAATAAAGAGAGAGAGTAAGAAAATTAGCGGGAAAACAAGAATTATGACAAATGCCCCATTCAAAATACAATTGTCCTCAACTTAGGTCATGCAAGTCTCATTACATGTAATAGTCAATTCATAGCATACAAGATATGACAATCACCACCAATTCAATTGCTCCATTGACATGTTCTCACGGGAAGTATATATTACTCGCACTCAAGAGTAAAAGTACACTTATGAGTTATGGTGTTTACGCTCAAATTCAATTCAAGTGCATGCGTAACCATAAGCTTGCCCATTGTCTCAACTCTCCTTTTACTTGTAGCTAGCAAATCATGGATCAAAAAAGTCTTTTATTTAGTTGTAATGTAGGCCCTATAGAAAAGGTGGAAAATATATGGATAAGTAACTCAAAACTCGGATCAATCAAGCTGAAGTCACTCTCGATCTTTCATTCTTCCTCATCACTTCAATCAAGCACAACATTCTCTTCAAATCTCCCATCTTTCTCCTTCAAGCACAACATATTTTTCAACTTTTTCTAACTCTTCAACTCCATCATTCTCCTTCTCTTCACCCCTTTCTTTTTTTTCTTTTTTTTTCTTTTGAGATACCAGTTTCGGGTACTACCTCTCGCATCCTCCATAGGGTACTAGATTTAAGCATTACCCTAGGGTGTTTGTTTTCATGGAGTACTAGATTTGAGCACTACTCTATGAATTTTCCTTTTGATCCTTAAGATTCTTTCTTCATCATCCTTATCATCCCTCAAATCACCACTCTCTTCAATTAAACTTTATTGGCTATCAAAAGAATAGATTAAAAAAGGCTCAAATGGGCTGACAAGGGATTTAATGAATTCAGGTAAAGTATATGGGAAAAGATGGGCTATTCAAAGATGGCCTAATATCATTTCCATAATCCGCTAGACTAATCTTGAATATTCAATGAGACTCAAGGCAAATTCTAGAATACACGCACAAGAACGATACTCACCAGAAAAGAAAATATCATGTGATTATGTACATGATCAACAAGGCTCAAAATCTCACATGAATTTTTAACAAGTAATAGAGCACTTTTCATAGTAAGTAATATCCCACAAGTACACATAGAACTTCATACCACAATATAATTCAAGTACACTTCCTTCATCAACTTCAAAAGCATATGAATTTCAAGCACAATTTAACAATATTAGCTCACATTGATCACCAAAAATATAAACTAAATTCCTTCCACTCCTACGAATTAAAAACACACATAAAAATTAGAATAAGAAAATGAGGGAACCTGATATATCCTTCAACGTATGCACGAGCTCCTCGAGTCAAAGCCTCAATGTAGAACTCGTCTTGCCACCTAGTTACTCTTTTTCTATCATTAAAGCTCAAGCATATCTCATCATCACAGATTCATCAATAATAATATAGGAGAACTATAAGAAAGACTCAATTGACTATCTAATCGACTCCACACACTAGAAACACCAACACAACACACTAAACATTAGGTAAGTTGCAAAAAAATTGACATACCAGCACCGGTTAAAATATTAATATGCCGCAAAAAATCAACCACCTAACAAACAAATAACCAACGAAAGGAAAAATTATACCCTTAGTGCTCATAAGATGAGATAAGTACATCACACCCCCCAAACTTAGTAAAAACGTAAGTCGAAACTAAGTTTGAAAAGAGATGTAATTGTTGAAGCGTGAGCACTTCAAATATAATAATTCATCACTCATACAAAAGAAATAAAGCAATAAAATGGAAGGGCAAGCCCCCAACAGACGCTCATGTTTAACATCGAAGAGTCATGACGGTATAAGTCTTAATCAAACTAGAAATAATAAACTAATAATAACAGCCGTCCCCGGCAATGGCGCCAAGAACTTGATGCGCGTTTTCTTTGCATACAAAATTAATCCCCAAGTACTAAGGATATTAGTTGCAACTTAAGCAAGCGACCAAGTGATTATCGAACCCAAAGGATGGCGTATTATCAATTTAATTATTTACTAAATTAATTAAGATGTCAGGCAATAACGTTCGAGGATTGAATGATTAATCTACTAACAAAAATATAAAATAACAATTAAAATAAAATAAACACTAGAAGAATTACGAAAGTGGATTAAGTAGGAGAATAGGTAGCCCTAGGATAATCCAGTTTCACTCATTAATTTTTCTTCTGTGTGTTGATGTCCGGCCCTGCCTTGTGGAATATGGACGCATCATTAAACCATGCATATCTACTCTATAGACACAAGTAAACATGTGTGTAACACGTGTGAATAACCTCAGAGCAAGAGATATAATTCCACCCCCCTTTCTAGGTATTATCAGTATCAATTATTTCCCTGGCCAATTGGTACTCTAACCCGATATGATATCCCTTTATAGGTACTATAAAATTATCCTCTTTATCCTACTTAATAACTCGAATTCAATTCAATTAATAAGTATTCATATATGATAGTTCTAATGAAGCTTTGGAGTCCCCTCACTTAGAATCATAACATGGAATCCTGTTCAGTGGTGAACGCACTCAATCTACAATCAAGATATATATTCAGACTCTATATACCAATTGAAGATGCATAAAACGACAGTGAATATGGATTAAGAAAGCACAATCATATATGAAATCAATCCACAAGTATTGTTGTACGGAGTTTACATACGCAAGTTCAATTAATTCGTAAAAACTTTCACAACCCTAGTTCTACCAAAAAGGCTCTAGACCATGATGTTGTAGGAAACACACATGGGGTTGGATAGATCTTACCCGTAGTCTGGAAAATACAAGATAAATTAGGAAACAAAACCCTAGATGTGAGTGTCGTCGCGTCCTTCTCCGTCTTGAATCATCCTCTTGATTCCACAGACGAATCTTCAAAATGATGGATTGATGGAGGGAAGAATGTGGATGATGGTTGGGGGTGATCCCCCTTGTAGGGTGGTGTATGATGGATGTGGCTCTCCTCACATGAATAATGATGTAAAATATATATAGGTGTGAGAAGAGAATTAAATAAGGAAATAAAAGATATGAGTGAATCATGAAGGATTATCTGATAAGGAGATTAATTGTGCTCCAATAAATAGGTAATTTTCAGAAATATTTGGAAATTCTCGAAAATTCGGAAATAGGTAAATCATGAAGGATTATCTGATAATGTTGCGCGACTTCACGATTTTAAGCATAACTTTCTCATCCGATCTCCGATTTTAGTGATTCTTGTGCTCACGTGATTCTCTTTTCCTTGACTTTCTCAGAATATAAAAATCTCTCCAAAAGTTCAAAATTTGAATATGTAACAAGTCATGTAAATTGAAAAAATCGTGCTGAGTAGAAACAGCTTGCGCGATGTCACCATTTCGATCATAACTTTCTCGTTTGGACTTCGATTGAGGTGTTCCTTATGCCAAAACAATCCTCTCTTCTGTGGCTTTCAAACCATGTATCACATCTAGTTTAGAGTTCTACATGAACACATAAAAATTACATAATTTGGACGTGCGTTTTTCAGCATTCATACACAAATTGCACCTTTTCTCCAACTTTGCACTTTTGATCCCTTTTTTCACCTAAAACTCAATAAAACACCACCTTTTTCTCACATATATTGAATATAAGATACTTGTGCTAATATATGACAACAATATCAATCAAAAAGGTGTTAAATTGGATACTAAAGCACGTTTATTTTCACTCTCATCAATGGAGGAGATCAAGTGTGGATGGATGGATGAAGAATGAATGAAGATGATGGTATAAAATGGAGGAAATGGTGTGTGATCTACGTGTAGGAGTGAAACCCTTCGAAAATTTTGATCAAATATTGAAGTATTGAGTATTTATACCCCTTGGGAAGCTTCTAGAAGGATTCTGATATTTTTCTGATCCTGCAGCAACACGGCTCGTGTGCTGCAATATGGCCACAGGGTGGCTATGTAGGCGTTTTGGATGTCGGAACACGACTAAGGCTTACAGGGCAATGTTGCGCACCACGGTTCGTGTGCTGCAACACGGCCAACTGTGTTGGTGCAATCCCTTTTTTTATAATTTTATTTCAGCTCGTTCTCCCTCGTTTCAACTCCGAATTGAGATCCGCTTTTTCCTACGTCTTCCTTTTCTTGTCTTGGATCTATTTTTTCTGAAAATCATACGTTTAAGCTCATTAACAAACATCTCCATAAAAACACAAAACACAACTAAAATACACATAAATACGAATAAAATAATACGAAAATGGATATAAAAAGACATTAAAATCTAAGTGAAAATATCACTTATCACACCCCCAAACATAAAGTATTGTGCGTCCCCAAACAACGAAAATGATAAACCAAGGGGAGAGGGATTTTCACATAGGAAAAGACTAAACGAACATAAGTAATAACACATCAATAGTAATAATAACTACAAACTATGTTAAGTCATCTTACAACATTAAAATTATAATCATTAGAATTTAACAAGTTCAATCAAAAGAGAATAAGAAGTAATATAGTCCCTTTTTAATCCAAGCCTCACATAGGTTATCAATTTTACTCAACACTCTTTTAAGTAGGGTAAATCAACACTCATCGATCGATTGGCTCGACTTGCTATAAGCTTGCTCGTGGACTACATTCACAAACCTCCAAAGTTTCAATTAGTGATCAAAAAGGTCTTTCGTTAAGGATGTAATGATAGGCCCTTTGATAGGGTAGGAAGAATATGGATAATAGTGACTAATCAAGTGTAAATAATCGAAGAGATGGCCAATTTCCTCAACTTCTTACTTCTTTTTCTTTCTTCCTTATCTTTACAATTCTCAAGAACAATTCATCAACTTTCCTTGGATTGAGCTTCTTATAAATCATGCTTCCTTCTTCGAACTTTTAAATACTTGAGCATATTGTTGTTGTTTTAGTTATTTTCTTGATTGAGGTTGCATGTCCAATATTTCTTGAGCTCTTTTCATCCTTTTTCTTTCTTGTACCATTTTCTTTTCTTCTTTTTCTTTCTCATCAACCTTTTTAAACCACATGTCCTCAATTACTCACACAAAATGGTAAATATATAAGGCTTAAGTGGGTAATCAAGGCTTGTAATATGATAAATTCACAAGAAATAGGTTTAAAGGCTCAAAGTGGTTGACTAGGGATGATGTTCAAGGTAGGGAAATATATGGTAATGACTATAAATAATAAGGATGACCTTAGATCATTTCACTAATCTCCACTAATCGGGCTCATTCCTATAGTTCTTGAGCAAATTCTAGCTTATCAAATACAACCAATCTACTCATGAAGAAAATCATGTATGCACGGTTGAGACTCAAATTCTCACAAGCTTATGCATTGGATCTTAAGGAACTTATTACACCACATTCATCTCAAAATTGAACAAGTTAAATAAAACATGTCACAATTTGAAAGTGTAGAGATTCTTAATCGTAACTTGTCATCACTTATTACCACAACATATCATCACTCATTGTTCAAAAATAACTCACGACATCCCAAAACAAACAACCAAAACGACTTTAAACAAGAATAAGAAAATACACATAACATAAAATAAAGACACAACAAACGAGAAACAAGACAAAAACACATAATATGTAAGAATAAAAATTATCATAATTAACAATAAAGCACACATTCTATATCATCCATGATCAAGTAAGCTCACAAAAATTCCCATCTTTGATTAAAAATAAAATCCTAAATTACAAAAGATAAACCTTCCATAAATATAACACATGAAGTAGCATGCTAATCTCAAACAATCTAAATCAATATCAAGGCATGCTAAGCACATAGAAGTGATGGGATGTAAAGTGAACTCCCTTAGAAAGGCATTTTGTAGTGGAAATGGTTGGCACGGGCTTCCGGATTGAATGCACAACGAATCTCAACTTGATCTCCGGGCTCAATTCGTGCTTCCACTACACTTCATTTATGCTCAACAACTCATCAAAACTATTAGCTGAACAATTGCAATAAGAATATAGACTATCATGCACTTCAACATAACCAAACGGACCAAAATCAAACCAAAACTCATGAGAAAAATTTTTAAATTGTCCCAAAAATACAAGAAGTATATGCTTACTAACAAAAAAATGTATGTCACACCATGCCATATCCCCCCAAACTTAAATTGAAATAAGAGTTGAGAATTAAGTTTGCAAAAAGTGGTGAGACTTACTTTCACACTTCAAATCAAGCACTTATCGTATCTCCAACACGCATTCTCCTCACGAGCACAATCAACTTACATACCAAAATTGCAAAACAAGCAAATTCATCATTCTTATTGAAAGCAATAAATAAAGCAATAAAGATAATGATGGGTTGCCTCCCATCTAGCGCTAAATTTAACATATTCAAGCTGAACGGAATATGGAGAACTCATCGGAATGGCTGCGGATATCTTTCGTCCTTGCCATCAAATTTTAACCATTGTGCTTCTTCCTCTAATAGAAACTTGTGGTAAGTAACGACCTCCGTTGCATCCTTTGGGCATGGCTTTAGAAATTTAACTCTCTTGAGCTTACACTCCATTTCCCTCTCTATTCTTGAACATCACTTATTTCTTCTTTCCAAGTAAACTCCCAACATCTCTTCGAGTTCTCTTTTATTCCTAAGGATGTGAGAGGAATCAATGGGTAAGACAAAATCAATGTAAATAATATTTTAAAATTCAAAGCAACCTAAAGAGTTTAAAGGTTTAGAAATGCTCATTTCACTCTTCAAGTTATCATCACTTGCATCTTGACTTTGTTCCTCTTCATCAACATCATTTTCCTCAATAGGCTCTTCAAACACCTAATTTGATTCTTCATCTCCCAAATTTTCTTCTTTCTCCAACTCTTCTTCAACTTTGCTCTCCTCTTCAAGTTCTTCAACTTGTTGAAAATTGGTCAAAACACTTATAATTTGGCTTACTAGATGCTCCAAGGCTTCGAACCTCTTCTCATTTGCCTCATTTCTTGCTTCATCTCTTTTCCTGTCTTCCTCAAGGTTTGCTATCATCATCTCAATCAAGACTTCTAAAGATGTTTTTTCTTCCTCAACATGTTGAATCTCTCCTCCTTCTTTGTTGTCAAAATTCCATCCTTGAATTGTTAGATAATTCTCTTGAAAACTTCTTTCATAGTTGTTTAGAAAATTTCCTTGGAAATCATCTACTCCCATGAAATAAGCATCTCATACTTGATGGTTAGGCATCCTCCACTCTTCTTGCTCCATAGGACTAGGAATCGACACACCTTGCATATTTTGACCACCCCCAAACTTAAACTAGGCAAGACTTGATCATAAGCACCTTGATTCATCATCCTTATTTGTCTTGTCAATTCCAAGGTAGCGGGTGTAATTATCTCGGAGGATTCATTTTGAAGAAAACTTGATTGGGGATTTTGACCTTCATCACTAACTTTAGCACATCTTCTATATAATTCCAATAAGGCATAATTTTGGAATGGAGGAGAAGTGTTGGTGTTGGGATTTGGTGAGGAATAAGCACATGCTTGATAAGGGTGGATTGTATTTGCATTGTAAGCTTGTTGCCATTCTCTATTTCTTCCTTGATTGTAGTATTGAGAGCTATCTTGATCCATTTGGAAATTGTAACCATAGTTACTTTCATTCATATAGCCTCTTGATTGTGGAGGTGGAACCCTTGTAATTTGATCCCCAACGACATTTGTAAATTGGTTCCAACCATCCAATTAAATACTCTTCTCAAGGCTTACTACAATTCTTTTTCAAACTTTCTATTTTTGGCTTTGGTCCCCCTTCTTCTTCTCTCAAGATATTTTCCACGTACCTATCAAAATGAAAAAGTGAGATAAAAAAATTTCCAAAGCAAATAATAAAAAGCAATAAAAATATCTCTAGTAATGCTAATCAAAACACTCCTTCGTCAAACCACTAGCAACTATTGCCTCCCTGGCAACAGCGCCATTTGATTAGTTGTATATAGTCGGGATGACCAATTAAAAAATTTATCGAACCACAGGGAGGAACGTGCTAGAGTTTAAGCGATCTCAAGTTTATCATGATTTTATAAGGACGACGGAATGTGATAGAGGATAAGCGTGCAAATGAACGCACTAAAACTAATGCAAGAAATAAGATAAAGACAAAGATAAATGCTGGGTTCCAAATGATGCAAGGATGAGATTAGCAACAATCATGGCATAGATAACAAAGTAATTATGCAATTAATTCTAATCACTCATGAACATGGCATAGGAGCGATCACTAATTCCACCTAAACTCTCTCTAGAGATGGATAGGATGTAAACCCTCAACAAGGCTCCAAAAAGCACATAGGATCAAGACCAAATGAACACTTTCCAATAGGTACTAATTACTCTACGAGTTCCCTAATTAGGTACTAAATCATATGCAATATTCCTTTTAAGGTACTATAAATTCACTAATGGTTTGGGTCTCCTCATCTAATCAACCAATCTCTCGATCAAGCTAATCAAATGTTCTATCAAAGGGTTTCAAATCTAGAAGGATATCTCTACCTCATTCTAAATTAATGCACATGAAGTGTATGATGAAATGATTCAATGAACTATCTTAAACGCATAATTGATTTCTCAATCTAATCACATGCCCATGACAATTAATCACACATATCATCATATACATCAATCAATCAACATTCAATGATAGAAATACGCAAAGCCCATCCAAGATTAAAATCAAATTGCATAAAAACTAAATTATCAAACACCAATCATGGAGTTAATCTCACAAAGGAGATTAGCCTATCATATTCTTAGAGAAAACAACATAGACAATTGAATCTACAAATTCCATGATCAAACTATAAAGAAGTTCACAAAAATTAGAATTAGATTCCCCCTTTGAAGTCCTTCAATGGAGATCTCCTTCTTTTTCTTGCAATCTTCACTCTCCATTGCTTCCTTGATCACTTGGATGGTGAATTTGATGGAGAAGATCCAGTGTGGATGGATGGATGAAGAATGGATGACTATGATGGTGTAAAATTGAGGAAATGGTGTGTGATCTAGGTGTAGGAGTGATACCATTCAAAAATTATGACCAAATATTGAAATATTGGGTATTTATACCCATTGGGAAGCTTCTAAAAGGATTATGATATTTTTTTGTTCTTGCAGCAACACAGCTCGTGTGCTGCAACATGGCCATAGGGTGGCCGTATAGGCGTTTTGGATGTCGAAATACGGCCAAGACTTACAGGACCGTGTTGCGCAATACGGTTTGTGTGCTGCAACACGGCCGGCCATGTTGGTGCAACCCCTGTTTTTACAATTTTATTTCAGCTCGTTCTTCCCTTGTTTCAACTCCAAATTGAGATTCGCTTTTTTTCACGTCTTCCTTTTCGCGTCTAGGATCTATTTTTCCCTGAAAATTATACGTTTAAGCTCATTCACACACATCTCCATAAAAACACAAAACACAACCAAAATACACATAAATACGGATAAAATAATACGAAAATGGATATAAAAAGACACTAAAATCTAGTTGAAAATATCACTCATCACCATTATTAAAGTATGCTTATCATATAGGTAAAGTATGCTTATTTGTAGTTAAAATATGTCAATAATGAATCACATTATAACATTCTAAAATCATACTTTAATTCATCATCCATCATACTTTACAAAACATACTTTAACAACCATTAAACATACTTTATTTATGTAATAGGCATACTTTAACACGTCTCATAAATAGTCTCACATAAGTAGCGTCTTACAAGAGACTTTGATAAAATTTAAAATTTATTAGTCATCGAATTATAATTTATAAATGTGATAGAATTTTTAAAAGTGATATCGTCTAATTGAATTACTTTATAAACTATTCGTAAGATGAATAAAAAGTTATAGTAGAAAAAAATGGGTAGGTCTTAGATGAGACCGTCTCCTTACATACCCAATTAAATAATTCAAGCTTGCACTGCGATTAGCGCTAATACTAAATATTTAGTTAATGAAAAGATAAATGTTTGATATGCGGGCACTGTTATATGCATTATGCATGTTTTTTTTCTTTTTATTTAATATTTGATTTCACTTTTTTAATAAGATTAATAAAAATAATATTTTCATGTAATAATAATTTAATAATAAATAGTAAATAATTGAATTGAATGAACATCACCTTTCATAGATCAGAAATCAGTTTTTAATTATCATCTCCTTTTATTAGTATTAAAAATTATTTGTAAAGTAATTTAATTGAATAATTATCACTTTTTTCATGATCAATTATCATATTTCAATAAAAAAATATTATCATTTTTTATCCAATCCTACAATTTACTTTTGAGATAATTAATTAATTGGAAAATTATTATAATAAAAATGTTAATGTATCACTTTTTTTAATTAAATATCAATTTTTATTAAAAATTTTATCACTTTTATTCGTCTTATAAAATCCTTTTATGAGATTGTTTATCACATCTTCTTGATTTATTATCACTTTTTATTAAAATTATTATCACTTTTTATTCGTTATATGAAATCCTTTTATGAGATTGTTTATCACTTTTTTTGATTAATTATCACTTTTTATTAAAAATATTATCACTTTTTATTGTCTTATAAAATCCTTTTATGAAATTGTTTACCACTTTTTTAAGTATCACTTTTTTATTTATGTGAAATAATAATTTACACTAAAAATCAAATAAGGATCAAAATTTGAAATAATATTATTTTAAAATAAAATGAAACAATGGCAGATTAAAAATTGAAAAAAAATACACATAGAACATAAATTATACATGGTCGTGATTTAAGTTAATCATCAAACGTATTCAGCGAAGCGTATATCAATTTCGCGGGTCAATTTTGTGGGTCATATGGTTGGTTTGGTGAGATCCGTCTCACGTAATAAGATCCGTGAGATAGTCTCATACAAGTATTTGCTTTAAAAAAATTAATATCTGATTAATAAAAAGTAACAATTAATAATAAACTATTTTACAATTAAGTTGTTGAATTAATAAAAAGTAATAATATTTATAATAGAAATTGCTTGATTATGAATTTTTTTAAAATGAAAAAAATAAAATATAAATTTTAATATTAAAAAAATTATTTACCACAAAAAAAAATTGTAAACAATTGTTTACACTTTCGACCTTACAGAAAATGCTGGCCACTTATACGCTACAACTATTAATTTGAAAATTATAATCAAACAATATCCTTCTTTTTATTTAATTCTTTTGTAATTGAATTTATAATATGCTTATTTTTATTTATGATAATTCGGATCATATAAGAAGATTCAAGAGACAATCTCACCCAAAACCTACCCTAGAAAAAAAGTGATGAATTATGACGGTTGAGTAATAATAAATTAAATAACAAAATATATTTTAAAACAAAACTAAAAATATTAAACAATAATTTACTTTTATAATTAAGAATGAAAATAAATTGAATGAGGAAGATTTGAAAAACAACATACAATGATATTGACAAACATCATAATATTTTAGAGAATAAATAACATTAAAATATGTTACAAAATAAATGTTATACCCTTGATAAATACATTATTCTAGTGTTTTAGATAATGTTAGTAATAAAATATTAAAACTAAAGATATATAGGTTGAGAAATGTACTAAAAAAATAATCTCAAATTTTCTTGAAATAAATCTTTTAGATATTTTATCATAAATATATTACACTAGAAAATTACAAAATGTTTTATTTGTTTGAAAGATTTCATAAGACAAACAAATGAGGGAAAAAAAAAGAGTGATGTGGGAATATCACATTACATTAAGTAAAATATTAAAATAGTATGCTATATATGTCAATGACACATCAATAATTTTCATAACTATAAATCAATTATGAAAGTGAAACATAGATAAATCAATTTTTTTTTCTGAGAAACAAAAATATGTTTTTGGGCGAGAAACCAATATAATTTCTCTTAAAAAAGAAAAATTAACCAAAATAATTTCTTGATAGAGTAATTTTTAATATAATAAAAAATAATATTGCATAAACAATGGATAAAGTATATCGAATAGTTTTTGAAAGTAGGTGCACGATGCAAAGGATAATTTGTGTTTGATTATTGTATTAAAATATCTATTGAAAAAAAGATTGATACTTTATATTAAGAAAATATTTACTTTAATGTATCAAAGTCAATTTATATTTTTTAGTCATATAATATGATTCATTAATTAGAACTAACATAATGGGTCATTCCATCAAATCAAATATTAACAATTAGCACCTATACATGACCGTCTCCATAGTATCTTTATACATGTTTCTTATTTTATTAGTAATTAGATACATACTTTATTAGCAATTATATTTGTTTGACTTCATATATACATAAAGAATATAAATATATTAATTATTTTCAATCAATATTTTAAGAGATTCATTATCAACTCAAACTTTTATAAATTTCTACAATTCAGTGCTAATTACTTTTTACTACATAATAAACATATTTTAGTAATAGGTTGACCTGTCTTACAATCGTCTTACAAAAAATTCATCTCACAAAAAACGAAGAGAGTGTCTTTCTATTTTAATATTTTAATATTTACTATTGTCACATACTTTAAAAGTGATAGTGATCTAACCTTTTTATGTATGATATATTAGGGCTCAGTTTACAGAGTAAATACAAAAGAATGTAGCTCTGTACCAATTTCGTAATGGCATTCCTTTGACGACAAAAGCTGCTGCAAACTTCACCCGAGGCGAGCTCGCCACAGCCTTGCGGAAGGTAATAAAATTTACAGGCTTTGCTGATGATTATTGGTTTAACTTGATTTAAACTTTAAGGATCTTTGATCCCTTCCTACATTGTGCAAATGATGAAATATTAGATTTTGTATAAAATTAGCAATTGGTAATCCTCCTAATTGGTTTACACATGAGAACTCATTTCGTGAAGCAGTAATATGGTAATATTTTAATACCTATCAATCGTATTCATTCCACAATAGATGGCTCTTTTGCTTTATATCGAGGTGCTCAATGAATCGGACCTTCAAGTGTTATTGATGTGTACAAGCTGATCGCTTTTGGTGTATTTTGCTCATTTCATTGAGATAGAGAGAGCGCATAGGATTCATTGACTTTTTTTATTTGTTCATTTTGTTGAGTTCTATCTTCTTTTCAATTTGGTGTCACGTGCTTTATCTTTTGAAGCTGTTATCAACATGAAATACCTCTTCTCTGTTGAGTCCGATCTATGGCTGATTAGAGCTATTTCACCTATATTTTAGTGTCTTTTTATATGTATTTTCGTATTATTTTATCCGTATTTTATATGTTATTTGGTTGTGTTTTGTATTTTTATTGAAACGAGGGAGAACGAGCCAAAACAGTGAAGAAATGCAGGAGCCAGCACACGAGCCGTGTAGCCAACACGGCCCTGTAAGAGTTGGCCGTGTGGCAACATCTAGTCACTCAACACGGGCAACTTCAGGTCGTGTCCAGTTGCACGAGTCGAGTCGGGAGCACGAGCCGTGTCGCCAACACGGCCCTGTAAGAAGGTGGTCGTGTGGCGACATCAGAAGAGCCAACACGACCACACTTGTGCCCGTGTTACAACACACGACTCGTGTTGCAGCACACGAGCCGTGTTGCGTAACACGGCCCTGTAAGGCGAGGCCGTGCGGCAGCATCAGAAGACACAACACGGCCACCTCGTGGCCGTGTTGCAGAGCACGACTCGTGCCGGGTATTTTCCTGCAGAAATTTCCAGATCCTTCTAGAAGCCTCCATAGGGGTATAAATACCCCTTTATTCAACAATTGGCAGAAAAAAAATCCGAAATTCCATCATCTACACACACCTCACACACCATTTCTTCCATTTCCCACCATCATCTTCATCCACCTTCATCCATTTTGATCCATCTTCATCATCTCCATTAATTCTCCATCAAAAACTTCATCCCTTCCATTGGGTGTGAGAGATCTCAAGGAATCAAAAGCTAGAGGTGGAGATCAAGAAGAATAGAAGATTCTCTTCAAGAAATTGATAGGGAAGAATCCATTCATTTTGTATTTCTTTAGATCTTAGACTATGGGTAATTGTAATGAATCATTTAATTGTTTTGTTACTTTTACTATGATAGGCTAATCCCTCTAGTGGGATTAGGAACATGAAGAGCATATTAGATTTATATTATCATGTGGATTAAATTGGTTTTTGATTTAATTGATGTTGATTTCTATTCATGGAGTTTAATTGTCTTGATGTTGTGATGGCATGGTTTGTTATTCATGAATGTTTATTGGTTTAATGGATTGTTGATCAATGGATTATTTGTGGTAATTAAATGCTATCATGATCTTCATGTATGTATTGCTTGGAGTGAGACGGAAACGACCCTCTATAGTATTAGGAAGGCATGAATAGACATTGAGTTTGGGTTTGACCGAAAGGATATTTGAATTCAATGAGGGAAACCAATCCATTCGTTGGCCTTAGTACACAAAAAGGGAGAGTTTAGTCTAACTAGTACCTAGATGGAAGGGGTTAATGTTGGGCTTTGATCTTAAGTGCTTTTGGGAGTCCAAAATGGATCAACAACCTTTGTAACCCGAAAGGGAGCTTAGGATACAATCGTGATCACCCTTAGTCTACATCAATTGAGTTGAATTCCGTTTGCATGATAATATGAATTGAGTGTGCTTGGATGTTTCTAATCCCATGTTTTTCCATACTTGAACTTAAGCACCCATTTTCTATTCTTGTCATTCTACTTATTTGATATTGTTATTTGCTTGTTACTTGTTTTAGTTGTTAATCAATCTCAAAACCCCCCGATCATTCTTACAAAAACGACATGAACATGAGCTCACGTATTTTGCTAGTACGAATATAACTCCTCATTGGATTGATAATTTTTCTTGGGATATACTACTACAACGATCGAGTATTCTTGCTCGTGAGTGCTATAAAAATAGGCAAACAAGAAAATGGCGCCGTTGCCAAAGGGGAGTTTGACGGACTAGTCGAGTACTGTGTTATTGTTTTAGTTGTTCTTGATAAGGATTCTTTTTATTTTCTTTTATTTATTATTTGTGTTTGTGGTCTCACTCTTGGAGTGTCGGAGGATGCTATTCGAATGAGGTTGTTCTCTTTCTCTTTAAGAGACAAGGCTAAAGCATGGTACAATACAATTCCTTTGGGAAGTTGTAATACATGGGAAGATCTTGAGCAAAGGTTCCTAAACAAGTACTTTCCTCCTTCAAAGACGCTCCAATTGAAAAGCCTTATCACTCAATTTAGGCAACTTCCGGATGAAAATTTTTATGAAGCATGGGAACGCTACAAAGAGATGCTCCGAAAGTGTCCTCAACACGATTTTCATGAGAATCAACAAGTGGCTTTCTTTTACCAAGGGTTAAATCAACAAAATCGGATGCATGTAGATGCCTCATCCGGAGGGTCTATATTTGGAGTGGATGCTATGAAAGCCATGGATATTTTTGAAGACATTGCGATGAATGCTTATCAATGGCCTTCCGAGCGAGTAATGGGAGGTTATGCCTTTGGAAAAGTAGCTCAAGTGGAGAGTGTGAACAAAGTGAAGAGTGATATGTTCCAAAGTGAAGGAATGAAAGAATTCAATGAGAGCATTCAAGCGTTAACAAAGCAATTGAATTTGATCACTCAAGGAGTAAGCCAAGGGGGGAGCACAAGTTCTATGGTGAATGATGAGAGCAAGGTTATGCAAAGTGTAGAAGATGTTGCCTATTTAGATAGGAGAAATTACCAAGGGAATTTCCATCATCAAGGGAATTTCCAAGGTAATTATCCTTCTAATCAAGGTAATTACCAAGGAGGATATCAAGGACAAGCTCGAGGAAGCAATTTCAATCAATCAAGTGGAAATTATCAAGCTCCGAGGAAGCATGAGAATCTTTCTTACTCTAATCCTCAAGCCGCCGTGTCATATCCTCCGGGATTCGATCCGAGTGCTAAGCCGCCAAATGGAGAAGGGAAAGCATCATTGGAAGAGACATTGATGGCATTCATGAAAGATACAAGGGCTTACATGGAAAAAAGAGATGCAAAGATGGAGGCTAGAATGGAGGAAAATGAGAAGAAATCCGACAATAGGATGAGAGCTTTTGAGTATCAAATGGGTCAAATTGCTTCTTCCGTGGGATCTCAACATCAACAAGGAAAGTTTCCATCTACCACGGTAACTAATCCTAAAGAAGATTGCAAAGCTATCACTCTTAGAAGTGGAAAAGAGTATGAGGAACCTCCTATGCCTAAAGAAGATAGTATTATCATTGAAAGGGAAGTGGAAAGCAAGGTGGAAGAAGGGTTGGTGCAAGAAGAGATTGAAATGGAGGAAGTAAGCAAGAAAAAAGAAATTGTTGAGCAAAAGAAAGATGAAGAGAAGATAGAGAGAATTCCAAAGTGGAAAAAGGCAAAGGAGTTAAGGGAAAAGGAAGTTGAAGTTGAAAGAGATAGTTGGGGAATACCCAAGACTCAAGTACCGGTTCCTTTTCCTCAAAGGTTCTTGAAGAAGGGTTTGGATGAGAGGTTCAAAAAGTTTCTTGAAATCTTCAAGAAGATTCAAATCAATATCCCTTTCGCCGATGCTTTGGATCAAATGCCTCATTATGCTCGTTTCTTGAAGGACATCATGGGAAAGAAAAGAAGTCTTGTGGACAATGAAACGGTTAATCTAACCGAAGAGTGTAGTGCCATTCTACAACGGAAACTTCCACAAAAATTGAAGGATCCGGGTAGTTTCATTATACCATGTGAAATTGGAAAGAACAAGAAGAACAAGGCTCTTTGTGACCTCGGTGCAAGCATTAATCTAATGCCTCTCTCCATATTCAAGAAGCTTGGATTAGGTGAAGTAAAACCAACTTCCATCACACTTCAATTAGCGGATCGATCTATGACACATCCAAAAGGAGTAGTTGAAGATGTGTTGGTAAAAGTTGATAAGTTTGTCTTTCCGGTGGATTTTGTTGTTCTAGATATGGAGGAGGATGAAAATGTGCCATTGATTTTTGGGAGGCCGTTTCTTGCTACCGGGAGAGCTCTTATTGATGTCTACAAAGGAGAATTGAAGTTGAGAGTTAATGATGAGGAAGTGGTATTCTCTCTACACAAGGCCATGCAATATCCAATGAATGATGAAGAATGCAAAAGTGTGGATGTTGTAAAGGGAAGTGTCGAGGAGAGTTGGCCTTCCATTGTAACCAAGGATCCACTTGAACTTTGCTTGAGCAATTCTCTATCTCTTTCTAATATTTCTACTACTTCTATTGATTTAAATGAAGAATTGATTAATTGTTTGCTTGATCTAGGTGATTGTAGTGAAGCTCAAGAGGTTGCAGCCGCCATCTCAAGAGGAAATGAAAAGTTCTTAACACTTAGAGATTCACTCGAGCAAGAAGAGAAAAAGGAAAAGAAGGTGGAGTTGAAGCCTCTACCCGATCATCTTACTTATGCCTACCTTGGTGAAAATGAGACTTATCCGGTAATTGTATCATCATCTCTAACTTCTAGTCAACTTGATAAATTGCTTAATATCCTTAAAGAGCATAAGTCGGCTATTGGTTGGTGTATTGATGACTTGAAGGGAATTAGTCCAACAATTTGCATGCATAAGATAAGACTTGAGGATGAAGGGAAAGCTTGTGTTCAAAACCAAAGAAGACTTAATCCTATCATGCAAGAAGTGGTAAAAAAAGAGGTTCTTAAGTGGTTAGACTCCGATATGATTTTTCCTATTAGTGATAGCCCCTATGTGAGCCCGTTGCATGTAGTATCTAAAAAAGGGGGTATGACTATAGTGAAGACCGATAAAGATGAGACCATAGCCACTAGGACGGTGACGGGATGGCGTGTGTGTGTTGATTATAGAAAGCTTAATGAAAACACACGTAAAGATCACTTCCCCTTACCTTTCTTAGATCAAATGTTGGATAGGTTGGCCGGGTATGAGTTTTATTGCTTTCTTGATGGGTATTCCGGGTATAACCAAATTCTCATAGCACCCGAAGACCAAGAAAAGACCGCTTTCACTTGTCCTTATGGAATATTTGCTTTTCGAAGATTGCCATTTGGACTTTGCAATGCACCGGCCACCTTTCAAAGGTGTATGATGGCAATCTTTGAAGGATTAATTGAGAATATAATGGAAGTTTTCATGGATGACTTTTCGGTGTTTGGTTCTTCTTTTGATAATTGTTTGTCTAACCTTGCTATTGTTTTGAAGCGATGTCAAGACACTAATTTAGTGTTGAATTGGGAGAAGTGCCATTTCATGGTAAATGATGGCATTGTACTTGGACATCACATCTCTTCAAAGGGATTGCAAGTTGACCGAGCCAAAGTTGTTGCTATAGAGAAGCTTCCACCACCAACAAATGAGAAGGGAGTACGATCGTTCCTTGGCCATGCCGGGTTCTATCGTAGATTCATAAAGGATTTTTCTTCATTTTCTAAACCTCTATCTCATCTCCTTGAAAAAGATGTGCCGTTTAAGTTTGATGATAATTGTTTAAATGCTTTTCAGGTGCTAAAGGAAGCTTTAATTTCATCACCCATCTTGATCACCCCCGATTGGAAGGAGCCATTTATATTGATGTGTGATGCAAGTGACGTAGCTCTTGGAGTGGTTTTGGGGCAATTAAGAGAGAAAAAATTCCGAGCTATTTACTATGCAAGCAAGACATTTGATGCGGCTCAAAGGAACTACACCACTACCGAAAAAGAGTTCTTGGCGGTAGTATACGCATTTGATAAGTTTCGTCCTTATTTGGTAGGAACGAAAACTATTGTATACACCGACCTTGCCGCTATCAAGTATCTCATGGCAAAGAAGGATGCAAAGCCAAGGGTGATAAGATGGGTACTACTTCTTCAAGAATTTGATATTGAAGTGAGAGATAAGAAGGGCACGGAGAATGTGATAGCCGACCATCTTTCAAGGTTAGAGTCGAGGGAGCATTGTGAAGGTACTTATGAGTTAATCAAAGAGGTTTTTCCCGATGAAGAAATCTTGGAGTGTGATTGCTATCAAATTGAGGCTTTAGTGGAGGAAGAAGGAAGCCCGTGGTATGCGGACTATGTGAATTACTTGGCTAGTGGAAGGAGACCTTATGAGCTTAATAAGTATCAATCCAAGAAGTTCTTTCATGATGTTAAAAGTTACTTGTGGGATGATCCATTCTTATACAAGATGTGTAATGATTCTCTTGTGCGAAGATGTGTGCCCGAGGAAGAATGGAATAGTGTGTTGGAGTTTTGCCACTCTTCACCTAGTGGAGGCCATTTTGGAGCTCAAAAGACCGCTGCAAAAGTCTTACAATCGGGGTTGTATTGGCCATTTTTGTTCAAGAGTTGTAAGAAATTTGTAGAGGGTTGTGATCGATGTCAAAGGATGGGAGGAATCTCCAAGTGGGATGAGATGCCCCTTAAGAGCTTTCAAGAAGTGGAGATATTTGATGTGTGGGGCATCGATTTCATGGGACCATTTCCTAAATCTAATGGATTCCTATACATCTTATTGGCGGTCGACTATGTATCGAAATGGGTTGAGGCCATACCTTCAAGAACAAGTGATGCTAGAGTGGTCATGGGGTTTCTAAAGAAGCATATCTTCACAAGATTTGGAGTACCTAGAGTGTTGGTAAGTGATGGGGGTAGTCACTTCATAAATAAGCTAATGGAGAACATTCTCAAGACTTATGGAGTAAAGCATCGAGTGTCTACTCCGTATCATCCTCAAACGAATGGTCAAGCTGAAATTTCCAATCGACAAATCAAACAAGTCTTGGAGAAAACAGTGAGTGTGAGTAGAAAGGATTGGTCAAATAAACTTGATGATGCATTGTGGGCCTTTCGAACCGCATTCAAGACCACTCTTGGTATGTCTCCTTTTCAAATTGTCTATGGTAAGTCTTGCCATCTTCCGGTGGAGTTAGAGCATAAAGCTTATTGGGCCATTAAGAAGTTGAATTTTGACATGAAAGCTTCGAAGAAGGTAAGATTCTTACAATTGAATGAGCTTGAGGAATTTAGAGAAAATGCTTATGAAAACTCAAGGATTTTTAAGGAGAAAACCAAGAGGTGGCATGATGCTCGTTTGAGGAAGAAGAGCTTTGAAAAGGGTGAGAAGGTGTTGGTATTCAATTCTCGACTAATACTTTTCCCGGGCAAGTTGAAGTCCAAATGGAGAGGACCTTATGTGGTAAAGGAAGTACTTGATGGGGGAGCTCTAAAGGTTATAGATGAGAACGGGGGAGAGTTCTTGGTCAATGGTCATCGTGTGAAGCACTATGTGGATCCATCACAAAGGGAGACCCTCTTTGTGGATAATTTATGTGAAAGATGAGCTAAACATTCGTCTAGTTTGAAGACGTTAAACTTAGCGCTCGATGGGAGGCACCCCATCACTATCTTTATTGCTTTGTTTTTGTTGTTTGTTTATTTTGGCCTTGTAGGTTGATTGTGCTCATGGAGAAAAATGCACATTGAAGAAAAGAGAAATGCTTCATGGATTCAAGTTGATATGTTCCAACATTTGTTGCAAACTTAATTCGTGACTCTTGTCTCGAGTTAAGTTTGGGGGGTGATAGTGCGTGGTGGACATCGCTTGAGTCGTGTGGATGCAGTTACTTCTCAACAAGAAGATCATCAATGGAAACTACAAGGGTAAGTCTCACCACTTTTTGCAAACTTAAGTCTCCACTCTTGTTTCGATTTAAGTTTGGGGGGAGAGTGTGTGGTGTGACTCACCACTTGAGTATGATTCTTGTAAAATTTGGGTAAATTTTAAAATTTTTCTCTCATGAGTATTGGTTTGATTTTGGCATGATTGGTGGTGTTGAAGTGCATGATAGTCCATATTTATAATGAAATTGTTGAAATAATGGTGTTTATTGAGTGTTTGAGCATGAATGAGATGTATTGGAAGCATGATGGAGCTTGGAGCTAACGCTTTCCTTACCAAATGCCTATTGAGGGAGTACTCTACACCTTATCATTTTACTACTTGAAATGAATTGAGTTTGATTTGGATTGTTGTGACTAGCATGCTACTTCATGTGTTATGTTTGTGGGAGGTTTACTTTCGTAAATTAGGATTTCCTTTTCAATAAAGGTTGGGATGAATGTGTGCTTAAGTTTCTTATGGATGATGGTATTTTGTGTTTTTGCATGTTTTGTATTTTTGTTGTGTCTTGTTTGTTGAGTCATTATTTGTATGTTGTGTGTATTTTCATTCTTGTCTTGGGATGTTTGGTGGTTTGTTTAGGGGTGTCGTGAGTCATTTTTGAACGTGAGTGATGATATGTTGTGGTGATAAGTGATGACAAATTATGATTAAGAATCTCTACACTTTCAAATTGTGACATGTTTTACTTAACTTGTTCAATTTTGATATGAATGTGGTGTAATAAGTTCCTTAAAGTCCGAGCTCAAGCTTGTGAGCATTTGAGCCTCAACCATGCATACATGGTATTTCTTCATGAGTGGATCGGTTGTGTTTGATAAGTTAGAACTTGCTCAAGGACTATAGGAACGAGCCCGATTAGTAGAGATTGGTGAAATGATCTAAGGCCATCGTTGTTATTATAGTCATTACCATATATGTTCCCTACCATGGACATTATCCTTAGTTAACCATTTTGAGCCTATAAGCCTATTTCTTGTGAATTTAGCACATTACAAGCCTTAATTACCCATTCAAGCTTATATATACCTTTGTGTGGGTGATTGAGGAGATGGTAGCTAGAAAGGATTGATTGATTAGCAAAAGAAGAGAAGGGAATGGTAAACAAACAAGAAAAAGGATGAAAAGAGCAAAATTAAGAAATGGACATGCAACCTCAAAGCAAGAGAAAGAGTAAAACAACATCAAAATGCTCAAGTAAACAAAATTCAAAGATAGGAAGCATGCATCAAAAGAAGCTCAATCCAAGGAAAATTAATAAATAGTGCTTGAGATTGTAAAGATAAGAAAGGAAGAAAGAAAAGTGGAGAAGTTGAGGAAATTGGCCATCTCTTTGATTACTTACACTTGTTGAGTCACTCTTATCCATATCTTCCCTACCATACCAAAGAGCCTATCATTACATCCTAATTAAAGACCTTTTTGATCATTAATTGAAACTTTGGTGGTTTGAGAATATAGTCCGCGAGCAAGCTTATAGCGAGTCGAGCCAATCGATTAATGAGTATGATTTACCCTATTTCAAAAGAGTGTTGAGAGACATTAATATCCATTGCGAGGCTTGGACTTAAAAGGAACTATATTACACTTTATTCTCTTTTGATTGAACTTGTTAATTTCTCATGCCATGATTTTAATGTTGTAGGATGACTTAGCATAGTTTGTTGTTATTAGTGCTAACGATGTGTTATTGCTTATATTCGTTTAGTCTTTTCTAGCTGAAAATTTCTCCTTTTGATTTGTCATTTTCGTTGCTCGGGGACGAGCAACACCTTAAGTTTGGGGGGTTGATTAGAGCTATTTTCACCTATATTTTAGTGTCTTTTTATATGTATTTTCGTATTATTTTATCCGTATTTTATATATTATTTGGTTGTGTTTTGTATTTTTATTGAAATGTGTGTGAATGAGCTTAAACGTAAGATTTTCACTTTTTATTGGATGCTAAACATGATAAGGAAGATGTAGGAAAAAGCGGATCTCAATTCGGAGTTGAAACGAGGGAGAACGAGCCAAAACAGTGAAGAAATGCAGGAGCCAGCACACGAGCCGTGTAGCCAACACGGCCCTGTAAGAGTTGGCCGTGTGGCGACATCTAGTCACTCAACACGGGCAACTTCAGGTCGTGTCCAGTTGCACGAGTCGAGTCGGGAGCACGAGCCGTGTCGCCAACACGGCCCTGTAAGAAGGTGGTCGTGTGGCGACATCAGAAGAGCCAACACGACCACACTTGTGCCCGTGTTACAACACACGACTCGTGTTGCAGCACACGAGCCGTGTTGCGTAATACGGCCCTGTAAGGCGAGGCCGTGCGGCAGCATCAGAAGACACAACACGGCCACCTCGTGGCCATGTTGCAGAGCACGACTCGTGCCGGGTATTTTCCTGCAGAAATTTCCAGATCCTTCTAGAAGCCTCCATAGGGGTATAAATACCCCTTTATTCAACAATTGGCAGAAAAAAAATCCGAAATTCCATCATCTACACACACCTCACACACCATTTCTTCCATTTCCCACCATCATCTTCATCCACCTTCATCCATTTTGATCCATCTTCATCATCTCCATTAATTCTCCATCAAAAACTTCATCCCTTCCATTGGGTGTGAGAGATCTCAAGGAATCAAAAGCTAGAGGTGGAGATCAAGAAGAATAGAAGATTCTCTTCAAGAAATTGATAGGGAAGAATCCATTCATTTTGTATTTCTTTAGATCTTAGACTATGGGTAATTGTAATGAATCATTTAATTGTTTTGTTACTTTTACTATGATAGGCTAATCCCTCTAGTGGGATTAGGAACATGAAGAGCATATTAGATTTATATTATCATGTGGATTAAATTGGTTTTTGATTTAATTGATGTTGATTTCTATTCATGGAGTTTAATTGTCTTGATGTTGTGATGGCATGGTTTGTTATTCATGAATGTTTATTGGTTTAATGGATTGTTGATCAATGGATTATTTGTGGTAATTAAATGCTATCATGATGTTCATGTATGTATTGCTTGGAGTGAGACGGAAACGACCCTCTATAGTATTAGGAAGGCATGAATAGACATTGAGTTTGGGTTTGACCGAAAGGATATTTGAATTCAATGAGGGGAACCAATCCATTCGTTGGCCTTAGTACACAAAAAGGGAGAGTTTAGTCTAACTAGTACCTAGATGGAAGGGGTTAATGTTGGGCTTTGATCTTAAGTGCTTTTGGGAGTCCAAAATGGATCAACAACCTTTGTAACCCGAAAGGGAGCTTAGGATACAATCGTGATCACCCTTAGTCTACATCAATTGAGTTGAATTCCGTTTGCATGATAATATGAATTGAGTGTGCTTGGATGTTTCTAATCCCATGTTTTTCCATACTTGAACTTAAGCACCCATTTTCTATTCTTGTCATTCTACTTATTTGATATTGTTATTTGCTTGTTACTTGTTTTAGTTGTTAATCAATCTCAAAACCCCCCCGATCATTCTTACAAAAACGACATGAACATGAGCTCACGTATTTTGCTAGTACGAATATAACTCCTCATTGGATTGATAATTTTTCTTGGGATATACTACTACAAGGATCGAGTATTCTTGCTCGTGAGTGCTATAAAAATAGGCAAACAATGGCATTGCTAGTTTTGCACGCATTGGTTCCTGCAATTCTACTTAGAAGTCCCAGTTTTCTTTTGATTATAATTATCTGTATTAGTTTTACATGTTTCTCACATGGTGTCCTGGGTTAGAATGTGAAGCATTTTAAACTCTTTATGTTGTTGTCTCCATTTCATAATGAAAATACAAACTATATCTCAGATGACATCTTATTTGAATTTTACTTTACAACTTTGGTAATCCCAGAATTCGTACATGGTGAACATCATTCTGGCCGGATACGACAAGGAGACAGGCCCTTCTCTCTACTTCATTGATTACATTGCCTCCCTTCACAAGATTGATAAAGCAGCATTTGGCTACGGGTCCTACTTTGCTTACTCCATGATGGATAGACACTACCGTAGGATTATTTTATTTAATACTCCATATTTCTTCATGCAAGTTCTTAAACTTTTTTCTCTAACATTAGTTTAAATGTCAATCAAGAAAAATATTGATCTTCTTGGAAGCACTCGAGTTGGGAGTCGGAGGGTTATCCAAATTTCAGCTGGTTTCATGATCTTCTTCTCAATTTTAGGTAAACATAATCATATTGCATTTACTGTCTCAGTTGATTAGAGTTAGTAATTGGTGTTGTATGACTTTTTTTACACTATCAGGAACAAAAATAATCAAATGCTCTCGGGGATTCGATGTGCCAATCGACTGCAAACTGATGTATATATTGATGCCGATGCCGATTTAAGAGAATTTATAATGAAGATCATTTAGTCAAATATTTTGTATCCATGATTTAGTAGAATTATTAGAATTGAATATTTTGTGGTGAATTTGGATTGTGGAAATTTTATAATTTAAATATTATATTAGATGAATAATTTATATTAAGTAATGTTTTGAAGGATTATTTAATATGAAATTTTAATTATTTTATGGGTATTTATATTTAAAATATAATATAGTAATTTAAATTTAAATTACCGACAGAAAATTTTGTCGTCAAATTTAATTTTTTTTAAATATACATAATTTACCGACGGATTTTTCCGTCGATAATTTACCGACGGAAAAATCCATCGGTAAATTCATCGCTATATTATCCTTTTCGACGAATTTGTATTGTTTGATTGCCGACGGATATCTTTTTTTACTGACTAAAAATTCCGTCGGTAATTACCGACGGATTTAAAATTCCGTCGCTAAAAAATTACCGACGCAGGTTTTCGCGACAAATTCATTTCCGTCGGTAATCTGTCGGTAAGTAAGTTAGCGACGAATTTTTCACTGTTTACCGACGAAATTTTCCGTCGGTAATCAGACAGTTTCTTGTAGTGATATGGAATTATAATCATAAAATATGTGGCTGTGATCATAATTATATGAACAAAATATCAATATCTTTTATATTCTAAAATGAATTGTATTATATTTAATTTTTTATATTAACTTTATTATATACTATTTTATTGATATGTATTTGTTAAATAATTTATATTATTGTAATTTTTATATATTGCTATAATATAGATCATTTTTATAATATGTTAATTTCTTCATATATTTTATTATTGATATATACGTGCTAAATAATTTATTTGAGTGTATTTTAAATTAAAATCATATATTAAAAATATTTTTATAAACTATCATTACATAATTTATATGAATATAATTTATATATATAGATAATTTCATGAGTTTTTTTTCTTTTTTCTTTTTATGAATTATAAATGTATTGTTGTATTTTTTTCTTTCTACTCTGGAATGCATTTAATTTTATATATATTCACTTTATATTACTTAATTACAACTTAAATTTATATCATAAATTTATTTTATATTTATCTAATTTATTTTTTGAAAACGTATTTTAGAATAATAATCTAGATAATCTAACTTATCAAATAAGGTATGATTTAATAAAAAAATAAATATTCATATCATTTCTAATAATAAGAATACATACAGTTTTCAAATTCAAATTCTATGTCCAAAAAATAAGGATACGACGAATAAGCGAATCTTAAACCATCACATACACGTTGCATACAACGGTTTCTGCCTATCTTAAACACTACATGCGCATACTTGCATAATTTAAGTTTTTTAAGTTTTCTGAACGCAAAAACTTAAAATTTCATCTTCTTCAAATTTTCGACACCTCCTTCAAATTTTTGATTAGTTAGACTTGATCAATCATCGAATGATATGGAATGTGATACTAGTGATTCTATAAGTTTCGAGCAATATGGTGAAGATCACGAAGAAGAATCAAGGGCATCAAATGATAGCTTTCTCAAATTCTTGGTGGGCAGTGGAGATTTAGGTTCGAGAGATCCTACAAGTTGGACATCGGAGTGCTTATTAGGAAAAAAATTTGGAAATATTGATGATGCTGAGTCATTTTATAAGGCGTATTTTGTTTGCATTGGGTTTGGAATTTGCAGGCGTAATTCTACCTACAATGAAGGGAAAATATTTATCTTATGTCGTCGATGGGTTTGTTGTCGAGAGGGAACTAAAATGGATAGACCACCACCAACTAGTGTCGATAGCCCTTCCTCAGTGGCTCGTATGTCAATTCGGTGTTCATGTGGAGCAAAATTTGGGGTAAAGTTTTCTATAAAATTATCTGTTTATATAGTATCTCACTTTGTTACTACACACTCGCATGACACCGCAACACCTTCCCAAGTTCATTTTTTTAGGTCTAATAGGAAAGTGAGTGCAGGTCATGCCGTGGAAATTAAAAAAATGAAAGATTCTGGTTTTAGAACTTGTAAAATAATGGACTTCATTGTTACGGCGCATGGGGGATTTGAAAATGTGGGCTTCACCGTTAAGACCTTTACAACTTTGTTGGATCAAAAAATGTCCGAACACCAGAAGCTGGAATTGATGCGGAGTTCACACTAGCATATTTTTTAGCCTTAATAGAAACTAATCATGGTTTATATGTGAGGTACGCTGTGAATGAGGAGAACAGATTGATCCGACTATTTTGGTCTGACTCACGGTCTAGGTATGATTATAGCTTGTTTGGGGATGTATTGGTTATTGACTCTATGTACAAGATAAATATGTTTAGAATGTAGTTTGTTCAAATGGTTGGCATCAACAACCATCAAAATACTATTATTTTTGGGTGTGGAATGATAGAAGAGGAAACAACAGAATCGTACATGTGGATATTCCAAATATTTATCTATGCAATGGAAGGAAAGGCTTTGAATCTGTAATATCTGATTGTGATAAAGCAATTGCATCAGCATTGACATCAGTTATTCCTCAATCAAGACATAGATTGTGTTCATGGCATTTGATGCGAAATGCTCGCTCTGTATCCACTAGTCTAGGGTTCTTAGATGGGTTTCAAGATTGTATGCTTCGCCGTCAGACAGTGCAAGAATTTGAACAATCATGGAATGCGTTTATTACTGAGTTTGACATTGCTGGTCATGATTGGAATAAGGAGATGTACAATATGAGGGACAAATGGGCAGAACCTTATTTCAGGGATGCATTTTTTGCCGAGATGACCACCAGCCAGCGATGCGAGGGAGCACACTTGTACATGAAGAATTTCGTACATGAAGATTTAAATTTATACCGATTCGTGAAGCAGTGGCACAGGGCAATGAAGCGGATGAGAGAAAATACACACCATCAAGATTTCACTAACACCCAAAAAGAACTACCATTGCAAACTCATCTACAATGCTTGGAACAAAGTGTACGTTAATTTTATACGACATCTATATTTTGCAAGGTAAAATAAAATAATTTAATTAAAAACCAATTCACATGAATATTTGCGTATCACAATGAACTTTTTTTAGTGCAGGTACGTTACCAGATTCAAGTAGAAAGCAAGTACACCCTAATTTCTATACTAACAAAAGAGGGTCAGCAGAAGTTTGAACTGCTCAATTATAGGGATGCATCCGGCTCCATTACTATTATAATCATGAATGAATGTGATAAACACATGCAGTGTTCATGTGGGATATTTGAGTCGATTAGGTTGCCATGTAGTCACATATTTTATGCACTTAAGGCAGCTAATATATTCTGCATTCCTAATAGCATGTTACACGAGAGATGGGAAAGGGCATTCATTAATACTACCACAACTAATGACGACACAAAGCCAGTGGATTGGAGATTTGGATCACTCCATTCTATGATGTATGAGATATGTAACATGAGATCAACCTTGTTTGATCATTACTCTGCTGTGATGGATGGTATGAAATCCATACTACAAATCTATGGACTATTGCAGACCCATCAGAATCAATGTCAAGCGGCTAATTACCGAAGACAAGGTTTTGCATTGACAGAAATGTCATAGTAAAGGATCCTATTACAGTGAGGACAAAAGGAACTCAATCACTGAAACATACCAAGAGTAGTACATTGCGCCGCTGTGGACATTGCAAAGAACCAGGCCACTACAAGAGTAAATGTGCTCGTTTAGTAGAAAGTCAGACTAATGATGAAGATAATGGACCAGAGATTCCATTTTAATGCTTGGATGAGGATGATGAGAATGATATTTTCTTGTAAAGGTAAATACTTATGTAGAGGTTCATTTTTTTCAGTATTGTAATGATGGAATGATGTTGTTATACTTGCCCGTGGTAATTTTTGTGAATCATGAGTTACATACTGAATTTTATTATTTGTAGTGCATGAGATGTAACAAAAAAAATATCAATATACCAAAGAATTAATGAATTGTGACCATAAGATGTTTGATTTAATGTTTGATAGAAGTTTTATATATACATGATTTTCTTGATCATAGAGATTAATGATTGAGTGGTTTGAATGAGAATTAGACCACTACAGAAGATAATTACTTGAGATAATAAATATGAGTTGAAATAATGAGCATAGTGTGGAGGCTTTGAATGAAAACATTCTTACTTTCTATTTTATTCTTTCCTTTAATCATGAGCCTGCTACAAATTACATTTAAGGATAGATGGAAATTGAGTTAAAGAATGAGAGATTTCAGAAAGGGAAAGAAAGAGGAGAGAATAAACTGAACTGAAAGTATGATATTGCTTTGCTTAATTGAATTGAAGAGTTTAACTCCATCATTCTTCAATATGTGAAGCAGGTATATAATATAAATGCCCATCTTCCCTTTGTTTTAAGGTTATGGACAACTTTGGAATCTGTAAAGTTCACTTTGATAAAATTTATGCATCTCTTTTGTAAGTTATTGGAGGAGTATTTGCTTTCTATTCATAAGAATTGATGATATCTGGTAGAGAATCGGAGTGAAGTGGGTAAAGAATATACATTTCTACAATATAAATTTATAATGCATATGATGTTGTTTGCCTATTTTTAGCACTCACGAGCAAGAATACTCGATCGTTGTAGTATTATATCCCAAGAAAAATTATCAATCCAATAAGGAGTTATATTCGTACTAGCAAAATACGTGAGCTCATGTTCATTGTTGTTTTTGTAAAGATGATCGGGGGTTTTGAGATTGATTAACAACTAAACAAGTAACAAGTAAATAACAATATCAAATAAGTAGAATGACAAGAATAGAAAATGGGTGCTAAAGTTCAAGTATGGAAAAACATGGGATTAGAAACATCCAAGCACACTCAATTCATATTATCATGCAAACGGAATTCAACTCAATTGATGTAGACTAAGGGTGATCACGATTGTATCCTAAGCTCCCTTTCGGGTTACAAAGGTTGTTGATCCATTTTGGACTCCCAAAAGCACTTAAGATCAAAGCCCAACATTAACCCCTTCCATCTAGGTACTAGTTAGACTAAACTCTCCCTTTTTGTGTACTAAGGCCAACGAATGGATTGGTTCCCCTCATTGAATTCAAATATCCTTTCGGTCAAACCCAAACTCAATGTCTATTCATGCCTTCCTAATACTATAGAGGGTCGTTTCCGTCTCACTCCAAGCAATACATACATGAACATCATGATAGCATTTAATTACCACAAATAATCCATTGATCAACAATCCATTAAACCAATAAACATTCATGAATAACAAACCATGCCATCACAACATCAAGACAATTAAACTCCATGAATAGAAATCAACATCAATTAAATCAAAAACCAATTTAATCCACATGATAATATAAATCTAATATGCTCTTCATGTTCCTAATCCCACTAGAGGGATTAGCCTATCATAGTAAAAGTAACAAAACAATTAAATGATTCATTACAATTACCCATAGTCTAAGATCTAAAGAAATACAAAATGAATGGATTCTTCCCTATCAATTTCTTGAAGAGAATCTTCTATTCTTCTTGATCTCCACCTCTAGCTCTTGATTCCTTGAGATCTCTCACACCCAATGGAAGGGATGAAGTTTTGATGGAGAATTAATGGAGATGATGAAGATGGATCAAAATGGATGAAGGTGGATGAAGATGATGGTGGGAAATGGAAGAAATGGTGTGTGAGGTGTGTGTAGATGATAGGATTTTCGGATCTCCTGCCAATTGTTGAATAAAGGGGTATTTATACCCCTATGGAGGCTTCTAGAAGGATCTGGAAATTTCTGCAGGAAAATACCCGACACGAGTCGTGCTCTGCAACACGGCCACGAGGTGGCCGTGTTGTGTCTTCTGATGCTTCCGCACGGCCTCGCCTTACAGGGCCGTGTTACGCAACACGGCTCGTGTGCTGCAACACGAGTCGTGTGTTGTAACACGGGCACAGGTGTGGTCGTGTTGGCTCTTCTGATGTCGCCACACGGCCACCTTCTTACAGGGTCGTGTTGGCGACACGGCTCGTGCTCCCGACTCGACTCGTGCAACTGGACACGACCTGAAGTTGCCCGTATTGAGTGACTAGATGTCGCCACACGGCCAACTCTTACAGGGCCGTGTTGGCTACATGGCTCGTGTGCTGGTTCCTGCATTTCTTCACTATTTTGGCTCGTTCTCCCTCGTTTCAACTCCGAATTGAGATCCGCTTTTTCCTACATCTTTCTTATCATGTTTAGCATCCAATAAAAAGTGAAAATCTTACGTTTAAGCTCATTCACACACATTTCAATAAAAATACAAAACACAACCAAATAACATATAAAATACGGATAAAATAATACGAAAATATATTTAAAAAGACACTAAAATTTAGGTGAAAATAGCTCTAATCAACCCCCCAAACTTAAGGTGTTGCTCGTCCCCGAGCAACGAAAATGACAAATCAAAAGGAGAAATTTTCACCTAGAAAAGACTAAACGAATATAAGCAATAACACATCGTTAGCAATAATAACAACAAACTATGCTAAGTCATCCTACAACATTTAAATCATGACATGAGAAATTAACAAGTTCAATCAAAAGAGAATAAAGTGTAATATAGTCCCTTTTACGTCCAAGCCTCACAATGGATATTGATGTCTCTCAACACTCTTTTGAAATAGGGTAAATCACACTCATTAATCGATTGGCTCGACTCGCTATAAGCTTGCTCGCGGACTATATTCACAAACCACCAAAGTTTCAATTAATGATCAAAAAGGTCTTTAATTAGGATGTAATGATAAGCTCTTTGGTAGGGTAGGAAGTATATGGATAAGAGTGACTCAACAAGTGTAAGTAATCAAAGAGATGGCCAATTTCCTCAACTTCTCCACTTTTCTTTCTTCCTTTCTTATCTTTACAATCTCAAGCACTATTCATTAACTTTCCTTGGATTGAGCTTCTTTTGATTCAAGCTTCCTATCTTTGAATTTTGTTTACTTGAGCATTTTGATGTTGATTTGCTCCTTTCTTACTTTGAGGTTGAATGTCCATTCTTGTTTTGCTCTTTTCATCCTTTTTCTTGCTTGTTTACCATGTCCTTTTCTTCTTTTGGTAATCAATCAATCCTTTCTAGCTACCATCTCCTCAATCACCCACACAAAGGTATATATAAGCTTTGAATAGGTCATTAAGGCTTGTAATGTGCTAAATTCACAAGAAATAGGCTTATAGGCTCAAAATGGTTAACTAAGGATGATGTTCATGGTAGGGAACATATATGGCAATGACTATAATAACAAGGATGGCCTTAGATCATTTCACCACTCTCCACTAATCGGGCTCGTTCCTATAGTCCTTGAGCAAGTTCTAACTTATCAAACACAACCGATCCACTCATGAAGAAATACCATGTATGCATGGTTGAGGCTCAAATGCTCACACGCTTGTGCTCGGACCCTAAGGAACTTATTACACCACATTCATCTCAAAATTGAACAAGTTAAGTAAAACATGTCACAATTTGAAAGTGTAGAGATTCTTAATCATAATTTGTCATCACTTATCACCACAACATATCATCACTCACGTTCAAAAATGACTCACGACATCCCTAAACAAACCACCAAACATCCCAAGACAAGAATGAAAATACACACAACATACTAATAAGGACTCAACAAACAAGACACAACAAAAACACAAAACATGCAAAAACACAAAATACCATCATCCATAAGAAACTTAAGCACACATTCATCCCAACCTTTATTGAAAAGGAAATCCTAATTTACGAAAGTAAACCTCCCACAAACATAACAAATGAAGTATCATGCTAGTCACAACAATCAAAATCAATTCATTTCAAGTAATAAAATGATAAGGTGTAGAGTACTCCCTCAATAGGCATTTGGTAAGGAAAGCGTTAGCTCCAAGCTCCATCTTGCTTCCAATACCTCTCATTCATGCTCAAGCACTCAACAAACACCATTATTTCAACAATTTCATTATAAATATGGACTATCATGCACTTCAACACCACCAATCATGCCAAAATCAAACCAATACTCATGAGAGAAAAATTTTAAAATTTACCCAAATTTACAAGAATCATACATCATACTCAAGTGGTGAGTCACACCACACACTCTCCCCCCAAACTTAAATCGAAACAAGAGTTGAGACTTAAGTTTGCAAAAAGTGGTGAGACTTACCCTTGTAGTTTCCATTGATGATCTTCTTGTAGAGAAGTAACCGCATCCACACGACTCAAGCTATGTCCACCACGCACTAGCACCCCCCAAACTTAACTCGAGACAAGAGTCACGAATTAAGTTTGCAACAAGTTGTGGAACATGTCAACTTGAATCCATGAAGCATTTCTCTTTTCTTCAATGTGCATTTTTCTCCATGAGCACAATCAACCTAAAAGGCCAAAATAAACAAGCAACAAAAATAAAGCAATAAAGATAGTGATGGGGTGCCTCCCATCGAGCGCTAAGTTTAACGTCTTCAAGCTAGACGAATGTTTAGCTCATCTTTCACATAAAGTATCCACAAAGAGGGTCTCCCTTTGTGATGGATCCACATAGTGCTTCACACGATGACCATTGACCAAGAACTCTCCCCCGTTCTCATCCATAACCTTTAGAGCTCCCCCATCAAGTACTTCCTTTACCACATAAGGTCCTCTCCATTTGGACTTCAACTTGCCCGGGAAAAGTCTTAGTCGAGAGTTGAATACCAACACCTTCTCACCCTTTTCAAAGCTCTTCTTCCTCAAACGAGCATCATGCCACCTCTTGGTTTTCTCCTTAAAAATTCTTGAGTTTTTATAAGCATTTTCTCTAAATTCCTCAAGCTCATTCAATTGTAAGAATCTTATCTTCTTCGAAGCTTTCATGTCAAAATTCAACTTCTTAATGGCCCAATAAGCTTTATGTTCTAACTCCACGGGAAGATGGCAAGACTTGCCATAGACAATTTGAAAAGGAGACATACCAAGAGTGGTCTTGAATGCGGTTCGAAAGGCCCACAATGCATCATCAAGTTTATTTGACCAATCCTTTCTAAATAACACTCTTTTATTTATCATGTAATTCATAATTTTTTCTTAAATTTTCTTGCTCATTTCATTTTTATTTATCAAGTAATTTATAACTTTTTCTTAAATTTGCTTGCTTATTTAATTTGTTACATCATCATTTAGTTATTTTTTTATTATCTACCATACTTGAAAAATCAACTTTTATACCATTTATAAAGAGCAATATTTTTATAATTTACAAGTAATTTTCTTTTATTTATTTATTTTCTCCTTATGTACATTCTTTTCATCCAAAATAAAATACATTTAAATAAAAAAGTTGAAAAAAAAAGAAAAGTTAAGAGACGGATTGGATAAATTATAGAATATATTGGTAAAATTTAAAATAAAATTAAAAAACATATGATAAATAACATCCATCAGCAAATTAAAATTAAGATGCAAATTAGTGACAAATGTAGTAAGAATAAAAATATTAAAATATAACGTTGATCAAAATTTAATTGAGAAAGAGATCGCTGCATTCCGTTGAAACCATTAAGAAAGGGAATGGATTAAAATAAGAACTTATTTTTTTAAAATTTTTTTTATTAAGAATAGATGAGAGTTTTAATATTACAAATGATCTGTGTGTATATATGGTGATAAGAGTTTGGGGGTATATATACGGAAGACGTATAGAAAAAAATTACCAGAAGAACTAAAAATGGAATGATTGGATTACCTGTGTTGATATTGAAGAATTAAAAATGGAGTCATTGGAGTTGCATACTTGCATGGCATATGTCGGGCATTTATATTTTAAGATAAAGAACAACATATATAGTTTAAATTGTGGCAGTCCTTCAGAATAAACTTCAACTTAAACATACATGATTTAAATTGTTGATATAAAACATTCATGTAGTTTCAACTAGGAAGCGGTCCAAAAATATTCACAATAATTTGCAAAAAGAATGCACAGAACACCCAAGCAGATCTTAAACCAATACTTTTAGAGAAAACTAAACACCACTTATTAACTTTCTTTGAGGTTAAAGACGAAGCAGTTCATTCAACCCAAGGTTGAGTATCAATTCTTATCGCTACTAATCATGCATAGTTCAAGTGAATTTCATTTAGTACGTAGAAGCTGCCTTGAGGAGTAGGCATCAAGTGGAACATCTGTAAATGACAGACAGAGGAAGTTTAGATCATTATTTCAAGGATAATATGAAACGATGGTTTATTGTTGTGAAGGAATCTCAAAATCAGTTGTAATTCCTTAACATGCTTATGAATTTCATCACCCACAGAAATTCTTAACATGCTTTTGAATTTCATCACCCACAGAAATAGAGTTTCATGAGCAACAACAGAAATGAGACACTTTATGAGAAACAATAAATGCCGATTTAATCTTTACGATGACGGATACTACAATATCATCCAAGGGACTAGATTTCAGAGATAGTTCTAAATTGTGCAATCCTCCCCCTATTTCAATCTTGGTATCAGGTTGGTTGGGCGTTGGGGCATAAAACCTAGCCATCATTATGTAGTTTTATGTGTAGACTATCGGTAACTAAGATCAATTAGTTTCTCTCCTCTAATAGATATCATAGGCGTAGACAATCAACAGAATATCCCAAAAGCAATACTTCCTACCCCAAGATTTATTTCTCCCAACAAATGCAGCGAACAATCGTGAATTGAGAAGATGGAAGACTATCCTTAGAGACGATGAATTGAGAAGATGAAGAAACAATAACAACATTTCTTGCAAGCTGCCTTGTGGTTCAGTCTTGGTCAACAGAGCAGACAGAGAATGCAAACTAATCTGCAATTTTACCAACATAGACCACCAAAAAAAGACTAACAATAAAAACAGAGCATATAAAGAACTTAAAGATTCCAACACAAAAAGGCTTAACTCCTAGGGGTTGCAAAGACTACAAAAGAACAAGATCATATGAACCACAAGGTATACAAGATCACATAGAAATGTTATCAACAACTACTCCCCCTACCCTTATTTCTATAGAATTATTCAAAGTACATAATCATCATTATATGATCAAAAGAAAGTAAAAATATAGAACTATTCAAGAAAACCTAACTGTGAGAAGTAACTTATCATCAAAACTTGAGAGACCTCACAGCTCAAATTTTGTTAGCCACACATAAATTTGGAGAGTAAAAAATATAAAAACTCTCTCAAACATTATATCAAACACTTGGTGAACGCAATATAATATATAATGCTTATCATATGCATGTTATATCAAAAGCAAAATAAAATCCCAATTAGCTTGATGTCTCTCTAGTCCAAGCCTATAAGAAACGGGACCACAAATAAAACCTCATGTTCTTATTACCCGGTAATCCAACCATAATTCTCTCTTCCAATCCTTTCAAGATAAAAGAATGGCTATGAAATTTCTCTTGCATCTATCTTGAAATGCAACTTAGATTATATAATTCATAATTACTCCTGTTGACCCACACTCTATCTAGCACCATAAAAAAATGTAGTTTCCCTTTAACGGAACTAGTATCACATCCCAGCAAGTTCAAAAGTCTCTCTCATCAGTAATTTCATTGTGAATTCTTGCTTGTCATAGCATTTCTATGTGGCTAGTCGGCAAGAAATGAATATGTATTTAACCGATACAACTTGTATTATATAAAAGGATATAAATCATATTAATCACTTCTCTGATTTTATGAATTGTTTAATTGCATATCCAGCACTTCATAAATTATATATATGTGTATCTACACATATAATTCAAAAAAGGAAGTGCAAGGTTGATTTAAGGAGTTCAATTCATCTGCTTCCACAATTTCAAAGTTTCTCCATCTATAAGAAAAAAATAGAATTATCAAACCATTTATACTCCAAATCAGATGTGATCTTCAGCATAGAGAGGCAAAAAGGCTAAAACAAAACAAAGAAAATACAAGCCACAACAGATTGACAAATATTTCATTCACTCTATGTTAAGAGTTTGAGATCTCAAGTATCTCCACTCACGAGTAATTATTAACCCGCTCGACTAAAGTGCTAATTCACAGAAATGTCTCAAAAGAAATAAATTTCAGCTAGGCATTACGTTGAACACATCTGATTAGAGCTATTTTCACCTAGATTTTAGTGTCTTTTTAAATATATTTTCGTATTATTTTATCCGTATTTTATATGTTATTTGGTTGTGTTTTGTATTTTTATTGAAATGTGTGTGAATGAGCTTAAACGTAAGATTTTCACTTTTTATTGGATGCTAAACATGATAAGGAAGATGTAGGAAAAAGCGGATCTCAATTCGGAGTTGAAACGAGGGAGAACGAGCCAAAACAGTGAAGAAATGCAGGAACCAGCACACGAGCCGTGTAGCCAACACGGCCCTGTAAGAGTTGGCCGTGTGGCGACATCTAGTCACTCAATACGGGCAACTTCAGGTCGTGTCCAGTTGCACGAGTCGAGTCGGGAGCACGAGCCGTGTCGCCAACACGACCCTGTAAGAAGGTGGCCGTGTGGCGACATCAGAAGAGCCAACACGACCACACCTGTGCCCGTGTTACAACACATGACTCGTGTTGCAGCACACGAGCCGTGTTGCGTAACACGGCCCTGTAAGGCGAGGCCGTGCGGAAGCATCAGAAGACACAACACGGCCACCTCGTGGCCGTGTTGCAGAGCACGACTCGTGCCGGGTATTTTCCTGCAGAAATTTCCAGATCCTTCTAGAAGCCTCCATAGGGGTATAAATACCCCTTTATTCAACAATTGGCAGGAGATCCGAAAATCCTATCATCTACACACACCTCACACACCATTTCTTCCATTTCCCACCATCATCTTCATCCACCTTCATCCATTTTGATCCATCTTCATCATCTCCATTAATTCTCCATCAAAACTTCATCCCTTCCATTGGGTGTGAGAGATCTCAAGGAATCAAGAGCTAGAGGTGGAGATCAAGAAGAATAGAAGATTCTCTTCAAGAAATTGATAGGGAAGAATCCATTCATTTTGTATTTCTTTAGATCTTAGACTATGGGTAATTGTAATGAATCATTTAATTGTTTTGTTACTTTTACTATGATAGGCTAATCCCTCTAGTGGGATTAGGAACATGAAGAGCATATTAGATTTATATTATCATGTGGATTAAATTGGTTTTTGATTTAATTGATGTTGATTTCTATTCATGGAGTTTAATTGTCTTGATGTTGTGATGGCATGGTTTGTTATTCATGAATGTTTATTGGTTTAATGGATTGTTGATCAATGGATTATTTGTGGTAATTAAATGCTATCATGATGTTCATGTATGTATTGCTTGGAGTGAGACGGAAACGACCCTCTATAGTATTAGGAAGGCATGAATAGACATTGAGTTTGGGTTTGACCGAAAGGATATTTGAATTCAATGAGGGGAACCAATCCATTCGTTGGCCTTAGTACACAAAAAGGGAGAGTTTAGTCTAACTAGTACCTAGATGGAAGGGGTTAATGTTGGGCTTTGATCTTAAGTGCTTTTGGGAGTCCAAAATGGATCAACAACCTTTGTAACCCGAAAGGGAGCTTAGGATACAATCGTGATCACCCTTAGTCTACATCAATTGAGTTGAATTCCGTTTGCATGATAATATGAATTGAGTGTGCTTGGATGTTTCTAATCCCATGTTTTTCCATACTTGAACTTTAGCACCCATTTTCTATTCTTGTCATTCTACTTATTTGATATTGTTATTTACTTATTACTTGTTTAGTTGTTAATCAATCTCAAAACCCCCGATCATCTTTACAAAAACAACAATGAACATGAGCTCACGTATTTTGCTAGTACGAATATAACTCCTTATTGGATTGATAATTTTTCTTGGGATATAATACTACAACGATCGAGTATTCTTGCTCGTGAGTGCTAAAAATAGGCAAACAAGAAAATGGCGCCGTTGCCAAAGGGGAGTTTGACGGACTAGTCGAGTGCTGTGTTATTATTTTAGTTGTTCTTGATAAGGATTCTTTTTATTTTCTTTTATTTATTATTTGTGTTTGTGGTCTCACTCTTGGCCTTTTCGTAGGTGTTTTATGATCACAAGATCAAAGGGAAATCAATCGATCATTCCTTTGAATTTGGAGATTGAAAGGACCGCACGACAAAGGAAACGAGAGAGGCGTAAAGCTAGAAAAGAAAAAAATATGGAGAATCAACGGGGAGACAATGTTAATTATGACCCACCCCAAGATCCTTTACAAGATCAAAGGGGGGTACAAGAAGGAGTGCAAGAGAATCAAGCGGAGATAATGAGGAATGTCTTTGCTCAAAATCAAGAGTATATGCAATTGCTTGCCAATCAAGAAGCTCAAAGGATATTTCAACAACAAGAGTTGCCAAGGCCTAGAGCAATTCGGGATTACTTCCAACCGAGAGCCGTACACAATATGGTTCCTCCGGTTCAAGCCAATGATTATGAAATCAAGACCGGATTGATCAACATGGTTAAAGCAAATCAGTTTGGGGGAGGTCCTCTTGAAGACCCGAACACTCTTCTATCTACTTTCTTGGAGGTTGCAAATACCGTCAAGATGAAGGGAGTGTCGGAGGATGCTATTCGAATGAGGTTGTTCTCTTTCTCTTTAAGAGACAAGGCTAAAGCATGGTACAATACAATTCCTTTGGGAAGTTGTAATACATGGGAAGATCTTGAGCAAAGGTTCCTAAACAAGTACTTTCCTCCTTCAAAGACGCTCCAATTGAAAAGCCTTATCACTCAATTTAGGCAACTTCCGGATGAAAATTTTTATGAAGCATGGGAACGCTACAAAGAGATGCTCCGAAAGTGTCCTCAACACGATTTTCATGAGAATCAAAAAGTGGCTTTCTTTTACCAAGGGTTGAATCAACAAAATCGGATGCATGTAGATGCCTCATCCGGAGGGTCTATATTTGGAGTGGATGCTATGAAAGCCATGGATATTTTTGAAGACATTGCGATGAATGCCTATCAATGGCCTTCCGAGCGAGTAATGGGAGGTTATGTCTTTGGAAAAGTAGCTCAAGTGGAGAGTGTGAACAAAGTGAAGAGTGATGTGTTCCAAAGTGAAGGCATGAAGGAATTTAATGAGAGCATTCAAGCTTTAACAAAGCAATTGAATTTGATTACTCAAGGAGTAAGTCAAGGGGGAAGCACAAGTGCTATTGTGAATGATGAGAGCCATGTTATGCAAAGTATAGAGGATGTTGCTTACTTAGATAGGAGAAATTACCAAGGGAATTTCCAAGGTAATTATCCTTCTAATCAAGGTAATTTTCAAAGAGGATATCAAGGACAAGCTCGGGGAAGCAATTTCAATCAATCAAGTGGAAATTATCAAGCTCCGAGGAAGCATGAAAATCTTTCTTACTCTAATCCTCAAGCCGCCGTGTCATATCCTCCGGGATTCGATCCGAGTGCTAAACCACCAAATGGAGAGGGGAAAGCATCGGTGGAAGAGACATTGCTAACATTCATGAAAAAGATGGAGGCTAGAATGGAGGAAAATGAGAAGAAATCCGACAATAGGATGAGAGCTTTTGAGTATCAAATGGGTCAAATTGCTTCTTCCGTGGGATCTCAACACCAACAAGGAAAGTTTCCATCTACCACGGTAACCAATCCTAAAGAAGATTGCAAAGCTATCACTCTTAGAAGTGGAAAAGAGTATGAGGAACCTCCTATGCCTAAAGAAGATAGTATTGCCATTGAAGGGGAAGTGGAAAGCAAGGTGGAAGAAGGGTTGGTGCAAGAAGAGATTGAAATAGAGGAAGTATGCAAGAAAAAAGAAATTGTTGAGCAAAAGAAAGATGAAGAGAAAATAGAGAGAATTCCAAAGTGGAAGAAGGCAAAGGAGTTAAGGGAAAAGGAAATTGAAGTTGAAAGAGATAGTTGGGGAATACCCAAGACTCAAGTACCGGTTCCTTTTCCTCAAAGGTTTTTGAAGAAGGGTTTGGATGAGAGGTTCAAAAAGTTTCTTGAAATCTTCAAGAAGATTCAAATCAATATTCCTTTTGCCGATGCTTTGGATCAAATGCCTCAATATGCTCGTTTCTTGAAGGACATCATGGGAAAGAAAAGAAGTCTTGTGGACAATGAAACGGTTAATCTAACCGAAGAGTGTAGTGCCATTCTACAACGAAAACTTCCACAAAAATTGAAGGATCCGGGTAGTTTCATTATACCATGTGAAATTGGAAAGAACAAGAAGAACAAGGCTCTTTGTGACCTCGGTGCAAGCATTAATCTCATGCCTCTCTCCATATTCAAGAAGCTTGGATTAGGTGAAGTAAAACCAACTTCCATCACACTTCAATTGGCGGATCGATCTATGACACATCCAAAAGGAGTAGTCGAAGATGTGTTGGTGAAAGTTGATAAGTTCGTCTTTCCGGTGGATTTTGTTGTTCTAGATATGGAGGAGGATGAAAATGTGCCATTGATTTTTGGGAGACCGTTTCTTGCAACCGGGAGAGCTCTTATTGATGTCTACAAAGGAGAATTGAAGTTGAGAGTTAATGATGAGGAAGTGGTATTCTCACAAGAGAATCATTGCACATCTTGTACAAGAATGGATCATCCCACAAGTAACTTTTAACATCATGAAAGAAATTCTTGGATTGATACTTATTAAGCTCATAAGGCCTCCTTCCACTAGCCAAGTAATTCACATAGTCCGCATACCACGGGCTTCCTTCTTCCTCCACTAAAGCCTCAATTTGATAGCAATCACACTCTAAGGCCATACCTTCAAGAACAAGTGATGCTAGAGTGGTCATGGGGTTTCTAAAGAAGCATATCTTCACAAGATTTGGAGTGCCTAGAGTGTTGGTAAGTGATGGGGGTAGTCACTTCATAAATAAGCTCATGGAGAACATTCTCAAGACTTATGGAGTGAAGTATCGAGTGTCTACTCCGTATCGATACATAGTCAACCGCCAATAGGATATATAGGAATCCATTCGATTGAGGAAACGGTCCCATGAAATCGATGCCCCACACATCAAATATCTCCACTTCTTGAAAGCTCTTAAGGGGCATCTCATCCCACTTGGAGATTCCTCCCATCCTTTGACATCGATCACAACCCTCTACAAATTTCTTACAACTCTTGAACAAAAATGGCCAATACAACCCCGATTGTAAGACTTTTGCAGCGGTCTAATACACACCCCTTTTTATTGAATACACACCCTCTACTTAATATACACCCCCTTTTAACGTTTTATTTCTTAATTTTATTTTATGCACACCCCCAAAAATTCCTAACTTATCCTTTTTTAAAATTAAAATCATACACACCTTATTTAAAATCTTTATTATTATTATTATAAAATAAAAACCTTTATTTTTCTTCTTTCCGTGGTTTTATGTTTACTCTCTAATTTCATTCCAGTTGAGTTTTTTTTGCTCTTCAATCATGGCGGAACCCATAATACTCATACCATTTGGCCACACTAGCACAACTGCATTCATACATGCACTTCTTTCTCATTTGCCACAGTCTTGCATTTATACACTCACTTCTTTGTCATTTGCCACATTCTCCAAGACGACGTCATCCTGATTCCTCCATCGTCATCTCCAATCTCATCAGTTCAGAGCCTCATCAGTTCAGAGCCTCATCAGTTCAGAGCCTGAAAATCTTGAATTAATCATCTCACCATTCGAAGCTAGACAAGTTTTAACTCGAACAAAAGATTCGATTGCATACCTGGTATAGAATGCTGAAATAGCGATCTTCTCTTGGATCATTCCCCACACCTAGATACAAAGTCGAAGCAGGTTATAAGATAGAACAATCAAATATACTACTGTCGAATTGGTCCAATTTCCATAATTAGAACAAGGATTGTAATCTAGATCACAAGTCTCGAACCACTCAGCTCTCATTCTCCAGTTACTGCCCATGTCTCGAATCAGAAATGAACATACAATCTGTCAAAAATAAATTTTAATTAATAGACACAAACGTAACATATACTCTATACACATTTGTTTCTTCTCTCGAGTAGTTTCATCGTTAGTTTCGTGATGCAGAGACTGAATTCACTTGTCGTCTCCTATTTGACATGAAGCCAGTAGCCAATAATTCTTTCATGTTTGCATCAATAAGTTGATACCTCAAATTATTCTAGATCAATCAACAGAAACCTTGAAAGTGATTGTCATTAATTGTGTTCTATATTCGTTTATATAATTAGAATTGGACATCAAACATTGATATAGAATATGCAATCTTGATTGTAGAGCCGGAAACTCCTCATGGACTAAGTAGGCTGCACCACCCACCCCGGTGTTTGGCTGCTGTTTCTATCTTAGAAACCTAGAAAGCAAGAGAAAATGTATAAACTCATTAATTAGTTTGAAGGGGAAGGTGTCGTTTATTTATGTAGATTGAGCATAGTGTATAAAACGAGAGATTTAATTAGTTTTAAAATGGGGTTGAGGTGTGTATTTAATGAATTAAGGATAGTTTAGACATTTTATAAATATATAATTTATCAATATAATAATAGGGGTGTGTATTCAATGAAAGGGGGTGTGTATTTAAAGAGGCCCTAAATAAAATTGAAAATAATTTGGTGGAGGAAAATTTACAAAATAATTAAGATAAAACGTGAAAAATATGAAAATATTTTAGAGAATAGAGATTGTATGTGTAGGATACTACATGATCTTAGTGTTCAAGATAATAGTTATAATAAAATATTAAAACTATATATATAGAGAGAGATTGAGAAATGAACACAGAAAAGTATCTCAAATTTTCTTCCAAAAAAAATATAATCTAAATATTTTTATTAAATATATTTCATTAGAAAATTATAAAATATTTTCAAAATCTCAAGCAAGCAAGAATATCATCCTTCCATCCTTCATTAGCTACTCTACGTTCTGAAATGCATGGTATGAAATCTAACAGAGTCTATTGTAATTGATATTGATACTATCATGTTGTAACAAACCACAATTATAATGTAATTCTCTATTGCAGGTGTTGCATACATAAGAGAGGTATGAAATCTAACAGAGTATATTGTAATTGATATTGATATTATCAAGTTGCAACAAACCAAATTATAATGTAATTCAATTACTGAGTGATAAAATTTCCACTCCATCACTCTTAAGCTTCTTGCTCATCCTTTTTCTCTCACTTCATTGTCACATCACAACTCCTTGCTCGAAATCCTTGCAGTGTGTTGGGCCCTACTGTTATACTCCAATGATCCTTATTGGAATGATTGTAGAATCCATTTCTATCTACACTCGTTGGTATAGAGTCACCGAAGTGGTGGCTTATAGAATATATTTCCTCCATCTTTATTGTTTATCACCTAACTTGAAAAACAAATCTTTAGCCAAAATTTGTTGGGTAATTGTAGGATCGAAAGTTGGGAGAGCTAATACTTTTATTGAGAGCTCTCATAATATTTTACCATACGCCTCTTAAACTCTCACACGCAAGACACACTCACCCTATACAACACTCAACTCTAACACACTTATATCTCATGCACTTATAACTTTGTCTCATTAATCACTCCTCACACTTAACTTTCTCTGTTACGCTTGTACATTCTAATGCTTACTGGCTATTTATAGCAACAGCTGAACTATCTAGATATATTTGCAGCTAGACATATCTAGAAACTCTAGACAATTCTACATTGGACCCCACGCCTCTAATCTTCACTGCTTTCTAGCAAGCCATTACTTTAATAATTATTTTCACCTTCAAGATCAATCTAGAATTATGTCATATGTCATCTTTGATAATTTTTGTGATGCCATCCAATATTCTAGATCTCTCTAGTCTTGTTAAAGTTGATGGTGACATCAACTAATTCTCACCATAATAGAAGCTCAAGATAAAAGCAGGTACAACATGTTCTCTTTGGACAACAGGAATGAAGGACATAAACAAGCACCGAGAATGATTAGGTCAAGTTCTTACAAACATTCTCTAATAAGTTCTTACAGTAGATTGCACCTATTGAGTTAAATATGTGAGGATGTAAGGTTATGAATATTGATGAGAAAAGATAATTAAATGGTGTGCAGTTATTGTAAACATTGCAAATCCAGCCCCAAGAACCGATTCAACCAAGTGGAACTTCCTAACCAAACTAAACAAAGATTTAAAAGATGTCAAGGACACAATATAGTACCTCAATCATTGCATCAGCCACACAACATCTAATTAGTTCCTCGTAGAGATCAGCAAAGATTTGTAATTTAGGTGCATCAACCCAATATTAAATGAGCATATTTGCAACACCTGCTAAGGAAATGTAAGCATTAGTGTCAAGGAACAAGAAATAGTTGTACAAGAAACTAAGAAACCAACATAGTCATACTCAGTACACTATAAAAATATAAAGAAAAGTGAACTTGAGAAAATCATACCTTGCACACAGTATTGCAGTGCGATCATCCTTTACATTGTCAATAATTCGAGGAAGAGTATGGAAAACTTTGCAATTACACAACATCTGAAATCAAAATATACTTGAAATTACTACATGACATATGGACATTAATGAAGAAGAAACAACGAAACAGGGAAAGATCATTACCGTCTTCATGCAATTATCTGAAGACTATGGAATTACGAGCACTGCTATGACAACAAGCTTGAGAAGGACCATATTACAGGGTAAAAAGTTAGAAGTGGGATGTTTTTGTCAGCCGCCACTTAATACAAACTGTCCTCTCCTCAATGGAATAAACAATAAAGCAACAAAAGAATTGCATTTGTAAATAGGTCAACATTACAAAGATTTATAAGCTTCCAATCTAAAAATTTTAATACCAAAATTGTTAGGTGTAAATAAAGGAATATCTATAAATATTTACATGCCCTATAATTACATTTATCTACTCACCATTTGATTCAGACGACTTATCATTATTTCTTGATGAAAGTATCTTACTTTATAAAATTTAAACTATTATACGAAACAAAACATGAACTTATAATCATGTTTTGGTGGTATTCAAGGTTCTTGCATGCCTTATTAAACTAACCAACAGAACTTCACATAATCAAAAACTATTTTTCCATAAAAAACTATGTTTGATAAAGCTTTCTTCGCATAATCCTATAGACAAATGCTTCCAAACATCACCTTTTCTGAGGCATCAAGTGACAAGTTTTAATCCATCCTATAAGCTTTAATCTTCTCAAATCAGAAACAATTCACAAAAAATTACTCCAATAATGAAAGAATCCATTAAAATATAATTCAAAACAAGGATAAGGAAAAGGTCTACCTGAGCCCTCAAAGACACAGCCTTATCATCCTCGTATGTACGAACAACTAAGAACTGATCAACATTGAGCTTCTTCTTAATAATCCCAATAATAAGGTAAATACCCTATAGGTCGGTGAGTGATCCAATATTCAGCTTATCCTTTATCTTTTTCTTGTAGTAAACCTAGTAATCAAACTGAATGTAACAGGCCTTTTCTAGATTGACCTCAAATTTGCTAACATCGGAGAGAGTGCAGTTGACAACTGAATTGGGCAAAAGGCTGCTGGGGAGGCCAAACTTTGGGAGGATTTCGAATACTGTTGGTGTCGGAGATAGTAGGTTGGTGGAGGACGACGAACGATTAGAATGGAAGGAGAAAGAGATGAAACAAAGAAAATTAAATAAAATTATAAAATAACAGGCTTTACAGGCTGTATAGGTAATTAAGTATATTTAAAAAAATAAAATATTTATTGATCTAAAGGTTTAAAATGAATGGACTATATCCAACGGCAGTGACTGATTTGGGTCATATATTACCCAGGTCACATAAGAACCTGCCATTTTTTATGGGTGCGGCTATTTGTATCCCCGAATTAACTAAACGAACCCCATTAATTAATAGATTTAAAATATGTTTATGTGAGAAAACGTAAATACCCTTATATAAATAAAAAATAAGATTAGTTATAAAATACACGCTATGTTACAGTGTTCGACGGCATTGGTCGAACACTTAAATGTGATCGACTTTTGAGATCGAATAGATAAACTACCTATTTGGAATAACACGTGAAACTAAAGTATCACCCTCTCTCCAAATATTTTTGGTAGGAAAACCCACAATAAAACAACTTCAGCCAGAGATCCAAAAAGTCTACAAGGGTAAAATTCTGGAAAGACATAATTTATTAAATATGCCTAACTGAAAATATTCCCAACATAAACACTAGCTAATGTCACCTTCATCCACATCTATGAAGTGAACCACTCCTGATCTACAAAAATCGTTTAGGACTGCACCCGAAGAAATTCATGGCCCATACTATCAGTCAAATCTTTTATTTTTCCGAGTAATACAAGTCATCGCCGTTCAGAGGTAAGAAAGTAAGATCCAGTTGAAAAGATCCCTCAGGCACCCCTTCTCTCTCCGTAACCATCATTTTATTAAATAACTAGAAATGATAGTTTCACAATTCCACGCTAACATTCTTCTCTTTCATTTATCATCTGTGGAGTCACGACTTCTTCTTTCCTTAACCAGCTGTGTTTCTTTTTTTCTCTTTTTTTTATTAATTAGTTTTTAGTAATTTGGTTTTAAATGAAAAGGGTAAAGCAGTCTTTAATGGGGTGTATTTAATAATATATATGTAATTTTTAATTTTAGTGGGGTGTATCTAGAATTTGGGGTTCGTTTAGTATATTTGGGGGTGCAAATAGCCGCCACCATTTTTTATTTAATAGTATATATGTATTTTAATAATCGTCTTTTTACAAAAACTAATATAAAATTTGCTTAGAAAGTGTATACATCTTTATTAATGTACTAGTTTTTTTCTTCCGCGTGTTACATAGATTAATTAGTATAATTCATCTTAAATTAATACATAAATTAGTTTAAATATATTTTATTATTGTTATGAACACAATTAAATTATTAATTTATATAATTACTTGTGTTTTTCTTTTGGCTAAAACTTGCGTGTCCTGAGGGCACCGTGCTCCCAAATACCCTTTATTATTAATTTGTATACTCTTTAGTATAAGGACGTGTACCTTTATTTTCTGAATTTTTTTAATAAAAGTGTATACCTTTTAGAACAAAATGTAGTACCCTTATACATTTTCTGTATCTGGGGATACAAGAGACCAATTTGGATATAAATAATAGTGATAATAATAAATATTAAAATATAAGAATAAAAAATAAAATAGAAAGATTATATATATAATATTAAAATAAAAAATATAAAAAATTTATTTATAATAGCGTATTCGAATTAATATATATATATATATATATATATATATATATATATATATATATATCTAATATGTTTTATAGATAAGTGATGGGTGTTTTCTCAACACACAATTTTAATCCCCAAGTATGAAGGATATCAATTGTAGTTTCGAAGGTGACCAAGTTAAATTCAAATCCACGGGACGGATAAATATTATTTTATTTATTTTCTAGCAATTATGACTATGTTGAGAATTGTAATTGTTGGTTTGTAAACTAAGTAACAATTAAAATAGCAAATAAATAACAAGAACAAGAAAATAGTAGTTGTGATCAAATAAGATGATAGGTAGTTCGTCAGGCCATCCAATTTCATTCGTTAATTCATACTTTCGTGTGTCGATGTCTGACTCTGCCTTGTGGAATATGGACGCATCGCTAGACCATGCAAATCTATTCTATAGACACAAATAGATAAGCTTTTGACACGTGTGAGTATCCTCAGAGCAAGACGTATACTTCACCTCCCTTTCTAGGTACTATCATAATCAATTATTTTCCGTGCACTTAGTACTCTAACCCGATTTGATCTCCCTTTTTAGGTACTATAAAGTTATACTCTTAATCCTACTTGTTAACCCGAATTCAATTCAATTAACAAACATTCATATAAGACGGTTCTAATAAAACCTCGGAATCCCTTCACTTAGAATTTTAACAATAAACCCTGCTCATTAGTGAACGCACTCAATTAATAACCATGTTATGCATTCAGACTCTAAACAACGATTATTGATGCACAAAACAACTATGAGTATGGATTAAAAAAGCACAATCTTATATAAAATAAACCACAAGTAGTGTTGTACGGAGTATACACACGAAATACAAATCAACTCATGAAACCTTCATGACCCTAGAACTACCGAAGTGCCTCTAGCCCATGATTAATTTAGGAACAATCATGGTTAGATGGACCAATCTTACTCTCTCAAAAAGCTCTCTAAAAGCTCTCTTGTATTGTGTTCTTGGTGATTGGTGATGTCTTCCTTGACTGCATGAGCCTCCTTTTATACTTGTAATCACGTCTCTAGGGCTTGGAATTAATGAGCTTTTCAAGTGATCACACGAGTTTTGGCCTCAAAAATCTGGATAAGGTAAATTCCCGCACGACGGTTCGGCCTTAGCAAACAGGTCGAACCACTGGCCGCAGGTCGAACCACAGGTCGAACCCACTTACTGGACAATTTCTGCACTTGGTTCGACTTCTTGTACAGGTCGAACCACTCCGTCTTGGTCGAACCACAGGTCGAACCATGCTACTGGATAATTTCTGCTCCCGATTCGACCAACCGTTAGGTCGAACCCCAACGTCGTGGTCGAATCCACTTTTTCACGAACTGGTTCAACCATGGTTTGACCTGATAGACAAGTCGAACCCCTCGAGTCGTGGTCAAACCCTCCTTCTGCACACTTTGCAATGCTGGTTCGACCTGTAGGAGAGGTCGAACCCTCCTCCAACAGGTCGAACACACCTCTCTCCTTGGCGGTTCGAGTGGTCTCGACTTTGTCTCTTCGATTCTTGGCACTTCCACTCCAATTTTGCTATGAAAACCACTTAAATAGCTCCACTAACACCTGATTCATGCTAATTCACAATATATATAGGTTCTCCACCTATTTCCACCTCAAAACTCTCCAAAACTAGCACAAAACATGATGTCAAACTTGTGAATTTACACACTCATCAATAAGTATATAAATTTCTGAGAGTGGATGCACGGTGCATTGTATTCACGAGATAATTTGTCATGTTAAAATGCATACTCGCTAAATTAATTTGAGGGCTACACTATTGACATTGAGGTTTTCTTCCACACCCAAATTGTTTAAAAAATAAATAAATAAATAATTTAATAGTAATATTTTTACCCCATTTTTTAAGTTACTCATTTATTATATGTCAAAAGAAATATTTTTACTTAGTATACTCATGTTAAAAACACAAACTAAAACCATACACTTAAATTAAAAACACACATTTATAACACTAAACACACTCACGCACACAAATGTACACGCTAAACTCTACAACACTCTCTTACACACTCACATTCAAACACACACCAACAAACTCAAAGACTACATACACAATTATAGTAATTAAACTCTCAAATATGAAAACCATTAAGAGAGTGAAGTAAATAATAATAATAATAATAATAATAATAATAATAATAATAATAATAATAATAATAAGGGCGGCTATTTGCACCCCATATCTACTAAACTCACCCCAATAATTTATAAATTTAAAATAAGTTTATGTGAAAAGAAATAAATACCTTTTTATAATAATAAAATAAAATTAATTATAATTAAATTTCTAAATGAACCCCAATTAAATTTCTAAATACACCCCTAATTACTAAACCACGATTAGATTTTTAATCAGCAATCAGCCATTTTATACTTCTTTGCCTGATGAAGAATCCATTCGTAAGTTTCATTCTTCCTATCCTGAACCGGATCCATAAGGTCTTTTCCATGGATCGGAATGCAACCCGGAATCCACAGTTTCTCCGGCAAGTCCCGGTACTCACACGACACCGTTTCATTCAGTACCGGCAGGTGTAAAACCACAGACAGAACCATAGCATGGAGCAAAAGAAAAGATAGGCTGGGATGTTGAACTCGCGAGCAATGTCAAACGCATCGGCGCCGAAGAGATCTACCACAAGAGCAGAAATCTTTTAGAGCTGCAAGGGATTTAACGGCATCGCGAATTGACGTCAGGGAAGGGGTGACGGTAAGGGAGATGCGTGTCTCGATTTTGACGTCGGGTGGTAAGTCGTCGACGTCAATGGGCGAGAGGAGGAGGTAGTCGATGGTGGGAGGGAGTGTGGATAGGAAGGGATTTTGCGTGTGGGAGATATCAGAGTCGGCAGGGATGCCGTGGTGGTGGTGGAGTATATTGGCGAGCTCGGTTGAAGGGATTTAATTCTGTGATCAAACACCCTTCTACAATTGGTGAATCGTTTTTCTATTGGGAATTGAGCTACGGATTTTCGGTGGGTTGACTGCCGGAGTTTTTTTAGGACGATCAGAGATTTCTTCAGGTGCGATCCTTATTGTGTACACGAATTGAAGATAAGATCACCCCTTGTGTTGTAATTGGTGCTCTCACAAAATATTGAATTATTGTTGTTTGATCAACAGTTTAAGAATAAGGAGGGCAAGTTTGAAAAGATTAACTGTTTGTTTTTTTAATTTTTAAGAAACGAGTAATCTGAATTTTTTTTGTTGGCTTTAGTTGGTTGTTGGCTAAAATTTGGTTGGTTTAATTTGAAATTATGGAAATTAAGTTGTGAATATGAAAGTCAAAGATTGTAACTGTATCCATGTCCTCTTGCATTCAATATCAAGAAATACTCATAACATCATTTAGCTTTTGTTATTATTACATTGTTTGGTTCCTGAAATGATGATTCTGCTCTTTGTTTGTATCTTTTAGGCCTTTTTTTTCTTATTTGTGATTCGTGTATGTTTACTGTAAGTTCATGAATAATTATTCCGGGGAGAGAAGAATGACGATGTGGGGTTCCATGGAGCAAAAATATGGTGGAGATAGAATAACTAACAGAGGAGGGAATGTGGTAGACTGTGTGTAAATGTATACATACAACATTGGTGAATATATAGACATACATTCTAGTATTATGAGGTTATTATTTTATTATTTATAAAAAGGTATTTACGTCTTCTCATATAAATTTATTTTAAAATTTTAAATTAACGGGGTTCATTAAGTAGATCCGGGTGCAAATAGTCGCCCCATAATAATAATAATAATAATAATAATAATAATAATTTCATACTATATTTTTACTTGAATTCATATGTTTATATTTATTAAAATCTTGCTTTGTATTTTATAGGGTATAATAATTAGTTTTGTTTGTTATATTGTAAATTTGTTAATGGAATAGTGAATCTAGAAATGGATTTTTGAGTTTAAGAAAACGTAGAATCATAAATTTAAATTTTAAGTGTTTGAATTTTGAACATTCCACATCTCAATTATCATTGGTTTGCTGAAATTTTCTAAGAATTTTGATTAAGAATGGTTGAAATTTTTATCAAAATTCAACATCTCTTTGATGAAAACCCTTCAAATTTTTGGCCATTGGTAGCCCAAATTTCTCAAAATTTCAGCCTAATCAGTTTTTTTTTTGCATATTTTCAACCAATCAGTATCTAAATTTCTACAATTTCAATGGAAAAAATAATAATAAAATACAATGCATAGTGTTAGAAGGTAAAAGAAGGTGCAATACTTGTATTTTCCATAGATGATCATTTTCATGCTCCATATTGAAAGTAATGTGATGATTTGTTTGTTTATTCTTTTTATTTTTCTTCTTTCTTGTGTAACATTAAAAAAGGATAAATATCAAAATTATTCCTGTAAGTATGCCATTTTTCAATTTTAGTCCTTTATCATTTGCAATTCTCAATTTTGGTCCTTTTTTGTCCATTTCTAATTCTTTTGGTCCAGTTTTTGTCATTTTGGTCCTTTTTCAAAATCTGTTCCTTGTTTGGTCCACTATTGGTCCTAAATGTATACAATTTCGAACAATTTTTGGATTTTTTTTAACATAAAGGATTAAAACTGTACCAAAAGGACTAAAACTGGACAAAAAATGACCAAAATTGAGAATTGCAAATGATAAAAGATTAAAGTTGGAAAATGCCATACTTACATGACCAAATTTGATATTTACCCCCATTAAAAAATGAAGTTTCAGACTTTGACTCTTAGCTAGACACGGACTACTTACCAAAGATAGATTGTTGAAGGCCAAAAATGATTTGTTATGTGAGTTGTGCATAGGGGGACAGGAAATAAACCATCATATTTTCTTCAAATGTCCGCATGTGTGGGAGAGAAGTTTGTGTAAAAAGGTGGAACCGTCCACCCAGGTGCCCCGCATGCCGGTCCAACAGCAAGTGAAGAAGGTTAATCATGGTAACTCAACCGATCAACAAAGGTTAGACCTTTAACCACCACACAAGGAGCCCCCAACAAGAGGTTGGTCTCACGCTATGGGTGAGATTCGATCCTTGGTTATTTGTGCAAGTTGTCCCCTTACTTGACCAGTTGAGTTGCCCATACAGGCTGTGTGGGAGTGTGGGAGAGAAGTTGATAAGGAAATAGGATGAGGGAGAAACGTTAACAATTTCAATGCTGCCTTCAGATATATCATCACTACTTCTAGGAGTGATAAGAGAAGGAAGAAAGTAATGGTTATAGCCCTGGCCTGTTTTAGGTATCATGTGTGGACAACTAGAAATTTGTATCTTGTGCAGGGAAGAGGGATACCTACAGGGTATACGGTAGAAAAAATCAAAATGGATATTAGTAGAATAATAGTTGGTAATAGCTAGAATATAATCTTTGTAGCATATAGGCTGTGTAATCGATTATTGTATACTCACACACCTTGTAATCTTTTGAATTTGAAATAAAAACTTACCTTATTTAAAAAAAAAAAAGACGAGACTTCACCATACAAGGTTTTCTCTTCTTTACTTCCTACTTCATTTAGACTCATAAGTAAGTTACATTCCATAAATATGATTGTTGCTGGTAATACCATGGATTTGTGATTCTTTGGATAGTTTAAGGGCGTGATTGGTACGATTTAATTGGGACGGGAATGGAATCGTCATTCCTAATTCTATTCTCATTCCTACTATTGGTATGTTTTTTGTAATAGGAATAAGAATTACGATTTCAAAGGAATGTGTATTCCCTTACATGTGGGAATGGACATTCCTACCACCTCCATGGTATTGTCCATTTCATTCCCTCGTTCACCCCACCCCACCACACACACACATATATTATAAAGAATATTCGTTTAATTTATACAATATTTATTTATATTATTATAAATATGTTACTATTTTTCTACTTAACATTTAATATTTATTAAAATCATTTGTATTAAATTATTTAATAAAAAATAAAATAATAAATCATTTAAAAACTAAATAAAAAAATTAAATATTTTTATATACTCAAATCGGTAAAAAATATATAATTAAATTAAATTCTTAAAATTTTTAAATATAAATGTATATAATTATTTTAATATTTATTTAAAATAAAATTAGTAAATTATATATAAAAAATTAATATTATTAATTAAATTGAGTATATACATGTAATATAAATATAAATATAATTTTTTATACATAGTTTAATATTTTTTAATATATAAATTTTTTTATTTGTATTTTAAATTTTATTTATATTTTAAAAATATTAATATTTTATTATATTTATAATTTAATATTTTTCTATAATTATAAAATATATAAAATCTTCATTCAAATTTTAATTAATTTAATATTTTAAATGAATTAAATTTAAATGTAATACTATTATAAAAATACTATTAATGAGATTGAAATTATTAAGGAATACAAATTGTATTACTTGAGTTATTCCTGAACGATATCAATCATGATAAAAATAATTTTTAATAATTCTATTCTCATTACTATTCCATTCCCCTGTTATTCCATTCAGTCAGCCGTAAGAGATTTGAAGTTTTAAATTATGTCAAATTGATACACCTAAATATCGGTTTTAATGATTTTTGCAAATGATTATTCTTTTATTGATTAAAGTATTTGATTTAAGTCTTATATTTCGTGTTCTACATCTAAGTTCAATTAATTTCATGTCATTGAAATGTGAATGATTGTGATTGATATTAAAATGTGTTGGAGGATTTTATGACTTAAGTATTATAATTAGGAAGAGTAGAAATGTAATTTCTGATTATTGGAATTGCAAATATTTGATATTTATTTATCATGTCCATGTTAGGATATTAGGTAAGGAAATCTTAGATTTAATTCCTACAGGACCTCCTGGTGGAAATATTCATTGATGTGTAAGAACCTCTTGAGGGAAAGTTTTAGTAGCGTTAGTACCTAAATTGATATGCATGTGTCAAGTTATCGAGAATCAAGTGACTTAGTATATTTTTGTGATTGCTCTTATAACTTCTCCATAAACGAATTTACTATATCTGAAAACTGTAAATGGTATTTAAATTTCAGTTAAAAAGAGTACAACTCAAGTAATACAAGTTCAAATCATGAAAGAATAAAATTATATTGTCTCATCTCTTAAAACACTTGTTATTTTCGATGTCTAGTAAGTTGATTCGACTAATTAGAACTAGTTTATCTAAGATAATCTTTTCTTCTCTCTTAAAACACCCGTTATTTTTAGCTGCACTTTTATTTTTCTTTATTTAATTTTTTTTAATAGTTGATAATTATTTCTACAACCAAAACCACTAAAGGTTACCATTTTAACTAATTTTGGTAATAATTAGATTTAATATGACAATTATCTCATGAGTTTGATATTTCACTTGATCACGCTATATAAACCCATTGTACTTAGAGGATAAATATTATTTTTAGTGAACAAATATAGTGAATAATGGATAAAAAGTAATACTCCCCCTTGTCTCAATAAATTTTTCACTCTTTTTTCATTCATTGGTTCTTTCTCACTCAAAAATAGTAAAAGTTTCAAAACAAGTAACCTCTCAATACATCATATTTTCATGAAATATCACTATCATCTAACACATAAACTTATTTTAGTATTTATTTATTATTTAAAAATACAACTTTACCCTTAAAAGTCAATAAAGTTGATATTTTTTTTTCTTAAACTCTGTATCCACATTAAAGGTGAAGAGCTTCTAGGGATGGAGGGAATAATATTTAAAATAAAAAATGATCCTTGCTTAATGAAAAATGATAATGTTCAATTAAACTATTTTATGAATAATTTAAAGAATAATTGAAAAGTGAAAATATCTTTAATGAAAATTTTATAACTATTAATGAAGAAAAATGAAATGATATTGTCATGAATTAAATTTTATAAAAGAATTTTATGAATAAATATAAGTATATAATTACATAGAAATCATTAAGGTGCACATAATTTTTTGCGGGTTCCAACCAACATAAGGGTTTGTTTTCAATTTTTTTTTTCCAGTGATAATCACTCTTATTACTCAAAAGTAGTGAGATTCCAACTTCAATGAAAAAATTGACTAAAAATTGAGAGAATATTTTAAATTAAAATTCTTTACTGCTTATTCTCTAAACAGCATTATTTACTCAAATTGAGTCTTAGATTCTTCTTTATTTATTTTTATTCTGTCTCATCAGATTTGTGTTGGATGGTAGATGAATTTTGCACCTTTTGTCTTTCCCTTTTTGGGCATGGATTCGTTAAGAGAGGTTTCGCAACATTTAATTTGATGCTTACGAGGGAGGAACTATTTCAATTTTCACGGGCATATGCTTCCTTCATTGAAGGTATATCCGAATAAAGTTATGTTTTTTTTTATTTTAATTATAAAATTCTTTATACCTTACTTATTTCTCTATTCCACGACACACTTCATATTTAAAAAAAATAATATATATATGAAATTAATTTAATAACTTATTTATACTAGTGTGAGATTGTTTTTCTCTTTTTTTAATTAATTATCTTTTTTTTAATAAATATATTACCACTTTTTACTGAAATATTATCACTTCATTTACATTGAAAATTGTCAATTAAATAATTCACAGAAGAGTTATCATCTTTTATCAATTCTGTACGATTTATTGAAAATATTATTACTTTTTATTTGTCTCACAGAACTGATTCTATAAAACGGTCTCATTCAAGTCTTTGCCTAATCAAAATACTACACTTTAGTTTCAAATTTTTTATCGGAACAGCTATTTGCATCTTCGGAACTAATTAATTTACCCCAACTAATTAATATACCCCAATATATTTTATTAATTAATATATATAAACATTACAAGCACACCCCAATTAAAACAATTGTACCCTTCTTCTCCATCTTTTACTTCTATTTAATATATATATATATATACATATATATATATATATATATATATATATATATATATATATATATATATATATATATTTGTTGCTGCTTCCTAAACCCTTCTCCACTTCTACACACTATCAATGCGCAAGTATCTCTTCTCTCTGTAAGTTTCCTCTTAAACTCCATCAACATTTCCTAGAGATATTGGAAATCCATGGCGGGTGAGAGATCCTAGAAGAATTTCAACCTGCCAATGTCGGAAGACGATCCACCTGAGAGCCGAGAGGACGAGTTCATCTTCTTGTTCTTCTGGCACCCGCCCCCAATTGCCTATTGCAGAGGGCCCTGCCTTAGGTCCAGTATCTTCTGCATGTCTTGCAGAAGTGCCTTGGCTGCGTGAGGCTCTAGACCGAGGGCATTTGATTGGGAGTTGTACTTTTGAAACTAATTTATCCATCCTCTACAAATTCCATTAAATTAGTTACATTGACATCATGTGAGAAAAAAAAGGAACATTTTTATAGAATAATTGCATATTAATTCTTCATCTCACGGATGGAAGTGAAATCTTGGTGGCAGCTACTCATGTTCATCTCTGCGTTGTTGCTTCTACGGCGGCGGTGTGGCAGTGTATAACAGTATAAGATAATGTTTCCTAATCTTTGAATATACCATAATACAATATTATGAGGGTGTTTAAGTAATATACTAATTAAAATATATCAACCTAGATATTATTGGAGCATGTTCAGTAATTTTGGAAGTGTGAATAGACGCTTTTTTCATCTTCATCTGAAGCCCTCCCCATTTGGAAGGTTTTATGTGACATGTCAAATGAATATAATCTAGAGGGGAGAGGTAAAGTAGATTCATTCGACTTGGGTTTTTTTCTAAGAGAGAGGGGAAAAAAAGTAGAAAGGTGTGGTCTCAAGAAGAGAGAGAGTACCTAAGAGGAGAGAGAGTGAGGGAGAAAGAGAAAATATGTAATCCAAAAAACCTAATTTTGAGGTTTATTGTTAGGGATGTGTTTTGTTTTGTAGGTGAATGATTTTTGACTTTTGAGATAACGCTATGACAAAAGGTAATATTTGTTTTGAATTGTGTGGAGTTTGAAAACGGGTTCTTCCATTGAAAAATTCCTAACACACAACATACTTTTCAATTTATTTATCATCTAAAATTACCAAATTACTCCTAATTTTTAACAAAAAATTGTCAAAAAATCAACTTCTTTTTAAACTATATGAATAATAAACGAGACTTTTATGAGACGGAGATAGTACTATTTTATTGGGTTAATTGAAAAAAAAGAATACACATTTACTTCAATTACAAATTAGTCCCACTTTTAAGATATATTAGTAAAAATGACCACATGAAGTCTTGCAAATCGCACCAATCGGGCAGTTAAATGATGCCCGATCGCCAATGTGTCTGACCTATAATACATGAGTTTTCATGTCATCTTTGAGTTAATTACACAGAAAAAACATCACCTTTATTCTAATTGTGATTTAGTTATACGTTTAAAATTTTGAACAAAAAAAACACCAAAATTATATACTCCCTCCGTACCATTCAAAGATATTCTTTTTTCCATTTTGGGCGTCTCATACAAAGAGTCTCATTTTCTTTTTTATACACATGGGACCTACACATCCTCTAATATTATTTTATATATAATTTTACATTAATATACTTAAATCTATATATAATTATATAAATAAACACATATTTAAATTTAAATAAATAAATAAATAATAAAAAAATCATCAAATATTTTTGAAAATGTTAAATATATTTAAAAAAATTCCAAAATAGCATCAATATTCTATACTTCTATATTTTTATGATTCTATCATTCTAGTTATCATAGCATAAATGTGAGAACCTGTCAACGCTTAAAAAAAATTCAGAAAAAAAATCGGCGATTTTCGAGTCAACCGGTTCATCCGGTTTTCCTGGTCCGAACCGATTCTACCCGATTTTTCCCGATTTGATGTCCCAAATAGTTTTATAGGGTTTTTTAGACTGGTTTTTCGATCGGTTCCTGGTTCGATTGGTCGAACCGGCCGGTCCGGTCCGATTCTTAGATCATTGGCTAAAATGGTAAAATGAATACCTTTTAAATGGTAGGAATGTTTATTACTCCCTCCATCTCACAACAAGGAGTGCATTTTACCATTTTCGTCTGTCCCAACACAAGAAGTGCATTTTCCTTTTTAATAAATGGAATCCACATAAAACAATTAATATATCTACATGGGACCAATACACCATACTAATATACCTACCCATTATACATTAAAATATTATTTCTCTCACCTCAACTACTCCCAATTACCCATTAAATATTATTTCCTTAATGTACATGCAAAAAAGTTTCGTCACTCTTGTTGTGGGACGGAGTGAGTATTTTTTTGTTTAAATGTTTGACATAATTAATTTTGTTTATATATATATATATATATATATATATATATATATATATATATATATATATATATATATATATATATATATTATAACTGTCATGCTTGGCTGCTGTCCACGGGCTCCCTTGTTTGTTTTGTGATGAACATGTGTGGCTATTCTCTTATGGAACTTCCAGGTGAAGCCATAGAGTAATTTTCAAGTATGACTACCATGTGAAAATGCTATATGAGGCTTTAAAATAATTTCCATGTGTGGCTACCCTGTGGAACTGCCTTATATGACCCTTAGAAAAATTGTCGTGCATAATTGTCAGTAGACCTGCCATGTATGGTATTCCGTAGGATTGCAATGCGTAGGGGAGGGGAAAGAAACCGAAAACTCGGTATGTCCAGCACGTCGAATCGAAAATATTAAAATTTTGATATATCAAAATTTTCAATACGGTATAGTCGCAGTACCGAAAAATCGATTCGATATCAGTATATTTCGAGTTAAAATTTTGGTATATCGTTATACGAAAAAAATTATATATTAGATTTATTATTTTATTTTTTATGTTTGGGTTTTTATTTATGGACTCAATACAATACTAAGCCGAAACTTATTACTCTCTTTGTCCCAAATTCATCTTCACGTTTACTGTAGATACGGAGTTAAAAAAAATTACTTTTTGACTTACTTTTGGGGGTAGTATAGTATTTTTGGATAATAAATAAATGATAAAGTAATTTATTTGTGTTAAAAAGGTGATGTCAAATTTGAAATTAAAGTATATTTGAGGGATATTAATTAGTTGCTTTTTCCTTTTATGGAAGTGTGAAGTTGAATTTGGGATGGACCAAAACAGAACGTGTGAAGTTGAAGTTGGGACCGAGGGAGTACTCCATTTCCAAACCCTCTTCATACGTAACTTACCGATTCCACCATTCTAGTCATTCTCAAATCCTCACAGATTCACTCCGCAAAATGGTTCGCTGTTCAAACTTGCGGATCTCCTCTGAAATCCCTCGTCTTACCGATATATTTGTGAAGCCCTCATAGAAATTTTTCAGAAATCAAGAATCAAAGTCTTCGTCAGTAGCGACGCGTTCAATTTCTTCTGTAACTCGGAGATCGAAGTCCAACAAAGCTCGGAACCACTTACTTCTACATCAGCAGCGAGCCGTTCGGCTGTAATTATCTACCTAGAGGAATGCCTTGGTTGTTTTCCGGCAAGTGAGAATGAAATTTTCTTCTCTGATTTGTTGTACAGTGTTCATTTTCCATCCCCTTTGATTGATTTCTTACCTGAGTAAGTTTTTGGGCTTGAATCTTTGTTGAATGTGATTACTTGTTGATTCGAATGTAGCAGACCAGTCGTGCATTTCATTGATCTATTATCTTGAATTTTATATGTTTGTTTCCTATATCTCTTTCTCGTGCGGTGCGTGACTGTGTGGGCTTTTAGGTTGAGAATCTGGACAACCTAAAATTTTTATATAACACTCAAATAGTCAAACCTGATAATCAAACCTGAAAGGGGATGATGAATGGTGGGTTGACTTGGGCTACCATGATCATGAGGAAGAATTGCAGTGGTTGGACCGTAGGATTACTCAGATTCTAAACTTCACACAATGGTTCATGATTGCTATTTACAAATTACATTGTAATTACACTCAGATCCTAGTATTTTACTTATTGATTATGAATTGTGTGATGGAGTATATGTTATAATTAGATTGGTATTTTGTGAAATATATATGATTGCTAGTATATTGTGTGGATGAATTATGGGTTTCATGGTTAATTTTTGGTATTTTTTCGATATATTATAATATTTGGTATGACTCGATATATTGAACTTTCGACATGTAATAAATTTTCAGTATTTCGGTATAATCAGTATATATCGAAAAATCAGTACGGTATTTATTTCAGTTAGGCAACGATATGCATTTTCGTATACCAAAATTTCAATATGCCAAAATTTCAATATATCGAAATTTTGGTATCGACATCGGTATGCTAAATAGCATATCGAAAATTTTGGTACGATATCAAAAATTTCGGTATGCCGTGTTTCCCCACCCCTAGCCGTGCGTGGTTTTGACTTATGTTTCTGGTAACCTACAACTAAGCTACCAACATTAGCCCCCTAGATCATTGGCTGTGAAGGTCATAGCCAATGATTTTTATATACTACGCTACGGTCTTTTTTCCACTCGCAGGCCACTTTATTTGATGTATAGGCCAATTTATTTTATGGACTCCCTGATGAGTTGTTGAGGTCAGCGGACCGGCCCATCACCAATTCTTAAGGTATTAATTGCCAAGGGCATCTGCATCCCTATATAAAGGGCTCCATTATGAGTTCTTTCCATATCCAGTCTTCAATCCCTCTTCAGCGTTTGGGTGGCGGCTGAACTGGAGTGGGTGTGTAACAAGTGGCAGCGTAATGAACGAAGTTTCGATGTGAGCTTCAGTCCCCCTTCATTTATTTTTCAATTTTTTTGTGAATAGAGATGTCGGGTAGCTTAGATATATAGTTTGGCTAGTTCAGAGAATCAATCTTTAGATATTAGTTCACTCTCTTGTAGTTCAGAAGATTTGAGGGAAATGTCTGTAGAGGCGACTGGTTGCTCGACTCGCTCGGTGGGAGAGTGGGAACTGATGGTAGCTTGAATGCGGGGCTTCATAGAAGAAGTTTTGGATATGAGCCATATCCAAGTTGTGCATAATAGTAGGGGCGCAGCGGTAGGGGCTTCGATCTTTGGTTATCTGCCTCAATCGAGACCCTACCATGGTGGTAGCATTGTTGGATTGTATAATAAAAGTCTAGCTTTTTGTATGAACAATGTTATAACAATTTATTTGAAATGAGAATCATATGATCAAATGATTGCATCTTATAATTTATTTATATGTCCGATGCAATAGTCCGCTTACTTTATACTGTAGGATTTGATAAGTCATAATTTAGTATAATTATTTGGTTGAAATTCATGTTTAATTGATTGACTTATGTGCTAATTTGGGTGCTAAATTGACTTATCTTGTCTTTGGTTAATTGAGGATTTAATGTTATAAATTGATGTGAAAATGGGCTGATTGTGTAGGAAATTCGTTGCTGCCAAGTAGCTGACACTGACCCCATCAGTGTCAGTGAGAAGAACGAAAATTCAGCATAAATAAGGAAAGTGTTGTTGGACATATTCTCATATTGTCTCTTAAATTCCAGCGAAGAGATCAGCCCAAGTCAGGCCCATATTGTGGAGAAGGCACGATAGATTAGTCAACAAGAAAAGAAAAGATCCTTGAGATATTTTAGGAAGAGATAAGTAAGGAAAGAGATCAAACAAGATTACTTGGGGATCAAGATAGAGATAATTGGGGGATATGTTTTAACTATTTTTGGGGCTGCTTCACTCGATTATTAGGGGGGAATGGACGATCAGAATGGGGATTAGAAGGCAAGGAGCATTCCAAGGAGATTTGGCGTGAAGTGAAATCGAAGAAGCAATCGACATCATCGGTTCTTTAGTTTCTTATTTTATTTTTGTAATTCGCATGAACATGCGGGGCTAATCCCCTTTTCTTGTTTAGGATTCGTAAACCTCCCGTTGAATTATTAATTTAATTATTTAGGAGTTTTATGTTGAATCTTGTGTGCAAGTTTATTTTATTACATGCATTGATGTTCCTATAGTAATTTAATAATTATTTTGGTCTGATCAACTAGATTAATTATTTAATTACTTACTGTTATTCTATGAACTACAATCCGTAATTGTTGTAGGAATTGGATTAAGTAACAAATAGAGATAATTCCCTCTAGGTGTAATAAAATCTAGGTTGTATGATACCTAGCCGGATTTCGTAGCCTAGTAATCCTATGTTTAGAGTTTTAATGCATCTACGAGTTCGAATCCATAGGGTCACTCGTAGATAGTTCAATTTAGTGGTCGTACCCTAGTTGATGAACGTAAGAACATTCGGGTTGATTGGTCGTACCGTCAATCTAGGGATTTGAGTTTGTGCACTAGGCTAGATGTTTAATTCGTAGGATTAATTAATTTAGTAAACGGGAGGGGATCGACATCCTAAACTAGGCTTTAATCGCTTGGTTAATTTTATAATTAATTTTTATCTATTTTGTCACTTAAGAATTGAATTAATTCTACTTTTGTTATTTTTAATTTATCACAATCAAAATCCCCCTTTTATTTATTTTGTATGTTAGAAACATTTTAATTTAATTAGAATTCATAATACTCTCTTGGGTTCGACCCTACTTGCTACTATACTACGTAATAGTGTGAGTTGGAAATAAATTGTATTTTGGTACGTCTGCGATAGCATACCAATAATATGTTATGCGACAATACACAGAAGATCATATTATCAGTTTCCTTATAAAGTATAAACAGATGCTCACGACCGAGATAGACGGAGACTCTCTATCGGGATGGTTGTAGTGTGGTTTGGTATTAGCCTGTCTTGGCTATAGAATCATATTTGTACACTTTGTGTGTATTGAGTAGGACCGCTTGAGATCGTTAGACTTATACTGATTTATAGGAGAACTTGATCTCAATTATTATGGATGTTCGTGCTCTTAATCCCTATACAATAACCTCGACACATAAGGCAGTATGTATTTCTTTGATTAATCAATGGGTAGATTTACATGTAATTAAATCAACAAACTCGGTGAGTTGGGAAATAGTGTTGTCTCTATGGTGTGTTGTTGATTGTAGAAGGAATTCGTGTCTGACATAGGTTGATGATGTCCCTTGAGGAGCTCATAAGGATTATCATGTAAACCCTGCAGGTGGATTTATTCTGGCATGATAATGAGGTTGAGTGGTACTACTCTTGGATGGGATATTAATTAATGGAGTTGTCAGTAACTTAATTAATTAATGGGCATTGTATATCTTAAACGCGGGGACACTAACGGGCTCATAATAAGAATGAGCCCATAACGTAATTATGGGATTAGAACGGTAGTGCAATAATAATATTTTAGTGGTATATATTATTATTATTGGACTTAAGTATAAGCTTTGGGCTAAGCTTGGATACTTAAGCCCAATTGAGGCCCAACTCTAATTTCTCCTCCTGGTCCCTGTTGTAGCCTATATATAAGTCATCTCAGTTGTTCTAACCCTAAGAGAGACATGTCTAACACGTGAAGAGGGTAGACAGAATAGCAGATTGAGAAGATCTCGAGGATCGTTGCTCACACGACGTCGAGATTGGACTTGGGAATACAGCAGAAGACCAGAAGGTTATTTGCTGCTGCTGTCCATCAACTTGTACTATTTTTATAAAATCATCTAGACCTCAGAATTAGACGTGTGTTAAACTAACAAAAATCCACGAAAGAGAGGATTGTTTTGGTGCGTAGATCTCTTGAATCGGACATCAGATGAGAGAGTTATGCCCAAAACGGTGAGGCTGCGCAGGCTGGAGGCGAGAATTCGTCTTCTCCAACATACCCTGGTGAAAGATAATACGTTTCCTGTTTTCTTGCTTTCGCTGACTGCTAGAAATGTATAAAACCCTAACGGTTCATGTTAACCAAATGATCGAATGCCAACATGTAGCACCTTTACGCCGGCAGGCATAATGTCTACCATTTCAGAAGAACGAGTAGCGGATATATTCATACAATATGGTTGTCTAGGTATATCTTTTATCAAACCGCAGCTCGATGAGAGAGCCCTAGCTCCACCCTTGGGGTGTGTAGCAATAAACAGTGATATGCTCGAGAGCGAGTTGATGTTCCCGCTATATCCCAGCCTTAGTGCAATATTGTACTGGTGGGGGATCGCACCTTCGCAGCTTCTCCCCAATGGCTGAGCTGCTTTTATTGGGATGTTCATGTTATTTGTGTTGGTGAAGTGCGAGCAGCCGAAGCCCCAGGAAATTGGCTATTTGTTGAACTTAAAGTCTAATGGGGTGGGCTCTGGGTTCTATTACCTTTCACTGAGGAGAAGTAGGGTGAAGGTAGTAGAAGGGATCCCAACATCGGTGAAAGGGTAGAAGCATAATTGGTTTTGGGTGCATGGAGACTGGATAACTCCAGGGCTGCCATTAGACTCCATAGTGGGAAGCTGTGTAACGGTTCACAATGAATATAAAGAGAGAATTCGTAAGTCTTTTGAGCTCATCTTCATATAGGCGAACTGATCTAAACCCTTTTGTTTATGTTGTGCATGTAGAAAACGTCAATGATCACATCACCTCGGTAAATCATTTATTAAGGGAATCTCTAACCTTTCAAAGCGTGATCGAACATTGTCGGAACTGCTAACTGAGGATAACCTGCGAATGACCTATCTTTGCTTGCGTAGTAGATACCTAGAGTCCTACCATGAAGGTAACTCAATTCATCTGGCAGTATCATTTTTAACGCTCTTTTTTATTTTTAGTTTTTTAATTCCTTTTTTAACCTTTTTTTAGGCGAATTGACCTATTGTAATTTTTCTGTGATGAAACGAGCTACACACCGGCGTTGCGGATGCTTCTCTACCATCTGGATTGGATGCCTTGATGGTTGTCCTCCAATCAATGCTCCTTCCCGCCAATCTACTGAGGTGGAGGTCACTCGCCCTTTAACCAATAATAAAGGCAAATGCTTGGCGAAAACGAAAGAACTCCCGAGGCCAAAAAAGAAGTCCCATTCTCATGTATCTACTTTTGCTTCTGAATTAATGGGGGAGACTCCTATATGCCATTGAAGCCGGAGGACGGTAGTATGGTAGATGACGTCTATGATCATGTTCCTGCCTTCTTTGGGAATTATCATATGAAGAGCCGTCAAAACAGGTTAGGCCCATCAGGCCAAACCGCCCCCATATTTATAAAAAGTGGGTTGGGTTGTAAATTTTACGACTTGTTTGGAGGCAGGCCTAAATGGGGACGGGCCTAGGCGGGCTTGGCCCGAACGGGGGCGGGTTAACCCATTTTAATTTTTTTTTGCTAATGATCTAGTGTTTAATATCCCAAATATTTTTTCTTCCTTTTTCTTTTTTTTATTATAATTTTTCAATATAATAGATTAAATCTTAATATGAATATTCTAAGCATTTTGTACGATAGACTAGTATAGAAAATTCACACATAATATTAAGCCCTATTTTGCTTGTTTTTGAAATTATTTTTAATTCTTGAAATTTTAATATATAAATAAATGTATATAGATTAGAAGCAAATGCAAATGACAAACTTTTAAGGCATCTAATCCTTTGAAAATTGACGAAGGTAGAATTGAGTAGCATGAAGATTGAGATGTTTATATTATGATGATGTTACGATGGATGAATTTGAAGAGACTTTATAATTATATTTTGTGCTTTATGTTTGGCAATTAGAACTAGTAGACTTTTTGTGATTTTATTTGTGGTATTTGAGCATAATTAGACTTATGTTGTTTTATTTGAGATCTTAAGAATTATATATAATTAGTAAATTTTATGTTGCTTGATTAGTAATTTTTGTTTATGATTAATTGTTATCACTTAGTTCATGAGACTATTTTGTAGGATCTATATTTATATTTAATTATTTGATTGATATTATAGTATTTTGCAAGTTTTTCCATCATTTTGATATTTTTATTTTAATATTAATTTTAATAATATTATTCATTAAAAAATGAGGCGGGTTGGTCCGCCATAACCCGCAACCCGCCTTTAAATGGGTTTGGCCTAGAAATTCTAGCCCGTACAAGTCCAGTCTCGCCAAATGGCTTGGTGAGGCGAGTTTTAGCCCGCCTCACCGGTCCATATTGACGGCTCTAATCATCGGATGGTGAATGCTCTTTTTTCTGCACTTCCCATCACAGATGGCGGGGTTGGTTGTAACGGACATACATCCAAGAAGCCATGGAGGCTATCCGAAGTCGTGGACTAAGGAGTTGGATGATTTACTACTAACTCTTTCAGCTCCGGATGCAGTCGAGGTTGGGATCATCCACCTTAGTTGAGCTATGAGCTTCTTTTCTCATGCTCACTCCCAATCAAATCAGATGCTGACTCATTCAAGGGATGTACTATTTGCAGAGGCTTGAGCTAGGGAGGAAGCCGAGCTCCGAGCAGTCACGTTGGAGAGTTTGACTGAGGAGAAAGCGAAACTGATGAAGGAGATAGTTATTCTTCGGACCAAGTTGACTGTAGAGATGGAGGGAAATAAGAAAAATGCAGCTGAGGTAGCCGATCTAAAGGAGAAGGTGACTAGCCTAGAGGCTGAGATGACCGGCTTAAAGACTGAGCTGACAGAGACTAGAGCTGAGGTGACAGATGAGAGAGATGTTATACCCTCATTGAATTTGAAAGTGGGAGGGGAGGCTGGAGGCAAAGCTCACCACCATGCGAACTACGACAATCTCGCAGTCCATCTTTAGTGCGAATGTGGGGTCCTATTGTAAGGTGGCTCACCTGTTGCAGACCCATGTTCGTGAACTGTAGCTACGGGCTACTGAGATTTTAAAGGATGGACTCAAAGAAACTGTTACAAAGAACATTCAAGAGCTTCCTATCAACTTTGGTAAGAACATAAATTTTGATCCTCTGGGGTCCAATGAGGTGTTCATGAGGGGCTCTATAATTCGATAATTTAGAGCTCTGCCGCCCTGAGCTCTGCAGTTCTTCTGATGGCCTCTGTCCATGTATGATCGGCGTGGAGGAATAGATGTGGAGATGGTAGAGCTACATAGTCCCGACGTTATAGACCCTATAGCGGCAGATGACATAATGTAGGCTCCTTGCTTTAAACGTTAGAATCTTTGGTATTTACTTTCTTTTATAATGAACTCTGAGCTCAGTTGAACCTTTCATGTTTCCAATTGATATTTTATTTTTCTCTGTTCATGTGTCTTCTTTTAGATCTAGCTTGTCTTTGCTAAATTCACGAATTTATGATAAATTTCACAAGTCTTTGTAGCTTGGATGTTATTAACTGTGGAAAATTTTACTTTTTTAAAATAAAATTTGCACAAGTATTTTTACCTCATCCCGTAGTCATGGAGATTTTGTTGTTTCACGCTAGCTCGTAAGCATGTGAGTGATAGCTTGGCACATGAGCAAAGAGCATTAGTTTAAATACCACAGCCCGTAGGCTTGGAGAATTTTAGTTCTCTTGCTCATAAAAGGCTTATTTTTGTGTTTTATAAACGAAATAATATATATATATATATATGCCATGGAATACCTTGCTCAAATGTCAACTAAGTATTTAAGCAAAATATATTTCTTTTGAATTGATGTAGAGCAAATTCGAAGTTAGTTCAAAATAATTGGATAATATATGGTCGGAAGTACTGCAAACATATCAAAATTTACTTTTAATAAGATTTATTTTAATAAATTGAGTTTTAACTACAAAAGATGTTAGGACGTGTGAGCACATAACATTATTTGTTCATCAATATGCATAAAGTTGTGGTGTGTCAGTGCTGTATTATGAATTGTGATAAATAAGCATGTAACATGATTTTATGAAATTTATTGGTATTAGGAAATTTCATTAGATTATACTGTATTGACTTTTATTTAAATATTATAACTAGATAAAGTACTCGTTAATTGACCATTTGTAGTCGGGATGACCAATTAAAGAATTTATCGAACCACAGGGAAGAAGGTACTAGAATTTAAGTGATCTCAAATTTATCGTGATTTTATAAGGACTACGGAATGGGATGGAGGATAAGCATGCAAATGAATGCACTTAAACTAATGCAAGAAATAAGATAAAAGTAAAGATAAATGATGGGTTCCAAATGATGCAAGGATGAAATTAGCAACAATTATGGCATAGATAATACAGTAATCATGCAATTAATTATAATCTATCAAGGACATAGCATAGGAGCGATCACTAATTCCACCTAAATTCTCTCTCGAGATGGATAGGATGTAAACCTTCAACAAGGCTCCCAAAAGCACATAGGATCGAGACCAAAATGAACACCTCCCAATAGGTACTAATTACTCTACGAGTTCCCTAATTAGGTACAAAATCATAGGCAATGTTTCCTTTTAAGGTACTATGAATTCACTAATAGTTTGGGTCCCCTCATCTAATCAACCAATCTCTCGATCAAACTAATCAAATGTTCTAGGTTCTAAATCTAGAAGGATATCTCTATCTCATTTTAAATTAATGCACATGAAGTGTATGATGAAATGATTCAATGAACTATCCTAAATACATAATTGATTTCTCAATCTAATTACATGCCCATGACAATTAATCACATATATCAGCATATACATCAAGTAATCAACATTCAATGATAGAAATACACAAAATCCATTCAAGATTAAAATCAAATTGCATAAAAACTAAATTATTCAACACCAATCATGGAGCTAATCTCACAAAGGAGATTAGGCTATCACAGTCTTAGAGAAAACAATATAGACAATTGAATCTACAAATTCCATGATCAAACTATAAAGAAGTTCACAAAAATTAGAATTAGATTCCCCCTTTTAAGTCCTTCAATGGAGATCTCCTTCTTCTTCTTGTGATCTTCACTCTCCCTGGCTTCCTTGATCACTTGGATGGTGGATTTGATGGAGGAGATCAAGTGTGGATGAATGGGGATGATGAATGGATGAAGATAATGGTGTAAAATAGAGGAAATGGTGTGTGATCTAGGTGTAAGAGAGAAACTCTTCGATAATTATGATCAAATATTGAAGTATTGGGTATTTATACCCCTTGGAAAGTTTTTATAAGGATTTTGATATTTTTTGATCCTGCAGCAACACGGCTCGTGTGCTGCAACACGGCCACAGGGTGGCCATGTAGGCATTTTAGATGTCGGAACACGGCCAAGGCTTACAGGGCCGTATTGCGCATGGCCGTATTGCACAACACGGCTCGTGTGCTATAACACGGCAGCCGTGTTGGTGCAACTCCTATTTTTACAATTTTGTTTCGGCTCGTTCTCCTTCGTTTCAACTCCGAATTGAGAACCGCTTTTTCCTGTGTCTTCCTTTTCACGTCTAGGATCTATTTTTGCCTGAAAATTATACGTTTAAGCTCATTCACACACATCTCTATAAAAATATAAAACATAATTAAAATACACATAAATACGAATAAAATAATACAAAAATATATATAAAAAGATACTAAAATTTAGGTGAAAATATCACTCTTCACACCCCCAAACTTAAAGTGTTGTGCATCCCCGAACAACGAAAATGATAAACCAAGAGGAGTGATTTTCACCCAGAAAAAAATCAAACATAAGTAATAACACATCAATAGTAATAATAACTACAAACTATGCTAAGTCATCCTACAACATTAAAATTATAATCATGAGAAATTAACAAGTTCAATCAAAAGAGAATAAGGAGTAATATAGTCCCTTTTTAATTCAAGCCTCACATAGGTTATCAATTTCACTCAACACTCTTTAAAGTAGGGTAAAACAACACTCATCAATCGATTGGCTCGACTCTCTATAAGCTTGCTCGTAGACTATATTCATAAACCATCAAAGTTTATATTAGTGATAAAAAAAGGTCTTTAATTCGAATGTAATGATAGGTTCTTTGGTAGGGTAGGAAGAATTTAGGTAAGAGTGACTAATCATGTGTAAGTAATCAAAGAGGTAGCTACCTTCTTCCATTCCTTAACAATTTCTTTCTTTCTTCCTTTCTTTTCTTAATTGATCACAAGCACTATCAATCAACTTTCCTTAAATTGAGCTTCTTTCAATGCATGCTTCCTTCTTCGAACTTTTAAATACTTGAGCATTTCGTTGTTGCTTTGCTCATTTTCTTGTTATGAGGTTACATGTTCATTTTTGTTTGTGCTCTTTTCATCATTTTTCTTATTTGTTTACCATTTTTCTTTTTTCGCTTGCTTTCTCATCAAACCTTTTTAAACCATATCTCCTCAATCACTCATACAAAAGGGTAAATATATAAGACTCACATGGGTAATTAAGGCTTGTAGTGTGCTTATATCACAATAAATAGGCTTTGAGGCTCAAAGTGGTTGACTAGGGATGATGTTCAAGGTAGGAAAATATTTGGCAATGACTATTAATGACAAGGATAGCCTTAGATCATGTCACTAATCTCCACAAATCGAGCTCGTTCCTACAGTCCTTGAGCAAGTTCTAGCTTATCAAATACAATCAATCCACTCATGAAGAAAAATACCATGTATGCACGGTTGAGTCTCAAATTCTCACAAGCTTATGCATTGGACCTTAAGAAACTTATTACACCACAATCATCTCAAAATTGAACAAGTAAAAAGAACATGTCACAATTCGAAAGTGTAGAGATTCTTAATCATAATTTGTTATCACTTATCACTACAACATATCATCATTCACATTCAAAAATGACTCATGATCTCCCTAAACAAACCACCAAACATACCAAGACAAAAATAAAAATACACATAAAACAAAAACAAAGACTCACCAAACAAGAAATAACTCAAAAACACATAACATGCAAAAATAACAAAATCATCCATCATAGACAATGAAGCACACATTCATAACATCCATATTCAAGTAAGCTCACAACATCCCCATCTTTGATTGAAAATGATACCCTAAATTACGAAAGTAAAGATCCCAAAAACATAACACATGAAGCAACATGCTAATCACACCAATCCAAATAAAATAAATTTATGTCAAGCAACTAGAAGTAGTAGAGTATAGAGTGAAATCCCTCAATAGGCATTTGGTAGTAGAAATGGTTGGCACTAGCTTCCGGATTGAATACATAACGAATCTAGACTTGATCTCCGGGCTCAATTCGTGCTTCCACTACACTTCATTCATGCTCAACAACTCATCAAAAATATTAGCTCAACAATATTATTAAAAATATGGATTATCATGTACTTCAACACAACCAAACGTACCAAAATCAAACCAAAACTCATGAGAAAAATTTTAAAATTAGCCCAAAAACACGAAAAGTATATTCCTTCAAGAAAAAGTATGTTACACCACGCCATATCCCCCAAAACTTAAATTGAAACAAGAGTTTCGAGTTAAGTTTGCAAAAAATGGTATGACGTACCTACACACTTCAAATCAAGCACTTCCCGTATCTTCAATACGCATTCTCCTCACGAGCACAATCAACTAACATACCCAAAATGCAAAACAATATCAAATACATCAACTTTATTGAAAGCATTAAACAAAGCAATAAAGATAATGATGGGTTGCCTCCCATCTAGCGCTAAGTTTAACGTCTTCAAGCCGGACGATAGTATTTAGCTCATGGTGATCTAGAATAGTCCTTAGGCACTGTCATAGATTTCTTCTTGAAGTAGTTCCTAGTGCTCTCTTGTTCAACCACAAGAACGTTTCCCTTCTTGTTAAATAACTCAAGTAATTGTTCTCCGAAGGCGTTCTTCACAAGGAATGGCCCTTTCCTCTTGTTCCACTTTTCCATGGGGCTTTATATGCATTTTGAACTTCAACCACATCCCCCGGTACGAATTTGGGCATTGACAAGTGTTGATGCCCTCTTGCAACATTTTCCTACAATCACCAAACAAATTTTTATCAATAAAATCATAGAAGTTCTTAAGAGAATTTTAAATTTCAATAGAATGAGAAGGTTTTGGCTTGTGGGGAGTAGAATCTATGATCTTAGTTTCCGGAGGCTTCTTTTCATACATAAGGGCGTGAATCTCTTCTTGATTTTGAATCTTGTCTTTCTCTACCATCTCTTCAAGAGACTTGACAAATCTATCGAATTTCTCCTTCAACTCTTCTTTCAACTCTTTGGCTTTCACCCACTTTGGAACTCTTTCTCTCTTCTCCTTCATAACCTCATCAACCCCCAAACTATCCTCTTTTCTAGCCTTAACGACCATCCATTCGCTCTTTGTTCCGGAGGTAGAAGGCTTGTTGTTCTCTTTTTGAAGTCTTTCCACGGTCGACACGATTTGACTTACTTGGTGCTCTAATGAATTCAACTTAGTATTGAATGCTACCATTGTATTCATCATCGTTTCACACAAGTTTTCAATTCTATCAATCCACACTTGATTAGACTTCCTCCCATCTTCTAAGCGATCCATAACCATTTCAAACAACTTTTCTCCAAGCATCGCTATGTGGTCATTTTGGGTGGAATAAGAGGTGTTGGAGTCTTGAAAATTTTTCCATAGTTGTGGTTGATTTCCTTCTTGATTTCTAGAAAAATTTCCTTGAAAAATATCTTCCACACCTTGAGGGTATACTTGTTGATGCATTTGATGAGGAACTCCAAAATTCTCATAACCTTGTCGTTGGAATTGCATATCTTGTACTCTGTAATCCGGTTGTAAATTAGGCTCACAATTTGGCATTTGAAATCCTTGAAAATTTCCTTGTGTGTTCATAGTGGGATGAGCACTTCTATTCACCATATCTCGAAGAATATCCACGTAGCTCATATTTTTGGGCTTGTTCTCCTTCTTCTTCTTTCTCAAGGAATGCTCCTATAAGAGAAAGAAAAATTTGAACAAAATTTTCTAAAACAAATATAAGATGCAAAAATAAAAAAAAAAGTCCTTATTAAGACCACTCTAAACAATCCTTTGTCAAAATACTAGCGACCGTTACCTCCCCGGCAACGGCGTCAGTTGATTGGCCATTTGTAGTCGGGATGACCAATTAAAGAATTTATCAAACCACAGGGAGGAAGGTACTAGAGTTTAAGCGATCTCAAATTTATCGTGATTTCATAAGGATGACGGAATTGGATGGAGGATAAGCGTGCAAATGAACGCACTTAAACTAATGCAAGAAATAAGATAAAAGTAAAGATAAATGATGGGTTCCAAATGATGCAAGGATGAGATTAGCAACAATCATGACATATATAATAAAGTAATCATGCAATTAATTATAATCTATCATGGACATAACATAGGAGCGATCACTAATTCCACCTAAACTCTCTCTCGAGATGGATAGGATGTAAACCCTCAACAAGGCTCTGAAAAGTACATAGGATCGAGACCAAAATGATCACCTCCCAATAGGTACTAATTACTCTACGAGTTCCCTAATTAGGTCCTAAATCATAGGCCATATTCCCCTTTAAGGTACTATGAATTCACTAATGGTTTGGGTCCCCTCATCTAATCAACCAATCTCTAGATCAAACTAATCAAATGTTCTATCAAAGGGTTCTAAATCTAGAAGGATATCTCTATCGCATTCTAAATTAATGCACATGAAGTGTGTGATGAAATGATTCAGTGAACTATCCTAAACACATAATTGATTTCTCAATCTAATCACATGCCCATGACAATTAATCACACATATCATGATATACATCAAGCAATCAACATTCAATGATAGAAATACAAAAAGCCCATTCAAGATTAAAATCAAATTGCATAAAAACTAAATTATCAAACACCATTCATGGAGCTAATCTCACAAAGGAGATTAGTCTATCATAGTCTTAGAGAAAACAACATAGACAATTGAATCTACAAATTCCATGATCAAACTATAAAGAAGTTCACAAAAATTAGATAGATTCCCCTTTTAAGTCCTTCAATGGAGATCTCTTTCTTCTTCTTGTGATATTTACTCTCCCTTACTTCCTTGATCACTTGGATGGCGGATTTGATGGAGGAGATCAAGTGTGGATGGATAGATGAAGAATGGATGAAGATGATGGTGTAAAATGGAGGAAATAGTGTGTGATCTAGGTGTAGAAGTAAAACCCTTCGAAAATTATGATTAAATATTGAAGTATTGGATATTTATACCCCTTGGGAAGCTCCTAGAAGGATTCTGATATTTTTCTGATCCTGCAGCAACACGGCTCATGTGCTGCAACATGGCCACAGGGTGGCCGTGTAGGCTTTTTGTATGTCGAAACACGGCCAAGGCTTATAGGGCCGTGTTGCGCAACATGGCTGGTGTGCTGCAAAATGGCCGACCGTGTTGGTGCAACCCCTATTTTTACAATTTTATTTCGGCACGTTATCCCTCGTTTCAATTCCGAATTGAGATCTGCTTTTTCCTACATCTTTCTTTTCGCGTCTAGGATCTATTTTTGCCTAAAAATCATACGTTTAAGCTCATTCACACACATCCCCATTAAAATACAAAACATAACCAAAATACACATAAATACGAAAAAAATAATATGAAAAAACATAAAAAGGCACTAAAATTAAGGTGAAAATATCACTCATCACTCGTTAGTAAATGAACAATTCATTTGTTGAAAATATTTGCACAGTAGCATGTGTTTAGTGGAACCATGCCACTTAGTCATAAATTCCAATAAGAATTTAATTGTATTTTTATTGATGAGCTTAGTGATTAGTAAACTTAGCAGTACAGTGGATTAAATGTTTAAGTTTTTTTTAAAAAATTAACACCAACTAATTTGTGTCTATTGTTTTGTATCCCAACTTGTGGGCAGTTATGCCGTCTCAAATTTCGGCTCACTGCTCGGCTATTTATTTATTTATTTATTATTATTATTGTTATTGTTGTTGTTGTTGTTGTTGTTGTTTCACAATACTTCCCCAAAAGTGTTGCTAGGAAATATATTGCGGCAAAATACCAATATTATAATTAAGAGGTTATACAATTTCTGAATGTTATGCAAAATCCTATGCTAATTAGAAATGTATGCTGGCAAGATACATGCACATTAGTAAAAATTATTCCATACTGGTAATAAAATACTCCCCCGTCCATCGCTAATGTATCCATTTTGCCATTTTGGGTCGTCCACTCTTAAAGTATCTATTTTCCCTTTTTAGCAAAAGGGTCCACACATGGCACACCACTCCCAACTATTCCTTACTAATACAACTACCCACTTTATATAAAATAATAATATTGCTTAATTCACGTGTAAAAAGCAAGCGAATACGTTTGTGATGGATGGAAGGAGTATTAAGCCACCTCCAACGGGAGATATAGAATGTTGAGGTGGACACTTTTTGTACCCCATTTGAGGTATTTGACCATTGAAAAATGAGGTACAGAATGGATGCATGCTTCTCAGGTACAATTCTTTGTATCTGTACGAAAACCACAAAATGTGCTACAAAGGTGAGAAAGTGGTAGCCCTCTATTCAATTTTTTTAATTTAGGTACAAAATGTGAAATGAAAAATTATTTCTTTTTTAATTTAATAACAAAACCCGAGGAGAATGTAAAGAATTTGATTGTATTTCTAAAAAAAAGATCAGTAGCCGTTCTGGATGTAAAATATATCCGTTAATTTTTTTTTTCTAACTGTAATATAGCAGTTAAGTATATACAATATTATTATTAAATTTTTTTTATACTCTTCTATAAATATGCAAATGAGGAGTATTCATTTTTTTTATCTTCATCAAACTACACAACTCTCTCAAATTTGCCCCATAAAAAAATTCCCCAATGGATGATAATTCCTAGATGAATTGGTTTAATTCCAATACGAATGACAATTCATCATCGCAAAATCCAAATTTTCAATCTATAAGTCCGAATTTCCGGCCTCAAAAATTTTCTATGTATCTAAACCTTCAAATGAATCTAATGAGTGCCTCCTAGCTCCCTACTTCATGTATCCTCCTGAATATTGTCAAATTTCATTTATGTCACCACCTTCCTTTTGATTTCCACATCCGAATTCAACCAGAAAGTCTTCACACTCATCAAGAATTGTTAGTGGAGAAGGAAGGAGCAGTGATAAAGGGTGCGAGACGCCGTCTTCTGGGCAAGCTTATTCTTTCCCTTTATATTCGTCTCTACCGGGAATTGACAAAATAAATCTTGAAGTGAATATAAATTCTAATGTTGAATCAAATATTTCGCCGCCTACGAAAATAGCAAGTGGTTCAAGGTACTCCACTGCAGAAAATGTGTTTCTTGCATTATGTTGGGTGAGTGTGAGTGAAGATCCCATCACTGGCAATTCACAAAAGCTAGATTAAATGTGGATACGGATCACAAAAGAATACAACAAAAGTCGATCCTCAGTCACTCTGTCTAGACATTGTGAAGCTTTGAAAATGCATTACTATACAGTTCAAAGAAAAGTCAATGCATTTAATGGGTTGTACACCGATCAAACGGAGGTCTGAAAAAGCAATCATAGTGATGCTGATATACAAGTGGAGGTACTGAAATTGTGGTCAAACACTCACAATAACATAGCTTTCAACCACTTGGGGATGTGAAATATTCTACGCTTGAGTCCCAAGTGGCGTAATCAACAAGATCGTGATCACCGCGGAAAGAAAAAAAAAATTCCTCTGCAAGGGTATATACATCATCATCAAATAATGAAGATGATACTGAAGATTGTATTCATCCAATCGGGCAAAAGGCGGAAAAAAAAGGCCAAAGAAAAATCTAAGAATGAGTATGAAGAGGCAAAAGATATCATTCATCAAAACATGAAGGAATATAAAACCATTGCAAATAAAAAACTAGAAGAGATGAGATATCTCAACAAAACAAAGGAGTATGGCATACTCATGAAAGATATAACAAGAATGACACATGACCAACTTCGCGCACATAACCACATGTTGAAAGAAATTAAGAAACGATGGGACATTGATGAGAGTGAAAATAAGCGTGTTTTAATATCCAATTTAACACCTTTTTGATTGATATTGTAGTCTTATATGAGCACAAGTGTCTTATATTCATTATATATGAGAATAACGTGCACTTGAGGTGTTTTATCGTGTTTTAGGTAGAAAAATGATGAAAAGAGCCAAGTTGGAGAAAAGGTGCTATTTGTGCAAGAATGCTGAAAACGCACATCCAACTTTCATAATTATTCTGTATTGTTGTGGAGCTTGAAACTATGGTGTGATATATAGTTGGAAAGCCACTGAAGAGAGGGTCATTTTTGCGTAAAGAATACCATCATTGAAGTCCGAACGAGGAAGTTATGAGCAAAGTGGTGACGCCGCGCGAGCTGTGCCGAACAGAACTGATGTGCTACTTTCCATGGCTTGTTACAGATTCAATTCTTAGAGTTTTGGTGACATCTTTATATTCAGAGAAAGCCAAGGAAGAGAAGATCACGTGAGCATAAAAATCACTCAATTCGGAGGTTGGATGTGAAAGTTATACGCGAAACGGAGAGACTACGCAAATCGGTTCGACCTGTGGCTCGACCAAAGAGAGAGTGGTTCGACCTGTACAAGAGGTCGAACCAAGTGCAGAATGTGTCCAGTAGCAGGGTTCGACCTGTGGTTCGACCTGTGGCCAGTGGTTCGACCTATTTGATGAGGTCGAACCTACGTGCGGGAACTTACCTTATCCGAATTTTTGAGGCCAAAATGCGTGGGATCACTTCAAAAACCCATTCCAAGCCCTAGAGACGTGATTACAAGTATAAAAGGAGGCTCATGCAGTCAAGGAAACCATCACGGAACAACACAAAACAAGAGAGGAGAAGAGAGGCCACAACATACAACACCCCACAAGGGGGGATCACACCCCAACCATCATCCTTTTCTCCATCCATCCATCACTTTGAAGATTCGTTTGTGGAATCAAGAGGAGAACCAAGAGGAGGATTCAAGAGCGAGAAGGACGCGATGACGCCACATCTAGGGCTTATTCGTTTCCTAATTTATATTGTATTTTTCGGACATCCGGGTAAGATCTATCCAACACCCATGTGTATTTCCTACAACACCATGGGCTAGAGCCTTTTTGGTAGAACTAGGGCTGTGAAGGTTTTATCTAGTTAATTGAACTTCCATGTGTATACTCCGTACAACACTACTTGTGGTTTATTTTATATAAGATTGTGCCTTTTTAATCCATACTCATAGTCATTTTGTGCATCAATAATCGTTGTGTAGAGTCTGAATACATAACATGGTTATTGGTTGAGTGCGTTTACTGTTGAGCAGGGTTTTAAGTTATAATTCTAAGTGAAGAGATTCCGAAGTCTTATTAGAACTATCTTATATGAATACTTGTTAATTGAAATGAATTCGGGGTTAATAAGTAGGATAAAGAGGATAACTTCATAGTACCTATAAAGGGAGATCATATCTTGTTAGAGTACCAATCCTATGGGGAAATAATTGATACTGATAGTACCTAGAAAAGGGGGTGAAATTATATCTCTTGCTCCGAGGTTATTCACACGTGTTACACGCATGTTTACTTGTGTCTATAGAGTAGATATGCATGGTTTAGTGATGCGTCCATATTCCACAAGGCAGAGTCGAACATTGACACATGGAAGGGAAGTTAATGAGTAAAACTGGATTATCCTAGAGCTACCTATTCTCCTACTTGATCCACTTTCGTATCCTTCAAGTGATATTTATTTTATTTTAATTACTTGTTTATTAGTTTAATCATCCTAAACCTCAAACTTAATTGCCAACTTGTCTTAATTAATTTAGATAATAATTAAATTGATAATACGCCGTCCTTTGGGTTCGATATTCACTTGGTTGCTTGCTTAAGCTGCAATTAATATCCTTAATACTTGGGGATTAATTTTGCGTGCAAAGAAAACACGCATCAAGTTCTTGGCGCCGTTGCCGGGGACGGCTGTTATTATTGATTTTATTATTTATGGTTGATTAAGATTTTTTTTTCTTTTATTTGTGATTATTTATTTCTATCTAACCTTGAATTTTTTCGAGTTACTTGTGCGCTTGTAAAAGGAGAGGAAGGAAAAGAAGGAATAACACATTGAGCTGAACATGGTCGGAGCAAGGCAGAATCCAGATAATGTTGCCATACGTGAAATTTTCACGAACTTTGGGAATGTCAACATGGGGTTGATAGGAGCAAGGGGGGAAGATGATGATTTTGAGATACATCCCGCTCTTATTAACATGGTAGAGAAGAATCCCTTTTCTGGTGGTTATTTTGAAGATCCATATCAGCATCTCCGAAGATTTCTTGGTTATGCAAACACTCAAAAGGGCAGTTGAGCTAATGATAATGCTAGGCGGATCGCCTTATTCAAGTTCTCTTTGATTGATAAGGCGGAAGCTTGGTATGAAACTCTTGATGCCACAGATTGCACTACATGGGACCAACTGCAGCAGAAGTTCTTGGAGAGATACATGCCACCCTCAAGGATCTTAAGAATGAAGCAAGAGATCACCCGATTTGTTATGAATCAGGATGAGAAATTTTATGAGGCATGGGATAGGTTTAAATACATGCTCAGGAGGTGTCCACAGCATGGAATGCCGAAGGCTGAATACATAAGTATCTTCTACTATGGATTGGATTGTGAGTCGCGTATTTTTATTGATGCATCATCAGGAGGAGCGCTGTTATCAAAGACATCACTTGAAGCGGAAAAGTTGTTTGAGGACATCTCTATGAATACACGTGACTGGCCAGTAGAGAGAGATAGAGGATCATATGTACTTGGCGAGGTAGCGCAGGTTGAACATCAAGTGGTAAAGCCGAATAGGGATGATGAGGTCGTCTCTAGTCTAGCTAACAACAGCAAGCTTATAGAGTTCCAGCAAAGGCAGATCACAGAGTTGACACAAAGGGGGCCTAATATGAAGCAGCAAGAAGTGAAGAGTGTTGAAGATACCTTCAATCGATACATGGTTGAGAACGATGCAAGGATTGACCACATCGAAGCTAGAATGAATGTTGATCATGCAGATTGATTTAAGCAGATGAAGGACCTTACCTTGATGATGGGTCAGATGACCGTGAACGTGAATCAATTGACACAAAAATTGGAAGATAAAGCCATCACGTTAGGGTCTGGAACGCAGTACGAGGGACCGACGAGGCCGAGATCAAATTTGGACATGACTAATCCTCGGTTCGACCAACACCCAAAAGGTTCGACCTGGCATTCAGGTCGAACCATGGTCGAACCTCATCATGCAGAGCACTCTGTTTTTAAAAATTCTCAGTTCGACCAACACCCAGAGGGTTCGACCTGGCATGCAGGTCGAACCATGGTCGAACCTCTTCATCCGGAGCACCCTGTTTTGTCGCAGGAACGGTTCAACCACGACCATAATGGTTCGACCAACCCAGCAGGTCGAACCCAGGTCGAACCGGAGGATAAAAACTGTACAGAAGGGCGATTCGACCTAAGTGCCTATGGTTCGACCTACTCAACAGGTCGAACCCAGGTCGAACCTCAAATTCAAAAAAATAGCCGTTGTCCAGAAGGTAGATTCGACCAGTACGTGCCTGGTTCGACCTGTTCCACAGGTCGAACCCTGGTTGAACCCATCCAGAAGTTGCCCGTTTCTGCACCGAATGCTCCGCATGATGTTGATGCTACTCCAGTACCATTACATGAGCAGAATACTGAGCTTACAATGGAGAAGAAGTGGGAAAGAGCAAAGAAGTTGAGAGCGGAGAAGCTTAGACTGCAAATGGATAATGAAGATGTGGTTTTCTCTCTTGATCATGCAATGAAGATGCCCATGGAGACTCAATCGTGCAAGAGCATTTATATGGTTTCTAACTTGTTTAATCTTGATTTTTCTAAGACAGGTGATTCTGAATTTAAGTGGAAGATTGACAAGGGGGTGTCTAGACAGCTATGGGAGGAAGGAAATTTCAATGATCATATACTTGTGACCAAGAAAGGTGAGGTGTTGAGTGTAGACAAGAAGAGGAAAATAAAGTATTTGAAGGTAAGGATGCAACAAGACGGTCCTCCGATCAAGTAGTCTACAAAGCGGTAATCCATCGCGACTCTCCGACGTTAAACATGAGCGCCTGTTGGGGGTTTGCCTTTCCTTTTTATTGCTTTATTTCTTTCGTGTGAGTAAGAAATTTTTATATTTAAGGTGCTTACTAATCGGCAATTAAATCTCTTTTCAAACTTAGTTTCGACTTACGTTTTTACTAAGTTTGGGGGGTTGTGATGTACTTACCTCATTGAAGCACCAAGAATATAATATTTTCTTTATAATGTTTGCTAGGGGAGTTGATTTTTTGCGGTATATTGAAACTTTAATCGGTTTTGATGTGTCAATTTTTTATAATTTGCCTAGTGTTCAGTGGTGTTTCTAGTGTGTGAAGTCGATTACATAGTCAATTAATTCTTTCTTATAGTTCTCCTATTTTATTATTGATGAATCCTGTGATGATGAGTATGCTTGAGCTTTGATGATAGAAAAGGGTAACTAGGTGGCAAGACGAGTTCTACATTGAGGTTTCGACTCGAGGAGCTCGTGCATTCGTTGAAGAAAAATCAGGTGCCCTCGTTTCCTTTTTCTAATTTTTATATGTGCTTTTAATTCATAGGAGTGGAAGGATTGTGTTTATGGTGGTGATCCATGTGAGCTTATTTTTAAATTATGCCTAAAATTCATATGCTCTTGAAATTGATTAAGGAAGTGTACTTGAATTATATTGTGGTATGAAGTTCTATGTGTACTTGTGGGATATTTCTTACCATGAAAAGTGCTCTGTTACTTGTTAAAAACCCATGTGAGATTTTGAGCCTCGTTGATCATGTACATAATCACATGATATTTCTTTTCTGGTGAGTATCGTTCTTGTGTGTGTATTCTAGAACTTGCCTCTTGTCTTACTTGAAACTACATGTGTGTTAGATGATGGGAGATGATTTTAGGCCATCCTTGAATTTACGAGTCACTTAGCCAAATAATTTCCTACCAAATAATTATATATCCGTAGTTAACCCCGTTGAGCCTAAAAATCTTATTTCTTTGGTAACCTATGAAGATAGCCACTTTGATATCCTATTTGAGCCTTAAATTCCTATATTTAGTGGAGAATTAAATGTTGTCAACGTGTGTGAATTGATTTTCATGGAGCTTGGAAGGAATAAAATATTTGGAGCTATACAAGTGATTATGAGCAAAAATAAAAATATGAGCTTAAAAATAAGTTGCTTAGGGGTAGTGACCGAAACTGGTACCCCAAGATGTTAGAGGTAGTGCCCGAAACTGGTACCTCGAGAGAAAAAGGATGTGCTTGAGAAAAGAAAAAAGTATGTTGAGCTTGAAGGAAAGGAGAGAAAAAAAAATTAGAAGAGCATGAAGCTGGATAGCCTTGAAGTGTAAGAATCTGCAGTACAAAAGATCTCCGGTTTTAATTCTCTACTAATTGAGTCACTTTATCCATATGTTTCCTACCCTTACCAAAGAGCCAACATTACATCCAAAAGAAAAGTCCTTTTTGATCCCATTTTCGAATCATACTTTTAGTGGTGAAGAGCTTGAGACGTTTGGCAAGCTTATGGTTACGCGTGCACTTGAATTGAATATGAGCGTAAACACCTTAACCCATAAGTGTACATCTTTTACACTTGAGTGCGAGTGATATATACTTTCCGTGAGAACATGTCAATGGAGCATTTGAATTGGTGGTGATTGTCTTAACTTGTATGCTTTGAATTGATTATTACACGTGATAAGAGTTGCATGACCTGAGTTGATGACAATTGTATTTTGAATGGGGTATTGGTCATAGTCCTTGTTTCCCCGCTAATTTTCATACTCTCTTTCTCTTTATCTTTATTTTGTTGCCTCGGGACGAGCAACGGGTAAGTTTGGGGGATTGATGAGAGTGAAAATAAGCGTCTTTTAATATCCAATTTAACACCTTTTTGATTGATATTGTAGTCTTATATGAGCACAAGTATCTTATATTCATTATATATGAGAATAACGTGCACTTGAGGTGTTTTATTGTGTTTTAGGTAGAAAAAGGATGAAAAGAGCCAAGTTGGAGAAAAGGTGTAATTTGTGCAAGAATGCTGAAAACGCACATCCAACTTTCATAATTATTCTGTATTGTTGTTGAGCTCGAAACTGTTGGTGTAATATATGGTTGAAAAGCCACCGAAGAGAGGGTCGTTTTGGCATAAAGAACACCATCATTGAAGTCCGAACGAGGAAGTTATGAGCAAAGTGGTGACGCCGCGCGAGCTGTGCCGAACAGAACTGATGTGCTATTTTCCATGGCTTGTTACAGATTCAATTCTTGGAGTTTTGGTGACATCTTTATATTCAGAGAAAGCCAAGGAAGAGAGGATCGCGTGATCATAAATATCACTCAATTCGGAGGTTGGATGTGAAAATTATACGCGAAACGGAGAGACTGCGCAAATCGGTTGGACCTGTGGTTCGACCAAAGAGGGAGTGGTTCGACCTGTACAAGAGGTCGAACCAAGTGCAGAATGTGTCCAGTAGCAGGGTTCGACCTGTGGCCAGTGGTTCGACCTGTTTGACGAGGTCGAACCTACGTGCGGGAACTTACCTTATCCGGATTTTCGAGGCCAAAACGCATGGGATCACTTGAAAAGCCCATTCCAAGCCCTGGAGACGTGATTACAAGTATAAAAGGAGGCTCATGCAGTCAAGGAAACCATCACGGAACAACACAAAACAAGAGAGGAGAAGAGAGGCCACAACATACAACACCCCACAAGGGGGGATCACCCCCCAACCATCATCCTTTTCTCCATCCATCCATCGCTTTGAAGATTCGTTTGTTGAATCAAGAGGAGAACCAAGAGGAGGATTCAAGAGCAAGAAGGACGTGATGACGCCACATCTAGGGCTTATATGTTTCCTAATTTATCTTGTATTTTCGGATATCCGGGTAAGATCTATCCAACACCCATGTGTATTTCCTACAACACCATGGGCTAGAGCCTTTTTGGTAGAACTAAGGCTGTGAAGGTTTTATCTATTTAATTGAACTTCCATGTATATACTTCGTACAACACTACTTGTGGTTTATTTTATATAAGATTGTGCCTTTTTAATCCATACTCATAGTCATTTTGTGCATCAATAATCGTTGTGTAGAGTCTGAATACATAACATGGTTATTAGTTGAGTGCGTTCACTATTGAGCAGTGTTTTAAGTTATAATTTTAAGTGAAGGGATTCCGAAGTCTTATTAGAACTATCTTATATGAATACTTGTTAATTGAATTGAATTCGGGTTAATAAGTAGGATAAAGAGGATAACTTCATAGTACCTATAAAGGGAGATCATATCAGGTTAGAGTACCAATCCTAGGGGGAAATAATTGATACTGATAGTACCTAGAAAGGGGGGGTGAAATTATATCTCTTGCTCCGAGGTTATTCACACGTGTTACACGCATGTTTACTTGTGTCTATAGAGTAGATATGCATGGTTTAGTGATGCGTCCATATTCCACAAGGCAGAGTCGGACATTGACACATGGAAGGGAAGTTAATGAGTAAAACTGGATTATCCTAGAGCTACCTATTCTCCTACTTGATCCACTTTCGTATCCTTCAAGTGATATTTAATTTATTTTAATTACTTGTTTATTAGTTTAATCATCCTAAACCTCAAACTTAATTTCCAACTTGACTTAATTAATTTAGATAATAATTAAATTGATAATACACCATCCTTTGGGTTCGATATTCACTTGGTCGCTTGCTTAAGCTGCAATTGATATCCTTAATACTTGGGAATTAATTTTGCGTGCAAAGAAAACGCGCATCAAGTTCTTGGCGCCGTTGCCGGGGATGGCTGTTATTATTGATTTTATTATTTCTAGTTGATTAAGATTTTTTTTTCTTTTATTTGTGATTATTTATTTCTATCTAACCTTGAATTTTTTCGAGTTATTTGTGCGTTTGTAAAAGGAGAGGAAGGAAAAGAAGGAATAACACATTGAGCTGAACATGGCCGGAGCAATGCAGAATCCAGATAATGTTGCCATACGTGAAATTTTCACGAACTTTGGGAATGTCAACATGGGGTTGATAGGAGCAAGGGGGGAAGATGATGATTTTGAGATACATCCCGCTCTTATTAACATGGTAGAGAAGGATCCCTTTTCTGGAGGTTATTTTGAAGATCCATATCAGCATCTCCGAAGATTTCTTGGTTATGCAAACACTCAAAAGGGCAGTGGAGCTAATGATAATGCTAGACGGATCGCCTTATTCAAGTTCTCTTTGATTGATAAGGTGGAAGCTTGGTATGTGATCATTTGTAGTTTTTAGTTCTTATTGTTTAAGTAATTTGTCTTATTTCCTAATGTAATCTTGTTTTTAATTAAATGTAATTCTATTATTACGGAGTTCTTTTAAATTTATCGTTTTAAATAGCTATTAAGCAATATTCGTTACAAACTAGCCGTTGCAAACTAGCTGTTGAAAACTAGCCATTGAATACTAGTCGTTGCAAACTTTTGTATGTATATATATTGGAGTTGAGACTTTATAATTTGGGTACAATATTCCATAGATTGCTTCAGTTACTCTAAGATATAAGTTCTTAAAATGTCTTCAGATCCCAACTACAATACCTCCAATGATAGTGAAGAAAATGATTTATCTTAGTATAACTCAGTTGAGTATGACTTAGATGATCAAGTGTTCTTCCAAATACTCCAATAACATAAAGTGCTACTTCAATTAGCAGAAAGCTCTTCAAGTAGATCTAAAAGAAGAAGATATGTGGTACGTGATCGTGAAGGTGCACACACTCAACTTGTTAAAGATTACTTCTCCGATGATCCAACATGGAGTAGTGATATATTTTAACGACATTTTAGGTTGCAAAAATAATTGTTCATTTGCATAGTTGATGCTTTGGAATCTCATGACAAATATTTTAAGTGGAGGGTCGATGCAACTAGGAGAAAAGGTTTCTCACCATTTCAAAAATGCACCATTGCTATCCGCCAATTAGCATATGGAGGTCCTGCCGATCATTACGATGAGTACTTATGCGTGGCTGAAACAACAGCCATAGATTGCTTGTTAAACTTTTGTCGATGCGTGATTGATATCTCTGGTGAAAGATATTTAAGAAGGCCCAATGAAGATGATTGCCGGCATTTGCTTCGTATGCATGAGCAAAGGCATAATTTTTCTGGAATGTTAGGGAGCCTTGATTGTATGCATTGGGAGTGGAAAAATTGCCTTGTTGCTTGGAAATATCAATTTACTCGAGGTGATCAAGGAGTTTCAACTATAATGCTTGAAGAAGTTGCATCCGGGGATTTGTGGATATGGCATGCTTTTTTTGAGTTGTAGGTTCGAACAATGATATCATTGTGCTTAACCAATTCCCTTTATTCAATGATTTTTTGCATGGAAAAGCACCACGAATTAATTTTACAGTGAATCAAAAATAATATGTGGGAGGATATTACCTCACAGATGGGATCTATCTAGAGTGGGCATCTTTTTTCAAGAGTTTTCCATGTCCTCTTGATAGTAAAAGGAAGAAATTTAAAAAAATGCAAGAGGCAACGAGAAAGGATACTGAGCGGGCATTTGGTGTTCTCCAATCTCGTTGGGTGATTATTAGAGGTCCAGGTCGGTTTCAGTACCAAAGCAACTTGAAAGATATTATATATGAGTGTATCATTTTACATATCATGATAATAGAAAATGAAGGGATATGATCAGTGATTGGTCCGAGGAAGTCAACCACAACAATGAAAATAATGCTCCACTAGTTCTTCAAGGTCCAGTCGGAGGATTCAGTGAGTACCTCAAGAGAGATTCCACATTACGGGATAAAGAAAAATAACATCAACTTCGCGCCGATTTAGTTGATCACATATGGGAATGATTTGGTAATATTTAGAAAATTCTTATTTTCAAGATTAATATTTCAATTTCAGTTAGTGTATTTTTTTTTGTATTTCATGTATTCTTGTATTATTTTATATTTTAATGAAATTTATGATTTAATTTTAAAAAAAAACTAAAGAATTTACATAATTAAATTAAATTATGTCGACCAATTAATAAAAAAAATTTAAAAATTATTATTCATATTAAAATAATTTAATTTAATTTATTATAGTAAAAATTTAAATTTAGATATTGATTTAAAATAATTAAATATAAATAATAAATATTTTTTCATGAAATGAAAATCTTATTAAAAATTAATAAATAATAATGTGTATAAATTATGTTTGGTGGTGGGACCCTCAAAGAGTATTAATTGTACCTGGGATGATTGGGTAGGTATAAGTATAAATGTGGAAAATTTTTAACTTTTGATGTGGCAATGATGTGGGATAAATTGTATCTGAGTTTGGGTACATGACTGGAGATGCCCTTGTACAAACTATAATTACATAAAACAATAGTTTAATAGAAAATGCGTTGCTAGTTGCCAAAATATTTTGAAATATCTCACTTGAATAAAAATAATATATATAATATAATTTGAAAATGTTTTCACATTAAAGTGCATTAGGTGGAAAATTCAAATAAACATTACTCATGTAATATTACCTAAATTAATTAGCGTAATAAGGTGTATTAAGATAAAAAAACAATACCCATATTAATATAATAATGACACGGAATTTAGTGGATTGTATGCATATCAGCGAATTTCATGAAATGGGTCCGCATTAGAGATTCTTATTTAATGCAAGCCAATTAATTCCTATAGCTTGGTTGTTTAGCCCATGGCCTATGAGACACTTCAAGCTTGGATTCCGTAGCTTGGTGCATTATGAGCTCATGGGCCTTTGCATCTTGGTGTGCTTGCGAGCTCATATCTTTAGGAGCTAGTGAGCTCGACTTTTTATTGAGCTAGTGAGCTGATCAACATTATTTAAAGTTTTTATTATGAGCATGTGGGCTTGACATCTTATTGAGCTCGTGTGCTTAGCATTTATTTTGAGCTTGCTATGCCTTTTCGCGAGCTTGTGAGCTCAACGCATAGAGCTCTGATCTTCTTTTTTGAAAGATACATTTTGAACCCTCCAACATCTATTGCAATTATTTTTTGAGGTTTTGTACATTCCATGGGTGTCGGGATATATTTTCCTGAAGATCTTCCAAATCATAAGCAGCATCGCCTAACCTTTTGTTTATTTTGAATGACCCTTCTTAAGTCCGGCCAAGAACTCCTACCCTGGGTTGCAATATTTTTTGGAGGACTAAGTCTCCTTGTTCAAACATTATGAGCTTAACCCGAGAGTTGTAATATCTTGCGACTGCTGCTTGTAAGTGGCATTTCTTAGATCAGTTGACAACTTTTTTTCTTCCAACAAGTTAAGTGAGTTCCTTAGTGCTGGCTCATTAAGTTATTCGGAGTAGTTTTCTACTTGATAACCTAGCTCCCCGATCTCTACTGGAATGACAGCCTCCGCCCCATATGATAATGAGAAAGGAGTCTCGCCAGTGGATGATCTAGAGGTAGTGCGGTATGACCACTGCTCTCTGGGGAGCTCTTCTTCCCAACTCCTTTTCAGTCTCTCAAGGCGGGCTTTCAGTGTGTGTTTGATTATTTTATTTACCACTTCCACTTGATCATTGGATTTAGGGTAGTATGGAGTGCTGTAGAGTTTTTTTATTTTGAGATTGGCACAAAACTTAATGAATTTCTTTCCTTATTTTGAGATTGGCACAAAACTTAATGAATTTCTTTCCTTCGAATTGCTTGTCATTATCGGTGATCAATGCGTGAAGTATGCCAAGCCGATAGATGATATTCTTCCAAATGAAGCTAGTCATTTTCTCTTTAGTTATGCTTACGAGTGCTTCAGCTTCCACCCATTTCATGAAATAATCCACTCTATTACCGCAAACTTGACTCCTTATTTATCAAGTGGGAATGGGCCAATTATGTTCATCCCCGTTTCATGAATGGCTAGGGGCTGAATACTGAGATCAACTCTTTTGATGGGCTCCGCAGCCATACTGATACACTAGCACTGAGGACATGTTGCGGCATAATTAATTGCATCTTTTTTCAGAGTTGGCAAAAAATAGCCTTGACGTAATATCTTATTACTTAGAGCTAAGCCACCAGTATGGTTACTGCAAATCCCTTCATGTTCCTCTACTAGGACAAGCTTTTTTCTTCCTCTACAAGGCACTTCAGTAGTGGAGTGGTAAAACCTTTCTTATATCGTCGTTCCTCTATTAGAAGATATATGACTGCTAGTATTATGAGTTGTCTAGCCTTCACTTTATCAGAGGGTTCCTCTCCGCCCTTCAAGTGCTGAATGATGGGAGCCATCCAGGAATCGACTGATGGTTTTGCTAAACAAAGGAGCTCTTGAACAAGGCTGCTCTTCTCTAGTTTTTTTATATTGATGATCAAGTTCTAAGCTCATTCGGAGGTGACAAATTTTCCAGTGCGTCAGCTTGGGTGTTCTTACTTCGTTGGATTTGTTCTAAGTATACCTGTTGGAACTTCTTCATCTGCTCAGCCACAAGTTTTTTATACAGGTTCGTTTGTCCTTCCTCTACTTCATAATCTCCTCGTACTTGATTCACCATTAACTAGGAACCACTAAAATTTGAAGCTCTGTTATTCCCATTGATAGAGCCATTTGAAGTCCAGCTATGAGAGCTTCGTATTCTGCTTCATTGTTTATTGTATTGAAGCTGAAGCGTATTGCTTGACAAAAGGTACTTGACTCCGGGCTGGTGAGTGCTACTCCATCCCTCGAGCAAAATGAAGTGGAAGAGCCATCAACAAACATCTTCCATGACTGAGAGAGTTCCTGGCACTGTGAGTAGCATTTCTAGCTTTACAATGAATTCAGCTAGAGCTTGTGTCTTGATTGTTGTTCTCGGAGCATAATGGATGTCGAACTGCCTGAGCTAAACCATTCACTTGAGGAGTCGTCCTGCCGAATCAGGGCAGCAAAGGACTTGCCTAAGAGGGAAAGTTTTCAAAACTTCAATGGTATGCTCAAAGAATATGGTCTCAGCTTTCTTGAGCTCATAACTAAGGCGTATGCCAGCTTTTCCATAGCTGCGTACTACAGCTCGGCTTCATGAAGTACTTGGCTGACAAAATAGACTAGCTTTTGGGCACCATTTTCAATTCGAACCATCACTGAGCTGATGGTTGTATCGGTGGAAGCTAGGTATAAGTTGAGCTTCTCACCCAATTGTGGTTTTGACAAGATTAGAGGATTGGAAATGTGCTCCTTGATTTTCTCAAATGCAGCTTGGCTGGCGGGAGTCCACTTGAACTTATCCTTCCGAATGGCATCAAAGAATGATTAACATTTGTTTGTGGCTTGGGAGATAAACTTGCTCAGGGAAGCAAGTGTCCCAATGAGCTTCGGGACTTCTCTTTAGTGCCACGGGGATTGCATGTCAATGATATCTCTAATTTTTCCCAGGTTAGCCTTAATTGCTCTATGGCTAACCATATAGCCTAGAAAATTTCCAGACCCTACTCCAAAAATGCATTTCTTGGGGTCAGATTCATTTTATAGTACTGAAGAATCTCAAATGTTTAATTGAGGTGTTTAATGTGATCGGCCATTTTCAGTCTTTTTACAAGCACGTAATCTACATAGACTTCTACGGTTTTTCTGAGTTGAGCTGTGAACATCGTGTTGACTAACCATTGGTAAGTTGCTCCAACATTCTTGTCCAAATGGCATCATAACCCAATAGCAGAGACCATGCTCGGAGTAGAATGTGGTCTTCTCTACATCATCAACGTGCATGGGAATTTGATGATAACTGATGATTAGTCTGAGTATTTTAGGGTTTGATTTAGCACCGTTTTATGGTATTTATATCCGGGTTTGAGTATCTTTTGGTTAAAATATATAAATTTGTGTTACATATGCATGTGGAGTGTTATTTCGTATTTTTAGGTGGAAAATAAGGTAAAAAGAGAAAAAATGGAAGTCAAAAATGAAGTCGGGAGGAAAAGAGCCGGCATGACTCGTGCCTGCCAAGGAGAAGTCATGCTACCTAGGACGCCCACTCGTATCGCACAGCATTCGTGCACGACTGTCGAAGGTTGCCAAGAGCTGCCAAGAACATATGCCCGCAGGACTGCCGAGAGCTGCCTAGCACGCCCGCCAATGCCTGCCTAGAGCTATCGAGATGCGCTAATTCGTGTTGCCGAGAGTTGACGAGGGATTCTGCAATCACCTGCCGTCATGACTCATGCCACACCTGGCACTACTCGTGCCTTTGTCCAGCGAGGCCCATCATCGTTTTTCGTCATTTTCTTAGCCCGTTTGTGTGTTTGACATGAAAAAGCCCACTTTTAAGTCAGAATTCGGGATTTTTACTGTCGTCAACTATAAAAAAGACACTTTAGGATTTTTATTCATAACTTTCCACAGCCTTACATACTTTTCCATACCCTTTCTCTGTCATGATATCGAAATCAAGATTCACCATCCCATCCATCCATCCCGGAGAGTTCATCAGTGTTGCTTACTTGAGAAGAAGAATAAGAAGGTTTAGAATCACGGAAGAGAGAACGGAGAATCACGCCACATCTAGGGTTTTTTTTATTCTTTTTTTAAGCTTTTAAATTATAGAACTATGAGATTATTTTCATGTCTAACCATGGGTGTTGCTTGTAACACCATGGGTTAGTACTTTTTGGATAGTGCTAGGTTTTGAAGGTTGAATTGGTTTGAATTGATGATCTAGAATTGGTTGGAAATATACTTATTCCCTTATTAATACTTTGATTTTAGACTTATATTTTATCTTATATGATCTGTCCTCATGCATGTATATGTCATTGTCCTATGCATATTTATGCTTTTTGCTTGTGTTATATAAGAATTATATTTGTCAACCTATTATGGGCAAAGGGGATCTAACCATATAACCTTTATTCATTAGAATAATTAATATTGGACACTTAAATATATTTATTAATTACCATTCTATAGAATATGGTTTCTTAGATTGTTAGGTGGGAATTGAGGATTAATTCTTAAGTACCTATAAAGCGAAGTCTAGTGCTCTAACCTATTATGAATTTTGCATGAAGTACCTAAAAAGGGAGTAAGAATTATTCTTATGCATCTGAGGGTTTAAACCAGGTTTATATGTTAAGTTTACTTTAAAAGAGGGATTTAACATAATTAAGTGATTGCTTTCATAAGAACTGCAGGGATTTTAACCGACTGTCTAGTGATTTGATTTGACCGATTTAATTGGATTTCCTAGTGCTATCTATCTTCTCTCTTGAACACTACCATCTAAATTTTATTTGATATTTTATTATTTTAGTACTTATACTCTGCATCTTTAATTTAGGTAATTCTCTTAAAATACCAGATCTGTCTTAAATTAGAGTAGTCATAATTAGATTGAATAATAAGTTTAGAATTATCTCTAGGGTACGATATTATTTTTACTTGGTCTCACGTGAAACTGCAACTGATTCCCTACACTTGGGGACACTTACAAAAAAGTGAACAAGCTACCGACGTATGCATTCATGAAGCTCATGAGCTTGTGTCCTGCAATAGATAGAACTAGATGTTCTATGAGATAGAGAAAAGCTATCTTTAGGACAAACACTATTCAGATCAGTAAAGTCTAAGCATAGCCGCCAATTACCGTTTGGCTTCTGAATTAGAACTGGGTTGGCTACCGAAGTTGGCTATAAAGCCTCTCTCCAAGTCATTGGCACCTCATCATTAAGAGCAGAGATTTTTTCGAGGCTAAACTTACGCCTTTACTATTGGATTGGCTCAATCTTGGGATCTGATGCGCGTTTTCTTTGCACACAAAATTAATCCCCAAGTATTAAGGATATCAATTGCAGCTTAAGCAAGCGATCAAGTGAATATCAAACCCAAAGGACGTCATATTATCAATTTAATTATTTACTAAATTAATTAAGACAAGATGGTAATTAAGTTTAAGGTTTGAATTATTAATCTACAAACAAAAATATTAAATAACAATTAAAATAAAGTCACTTAGAAGAATACGAAAGTGGATCAAGTAGGATAATAGGTAGTTCTAGGGTAATCCAGTTTCACCCATTAATTTTCCTTTCGTGTGTTGATGTCCGACTCTGCCTTGTGGAATATGGACGCATTACTAAATCATGCATATCTACTCTATAGACACAAGTAAACATGCGTGTAACACGTGTGAATAACCTCGGAGCAAGAGATATAATTTCACCCCCCTTTCTAGGCACTATCAGTATCAATTATTTCCCTAGCCAATTATTACTCTAACCCGATATGATCTCCCTTTATAGGTACTATAAAATTATCCTCTTTATCCTACTTAATAACTCGAATTCAATTCAATTAATAAGTATTCATATATGATAGTTCTAATGAAGCTTCGCAGTCCCCTCACTTATAATCATAACATGGAATTCTGCTCAGCAGTGAACGCACTCAATCTATAACCAAGATATGTATTCAGACTCTACATAACAGTTAATGATGCACAAAACGACCGTGAGTATGAAATAAAAAAGCACAATCATATATAAAATAAATCCACAAGTAGTGTTGTACGGAGTTTACACACGAAATTTCAATTAATTGGTAAACCTTCACAACCCTAGTTCTACAAAAAAGGCTCTAGCCCATGATATTACGAAGAACAATCATGGGCGTTGGATAGATCTTACCCGGATGTCTGAAAAATACAAGATAAATTAGGAAACGAATAAAACCCTAGATGTGGGAGTCATCGCGTCCTTCTCTATCTTGAATCCTCCTCTTGGTTCTCTTCTTGATTCGACAAAGATCTTCAAAGTGATGGATGGATGGAAGAAAGGATGTGGATGATGGTTGGGGGGTGATCCCCCCTTGTGGGGTGTAGTATGGTTGTAGCCTGTCCCCAATCCAATATGATTCTATGATCTGATCTACACCCCTTTTTATACTTGTAAGCTCTCCTTATAGGCCTTGGAATGGGCTTTTTGAGTGATCACATGCATTGAGAGTGTAAAAATACGGATATGGTAAGTTTTTGAGGCTCAATTCGACCTTACCAACAGGTCAAATTGGCCTACTGTAAGTCACAGGTGCTCAATTCGACCAGCACAACAGGTCGAATTGAGGTGTCGTAGTCGAATTGACTCTTTTTTCGTCTGATTCGACCTCAATTCGACCAGCACATCTGGTCAAATTGACTTGCATAGTATCACCGTTTCACGTATAACTTCCACATCCGAGCTCAGATTTGTGTGAATCTTGCACTCACGCGATCTTCTCTTCCTTGACTTTCTATCCATATAAAGAACTTACAGAAACTCCAAAATTTGTATATGTAAGAAGTCATGCAAATTGGACAGTCATTCTGAACAGGAACAACTTGCGCGACGTCACCACTTTGATCATAACTCTCTCGTTTGGAATCTGATTGGGGTGTTCTTCATACCAAAATGACCCTCTCTTCAGTGGCATTCAAACCATGTATTACATGAATAGTTTTGATTTCCACAACACAGAAAAATTACAAAAGTTATACATGCATTTTTCAGCATCCTTGCACAAATTGCACCTTTTCTCCAACCTTGCACTTTTGATCATTTTTCCACCTAAAACACAACAAAACACCTCAGGTGAACCTTATTCTCACATATAATGGATATAAGACCATTGTGCTAATATATGATAATAATTCCAATCAAGAAGGTGTTAAATTGGACAATAAAACACGCTTATTTTAACTCTCATCAATCCCCCAAACTTACCCGTTGCTCATCCTGAGGCAACAAAATAAAAATAAAGAGAGAGAGTAAGAAAGTTAGCGGGGAAACAAGGATTATGACACATACTCCATACAATTGTCCTCAACTTAGGTCATGCAACTCTCATTACATGTAATAATCAATTCATAGCATACAAGTTAAGATAATCACCATCAATTCAAATGCTCCATTGACATGTTCTCACGGGAAGTATATATCACTCGCACTCAAGTGTAAATGATGTACACTTATGGGTTAAGGTGTTTACACTCAGATTCAATTCAAATGCATGCGTAACCATAAGCTTTCCAAAAGTCTCAAACTCTCCACCACTAAAAGTATGATTTGATAATTGAATCAAAAAGGACTTTCATTAGGATGTAATGTTGGCTCTTTGGTTATGTAGAAAATATATGGACAATGTGACTCAAATAATGGAGAGCTAAAGTTGATTGATCACTTCAACTTTCATCCTATCTTCCTTTTCAATGCAGATGATTTTCATTCCTTCTTCACCTTCAAGCACAACTAATTTTTTTTCACTTTTTTCTCGAGGTACCAGTTTCGGGCACTACCTCTAACATCTCGGGGTACCAGTTTCGGGCATTACCCCTAAGCAACTTATTTTTCAGCTCATATTTTTTAGCTCATAATCACTTGTACAGCTCCAAATATTTTATTCCTTCCAAACTCCATCAAAATCAACTTCACACACTTTGACAATATTTAATTCTCTACTAAATATAGAAATTTAAGGCTCAAATAGAATATCAAAGTGGCTATCTTCGTAGGTTGCCAAAGAAATAAGGCTTTTAGGCTCAAAAGGGCTAACTACGGATATAAAATTATTTGATAGGAAATTATTTGGCAAAGTGACTCATAAATTCAAGGATGGCCTAAAATCATCTCCCATCATCTAACACACATGTAGTTTCAAGTAAGACAAGAGACATGTTCTAGAATATACACAAGAACGATACTCACCAGAAAAGAAATCATGTGATTATGTAACATGATCAACGAGGCTCAAAATCTCACATGAATTTTTAACAAGTAACAGAGCACATTTCATGGTAAGCAATATCTCACAAGTATACATAGAACTTCATATCACAATACAACTCAAGTACACTTCCTTCATCAATTTCAAGAGCATATGAATTTTAAGCACAATTCAAGAATATAAGCTCATATGGATCACAAAACTAAAAACACAATCCTTCCACTCCATGAATTAAAAGCACACATAAAATTTAGAAAAAGGAAACAAGTGCACCTGATTTCTCCTCTTTCAAAACACACGAGCTCCTCGAGTCAAAGCCTCAATGTAGAACTCGTCTTGCCACCTAGTTACCTTTTTCTTTCATCAAAGTTCAAACAAACTCATCATCACAGGATTCATCAATAATAAAAGAAAGAATCAATTGACTATCTCATCGACTCCACACACTAGAAATACCACAGAACACTAGGCAAATTGCAAAAAAATCAACATATCAAAATCGATAAAGTTTTAACATACCGCAAAAAATCAACTCCGCTAGCAAACATTACAAAGAAAAGATTATACTCTTGGTGCTTCAATGAGGTAACTTAGTAAAAATGTAAGTTGAAACTAAGTTTACAAAGAGATGTAATTGACGATTAGTAAGCACTTTAAATATAAAAATTTCTTACTCACACGAAAGAAATAATAAAGTAATAAAACGGAAGGGCAAGCCCCCAATAGGCGCTCATGTTTAACATCGGTAGAGGACGGTCTTGTCGCATCCTCACCTTCAAATACTTTCTTTCCCTCTTCTTGTCTACACTCAACACCTCACCTTTCTTGGTCACAAAAATATGATCATTAGAATTTCTTTCCTCCCATGGCTGTCTAGACACCTCCTTGTCAATCTGCCACTTAAATTTAGAACCATCTGTCTTAGAAAAATCAAGATTAAACAAGTTAGAAACCACATCAATGCTCTTGCGCGATTGAGTCTCCACGGGCATCTTCATTGTTTGAAGGTTCAACCCAAATGGTTGGTCGAACGGCTTTCTTGGGCATGATTGTGCAGTCTCACGGTTTTGAGCATAGCTTTTGCATCCGACCTCTGATTGAGGTAATTCACGCATGAAAACAATCCTCTCTTTCTTGGCTTTCTGATGGACTTTCTTTGAAGCTGATTCGACCTGTAGGTCTAGTCAAATTGAAGTCCTCCTGGTCAAATTGACCTTCTGTATAAATTTTGTCCTCCAATTCGACCTCGATTCGACCTGAGGGCCAGGTCAAATTGAAGAGGTTTTGGTCGAATCGAGCTTCTGATGAAACAGGGTGCTCCGGAGGGTAGGATTTGACCTCAATTCGACCAAAGGGTCTGGTCAAATTGAAGTGTTTCTGGTCGAATCGAGGCTCTATTACTTCCAAATCACGTCAAGTGCCTCATTCGACCTCCCCTGATGAATTCGACCTGATATGTTGGTCTAATTGAGGTCGAATTGAGCTCCCAACGTCTCTAATTTCAATTCTGGCCTCATCGGTCCCTCGTACTGTGTTCAAGACCTCAATGTGATGGCATTATTCTCCAATATTTGTGTCAAGTGATTCACATTTGAGGCCATCTGCCCCATCATCAAGATAAGGTCCTTCAACTGCTTAGATAAATCTGTATGGTTTGCATCAATTTTTGCCTCTAGCTTGGCCTTTAGACGATCAACCCTTGCATCACTCTCAGTCATGTATCGATTGAAGGTATATTCAACACTCTTCACTTCTTGCTACTGCTTCATACTAGGCCCCCTTTGTGTCAACTTTTTAATCTGCCTTTACTGGGATTCTAGTAGCTTGTTAATGTTAGCTAAACTAGAGACGATCTCATCATCCCTATTTGGCTTCACCACTTGATGTTCAACCTGCGCTACCTTTCCAAGTACATATGATCCTCCATCTCTCTCTACAGGCCAGTCACGTGAATTCATAGAGATGGCTTCAAATAACTTTTCTGCTTCAAGTGTTGTTTTAAATAACAGCGCTCCTCCTGATGATGCATCAATAAAAATACGCGACTCACAATTCAATCCATAGTAGAAGATGCTTATGTACTCAGCCTTAGACATTTCATGCTGTGGGCACCTCCTGAGCATGTCTTTAAACCTATCCCATGCCTCATAAAATTTCTCACCATGATTCATCACAAATTGGATGATCTCTTGCTTCAATCTTAAGATCCTTGAGGCTAGCATGTATCTCTCCAAGAACTTCTACTGCAGTTGGTCCTATATGGTGCAGTCAGCTGCATTAAGAGTGTCATACCAAGCTTCCGCCTTATCAATCAAAGAGAACTTGAATAAGGCGATCCGCCTAGCATTATCATTAGCTCCAACTCCTTTTTGAGTATTTGCATAACCAATAAATCTTTGGAGATGTTGATATGGATCTTCAAAAGAACCTCCAGAAAAGGGATTCTTCTCCACCATGTTAATAAGAGCGGGATGTATCTCAAAATCATTATCTTCCCCCCTTTTTCCTATCAACCCCATCTTACCAATTCCATAGTTCGTGAAAATTTCACTTATGGCAAAATTATCCGGATTCTGCCTTGCTCCGGCCATGTTTAGCTCAATGTGTTATTCCTTCCTTTCTTTCCTTTCCTTTTCCTAGTGCACAAGTACTTCAAAAAAATTAAAGGTTAGATAGAAAATAAATAATCACAAATAAAAGAAAAAAAATCTTAATCAAAATAGAAATAATAAAATCAATAATAACAGCCGTTCCAGGCAACGGCGCCAAGAACTTGATGCGCATTTTCCTTGCACGCAAAATTAATCCCCAAGTATTAAGGATATCAATTGCAGTTTAAGCAAGCGACCAAGTGAATATCGAACCCAAATGACGGTGTATTATCAATTTAATTATTTACTAAATTAATTAAGACAAGATGGTAATTAAGTTTAAGGTTTGAATTATTAATCTACTAACAAAAATATTAAATTACAATTAAAATAAAGTCACTTAGAAGAATACAAAAGTGGATCAAGTAGGAGAATAGGTAGCTCTAGGGTAATCCAGTTTTACTCATTAATTTTCCTTTCGTGTGTTGATGTCTAACTCTGCCTTGTGGAATATGGACGCATCACTAAACTATGCATATCTACTCTATAGACACAAGTAAACATGAGTGTAATACGTGTGAATAACCTTAGAGCAAGAGATATAATTCCACCCCCTTTCTAGGTACTATCAGTATCAATTATTTCCCTGGCCAATTGGTACTCTAACCCGATATGATCTCCCTTTATAGGTACTATAAAATCATCCTCTTTATCCTACTTAATAATAACCCGAATTTAATTCAATTAATAAGTATTCATATATGATAGTTCTAATGAAGCTTCGGAGTCCCCTCACTTAGAATCTTAACATAAAATCCTGCTCAGCAGTGAACGCACTCAATCAATAACCAAGATATATATTCAGACTCTACATAATAGTTAATGATGCACAAAACGACCGTGAGTATGAATTAAAAAAGTACAATCATATATAAAATAAATTCACAAGTAGTGTTGTACGGAGTTTACACATGAAAGTTTAATTAATTGGTAAAAACCTTCACAACCCTAGTTCTACCAAAAAGACTCTAGCCCATGATGTTACGAAGAACAATCATGGGTGTTGGATAGATCTTACCCAGATGTTCGGAAAATACCCTAGATGCGGGAGTAGTCGCGTCCTTCTCCATCTTGAATCCTCCTCTTGATTTTTCTCTTGATTCTACAAACGATCTTCAAAGTGATGGATAGATGGAAGAAAGGATGTGGATGATGGTTGGGGTGATCCATCCCCCCTTGTGGGGTGTAGTATGGTTGTGGTCTGTCTCCAATCCAATATGATTCTATGATCTGATCTACACCCCTTTTTGTGCTTGTAAGCTCTCTTTATAGGCCTTGGAATGGGCTTTTTGAGTGATCACACGCATTGAGAGTGTAAAAATACGGATATGGTAAGTTTTCGAGGCTCAATTCGACCTCACCAATAGGTCGAATTGACCCTTCCAGGTCGAATTGGCCTACTGTAAGTCCCAGGTGCTCAATTAGACTAGCACAACAGGTGGAATTGAGGTTTCGTGGTCGAATTGACTCTTTTGCCATCCGATTCGACCTCAATTCGACCAGCACATCTGGTCAAATTGACTTGCACAGTCTGACCATTTCGAGTATAACTTCCACATCTGAGCTCCGATTTGAATGATTCTTGCACTCACGCGATCCTCTCTGCCTTGGCTTTCTATCCATATAAATAAATTACAGAAACTCTAACATTTGAATATGTAACAAGTCATGCAAAGTGGACAGTCGTTCTGAACAGGAACAGCTTGCGCGACATCACCACTTTGATCATAACTCTCTCGCTTGGAATCCGATTGGGGTGTTCTTCATACCAAAACGATTCTTTCTTCAGTGGCTTTCCAACCATGTATTTCGTCAACAGTTTTGATCTCCATAACAACACAGAAAAATTATGAAATTTGGACATACGTTTTTCAGCATCCTTGCACAAATTGCACCTTTTCTCCAACCTTGCACTTTTGATCCTTTTTCCACCTAAAACACAACAGAACACCTCAAGTGCACCTTATTCTCACATATAATGAATATAAGACCATTGTATTAATATATGACAGTAATTCCAATCAAGAAGGTGATAAATTAAACAATAAAACACGCTTATTTTCACTCTCATCAGGATCCACCTTTAGTCGGTTGTACTAATGCTTAGGGTTAATTCCTGACATATCTGATGAGTTCCAAGCAAAGACATCAAGGTTGGACTTGAGGAACTCGATAAGTGTCACTCAGAAATGCTATGGCAGCTCGAATCCAGTGCTGAATTTAATCTCTGGATCATTCAAGTCAAGTTGAATGACTGTTGATTCTTCGATGGGTGTGGCACATCTCTTTTATCTGGTTTTCCACCATGGATCAGAGAACTCATCACCGGGCCTAATATTAATGTCAATGGGCTATGATTTTTCCAGGATTAGCTCTCTTGTGTCAGCTTTCATATGTGGCTCATTAGGTTGGGGATCAGGTACATTCTCTACATGTTTCATAGCATTTTCTTCAATTTTGTGAGGTAGAGCAAGATGGTCTACTTCCATTGGGATTGGTTATAAGAATTCTTCTTCTTCATAGTGCTGGGTAATTGTACAGGTTATACGTGGTGATCTCATGATGGCGGCGATACTTTGAACCTCATGGGTTTTTTCTCTGAGTAGCTCTCCTCTACGCCGAAGCTATAATATCTGTGCTATGGCAGGTAGTTGAGCTCATCCACCCGAATCAATAGCTCAGCAGTGCTTTCATTATGGAGGGCATCCAGAAGCTTAGCCATCTATGTACTGAGGTTCCGTGCTTTGGGAGCTTGGCTGAAAGGTTCTGAGCTCGGCACTTCTTCTTAAAGCACCTCTAGGGAAATAGTTTGTTAGTCTTCTTTCGAGGATCCTTTTGACAAGATATTAAGGTTATGTCTTGTTGGTTCTAAGTAAGAATACTTTTGGGACCTTCTCTAGTCACCTTTAATAGTTGTCGACCATCTTTCATCAGTAACGAACTTCATGTATGAGTGCAGGGTGGATGCGACAGTGTTAAATCCGTGAAGGAATAGCCTACCCAATATACATTTGTATATATCAGGAGCCTCTAAAATCTTTAAAGAAGGTCTCTTTCTTGGCATATGCTCCCGTCGACATTGGATAGCTCTACTATCAATGTGATTTCCCCAACAGGCTTTGTATCTGCTCCTCCAAAGCCTTGTATGGAATCAGTGCACGAAATGAGATGGTTAGCAAAATCACCAAAATTTCAAAAGGTGGACGCAATGATGACATTGGTGTAAGCCCCATTGTCCACCATGCATCAATGGACTCTGACCCCTGTAATAATTGGGGAGATCACCGCAATCGTTGTAAGGTTTTACGACTCCTACCATATCTTTATCGAGGAAGGTTATGCAATGGTGTGGAGGGAGGCTCATGCCCTTGTTACATCGTAGATAAGCATTGGTAAAATCTCTCAACACGATCTTTCACTTTCTCTTCGAATAATGGGGTGACAAGCTCGAGGTCCCGACAAAAGTATCTTTACCGAAAAGTGTAAGGATTTTTGGTATCGGGCCTTGCGGTGCAGTAACCCCATTTGGTGGTGGAAGAGCCACCTCCGGTCAGACATCTAGTTGTTCAGACTATCTAGTGGCTCCCCTATGGTGCTTTGGGCCTGTTATAAGATTTTCAAGTTGCCCCGCATGGTAAAGTCTCCATAGCTTGGACAGCAAATCTCTGCATTCATCAGTAATGTGCCCAATGGATTCATGATACATACAAAATTTCTTTTTGTTTAGATTGTTCTAGTGGGCTATTAACTTTCTTGGGGGTCGTAGGACTTGTTTATCCTTGATTTGCATGAACAATTGCTCTAGCTTCATGCTCATGACCTCTGTCATTTCTCTTACTTGAACTGGATCGGGAAAGGGCTTGAAAACTGTAGTGGCCTTATATTATTTCTCTTGCGCTGGACTTTATCTTTCTTCTTATCAAACTTAATTAGGAGTGTTTTGCTCAATTTTCTTGCACTATTATCCCCAAACTTCTCCTAGCCTGATGCAATGATGGGCCCTCTCCATGAAGTTAGAGAATGATGTTAGGAAGTCTTGCCGGATAGACTTCTAGAGTCTGGAGCCTTCACGAAGTCCTCCGGCATTCAGATAAGTAGCAGCCTCGTTGGCTATACTTACTCCTTCATTCTTCGTGGTGATTAATTGTGCAATGTGTTGGATTGTATACTAAAAGTCTAGCTTTAGTATGAACAATATTTTAACAATTTATTTGAAATGAGAATCAATGATCGAATGATTGTGTCTTATAAATTATTTATAAGAATGATGCAATAGTCCACTTACTTTATACTGTAGATAATATGTTGTGCGACAACACGCGGAAGATCATATTATCGGTTTCCTTATAAAGTATAAACAGATGCTCACAACAGAGATGGATGGGGAATCTCTATCGAGACGGTTGTAGTGTGATTTGGTATTAGTTTGTCTTGACTATAGAATCACATTAGTGCACTTTGTGTGTATTGAGCGGGACCGCTTGAGATCGTTCGACTTATACTGACTTATAGGAGAACTTGATCTCAGTTATTATGGATGTTCGTGCTCTTAATCCCTATACAATAACCTCGACATGTAAGGCAGTATGTATTTCTTTGATTCATCAATGGGTGAGATTTGCATGTATTTAAATCAACAAACTCGGTGAGTTGAGAAATAGTGATGTGTCTATGGTGTGCTGTTGATTGTAGAAGAAATCCGTGTCCGACATAAGTAGATGATTGATGAGAGTGAAAATAAGTGTGTTATAGTATCCAATTTAACACCTTCTTGATTGGAATTGTTATCATATATTAGCACAAGTGTCTTATATTCAATATATGTGAGAAAAAAGTTCACTTGAGGTGTTTTATTATGTTTTAGGTGGAAAAATGATCGAAAGTGCAAAGTTAGAGAAAAGGTGAAATTTGTGCAATGATATTGAAAACACATGTCCAAATTATGTAATTTTTTTGTGTTTGTGTGGAGCTCTGAATTGTAAGTGTAATACATGGTTGGAAAGCCACAGAAGAGTGGGTCATTTTTGTGTAAAGAACACCCCAATTGGATTCCAAACGAGAAAGTTATTGTCAAAGTTGTGACGTCGCACGAGCTGTGCCGAACAGAACAGCTGTGTTATTTTGCATGGCTTGTTACACCTACAAATCTTAGAGTTTTTCTGAATTCTTTATATGAATAGAAAGCCAAGGAAGGGAGGATCGCGTGAGTGCAAGAATCACTCAAATCGGAGATTGGATGTGGAAGTTATACGCGAAACGGTGAGACTGCGCACTACAGTTCTACCAGAGTTCGACCATGACACGAGCGGTTCGACCACTGTGTCGTGGTCGAACCAGAAGCCTGAACAGCGAAAAATCGGGATTTTTACCCCCTGTTCAGGAATTTTTGTGCTTTCCAAGAAAAGCCCTTCCTAGGTTCATAAGGAGAGCTTACAAGTATAAAAGGGGATGTAGATCACACAAAGAGAAATTAGAGAGGAGATACAACACAACACAACCATCCTACACCCCACAAGGGGGGTTCACCCCCCAACCATCATCCACATCCTTTTCTCCATCTATCCATCACTTTGAAGATTCATCTGTGGAATCAAAAGGAGAATCGAGAGGAGAATTCAAGACGGAGAAGGATGCGACGACTCCTGCATCTAGGGTTTATTTCGTTTCCTAATTTATCTTGTAATTTTCCAGACATCCGGGTAAGATCTATCCAACGCCCATGATTGTTCTTCGCAACAGAATGTCCTAGAGCCTTTTTGGTAGATCTAAGGTTTATGAAGGTTTTATCTAATTAATTCAACTTTTGTGTGTAAACTTCGTACAACACTATTTGTGGATTGATTTTATATATGATTGTGCTTTCTTAATCCATATTCACGGTCATTTTGTGCATCTTCAATTGGTATATAGAGTCTGAATATATATCTTGGTTGTAGATTGACCGTGTTCACCGCTGAACAGGATTCCATGTTATGATTCTAAGTGAGGGGACTCCGAAGCTTCATTAGAACTATCATATATGAATACTTATTAATTGAATTGAATTCGGGTTATTAAGTAGGATAAAGAGAATAATTTTATAGTACCTATAAAGGGAGATCATATCGGGTTAGAGTACCAATTGGCTAGGGAAATAATTGATACTACTAGTACCTAGAAAGGGGGGTGGAATTATATCTCTTGCTCCGAGGTTATTCACACATGTTACACACATGTTTACTTGGTCTATAGAGTAGATATGCATGGTTTAGTGATGCGTCCATATTCCACAAGGCAGAGTCGGACATCAACACACGGAGGGAAATTAATGAGTGAAACTGGATTATCCTAGAGCTACCTATTCTCCTACTTGATCCACTTTCGTATTCTTTGAGTGATATTTTATTTAATTTGTTATTTTATTTAATTATTTATTCGTTAATCATTCAATCCTCAAACATTATTGCCTTACATCTTAATTAATTTAGTAAATAATTAAATTGATAATACGCCATCCTTTGGGTTCGATAATTCACTTGGTCGCTTGCTTAAGCTGCAAGTGATATCCTTAATACTTGGGGATTAATTTTATGTGCAAAGAAAACGCGCATCAAGTTCTTGGCGCCGTTGCCGAGGATGGCTGTTAGTATTAGTTTATTATTTCTTATTGATTAAGACTTTATTTGTGATTATTTAATTCTATCTAACCTTAAATTTTTCTGAGGTACTTGTGCACTAGGAAAGTGAGAGGAAGGAATGGAAGAATAACACATTGAGCTAAATATGGTCGGAGCAAGGTAGAATCCGGGTAATATTTCCATACGTGAAATTTTCACGAACTATGGTATTGACAACATGGGGTTGATAGGAGCAAGGGGGAGATAATGATTTTGAGATACATCCCGCTCTTATTAACATGGTGGAAAAGAATCCCTTTTCTGGAGGTTGTTTTGAAGATCCATATCAGCATCTTCGAAAATTTCTTGGTTATACAAACACTCAAAAAGGGAGCTGGAGCTAATGATAATGCTAGGCGGATTACCCTATTCAAGTTTTCATTAATTGATAGGGCGGAAGCTTGGTATGAGACTCTTGATGCCAATGATTGCACTACTTGGGACCAACTGCAGCAGAAGTTCTTGGAGAGATATATGTCACCCTCAAGGATATTAAGAATGAAGTAAGACATCACCCAATTTATTATGAATCAGGGTGAGAATTTTCATGAGGCGTGGGATAGGTTCAAAGATATGCTCAGGAAATGTCCACAGCATAGGATGTCTAAAGCTCAATACATAAGTATCTTCTACTATGGATTGGATTGTAAGTCGCGTGTTCTTATTGATGCATCATCAGGAGGAGCGTTGTTATCTAAGACAAAGATCATAGAATCATATTGGATTGGAGACAAGCCACAACCATACTATACCCCACAAGGGGGAATCACCCCCCAACCATCATCCACCTACTTTCCTCCATCCATGCATCACTTTGAAGATTCATATGTGGAATCAAGAGGAGAACCAAGAAGATAATTTTATAGTACCTATAAAGGGAGATCATATCGGGTTAGAGTACCAATTGGCCAGGGAAATAATTGATACTGATAGTACCTAGAAAGGGGGGTGGAATTATATCTCTTGCTGCGAGGTTATTCACACGTGTTACACGGATGTTTACTTGTGTCTATAGAGCAGATATGCATGGTTTAGTGATGCGTCCATATTCCACAAGGCAGAGTCGGACATCAACACACGAAAGGAAAATTAATGAGTGAAACTGGATTATCCTAGAGCTACCTATTCTCCTACTTGATCCACTTTCGTATTCTTCGAGTGATCTATTATTTTATTTGTTATTTAATTTAATTGTTAGTAGATTAATAATTCAAACCTCCAACTTAATTGCCAACTTGTCTTAATTAATTTAGTAAATAATTAAATTGATAATACGCTGTCTTTTGGGTTCGATATTCACTTGGTCGCTTGCTTAAGCCGCAATTGATATCCTTAACACTTGGGAATTAATTTTGCGTGCAAAGAAAACGCGTATCAAGTTCTTGAACTTTCATCCTCTCTTCCTCTCAATTTCAAGAGCATAATTTAAACAACATAAGCTCACATGGATCACTAAAAATATAAACTCAGAATTTCTTTCCTCCCATGGCTCTCTAGACATCTCCTTGTCAATATGCCACTTAAATTCAGAACTATCTGTCTTAGAAAAATAAAGATTAAACAAGTTAGAAACCACATCAATGCTCTTGCACGATTGAGTCTCCACGGGCATCTTAATTGCTTGAAAGTTCGACTCAAACAGTTGGTCAAATGGCTTTCTTGGGCATGATTGCGCGACGTTACCACTTTGATCATAACTCTCTCGTTTGGAATCCGATTGGATTGTTCTTCATACCAAAACGACCTTCTCTTCAGTTGCTTTCCAACCATGTATTACATCAATAGTTTTGATCTCCACAACAACACAGAAAAATTATGAAAGTTGGACGTGTATTTTTCAGCATCCTTGCACAAATTGCACCTTTTCTCCAACCTTGCACTTTTGATCATTTTTCCACCTAAAACACAACAAAACACCTCAAGTGCACCTTATTCTCACATATAATGAATATAAGACCATTGTGCTAATATATGAAAATAATTCCAATCAAGAAGGTGTTAAATTGGACAATAAAACACGCTTATTTTCACTCTCATCAGACAGCACTTGAAGCAGAAAAGTTGTTTGAAAACATCTTTATGAATTCACGTGACTGGCCTACGGAGAGATTAATAGGATCTTATGTACTTGGCAAGGTGGCGCAGGTTGAACATCAAGTGGTGAAACCGAATAGGGATGATGAGATCATCTCTAGTCTAGCTAATATCAACAAGCTACTAGAGTCCAAACAGAAGCAGATTGCAGAGTTGACACAAAGGGGGCCTAGTATCCAGCAGCAAGAATTGAAGGGTGTTGAAGATACCTTCAATTGATACATGGCAAGGAATGATGCAAGGGTTGACCGCATCGAGGCTACTATGAATGCTAAGCATGCAGATTTATCTAAGCAGTTGAAGGACCTTACCTTATCATGGGGTAGATGGCTGCAAATGTGAATCAATTGACACAGACGTTGGGGAATAATGACATCACGTTGAGGTCTAGAACGCAGTATGAGGGACCGATGATGCCGAAAATGAATTTTGAAGCTCCAGGAGCTCGATTCAACTGGGGTTCGACCAAGCCAGTAGGTTGAACCACATCCTGGAGGTCGAACCAAGCACCTGGGCAACCTCTGGAGCTTCCAGCCGATCGGTTCAACCAAGACCCTCATGGTTCGACCAACCCTGTTGGTCGAACCGAGGTCAAACTAGTTGTTCGCGACCCCCTATTTTATCTGAAGTGCGATTCGACCACGTCAAGCATGGTTCGACCAGCCCTGTTGGTCGAACCGTGGTTGAACCACCCTGTGAGGAGCGTTCTGTTTTGTCTGAAGCACGGTTCGACCACGATCACCATGGTTCGACTTACCCTGTTGGTAGAACTGTGGTCGAACCGACCTGCCAGTGGAGAACGCACTTTTTGAAGCTCGATTTGACTACTAAACACTTGGTTCGACCAGCACTCATGATCGAACTGTGGTCAAACCATCTCGTCTCGTACCATTTTTTGCGCAGAACGCTATACCTGATGTTCGGGATACTTCAGTACCATTACATGGGCAGAATATTGAGCTTATAGTTGAGAAGAAGTGGGAAAGAACAAAGACATTGAGAGCCGAGAAGCTTAGGCTGCAGATGGATAATGAAGATGTGGTTTTCTCTCTTGATCATGCAATGAAGATGCCCATGGAGACTCAATCACGCAAGAGCATAGATGTGGTATCTAACTTGTTTAATCTTGATTTTAATTGGACAGATGATTCTGAATTTGAGTGAAAGATTGACAAGGAGAAATCTAGAAAGTCATGGGAGGAAGGAAATTCCAAGGATCATATACTTGTTGCCAAGAAAGGTGAGGTGTTGAGTGTAGACATGAAGAGGGAAAAAAGTACTTGAAGGTGAGGATGCGAGAAGATCGTCCTCTGATCAAGTAGTCTTCAAAAGGTTTCATACTGTCGTGACTCTACGACGTTAAATATACGTGCCTGTTGGGGGCTTGTCCCTTCCGTTTTATTGTTTTATTATTTCTTTTGTGTGAGTGATGAGTTATTACATTTAAGGTGCTCATGCTTCGGCAATTACCTCTCTTTTCAAACTTAGTTTCGACTTACCTTTTTACTAAGTTTGAGGGGGCACTACAAGAAATTTGATAAATGGCGACGACAAAATTCATCATAAAAATTGAATTTTTTGTCACAAAAAAATTTTAATGATGAAATTTTCGCGTCGCAAAGATCGTCACATTGTGAGCGTCGTATTAGGTATGTTTGACGAAATTTTAATTCGTCACCAAATGTTATGCTTTGATGACAAAAATACTTACCGTCACAATATGTTTTAATCTAAATTGACGAATAAATCGTTACAAATTTTATCTCATTTTTGTCGTGAAACATGTTATTTCGTCGCTAAAAGTTGAATTTAAAATGACAGTAACGTTTATTGTCACTAAAAAGTTTGATTTTTGTAATGATTCTCTCTATGGTATCAATCTCATCAATTATTTATGGCATTTTATTGTCACATTTAAACTAAACTAAATATTTCGTCATCTATTAAATACTTCGTCGTTAAAAGTTTTAAAAACAGTGACGAAATAAAAATCTTATATAATGACAACATAATTTGTCATTAAAAAGTATGATATAATGACAAAATTGAATAGTAATGTGTGGAAATGATGACAACTTATTTACGTTGTAAATATATGTTATTAGTGACGTTATGAAAAGTGTCATTAGAATATTTAAATACAATAACAAAATTTTTTATCATTGTTAATAATATATGCTGACAAATTATATTTGTAATATCTTTAATTAATCTTATTATAACAAAATATTTTGTCGCATTTATGAGAAAAATATATGCTCAATAAATTAATATTTTAGTGACGAATGAGCCGTCATGAAATAAATATATTTATTGAAGAATTTTTTTATTTTTAAATATTGAATTAATAAACAAAAAAACATTTAGTGACATTTTGAATTACTTTTAATCACTACTTTATGAAAATAATAAATATATTTCAAATTTTAACCGTACAATACATCCAAAGTAAAAAATTACAAGGCATCACATAATCAACCCATTGAGATGCCTACAACAAGTCTACAGGTATAAGGAGCAAAAATTAGTTGTATGAGATATATAAAAAAACTAGCAATATGTACTATATCAAACAGTAGAGCAACCAGCAGCAAGTTGTATATCAGAATTTAGCACTATGTAATATAATATTAGGGTCATTTGATGAACCGTCGTCGTGCTCTCAAAATATTTTATATCTCTGACTTACTATAATACTTAGTATAATGGTAAGTAGGGTCGTTTCCCAAGAGAGTAAAATGAATTTTAATCAAATTAAAGTGTCGTAAGCAATAAAATAAATAAAAGGGAGGTTTGTTGAAGTGACAATATGAAAATAACAAAAGTAATGAATTAATTCAAAGTTTAAATAACAAAAATAGATAGAATATCTAAATAAACGAAAGGTAAAAGCCTAGTTTAAGATATCGATCCCCTCCCGTTTATTAATTTAACTAATTATCGGAATTTAACATCTAGCCTAATGTGCAAACTCAAATCCCTAGGAAGACAGTACGACCAATCAACCCGAATGTTCTTACGTTCATCAACTAGGGTACAACCACTAGATTGAACTATCTACAAGTGACCCTATGGATTCGAACTCATAGATGCATGAAAACTCTAAACATAGAATTACTGGGCTATGAAAACCGGCTAGGAATCATACAACCTAGATCCCATTACACCTAGAGGGAACAACCTCTATTTGTTACTTAATCCAATCCCTACAACAATTACGGATTGTAGATCATAGAATAACGTTCGGTTATAAAATAATCAAGTAGTTGATCAAGCTAAATGAATTATCAAACAACCATTAAGCACATCAAAGCATGTAATAGAATAAACTTGCACAAAAGATTCAATATAAAACCCTTAATAATTCATAAAACTAACAACGGGAGGTTCACGAAATCCTAAACTAAATAAAAGAACTAGCCACACATGTTCATAACTTAAATAAAATTAAAATAGCAAAACCGTAGATTCTTGGCGATGATCTTCACGCCAATTTCACCAATGCTCCAATGCTCCTATTTCTCTTGATCATCCAAAAGATGGAGATCAGTTTTGTGGGATGGTTCTCCCACTAGAAGAAAGCTTGTGTGTTATGTGTCTTGTGGTGTAGAGGTGTGTCTTGTGAATGGGAGAGCTGCCCCTTTTATAGTAGTTTCAAAGGTGAAGTGTTGGTGGAGGAATCATGGAGAATGCAGTCATTATGCATTTAACAAATGATATGGAAGGTGGTGATGAGTCATAAAAGCATCAAACTTGCATAAGACAAATGATCTTGTAGGTGGAGTTGCTCTCACATCACTTTCATCTCCATATTTTATGAAATTGGATGGATGTTGATGTTTCTCCAAGAATCTAATCCATGTTGAGGGTTGTTTCCAGCTGCATTGAATGGAGATTGAAGTGGAAATGTCGGAAATTGAGCAATGGAAGTCGAAACCAAACAAAATCAGACGTTTAAGCTGTCCAGTAGCTCAATTCGACGTCAATGGAGGTCGTCCAGGTCGAACAGATTTGTGCGGTCTCACCGTTTCGCGTATAACTTCCACATCCGAGTTACGAATTTAATAATTTTTACACTCACGCGATCCTCTCTTCCTTGGCTTTCTATCAATATAAAGAACTCCCAAAAATTCCAAGATTTGATAGTGCAACAAGCCATAGAAAGTAACACAACAGTTCTGTTCGGCACAGCTCGCGCGACGTTACCATTTTGCTCATAACTTCTTCGTTTTGAACTCGATTGTAGTGTTCTTTATGCCAAAACGATCCTCTTTTCAGTGGCTTTCCAACCATGTATCACACCACCAGTTTTGATCTCCATAACAACACAGAAAAATTACAAAAGTTGGACGTGCGTTTTTCAGCATCTTTGCACAAATTGCACCTTTTCTCCAATCTTGCATTTTTTTTTTCCTTTTTCCACCTAAAACACAATAAAACACCTCAAGTGCACATTTTTCTCACATATATTAAATATAAGAAATTTGTGCTAATATATTAATTAAATAGGTGTTCAATTGGACATTAAAACACACTAATTTTCACTCTCATCAAATATCCCCACACCTAAACTTTGCTTGTCCTCAAGCGAATTGAAATCAAAGATGTCAGAGAAGAGAAAATTAAGTTATATCTAACAAGGTAAATGAAAGTCATACACCTCAAAAGAAAAGTAACCAATGATCATTCGGAGCTAATATGACAAATGACTCTTTGCTCAAAGTTTGCTATTTTCACGGCATCAAATTTTTCAAAATCCATAGCCTCACAAAGATTCACTCATCAACTCAAATGTTTGATGTAGGTAGCAAGATCACTCAAAAATTGAAAAGAATAGTCATTACCATATGCTTGCTCCCAAATCAAATCTCCACCCATTTCTAGATGGATTATGTGCAATAATCAAAGGGTCTTTGAATGGGTTATAATGGGGCTTTAGGACTTGGTAAGGTAAAAAGAGAGTTAAGAATGGCTAAAGACACCACTTTACAACATGTGATCTTCTCAAATCAAAACTTCCATAATTTCCACATTTTCTTTTCACAATATAACTCTTATTGTCCCTCTAATATCCCACACCTGGTCCTTTTCAAGATTTTGAAATTTCAGGTGTCACATTTTTTTTTAAATATCACTGTTTGTTAGATATTTATCAATGACAAACATTTTCAACAACTCATCTTTCTATCTTCAAATTCCCCTTCATTCTTGATTCAACAACAAGATATTTTAACAAGATTCACACATTGCAAAGTAATGAAGGGTTCAAACGGAAGAGTTAAAGAAAGAAATGGGACAATATAAGCCAAGAGGGTTAAACCTAAGTGCCCTTCTCATTTTATCACACACAACAAATCATAAGATCTTGAAATGCATTCAAAAGAGCAAGTTCTAGAATGAGCAATTCAAATTAAATGCACTCAAGAAAGAAATTTTAATAGAGCTTATAGATAATAGCTCGTAAAGACTCAAAAGCTCACCAAAAATTGGGTAAAATTGCCATGAAATTTGAAAAAATTTGAGCCACTATAATCACAAAAATCTTAAAAAGATTATCAAGTTTCAATAGCTCCTTATATCACTGTTACCCCCTCAATCATGCATCACACTCATCACCTCAAAAGATTTTTTTTTTTTAACTCTCAATTTCCAACTCCACATCAACATAAAAATTAAGAGGACAACAAGAGTAAGACATGGGAATACAACACATCACTTCTCTACCCCAATTATCATATAAAATCCCTCTAATATCCCCACACCTAAACGTTTGCTTGTCCCCAAGTAAAACACAGTATAAGAAAGACTAAGCATGTAATTGGGTAGAGTACACCTGATTTAGTCTTGGATAGAGCTTTAACCATGATCAACTCAAGCAACAAGTATCACAGCTGCAAAACAAAACAGAAAATAAAGAAAGAACAATCAAACAATTTATTGAAACTAAAACGATAAAATTGGGTTGCCTCCCAATCAGCGCCTTTTTTTATTGTCGTTGGCTCGACTTAGGCAATGTGGAGGATGATGAAGAAATGATCAAAAGATAAAATTCATGGAGTAGTGCTTAAATCTAGTACTCTATGGAGGTTCCATTGGGGTAGTGCCTAAAACTGATACCCCATTCAAAAAAGTGAAGGAAAGAAAAATGATGGAGTTGAAAAGTGAAAGAATTAAAAAGAAGATGGTTGTTATTTTTAAGTTGAGGAGGAGTTGTACTTTAATTAAAGTGATGAGGAAGAATGAAGATCAAGAGGGAACGCGCGCTTGATTGATCCAAGTTTTGAGTCACTTATCCATATATTACCTACCTTGTCCAAAGAGCCTACGTTACAACCAAATAAAAAGACCTTTTTGATTCATAATTTGCTAGCTACAAGTAAAAGGAGAGTTGAGACAATAGGCAAGCTTATGGTTACACATGCACTTGAATTGAATTTGAGAGCACTTTTATATATAACCTAAACGGTGTACACCTTATACACCATGAGCGTGAGAGTTACATTATATATATATATATCCTGTGAGCATAGGTGGATTGAGCACTTGAATTGGTGAAGTAATTATCGTAACTTGCATATTTTGAATGAATTGATGCTTTTGAACTTAAATTTATGTGAACCAAGTTGAGATTGATTACATCTTTTGAATGAATAGTTGATGTTTTGATCCTTACCTTTAAACATGACTTTCCATCTCATTATTCTCTTGGTTTGTCGTTTCGTTGTTCGAGGACGAACAACACCTTAAGTTTGGGGGGTTTGATGAGAGTGAAAATTCATGTATTTTCGAGTCCAATTTAATACCTTTTTGAGTGTATAATTGCTATTATTTGCACATATATTAATACTTTGGAATATTATTGATTAAAAGGTGCTACTAAGGTATTTTATTGTGTTTTGATAGGAAATAAGATCAAAAGTACAAGATTGGAGCAAAGGTGCAATTCATGCAAGGATGATGAAAAACGCATGTCCAACTTTGATGATTTTTCTGTATTAATGTGGAGATCAAAACTGATGATGTGTTACGTGGTTGGAAAGCCACTGAAGAGAGAGTCGTTTTGGCACAAAGAACACCCCCATCGAGTTCCAAACGAGGAAGTTATAAGCAAAACAATGACGACGCGCGCGAGATGCCGAGCAGGATTGCTGGCCATTTTCCATAGCTTATTGCACACTCAATTCTTGGTGTTAATGAATGTTCTTTATATTGGTTGAAAGTTCAAGAAGAGAGGATTGTGTGAGCGCAAGAATTATTGAATTTGGAACTCGGATGAAGAAGTTATACATGAAACAATGAAAGGGTGCAAGTCAATTCGAACTTCATAAGCAGCAATTCGACCACAACACGTATCATTCGACTTGGAGGAGTTCAATTCGACTTTTTATATAGACTCGAATTAATTACTTGCAAACGTTTATAAGAGGATCGCTAAGCCTAGTTAAATCACCTTGATCGGGTAAGATCTAACACTTGTAATGAGCTGGAAATCCTTGGATCGATAAGAAATTAACTACATCTCCCTCTATAGGTACTTCATGTTAAATTCCAATTAAGGCTAGAGCACTAGACTTCCCTTTTTAGGTACATGATCGTTAACTCTTTCTCCTTACCAATTACTCAATAATGATGTTTTACCAAGTAATCAGTATTCCAAATTGATTGTCTAACACTCTTAGGCTTTAATGGTCAATACACCTAAGAATGTCTCAGAAAACACGTCTAAGCTTTAATGGTCAATACACCTAAGACTTGCCTCATGAAACACAATCATTATGCGGAAATAAAGATGCCTATTATCTTCAATGATAATTTTAAAGGGATCAAAACTCCAACTTATAATGATACGAAGTTTCAAAATAAAATCTTCAATAAGGAAATAAACCATTTGCAAGATAACAAATCAAAGTCTAAGTAAATCAAGTCACAAAATCACAAAATGTATTAATGATCAAACATTATCAACAAAGAAACTTAGCATCATGATGAGGAACAATTATAAAGACGTAATTCATCCTAACATTTTGCTAAAATAACGAAAGATGAATAACTAAAAAGAAAGAACCCGTTTTGAGGACTCCGTCTCTTCAATAATGATCTCCGTTTGGATCTCCGTCTCCAATCCAAGTAGCAACTCCGATCGTCTCTCCGGTGCATGGATGGTGATGATGGATAGAGTGTGAAGGTGGTGTTCCTCCCTTCTCACCCCCATTGGGGAAGAGAAGGGAGTGAAGTGTGTTGATGGTTGATGTGAATGTGTTGTGTTAGATGGTGGGATTGTTGTGGGATGATGTGAATTGTTGTGGGATGCTTGAATTGTGTTGATGCAGCCCCTATTTATAGTTGTGGAAGGGTAGTTGTGGAAGGGGAACAACATCACATGCCTCCATTCCACTTGATGGCTGCCCATGTTACTCCATACTCCCACTTCTTCTTGTTTGTTTTAAGCTCCACATGCATCCATTTCCCACTTAATCTTGTTGTCCATCATCTTTACAGCTCATTCTTCTTGACTTTTTGCTTTAGGAATCCAATTTTGTGTTTGATACTTCATGTGATCCATGTGAATGGTGTATTATCTTGACTTTAGCCCATGTGTGCACTACACCCATTTGCATCATGCTTTCCAGGTTGGTTGGCACGTGAAGAAGTCGAATTGAACTCCTCCAAGTCGAATTTTGGTGCTGCAAGTCGAATGATATGTGTTGTGGTCGAATTGCTGCTTATGAAGTTCGAATTGACTTGCACCCTTTCATTGTTTCATGTATAACTTCTTCATCCGAGTTCCAAATTCAATAATTCTTGCGCTCACACGATCCTCTCTTCCTGAGCTTTCAACCAATATAAAGAACATTCATTAACACCAAGAATTGAGTGTGCAATAAGCTATGGAAAGTGTCCAGCAATCCTGCTCGGCATCTCGCGCGCGTCGTCATTGTTTTGCTTATAACTTCCTCGTTTGGAACTCGATGGGGTGTTCTTTGTGCCAAAACGACTCTCTCTTCAGTGCCTTTCCAACCATGTAGCACATTATCAGTTTTGATCTCCACATTAATACAGAAAAATCATCAAAGTTGGACATGCGTTTTTCATCATCCTTGCATGAATTGCACCTTTGCTCCAATCTTGCACTTTTGATCATATTTCCTATCAAAACACAATAAAATACCTTAGTAGTACCTTTTAATCAATAATAGTCCAAAGTATTAATATATGTGCAAATAATAGCAATTATACACTCAAAAATGTATTAAATTGGACTCGAAAATACATGAATTTTCACTCTCAACGCCCCGAGAGGTGACAAGTTTCCTTATAGGGACTTGTTAAAGGGAAGGTCTGGGGTTCAATCCTCCCTTCCAACAACCTGCCACACGAGTACCCTGAGGGGATCAAGACTGTGGAGATTGGTTGGGGTGTATTGGGCTGCAGACCTGACGTGCCCGGGTGAGTACCCTGAGTACCCCGAGGGGATCAAGATTCTCGGGGCGTTAAGAGTGAAAATTCATGTATTTTCGAGTCCAATTTAATACCTTTTTGAGTGTATAATTGCTATTATTTGCACATATATTAATACTTTGGACTATTATTGATTAAAAGGTGCTACTAAGGTATTTTATTGTGTTTTGATAGGAAATATGATCAAAAGTGCAAGATTGGAGCAAAGGTGCAATTCATGCAAGGATGATGAAAAACGCATGTCCAACTTTGATGATTTTTCTGTATTAATGTGGAGATCAAAACTGATGATGTGCTACATGGTTGGAAAGCCACTGAAGAGAGAGTCGTTTTGGCACAAAGAACACCCCCATCGAGTTCCAAACGAGGAAGTTATAAGCAAAACAATGACGACGCGCGCGAGATGCCGAGCAGGATTGCTGGCCACTTTCCATAGCTTATTGCACACTCAATTCTTGGTGTTAATGAATGTTCTTTATATTGGTTGAAAGCTCAGGAAGAGAGGATCGTGTGAGCGCAAGAATTATTGAATTTGGAACTCGGATGAAGAAGTTATACATGAAACAATGAAAGGGTGTAAGTCAATTCGAACTTCATAAGCAGCAATTCGACCACAACACATATCATTCGACTTGCAGCACCAAAATTCGACTTGGAGGAGTTCAATTCGACTTCTTCACGTGCCAACCAACCTGGAAAGCATGATGCAAGTGGGTGTAGTGCACACATGGGCTAAAGTCAAGATAATACACCATTCACATGGATCACATGAAGTATCAAACACAAAATTGGATTCCTAAAACAAAAAGTCAAGAAGAATGAGCTGCAAAGATGATGGACAGCAAGATTAAGTGGGAAATGGATGCATGTGGAGCTTGAATAATTGCACAAACAAGAAGAAGTGGGAGTATGGAGTAACATGGGCAGCCATCAAGTGGAATGGAGGCATGTGATGTTGTTCCCCTTCCACAACTATAAATAGGGGCTGCATCAACACAATTCAAGCATCCCACAACAATTCACATCATCCACACAACATCCAAAACCATCATCCAACTTCACACAACCTTCACAACACATAAATAAGTGAGTAGAGGGAGTAGAGTTGAACTTGCAGCCTGCTGCAAGTGGAAGTAGCAGCAACAATCAGCTGCACACTTCCTCAACACATCACCATTTCTTTCATCCCTCCACCGGAGAAGCGAACGGATTTGCTACTTGGATCGGAGACAGAGATTCAAACGGAGAGTGTGATTGAAGAGACGGAGTCATCAAAACTGGTTCCTTCTTTCTAGTTACTTATCTCTTGTTATTTAGCACTATGGTTAGGATTAATTACATATTCATGATGTGTTTTAACAACTCCATGGGCTAAATTCTTTGTTGGTGATGTTAGGATGTTAAAACAATCTTGATTATGTGATTTAATTACTTTAGACTTGAATTGATTATCTTGCAAATGATTTATTTTCCTTATTGAAGATTTTATTTTGAAACTTCGTATTGTTATGAATTGGAATTTTGATCCCTTTAAAATTATCATTGAAGATAATAGGCGTCTTTATTCCTACATAATGATTATTGTTTCATGAGGCAAGTCTTAGGTGTATTGACCATTAAAGCCTAGACGTGTTTTGTGAGACATTCTTAGGTGTATTGACCATTAAAGCCTAAGAGTGTTAAACAATCAATTTGGAATATTAGTTACTTGGTAAAACATCATTATTAAGTAATTGGTAAGAAGAAAAAGAGTTAACGATCATGTACCTAGAAAGGAAAGTCTAGTGCTCTAGCCTTAATTGGAATTTAGCATGAAGTACCTATAGAGGGAGAGGTAGTTGATTTCTTATTGATCCAAGGATTTCCAATTCTTTATAAGTGTTAGATCTTACCTGATCAAGGTGATTTAACTAGGTTTAGTGATCCTCTTATAAACATTTGCAAGTAATTAATTTGGGTCTAGATAAATTGGTCACATAATCAAGTTGTTTACCCTAGCATTACCAATTCTCAATCCTTGAACTCTTAAATCATTTCTATCGTGTGTTGTTATTTACAAACTATTTTATTATTCAAATTATTTTATTCGTTAATCATTCTTTCAAAAATCCCGAATTTGTCTTGCAATCAAATTATCGCATAAAATTACTTCTTAAATTTATAGTTATCCTGTGGGAACGATATTTTACTTGGTCACTCGTACCACAACCGATCCCTTATACTTGAGGGAGCAAAGACGAGGCCTATGAAAATTCAGTCCTTTATAAGGCAAAAACAAAGGCATTTCATGATGCCAGAATATCAAGGAAAAATTTCAGCGTTGGGCAAAAAGTTTTACTTTATCATTCAAAGCTTAAATTATTTCCTTGTAAGTTGCGTTCTCGTTGGATTGGTCCGTTTATTGTGACTAATATTTTTCCTCATGGTGCAGTTGAGATCAGAAGTGCAAACTCTGAAAAGAGTTTCAAAGTTAATGGGCACCAACTTAAGGAGTTTCATGAAGGAATTCAGACGGTTGAGGTGGACCGAATGAAATTGGAAGATGTGATCTACAGTTGATGACTATCCACCTTACCTAAGTCGAGCCAACGACAATAAAAAAAGGCGCTGATTGGGAGGCAACCCAATTTTATCGTTTTAGTTTCAATAAATTGTTTGATTGTTCTTTTTTTATTTTCTGTTTTGTTTTGCAGCTGTGATACTTGTTGCTTGAGTTGATCATGGTTAAAGCTCTATCCAAGACTAAATCAGGTGTACTCTACCCAATTACATGCTTAGTCTTACTTATGCTGTGTTTTACTTGGGGACAAGCAAACGTTTAGGTGTGGGGATATTAGAGGGATTTTATATGATAATTGGGGTAGAGAAGTGATGTGTTGAATTCCCATGTCTTACTCTTGTTGTCCTCATAATTTTTATGTTGATGTGGAGTTGGAAATTGAGAGTTTAAAAAAAAAAAAATCTTTTGAGGTGAAGAGTGTGATGCATGATTGAGGGGGTAACAGTGATATAAGGAGCTATTGAAACTTGATAATCTTTTTAAGATTTTTGTGATTATAGTGGCTCAAATTTTTTCAAATTTCATGACAATTTTTGGTGAGCTTTTGAGCCTTTACGAGCTATTATCTATAAGCTCTATTAAAATTTCTTTCTTGAGTGCATTGAATTTGAATTGCTCATTCTAGAACTTGCTCTTTTGAATACATTTCAAGATCTTATGATTAGTTGTGTGTGATAAAATGAGGAGGGCACTTAGGTTTAACCCTCTTGGCTTAAATTGTCCCACCTGATTATAAAAAACTTTAGGGAAGCCACGTTGAGCCTAAACCTTTTCTTTGAATTATAAGCACATATATGAACCCTGAATTCCCATTTCTTTCTTTAACTCTTCCGTTTGAACCCTTCATTACTTTGCAATGTGTGAATCTTGTTAAAATATCTTGTTGTTGAATCAAGAATGAAGGGGAATTTGAAGATAGAAAGATGAGTTGTTGAAAATCTTTGTCATTGATAAATATCTAACAGTGACATTTAAAAAAAAATGTGACACCTGAAATTTCAAAATCTTGAAAAGGACCAGGTGTGGGGATATTAGAGGGACAATAAGAGTTATATTGTGAAAAGGAAATATGGAAATTATGGAAGTTTTGATTTGAGAAGATCACATGTTGTAAAGTGGTGTCTTTAGTGGTGTCTTTAGCTATTCTTAACTCTCTTTTTACCTTACCAAGTCCTAAAGCCCCATTATAACCCATTCAAAGACCCTTTGATTATTGCATATAAACCATCTAGAAATGGGTGGAGATTTGATTTGGGAGCAAGCATATGGTAATGACTATTCTTTTCAATTTTTGAGTGATCTTCCTACCTACATCAAACATTTCAGTTGATGAGTGAATCTTTGTGAGGCTATGGATTTTGAAAATTTTGATGCCATGAAAATAGCAAACTTTGAGCAAAGAGTCATTTGTCATATTAGCTCCGAATGATCATTGGTTACTTGTCTTTTGAGGTGTATGACTTTCATTTATCTTGTTAGATATAACTTAATTTTCTCTTCTCTGACATCTTTGATTTCAATTCGCTTGAGGACAAGCAAAGTTTAGGTGTGGGGATATTTGATGAGAGTGAAAATTAGTGTGTTTTAATGTCCAATTGAACACCTTTTTAATTGATATATTTGTAATATATTAGCACAAATTTCTTATATTTAATATTTGAGAAAAATGTGCACTTGAGGTGTTTTATTGTGTTTTAGGTGGAAAAAGGAAAAAAAAATGCAAGATTGGAGAAAAGGTGCAATTTGTGCAAAGATGCTGAAAAACGCACGTCCAACTTTTGTAATTTTTCTGTGTTGTTATGGAGATCAAAACTGGTGGTGTGATACATGGTTGGAAAGCCACTGAAAAGATGATCGTTTTGGCATAAAGAACACTACAATCGAGTTCCAAACGAAGAAGTTATGAGCAAAATGGTAACGTCGCGCGAGCTGTGCCGAACAGAACTGTTGTGTTACTTTCTATGGCTTGTTGCACTATCAAATCTTGGAATTTTTGGGAGTTCTTTATATTGATAGAAAGCCAAGGAAGAGAGGATCGCGTGAGTGTAAAAATTATTAAATTCGGAACTCGGATGTGGAAGTTATACGCGAAACGGTGAGACAGCACAAATCTGTTCGACCTGGACGACCTCCATTGACGTCGAATTGAGCTGCTGGACAGCTTAAACGTCTGATTTCGTTTGGTTTCGACTTCCATTGCTCAATTTCCGACATTTCCACTTCAATCTCCATTCAATGCAGCTGGAAACAACCCTCAACATGGATTAGATTCTTGGAGAAACATCAACATCCATCCAATTTCATAAAATATGGAGATGAAAGTGATGTGAGAGCAACTCCACCTACAAGATCACTTGTCTTATGCAAGTTTGATGCTTTATGACTCATCACTACCTTCCATATCATTTGTTAAATGCATAATGGCTGCATTCTCCAACGATAATGGCTGCAGCCATTATGCATTTAACAAATGATATGGAAGGTGGTGATGAGTCATAAAAGCATCAAACTTGCATAAGACAAGTGATCTTGTAGGTGGAGTTGCTCTCACATCACTTTTATCTCCATATTTTATGAAATTGGATGGATGTTGATGTTTCTCCAAGAATCTAATTCATGTTGAGGGTTGTTTCCAGCTGCATTGAATGGAGATTGAAGTGGAAATGTCGGAAATTGAGCAATGGAAGTCGAAACCAAACGAAATCAGACGTTTAAGCTGTCCAGCAGCTCAATTCGACGTCAATGGAGGTCGTCCAGGTCGAACAGATTTTTGCGGTCTCACCGTTTCGCGTATAACTTCCACATCCGAGTTCCAAATTTAATAATTTTTACACTCACGCGATCCTCTCTTCCTTGGCTTTCTATCAATATAAAGAACTCCCAAAAATTCCAAGATTTGATAGTGCAACAAGCCATAGAAAGTAACACAACAGTTCTGTTCGGCACAGCTCGCGCGACGTTACCATTTTGCTCATAACTTCTTCGTTTGGAACTCGATTGTAGTGTTCTTTATGCCAAAACGATCCTCTTTTCAGTGGCTTTCCAACCATGTATCACACCACCAGTTTTGATCTCCATAACAACACAGAAAAATTACAAAAGTTGGACGTGCGTTTTTCAGCATCTTTGCACAAATTGCACCTTTTCTCCAATCTTGCATTTTTTTTCCTTTTTCCACCTAAAACACAATAAAACACCTCAAGTGCACATTTTTCTCACATATTAAATATAAGAAATTTGTGCTAATATATTACAAAAATATCAATTAAATAGGTGTTCAATTGGACATTAAAACACACTAATTTTCACTCTCATCAAATATCCCCACACCTAAACTTTGCTTGTCCTCAAGCGAATTGAAATCAAAGATGTCAGAGAAGAGAAAATTAAGTTATATCTAACAAGGTAAATGAAAGTCATACACCTCAAAAGACAAGTAACCAATTATCATTCTGAGCTAATATGACAAATGACTCTTTGCTCAAAGTTTGCTATTTTCATGACATCAAATTTTTCAAAATACATAGCCTCACAAAGATTCACTCATCAACTCAAATGTTTGATGTAGGTAGCAAGATCACTCAAAAATTGAAAAGAATAGTCATTACCATATGCTTGCTCCCAAATCAAATCTCCAACCATTTCTAGATGGATTATGTGCAATAATCAAAGGGTCTTTGAATGGGTTATAATGGGGCTTTAGGACTTGGTAGGGTAAAAAGAGAGTTAAGAATGGCTAAAGACACCACTTTACAACATGTGATCTTCTCAAATCAAAACTTCCATAATTTCCACATTTCCTTTTCACAATATAACTCTTATTGTCCCTCTAATATCCCCACACCTGGTCCTTTTCAAGATTTTGAAATTTCAGGTGTCACATTTTTTTTAAATGTCACTGTTTGTTAGATATTTATCAATGACAAACATTTTCAACAACTCATCTTTCTATCTTCAAATTCCCCTTCATTCTTGATTCAACAACAAGATATTTTAACAAGATTCACACATTGCAAAGTAATGAAGGGTTCAAACGGAAGAGTTAAAGAAAGAAATGGGAATTCAGGGTTCATATATATGCTTATAATTCAAAGAAAAGGTTTAGGCTCAACGTGGCTTCCCTAAAGTTTTTCATAATCAGGTGGGACAATATAAGCCAAGAGGGTTAAACCTAAGTGCCCTTCTCATTTTATCACACACAACCAATCATAAGATCTTGAAATGCATTCAAAAGAGCAAGTTCTAGAATGAGCAATTCAAATTCAATGCACTCAAGAAAGAAATTTTAATAGAGCTTATAGATAATAGCTCGTAAAGGCTCAAAAGCTCACCAAAAATTGGGTAAAATTGCCATGAAATTTGAAAAAATTTGAGCCACTATAATCACAAAAATCTTAAAAAGATTATCAAGTTTCAATAGCTCCTTATATCACTGTTATCCCCTCAATCATGCATCACACTCATCACCTCAAAAGATTTTTTTTTTTAACTCTCAATTTCCAACTCCAAATCAACATAAAAATTAAGAGGACAACAAGAGTAAGACATGGGAATACAACACATCACTTCTCTACCCCAATTATCATATAAAATCCCTCTAATATCCCCACAACTAAACGTTTGCTTGTCCCCAAGTAAAACACAATATAAGAAAGACTAAGCATGTAATTGGGTAGAGTACACCTGATTTAGTCTTGGATAGAGCTTTAACCATGATCAACTCAAGCAACAAGTATCACAGCTGCAAAACAAAACAGAAAATAAAGAAAGAACAATCAAACAATTTATTGAAACTAAAACGATAAAATTGGGTTGCCTCCCAATCAGCGCCTTATTTTATTGTCGGCTGTCGACCTAAATATCCTTAGTTAACAAAAGGAGCATCATTACTTGTCCTGGTGAACCGAGTAAAAAAAGTGGGGAGTCTGAAACCAGCTGCAATGGATCCAACCTTCCAGCTAGGCCAACGATATCCAAGTTTTAAATCTAGCAAAACACAAAGCTTTAAAATTCCAGCATAAAATTGGAAATTCAAGTACAAAAGCCCCAAGCCAAAAAAAAATCCAAAACTAAAAAGAACAAGCTCACAAAACAAGCAAAATATCCAATCTACCCAACTTTTAATAAAATAGACTACCCAAGCACAACAGAACAAACTATAAAATTCTAATAAGGAATTCATATATAATAGACAAAGGGGTTAGTTTTTCAATCATGCACTTTTGGTATCATTCTTACACCATAAAATAAGAAAAGAAATGAGAATAGGAAAACCAAGGGAATATAAGGATTACCATTAGATTTCTTTCAGCATTGAAGAGGCCACAAGGAGTCAAAATCAATCACAGTGTGAACATGGGCACTTGGGTAGAGACAAATGTGATTGAGAAGGGGGAAGATATGTAGATGAGCAAGTAAGATTAGAAGAAAGAACGTGTGAAGAGAGAGAAAGAACTCTTTACGAAAGTCGTAATATAACTAAGCAGGCTACCACATCACTTCATGAGGTGTTAGCCTGTTATTTATGTACATGAAGAGATTAAGGAAAATGCTAATGATAGTAGTATAATAAAGGAAATCTTAGTAATTAAGAAACTCCCACAAATTTCTGATCTTAAATTTACATCAATATTCAATTTCTTAGAGTGGAGACTAAAATGCAACACAAAATGAATTTCCCCAAATGGGTAGTTCGGATACCAGAAATTGTTACAGTATAAAATATGTACCATAATCCTTGTATTTATGTGAAGTTATGCATTAAAACAAACTTGATAACCTAGACTTTGATTACTTGTACACAAAATTGATTCACAAACTCCACGCAAAGACACAATGAATCATATAAAAGATTCCTTGGTATAAGATATAGAGCCTAGGTCGAGCCACGTGTCTTCAACACAAATAACCAAAAAACTAATAAGTAACTACCCCATTAGATTTACTATAATTGCTTGAGATTATGCAAAGCATCATATATAGCACAGGATGACCAAATTAATTAGCACAATAACTATTAAAAAATATATATTACTACATCCTTGAGATCATTGTTTCAAACCTCACATAAGAATATAGCAAAGAGTCAAACTTACTTGGGAGCACTATTCCATTCGAATAATGTCTTGGAAGAATTTAACATCACTACATCTCTTGATGCATCCTGAGTAGATAGAGCAATGGAATTGGAAGCAGAAGTCTGTGCAATGGGAAGTTGGGTAGTAGGGGCATCAGCAGGTTTTGCTTTTGCTTTAGGTGCCTTTGATTTATCTCCAAGTGCATGGCCACTAGATACACTCAAACTCCACCATTTTTATCCTGTGCGCAACCAATAAAGAGGTATGTATATGTTAATAGTGTATACCTTTCCTCATGTGTCTGTATTGTACCAATAGCTAAGTATTCCAAAAGGCTGTAAACTTGATACAATGATCACAAATAGATGCATAGACTAGCATAGCGATGTCATAAAAAAGTGTTGGGATTTCATCAATACAACTTAGAAATGATGTAACTGGGAAAAAAAACTGAAAGATGGTAAATGTATGAACTATTATATGCATATGAACTGTGCATTTGGAAATAATGAACCTATTGATCAAATTTTTACTTAAGAGAATATTGTTTTAGGTGCAGTAATAGTTGAATACATTGACAAGGAAATTTAAGGGATAGCCTGCAAACTACAATTTACAAAGTATTATTAAAAAACTCATCTAAATGCTATGAAACATCTTATTATAATTTAAGTTCTACTTGAAGTTCTTTAAGGCAGCCTTGGGGAAATCAATTACAACTCTCCTATATATAAACACTACACTTCTGACTAAAAGGAAGATGATTTAGTTCTCCAGTTGCTCGTTACCGAGAGCGGAGAGCCAAAATAGGTGCAGGGAAAGTAAGACCAGCCTCAGACATGATGTTTCTGATCCCATTAACTTTGAAGTAAAGTAAGAGATCTCCTAAAATTCTTTCTTCTTTCAATTTCACTGACAAGGCTAAGACTTGAAGCATACTATTCAGATTCAAATCTAGACTCATACAATGGTGCACTCAAGATGGATCCATCAGAACAGAATTCTGTAAATTTAGTCAAAAGGTAAAACAATACTGATATCATATAAACTTAACTTTGCCAATGACTCCCTTCCCAAAAATTATTTGGGCACATCCCATAATTTCTATAAACTAAAAGCAAAACCCTAAGCACAGCAGTTATCCATAATCATGACTCGTAAAACAAACTCCATAAATCGATGATGAAAGTTGAAAATTCCAATTTTGAATATGCACATCCCAGAGATTTCAATAAATCTAGAAAAATAAAATACCAATTGCGATTGGTGTTTCAAATTGAGAGATCAACTACGAAAATTCAACAAGATAAACATACAGTAAATAAACAAATAATTTTACCGTCAATTGCATCGAAAATGTCTCCTTGACCCGAAACAAAGCTCCGGCTCACTGCTTGATTCCGGCAAATCACACGCACCCACATCACTCTCAACGCTCACCGCCTCAATTCTTAGATCGAGAAACCCCGCATCTTCCTCAGCAACTGCAAGAAGGTTCTCCCCCAAATCTTCATCCAAATGAAAACCCTTGATTTCAGGCACATGGGTTGCTCGGAGAGCATAGAGAGTGGTTGGGCAATATGAACATTTTATATATGCATCGCAGGACACAAGTTTAAAAAATGTGATACCACTTTTATTTTTTATTTATTTATTTATTCATTGGCACATATTAATATCATCATAACAAAATTAATTAAATGTAGTAATAAATTTGATAATACTAACTTGTGTAAAGTTTTTTTTTCTTGATTAAATATACTACATTTTTTCTATTAAAATTATTTCCAACACCTTCATTTTTTATTGTCATTTTTTTTTTGAGTTGCAATAGGAAATTTTCAATGTTTTCAATTTTCAGTAAAATTAATATTTTAATTTTTTTTTCAACGTCTTCATTTTGCGTACAAATTATTATTGAAAATTTTCAACGTTTTATTAAATATATCGTTAGTTAATGAGAATTCCAACGATAATTATAATAAAAACTTGATATAATGTGCACTCAAATTACACTTACATGTATAAACACTTTTAGTGAGGCTTGCGTGCGCCCGGGCATACGGAATCACATTCCGTGTGCCTTTAGAATTTAATATTATAGATAAGGGTACATTATTTTGTTCTAAAGAGTATACACTTTAATTAGTAAATGTACATCATTTTGTTCTAAAGGGTTACACTTTTTATTATATTTTTATTTTTCTTCAAAAAATAAATGGTACACACCTTTAGTATATACTAAAGGGTATACAATTTAATACAAAATTCTAAAGACACACGGAGTGTGCTTCCGTGCGCCCAGATTTTGCCTTGTAAAATAAAGGGTACACATCTTTATACTAAAGGGTATACAATTTAGCATAAAATTCTAAAGGCACACGGAATGTGTTCGCGTGTGCCCGAGCACACACAAGCTTTTCCAAACACTTTTAACGAATAGTGAATAAATAGGTTTCTTAATAATAATATAATCTTTTTTTTTTTCAATTTTTCGTTAAAAAAAATTAACAGAAAATTCACCAACAAAGTTTATAAAATTTTATTCATTATTATATATATTTTATTTATAAGTGTGTAAGTTTCTAAAAATGAGTGCACAGTCCTCACCCAAAGGATAATTTGCCTTCTTATATGATCAAACTACTCATAAAATGTTAATAACAATTTAATTTTAAAATAAAAAATATAAATAAGATTAAACAATATACTCCCTCCGTCTCAACTTCAACTTCACACTTTTCGTTTTGATCTATCCCAAATTCAACTTCACACTTCTATAAGAAGAAAAAATAATAACTGGAGTACCACATATGTTTTAATTTCAAATTTGTCATCACCTTTTTAACATACATAACATATTTTATCATTTATTAATTACCTAAATACTACCCCAAAAGTAAATCAAAAATTGATTTTTTTAAACTTCGTATTAAATTATTGTTAATTATTGAACGGAGGAATTGAACTAAGTTCCATTACAGTGCTGTAAAGGAATACCATTAAGAAGAACCATGGGTAGTTTAAATTAGTTGAAGATATTTCACCAGCGCCACCTTGTTCCACCGCCGCGCCGTCGCCACTTCCCTCCTCCTCCAGAGGCAGCCTCTCGTAAACAGCGTTCAAAAAAGTGGAAGCAATCACCATTACAGATCCAACAGCAATCAAAGATCCTGTCAGCCTCCCCCAACACCTGCCCTGCCCCTCGCCACGTACACAGTCAGCCCCATCGTCCCCGGCGTGCCGGCGGCAACAGAACCGACCTCGTCAGGGATAAAATCTTGAAGTTGCCTCGCAGCGCCACCACACCGGCAGTGGACGGCTGCCGAATGGTCAAATTCGTTACAATCCCATTGGCGCTGAGCACTCACACACCCTTCTGGGTGCGTCGAGCGAACTGTGTGATGCACTCCACCACGTCGGCGCCGCTCTTCACCTCCAGAAAGTGGCTGCGCAACGCATTTGGCCTGTCCTGGTTCACGTAGACTGGAGGCGCCGACTTGTTCTTCGAGCTGGGCGGTCTGCCCCTGGCCCGCCGGGTGGGAACCTCATCTCCTCTTCCGCCGTGGACGGCGTCATTCATGGATATGGTTTGATCTGGATTTGTAATCCATTGTTAAAGAAAAAACAGGAAAATCAGTAATATCATTCACAGAAACGCCATGAACACGTTTCCTTCTCAATGACGTATCTACTCCGGAGGCGGCCGGTACTGTGCTTCCTCCCATATCCCACCACTTGTTGGTCATCCCAACACGATCAACTGTTAGGGATGAGATTCATAATGAAGAACCCTAATTTGCTGTAATTATTATTAAAATGGGGGTATGTTTAGGAATTTTAGAGTACATGAATATATTATTAATATGGGTATTTAAGTTATATTAATAAAAATATTTTAATTTAAATTATTTATGGGGTAGTTCAGCAAATTCGAGTTGTAAATAGCCGCCCCTATTTTTTTATCCTTTTACGCACGGAAACACGCGTAAACGTGTGTGAAACAATCACGTCTTATCATTGTGAAAAGCATTTACTTTCCCCAAAATCCATTTTCTTCCGTTAACTCTTGTTAAAGCATATAATGAAAATGAGCCAAAATATTTTTTAAATTATTTGAAATTTCGGTTTTATGAAATATTCGCTCACCTTTTATAAATATATATACCTAAAGATCCCAATTTTAATATATTGTGCGTCTCATTTAAAAATTCATATTTTCCTCTTTTAATAAAAATGATTCACGTATGACCACAATTTACTACTAATACAACTACCTATTACACATGAAATAATAATATTCTTTAATCCACATGCAAAAAATAAATGAGGACATATGAGCGAGACGGAGAGAATATATAATATTATAAAGAATATTTAATCAATTTATCATTAAATTTAATCAAGAAATTTTTTATATTGACATATTGATTATGTTGACTTTATCTATTTATAAATCAAAAATAAATATTATTTTATGTTGAATTAATATACTATTTATAAGAATGCCTTTGAATGAAGTTACTTAAAAAATGAGAGAAAAATTTAGAGGGAAAATAAAGCCGCCGTCAAGTGGTAAAATTTAGATGGAGAAGAACCGCCCATAGTCGTAATTCCCAAAATCAGATTTTGAGAAAGCATCGAATCTGGCTCAAGAAAAAGAAAAGAGATCACTCTTTTTATTATGTTGCTCTCCCTCCGTAGAATTTTCCATAATTTCGTAGGGTTTATCCCATGTAAAACCACGTGTAGCTATGAAAGTTAAAATAAAAAAAACAATTAGGTAATATAATAATGGCGAAAATTCCTGTGCACCCGCACGGATTACATTCCGTGCGCCTTTAGAATTTTGTGTTAAATTGTATACCCTTTAGTATACAGATGTGTACTCTTTATTTTCTAAAGAAAATTATTGTGTGTATCTGGGCGCATGAACAACACTCCGTGCGTCTTTAGAATTTTGTGTTAAATTGTATATCCTTTAATATAAAAATGTGTACCTGTATTTTCTAAAGAAAAAAAATATTATTGAAAAGTGTATAGCCTTTAGAACAAATGGTGTACCTTTTATTAATTAAAGTGTATACTCTTTAGACCAAAGCAATGTACCCTTACCCATAATACTAAATTTCTAAAGGAGCACGGAATGTGTTCTCGTGCGCCCGGACGTACGCAAGCATCACTCTATAATAATAGGCTAGTCTTGAGTGAGACAATCTTACCTGATACCATTTTACACTTTTTAAAATAATTATCACTTTTTGCTATAAAATGTTATCGCTTTCACTATAAAATATTATAACTTTTTATTTATACTATAAATTGTTCATAAAATAACATTATCATTTTCATTAATTAATCACTTTTCATTATAAAAGTTATTACTTTTTGTCCGTCTCATGTAACATTTTAAGTGAGACGATCTCACACAAATCTTTGCGTAAAATAATAGTATAATGTAGCATTGTCATAAACGGATCAGAAATCGAACCAATGGCCCAAACAATTCGCGGTTGGAGCGATGGTATGATTGGAAAAACAAAAATTACATATTTTTAATAATATTTTATTATTTTATATATGTTTTTATTAATGTGATTAATGTACATGTGAATAAATAAATAATTAAAAGAAATAGGTTGAAATAAAAAATTTAAATGTGAAAGTAAAATAATTTTTTAATTTTAATTTCTTCTAATATATATAGTTAATTCCTAAGAAAATCGGAAAGAAATATATTAATAGTTATTCTCTAATATAAGCTTCCATAATAAAATACTAATTGAGATTTGAAATAAATTTGAAAAGAAAAACTGATTAATATTAAATCAAAATAAATTTAGAAACACAATGGCTAATTTATAATCTTTGTCATTTTGGGTCTAAAATTGTTTAGGAAGTGAATCTAAAAGATAAAAAGAAAATTAAAATCCGCCATTTTTAGTTTGGCTGATCCAGTTGATTTCTTTTTTATTTTGACAGATCCGAATTTATTTTTTTCGATTTTAATCCAAAAGCGGTTTTTAAAGAATAATCGGACCAGTCTCCGATTCAATCGGTCAACGACCAGTCTGATCTGGTCATGAAAATAGTGGTGTAATGTTTTCTATTATACTCCATCTTCTCAGGAGATAAAAATAATTTTTGCCTCTAAAATTTGGTCGAATACACAAATTTTATCCTAAAAAGTATAAGTTTTGGGCATTTGTCCCACTATCCTTTTTATTGTAACAATATTATCCCATTTTCATCTTTTTAGTTAAATGTAATAACCTTTAACATAAATTAATATTCTTGATTTTTTATAATTAAAATAATATTTTTATAAGAAAACATTTACATTTCAATATTTTAATATTCTTTCAATAAAAAAAATAAATACTTAAAGGTGATGGTTTTTTTTGTGTATTTTGTAACAATACTTAAGAGTGGTGTGTTTTTTTTGCAAATTTCTCAAATGTGGGGATTAATTTGCAATAGGAGTAAAATTCATATTTTTTTTTTTGCAATTAACCCTATATTTTAATTATTTTAAATGTGACAAATTATCAATGTTGTCATGGAATAAATTAATTTGTGGGGAAGAAAATATTTAAAATGAAAATAATATTCTAAGTGAATAAAATTTTAAATTTTTATTACATTTGCATGATATATTATGAGAAATTTTATGAGGGCATTAAGTAAGCCCACCTTTTAATGAAAATGTGATGATTTCTTTTTATTGTTGTTGTAGTTAATTAGATGTATGGTAACAAAATATACAATGTCACAAATTACTTAAAAATTTTATGACAATTTTATTTTCATCATACAAATATTTTACTTAGGACGATAAATGTCGTCACTAATTACTATAAATTTATCATTAAAAAATTAACATCCAATATTTTGTAAGAAAAAAGTATCCTAAAAAAAAATTATGACGAATTTTTAAATTGTTGTGTTAAAGTATAACTCACCCTCTAATAAAAATATGATGATTTCCATTTATCGTCACTATAGTACGATATTGATGACAAAATATATGATGTCACTAAATGTTTAAAAGTTTCATGATAAATTTATGTTCTTCATTAAATTATATATTACTCATAACATTAGCATTCGCTACTAATTATCATAAATTTGTCACTAAAGAACTGGCCTTAAATTTTTTATTAAAATAAAATATCCATAATTAAAATCGCAACGCATTTATCAAAGTTGTCATGAAATTGAGTAAATGGTGACGAAAAAAATTACATATAATGACAACAACAAATTACGTCGCTAAAAGACACATTTTAGCGACGAAAGTAAAATTCATCACTTTTGAATTACGAAATATGACGAAAATCTTGCGTCGCAATTTTTTTCATCACAAAATGTATAATTTCCTGTAGTGGGGTGTGATGTACTTACCTCGTCTTATGAGCACCAAGGGCATGATTTTTCCTTTCGTTGGTTGTTTGTTTGTTAGGAGGTTGATTTTTTGCGGCATATTAATATTTTAACCGGTATTGATATGTCGATTTTTTTGCAACTTACCTAATGTTTAGTGTGTTGTGTTGGTGTGTCTAGTGTGTGGAGTCAATTAGATAATCAATTGATTCTTTCTTATAGTTCTCCTATATTATTATTAATGAATCTTTGATGATGAGGTGTGCTTGAGCTTTGATGATAGAAACAGGTAAACTGAGGCTTTCACCTGATCGAGTTGAACAACTCGAGGAGCTCGTACATACGTTGAAGAAAAATCAGGTGCCCTCGTTTCATTATTCTAATTTTTATGTGTGCTTTTAATTCATGGAGTGAAAGGATTGAGTTTGATTTTGGTGATCCATGTGAGCTTATATTTTTAAATTGTGCCTGAAATTCATATACTTTTGAAATTGATGAAGGAATTGTACTTTAATTATATTGTGATATGAAGTTCTATGTGTACTTGTGGGATATTGCTTACCATGAAAAGTTCTCTATTACTTATTAAAAACCCATGTGAGATTTTGAGACTTATTTATGTACATTAACACATGCTTTTTATTTTCTGGTGAGTATCGTCCTTGTGTATGTATTCTAGAACTTGCCTCTTGTCTTACTTGAAACTACATGTGTGTTAGATAATGAGAGATGATTTAAGGTCATCCTTGAATTTATGAGTCACTTAGCCAAATAATTCCCTACCAAATGATGTTTATCCGAAGTTAGCCCCGTTGAGCCTAAAAGCCTTATTTTTTTGGCAACCTACAAAGATAGCCACTTTGATATCCTATTTGAGCCTTAAATTCCTATATTTAGTGGAGAATAAAATGTTTTCAAAGTGTGTGAATTGATTTTCATGGAGTTTGGAAGGAATAAAATATTTGGAGTTGTACAAGTAATTATGAGCTTAAAATAAGTTGCTTAGGGGTAGTGCCCAAAACTGGTATCCCAAAATGTTAGAGGTAGTGCCCGAAACTAGTACCTCGAGAAAAAAGAAAGGAAAAAAAAAGTATGTTGAGCTTGAAGGAAAGGAGAGAAAAAAAAATTAGAAGAGCATGAAGTTGGATGGCCTTGAAGTGTAAAAATCTGCAGTACAAAAGATCTCTGATTTTAATTCTCTACTAATTGAGTCACTTTATCCATATGTTTCCTACCCTTACCAAAGAACCAACATTACATCCAAAAAAAAGTTTTTTTTGATCCCATTGTCGAATCATACTTTTAGTGGTGGAGAGTTTGAGATATTTGGCAAGCTTATGGTTACGCATGCACTTGAATTGAATCTGAGTATAAATACCTTAACCCATAAGTGTACATCTTTTACACTTGAGTGCGAGTGATATATACTACCCGTGAGAACATGTGAATAGAACATTTGAATTGGTGGTGATTGTCTTTTTTTGTATGCTATGAATTGATTATTACATATAATGAGAGTTGCATAACCTAAGTTGAGGACAATTGTATTTTGAATGGGTCATAGTCCTTATTTTCCCATTAATTTTTTTACTCTTTCTTTCTCTCTCTTTATTTTTATTTTGTTGCCTAGGGACGAGCAACGGGTAAGTTTGAGAGATTAATGAGAGTGAAAATAAGCATGTTATAGTGTCCAATTTAACACCTTCCTGATTGGAATTCTTGTCATATATTAGCACAAGTGTCTTATATTCAATATATGTGAGAAAAAGATGCACTTGAGGTGTTTTATTGTGTTTTAGGTGAAAAAAGGATCGAAAGTGCAAAGTTGGAAAAAATGTGCAATTTATGCAATGATGTTGAAAAACACACATCCAACTTGTATAATTTTTCTGTGTTTTTGTGGAGCTTTGAATTGTAAGTGTTATACATGGTTGGAAAGTCACAGAAGAGAGGATCATTTTGGCGTAAAGAACACCCCAATTGGATTCCAAACGAGAAAGTTATTATCAAAGTTGTGACATCGCGCGAGCTGTGTCGAACAGAATAGCTGTGTTATTTGCATGGCTTGTTACACCTTCAAATCTTGGAGTTTTTCTGAATTCTTTATATGGATAGAAACCAAGGAAGAGAGGATCGTGCGAGCGGAAGAATCACTTAAATCGGAGTCTGGATGTGGAAGATATATGCGAAACGGTGAGACTACACACTACAGTTCGACCAGAGTTCGACCACGACACGAGCGCTCGACCACAGTGTCGTGGTCGAACCAGAAGCTTGATCAATGAAAAATTGGGATTTTTACCCCCTATTCGTGAATTTTCGTACTTTCCAAGAAAAAGCCCTTCCTAGGTCCATAAGGAGAGCTTATAAGTATAAAAGGGGATGTAGATCATACAAAGAGAAATTAGAGAGGAGATACAACACAACACAACCATCCTACACCCCACAAGGGGGGTTCACCCCCCAACCATCATCCACATCCTTTCCTCCATCCATTCATCCATCACTTTGAAGATTCGTCTGTGGAATCAATAGGAAAATTCAAGACGGAGAAGGACGCGACGACTCCCGCATCTAGGGTTTATTTTGTTTCCTAATTTATCTTGTAATTTTCCAGACATCCGGGTAAAATCTATCCAACATCCAAGATTATTCTTCCCAATAGCATGGGCTAGAGCCTTTTTGGTAGATCTAGGGTTTCTGAAGGTTTTATCTAATTAATTCAACTTTCGTGTGTAAACTCCGTAAAACACTATTCGTGGATTGATTTTATATATGATTGTACTTTCTTAATATATATTCATGATCGTTTTGTGCATCTTCAATTGGTATATAGAGTCTGAATATATATCTTGGTTGTAGATTGAGTGCGTTTGATAGACTTTTTCTGCGCACTCCAATTTAATCCTCAAGTATAAGGATGTCAATTGTAGTAGCAAGTACCCAAGTTAAATTATCGATCCCGCTAAGACAGTTAATTATTTATTTACTATGAATGACTAATTAATCAGAATTGTGTAACCGATTTTCAATGTGATTTTGTAATGAATTAATTATCTAAATTACTGAAATAATAAATTGCAGAATTATTAAAAAGCAATAAAAATAACTGTAGGGCAATAGACGCAGGTTTCAACTCCCCCAAACCAAGCTTCTTGAACACTGATAAAGACATCAAATTTATACTGGCTCCTAAATCACACAGTGCTCTCCTAGATGGTCCTTTTCCAATCTCACAGGGAATGATGAAGCTCCCTGGATCCTTCAATTTTTTTGGAAGCTTTTTCTGAATTATAAACAGATGCTCACAACTGAGATAGACGGAGACTCTCTATCAGTATGGTTGTAGTGTGGTTTGGTATTAGCTTGTCTTGGCTATAGAATCACATTAGTGCACTTATGTGTATTGAGTAGGACCGCTTGAGATCGTTCTTCTTATACTGACTATATAGTAGAACTTGATCTTTGTTATTATGGAAGTTCGTGCTCTTAATTCCTATACAATAACCTCGACACGTAGGGCAGTATGTATTTCTTTGATTCATCAATGGGTGAGATTTATAAGTATTAAATCAATATACTCGGTGAGTTGGGAAGTAGTGATGTCTCTATGGTGTGCTGTTGATTGTAGAAGGAATCCATGTCCATCATAGGTTGATGATGTCCCCTTGAGGAGCTCATCAGGTTTATCATGTAAATCTTGCAAGTGGATTAATTTCCGGCATGATAATAAGGTTGAGTGGTACTACTCTCGGATGAGATATTAATTAATTTGAGTTGTCAGTAACTTAATTAATTAATGGACATTGTATATCTTAAACATGGGGAGACTATCGGGCTTATAATAAGAAGGAGCCCAGAACATAATTTTGGGATTGGACGGGTAGTGCAGTAATAATATTTTAGTGGACTATATTATTATTATTGGATTTAATTAAAAGCTTTGGGCTAAGCTTGGTTAATTAAATTCAATTGAGGCCCAGTCCAATTTCTCCTCCTGGTCCCTGCTGTAGCCCAGTATATAAGTGAACTCAACTTCCTGGAACCCTCAGATAATTCCTGCGCCTCTTTTGGTGTGAGAAGGGAAAGAAGCAGATTTAGAGATCCTGCAGACTGTTGCCCACACAACAGCAGGATCACACTTGGGACATACAGTAGAAGATCAGAGGTAGTTCTCTGCAGTTCATCCTCTACACCAACCCAGAAGTACGGTAAGCACTTTAATTGCTTCCGCTGTTATCGTTTATCTGAAATCCTAACGGATCACGTTGAACCGCACGATCCAATTGCCAACAATTGGTATCAAAGCGTTGGTTTCGTGGTGAAACGTGAGACGTTAGATTGGGGTTGTTTGTGATTATATGATTAAGTGATTTGATCTGGTTATAATCGCATGTTTTGTGCTTCTTGTGATTTTTTTCGCTTGATAGAAAGCATGATTTAGGGATTATATATGTGTGTATTATCCTGTGTTTTTATTGATGCGAACGGCGTGTGATTGTTGGTGATTATACACTGGACACACACTGTTGACAATCAAATCATATCTTTCCTATCTCCCTGCTATCACACTGGATACATCTAAACACACACACACGATGTATGTTGATGGCGGTGCTGGAATGGGCTGAGACCACGGCGGCTGAGCATCAACGATGGTGGCGTGATTGGCGTTGACCGCCTGATGGATATCGGGCGGACATTGACCCAGAAGCATGACGATGGGAATCGGTGATAGGCGCTGAAAGTGGCGCGTGGCTGCCTGCACCATCAATCGATGGCTGGAAGTGGCACGTGTGAGCAGTGCGCGGCTGATGCGGGCGGATCCACGGCGATCGGGCGATGACTGGACTGCTGCACTGCAATCGCGAGGGACTAGCTTCGGAAGTACGATTCTCGTCACGATGCGTGAGGGCTGGAGGTTCCGGTGAGAAATCGACTAAAGATGGTGGCTGTCTGCCGCTGATCGGTGCTGTTCAGGCGATTGGAAGAGGAACTGGGCAAGAACAGCTATAATCAGATGAAACTGATAATCGGAGAAGGCGTTCCAGTGACTGGAAGCAACTCTCGGTGCTGATCGAAAGCAGGTTCTGAACAGCGATAGAATCCAGTCGTTGTAACCGTGTTTCTCGGCGAATCCTTCATGGGCTCATGGCTTGTCGGCGGTGATGGCAGTTGTCGACAGCAGCGGCGCCCATTTGCACCGTGGTTGCTGAGGGAAGTTAAGATCAGTCGTCTTCGCGAAGGCTGAAGCGGCGACTCCAGTCGGCGACACTGATGGGCAGACGCAGCGGAAACATGGCGGGGCTATCGGGTCTTGACGGCGCCAGACGAACTCCGGCCCCGGCAGCTGCTTGATGTGGGCGGCTGGATTGCGGCTGAGCAGGTGTGTGGCGGCTGCAATAGGGCAGCATTTCAAGGGCCCAATTTCTTGGTTTTGGGCTTCCTTGATGGGCTGTGAATTTTGGATCCCCTTTGGACTGATTCAATTTGGTTTTGGGCTGGATTTAAAGGACCAATTTTAATTGAAACCTTAAGGGCTACTCATTCTTTTTAATTTGATTTTGGGCTATTGGACCCAATTTTAATTAAATGATAATGGGCTGCTGGACTAATTAATTTAATTAATTGTGAGTAATGGGCCAAGCATGATAAATTAGTTATTAATAATGGGCTAATTTTGTGCTGGTAGGCTTGGTGAATTTAATTTAATTTTGGGCTGAGTATATGGGTCATAGATAATGGGCATGATTAATTATTAATATGCTGCTCATTTTGTGCTTATTTGTTGCTCTAGGGCCCAATTAATTGATCCACCATTTATGCAATTAATTATGTTATATAACTGATTAATTGATTTTATTGTCAATTATTGTTGTATATGCGAAAGGCATGTTCTATGTGATTTATTTATTTAAATTGCTGTTAATAGAAGCATGCTAGGTGATGAGAGTGAAAATAAGCGTGTTTTAATATCCAATTTAACACCTTTTTGATTGATATTGTAGTCTTATATGAGCACAAATGTCTTATATTCGATATATATGAGAATAAGGTGCACTTGAGGTGTTTTGTTGTGTTTTAGGTGGAAAAATGATGAAAAGAGCCAAGTTTGAGAAAATGTGCAATTTGTGCAAGAATGCTGATAAACGCACATCGAACTTGTGTAATTATTCTGTGTTGATGTGGAGCTCTGAACGAGAAGTGTGATACATGGTTGGAAAGCCACTGAAGATAGGGTCGTTTTGGCGTAAAGAACATCCCATTCGGAGTCCGAACGAGGAAGTTATGAGCAAAGTGGTGACGCCGCGCGAGCTGTGCGAACAGAATTGTAGTGCTACTTTCCATGGCTTGTTACACATACAATTCTTGGATTTCTTGTGATTTCTTTATATTGATAGAAAGCCAAGGAAGAGAGGATCGCGTGAGCGCAAAAATCACTCAATTCGGAGGTCGGATGTGAAAGTTATACGCGAAAGGGAGAGACTGCGCAAATCCAGTAGCAGGGTTCGACCTGTGGTTCGACCTGTGGCAAATGGTTCGACCTGTTTGACGAGGTCGAACCTGCGCTTCGGGAACTTACCAAATCCGTATTTTCGAGGCCAAAACGCGTGGGATCACTTGAAAAGCCCATTCCAAGCCCTAGAGACGTGATTACAAGTATAAAAGGAGGCTCACGCAGTCAAGAAAAACGTCACCAATCACCGAGGAGAGGCCACAACCATACAACACCCCATAAGGGGGGATCACCCCCCATCCATCATCCACTTCCTTTCCTCCATCCATCCATCACTTTGAAGATTCGTTTGTGGAATCAAGAGGAGAACCAAGAGGAGGATTAAAGATGGAGAAGGGCATGAAGACGCCATATCAAGGGTTTATTCGTTTCCTAATTTATCTTGTATTTTCCGGACATCCGGGTAAGATCTATTCAACACCCATGATTGTTCTTTGAAACATCATGGGCTAGAGCCTTTTTGGTAGATTTAGGAGTTTGAAGGTTTTATCTAGTTAATTGAACTTCCATGTATACACTTCGTACAACACTACTTGTGGTTTATTTTATATATGATTGTACTTTCTTAATCCATATTCACGGTCGTTTTGTGCATCTTCAATTGGTATATAGAGCATCTTCACGGTCGTTTTGTGCATCTTCAATTGGTTGTAGATTGTATATACTCCAGTACCATTACATGAGCAGAATACTGAGCTTATAATGGAGAAGAAGTGGGAAGAAGCAAAGAGATTGCGAGCCAAGAAGGATAAAGCGAAGGAGGTTGAACGTGATGAATGGGGAAGACCAAAGACCAAGATACCTCCTCCGTTTCCTTCGAGATTGGCCGAGAAGGGATTGGAAGAAAAGTTCAAGAGGTTTCACGATGTCATGAGCAAAGTAAGCTTGAACATTCCTTTCTCTGAAGCAATCATGGAGATGCCATACTATGCCCGATTCCTCAAGAATATTATATCAAAGAAGAGAAGCTTGAACGGAGTGGAGACGGTGAACCTATCAGAGAATTGCAGCTCGATCCTTCAAAGGAAGCTGCCTGCAAAGTTAAAGGATCCGGGAAGCTTCACCATTCTTTGTGACATTGGAAAAGGGTCGGCACATAAAGCCTTGTGTGATTTAGAGGCAAGCGTTAATTTGATGCCTTTGTCCATATTTAAAAGGCTTGGTTTGGGGGAGTTAACTCCCACGAATATTGCTCTTCAATTGGCGGATTGATCCATGACTTGTCCAAAGGGTTTAATTGAAGATGTTTTAGTGAGAGTGGATAAGTTAGTTTTTCCCGTGGATTTTCTTGTACTTGAGATAGAAGATGATAAGGGTGACATTCCCCTTATTTTGGGACAACCGTTCCTTGCCACAGCTGGAGCTATGATAGATGTTAAGGAAGGAAAGCTTAGACTGCGAATGGATAATGAAGATGTGATTTTCTCTCTTGATCATGCAATGAAGATGCCCATGGAGACTCAATCGTGCGAAAGCATAGATGTGGTTTCTAACTTGTTTAATCTTGATTTTTCTAAGGCAGATGATTCTGAATTTAAGTGGAAGATTGACAAGGGGGTGTCTAGACAGCCATGGGAGGAAGGATATTTCAATGATCATATTTTTGTGACCAAGAAAGGTGAGGTGTTGAGTGTAGACAAGAAGAGGGAAAAAAATACTTGAAGGTGAGGATGCGACAAGACCGTCCTGTGATCCAGTAGTTCAAAGTGGTAATCCGTCATGACTCTCCGACGTTAAACATGAGCGCCTGTTGGGGGCTTGCCCTTCCGTTTTAGTGCTTTATTATTTCTTTTGTGTGCGTAAGAAATTTTTGTATTTAAGGTGCTTACTAATCGGCAATTACATCTCTTTTCAAACTTAGTTTCGACTTACGTTTTTACTAAGTTTGGGGGGTGTGATGTTCTTACCTCATTAAAGCACTAGGAGTATAATCTTTTCTTTGTAATGTTTGCTAGGGGAGTTAATTTTTTGCGGTATATTGAAACTTTAATTGGTTTTGATATGTCGATTTTTTGCAATTTGCCTAGTGTTCAGTGGAGTTTCTAGTGTGTGGAGTCGATTACATAGTCAATTGAGTCTTTCGTATAGTTCTCCTATTTTATTATTGATGAATCCTGTGATGATGAGTATGCTTGAGCTTTGATGATAGAAAAAGGTAAAAGAGTGGCAAGACGAGTTCTACATTGAGGCTTTGACTCGAGGAGCTCGTGCATTCGTTGAAGAAAAATCAGGTGCCCTCGTTCCATTTTTCTAATTTTTATATGTGCTTTTAATTCATGGAGTGAATGATTGTGTTAATGGTGGTGATCCATGTGAGCTTATATTGTTAAAATTGTCTTTGAAATTCATATGCTCTTGAAATTGATGAAGGAAGTGTACTTGAGTTATAGTGTGGTATGAAGTTCTATGTGTACTTGTGGGATATTGCTTACCATGAAAAGTGCTCTGTTACTTGTTAAAAACCCATGTGAGATTTTGAGCCTCGTTGATCATGTACATAATCACATGATAATTCTTTTCTGGTGAGTATCGTTCTTGTGTGTGTATTCTAGAACTTGCCTCTTGTCTTACTTAAAACTACATATGTGATAGATAATGGGAGATGATTTTAGGCCATCCTTGAATTTATGAGTCACTTAGCCAAATAATTCCCTATACCATATGATTGTTTATCCGTAGTTAGCCCCGTTGAGCCTAAAAACCTCATTCTTTGGCAGCCTACGTGAAATAACCACTTTGAGCATCTTAATTTTTTGAGCCTTGATTGTCTTATTAGTGGAGAATTAATGGCTTTTCAAAGTGTGTTGATAGAGCTTAATAACGAACAGCTTGGGAAGGAATGAAATTGGTATTGAATTAGTGATGGATTTTGATAATGCATCTAAGGAGAAGCATGAAGTAGTGCTTAAATCTAGTACTCCATTGAATCAAATACCCTAGGGTAGTGCTTAAATCTAGTACCCTATGGAGGATGCGTGAGGTAGTACCCGAAACTGGTACCTCAAGAGAAAAAGCAGAAAAAGAGAGGGACAAAACGGATGAGCTTGAGAAAAGAAAAATAATTGTGCTTGAAGGTGAAGAAGGAATGAAAATCGTCTGCATTGAAAAGGAAGAGAGGATGAAAGTTGAAGTGATCAATCAGCTTTAGTTCTCCACTATTTGAGTCACATTGTCCATATATTTCCTACCTTAACCAAAGAGCCAACATTACATCCAAAAGAAAAGTCCTTTTTGATCCCATTGTCGAATCATACTTTTTAGTGGTGGAGAGTTTGAGACGTTTGGCAAGCTTATGGTTACGCATGCACTTGAATTGAATCTGAGCGTAAACACCTTAACCCATTAGTGTACATTTTTACACTTGAGTGCGAGTGATATATACTTCCCGTGAGGACATGTTGATGGAGCATTTGAAGTGGTGGTGATTGTCTTAACTTGTATGCTATGAATTGATTATTACATATAATGAGAGTTGCATGACCTAAGTTGAGGACAATTGTATTTTGAATGGGGTATTGATCATAGTCCTTGTTTCCCCGCTAATTTTCATACTCTTTCTCTCTTTATTTTTATTTTGTTGCCTCGGGACGAGTAACGGGTAAGTTTGGGGTTTTGATGAGAGTGAAAATAAGCGTGTTTTAATATCCAATTTAACACCTTTTTGATTGATATTGTAGTCTTATATGAGCACAAATGTCTTATATTCGATATATATGAGAATAAGGTGCACTTGAGGTGTTTTGTTGTGTTTTAGGTGGAAAAAGGATGAAAAGAGCCAAGTTTGAGAAAAGGTGCAATTTGTGCAAGAATGCTGATAAACGCACATCGAACTTGTGTAATTATTTTGTGTTGATGTGGAGCTCTGAACGGGAAGTGTGATACATGGTTGGAAAGCCACTGAAGATAGGGTCGTTTTGGCGTGAAGAACATCCCATTCGGAGTCCGAACGAGGAAGTTATGAGCAAAGTGGTGACACCGCGCGAGCTGTGCGAACAGAATTGTAGTGCTACTTTCCATGGCCTGTTACATATACAATTCTTGGAGTTCTTGTGATTTCTTTATATTGATAGAAAGCCAAGGAAGAGAGGATCGCGTGAGCGCAAAAATCACTCAATTCGGAGGTCGGATGTGAAAGTTATACGTGAAACGGAGAGACTGCGCAAATCCAGTAGCAGGGTTCGACCTGTGGTTCGACCTGTGGCAAGTGGTTCGACCTGTTTGACGAGGTCGAACCTGCGCTTCGGGAACTTACCAAATTCGTATTTTCGAGTCCAAAACGCGTGGGATCACTTGAAAAGCCCATTCCAAGCCCTAGAGACGTGATTACAAGTATAAAAGGAGGCTCACGCAGTCAAGAAAAACGTCACCAATCACCGAGGAGAGGCCACAACCATACAACACCCCACAAGGGGGGATCACCCCCCATCCATCATCCACTTCCTTTCCTCCATCCATCCATCACTTTGAAGATTCGTTTGTGGAATCAAGAGGAGAACCAAGAGGAGGATTCAAGATGGAGAAGGGCATAAAGACGCCATATCAAGGGTTTATTCGTTTCCTAATTTATCTTGTATTTTTCGGACATCCGGGTAAGATCTATCCAACACCCATGATTGTTCTTCGAAACATCATGGGCTAGAGCCTTTTTGGTAGATTTAGGAGTTTGAAGGTTTTATCTAGTTAATTGAACTTCCATGTATACACTCCGTACAACACTACTTGTGGTTTATTTTATATATGATTGTACTTTCTTAATCCATATTCACGGTCGTTTTGTGCATCTTCAATTGGTATATAGAGTCTGAATATATATCTTGGTTGTAGATTGAGTGCGTTCACCGCTGAACAGGATTCCATGTTATGATTCTAAGTGAGGGGACTCCAAAGCTTCATTAGAACTATCATATATGAATACTTATTAATTGAATTGAATTCGGGTTAATAAGTAGGATAAAGAGGATAATTTCATAGTACCTATAAAGGGAGATCATATCGGGTTAGAGTATCAATCCTAGGGGAAATAATTGATACTGATAGTACCTAGAAAGGGGGGTGAAATTATATCTCTTGCTCCGAGGTTATTCACATGTGTTACACGCATGTTTACTTGTGTCTATAGAGTAGATATGCATGGTTTAGTAATGCGTCCATATTCCACAAGGCAGAGTCGGACATTGACACATGGAAGGGAAGTTAATGAGTAAAACTGGATTATCCTAGAGCTACCTATTCTCCTACTTGATCCACCTACGTATTCTTCGAGTGATAATTTATTTTATTTGTTATTTAATTTAGTATTTTAGTTATAATCAAACATCAAACTCTTATTGCTTTGTCTTAATTAATTTAGATAATAATTTAATTGATAATACGCCGTCCCTTGGGTTCGATATTCACTTGGTCACCTTTCGAAACTACAATTGATATCCTTCATACTTGGGGATTAATTGTGTGTTGAGAAAACGCTCATCACTAGGATGTATATTTTATTATTGAATATTATATGCATGTTAAAAACCCTCGGTAATTAAATAACTAAGTGGGAGAGGGATTGGTAATAAATTCCCACGGCCTCCATTATTGGTTTGTTAAGCAATGTGAATAGACTTGCGCGTCAGTATTAGAGCCTTCCTCCCCATCGGATGAGTTTATTCATGGATTGCTGGAACAGACTTCATTAAATAATTACGTTTGTAATGTGATGCATATGAATTGCGCGTTGGCTTAGACCTTCCTCCCTATCGGATGAGTTTATATGTGGTTCACTGGTACAAACTTGTAATTGATGAGTGTAGGAAGTTATCGAGCGCGTGTGTACTTCTCCATCTGTAAGGCACACAAGCTTGGGCCGCGGACTTGGGGTCAAATAATGGTGTACACTTAGATGTAAATAATAAGTATCCTCCCCATCGGAGTCACTGCTTTTATTCGCATGGCTAAAGAGGAACCGACTATTAATTATTTTGTCATAAAGTTAGGTTGACAAATGAAATTAATGGGTAAAACCTTCTCTTGTAAATATTCGGGTTTGTAAACGTCCACACTATCGTGGCTTGCAGACTCACGGTGCTTGAGATATCGGTGAATTTTATTTTATATTGTTTTGAGGGAATCAATATAAAAGAATAAAATTCGAAGATTTGATCGGTAAATTTATTTGTGATTCTCTGAATTTCGAATGGTTTTATTTCACTAATTGTTAACTAAAAGACATTATATTTACTTGTCCAAATTAGATGATTAGAAAAGAATCTTGGTTTTGAAAATTACTGCTTAAGAAAATACATGTGTATTCTCACAAAGGACGTCTCATGATGCCTATTAAAGTCTCTAGTGAAGAGATGAGAGGTTCATAGAAATATGATGATCTCATGTAACTCTTCGGATACTTGAGTAAATTAAAAGGCAGAAGATCATGGTTGAATTGATGAATGAATTGGAAAAGTTTGGAATAGAAATTGAAAGGGAAACCTAAATCAATTTATTCTTCACAATTTGCCTGGATGTTTTGAGCAAGTTCTACCTGAAATACGAGAGATTGTATATGGTGGGAAACTTCTAACAAAACATGTGGCAAAAGAAAGCCATTTTTCATCATGATGTGAACAAGTTTAATATCTTATTTACTAATGGTTTAAACATGATTAGTGATGGCATCTACTGACACGAAGTATGTAGATACTGGAATTACTAAATGTTTATCACTGAGTAAGGATAAGATTGTTAATAACATGGGTAAAACTACAAAGGTAGTGGCTATTGCAGTGGGAGTTATTTATTTATCTCATGATAAGAATAAACGATAGATTATGAGAAATTGTCTTTACGTACGTTTCATAGAAAGAATTTAATTTCAGTTTCTATGCATTAACGGATGGATACTTCATTTCATTTAAATGACATGGTCATAGTAATGAGGAATGAGGTTATAATCCGTTAAAGTATGTTGGTGGATAAAAAGTATACTCTTGAATCATGTACATCCCACAGATGCAATAAATAGTAATTAAATAATGCATCTTCTAATATTAGTAAGAGAAAGGAACCTTCGGAAATGAACTAAACATACATTTGGCGTCTATGACTAATTCATTTTACTTGAGTAGGATTCAAAAGTTGATAGCCGATAGACCGTAAGGTTTATCTGAAGTGGAAACTATCGGACTTGCGAGTCTTGCTTGGAAGTAAAAATGATTAACTGCCTTTTCAAGGCTGTGGGGAGTAGAGCCAAAGATATATATGTTGGAATTAGTTCATTCTGATTCAAGCGAACCTAATATTATCCAGGCGAGAGGTGGTTATGAATATTCGAAGATTATTCTGGAAACCAATATATTTATATGATGCGCTGCATGTCTAAGTTCTTTGATTAATTCAAGAATTGTAAGGCTGGTACAGTGAAGCGTCATGGAAAATATATTAAGTCATTACGATTCAATCATGATGGCAAATACCTCTTGCGATAGTTAGGAGCTATTGATCAGAAGTTGAGATTAAATCTCAAGTTCTCTACACCGGGCATGCCCCAGCTGAATGGTGTAGAGGATAGAAGGTGTAAGGCTCTTATGGTTATGATTAGATAGATGATGAATTATTTGGAATAATTAAAATTCATTTTATGGATATGCCCTAGAAACAGTAATTCGTAAAATATTTATCTGTATATGGGATATCCTAGAAAAATGGAGGGTGATTTATTTAGTCCAAAAGATCGAAGGATAATTGTTAACACAATAACTAGATTTTTGGAAAAGGACTATGTAATAAATCACAAACCCTTGTATGAGTTGTTCTAAAGGAAGTGAGAGGAAAACACGAAGTAAAAGTACCAAGTGTACAAGAGGATATACCACAAGGTAAACTGCAACGCGTGTCACGTCTGATACACAATTACATGTAGTGCCTTGTCGTAGTGGGAGGGTTGTATGACAACCCATAAATATATATTTTGGAGAGTCGTGAGACTTGATCCCTAGTGAACATGGTATTATCCCACGGATACGACGTAGCACTACATGATGAAAATGCGGAATCTTAGTAAGTTGCAATGAATGTTGAAATAGAATTTATGGATTCTAAATTAAGTCTGGAGCTTGAACGATCACTAAAATAGTGTAAAAGCCATTGCAAGTGGTCTAGGGAAATAAAAGAGGATCATACGGAAAGGTGAAAATCTTGGAAGAAAAACTTGTTGCGAAAAGATGTACTCAGAAAGAAATGGTCGTGTAGTAGCTATGCTTAAATTGATCCAGATTCTTTTATTTATTGCTGCTCATATTAAATTATGAAAAACAGCAAATAGATGTCAAGACAGCTTTCCTGATTAGAAGTCTTGAGGAAAACATCTATGTGAAGCAACCAGAGTGATTCATTGCAAAGTACTAATAGCATTTTGATAGTAAGCTTAAAATTGTCCAGCGATGGACTAAAGCAAGCTTTAAGATCGTGAAGCATCTGTTTTGATTAGGTAATCCAGTGGCATGGATTTAAATCAATGAGCGGATGAGTCTTGTGTGTTGTAAAGAGTGACGGAAACGTGGTGGTGTTTCTTGTACTATACGTAGATAGTATCTTGCTCATTAGAGACAATGAAAGAGTATTATCGGGCGTATGGGTACGGTTAATAAAGCGGTAGAGATGAAGGACTTAAGAAAGGCAAAATATATCCTTTTGATCACGGTAATACGGATCACAAGAAAGGATATTATGCTTATCTCAAGTTTCATAAAATGATACAGTCCATACTCGTTTAGCATGTAAATTTATCTAAGTGAATGTGTCTTTGAGACACAAGAAGAAGATAAAGAGGATGAAAGCAGTTCCTTATGCTTCGGCGAATAAGGAAGCTTAATCTAAGGAATGCTATGAACGATGTTGGATATCTGTTTTGCTGAATGCATGAACAGTGGGTATCAACGTAACCCGGAACAAGAATGATAAACTGTGGTAAGACATTTATAAAGTGCCTGAGAAGGACTAGAAATTATATGTGGACTTACTGGACAGATTCACTGCTTCTTGTGGATTACGTAGATTCAGATTTTTTAGTCAGATTGGACGGCAGTAAATTCACCTCAAAGGTTATGTGTTTAATCTTAGGAAGTAGAGTCATAATGTGGAGGAGTGTTATATAGAAATATATTTCAGACTCCGGACTCCATCATGGGAAGATGATGAATTGGAGCCTATGAGGCAGCCAAAGTATCTATATGACTCTAGAGACTTCATGATGGACTTTGAAGTGTTTCTAAGTTTGCCCAAGGTAATCACAATTTACATTGATGATATTGGTGCAGTTGCAAACTTGAAGAAATCACAAGTCCATAAGGCAATTAAACACATGGAGCGCGAGTACCACCTGTTACGAGAAATCGTATGATGAGGGGAAGGTTGTTGTCGCCTAGATTGCATCGGGTGATGACCTAGTAAACCATTTACAAGGACCTTAAGGCGAGAGCTTTTAATGGTCGTGTAGTGGGAGTAGGAATCAGATGTATGGCAGAAGACATGACAGCATAGTCTTTTAGTATAAGTGGGAGATTGTTGGATTGTATACTAAAAGTCTAGCTTTAGTATGAACAATGTCATAACAATATTTGAAATGAGAATCATTGATCAAATGATTGCATCTTATAATTTATTTTATATGCATGATGCACTAGTCCATTTACTTTATACTGTAGATAATATGTTGTGCGACAACACGCAGAAGATCATATTATCGGTTTCCTTATAAAGTATAAACAGATGCTCACAACTGAGATAGACAGAGACTCTCTATCAGTATGGTTGTAGTGTGGTTTGGTATTAGCTTGTCTTGGCTATAGAATCACATTAGTGCACTTATGTGTATTGAGCAGGACCACTTGAGATCGTTCTTTTTATACTGACTATATAGTAGAACTTGATCTTTGTTATTATGGAAGTTCGTGCTCTTAATCCCTATACAATAACCTCGACACGTAGGGCAGTATGTATTTCTTTGATTCATCAATGGGTGAGATTTATAAGTATTAAATCAATATACTCGGTGAGTTGGGAAGTAGTGCTGTCTCTATGGTGTACTGTTGATTGTAGAAGGAATCCATGTCCATCATAGGTTGATGATGTCCCCTTGAGGAGCTCATTAGGTTTATCATGTAAATCTTGCAAGTGGATTAATTTCCGGCATAATAATAAGGTTGAGTGGTACTACTCTCGGATGAGATATTAATTAATTTGAGTTGTCAGTAACTTAATTAATTAATGGACATTGTATATCTTAAACATGGGGAGACTATCGGGCTTATAATAAGAAGGAGCCCAGAACATAATTTTGGGATTGGACGGGTAGTGCAGTAATAATATTTTAGTGGACTATATTATTATTATTGGATTTAATTAAAAGCTTTGGGCTAAGCTTGGTTAATTAAATTCAATTGAGGCCCAGTCCAATTTCTCCTCCTGGTCCCTGCTGTAGCCCAGTATATAAGTGAACTCAGCTTCCTGGAACCCTCAGATAATTCCTGCGCCTCTTTTGGTGTGAGAAGGGAAAGAAGCAGATTGAGAGATCCTGCAGACTGTTGCCCACACAACAGCAGGATCACACTTGGGACATACAGTAGAAGATCAGAGGTAGTTCTCTGCAGTTCATCCTCTACACCAACCCAGAAGTACGGTAAACACTTTAATTGCTTCAACTGTTATCGTTTATCTGAAATCCTAACGGATCACGTTGAACCGCATGATCCAATTGCCAACATTAATAAGGACATTTTTTTATTTTTGCATCTTATATTTGCTTTGGAAAATTTTGTTCTAATTTTTCTTTCTTTTATAGGTGAATACCTTGAGAAGGAAGAAGAAGGAGAGCAACCCCAAAAATATGAGCTACATGGATATTCTTCGAGATATGGTGAATAGAAGTGTTCATTCCACTATGAACACACAATGAAATTTTCAAGGATTTCAAATGCCAAATTGGGAGCCTAATTTGCAACCGGATTTTGGAGTACAAAATATGCAATTCCAACAACAAGGTTATGAGAATTTTGGAGTTCCTCATCAAATGCATCATCAAGTATACCCTCAAGGTGTGGAAGATGGTTTTCAAGGAAATTTTTCTAGAAATCAAGATGGAAATCAACCACAACTATGGGGAGATTTTCAAGACTCCAACACCTCTTATTCCGCCCAACTTGACTATAGAGAGAAGCTTTGAGATGAGTTGATCGAAAAGATTATGGAGCGCATGGAGAAGGATAGTAAGTCTAATCAAGCGTGGATTGATAGAATCGGAAACTTGTGTGAAATGATGATGAATACAATGGTAGCATTCAATGTTAAGTTGGATTCATTGGAGCACCAAGTAAGTCAAATAGTGTCCACCGTGGAGAAACTTCAAGAAGAGAACAACAAGCTAAAGAGTTGAAAGAAAAGTTGAAGGGGGAATTCGATAGATTTGTCGAGTCTCTTGAAGTGATGGTAGAGAAAGTCAAGATTCAAAATCAAAGAGAGATTCATGCCATTATGGAAGAAAAGAAACCTCCGGAAACTAAGATCATAGATTCTACTCCCCACAAGCCAAAACCTTCTCATTCTATTGAAATTTCAAATTCTCTTAAGAACTTCCATGATTTCATTGATAAAAATTTGTTTGGTGATTGTAGGAAAAAGGTTGCAAGGGGGCATCAACACTTGTCAATGCCCGAATTCTTACCGGGGGATGTGGTTGAAGTTCAAAATGCATATAAAGCCCCATGGAAAAAGTGGAACAAGTGGAAAGGGTCATTCCTTGTGAAGAACGCCTTCGGAGACCAATTGCTTGAACTATTTAACAAGAAGGGAAACGTTCTTGTGGTTGAGCGTGAGGGCACACGGCACTACTTCAAGAAGAAACCTATGATAGTGCCTAAGGACTATTCAAGACCACCATGAGCTAAAGACTCTCGTCCGGCTTGAAGACGTTAAACTTAGCGCTAGATGGGAGGCAACCCATCATTATCTTTATTGCTTTATTTAATGCTTTCAATAAGGATTGTGGATTTGTTATTTCTTGCATTTTTGGCATGTAGGTTGATTGTGCTTGTGAGGAATACGCGTATTGAAGACACGAAGAGTGCTTGATTTGAAGTGTGATAGTAAGTCACACCACTTTTTGCAAACTTACCTCGAAACTCTTGTTTCAATTTAAGTTTGGGGGGATATGGTGTGGTGTGACGTACTTTGTTTTGAAAGCATATACTTTTCGTATTTTTGGGCTAATTTTAAAATTTTTCTCATGAGATTGGGATTGATTTTGGTATGATTGGTGGTGATTGAAGTGCATGATAGTCCATATTTTTATGAAAGTGTTGAGCTAATAGTTTTGTTGAGCATGAATGAAGTGTAGTGGAAGCACGAATTGAGCCCGGAGATCAAGTCGAGATTCATTTTGCATTCAATCCGGAAGCCCGTGCCAACCATTTCCACTACCTAATGCCTTTCTAAGGGAGTTAGCTTTACATCTCATCTCTTCTATTTGCTTAGCATAAATTTATGTTGATTTGGAGTGATGTGATTAGCATGCTACTTCATGTGTTATGTTTTGGGATGTTTACTTCCGTAATTTAGGATTTCAATTTTCAATCAAAGATGGGGATACTTGTGAGCTTAATTGATCATGGATGATATATAATGTGTGCTTTATTGTTAATGATGGTGATTGTTGTTTTTGCATGTTATGTGTTTTTGTTTTTTTTCTTGTTTGTTGAGTCTTTATTTTATGTTTTGTGTGTTTTCTTATTTTTGTCTTGGTATGTTTGGTGGTTTGTTTAGGGAGGTTGCGAGTCATTTTTGAATATGAGTGATGATATATTGTGGTAGTAAGTGATGACAAGTTATGATTAAGAATCTCTACACTTTCGAATTGTGACATGTTTTACTTAACTTGTTCAATTTTGAGATGAATGTGGTGTAATAAGTTTCTTAAGGTCCAATGCATAAGCTTGTGAGCATTTGAGCCTCAACCGTGCATACATGGTTTTTCCTTCATGAGTGGATCGATTGAGTTTGATAAGCTAGAACTTGCTCAAGGACTATAGGAACGAGCCCGATTGTGGAGATTAGTGAAATGAGCTTAGGCCATCCTTGTTATTCATAGTCATTGACATATATTTTCCTACCATGTACATCATCCCTAGTTAACCATTTTGAGCCTTTAAACCTTTTTTATTGTGAATATAGCACACTACAAGCCTTAATTACCCACTTGAGCCTTACATACATACCTTTTGTGTGAGTGATTGAGGAGATGGTAACTAGAAAGGTTTGATTGAAGAACAAAAAAAAGAAAGGAAATGGTAACATGCAAGAAAAAGGATGAAAAGAGCAACAACAAGAAGGCACATGCAACTTCAAAAGTAGAAAAGGAGCAAATCAACATCAAAATGCTTAAGTAAGCAAAATTCAAAAGAAGGAAGCATGCATTGAAAGAAGCTAAAGAAATCCAAGGAAGTTGATGATTAGTGCTTGTGAGTAATAAAGAAAAGAAAGGAAGAAAGAAAAGTAGAGAAGTTGAGGAAGTTGATCATCTCTTCGATTACTCACACTTGTTTAGTCACTATTACCTATATTCTTCCTACCTTACCAAAGAGCCTATCATTACATCCACATTAAAGACCTTTTTGATCGCTAATAGAAACTTTGGTGGTTTGTGAATGTAGTCCGCGAGCAAGCTTATAGCGAGTCGAGCCAATCGATTAATGAGTGTGATTTATCCTATTTCAAAAGAGTGTTAAGAGACATCGATATCCATTGTGAGGCTTGGACCAAAAAGAGACTATATTATACTTTTATTCTCTTTAGATTGAACTTATTAATTTTTCATGTCATGAGTTTAATGATGTAGGATGACTTAGCATAAATTGTAATTCTTATTGCTATCGATATGTTATTACTTATGTTCGTTTAGTCTTTTCCTAGGTGAAAATATCTCCCCTTGGTTTATCATTTTCATTGTTCGGGGACGCACAACACTTTAAGTTTGGGGGTGTGATGAGTGATATTTTCACCTAAATTTTAGTGTCTTTTTATATGTGTTTTTGTATTATTTTATCCGTATTTGTGTTCTATTTGGTTGTATTTTATGTTTTTATGGAAATATGTGAGAATAAGCTTAAATATATGATTTTCAGGTAAAAATGGATTCTAGACGCGAGAAGGAAAATTTGGGAAAAAACGAAGCTTAATTCGGAGTTGAAACGAGGGAAAATGAGTCAAATTAAGCAAAATGCTGAAAAACGTACGTCCAACTTGTGTAATTTTTCTGTACTCTTGTGGAGCTCAAAACAAGAAGTGTGATATATGGTTGGAAAGCCACATAAAAGAGGATCGTTTTGGTATAAGAAACACTTCAATCCGAGCCCAAACGAGAAAGTTATGATTAAAATGGTGACGTCGCGCAGGCTGTTTCTACTCAGCACGGTTGTGCTATTTTGTATGACTTGTTACACCTTCAAATGTTAGATGTTTTGTCAGATCTTTATATGGATAGAAAGCCAATGAAAAGAGGATCGCGTGAGTGCAAGAATTACTCAAATTGGAGATCGGATGTGGAAGTTATGCGCGAAACGGTGAGACTGCGCTGCACCGACCCGAACTTGACCCGAATTCGACCCATGCTCGGCCCAAAGTCATTTTTATGATTAGAATGTGTTCTAGAAGGTTCTAAGGGGTAAAAACACCAATTTTGGAGTGTAAATATCAGTGGGAATCAGATCTACACCTAATACACACCATTTTTCACACACTTTTCCTCTCCATTCCATCTACCCTTCATCCCATTCACCATTCCTTGATTCCATCCATCTACACTTGATCCCCTCCATCAAATCCATCATCCAAGTGATCAAGGAAGCAAGGGAGAGTGAAGATCACAAGAGGAAGAATGAGATCTCCATTGAAGACCTTCAAAGGGGGAATCTAATTCTAAGTCTTGTGAAATTCTTTATAGATTTGTCATGGAATTTGTGGATCCAATTATCTATGATTGTTTTCTCTAAAACTATGATAGACTAATCTCCTTTGTGCGATTAGCTCCATGATTGGTGTTGGATAATTTAGTTATTATGCAATTTGATTTTAATCTTGAATGGACTTTGTGTTATTTCTATCATTGATTATTTATTGCTTGATTTATATGATGACATGTGTGATTAATTGTCATGGGCATATGATTAGATTGAGAAATCAATTATGTGTTTAGGATAATTCATTGAATCATTTCATCATACACTTCATGTGCATTAATTTAGAATGAGATAGAGATATCCTTCTAGATTTAGAACCCTTTGATAGAACATTTGATTAGCTTAATCGAGAGATTGGTTGATTAGGTGAGGAGACCCAAACCATTAGTAAATTCGTAGTACCTTAAAAGGGAATATTGCCTATGATTTAGTACCTAATTAGGGAACTCATAGAGTAATTAGTACCTAGTGGGAGGTGTTTGCTATTGTCTCGATCCTATGTGCGTTTGGGAGCCTTGTTGAGGGCCTACATCCTATCCATCTCGAAAGAGAGTTTAGGTGGAATTAGTGATAGCTTCTATACCTTGTCCATGATAGATTAGAATTAATTGCATAATTACTTAATTATCTATGTCATGATTGTTGTTAATCTCATCCTTGCATCATTTGGTACCCATCTTATCTTTGCATTCATTTTATCTTTATTTCTTGCATTAGCATAATTGCATTCATTTGCTCCTATCCCCTCCTTTCCGTCGTCCTTATAAAATCACGATAAGCTTGAGATCGCTTAAACTCTAGCACGTTCCTCCCTGTGGTTCGATAATTTCTTTAATTGGTTATACCCCTATATTACGATCAATCATACTACAGCAGACAAATGACTTTTAAAAAAAGCAAGAGTCGGATGACCTTTTCCAGAGGGGTAAGAGCCATGTGACCTCTGCAAAAGACCAAAGAAGGGTGGACCAGATGAGGGCATCCAATGCAGAGAAAGGGACCATTCTTCTGCTAAAGTTGGAATCCAATGCAAGTGAGCAAGTATTGATGTAAGCATGGTGACGTAAGCAGTGACGTCACAAAGAGTTAAGAAGCTTTAAAATTTGGATTTCACGTTCGAGAACCTCTAAAAATTAGGGAGTCTAAGGAAGCAGAAGACATCAACCATCATCCTCTGTTTTCTCATTTTCATAAATATTGTATCTTTTCTTTCTTGCATGAGTATTCTGTTTTCAGCTATAATAGGTAGCTAGAGGAGTTTTCTTCTCTTGTTTAAGTATTATGAGAGTGTAATAAATATTTCTATTTCATAAATAAATAATCTTGGGCTACTGCCCGAAGCATGTAACCTTCCATTTACTTATGCAACTTTAATATCCATACTTTTTGACGAAGAAAATAGTAGAAGCCTCCTGTACACCCAGTGTAGGAAATGAACCAGGATTATGTTGAGATCCACTAAAGGAATGGGGTTGAACAATCATACTACGAGGCACGTGGTTGGCTGTGATGGGCATCTGTAAAATCCAATGGATACCCGTGGATTAACAGTAAAAAAAGGTAGTGTTACTATTTTATGTTGGTTAATTAAGAGATTAATGTGGTTTAATAATGTAAGGAAGTATGTTGTGCCTAATATTGTCGTAATGGACTACATCTATTTTGAAGAAATTGATTAAAATTAGATTTAAAATGAAGTATTACATAAAATTGGGCATAGAATTGAGAAAATCTGATAATAGTAGAAATTAGATGGGTCTTAGCAAAATAAACATTGACTTAGTCAAAATAAGACTAATGTTGGACTATTTATAAACCTATAGTACCATAAATGGACTAACAAGAACCTAATGGACAAAAAATGGTCGAAATTAAAAGATAAAGGACTAAAAATGGAAAATTGATAATTAAAGCACCAAAACTGGAACAAGCTATTCCTGGAGGACTAAAAATGATATTAACCATATGTTATATTCTTTTGTTGTAGTAATATTACACAAATTTGGCAATATTGTGATCAATTGATGGATTAGAACTTCTCTAATTTTGACGGTAAAACTTGTACTCTTTGAGTTACTTTATTTATTTTAAGAGTGGGGAAAATGTCATAATTTCATCTTCTAATTTCACTGTTTAGAACTTGGAGAAAATTTTTAGATTCTTATATGTAAAAGGTAGCTTTTGTAAAGTTTCACAATGGGTAATTCTCATGGCCACTTTGTTTAATAATATGTTTATTTTCCTATAATTTTTTTTAGTTATTTAGTGTATATGTTGTATTAAATAAATATATTACTTTTTATTTTTAAATGCATTACATTATTTTGTACGTAAAAAATGTGTGAAATTATACTTTTTTTATACAAATATTAAGAATTAATTGTATTAATTAACGTATTTCAATAATGTACATTTTAATAACATATTACTTTTAAAAAAAAATTATCAATATTTATTTTATGTTAATATTTATGTATATATTTATATATATCCATTCATTTATAGTTGTACATTTTAGTATAAAAAATAATAAATTTATTAAGAAATGCATATAAATTAGTGAATCAAAATAATTTAATTAATTAGAAAAAATTTATTAAATAAATCAGTGCAAATTAAATATATAACATTAATAATACATTTAAAAATATAAAGTAATAATGTTATTATATAAAAATAACACATACATTAGTTAATTTATAAATACTCATTTTAATAACAAATTGTATCAGTTGTAATTTAATAATATATATTTTTCTTAATAAAAGTATTATTTGTTTTATTTTATTGATAATGATATTTATATGAACATTAAGTAATGCACCATAATACATTTACTAAGAAAAACATACACACTAATAAATTACAATTGTTACGCACAACTTATATGTTCAATTCGTCACTAAAATTGAAATAGATATGGTTGCTTAGTTCAGACAGCATCTGATGGACGTTTTCTTTACACACAAAATTAATCCCCAAGTATTAAGGATATAATATCAATTGCAGCTTAAGAAAGCGACCGTGTTAAATATCGAACCCAAAGGAAGACGTATTATCAATTTAATTTTTAACTAAATTAATTAAAATAAGAAAATTAAATTTGAGAATTATAATCTAATTAATTAAAATACTAAAAATTGAGAAACAATTAAAATAAAATAATACTAGAAGAATAGGAAGGTGACTCAAGAATGGAGAATAGGTAGCCCTAGGGTAATCCGATTTCACTCATTCATTTTTCTTTCGTATATATATCAATGTCCGACTCTACCTTGTGGATTATTGACGCATCACTAAGCCATGCATATTTAATCTATAGACATAAGTAAACATACGTGTAACACGTGTGAATAACCTCAGAGCAAGAGATATAATTTCACCCCCCCTTTTAGGTACTATCAGTATTAATTATTTCCCCCTAGGATTGGTACTCTAACCCGATATGATCTCCCTTTATATGTACTATAAAATTAACCTCTTTATCCTGCTTATTAACCCGAATTCGATTCAATTAATAAACATTCATATATGACAGTTCTAATAAAGCTTCGAAGTCCCCTCACTTAGAATCATAATATAGAATGCTGTTCAGCAGTGAACGCGCTCAATCAACAACCAAGATATATATTCAAACTCTATATAACAGTTGAAGATGCACAAAACGACCGTGAATATGAATTAAAAACGTATAGTCATATATAAAAAAATTCCACAAGTAGTGTTGTACGGAGTATACACACAAAAGTTCAATGAATTCATAAAAACCTTCAAAATCCTAGATCTACCAAAAAAGATCTAGTCCATGATGTTGCGAAGAACAATCATGGGAGTTGGATAGATCTTACCCATATGTCTGGAAAATAAAGGATAAATTAGAAAACGAATAAAACCCTAGATGCGGGAGTCATCGCATCCTTCTCCGTCTTGAATCCTCCTCTTGGTTCTCCTCTTGATTCAGTAGACGAATCTTCACAGTGATGGATGGATGGATGGATGGAGGAAAGGATGAATGTGATGGTGTAGGGGGTAATCCCCCTTGTGAGGTGTAGGATGCTTGTCGTCTTTCCTCTTTTTGATGTGATTTGCATTCCCTTTTATATTTGTAATATCTCCTTATGGACCTTTACTGGGCTTTTTCGTAAAAAATACACGTAATGGAGGTTAAATCCCGATGATTCAGAGCTGACGTGTCCCAGCTCGACAAGAAAAGTTTTGGTCGAGTTGGACCTCCTTGGTCGAGCTATGTTCGAGCTGCGTGTCTCTAAACAGAATCTCCTCTGCTCGACTTGCTCGACAGTAGCTCGACCAAAATGGTCTTGGTCGAGCTAGGTCACCATGATCGAGCTGCGTTGCGCAGTCTGACCGTTTCGCACATAACTTTCACATCCAAACTTTGATTTAAGTGATTCTTTTTCTTATGCAATACTCTCTTCCTTGGCTTTCTAACCATATACATAACTCACAAAAACTCCAACATCTGAAGGTGTTACAAGCCATGAAAAATGGAACTATCATGTTGAGCAGGAATAGCTTGCGCGACGTTACCATTTTGATCATAACTTTCTCGTTTAGACTCCGATTGAGATATTTCTTATGCCAAAACGATCCTCTCTTTTGTGATTTTCCAACCATATATCACACTTTCAGTTTTGATCTCCACACAAATATAAAAAAATTATATAAGTTGGACATGCGTTTTTCAGCATTCTTACATAAGTTACACCTTTTCTCCAACTTTGCACTTTTAACCCTTTTTTCACCTAAAACACAATAAAACACCTCAAACACACCTTTTTCTCATATATATAGAATATAAGATACTTGTGCTAATATATAATAATAATTCTCATAAAAAGGTGTTAAATTGGACACTAAAACACACTTATTTTCACTCTCATCAATCCCCAAACTTACCCGTTGCTCGTCCCGAGGCAATAAAATAAAAATAAAGAGAAAGAGAGAGAGAGTAAGAAAGTTAGCAGAGAAACAAGGACTATGAACAATACCCCCTTCAATATACAATTGTCCTCAACTTAGGTCATGCAACTCTCATTACATATACTCTCAACTTAGGTCATGCAACTCTCATTACATGTACTCTTATAGGTTAAGGTGTTTATACTCAGATTCAATTCAAGTGTATGTGTAACCATAAGCTTGCCAAATATCTCAAACTCTCCACCATTAAAAGTATAATTCGGCAATGGGATCAAAAAGAACTTTTCTTTTAGATGTAATATTGGCTCTTTGATTAAGGTAGAAAATATATGGATAAGTAACTCAAAACTCGTATCAATCAAGTCTGCAGTCTCTCCATCATGACCTTTCATTCTTCTTTATCACTTCAATCAAGTACAACATCTTCCCAACTCTTTCACTTTTCTCTTTCAAGTACAACATTTTTTATCCTTCTTTTTTTTTCTTGAGGTGCCAGTTTTGGGCACTACCTCTCGCATCCTCTATAGGGTACTAGATTTAAGCACTACCCTAGGGTGTTTGATTTCATGGAGTACTATATTTAAGCACTACTCCACGATTCTCCTTACATGCATTTTCAAGCTCAATCACTATTTTCAACACCTACAACATAAGTAGTATTAAATAACATCTCATGTTAACACTTTAAATTTATTTAACACAAAATGGTAACACTTTTAAAATTATTATGATATGTAATATTTTTTTTAACACTTTCTATATAAGTAACACATACATGTAACATTTTTCTAATATGTAACACATGCATATAACACTTTTATATATATAGCACATTTTATGTAACACTTTTATAAAGGTAACACTATAATATAACATTTATACATAAGAAACATTTTTAAGTAACTCTTTTACATACATAAATTATTTACACCACATTTAAAATGGAGTGATATTTTTAATACTCTATATTTATAAGATTAATATTAATTAAAACGTTACACAAACACACACAATATATATATATATATATATATATATATATATATATATATATATATATATATATATATATATATATATATATATATATATATATATATATTACCCATATTTAAAAAATATTTTACATACTTTTTAACATATATATTTTTTAATAAATAAATAAATTAGTTTAATGTAATTATATAATACAAAATATATATAGTTCTTTACATAAAATATATTTTATTTTAATATGTTTTATTTAAAATTGAATTATAAAATTAAAAAGAATACTATTATTCACAAAAAAAAATATTTTAAAATATATTTACTTACCTTTTACGTTAATGGTTAAAATATTAAACTGCAAAAAATTATTCAAAAAGAAAAAAAGACTAGAAATATATAATAAATAAATATCTAACACATGTTAATTTTGATAGATTAGCTAAGTTGGTAAAGGAAATTCATTGTAACACATAGGTCATGGGTTCAAATCCATGCAATTATAATTTTTTTTTTTTATTTTATAAAGTGTTACATAAATATTTTGTTGTAACTTTTATAAAGTGTTACTAAAGTAAATTTAATATTTTTTTAAGTGTTACTATATTAAGAAAAAGTGTTACATATGACAATAGGTAACAGCACAACAGCGACACCCCTAAAAGTGTTATCTATCGTCTATAATAACACATTTAAGCTATTAAATAATATTTTTTACGTGTTACGTAAAGCCATTTATGTTGTAGTGACCAATTTCATTCTTTCCCAAGCTGTTATCAAACTCCGCCAACACACCTTGAAAAGCTATTAATTTTCTTCATGACGGACAATTAAGACTCAAAAATTTCAGATGCTCAAAGTGGTTATTTCTCGTAGGCTGCTAAAGAATGAGGTTTTTAGGTTCAACGGGGCTAACTATGGATAAACATCATTTGGTAGGAAATTATTTGGTTTAGTGACTCATAAATTCAAGGATGGTCTTAAATCATCTCCCATCATCTAACACACATGTAGTTTCAAGTAAGACAAGAGACAAGTTCTAGAATACACATACAAGAACAATACTCACAAGAAAAGAGATATCAACAAGGCTCAAAATCTCACATGGGTTTTTAACAAGTAATAGAGCACTCTTCATGATAAGTAATATCTCACAAGTACACATAGAACTTCATACCACAATATAACTCAAGTACACTTCCTTCATCAATTTCAAGAGCATATGAATTTCACGCACAATTTAAAAAAAATATAAGCTCACATGGATCATAAAACCAAGATCTCAATCCTTCCACTCCCATGAATTAAAAGCACATAAAAATTAGAATAAGAAAACGAGGGCACCTAATTTTTCTTCAATGTATGCACGAAATCCTCTAGTTGTTCAACTCGGTCAAGTCAAAGCCCCAGTGTAGAACTCATCTTGCCACTCTTTTACCTTTTCTATCATCAAAGCTCAAATACACCTCATCATCACAGGATTAATTAATAATAAAGTAGGAGACACCAGAAAAATCAAAAAGATGAAAAATATAAACTAGACCTCTAACACTAGGAAACACACAAAACAACACACTAAACATTAGGTAAGTTGTAAAAAATCGACATACCAACACCGATTAAAATATTAATATGCCGCAAAAAATCAACACCCAAACAAACAAACAACCAACGAAAGAAAAAATTATACCCTTAGTGCTCATAAGACGAGATAAGTACATCACACCTCCCAAACTAAGTAAAAACATAAGTGAAAATTAAGTTTGAAAAGAGATGTAATTGCCGAAACGTGAGCATCTCAAGTACAATAACTCCTCACTCACACAAAAGAAACACGAAAGCAATAAAACGGAAGTGCACGCCCCCAACAGGCGCTCATGTTTAACGTCGGAGAGTCGCGATGGTATTTAGCTTTTTAGACTACTTGATCTGAGGCGGTCTTCTCGAATCCTCACCTTCAAGTACTTCATTTCCCTCTTCTTGTCTACACTCAACAACTCACCTTTCTTGATCACAAAAATATGATCCTTGGAATTTTCTTCCTTCCATGGCTGTCTAGACTCCTCCTAGTCAATCTTCCACTCAAATTCAGAATCATCTGTCCTATTAAAATCAAGATTAAACAAGTTAGAAACCAAATCTATGCTCTTACATGATTGAGTCTCCATGGGCATCTTCATTGCTTTAACAAGAGAGAAATCCATATCTTCATTATCTATCTGCAGTCTAAGCTCTGTATTCTACTATTTTGATGGTACTGGACTATTTTGAACATCAGGTAAAGCATTCTGTACGGAAATAAGAGCCAGATAGGGTTGCTCGACCGCTGCACCAGAATGGTCTGATCGAGCAAGATGATCTTGGTCGAGTGGAGGACCTGTAAACAGAATATGAATTATTTGCTCAGATACGTGTTGCTCGATCATTGCTCGACCAAGTGGTTTGGTCGAGTGGTGGTCGAATGGGGACACTTCATCTCTGTTTTTGCTCGCTGGCATTATTAAACCTTCGTACTATGTTTCGGACCTCAACATGATGGCTTTGCACTCTATCGAGTTCGTTATTCCTTGAGACGGTAACTTTCCCTTCTCTAACGTTTGCGTCTGCTGATTCACATCCGCAGACATCTGACCTATTATCACAGTAAGGTCATTCAACTGCTTAGACAAATCTGCATGATTAGCATTCATACTAGCTTCGATCCGGTCAACCCTTGCATCATTCCTTGCCATGTATCGATTGAAAGTATCTTCAACATTCTTCACTTTTTGCTGCTTGATACTAGGCCCCCTTTGTGTCAACTCTGTAATCTGCTTCTATTGGGACTCTAGTAACTTGTTGATGTTAGCTAGACTAGAGACGATCTCATCATCCCTATTCGGCTTCACTGCTTGATGTTCAACATGTGCTACCTTACTTAGTACATAGGATCCTCTTACTCTTTCCGTAGGCTGATGAGAGTAAAAATAAGCGTGTTTTAGTGTCCAATTTAACACTTTTTTATTGATATTATTGTCATACATTAGAACAAGTGTCTTATATTCAATATATGTGAGAAAAAGGTGCACATGAGGTGTTTTATTGTATTTTAGGTGAAAAAAGGGATCAAAAGTGCAAAGTTGGAGAACAGGTGCAATTTGTGTATGAATGCTGAAAAATGTACGTCCAACTTGTGTAATTTTCTGTATTCGTGTGGAGCTCTGAATTTGAAGTGTTATATATGGTTGGAAAGCCACAGAAAATAGGATTGTTTTGGCGTAAGGAACACCTCAATCGAAGTCCAAACGAGAAAGTTGTGATCGAAATGGTGACGTCGCGCAAGCTATTTCTTCTCAGCACGACTATTTCACTTTACATAACTTGTTACATCTTCAAATGTTGGACTTTTGGTGAAATCTTTATATTTAAAGAAATTCAAGAAAAAGAGGATCGTGTGAGCACAAGAATCACTAAAATCGGAGATCGGACGAGAAAGTTATGCTTAAAATCGTGAAGTCGTACAGATGTCAGCGAGAATTTCCGAGCATTTTCGAAAATTTCCTATTTCTTGGAGCACAATTAATCTCCTTATCACATAATCTTTCATGATTCACCCATATCTTTTATTTCCTTATTTAATTCCCTTCTCACACCTATATATATTTTACATCATTATTCATGTGAGTAGAGAGCCACATCCATCCTACACCACCCCACAAGAGGGGGATCACCCCCCAACCATCATCCACATCATTTTCTCCATCCATCCATCACTTTGAAGATTCCTCTGTGGAATCAAGAGGAGGATTCAAGATGTAGAAGGACGCGACGACTCCCACATCTAGGGTTTTATTCGTTTTCTAATTTATCTTGTAATTTTTCAGACATCCGGGTAAGATCTATCCAACACCCATGATTGTTCTTCGTAACATCCGGGTAAGAGCTTTTTTGGTAGAACTAGAGTTGTGAAGGTTTTTACGAATTAATTGATCTTTCGTGTGTAAACTCTGTACAATATTACGTGTTGATTTATTTTATATATGATTGTGCTTTCTTAATTCATATTCACGGCCATTTTGTGCATCTTCAATTGGTATATAAAGTCTGAATATATATCTTGGTTGTAGATTGAGTGTGTTCACTGCTGAACATGTTTCCATGTTATGATTCTAAGTAAGGGGACTCCGAAGCTTTATTAGAACTATCATATATGAATACTTAATAATTGAATTTAATTCGAGTTATTAAGTAGGATAAAGAGGATAATTTTATAGTACCTAAAAAGGGAGATCATATCGGGTTAGAGTACCAATTGGCCAGGAAAATAATTGATACTGATAGTACCTTGAAAGGGGGTGGAATTATATATCTTGCTCCGAGGTTATTTACACGTGTTACACGCATGTTTACTTATGTCTATAAAGTAGATATGTATGGTTTAGTGATGCGTCCATATTCTATAAGGCAGAGTCGGACATCAACACACAGAAGGAAAATTAATGAGTGAAATCGGATTACTCTAGGGCTACCTATTCTATCTCTTGAGTCACTTTCAAATTCTTATAAGTGCTTTTATTTTATTTGTTATTTAAATTAAGTATTTTAGTTGTTAGATTACATCATCAAGCTGAATTACCTTGTCTTAATTAATTTAGTAAATAATTAAATTAATAATACACCGTCCTTTGGGTTTGATATTCACTTGGTCGCTTACTTAGCTGCAACTCATATACTTAATACTTGGGGATTAATTTTCCGTGCAAAGAAAATGCGCATCATAGGTCAGTCACGTGAATTCATAGAGATGTATTCAAATAACTTTTCTACTTCTATTGCTGTCTTAGACAACAGTGCTCCTCCTGATGATGCATTAATAAGAACACGCGACTCACAATCCAATCCATAGTAGAAGATACTTATGTACTGAGCCTTAGACATCCCATTTTGTAGGCACCTCCTAAGCTTATCTTTGAACCTATCCCATGCCTCATGGAATTTCTCACCCTGATTCATAACAAATTGGGTGATCTCTTGCCTCATTTTGAAAATCTTTGAGGGTGGCATGTATCTCTCCAAGAACTTCTGCTGCAGTTGGTCCCATGTAGTGCAATTCATGGCATCAAGTCTCATACCAATCTTCTGCCCTATTGATAGGCGTATTTTGCGCACTCCAATTTTATCCTCAAGTATAAGGATGTCAACTGTAGCGACAAGTACCCAAGTTAAATTGTCGATCCCACTGAGACAACTAATTATTTATTTATTCTAAATTACTATTTAATAAGAATTAAGTAACCGATTTTTCAAGAGTTTTGTGAATTAATTATCTAATTACGAAAATATTAAATTATTGAATTAATTAAAAGTAAAGGAAAATAAATAAGTTTTAATCAGAGAATAACAACAGTTCTAAGGTATCAGGTATAGACCAATTAATTTGGGTTTCTAGACTTCCAATTGTTCATTCATGCAGTTTCAATGAAAAATACTTTGCTCGGCACCCAGCTCGAGCCGAGCTAGGTCTAGACATTGCCGAACGGTAGCTGAGCCACATATGGGTGAAAAGAGGACGTTGTGTAGGCATTGGGGGACCCCAACTCGGCTAAAAACTCGCACGAGCTGGGTACAGCTCGAGCCGAGCTGTCTGCCGAGCTGCAGAGACTGCACTGCGTGATCTCACCATTTTGAGCATAACTTCCTCATAAGAACTCCGATTTGAGTGATATTTGTGCCACAACGATCCTCTCTTCCGTGGCTTTCCAACCATATATTACATGATCAATTTGGACTTCTAAAAAAAACATAAAAAGTATGCAATGTGGGCGTGTGTTTTTCAGCATTCCTTCACACTTTCACTCTTCATTCCACCTTTGAACTTTTGATCTTTTTTACCCTTAAAAACTCAATAAAACACCTTAGTAGCATCTTAAGTATGCAAGATATGAAAACCAAGCTATTCTACACAAAATTATCACCACATTCTATCAAAAATAGTGTAATGTGAGACCTAAATTACGTGAAATTCCACTCTCAACACCTATCAATCAAAGAGAACTTGAATAGGGCGATCCGCCTAGCATTGTCATGAGCTCCAGAACCCTTTTGAGTGTTTGTATAACCAATGAATCTTTTGAGATGCTGATATGGATCTTCGAAGGAATTCCCAGAAAAGAGATTCTTCTCTACCATGTTGATATGGGCGGGATGTATCTCAAAATCATCATCTTCCCCCCTTGCTAGTATCAACCCCCATGTTACCAATTCCATTGTACTTGAAAATATCACATATGGCAATATTATCCGAATTCTCCCTTGCTCCGGCCATGTTTAGTACTGTGTGTCATTCCTTCCTTTCTTTCCTCTCCTTTTCCTAGTACACAAGTACCTCAAAAAAATTTAAGGTTAGATACAAATAAATAATCACAAATAAAAGTCTTAATAAAGCTAGAAATAATAAAATCAATAATAAGAGCCGTCCCCGGAACCGGCGCCAAAAACTTGATTTAAGTAAAATTAATCGTCAAGTATTAAGGATATCAATTGCAATTTAAGCGAGCGACCAAGTTAAATATCGAACCGAAAGGACGGCGTATTATTAATTAATTATTAACTAAATTAATTAAGACAAGGAAATTAAATTTGAGAATTATAATCTGATTAATTAAAATACTAAAAACTAAATAACAATTAAAATAAAATAATACTAGAAGAATATGAATGTGACTCAAGAATGGAGATTAGGTAGCCCTAGGGTAATCTGGTTTCACTCATTAATTTTTCTTTCGTGTATTAATGTCTGACTCTGCCGTATGGACGCATCACTAAGCCATGCATATTTACTCAATAGACATAAGTAAACTTACATGTAACACGTGTGAATAACCTCGAAGCAAGAGATATAATTTCACCCCCCTTTCTAGGTACTATCAGTATTAATTATTTTCCCCTAGGATTGGTACTCTAACCCGATATAATCTCCCTTTATAGGTACTATAAAATTAATCTCTTTATCCTGCTTATTAACCCAAATTTGATTTAATTAATAAACATTCATACATGACAGTTCTAATGAAGCTTCGGAGTCCCCTCACTTAGAATCATAATATGGAAACCTATTCAGCAATGAACGCGCTCAATCAATAACCAAGATATATATTCAACCTCTATATAACAGTTGAAGATGCACAAAACGACATTGAATATGGATTAAAAACGCATAGTCATATATAAAAAAATTTCCACAAGTAGTGTTGTACGGAGTATACACACAAAAGTTCAATTAATTCATAAAAATCTTCAAAATCTTAGATCTACCAAAAAGGATCTAGCTCATGATGTTGCGAAGAACAATCATGGGGGTTGGATAGATCTTACCTATATGTCTGGAAAATACAAGATAAATTAGAAAATGAATAAAACCCTAGATGCGGGAGTCGTCGCGTCCTTCTCCATCTTGAATCTTCTCTTGGTTCTCCTCTTGATTCAGCAGATGAATCTTCACAGTGATGGATGTATCGAGGAAGGGATGGATGTGATGGTGTAGGGGGTAATACCCCTTGTGGGGTGTAGGATGCTTGTCGTCTCTCCTCTTTTTGATGTGATCTGCATCCTCTTTTATGCTTGTAAGTTCTCCTTATGGACCTTTACTGGGCCTTTTCGTGGAAAATACATGCACTGGAGGTGAAATCCCAACGATTCGGAGCTGACGTGTCCCAGCTCGACCAGAATGGTTTTGGTCGAGCTGGGCCTTCTTGGTCTGGCTATAGTCGAGCTGCGTGTCTATAAACTGAAGCTCCTCCGCTCGACTTGCTCGACCGTAGCTCAACCAAAATGGTCTTGGTCGAGTTTGGTCACCTTGGTCGAGCTGTGTTGCGCAGTCTCACCATTTCGTGCATAACTTTCACATTTAAACTCCGATTTGAATGATTCTTATTCTCACGCGATCTTCTCTTCCTTGGCTTTCTATCCATATAGAGAAATCACAAAAATCTAATATTTGAAGGTGTAACAAGCCATAAAAAATAACACAATCGTGCTGAGCAGGAACAGCTTGCGCGACGTCACCATTTTGATCATAACTTTTTTGTTTGGACTCCAATTGAGATGTTTCTTATGCCAAAACAATCCTCTCTTTTGTGGCTTTCCAATCATGTATTACACTTCCAGTTTTGAGCTCCACACAAATACAGAATAATTACATAAGTTGGACGTGTATTTTTCAGCATTCTTGCACAAGTTACACTTTGCGTTTTTGATCATTTTTCCACCTAAAACACAATAAAACACCTCAAACGCATCTTTTTTCTCATATGTATCGAATATAAGACACCTATGCTAATATATAATAATAATTCTCATCAAAAAGGTGTTAAATTGAAAACTAAAATACTCTTATTTTCACTCTCATTAGCATCCCTTCAATAAAAATATCACGAATCTTCGCTGAAACAAAAAAGAACTATATTAGGTGTGTTTGCTCGCTTCTCCTTTCCCTTGTTGTCACCTCATTTCTTCAACGTTGTTGTTCCTAAATATGTGTTATGAAGATTAATTGTGTCCAAGAAAAATAGAAGAAACATAAAAATATGTTTAATTTTTGGAAATTCTTGCCTATAGATTTGCATTCATACTATTTCGCTCATAACTTTCACAGACAACGATCCTCTTTTATTTTTTATATCTCCTCATATAATTAAATCTTAATAAACAATTTTCACAACTTCTCAAATTGTCATAAAATGATAACTAAAAATTTATATTTGCTTTAAAAGGTTAATTTGCAAGAAAAAACCACGTATGTTACTCATATTGCAAATTAATCCACTCCTTTGAAATTTTTTAAAAAGAACCCTACCTTTTAGTATTATTGCAAAACACACCTAACAGGCAGCAGATGCCATGAGTATTGCTCCATATTATGAGAAAGAAGAAGACAATGTCAATGAATATGTGTTTTTGTTTAAGTTATGTAAAATTATTTTAGCACTCCCTCCGTCCCAACTTCAATTTCACACTTTCTATTTTGATCCGTCCTAAATTTAACTTCATACTTCAATAAAAGGAAGAAAGCAACTAACTGATATCCTCCAATATACTTTAATTTCAGATTTGTCATCATCTTTTTAACACACATAACATAGTTTATCATTTATTTATTAACCAAAAATTAACATACTACCCCCAAAAATAGGTCAAAAAGTGACTTTTCTTAAATTTCATGTGAAAATGAATTTGGGATGGAGGGAGTATATGCTAAAGTATGTTGTTTGTTGAGAGTGAAAATTTATGTTTGTTGAAAGTATATGCTAAAAGTGACTCCGAGTTGAAGCCGAGTTGACTCAGATGGGAGTCGAGTTGAGCTGCATTTGATTCAGAATTAGGATTTCACACCTTATAGTGCTTAAAAATATTAAAAAAAATCTCAGAAGATCGAATCATTTTTTAAAACATGCATATAAAAGGGGCAAAGGGAGAGAGAAAGAAGAACAACCATCTACTCACACTGATTCCATACATCGCAGATCACCAATCCACCATACTTTAACTTCATCTACAACCATCCCTTCAATCAATCATTCATCCCGATGTGTGCACTTCAAGGAGAGAAATCATAATAGTTGGAAGAGACGGAGAGAAGAGTGGGCACAATTCTCCAATTTAGGATTTTGAATTTCAATTTCAATTTCTTTTCAATTGCTATGAATTCCGGTAAGATCTTACCTTTATATATGGGAGTTGTTTGTCACCCCACTGGCTAAATACTTTTGGTAGTTATAGGACATGGAGGTTCAAACTGATGTAATTTGATAAGTGATGCCTTATTTTCTTTAATGTCTTATTTAATTTTTGAATTTTAAATAGTTCTTAAAATCTAAAAAAATTGAATATTTGGTTACATGTCTTATTTATTCTAATATTTTTAGAAATAGATAATTAGCTTTACTTAGGGTTTAATATAAACTGGGTCGGTTGCCGCTACAATAGATATCCTTAATACTTGGGCACATTTGATTATGTGCACGTGAAACATATAAAAAGTTTTTGTTGCCATTGTCGGATACGGTTTTAATAATTTAATTATATTTTATTCCTAGTTTAATTAGGACAATTATTGTGTAAGGAATTATTCTCTAACTTAAATTTTCCTAGTAGGTGCATACACACAAGATCAAAGAAAGGAACGCAACTTCTGAAATTTGATCCGAAAATTGAAGCATCCAAAGGGAGAAGAAGAGGAAAGGGAAAAGTCACTACCACACCTCCTAAGACTGCAAAGACTCAGAAAAAGAAAGAAAATACAGAATCGCATGATCAGTCTGCAACTAGCTTTAGGAGTCGAAGAAGAAGTTGAAAATCCACACATTCCAGAAAATCAAGCAGAACTAGAAGCAGTGATCATGGCAGAGAGAGTGCCACATGAGAGTTATATTATCATCTGAGAAACATTCAAATCCACTAATCTAGGAAGGACAGACGTAGTTGGAGCAGCAAGAGCTAATGAGTCCAGCCCTGATCTCTATGGTGGAAGGAAACCCCTTCGCTGAAGGAGTATTTGATGAGCCTTATGACATCTGAAGCGTTTCAACGGCTGTATAAATATGGTAAAAGTTTTAGGCTCTACAGATGATACATGGAAAATGAGATTGTTTTAGTTCTCATTAGCTGATAAGGCGTGGGAGTGGTATGATACACTGGAATGCACTACAACAGCTCTTTGTGGACCATTTTATGCCACTTTCAAAGGTGTTTTAGCTCAAGAAAGAGATTAATTAGTTCAAGCTGCGAAAAGATGAGACATTTTATAAAGCGTGAGAAAGATTTAAAGATACCTTTAGAAGATACCCACAGCATGGCCTTAAGAAATCTCAGCTTATCAGTATCTTCAACAATGAGCTAGAGAATTGAGTCTAGAGTGCTAGTATACGTGTCAGCTAGTGGAACAGTTTTTTAGAAAAAACTCAAGGTATGTTGAGAATTTGTTTGATGTTATATCTATGAACTCACTGGATTGGCTGTTAGAAAGAATCCGTGGGAATTATGCACTTGGTAGAGTTGCTCGAGTAGAAGAGAAGGTGGCAGAAGCTAACAAATTTGAAAAGGTGACTACTTAGCTGGAGGAAATCAGCAAGCACTTGATCAGTAATCTGTGACACACGGGACACAGTGGGGGAAGTAGTAAAGGCAGTGATAGTGATGGAATTGTTATAAACCTTCAAGCGCTGGAAGATGCGAATTGGGCCATGGGTTAGATTTCCCAAGGAAACAGAGGGCCTCCAATTAATTTCAAAGAATAATTTAATTATCTACACAGATTGCATATAATTCAATTCTTCACAGGAACTTCATTTTCATAAATCGAAGTCTGTAAAGAGTGATCCTACTAATTCAAAAGAGTGATCCAATTAATTTCAAAGAGTAATCCAATTATTTCTATAGAGTGATATATCAAAAAAATTTATTATTATTAATTTTTTTTGACAAAGTGATCTATCAACTTATAAATTGTATACAAATTAATTCTTCGACTTCATTTTCAAAAAATCAAATCGCAAATCAAATAGTAACCCAATACATTATAAAGAGTAACTCAACTAATAGAAAAAAATAATCTGATAGGCCAAACAGAATAGAATATAAACAAATCAACAACATAATCCAAAAACTTTTTTATAGTAATCTAATACATTATAAATAGTAACTTAATTATTTCTATAGAGTAATCTAATTAATTCTGAAGAATAATCTATCCACTTATACATTGCATCTATTTAATTCTTTTAAGTATATGACTTCATTTTCAAATTTCAGAATCTAAACTTAAAGAGTAATTATATTAATTATAAAGAGTGATCAAATTAATTTTAGAGAGTAATATAATTACATTGTAAATATGAATTTTCAGCTCTCAGATTCTAATCCCTCGTTTCTTGAAAAATTGATTTCTTCACAAACTACAAACATCCATAGTTTTTTTTATCGTCCTTCATCTTCAATCTCCTCTCCAATTCATCCATCATTTCAATTGGGCACAGTAATGGTAAAATTCAGCGCAAGTCGGATTTTCACAAGCTTTGGTGGAATTGATGCTTCGGCCCTCGGTTAAGGGTTTCTTCTAATTTACGTAAATTGGGTAAAGAATTACCCATTTTTTTTATATTCTGCATATCCACATCCATGGATCTTCCATAATATGTGGAACTCTGATGTGTGCAAAAATCAAACAACACTTGGAGAGGACAGTCAATTCAGCGCATAACAACCTGATGTTGATTAAGGTCAACAATAGAATACATACCATAGTCCATCATCATTATTAAACTAACAAAAGTTATCCAGTAGTCAGTGTCATGGTAGATTCAGAGGTAAACTTCACCAGAAATTTTCAATACAAACAGAATATACAGTTCTAAAATACATACACAATGATAAGGAAGAAAAAAAAGAAGAACCTTTACATGTTGAATAGAGTAGTGGATATTGCTAACGTGCGCAATCACATAAGCTTGTTGTGCAACACTGCGCACCCGAGAGCATTAACGATAATGCCTGACGTCAAATCTAGATACTCTTGCCCTTCAACATCGTACAATTTACACCCTTTGCCACTCGATAACACCATCGGCGCCCTATCATACGTCCCCATAATAAATTTCTTCTCGTCAGCGATAATTTCCGAGCTCCTCTTCTCGTGAAGCGACGGATTCTGGTTGGAATCGGTGTGCGCACGTCCACATTCAGGTATGCCGTCGGTGCAAAGGAGAAATTCGGGAGGCAGTGTGCGGTGGAGGGAGGAAGATAGAGAATTCACGTAAAGTGGAAGTGTGTTGCAATTGAATGACATGGATCGAGAAGAATTGTGTGCGTGAAGAAAACCCAATTCACGTGAAGAAAGCTGACCCGAATTAAAAAAAAAAAAAATCTGACCAATTTTCAATATGAATTAAAATAAAAAGCTTAATCTATCATAGTGTTTGTCATCAAACAATTAAGAGTGAGGCTTGCGTGCACCCGGGCGCACGGAACACATTCCGTGCGCCTTTAGAAATTTTGTATTATGGGTAAGGGTACATTAATTTGGTCTAAAGGGTATACACTTTAATTACTAAAAGGTACACAATTTTGTTCTAAAGGGTATACACTTTTCATTAATATTTTTTTTTCTTTAGAAAATAAAGGGTACACATTTTTATACTAAAGGGTATACAATTTAACACAAAATTCTAAAGGCGCACGGAGTGTTGTTCGTGCGCCCAGATTTTTCTTTAGAAAATAAAGGGTACACATCTGTATACTAAAAGGTATACAATTTAGCACAAATTTCTAAAGGCGCACGGAAAGTGTTCCGTGCGCCCGGGTGCACAGGAGCTTTTGCCAACAATTAAACTATTTCATGAATAAATAATAGGATAGATAATTAACGGTAATTCGTCTCACATACTAGAATTTGTGAGACAGTCTTACCTAGTACCTTCTCTTTATATTTTCTTTTAGGGGTTATTTTATGATATTTGCTTCATTCTAAATTAATTTAATTGTTTGAACTTTAGCAAAATAGGGTCTCAATTTAATTAGTTATGAAAAATTAATCACCGTTCAGATGTCCGCTACGCAAAATAAAAATAATTACCGGAAAAGTTATCATCTTTATTTCGATATCGAATTACTCCAAACATTTGCAGTTAAGAAGGGAGAAAAAGGCACCCACCTTTAGTTCTTGGCAACTTGAACAACTGATTAGATTAGTATATGTAAAATAAAATAAAAATAAAACATAAACGAGAAATAAAAGACAACACGTTAATTTAACTTTTAATATAAGTGGTCATTCTTCTTCCTTAACATATTCATGACTAGTCATGTTTCTAGTAGATGAACTATGGAAGAGTACAAGCTTTTCACACCAACCTCACAATACAGTATACACAACATGTAAATTAAATAATAAAATGATATCAATACATAATATCTCTTCTCGAATTTGGTACAAATTTCACATTAATATCCAAAATGGGAAACTAAATTTTACTCCCTCCCCCAACTTCGCTCCATGTTGTTTAAGAAAATTTGTACTTTTTGATCAACTTTATTGACTTTAGAAGGTATTGTAGTATTTTTGGTAATAAAAAATATAAAGTAATGGTATGTGAGTGAAAAATGAGTGGCAAATTTGAAATTAAAATAACTTTTGAGATTGTTGGATAAAATAATTTTTTCCCTTTTTTAAGGTGTGAAGGGTATTGTGGAACAAACAAATGAGGAAAGTGTGAAAGGTTTTTGTGGGACGGAGGGAGTATTTTGTTGCAAGGAAAATCAAGAGACACGACGAAAACAATACATATACTCATCCTGTCCTATCTTAATGGTTACATAGTCTTATCATAATGGTTACATGTTTTTAATTTGGTTGTCTCATCCTAATGATTATATTTCTTGATCATTTTTTTTTTGTAGTGTAGGATTTCTTCAGAGATACTTCTATCTATCTTGGCAGGGTTTGGCTTCGATGGTGTTATATCATTAGATCAAAGCTTTGCCAGTTTTCTGCATCAGGCAATACGTATGGAGGGGAGTACTCAAGTGTTAAGCTTGTGGGGTTGCCATTGTATCTTACTTTTGGATCACCTGGAGCACTGAAAACGAGAGGATGAACCTGATTTTGAACTCAGAAGGGAGCTGCGCACCATTGAGAGTCTCGGGTGTTAAGGCAATTCTTATATCTCTCATTGAAGAGGCAGGACTGCTGTCTATTGGCACAATGAATAACACTATGGAGGATTTGGCCACACTGCACTATTTTGGCGTAAAAGGAGTACCCAAGAAAGCTCCTAACATTACGTCTTTACGTTGGCAGCCCCTGTCGCCTGGATGGATTAAAGTTAATATAGATGGACATGCTTCGTGGGCGTCTGGTATGATCTTTGGAGCTGTTATTTTCTTAAATAGCAAGGGCTTTGCTAGAGGAAGTTTCGTATATGGATATGGTAATGGTTTTGCTTTTGAAGCTGAAATGGCGACCGCTTTCACAGGAAACAGATTCAATGTATGTTTTGTATGCTCTAACCGACCCTACACCAAAGCTTCCTTGGAGATTCATATTGAGATGGAGAAGAACAAAGGATATTATTATGAGCATGAATTTTCATGTTTCTCAAATCTATCGTGAAGGAAATACAGTTGCTGATGCATTATCAGATATTGGAGGGGATTTTGACTGGCATAATTCGGCTCCAAAATTTGTTCATTATTTAATGTTCAATGACATGAACTTTGAGTATTTTAGATTCAGATAGCATTATGATCTTGCTTAGTTGAGCCGCCTGTGGCTTTTTTCTTTAGCATCTTTTACTCTTGACTCTCTGGTTTTTTGTTTCCTTTTTTCTCAATACATCATCTATTTGCCTAATGATTATATTTTTCTTTATATATATATATATATATATATATATATATATATATATATATATGATCCACACAAATCAATCAAAATATCTCCATGAAACCCACTATATATTAAAATATTATTTATCTCACCTCAATACACATTATTAAAATACTATATTTCTTAATCCCCATGCAAAAATCAAACGTAACCTCAATATATATTATTAAAATACTATATTTCTTAATTCTCGTGCAAAAAATAAACGTAACTATTATGATGGGACCGAGAGAGTGCTTTTTTCTTGTACCTCTAAAAGAGATATATTATGTCATTTTAATTTATCTCGATATAAGGGTGTATTATCATTTTTGGTAAATGAGACTCGTACAAAATAATTAATACTATATCTCTATGAGACCGATTCACATATAACATTTAACCACTATACATTATAATATTATTACATCTCTCTCCTCTTCTACACAGTAAATGTGGACCGCACCTCTTTCAAAGTATTAAACAATGCTTCTTCTTGTATCCGACAACATATATATCCCCTTTAACGAAAGTTAAGAGTTGCGAGCTACAGTGCCCTTCCAGGTTTAAGATAAATCTTTTTTTGCCATGTTTTTTAGGAAAATCTTAGAAATGCTCAAAATGATAAAAATATCCTTGACTTGATACTAACACGATATTAATTTTTGAAAAAAGTCATTATCGAATTAACCTTTTAAATTAAATGCCAAAAATGACAATAATATCCTTAACTCGATAGTGACACGATATTAATTTTTGAAAAATGTTATTATCGAATCAACTTTTTCTCTAAAAAACATTGCAAAAAATATTTATATCAAATTTGAGTGGGCACTGTTCGCGATTATATCTTAAAGGAAATTCCCACAAGTGCCCTCCATTTTTTCTTACAACATCTCTTTCCAATTTCTCTCATTAAAAGCTTTGAGAAGTACTGAGATTATCCGTGGGTAATAATTCTTTTATTATCTGTTCTAAAGGTCATGTGTTTTTTACATTACACGAGAAAATGATGAATATGTCTTCTGTTCATTTTCATCAATCTTAGCATTTGTAAAAAAAAAGAATTTAAGGTGGTACATTTTTTATTTTATTTTTTCTAAATCCCATATTTGTTCCACTTATTTGCCAAACTATTCATAATCTAATTTAATTACTGAAATTAGTTGGGTACATAAGTATCTCAGTTGCACCTATCAAGAGTCAATGTTATAAATGTGTGAACATAAAGAAATAAAGGTCTTAACTTATTGAACCCATTTATCGTAAATACAGTTAAGAAATAAATGTGTTCAGTGATGAATATCGTAGCCAAATTCCGGGATGAGAACGATAATAAAAATAGATGAGAATAAAGTTGATTAAAGGCTCTCAGTAATTCCACTCTATTAAATAACACCTCGTATAAAAGTTTAAGTTGGTAGAAAAGAAAATTTTTATTTCCTCCTTCCACGGTTAATCTATCAATTTTGGACATTAACTCTAAATGTATTTGTTTTCCCTTTTTAGTAATAGGACCCACATATGGACACTACATCCCACTAATATAACTACTCACTATATTCATAAAATAATAATATTATTTAATTTACGTGCATAAAGCAAATTGATACATTAAACATGGACGAATGAAGTAATATATAATCAGATCACACTCTAACACGACCTCTCATGTGCAGGCGGGTCAATTTACCTCAAACTTTACACGTGGAATTTTAAATGAGTAGCTATGAGGTTTGATCCTAAAACCGCTATATAGTAGAGAGGATAACCATTTAACATTTATCAGGTCACACGTGAAATTTTAAATGGGTGGTGGTGAGGCTTGAATTCTGAACTTTCATTTGGTCATAACTTTAATACCGTGTTAAATGATTACCTCATTTAAAAACTTAAACTTGTAAAGAGAATAATCATTTAATATTTAATTAGATCATATTCTAACTTACTCAAATATCATCAGCAAGTGCCCCTAAATTCGTAGAATACAAATTATGAATGAGAAATTGAAAGCATTAATGGTTGACAGGAAGAACTGGTGGGGAAGATGGAGAAATAGGGGTCTGCAAAGTAGCACATGCTCTGCTTCTTGCAAAGTAGAGACCAGTGTTTCCTCTCAATGGGTGTTTGTGGGGCCCCTTTTAGTGTCATACAACAATTACATTTGCTGTAAGAAGAAGGAATCAGCATACACAAATGTGAATGTCAATCTCATAAGTTGGGAGTGGGGTGTGTGTTTGCCTAATTTTATAGCACTCACGAGCAAGAATACTCGATCGTTGTAGTAGTATATCCCAAGAAAAATTATCAATCCAATAAGGAGTTATATTCGGACTAGCAAAATACGTGAGCTCATGTTCATGCTGTTTTTATAAAGATGATCGGGGGTTTTGAGATTGATTAACAACTAAAACAAGTAACAAGTAAATAACAATATCAAATAAGTAGAATGACAAGAATAGAAAATGGGTGCTTAAGTTCAAGTATGGAAAAACATGGGATTAGAAACATCCAAGCATACTCAATTCATATTATCATGCAAACGGAATTCAATTCAATTGATGTAGACTAAGGGTGATCACGATTATATCCTAAGCTCCCTTTCGGGTTACAAAGGTTGTTGATCCATTTTAGACTCCCAAAAGCACTTAAGATCAAAGCCCAACATTAACCCCTTCCATCTAGGTACTAGTTAGATTAAACTCTCCCTTTTTGTGTACTAAGGCCAACGAATGGATTGGTTCCCCTCATTGAATTCAAATATCCTTTCGGTCAAACACAAACTCAATGTCTAATCATGCCTTCCTAATACTATAGAGGGTCGTTTCCATCTCACTCCAAGCAATACATACATGAACATCATAATAGCATTTAATTACCACAAATAATCCATTGATCAACAATCCATTAAATCAATAAACATTCATGAATAACAAACCATGCCATCACAACATCAAGACAATTAAATTCCATGAATAGAAATCAACATCAATTAAATCAAAAACCAATTTAATCCACATGATAATATAAATCTAATATGCTCTTCATATTCCTAATCCCACTAGAGGGATTAGCCTATCATAGTAAAAGTAACAAAACAATTAAATGATTCATTACAATTACCCATAGTCTAAGATCTAAAGAAATACAAAATGAATGGATTCTTCCCTATCAATTTCTTGAAGAGAATCTTCTATTCTTCTTGATCTCCACCTCTAGCTCTTGATTCCTTGAGATCTCTCACACCCAATGGAAGGGATGAAGTTTTAATGGAGAATTAATGGAGATGATGAAGTTGGATCAAAATGGATGAAGGTGGATGAAGATGATGGTGGGAAATGGAAGAAATGGTGTGTGAGGTGTGTGTAGATGATAGGAATTTCGGATTCCCTGCCAATTGTTGAATAAAGGGGTATTTATACCCCTATGGAGGCTTCTAGAAGGATCTGAAAATTTCTGCAGGAAAATACCCGGCACGAGTCGTGCTCTGCAACACGGCCACGAGGTGGCCGTGTTGTGTCTTCTGATGCTCCCGCACGGCCTCGCCTTACAGGGCCGTGTTACGCAACACGGCTCGTGTGCTGCAACACAAGTCGTGTGTTGTAACACGGGCACAGGTGTGGTCGTGTTGGCTCTTCTGATGTCGCCACACGGCCACCTTCTTACAGGGCCGTGTTGGTGACACGGCTCGTGCTCCCGACTCGACTCGTGCGACTGGACACGACCGGAAGTTGCCCGTGTTGAATGACTAGATGTCGCCACACGGCCAACTCTTACAGGGCCGTGTTGGCTACACGGCCCGTGTTGGTGCTGGCTCCTGCATTTCTTCACTATTTTGGCTCGTTCTCCCTCGTTTCAACTCCGAATTGAGATCCGCTTTTTCCTACACCTTCCTTATCATGTTTAGCATCCAATAAAAAGTGAAAATCTTACGTTTAAGCTCATTCACACACATTTCAATAAAAATACAAAACACAACCAAATAACATATAAAGTACGGATAAAATAATACGAAAATATATATAAAAAGACACTAAAATCTAGGTAAAAATAGCTCTAATCAACCCCCCAAACTTAAGGTGTTGCTCGTCCCCGAGCAACGAAAATGACAAATCAAAAGGAGAAATTTTCACCTAGAAAAAGACTAAACGAATATAAGCAATAACACATCGTTAGCAATAATAACAACAAACTATGCTAAGTCATCCTACAACATTTAAATCATGACATGAGAAATTAACAAGTTCAATCAAAAGAGAATAAAGTGTAATATAGTCCCTTTTACGTCCAAGCCTCACAATGGATATTGATGTCTCTCAACACTCTTTTGAAATAGGGTAAATCACACTCATTAATCGATTGGCTCGACTCGCTATAAGCTTGCTCGCGGACTATATTCTCAAACCACCAAAGTTTCAATTAATGATAAAAAAGGTCTTTAATTAGGATGTAATGATAGGCTCTTTGGTATGGTAGGAAGTATATGGATAAGAGTGACTAACAAGTGTAAGTAATCGAAGAGATGATCAACTTCCTCAACTTCTCCACTTTTCTTTCTTCCTTTCTCAACTTTGGTACTCACAAGCACTACTCATCAACATTCCTTTGGATTGAGCTTCTTATGATGCATGTTTCCTTTCTTTGAATTTTTATTTCCTTGAGCATCTTGTTGTTGCTTTACTCATTTTTCTTGTTTTGAGGTTGCATGTTCATTCTTTTTTTTATGCTCTTTCATCCTTTTTCTTGCTTGTTTACCATTCCCTTTTCTTCTTTTTCTAATCAATCAATCCTTTCTAGCTACCATCTCCTCAATGCCCCACACAAAGGTGTATATAAGCTTGAATGGGTAATTAAGGCTTGTAATGTGCTAAATTCACAAGAAATAGGCTTATAGGCTCAAAGTGGTTGACTAAGGATGATGTTCAAGGTAGGAAACATATATGGTAATGACTATAATAACAAGGATGGCCTTAGATCATTTCACCAATCTCCACTAATCGGGCTCGTTCCTATAGTCCTTGAGCAAGTTCTAACTTATCAAACACAACCGATCCACTCATGAAGAAATACCATGTATACATGGTTGAGGCTCAAATGCTCACAAGCTTGTGCTCGAACCTTAAGGAACTTATTACACCACATTCATCTCAAAATTGAACAAGTTAAGTAAAACATGTCACAATTTGAAAGTGTAGAGATTCTTAATCATAATTTGTCATCACTTATCACCACAACATATCATCACTCACGTTCAAAAATGACTCACGACATCCCTAAACAAACCACCAAACATCCCAAGACAAGAATGAAAATACACACAACATACAAATAAGGACTCAACAAACAAGACACAACAAAAACACAAAACATGCAAAAACACAAAATACCATCATCCATAAGAAAATTAAGCACACATTCATCCCAACCTTTATTGAAAAGAAAATCCTAATATACGAAAGTAAACCTCCCATAAACATAACAAATGAAGTAGCATGCTAGTCACAACAATCCAAATCAAACTCAATTCATTTCAAGTAGTAAAATGATAAGGTGTAGAGTACTCCCTCAATAGGCATTTGGTAAGGAAAGCGTTAGCTTCAAGCTCCATCATGCTTCCAATACCTCTCATTCATGCTCACACACTCAACAAACACCATTATTTCAACAATTTCATTATGAATATGGACTATCATGCACTTCAACACCACCAATAATGCCAAAATCAACCCAAACTCATGAGAAAAATTTTAAAATTTGTCCAATTTTACAAGAATCATACTCAAGTGGTGAGTCACACCACACACTCTCCCCCCAAACTTAAATCGAAACAAGAGTTGAGACTTAAGTTTGCAAAAAGTGGTGAGACTTACCCTTGTAGTTTCCATTGATGATCTTCTTGTAGAGAAGTAACCGCATCCACACGACTCAAGCTATGTCCACCACGCACTAGCACCCCCCAAACTTAACTCGAGACAAGAGTCACGAATTAAGTTTGCAACAAGTTGTGGAACATGTCAACTTGAATCCATGAAGCATTTCTCTTTTCTTCAATGTGCATTTTTCTCCATAAGCACAATCAACCTAAAAGGCCAAAATACAAAACAACAAAAACAAAGCAATAAAGATAGTGATGGGGTGCCTCCCATCGAGCGCTAAGTTTAACGTCTTCAAGCTAGACGAATGTTTAGCTCATCTTTCACATAAAGTATCCACAAAGAGGGTCTCCCTTTGTGATGGATCCACATAGTGCTTCACACGATGACCATTGACCAAGAACTCTCCCCCGTTCTCATCTATAACCTTTAGAGCTCCCCCATCAAGTACTTCCTTTACCACATAAGGTCCTCTCCATTTGGACTTCAACTTGCCCGGGAAAAGTCTTAGTCGAGAATTGAATACCAACACCTTCTCACCCTTTTCAAAGCTCTTCTTCCTCAAACGAGCATCATGCCACCTCTTGGTTTTCTCCTTAAAAATCCTTGAGTTTTCATAAGCATTTTCTCTAAATTCCTCAAGCTCATTCAATTGTAAGAATCTTACCTTCTTCGAAGCTTTCATGTCAAAATTCAACTTATTAATGGCCCAATAAGCTTTGTGCTCTAACTCCACCGGAAGATGGCAAGACTTACCATAGACAATTTGAAAATGAGACATACCAAGAGTGGTCTTGAATGCGGTTCGAAAGGCCCACAATGCATCATCAAGTTTATTTGACCAATCCTTTCTACTCACACTCACTGTTTTCTCCAAGACTTGTTTGATTTGTCGATTAGAAATTTCAGCTTGACCATTCGTTTGAGGGTGATACGGAGTAGACACTCGATGCTTCACTCCATAAGTCTTGAGAATGTTCTCCATGAGCTTATTTATGAAGTGACTACCCCCATCACTTACCAATACTCTAGGTACTCCAAATCTTGTGAAGATATGCTTCTTTAGAAACCCCATGACCACTCTAGCATCACTTGTTCTTGAAGGTATGGCCTCAACCCATTTCGATACATAGTCGACCGCCAATAGGATATATAGGAATCCATTCGATTGAGGAAACGGTCCCATGAAATCGATGCCCCACACATCAAATATCTCCACTTCTTGAAAGCTCTTAAGGGGCATCTCATCCCACTTGGAGATTCCTCCCATCCTTTGACATCGATCACAACCCTCTACAAATTTCTTACAACTCTTGAACAAAAATGGCCAATACAACCCCGATTGTAAGACTTTTGCAGCGGTCTTTTGAGCTCCAAAATGGCCTCCACTAGGTGAAGAGTGGCAAAACTCCAACACACTATTCCATTCTTCCTCGGGCACACATCTTCGCACAAGAGAATCATTGCACATCTTGTACAAGAATGGATCATCCCACAAGTAACTTTTAACATCATGAAAGAACTTCTTGGATTGATACTTATTAAGCTCATAAGGCCTCCTTCCACTAGCCAAGTAATTCACATAGTCCGCATACCACGGGCTTCCTTCTTCCTCCACTAAAGCCTCAATTTGATAGCAATCACACTCCAAGATTTCTTCATCGGGAAAAACCTCTTTGATTAACTCATAAGTACCTTCACAATGCTCCCTCGACTCTAACCTTGAAAGATGGTCGGCTATCACATTCTCCGTGCCCTTCTTATCTCTCACTTCAATATCAAATTCTTGAAGAAGTAGTACCCATCTTATCACCCTTGGCTTTGCATCCTTCTTTGCCATGAGATACTTGATAGCGGCATGGTCGGTGTATACAATAGTTTTCGTTCCTACCAAATAAGGACGAAACTTATCAAATGCGTATACTACCGCCAAGAACTCTTTTTCGGTAGTGGTGTAGTTTCTTTGAGCCGCATCAAATGTCTTGCTTGCATAGTAAATAGCTCGGAATTTTTTCTCTCTTAGTTGCCCCAAAACTACTCCAAGAGCTACATCACTTGCATCACACATCAATATAAATGGCTCCTTCCAATCGGGGGTGATCAAGATGGGTGATGAAATTAAAGCTTCCTTTAGCACCTGAAAAGCATTTAAACAATTATCATCAAACTTAAATGGCACATCTTTTTCAAGGAGATGAGATAGAGGTTTAGAAAATGAAGAAAAATCCTTTATGAATCTACGATAGAACCCGGCATGGCCAAGGAACGATCGTACTCCCTTCTCATTTGTTGGTGGTGGAAGCTTCTCTATAGCAACAACTTTGGCTCGGTCAACTTGCAATCCCTTTGAAGAGATGTGATGTCCAAGTACAATGCCATCATTTACCATGAAATGGCACTTCTCCCAATTCAACACTAAATTAGTGTCTTGACATCGCTTCAAAACAATAGCAAGGTTAGACAAACAATTATCAAAAGAAGAACCAAACACCGAAAAGTCATCCATGAACACTTCCATTATATTCTCAATTAATCCTTCAAAGATTGCCATCATACACCTTTGAAAGGTGGCCGGTGCATTGCAAAGTCCAAATGGCAATCTTCGAAAAGCAAATATTCCATAAGGACAAGTGAAAGCGGTCTTTTCTTGGTCTTCGGGTGCTATGAGAATTTGGTTATACCCGGAATATCCATCAAGAAAGCAATAAAACTCATACCCGGCCAACCTATCCAACATTTGATCCAAGAAAGGTAAGGGGAAGTGATCTTTACGTGTGTTTTCATTAAGCTTCCTATAATCAACACACACACGCCATCCCGTCACCGTCCTAGTGGCTATGGTCTCATCTTTATCGGTCTTCACTATAGTCATACCCCTTTTTTTAGATACTACATGCAATGGGCTCACATAGGGGCTATCACTAATAGGAAAAATCATATCGGAGTCTAACCACTTAAGAACCTCTTTCTTTACTACTTCTTGCATGATAGGATTAAGTCTTCTTTGGTTTTGAACACAAGCTTTCCCTTCATCCTCAAGTCTTATCTTATGCATGCAAATTGTTGGACTAATTCCCTTCAAATCATCAATACACCAACCAATAGCCGACTTATGCTCTTTAAGGACATTAATCAATTTATCAAGTTGACTAGAAGTTAGAGATGATGATACAATTACCGGATAAGTCTCATTTTCACCAAGGTAGGCATAAGTAAGATGATCGGGTAGAGGCTTCAACTCCACCTTCTTTTCCTTTTTCTCTTCTTGCTCGAGTGAATCTCTAAGTGGTAAGAACTTTTCATTTCCTCTTGAGATGGCGGCTGCAACCTCTTGAGCTTCACTACAATCACCTAGATCAAGCAAACAATTAATCAATTCTTTATTTAAATCAAGAGAAGTAGTAGAAATATTAGAAAGAGATAAAGAATTGCTCAAGCAAAGTTCAAGTGGATCCTTGGTTACAATGGAAGGCCAACTCTCCTCGACACTTCCCTTTACAACATCTACACTTTTACATTCTTCATCATTCATTGGATATTGCATGGCCTTGTGTAGAGAGAATACCACTTCCTCATCATTAACCCTCAACTTCAATTCTCCTTTGTAGACATCAATAAGAGCTCTCCCGGTAGCAAGAAACGGTCTCCCAAAAATCAATGGCACATTTTCATCCTCCTCCATATCTAGAACAACAAAGTCCACCGGAAAGACGAACTTATCAACTTTCACCAACACATCTTCAACTACTCCTTTTGGATGTGTCATAGATCTATCCGCCAATTGAAGTGTGATGGAAGTTGGCTTTACTTCACCTAATCCAAGCTTCTTGAATATGGAGAGAGGCATTAGATTAATGCTTGCACCGAGGTCACAAAGAGCCTTGTTCTTCTTGTTCTTTCCAATTTCACATGGTATAATGAAACTACCCGGATCCTTCAATTTTTGTGGAAGTTTCCGTTGTAGAATGGCACTACACTCTTCGGTTAGATTAACCGTTTCATTGTCCACAAGACTTCTTTTCTTTCCCATGATGTCCTTCAAGAAACTAGCATAATGAGGCATTTGATCCAAAGCATCGGCGAAAGGCATATTGATTTGAATCTTCTTGAAGATTTCAAGAAACTTTTTGAACCTCTCATCCAAACCCTTCTTCAAAAACCTTTGAGGAAAAGGAACCGGTACTTGAGTCTTGGGTATTCCCCAACTATCTCTTTCAACTTCAACTTCCTTTTCCCTTAACTCCTTTGCCTTTTTCCACTTTGGAATTCTCTCTATCTTCTCTTCATCTTTCTTTTGCTCAACAATTTCTTTTTTCTTGCTTACTTCCTCCATTTCAATCTCTTCTTGCACCAACCCTTCTTCCACCTTGCTTTCCACTTCCCTTTCAATGACAATACTATCTTCTTTAGGCATAGGAGGTTCCTCATACTCTTTTCCACTTCTAAGAGTGATAGCTTTGCAATCTTCTTTAGGATTGGTTACCGTGGTAGATGGAAACTTTCCTTGTTGGTGTTGAGATCCCACGGAAGAAGCAATTTGACCCATTTGATACTCAAAAGCTCTCATCCTATTGTCGGATTTCTTCTCATTTTCCTCCATTCTAGCCTCCATCTTTTTCATGAATGTTAGCAATGTCTCTTCCACCGATGCTTTCCCCTCTCCATTTGGTGGTTTAGCACTCGGATCGAATCCCGGAGGATATGACACGGCGGCTTGAGGATTAGAGTAAGAAAGATTCTCATGCTTCCTCGGAGCTTGATAATTTCCACTTGATTGATTGAAATTGCTTTCCCGAGCTTGTCCTTGATATCCTCCTTGGTAATTACCTTGATTAGAAGGATAATTACCTTGGAAATTCCCTTGATGATGGAAATTCCCTTGGTAATTTCTCCTATCTAAATAGACAACATCTTCTACACTTTGCATAACCTTGCTCTCATTATTCACCATAGAACTTGTGCTTCCCCCTTGGCTTACTCCTTGAGTGATCAAATTCAATTGCTTTGTTAAAGCTTGAATGCTCTCATTGAATTCTTTCATTCCCTCACTTTGGAACATATCACTCTTCACTTTGTTCACACTCTCCACTTGAGCTACTTTTCCAAAGGCATAACCTCCCATTACTCGCTCGGAAGGCCATTGATAAGCATTCATTGCAATGTCTTCAAAAATATCCATGGCTTTCATAGCATCCACTCCAAATATAGACCCTCCGGATGAGGCATCTACATGCATCCGATTTTGTTGATTCAACCCTTGATAGAAGAAAGCCACTTGTTGATTCTCATGAAAATCATGTTGAGGACACTTTCGGAGCATCTCTTTGTAGCGTTCCCATGCTTCATAAAAATTTTCATCCGGAAGTTGCCTAAATTGAGTGATAAGGCTTTTCAATTGGAGCGTCTTTGAAGGAGGAAAGTACTTGTTTAGGAACCTTTGCTCAAGATCTTCCCATGTATTACAACTTCCCAAAGGAATTGTATTGTACCATGCTTTAGCCTTGTCTCTTAAAGAGAAAGAGAACAACCTCATTCGAATAGCATCCTCCGACACTCCCTTCATCTTGACGGTATTTGCAACCTCCAAGAAAGTAGATAGATGAGTGTTCGGGTCTTCAAGAGGACCTCCCCCAAACTGATTTGCTTTAACCATGTTGATCAATCCGGTCTTGATTTCATAATCATTGGCTTGAACCGGAGGAACCATATTGTGCACGGCCCTCGGTTGGAAGTAATCCCGAATTGCTCTAGGCCTTGGCAACTCTTGTTGTTGAAATATCCTTTGAGCTTCTTGATTTGCAAGCAATTGCATATACTCTTGATTTTGAGCAAAGAAATTCCTCATTATCTCCGCTTGATTCTCTTGCACTCCTTCTTGTACCCCCCTTTGATCTTGTAAAGGATCTTGGGGTGGGTCATAATTAACATTGTCTCCCCGTTGATTCTCCATATTTTTTTCTTTTCTAGCTTTACGCCTCACTCGCTTCCTTTGTCGTGCGGTCCTTTCAATCTCCAAATTCAAAGGAATGATCGATTGATTTCCCTTTGATCTTGTGATCATAAAACACCTACGAAAAGGCCAAGTGTGAGACCACAAACACAAATAATAAATAAAAGAAAATAAAAAGAATCCTTATCAAGAACAACTAAAACAATAACACAGTACTCGACTAGTCCGTCAAACTCCCCTTTGGCAACGGCGCCATTTTCTTGTTTGCCTAATTTTATAGCACTCACGAGCAAGAATACTCGATCGTTGTAGTAGTATATCCCAAGAAAAATTATCAATCCAATAAGGAGTTATGTTCGGACTAGCAAAATACGTGAGCTCATGTTCATGCTGTTTTTATAAAGATGATCGGGGGTTTTGAGATTGATTAACAACTAAAACAAGTAACAAGTAAATAACAATATCAAATAAGTAGAATGACAAGAATAGAAAATGGGTGCTTAAGTTCAAGTATGGAAAAACATGGGATTAGAAACATCCAAGCATACTCAATTCATATTATCATGCAAACGGAATTCAATTCAATTGATGTAGACTAAGGGTGATCACGATTATATCCTAAGCTCCCTTTCGGGTTACAAAGGTTGTTGATCCATTTTAGACTCCCAAAAGCACTTAAGATCAAAGCCCAACATTAACCCCTTCCATCTAGGTACTAGTTAGATTAAACTCTCCCTTTTTGTGTACTAAGGCCAACGAATGGATTGGTTCCCCTCATTGAATTCAAATATCCTTTCGGTCAAACCCAAACTCAATGTCTAATCATGCCTTCCTAATACTATAGAGGGTCGTTTCCGTCTCACTCCAAGCAATACATACATGAACATCATAATAGCATTTAATTACCACAAATAATCCATTGATCAACAATCCATTAAATCAATAAACATTCATGAATAACAAACCATGCCATCACAACATCAAGACAATTAAATTCCATGAATAGAAATCAACATCAATTAAATCAAAAACCAATTTAATCCACATGATAATATAAATCTAATATGCTCTTCATATTCCTAATCCCACTAGAGGGATTAGCCTATCATAGTAAAAGTAACAAAACAATTAAATGATTCATTACAATTACCCATAGTCTAAGATCTAAAGAAATACAAAATGAATGGATTCTTCCCTATCAATTTCTTGAAGAGAATCTTCTATTCTTCTTGATCTCCACCTCTAGCTCTTGATTCCTTGAGATCTCTCACACCCAATGGAAGGGATGAAGTTTTGATGGAGAATTAATGGAGATGATGAAGTTGGATCAAAATGGATGAAGGTGGATGAAGATGATGGTGGGAAATGGAAGAAATGGTGTGTGAGGTATGTGTAGATGATAGGAATTTCGGATTCCCTGCCAATTGTTGAATAAAGGGGTATTTATACCCCTATGGAGGCTTCTAGAAGGATCTGGAAATTTCTGCAGGAAAATACCCGGCACGAGTCGTGCTCTGCAACACGGCCACGAGGTGGCCGTGTTGTGTCTTCTGATGCTCCCGCACGGCCTCGCCTTACAGGGCCGTGTTACGCAACACGGCTCGTGTGCTGCAACACGAGTCGTGTGTTGTAACACGGGCACAGGTGTGGTCGTGTTGGCTCTTCTGATGTCGCCACACGGCCACCTTCTTACAGGGCCGTGTTGGCGACACGGCTCGTGCTCCCGACTCGACTCGTGCGACTGGACACGACCGGAAGTTGCCCGTGTTGAATGACTAGATGTCGCCACACGGCCAACTCTTACAGGGCCGTGTTGGCTACACGGCCCGTGTTGGTGCTAGCTCCTGCATTTCTTCACTATTTTGGCTCGTTCTCCCTCGTTTCAACTCCGAATTGAGATCCGCTTTTTCCTACACCTTCCTTATCATGTTTAGCATCCAATAAAAAGTGAAAATCTTACGTTTAAGCTCATTCACACACATTTCAATAAAAATACAAAACACAACCAAATAACATATAAAGTACGGATAAAATAATACGAAAATATATATAAAAAGACACTAAAATCTAGGTAAAAATAGCTCTAATCAGTGTGAAAGTACTAGTTCACAAGAAAAGATAACACCACATTAATATAGAATTGTGGGCTTCTCATTGTTGTGGCCATACATTAGGGACTACTGTTTAAAGTTCCTTTTTCTTACTAATTGTTTTCAAATATATGTATGAAAATTGATTATGAATCTTTTATCAAACTTCTTCATTAATTAACCAAAAAGGGAAACTACTTGTGAATTTAAATTCTAAATTTGCTCAAAACCATTATTTTCGAGTTGATATATCGTGCACAGGTGCTAACGCGCATCAATAGTGCTAACGTGAATTAGTACGTATATAAATTTTTATTCAATAATGTATTTAATAATCAATTTTTTTTTATTTAAAAAAATAAAAAAAAATTTACTAACAAAGTGTATACATTTCTATTTATTTCTGTATATATTTTTATTCATATGTGTATAAATTTCTAAAAATTGATACACGATGCATCCGGATACGAAGGATAATTTGCCTTCGATAATTGGTAATTAAAACTCTCTTTCTAACTCTAAATTGTGAATGATTAATTTTCACGGATATTAAAAAAAAGTTATTTTATTATCAACTTTATTTACTTTTGTTTGTTTGAGGTTTAGATGGGGTTTGAAAACCGTAAATAGTAATAATTTGTGGTTGTTTTGAATTAGATGAAGGATTTTAATTTTATATCAAATTAATGTATTAGAGTTGGATGATAATATGTGTAAGAAAATATTAGAGAAAAAGATTTTAAAAAATAATAAGAAAGAAAAAGTTTTAATTTAAGAGAAAAAAAAGTACGAAAAGTGGATGTATTGATGATTAATATGATACTCCATCGTTCGGTTCTAAGGTGTCCGTTTGTTTTTTGCACGTGGATTAAGGAGTATTATTATTATATGTAAAGTGGGTAGTTGTATTAGAGGGAAGTGGTGGGCCATATTGTGTATTTTTTTACTAAATATGAGAAATTGATACCTTTGAACCGGACGCCAAAAATAATAAAATGGTCAATTTAGAAGCAAACGGAGGGAATACAACTTTATGTAAGTGTGGTTTTTAAAACCTACGCTTCTCATATAAAAGATTAATACGTGTATCAATCTTATCTAAAAGATTGATACTTGTAACAAGCCTTGTAAGTTGAATTTTCTCATAAATGTGTGGCGGTGAGGTTCGAACCCCGAACCTTTGCTAGGCTTTGGCTCTGATACCATATTAAATAATCATCACCTCATCTAAAAGTTTAAGCTGTTAGAGAGGATATATGTTTAATATTTAACCAATACACTCTAATAGACACAGTGATGCTTTCTATAACCGATCTTTTTTTCAAACACGATGACAGTCATGACACTGTCTCTCACACATTTTCATTTCCCCCTCTCTCTTGTATCATGTTCTCTCTCTTCACTTTTCTTCTCTCACTCAATACAAAAATAGTTGTTTTAAATATATTAATTTTAATTATCTCAATTTCCCTTCATTCTTATCATTCTCACTCAACACAAAATAATTATTATCTTTAAATAAAATATAAATAAATTAATTTTATTTTTCACAAATTCCATCTAAAATGGTAGAATTTTCTAATAATTTTTTTTATCATGCATTAATTTTTACTAATTGTATTATTAATTTAAATTTTAAAGTCATTTATAACTTTGTGTGATTTTTATTGTATAGTTTGTAAGGTTAGCCTATTTAGCTCGAAGCATGTTAGGATTAGGATTAGCTTCACCTTTTAGTGACTTGTTTAAACAGACTTGATTAGCGCGAATCCGGTAGGATTGACTTTAATGGGTTAGGGCTGACCCGTATAACAACTCAAGCTACTTAAAACAATTCTATATGAACCATTACCAACACTGAATGTCTTGTTATATTTTAGTGTTGCATCTCTTATTATATGTGTCTCGTCACATGATTCACGTATGTTGAGGGAAAACCTGAACATTTTTTTCTAAGATTATATTTTCCTTTTAGGATATAAATTTTATATCTCACACATATGTTATTCATTTAACAATTTGTATCAAGAAATATACTATAAAATAAAAATGTAATAAGAGATCGTAACTATCTAAACCTACAATATGAAAGCGAGTATCACCAATTTCATTAAATTAACCCACGAATTTAACAGTGTGTCGAAGGACAAAATTTCTGTGATAGATCTAAACCTTAATTATTTTCAATAGTAACCGAAAACATCATGTGAATTGTGAAAGGACAGCACGTAGCATGCATGGCCTACCTATGAAGAAACCTTAATTTTTAATATATATATTCCACAAATAATTAATAAGTAGCATTGTATTCTCAGATCTCAAGTATGAAATTCAACTAACTCATTAAATTCACCTCGCAAAATTTAATTGTAATAACAATAGAAAGCGGTAAATGGCTGATAAAAGTAGGTGTTGAGGAGTTATTATTGGTGGTGAACACTGAACAGGTGTCATCCTTTCATTGCTCCATCATTTCCCTATTGTATTCTCATGTGATAGTTTTACATTATCAATTTTAATTTATTTTGCGTTTCATGATTAAAAGTGTACGTAGTTGTGATTTAACTATAGTTTATGGTATTTTATATTAGTGTGATTCAAATTTTGTTTTGCCTTCTAAGGTTTATATTTAATTTAATTAATTAGTGTATTTACAACACTAAAGTATGCATGCATATGGAAAATTAGTAAACTTAGGAGATGGAATTAAGTGGAGGAGAAGTAGATGAAGCTAAAAATTAATTTTAATTTGGATTAAATGCTGCCAAAAGTTCGAATGCACGTGTAGAGAATATTATGGTAGAAAATTCCTTTCTCAAATAATTTGCAGAGAAGAAGAATTGTTCTCTCAAATGCAATATTTTCTGCAAGCTATGTTCGACATATATTTTGTTTTAGTAAGGGAGATAGTTATTTTTAGTTTCGGTTATAAAATCACGTTTATGGTTTTCAAATTCTACACATGTTTTTAAAACTATCCCTATATAAAACTACAAACTCTATTAATTCCTAACTCACCCACCATTAGTACATTATCTCTTCTTAATTAATATACAATTTCTATATATCTTCTCTCAAATCAATTAATACAATTTTACACATATCACCACATATCGTTTACACATTAATTTAATATAAAGTTAAGACATATTTTACTTAAAACTCAAAACGAACTTATATTACTATTCATTGATTTTCAAAACTCAGGAAAATCGAAAACCAATATAGTGATAGTGTTTGTATGGGGTATTGTAAGTGGTTTAAGGTGAAAATAGAATTATCTTCTAATCCTTCAACCAACCTTCTTTAATTTAGTTCGATCCTTAATGGAAGGAAAGCTAGTATAGTGGGCCTAGTGGCATTATCTATTTAGAGTTAAAATCATTTTTCGCCCCCTAACAATATGAAATTTTTGATTCTGTCCCAAAAAAGATATCATTTTCAATTAGTCCCATAACTTTTTATATTGGCCAATTTTGGTCCCAAAATCACCGGAATTCAGCACGTGCGCCTCACGTGACCCCTCAATTTGGGGCTTTCCGGCGATTTGGGACCAAAATCGGCAAATATTGAGAGTTACGGGACTAAATTGAAAATGATATATTTTTTGGGACAGAATCAAAAATTTCATATTGTTATAGGACGAAAAATAATTTTAATTTAATAGTTGAACCCTAAAAATATACTACCTTCGATTTTTTTTATAAAATATTAGTAACTTCTATTTATTCCATTACCTTTGATGTTTTATCATTTTTTTAATATATAAAATTAAATTATATAGGATATATACCCTATGAGACCATGTCAAGATTTGAAATTGGAGATTAAAACTTAAATTAATATGAGAGATGAATTTTGTACTATGAGAACATAATTTTTGTATTATATTATTATTTAGATTATATTATATGAGATGAATATTTTTTAAATACTAAAAATTAAAGAATAGTTTATATATATATATATATATATATATATATATATATATATATATATATATGTGTGTGTGTGTGTGTGTGTGTGTGTGTGTGTGTGAAAATTTTCATGTAAGGATCCAATTTTTAAGTTAGGTCTGAATTTTAGTTTTCATTTAAGAAATGTCTCATTTCAAGGCTCAATTTTACTTTTTTTCTCAAATTAAGGCCTGTTGTAATTTTATTTTTTCCGAATTGAATATATTTTATAAATTAATATAAGATATTAATAAAAATAACATATTTAATTTTATGATTTGATTTGAAGGTGTATAATAATATTTTAAATTATTTTGTATGACTTGAAATGAAAATATAAATTTCATGGTAAGTCTTAAAATGATAAAAAAATAACAAATATATAGCAATGAACCTATTTGAAGTTGCTCATTTCGTAAAAAATCAGGCCTTAATTTGAGAAAAGAAACTAAATTTATATCTTAATTTGAAATATTTATAAAATTGGGTCTTATTTTAAGACCTAAACTAAAAATCAAGTCGTCATAATATATATATATATATATATATATATATATATATATATATATATATATATATATATATATATATATATATATATATATATAAATTGTGCTAAGAATTTAAATAAAAAATTAATAGGAGTTAAAATCACTTTTTGGTCCCATAACAATATATATTTTTGATTTTATCCCAAAAAATATATCATTTTCAATTTAGTCTCGTAACTCTCAATATTGGTCGATTTTGGTCCCAAATCGCCGGAAAGCCCCAAATTGAGGGGTCACGTGAGGCGCACGTGCTGAATTCCGGTGATTTTGGGACCAAAATTGGCCAATATAGAAAGTTATGGGACTAAATTGAAAATGATATCTTTTTTGGGATAGAATCAAAAATTTCATATTGTTATAGGACGAAAAATGATTTTAACTCTATCTATTTAGGAGTGTGTTATGTTGTTATTGTGGAAAGTAAGGAACAATGTTATCTTTCGTAATGAAAAGTTTAAAGTGGATAAATAAAACTTAACTTTGGAGGTGGATTGAGGAAACATAATAGAATGTACAATTTTGGTTTCCTTGATTGGATTAATAGTACTAATTTTATAGTTATATGTTGTAAAATATTAAATGTAATTGTTGGTTTTATTTTAATAGTCTAAATTAGTGAGGATTTGGTGTACTGATCTTATTATAATATTAGTACGTAGGTTCTTCTCATACTTGCTAAAACTAATAAAATTTATCACTAAAAAAAATAGGAAATAATTATAACTTCACACTAATTATGACTCATGTTGTATTTTACCACCATAGTTTACGTCATACGTTACTCATAAAATTTAAAATTTATCCTTAAAATTTAATGTTAATTTTTTACATTATAAGAAAATTGTCGAATTCCAACAGCGAAAAACTATTGGAATATACAAAAATACCATCAGAGAAAAAGCATATATTCATCGTTAGAATTTTCCAACGATATAAAAAAAATATATTTACACTATAAAAAAAGTGTTAAATATTTATTTTTAGACGGTTTTTTATTGTCTCAATTCATCATTTTTTTTGGGGCTAGATTTTATATGTATTTTAATTTATAGAAATATTGTAATTTCAAGTCTTGAAGAGGATTTGAACCTGTAGGTATTGGAAGCCCGTATAGCATCATGCGTGCCAACTTTGCTAGAAGTGATTTTTGTTATGTATTCATTACATTAAATATGTATACATATACTTATTTCTGCTTATAGTGGACATGATTTGAACATCGATCTGTTAATTTGACAAATTTAATGGTTTGAGAGGACTTTAGAGACGGCAAAAAATCGTCTCTTATTGAGACGGAAGAAAATCGTCTCTAAATCGTCTCAACTATAAACCGCCTCTAATTTGAGACAGCAAAAATTGTTTCCATTACCGTCTTAAATTGAGACAGTTTACATCCGTCTCAATAATTGAAACGATCAAAAATTGTCTCAAAATTAATTACTCGATCTGGTTCTCTAGACCGCCGACACATTTCGTCTTTAAACCATCTCAAATAGAGACGGCAAAACTCCATCTCTAAGTAAGACGGAAGAAAACCATCTCGAATACGATCTCAAATTAGAGATGGCTAATATATCGTATCTAATTTTGGTCTCTAATCAAAGCTTTTTTTGTAATGTTATTTAGTTTTGAACCCTTGACCTTTTGAGTATATTAGCATATCTTCTGCCAACTTAGCTAACGTATAATTAGTATTATAAATTAAAATTTTAATTTATTAAACTCTCATATATTTTTTTTCTTTATTTTTTTTTAAATAAATTTTCTACTTAAATTTTCTAATGATAAATTTATTATTTGAAGATCTATTTATTTCATTTTTTTTGAAATAAAATTTTCTACAGAAATTTCCAATGATTTATCAGGTCATTGGAATTCCAGTTGGAAATTTTTAATGATTTTCAATTTCGATGAACTTTTACTGAAATTTTCCAATGACTTAAGTTTAATTTGAATTCCTATTGAAAATTTTCAATGACTTATTAAGCTATTGGAATTAGAATTCAAATTTTCCAACGGTTTAAATTTATATGTGAATTTTTGTTGAAACATTCCAACAGCTTTAGATTTATATGTAAATTTCCAATAGTTCATCAGACTTTTAGAATTAACATTGAAAATTTTCAACAATTTAAATTTTCATGGGAATTTTCGCTGGAATTTTTCAATGGTTTATGGTTTAATTAGAAAATTCGTTGGAACTCTAAAATTTTCAACATATTTAGTTTTCGTTAGAAATTTTCTGTTGGAATTTGGCAGTTTTCTTGTTGTATTAGCATACAAATGTTATTAATGAAAAATACTCCCTCTATCCCATAAAAAAGTTACATTTACTGTTTCCAAGGAGATTAAGGAATATTATATTTTAATGTGTAGTGGGTTGAGAGATATATTATTTTAATTAATTTATAGTAGGTAGGTGTATTAGTGTTGTGTGTAGGCCCCATAAAGATAAAGTTATTATTTTGTGTGGGTCTCATTTACCAAAAAGGAAAATATTACTCTTGTAACAGAACTCCTTAATTAGTAAAATTTAACTCTTGTGGCGGGACAGAGGGAGTAAGTAATAATTTCAATCTAATACACATTAAGCACACATAATTACTATAAGATACATTCTTAAAAAAATATTCATAAATACAAAAAGATAAGATAAATTACCTAACATAACCTCAACTTAGTTTGAGATAACAAGTTTTATATTGCACAAAACACTTACGATTTTTTTATGCTCATAACTTTTTTTGCTGCACATAATAGTTTTTTGTTAAAAATAATTTTTTTGTTGCACATAACACTTACGATTCACATAATATCTGCACACAAACTTTTTTTTGTGCACATAACATGAATGATTATGTGTAGCATAAATATTTGTTTGCAACATAAAAGTTTGTGTGCGACATAAAATGTTATGTTCAACACATTACAGGGTAATATTGAAATATCACCATATATGTAGTTAGTAGTTATATTTCTCTTAGAGGAGATTCGGGAGAATGACCAAAATATTCCAAATTTAAAGTTAAAAATTATTGTCATTCAATAACTTAATTTTCTATCATTTATACCTAAATGATCACTTTTGGGCCAAAATGCCCCCACTTTTTTTATTTAGTGTTGGTAATGGTGTCGGATACACGACACAGGATACCGACACCATCGTCGTAGCATCGGATGTCGGATTCAGTGTTGGTCAAGGTGTTGGAGCTCTGACATAGTATACCGACACAGGATCGAAACCGAATCCGATATCTGGTACTATGATGATAGTGTCAGTATCCTGTATTGGGACCACAACACCATACTGACCCTAAATATTTAAATTATTTAAAAGACATTTTGGTTCATGAATGGTCATTTGGGTATAGATGATATAAAGTTAAATTATTGGATGATAATGACTTTTAACAATTCAAAATGATTTTTTTTACAATTGACACCTTTTTATGGTTGTATGTCATAGTAATAAAGGAGTTATAAATACACTTTATACTAAATACCCAAAAATTAAAAAATACAGAAAAATATTATAATTAACTACTTAAACCAGTTCCATTTGAACGGGTCCAGCAGCAATCCATTAGGGCCAACCCTAATAGGTTTTGAGCTAATCGAGCTTCGAGTTAATCGGATCTGTTTAAATGGGCTACTAAAAGGTGAACCAAATAGATTAGTCATTTTTGTAGTTGGAATTACCAATTCAATAATTTATCGAACCACAGGGAGGTATGTACTAGTGCTTAAGAAATATAATGTTTCTTGTAATTTTATAGAGACGAATCATCAATGAAGTAGTTGTTCGTATAAGTAAATAAAATCAATCAAAGCAATCAAACAAGCAATGATCAACAAAAAAGATAGATAAATGAAGAGTGGTTTTCCAAGTTAAGTAAAAGTGAAATTAACAACAATTAAGAAGTGGTAATCCTAAGATAAATGCATCAAATTCATATGAATCATGGGTATAAGACTAAGGGCCAACACTAAATTCACCTAAACTCCCTCTCGACATGGATAGGATATGAATCTCAAATAGCTTAATGGATTGGTTGTCACACAAACAATTCCAACTAGGTACTAAGCTTGAAATGAGAGTCCCTTCACACGATTAATCAACCTCTAGATCTAACCAATCGGATGTCCTATCAAAGGGTTCTAAATCCTAAAGGACATCTCTACCTCTTTAAGATCAATAATGCACATGAGGTATATGAAAAAATGATTCAATTAATTATTCTAAATATGCAATTGACTTCTCAATCTAATCGCATGTTTAAAACAACAAACCACACAAATCATCATAAACATCAAGATCTAAAATATCAATGATAAAAAATCAATTAACCCAATCAACATATGAATTTAAATATACAAATCCCAAAATTATCCAACAACTCTCATGTTGCTAATCTCACTATGGAGATTAGTCTACCATATTCAAAAGCAACATAGAATCCTTACAAAACATGATGAACAATAAGGTTTTAATACAAAGTTTGGATGAAAACTCACTTGGATGTCTCCAATGGTGATCTTCTTCTCCCCTTTGCAATTCTTCTCTCTTCCTTGCTTCTTTTCCTCAATTGGATGAAGGTTTTGATGGTTGGATGAAGGTAGATGGAATGGATGGTGAATGGATAAAGATGATGGTGAAAAATGGGAGAAATGGTGTGTGATGTGTGTGTCCAAGTAAAGCCTTTGTGGAATCTACTCAAATGTTGAACTTGAGAGTATTTATACCTCTTTCAAACTTGGACCTCGAATTTTGCATCCACTGGGCTTTTTACACACATTGTCACATACTGGAAGGTGAAAATCCGAATTTTTGGTCCAAAAACACCTAACACGAGTTGGCCTTCCCAACTCGAGTTGCAAAACGAGTCGAGTTGCATGTCTTGTAACTCGTGTTGACCTAGCTCGACTCATGTTGGCAACTCGTGCACTCGCCTGTTAAAAAACCTTCGGAACCCAACTCGACTCGAGTTGTCAAGTCGTTTGACAACTCGTGTTAGCTCACTGTATGATTTCTACCACTTCTCTGCCCCACACGACTTGCTGCTCGACTTGGATCATCCTCAACGCGACTCATGTTGCAAGTCATGTTAGGTCATGCAAGTCGTGTTAGCTCACTGGATGATTCTGGACACCCTTCGGACCTCAACTCAACTCAAGTTGCAAGTCGAGTTGGGTCTTGCAACTCGAGTAAGTTTGTTTTCAGCCCGTTTCTTGCTCGTTTTCATTTCTGCTTTATTTTCACCTATTTTTAACATGTTTAAGCTCATTCTCACACATTTTTATGAAACACACATAACAAAACCAAATAATACATAAAATACGGATAAAATAATACGAAAACATATATGAAAAGACACTAAAATCTAGGTAAAAATATCACTCATCACACCCCCAAACTTAAAGTGTTGTGCGTTCCCGAACAACGAAAATGATAAACCAATGGTAGAGATTTTCACCTAGGAAAAGACTAAACGAACATAAGTAATAACACATCGATAGCAACAAGAACTACAAAATATGCTAAGTCATCCTACAACATTAAACTCATAACATGCAAAAAAAATTAACAAGTTTAATTCAAAGAGAATAAAATGTAATATAGTCCCTTTTGGTCCAAGACTCACAACGGGTATAAATTTCTCTCAACACTCTATAAAGTGAGGTAAAACAGCAATCATCAATCGATTGGCTCGACTCGCTATAAAATTGATTGTGGACTACATTTACAAACCACTAAAGTTTCCATTAATGATCAAAAAGGTCTTTAATTAGGATGTAATGATAGGCTCTTTGGTATGGTAGGAAAAATATGGATAATAATGACTAATCAAGTGTATGTAAAAGAAGAGATGATCAACTTCTTCAGCTTCTCCACTTTTCTTTCTTCCTTTCTATCTTTGGTAATCACAAGCACTGATCATCAACTTTCTTTGGATTGAGCTTCTTCTAATGCATGCTTCCTTTCTTCGGACTTTTAAGTGCTTGAGCATATTGTTGTTGCTTTGCTCATTTTCTTGTTTTGAGTTGGCATGTACATTCTTTCTTGAGTTCTTTTCATCCTTTTTCTTGCTTGTTTACCATTTTCTTTCTTCTTTTGAACAATAACTCATCAAACTTCGATAATCACCATCTCCTCAATCACTCACACAAAGGGTATATATATAAGGCTCAAGTGGGTAATGATGGCTTGTAATGTGCTAAATTCACAAGAAATAGGCTTATAGGCTCAAAGTGGTTGCCTAAGGTGATGTATAAGGTAAGAAAATATATGGCAATGACTATAAATAATAAGGATGGCCTTAGATCATTTCATTAATCTCCACTAATCGGGCTCGTTCCCATAGTCCTTGAGCAAGTTCTAATTTATCAAACGCAATCGATCCACTTATGAAGAAATACCATGTATGCACGGTTGAGGCTCAAATGCTCACAATCTTATGCTCGAACCTTAAGGAACTTATTACACCATATTCATCTCAAAATTGAACAAGTTAAATAAAACATGTCACAATTCGAAAGTGTAGAGATTCTTAATCATAACTTATCATCACTTATCACCACAACATGTCATCACTCACATCCCAAAAACAAACCACCAAACAACCCTAAAAAAGGTAAAAATACACACAAAACATATAATAAAAGACTCACCAAACAAGAAACAAGACAAAAACACATAACATGCATGAATAAAAATCACCATCAGTATAAAATGAAGCACACATTCAAATCATCCATAACAAATAAGCTCACAAACATCCCCATCTTTGATTGAAAAGTAAACCTCCCAAAAACATAACATATGAAGTAACATGTTAATCACAACAATCCAAATCAAAATAAATTCATGTCAAGCAACTAGAAGTGGTAGAGTATAGAGTGAACTCCCTCAATAGGCATTTGGTAGTAGAAGTTGTTAGCTCTGAGCTCAATTCGTGCTTTCAATACCCTTCATACATGCTCAACCACTCATTAAAATCATTAGCTCAACAATTTCATTAAAAATATGGACTATCATGCACTTCAACACCGCCAATCGGACCAAAATCAAACCAAACTCATGAGAAAAATTTTAAAATTGATCCAATTTTACAAGAAGACCTCTCATCATCATAATATCAAGCCCATTCAAGTGGTGAGTCACACCACGCACTCTCCCCCCAAACTTAAATCGAAACAAATTGAGAATTAAGTTTGCAAAAAGTGATGAGACATGCTACTCGAATCCATGAAGCACTTCCCGCATCTTCAATACACCTTTTCTCACAAGCACAATCCACCTATAAGACCAAAATACAAACAAGCATCAAAAGATAAAAAGAATGGGCTGCCTCCCATTTAGCGCTAAGTTTAATGTCTTCAAGCCGGACAAAATTTTACGATCATTGGACCAAATGTTGGTCCATCACCTTCTCTCCTCGCATCCTCACTTTGAACATTTGCTTAGCTCTCTTCTTGTCTACTAGCTCAACTTCACCATTTTTTTTACAAGCATCAAACCATCATCAAGAAGTGATTCTAATTGACTTTCTCTTCCTCCTTTGTCTATTTTCCAATCAAGCTCCGATGCTTTCTTCCTATCAACATCACAAGAAGACAAGTTAGAATTTGACATTCTCATATAATCATGAAGGAATGAATTTAAGTTGCCAAAGAGAAGGGAGTCGTGATCCATAAGATCATCCGGAGGCTTTAAATGAGACTTGGTTCCCTTTTCTTTGTTATATAAGAATGTAACACTTTTTTCTTTCGAGCTCAAAGACATCTCTTTTCTTCCAATATCAATTTTTGCTCTCCCCATAGCTAGAAATGACCTTCCCAAAATGAGTGGAATTTGAGGATCTGCCTTGACTTCCAACACCATGAAATCAACCGGAAAAGCTAGCTCCTTAACTTTCACCTCCACGTCTTCAACAATCCCTAGTGGCTTCACAACTTCTCCATTTACCACTTCAAGATGGATAGTAGTAGGCTTGAGCTCTTCAATTTCAAGGTCTTTAAAAGTAGCATGAGACATCACAATGACGCTCGTCCCCAAGTCACACAATGCATCAAGGTTTCTTTCCCTTCAAAATCACAAGGAATTATGAATTTTCCCGGATCACCAACTTTTGTAGATCCCTCCTTGTGCACCGACTCATTTGCTAAGGGTGGCTCTTCTTTTTTTTCTCCTCATACTTTTTCTTGAGAGATTTGACATGTTCTTCAAACTCCTTTTTCTTCTCCTCCTTTACAAACATTTGTGGATAGGGAATAGGGAATGGAGTGATTGGAATACCCCAATAGTCAAGTTTGTACTCCTCTTTCTTAATCTTGTCCTCCACTTTCTTTTCCTCTTGCACCCTTTTCCATTTAGGTATCCACTTAGGCCCCTCCTCTTCTTTCTTACTTATCTCTTCATTTTCTTCACCAACCTTACATTTTAAACCCTTCTTCATCCTTTCGTTCCTCTTCCATATCAACAAATAAACATTGAGCTTTTGGATTAACCTCGGATGTGGCTGGAAACTTTCTTTTTTATTGAGTACTCAAAGCACTTGCAATTTGTCCAACATTATACTCCAAAGCTTTAAGTCTCTTTTCATTTGCTTCTTCGGCTTTTCTCAACGCTTCATCTCGAGCTTGGTTTGATGCCTCTTGAGCTTTGTTTGATGCGATAAATTATTCAAGTAGCTCATCGATCGATGCTTTTCCTTCATTGTTCGGTGCCTTAGCCCCCAGATGATATCCCTGAGGATAAGCAACAGCATTGTTCGAGTTGGAGTAGGAAAAATTATCTTGCCTCATTTGTTGTGGAAAAGAACTTCCACCATTTTGATTGTTGAACCCTCCTTGTCTAGATGGATAATTACCTTGAAAATTATTTAGGTAATTTCCTTGGTAACCCCTTCCTTGCATGTAGAGCACATCTTCTATCTTTGGCTTAGACATAGCCCATTGTTCTCCACTTACAATTTTCGGAGGAAGCATCCCTTGATCAACTTGACTTTCACCCATATTAGCTCCTTGGTTCACACTTTGATTCAAGCTCATTTATCTCAAGACCTCCGTCGTTATCATTTCAACACTTGGCACACTTGGCTCAACATTCAAACTCTTCACACTAAACTGTTGTCCTTGATCAAAATTCTCAAATCCATAGCATCCACTTACTCTCTTCGATGGCCATTAGTAAACATTTGTAGCAATCTCATCAAAAATCCTTATAGCCCTTTCTGGAGTCACTTCAAGTTCGGATCCACCGGCAGAAACATCAACAAGCACTCTTTGACCATTCACTAATCCTTGATAGAAAAATCATACTTGTTGATTTTTCAGAAATCCATGTTGTGGACACTTGCGAAGCATATTCTTAAACATTTTCCACGCTTCATAGAAACTCTCTTGAGGCATTTTCTTGAATTAAGTGATCAAGCTCTTCATTTGAAGTGTCTTAGAAGGCGGAAAGTATTTGTTCAAAAATATTTGCGCAAGCTCATCCCAAATGTTACATGTACCCAAAGTAACGGTAGATAGATGATGGGTGTTTTCTTAACACACAATTTTAATCCCCAAGAAATCGCGACTGAGCCCTAGCTTGCAGCGAAATTCGCCCAAATTCACGTCCAAGTCGTGAATTAAAGGTGTGGTGATGTGTAATCGGTGCGAAATCAAGTGTAATTGAAGAATTGGTGCAAGGGTGTAGTGATTTCGTGAAGGTTCGAGGAAGGGTGAAGTGAAAAATGATCGAACCCTTCTCAAAAATCGAACTTAAAATACATACCTGGCTTGGTTCGACCTTGGGTTCGAGCTGTTAAACAGGTCGAACCACGAATGACGAGGTCGAACCACCCTTCTGGACGAGTTCTTCTCAGGTTCGACTTGGGTTCGACCTACTGGAACAGATTGAACCAAAACGCATCAGGTCGAACTACCCTACTGTATGTTTCAGATCACCAGTTCGACCTTGGTTCGACTTGTTAAACAGGTCGAACCAAGTACGTCGTGGTCGAACTGAACTTCAGCAGCACAGGTTCGACCTGTAGGATCAGGTCGAATCATGCTTGTGAAGGTCGAACCACCTCACTGAACAATTTTTCAATACGATTTGACTTCCACCGTTGGGTTCGACCTCCTGGCACTGGTCGAACCTATCCCCTGGAAGCTCCAAAAGGCGTGTTCTTCAATCCCTACACACTTCAAACATCAAAACGAATCATTAAGTACCAACTAGAGCACAACTTCATCAAGAATTGGTTCTTCAAAAACTTATCAATCATGAGTAACTCTGCAATCACTTAAAATACGAAACAACAAAACACCACGGAACATTAGCCAAGTTATAAAAAATCGACACATACAAACCGATTAAAGTTTTAAATATGCCGCAAAAAATTAACTCCCCTAACAAACGTCACAAAGAAAAGATTATACTATCGGTGCTTATCAAGGTAAGTACATCACACCCCCCCAAACTTAGTAGAAACTATAGTCGAAACTAAGTTTGCAAAGAGATGTAATTGCCGATAAGTAAGCACTTCAAATATAAAAATTTCTTACTCACACGAAAGAAATAAAGCATTAAAACAGGAGGGAAAGCCCCCAACAAGCGCTCATGTTTAACGTCTGAGAGTCATGACGGTACCAACTCAGATCAAGGTATCCACAAAGATGACACAAACATCATCCGACGACCTATAATGCTTCAAGCGATGTCCATTTGACGCAATAATGTCTCCATCCTTGTCAATGAGCTCAAAACTCCCCCTCCTAAGGCTCGATGAATCATGAATGGTCCCGTCCACTTCGACTTCAACTTGCCTGCAAAAAGCTTTAAACGATAGTTAAAGAGTAATACCTCGTCTCCTTGCTTGAACTCCTTGTACGAGATCTTCGAATCATGCCACCTCTTCATCCTTTCCTTGTAAATCTCGAAATTCTTGTACGCACGACTCCGAAACTCATCCAAAAGATTGATGTGAGACATCCTCAACTCCTTCACATCCTTGAGAGTCAAGTTCAAGCTTCGCAAAGCCCAAAATGCTTTTTGTTGAATCTCTATAGGTAAGTGGCACGGCTTCCCATAGACAATCTGATACGGTGACATATCTAACACCATTTTGTACGCGATCCGGACCCCCCACACGACATCATCGAGCTTCAAAGCCCAATCCTTTCTATTGGTTTCGACAACTTTCTCCAGAATCTATTTGACTTGACGGTTAGAGACCCTCGCTTGCCCATTCGCTTGAGGATGATAGGGTGTAGTAACCCTATGCTTAACACCATACCCTTTAAGCACCTTCTCAAGAAATTTATTAACGAAGTGCGTACCTCCATCACTAACAAGTGCTCTAGGGACTCCAAAGCGGGCAAAGATATGCTTCTTAAAGAAAGATATAACAGTTTTCGAATCATTCAAGCGAGTAGGAATCGCTTCCACCCACTTAGAAACATAATCCACCGCAAGTAGAATGTAGAGAAATCCATTAGATGGGGGAAAAGGCCCCATAAAATCGATACCCCACACATCAAAAATCTCGACCACTATGCTTGGCTGAAGCGGCATCTCGTCTCTCCTACCGATGTTCCCCATTCGTTGACATCTATCATAAGACGCCACATAGGTCTCACAATCCTTGAACAACGTAGGCCAATAAAGAGCGGACTGAAGTACCTTGGCTGCTGTCTTTTGAGCGCCGAAGTGCCCCCGTTAGGTTGTGCATGGTAAAACTCGAGGACACTCTCCATCTCCATCTCGAGCACACACCTACGGATGATAGAATCCGTGCAAATTTTGTACATAAACGGATCATACCATATGAAGATCTCAACATCCCTTTTGAATTTAGCAAGTTGATATCGGTTGAGATCCCTTGGAATTTCTCCCACAGCAATATAGTTAACATAATCCGCATACCATGGATCAACTCCCTATGCAGCAACCACACACGCTCGCTCAGCCCCTTCAATAAACACGGCCATGATCTTTTCATCCGGGAACATTTCCTCAATATACTTGAAAGAATTATCACAATGCTCCCTAGTCTCCAACCTCGAAAGGTGATCCGCCAACACATTATCAGAAGCTTTCTTATCCCGGATCTCCATGTCAAACTCTTGAAGTAGAAGAATCCACCTTATGATCCTAGGCTTCATCTCCTTCTTCTCCATCAAGTACCGGATTGCTGAATGATCCGTGTACACAATAGTCTTCATGCCAACCAAATACTGACGAAACTTATCAAATGCGTACACAACAGCCAAAAACTCATTTTCAGTCACCGTGTAATTCTTTTGTGCCGCATCGAAAGTCTACTCGCGTAGTAAATGGCGCAGAACTTCTTCTCCTTCAGCTGCCCAAGCACCACTCCAAGTGCTACATCACTTGCATCACACATTAGTACAAATGGTTGAGTCCAATCCGGTGTGATCAAGATAGGTGCAGTGATAAGCGCCTCCTTCAAAACTTGAAAAACTGTTAGACATTCATCATCAAACACAAAAGGAACATCATTTTCAAGTAAGTGAGATAAGGGCTTGGAGTATTTTGAGAAGTCTTGTATGAATCTCCTGTAAAAATCGGCGTGTCCAAGGAAGGACCGCACTACTCTTTCATTGGTCGGTGGTGGAAGCTTCTCAATTTCCACCACTTTAGCACGATCGACCTGCAATCCCTTGGCTGAAACATGATGCCCAAGAACAATCCCATCCTTCACCATGAAGTGGCACTTCTCCCAATTCAAGACAAGATTAGTCACTTGACATCTCTTCAAAACAGTAGCAAGGTTAGACAAACAAATATCAAATGAGGAACTAAAAACAGAAAAATCATCCATGAACACCTCCATGATCTTCTCTATCAACCCATCGAATATTGCCATCATGCATCTCTGAAAAGTAGCAGGCGCATTACATAACCCAAATGGCATTTTCCGAAAAGCAAAGGACCCGTAGGGGCAAGTAAAAGTGGTATTTTCTTGATCCTCGGGGGCAATCATGATTTGGTTGTACCCCGAGTATCCATCCAAGAAACAATAAAACTCATACTCTGCAAGACGATCTAACATTTGATCCATGAAAGGAAGAGAAAAATGATCCTTACACATGTTCTCATTCAACTTCCTATAATCTACACATGTACGCCATCCCGTAGGAATCCTTGTGGCTATCGCTTCTCCATCCTCAGCTTTTACTACAGTCATTCCCCCCTTTTTAGCAACTACATGCAAAGGACTCACATGGGAACTATCACTAATAGGATATATGATTCCAGCATCCAACCACGTAAGGATTTGCTTCCTAATCACCTCTTGAATCGTGGGATTAACCCTCCGCTGATTCTGAACACTTGCCTTGGCCTCATCTAATAATCTTATCCTATGCATGCAATATTCCTTTCAAATCCTCAAGAGACCAACCAATCGCAGACTTATACTTCCTAAGAACATTCAATAACTCCTCAAGTTGATCTTCATCAAGAGAAGAAGATACAATTACCGGATATTTTTCATTGTCGCCAAGAAAAGCGTACTTCAAGTGTTCCGGTAAAAGTTTCAACTCCTCTTTCCTCACTTCCATCGGAGAGCTCTCGTTATCCAAAGGCAAGTACTTCCTAGTCTACTTGACTTCTTACACCTTAGTTCTTTCCGATTCAAACCTGTCATCACCCAAAGCAAGTAAGTTTTCAAGAAATTCAATACATACCTCGTTGGAGAGTCCATCAAGCTCTGTAGAGGGATAAGTAAGAGACTCCATCAAACATGTCTCAAGAGGATCCTTTGACAGGATCAGAGACATATCCTCCTTCACAATCTCCTCCACCACGTCAATACTATAACACTGAGACTCCATGGGCATCTTCATTGCTTTGTCCAAGTTGAAAAGAACTTCTTCTTTGTCCATCCGCAATCTAAGCTCTCCTTTTTGAACATCAATCATAGCTCCAGCAGTAGCAAGGAAAGGTCTCCCCAAGATTAAAGGGATATTATTCTTGTCATCATCCATCTCTAGCACAAGAAAGTCCACAGGAAAGACTAGCTTCTCCACTTTGACTAGAACGTCTTCAATTATACCTTTTGGAAATGTCATCGACCTATCCGCCAATTGGAGAACCACTGTTGTAGGGGTCAACTCCCCAAAACCAAGCCTCTGAAAGATGGACAACGGCATTAAATTGATGCTTGCCCCTAGATCGCACAAATCTCGCCGTGCCGGCCCCTTTCCGATCTCACATAGAATAGTGAAGCTCCCCGGATCCTTCATCTTTTGCGGTAGCTTCCTTTGAATGATTGAGCTGCAATTCTCAGATAAATTCACCGTTTCAATTCAGGTTAAGCTCCGCTTCTTCAACAATATGTCTTTAAGAAATCGGGCATAGTACGACATCTCCATGATTGCCTCTGAGAAAGGAATGCTCAAGCTTATCTTGTTCATTATCTCTGAAAACTTCTTGAACTTCTCTTCCAATCCCTTCTTCACAAGCTTGTAAGGAAACGGCGGAGGTATCTTTGTTTTGGGAATCCCTCATTCATCACGATCAACCTTCTCCACTTTCTCATTTTCGGCTCTCAATCGCTTGGCTCTCTCCTACTTTTTCTCAGCTATTATCTCTGTACTTTGCTCATTCCGAACCACTGGAGTAGCATCAACATCTTCGAGAGTGTTCGGAGTAGCAACAGGCAACTTCTGGATGGGTTCGACCAGGGCGACCTGTGGAACAGGTCGAACCAGGCACGTAATGGTCGAACCGCTCTTCTGGACAACTGCTCTCTTTTTGAAGTTGAGGTTCGACCTGGGTTCAACCTGTTGAGTAGGTCAAACCATGGCCACCCAGGTCGAACCGAGTACTCCTTCCGCCCTCCGGTTCGACCAAGGTTCGACCTGTTGGATAGGTCAAACCATGTCCGTCGTGGTCGAACTGTTGCTGCGATAAAACAGAGTGCTCCAAATTGTCAGGTTCGACCATAGTTCGACCTGTATGCCAGGTTGAACCATCTGCATTTTGGTCGAACCGATGCTGCGATGCCTCCTGATCGTGTCCAGTGCATTGGTTCGACTTCCCCTGTATGGTTCGACCTTCAATGTTGGTCGAACTATGGTCGAATCTTGCCCTAGACATGTCCAAATTTGATTCCGGCCTCATAGGTCCCTCGTACTGCGTTCTCGACCTCAATGTGATGGCGTTGCAGGACCTTGGATTCTCAATACTTTGAGACGGGAACTTTCCCTTCTCAAGAGTTTGAGTAAGCTTGTTAACGCTTCCTGCCATCTCCCCCATCAGCAATGTAAGGCCCTTCACCTGCTTAGATATAACCTCATGGTTTGCATCGATTTTCTTTTCAAGTTTGGCCTCAAGGCGGTTCACTCTTTCATCGTTCTTGGCCATATACCTGTTCACAATATCCTCAAAACTCGATTTCCCTTCTTCCACCTTAGCACCCGGATCAACACCCATCAGAGGTTGAATCGCATTATTCGGATTGCTCCATGAGAACTCAGGCTTCCTAGGCTGTTGATAACCACCCGGGGGACCACGATTATTAAAGTTTCCTTGATAGTTACCTTGGTGGTTCCGGTTTCCTTGATCTGGATACCTAGTCCCTTGAATACTTTGACCCATGGCATAGTGTGCCTCTTCCAACTCCTCTTGGATTAGTCCATCTTTCATTAGTTCCTGTTGCATGATCGGTACGCGCTGAGATAATTGGCTGATTTGCTTCTGTTGGGATTCAAGTAGCTTGTTGATATTGGACAAGCTAGAGACGATCTCATCCTCTCTACTTGTTTTCACCATTTCTTGTTCAACCTGAGCTACCTTCCCAAGGACATAAGTACCTCTAACTCTATCAGTTGGCCAATCCCTCGAATTCATCGAAATATCTTCAAACAACTTCTCGGCCTCTACGGATGACTTTGTAAGCAAGCAATGCTCCATTAGAAGAAGCATCCAATAATACTCGTGAATCACAGTCCAATCCATTGTAGAATATACTGATATATTGAGCTTTAGATAGCCCATGTTGAGGACACTTCCTAAGCATGTCCTTGAATCTATCCCATGCTTCACGAAATTTCTCACCTCCACCGATAACAAATTGGTTAATGTCTTGCTTCATCTTAAACACCTTTGAAGGTGGCATGTACCTCTCCAAGTACCTTAACTTTAGTTGCTCCCAAGTGGTGCACTCAGCTGCGTTGATAGTGTCGTACCAATCTCTCGCCTTTTCAGTAAGCGAGAATTTGAACAAGAGGATCTTCCTAGCATCTTCATGTTCTCCTGCATCTTTTTTAGTACTTGCATAGCCCAAGAACTTGTTCAGATGCTGCTGCGGATCCTCGAAAGACCCTCTTGAAAAGGAGTTCCTTTCTATCATGCTAATAAGAGCGGGATGAAGATCGAAAGCTGCATTAGTTCCCCTCGCTCTTAGAAGCCCAAAATTTCCAGCCCCATTATTTCTGAAAACGTCTCGGATGGCTAGATTATCCAAATTCGCTGCTATGTTGACTGTCTCTACTCCCGAATTAACTTCAGTTGTAGCTTCAATCATCTGCGAAATCTACTCGTCAACTTCAACTCCAAAATTCAGAGCTTCAGTTGGATCAATAGTCTTTGCCTTGCTTTTCTTCTTCTTCTTCTTCTTTCTTGATGATGCTCCGATCTCAGGATTATATGGTTCAAGTTCACCTTTCTTTGATCTCGTGAGCATGCACCTAAAAAGAACTAGAATTAAAATAGCAAAACAAGATAAATAGCCCTAATAAACTAGAAATAACAAAAAGATATTTTAAGCCGTCCCCGGCAACGGCGCCAGAAACTTGATGGGTGTTTTCTTAACACACAATTTTAATCCCCAAATATGAAGGATACCAATTGTAGTTTCGAAGGTGACCAAGTTAAATATCAAATCCACGGGACGGGTAAATATTACTTTAGTTATTTTCTAGCAATTATGACTATGTTGAGAATCGTAATTGTTGGTTTTTAAACTAAGTAACAATTAAAATAGCAAATCAATAACAAGAATAAGAGAAGAGTAGTTGTGATCAAATAAGATGATAGATAGTTCGTCAGGCCATCCAGTTTCATTCGTTAATTCATACTTTCGTGTGTCGATGTCCGACTCTACCTTGTTTTTTATGGACGCATCACTAGACCATGAAAATCTACTCTATAGACACAAATAGATAAGCTTTTGACACGTATGAGTATCCTCAGAGCAATATGTATACTTTACCCCCCTTTCTAGGTACTATCATAATCAATTATTTCCCGTGCACTTAGTACTCTAACCCGATTTGATCTCCCTTTTTAGGTACTATAAAGTTATACTCTTAATCCTACTTGTTAACCTGAATTCAATTCAATTAACAAACATTCATATAAGACGGTTCTAATAAAACCTCGGAATTTCTTCACTTAGAATTATAACAATAAACCCTGCTCATTAGTGAACGCACTCAATCAATAACCATGTTATGCATTCAGACTCTACACAACGATTATTGATGCACAAAACAACTATGAGTATGGATTAAAAATGTACAATCTTATATAAACTAAACCACAAGTAGTGTTGTACGGAGTATACACATGAAATACAAATCAACTCATGAAACCTTCATAACCCTAGAACTACCGAAGTGGCTCTAGCCCATGATTGATCTAGGAACAATCATGGTTAGATGGACCAATCTTACTTGAATCTCCAGCGGAACCTCTGTCACAGCTCCTCCTAGTCTCCTCTTGTGCTTCACGGTCTTACGCTCTCTAAAACTCCCTAAAAGCTCTCAAAATCTCTGACTGCATGAGTCTCCTTTTATACTTGTAATCACGTCTCCAGGGCTTGGAATGGGCTTTTCAAGTGATCACACGCATTTTGGCCTCGAAAATCCGGATAAGGTAAGTTTCCGCACGATGGTTTGACCTCAGCAAACAGGTCGAACCACAGGTCGAACCCACCTACTGGAAGTATTCTGCACTTAGTTTGACTTTTTGTACAGGTCGAACCACTCCGTCTTGGTCGAACCATGCTACTGGATAATTTCTGCTCTTGATTCGACCAACCGTCAGGTCGAATCCCCAACGTCGTGGTCGAATCAACTTTCTCGCGAACTGGTTCGACCATGGTTCGACCTGATAGACATGTCGAACCCCTCGAGTCGTGGTCGAACCCATCTTCTGCCACTTTGCATTGCTGGCTCGACCTGCTGGAGAGGTCGAACCCTCCTCCAACAGGTCGAACCCACCTCTCTCCTTGGCGGTTCACGTGGTCTCGACTTTGTCTCTTTGATTCTTGGCACTTTCACTCCGATTTTGCTATAAAAACCACTTAAATAGCTCCACTAACACCTGATTCATGCTAATTCACAATATATATAGGTTTTCCACCTATTTCCACCTCAAAACTCTCCAAAACTAGCACAAAACATGATGTCAAACTTGTGAATTTACACACTCATCAATAGCCATGTTCGAGTACGATCCTTTAGCGAGAATGGAAACAACCTCATCCTTATACAACCCTCGCTTACCCCATTCATCTTGACGGTGTTGGCAATCTCAATAAATTAAACTACATGAGCATTAGGATCCTCATTCGGGATTCCACCAAATTGTTGATCTCTCACTATAGAAATCAAGCCCGCCTAAATTTCAAAGCTGTTGGCATTGATTGGTGGGCCCATCCAAATCACCCTTTGATCATTATGAATTCCATGTTGCACCGGAGATGGTGGTGATGGCACATACGCTTGTTGATGAGGAGCATAAGCTTGTGAAAAATCTTGTTGAATTAGAGCTTGTTGCACCATTTGTTGAAGCAAAGCTTGATTGTTCATGGCTCCGAAATTTTGATAAGCATTTTGAGTTGGCATTGAATTGAGGTGCTTGTGTGTTGTCTTGCACGTGCACGTGTTGTCCGTCTTTCCCATCATGCTCTATTTCTACACGAATATCACCTTGAAAATTCTCCATTTGATCACTCTCTTTTGATTTGTTCTCATTTCTCCTTCTTCGAAAAGTTTGTTCGATTTCTAAGTCAATAGGCTCCGATTGTGTCCCCCGTAACCTAGTTTGCATACACCTTCAAAAAGAAGAGAAATTAGAACAAAGGATTTCAAAAGCAAATAACAAAAAAATAAGATAAAAAATATCCCTATTAAGATTACTTAAAACGATCATTCTTCAAGCTACTAGCAACCATTGCCTCCCCGGTAACGATGCCATTTGATTAGCCATTTTTGTGTTTAGGATGACCAATTCAATAATTTATCGAATCACAGAGAGGTAGGTACTAGTGCTTAAGCGATCTTACGTTTCTTGTAATTTTATAGAGATGAATCATCAATGAAGTAGTTGTTCAAATAAGTAAATAAAATCAATCAAAGCAATCAAACAAGCAATGATCAACAAACAAGATAGATAAATGAAGAGTGGTTTTTCAAGTTAAGTAAAAGTGAGATTAACAACAATTAAGAATTGGTAATCCTAAGATAAATGCATCAAATTCATATGAATCATGGGTATAAGACTAAGGGCCAACACTAAATTCACCTAAACTCCCTCTCGAGATGGATATGATATGAATTTCAAATAGCTCAATGGATTGGTTCTCACACAAATAATTCCAACTAGATACTAAGCTTGAAATGAGAGTCCCTTCACACGATTAATCAACCTCTCGATCTAACCAATCGGATGTCCTATCAAAGGATTCTAAATCCTAAAGGATATTTCTATCTCTTTAAGATCTATAATGCACATGTGGTATATGACAAAATGATTCAATTAATTATCTTAAATATGCTATTGACTTCTCAATCTAATCACATGTTTAAAACAACAAACCACACAAATCATCATAAACATCAAGATCTAAACCATCAATGATAGAAAATCAATTAACCCAATCAATATATGAATTTAAATGCACAAATCTCAAAATTATCCAACAACTCTCATATTGCTAATCTCACAAGGGAGATTAGCCTACCATATTCAAAAGAAAATCAACATAGACATTAAAATCCTTATAAAACATGATGAACAATAAGGTTTCAATACAAAGTTTGGATGAAAACTCCCTTGGATGTCTTCAATGGTGATCTTCTTCTTCCCTTTGCATTTCTCCTCTCTTCCTTGCTTCTGTTCCTTAGTTGGATGAAGGTAGATGGAATGGATGGTGAATGGATGAAGATGATGGTAAAAAATGGGAGAAATAGTGTGTGATGTGTGTGTCCAAGTGAAGCCCTTGTGGAATCTACTCAAATGTTGAAATTGAGAGTATTCATACCTCTTCCAAACTTGATCCTCGAATTTTGTATCAACTGGGATTTTACACACATTGTCACGCACTGGAAGGTGAAAATCCAGATTTTTAGTCAAAAAACACCCAACACGAGTTGGCCTTCCCAACTCGAGTTGCAACAGAAGTCGAGTTGCATGTCTTGTAACTTGTGTTGACCTAACTCGACTCGTGTTGGCAACTCGTGCACTCTCCTGTTCGGTCATATTGCGAGGCTCTAAAAATGGAAAACCTCCGGAACCCAACTCGACTCGAGTTGCAAGTCGTGTAACGACTTGACAACTTGTGTTAGCTCACTGTATGATTTCTGCCACTGCTCTGCCCCACACAACTTGCTGCTCGACTTGGATCATCCTCAACACGACTCATGTTGCAAGTCGTGTTGGGTCATGCAAGTCGTGTTAGCTCACTAGATGATTATGGACACCCTTCAGACCTCAACTCGACTCGAGTTGCAAGTCGAGTTGGGTCTTGCAACTCGAGTAAGCTTGTTTTCAGCCCGTTTCTTGCTCATTTTCATTTCTACTTCATTTTCACCTGTTTTTAACATGTTTAAGTTCATTCTCACACATTTTCATGAAAATACGTAACACAACCAAATAATACATAAAATAAGGATAAAATAATACGAAAACACATGTGAAAAGACACTAAAATTTGGGTGAATATATCACTCATCACTAACCCCAACAGACTACGGGTTAAATGGACCGGACTCGCGGGCTGTACGATAAAAAATATTAAAAAAATTATAAATTTAAATACGTTATAAATAATATAACAAATTCAAAATTAACTAATACATTATTTAAAATTTGTGAGAATTAAGATTAATACATGCAAAATATTGTTAAAACATATAAATTAAAAAAATTTGTGATAATTAAATTAATTTTAATATACTTATTTAATTATTATTTTATTTATTAGACAAAATGGTGGGTTAAAGTGAGAAAAAGAATGAGAAAGAGATGAAAATTAAAGAATGATAAGATTTTGTCCCCAGATGAGCTCGGGGTAGGGTGGGAGGGAGTGATACGGCTCAGGTTAAGAGGGTCATTTTATCATTTTGGTCGTCTCACCCAAAGAGTCCCATTTCATTTTTTAGACACATGGGATCCACCCACACCTACTAATACAATTAAAACATGAGGCCCCCACACCCACTAATACAACTACCCACTACACATTAAATAATAATACTCCTTAATTCATGTATCCAAAAGCAAATGAGACTCTTAACTTGGGACGGATGGAGTATATATATATATATATATATATATATATATATATATATATATATATAGCATATGAGTGTTAAAATTAATTAAGCATAATAATAATAAAAACTCTCAATCTTACGGGTTGGCCAGGTTAGCCCGCGACTCAGTGTTATTAGTCCACGAACTAATCGGTTTGGGCAAAAAAGCTCGGATGTTAAACGGGCACAAACTTCTTGACTCTAACCCTAATTTTTTTCGAGTTATTCAAGTTGGGTTCACGATTTTCGGGCTTTTTAACCACCCTAAGCAGCATCAATGATTCACTCTACTATTTTATAATATTAGAACTACATGGTTTAAAACACACAAAAGAGTATTACAGTAATATGCACAGAAATCAGCATTTTGTTGTTCTTTATATTGTCTCATTCATATAGTACGTGTATATATATAGATGTACGTCATTAGGTAATAAAAATTCAAACTCATTTATATATGTTATCTGTCTTGCATGTACAGACAATTTAAAAACATATGAACCTTTTACTTTAGATTTGTGTTATTGACCTTTGGTTGTTTATGAACCCCTGTGAGCATCTTACAGTATATCTTAACGTGGTTTACATGAGCAAGTAGTATTATTATAAGAGATTGATTGTCTAGTGTCTTCATTTTTTATAAATCAATTATCAATATCATGAAAAATATTACTACTACTTTTTATTTGTATTACTTCCGTTATATAAATCAGCCAATTAGGTAGCATTTCATTAAAGATATTATTCTATTTGTTCCATAAATAAATTCACACTTATTATTGTTGTTCTTTTCACAAATATAAGTTCACAACCTCAAATAAATAAATAACACGCTATCTAACAATCTCATAACATACTTTAATTTTAAAATTGTCACCCCTTTATAACTCACATACTTTAATCTCATAACTTAAAATTGTTATCACTCCTTAATCGTTTCATGAAACTCATTATGTGGTGAAGAAGTTTCTTGTGAACTCGGTTCACCATATATACCTTAATTTTGCAAAATTATTCTTTAGTATGTGACAAATTACTCTTTGCAGAAATGCTACTACTTTTCTAAATGAAAAATATTATTTATCTCAACAAGAATATAAAAAATAACAACATATCAGAATCTGAAAAATACTCCCTCAGTCCAACGTATACGTTTACTTTTTGCATGTAGATTAAGGAATATGATATTTTAAAGTGTAATGGGTTGAGAGATATAATATTATAATGTATAGTATTGGATAGTTATATTAATTTTTCGTGGCCCCCATGAAGAGATATTAATTGATTTGTGTGAGTTTCATCTACCAAAGATGGAGATGCACACTATGTATTAAGACGGATTAAAATAGAAAAATATATAAGCATGTTGTAGTGGGACAGAGAGAGTAATATTTTTTATTCAGAAGAATAATAGTTTATCTCTTTTAATAATTTTTTTATGTATTAAAGAGTAATTAGTAAATTAAGGTAAAAAATTTAGAAGTAATATTTTTTCATTCAAAAAAATAATAATTTATTTCTTTAAAATAACTTTTCATTGCTAAAAAAAGTAATTAATAAATCAAAATATACGTGTGGACCCAATTCACAAAATTATCTGTGATATGTGATATGATCACACAAAAGTTCTGCTAAATATAATATAAATAAAGTGCAGGAAGTGTTGGACGACAAAATGGGGTGTAATGTGACCTTTGTGTGCTACTCTGAACCTCTTCACATGAGCTTTGATTAGATTAATGTCCAAGACTAATTAATTTCACTAATTTCTATTTATTTATTCATTCGTGAAGACGGACAGGGGTTGCGCTGGGTTGAGCAAAAGCGGATCTCTTGGTTCGTCGACGTCTGACCAACGGACATAATCTAACTAAAGCTAGCTATTAATTCCACCGTCTCCCATGTGAATAAGAACCAATTCAGTTCTATAACTTTTCTCATGGTCTATTTTAGTCCCAATAAAGATAAGTTTGTCAATTTACTCTCACCAGTAAAGAAATAGGGCCAAACACATCTTATTTTTGCCGAAAAATGCTAACATCACTGGAAATGCAATGTAAGATAACCGGAATCACCGAGACGATGACGTGGCGCCCTGATGGAAATAAAAACCAATTCAGTCCGATAACTTACCTCATGGTCTATTTTAGTCCCAATAAAATAAATTTGTCAATTTAATCTCACTGGTGAAGAAATAGGGGCAAGAATGTCCTATTTTCTCCAGATAACGCTGACATCACCAAAAAACGACATGTGATTGTCATGTGACAATCGGAATCACCGATTTTCGGCCTAAATGATGATGTGGTGCCCTAATGTCAGGTGAATCAACAAATTAAATGTTATTTTAATGCCAACAAGACATTTTATTTTCTAAAATTTTAAATAATTAGAAAATAAAAATTGAAACAAAAAACGTACTAAAAACCTAATTAACAAACCAAGAGATTAATTCAAACTTAATATGTCGACCACCTCCGACGATCAAGACTTCCTTTTTTAGTACGTTTTTTGTTTTAATTTTTGTTTTCTAATTATTTAAAATTTTAGAAAATAATATAACTTTGTTGGCATTAAAATAAAATTTAATTTGTTGACTCACTTGCCATTAGGGCGCCATGTCATCTTTCAGGCCGAAAATCGGCAGTTCCGGTTGTCACGTGACAATCACTTGCCATTTTTCGGTGATGTCAGCGTAATCTGGCGAAAATAGGATGTGTTTGACCCTATTTCTTCACCGGTGGAACTAAATTGACAAATTATCTTTATTGGGACTAAAATAGACCATGAGGAAAGTTATGTGACTGAATTGATTTTTATCCCACTGGCTCACTGTCATCAGGGCGCCACGTCATCGTCTCATCCAGAAATCAGCAATTCCGATTGTCTCACGTGATGTTTTCCGATAATATCAGCGTTTTCTGGCGAAAATAGGACGTGTTTGGCCCTATTTTTTCACCGATAGGACTAAATTGACAAACTTATATTTATTGAGACTAAAATAGACTATAAGAAAAGTTATGAGACTGAATTAGTTTTTATCCGTCTCCCATGTAAAAATTCGAACACTATGATAAATTTGAATACGATTTAATTATTATTGTCAAATTCGAATGCTTTGTTAAAATGCAAAGTACAATATTATGTTTCCTAATTACTCCTTTCCTCCCATAAACAAATTCACACTTTCTATTTTTATTCGTTTCATAAATAAGTTCACACCTCCAAATAAGGAAATACATACAAATCAATAACCCCACAAAACACTTTTATTTCAAAATTGCTACCCCTTTACAACTCACATAACTTACTTTGTAATTTATTTATTACCTAAAAATATCAAACTACCCCTAAAAGTAAAGTAAAAAATAATATTTTCTTAAACTTCATATCTACAATAATCGGAAACTTCTCTTTGAAACGAATGAAGTAGTACGTAGTACTTCACTTGTTTGTTTAGATATTCTCATGCATGAGTTTTTTTTTTTCAAACTATAGTATTTATAAATAAATAAACTTAGAGCTACATGCTACAACATGACTAATTAGTCAAGAGTGTTATCAAGACTGATTCAACTGAACCCTAGCATTTGTTGTGGGAACAGAAACACCCTATAGAAAGAGAGTTAACCCATTTACTTTTCCACATAACTAATTCGTCCCTCTTATAATAAAATTCAAAGTTATTAATATTTTAGAAAAGTTGATTTTTAACTTGAAATAAGAGGTAATTTGAAATTTTTAGATTATATATAAATTATAAAATACATTATGTGAGTTGTAAAAAATTGACAATTTTAAAATTAAAGTAATAATTATGAAATTTTTGGTTGTATGTTATTTTTTTATATGGGGATACAAGTTATTTATGGAATGAATAAAAATATTAAGTGAGAATTTATTTATAAGAAGGAGGAAATATTCTTTTGAGTAGTAAATTATATGTTGATGATATATATATATATATATATATATATATATATATATATATATATATATATATATATATATATATATATATTATATATATATATATAGTGAGGTTAATTAGTTATATAAAGTCTAATTTTACTTGTGAAAATTAATTCGTCTCTTGTTAACGTACATCTTAATTTTATCATGGTTATTTATTAATAGGGAGGATTACTACTAGGTACACAAAAAAACCCTAAATTACTATGAGATACAAACATACAAAAGTATTACTACTAGGTACAAAAATATATAGTGATATTCCAATATTACCCCTATTAATGTGCTGCACATAAATATTGTGTGCAGCAAAAGTTCATGTGCAGCAAAGTGTGTGCAGCAAAAAAAGTGTGTGCAGGAAAAAAAAGTATGTGCAGCAAAAAAATGTGGTGGTCCGGCGGCGGCGGTCCGGCAGCTTTTCCGGCGGCGGCAGTTTTTCCGGCGATCAGTTTTTTTTTTTTCTTTTTTTTTTTTGGACGAACAGTTTTTCCGGCGACCGACTGCCGGAGCTCCGGCGGCGGCGGCGCGGCAGCTTTCCGGCGACCAGTTTTTTTTTTTTTTTTTTTTATTCTGACGACCAGATTTTCCGGCGACCGACCGCCGGAGCTCCGCCGGCGGCGGCGGCGGCGGTCCGGCAGCGGCAGCGGTGGTCCGGTGGTGGGTGGAGGTTGGGGTTAGTGTTTTAAAGGTATATGGGTTTAGGGGTATATTTGGTATTTTACTTTAATATTTTGTATTAAATAATAATTATTTTAAATCAATGTATCTAGTAGTAATTAGGGGTACAAAGTGTGTACCTATCAGTAATTATTTCTTATTAATACATTAAAAATAAATACTCTTTACAAAATGAATTAATTCTCGATTTAATAAAATATATTACACATCTCAATAATTATATTAAAATATTGTAGTATATCAAAACTTGACGGGAAATAATACTCTCTCCGTCCTATTCTAAGGTATCCATTTACTTTTTGTATGTGTCCTGTTCTATGGTATTCATTTGCTTTTTGCACGTGGATTAAATGAGTATTATTATTAGAGGGAAATGATGGGTCATATTGTGTATTTTTTTTATTAAATAGGGAAAATAGTTACCTTTGAAACGGACGTCAGAAATAGTAAAATAGATATCTTAGAAGCGGACAGAGGGAGTACATTTTATTTAAAAGAGTAATAATTTATCATTTTAAAAATTACTTCCTCCGTCCCATTTCAGATGACACTCTTTATATTTTGAGTTGTCCCACAAAAGTTTGCTTACCCATAAAAAAGCAAAAAGTCAAATACAATATAGAAATGACAGAGAGAGACATCTTAATTTAAAACTTAAAAAAGAGAGGAAAAAGAGAGAGAAATGCAAAACTACCCTCTTTATTTGTATGACAAAAATATTGTCAATATAGAAATGACTTATAAATCTTTTTTATAGAAATAACTTATAATCTTTTTTATCCCATTTAATGTAATTGGACAAAATTACTCTTTGACCCTATCTAAAAAACCTTAATAAAACACCATCATCCACCCCTACATTGTTAGTTGGTGGAGAACGATTAGAACCTACACTCGGAGCAACAAATTGTTGGTCGCTTGGTCTGTGAGGAACTGATTGGAATCGACAGACTGTTGATCAGTTTGTCGTGAGGTGTGAACAATTATTTATGAGATTAAGAAAAAAAAGTGAATTTATTATAAAATGAAGGTATATACTTCTATTTTAAATCTTAGTTTCTTTCTCTATGAGACATCTAAATAATGATAATGATTTCCTGTTAGATTATAATTTTAATTCATATTACGCATGTCACATTAGTGATATATCAATATGTGGAGAAAAATCTAAATAATTTGGTACATTAATACACAATTTTCCCCAATTCAATTTACATCCTCGGTCGACATTAGCACCAAATCCAAGTCTGTAAATATGAGGTGGCAAACAGCAACCCCTATGGCTATAAAACCACATCCCACCTGCCCATACCATCCCTTATCGCCTACTGCCCTTAATTATTAGGACATCCCCACCTACACACTGCCACCGCATACACACATGACGACGTCGTCTCTCCTCCTCACTCTCACTCTCCTCCTCTGCCCGCTCCTCTCCGCCGCAGCCTCCTCCTCCCCTAAACACGACCTGGTCAGAAAGTCCTGCGTCCACGCCAGCTACCCGGACATCTGTTTCCGGACGCTCTCCTCCTACGGGGGCGCCGCCACCACCCCCCGCGACCTGGCGCAGGCGGCGGTGCGGGTCAGCCTCGCCAACGTCCGCCGGGCCTCCGACTTCCTGTCCGACCTGAAGAGTAGCAGCGGGGGGAGGGAGCAGGGGCCGCTCAGCGACTGCGTGGAGCAGATGGGGGACTCCGTGGAGGACCTCAGTAAGACCCTGGCGGCGCTGCAGGAGCTCCGGCGCGGCGGCGCCGAGTTCCGGTGGCAGATGAGCAATGCGGAGACGTGGGTGAGCGCCGCCCTCACGAATGAAGACACGTGTCTGGATGGATTTAAAGAGGTGACCGGAAAAGTTAGATCCGACGTTCGTCGGAAGATGACGAACGTCGCGAGAGTTACTAGTAATGCTCTCTATCTCATTAATCTACTCGAACAGTGAGGGAGGTTCAGATCTCCTATTACATCTTGGTGTTATATTCAATTAATGGACGCTAATAGAAAGAAAAGCATATTATACTTTGAAGGGAAGCATATTATACTTTGAAGGGAAAAGAATTTATCTATGTAATGTAACGGGAGATGTAATATAAAAATGTGATACGAATCTGGTGAGCTCTCCCCTTTCTGTAAGATTTATTACATAGTTGTACGGTGTTTCATATTACTGTTATCCTCTTTCTAATATGTGCATAAGATGTAATTATAACTTATAACTAACTATGCTTAAGAAAATGAAAAAGTAACTATGCTCTATAAACTTTTTATTTCGGATCTGAATCAGCATCTACCCCACCAATGGATTACTATTACTATCACTACTACCCTTACTTAGGGGACCACATATATGGATATATTGTTAAATTTTAATTTTTATACTCCCTAATTCCTGTTTTTGCATGTAAATTAAAAGAGTATAATATTTTAATTATTGAAAGATATAATATTTAATGTGTATTAGTGGATAGTTGTAATGATGTGTGAACTCCATGTATAATACTAATTAATTGTTTTGTATGAATTTCACTTGACAAAAAAACTAATATAACTTTAATTTGGAACAAACAAAAATGAAAAACGTAAATCTTAGCCTAGATTGAAAGGAATATTTTATTATACGGGTTAAATGCACTCACTTGTATGTTAAGGTTGAAATTTTGAAATCCTTCTTTTAAAATATAGATTTTGTCTCAATAAGAAAATTAACAATAAAATGTAATAGGAGATGTCATCATTTTTTTACACAACTCTCTTCAATATGGAGTAATAAATAGTACTTCCTTCCTTTCGTTCTAGGAATACATTTATATATTTTGTGGCACGTAATTTAATAAAATTAACTTTTTGTTGTAGTGATATAAAAAAGAGATGAGGTATTTTGGGTAATTGAATAGAATAAAGTGTATAATATACTCACTCCGTCCCATTAAGGAATATAATAATTTAATGTAAAGTGAAGTAAAGTGAAGTGAGAGAAATAATATTTAATGTGTAGTGTGTAGTTGTATTAGAGGTGAGATGTAGGGCTCATGAGAGTAGATTAATTATTTTTATGTGGGTCTCATGTATTAAAAAGGAAATGTGTCAACTTTAGTGGGACAAACAAAAAAGAAAAGTGTGTTAACTTCTATGGGACAGAGGGAATAGTTGACTTTGATTAGATTGTGTGTAGAAATGATGTGATATTTTTGTAATATTGTAGTATTATAAAATTATTGATATTGTGTATTGTTTCTATTTTTAGGGTGTAATAGTATTCTTGGGACAGACGAAAATAAAAAATGTGAATGTATTCTTGGGATGGATGAAGTATAAAATAATTATTCCCCGTGCAAAGATTAAGAAATGGCATCTTTTTTAAAATTAAAAAAATATTTATGAGGGGCAATGTAAGATTAACTATAGATATTTTAGGCGACACTATTGACACCTGCGTTTTTGCTGAAGACAACTAATTTGTAGACAAAATAACATATGAAATTTCATTAATATTCTCTTACATTCTTTTAAATCCCAATCTATTAATTACATATCAAAATAAATATTTTGCTTTGTACGCTCATTCCAAAAATACATTAAAATCACACACTCACACATAATACCATAAACACATACTCAAACACACACTAATAAATTGAAGTACAATATAAACAAAAGTTAAGAGAAGAAGAAGAAGTGAGAAGTTTTTGAAGTAAAATCCAAACATTAACTAAACTCAAAATATGAAACTCAATGAGAGAGCCAAATAAATTATAAAAATAAGTGATTTCTTACTAATATTATTTCTTTAATTCCTTAAAATCTTATTTTTAGGATATACTCCATCCGTCTCATAAAAGTGGTGACACTTTTCTTTCTGGGTTGTCCCACAAAGTTGTCACATTTCCTTTTTAGGTACTGGGACCCACACAATAATAATTAATATATTCGCATGGGTCCACACACACCTAACACACACAACTAATACAACAACACAATATACATTAAAATATTCTATTTTTAACCCGCTATCCATTAAATTAATATACTCCTTAATCTCCGTACCCAAGAAAATATTATATCTTTAATGAGACGGAGGAAGTAATACTTAGTTTTTGTCTGTTATACTGTAAAATTGTTAATGGGTTAGTGAAATTACGAATGAATTTTAAATTTAAGAAAAGATAGAACTATGAATTCAAATTTTATGTGTTTGGGGTTTAGAAAATTCGACATCTCAATTTTCATAATTGGTTTGCCGAAATTTTGTAAGAATTTCTATTGGCGTTTGGATCTTTTGGTTAACGTGAACCGTTAAAGTTCCATGCAATTCTATAAGAACGGAAGCAGAATATAGAATTGAATTACCTTTCACCAGGGTTTGTTGATGAAGAAGTTGAACAGCACGAACAAACTACCTTCCAATCTTCTGTTGTATTCCTAAGCCGCGTCTTGACGTTGTGTGGGCAATGATCTTCAAGACGATCTCAATCTGCATTCGTTCCTTCCCTCATACAGTTTTTAGCGTGTAATACTAGGGTTCCGGACTGCTGAGATTGACTATTTATAGGCAACAACAGGGACCAGGAGGAGAAATTAAGGTTGGGCCTCCCATTGGGCTTAAGTATCCAAGTTTAGCCCAAAACTTATACTTAAGTCCAATAATAATAAATCAGTCAACTAAAGAATTATTATTGCACTGCCACCTTAATCCCAAATTATGTTATGGGCCCCTTCTTATTATGAGCCCGTTAATCTCCTCGTGTATAAGATATTCAATATTCACTAATTAATCAAGTTTCTGATAACTCAATTAATTAATGATCTCTTTACCGAGAGTAGTACCACTCAACCTTATTATCATGTTGGATCAAATTTACCTGCAGGGTTTACATGATAATCATTATGAGCTCCTCAAGGGGACATCATCAACCAATTCTGTTAGGATACAGATTCCTTCTACAATCAACAACACACCATAGAGACAATACCATCTCCCAACTCACCGACATATTGATTTACAATTAAATCTCATACATTGATGAATCAAAGAAATAAATACTAACTTACGTGTCGAGGTTATTGTATAGGGATTAAGAGTACGAACATCCATAATAACTGAGATTTAGTTCTCCGTATGTAGTCAGTATAAATCGAACGATCTTACGCGATCCTACTCAATACACACAAAGTGCACTAGTGTAATTTTATAGTCAAGACAGGCTAATATCAAATCACACTACAACCATCCTGATAGATAGTCCTCGTCTATCTCGGTAGTGAGCATCTGTTTATACTTTATAAGAAGCCGATAATATGATCTTCCGTATTACGCTGCACACCACATTATCTACAGTATAAAGTAAATGGACTTTTGTAATAATACATAAATAATATATAATATGCAAAACGTTTGATCACATGATTCTCATTTCAAATATAGTCAAAACATTATTCATACAAAAAACTAGACTTTTAATATACAATATTCCAACAATTTCAGCCAGTGGTGGATGAATTTTTTTTATCAAATTAAATCACCAGTGATCAAAAATTTGAAAATTTTCTACAAGGGCAAAATTTTGAAGATTTTTCAATAGGGTTTGATTGAATTTTGATAAAAATTTTATCAATCCCTGGTCGAAATTCTTACAAAATTTTGGCAAACCAGTTATGAAAATTGAGATGTCGAATTTTCAAAACCTAAACATATAAAATTTTTATTCATGGTTCTACCTTTTCTTAATTTTAAAATTCATTCGTAATTTCACTTACCCATAAGCAATTTTACAGTATAATACAAAAACCTAACTAGTATACCCTAAAATAAGATTTTAAGAAATTCAAAAAATATATATTAACATGAAATCACTTATTTTTTATAATTTATTTGGCTCTCTCATTGAGTGTCATATTTTTAGTTTAATTAATGTTTGGATTTTGTTTCTAAAACTTCTCACTTCTTCTCTTAACTTTTGCTTATGCTGTGTTTTAATTTGTTAGTGTGTGTTTGAGTTGTGTTTTTGGTGGGGAAAATTTTAATTTTATTCCCGTAAGAATTGTTGATAAACATAATAAGTCCCATACCTATGGACTAGTCCCAAAAGTTTCAGTTATGGTCCCGTCTGTTAAATTTGGACGGAAATCGTTAAATTGGAAAAGAAAAAAAATAATAAAGTAAGAAAATATCCTCCTAACTTTAAAAACAGCAGTAACCTCAATCATTTTCCCTAAATCAATTCCAAAAGAAAAAAAAACTTATTTAATTTACAGAAGCGTCTGGCATGATGTGGAGAATAATAAGAGCTTATTCACCAAAATTTCTTCCGGCATCACCTACAACAAACTCACAGGAGACGCTCCCGTCTCCCCCGCCAGCCTCTTCATCAACACCATCGCCCATGGCTTCTCCCTTTTCGCCATCGCCATAGCCGTCAACATCTCCAGTGTTCACGTAAATCCCGCTGTCAGTTCTTCTAATGAATTATTTTTAGAAAATGTCGTGAATCATTCTGTTTTGCAAATGCTACAAATCTTGATCTACAGATTCGAGCTTTTGTGAACTGTAATATACGTGCTATAAATCTTGATTTACATATCCGAGCTTTTGAAAGCTTCTATAAGCTGCTTAACTTGATAACTGTGGTAGGCGACTCCAACATTCGGGCTTTCCAGCGTATCAGCGTGGAACGCTTTCGTGTTCGAGAGAGTTCTGACATTCGGGCTGGTGTACACAGTGTATGCCTCCGCCGTTGACCTAAAGAAGGGTGAAATTGGCATCATTGCAATTGGACTAGTGGTCGAGAGCAAACATCATGGCCGCTGGCGAGTTCACCGGAAATACCATGAACTCCGCAGTGGTGTTCGGGTCGGCTTTGATGAGCTTCAACTTCACCTACTGCTGGATCTACTGGGCTGGGCCCCTGATCGGAGAGGGATTGACCGGTATGTTCTATGAGGTGTTCTTCTCGGAGGAGCACCTGAAAAGAAACAACGAGCCGTGGAAACGACACATCAAGGGTATATTCGGGTATAGCATGAAGAAGAAGATCTGGAAGACGAACACAGATTGAAGAAGGGACGCTTAGGGGCATCTCTTAAATTCTGAACTGCATTCCAGAGGTTGGAGGAGGGAGAAGAAGATGAAAATAGTGAAGAATAGAATAATATTAGCTCTATAATTAATTTGGAGAGAAATAAAATTTTGGATCCAATCAGTGATTTTCAAAATAATATACTCATTAACTGCCACTTGAATATCACGCGCTGTATTCTCGTTAACTTTTGATGAAAAATAATTAAAAATTCGTATGGGACTTTAAGTGATCTAAAAAGGACCATTTTAGCAGTGTTTGATTCTCATGGGACTAAAATTGAAATTTTTCCCTTTTTGATGTTATCTATGAGTGTGTGATTTTAGTGTGTGTTATTGGTATGCATGTACAACGCAAAATATTTATTTTGATATGTAATAAATAGATTGAAACTTAAAAGAATATATATAAGGATATTAATGAAATTTCACATATTTTTTGTCTACAAATAAGGTACCTTCAGCGAAAATGCGGGTTTCAATAGTGCTGCCTGAAAAAATAATAGTTAAAATTACTATTCCTTCGTCTTCATATTTACAATACACATATAAATACGAAAAAAATACTTTTTGAGGATACTTTGATATTTTTAGATAATAAATAAATTGTAAAGTATTCATTATCGATGGAAAGAAGGAATGACATTAATTTTAAAATTAAAGTGTGTTGTGGGAATGATAGTTAAGTGTTTATTTTTTATTTATTATTATTATTATTATTTTATAGAAGTATGAAGTCAATATTGGAATGGACTAAAATGGAAAGTGTGAATTTAAAGTTAAGACGGAGGGGATCTTGGATGTCCTGTTACATTTTGGTGTTACATCTTCTGTTACACGTGTTAGATGAGTGACACGTATGCGGAGAGAAAAATCTCAACCTTTCTCCTTAGGGTTGATTGTTAGGGCATAGATTGGTTTATCTTACGTATCAATCATCCAACAGTTTGTAACAGGAGATGTAACACCAAAATGTAATAGGAGATCCAAACCAGACTGAGGGAGTATTAGAATTTGAATTAATAAAATAAAAAGGGTTATTAGTATTTTGTACTGTTAAAATAATATTTTTATTTTGACAAAAACTAGTGTGCGACGAATAAGAAAGTGATAAAATTTTATTGAAAAGTAATAATGGTGTAGTGAATTATTTGATGAACAACTTATAGTATAAAAAGGTTATAACACTTTAAAAGAAAAATGATAACATTTTTAATAAAAAATTAACTAATTATGAAAATATAAAATATTCTCACCGTGTAACGATCTCACACAAGTGCGATCCTTTTATTTTTTGTGAATATATGTTTTTTACATTCTATATCAAATTATTTATTTATTTATTTATTTATTTATTCATCATACAACATTAGAATGGAGTGTAAACAAAATTGAACAACAATATATAATAACAAACACAAGTATTTTGTAAGGACTTACATATGTGAAACAGATTATGAGACGTGTCGATCTATTATTAAAGTATAGTTACCATATAACTAAAGTATGTTATTAGGCTAAAACTTTCGTGCCCCCGAATTTCATATTTTTCGAAAGTTATATCCTTTAATATTAAATTATATAATAATCGAACTTTATTAATTGGTCAAGAAACAAAATATCAAGGGCAGCTGCTTCTAGAGGTGTGCATCGGTGCAAAATCGAACCGAATCAAACCAAATTATGAAAACCGATCGAACACCGAAATTTTAAAAAATATGAAATTGAACTGACACTGAATTAGTGGAATTGCCGAACTAAACCAAATTGAAAATATCGGTTTGGTTTGTTTTGAAAACCGATATAATCGAATTTACTAAAAAAAAGTATTAAAAAGAAAAAGGGTATTTCCAAAAAAAAATCCCATTAACTTTGGTTCTATTCAATCTTCAGACTTATTGTGTGCCAAAAAATCATCAATAAATCATTCACAAAGGACAACTGGGGGAGCTACATTATACCACTTAACAATTATAGACACTTGAAATTCTAAGCACTAGATCAACAAGGAGCCAATTGAATAATATCATGCAAGGGAAAGATCTGCAGAGAACAACATAAAAAGTTGTTCATAAAATACTTAACCACCAGCACACCAAGATCCAATCTATCACACTCTAAAAGAAAATAAAAATAATCTATTCACAAAAAACTCGAATACATAACTTTAATTTCAGTGTGAGGCATCGCAACAGCATGGTCTATTTCAATATTTCAACTTCATAAGCTACGCACCTTGAAACTCTAAATTTAAAATTAAACCATTAAATATCCCCAAAATCAATAAAACAAACTTGACTCGTTGTGTTCACCCTAGAATAAAACCCTCAAAGTTTCGAAATAATTTATGTTAGAATTACCTTATTAGATTCTTCTCGTCCTTTACTTTCCCAGTCGAATTGCTATCTTCAAACATAGAATTAGATGAAAAAGGGAGATCTTGGGCTGAGCTATCCTCTCTGAATTCATCGGAGGCGGCCTCGATCATTTTCTCACAGAGAAAGGTGCCGTCCCAGCCCTTGATGAGGTCGAGATTGGGGTCCACCTCGTCAGCACCATCGATTGCAAGGTTGATATGGGGGTGGACTTGGAGGGTGGAGAGGGGTATACTGAGGGCGGTGGCCTGTTCCTGGGTGCGCTTGGATGTGGGAATGCCCACGATGTTGTGAGTTTGCCAGATTTGAGGAGGGCGCCGAGCTTTAGGCCAGGTGGGGATGGTGGCGATTAAAGTCTGGTGGCAAGGAGGCTAGCTAGGGCTGGGTGGCGATGGGCTTTGAGAGAAATGAAATTAGAGTAGGGATGGAATTAGGATTTAAGTTTCCTATTTATATACATCCAAATCTTTTCGATTTATCGGTTTATCAGTTTATCTATTTTCCATAAGCCTAAATTGAAATCGAACCAAAAATTTGAAAAATAAATCGATTTTTCAAAAATTAAACCGAATTGGTCGGTTATTTTATGGACCTGGGTGCACAAACTTAATTTTGTGCACCCAGATCCGACCCAAATTTTAGACTTGAAGTATTTAAGAGAGAATGATCCAATTTAAGTCATTTTTTCTAGTTCTTTTTTAATGTTAGTCTCTCTCTTCTCCCTTTCTCTCAAACTAGATTATTTCTTCTCTGATTATTTTTCAATCCATCATGATTTTTCTCCAATTTATGGATTGTCCTTTAATTGGAGTTATTTTCACCTAAATTTTTGTGTTCTTTTATGAGTATTTTCGTATAGTTTTATCCTTTTTATGTTGCATTAGGTGGTGTTTTATATTCATATAGAGATATATTCTTGAAATTGATAAATGTGTGAAAATAAGCTTAAATATGTTTGAAACAAGTAAAAAATGGAGCAAAATGGAGTCGGTGCCGAAATGGGAGAAAACAGAAAGTTGGGGGTACAAACTCGTGTCGAGCTCAAGACTTGAGTCGAGTCCTGCTGCACGGCTCGATGTCGAGTTGGAGCAAAAGACTAACTATATACATCTGCAACTTGAACACGACCTCCCCTGTTGCTTAAGCTTGGAGCTCGAGTCGAGCTCTGCTAGCTTTGCGCCGTGAACTGCTAAAAAATCAGACGCTTCTCGCATCGAGTGTCGCACTCGAGTTGAGAGCGGCCAATTTTGGGAAATTAAAACAGCGGGATTACTAGAAAATTCCAGGCCTATAAATACAAGATTAATGCTGATTTTACGGGGGGGATTCATTTTGGGAATAGTTACACCTATTTCACACCTTAGAACACAAACACATGCTCTTTTTCTCATTCTTTGATCCACTCCTCATTTCTACTACATTCATCCATCAATTCCGTTTGAATTCCACACATTCCTCATAATTCCATCATTTCACTCCAATTTGAGAAAGATCTACACTTGTTGAAGAAATTGACATGATCAAGGAAGAAGAAGCACTCCTTCAAAGGGAAGCAATTCAACTTTATTTTGTTAATTCTCTTCTATTCATGGCTCACATGGAGTAATTGTTGAGAGTGGAATTTCACGTATTTTAGGTCTCACATTACACCGTTTTTGATAGAATGTGGCCATGATTTTGTATAAAATGACATGGCTTTCATATCTTGCATAATTAAGATGCTACTAAGGTGTTTTGTTGAGTTTTAAAGGGTAAAACATGATCAAAAGTTCAAAGTTGGAATGAGGAGTGAAAGTGAGAAGGAATGCTGAAAAATACAGTCCATGTTGCACAAATTTCTATATTCTTATAGAAGTCCAAATTGATCATATGATATATGGTTGGAAATCCACAGACGAGAGGGTCGTTTTGACGTAAAGAACACCCCAATTGGATTCCAAACGAGAAAGTTATGATCAAAGTGCCAACGTCGCGCATGCTGTACCGAGCAGCCACTTTGCATGACTTTTTACATATTCAAATGTTGAAGTTTCTGAGAGTTCTTTATATTGATAGAAAGCCAAGGAAGAGAGGAACGTGTGAGCGCAAAAATCACTCAATTTGGAATTCGTATGAAGAAGTTATGCTCAAAACGGTGAAGTCGCGCAGTGCAGTCTCCGCAGCTCGGGAGGTCGCTCGGCTCGAGCGGGAACTACTTTTTGTGAATTTCCAGCCGAGTGGGGTGCCATCAGATCCTACACGACGTTCCCGTTTCACTCATATGCTGCTCGGCTGGTTTGGGGGCCGCTCGGCTATGAGCTCGGCTCGAGCAAGGTGCCGAGCGGCCCAAAATCAGGCCCAGACGAGACCTGTTCGATGCAGCAGTGTATATATACCCTCAAATCACGATTCTGAAGCAGTTTCGATCGCGAAAAAGCCCTACATCAGTCCTAGAAACAATTAGGGAGATCGAGACCCAAATTGGAGAGAACCCATCGATAATCCATCATCAATTCACACCTCCAACACTTCCATATCAGATTGACAACCTGATTTCACCATCCATCCACTTTCAAGAGGGTTCCAAGTGCTAATTGAGGGAGAATCGAGCAATTGGAGAGACGGAGAAGGAATGAAAGACTATGTCTACACTAGGGTTTCATAATTCCTATATTTTCCTTCCTTTTACTTTGATTTTTGGTATGAATTGCTTAGCCATGAGTGTTGCTTGTGACCTCATGGGCTGATTTTATATACAGTTCTAAGGTTTGATGGATTGATTTAATTGATTTGGGGATTTAGACCAAAGATTGGGATTTTATGCAGTTGATCTTTTGATTTTACTTATTTTATTAAGACATGCTTTTCTGCTTCGTAACGTCTTCATAATATATTCATGACATCCGCTATAATGCTTGGATTATTGTGTTAGCTTGTGTGCGTTCATGATTGGTATTGTCTATCTGTTAGGGATTAGAGTAGCTCCGCTATAAGCACTTTAATTTCATGAACTGGTTAATCAAATACTTGATTAGTTTAGTGGAACAATGCAATTAGACAATCAAGTAGGAAGTGAATAGAATCTTGTAGTAATTCCAGAAAATATCTTGTTAGTCGGGCTTACCATCCGGAGGTATTGTTGCTTGCTTTGATTAGTATCTAGGAATAAGGCTTGGTAATATTTGCGCACCTTAGGATTTAAACCAGATTAGACTGTTAGCTTTGAATCGAATCATATTCGGTGGGATAACAGAGATATGTGGTGTATTTTCAGTGAAACTGCATGAATGAACAATCGTAAGTTTAATAACCCAAATTAATTGGTCTCTACCTGATACCTTAGAACTGTTCGTTATCTCTTGATTAGAAACTTGCTTTTATTTTTCCTTGCTTTTAATTAATTCAGTTATTTAATATTTCGTTATTTAGATTAATTCGCAACAAAACATTGAAAATCGGTTACCTTATTCTGATTAAGCTAGTATAATTAGAAAATAAATAGTTAGCTGTCCCTTGGGTTCGATAATTTAACTTGGTCACTTACCGCTACAATTGATATCCTTCATACTTGGGGATTAAATTGGAGTGCGCAGAAAAAGCCTATCAAGTTTTTGGCGCCATTGCCGGGGATCGAACCCGGGTCACCCGCGTGACAGGCGGGAATACTTACCACTATTATAATGTTTTAAAAATGATTGTAATAGGCTAAACCTCTTGTGAGGCTAGCAATATGATTGGATAGGAATTCTAGGTTTGTGCACTCTAAGTGTTTGATGAAATGATTGAATTGAATTACTTTCTATTATGAATGCATATTCTCATCTTATATTATTATTTGTGTGGTCATATGATCATTGCATGTGAAATAGAAGTAAGACCTTAATTGTATGTTATGACAATATGATTGAATTATTGATGGCATGTGATGATTCTATTAGTATGAATTGAGATTGAAATACATTCAATGCATGCTTAGAACCTCATAGTATAACATGAGACTTAATCTTGTGATAGGACATTTCTATGGACTCTAGTATCTTCTAAGGGAATGGGAATATGGTAAGACTATCTTAAATACTGTTTTGGATTGGCTTAGGTGTTAAGTGCCTACATTTATGTGTTGCTTGGAAGATAGAGCATATAGTGTTTATAGTGAGAGCCTGTAATGATCAATCCATGACCTTCATCATTACTTTAGTGTGTGACCTAGAAGACCTTACCATGATGTTGTTAGCCTTGCTGCTTCTCTTATTTTTCTACATTCACCCATTCCATATATCTTGTTACTTTACTCTTTGTTTATTAGTTTCTTTACTTGTTCCTTATAGTTGATAATTGATAACATAATTCAACCTTTTATTATCGACTTCATCCTTTTAGAGAAAGCACTTCTTGAATATAGGTACCCATGCTTTTGTCCCCTTGGGTTCGATATTTTATTTCTTGATCACTGACATTACTACACGGTAGAGTACACTTGCTCTTCATAAAGAAAATACTGATAATTCTTTCTTCGCTTTCTCGGGCATCGTGAATCTTCTCTGAATTCATTGATTTATTCTTTGAATGTTCTTTGGCATACATAACATAAATCATGACTGCTGATTTTTCCCTGAATCGTCCACTGATTCTTCTCTAATTTATTCTGCGATTCTTCTCCAACTTAAGTATTCTCAAATTTGGAAGAAATTATGGTACACGATTTGAAATTATTCGTAAGTTTTTTGATAACTTTCACAATTATATGTTTTTATTCATGGCATTTGTATGTTTCAATTTTATTTAGGGCTTGTGGTTTTTTTGTTGTTCTTATATCTTTGAAGAACAATTATACGTAATTCAATGTTCCAATACCATAGAGAAAACAATTTACTAACAATGCCTCTGTGTTTATTTAGAGATAACAACTAACACTCTATATATATTCTTATGCTTGTGTTAGTGTTGATTAGTGTGAAAATATACATGTTTTGGGGTCTGATTTAGCACTTTTTTGTGAAATTTATGTTCGTATTTTAGCACTAAATAATTAATTTTCATATATTTAAGATATTGGTGCATTTGAGGTGATATTTTGTGTTTTTAGGTTGAAATGGATTAAAACTACAAAGTTGGAATGAAGAATGAAATCGTGAAAGAATGCTGAAAAAAGCATGTCCTCTTTGCATAATTTTTTTAATTATTGTGGAAGTCAAAACTGATTATGTCATATATGGTTGGATAGTCACAGAAGAAAAGATCATTTTGGTTCAAGAAATACCTAAATCGAAGTTCAGATGAAAACGTTAGATCAAAACGGTGAAGACGTTCAAGCTGTGCAGATCCAGCATGGCTCGTGCCAAATGCGCACGACTCTTGCCCTTTAAATGTTGGATTTTTTGTGAAATTTCATATTTATAGAAATCTAAGGAAGAGAGGATCACGTGAGCATACAAAATCACCTCAATTTGAGTTCGGATAAAGAAGTTATTGTCAAAATCGTGAGGTCACGCAATCTGCCAACGAGTGCCATGTTCCGGTGGCCCAATTTTTGACCAGTTCGTGTATTTGACGTGAAAAAACCCTATTTTGAGGTGGAATCAAATTTTATGAGCCTTCAACTATAAAAGGAGCTCTTGGGGAGATCCAAACATAGCTCTCCATAACTATTCATCACTTTTCACATTCTTTCCCTGCCACAATATCAAAATCAAGATTCATCATCCCATCTACCCATCCCGCACTTGGAGAGTTCATCAGTGTTGCCTACTTGAGAAAGAGAACGGAGAAGATTCAGAACCACGGAGGAAAGAAAGAAGATCTACACCATATCTAGGGTTTTTTCTTATTCTTTCTTTCTTACTTTTGAATTATAATCCAATGAGAATGTTTTCATCTCTAAACATGGGCGTTGTTTGTAACAATATGGGCTAGTACTTTTTTGGATAGTTCTAGGATTTGAAGGTTTGAATTAGAATGAATTGATGACCTAGACTAGGTTGTGGATTTCTGTAATATATTTATTCTATTATTAATGCTTTGATTAAGATTTATATTTTTTCCTTTTTTGATTTGTCCACATTCATGAATATGTCATTGTCTATTCATGCTTATAATTTTTGCTTTTGTCATAGAAGGGTTATATTTGTCTATCTGTTATGGGTAAATGGGATCTAACCGTATAACCTTTATTCATTAGAATAATAAATATTTGACATTTAATATATCTATTAATTACCATTCTAGATGATTTGGTTTCTTAGATTGTTAAGTGGGAATTGAAGTTTATTTCTTAAGTACCTATAAAGGGAAGTTTAGTGATCTAGCCTTTAATGGAATTTTGCATGAAATATCTAGAAAGGGAGTAAGAATTATTCTTTTGCATCTGAGGGTTTAAGCCAAATTCATGTGTTAAGTTTACTTTAAAAAAGAGATTTAACATAATTATGCGATTGCTTTCATAAAATCTGCAGAAATTCTAACCAATTTTCTAGTGATTTAATTTGACCAATTTAAACTGGATTTCCTAGAGCTATCTTCTCTTCTCTCTTGAAACACTTACGTATTATTTTTACTTTTTATTTTATTATTTTTAGAATTTATTTTCTAAATCATTAGTTTAATTATTTTCCTTAAACAATCCAGATTTGTCTTAAATTAGAATTGTCATAAATAGAATTTAATAGTGAGTTTAAAATTATCCTATGGATTCGATATTACACTTGGTCACACGGTGAACTACAATTGATTCCCTATACTTGGGGATATCCTTTTAGTGTACACAAATTAGTGAACAAGTTTTTGAAATAACACCTCAAATGCACCAATATCTTAAATATATGAAAACTAACCATTTAGTGCTAAAATACGAACATAAATTCCACAAAGAGCTCGAGGTGCTAAATCGGACCCCAAAACATGCAGATTCTCATACAAATCAAGCGTGTTTACCCTCAAGGCATAAATAATGTTTCTAGCATGTGGTAAAAAAATGTTAGAAAACAGCTAAACAAATGAGTTGTGCCTCATTGAATTGACATTTACGATTTATTCTTATCATTAATGTAATTTAATATAATAGGGTTGATAATTTCAGCATTACTTTTATAGCATCCGATTGATCAGTTATGGAGAAGAAAAGATTGTAGCTGTGAATAACATAAAGTATGTGTTGATTAAATAACAACATAATTGTTTTTTTAGCGTAATTGACATTTTCCGGAGGTTTAATTATGTAAAGTTTTGATACAAATAATGTGTAATTAGGTGACAACAAAAATGGAGATGCCAAGTGGCCCATTACAAGCAAGAGTAAGGATAGTGGAATTAAGCAGCTAGTTCTTCTACATAGGATCAAAAGTTTTTCTACTTTCAATTTTGATATGTTATTTCTTTCTTTGTTAATTAGATTCTCCAAGTAACATGTATTCTTGATTTTTGAATGCGATACAGTAATAAAATGACAGGACATGACATGACATTTCAATTCTACTGATATTCTTTAGGATATATGTATTTTAGTAAATGAGTAGATTTTAAAACATATGTTCACTAATTTATATGCGCTAAAAGTGTATCCCCAAGTGTAGGGAATCAATTGTAGTTCAGTGTGTGACCAAGTCTAATATCGAACCCAAAGGATAATTCTAGATTCACTATTTAATCTAATTATGACAACTCTAATTTAAGACAAATCTGGATTTTTAAGAGAATTAATTAAATTAAAGATGCAGAAAATAAATATTAAAATAATAGAATACCAAGTAAAAATAATATGCAAGTGTTCGAGAAAGAAGACAAGATAGCTCTAGGAAATTCAGTTTAAATTAATCAAATTAAATCACTAGACAATCGGTTAGAATTCCCACAAATTTTATGAAAGCAATCACACAACTATGTTAAATCTCTTTTCTAAAGTAAACTTAACACATGAATCTGGTTTAAATCATCAGATGCAGAAGAATAATTCTTACTCCCTTTCTAGGTACTTCATGCAAAATTTTGTTTAAGGTTAGAGCACTAGACTTTCCTTTATATATACTTAAGAAATAAAGTTCAATTCCCACCTAACAATTTAAGAAACCAAATGGTAATTAATAGATATATTAAGTGTCCAATATTAATTATACTAATGAATAAAGGTTATATAGTTAGATCTCATTAACCCATAATAGATAAATATAATCCCTTTATGACATAAGCAACAATCATAAGCATGCATAAGACAATGACATAACCATGACTGAGGATAGATCATATAAGAAAAAATTATAAATTTTAATTCAAAGCATTAATAATGGAATAAATATACTGCAGAAATCCATAACCTAGTCTATGTCATCAATTCAATCCAATTTAAACCTCAACATCCTAAAATTATCCAGAAAGTACTAGCCCATGGTGTTAAAAACAACACACATTAGAGTATAAAACATTCCCATAGGTCTATAATTCAAAAGTAAGAAAGAAAGAATAAGAAAAACCCTAGATGTGGCGTAGATCTTCTTTCTTTCCTCCGTGGTTCTGAACCTTCTCCATTCTCCTTCTCAAGTAAGCAACACTGATGAACTCTCCAATGGTGGAATGGGCGAATGAGATGGTGGATCTTTATTTCGGTATTGTAGCAAGGATGTGAAAACTTATGAAGAGTTATCCTTCTGGAACTCCCCAAGGACTCCTTTTATAGTTGAGGACTAATAAATCCCGAATTCTGACTCAAAAGTGGGCATTTTCACGTCAAAACATGAACGGACCAAAAAATGCAATTTGGACACGTTGGGACATGGCAATAGTGGTGCCAGCTATGGCAAGGGTCGTGCCGGCCATGACAAGGGTCATGCCACACGTCCGCACGGGTCGTGCCACCTTTCGGCTGCCTGTGCAATCTCACGATTTTGAATATAACTTTTTCATCCGAACTCTAATTGTGATAATTTTTAAATTCACGTGATCCATTCATCATTGACTTTCTATAAATATAAAGAAATTATAAAAAAAATCAACATTTGAAGGGCACGAGTCGTGCAAGAGTGGCAAGGGTCGTGCTGGGTCGGCACTGCTTGCGCGACTTTCACCGTTTTGATCATAACTTCTTCATTTAAATTTCGATTGATGTATTTCTTAAGCCAAAATGTTCGTATCTTCTATACCTTTCCAACCATATATCACATGGCTAGTTTGAACTTCCACAAAAATACAAAAAAAGTATGCAAAGAGGACATGCATTTTTCAGCATTCTTTCACGATTTCACTCTTCATTCCAACTTTGCACTTTTAATCTGTTTTCCACCTAAAAACAAAAAATAACACCTTAAATGCACCAATATCTAAAATATATAAAAATTAACCATGTAGTGCTAAAATACGAACATAAATTCCATAAAATGGTGTTAAATCGGACCTCATAACATGCAGATTTTCTCACTAAACAACATACATTTGATTGTTTTTATATTTGTTCAACTAATACATTTGTTTAAGTATAAAAAGTAGTACAATTATGAGTTAAAACTAATACAATTGACAACTTAACAAAAATTTTGCATTAATGCATGCTAAATTAAATTCATTCAAGTATAAAATATAATTATTTATTAATAAAAACACATACGTTATGAAATGTTGATATCCAGTGCATTTAGGTGTATAAAGTTACTAATATTTATTCAAGTAATTTATATTAATTTTATTTAATAATGTATTTGTGTTTCCTAATAAATGCATTACTTTTTTTTATTTAGTTGTTCATTAAAAATCTAATACGAAATTCGATGACAATTGTATAATTTTTTTATTTATTAGTGCATATATTTTTATTAATAAGTGTATATGTTTTGAATGTGTACAATTTAACTGTTTATTAAAAGACTAACATGAAATTCGCTAAAAATTCACTAACAAATTTGTATAAATTTTTATTCATTAGTGTATATATTTTTACTAATAAGTGTATATGTTTTGAATGTATACAATTTAGCATTTTATTTGAAAACGAACAAGAAATTCGCTACAATTTGTATAAGTTTTTATTCATTAGTGTTTATATTTTTACTAATAAATGTGTATGCTTTGAATGTATTTTATTAAAAAACTAACAAGAAATTTGCTACAAATTGTATAAGTTTTAATTTATTAGTGTATATATTTTTACTAATAAGTGATATGTTTTAAATGCATACAATTTATTTGAAAACTAACAAGAAATTGGCTACAAATTATAAGTTTTTACTCATTATTGTATATATTTTTACTAATAAGTGTATATATTTTGAATGTATACAGTTTAATTTATAATTAAAAAACTAATAGGAAATTCGCTAAAATTTCACTAACAAATTGCATAAGTTTTTATTCATAGTGTATATATTTTTATTAATAAGTGTGTATATTTTGAATGTATACAATTTAGTAGTTTATTAGAAAATTAACAAGAAATTCACTACAAATTGTATAAGTTTTTATTCATTAGTGTATATATTTTTACTAATAAGTATATATATTTTGAATGTATACAATTTACATATATATTGAAAAAAAAAACTTCAATTTGATAATCAAAATTTAAGTATATATTTTTAGTGCGAAGTATTTGACAATCAATAATACATATAAGTATAAATAATAATACGCTTAACAAAACTAAAAAAAATATATTAGTTAACCAACATGCACTAATACATTTATCATTATAAAGATATATATTAAACATATAAATTATAATTTTTATATACATTAATGCAGAATTAGTAGTACATCTCATTGTAAAAAAGTAATACATTTATAAAAACAAATCCATACATTTGTGAATTATAATTAATACAATTGGATATTAACACTACACCATTACTAGGCTTTTTATTCCACTAACTCCGACACTCCTCTATAGCCCAATGAGATATGTTCTTCCAATATTCTCCATATTCTCTTTAAACTAGAGTCATGTTTCTTCACCTTGTATTGAATCCACAACAACAACCCCAGAGATCTTTTCCATCAAACGCCCTCAATAAACATTTTCATCATTACTATAGAATTTGGATTGGATCCACTTTGATTTTAGTTTCAAAATTCAACATACAAGTGCATCATACAATATTTCCATCTATTTCATGCATCATTACCCTTATCTGCGCATGAGTGACAATTCCATTATCGATGCAAGAGTGGAAACAACCTTGATATATTTACAAATAATTTTTATCTTTACACACAAGTTAAATTTATATTCAAAATTTGAATAGAACTTATGCAAGATTCTATCATTTCTATGATATAGAAAAGCTCTTAAGTGTATGCCAAGACAAAAAAGAAATAGAATGAAATATTTTCTTAACTCAATAATGAGTATGCAATAAATCTTTTACTATCCTAATAAATGATTGACTTTTTAAAGGAGTATGAGGTTGCAATTGTTTAAAAAACATACACAATAATAGAAGTGTGCAATAAAGAAAATCAAACCTTAGACAATTTATAATATCAATGTCCTCTATATAGATTCATATGCATAATAATACCTTTTTTCTGCCTACAAAATACCAACTCAAATATAATCAATATCCATACTCATAACTCAATCATTTGAAAATCTAGTTATTAGAACATTAGGGAAAAAAAGGTATGAAAATAGTGTCATCTCCTATCAAATTATTATAAGAAAATCATGGTTCAATTTTGGGTAAAAGTATAAACAACACAATATCTCCTTACATGTTTCAATTCCAACAAAATAATGCCTAATTCCATTTTTTTCCTCACTCAATAGTTCAAAGTCATTATATCACCAATACTGTTTATAATCAAACTAACCTAACTTGTGTTGTTGTTCGTTGCCATCTCGGAGGAGTAGATTGGACTATTTGTTGGGTGCAGAACATAGCCAACAGTTTCATCATTTGGAGGCGATATTTCCAATCGAACAAATGCTTGTCAACGGCGAGGAAGATGAATTGAAGATTACGATTCTTCAAGCAATATCTCAATTACAAGTGTGAAGTTCTATAGATTGGCTCTTTCTCTAATTTCCGATTTCACTTAGGGAGAGAATGAGGACAGATGAAAAGGAGGATGTGAGAGAATGAGAGGGTGAAGGTTAAATTTTATCTTTTATATGACCTCGTTATGATTTGGGTTCACCCAGGTACAAAGGTAGATTTTGTGTACTCAGTTGCATTAGATAACAACTCATTTAAAACATTATTATCATGAATCTAAAGTATAAATTTGAAAAATAATAATGAATTGAGTGTAATTTGTGTTGCAATTAAAATTTGGAGAACAAATTAACACATGCACACACAAATATATACTCCCTCCTTATATAGGTAAGATATCCATTTTGTCATTTTAGTATTCCATGCTTAAGGTATCCATTTTCACTTTTCAGCAATAGGCCCCACACATGGCCCACGACTCACAACTAATACAACTAGTCACTTTATAAAAAATAATAATGAAAGAATCTCAATTTTGGCCCTGTAACTTTGCTTGAATTCAATTTTGGTCCTTTTACTTTTAACTTTTTTTAATTTTAGTCCTTTTGTATCATTTTCAATACTATAACTCTTATCTTTTTCAATTTTTGATGTTTTGCAAAAAAAAAATCAAACTTACAAGACTTATAAGTCCTTTAATTTTGTAAAAAAATTACAGAAGGAATAAAATTGAAAAAATTAAAAGTTAAATGACCAAAATTGAATTTAACTAAAATTACATGACTGAAATTAATGTTAACTCAAATAATAATATTCCTTAATCCATATGAAAAAAGCAAAGTCAAATTCTCCTGTGCACTCGAGTGCTAAACCCACTTTAAGAATTTATACAAAATAAAAACATATATATATATATATATATATATATATATATATATATATATATATATATATACTAATGAACAAAAAACTTTTAGAACCTACCAATGTTTGGGCTCAGGCTTTCCTGCTCTAGGCCTTGTAACAACTTCCTATTTGCTACATTTCAAATCTCAATTCCTTGGCTTCTAATTTTACAATCCACGATAGCTCTCCTCGTCCTCTTCCTCCTCTTCCTCCACCTCTAGGGTTTGTTTACTTTTTAAGCCTCTTCTTACCGATGAAGACGAGTGTGTTGTTTCAATATCTTTAATTAATTTCGATAATCTGTTTGACACACATTCAATCTGCTTAATTTGATATAGAGATATAGGTTGTGTTAATCCATCATTTGAATAGTGAAAGGAAATAGATGGAGGACTTGTTTGAAAATCTACCATCCGAAATTATTATTACTATCCTTTGTAGGCTCCCATTCTGAAGTATTATTTATTACAAGTGTGTGTGCAAGTCTTGGCTTGCTTTATTCAATAAGCCTGAGTTTGTCAATTCCCATCTTCTCAATGCAAGACAAGCCTTTGCTATCTGTAGATATGACATGAGATTATATTGTATGAATATTTTGAATTTGAAGAATATTTTAAAATTGAAGACAGTGAACGCCATTGCAAACCAGTGACCAAGTTCAATGTCCCTCATTATGAAGAATGGATACATTGTTCATTTAACGGCTTGCTTCTTCTCATGTGCAATAAGGATGGTGATTGTGCTACTCTTTATGTATGCAATCCTATCACTCGTGAATATATTGACCTTAAACTGAAGGATGTGGGGAATTTTTTTGAAAAAGTTGTTCATGGATTTAGAGCTAGAAGAATAAGCAGCCAACATAAGGTGGTTATATTTAGGATTACACAACAGAAGTTTTTTATCCAAAAAGTCTTTGAACAGTTGATAAACCTGAGCGTGTATGTGATGTATATACCATTGGAACATGATTATGGCGAAGAACATCACATGTTACTGATGCTGTATATGATTTGTGTTTCATCAGGACGTTCGCGAATGCCAATCTTCACTGGTTGGTGGAGGATATAAATTACATCCAACAGCCATAGAACTGTTATTTTGATCTTGAAACATAACATTTTAACACTATCTCTTTTTCTACTTTGATAGGATTTAGAAGTAGCTAATATTTGTTAACTCTTATTTCTCAGTAGGGTTGCTTATGTTTATGTGATTCCAGTTCTCGTATTAGAGTTTCCATCTGGTTGATAAAGGAATACGAGGTTGAGAAATCTTGGACAAAATAGATTTCTATTAGCACTGTTGATCTTAGAGTGGGTTTTATAGTGGGCGGTTTTTACGCGATCAAAGTTTTCAAAGATGGCGATGTCTTGATGGAAAAGTACTATAAGCACGGATACGAATTCCCTCTGTACTACTCAAATAAGGACAAGATTTTGCAGAAGCTGGAGTTGTTTAAATGTCATTGTTTTCTAGATACGTTCAATTACACACCAATTTTTCTTTCACACAAGAGTTTGGGAAAGAGACTGTAACTTCATACTGATTTCATCACTACTTGGTGTTTGAATATTGCTTAGGAAATTATGTGAACATGTCATGATTAGAAAAATCTTGAATGTCCTTAGACTAGTTTCCACTTGATGTCCTGTTAATTATTCATTAACCACAATCCCATGTTATTAATATTCATTTTAATATTTTTACTCTTTACTATTAGACAATTGCTGCCCACTTAGCAAATGAAGAAAAATAATAAAGAAATTGTTGCCATAGGTTCTTAGTGTATATCCCAGTTGTTGGCCTAGAAATTAAATGAGCTCGTTAGTGATGCGGGTCATGGCCTCTCCATTAGATTAGTGATGTGATACCATTATTATTCTAAAAAAATTGTTACACATGCCCCATATTTGATCCTACATTGTATTAAAATACCGCAAAAATAACTGTAGAAAATTTCTCTTCTAAAACTATTTTTTTATTAATTTTTTTGGCGATTTTATATGGCCATGAAAATCTGTTGCCGCTAAAGATATGTGAGACTAATTTCTCTTAGATAATTAAACTAGAACTGTGAATTTTTTACATTGAAATTATGCAAAAATAAATAAATAAATAAAAATCTAGCTACAAAATTGATTTTTCATGGTAATAAATGTTAAAAGCTTAGCGGGACAGATGGATTACCATTTTTAAGGTATTAAATTAAATTTAAATTAAATAGTTTAATAGATTAGTTGAGTATTAAAAAAACCAAAATATAAGCATTATATAAATTAAAGTAAAAATATTTCACATATTTACCAAATTTGTATTGTCAATTAAAAAATGTAAAAATCTATTATTGACACATATGGGATCCATGACTGAGATTAAAAGTATTAAATATATGTTCAAGATTAAAATTGAATGGAATCTAAATATAGTAAAATTAAGAAGAGGGAGGAAAATTAAAAATAAAAATAGAAGTTCAGGTTTGTTTATACACACACACACACACACTTTGAGGTGGACCTATCAAGGGGCCTAGTGGGGCACGTGGCCCCTCTCAAAATTTGAACTTTTTAGTATATATGTAAGCATATTTGAACGTACAGCCTTGGAATACTTAGAATTTGCTACTATAGTCTGCTTTAGGAGGTATCTATTCTTTGAGTTTGGCTATAACACCCGTACTAGGGCAAGTAGTTTACTCAGGGGGAGAAGGGCTTTTTACTCCGGCGTGGTAATCCTCTTTCAAAGGCCTACATGCCAACCTAAGCCTGCTTGCTAATCACGAAGGATCTTCTGCCCTAGATCGCCCCTACTGTTCTGCTACAAGCACATGTCCTCGTTTGTTATGGTTGACTTTCAAAGCCTCCCTTCTTAAAAATTATGATTATAGGCGAGCTCCATTGCTACATTTTATTTTGTACTATTTAATCATGTTTTTATTTTCTTTTATCTCTCAGAGCCACCTGTTTTGGCTCTTTTCTACACGCCGTTTGTCTGGATTTTTTTTCCGTGTTCCGCTTTTCCTTTTTCTTTGTCCCCTTTCTTATTTTCTTTTATCTTTTTAATAATATTATGTAGTTTGATCGTACAGGACACTAGCCTAGTGGGAAAACCCTTTCAAGTCATTACAAATGTTGCAGGTTCGAATCCATATTATTTTTTTAATTTATTCTTTTAAAATACTATTTCTTTATTTATCTCATTTTCTATTACTTTTGATAATATCTTTTTATTATTTTTAATACTCCCTTTAATTGCATTTTATATACTCCCTCCGTCCCGTCCTTATAGTTACGTTTGCTTTTTGCACGGGGATTAAGGAGTATAGTATTTTAATGTGTATTGAGGTGAGAGAAATAATATTTTAATATGTAGTGGGTAGGTGTATTAGTATGACATGTGGGCCCATGGAGAGAGAAGTAATTAATATGTGTGGGTCTCCTTTACCAAAAAGGGAAATGTAACCATTGGGATGGGACAGAGAGAGTACATTTTATTTCTATTTACTATTCTTTTAATAATATTATTTCTTTATTTATGTAAGTTACTTATAAATTAATTGTCATCCCACTAAACACAAATAATATACGTTATGATTCAACTATTTCATTTTCGTGTTTTTATCTCCAATTCCACTTGTTTAATACTTTTTATTAGGGTTTTGTACAGTTAAAAATCGATTTAGTTAAAAATATTTTTTATTGAATTTTGTATCTAAATATTAATGTTGTGTATCCTATTATGGAGAGAAAATTAATGAGTGATCATGGCCCTCCTGATCGAAATTCCTGGGTCCATCACTTCTACTGCCCATTTGATTGCTTTCTTATTTAATGAGGCATGGAAAAATACAGTGAATCATGAACAGTGTTGGATGTGATAATGTTGATCAATCTTTTTTTTTTGCAGTGAAACAATGGTGGATGTAATTTTTTTAATGTGTAGATCCTCCAATGTCTCAAAGAGCAAAGTTTGTAATTCTGTATCTATTGAAGGAGAAATATGAATTAGCTACAGAAATAAAAATATATCGAGAGATATGGAAATTAGATGCTAATTGCACTTATTGGATCTTGGGCTTTATTTTGGCTATCTTGTGTTCTACAAAGTTGATGCCCTTAGGACTTGTTAGGGTAATGGAGTAGTTAAATGGTAGATTGATGTATGATGTTGGGGTTTATTAACTCTGGTTTTTTGTGTTAGTTGTGGTTTAGGATTTTAATGTAATGTTGAGAAAACAAGTTGTCACATAATATTTGTTCAATGAGATGATAGTTGTATTGATTTAGAAAATTATGTCTTGCCTGGTATTTTGAATGAAGTAGCATTTTGCAAGAGGTAATGATGTAATATTTGCAGCACATTATTTAGTATAATATTTGCAAGAGTGTAATAATGTAATATGAGATTCATATTCAAAGTTCAAGAGTTTAATGGTGTACAATGAAATGGTATAACACCAGAAGATTAAACTCATTATTTGCAAGATAAATTTGTGTAATGCTTGCAAAATCCAAGAATGTAAAGGGGCCTGTTATTTGCAAGATAACAAGGTGTAATTTTTGTAAAATGAAATGTGTAATGGTATATTATTCCCAGCACATTATTTGCAAGAGTGAAATGGTGTGTTATCATATTGATATTCATCACCATTTATAAGATTGAGACCTGTCATTCAACACTTATAAGTGTCATATTTCATTTCCAATTATCTCAACCTCAAGAAAAAATAAAGCATTTATAAGAAAACCTGCTATACTCAAAACTCAATACTCATAACACCAACAACTTATGACCACCTTCTATTCAATAAAAAACAACTCAATACTCATAAACAAACATACTTAATCAAGTTCCATCATAAACTAATAAGCCAACAACATTCTGTTATATCATAAACATCAAGTACAATTATCAAGGTGTGTTATGACTCCAAATACATGCATCTACGTCATGTATTACAAAACATAACCTCATCAAAAAGTGTAGTTTCATTCTACACAATGACAAAAAAATGTAGTTCAATCTACATATTATCTACAAAAGGCAATATTAGTAAACAACCCGATCTCATTATCCACAAAAAGTTATAGCAGTTCATCTTTGAACCCTGACATTACTTTTTCTTGTTTGCCATTTCTTTCTTATCATTTTTTCTTCTTTAAGCAATCAAAGCTAGGATGGAAAAAGTGATATAGTTCTTCCCTTTCTTTCTCAAAATGTGTTTTGATCCTTCATCTCTGTCTAAATGATGAAGATCCGGCATACCAACATCCTTGCCCTGCCAAATTGTCTACATGTATTTTAAAAGCTTAAATAGTAATTAAGATTAAGATGAAATAAATAAATGAAAGCCACAATTAGGGGAAGAAGAACCTGCAAGTTCTTCATTAATGGTGGATTATCATCTTGAGTCATCTGACTCCCAATGCCAACTATGGTATCCTCATCTATAATTTTATGAATAACAACCAATTAAATTGGATATGTTAAAAAATAAAATTAATAATCGAATTTAGGTATTGTCTTACATGGAGTATTCTATTGATTCGCCTTACTCCATAGACCAACCATGTTATCTTCACGTAGGTCAACCACGGTATCTTCACCTACAACTTTATAAATAACAGCTAGTTGGATTTATTTAAAAAGAATAGAAAAGAAAAACAATGATCAAAATTTTGTTTGGTTTTGTCTTACATTCAGATTCTTGGACTTGGTTTAATTATTCATCCTAATTTAATTCTTGATCAATTTGTGCTTGAGTGTTAATCAGAGGAGGTACCTGCAAAAAAATTGAAAAAACACACGGATCAACTTATGAATAATTTGAGATAGATTGAATTGAATGCATTAATTACCTCACTGATAACAAGGGTGCCCTTGCAAGCTCTTTTATTATGTCTAGGTTAGTTACAACGACTATATTTCACTGTAATTTGCCTCCTAAATTTCACCTGACTACTGCTGCTAGGTCTTCCCCTACTTTGCTTTCTTGTCTTTTGAATAGGCTTATCAAACCCTCTTTTTCTTACCTTACGAGGCCTTCTAGCTTGTCTATCTATCTTTGGAGAAATTGGAGGTGTGATGCTAATAGCTGTCCACTCTTCACTACCATTTATAGGCATGATATCATGATCATAAACCAATATATACTGATACTTTATAATATGCATCTATGAAATCCTCTTAATTCAAACCTTGACAGAAGATGGCCCTAATGGCATTTATACATGGAATGCCTGTGGAATCCCACCTTCTACATCCACAAGTAGACTTTCCAAATCCACGCTGTACTTATTTCTATCGAAGCATCTAATTTGGTAATATTTATCATCAAATTTTATAGGAACATAAGTACCTAATTTTTTCTTCCTCTCATCAATCACTTCGTGAATTATTGGACACAATAAACCTTCCCACTTTTTGCTTTTGAATAACCTATCTTGGTTTTTCTGAAGCCTTTGTATTAGGTAGTCCATAATCCACTCTAACATACTCAAAATGGACATTTCTCTAGTTGGTAAAATGCTGGAATTAAAGGACTCAAAGATATTGTTCATTACCATGTCATACTTAGAATAAGAATTAAAATGTGACCTACTCCAATGTTCTGCAGGTTTATCACTCAACCAATCTGCGATTTTTCACTCAATTTCTTAATATCAGATAGCTTTTTGATGAACTCATTTTTTGTAGAGACTTTGGACCTTATACAATCCTGTTTTAAATGTTTGCCCTTTAAATCCAAAATTCTTCATGTTTCCCCAAACGTGTCTAACATGATATCTATGTGAAGCATTGGGGAAAAGTTTTTGAAAAGATTGGATTAGCTCATTCTGCATGTCAAAAATAAAGGTCCAAACAGAATCATCAACAATACTCAAATCACTCTTCAAAAAAGTTAAGAACCAATCCCAGGTATCCCTATTCTCCTTTCCAACTACGGCATAAGTATAGGGAATATGTTGTTATTAGGATCAATATTTTTATAACCAAATAGGAGATCGAACTGGTGGAGACAAGGTTCAAAATCCATCTGGTCTAATCGGATGTTCAATCGAAAAAATTAAATTAATCTATTTTTAATTATATTTTAAAATAATCATTAAAATAGATATATAATGAATAAATTATTTAATAATTAATTATAATTCTCTGTTCAGTCTCACTCTTCTCTCTGTTTCTTTCTCGTCCTCTCACTGTAATCTCTCTTTCTTTTATTTTCTCACTTAAATAAATACTTCACAATACACCCAATTTCGTCGGCCTCATTTTGCAGCAGATCCGTGGAGGCAGTGGCTTGACTTCTCAAATTCAATATTTTTTCATAATAGATCTATGTATTTTCTTGTAGATTAGTTTATATTGCTCTTTTGGAAAAGAGGGTTTTCAATGTTTTTCTTTAGATATGTGTGATTTCTTGTGAATTTAATAGATAATGCTTTTTTTAAAAAATAATTTCAATCCTTTAATGTAATGAATAGAAGGATTTGTATGGATGTGATGCAGTTCTAATAAAAACTGATAATTTTCTGGTTCCATCGATTTTGCTAGTTTCTTGATTCTAATCGATCCAAACTGATTTTTCCCGATTCAATTGTAAAAACAGTTTTATAATAACCAGTTTTGGTCCAATTCCGGCACTGGTTCCTGGTTGAACCAATGAATTGGCCGCTCTGGTTCGGTTTAAAAATATTAATTAGTATAAGTACTAACTATAGAAAATATAATACCACCATGAGCCCCATTAAGATGACAATTATCAACCCCTATTAGTGGCCTACACCTTAAAAACCCCTATTTCAAAGCATTTAAACAAATGTACTAATAGAAAGAAAAATTAGGGTTCGCGGTCGACGGGGGCAGGATTAAATCCATTATCCAGTGGGCTGATCTTATTTATTTTAATTATCTTTATGTTTAGGGCTTGAGCCCATTATTCGTGGGTTAGGCTTATTATTATGTTTTTGTTTAGGTCCTTAGAGTTTTACTTTATTTCCTTTTTTGTATTAATGTATAGTATTATTTAAGGTGTGATTAGGGTTTATGGATTTTTAAAATAGAGTTTTCCATTTGATTGGGCAAACGGTGTTACTGTTTGATTTTCTTTTTATTTCTGTTTTCTGTTCTTATCAATTGGTCTGACCTGCCGGATCCCGTTCCCGTCGAGATGGAGACAACCTATTCCAGTGGAGAGAGATTTGACAGATTGGAAGCGGATTAGGCCGAGATGAAGGAGAAATTAGAGGCGCAGGCGTAGACATTGGAGATGCACGGTGCGCAATTAACGGAGATCGTGGCGTCCTTAGCTGGGTAGGTAATTCTGCAGCCCTCGTTGGAAGGGCAATCAGTGGAGGGCACGACCTGAAGGGAGGCGGCAGCATCCATCACATCTACGGTGGTACCGCTTGTTGATGATCCAATGTGTAGGGGCGTTTCCTTGACACTTCTGCCATCATTTGAAGGGGAGGATCCCAATGGGTGGATAGCAAGGGCTGAACAACAGTTTGAATTGAATGGTACCCCGTCGGAAAGAAAGGTGGCAGTGGCTAATGCTACTAATTAATCTCACGATGTAATTGATAAACGAGGGGCCATTAGTTTAACCAAAACATTGGGCTAAGTCATCCAATAACTCCTTAGCAGATTCAGCAAAAAATAGAGGCAAAAATTTATCCTTAGAAATGCAATTCAAAATCCAAGTAATCACCAAACTATCAATCTGTTTCCAAGTGCTATAAGCAGCATCAGTTTCAATAAGTAAAGGAAACGTATAATCAATAAAACAAAGCTTCAATTTCGTGCCCAAGGCTAATAATATAGATTTTTTTCTAGGAAATATAGTTGGAATCAGTAAAAGGATGACTTACAAGCGTAACCCCAGAGTGATCGGCAAGAGAAAGATGAAGTGGATCATTGATAGAAACTACCGAAGAAATGATTTTAACTGGAGTTGAAACAGCAACACTCGAATCGCTTGATGCCGAAGCCGAAGTAGAAGCAGTAACCACTGCAGTTAGAGCAGGCCCATTAAGATTCCACGCAAATGTCATTGACGGAAGTGTGATGAATAGCAGAAAGAAAAATTCCCAAAATTAGGAATACCCATAGGAAAATCAAATAGATAATCGTTACATGAAAACAGAAAGGGTTAATTACATCAAATTCATGACCTTTACTTCGATTTCAAATTAGTCTAAACATTGAGAATTTACAAAAAAATACTCAACTTTAATGGATGTTTGCAAATTGAACCATCGAGTAGCATGAGAGCTATCTGGATGTTGACGTGGCTCTATTTTCCCAGTATGATATTCCACCTGTCATCATCATTTTAAATGGAATCCTAAATCTTATTTCAGTGGCGCACCATTTTACACAGTGCACAAAAAAATATTAATTGCCCTCACACAACAAACCACCTCAAATGGCAGCTTGTTCGCTTCTAGAAAAGTCGCCTCCACCATAGATTCAAGCCTCATTTCCCCCTTATCCCTCAAATTCTCATTACAAGTCTATTTATTATCCTACTTTCATCCACCAAAATAATGAAAACTCAAAATTTCCAGCTCTGTCGGAGTTCCACCAAATAAGGACTCGATGACACCGTTGGTCATCTTAACCCACTAAGTCCCAATAGACATCATCGTTTTTGGCCCTCAAGAAGACGATTGAATCTTTGGCTACCAGCTTCTTCTGATTCACAAGGTTCTCTATCCAATGGTCAATAGGTACCTCATCGGGGTTCCTCGATAGATATATCAGAATTTTTAAGTCTTGCCATAGGTCTAACCCAAATAAGGGACACAATCTACACAAGGGGATCAGTCGTAATTCAAATGGGGAAAACCTTATCAACGCTCTCTCCTTGGTCAAGGGTAGTAAGATCCGCTATATGTGAAGTTTTTGAATAAAAAAGAGGGAGACGAATGGACAAGACGTACAGTCCAAACTTGGTACATGTCGACATCTTTAATTTGGAAGCAATCCAGTAGAATTCAAAATTTAAGAGTCTTTCTGACGTTGAAAAGGGTGAAGTTCCAATTAGCCGGATTGGGGCGGTGGAGAAGGGAGTCTCCACCGGTGAAATCAGTGGCGAGAAGGGTAGGTATGAAATTCTTGCGAGTGGGAGCATGGAGAGAGGATTGAGGGACTACGGAATCTCAGTGTTCATAGTACTGAGGAATGAGGATGTTAATGCAGAGAAGGCTCAACAGCACTTCTTCCGCTAACTAAGATAATATATATGCCTGGAGTGGAGAAGAAGGTGATGAGGAAGGAGAAGAGTGGATAGGATAAGGTCATGATGAGAAAAGGAAGATGTTAGAATGGGTACAACATATGTGTTGCTTGGAAGCTGCAGATGAGTTTGACTTTATGAGCAGTGACAGGTGGAATGTCATATTAGGGAAGAACAACCACGTCAGCATTCAGGTAGCTCTCATTTTGCCCGGTGGTTCAATTTGCAAATAACCATTAAATTGAGTACTTTTTTTTTATAAATTCTCAAATGTTTAGACTAATTTGAAATTGAAGTTAAAGTGATGACTTTTGTGGTAATTAACCCAAACAGAAATCCCCAAAATCAAGGGATTCTCATAACTCTCATAGCAATGGATCGTAACATGGTAACTGATACCATGAAGAAATCAAAAATAGGAAGAATGAAGCAATTTATTATATGAAAGGAAGTAAAGAGTAGTTACAGATAGAAGCAAAAATCATTTTATTATCTATTGAGAGTAGAGAGTACAATTGTATTTAAAAAAGAGTGAATTCAATCTAAAAGTGACACATGTTCTTTCTAATGTGACACATGTCCTTTCCTCAACTACCGAAAACAGATCAATCACCTCTATTTCTAACAGCTTACAAGAAAACTAGAAAAAAGAAATATGGTGGTAGTAATTTCTCTGTGGTGAAGGTGTTGCTTGTTGGTGAATATGATAAGCTTGAATATTTGATGAATTCATGAATGTGTTTTGTCTGCCTAATCGAACCACCAGTTCTTGATCTTGGGATAATCTGACATACATTCCAATTTTATTTTATCAAACAAGTATTTATAAAATAAAATATAGAAAAAAATTTGGGTGTATGATCTATTATAAATATTGTTCTTGGGATAATGTGATTGATTTAATAAATATTTTCTATATTTTATTTTATATATTTTTGTCTGCCTAATCGTTCTTATATGATCTCATAAGTGTTTATAAAATAATAAAGGGATTAGTAATTAGCGGGTACAAATACTCCCTCCGTCCCATTCAAAGGATTCATTTTTTTCACTTTGGGTGTCCCACCCAAATAATCTTTTTTTTACACGCATGGGACCTCCACACACCCACTAATATAATTAAAATATGGGACCCACACACACACTTATATAATTACTCACTATACATTAAATAATAATACTCCTTAATCCACGCGCAAAAGGAGGGAGTATATTTCAATATTACGATCCAATACATTAATTTAAAAAAATTACTTATTACTACAAAATGATACTCCATACTCCAATTCCTAAATTATCCATGTTAACATTAATGTGCACAATATTATTTAACTAAAATGTTAAAATTTTCCCTAAAATTTCTCCTTCAATATCTCACCAATTTTGACACAATCAAAATAAGAACGCATGCTCCCATCAAATTACACCCCCGAATTGTTGGATCAATTTCTATTCTTTTCCTTATTGAACACAAGTGTACATTTTATTATATACTGGTTCTACAATTAAAAAATCCATTCTGACTTTTTTTAAAACTGCGCTTTTCTTATTGAACACTGGTGTACTTTTCAATATATACTGGTTTTACAATTAACAATTGTTTGTTTGTTTTATTTATAGCGTACATCTCATGGAATAATAAATGCACATCGATGTAGAATCTATAAAACTGCTTTGCATATCTGATTAGCCATAGTTTAGTGGGTAATGACCAATTCAAGAAATTATCGAACCCAAGGGAGGTAGGCACTAGTGCTTAAGCGATCTCAAGTTGTTGTAATTTTATAGAGACGAATCATCAATGTGATTGGTTGCAAACAATTAAATGACAAGTGATCAAAGCAAGTAATGATCAATCAACAAGATGATGATGGAAAGTGGTTTACCAAATTGATTAAAAGTGAGATTAACAACAATCAAGAAGTGATAATTCTAGGAATTATGTATCAAATTCATATGTATCATGGATTGAAGACTAAGGGCCAACACTAAAATCACCTAAACTCCCTCTCGAGATGGATAGGATATGAATATCAAATAGCTCAATGGATTGGTTCTCACTTAAACAATTCCAACTAGGTACTAAGCTTAAATGAGAGTCCCTTCACACAATTAATCAATCTCTCGATCAAATCAATCACATGTCCTACCAAAGGGTTCTAAACTATGAAGGACTTCTCAATCTCATCACAATCTATAATGCACATGAAGTGTTTGATGAAATGATTCACTTAATTATCCTAAGCATATAATTAATTTCTCAATCTAATCACATATCTAGAACAACTAAACACACAAATCATCAATACAATTCAAGCAATTAATAATCAATGGTAGAAAATCATAGATCCAATCAACATATGAATTAAAATACACAATCCCCAAAATTATCCAACAACTCTCATGTTGCTAATCTCACAAGGGAGATTAGCCTACCATATTAACAAGAAAATTAACATAGACATTAAGATCCTTCAAAAACATGATGAAACTATGAGGTTTAACTACAAAGTATGGATGAAAACTCCCTTGAAGAGCTTCAATGGTGATCTTCTTCCTTTCCTTGCAATCTTCCTCTCTTCCTTGCTTCTTTTCTTCAATTTGATGAAGGTTTTAATGGTGGGATGATGGTAGATCTAATGGATAGTGAATGGATGAAGATGATGGTGTAAAATGGAGAGAATTGTGTGATGTGTGTGTGGAAGGGCTGGAATTCGGATCTCCTCTCACATATTGAAGTATTGGGTATTTATACTCCTTGGGAGGCTTCTAGAAGGATTTTGATTTTTTTCCAGGATTTTACACAGCACGAGTCGTGCTCTGTCACACGGCCATAAGGTGGCCGTGTCGTGTAAACTGATGCTCCCGCACGGCCTTTTCTTACAGGGCCGTGTTGATGACACGGCTCGTGCTGCCAACACGACTCGTGCGACTGGACACGGCCTTAAGGTGCCCGTGTTGAACGAATAGGTGTCGCCGCACGGCCATCGCTTACAGGGCCGTGTTGGCTACACGACCCGTGTTGGTGATGGCTCTTGTATTTCTTCACTGTTTTGGCTCGTTCTCCCTCGTTTCAACTCCGAATTGAGATCCACTTTTTCCTACGTCTTCCTTATCATATCTAGCATCAAATAAAAAGTGAAAATTATAGGTTTAAGCTCATTCACACACATTTCCATAAAAATACAAAATACAACCAAATAGAATATAAATACGTATAAAAATATACGAAAACTCACATAAAAAGATACTAAAATCTAGGTGAAAATATCACTCATCAATATCGTCGTACATGTCATGAAAGAAAAATTTGTCACGATGATGTTTGGAACTCGAGCTCTTGAAAGACTCCTCAAGGAGAAAATTGTACGCTACCCCTATTTCATAAAACTTTTAAAATTCAACAATCAATTTTGAATAAAATATATAAACAGGAAAATTTGTTCCTCTTTCATATCTGTAGAATCACAATGACTTTGAACAACAAAATCAAACAAAATCATTTAGTAAGATCAGACATTTTAAATGGAGAATCAGTCCGATTTAAAAGAAATTTTGTTCCTCTTTCAGATAGGTGTTTTGATGCAACGAGAGCGTATTAAAAGATGATAATACGAGAACAAACTCTATAATCCATTGGATTTTAAAGAATATCGAAAAATAGACTTCTCAAATACGTTGATTCATAAGAATACCGTAAAAGAGGTTATAAGACAACTCTCATTTTCATTAAATAAATTCAACTCCCATAACACAATAATAATATCACATATTTATAGGTGATAACAAAATCTATTACATTAATGATAAACTTATATAAAGTAAATAAATAAAAACACTAAGGGCATGATTGGTACGATAGAGTGTGGTGAGAATGGAATCGTATTCCTAATTCTATTCTCATTCCTGCGATTGATATATTTTTAGTAATAGGAATCCCGATTCCAAAGAAATGTGTATTCCCTTATATGTTGGAATGTGCATTCCTCCCACCCTCCATGGTATTGTTCATTCCATTCCCTCGTCCCCCACCCTCACTCTCTCTCTCTCTCTCTCTCTCACACACACACAGATATATATTCTTTTAATTACAAATAATATTCTTTTAATTTTTATACAACCTTTATTTATATAATTATAAATATGTTAGTATTTTTCTACTTAACATGTAATACTTATTAAAATCATTTGTATTAAATTATTTAATAAAAAATAAAAGAATAAATCATTTAAAATCTAAATTAAAAATTAAATATTTTTATATACTCAAATCGGTAAAAAAATAATTAAATTAAATTTTTAAAAATTTTAAATATAAATGTATTTAATATTTATTCAAAATAAAAAATAGTAAATTATATATAAAAAATTAATATTATTAATTAAATTGAATATATACATGTAATATAAATATAAATATAATTATTATACATAGTTTACTATTTTTTAATATATATAAAACTTTTATTTGTATTTTAAGTTTTATTTAAATTTTAAAAATATTAATATTTTATTTTATTTTTAATTTAATATTTTTCTATAATTATTAAAATATATAAAATCTTCATTAAAATTTTAATTAATTTAATATTTTTATAAATTAAATTAATTGTAATATTTTAAAAATACTATTAATGAGATTGAATTATTAAGGAATACAAATTCTATTACTTGAGTTATTCCTGAACCATACCAATCATGATAAAAATAATTTTTAATCATTCAATTCCCATTACTATTCCATTCATAAGTTCATTCCATTCCCCTTTTATTCCAATCAATCATACCAATCTATCCGTAATACTAATTATTCTAAATATGAAAGGAAGCAAATCAAAATATTATTAAATTAATTATATTCTAAATATATCTCCATCATTCTACTCCGCTTGGAGAGGATTCGCGCTCAAATCGTGTTGGATCGTATCACAAACAAAATAAGTTCGAAGATGCGCTGGAACATCTTTAAATTCATACATGCCAAAATCCTTCCGAACTTCACATCCATATTCAGCATCTCTATTAATTACGAGATCCTCAAAATATTCTTTTGGATCAAATACATCATCAAATGCATTATTGACTATAATATCCTGACAATAAAATAAATCTTCATTATCTTCGCCATGAACTATGAAAATCTCCTTGTAAAATTTTTGTTGGTCATCATAGTCAGCGTAGAGAACTGCATCGTCTTCTTCATCAAAAATTGGTGGGCTATCGTCGCCATCATAAAATTCTTCTGAACATTCTTCATCAAAGATAGGTGAACCATCATAGCCACCGTAGAAAACTCCACCATCTTCTTCATCGAAGATCGGTGATCCATCAAAGCCACGGTAGAAAACTCCACCATAATCCTCATCGAAATCCATCAAATGATATGGAATCGGATACCAACAAATCATTTTGTTGGTAGATCTGCGTAACATCATCTTCATACGATGACTGATCATTATTTTGCGTCACATCATCTTAATACGATGACTGATCATCATAAACGGTATCAAAAACCATTTAAAATCTCGAATCAAAATCGAGAATCGTAAATTGGCTCTGATTACCAACTAATATAGCGAGAGCGTATTAAAGGATGATAATACGAGAGCAAACTCTATAATCCGTTGATTCTTAAAGAATACCGAAAAATAGACTTCTCAAATACGTGATTAATAAGAATACCGTAAAAGAGATTATAAGACAACTCTCATTTTCATTAAATAAATTCAACTCCCCTAATACAATAATAATATCACCTATTTATAGGTGATAACAAAATCTATTACATTAGAGATAAACTTATATAAAGTAAATAAATCAAAACATTAATACTAATTATTCTAAATATGGAAGGAAGCAAATCAAAACATTATTAAATTAATTATATTCTAAATATATCTCCATCACGTTTTAAAGGGATTTGTCCAAATTAATTTAATTTAATCATGCGAAAAATTTGATCTGTCGAACTCACTAAGATCATGTGTTTTGATCGGGTGAGAATTCCCTTGGTTAGTGTGTTTTCTTGTTTTGATTGAGTCTAAAAGGGAGAAATTTAGGAATAATTATAATATGCTTCTGATATAGATTTTGCACATTAATGTTAATATGGATAATAGAAAATATGATTTTGTATCGGCTAATTATACTGTGTTTTAAAAACGTATACAATTATGAACAAAAATGTATACAATTTAATTGTTAGTTTTTTTAATGAAAAATTGAGTGTAAAAAAATACAATTATTAAAAAATATGTATACACTATTGAATAAAAAGTTATACACATATGAATGCTAGTTTTTTTAATGAAAAACTTAGTGTGAAAAAAGTACACAATTATTAAGAAACACGTATACAAAATAGAATAACATGTACTCCATACAAAATAGAATAAAAATTGTACACATATGAGTGCACTCGTGCATCTAATATCAACAATATATATTAGATCAATGTATAGAAAAAAATTATTAAATCCCTTAATATTTAGTCCAAATTTATTATTCCAATTTAAATAAAAAATAAACATACCCCAAACTTCTCTTGAGTTAAACAGCGAAATTAGGTTTGAGATATACCCAAAACCCTAAACTTCCACTTGCTCAGTTTCCCGGCCATCATGGAAATCGCTGAAATGGAGGTGGCGCAGCCGTCGGTTCAAGATTTCAGTGAGGATTTCTCCTCTGTCTTGCTCTCCCAGTTCAGCAACTCAGACAGCGAGCACCATCTCCACGTCTGTGCAGCTATCGGCGCCATGTCTCAGGAACTCATAGACCAAAACCTTTCACTCACCCCCATAACCTACTTTGGCGCCACCTGCTCTTCCCTTGATCTCCTCTCATCGAGCATCGATCCCTCCGCCCACCTCCTTGACTCCCTACTTACTATTCTGTCCCTTGTCATCGACAAATTCTCCCCAGCTGTACTCCAAACGAAATACGATTATCTATCAGAGCTCCTTATTAAGATTCTTAGAGTAGATTCCGTCGGAATTAACGGCGTTGTACCTGGGTTAAAGTGTGTTTCACGATTGCTAATTGTGAGGCAGAGAGTGTCTTGGGCGGAGGTGGAACAATTGTACGGTGTTCTCGTCGGTTATATAATTGATGATCGGCAAAAGGTCCATTAAAATACTTTCTTTTGTATATGTAATTCTTTCACATGTTTTAATTTTTTCTTTATTTTCCGTTGATTTATTGGTGCCTATACTTTTTCCTCATCTCAGTAATGCAATGTGGAGAAAATATATGCTGCTTTAAGTGGGCTAATGCTTAGTGTTTCCTTTTTGTTGCATTAAGACGAAATATATAGATTAACTGTATGTCCCTTCTGTATTGTTGTACTGACTCATGATTGAAAAACTGCAAATACAGATTATGATGATGGTGTTTTCTTCAGGCTTGAAATTTGTTTCCCTATTTTGAGTAACTATTTCATTTTATTTCTTTGTTTAGAAAATAATTTTTGAAATTTCAGTCATTTCACAAATTCTTAAAAGAAGTCTTCTTGCGTCTGATTTAGTATATGTCTAAGGCCCACAATTTAGTACTGTTGGACACAGTGAAACAATGGGATATATTAATTGAGTCATTGACCCCTCTAAACTATATTTGGATGGTGCACAGGTGAGGAAACAATCGCATTTATGTCTACGTGAAGTCCTCCAGCATATTCAGTTGGTTCCTGCTCTTGCTCTACCTGCCAGTGAGACTATTACAAAAGTTTTTGAGAAGTTGCTTCTCCTTGAAGGAGGATCCCATACAAATGTTCCAGAAGGGTCCAAAGCAGCACAGAAGATCCTTTACGTCCTGGATGCTCTTAAAATTTGCCTTCCATACATAGCGTCAAAATCGTCAACAAACATCTTGAAGCACTTCAAATCCCTTTTGGAATTGAGACATCCCTTAGTTACTAGATGCATAACAGATGGTCTCAATTCATTGTGTCTCCATTCAAGGGGAGAGATCTCTGCAGAAATTCTGCTTGATCTGTTATGCTTTTTAGCTGCCTCAGTCTCTCAGAATGAGTCCTCTGCTGATAGCATGACATTCATTGCTCGCTTGCTAGAAACTGGAATGAAGAGAGTTTATTCAATTAACACGGATCTTTGTGTGATCAAGCTTCCTAGCGTTCTTAATGCACTAAAAGGTTGTTCTGTTCTCGTCAACTATTCCTTTCTAGAACTTGAAAAAGAGAATCCTGTTCAAACTAGTCCTTGTCCTATCTAATTCTGTACATTTTCTTTATATATGATAATAATATGTGCTCAAATAAATTGTTGTTGAAAACTCCGGCGTACTAAAATTTCTTTGTTTAACTCAGATGTTTTGGCTTCTGGACATGAAGAAGCCTTGGTTGCGGCTGTGGCAACATGTAAGAGCTTATTAAGTTCATGTATTGATGAGACCTTGATCAAACAGTGTGTTGATCAGGTTACAGTTGGCGCCAATTCAGCTGCAAGGAAATCTGGCCCAACTGTCATTGAAAAAGTTTGTGCATCTATTGAGGGCCTGCTCGATTATCATCATGAAGCAGTCTGGGATATTTCGTTTCAGATTGTGTCAACCATGTTTGAAAAATTAGGTAGTTCTCTTTGCTCTTCTTGCATCACCACAGCTTACAAACAGTCTTTGCAGCTATGATAGATTCTCATCACTAATGCATAAATAAATTTCATATATTCAATCTAATTCAAATTCTTCCCATATTCTTGTGGTAAATAATTAAGCTTTACCTGTCATGTTTCATAATTCATATCTTGGGTAAAAATTATGAGCAGTTCAGCCGTTATCAATATTTGAATTTTGTTCCTGCGACTTTGATATAAAGAAGATCTGTAGTGATTTTAAATTTATTACATTACTATTGCTACTTGATTGCAGGTAAATATTCCTTTTACTTTCTGAAGGGAACACTGACGAGTTTAGCTGATATGCAGAAATTGCCAGAGAGAGAGTTTGCTTTTAAGAAACAGGTAATATGTCAGCAGAAAGCTGCTTAAATTTATAATGATTTGTCATTCTGAGTGTTGCTGTTATATGTTTTATTTTTCTATAATTTAATAATTCTGAAGTATACTCTTAAAATTGTTCTTATGAAGCATATATTGTTGTGCGGAATTGTCCCTTGTATATGATAGTAAATGTAGGATAAATATAAATGCTTTCGACTGTGTTTACAAAATAATTGTAATAAATTATTTTATTCTATTCTGCAAAACTGGCCCACTCTATCTGATTTTGTGATATATTTGTTGAAAAATTAGAAACTATATTGGTGCTTCATTTACTAATGCAGTTAGAGAGTAAACTATATCTTCCAACAAGAGCAAATATATTTGTTAAGAAGACATCTAAGATTTTCTTTAAAGTGCTATTAAATACTAAAGCAGCTAATTTCATGTTATAGATCAATCCACAGTAACTGATGCAACAGCTAGTTGTCGTAGATGGCATAAACTTCCTCACACTAATCAAATTAGTTAAATGTTATTAAATCCACCAAATTACTCAGTTACTCTGAGTTCAGTTTTTAACTGAGGCCCACACTGCTTGTCAATATCTGTTTACATGTAATACTGGACATTTCCGACATGAACTCCAGAGTTACATTTTAGATTTTCACTGTATAGTGTAGATAAGATGACCTATTCAAGGTATAAAATTTACTGCTTTCCCATGACCTAAGTTGGACATGCTGCAAGCTATATTAGATGTCCTTAAATAGTGACATCCATGAGTGTTGCTTTTGTTGCTGAGTCTGCGTTTCGGCATTTCCTAATTCAAAATTAAGGACCTATTTGTTTTTGTCTTTTTAAGAGATTAATTTATTCTGGTGATACAGAAATTCATCCACTCCCCTTTAAACAAAAGTAGATTTTCATATATGTTTCCTCATTTGAAGTAAGATGATGATAAACTATGATCTGACTATGATAAGAAAAAAGAAAGAAAAAAACCTTTAACATGTATGACTGACAAAGATAACTTATTGTATGATGTTAGAATATATTCTTTCTTTTGGGGCTCATTGATATCGTGACACTGATTGTTGTCTATTATGTCTACTTCTGTTCCAATTGACATTCATGTTTGAGTTAAAATTTTAGGCTTTCTTGTTGGTGGAATGTTTGAACTTAATTTATTGTGGAACTCATTAACCATTGAAATCAATCCGGCATTACTGGTTATCTATATCACGAATTTATAGCTGTCTGCTACATCAGTATGACCAATAGAAAGCTTTAAGAAGATCACAGCTGAAAATGAACACCATTTCATTAATAATTAGAGATGTGTTTTTTGCACATTTACCTCATTCAGGTGAGTTTGTGGGAACCTTTTTTTCCCTGCATCTCTGTTCTAATATTTTGCACAAAGTATTAGGGTATTTGCTGTATAGCTAACTTAATATGCTTAATATTATGAACTTTTTTATCACTCTGTACTATTGCCATTGTTTATTTGTTAAATATTTTAATTAGGACCCACTTTAGCAAGTCCTTGATCATTTTATCAGAGACCAAGCTATGTCAATGTGCTTAGGGTCCCCAACATTAGTAGGACTGAACATATGCAGTAACTAGTTAAAATGAGTTTGGGCTCTGGTGAGACTTGTGTTTGGCTATTAATTATCTGTCTGAGGCACTAGATCATCTTGCCTTGAGTGCATTTTGCATTGTTTTGAGCTGTTTCTTGTAAATTCTGGACAAGGTTTAGTTTAATGTAGTGATTGGTATTATATCTAAGCACTGTTTTGTGGCTTAATATTTTATTTGATGATATACCAAATCAACCTTTTTTTTTTCCTCTCTTGATCAATATCTAATTTGAGAGAGTGCTACAAAATTTTGTTGCAGTTGCATGAGTGTATAGGAACAGCTCTTGGTGCTATGGGACCTGAGAATTTTTTGAGTATTCTACCTCTCAACTTGGAAGGTCTTCTACCTCTCAACTTGGAAGTTCCGGATCTATCTGAGAGCAATCTGTGGCTGTTTCCAATTCTGAAACAGTACACTGTTGGTGCGCATTTGAGTTTTTTTACCAAGTCAATTTTACCCATGGTTATCGTAATGAAGAGGAAGTCTGCAGTGGTATAAACACATCATTGAGGGTACATTATTATTTATTTTGTTATTATAGTGTCTGCTAAGTTAATATTACTTCATCCAGCTTGAGTGTTAGGAAGCGGGCCCTTGACCAAGCCTGCCTAGCCCACCTAGCCTGGGCGGCCCCCATGGCGGCCCAGGACGCTGCGGGTCGCTGCAGGTCGCTGCCCCGGCCCGCCCCTAACAAGGCCTGCAGGCCATGCACCCCCAACCCTCAGGCAAAGGGGTTGTAAATCCATCTGCCTGCAGGATGTTGTCAGGGGGAATCGAACCCCTAACCTTTAGGTATAAATGAGTACTTATGTCTCATTATACCACCAGTTGCATTTTGGTGTATTCTTCTTTCTTTCCTTGGTCTTTCGTTCCGTCATATTCCTAATAACTTATCCAATTACAACGTATTAACCGCTAATGCACCTTTCTTTTATCAAATCTCAGGGACATGGTCTAATCATGAGGGTAGTATTTTATCATGGTGTCGGATCCTAAGTTTTTATGGATTCCTTCTTTGTTACCGGGAAGGAGACATAAGTACTCCTTTATACCTAAAGGTCAGGGGTTCGATTCCCCCTGGCAACATCCTGCAGGCAGATGGATTTACAACCCCTTTGCCTGAGGGTTGGGGTGCATGGCCTGCAGCCCTAACACCTTTGCCTGAGGGTTGGGGGTGCATGGCCTGCAGGCCTTGTTAGGGGCGGGCGGGGCAGCGACCCGCAGCGTCCTAGGGCCGCCATGGGGGCCGCCCAGGCTAGGTGGGCTTGGTCAAGTTCCTAACAATAAAAGTGCACTTTTATTGTTAGGAAGCGGGCCCTTGACCAAGCCCACCTAGCCTGGGCGGCCCCCATGGCGGCCCTAGGACGCTGCGGGTCGCTGCGGGTCGCTGCCCCGCCCGCCCCTAACAAGGCCTGCAGGCCATGCACCCCAACCCTCAGGCAAAGGGGTTGTAAGTCCATCTGCCTGCAGGATGTTGCCAGGGGGAATCGAACCCCTGACCTTTAGGTATAAAGGAGTACTTATGTCTCCTTATACCACCAGTTGAGCCTGCAGGCCATGCACGCCCAACCCTCAGGCAAAGGGGTTGTAAATCCATCTGCCTGCAGGATGTTGCCAGGGGGAATCGAACCCCTGACCTTTAGGTATAAAGGAGTACTTATGTCTCCTTATACCACCAGTTGAGCTGCAGATCAACTGGTGGTATAAGGAGACATAAGTACTCCTTTATACCTAAAGGTCAGGGGTTCGATTCCCCCTGGCAACATCCTGCAGGCAGATGGACTTACAACCCCTTTGCCTGAGGGTTGGGGTGCATGGCCTGCAGGCCTTGTTAGGGGCGGGCCGGGGCAGCGACCTGCAGCGACCCGCAGCGTCCTAGGGCCGCCATGGGGGCCGCCCAGGCTAGGTAGGCTTGGTCAAGGGCCCGCTTCCTAACATTGAGCGAGAAGGAAAAGTACATTCAGCAAGAAGTGTTGATGGAATTGTGTACTCCCTGTGGTCCCTTCTACCGTCATTTTGCAACTATCCTGTTGATACTGCTGAAAATTTCAAGGGCTTGGAGAGATCACTGTGCACTGCTCTCCAAGAGGAACCTGAGGTTCATGGTATAATATGTTCAAGCTTGCAAATTCTTATTCAGCAGAATAAGGGAATTTTGGAAGGGAAAGGTAATAATCTGGATGCTGAAGTAGGCCTAGCAGAACAACAGGTTGCAGCCTTCTGTACTGAGGATGTTGCTCGCTCTAACTTGAGCACGCTGAAATCCTCTGTTCGGGAACTGTTGTCTGTTCTTACTGGAGTCTATTCCAAAGTTTCTAAAGATACAGCTGGCATTTTGCAGGTAAGTTTGATACTTTATTATATTTTTGCTGTCATATGATGAACGATATAAACTTGATCCTCGGAACCTATGATCAAATTCTCTGTCTTAGTGGGCTTTGTCAACCTGTGAATTATTTGAGCCTTCTTCCTACACCTACCACGAGACTATTTTAGGCATGTTTCAGGTATAAGCTCCACCGTCCCGTTAGATCATGATATTACATAATCATATTATATAACGCCCAACATATGTTTAATATCTATCTCCTTCAAAAATTAGTATAAGAACCTCTGACACACGAGTGTCTTGTTTCATATTTACTACCACTTATGAGATGCTACCAGAAAATTTACGTGCTTATCAAAGCAAAACTTTTGTATGATCCTTGTTTGTTGCAGGATATTGTAAAGAAACAGAAAATAACATAATAATATTATCTGCACATTACAAAATATTCCATATCAGATGCTGTTGGTTGAAATGTTTGACCAAGACTATAACTTGAAAAAGCATAAATTAAGATTAAGAGATTTGCAGAATTGGGAAAATCTGTTGAGGTTGATTTGATGAGTTGATTTTATAATGGAATTCATAACTTTCTCATATTGATTTATTTTTTGAGTAATATTGGTTGACTGAATCCAGTCAATACGAAGCCATTTTTTAAATAATTCCCCAAATTCTTTCATCAAATCAAATCCTTCAATCCAGAATTAATCCAGCAGAAAACCAGAAATGAGCATAATATACCTTTAATTTGCTTCTCCTGTTCTTCAATTATTATTTTTTTCTTGCCTAGGAGGTTTTTATGTCCAACCACCTATTTGGATTATAAATTATGGGATGAAATGTGCCTTTTGATTTTTAGAACTGGCTTAGTTGTGGGGGTTGGTCTCTAAAAGAAAGAAAAGGGAACAAAAAAGATTCTTCTATCGCTAAATGTTTGTCAAATTCAGCCTAATGAGATAGACAATTGTTCTGCTCTCATTTTAACCCGATTTCAGGCTAGCTTTTAATTAGTGTTTGATGTCTTGCATACTTCTTGCAGTCCACTATTCGTGAGCTTGCATCAATTTCAGATAAGGAGGTGGTCACAAGTTTCTACATGAAAACAATGAAAAAGCTTGTGATTGTTACTCGGGAAGCTAACAAATTGAAGGAATCGAAAAATTCTAATCTCATGCAGGTTGACAACTCATCAAATGAAGGTTCAGTGTCAGCAGCCAGGTGATTTGTTTTCTGCTGTTTAGCTCTTTTCAGTACGTCTTCCTGAAGCTTCATGCTAAATTGAGAAACTGGAATCATTTTGTTTTTAATGATGTTAATAGTCTGTTCTCATGTTCAGGGCACAGTTATTTGACATTGCAGTTTCTCTTTTACCTGGATTAGATTCTAAGGAAATTGACACTCTATTTAGTGCTGTACAACCTGCACTTGGGGTTTGCTATTATTCTTTATTGTTTCTAGTATATGTTTTCATGTGATGGAAATTAATCTTTTACCATGAGAAATCTTATTTCTGTGTTGTGGTCCAGGATGTTGATGGCCTGATCCAAAAAAAGGCATATAGAGTACTATCTTTGATATTTCAGGTGCTAACTGCTTTTCATAGAATTATCTTTTGTCGAATGAAGATGTTATGGATTAATGTTGGACATGATCTAAACTTGAGTTAAAAATATATTTGGATCTTCTTTTTGCATCACTGCACTCACTAATCTCAGTGTTATGCAAGATGCAATGACATATTTTATTTTATTTTATTTTTTTGTTTATGTTTTCAATAATTTTATGATCACTGAATAAACAGTGACTGAAGCTACTCATCAAGGAAACAATAGTGCCTCTGAGTTTTCAAATTTCTCTCTTTGGTTTGGTTTGAATATTGTATAGCATTCTGCTCTAGAATATCTGATGCTAGATTGTGTCTATGATTTAGGAGAAATGTCAGTTTATGGTTGAAAAGAAGAAACAATACAATCATAACAACTCAATTCAATCTCTTGATGTATGCATTGATTTTCATTTCTATGCTTGTTTTAGTGAACTTTATGTATATATAATTTTTCCGCGTATCTGGTTACCTTGTAAAATGTTCCAAAGAAACGTGCTTTCTCAAAAGTCAAATCAATGTCTTACTGAAATATCTTTTATGCCACTGTGACAATAACACTTAAAAAGTTGACAAATAAATGAAGAGCATAAGTGAAAACTGAGATTTGGTGGCTTATAGCAGGTTGTACATCACCTTCGTTCATTTGACCAAAAATAAAATGTGATGCCTGATCAGCAATATCTTTGTCTTTGCGCATAGGGAGTGTAGGGAACTACATTTCTTTTGGGGAACTAAAATGTCTGAATAGCATTTTGCAATTACAGATGGTACTTAATATGAGAAAATTATTCTTGGATTTCATATATAATGTTAGAGCATGTAGCGCGATGATAATGGTGATTAAGATTGATTTCGTCTTTGGAAATCTCATGGTCTCTTTCTTTCTGAGTCTAGCTTAATCAGTCCTTTTTATATTATCAGAAATAGTCCCTACTAATCAATTTTCGAATTAGTTTTCATTTTATCTGGATATAGACAGTGATGATTGAGCAACAAATCGCACAAAAATAATTTTTCAATGTTTTATCCACAGAAATTTTCTTCTGCACTCCTGCATTTTCTTCTTCTGTAGTTAGTTCCACTGCTACAGCAGAAATAATATTCTGATCAACATATTGTTATTATGAGTACTTGTATAAATTTATAGAATCACTCCACTCGAAATGGTGCAACAGACTCTGGATGGTGTTTTTATTTTGTGTTAGTATTACTGGTGAATTCTCCTAACATTTGGCTGACAAATTAAAATTTGAATGTACAGTACTCTGATGACTTTATTTCAAGAAAACTGGAAGTGCTACTCGATTTGATGATTGAAGTGCTGCCCTCTTGTCATTTTTCTGCTAAACGTCACAGACTTGACTGTTTATACTTCTTGATCATTCACGTTTCTAAGGTAAAGAACATGAATTTACCTTTCTTGTTTTGAATGGGGGATCGTATAGTTATAATGGGCTCTATGAACTTCACAATTGAGGTTTGTTTAATTTTGCTTTCTTACGAGTGCAGGAAGGATCTGAACAGAGTAGGCACTCAATGACTGCTTCCTTCCTTACTGAAATTATACTGGCCTTAAAAGAGGTATCACTGTCATTTCTAAATGAGCTGGCAATTACTTATATAACTGGTTAATTTAATTTAATTTAATTTAATTAATTAATTAATTTTTTTTTTTTTGGGCTATGAGTACTTGTATTTATATGGAGCTTCATATGCAGCCTGTTGTTAAAAAGTGATCTCCCTCTAGTCTTAGTCACCATGTCACAATCTATAGGAGTCAACTACACTGGGCAACACAATTCCTTAACTGTGTGATCATTATAACAATATTTGTATTTGTACACCCTCTTCCTTGGAGTGATTACCTAGAGTCAACTACACTGGGCAACACAATTCCTTAACTGTGTGATCATTATCACAATATTTGTATTTGTACACCCTCTTCCTTGGAGTGATTACCTACAGCTCCAAATTTTGAAGATTTGCATCTTTCATAGCTCTTAAGTTGATGAGTTGTCTTGCTATTTCAATTAGAGTTGCATGTAAAACATATTGTGATGATATTTTATCAGCTCCTTATGATGTGAAATTATTGTGTCTTTATGTCCTTGGGATGCTGCATGCGTGCTCAAATTTGTCACTCATACCTTCCTGATTTTCTGAGGCAGTGCTAATATAAAGATTAACATTACATCTAAGGCATTATGCTTTTAATCGTCTGGAAACCTATATACCAATTAATCTATTGATTTTTATGGTTTTATCCACCTTTGTCCTGAGCAATGTATGTTTATTTTTCTTCTTTAGCTTTATCTGCTTTTCTCATTTTCATGATATTATGCATCTAATCTAAGATTTCATTGTGCTACTTCACTCTCCCAGTATTATATCTTAGGACAATTGTTTTCAATTTCTTAGTACTCATTATTTGATTTAATACTGATAAGTCATTATGTAACTTGTGAATCCTTCTTAATTTAAGTTCTTTGCCTGTATATTTTTACTGCGAAACCAAAGTTCTTTGAGATCATTCTAATTTGTCTGTGTAGTATGGTTCTGTCAATCTCATTGTTTGATTTTCTTGTTAGGCTAACAAGAAAACAAGGACTAGAGCATATGAGATTCTAGTACAGATTGGTCATGCATGTGGGTATGAGGAGAAAGGTGGCAAGAAGGAGAATTTGCACGAATTATTTAACATGGTATGCTGTTTGGATTCTCATGAAAACATTTCTCACCCATCTCTATTTCTATAATTTTACTGTTTTCTTAATGAATAGGTTGCTGGGGGTCTTGCTGGTGAGACTCCTCATAATATTAGTGCTGCAATGACAGGCTTGGCTCGCTTGGCTTATGAGTTCTCTGATCTTGTTTCCGCTGCTTACAAAGTTCTTCCATCTACATATCTCCTCATGCAAAGAAAGAACAAAGAAATTATTAAGGTCCACCTCACTCCTTCAGAATTACTATCTCAATTTATCAGGACCTGCTATTTGTTATTTAACTCTTTTTGCTCTATTTTATCACAATTGATGCAGGCTAATTTAGGTTTATTGAAGGTATTGGTGGCCAAATCACAAGCCCATGGCCTGCAAATACACTTGAAAAGCATGGTTGAAGGGCTGTTGAATTGGCAAGATAACACCAGAAGCCATTTCAAGGCAAAGGTAGGGTTGTTAAGCTTTGATTATTTCTTGTACTTAACATCCTGTAATTGAATTATGTGCAACTTGATTGATCAGAAAAGGTCATAACTATATCCAGATTGTCTCTTTCATGTGCTGAAAGTTTTGTTGGGGATCCGTTTGTAACATTGGCATTTTATATGTATTTTTGTAGGTTAAGCTGCTGCTTGAGATGCTAGTGAAGAAATGTGGTCTGGATGCTGTGAAGGAAGTTATGCCGGAAGAGCATATGAAACTCTTAACTAACATAAGAAAGGTTTTTATCAATTCAAATCTTGATGATTAATTTTCCAATTTTATTCCTAAGAATATACTCATTTTGTCTCAAGAATACTTGCACACTTTCCTTTCTTCTGTCCCAACTTTACTTGCAAACACTAAAATGGAAAAAAGTGCATGATATTAACACACTCAATATACCATTTTGAATAAAAAAAAAAAAAACGCCACCTACTTTTCACACTTTACTAACCCAAACCCAACAATTTCCTCTACTTATCCTATTGAATTACCCAAAATACTTCTCCTTCAACTTACATCACTCTTCCAAAAAGCCGGTTCCCCGTGCCTGGGAAGGTGTGCATGTGTTCCTTCCGAGGATGGAGGTAGTATTATTTTTCCGAATCATCAGCATTCTTGTATTTCTAAATGCAGCTCAAGGAGCGAAAAGAGAGGAAACTTACTGTTAAATCCATAGATGACAAGTCCGTTCTATCCAAAGCAACATCCAGGTATGTATGCCCATTAATACTTGTGATACTTTATATAAGAATCCAAATGCTACCAAATTCTTCAAAGTTAATGATTTACCGAAAAATACAAAGTTAAATGACCATTCTGGGTTTGGTCAGAATTGTCTTGTTTGCACCATCTGTTGATATCTAGAAGTTATTATTGGGCCTACTCTTCGACTTTCAAGTTCCTTGATTTTAATTTTATTTAATGTTTTACTTCCACCATGCATCCTGGCTAATCATGAGTTGTGTAAGTTGACATTTTTTTTCTTTCTGTTGGGGTGTTTCTTTTCACACTCAGAAGATTCTAATAAATTTATATTGAGAGTTCAGACATGTTAGAATATCTACTCTGTGATCCCCTCTCTATTGCCATTTGGAATATAGCACTTGAATAGGCTGTTAAGGAAATAGGCCTTCATGACCCTTTATAACTTTTTGCTTGTGAGTGAACCACAATCCCTAGTGAACCACAATCCCTAGTGAACCACAATCCCTACTCATCACATCCAATGTGTGTTTCAAAACTTTGTTTCCTTATTCATTTTTTTTACAGGATAAGCCGGTGGAATCACACAAAAATATTTTCTGATTTTGAGGATGAGGAAACGAGGATGAGTGATGGTGATTTTGGAAACAAAATGAGCATTTCAAAGCAGAGCAAATATTCGTCTGCCGTTCAATCCAAAGCATCTCTGTTACGGTTAGTTGGTTCACTTTGTTTCAGCATCGTTGCACAATCCATTTGGACTCTTTTGATGCTCTAATCACTATGGCAACCTATACAGAATATCATACATTTAAATACATCTTTCCGATTTAACAATCAGTTCTGACATTACCAGATCCAAGAGAACCCGGAAAGCAGCAAAGAGTTTGCAAGAAGACTCGTTTGATCAATTAGACGATGAGCCTCTCAACTTGCTGGATCATCAGAAAATGAGGTCTGCCCTACGATCATCACAGCCTGTACAGAGCAAATCAGATTCAGATGATGAACCTTGCATTGATTCTGATGGCCGTCTAATCATTCAAGAGGATGAGAAGAATAAAAAGACCGATAGGAAACATAAAAGGGAGGTTAATGATACCGAGGAGGTAGACGGAAGGAGTGAAGCTGGAAGTCGCTTGTATGAAAACTCAAGGAAAACTCAAAAGCGGAGGAAGACATCTGAAACAGGGTGGGCCTACACAGGCAAGGAATATAAGAGCAAAAAGGCGGGTGGTGATGTGATTAGAAAGGACAAGCTCGAACCTTACGCCTATTGGCCACTTGATCGAAAAATGGTGAGCCGAAGGCCAGAACATCGGGCAGCTGCAAGGAAAGGTATGGCGAGTGTAGTGAAGCAAGCAAAAAAGTATGAAGGAAAAAGCGTGTCGAATGCCCTCTCGATTAAGGGAGCAATTTATAAAAAGGGCAAAAAGAAAAGTGGCCAAAAGAACAAATGAAGGCATGTGTGTGTACATGAGTTTAAAGATGCATAGAATTGAGGCATATTAGATAAGCTTCAACATGAGTTAAGGTATTCTTTAGGTTAATGATGCAAAGAATTGAGGCATATTGGATAAGCTTCAACATGAGTTAAGGTATTCTTTCTACATAGATTGTGATAAATATTCGATTTATTTAATAGTAGTGGTGGTTTTGCAGAGAAAGTTGAGAGTGAGTTTTGTAAACTAAATGAATGAAGTGTCATTGATTCGTATTATTTTGATCATGTTCATCGTTGTGGACGTTTTTAAACTCAACTTCTGAATTCATTTGTCTGATTATTGTCCACTATTTTTAATTAAAGGACAAATGGTCCACAAAAATAATGACTGCGATATTGAATAGAAAACAGGGGATGATAAGCTGAAATAACGAAGATAAATGTGTGCATTATATATGTTGAGGCAAGTCAAATGGATCTTACACTTCAAGCATGGGAGGGTACAATTTTCTCACTTGCCAACACTTCATGTAAATAGTATAGAAATTGGACACTGTACAAGAGAGATACCAATTACTTGAGTTATTTATTTTTAGTAATTACTCATAAAAATATTAGTCAATCCTTATAAAGGGTCGATTACTTTATACATTTTATTTAATACTCTCTCCGTCCCAAAGACAAGTTCCCGATTACTGTAGATACGGAGTTTAAGAAAAAGTTAATTTTTGGTTTACTTTTAGGGGTAGTTTGGTATTTTTAGATAATAAATAAATTATAAAGTAAGTTATGTGAGTTGTAAAGGGGTATTAATTTTGAAATTAAAGTGTGCTGTGGGATTATTGATTTGTGTGTATTTCCGTATTTGGGGTATGAACTTGTTTATGAGACGGAGGGAGTACAATATTAAAATTATAGTACTATGCACTACAAATTGAACCCATTAACTTTTTTTTTATCGGACAAAGTTAATTATTAGTCTAGTTAGTAGTTAGTTCACCAAGCATTTATACACGCACCCTTCTTTCTCCAAACCTTCCTTATAACTTCTCACCAATTTGTTCCCAAAGGAAATCGAACCTGGGTCACCACCTTAGTGAGGAGCCTAGTGATCAAGGGGGACTAGCCCACCTGGTTCCATTAACCATTAATTTCGGACCTTCAAAAAAGGGTCAAACATTAAAAAATAGGTTTAAGATTATTTTTTCAAATTTAATCTCTTTCGAAACTTCCAGCGACTTGGTATTCAGAAATCTTATAATAGTATTTAGAAAAAATCGTAACCATACAGAACACACACATTAGAACAGAAACCATTGGTATACAGAAAAATCTTATAATAGTATTAAAAATAAATCGTAACCATAAAGAACGCACATAGAACAACAACTGTCAGTATTAATAAAAATCTTATAATAGTATTTAGAAAAAATCATAACCATACAGAATGCATACATTAAAGAGTTAAAAAATTGTATTTTGTAAAACATTACCAACAAACCTCATAAATTACATAATTCCAAAATCATTTAAATGGTTTTAGTTACATAAATGATTAATTAGAAAATTTTGGTCACAACATTTTACAAAAAAAAAAAGAAAAAAAAATAAAAAAAAGAGGAGTTTGACTTAAATAGATTGATATACTTAAGAAGAAAGTACTACAATACATGAAATTAAATAAACAAGCAAACATGAATTTCTACCTAACTAATTATGAATTATGTATTCAATTGGTTATGAAAGGATAATTAAGACTTTATATTACATAATTTTGTATCTAATAATAGTATAATTTATACTATCTACTAGTAATATTATCTTATATTTTGTACCTATAAATAATAATTCCTTCAAAAATTTAATTTTAAATAAACTAAACTAAAAGATATCCTCTAATAAAAACCTATAAATAATAATTCCTTCAAAATTCTAATTTAAAATAAACTAAACTGAAAGATATCCTAAAAATTAAGATGGCATATAATCAATTATTATATGAGAAGCTCTCTTGTAAGACGAGTTTTTTTAGATGGGTTGTGAGACAGGTCGACCCATCACTAAAGTTTGCTTATTATATATATGGATAAAGTATGTTAATTTATAGATGTCAATAATGAATCATATTATAATATGTTATACTTTAATGCATAATCAAACATACTTTAAAAACATATTTTAACAACAATTAAACATACTTTATCTATAAAATATTCATACTTTAACACATCATAAACCGTCTCACGTAAGTAATGTCCCACAAGAGACTTTGTCATTATTATAATCATCAACTCAATATGATTTTGTAATACCCAAGTTTCTCACTACTAGTGTGTTTATATAATTTAATTTGTATTATGTGTATTTTATAATTATGTGGTAATTGTTTCTCAATTTTATTTATCTTTACATTTTATTTGAGACATCTGTGATAATAATGGTGACAATATGTGAATATATGTGTGCATAAATATTTACGTGTATTAATTTGGATATAAGAGTAAATTATTTTATGTGTATAAATACATTTTTCTTAATTATTAAGTATCACACGTATTTTTTTTTATTATAATATATATATATATATATATATATATATATATATATATATATATATATATATATATAAATTTAAAAGTCAAAATTTGTGGCTGCATAAGCAGCCAAATTTGACATTAGCATTCATTTAGGCTGCAATCAGCCGTAATGTTAAAAAATTTTTTTTTTTTAATTAAAAATTATTTATGTATTAATTGAGTTGTCGGTTTTTTTTCTATATAAATGGGTGTGGGGAGGTGATTACCTCATGCCCCAAAACTGAGTTCAGAGGAAAAAAAATAATAATAAAAATAAAAAAAAAATTTTTTTTAGAGAGAGGGAAGGGTTTGTGCCGGAGCTGGAAGGAAGGAATTAATTTTGAATTTTTACGGATCTATAGTGTTACTATTGCCGGAATTCAAGTAAGTAGAAGTCCAACTACAATGCATAAATATATTGTGTGTAAATTATTTGTGATTAATATGTGATAATTATGTTGTTAAATTATTTGTGATTAGTTTAATTATGTTATGAATTATTTGGGATTAATTGATTATACAAGTTGTGGATTTATGTAATTTGAAATAATATTATTGTATTATATATATTTGTGTGATTGAGAACTGTTAAAAATATATTCGTATGACTTGAGAAGATATTGGTTATAAGGATCTGTGTGATCCAAGATGAAGTTGTTATTATAAGAGATCCGTGTGATCCAAGGTGATGTGGATTTGTGTGAATTAAATTAAGTTGTTATTTTATTAAATGTTGATATTGATGTCATAAATGATTTATGATGTATATTTAATTGCACTGGTTGCATACCATGCATAATCATGAAAAGTGTTTTCCCAAAATTAATAAGATACTAATGGTGTGTGCGGCCACTATATATGCATCTCTGTCAGGGTTCGGAAAAATCGTCCCCACCACTTTGTCAGAGTTCGGAAAAATCGTTCTCGTCACTATTGTCGGGGTTCGGAAAAATCGTCCCCATTGAGCTCATTTGAGGTGCATATCATAAGTGTGTCGTGGGGATCCCGCAACGTGAGCAGTTTTCTAAATAAAAGAGACAAATTAGTAGATTAGGAAATAAATGCATTTTCATGCATTGTCATGCATGATTTCTACTTACTGAGATTTTTGTCTCATTAGTTTATGCATTGTAGGTGAGCCTGATAATATTTGAGTATGTGGGTGATGTACTGTGAAAGCTGTGGAGCTCCTACAAGGTTTCGAGTGGATGTACATAGATAACGACCTGTTGGGCTAGACCGTGTGTTTATTTTGTTTCCGCTGATATTTTATTATGTAATATATATATAAAAAAATATATTGTCAACTGTTGGTGTGGATTGAAGTGGTGTCAGAAACCAGTTATGTATGTTAAACTGGTATGGCCGTTTGGATAATATATATTATATAAAAAATATATATATATATGCAAATTTTATAATGATAATGTTTATATTAAATAAAGAATTATAAGTTATGAAAAGTGGGTCGTGACAGAGTGGTATCAGAGCACGGTTTGGGTCCTGCAGACTGTCTATGTACATGAACTCATTCCTTGGGAGAGCAGCTTAGTGTATAAGTGTTATTTTCATTTTGTGTTATTATGTGTTTTATAAATTATATTGGTCATGTGGTGTAGGACTTATAGTTGGTAGACAAAATGGAAAGAATTATGGGTGAAAGTTCTGAAAGTGATAGAGTTGCTGAGCAAATAACACCTACTGAAGGAAATAATAGTGATGCGATGATTACTCGCCTGATGGAACTGGTAGAGCGCCAGTCCCAACAGATACAACAACTAATTCAACAGAGAGATATGGGTGGACAGTCAGAGGTTAATGTTAATCACAATCAACGTCAAGTAGAACGTGTGGGAATGGTTTGTGAAAGGTTTCGAAAGCTGAGCCCTCCAATATTTGAGGACGCAGCAGACCCCACAGATGCAGAGGATTGGTTACGCACGGTGGAAAACATGTTTCAATACAGTAGAATTCTAGAGGGGGACAGAGTGCTGTGTGCTTCTTTCATGTTACGAGGAAGTGCAGGCCACTGGTGGGATACGATTAAAAGTATCGAGGATGCCACGAATATGACATGGGAAAGGTTCAAGGAACTTTTCAGAAACAAGTACTTTACCGCACCAGTGAGAGCCATGAAGATGAACGAGTTCATACAGTTGAGGCAAGGTGGCATGACAGTCACAGATTACCTTCGTAAGTTTGAACTGTTGTCAAGGTTTGCAGAACATATGGTGAGTACGGAGGCATTAAAAGTGGAAAGATTCGTGGAAGGCTTAAGGCCTGAGCTTTTCAGAGATGTGAGTATGGCGGGACTGCATGGAGCAACATACTCACAAGTGGCAGAAAGGGCCCAGATTGCTGAACAAGCAGAGATGAGGATCAGACAAGTGCAAGCTGTCAGACGTCAATTTCAACAGAAACCGGTGCAGCAGTTTGGGAGAAATGATAAGAGGCCGATGCCATTTCAGAGGCCGAAATCAAATTTTCAAGTGGAGCAAGGACAAGGACAAGGACAAGGAGAACCAAATAAGCGTTCCAGGTTCGATCAAGGGAAAATGCCACAGGCGCCGCCTCTACCGATGTGTCCAAATTGTTTTAGACCACATGGTGGAGAGTGTCACATGCCTCCGAGAACATGTTACACATGTGGAGAGAAAGGACATATGACTATTACTTGTCCTAAGAAAGGGAAACAAGGGCAACAAGTGAGAGTTCCAGCAAGAGTATACACTTTGACGCGGGAGGAGGCAGATGCGAACCCCTCAGTTGTCGCTGGTAAGTTTTCTATTTTTGGCATTTCTACCTATGTGCTATTTGATTCTGGAGCAACACATTCATTTGTATCCACTGAGTATGTGAGGAAGCTGTGTGGAACATCTAACTTAATAGAAGCTAATTATGAGGTGATAATACCTTCTGGTGAATCAAAGCAAACTAATCAACTTCTTCGAGGTTGTGTTATTCCTATTGAAGGAAGACAACTCCTCGCTAATTTAATTGTCTTAAGTATGAATGATTATGATATTATATTGGGTATGGATTGGCTGTCAAAGTACGGTGCGACAATAGATTGTCAGAAGAAGAGTATTACTTTTCAGCTATTGAAGGGAGAACCATTTACTTTTGTTGGGATCAAGAAAATTTTCAGATTTCCTATGATATCAACAACAAAAGCACAACGGTTGTTGGAAAGTGATTGTGAGGGGTATCTGGTGAGTGTAATGAATATTGAGGGGCAGCAATGTCCAGTTCTTGATAATGTACCAGTAGTTCGGGAATATCTGGAGGTATTTCCAGATGATCTTCCAGGTTTGCCACCAAACCGGGAAATAGAGTTTGTTATTGAGTTACAACCAGGAACTGCTCCTATATCTAAAGCTCCATACAGAATGGCACCAGCTGAACTGAAGGAATTGAAGATACAGTTACAAGAGTTACTAGACAAAGGATTCATCCAACCTAGTTTCTCACCTTGGGGAGCACCAGTTCTGTTTGTTCGAAAGAAGGATGGCACATTGAGGATGTGCATTGATTATCGGGATCTCAACAAAGTTACGGTGAAGAATAAATATCCATTGCCTCGCATTGATGATCTGTTTGATCAGTTACAGGGTGCATCTATCTTTTCTAAGATTGATTTGCGGTCGGGGTATCATCAGTTGAAGATTAGGGAGAAGGATATTCCAAAGACTGCATTTAGTACAAGGTATGGGCATTATGAATTTTTGGTAATGTCGTTCGTTTTGAAAAATGCTCCGGCAGCATTTATGGATTTGATGAATAGAGTATTTCAGGAATTTCTCGATAAATTTGTAATTGTGTTTATCGATGATATTCTAATTTACTCTAAGAATAAGGAAGATCATGCTCTACACTTAAGAAAGGTGTTAGAGATTTTGAAGGAGAAGCAATTGTATGCGAAGTTTAAAAAGTGTGAATTTTGGTTGGATCGAGTTGTTTTCTTGGGTCATGTGGTATCGGGAGAAGGAATTTCGGTAGATCCAAGTAAAGTTAAAGCAATCCATGATTGGCCACAACCCTCAAATCCCACTGAGGTTCGTAGCTTTCTTGGATTGGCTGGATATTATCGAAGGTTTGTTGAAGGATTCTCCAAGATTGCTTCATCATTAACGCAGTTGACTAGGAAGAATGTGAAGTTCACATGGACGGAGTCATGTGAGCAAAGTTTTCAAGAATTAAAGAAACGATTGACATCAGCACCTATCTTAACTATTCCTACGGAGACAGGAAACTTCAAGGTTTACAGTGATGCTTCAAAGAATGGTCTTGGGTGTGTATTGATGCAGAATGGGAAAGTGATAGCTTATGCATCCAGACAGTTAAGAGAGTATGAGAAGAATTACCCAACTCATGATTTAGAGTTAGCTGCAGTGGTGTTTGCACTCAAGATTTGGAGGCATTATCTGTATGGGGAACGTTGTGAAATTTATACTGATCATAAGAGTTTGAAGTACTTTTTCACTCAGAAAGAGTTGAATATGAGGCAAAGAAGATGGTTGGAATTGGTAAAGGATTACGACTGTGTTATCAATTATCATCCCGGAAAAGCCAATGTGGTTGCTGATGCATTGAGCCGAAAGGCAATACAGAGTGTAGCTGCTATGACCATAAATCAGAAACCAGAGTTGCTTGATTTGCAAAAGATGGGTGTGGAGATCATTCAGGAAGGATCGTTGGAAGCAAGGATGGCAGCTCTGACACTTCGACCAACTTTGATGGATAAGATTCGACAGAGCCAACAGGAGGATAAGTTGTTTGACAAGATAAAGAATGATATCAGCTCTGGAAAGTCTTCTGACTTCCAATTAGGAAAAGATGGTGTGATTCGTTATGGAGGTCGATTATGTCTACCTGAAGTAGATGACATTCAGAAAGAAGTGATGGCAGAAGCTCATTCAACACCATACTCTGTACATCCAGGAGCTACTAAGATGTATAGAGATTTGAAGTTATATTATTGGTGGCCAGGGATGAAGAGAGATGTTGCTCGATATATAGAGCAATGTCTGACTTGTCAGCAAATCAAAGCCGAGCATCAGAGACCAGCAGGAACTTTGCAGCCTCTATTTATTCCAGAATGGAAGTGGGAGAATATTACTATGGATTTTGTCATCAGACTACCGAAGACAGTGAAAGGTCACAATGCTATTTGGGTTATCGTGGATCGATTGACTAAGTCAGCTCATTTTCTTCCTATTTGTTCAACGTATTCTATGGATCGTTATGCACAACTGTATATTCAAGAGATTGTCAGACTCCATGGAGTACCACTTACCATTGTATCAGACAGAGATACGAGATTCTTGTCTGCTTTCTGGAAAAGTTTGCATAAAGCACTGGGGACACAGTTATCTTTCAGCACAGCATTCCATCCACAGACAGATGGTCAATCAGAGTGTACAATACAAATCTTGGAGGATATGCTCAGAGCGTGTGTGTTGGATTTTCAAGGTCAGTGGAGTAAATTTTTGCCTTTGATAGAGTTCTCGTACAATAACAGTTATCAGTCTACCATCGGGATGGCTCCATATGAAGCATTGCATGGGAGAAAGTGTAGATCTCCAGTATATTGGGATGAAGTTGGAGAGAGAAAACATTTGGGTCCAGACTTGATTCGTGAAATGTCAGAAGCTGTTACCCGTATACGAGAGAAGATGAAAGTTGCTCAAGATCGGCAAAAGAGTTATGCAGACAAACGGAGGAGAGAATTGGAATTTGAAGTGGGTGATCAGGTATTTCTGAAAGTATCTCCAATGAAGGGGATAATGCGATTTGGAAAGAAAGGGAAACTCAGTCCAAGATATGTTGGTCCGTTCACTATCATTGAGAGAGTTGGCAGTGTTGCCTATAAGTTGGAGTTACCAGCATCAATGTCTAGAGTACATGACGTGTTTCATGTGTCTGTGTTGAGGAAGTATGTTCCAAATCCATCTCATGTTCTCAGGCAGGAACCAGCTGAGTTGAAAGAAGATTTGAGTTATGAGGAAGTACCAGTTGAGATCTTGTGGCGAGACGTGAAGAAGCTCAGAAATAAAGAAATATCATTAGTAAAAGTATTATGGAGGAACCAAATAGTTGAGGAGGCTACTTGGGAAAGAGAGGATGAGATGATGGCTAAATATCCAAACTTCTTCAGGTAAGTAAATTTCGAGGACGAAATTTTTATAAGAAGGGAAGAATGTAATACCCAAGTTTCTCACTACTAATGTGTTTATATAATTTAATTTGTATTATGTGTATTTTATAATTATGTGGTAATTGTTTCTCAATTTTATTTATCTTTACATTTTATTTGAGACATCTGTGATAATAATGGTGACAATATGTGAATATATGTGTGCATAAATATTTACGTGTATTAATTTGGATATAAGAGTAAATTATTTTATGTGTATAAATACATTTTTCTTAATTATTAAGTATCACACGTATTTTTTTTATTATAATAATATATATATATATATATATATATAAATTTAAAAGTCAAAATTTGTGGCTGCATAAGCAGCCAAATTTGACATTAGCATTCATTTAGGCTGCAATCAGCCGTAATGTTAAAAAAAATTTTTTTTTTTTAATTAAAAATTATTTATGTATTAATTGAGTTGTCGGTTTTTTTTCTATATAAATGGGTGTGGGGAGGTGATTACCTCATGCCCCAAAACTGAGTTCAGAGGAAAAAAAAAATAATAATAAAAATAAAAAAATAATTTTTTTTGAGAGAGAGGGAAGGGTTTGTGCCGGAGCTGGAAGGAAGGAATTAATTTTGAATTTTTACGGATCTATAGTGTTACTATTGCCGGAATTCAAGTAAGTAGAAGTCCAACTACAATGCATAAATATGTTGTGTGTAAATTATTTGTGATTAATATGTGATAATTATGTTGTTAAATTATTTGTGATTAGTTTAATTATGTTATGAATTATTTGGGATTAATTGATTATACAAGTTGTGGATTTATGTAATTTGAAATAATATTATTGTATTATATATATTTGTGTGATTGAGAACTGTTAAAAATATATTCGTATGACTTGAGAAGATATTGGTTATAAGGATCTGTGTGATCCAAGATGAAGTTGTTATTATAAGAGATCCGTGTGATCCAAGGTGATGTGGATTTGTGTGAATTAAATTAAGTTGTTATTTTATTAAATGTTGATATTGATGTCATAAATGATTTATGATGTATATTTAATTGCACTGGTTGCATACCATGCATAATCATGAAAAGTGTTTTCCCAAAATTAATAAGATACTAATGGTGTGTGCGGCCACTATATATGCATCTCTGTCAGGGTTCGGAAAAATCGTTCCCGACATTTTTGTCAGGGGTTCGGAAAAATCGTCCCCACCACTTTGTCAGAGTTCGGAAAAATCGTTCTCGTCACTATTGTCGGGGTTCGGAAAAATCGTCCCCATTGAGCTCATTTGGGGTGCATATCATAAGTGTGTCGTGGGGATCCCGCAACGTGAGCAGTTTTCTAAATAAAAGAGACAAATTAGTAGATTAGGAAATAAATGCATTTTCATGCATTGTCATGCATGATTTCTACTTACTGAGATTTTTGTCTCATTAGTTTATGCATTGTAGGTGAGCCTGATAATATTTGAGTATGTGGGTGGTGTACTGTGAAAGCTGTGGAGCTCCTACAAGGTTTCGAGTGGATGTACATAGATAACGACCTGTTGGGCTAGACCGTGTGTTTATTTTGTTTCCGATGATATTTTATTATGTAATATATATATAAAAAAATATATTGTCAACTGTTGGTGTGGATTGAAGTGGTGTCAGAAACCAGTTATGTATGTTAAACTGGTATGGCCGTTTGGATAATATATATTATGTAAAAAAAAATATATATGCAAATTTTATAATGATAATGTTTATATTAATTAAAGAATTATAAGTTATGAAAAGTGGGTCGTGACAGATTTAATACTAAATAGCATAATTGGGTATCTTTATAAAAGATTGGTTACTCTTTGATTTAAAACTCTAATTTTCTAAAAATAAGTTATGTATTTAAAAAAAATTTATATGCAATCTATAAATTGATAAATTATTCTTTAAAAATAAGTAGATTACTCTTTGTAATTAATTGAATAACTCTTTGATTTAAGATAAAATAAATAGGGTTTTAGTATGATTTGAAAATTAGATCATGTTAACTCATGATATTAACCGTTGCAACAATTTAATAGAATTATAGAGAACATGGTACTGATATATTAAAATTTAGATGATGAGTTGTAACAGTGACCAGGGACGGTGGCATGTATGGGGCAAGAACTTGGCATAGTTTTGGTGATAATCTTATAATGATAAGTCTCGAGTTCGAGTCCTCCATTAAATCAGTGAAAGCTTCCGTAACGAAGGGGATCTATACCTAAATATTAATTCGAATTAACGCGAATCTCAAAAACCAAAAATTGAATATACGAGATGGAGAAAATATTTTATTTTACAATATATTTTGGCCCCATAGTGATACAGTCTCTGCATCAACAGTAAGACTAAACTAACTCTTGAACCATTTTAAAGGAGAGCCAAAGTATATATGGAACATACTAATTTGATTAGTTCATCAGAATAAAGACTATCAAATTAAGTTTTAGTATATAGTTACTATAGAAGTGATTATAATGGCATATACATATGTCATAATGAACAGAAGCACAAAAAATTTCATCACAACACTAAGATGAATTACAAGTTCAAAAGCAACTATCCAACAGAAACTTCATCACAACACTAAGATTCAGGAACATGAGTTCGCCACGTAGATATTTAAGAAACTCATAAACCAATAAAAATCCAAACGTCACGTGATCTCGCCCACCCCAGACGTCCAACTCAATTCACAAGGAGCCCCCTTATATTAAATTAAAGAGGTTGTGATGGGAAGTAAGTTTTTGTTTGCCTAATTATTTTTTTAATATTTTTAATTAAAATTACAAATAAGTGGAAGCTGCCATGCTCAAGGGAGGTTTAAAGAGGATGTGCATGAAATTAAATGCTGAAATAGAGGAGGAGGTGGAGGTGGAGGCCAGCTAGTGCATAAGTGGAAGCTGCCATGCTCAACAAAAACCTCCCACATATACTCCGTCTCGTGATTATTGTTATGCTTACTTTAATTGTTGGTGTAACAATAATCAGGGACGGAGAGTGAGAAATTTGCATTTTTGATCCTGCATGACACACTTGCATCTGCAAAATGATCCAATTAATTATTTTCGCTTTTAGTTCCAAAGGATTTTAGTGTTGTTAGATTGATTTATTTGATTAAATATTAAACGATACTCCTCTCTAACATCTTAAGCTTTTAGATGAGATGGTTGTTTAACATGGTATCAGAGCTCACCTTTAACAAAGGTCCAGGTTTCAAATTTCACCGCTACCCATTTATGAAAAAATCCAAGAAAAAATTCACACCGCTACCCATTTATGAAAAAATCCAAGAAAAAAATAAGGACTCTACTAATGGTAGCTACTGAGCTGTCTTTAGCGATCAAGCCTGGATTTATGGCGGTACTTGGAGCACAGTATGAACCGCAACTCTCTTGAAGAGTTCCACCATGAGTCTCTTCAGTCATTGAGCGTCCTACGTCAGCACCTTTACTTAAGACGTATCCCACTCATTTCAAATTTTTTGGTAACGATTTTCGAGTTATTTGATTAAGTATTAAACGATACTCCTCTCTAATAGCTTAAGTTTTTAGATGAAGTGCTTGTTTAACAAATGTGACCAGAAATGCAAATTTCTTGACGAGGAGTCTATTATATGAATGTGATACTTATTTCCTATAATTTATAAAGCTATAAAAAAAATATATTATATTCAAATGAAAACAATTTAAAAATATTTTCTTGAAAACCATCGCGAGTATCAATTTGACTAAGGGTTTGTGGATGAACGAATTACATGTTAAATCAAATTAGTGTGTTTACTTGATAACGGCTGTACATTATTCAATATCATTTTAAAAAATTATATTATAAATAATTCTCCTTTCATTTTATGGTAGAATTTTCATAATCATTATAATTATTATAGATAAGAAATTTAAGAAATATTAATTTTCGATAAAGTTTATTGATTATTTTAGGATAACGTAGTCCTTTTGATTATAATAAATGATAATAAGTTATGTGTGTTAAATTGGAAGTGTCATATTTTTTATTAAAGTGTATTGAAATATTTATTTTGAAAATTTTGTTTTTTTTGTGTGAAAAGTGTAGTGAGACCAACAAATGAGAATATGTGAAATGTGTAATAAGATGAAGGAAGTATTCAGTTATATTTTTAACATAGTAATATAAAGTAGGGGATTACTTGTGTGACCTGTGTCATCTATGATCCAAAACTTTTATCGGTTATTACCCGTACCTAATTCTATTTCATTTCTCCTTATTAGCCATGTCATCCAAGTCCATTCTTTATACCACTACGATTGTATTCTATTTAGATAAATTCTCTTGTGAAACGTTATATATGTGAGATCGTTTATGAGACGTGTTAAAGTATGTCTATTATATAGATAAAGTATGCTTAATGGTCATCCAAGTCCATTCTTTATACCACTACGATTGTATTCTATTTAGATAAATTCTCTTGTGAAACGTTATATATGTGAGATCGTTTATGAGACGTGTTAAAGTATGTCTATCATATAGATAAAGTATGCTCAATGATTGTTAAATCATGTTTTCTAAAGTATGATAGATGATGAATTAAAGTATGATTTTAGGGTGTTATAATAAGTTTTATTATTGACATACTTTAGTTACAAATAAACATACTTTACTTATATATAATAAGTATACTTTAGTAATGGATTAACCCGTCTCACAACCGTCTCACAAGAGAGTTACTCTTCTATTTATTTAGCTTTATAATAGTCACCCTCAAATATTCATAATTTTTTTCACAAATATTATTAACAGTTTTTTTAAAAAATATTTTATATAATCTTTTTAATATTTCAGTATTTAAAGAATAAATCGAGTTAACATCTTTTTCATTCGGATACACGCGTGAATCCATATATGTATAACTTTTAAATTAATAGTATATAGAAAAGACTTGTGTGAGATTGTCTCACGTAAAGTGATAACTTTTATAAAGAAAATTGATATTAAATTAATAAAAAGTGATAATGGTATTTCATGAACAATTTATAGTATAAATAAAAAGTGATAATATTTTATAACGAAAGTGATAACGTTTTATAGCAAAAGTGATAACTTTTATTAAAAGTAAAAAATTGTCTCACGTGAGACAGTCTCACGCAAGACCTACCCATAGTATATAATATATATTTCTTAATAATTGCATAGTTTTTTTACATTCAATTTTAAATTTAAAAAATTAAAGAATATTCACTAACAAAATATATACATTTTTATTCATTGTTGTTTACATTTTTATTTATAAATAAATGTATAAGTTTCTAAAAATTGGTGCACAGTGTACATGAAAATTTGACTTAAATAAGGCACTTAATATATTTTGGTCATTTTCTTTTCTTATTTATCTCATACCTCTCATACCCATGAATTGTCTCACAATGAGACTATTTAATACTTTTTTTAATTAATTATAAAATTTTATTAAAAATGTTACACCTATCACATTTCTTTAAAAAAATTATCACTTTTTATTTATATTATAAATTATTTATTAAATAATCTACTGCACAATTATTACTTTTCATCGATTGAGTATCACTTCTCATTAAGAAAATTATTATCACTTCTTATACGTCTCATGGAAGCCCTTACGAAAAACGGTCTCACACAAATCATTTGTAAGAGAAAATATCACTCAACACAAAAGAAAAATCATAATTCAACATGTAAATATAATTGATTTAAACTTTAGACATTTTTATTCTATTTTATTATGTAAATTCAAATTTGTCTAATCTTAGTTCAAAATATGGATAGTAAGTGGATATAAATTATTAAAAAGAAATTGAAAAAAAAAGAAGATCAAAATAGACCAAAATAATTAAAATCAATTTTTTTTTCAAAATTAAAAAATTCAAATAAAAAATGTTAAAAGTTGAAATGACCGCCCAAAAAATAAATTTGTGTATTTTCCCCAACTCAACTTAAAAAGTTGATTACCATTTAAATTTAAAATCGTCATGATTTTTTTATTTAAATAATTTATTTTTTAATTTATTATCTTCGTGTTAATTAATTTATTTATTTTAAAATAATAAATCATAAACTCACTATTTATTTGTAATGTATTTATTACTCCCACAAATAATTATTGATTTAATTTTATTTGATATTAATTTTTACAATTTAAATATGATGAATTCTTTTTTGCGTATACGGTGCAGCTACGTTTAGAATATATACATTAATGAATAAAATATGGAGTATACATTCATAAATAAGAGCTTATAAAGTGAATTTTTTATTAATTTTTAATTAATTAAATATAAAAATTATACATTAAAAACAATGATTAGAGCTATTTTCACCTATATTTTAGTGTCTTTTTATATGTATTTTCGTATTATTTTATCCGTATTTTTATATGATAAGGAAGGTGTAGGAAAAAGCGGATCTCAATTCGGAGTTGAAACGAGGGAGAACGAGCCAAAATAGTGAAGAAATGCAGGAGCCAGCACCAACACGGGCCGTGTAGCCAACACGGCCCTGTAAGAGTTGGCCGTGTGGCGACATTTAGTCATTCAACACGGGCAACTTCCGGTCGTGTCCAGTCGCACGAGTCGAGTCGGGAGCACGAGCCGTGTCGCCAACACGACCCTGTAAGAAGGTGGCCGTGTGGCGACATCAGAAGAGCCAACACGACCACACCTGTGCCCGTGTTACAACACACGACTCGTGTTGCAGCACACGAGCCGTGTTGCGTAACACGGCCCTGTAAGGCGAGGCCGTGCGGGAGCATCAGAAGACACAACACGGCCACCTCGTGGCCGTGTTGCAGAGCACGACTCGTGCCGGGTATTTTCCTGCAGAAATTTCCAGATCCTTCTAGAAGCCTCCATAGGGGTATAAATACCCCTTTATTCAACAATTGGCAGAAGATCCGAAAATCCTATCATCTACACACACCTCACACACCATTTCTTCCATTTCCCACCATCATCTTCATCCATCTTCATCCATCTTCATCCACCCATCATATCTTCCATTTTTGGTGCTAAAGACTTCAAAATCAAGAGCTAGAGGTGGAGATCAAGAAGAATAGAAGATTCTCTTCAAGAAATTGATAGGGAAGAATCCATTCATTTTGTATTTCTTTAGATCTTAGACTATGGGTAATTGTAATGAATCATTTAATTGTTTTGTTACTTTTACTATGATAGGCTAATCCCTCTAGTGGGATTAGGAACATGAAGAGCATATTAGATTTATATTATCATGTGGATTAAATTGGTTTTTGATTTAATTGATGTTGATTTCTATTCATGGAGTTTAATTGTCTTGATGTTGTGATGACATGGTTTGTTATTCATGAATGTTTATTGGTTTAATGGATTGTTGATCAATGGATTATTTGTGGTAATTAAATGCTATCATGATGTTCATGTATGTATTGCTTGGAGTGAGACGGAAACGACCCTCTATAGTATTAGGAAAGCATGAATAGACATTGAGTTTGGGTTTGACCGAAAGGATATTTGAATTCAATGAGGGGAACCAATCCATTCGTTGGCCTTAGTACACAAAAAGGGAGAGTTTAATCAAACTAGTACCTAGATGGAAGGGGTTAATGTTGGGCTTTGATCTTAAGTGCTTTTGGGAGTCTAAAATGGATCAACAACCTTTGTAACCCGAAAGGGAGCTTAGGATACAATCGTGATCACCCTTAGTCTACATCAATTGAGTTGAATTCCTTTTGCATGATAATATGAATTGAGTATGCTTGGATGTTTCTAATCCCATGTTTTTCATTACTTGAACTTTAGCACCCATTTTCTTTTCTTGTCATTTATTCTTATTCTCTATCTTATTTACTTGCTTCTTGTTTTAGTTGTTAATCATCTCCAAACCCCCGATCATCTTTACAAAAACAACAATGAACATGAGCTCACGTATTTTGCTAGTACGAAAATAACTCCTTATTGGATTGATAATTTTTCTTGGGATATACTACTACAACGATCGAGTATTCTTGCTCGTGAGTGCTAAAAATAGGCAAACAAACAACATTATTGAATAAATTTAGTATTTATATGTGCACATAAGATATAGATATTTATCCCTTTAAATATCACTTAATACTTAATTTATAATAAGAGGAGAAAAGGTCACAATGCAAGACAAAAAAAATTAACACACACCCATATAAATTTGGTTTACATAGTTTATTATGTAAATTCTGATTTTTTTTCTCACCCTAATTCCTCCCCCTCCAATCTTACTATATACCTTATGTATTGCTAGGTGTTTAAATTAAAAGGAAAAATATTATTTACAAGGATTTGTGATGTAAACCCAATTTTCAAAAGACTAACTAAAAAATTAATTAAAAAAAAAGAAGTGGTAATTAAATATATATATATATATAAATATAAATATATATATTATTTCTTAAATGTCACTTTAATTCTTGAGATATATCTTGTGTCTCCGGGGCCATGGACTTGACTCGTGCGCCTAACCTGTCCCATTTATTAAGTGGGTCATCTATAAGTTAAAAAAAATTAAAAAAATCAATATAGACAGGGTCGGAATTTGGCGCACGAGTCTAAATCCGTGCCTGACCACAAAATTTTTTGCCTAATTCTTAAGCATATCTTTTTTCATTTTAAATATCAAATAAAAAAAATTAAATTATTTTTTAAATACGAAAAATGTTTTTTTAAAAAGATGCATACTTCTTATAGCGTTTAACTTGTATATAATGGTTATATTCACCTTTTTTTCATAATATAATGGTTATATTAGTTTAAGAAAATTATTCAGTACATTTGAGTTTACCGCGCACTCATTTTTTAAAATTTATACACTTATAAATAAAATTATATTCCTTCCGTCCCACAACAAGGGTCTCTTATTTTCATTTTGGTCGTCCCACTCAAAGGATCCTATTTTATTTTTTACACACATGAGACCCACTCATCCCCTCTAATACACTTAAAACATGGGGCCCATACTCCCACTAATACAACTACTCACTACACATTAAATAATAATACTCCTTAATACATGTGCGAAAAAATAAAAACTACACTTGCCGTGGAACGGAGGGAGTATACATTAATAAATAATAATGTATATATTCTGTTAGCTAATTTTCTGTTAGTTTTTTAATAAAAAACTGAATGTAAAAAGCCTACACAATTATTAAGAAATAGTATATATATACTATTGAATAAAAAAAAAAAAAAAAATATATATATATATATATATATATATATATATATATATATATATATATATATATATATGGATGCACGTGTGCATTAGGTGCACAAGATATTAACTCTTTATTTTAAGAACCTTATTCATGCATATTATTTTAAGGCAAAAACTTCTGTGCACGTCTTTATAATTTTGTGTTAAATTGTATACCCTTTAGTATAAAGATGTGTACCCTTTATTTTCTAAAGAAAATTATTGTGTGTATCTGGGCGTATGGACAACACTCCGTGCGTCTTTAGAATTTTGTGTTAAATTGTATACCCTTTAGTATAAAAATGTGCACCCTTTATTTTCTAAAGGAAAAAATATTAATGAAAAGTGTATACCCTTTAGAATAAAATTGTGTACCTTTTATTAATTAAAGTGTATACCCTTTAGACTAAAGCAATGTACTCTTACCCATAATACTAAATTTCTAAAGGCACACGGAATGTGTTCCCGTGCGCCCGAGCGCACGCAAACCTCACTCTTATTTTAAATCAAGTTATATTCATAGAGCGAGTCTAATGTAAATTTAGTTCACGTGTGAACCCTATTCTTAATTTTTTTTAATGTAAAAAAATTAAGGAGTAATAACTTTTATTTAGAAAAGTAATAGTTGACGTCTTTGAAAAGTAATTTTTCATGTACTAAAAAGTAATCGATAAATTAGGATGTACAATAATTTGAAGAGTAATTTTTTTATTTAAAAGAGCTATAATTTACGTCTTTAAATAGTAATTTTTCATGTACTTAAGAGTAATAAATAAAAATAGGCATCATGTATGAACCCAATTTGCACAAGTATTTGTCATATTCATATAATTTAATATAATTAAAATGAGTGAGTTTGGTGTAAACCAGGTTTACATGTAATTAAATCTTATTTTTAATTATTCTTTAATACATAAAAAATTACTCTTTGAAGAGTAATACTTTTTACACAAAATAGTAATAATTTATATCTTAAATAGTAATTTTTTATGTACTAAAAATAAGAGTTGGTCTCCTATGCCCCGGGGACACACCATGTGCTCATGTGAACACAAGAATTTTAATACTAAAACTCTTGTGTTCACATGGGGACACGGTGTGACCGGACATAAGAGTTTTTGCCAAAAATAATCGATAAATTAAGGTATATAAGAATTTGAAGATTATTTTTTAATTTAGAAAAGGTGTAATTTATGTGTGTAAAGAGTAATTTTTCATGTACTAAATAATAATAAATGAAAACATGTTTACATATAAACCCGATTTATATAAGTGTTTGTTAATCAAAATTATTTTGATAAAAATAAAAAATAATTTTTTAAATAGACACAAGTTTTTGGAAAAGACTTGGGTGAGACCGTCTCATGGATCCCCTTATGTGAGACGTATTATCCATTTATCCAAATATATAAATTTTAAGGGCCCTGTTTGGTTGTAATCAAATTAAAAAAATTGAATAATGAATGAAAATTAATTAAATTTAAATATTTTTAAAATGCTTTGTTTGTTTGTTATTAAAATAAAAAATTAATAAATTAATTAAACATTACATCTGTGTATATATAATCTAAATTTTATTATTCGTTTAAATTATTAATTTTTAATTTAAATATTATAAATTTATAAAATGTAATAACTTTTATAATGAAAAGTGATATTAAATCGATGAAAAGTGATAATAATGTTGTCAATTATTTCATGAACAATTTATAATATAAATAAAATGTGTAAACATTTTAAATAAAAAGTAATAACAATTTTAATAAAAAGTGATAATTGATTACCAAAATGTATTTCACAAATAATTTATTGAATTAATAAAACGTGATAATATCTTTAATAAAAAGTGATTCCTAATCAAAGAAAAGGGATATCCGTATAATTAAATTATTTTACGAACAATTCACTGAAATAAATAAAATGTAATAGTATTTGTAATAAAAAAGTGATACATGATAAGTAAAAAGTAATAACCATTTAATTAAATTATTTTATGAACTATTCGTATGATAAATAAAAAGTCATAATATTTATAAAGTGGTATTCAATTAAAATAAAGTGATAATAAAATAGTTCAACTATGTAAACAATAATTTCTAATAATATTTTTATTACTGAATAATTAATCATAATAATAATAATAATAATAATAATAATAATAATAATAATAAAAAGATAAGTAATCATTTTTATTAAAAGCAAAAAATAGAGTATTTGTCGCAATTTGCAATTTGCGTGGCTCACGAATTCACCTCGCCAAACAGGGCCCGTGTTTATTCGAATTTTTTTGTTTATGGTGATGGATAGGATATGATCCGTCTCACGTAACAAGATTCGTGAGACGATCTCACCCAAGACCTATCTCAAGTTTTTTATTAAAAAACTTATTCTTTTATTCATATTATAAATTATTTGTAAAATAATTTAATTGGATAAATCTAATTTTTAATTGGGTGAGTCTCGTGCGAAACCGTCTCACGGATCTTCTTCCGTGAGACGGATTATCAATCAACAGATTGGCATAATATATTAAATGAAAAATAAAAGAAAAAATCGCCGTGGCCGGTGGGCGGTCAACCGCGCATAACATGATGACTGTGCAATTAAGTGTGACGTACTTCTTCTTTTGTCATACATTTTAATTATTAATCATTAAAATTACAATTATAGCAATTATACTTAATGTGATTAATAAGAAATTTAAAAGTGATAGTTAAAAAAATAAAAAGTAATACTTATATATTAAAAAAAAATTATACACTTGTTATTGAATTACTATTTCATGAAAAAATTTTAAATTAAAAAGTGATAATATTTTTTTAAAATATAATAAGTGCATAAAAAATGATACTCGACTAATCAATCTATTTCATAAATAATTTATAAGAAAAATAAAAAATAATAACATTTTCAATCAAAAGTGATGATAACTTAAAGAAAAAGTGATACACTCTAATTAAATTATTTAATAAAAATTTAAAAAACGGATAAAAAGTTATACTCCATTTTTAATAAAAAGTGATAAATGATTAAAGAAAAGTGATAAATGTCCAATTAAATTATGAGTTTATTACTCTCCCGTACACACTTTCAAGCTTATTTTGTTATGAGATACATTGAAAAAAAGAAAATACAATTAGATACATAATTTAATAAAGGACGGACAAAATTATCCTCCAACTCAAACTCACATTCCAAATCTCATGTGGAGTTCACGCTCAGATGCTCGAAGAAACCCAATCTGGGTTTTCTTCAATCCATGGCCGCCACATCCAACCTCCTACCATAGCACTATATTTTTCATGATCTTTCCTCATCCCTATCATCGCCGATTCTCTCTCTCCTCCTTATATATCAATCTTATTCCTCAATTCATCTATTTTTCCTTCTCCACTGCCTTTATGCTATATTCATAAATAATAAAAGGGAAAAAATTAAATCCCTAGAATTCACCGGCGATGGTAGTGGAGCTGATGATGAACTGCAGAGCCACCACCTTCGCGTCGGAATCCGAAGAAACCGCTGCCGCAGAAGATACTTTCGAACTCCAGAGTGTGGAAAAAATGATCCGATTTTCTCTTCTCAGCACCAGAAGAATCTCTTCGCCGACGCGGCTTCACACCTTCGATGTGCTTCATAGCCGTCCCCATCCCATCAACGGAGGGATAACTTCATTACGCATAGAGCCTTCTGTGAGGCCTTAGCGAAGAAGAGTAGGCATCCTCAAAATGTTCATCCCCCATCTCACCCTTCTGGTGGGTTTCATTAGTTTCGCTTAATTTTTAATCGAATAATTTATTTATTACAGCTAATTGGTTTCACATCAATTTAATTTACGGAGAATCCACCAGCACCGCCAGTTACGACAGCGTCGACGACTTCCACATCCAGTAGTGACTCAACCGCTAGTGTTCCTCTTAGATTTTGATCCTGTTCCGAGTCCCTGTTTCGTGGCAGCCGTTAATGGCAATTTTTCGCCGCCGCTCAATAGATCCTCAGCCGGAGCCTGTTAGCTACATCTGTGGAGGTGATTCATTACTCTTAACAATTTAATCGATCTTCTTCGGTAGATGATAACGGCTATGTATTTGGATTATTTGCGTTTGATTTTTAATTTCTTTGAATTATGTGTTTTTTCAAATTGCGGTCAAGAGAACACGTTGAAGGCAGGGGATGTGATTCAGTGCCGTGAGTACGACTATCATATTCTCTACATTAAACACACTGGCAGACGTATCTAATTATTTTTTTCTCAATTTTTTCCTCAATTTGTATTTTAGTTCTCGTTCTATGTGTTGTTCTGTCGTGTATTTCTTGTGCTTTTTCTTGCTGCTTTAGGTATCTGTTTGATTTGAATTGAATTTGCCTTGTTTGATTCTAAGTCGATAACCTAGCTGGAGGGTTGTTGTGCAGTGGATCAACAGATAAGAGTATATGCACATGGAGGAGAGATAATTAATAGGGTATTTAATTAAGCATATGGTTATTAGATATTGCTCTGTTTTTTCTTGGAAATCTAGTGCCCATTAAGTGTTTGTTAAAATGCCTAAATGATAATATTTTCATGATCACTTTTTGGTTGGTTTAAGTTTTCATTGAGTGAGGTTGCTTTTTTAATTTTCAACTTAAAGTAAATTAAAAGTATTTTAGTTCTGGATTTTTTCTTCTCCTAGTGAGGAAAAGTGACCCTTTGGGTTAGATGGTGATGCCTTTTTTGGGGTTTTTTTTTAGTTTGCTTGTTGAATTTGTTTCAATCCACCATGTTCCATTAGTTTCATTTGTTTCAATTTGCCACTAGGGCAAGGTTTATGAGGTTGTGTTGTGATTTGGATTTCAAATTTGTATGCAAAAAAAATATTGTGTTTGTTCGTTTCATCAACGCAATAAATTTGAATATTACAAAATTGTGCAAAACAATAATTTGAATATTACAAAATTGTGCAAAATAAATTGTGCAAAAAATTTGGGCAAAACAAAATGTTCAAAAGAAATTGTGCAAAAAAAATTGTGTAAAATAAAATTGTACAAAATAAAATGTGCAAAAAAAAAAACTGCAAAGCAAAATGTGAAAAAAATGTGCTAAAACAAAATTGTGTAAACAAAATTGTGCAAAAAAAATTTGTGCAAATAAATTGTACAAACCCTACCCCCACCCACCCACCCACTGTAGGACTGTCGGCCGGTCCCGGGCCTCCGCCGGACCTCCGCCAGAACTTAAAATGTGCAAACAAAATGTGCAAAAACAAAATTGTGCAAACACATAGGAGTATTTATGGCATCACAATCATAATTGTGTAGTTATGAGTATTAGTGCTTTAAGTCATGTATTGCATATCAATTATGCATTATTTTATGTATCTAATAGTAAGTGATCTTTAAATTATTTAATGAACATTATATTTTTTAAAAATAAAAAGTAATAACATTTATAATAATTAATGATAACAGTTAAAGAAAAAGTGATAATTATTTAAATAAATTTTTTCATGAACTATTATTATAATAAATAAAATGCGGTAATTAATTAATGCAAAGTTAAGTATTATTATTACATTAAATTATGTATTATTTTGACACGATTACTATTAATTGTGTTCCTAAGAAAGATATAATCTTATTTTATTTATGAATAATAATATAGATGTAATAATCAATATTTATTTTTAAAATAAAAAAAACCACACAATCGTGAAAAAAGAAAATTAAAAAAAGATGTCAAACAGCAAAATGAATCGGTAGACATTATCATGTACTCCCTCCATTCCATAGAAGTTGGTATAATTTTTTTGGGTACGGAGATTAAGGAGTATAATAATTTAATGTAAAGTGGAATAAAGTGAAATGAGAGAAATAATATTTAATGTGCAGTGGATAGTTGTATTAGAGGTGATATGTGGGGCCCATGAGAATATATTAATTGTTTTTTGTGTAGGTCCATGTATTAAAAAGAAAATGTGTCAACTTTAGTGGGATAAACCAAAATAGAAAGTGTATCAACTTCTATGGAAATGATGGAGTAGTATATAACACTGTAGCACTTGCAGGTAGTAGGTCGCTAAAGACCCGCAAGTTTTAGTTTTGGGTTTTATTTGACCCGTCTCACGGGTTGAAATTCGTGAGACGGTCTCGTACAAGTTTTTGCCTTTTAATTAATGTTTTATCTATTTAATAAATTTTATTTTTGAGATAGTAACGTAAATATACTCAATTTTAAATTTAATGAATTATATATATTTTTTGAGATAGTAACGTAAAATATACTCAATTTTAAATTATTTTTTATAAAAAATTTAACCAAACGTTTAATTAATAAAATAATTAATTAATTAAAAAAATAACTAAAGGAGCAACGTGGGAAAAGGAAACTGGTTGAACAAGTAAGCATACGGTTATTTTCTTCATCAAATTTTCTTTATCCAATGGTCCGCTTTATTTTGTTTAGATCTAACATATGGTGTGATTCTTGATCATATATAACCTGGGTCACACAAGAATCTGTCCATAAAGTATCAACATTTACAACAAAAAAAAGCATTCACACTCATTAAAAAAAAATCAAACCAACACTTCAAAGCAAAATGGATGATGATCTGCGAATAATTTGATAATTTATATCTAGAAATAGATAGCTTCTCCTTTTATCAAAGAGACAAAGACTACTTCCTCCGTCCCGTTTCTTTCTATTTTGCGCGTCTCATTTCAATGTTTACGTTTTTCTTTTTGGAATATGGAACCCACCTAAAACAATTAATATATCATCCAACACTAATACACCTACCCACTTTATATTAAATATTATATCTTTCCACGCACTATCTATTAAAATATTATACTCCTTCATCAACGTGCAAAAAACAAACGTAAACATTGAAACGGGACGGAGGGAGTATAATTTTTTTTTGAATCAATGAAAAAGTATTTTCTACGCTTTTCATAGTTATAAATATATAGAATTGTATAAAAATGTCTCAAAATTCTTTTTTATTAGCGAGTTATACTTTTAAATTGCACTAATTAGAAGTATTATTCAATGCTCGACTATGAATTATGATTAACATGCTTTTACATATGGTGTGATTCTTGATCATATATAACCTGGGTCACACAAGAATCTGTCCATAAAATATCAACATTTACAAAAAAAATAAAAGCATTCACACTCATTAAAAAAAAAAATCAAACTAACACTTCAAAGCAAAATGGATGATGATCTGCGAATAATTTGATAATTTATATCTAGAAATAGATAGCTTCTCCTTTTATCAAAGAGACAAAGACTACTCCCTCCGTCCCGTTTCAATATTTATGTTTCTATTTTGCGTGTCTAATTTCAATATTTACGTTTTCTTTTTTGGAATATGGAACCCACCTAAAACAATTAATATATCATCCAACACTAATACACCTACCCACTTTATATTAAATATTATATCTTTCCACACACTATCTATTAAAATATTATACTCCTTCATCAACGTGCAAAAAGCAAACGTAAACATTGAAACGGGACGGAGGGAGTATAATTTTTTTTTGAATCAATGAAAAAGTATTGTCTACGCTTTTCATAGTTATAAATATATAGAATTGTATAAAAATGTCTCAAAATTCTTTTTTATTAGCGAGTTATGTTTTTAAATTGCACTAATTAGAAGTATTATTCAATGCTCGACTATAAATTATGATTAACATGCTTTTATATCTAGCCCCCGCTAGAAAATTGGCTAGTTTCGCCCCTGGGCTGTACGAAAGCATATTTATTATTCAACAATTCTGAGAGTTCAGAATAAAAGTTTTGTTGTATTGTTCAATAATACGAAATAATAAAAATGTTTTGTTTCACTATTCAATGACAATAATACAAATTATTCGAGGCGCTGAATATCGATAAAGGTGCGTAAATTACTGGTCCAGATGTCGTGTAATACAATTGTGTGACATCCTCTATTATACATCTTAGATAACTACGAGTTCAGATGTCCTGTGATACAATTGTGTGACATCCCCTATTATACATATTAGATAACTGACCCGTGTTATGAGATTCTTACACTCATTTTACCATATAATCTTTTTCCTAATCTTATCTCACTTATTTCTCTCCTAAATCATATCTTCTGCGTATTTCTAAACACTTGCGAAATTACCTTTTTAAATTTTCTCCTCCTAAAAATTGAAGTTCTACAACGTCGTTCGACAAACGATGGTTGCAGCTTAATCCTCAATTTTTGTACTATCAAATGTGACCAATTCCTTTTCTTCCTATTACACATCTGCGTGTTTCTTCCTTTCGTTTTTCTTTTCATATGTATTTTGAAAAGCATATAGGTTGAATCTTAAAAAAAATGAATGTTTATCTGAATTGATAGTTGCGTATTCTCTATTAAATTATAATATTTGATTGTGGCTGATTCAATATCTGCTCATGAAGAACAAATTTCAAGCTTGAAAACTATTTACAATACATACTAAGGTGTTCGATAAAATTCTTGAAAGTTATTTTTTTTTAATGCTAGCTTATTAAAAAAATTTCAAAATTGTCAGAGGACTTTCGATGATGTTTATTCATTGATAAATATATATTAAGGTTTTCCCATCACTTTGTTGGCCGACGTTGTAGAAATTCTGAATTTTGAGAAGAGAAAATTTGATGGAGTTAACGTGTTATAAGATATTTAGCATATATACAATTTGTGAGATAAAGATTAAGAAAGAAATTATATGGTGAGATGGGTGCAAGAATTTTATAACGGCGTATCAGTCATCCGAAGGGTGTAACAGAAGATGTCACATTATTGTATCACAGTACAGATTACGCATAAATTATTAGATTAAGTAATCGATTAAGCAAAGGATTTTATGTATAAGAAGTTTTTTTTATTCAATGACAATAATACAAATTAATGGAGGAAGGTGCGTAAATTACTGGATTAAATAATTGAGGATTTTATTTTTATGTTTTTTTTTTTACAAGAATTTTATGTATAAGAAGTTGTATATTATAAAATTTGATATCTTAATAAATTAAAGAAAGAAGGTAAATTATTGAATTAAAACACCGAGTATATATTGCTTAATAATATAACAATATTGAAAGGGATTTTATGTATAAAAAATTTCTATATTATAAAATTTGATATCTTAATAACACTGTCTATTAATAAAATAAGGAAAATTATCGAGTTAAAACACTGCTCGATAATACCACAATATTGAAAATTCTTAGGACTACTTCACAGTTGAAATACCAATATAATTTATAGACACATGAAATATGTATGAATCAACAATAAGCTGTCTATTAATAAAATAAGGAAAATTATCGAGTTAAAACACTGCTCGATAATACCACAATATTGAAAATTCTTAGGACTACTTCACAGTTGAAATAACAATATAATTTATAGACACATGAAATATGTATGAATCAACAATAAGGAAGGAAGGTGCTTAAATTAATAGGCATTGGATATCTAGAAAGGTGCGTAAATTACCGGATTAAATAATTGAGGGTTTTATTTTTATGGGAGGATTACTAATAGGTACACAAAAAAACCCTAAATTACTATGAGATACAAACATACAAAAATATTACTACTAGGTACAAAAATATATAGTGATATTCCAATATTACCCCTATTAATGTGCTGCACATAAATATTGTGTGCAGCAAAGTGTGTGCAGCAAAAAAAAGTGTGTGCAGGAAAAAAAAAGTGTGCGCAGCAAAAAAATGTGGTGGTCTGGCGGCGGCAGTTTTTCCGGCGACCAGTTTTTTTTTTTTTTTTTCTTTTTTTTTTGGACGAACAGTTTTTCCGGCGACCGGCTGCCGGAGCTCCGGCGGCGGCGGCGGCGGCGCGGCAGCTTTCCGGCGACCAGTTTTTTTTTTTTTTCTCTGACGAACAGATTTTCCGGCGACCGGCCGCCGGAGCTCCACCGGCGGCGGCGGCGGCGGCGGCGGTCCGGCAGCGGCAGCGGTGGTCCGGTGGTGGGTGGAGGTTGGGGTTAGTGTTTTAAAGGTATATGGGTTTAGGGGTATATTTGGTATTTTACTTTAATATTTTGTATTAAATAATAATTATTTTAAATCAATGTATCTAGTAGTAATTAGGGGTACAAAGTGTGTACCTATCAGTAATTATTTCTATTTTTATGTATAAGAAGTTTTTTTTTACAAGAATTTTATTTATGTATAAGAAGTTTTATAAAATTTGGGGTTATTATGTGGTGCACCTATTGCATCGGTGCACCTGAAAATTTATAGAGTAAATGTGATAGTTAGTAGATGGTTATTATTTTTAATTTTAATTAATTTATTTTATTTAGTGATTAAGATTAAATATATTTACGATCTAATGACTTAGATTATCTAGGTGCATAGGTATACCCGGTGAACTGAAGTTAGACTCTAAAATTTGATATTTTGATAAATAAATTAAAGAAAGAAGGTAAGTTATTGGACTAAAACACCGAGTATATATTGCTTGATAATATAAAAATATTAAAAGGGATTTTATGTATAAAAAAATTTTATATTATAAAATTTGATATCTTAATAACACTGTAGATTAATAAAATAAGGAAAATTATCGAGTTAAAACACTGCTCGATAATACTAAAGTTCCTGGGACTACTCCACGGTTGAAATACCAATATAATTTATAGACACATGAGATAGAGTTGGTCTTATTGTCCCGGGAATACCGTGCGGCCTTTAGAATTTAGTATTATGGATAAAGGTATACTCCCTCCATTCCACATTAAGGTAATTTTTGCTTTTTGGCACGCGGATTAAGGAGTATTACTTAATGTGTAGTGGATAGTTGTATTAGTGGGAGTGTATGCCCATATTTTAATTGTATTAGAGGGTGTGTGTGGATTCCATGTGTGTAAAAAAAGAGAGAGGACCCTTTGGGTGGGATGACCAAAATGGTAAAAAGAGACTATTTGGGTGGGACGGAGGGAGTATTGTTTTGTTCTAGAGGATATACACTTTTTATTAATATTTTTATTTTTCTTCAGAAAAATAAAGGATACACATTTTTATAGTAAAATGTTTACAATTTAACACAAAATTGTAAAGACGTGCGCCCGGATGCACATAAGTTTTTGCCCACGAAATATATACTCTCTCTGGCCACTTACAAGGTGTCTATTTCACTATTTCTGGCGTCCGCTTCAAAAGTACCAATTTCTTTTATTTAGTAAAGAAAGTACACAATATGACTCACCACTTTCCTCTAATACAACTACTCATTTTACCTATAATAATACTCCTTAATCCACGTGAAAAAACAAATAAAGAAAGAAAGAAAAAGTGAAAAGTTTTTTTATGTTCAACTAACCCTATAATATAAAATTTAATATCTTAATATATCTTAATAACACATAGTTGTAGATAAAAAAAAGTAGGCTAATTATACGGCATCCGAGTGCACTCTAAGATAGGGTGCATCCCTTTCGAAAATGTATACAAATATAAACAAAAACATATACAATTATTAATAAAATGTACTCTCCCCGTCCCATCCTAATATTTACGATTCATTTGTAATTTCTACAAAGGAAGCGTAACTATTAGGATGAGACGGAGAGAATATACAATTTAATTGTTAGATTTTTTTAATAATAATTTGAGTTTAAAAAAATATATAATTATTAAAAAACATATAATATACACTATTAAATAAAAAGTTAATACACATATGGATGTTAGTTTTTTAATAAACACTTAATGTGAAAAAAATATACAATTATTAAAAAATTCGTATAAAAAATAGAATAATATTTATACAAAATATAATAAAAAATTATACCCGTACTCCCCTACACCTAATATCAACTCAAAAAAGTATGTTCAAGTAATCTAGCTATATTATAAAATTTGATATCTTAATATATCCTACTAACACAAAGTAGGTAAATTATCGATAAATCACCGAATATGTGAGAATATATCCGCTAATAATATGACAAATGTTTAGACAACAAAAATGCTAAGAGAACCATTTCTCCTCACCGTCACCGTTCACCGTTTGAAGCACCAATCAAATTTAACCGCGTGCAATACATGCATGCATCCACGAAACACCAAAATAATTCAACCACGCGCAATACATGCATCCATCCACGCAATAGATTTTCAAGACTCTTCTTCTTCAGTATATCTATAATGTCATAAAAGTCTCAAATATCTCAAATTTTAGAGCAAAATTTCAAATCTCAAATTTAGAGAAGTTACAACAATACAACAATACTAAGAACACAGTCATGTCGTCATCTGCGGCTACTATTGCATCTTCAACTGCTGCTGTTGCAGGCACCACCAATACTGAAGAAAACAATCTTGCTCTGCATAACTCAGATACAACGTTGATGGTGGAGTTCGAGCGAACTCAACTGTTAGGTAAGTTTTTTAATTACTCAAAATCAGTTCTTTCTAGGACTGTAGTCAATACTGGGCCTGAAATCCGCGCTTATTTACAAACAATGCAAAGAGGAGGCTTTATTCAATCAATTGGTTGTGTGGTCATAGTTGAAGAGTCCACTTTTAATATTTTAGCCTTCAGCGAGAACATATTTGATAAGTTGGGGTTAAGGAACCTAGAGGAATTGCAACAACAGGAAGTAATGAGTTTGATAGGGTTTGATGCAAGAAACCTCTTCACCCCTTCTTCAATGCCAGAGCTAAACAGTGCTATGATGTCTGATGAAATAACGTTCTGTAATCCCATTTGGGTTAATTCCAAGGGTAATAATACTCCATTTTATGCCATACTGCATAGGACTGATGAGGGGGTTATTATTGATTTGGAGCCTTCCAATTTGGGTGACCCTACCTTAATACAGGCTGGTACCCTAGAAGTCCAAAAACTAGCAGCAAAGTCTATCTCTAAGCTAGAAATTGTCACTTCAGGTGACATGGGTGTTTTATGCGATACTGTAGCTGAAGAGGTTCAAAAGCTCACAGGATATGATAGAGTGATGGTATATAAGTTTCATGAGGATGGTCATGGTGAGGTAGTGTCTGAAATTAACAAGACGGACCTAGAGTCGTTTCGAGGGGTGCACTATCCTGCAGTCGATATCCCACAAGTAGCTCGTTTTCTTTTCAAGAAAAATGGCACTAGGATGGTATACAATTGCAGAGATGCACCTGTTAGGGTGATTCAAAGCGAAGCACTGGGAGAACCTGTTAGTTTGGTGGACTCTACGCTTCGTGCTCCTCATCAATGTCATGCTCAATATATGTCCAACATGGGGTCTCTTGCTTCATTAGTGATGGCACTGTGTGTGAACAACGATGAACTATGGGGATTGGTAGTATGCCACCACACGTCGCCGCGTTACACTTGTTACCCTCTTCGATATGCCTGTGAGTTCCTGATGCGGGCCTTCAGTTTGAAGCTTCAGATGGAGCTTCGAATAGAGGCTCAGATCGTAGAGAAAAATGTCTTCCGTGTGCAGACGCGGTTGAGTGACATGCTTCTCCGCGGCGCTCCACCAGCAATCATGACACAGTCGCCCAATATCATGAACCTTGTGAAGTGTGACGGAGCGGCTCTGTACTACAATGGAAAATGCTGGTTTTTGGGTGTCACTCCGACTAAATCACAGTTGGAAGATATAGTGAAATGGCTACTGATCACGAAGCTCGATGAGTCGTCTGCAGGACTAATCACGGATTCCCTTGTTGAGGCCGGCTATCCAGGAGCAGACGTCCTTGGTGATGCAGTTTGTGGAATGGCTACTGCAAGATTGACCGGCTTAAATTTCGTGTTTTGGTTTCGATCTCACACTGCAAATGAACTCAGGTGGGGAGGTGCTAAGCATGTACCTGAGGATATAGATGATGAACGTGGGAAAATGCACCCCAGGGCTTCCTTTAAAGCGTTTCTTCAAGTAAAAAAACACAAAAGCTTGCCATGGGAAGCTACAGAGATCAATGCGATACACTCTTTACAGCTTATAATAAAGGACTCCTTGGAGGCCCAAAGTAGCTCTCAGCCTTGATCTAAACATGGATCAACTTTCATTGACGGCGGTTGAAATGGCCCGATTAATCGAAACAGCTGCTGCTCCCATCTTTGGAGTCGACTCGACGGTTGACTGCTTAGCTACAGGGGACGAACTGCTACGCCGCGGAAGAAGGCTTCCCCTAAACGACTGACGGCTTTGGTTGAGCTCCATTGCCAACTCCAGGGGAGGGAATTCATAGACGGATTTCGTACCATGGGGAAAGCCCCTACGCTCTGCCGGCCGGTGTCATAAACATGATAAATTCTAAAATGTGCGAGTTGACAGGGTTGGAAGAATTACAAGCTTTAGGGAAGTCCCTCATTGGTCACGTCGTGAAGTTGTTGAAGCACTCCTTGCTGGTGCTCTTCAAGGTAACTCAGAGATCATTTAATATCTATATTTATTTAATTAATTAATCTAATTGCATCACTACTCAACTAAACAGAGTCACTTAATCATTTCTAATGCTCTAATTTAGGTGAAGAGGACAAAAATGTGGAACTGAAGCTGAGAAAATTTGGGGCAGACTCACCTAACGCAGTTGTGTACATTCGGACTAATGCATGCACGAGCAGAGATAGCAAAAACGTCGTCGTGGGAGCAACCTTTGTGGGGCAAGATGTGACAACTGAGAAGATGGTGACAGATAAATTCATGCGATTGCAAGGGGACTACAAGACAATACTTGAGAGTGCAAACCCCTTGATTCCTCCCATGTTTGCTTCCGACGTTGATGCATGCTGTTGTGAATGGAATGCGAAAACTTAACAGGTTGGACAAACCCGAGGTCATTGGAAAAATGCTTCCGAGGATGTTTTCGGAAACATATGTCAGGTGAAAAGTCCAGATTTGCTCACCAAGTTCATGATTCTGTTGCACCGTGCAATGAGTGGCCATGATACTGAAAAGCTTGAGCTTGGTTTCTTCAATAAGAAAGTCGAAGTTAATCTGACGGCGACGAAGAGAGAAGATGCCAACGGGGAAGTAATGGGGTGTTTATGTTTCTTGCAATTGAGTGAAAACAAGTCTACGGATAGCAAACTCTATAAAGAGTTAGCTTACATGATTCATGAGACGAAAAATTCTTGCACCAACTCTTTCAAGGCTCAAACATTTCCGACGATCAAAGAAGTTGTCTTGTGACCAGCGATGCTTGTGAAAGACAAATATTATCCATTATCGATGATCGTCATTTTCAGACTTTGGAGGAGGGGTAAGCTTTTCTTGTCCTCTTATATATGTTGTAGTTTTCTAAAAATGTTATTCTTTTCAACCCACGTTTACTTTATCACCGTTATTGTAGATTCAGTTTGAAAAAAAAAATTTTGACAAATTTTATTGACATTTTAATGGTAATATCATTTAATTTGTCTTGTCATTTTTTTTATAACATTGTCTTTCTATATATACTTATTTTAATTTAAATAGTTTTAAATATTATATTTTCTTTGACTTTGCAGCAAGATCGAGTTTAAAATGGAAGAATTTCTTTTGGGCAATCTAGTGAATGCTGTTGTTAGTCAAGTAATGAATTTGATTAGAGAAAAACATTTGCAACTTGTCATCAACATTCCTGAGCAAATATATGCATTGATGGTATATGGTGACCAAATGAAGCTTCAGGTGGCATTGTCTGAATTCTTTCATTCAATAGTTGATCATGCACATTCTCCTAATGGTTGGGTGGAAATTGGGGCATCTTGTGAATTAGACCATACACAAGATGGAGGCAATTATGTTCACCTCAAATTCAGGTAATATAAAATTCTATTATATATGTTAAAAGAAAAAAAAATCACTAACCATGTTAAACCACTGAAATAATGCATATGGATGACATGTTTGTAATTTGCTTCTTTCCCTTGATTTGTCAAGTGATGATGTTTTGATTATAATACTGTTTTTTCTCATCTTGATTCAGAATGGCTCATTCTGGCAAAGGTCTGCCGGATCGTATTGTGACAGAGATGAATGAAGTAAATAATGATTCGAGCTCGCAAGAAGGGATGACTTTAAACATCTCAAAAAGCCTTGTTAGTATGATGAATGGCAATGTTCATTATGTCAATGAAGAGAATCAATGTTACTTCCACATCGAGCTTGAACTCAAGTTAAAGGAATAAGGACACAACTTTTGTTGAAGAAAGTGCTTTAGAAGATGTTATTTCTACATGTCTGGTACCTGTTTGATATTAATTATTGCGAGCGTTTCTGTGATTTACGTAGTTATACTTCTATCAATTGTTTATGTAATGATTCTATCGTATGGTTTGTTTATCATTTATTTGCTATTATAGTACAAAATTAATTAAAGTAGGTATATCTATATAGCTTCTATGGAATGCATCGGAGAAGGTATGAACCGCTTAGTGGAAGAAGCCATAGTCGAAGCCGAAGCCAGCACGAAAGGACGCCTTGTACACTCACACTCCATCCATGGTGGCTCCTCCCTCCCTCCCCAACTTGCACTCTTGTGAGGTACTCCCTCCATCCCATTTCAAATGACACACTTTCCATTTTGGGTTGTCCCACAAAAGTTTGCACATTTCAAAAAAAGAAAAAAAATCAAATACAATCACCATTCCCCATACATCTTATTTACAAAAAAAATCACCCCTACCTAACACACCTAACATACTTTATCATTTATTTATTACCAAAAAATATCATAATACCCCTAAAAGTTATCACTTTCTTAATCTCCGTGCCGAGAAAGAGGAGTGGACGGAGGGAGTATATAACATGCACACATGCATGCATTGTCCATTAATTTTTAATTCCTTCACTCATAATGTGGTAGAACTGGCTGCCAAGAAGAGTGATGAGTGCTTCCAGAGTGGCCGGAATAGTGCGTGCGGCGACTCTCTTTTTGACCCGACCAAAATCTGGGAAGATGCTCTTAAACTCGGATTTCGCCCCGCAACCCTCTGCGAATCAAAAGATTTTACTTAATTCTTGTAATTTACTTAATCATCTATACTATATTGATTGATGCATGCTGAATTCCATATTACAATCATATAGTACTATGTTATGCATAGAATGGATTGTTGCATCAATCAATTATATGTATATTAATAATATGAGAGAATGAATAAGGAGAAGTACTATACACTAGTGAAGCCTACAAATTGTTTTTAGAAGGAGATGAAAAAGAGACTCCGTGTGCCCGGCACACAAGAGACCCACCCATAAGAAATAACAACACAGTATATATATATATTGAGAAATATGAAAAATGACCATTGCAATATTGTGTAGTTTTATATTTAAAAAACACATATTATTTGTATTATTTTTATTAAGGTTTGCTAATATAAAACACATAAAATGTGATATGAGCACACATCATTAATTTAATATTATTAATTTTCTGTTTGGCAAAAATAAAATTTTGGAATTATGTAGGTCACGTCACGTTTTTCCTTAAAATAATTTTCTATGTGACCTCACTACGTTTGTTTTTAGAGGAATTTGTGTATGTGTCGTTATCACATTAATCTTACAATTAATATTTTATTTTAAATAATTTAATATTTTAAATATGAGTTGATATCCTGTGCACCGTGCACACGTGTATGTATATAATTTTTTTTTGGGTTAATTTCACGAAAGGTGCTAACCTTTTTTGCCAATTGCGAATTAATCCAAACTTTTGGATATTTGAAGTTATGTACTCAACCTTTAGCCCATATTGCAATTTGAACCACGTGGTATCTTTATTTAACCTCTTATTTTCCACGTACACTCATTCCTCTAATATAAATGTACAGCATGGCAACCAATCACTATTTTTTTACTTTCTTTCTTACTTTCCTGTTTCAGTTTCCACCGCATTTTCCACCATTGCAGTCAGCTCAAAAGCTTTATTTCCATGGCTTCCTCCACTGCAACTGCACTACAATCCTGCTTTCTCTAGAACCCATTAATGGAGGCCTCATCATGACTGAACTATTCCATTAACAATGGCTTCTATTATTTCATTCATGATGATGGTGGCAGCTTACCGGTTTTAACGGCGGAGCTAACAGACTGTTAGCAGTATGTACCGAAATGTCGCCTCGAATTATGGTGGTGGTGAGGGGTTCTTTTTTTTGCCAGATTGTTTTGCCCTATTACGTTTCCCTTTCGCCATTGCCTACAAATCCCAAGCCCAAGGTTAACTACTTTCTCTCTCTCCCTTTGCCTTGATTCCTCCTGAATCAATATGTTTTATGCTCCCATATACAAATGTACAGGAAGGAAATTCTTGAATTAAATAACCTTCAGACAACTAAATTCTAGAAGATGATACCTTCCACTAATCCACAAACAAGCATTAATCAATTAAAAAACTGGCCAACTCATAAAAAAATTGTTTCCATTAACCTATCATATCCCCTTCTAACCATTCACTCTAACAAATAATCCAAAAATCAGATCAAGAATGTCATTAATTTAAACGACGAACTTGATCTCTACATCCTAACCATCCTCTTATCAGCAGATTTGGAGTATGGGTTCGATTTCAATTCATGTATGGAACAGGTGGAATTCGTCCTCGTCGCCGCTGTGTCCTTCTCCGACACACAAATTGAATATTGGAGCATCCAAGCCCAAACAGACATAGAGCTCCGCCTTAGAGCATCTACAATGGCAAGGTACAAATCATACGTGTCAATTAATTATACCCAGCTTAACGTACAAAGGGTAATATCAAAATTGGTCCGGTAAATTTTCCAACTTTAGTCCTATATCATTTGCAATTCTCAATTTTGGTTATTTTTTGTCCACTTTTAGTCCTTTTTGTCCAAATTTAATCATTTTTGTCTAAATTTAATTCTTTATGTTAAAAAAGTCCAAAAATTATCCGAAAGTGTATACATTTTGGACCAACAGTGGACCAAAAAAATACCAAATTTTGAAAAAAGGATCAAAACTGGACCAAAAGGACTAAAACTGGACAAAAAATAACCAAAATTGAGAATTGCAAATGATAAAAGACTAAAGTTGAAAAATGACATACTTACAAGACTAATTTTGATATTTACCCTATGTACAAATCCCATTGGTAGTATTGGGTATAATTTCAAAAATCTTTCCTGAATACAAAGTATTGTACCTGAGAAAAGTGAATAAAAAATGGGGTGCACTATGTGCTTTACAATTTTTTAAATATTTATTAATACAGAAGGGGCCCACATCCCACTTTCATCTCAAATTTAATTTTTAACGTTGGATTCATCATCAAATTGTAACTTTAATTTTACTAACTAAAAATAAACTTCCATTTCAAATTATGTAAACTGACATAATCAACGTTCAATTTTAACGTTTAATTTTGTTCAACAACAGTATTTATTAACGTTCGCATGACCGTTAATTTTTTTATAATTTTTATTTTTTATCCTCTATAAATATATACATGAGTATCCTTCATTTTTTATCATTCACAAACCTTTTTCCTTATCATTTTTATCATTCACATTTGCATTCTAAAATTTTGTAAAATGGATGAAAATTCATGGATGAATTGGTTTAATTTCAATATGAATGACAATTCATCATCACAAAATCCAAATTTTCATCCTACAAATCTAAATATCCGGCCTCAAATTTTTTCAATCTATCCAAACTCTCAAATGAATCCAATGGGCTCCAGAGCTCCATATTTCATGTATCCACTAGAATATTGCCAAATTCCATTCATGTCACCCTCTTCATTTGGATATCCACGTCCAAACTCAATTGGAAAGTTTTTAAACTCGTCAAGAATTGCTAGTGCGGAAGGAAAGAACAGTAATAAAAGGTGTGAAACGCCGTCTTCTGGGCAAGCTTTTCCTTATCCTCCACATTCGTCTCCACTTGATATTGAGAAAATAAATCTCGATGTGGATACAAATTCTGATGTGGAAGTATATGTTTTCCCGCCTACAAAAATAACATATGCTTCAAGATACACTACTGCAGAAAATGAGCTTCTTGCATGATGTTGGGTGAACGTGAGCGAAGATCCTATTATCATAAATTCACAAAAGCTTGATCAAATGTGGATACGGATCACGGAAGAGTACAACGAAAATCGACTTGCTGACACTCCACCTAGACAATGTGAAGCTTTGAAGACACACTATTACACAGTTCAAAGAGAAGTCAATGCGTTTAATGGTCTCTACAACAATCAAACTGAGATTTGGAAAAGTAGTCATAGTGACGCTGATATACTAGTGGAGGTACTAAAATTGTGGTCAAGTACTCACAATAACAGATCATTTAACCATCTGGGGATGTGGAATATACTACGTACGATTCCCAAGTGGCGTAATCAATAAGACCGTGATCACCGCAGAAAGAAGAAGACCAAAATTTCCTCTGCAGGGGCCTATACCTCATCATCAAATAATGAAGATGATACTGAAGATCGTGTTCGTCCAATTGGGCAAAATACGAAAAAAAGAAAAGCCAAAGGAAAATCTAAGTATGAGTTTGAAGAGATGAAAGATATCATCAATCAAAGTATGGAGGATTGGAAAACTATTGCAAATAAAAAAAGTAGAAGAGATGAGATATCTCAACAAAACAAAGGAGTATGACATACTCAGGAGAGATACTACAGGAATGACACCTAAACAACTTCACGCACATAACCACATGTGTGAGATAATTAAGAAACGATGGGGCATGTATGTGTTTATCTAAAAATTTCCCTTATAAGTTGTATTTCATATCTTGTATGTGATCAGTAGTAATTTTTATTTACTGTTGTTTAAGTAAGATGTCTAATTTTCTAATGTAATCTTGTTTTTAAATGAAATGTAATGCAATTTTTATGAAGTTATGTTAAATCAATCATTTTAAATAGTTGTTAAGCACTAATCGTTACAAACTAGCCGTTGCAAGTAGCCGTTACAAACTAGCCGTTGCAAGTAGCCCTTACAAACTAGCCGTTGCAAATTTTTATATATAATGCAAACTTTGATACACATATATAATTCAGTAAGTACCTCAAGAGAGATTCAACATTACGGGATAAAGAAAAATATCATCAACTTCACGCCGATTTGGTTGATCACATATGGGAACGATTCGGCAATATTTAGAAAACTTTTGATTCCTGTATGAAATATTTTAATTTTAATGTATTATTTTATTATTTTGTGTTGTTGTACTATTAAATATTTTTAATGAAATTTGTGGTTTAATTTTGAAAATTTGAGAATTTATTTATTTTTAGCTTAAATTATTTCGTCTAATTAATAAAAAATTATTAAAGAAAATTAATTGCTATTCAAATAAAAGTATTTAAACATTATTTTAATTTATTATAAAAAAATTTAATTTAAAGTTTGATTTTAATTTAAATTAATTAAATATAAATAAAAATTAATTAACTTTTTCATAAAATAAAATTTAGATTAAAATTTAATAAATTAATAATGTGTATAAATTATATTTGATGGTGGGACCCTCAAATAGTATTAATTGTACCTGGAATGATTGAGAAGATATAGGTACAAATTTAGAGATTTTTTACTTTTGATGTGACAATGATGTGACAAAAATTTGTACCTGGGATTGGGTACACCACTAGTGATGCCCTTACAGTTTGAGTTTTAAGATTTTTTTTAACAGGTGGAATTTCTGTGAGGATGAAACGACGTCATTTTGAAGGTAGAAAAGGTAACACGGACACGTTAGCCACCGGGCAGGCCTCTAACTGCCAGGTGGTTCGAATTGCAATTCGGGCTAAAGGTTGGGTACTTGTTTGTAAATATCCAAAAATTTAGACTAATCCGCAATTGGCGAAAAGGTTGGGACTTTTCACATAATTAACCCATTTTTTATATAATATATATTTTTTAATAATTGTATAGTTTTTCTATATCTTGTAGTCTTCCAACTCTGTATTACTTGGTATATATACCATCATCATTTGCTATCATCCAAGTAAACTATACTTCTTTTGGATCATTAGAACAAAGAGGATACACCAAACATATATTAACCTCTACATACTCTTATATCTAATTTTGGAGCTTCAGAGTTTGAATCTCATAACTACCAAATTTTATGTAAGTAACTGTTGCCGGTGGAGTGTCTCTACTACTTGACACATTTTATAGTAAGAATTCTTATTTTTATTCTTGTTTATGAAAATATCTAGAACCAAAAACAAATACCATGTCTGTACCTAATTGCTTATCAATTCATCAATGTTGGGTTTTTATGATGAAAAGATGAACTAGATATTTTGGAGGAATTTAGAATCTCTCTATTGATATTCAAGTTCACTCTCATACATCAAATGTCAATACATGGTCCTATTTATAGGATACATTCTTGATTATTAAAGAGACACTTTGACTAGAAATAAATGAAGATACATGAACCTTAGTAAATGAGACTTGACCACCATGAAGATTGAACATCACTTTTGGATACAACTTATCTATTTCATCACCCCTTCTTAATTTGTAATCCGAAAGTGATCTCGAAAGTTTGCAAGTGACTCGAAACTCACTGCTTTGGTAAAGCTATCTGCAAGCTGCTCCTTAGTTCCAACAAGCATCAGCTGAATTTCTTCTATGCCAACAAGCTCTCTAATATAGTGATGATGAATTTCAATATGCTTCGACCTTGCATGAAAAACTGGATTCTTCGTCATTGCAATGGCCGACATGTTATCATAGAAAATTATAGTTTCACTCTTCACCCCTTGCTATACATATATTAGGACACGAGATCAAAGTGACAGCAGTAGATATTGAAATTCCCTGGGGGGCGCTGGGTGTGGTTCCTGTCGATCCGGTCATCCGTTCAGCACAAAGCTTTGCACGCCCCACCGAAATCGCGCAAGGAATTCATTTTTGAAGGCTTCTTAAGAACATCAGCAAGTATCTTTCTCAATCATACGGCTTCACATGCGGCTTCATTCGCTGAAATGTACTCCGCTTTGGCAGATGAAAGGAAGACAGTCTGTTGTTTCTTTGAGGACCAAGAGATTGTATTTGTTCCCAAAGAAAATAAATATCCAGACGTGCTTCTATGATCATTAAGTGATCCAGCCCAATCGCTATCGGTGTAACCGACAAGCTCACTTCTTTCCTCGTTGATATACTTGATCCCGAACTTTCTCGTTCCTTGCAAGTAGCGCAAGATTCTTTTTGCTGTTGTAAAATGTTACTTAGTTGGACTGTGCATGAACCTCAAAACCATACTCACGGCATAAACAATATCAGGTCTTGTATTGGTCAAATAAATTAATGAACCAACCAAGCTTCTATATATATTAGCATCAACTTTCTCTTCACCATCATTCAAACTCAATTTTTCATTTGCTGCAAGAGGAGTGGAATTTGATTTGCAATTATCCATGTGAAACTTCATCAAAAATTCTCCAAGATATTTCTCTTAAGAAATAAAGATTTCTCCTTTCGATTGACAAACTTGTATTCCAAGAAATAACTTCATGAATCCCAAGTCAGTCATTTCAAATTCTTTCATCATGTCTTATTTGAATTCTTGCACCTGATTAGTGATATTTTCACCTAGATTTTAGTGTCTTTTTGTGTTTTCGTATTATTTTATCCGTATTTGTGTACTATATTGGTGGTATTTTGTATTTTTATGGAAATGTATAAAAATAAACTTAAACATATGATTTTCAAGTAAAAATGGATTCTAGAAGCGAAAAAGAAGATGTAGGAAAAAACAGAGCTCAATTCGGAGTCCAAACGAGGAAGTTATGATTAAAATAGTGTGCCACTTTTCATGACTTGTTACTCTTTCAAATGTTGGACTTTTTATGAGATCTTTATATAGATAGAAAGGCAAGGAAGAAAGGATCACGTGAGTATAAGAATCACTCAAATCGAATTTGTGATGTGAAAGTTATGCACGAAACGGTGAGACTGCGCTATACCTACTCGACCCGAGTACCGAGCTCGACCCATGTACCGAACACGACCCGTATTCACTCAAAAGTCAGTTTTTGGATTTGTACGTCTTCCTGAAGGTTCTAGACCCACAAATACATCATTTGGCATAAAAGTTAGGCAGAAATCGTTCCTGGATCCAATTGACACCCAATTCACACATTTTTCATACATTTTTCCCCTTCATCTTCATCCATTCTTCATCCACACTGTCTATCATCACCCCACCATCAAATCCTCCATCCTAGTAGCTAGAGAAGTAAGGGGGAGAGGAGAATTGCAAAGAGAATACGAAGATCACCATTGGAGCCATCCAAGGGAGTTTTCACCTAAACTTTGTATTGAATCCTTATTGTTTATCATGGTTTGTAAGGATTTTAATGTCTATGTTGATTTTCTTGTGACTATGAGAGGCTAATCTCCTTTGTGAGATTAGCAATATGAAATGTGTTGGATAATTTTGGGTATTTGCAATTGAATGAATATGTTGATTGGGTTTATTAATTTTCTATCATTGATGCTTGAGATCTTGAGTTTTTTGATGATTTGTGTGTTTAGTTGCTCTAAATAAGTGATTAGATTGAGAAATCAATTATGTACTTAGGATAATTAAGTAAATTATTTCATCAAATACTTTATGTGCTTTATAAACTGTAAAGAGATTGAGAAATCCTTTAGGATTTAGAACCCTTTGATAGAACATTCGATTGGTTAGATCAAGAGGTCAATTGATCGTGTGAGGGGACTCTCCAATTAAACTTAGTACCTAGTTGAAATTATTTGATTGAGAACTAACCTTTGAGCTATTTTGAGACCTTTGTGAGGATTTACATCATATCTATCTCGAGATGGAGTTTAGGTGGAATTCGCGTTGGCCCTTAGTTATTAACCCTTGACACATATGAATTCGTTACATGATACCTAGATTTTCCATACTTTAATTATTGCTAGTCTCATTCTCTATCTACTTAGCTCATTCATCCATCTTCCATCCATCTATCCCATTGTTTAATTGTTATTTCTTGATTAATCTTATCCCTTTTTGATCATCTCTATAAAACTATGATAAACATGAGATCGCTTAAACCCTAGTACCTTCCTCCCTGTGATTTGATAAATTCTTTAATTAGTTATCCCGACTACAATATGGCTAAATGGCGCCATTGCCGGGGAGGCAACGGTTGCTAGTGGTTTGACGAATGAGTGTTTTGATTAGTATTACTAGAGATATTTTTATTGCTTTTTATTATTTGCTTTGGAAGATTTTTTATCTCACTTTTTCATTTTGATAGGTACTTGAAACTATCTTGAGAGAAGGAGAAGGGGGATCAAAGCCAAAAATAGAAAGTGAGAAGAAGAATTGTAGTAAGCCTTGAGAAAAGTATTTAAATGGAAGGTTGGAACCAATACTTGAGTGATATTTTAGGGGATCAAAGTGCAAGGATTCCACCTCCACAATCAAGACGCTATATGAATGAGAGCAACTATGATTACAATTTTCAAATGGATCAAGAGAGCTCTCAATACTACAATCAAGGAAGAAATGGAGAATGACAACAAGCTTACAATGCAAATACATTCCACCCGTATCAAGCATACACATATTCTCCACCAAATCCCAACACCAACACTTCTCCTCAATTCCAAAATTACGCCTTATTGGAATTATATAGAAGATGTGCTCAAGGTAGTGATGAAGGTCAACATCCTCAATCAAGTTTTTTTCAAAATGAATCCTCCGAGATAATTACACCCGCTACCTTGGAATTGACAAGACAAATAAGGATGATGAATCAAGGTGTTTATAGTCAAGTCTTGCCTAGTTCAAGTTTGGGAGGTGGTCAAAATGTGCAAGGTCTGTCGATTCCAAGCCTTATGGAGCAAGAAAAGTGAATGATGCCTAACCAACAAGTAGGAGATGCTTCTTTCATTGGAGTGGATAATTTCCAAGGAAATTTTCTATACAACTATGAAAGAAGTTTTCAAGGGAATTGTCCACCAATTCAAGGATGGAATTTTGACAACCAAGAGGGAGGAAACTTTCAACAAGTTTAGGAAGAAAAATCATCTATAGAAGTCTTGATTGAGATGATGGAAGCAAGCCTTGAGGAGGATAAGAAAAGAGATGAGGCAACTGAGAAGAGGTTAGAAGCTTTGGAGCATCAAGTAAGCCAAATTGTAATTGCTTTGACCAATTTTCAACAAGTTGAAGAATTTGAAGAGGAGAGTAAAGTTGAAGAAGGATTAGAGAAAGAAGAGAATTTGGGAGATGTCGAATCAAAAGAGGTATTTGAAGAGCCTATTGAAGCAAATGATGTTAATGAAGAGGAACAAAGTCGAAAAGCAAGTGATGATGACTTGAAGAGTGAAATGATCATTTATAAACCTTTAAACTCTTTAAGTTGCTTTGAATTTGATAATATTGTTTACATTGACTTTGTCTTACCTATTGATTCTTCTCATATTCTTAGAAACAAAAGAGAACTCGAAGAGATGTTGGGGATCTATTTGGTAAAGAGGAATAAGTGGTGTTCAAGAGTGGAGAGGATGCAACGGAAGCCGTCACTTGCTACAAGTGCCTACTAGAGGAAGAAGCACAATGATTAAAATTTGATGGCAAGGATGAAAGATATCCATAGCCATTCCGATGAGTTCTCCATATTCCATCCAGCATTAAAACGTTAAACTTAGCGCTAGATGGGAGGCAACCCATCATTATCTGTATTGCTTTATTTATTGATTTCAATAAGGATGCTTGTTTTGTTTTGCATTTTTGGCATGTAGGTTGATTGTACTCGTAAGGAAGATGTGTATTCGAGATACAAGAAGTGCTTGATTTGACGTGTATAGGTAAGTCACACCACTTTTTGCAAACTTAACTCGAAACTCTTGTTTCAATGTAAGTTTGGGGGGATAGGGCGTGGTATGGCATACTTTGTCTTGAAGGCATATACTTTTCGTATTTTTGGAGCAATTTTAAAATTTTTCTCATGAGTTTGGGATTGATTTTGGTCCGATTGGTTGTGTTAATGTGCATGATAGTCTATATTCTTATTGCAATTGTTGAGCTAATGATGTTGATGAGTTTTGAGCATGTATAAGGTGTGGCGGAAGCATAAAAACAGAAGAACACAAGGTTTGAAGTTAAAAAGTGAAAAATAGAGATGCTGGAACACGAGCCGTCTCCAGTACACGGCCCTGTAAGAGGTGGCCGTGTACTAGCATCAGAAGCAGCTACTTACCCAGGAAGAAGCCGTGTTCAGTACATGAGCCGTGTAGAGTACAGGAACACGCCCCGTATACTGCGCACGGCCCTATAAGAGATGGTCGTGTGCCAGCATCAGAAACACCTATAAGGCCATGTCATGGCCATGTACAGAACACAGGGTGTGTAGACAGTGACAACACGAGTCGAGCAGCTGACATGAGTCGAGCTCAGTGCAGGATTTTTACGTTCAAGCTCGTTTTGCCTACCGTTCGAATGCCGTGCCAACCACTTCCACTACCAAATGCCTCTTCAGGGAGTTCACTCTATACTCTACCACTTCTATGTGCTTAGCATAATTTGATTTGATTTGGAATGTTGTTGAGATTAACATGCAACTTCATTTGTTATGTTTTTTGGAGGTTTCATTTTCAATCAAAGATGGGATGTTTGCGAGCTTACTTGATCATGGATGACATAGAATGTGTGCTTCATTGTTTTATGATGGAATTTTTGTTCTTGCATATTATGTGTTTTTTTATTGTTTCTTGTTTGGTGTGTCTTTTCTTATTTGTTTTGAGTGTTTTCTTATTATTGTTTAGGGTTTGTTTGGTGGTTTATTTTTGGGATGTCGTGAGTCATTTTTTAATGTGAGCGATGACATGTTGTTGTGATAAGTGATGACAAGTTATGATTAAGAATCTCTACACTTTCGAATTGTGACATGTTTTATTTAACTTGTTCAATTTTGAGATGAATGTGGTGTAATAAGTTCTTTAAGGTCCAATGCATAAACTTGTGAGAATTTGAGCCTCAACCGTGCATATATGGTATTTTTTTATGAGTGAATCGGTTGTGTTAGATAAGCTAGTACTTGCTCAAGGACTATAGGAACGAGCCCGATTAGTAGAGATTAGTGATATGATTTAAGGTCATCCTTGTCATGTATAGTAATTGCCAAAATTTCCATACCTTGAACATCATTCCTAGTCAACCACCTTGAGCCTATAAGCCTATTTCTTGTGAATTTAGTACATTACAAGTCTTGATTTCCCACATGAGCCTTATATATATATATATATATATATATATATATATATATATATATATATATATATATACATTTTGTGTGAGTGACTGAGGATATGGTAACTAGAAGGATTTGATGAGGAAGAAAAAAAGAAAAGAAAATGGTAAGTAAGCAAGAAAAAGGATGAAAAGAGCAAAAACAAGAATGTACATGCAACTTTAATACAAGAGAAAGAGCAAAGCAACAACAAGATGCTCAAGAAAATAAAAGTTAAAAGAAAGGAAGTATGCATCATAAGAAGTTCAATCCAAAGGGTAATGATGATGATTAGTGCTTGTGAGCAATAAAGAAAAGAAAGGAAGAAAGAAAAGTTAAGGAGTTGAGGAAATTGATCATCTCTTCAATTACTTACACTTGCTTAGTCACTATTACCCATATTCTTCCTACCCTACCAAAGAGCCTATCATTACATCCAAATGAAAAGACATTTTTGATGACTATTGGAAACTTTGGTGATTTGTGAATGTAGTCTACGAGCAAGCTTATACCGAGTCGAGCCAATCAATTGATGAGTGTTGATTTACCCTACTTAAAAGAGTGTTGAGTGAAATTGATAACCTATGTGAGGCTTGGACTAAAAAGGAACTATATTACACTTTATTTTCTTTTGATTGAACTTGTTAATTTCTCATGTCATGAATCTAATGTTGTAGGATGACTTAGCATGATTTGTAGTTCTTATTACTATTGATGTGTTATTACTTATGTTCGTTTAGTCTTTTTCTAGGTGAAAATCTCTCTCCCCTTGTTTTATCATTTTCGTTGTATGGAGACGCACAACACTTTAAGTTTGGGGGTGTGATGAGTGATATTTTTACCTAAATTTTAGTGTCTTTTTATGTGTATTTTCGTATTATTTTATCCGTATTTGTGTACTACTTTGGTGGTATTTTTTGTTTTTATGGAAATATATGAAAATGAACTTAAACATATGATTTCAAGATAAAATGGATTCTAGATGTGAAAAGGAAGACGTAGAAAAAAACAGAGTACAATTCAGAGTCCAAACGAGGAAGTTATGATTAAAATAGTGTGCTATTTTGCATGACTTGTTACACTTTCAAATGTTGGACTTTTTGTCAGATCTTTTTATGAATAGAAAGGCAAGGAAGAGAGGATCGCGTGAGCACAAGAATCACTCGAATCGAATCTATGATGTGGAAGTTATGCACGAAACGGTGAGACTGCGCTGCACCTACTCGAATCGAGCACCGAGCTCGCCCTACCGAGCTCGACCCGTGTACCGAACACGACCCATGTTAGGTCAAAAGTCAGTTTTTGGATCTGTACGTCTTCCAGAAGGTTCTAGGCCCATAATTACATCATTTGGCATAAAAATTAGGCAGAAATTTTTCCTGGATCCAATTGACACCCAATTCACACATTTTTCACACATTTTTTCCCTTCATATTCATCCATTCTTCATTCACACTGTCTATCATCACCCCAACATCAAATTCTCCATCCAAGTAGCTAGAAAAGAAAGGGGGGTAGGAGAATTACAAAGGGGAGAAGAAGATCACCATTGGAGCCATCCAAGGGAGTTTTCACCTAAACTTTGTATTGAATCCTTATTGTTTATCATGATTTGTAAGGATTTTAATGTCTATGTTGATTTTCTGTGACTATGAGAGGCTAATCTCCTTTGTGAGATTAGTAATATGAATTGTGTTGGATAATTTTGGGTATTTGCAATTGAATGATTATGTTGATTGGGTTTATTAATTTTCTATCACTGATGCTTGAGATCTTGAGGTTTTTGATGATTTGTGTGTTTAGTTGATCTAAATATGTGATTAGATTGAGAAATCAATTATGTGCTTAGGATAATTAAGTGAATCATTTCATCAAACACTTCATGTGCATTATAAATTGTAAAGAGATTGAGAAATCCTTTAGAAATTAGAACCATTTGATAGAACATTCGATTGGTTAGATCGAGAGGTCAATTGATCGTGTGAGGGGACTCTCCAATTGAATTTAGTAGCTAGTTAGAATTGTTTGATTGAGAACCTACCTTTGAGCTATAATTTTAAGACCTTTGTGACGATCTACATCCTATCCATCTCGAGAGAGAGTTTAGGTGGAATTCGTGTTGGCCCTTAGTTATTAATCCTTGACACATAAGAATTCGTTGCATGATACCTAGATTTTCCATACTTTAAGTATTGCTAGTCTTATTCTCTATCTACTTGGCTCATTCATCCATCTTTCATTTATCTATCCCATTGTTTAATTGTCATTTCTTGATTATTGATATCCCTTTATGACTATCTCTATAAAATTATGACAAATACGAGATCGCTTAAACCCTAGTACCTCCCCCCTGTGGTTCGATAAATTCTTTAATTAGTCATCCCGACTACAATATGGCTAATCAGCACCATAGCAATATTAGTTTCCATGTAGATTAAGTCATCAATATAAAGACAAACAATGAGAAAATCATGCGCACCTTTCTTTATGTAAATGATGCCTCACTTGGACTTTGATGAAAACCAATTTTTTTGAAATAGCCGTCAATTTTGTTGTTTCAAGCATGAGGTACTTGCTTAAGCCCATACAATGCTTTCTTGAGACGATAGACCTTGTCTTCATTTCCTTCAATAATAAATTCATCAGGTTGTTGGATATACACCTCTTCTTCCAAATCTCCATTAAGAAATATCGACTTCACATCTAATTGATATACAAGCCGCTCGAATTATGCTGCAAGAGCAAGAACAATTCGAATTGTTTCATCCGAACAACTGGTACAAATATCTCATTGAATTCCACTCCGGGCTATTGCGAGTACCCCTTTGCAATCAACCGAGCTTTATATTTTTGAATCGTTCCATCTTCATTCAACTTGGTCTTGAAGTCCCATTTCACTCCAATTTTATGTTTCCCTCTCGAAAGATCAACAAGCTCCCAAGTATTGTTCTTCTCAATACTTGCAATTTCTTCTTGCACTGCCTTTTGCCAAATATCCTCTTTGAATGCTTTTTCAAAAATTTCAGGTTCATAAAGTGCCACATTTGCCGTAGTATAAATGTCCGCCAAACTTCTGAATCTTCTTACAGGACTTTGAGATGCATCACCAATAATTTTCACAAAATTTGGATCATGAGTAGAAGTTTCTCCGGTGCTTGATTGATTAACTGAATTTGGAGACAACAATAGCACAACCTTAGAATTCACATGATGATCAGCTTCTTCAAAAATCCAAGATTGCTGTTCATCAAAAATCACATCTCATGAGATAACCAAGCTGTTATTTTTTTGATTTAGTAAACTATATCCTTTCGACTCGTCGCTATAACTAACGAAAATGAACTTCTCACTTTTATCATCAAATTTTCTCTCTTTTGGGATGGAATATGAGAATAAGCAATAGAACAAAAAACTTTCATATGATGAACCTGTGGTTTTCTTTGATGCCATGCCTCATATGGAGTTCTATCCAAAACTGCTTTCGTTGGACATCGATTCAAGATATACACCGCTGTCAAAACAGCTTTAGCCCAATAACTTCTTGGAAGTCCTTTTCCTGCCATCATACTCTGAGCCATCTCCACAATAGTTCGATTCTTGCATTTGGCTACTCCATTTTGTTGTGGAGTGTACCGAACAGTGAGCTGTCTTTGAACTCCATTTTCCTTGCAATAATCCATGAAGGATTTTCCAATGAATTCTCCTCCATGATCAGTGCGAAGAGTTTTGATACTCTTGTCACTTTAATTCTCCACTATTTTGTTAAATTCAATAAACTTGCAGAAAGCATCAGACTTTTGCTTAAAAATATACACCCACATCATCCTCTTATAATCGTCGACAAATAGAAGAAAATATCTATTGTCGTTTAGAGAAGAAGTTTGAGTAGGCCCACAGATATCAGCATGCACAAGTTCAAGGGGAACCTTTGCACGATACGAGGTTTTCGGAAATGGTAAGCGATGCATTTTTCCAAAAATACATCCTTCACATGGGTTATCCTGTTCATCAATATTTGGAAGACAAACAAACCATATTTTTCTTTTTAAGCAAAATCAAACCTTTGTAGTTTAGATGTCCATATCTCAAATGCCAAATTTCTTGTTCAGTTTGAGTTGCACTTTGGAGAGCACATTCCTTCGTTGATGGCAAACGAAGAGGAAAAATCTTGTTTAGAGTCATCTTGATCTTTGCCATTATGAGGTTCTTTTCTTTATTGACAATGGTGTAATGACCATCATTAAACTCCACTTTGTAATCTTTCTAAAGCAACTGCCCAACACTCAACAAATTTTGAGCGAGATTTGGAACATAGAAAACGTCTTTGATAATAATGATTTTGCCCTCCTTTGTCTTCACTGCAATTTCTCCTTTTTCGGTGATTTTGTGTCCCTTGCCATCGCCAAGTCTTACTTCGGATGAATAAGACTCATCAAGATCAACAAACATCTTCTTATTTCCTATCATGTGATTACTGCAACCACTATCCACAAACCAAGTATTTTTAGTTTCTTGTTGTGAGCTCAAGCAATAATAGAATACCTGCTCTGCTTCTTCTTTTTCAGTGAAGTTTGCCTCCTTCTTTTCACCATCTTCTTTGTACCAATAATCTCTATGAGAGTGTGTAGCATTTCTACACCTTTTACACTTGAATCGACAATCACTTGTGTCGTGATTATTCTTTCTACAGATGTGGCAGAATTGATCATCAGAATTTTGGGGAGAATTTCTTGGAGCATTATTACCTCGTCCTCCTCGACCACGAAAATTCTGATGTCTTCCTTGGGAAGAATTTCGCGGCGGCTTATTCTTTTTGTCTTGTTGTCTATCTTTTTTACGATCTTGATGTGGAATTTGAACTTTTTCTTGAAAATCTTGCTCAAGATTTTGGTTTGAAAACCTGCTTAATCTCTTCTCGTGCGCTTTAAGAGAACCCATCAACTCCTCTAAGGATAATTTTGATAAATCCTTAGACTCTTCAATGGCAGCAACCACATGTTCTAACTTCAACGGCAAGCAACGAAGTACCTTCTCAAAAAAAAAATTGTCTTCTAGAGCGTCTCCAAAGCCTTTAATTTGATTTGCAATGGATGATACTCTAGAAAAAAAATATTGCATGCTTTCATTTTCTTTCATCATCAAATTATTGAAGTCCCGCCATGAATTTTGCAGCTTGATCGTAATCACCTTCTCACGTCCTCCAAACTGATTTTTCAGAATCTCCCAAGCACCTTTGGAAGTTTTGGCAGTAGTAATACGTGGAAGAATGGATCGACTTACCCCTTGATGCAAGAAGGACAAAGCTTTTGCATCTTTTGTCTTATTCTCCTTGTACTCTCTCTTCAACGCTGCTGTCAAGATTGCCTCTTTCGCAGCAGTGAGTAATTTAAACCCATAGTTAACTATTTTTCATAATTCATGAGATATGTATAACGTCTTCATCAATACACTCCATAGCTCATAATCTGTCCGCAAAAATCGGAATACCTTGTTGAGGGTATGTGAATGTTAGCTCGCTGCTGCTCGCCATGCTCGAATATTTGAAGGAAGAACAGACTTAAAGTTGGCTCTTGATACCACAAATATGTTGGGTTTTTATGATGAAAAGATGAACTAGATATTTTGGAGGAATTTAGAATCTCTCTATTGATATTCAAGTTCACTCTCATACATCAAATGGCAATACATGGTCCTATTTATAGGATTCATTCTTGATGATTAAAGAGACACTTTGACTAGAAATAAATGAAGATACATGAACCTTAGTAAATGAGAAACTTGACCACCATGAAGATTGAACATTACTTTTGGATACAACTTATATATTTCATCAATCAGGATATCTAAGATTTCATTTTTTTCTCATATATAGTTTTTTTTTTAAACAGCCAAAAGTTGAGTACAAGGGGTACTCATCCCTTATAACGAGAGAGAAAAAATATCAAATACATCCCTTACAAAAATAGTTTAAATCAACTCTCCGTGCAACTATTTCTCCTAGCATAACAACTTTTTCTCATACATAGTAAAGGCATTTGAGGACTAATCATGTCATCCTTGATCCAAGATTTCACTTTTTTCTCATACATAGTAAAGGCATTTGAGGACTAATCATGTCATCCTTGATCCAATACGTTCAAGTCTCTTTATGTTACTATTGATACCTGCAAAGAAATATCATCTGTACTACTCTGGATGGACCTTAAATTCCCAATCTACTTTGATTTTGGTTTCATTTTTTAGTTTCTGCTAGTTTTTGAACGATAAATTTTAATACTTCAGTAGTTTATGTAAATCAATAATTTAGCCTTTAGAACATAATTATTTAATTTATGTTGCAAAGTCACAATTTACAAAAATATGCGTTTTTTGTGCCATTTTATTCCACTTATTTTTCATATCGAATCAACTTTTTCTCTGGATGTGAATTATTCAAAGCTAATTAAACTTGTAAAAATTGCTTGCAAGTTTGAAGGTAGACAAATATTGTAAGTTTTCTAGCATATTAGCTTTTAAAATAAGAAGATAATAAAGATTTGAATGCCAGTATTCCCTGCATCTCTGTTATTTGAATATCAAACCAATTTACAGTGACGGAGCCAAAAATTAACTTTAGGGGGAACCAAAATAATACTGTAAAGTATATACTTCATTCGTCCGTCCCAAGTAGTACTATAAACTATATGGAGTATTTCATTCAGCGTGCAAAATTATTTGCATTTTTTAGAAGAAGTTATTACTTTTTAACAACTTTATTAAATTTTTTGAAATAATTTGATGGTTTTTTAATAATAAAAAGTAAATATGTTTGTTAAAAATGATGATAATTTAAAATTAAAGTATATTTTTTATATTTTTAATTAATATTTGTTGAAATATACATGGTTTAATCTTGATCCATGAGGTGTATTAACACCTTAGCTTGATTTAGGATCGATTGGACTAGAAAAAATAAATGGCCCAGAAGAAAGAAAAGAAAAAGTAAAAGGCTTAAAAGAAAATATATTTAGGATCGATTGGACTAGAAAAAATAAAAAACCCAAAAGAAAGAAAATGAAAAGTAAAAGTCCAAAAAGAAAATATAGGATCGATTGGACTAGAAAAAATAAAAAGGCCAAGAAAAAAGAAAAGAAAAAGTAAAAGGCCCAAAAAAAAATATATTTAGGATAGATTGGACTAGAAAAAATAAAAAGCCCAAAAGAAAGAAAAGGAAAAGTAGAAGTGAAAAGTAGAAGTCCCAAAAAAAATATAAAATGTTGCTGCAATGAGGAGTTGAACCCTCCACCTCAATAAGGTGCCAAAAGCCACTAACCACTCTGCTAAGTGTAGAGCAGTAAAATATGTGGAATATATATATACTAATAATATTTCAAATGCCAGGGGGCCCACCGCCCCGTCCTTAACTCCCTCCGTCATTGTCAATTTGTACAAATAATTCTGTTGCCATCCACATGAAAAAAACTCTCAATAGTTTATTAAAGATGTACTAGGAATAAAAAGTGATATTATTTTTAATATAAAGTGATATTCAATTAAAATAAAGTGATAATAAAACTATTAAATTATTTAATAAACAATTAATAATAATAATAATAATAATTATTATTATTATTATTATTATTATTATTATAATACCTCCACCCATCCGAAAGCTATATATTTTGTTATTTTGGACGTCCGCACAAAAAATATACATTTTCTTTTTTAAACAAGTACATCACTAATACGTTAAATATATGGGATCCACACACCCCATTAATACACATTAAATAATAATATTCCTTAATCCACTTGCAAAAAACAAATGTATACCTATCAGACGGACAAAGGAAGTATCTTTTATCAAAACTGAAAGAACAATTTGATCTAAGATAGAGTAGTGTCAGGTGTGTAGTCGAAATGTAATATAAAATACTCCCTTCGTTCCAAATTCATCTTCACGTTTACTGTAAATACGGAGTTTAAGAAAAATCACTTTTTGACTTACTTTTGGGGGTAGTATGATATTTTTAGGTAATAAATAAATGATAAAGTATGTTATATGTGTTAAAAAGGTAATGACAAATTTGATATTAAAGTAGAGTAGAGGGATATTAGTTAGTTGCTTTTTCCTTTTATGGAAGTGTGAAGTTGAATTTGAGAAGGACCAAAACGGAAAGTGTGAAGTTGAAGTTGGGACGGAGGGGTATCTTTTATCAAAACTGAAAAAATAATTTAATTTAAGATAGAGTAGTGTTGGATGTGTAGTCGAAGTGTAATATAAAATATACTCTCTCCGTTCGATTCTAAGGTATTCATTTGCTTTTTGCACGTGGATTAAGGAGTATTATTATATGTAAAGTGAGTAGTTGTATTAGAGGGAAGTGGTAGGCCATATTGTGTACTTTTTTACTAAATAAGGGAAATGAATATCTTTAAAGTAGACACCAAAAATAATAAAATGAATACTTTAGAAGCAAACGAAACGAAGGGAGTATTTATTTGAGCTAATGGTATTCTGTCTCAAATAAAATGAGTCGTGATACCGTCTAACTCAAAATCTATCCTTAATGAATAGGTTAAAACTTGCATTTGGTATATGAAATATAAATTAAATCATAAATATTATTAATTAATTATGGGTATTAATAATTAAAATTAAAAAAAAAAAGGTTAAGAATGTAAAAGAGAAAATAAATAAGAATAAAATGGAAAAAAAAACTTTTTGATTAGACTAGCCATTTTAATATGACAAAGACTTGGGTGAGACTGTCTCACGGATCTCCTTATATAAGATGTATCATCCAATAGCCCATTAAGTATATTTTTAATGGCATTGTTTGATTGTAATCAAATTAGAAAATTGAAAAATTAATTATAACATTAAATTAAATTAAGTCTTTTATATTATATATATTAATATTTTTCCTTTTAATTAATATTTTTTATTATTTAAAATTTTATTAATTTAAAAATTTTTATTCATTTAATTTATTTTTTAATTTTAAATTATAAATTTATACAATGTAATACTTAATTGATGAAAAGTGCTAATTTTATTGTGAACTTTATTTCTATAATATAAATGTAAAATGATAACATTTTAATAGAAAAAGTGATAACAACTTTTGTAAAAAAGTGATAACTAATTAAAAATTTTTATTTCACGAACAATTTAATTACTGGAATAATAAAAAGGTGATAATATTTTTAATAAAAAGTGATTCCTAATCAAAGAAAAATAATATATTCATCTAATTAAATTATTTTACGAACAATTCATTGTAATAAAAAGTAATAACATACATAATAAAAAGTTACACATAATAAAGAAATAGTGATAAACATTTAATTTAATTATTTTATGAACAATTCATAGATGAATAAAAAGTGAAAATATTTTAATATAAAGTTATACCTATTTATAATAAAGTGATAGAAAAACGGTTGAATTATTTAATGGATAATGAATAATAATTATTATTATTAATTAATTAAAAAAAACTAATAACATACAATATTATTTTTATTGAAAGGAAAAATCTGTAACTAAAAACATCGTGGATGAATGTTGGCGCTCCAGGTTGCCAAAATTGAAATGTTGGCGCCACAATTGTCAAACAAGGCCCTTTCTCTACTTTAATCGCTACAATTGTCAAACAAGGCATTTTCTGTACTTTAATTTTCTTTTTATTTAATATAAAATATATTTATTTGGATTAATGGATGATTCATCTCGCATAAGGGAATCTATGAGACGATCTCGCCCAATATCTACTCTTTTAATATATGATGATTATAATTATGATTTATAAAAAGTGAAAATTATTTTAAAAAACTGAAAAACAGTTACACATGTCTACTGTCTAATTCAATTCTTCACCATATATATTATTGTGATATAATTATTTCCTACATTTTTAGACCATTTTTAGAGTTTCAAAAAATAAAATAAAATATTATATTTAGTTGAAAATCATTTCAAAATATTATGTTTGAAAACCATCACAAATATCAATTTGATATTTTGATATTTACTATTCCCTCCTTCCGATTCTAAGGTATCCATTTGTTTTTTGCACGTAAATAGAGTATTATTATTATATGTAAAGTGAGTAATTGTATTAGAGGGAAATTGTGGGCCATATTGTGTATTTTTTTACTAAATAGGGGAAATAGATACCTTTGGAGCGGACGCCAAAAATAGTAAAATGGATACCTTAGAAGCGGACGGAGGGAGTATAATTCTTAAGGCTAATTATTCTGTGCACCCAGATGTACCCTAAGATACCCACTTTAAAAAACGTATACAACTATAAATAAAAACATATATAATTATGAAAAAAATGTATACAATTTAATTGTTAGTCTTTTTAATGAAAAATTGAGTGTAAAAAAATATACAATTATTAAAAAACATGTATACACTATTGAATAAAAAGTTATACATATATGGATGCTAGTTTTTTAATGAAAAATTTAGTGAGAAAAAAATATACAATTATTAAGAAGCACGTATACAAAATAGAATAACATGTATACAAAATAGAATAAAAAGTTATAGACATATAGGTGCACCCTTGCATCTGAGTGTACCTAACATCAGCTCAATTCTTAATAATAAAGAAGGATTGATCGGTGAAGGAAAGAAAATTACAGAGAGGATAAATCACAAGAGATTATATATATATAGAGAGAGGGGTATGGATTATTACTGATAGATACGCGTCTATATAACATAATTATTAATAAATACATTGATATAAATCTCTATTTTTTTTCCAATTTTACCCTTATATACAACGTTGAATATTTCAACGTTTTCACTTAACACTGGTTTCATTGAACACTAATATGCACTAAATCAAATAAAAACAATGGATCTATTTTCAATTTAATTAATCACTAAAATTAATGGAGATATCATGACTTTCTTCACGCTTGGATTTCTATATACTACTGTAATGTATAATTTGATAATTTCATTTCATCATATTTTAATAACACGAGGATTGAGAAAGGTGCATAAATCGCCCCGATTAAATTACAACTACAATTTTAATAATAGAGTTCAATTGTGGTGCACTTTGAAGATCTTAATCGTTAGATTGCCTTTAATTTAATTTACATCATCAAATAAATTAATATAATTAATATTTTTTTTACAAAATAACTACTCACTATCCTACTTTAACTTATAAAAATATGAATGGAACTCTTATGTTCCTTGGGACACACCGTGCCCCCATAAAAAAATATAAGAATAAAATATTAATTAATGACAAAATCCAGTATTAAATTCTTGTGTTCCCATAGGGGTACGGTGTCCCCGAGCACACAAGTTTTTGCCTATAAATATTGGGGTGCACTTCAGAATCACCATTAATTTTAATGTTAGAGAAAATCTCTAATATAAAATTTGATATTTTAATAACAAAATTACGGGTTATTCTGTAGTGCATATATAGGTTTATAAGGTAAAATAGGAGAGTTAGTGGGTAGTTATAAAAAATTATTTTACTTATTTTATTTTATTGAATAACAAGGATGAAATGAAAAATTAATTTAGAAGTTGAGATTATTAAGGTGTACGCGTGCCCAGGCCCACCACGGTGAGACTCAGGATTATTCTATAGCACCGTACACCTAAGATTGATAGGTTAACTTATAGAGTATATTTATTTTTAATATTTAAATTTGTAATTATTTTATTTAATTTTAAGGATGGTTATTGATAATTTTTTGATCTAATTGTTATTACTAACTAGTATCCAGGTGCACCTAGTTTAAAATTTTAGTTTAAATTTTAAAGTTTTAATAGGGTGCACCGTGCACCTGATATACCGATCCACCCGTAAGATTTAAATTAATCCCCACCCTTTATATTTTAATTAGTAATTAATTTTTTAAATTATGTAATTACTATTATACTCTAAATTAAACCATTAAACCCTTATGTGCATCGGTGCACCCAGTGTACTCCAAAACTACCCTAAAATTTAAGGTTATACTAGGATACACCCGGTGCACCTAGTTAATATCATCCATTAAATTAAAAAAACAACCTAATAACTACATTTGAATCAAAATAAAATAATTTAAATTTAAAAAAATAAAAAACATATAATTGGTACACCACATAATAACCCTAAAATTTAGGGTTATTCTGTGGTGTACCGGGTAGTTAATAGGATAAAAGTAAGGGTGTAGTAGGTAGTTTCTAAATTTATTTTTAATTATTTTATTTTATTGAGTGTTATCATAATATAATTGCGGGTTATTCTGTGATGCACCTGATGGTTTATAATATAAAAGTTATTGGGTAGTGGGTAATTATTGTATTTTTTTTAATTATTTTATTTTATTTAGTGGTTAGGATTAAATAAGTATTTAATCTAATGTTTCAGATTATCCGGGTATACCGTGGCAACGGGTGCACTGCAGTGTAACTTTATAATTGCGCTAAAATATACTCCCTCCGTCCCAACTTCAACTTCACACTTTCCGTTTTGGTCCGTCCCAAATTCAACTTCACACTTCCATAAAAGGAAAAAGCAACTAACTAATATTCATCTACTCTACTTTAATATCAAATTTGCCATCACCTTTTTAGCACACATAACATACTTTATCATTTATTTATTACCTAAAAATACCATAATATCCCCAAAAGCAAGTCAAAAAGTTACTTTTCTTAAACTCCGTATCTACAGTTAATGTGAAGATGAATTTGAGACGGAGGAAGTATATCCGTTTATAATACCATGCATTCCTCCACGCTTAATATGATACATGCATTCAATCCACGTATAATAAATACATACATCCACGCAATAGAATGAATTTTCATGTCTATTCTTCTAAGAGTTCCGCAATAGAATGAATTTTATGACTTCTTCTTAAGATTTCCAGAAAACTTCACTGTTTGAAAGACAAAAATAATCCATCCACGAGATACAAATTATATCCTTATTAATTAAAGTATATACTTTAAAATAAAATGTTATACTCATATATTTATTGAGCACATGGACACAAAGAAACCAACTCATAATAATTAAATTCAGATTTGACTAAATTTTACAAATACAAATATTACCCTCCTATTTTGAGTCTGACTAGAGTGCACTTGATGCATTGGTGAACCTAGACGATCTTAACGTTAGATTAAATTTTCGTTTAATTTCTAACATTAAATAAATAATCGGTAAAGATTTCTATCCATATTCTTGACATTTAGAATTTTATAAAAATTAAGTAACAATTCATTTACGTGATATTTAGTTATGTGATTTAGGGTATAAATAATGGTTTAGGATTTATAGTTTTAAAGGTTTGAGTTTATATTTGTAGGGTTTAGAGTTTATAATAAAAAAACAAATTAGTAAATTTACATTTACAACAACATATGTCCATAATAACATTTAGCATCACCCATAAATAATATACTATTTCTTTAAAAATTATAACTACCCACTACTCTCCTACTAATCCTGTAAATTAGGGGTGCGTAGGTACACCCAAAAATCACCCCTATTTTGTTGTATTTAGTATTTATTGTTACATCCACTCCTAATAAGATACATGCATCCCATCCACGCGTAATTGATCCCTGCATCCACGGAATAGAATTCATGCATTCCATCCGCGTAATAGATACCTGCATCCACGCAATAGAATTTCATGACTTCTTTTTAAGAGTTTCGAAAATTTCACCGCTTCAAAGACCAATATAATACATCTACGCGCAATACATACAGGCATCCACGCAATAAATTGATGACTCTTCATGCTTGCATATGTATGTTCAAATATTATAAAAAGAACGAGTTTATCCAAAAATTTCAAATCTCAAATCTCAGACGAGAGAAATTAGAAGAGTCTTCGTCTTCCTCTCCTGCTGCACGCACCAACAAACCCGAAGAAAACAATCTTGCTCTGTATAATGTAGATGCAAGGATGATGGTGGAGTTTGAGCAAACTGAAATGTTGGGTAAGTTTTTTAATTACTCAAGATTCACCCCTTTTTCAAGGGCAGAGCTATGATTTCTAGTCCCAGTACAAAACTACAAAAGGTGACATGCTTTTTTATATGATACTCTAGCTGAAGAGGTTCAAAAGCTTAGTGGATATGATAGAGTGATGGTGTATATTGGAGATGGGGCTTTAGTTGGAGATATATGCAGGTCAACTGATTCCAAATATTTTGGAGTTAGCATGCCTATGAAGCCAGTAGAAAGGGAGGTGGGAAATTTAAGCAGGCCCAAAAGGATTGCTGCATCCACACTTGGACTTGGAGTTGATCCTCAGCAGCCTTTGCAAGTCACAATAGCCTCCAAGATTTCATATTTGGTTAGTGTATTTTATTTTGCTGTTGTGTAAACATCATTTATGTGGCATCTGTTAACTATATTAAACTAATTTCTGTTAGGCTTCTAAAGTACTATCGGGTCAAGTCCAGGTGGGGCAGGAACGACATCATCAGATGGTGGATGTTCTGCAGAGGGCTGATGATCTGAGGCTGAAAACGATGAGGAAAGTGCTCGACATTCTCACTCCAGTGCAGGCTATGTATTTCCTGATTGCTGCGGGTTCATGAGTGGGGGAAGAAAGTTGACGACACCCATCCTACCAAAGTATATAGATGATGAAGCCTTTATTGAAGTAGTAAGACTCAACAGCTTGCCATGGGAAGCTGCAAAGATCAATGCAATATTCTCTTTGCAGCCTTTAAATTCATGCAATTGCAAGGGGACTACAAAATGATCCTGTAAATGTTTATGTATAGGTATATATTAATGTTGTAAAAGTCTGAAGTGAGCAAAATACCATATGCAAGTGCAGTTGGCAGTTTGATGTATGCTATGGTATGTTGTAGACCAGACTTAACTTATGTTATGAGTGTGATCAGCAGGTTTATGAGTAACCCCGGTCTTGTTCATTGGGATGCAGTAAAGTGGGCACTGAGATATGTTAGAGGTACTATATCAGTTGGATTGAAGTTTCAGAAGCAAGATATTTGGAATGAGGTTGTTGTTGGTTATGTGGATACAGATTATGCAGCCAATCTTGATACAAGAAAATCAATGACAGGTTATGTGTTCAATTTATTTGGTACAGCAATAAGCTAGAAGGCTACACATCAACACATAGTAGCATTGTCCACCACTGAAGCTGAGTTTGTTGCTCTTACAGAAGCAATAAAGGAAGGTGTTTGGTTGATTGGTATTTTGAGAGAATTTGGAGTTCAGCAGGATAGTATTGAAGTATATTGTGATAACCAAAGTGTTGTACATCTCTCAAAGCATCAAGGATATCATGAGAGGACTAAACACATTGATGTGAGACTTTACTTCATAAGAGACATGATAGAGGAAAAGCTAGTTTCTGTTAAGAAGGTTAAGACAGCAGATAATCCTGCTGATGCATTTACTAAGGCTCTACCTGTTCAGAAGTTTGAATTATGTAAGATTCTTATTGGTCTTCACTAAAAGGGAAGAAAGGAAGGTGTGCTGCAACCTGTAATTGCAGCAAGGTGGAGAGATTTGATTACTTATGAAGAAACATGGTCTAAGGTGGAGAATTATTGTATATGTAGATCATGCATGCATGCATACATGTGTGCATGTGTAACATATAACAAATAAGGATGTGGAAGATGGTGTTTGATGTAGCAGCAAGTTGAATAAGTGAGTAAGAACAACAAGCTACATTAAGGTAAGTGAGAGCTGAAGCCATGACAGTTCTGTCATGTTGAATGATCAAGCTAAGTATAAGTGATGGATAGCTAATTGTGGCTGTTGGTGACAATTAGAAGGAGTTGAGGATCAGTTGGTGAGGATCAGTTGTAACCAACTGATCATTGGTTATTTGCTTGGTGATACATGCATGATAGTTGAGAGGGTGCAGTGTTGCTGCGGTTGTTAGTCTGTCATCACATGACAGTTAGCTTGGCTAGATTCATCAGTTAGATTCAAGAAAGATGAGGTGCTGAATTGATGGTGGAGATTCAACATAAGAACATAATGTGATCAAACATAATGTTAAACCGTAGGATCAAGAAGGGTGCTGTTATTAAGAAGTTGAGTGGCATGGAAGCAGTTGTAACTGAGCTCAAACTGATCACATGGAGAAGTTGAACTTGCTGGTGCATAATAGTGTGTATCAGTATGGTATAAAAGGGTGTATATCATGCACAGCAAAGAAGAGAGTTGATCATCATCATCATATAAGCTAGTTCATCAAATTAGGGTTTCTTAAGTGGTTTAGTTCATCATCATCTTCAAGTTGTAACCTGTTTTCATCATATAGTGATTGCTCTCCTTTAGAAAGTGAATGTAGATCAACATGATCGAACCACTATAATTCTTGTCTTCCTTCTTCGTTTTAGTTTTGTTTCTGTTTTTGATTGAATCAACACACAACTTTAGAGATTAGGGTAGAGTGTGAGCATTCTTTAGTGATCAGGTTTGCATACATTCATAAGAATAATCTAACGGTGTACTGGTACACCAGGTGCATAACAATTGGACTCTAAAATTTAATATCATAATAGAATTGCGCTAAGATATATATCCGCTCATAATATCATGCATTCCATCCACCCGTATGAATCCACTCAATAGAATGAATTTCATGACTCTTCTTCTTAAGAGTTCAAACACCAAAATAATCCATTCAAGCGGCATGGATACAGGCATCCACATAATAAAAATACAAATAATATTTTTATTAATTAAAGTGTATACTTTTTAAAATAAAATGTCATATCCATATACTTATTGAGCACACGAACACAAAGAACCAACTCATAATAATTAAGTTGAGATTTGACTAAATTTTACAAAGGCAAAGATTACCCTCCTATTTTGAGTCTGTGCACCTGGTGCACATAGACGGTCTTAACTGTTAAATTAAATTTTTATTTAATCTCTAACGTTAAATAAAATTAGAGTTGATATTAGGTGTACAAGGGTGTACCCATATGTATATAACTTTTTATTCTATTTTGTATACATGTTATTCTATTTTGTATATGTGTTTTTTAATTATTGTATATTTTTTTTACACTAAGTTTTTCATTAAAAAAAATATCTATATGTGTATAACTTTTTATTCAATAGTGTATACATATTTTTTAATAATTGTACAGTATATTTTTTACACTCAATTTTTATTAAAAAACTAATAATTAAATTGTATACATTTTTGTTCATAATTATATATGTTTTTATTTTTATTTATATACGTTTTAAAAAGTGGCCGTGCACCCTATTTTAGGATGCACCCGAGTACACAGTATAATTAGCCATAAAATAATATACTATTTCTTTTTTAAATTAAAACTACCCACTACTCTCCTACTAATCCTATAAATTAGGAGTGCCCATTACAATAGGTGCATCCCAAAATCACCCCTTTTATTGTAGTTATTATTTACTGTTAATAAGATACATGCATTCCATCCACGCGTAACGCGTAATAGATACCTGCATCCACGCGTAATAATATCATGACTCATGACTCAACTTCACCATGACTCATGACAACTTCACCACGCGTAGTAGATACTTGCATCCACGCAATAAAATTTCATGACTCAAACTTCACTGTTTGAAACGCCAATATAATACATCCACGCGCAATAGATACAGGCATCCACGCAATAGACTTTGATGACTCTTCATGCTTGCATATGTATGTTCAACTGTTATAAAAAAGGAGTTTATCCGAAAATTTCAAATCTCAAATCTCAGACTAGAGAAATTAGAAGTCTTCGTCTCCATCTCCACGTACCAACAAACCAGAAGAAAACAATCTTGTTCTGTATAACGCAGATGCAAGGTTGATGGTATGCACCAATAAATCGGAAGAAAACAATTTTGCTCTGCATAACGCAGATGCAAGGTTGATGGTGGAGTTTGAGCAAACTGAAATGTTGGGTAAGTTTTTTAATTACTCAAGATTCACCCCTTTTTCAAGGGCAGAGCTATGATTTCTAGTCCCAGTACAAAACTACAAAAGGTGACATACGTTTTTTATATGATACTCTAGCTGAAGAGGTTCAAAAGCTTAGTGGATATGATAGAGTGATGGTGTATATTGGAGATGGGGCTTTAGTTGGAGATATATGCAGGTCAACTGATTCCAAATATTTTGGAGTTAGCATGCCTATGAAGCCAGTAGAAAGGGAGGTGGGAAATTTAAGCAGGCCCAAAAGGATTGCTGCATCCACACTTGGACTTGGAGTTGATCCTCAGCAGCCTTTGCAAGTCACAATAGCCTCCAAGATTTCATATTTGGTTAGTGTATTTTATTTTGCTGTTGTGTAAACATCATTTATGTGGCATCTGTTAACTATATTAAACTAATTTCTGTTAGGCTTCTAAAGTACTATCGGGTCAAGTCCAGGTGGGGCAGGAACGACATCATCAGATGGTGGATGTTCTGCAGAGGGCTGATGATCTGAGGCTGAAAACGATGAGGAAAGTGCTCGACATTCTCACTCCAGTGCAGGCTATGTATTTCCTGATTGCTGCGGGTTCATGAGTGGGGGAAGAAAGTTGACGACACCCATCCTACCAAAGTATATAGATGATGAAGCCTTTATTGAAGTAGTAAGACACAACAGCTTGCCATGGGAAGCTGCAAAGATCAATGCAATATTCTCTTTGCAGCCTTTAAATTCATGCAATTGCAAGGGGACTACAAGGCGATCCTGTAATGTAATGTTACTTTTCTGTACTGATGTATTTATGGTTGTTTCTGTAATGTATGTGTGTATATATAATTGTAATGTTTATGCATAGGTATATATTGATGTTGTTGATGTTTAATATAGTGAGGATTGGAAATGCAAGTAAATTAAAAGAAATCATCAGTGCAGTAGATTCATTGAACTCATATTGTTATGCACATTAAACTCGCTGTGGCCAATCCATTGATCTTTAGCTCATACCCTTGAAATTGTGAGGTGAGAATAATGAAAAAAAGGAAATATATATGTTGATCTATGTGTATATAATTTAATGTTTCAATGAAATTTGATATCCACATCAACACCTGGTTCAAATGCTTAGTTAAAATACATCAAATAGAGCATTCACTTTTTTCTCTTAACACAATATGGTGCATCACTTTTTGTTCATCTCAGCAGCAAATTTGGTCATACATATATGCAAAGATGGCAATCACAAGTAAACAATCTTAAGAAAGAAGAATTATAAAAACCACTCTAATCTGATCATCACCCAAAACATAAATTAAATATTTATGTGAGGAAAAGAGGATGTGGTGAAACTAGAATATCCTGAATTGAATGTAGGAAGCTATACAGCAGTCCTCATCAACACATGAGCTCATAATAAACCTATGTTGAGGTGCAACACCGACTTAATTTTCTAGAATGTTCTGGATAATTGCCAAACATGGAGAATGAGGAGACGGCAGCAAAACTTGCAGAGATTGCTATTGTGTTGCATTTCTAAGGGTTGCTCTTGTGTTACACAAATAATGGGAAATGTGCTTCTGTTCACCGAGAGATTGTTTTGCTGCACATGTTCATTCCCATTCAACATCTGTTGCTGCTGAAATTGAGGGCACATTGCCGTTTGCTGCAGGTTCCGGTTTGCAGTTTGATCAGAAGATAAGCTGCTCATCTGCGCATGTTGGAGGAGAACAAAATCCTGGGATTAACTCATTTAATGAAGGCCCAATGATTTGATGATAGGGAAGAAGAGGATCCAAAGAAGTGCCTCTCATAATTTAATTATTCAGGGTATTGGAGCTCCAACACATGATATCGTCATAGCATCAGATGTTGGAGCCCAACATAAGATATGAGAAATGATCAACATCAAATCAAACGGCGGTGTTGGTATCCTATGTTAGGATTCTAACATTTTGACCAATATTGAATCCGACATTTGATGGTGTTGGGTACGATGTCAGTATCAGATAATATAATAATAATAAAAAAAAAGTGGGGGCATTTTGGTCAAAAATAATCTTTGTATATAAATGATATAATATAAAGTTAAGTGGTTGAATAACAATTATTTTTAACTTTTATTTATGATTATTTTGATCATTCTCCCTTATTGACTTGACATAATTTGATAATAAACAAATTTAAAAGTATATTATGTGTTGGGTTAGTATGACATATTTAAAATCAAATTGTATTCTGACATTGGAAAGGATAAACAAATGAAGGAATTATTTAGGATTATATGAAACGGATGAAATATTTATCCCATGTAATTTATAAAATAAGTTTTAATTTTATATTAATTAATGTGTATAAAAGATAGATAATGATCTACTAATCGGATACCCGTGCATAAAAGAAAAGATAGATAATGATATTGTAAGAGAATATTAATATACTCCCTCCATCCCGTACCAAAGTTTCTTTTTTCCATTTTGGTAGTCTCACCCAAAGGGTTCTCTTTCATTTTTTACTCACATGGGTCTCACACTCACCTACTAATATAATTAAAACATGGGGTCCACACTCCCACTAATACAACTACCCACTACACATTAAATAATAATACTCCTTAATATACGTGCAAAAAAGCAAAATGCACCCTTGGTGCGGGACGGAGGGAGTATGTGAAATACTCCCTCCGTCTCCCTACAAGAGTTGCATTTTACTAATTAGGGTATCCCACTACAAGAGTTACATTTCTTTTTTTATTAGATGGGACCCAAATAAATCAATCACTTTATCTTCACGTGGCTACACACAACACTAATACAACTACCCACTATACATTAAAATATTACTCCCTCCGTCCCATTTAAAGAGGGTCTTTTTTTCCATTTTGGGCGTCTCACCCAAAGGGTCCCCTTTCCTATTTTGCACACATGGGACCCACACACCTCCTCTAATACAATTAAAATATGGGATCCACACTTTCACTAATACAATTACCTACTACACATTAAATAATAATACTCTTTAATCTACGTGAAAAAAGCAAAAGGGTCTCTTTTGAAGGAATGGAGGGAGTATATATCTTAACTCACTATACATTAAAATACAAGTATTTCTTAATTTCCGGTAAATGTAACTCTTTTATAGAACGGATGGAGTAATATATAGAGAACGAATAGAAATAATTATTAAATATTAATTGAAAAAAAATAATATATGCAACTAATTGAGTATATCCATAGATCTATGAATTGTGAACTTATACAGCTTGTACTAGTAGGTATGAATGATTTTTAAAAAACTAAAACATGTTTTCTGAAATTGCTAACAAGGCTTCGAAAACCATAAATAATGGTTATCAAAAGGGGATGTTTGGTTTAATTTTAAATAGGAAAAAGAATGCGGACTTATGATTAAATAGATTTAATAAATTTAGCAAATATGGTATTAATCTTTGTTATGGGGATTTTAGTAGGACGTATTTTATATTTATATCAAATCAATGCGTAAAAATAAGAATTACTGTGTATGAAAGAATAGGATGTGATGTGCCTTTTAAGTAAGATTTATGTAATTTGATTTTGGTAAACGCCAACTAAAATATGAAATGAATTTTATAATCTGAAATCTGGACAAAAAAACCAGAAATAAATACAAAAATATTTAAACTTGAATTAAATCAACATGTAAGAGATGAACTAATGATATGTAAAAGAGTAATTGATGTAAGAAAAGAGATGATATAAGATAAAGAAATAGAGAAAGAGCATTTAATTAAGGATAGAGAATGCATAAAACATTGATTGAGATTAATAGAGTTTGTAGGTAAACCGTAAATATAATGTTTTTGTGGGTTTTAAGAAACAAACACAGCCAAAGTGGCATGCATTTATATTCAAAATGAGTAAAAAGTGATGTTTCATCATTCAAGGAAGGCCATCATCCCTGCCTTGCATTCATGTCATTAAAGGCTTCAACAATCAACAATCAACAATCAAAAGATTAAACTGCATTTTTCCAATTAGTTCAAGGAAGGCATAAATATTCTCTGTCAAAATTTAATCATACAAGATAAGAAGTAGAATCTCTGTTATACTAGGACATTGAAAGCAGTGCATTTCGAAGAAATCCCAGGTTAGTGATTACAAAGAGATTGTGTCTCTATTGAAGGCGAAAAGAGCATCAGAGCTTTTACAACACGGAGAAACTAACACTTCTCTCCCTGTTGTTGCGGTCATAACCGTACCCACCTAAACATACTGCAGAGTTACGCATCAGTCATATGAGATCACATACATACAGTTATCAGATTCAAAATTTAACAAACTGAACATATTCAACTATTCACCTCACTGAGTACTAGTATACTTTTTCATACTCCTGAAGAAACTGATGTTAAAATGAAGAAACTGATTACGTGTGTGTGAGAGAGAGAGCTTAAGATTTTAGGAGCGGTCATTTAGCAGGGTATCAAAGTTAGGCAACGGAAAGGTCTTGTGCTCGAGTCTCACTGTGATTTTAGATAAAGTGGAACAAAGTGTAGTTTATGTACTTCTCTAAGATAAATAGCATTCTTCCTAAAAGAATTGAAGACTTGAAGCCAAAAAAAAAAAAAAAAAAAGGATTTTCATACCTATGGAGTCGTCGTATTTGAAATAAAGCACCAAGAATCTACTCGTAAGGAGCGAATATAATTGACGAATTATGGCCACCAAAACCAAATGAATTAGACAGAGCCACATTAACTTTCAGCCTTTCCTTAGTGGGTCCAACCAGCAACTTTGTGTCCTGCATCAAGTGTTATCATCAATAAATGATTGTTCACTACTTTACAAAAACTATAATGCAGCCTTAACTGACCCATCAAGTTGACTATTATAATAAATTCATGTGGCCAGTAAAGCGTCAGAACCGAGTCTAATTGCACGAAACACTCAGAGGGGCACTATGAAAGAGGTGAAAAATAAAAGGGACATGGTATAACATATGGCATATTTCTGCATTATTGAAAATAGTCAAGATATTGGGCAAGGAAACACAACTTTGTCTTAGTTTCATATATGAGAAAGATTGACAAAGCCAACCAGATTTTTGTGGAAGTGTGAAATAACATTACCACTCCGTCATCCGGATTTTCAAGATTGATATTTGGATGAACCCAGCCAGTCCGAATCGCCTAAAAGAAGTAAACATCATTATTAGAGGGGAAAAAAAAAACAGAGCTAATCATTTGAAGATCCATTAACCCAAAGAGGTATAAACCGCAGCGCATAAACTTAAGTAATGACAACACAGTGCTTATTGGAACTTTAATTTTGGAATTTCCTAATTTATTTGAATGAACTAAGTTCACTAAAGTAACACATCAATTAATCACATGATTACAGACCACTAAACAAATGGAACCAAGGAGCATAAATTTCAATGAACTGAAAGAATAAATCGACTAACCCCTACAAATTTAGCATCCAAAATATTGTAATAAAATATAAGGCTTATCACTGTCAAGAAGTGCAATAAATTTTTTGGTCCAGAGTATTCAAAATGCTTATCATAATCAAATATTGCACCTGGAAGATAGAGGGCTAACTCATCACCCCCACATTGCCCCATTCCCAACTATAAATTTTTCCTTCTTTTGATTGATAAATATAAGAAGTGTTTTGTGCAATGACAAGTCAACAAATTATGCTGAAATTTATTTTCTTATTTGCAAACTCTATTATAATATGTGGAGTAAAAAAATACACCTGCACTGTTGCAACAGCCTCCACTGCACCAGCTGCGCCGAGTAGGTGTCCTATCATAGACTTTGTGGAGTTCACTCTCAACTGCAAAATAGCTGAATTAGCCACAAATTGCACAAAAAATTAATAGCAATGAAATACGAGTAGGATGATATAAAAGGAAACTCATGTTGATGAAACCTCAGGATTTTGCCCAAAACAACTAATAAGTGCTTGATACTCCTTGATGTCACCAGCTGGAGTAGATGTTGCATGTGCATTTATATAATTCACGTCTTCCTTAGATACTCCTGATTGAGCCAGAGCTTTTTCTACGCACAGAATTACACCAGTTCCTGCTTGTGGATACGATCAAAGGCTCAAAACTTAAAATAAGAAAAGAGAATTATTTGAGTTAATAGTCAACATCACAAGTTCAGTAATAAAATAAAAAAAAAGGCATCAAACCATAATGATATAATAATATTGACCGCTTAATGACAAGAAATTACAGAATGGAATTCTTGCGACAACAAATCGCTCATTTTGATGTTAAATGAACTATTGCAAATTTAGATTATTGCGATTACAGAATTGGTAAACAGGTACATTTCTGTAAACCAAACACACCTCCAAGTTAAACAACACGTCAGATCACATGAAATTCTACCCAATTTTGATATAAAAAGTGACATGAGAATTTGGCAAATAAATTTCGCAAAAATGATGCTCACTATTTATCAATTGGTATTATGCATGAAATCATGATTGCACTCTTCACATACTCCAATCTTGCCTTCACCACATGTTCACTCTAGGGTATGAGAACCAAGGGATGTACCTTCTGGATGGGGTTCTGTCATGTGATAAGCATCACATGTGAAGCTTCCACCAAGGAACTCAGCATAGATAGTTGCACCTCTTTTCTGTGTATTGTTAAATTGCAAATATTTATTAAAGCCACCAGCAAATTCATCAGCATTTACATAAAAAAATATAAACTCTTGAGCAGTTGGAGTTTCTATATACCTTAGCATGCTCAAGTTCTTCCAACAGTAACACTCCAGCCCCTTCTCCCATTACAAATCCATCACGACCCTAACAAAGACAAGCAATTAAGTCATAGGGAACTGACAGTCAAATTTTAATGATCTTGTAATTTTCACTTGCTCCATTATGTCCAACTAGTCATAAACTGTCTTTCCATAGTATATGCATAGATATCAAGAAACGCCACCAGGAAGACATATAATCGGTAATGAATGAAACACATTCACATACATCAAAATTCAATATTCATAAACTGAAGGTACAAGACAAGTTTCACCAGCTGCCCTTTATCCTATATGTCGTAAACTTTTTCCTATGCACAAAGACGTACATGCAATTGGTAATATATGCATTAACATTTATAAAAGAAATGCCAATGTTTATAGAGTGAAGCTATTTAACAGAGAAAGGATCACTCAGCAACAACATGTCTTTAACAGTACATATTTTTTCCTCCAACTCTAGTTATGCTACTGCATACCAGTAAAGAATAGATTTCATAGTAAACATATGCATTTTATCACTAACCAAACACAAATAAATATAATTTAAGGGAATAACTTGACAGCTTCATTTGGTACTCTGGGACCTAGAAAATAACTAACAATTAAAAATGAGCAGCAGGTGAGATTTCTGGCATTTATAGATGATATATAAATGAAATAGAATCCAAACTTTCAGAAAATTCAACAGAATTTCTTAAATTATGTTAAGACATAATATAGAAAATTACACTATCCCATGGACGAGACGCTTTAGTAGGATCAGTATTCCTCTGTGACAGTGCTCGGCAAGCCACAAAGCCTCCCAATCCTGTAGCACAGTCAATAATTTGAGATAATGATAGGAGCATTTGAAACATATGTAATGCAAGAATAAGTAGTTATACCAATAGGGATGATTGCTGCATCTGATCCCCCACACAACATCATGTCCTGCAAAATCTCAACAATCATTGGCAAACACAATAATGAACAAGGCATAGGTCTATACATGAACATCCAGATGATTTTTGAAAGAATATGAAGCGAAGTCAAAAGACGCAATAAAGCTTGTGTCTGAAGCTCAAAGAAGAGATCAAGACTTACAGCTTCACCTCTGATGATGTGGTTAGCAGCATTCAATATACAGAAGTTACTTGTGGCACATGCAGTAGATATTGAGTAGTTGGGGCCCATCCATCCCTGCAATGCAAAGCTAATCAAGCTTAGTATAATATCAATTAGTTGTGCGTTAATCAATTAGCTAAGATGTAAAGAAGAAATTGAGTTAACCAGATCCATGGCAAGAATGGCAGAACCCATGTTTGTAGTTGCAAATGGCACGCAAAAAGGATTCATCTTTCTATAAGAGATTCGCAAAGCTTCAATTGCATCATTAAAGACCTGTTCAAATGATATATACGAAGATAATAGTACTTTGCATCATTAGTATGACAAGCAGAAAATTTCATCTTGATGCAATTACAGAATGTTAACCAACCAGTGAACTTCTAAAATGTATAACAAAGAATCATAAGCTCAAAATGGTAGAATAATCTAATTTATCAGATTAAAGTACCAACAATGTTTAAGCAACCAAGTTTAGTTGTGGTAACAGCGGAGAACTGTATGCCAGCAGAAATGATAAACAGTCATGTTGCTAACCCTATGCAGAACTTTAAAGCTCTAGGCAAAGGAAACCTCCATTTTCTTACTTAAGTGCAATAATTTTTTTTATACCTTCATGCCACCCAAAGCAGAACCTATGAGCACACCACATCTTGCTTTGTCTAATTCATCCATGACATCTTCCGTAATTCCTGCATCCGCCAATGCCTTCTTACCAGCTGTCAGCATGTAAAGCATGAACCTGTCCATTCTTTTGGAGAGTTTGGGAGCAACCCAGCCATCTGTTGAGAAGGTCTTGATCTCTCCAGCAATTCTCTGCAATTGAAACCTTTAGAGTCATAATCACTTCGTCAAAATCAGAACCAACAGCTTTGAAATGACAAAAAGAAAAAAAACAAAGGAAACATACTGTTGGATATTCAGAACAATCAAAAGCCTCTATCTCACTAATCCCACTGACTCCTTCAAGAAGGTTATTGTAGAAGATATCTGGAGAATTACCCAGCGGTGTCTCCACACCCATACCTGTCACAACCACCCTCCTTTGCTTGGTCGGAGGTTTCTTCTTTTGCATAACTTCCATAGCCGGATTTACAGCCACAGCCATTGCTTCTCCTAAATTTTACAGGAAAACCAGAGTAGAAATCCACTTAGTTGTCTTGTATAAGTATTCCAAGGAATTATAATGCAAAAAAGTGGAGCAAAATTCACTTGACCATGACAATCATTGCCAGAAAAAGAAGAATTGGAGGGGTAAAGAGTACACGTTAGTAGAAACCACCACTGAGACTGCAAACCACCAAAACCAAACCTCACCCACCCCACATAGATGCAAAAAATATGTGAAAGATTATTTATTGACACCCTAAAGCACATTCATATCCATATCAAATTCAGAAGCACAACTCAGGTAGCTGATAAAGCAAATACACCACGAGAATTCCGTCCAAAAGAAAAGCTGAAAGAGCGCTTTAAGGAGAAACCAAGAACAGAACAACAGCAATCAATCCTCAAGCAACGACTTAAACAAAAAAACTGAACATTAATTATATAAATTGCTTATTGATTATTAACGCCGCATTTACAAATCTAACATTGAATTATTTCTAAACAAAAACAGAAAAAAATATGAAATTTTAGGATATCACAAGTCAATTAAACCCACCACCGAGAACATTAAAACAGAACCGAAATAAAAACTCAAAGCAAATCAGAGAGTAAAGGTAAAAGGCCTCAAACACGACAAGAAGATAAGGCTAATCCCACAATGAGAGCAAAACGAATAAATTTTACCAGAAGGACGGGCAGAGAGATGGGATTTCCTGCGCCTACGCTGCACCGGCGAGTTCTTCGATCCGAATCCGAAGAAAACCTCAGAGGATTTATAGAAATGATCGCAGGGCTCGAAGGCCAAGCAAGAGGTCATGAGATTGCGAATTCCGGACGTGTGCGGCGCACACCTGGCCATAGCCCTTTTCCGACGGCGCACCGCCCATCTGCTGAGGCGAGACGAATCGGACGAGAGCATGGAAACGGAAGAGTCCTTCTCACAAGCGACTGACATGCATGCGGCCATTAGCCACGAGCAGACCACCGATGTCGCCGCCATCGCAGTCCGTCCAATCTTCGGTTTCCCACAGCGGCAAAACAAATGTACCCGTATGCGTATACGTATTCGTGAACAGCGAGTGTACCTCTACAATGATCCGCGATTTAATTCATCCAACAATTACACACAGCAGAGAGAGAATCCAATCCACAACATCAGGAACAGAGTGGGGCGTACACTGTGTATGTGGGTGGGACGCTTCAGAATGAGGGTGGTGAAAATAACGAGGGCTATTCTTCTATTGATTGAATCTGAAGAGAGAGAGAGAGGAGTGAGAGTAAATATAGAGAGAGAAAGCTGATGTGATCGAAATGGTGTCGTTTTTTTGATACTTTCGCTAATTAAATAGCAATTTGCAGACGCCAAGTTTTGTTAACGAGTATAATTAATGCTAATTACTAATTAATGAATTAGTTAATTATATTATATCTTTGTGGGGGCAATATCTGAGTTTTTAGTCCACACATGCATTTAATCCCCCTCTCAACCAGGGGCTTATGTGTACATCCCAACAAAATTGGGCCACTCATCTCTCACCCCTAATTATAAATACTACATTTAATAATCATTTTTTACCATTATTTTATCTATCTCTATCCATTTTCCATATTTTATATCCATTTTGAATTTACTTTCTATTGAATTAAATCACAAGAATTTGTCATATCTGGGAAGCCCCCAAATATCACAGGCAGGTGGATCGAGATGCCAGGTCTTGAATAAATATAATGAATAATGAGTGATAATTCAATTTTGATACTATAAGGCAAATTCCAGTCGGGTGCATGAATCAAATTTGTGAATTTATACATTAATCAACAAAAATATACTACAACACTAATAAATAAGAATTCATACATTTTGTTAGGGAATTTTTAGCAAAATTTTTATTAATTTTTTTAAAAAAATTGAATATAAAAATATACTCCTTCCATCCAATAATACTTTTCACGTTTAATATTCTACGTTATATTTAACAAAAGTTGCACTTTTTGACAAACTTTATTGACTTTTGATTTTGGAGGGTATTGTTGTATTTTTAGATAATAAAAAGTAAGTAATGATATGTGTGAAAAGGAGTTGCAGAAATTAAAGTAATTTTTAAAGTTGTTAAATAAAACGATGTTTTTTTTTGTGTGTGAAAGGTTTTGTGGAATAAAAAAATGAAGAAATTGTGAAAGGTTTTATGGGACGGAGGAAGTATACATTTATTAAAAAATACTCCCTCCGTCCCGTCTTTATGGTTACGTTTACTTTTTGCACGGGGATTAATGAATATAGTATTTTAATGTGTATTGAGGTGAGAGAAATAATAATTTAATGTAAAGTGGGTAGGTGTATTAGTGGGATATGTGAACCCATGGAGAGAGAAGTAATTAATTTGTGTGGGTCTTATATGCTAAAAGGGAAATGTAACATTTAGAATGAGACGCCCAAAATGAAAATATGTAACCATTAGGATGGGACGGAGGGAGTACATAAAATCTTATCTTATCTTATATATATAACGCTATAAATATTTTTAAAAAAATATGATGTGTCGCGAAGTAACTAATCCACATATTTTATTTTTATTTTAATATCGCAAATAATTTTTCTATTTTTTATTTTATTATTATATCACTAATTATATTTATATATTAAATACCATCTATCTTGTTTTATTGGTTAGGAATACTCAAACCAACCAATAAAATATATTTTCAAAAAATTTGAGTAAATCCTCCTTATTAAATTACACTATGCGTATGAACATAGGATTATCTAACAAACTCTCTGATAAAATTTTCAGAGAAAAACTTGTGTGAGATCGTCTCACGTAAACCCTTACGTGAAACGGATAAAAAGTGATAATACTATTATCACTTTCGTTATAAAATTGTATCATTTTCGCTATAATGGTATCACTTTTTATTTATACTCCCTCTGTCCGCAAAAAATGTATACATTTGCTTTTACACGTAGATTAAAGAGTATTATTATTTAATGTGTAGTATGTAGTTGTATTATTGTGATGTGTGGATCCTATATATTAAATGTATTAGTGATGTGTGTGAGTCCATGTGTGTAAAAAGGTAAATGTATGCGGACGCCAAAAATAGAAAAATACATGCCTTTCCGGCGGACAGAGGGAGTATTATAAATAGTTCATGAAATAGTTCACTGCGCCATTGTCACTTTTCATGGATAGAATATCACTTTTCGTTGATTATGTTATTATTTTTTTATCCATCTCACGTAAAAGCATATGTAAGACGATTTCACACAAGACTTACCCAAAATTCTAAACCTTTAATATTGTACTCATAAAATTAAATATATAGATAAGTACTAATACAGTATTACATGTTTGGGATGAACTTGGATGAGACCATCTCCTGGATCCTCTTATATGAGACGGATCATTCATGGATAAATACAAATATTTTAAATTCAATGAAAAAAAATTCAATAAAAATAGAGTTAATCTACTGTACACAATTGTACACTAACAACAACATATTCATATCACAAATGGGTCAGTTATAAAATACATATAACCCGGATCATTTCTCACTTTCCTTCCTTCCACACACACGCACTTTACTTCCTTCCACACACATGTTTCTCCACCTCCATGCCACGATCTGTTTCACCGCTGCCTCTACTTCTACTTTCTGATCACCACCACTGTCGTCATCGCAGCCTCCACCTTCCACTGTCGCCTCCACCGTAATGACGTCAAGCCATTCTCTTTCTTCTCCTCTTTTTGATCACCACCACCGCCGCCATTATTGCCGCCTCCACCTTCCACCGCCGTCATTGCCCCTTCACCCCTACTTTCTGATCTGCATCGCTAGCGATTCGCTCCAGATCTGCATTGGTCTCTCTTTAGATCTCTTACTTCGCTCGGATCTGTTCTCTTTTAGATTTGTTCTTCATCGTCTCTTTCCATCTATGATATCTATCATCTCTCCAAATCTTAGATCCGTTTTACCTGTTAAAAATTTAATAATATGTTTATTAAAAAAAGTATACACTTATTAATAAAAACGTATACACTATTGAATTATAACTTATACATTAATATATGTGTGATTTTATATACTACCGGTAATTTTTTTTTCAATTTACTAATTAACTATGAAATGTAGTAATTAAATTTACAAATAAAAATTGTATCATGTTAGTTTTTAAATATATATTTAAATATTTAAAAAAATTATATTTAATCCAGTAATATACAAGTATTTTATAATAAATGTACTAAACTTATACTGAAAAGTATAACATTTTATACTAACATGTATAACTAAAATTAATAAACATATTGATGAAAATATTAATTGATTAATTAAAAAAATAATACAATTATAGAAAAAATACATGATTAAATTACAACTACTCCACATTTGATTATGAAAATACATATTAAAAATTAATTAAATTTAATACAACTTTTTATATAAATTTATTGATACATTTAAGAATTAAATGTAATACATTTATATGATAAAACATATACACTGACAAATTAAAATGGAAACTTCACAAAATCTCCAACAATAGAAGCATCAATTAAATTTAATACAATTTAATTAAAAATGTAATACATTTATATGATAAATCTCCAACAACATAAATATCAATTAAATTTAATACAACTTTTTATATAAATTTAATTATACATTTAAGAGTTAAACGTAATACATTTATATAAAAAAAGTATACAATGACGAATTAAAACAAAAACTTCAGAAAATCTCCAAGAATAGAAATATCTCACGCAATCTCTACCCACCTCCACTCACCAACAGAAACTTCCCCCACACCATTTCAACAGTCTCGTAAGATTGATAGTCAAAATTAATGCAAAATATCAACAACCTTCATAACCTTTTCACCTATTTTCTTCACCGTGATGACATGGATGAGATTTGATTTAGTTTATTCGCTGTTAGATCTTTGAGCTTGTTCAAGCTTCTTCAGATCTGATTGGGTGAGGACGAATGTGACTCTTACTTGTTGGAATCGGAAAGGAAGAATTACATATTGAGAAATTCTTACTCCATGAGGGTGTCCAGCGGCACCGGGACGGTGGAGAGACAGGGGTGAAATGTTGAAATGGTAGAGAGAGAAACAACAACAATGAAAGTAGAGAGAGAGGAGGAGCGATGAGTTGGGAGAGAGGGAAGTAGAATGGCCCATCAACACTTAAATATCCGGGTTAAGGGTCAAAATTGCCCCGATTAGACCTTAACAATTGTGTACATTAGTTTTAGCCATAAAAATGAGGGTCATGTTTAGTTAGTTTACTGAATTACAATTAACAATAAAATTAAATATTCAACCAAATAGCGGCGCCGTTAATGTTCAAAGTGAAAACAAAACTTCTTTTTTTCTTCTAATTGTTTAATAAATAATTTTATTAATTATTAAAAAAAATTATTTTTTATTTCTAAAAGATTCATAAGCACACATCATTTTCTATTATATATATTATTATTTTTTATTCATCTTACAAATTAATTATAAAATAATTTATTTAATTAATTATCACCTTTTATAAATTAGATATATTTTTATTAAAATTGTTATTATTTTTTAGTCATCTTATTAATAGTTTATAAAATAGTGCAATTAGACGGTTATCACTTTTCTATTAAAAATATTATTATTTTTTATTCGTTCTTCTAATTATTTATGATATAGTTGAATTGATCGGTTATTATTTTTTCTTAGTATCACTTTTATTAAAAATATGACCACATTTTATCATTATACAAATTGTTCGGTGGAATTCACTTTCGTAATTATTTATCACTTTTTTTATTAAAGATGTTATCACATTTTTTTTAATATTATCACTTTTTATATATAGTATCAACTGTTCATTAAATAGTTTTATCACCATTATCATTTAAATTAATTGGGTATCATTTTTCCTTATAAAGGTTATCACCTTTTATCTTTCTCATGAACGACTCACATGAGTTTTTGAAATTATGAATTATTCATAACATAATTCAAATGAAAAAGTATTACTCTCTTTTTTACCAATAATTTTTATAAAAAAAATGTTACTATTTTTTAAAAATATTATCAAATTTTATAAATTTATACTAATATTTATAATAAAAGTGTAGAAAAATATATATAAATGTAAGATCTAATTAATTTCCCTTTCATAATGAATTTTTAAAATTTTAAATTTGATATTAACCAAACAAGACCTTTACAATTTATTTAGTTCTAATTAATTTTACTATATAATAAGTTTGGAATAATTACTAATTACACATTTTGTACCCCTAATTACTATAAGATACATTGATTTAAAATAATTACTCTCACATACAAAATATTAAAATAAAATACCAAATATAACCCTAAACTCATACACTTTTAAACCCTAAACCCTCACCCACCGCCGGACCATTACCGGACCACCGACGCCACCGCCGGACTGCCGGTCGGTCGATCATCGGAGCTCCACCGGACCGCGCGGAATTCTGCAGGGCCGCCGCTATCCGGTCGCTGAAATTCTGCCACCACCGGAGCTCAGGCGGCCGGTCGCGGACCGCCACAGGAGCTTCACCGGACTACCCCACTTTTTTGCTGCACACACTTTTTTTTACTGCATACACTTTTTTTACTGCACACACTTTTACTGCACACGAACTTTTGCTGCACATAACATTTATGTGCAGCAAATTGTAGGGGTAATATTAGAATATCACTATATATTTTTGTAGTTAGTAGTAATATTTTTGTATGTTTGTATCTCATAGTAATTAAGGATTTTTTTTGTACCTAGTAGTAATCCTCCCAATAATTTTTTAATTTTCTAATTTATTAACAATTAATCAGGATCCTTTAAAATTATTTGTTTGAGTTAATGAATAATCCGTCTCACATAAGGGGATTTGTGAGACGGTCTCACCCAAATCTTTATCAATATCTTTTTTATTAAATTTATTATTATTTATTGGTTATATTTTTTACTCTACGATGGTTTAAAATAGATAATAATTAAATCAATTAATAAACACGTATCTTCAAAAGATATGAATAAATCCTATTTATTAAATTATTATGCTATAAAAATAGTGCAAACAGATTTAAGGAGCTATTAGATTTCAAATCTTTAGATTCAAAGGGTAGAGTTATTATTATTATTATTATTATTATTATTATTATTATTATTATTATTATTATTTAATTTTTACTAATGTATTTCTTCCGTCCCATCAAGAGAGTCCTTCTTTCACTTTGAGCATCCTCATTCAAAGAGCCTTATTTCATTTTTTTACACACATAGCATTCACACAAACTTACTCATACAATTAAAATATGGGTTCCACACTCTCACTAATAAAATTATTCACCACATATTAAATAATAATACTCATAAATACATGTGCAAAAAATAAAAGACACTCTTTAAATGAGACGGAAGGAATATATCGTTATACAATTAAACCAAAGTAAAGACTTATGTGAGACTGTCTCATGTAAGAATTTACGTGAGACATATAAAAAGTGATAACTTCTATAATAAAAAGTGATATTCAATTAATGAAAAATGATGACATTATTTCATGAATTATTTATAATATAAATGAAAATAGATAACATTTTACAGCGAAATTGGTAACATTTAATAGCGAAAGTTGGAACTAATTTAAAAAGTGTAAAATTGTCTCACATGAAACGATCTCATGCAAGACTTATCCTTAAGCCAATTAACAAATGGCTAATTATTTGTGCATCCGGGTGCATTGTTTGTGCACCCACTTTCAGAAACTTATATACTTATGAATAAAAATGTATACACTTTGTTAGGTAAGTTTTTTTTAATGAAAAACTGAATGTAAAAAAACTATACAATTATTAAAAAACATGTGTATACTATTGAAAAACTCTGTGCATTCACTTTCAAAAACTTATACACTTATGAATAAAAATGTATACACTTTGTTAGATAAGTTTTTTTAATGAAAAATTGAATATAAAAAATTGTACAATTATTAAAAAATATGTATACACTATTGAATAAAAAGTTATACATATATGGGTGTAAACGTGCACCCGAGTGCACATGTTATTAACTTTTAATAAAAATATATCTTAAAAAAGTTGAGCAAATCCTCTTTATTAAATTTATATATTATGAGAGAGGAAATATTATGCCTCAATTGAGTAGAATATGTTATTGATCACGATAAAAATACAAAGAGTGCGAGAAATACGCAAACAAATATAATTTACAAGAAAAAAAATATGCTAAATATCTTTACTACATTTATTCACACCCTACGCGAAGCTTGGACTGGAAGAATTCGAACTGTGGGCGAGCCAAACTCTTAGTGAATACATCTGCAAGTTGAAGATTTGATGGGACGAACTGAGTTTGTAGTTGACCACTCTCACCTAGCTCCCGAATGAAATGACAATCAATGTCAATATGTTTAGCTCGTTTGTGAGACATCGGATTCTGGGACAGAAAGAGAGCACTCTTATTGTCACTCAATAGAACTGGCGGCGATGAGGGTAGAGAGTGGAGATCACGGAGATGTGAAATCCACACTAACTCTGCAGCAGTACTAGCCATAGCACGATACTCAAACTCACAACTCGAGCGGGAAACTATAGGTTGTTTCTTGACAATCCAAGAGACGAGATTTGGACCTAGAAAGATGGAATAACCATAAGTAGAACGTCGAGTATCAATACACCTTCAGCCTGGTTGTCAAAGCCTCTACAGTTCGTATCGTCCTATCTCTTTGTAGGCACCTGAATTTTATTGCCTATTAAATAAAATAAATGGCAAATTAATGCAGTAATTATCAATTAATTATTTATTTATTAAGGAATTTAAATAAATTAATTCCTAAAATAAATGAGTAAATAATTGATAATTGAGCCTTATCCAATCCAGCAGGCTTAATTAAAGGAGATAAGCCCAACATATCTTTTAAAGGAGAAAATATCTCTTAAGTAGTTATTTTCTCTACATGTAAATAAGGGTATTCAGTCCTCATTCCAGACACACCAAAAATATCTGAAGACGCGCTTCTGAAGAGATCAAGAATACGAGCAGTGCTCCCTTGAGATCTTCAAGCATCTTCAAGTCAAGACTTAAGATCTTCAAGCATCTTCAAGTCAAGACTTAAGATCTTCAAGCATCTTCAAGTCAAGAACGGTCTGCGATCAGAGATCAAGGTTCTAAGCCCCTCCGATCCGGCGTTCTTCCATCCAACCACCTCCGATCAGAGATCAAGGTTCTAAGCCCCTCCGATCCGGCGTTCTTCCATCCAACCACCTCCGATCAGAGATCAAGGTTCTAAGCCCCTTCGATCCGGCGTTTTTCCATCCAACCGCCTCCGATCAGAGATCAAGATTCTAAGCCCCTCTGATCCGGCGTTCTTCATATCAAATTCATCCAGTAGTCTCCGTGAAGTCAACGTTCTACCAAATTGAACAGCATTCTTCACAACAAATCTTCAAGTCAACATTTTATCCAAACAAAGGCTCGACGCCTCCGGATAAATATTTTAAAGCTTCAAGTCAACCCCGAGCACGGACAAGCTTCATCCGAAGATCCGGCTCAGAAAGTTGATAAAGTCAAAGAAGTCAACTCAAGAGAGGAATCAGAGGATAGCTAGAATCTGTTTACTTAAATTCTCAAGTTTAATCCATCTCGGATTATCATTGTAATATCTTTTGTGTTTATTATTTTAATAAATACAAATTTTGTTGTTACAAATTTTGGCACGCCCAGTGGGACAGTTTCGACCTCTCATCTCTTCTCTTTAAAAGTTCAAAGATACAAAGTATGGCTCCTCTCAGAATTGCAATAAGAAGGTCTCCTATCTTAAAGCCTTCAGAGCTGCAGACTGTGAAGATTCAAAGGACAACTCCAATCAAGATTGCAATAAGAAGATCTACTGCCTCAAAGCTTTCAGAGTTGCAGGCTAAAGATGTCGAAGTTGTTACAAGAAGTATATCTGAAGGCTCCTCTATGACAAACCTTGTGGAGGAGATCTTTCTCGATAAGCCAATGCACAACGACAAAGATAGTGAAGGTGACTCTAACATCCAAACTCTTCAATCCATAGAAAATTCAGCGTATGACTCACCCATAGCCTGCGCCATGGCAACAAATGCTTCGTCTGTCGAAGAACAACTGGCAAGTTTGACTCAGTCCGTTGCTGCACTCACTAAACAAAGCCAAGAACAAGGTCTGTTGATATCCAAACTGATGGAAAAGATGGAGATAGCACAGACAAGCCATGCAGATGATAAGCAAGTTGAAGGTAAAGACGAGGAGGAAGACTCTTCGAAACATCATCTTTCTGAAAAGAAGCCAGTTGAAGAACATATACAAATTTCTGCTGACGGAATGCTCCCTATGAACCAATTGAAGAGCATCGTACTAGAGACAATAAAAGACAAATTTAAAGAGAGCTCAAATTCTTCTGTTGCCTATAAAAAGCCATATACAAAGAGAGTTGACAGTTTGAAGATGCCAATTGACTACCAACCTCCTAACTTTCAACAATTCGATGGCAGAGGCAATCCAAGGCAACATATAGCGCATTTCGTCGAGACATGCAATGATACTGGAACCTTTGATGATCATATGCTCAAACAATTTGTTCGCTCGTTGAAAGAAAATGCCTTTGATTGGTATATCGAATTGGAAGCTAACTCCATCGATAACTGGGGGCAAATGGAAAACGAGTTTCTCAATAGCTTCTACAGCACTCGAAGGATTGTTAGTATGATCGAATTGACTAACACTTACCAGTGGAAAAAAGAGCCAGCACTCGATTATATTAATCGATGGAGAAATCTAAGCTTGAATTGCAAAGATCAATTGTCTGAAGTCTCTGCCATCAATATTTGCATTCAAGGGATGCAATGGAGTCTGCGATACATCCTTCAAGAGATTCAACCAAAGACTTTTGAAGAACTAGCTATAAGAGCTCATGATATGGAGTTAAGTATGACATCAAGTCATTTCGAATTGCCAAGCAACAACTCTTATGAATTTGAAGACATTTCACTTGATGAACCTCTCGAGGAGGAATCACATTCAAAGAAGCCGGTGTCAATAAAGATTCAAAAAAATGAAGTTAAAGAGAAAGTAATGCACCCGATGATTGGGGGCAATGAACAATTAACAAAGTCAATGCTCCTTGACACGAGCATAAACTGTCCACATGTTATACTCCTTGATACGAGTTAAAACTATCTAAAATTTCTCAAGCAATGCTTCCCGACACGAGCAAAAACTGTCCACATTATGCTCCTTGATATGAGTTAAAACCATCTAACTTAAATCAAATCTCCTTGAGAAGAGACGAAACTCTCTGCATGTTATGCTCTTTTGATACGAGCCTAAACTATCAAACTCAAATCAAATCTCCTTGAGAAGAGACGAAACTCTCTATATTTTATGCTCCTTGATACGAGTCTAAACTATCAAACTCAAATCAAATCTCCTTGAGAAGAGACGAAACTCTCTATATGTTATGCTCCTTGATACGAGTTTAAACTATCCCACTTAAATCAAATTTTCTTGAGAAGAGATGGAACTCTCTACATGTTACACTCCTTGATACGAGATTAAACTTTCCAACTCAAGTTCAAGACTCCTTGAGAAGAGTATAAACTGTCTACAAATCAAATTGAAGACTCATTGACACGAGTATAAATTGTCAGCAAATTCAAGTTCAAAGCTCTTTAACGCACGAGCATAAACTGCATGTTACTCCTGGCCCGCACGAGTATAAACTGTGTACGGCACCCCCTATTCAAACCAAATCATGTCCTTTTGAACTACGTTATGACTTGATTCTCTGTGAAGATGTACGTAGTCGCTTAGCACTTCACTAAGTTCAGTCATAATTCAGGCTATTCGTATCAAGTTGCTGAGACAAGCAATAAAATTCAGTCATGTTGATCAATAATGGACTGTCGCAATTTGTTCACTTCAACACAAAGGCGTCCGTGAACAAAGTGCGAGGGGGCATTTGTAGGTATCTGAATTTTATTGCCTATTAAATAAAATAAATGGCAAATTAATGCAGTAATTATCAATTAATTATTTATTTATTAAGGAATTTAAATAAATTAATTCCTAAAATAAATGAGTAAATAATTGATAATTGAGCCTTATCCAATCCAGCAGGCTTAATTAAAGGAGATAAGCCCAACATATCTTTTAAAGGAGAAAATATCTCTTAAGTAGTTATTTTCTCTACATATAAATAAGGGTCTTCAGTCCTCATTCCAGACACACCAAAAATATCTGAAGACGCGCTTCTGAAGAGATCAAGAATACGAGCAGTGCTCCCTTGAGATCTTCAAGCATCTTCAAGTCAAGACTTAAGATCTTCAAGCATCTTCAAGTCAAGACTTAAGATCTTCAAGCATCTTCAAGTCAAGAACGGTCTGCGATCAGAGATCAAGGTTCTAAGCCCCTCCGATCCGGCGTTCTTCCATCCAACCGCCTCCGATCAGAGATCAAGGTTCTAAGCCCCTCCGATCCGGCGTTCTTCCATCCAACCGCCTCCGATCAGAGATCAAGGTTCTAAGCCCCTCCGATCCGGCGTTTTTCCATCCAACCGCCTCCGATCAGAGATCAAGATTCTAAGCTCCTCCGATCCGGCGTTCTTCATATCAAATTCATCCAGCAGTCTCCGTGAAGTCAACATTCTACCAAATTGAACAGCATTCTTCACAACAAATCTTCAAGCCAACGTTTTATCCAAACAAAGGCTCGACGCCTCCGGATAAATATTTTAAAGCTTCAAGTCAACCCCGAGCACGGACAAGCTTCATCCGAAGATCCGGCTCAGAAAGTTGATAAAGTCAAAGAAGTCAACTCAAGAGAGGAATAAGAGGATAGCTAGAAACTGTTTACTTAAATTCTCAAGTTTAATCCACCTCGGATTATCATTGTAATATCTTTTGTGTTTATTATTTTAATAAATACAAATTTTGTTGTTACACTCTTGCTGCTCTGATACCATGAGAGAAGAAATATTCTGCCTCAATTGAGTAGAATATGTTATTGATCACGATAAATATACAAAGAATGCGAGAAATACGCAAACAAATATACTCCCTCCGTCCCCCAAAGTATTTCACACTTTCCTTTTTCATCCGTCCCTCAAAGTATTTCACACTTTACTTTTACTAAATTTGGTAAAAAATACATTATACTAATACTCACTTTTTACACATATCCCAATATAATACTTACTTTTTCACATCTCCCAAAAACTTTACACACTTTTTTCACATCTCTCAATAACTTTACACACATTTTTCATTAAATCAACTAAAATATATATTCTCTTTCTTACTTTATACATAAAAATACAAAATTTTCTTAAACTCCGCGCACACCAATACGCGAAATACTTCCCGGGACGGAGGGAGTAATTTACAAGAAATAAAAAGATATGCTAAATATCTTTACTATTATATTTATTCACATATTAATTGTGAATACGCTAATATATATAACTCCTTAAAGATATAATGTGTCGTGACGTGTAATCCCAAAAACTCTCTACTAATTAATTATGTAAATGGTTTTTTAATAATATGAATTATGAGCTTATATTGAACATAAACTTTTCTTATTTTTGATAATTACATATTAAAATATGATTTCTTATGTTGTCTTAAATATAAGCCTTATTCAAGTTTTAGAAAATTCAACAAATGTTTTTTATTTTTTTAGTTTTAAAAATTAAATATAAGGTTTTTCAAATTTTTTTGTCTTGAAGTTCTAAACAATTCATATTATTTAATTTTTTTTTCAAAAAAAATTTTTTTATTCAAATCTTACGTGAGATGGGTATACGTGAGACGGATTGTAAGATGAGTCGATTTATTATTAAAGTAAAATTATTATTATATTATATATATAGTAAAGTATGATTGATAGTTGAAAATTCAATTTTTAAATATTAAATTGAGATTATGATATATTAAGTATATCACTCTAATATTTTGCAGATAGTAATATATTTGATTCTATCTATTTTATAGAAATAATACTTAATATTTAATGTTATGTACTTATTAGAGAATAATTAATACTAACTTAAATTAATTACTTTAAACTAATTTAGTTAATAGTATATTAATTATTAATTATAACTAAATGTACATTTATTAAAAATATATTATTAAATAAAAATTAATACAACACGTGTAACCCGAATATGAACTCTTATTTGATGTGTAAGTGAATAAACTCTATGAGCATAAAAATTTACATTACACTGTCACTAAATGTGGGCAAATTTAATAAAATAAGTATTGTTTAAAAATATTTTATTAAACTATAATGGAGTTAAAAAAATTTAAAAAATTAACCAAAGTCACCAATGGTAATGGTGACTTTCAGACATGAATAGTAAAGTCACATTACCAATGGTGACTTTATTGTTTACTTAAAAAAAATAAAAAAATAGCAATTTTTTTTATATTTTGTGTTTTTTTTCTTTATATTTTACTGTATATTTAGAAATTTTGATTCTAAATTTTTTTGTCAATTAAATTTTAATTTATAATATTGTTTTTTTAAAGTTTTCTTCAAAAAAATTGTCCTTCTGTGTGGATCTGTTACTAAATTTTAGTTACATAATCATTTAAGAGACAGTAAACTTTCTAAATTTATAATTTTAGTTTATGAATTAAATGTTTCTTTTTTTAAATAATTATTTTCGAAAAAACTTAAATCTCTATTAAAACCTTCGCATTTTAAAATTATTTCTGTATGTAAAATATTTCTGAATTTATGGAACAATATGAAAAGTAAAAATAACAAAATAAATTTAAAATAAATGGAAAATTGTAATTTTCTTTTTCCTAGAAATATATTTCATCCATACATAACTCATCTTCAAACTCAATTTAACTGATATTTAAAAAATTAAATTTTTTACTTGAGGCGCTATCTTGTGAAACATGTCAACCCATTACTAAAGTATGTTTATCATATAGATAAAGTATATTTATTTGTATTTAAAGTATGTTAATAACAAATTATATTATAACACGCTAAAATCATATTTTAATGCATAATACAACCTATTTTAGAAAATATACTTTAACAACAATTAAACATACTTTTTCTTACAATAAGCATATTTTAGTGATAGTCAACTCGTCTCACAAGAAACTTTATCTATTTACTTGATTGATTTTGGGAGTAATTTATTTTTTTAATAAATAAAGTGTAAAATATGTTATATTTATTAAATGAGAATATCACATTTGAAATTGTTATTAAACTAGAATTAAATTTTTTTAAAAAGAAATTTAGCAATATTATTTTTCTATAAGTTAATAAATTTTTATAGGTAAAAGATAAAATTAAAATTATAAGGAAATTTTTTTAAAAAAAAAGCACAATGCTACAGTAAAGTCACTATTAGCCGTTGTGACTTTGCTATTATTACACAAAGTCACCCTTTGTAATGGTGACTTTGCTTTTTTTTTTTAAATTTTTTTAATTCTAATACTAATTTGACAAAACTTTTTGAAACCATGCATATTTTATTAGATTTGCCCTAAATGTGTGTTGTGTAAAGATAATTTTTTAAAAATAAAAATTATTGTACATTTCAACGAAAATGAGACCGCGAAATGCATCGTGAAACGATATTCAAAATTTCAAACTCATAAATTAAATTAAGGGAAAATAAAATTATTCGTCCACTGATGAGTGATATTTTTACCTAGATTTTAGTGTCTTTTTATATGTGTTTTCGTATGATTTTATCCGTATTTTATGTGTTATTTGGTTGTGTTTTGTGTTTTTATGTAAATGTGTATGAATGAGCTTAAACGTATGATTTTTAGGTAAAAATGGATCCTAGACGTGATAAGGAAGATGTTGGAAAAAGCGGATCTCAATTCGGAGTTGAAACGAGGGAGAATGAGTCAAATCAAGCAAAATGCTGAAAAAATACATGCCCAACTTGTGTAATTTTTCTGTACTCTTGTGGAGCTCAAAACTAGAAGTGTAATACATGGTTGGAAAGCCATAGAAAAGAGGATTATTTTGGTCTGAGAAACACTTCAATTGGAGCCGAAACGAGAAAGTTATGATTAAAATGGTGACGTCTCGCAAGCTGTTCCTACTCAGCACAGTTGTGCTACTTTGCATGACTTGTTACACCCTCAACTATTGGAAGTTTTGTTAGATCTTTATATGGATAGAAAGCCAAAGAAAAGAGGATCACATGAGCGCAAGAATTACTTAAATCAGAGATCGGATGTGGAAGTTATGCGCGAAACGGTGAGACTGCGCAGCCCATATTACGCAACACGACCCGTGTTACGCAACACGCCCTGTAAGCCCTGGCCGTTTTCTGACATCAGAAACGCCTACACGGCCACCCTGTGGTCGTGTTGCAGCACATGAGTCGTATTGCTGCAGCATCAGAAACACATCAGAATCCTTCTAGAAGCCTCCCAAGGGGTATAAATACCCAATACTTCAATATGTGAAAAAAAGATCCGAATTACAACCCTTCTACACACACCTCACACACCATTTCCTCTATTCTTCACCTTCACCTTCATCCATTCTTCATCCTTTGGATCTACCTTCATCCAACCATCAAATCCTTCATCCAAGTAGCTAGAGAAGCAAGGAAGAGAGGTGAATTGCAAGGGGAAGAAGAAGATCACCATTGGAGACATCCAAGGGAGTTTTCATCTAAACTTTGTATTGAAACCTATTGTTTATCATGTTTTGTAAGGAATTTAATGTCTATGTTAATTTTCTTATGGATATGAGAGACTAATCTCCCTTGTGAGATTAGCAATATGAATTGTGTTGGATAATTTTTGGTATTTTGCAATTGAATGATTATGTTGATTGGGTTAATTGATTTTCTATCATTGATGCTTTAGATCTTGAGGTTTATGATGATTTGTGTGTTTAATTGTTTTAAGCATGTGATTAGATTGAGAAGTCAATTGCATATTTAGGATAATTAAGTGAATCATTTCATCAAACACTTCATGTGCATTATAGATTGTGAAGAGATTGAGAAGTCCTTCAAAGTTTAGAACCCTTTGATAGAACATATCATTTATTAGATTGAGAAGTCAATAGATTATGTGAAGGGACTCTCATTTCAAGCTTAGTACCTAGTTGGAATTGTTTGAGTGAGAACCAATCCAATGAATGTCATTCCATATCCTATTCATTCCGAGAGGGAGTTTAGGTGATCTTAGTGTTGGCCCTTAGCCTTTTTCCCATGACACATATGAATTCATTGCATGATACCTAGATTTTCCATACTTTAAGTATTGTTAATCTCATCTCTATCTACTTGGCTCATTCATCCATCTTCCATTCATCTATCCTTTTATTTTATTGTCATTTCTTGATTATCTCCCCTTCTCATTCATCTCTATAATACTATGACAAATACGAGATCGATTAAACTCTAGTACCTTTCTCCCTGTGGTTCGATAATTTCTTTAATTGGTCATGCCCACTATATTATGGCTAATCATCCACTAACTTACACTCATTTTGAAATTGATCCATTCGTTTTCTTAATTTTGAAATTTGTCCATTAAGTTCATGAATCTCAATTTTTTGTCCATCAACCTGCTATAGTGGGTAACTTGATGACGTGATATTTGTTTTTCCAATTTTTTTTTTTAATTTTGTGCTACAAATAAAATAGACTGATGTGACATTTTTCTTTAGACTGATGTGGCATTAAAAGACGAGAAAATGTGATTCTCAAATTTCTAAAATTCTCAAAATCAAAGAACATAAAGTTAGATATTCAAATTCATACATTTCAAACAAATTGTAAGAATTGTAAACAACAACAAAACAATCTGTGCATTTCAAAGGCAAGAATTTCAAACAGCAAGTTGCTTTTGATGGGATGATTGGTTATCTTTATTGAAACACAAATGGAGTAATTTAGAGGTGGGTTGATCTGAAATTTGAGCTTCAGATCACAGGCGTCTTCACACACTAGAAGCCCTCCTTCGTCGGTAAATGCTGCTTCAGTCCATATCATCACAATCCACCGCAAGAAAAGGAAGCAGCCGACACACACCTCCGCCGCTGACTCTATTCAGGTAGCCTTATCCAGTCGCCGAGAGTTCCAATGCTCGCCGTAGTCATTGTCGCTCAGATCTGTTGCTGCCCTTCACAGATCTACTCCAGCAGTCGAGATTTTCAATGCTCGTCGGAGTCATTGCCACTCAAATCTGTAGTGCCCTCACCTAAGACATTCCAGGAATGTCGAGGTGGTTGTTGCTGGAGCCACAGAAGGTGACGGCGGTGATCTCTCGAAACGAACGACGAGGACCCTAGCGCCGGCATTGTTCTCGGCCAAGTCCTTGGCCATGCTGATGATGGTGTCGCCGGCGAAGCAACCATGTCGGTACATTATGAAGCGCTTGGCGGAGGGGCGGAGGCCGAGAAGCTTGGTGAACTGGTGGTCGGCGTCGGACATGTCGACGCCACTGGTGGTGCAGACAACGTGGATGATCTTGGATTTCAAATGAAAAAGAGAATAATTTTGTGTGTTGTTTTAATGCCACATAGACCATTTCATAAAAAAAAGAAAAAATAAATGACACGTCATTATTATCAGGTGAGTTACCCGCTGTAGCAGGTTGATGGACGAAAAAATTGAGTTTCATCAACTTAATGGACTGATTTCAAAATTGAGAAAACGAATGGACTAATTTCAAAATGAGTGTAAGTTAGTGGACGAATAATTTTATTTTTTCTTAAATTAATTACTTTAAACTTATTTAATTAATACGTAGTATATTAATTATAAACAGTAGAGTTGGGCTGGAGCGCTACAAATAGAACTAACTTAAGTATTCGTGTTAATGAAACCGAAAAATACCAATTAACATGATAAATTCCGATAATGAAACTCATCACTTAAATTAATTACTTTAAACTAATTCTATTAATACTAGTATTAATTGATTATAAGCAATACAGTCATGTTAGAAAATTTTTAATTTCTTATATAGTCTAATTATGGGCAATATATTATTATGCAATTATATTAGCTATTCAATTATTTTATGGACTTAATTAAGTGATCCAATTAAGGTGTAAAGTCCATGTTCTATAATATTTTGATATGGGCCAATTGAGTAGATACCCAATACTATGTGATTAGGTGATTATGGGTGGTCTAGTCAAGTAGTATATAAAGGCTCCCGGTTATGGTCCCCAACATACTAAGTCGCACATGGTCTTCCCTTCTCCCCATGGGGAGGGATTACGATGGTCCCATGAAGGAATAAGGAGGCTTAGTTGAGGAAGGCCATAATATCACTAGATCGGTGAGTTCGTGTTCCGCCTAGAGGATTTTACGGATTAAGGTACACTTCCGCTTTAACGGTTTAAATCTCGTTAATCATAATAGGGTTAAAGACATTATGATTCATAAATTTATTTCCAACAAGTGGTGTCGCTCATCAGATTTTAATCTCGTCTTAATGATGGATTAATGTGGTTGTTAGGGGGAGAAGAGGCATTAATCTGAGCAAAGCTAACATAAAGAGAGAGATTTGCCCCCTAGGCGTGTTTGTGCCTTTTTCCAGGGGGTGAAAGGATGATTGTATTGCCATGGGGGTTTTCCATATTTATATTGGATAATCTGACGTCACCCGTATCTGGGCAAGTTGATAGATTATCATGTACAGTGTGAGCATTAAATGCATTTTAGCCTCATGTGATTTATTTGTAGGTTACGATCTAGGATATCCTCTACGCGTGTATCTTGGAGTAGATTCTGCGTATCTGAGGCAATTGGATCAAGTGGCCTATTTGGCTTAGTCAGGCGGAGCCTCTTTGCTTCTAGCCGGGAGGCTCGTAGGCTCCTAATGGAGAATTGGGCTGGCGGGCCCAATATATGAACAGGTGAAAGGTCCATTCTCAGAATTTATACCACATTAGCCCAACAAGTCCATGTTGAGTTTGGTGGCTTCTGAATTGGTTTCTCCTCTTTTTTGGGATACACAAAATGTAGGGCATGCTACTTCTGCTGGTATGACTGCTTCCGTTCCGTATGCTAACGAGAAGGGAGTCTCTCCAGTTGACGTTCTGGCGGTGGTGCGGTACGACCAGAGAACACCAGGCAGTTGTGAGGCCCAATTTTTCTTGAGGTTTTCCAATCTGGTTTTGAGGGCATGTTTAATTACTTTATTGACCGCTTCAACTTGTCCATTCGACTGGGGGTGGTAAGGTGTTGAGAACAGCTTCCTTATCCCCAGCCCATCATAAATTTTTTTAAGTTGCATTCCTTCAAATTGCTTCCCATTATCCGTCACAATTGCATTGGGTATTCCAAAGCGACAAACGATATTTTTCCATATGAACGTTATCATGCTAACCTCATTAATTGTGGCTAACGATTCTACTTCCACCTATTTCGAGAAGTAGTCGACCGCCACCACGGCATACTTGACGCCTCCTCTAGCGGGCGGGAATAGGCCTATCAGATCGATTCCCCACTTGGCAAAAGGCCAAGGTGCTGCCATTGTGATCAATTCTGTAGAAGGAGCTCTGGTTATGGGAGAATAAATCTGACAACTTTTACATGCTCTGCGTATTCGATAGTATCCCTTCTAAGAGTGGGCCAGAAATATCCTTGTTGAACTACCTTCAACGCCAGTGTCTGTCCTCCCGAGTGATTCCCACAGACTCCTTCGTGAACTTCCATCAACACTTTGGCGGCTTCCGCTTTATTCAAGCACCTTAGTAGCGGCATCATGTATCCTTTCTGATATAACACATTATTTATTAATGTGTACCTGGAGGCTCGGAGCCGCAGTCGCTTCGCTTCTGCCTTGTCCTCTGGTTCATCTCCTTCTTTCAGGAACACTTTAATGGGGGTCATTCATGTTTCTTCCTCGCTGACTTGCCAAATTGTCTAGTCGCTTGGGGCTTCTTGGTTTACTATGCTGATGCTTCCCAGTCGCTCGGCATTTTCCGAGGTTGCCAAACGAGCTAAAGCATCTGCTTAGGCATTCCACAGTCTAGGGACTCGCGTGTTGTAGACGTGATCGAATTTTTGGATCATGTCTGCCACTAGCTTGCGGTATCCGACCAACTATTAGTCTTTTACTTCGTAGTCTCCTCTTATTTTGTTGACTATTAATTCCGAGTCACTGTAGATCATTACTCTCTTCACCTCGATTGTCAATGTCATTCTCATGCCAGATAGTAGAGCTTCATATTCAGCTTCGTTGTTAGTTGATGGGAATCCAAACTTAATGGCCGAGCAAAACATCTCTCCGATGGAGCTAGTGAGTACTATGCCGGCTCCGGAGGCGTAAGTCGCAGATGATCCATCTACCGACATTTTCCAGGGTCGGTCGGTTATCTCTCCTGGTAAAGTGGGGATGGTGAGTTTCGCAATGAACGCGGTCAGGGCTTGTGCCTTGATTGCCAGTCGGGGCACGTACTTAATATCGAATTGACTTAATTCCACTACCCATTTCATTAGTCTTCCTGCTATATCTGCTTTTGAGAGCACTTGCCTTAATGGGAAAGATGTTACCACCTCGATTGAATGTCCCAAAAAATATGGTCTCAGTTTTTGTGCGCTTATTACCAGGGCGTAAGCAAGTTTCTCAACTACAGGGTACCTGAGTTCAGCATCATGGAGCATTTAACTCACGTAGTATATTGACTCCTATTGCTTTCTTTCAGTCCGAACCTGTACCGCACTTAACGCGGACTCGGAAGCAGCTAGGTACAGGCTGAGAAGGTCACCTGGCTGCGGTATGGACAAGGTTTGTGTGTTAGCCAATGTGTCTTTTAACTCTTCGAAGGCCTGTTGAGCCGCAGGCGTCCAGTCAAACTTTTCTTTTTTGATCACATCCATCAAGGGTTTGCTTTTGTCGGATGCTCTAGGTAGGAAATGACTGAGAGACGTGATTCTTCCAGCTAGCCTTTGTACTCCTTTTGAGTGTTTTGGAGGCTCCATGTCTTGTATGGCTTTCACCTTATCTGGGTTTACCTCTATTCCCCTCTTGCTCACCATGTATCCGAGAAGTTTTTCGGCGGACACCCCGAACGTGCATTTTTTAGGGTTGAGCTTTATTCCATATTGTCGTAGGGTGTCAAACGCTTTTCTCAGGTGGTGCACATGATCGTTTGTGTCTACACTCTTAACCAGCATGTCGTCCATATATACCTCTATGGTCTTTCCTAACTCCTCTCGGAACATCTTGTTTACCAATCTCTGGTACGTGACGCCTGCATTTTTCAACCCGAATGCATCATCACCCAGCACAGCAGATTCCTTTTGGTGTAGAAAGCCATTTTTTCCACATCGTTTGTGTGCAAAGGAATCTGGTGATAGCCAGAGTATGCATCCATGAAACTCATCAGCTCGTGGCCAGTCGTGACGTCCACCATTTGATCAACATGCGGCAGTGGGAAACTGTTCTTCGAGAATGCTTTATTGAGGTCTGTGAAGTTGATATATAATCTCCATTACTTTTTTTCTTTTGCACTAATACTGGGTTGGCTACCCAGGTGGGAAACAACGCCTCTCTCACCAGATTTTTCGCCAATAATTTTCTGACTTCCGCCTCAATGATTTCATATTTTTTGGGGCTATACCTCTTTTTCTTCTGTTCTACAGGGTGATAGGATGGGTTTGTGTTAAGTTGGCATGCATGTTTCAGATCTATCCCCTGGATGTCGCTGGATGTCCAGGCGAACACGTCTAAGTTGGACTTTAAAAACTCAATCAGAGTCGTTCGATGGGGATCCTTTAGTTGTGATCCGATATACAACTCCAAGTCCGGTTACTTGGCTCCATCCTTATCGCTTCGATTTTTTTAGCCTGTTCCCTCCTTTTCCTTTTCTTATCTGTACTTGGATCCTCGTAGGTTATTGAGGGTAGATCGACTCTCTGGGCATCGAAAGGTCAGAACTTTTGGCCATCCCCTGCCATCAAGTCGCCCAACGGCGGAACCTCCTCATGATTTGCTTCCTCTTCATGATCTTGTTGTTCCATCATCATCAACTGGAAACTTGGGTCGTGGTAGTTGAGCCCATCTCATTTTTCGATGAATGAACACTCTCTGACTTTCCTTTGGCTACCTCTAATGGTGCCAACTCGACCATCGGCGGTTATGAATTTTATGCATTGGTGTAGTGTGGATGGGACAGAGTTAAATTGATGAATGAACGTCTGTCCTAAGATGCAGTTGTAGGGTGATAGGAGATCTACCACTTTGAACCCAAGGACGTGTTGAGCTCTTACCATCTGTTTCTCATCTATCAGTTGGACTGATAGGTATGTTTGCATCAAGAGGGTAGTGACGGCATTACCGAACCCTCGAATCTCATCACCGTATGGAGATATCTTGTGGTGAGAGAGTAATCCTATGGCTCTGAATGCCTCTTTAAAGATGATGTTTGTGTATGCGCCTGTGTCGACCAGACACCGGTCCTGAGATTGTGGTCGTAATCACTAATGGGTCATTTTGAGGGGTTTGTATCTCGACGAGATCCTTTTCGGAGAAAAAGACGTCGGCTTTGTGTAAAGGTGGTCGCGGGCTTGCCGTAAACATGTGCTGATACCTGTCGAGCTCCCGTAGCTCGGCCTTCAATTTTCTTTGTGAAAGGGTGGTCAAGGCCTGGGAAGTCCCTACATATCCTTCGTTCAGCATGTATACCTCCCTGGGTGGCGTGGGCAGATGGTCTCCCAATCCCCCTTGTCCCTGAGGGTGGGCTGGTCCATTAGGTCGTTTGGCTATAACCTGGGGTTGTTCTTTTCTTTGTTTCGGGCCAGCCACCAGTCGATCTAGCTTCCTATCCTCGAACAGTCTGATGAGTTCGATCAACAGATCTTGGCATTTGTTGGTGTTGTGGCTGATGGATTTGTGGTATTTGCAGAATTTTTTCTTATTTAGCTTAGTCAGATCTGCGCGTATCCTAGGCGGGGGACTCAGCAGGTTAGTATCTTGTATTTTGCTGAATATCTCCTCGGGTGTGAGTTCGAGCAACTCTGTGATCTCCTGAATTTGGCCATCGTCAGGGAATGGCTTTAAAGAAGAGGGAGCCTTGTAATCCTTCTCCCATTTCTTTCTCTTCTTGTCGCTTTCCTTAGGGTCGACTTTAGACTTTTTATATTTTTCGAGAATTTTCTCGCTATGGATGAATGCTTGGGTTGCGGCCATGAAAGCTGCGTAGCTGTTTGGCAATTTTTGTTGGCAGCTGGTCCACATAGGGGATCCCGGGAGTAAAGAGGTTGCCAAAATGGTTGACATTTTGTTCGACACTTCTTCCATGTTAGCTCGCTGTTCGTTGAATCTCTTCATAAAGTCCTTCAAAGATTCTTTCGGGCCTTGCCGTAGACAAGATAATTTTTACTTAGGCTCTTTTCCTTGTCCCATATAGGCGAAGTGGGATGAGAAGGCCATGGCGAGTTGTGCCCAAGAGTCGATGGAGTTAGCGGGGAGTGACTCGAATCACGCGTGTGCCTTGCCCCCTTAAGGGGAACATCTTACACCGATCCTCTTCTAAGCACCCTTGCGCCAGCATCCACCCAACATACTTATTAAGGTGCGAGATTAGGCTGGATTCGCCGGCGTATTGAGGGATTTGAGGAATCCATATTTTATTCATGGTGGCTGTCCTGATCACTCTGTGAGTGAACGAGGACCTTCCCAATTCTGGGTCAGGAATACCGGGGAGTCCAGCATAGTTTCTTCTTTCCATTTGGTCGAGTCATCACCTCAACGCGTTGATTTCCTCATCATGCTACCGCTTGAGTCGGGCGACAGGGTCGTCTCTTGTGCTTTTCCCCACTTGCTCACGTCGAGTCTTCGTGGGATCTAATCTAAGTCGATCTTTTGAACTTACGCATCTAGTCGTGTGTGCGGGGGAATGACTGGCAACCGAGTTGGCCCGGGACGCCATCCTTCTCCGCTCGCGTCCCTCGTCTACCACTTTCTGGGCCTTCCTTGGTTCCTTAGACGTATCCTTTTGTGTCATTCGTTCATGTACCGACTTTTGAGGTGGAGTTCGTTTATGTCGCTGCTCGTTCGTCTGTTCTGCTGAATTTTCTTCGAGGCTAAAGCTGATCTTCGACTGGCAGTCGTCGCTCGCTTTCCTTTCATCTATTTGAGAAGGTCGAAATACTTTTGTCAGAAATCGGTCTGTGGAACATCTTTTTCTGGGTTCGTGTTATGCGGCGGAATTTCCTTTTCCACTGTCCGAGGGGAGATTAAGGTCCTCCTGGTGGCGCCGACTGGTGGTCGCATCGGCCCTACTATGAGTGACTTTGTCTTGCTTATCCATCATTTTACGTCTAGTTGAGGGGGCAAACTGAAGAAGACAGTCGTCCTGGAGATCGAAGGGCACCAACAGTGCGTGGAGCCCTTCCTCTAGTGCCAAATATTGCTCGTCAGATTTTAATCTCTTTTGAATGATGGATTAATGTGGCTGTTAGGGGGAGAAGAGGTATTAATCTGAGCAAAGCTAATATAAAGAGAGAGATTTGCCCCCTAAGCATGTTTGTGCCTTTTTCCAGGGGATGAAAGGATGATTGTATTGCCATGGGAGTTTCCCATATTTATATTGGATAATCTGACGTCACCCATATCTGGACAAGTTGATATATTATCGTGTACAGTGCGAGCATTAAATGCATTTTAGCCTCATGTGATTTATTTGTAGGATATGATCTAGGATATCCTCTACGCGTGTATCTTGGAGCAGATTCTGCATATCTGAGGCAATTGGATCAAATGGCCATTTGGCTTAGTCAGGCGGAGCCTTTTTGCTTCTGGCCGGGAGACTCGTGGGCTCCTAATGGAGAATTGGGCTGGCGGGCCCAATATATGAACATGTGAAAGGCCCATTCTCAGAATTTATACCACAAGTGGTATCAGAGCACCCTATTTATGATTCTCTGAGATTTGTAAGAACTATATTTTGATTCTAATATTTGTGTTTGAATCATTAAGAAATCACAATTTTAAATTTGAGGGTTGAAATCATTTATGAATTATAATGTATAATATCGTTGTTGTTCATATATACGTAGACGTGATTCAGCAATACGATTACACTGCAAATTCTTAAAGTATATGTTTTAATACATAAATACGTGGTTTCGTGAGGAATTGCAGTTGTTAGCTTCTGATCTCATGGTTGAAAAATTGTGATTTGATTTTTATCTCATTGAGATAAGTTGTCAGAAGATAATTATTTGACAAGTAACTGGAATTCTCATTTATATATGATTATCGGATATCACTATTAATTTTAGAAAATAAATTGATTTATATGATGGGATGGTATATTTGCATTAATTTTATAAATGAAGTTCTTTCATGGTTGAAATATGTGCTTCGCAGTATAATTGAAATTTGGTGTAATTAATACAACAATTTTCTTCCAGATTTAAAGATTTTAAATTAATTAGTTTAATTGTTCTATTTATGAGTGGATTATTGCTTAATTGCATATGAACCCACATACATGATTTCAAGTATTCGAATTGGTTAATACTCCCTCCGTCCAAGAATTTTTTGCACACTTCCTTTGTAAATTTATAAAGGAAGTGTGCAAAAAATTTCGGGACGGAGGGAGTATATAATAATATATGATTATGAGATTCTGTCCTATAATTGCCTATAATTTATAAAGATGAAGATTTGGTGGATTTACTATTCATAAATCCAAATGGCTATAGGACGGGAACTGGTATGCTATCGCAGGCGTACCAAAATAAATATAAATCCAACTCACACTATTACGTAGATTAGTAGCAAGTAGGGTCGAACCCAAGAGAGTATAATGAATCCTAATTAAATTAAAGTGTTACTAACATATGAAATAAATAAGAGGGGGGTTTTGTTTGTGAAAAATTGATAAATACTTAAATAATAAATCAACTCAATATTTAAATAACAAAGTAGATGAAAATTAATATAAAATTAACCAAGTAATAAAAGCCTAGTTTAGGATGTCGATCTCCTCCCGTTTACTAAATTAATTAATCATATGAATTAAACATCTAGCCTAGTGCACAAACTCAAATCCCTAGATTGACGGTACGACCAATCAACCCGAATGTTCTTACGTTCATCAACTAGGGTACGACCACTAAATTGAACTATCTACGAGTGACCCTATGGATTCGAACTCGTAGATGCATTAAAACTCTAAATATAGGATTACTAGGCTACGAAATCCAGCTAGGTATCATACAACCTAGATTTTATTACACCTAGAGGGAATTATCTCTATTTGTTACTTAATCCAATTCCTACAACAATTACGGATTGTAGTTCATAGAATAACAGCAAGCAATTAAATAATTAATCTAGTTGATCAGGCCAAAATAATTATTAAATTACTATAGGAACATCAACGCATGTAATAAAATAAACTTGCACACAAGATTCAACATAAAAATCCTAAATAATTGAATTAATTATTCAACAGGAGGTTCACGAATCCTAAACTAGAAAAGGGGATTAGCCCCGCATGTTCATAGCAAAAACGAGATTAGAATATAAAATTAAAGAACCGATTGATGTCTTGATTATTCTTCAGCTTCACGCCAAAAATATGCCTTCCAGTTCCTCACGTTAATCTGCTTCTCGTTCTCGTGTATGATGCTCTCCAAAAATAGCGTGTATCTGCTCCCATAAATATCTCTATCTTGATCCCCAAGCAATCTTGTTTGATCTCTTTCCTTACTTATCTCTTCCTAAAATATCTCAAGGATCTTTTCTTTTCTTGTTGACTACTCTATCGAGCCTCCTCCACAACATGGGCCTGACTTGAGGGTGATTGAAATCGCTGGACTCGTGTGAGAAAATATATGAAAATATTCCAGCTGCACTTTCCTTATTTAAGCTGAATTTTCGCAGGTCCCTTCTGACACTGAGGGGGTCAGTGTCAGTCAATTTGGCAGCACGAATTTTCTGCACAAAACAGCCCGTTTCTACATCAATTTATAACATTAAATCCTCAATTAATCAAAGATAAGATAAGTCAATTTAGCATCCAAATAAGCACATAAGTTAATCAAATAAACATGAATTTCAACCAAATAATTATGCTAGAATATGACTTATCAAATCTCCCCACACCTAAGCTTTGCTTGTCCTCAAGCAAATCAAAACCATAGAGAATAGAAAACCAAGGAACATCTACCAAGACAAATGAAAGTTACACACTTCAAGAGACAAGCAAACAATGAGCATTCGGAACTAAAGGAAACATGACTCTTCACTCAAAGTTTGCAACTTTCATGGCTTCAAATGTTTCAAAATTCCATGGCCTCACCAAGATTCACTCAATCACGCTCATATGTATGATCTAAGTAGCAAGTTCACTCAAAAATTGAACAAGAAAAGTCATTACCATAGGCTTGCTCCCAAATCAATTCTCCACCAATTTTAGATGAATCATATGCAACAATCAAAGGGTCTTTGATTGGGTTGTAATGGGGCTTAAGGTCGAGGTGAGATAAAAGAGAGATAAAAATGGCTAAATGCATCACTTTACACTATGTGATCTTTACAAATCAAAACATCCATCATCATCCCCAAATTTTCCTTTTCACAACACCCTTTTTCTTACACTTTTAAATCTCCCCACACCTGCTTCTTTTCTAGATTTGGAACAGCAGGTGTCACATTTACAAGAATCACTGTTTTTTTTATCCTTTTCTTTTTTTTTCCTTTTTTCAAACTTCTTTTCTTCCATTTCCTTTTCTAACAGACTCTTTTTTTTTTTTCATCAGCCAACCTTCCTTCCTTTTCTTTATTCTCCTTCTCCAACTATTTCAAATTGTTTTCAGCTTTCTCCCCCCACCATCATCAATTCAACCTCAAAGTACTGTCACAAGACTCACATATAGCAAAGTGATGAAGGGTTCAAATGGAGAAGTTTAAGAAAGAAATGAGAATTTAAGGTTCATTTATGTGCTCATAATCCAAAGAAAAGGCTTAGGCTCAACGTGGCTTCCCTAAAGTTTATCATAATCAGGTGGGTCAATTTAAGCCAAGAGAGTTAAACCTAAGTGCCCTTATCATTTTATCACACACAACCAATCACATGATCTCGAAATGCATTCAAAAGAGCAAGTTCTAGAATGAACAATTCAAATTCAATGCACTCAAGAAAGAAGTTCAATAGAGCTTATAGATGATAGCTCGTTAAGGCTCAAAAGCTCACAAAAATTGGTTATAATTGCCATGAAATTCGAAAAAAAATGAGCCATTACAATCACAAAAATCTTGCAAAGAAAATCAAACTCCAACAGTTCCTAAACATCATAGCTACCCCCTCAATCATGCGTCACGCTCACCACCTCAATAGATTATATTCCTCAAATTATCCAACTCCATATCAACACACAATTCAGAGGACAACAAAACTAAACAAGACACAAGACATTGAGCAGCTTTATACCACCTTTCTACCCCAAATATCATATAAAATCCCCCATGCAAAAGCTATCCAAAATTCAGTATTCAGTATGCAAAAATTTTCTTCAACCATCAACTATAAACAGCCATTAAAAACTACGAAAATCAGAAATCAGAAATTCAAAGCATCAAATCAGAAATCATATTCACAAAACAACTCTACCCACAATTTCATATAAAGCACCCCCCACACCTAGACAAAAGCTTGTCCCCAAGCAAACAAGTATAAAGAAGAAAGTGAATATGAAATTGGGATAAGTACACCTGATTTATTGCTGATTTGCAATCCGATCACGATCCTTCACAAGCTTGACTAGGTCGGTCATATGACGCAATAGAAAGTGCATATTGGCCTCCATCCTATCCATACGAGCAATGAATGCTCCCTCAAGATGACCAAAACCAGTTGGAAGGGACCTTGGCAAAGTAAGGGACTGCAATCTTCGGCCACTCCCTATGCCGCATGCCGATGTTTTCTGGAAAATCCACAGAGGTGAAGGTCGGGTTAGGTAAAGCCAATTCTTCCTCCTCGGGCACCGACCATATGTACGTGCCCTCCTTCTTGTTTAGAACCCCCATCTGCTGCAACAAATTGGCATCTACAAATTGTGTGGATCCAACGGAGACTCTATTCGCAAAATCGATTCCAGCAGTCTTGGCAATGGCCGTGACCAACCCACCAATAGCAATGCCGCCACAGCTATTCTTCACATGCAAGAGATGCTCAACCACCATCTCTCCCAACCCAAGCGGCTTCCTATGTAACATGGCATCGATCACCCTCAACTCCTTCCATTCAACAACATTCTTATTTGTATCCCGGGCAAAAATGGTACTAGACAGCAGCCTCTGAATATAGCGAAGACACGGGTTACGAATAGAGCTCCCCTTCGCACTGCTAGCCCTATAAACCCCTTGTCCTAATGTGATCTCATCCCACAAAGATTCAGCCCGGAACTCCGTCTCCACATGCTCAATCAAAGGCACCCCCAAAGCCAACATAAAATCATCCACGGACCACTCATGTGTAACATTCCCCAACCGAAACGCCACCCCATCAACAGTTCTAGTAAACGCACTCAAAAACTCATAAGTAAGATCCGCATAAATAGGGTAATTTCCAGTTACCAAGAACTTCAAACCCACCATGTGCAGCATTCGAAAAATGTCATCATGCAGTTTTAAAGCCTTAAGTAAACCATCATCAATATAACAGGTATGCCTGACCTCCCTTTTTACTAACTTAGCGTACGTCACAGCTTGCTCCACACTCGACATGGTGATGGAATGGGGGTTATCAAAAGCAAAAATTGGACCCGTATTACGGCGACGGCGGCGGGTTCGATGGGGTTCACCGTCGCCAGCATCAACTCCCGCCCGGAATGTCTCGGATGGAATATCGTCCACAGTGACGGACGGGCCCGCTCCATCATCATGACCCACCGCGGCGGCAAAAGGCTCACCGGAGATAGAATCGGCAGTGGCGGCACCTCTTATCCTACGGCGGCGTTTGGGGCGCGGCGGTTCGTCACTGTCCTCGGTGGCCAGGGTTGACGAAGGGGTGCGAGGGCAGCGTTGCAGTGTCGGACGGCGGCGTTTGGGTGCGGCAGCAGTCTGTGGCAGTGGCCCTCCCTTCGATTTCGAGCAGGCGGCTGCGCGTGTGGTGGCGCGTCGCCGAACCGGGGCGGCCTCCTTTTGTCCAGCACCAGGGCGCCGCATGGCGGGAGAGGGAGCCTCGGCGATGGTGGTGGAAACCGCGATCGTGGAGCCGACGGCAGCAATGGCCGGCTCGCGATAGACGACGATCGCCCGCGACCAATCTTCCACCTCCTTCCTCTGTTGATTTTTTCTCGAACGCAAATCCACCATGATCGGAGGCTACTCGCAACGGCAGAATCGAATAATTGGAAGTTGGTTGAGGTAGGGTTCGCTCAATCTGCAGGGACAACTAATGTGTCTCACTAATTTGGGCCCGTACTTGCTTCCCCAAGTCATCAAGGCCAACCTAATTGGGCCTGTTTCCAAAAATAAAATTAGTTGGGCCTGTGTCCAAAAATAAAATTAGTTGGGCCTGTGTCCAAAAAAAAATTAGTTGGGCCTCCAATATATTGAAATGTAGGGCAGGAATATTATTCATGACCCAATTCCACTATTTATTTCTTAATGATGAAATTTCAAGTAGACTATGCGATTAAATTCACAAACCGTATCTACGAACCTCAGGCAGGTAAGATTAAGCAATCAGACACCTTATTGAAAAATGAAATAAAATAACATAATAAAAATAAAGCGAGAAAATTGGGTTGCCTCCCAATCAGCGCCTTTGTTTATTGTCGTTGGCTCGACTTAGGCAAGGTGTTTTCTTATCAAGTGTAGACCACGTCTTCCAATTCCATTCGGTCCACCACCACCGTTTGAAACCCCTCATGATATTCTTTGAGTTGGTGCCCGTTAACTTTAAAACTTTTTTCAGAATTTGCACTCCTTATTTCAACTGCACCATGAGGAAAAACACTAGTCACAATAAACGGACCAATCCAACGAGAACGCAACTTGCCAGGAAATAATTTAAGCTTTGAATGATAGAGTAAAACTTTTTGCCCAATGCTAAAATTTTTCCTTAAGATTCTGGCATCATGAAATGCCTTCGTTTTAGCCTTGTAAGTCACTGAGTTCTCATAGGCCTCGTTTCTCAATTCCTCCAATTCTTGCAACTGGAATTTTCTTTCCTCGCCGGCCTTGTCATAGTCCATATTGCACTTCTGAATTGCCCACCATGCCTTATGTTCAAGTTCCACAGGTAGGTGGCATGCCTTTCCATAGGCAATTCGGTACGGGGACATGCCAATCGGTGTCTTATAGGCTGTTCGATAGGCCCATAATGCATCCTCCAATCGTGAGCTCCAATCCTTTCTAGACGGATTAATCGTCTTTTCCAGAATCCTCTTGATTTCACGGTTGGATACCTCTGCTTGACCACTCGTTTGAGGGTGGTATGAGGTGGAAGTTCTATGATACACCGAGTACTTGCGCAGAAGCGCTTCCACCGTTCGATTGCAAAAATGCGTGCCCTTGTCACTGATGATGGCTCGAGGAATTCCAAACCTACAAAAAATGTTAGATCGAAGGAAACCTGCAACCACTTTAGAATCATTAGTTCGGGTGGCCTTTGCTTCCACCCACTTCGACACATAATCAACAGTCCCATGAAATCCATCCCCCACACGTCAAAAATCTCACAAACAATTATAGGGTTTTGGGGCATTTCATTTCGCTGAGAAATATTTCCTACACGTTGACATCTATCACAAGACTTGCAAAATTCATACGCATCTTTAAACAGTGTCGGCCAATAGAACCCGCACTCAAGGACTTTGAAAGCAGTTCTTCTAAAACCAAAATGACCACCACATGCATGATTATGACAAAAGGTGAGTATTTCATTAAATTCAGAATTAGGAACACACCTTCTTATCACTTGATCAGCACATCGTTTCCACATATACGGATCATCCCACATGTAATACTTGGCATTACTACGGAGTTTATCACGTTTTACCTTACTCATATCATCTGGAAAATGATTTCCCGTCAGAAAATTTGCCAAATCCGCAAACCATGGAACAGAGCCTTCTGACACTGAGGGGGTCAGTGTCAGTTGATCCGAATTTTTACTATGCTGTAGGACGGCCAGCAGCTGCTCATCCGGAAATTTTTCAAGAATTTTATGCTCATCTTCATCTCTGATCAGCCGGCTTAGGTGGTCGGCTACTAGATTCTCCGATCCTTTTTGTCCTTGATTTCCAAGTCGAACTCTTGGAGCAATAAAATCCACCGAATCAGTCGAGGTTTTGCTTCCTTCTTCGTCATAAGATAACGAAGAGCTGCATGATCAGAGAAAACAGTGACTTTAGTACCCAACAAATAAGAGCGAAATTTTTCTAAAGCAAAAACAACAGCTAGAAGTTCTTTTTCCGTAGTGGAGTAGTTGGCTTGAGCAGTATCCAAGGTTTTTGAAGCATAAAAGATCACATGTGCAGCCTTGTCCACTCGCTGCCCCAACACTGCTCCTACGGCATAGTCACTGGCATCACACATTATCTTAAAAGGCAAACTCCAATCCGGCGGTTGAATTACAGGAGGTGTGGTTAGCAACTCCTTTAGCTTATCGAAAGCTTTCTTGCAGGCTTCATTCATTTCAAACTTCACATCTTTCTGCAACAACTCACAGAGTGGCTTGGCTATCTTTGAAAAATCCTTGATAAACCTTCTATAGAAACCTGCATGACCAAGAAAAGAGTGAACTTCCCGCACCGATGCGGGGTAAGGCAGTGCAGATATGAGGTCTACCTTAGACTTATCAACTTCAATCCCATTCTTTGAAATGACATGACCTAAAACTATACCCTGTTCTACCATAAAGTGATACTTTTCCCAATTCAAAACAAGGTTCGTTTCAACACATCTTTTCAAAACCAATTCAAGATTTCCAAGGCAACTACTAAAGGACTCTCCATAGATACTAAAGTCATCCATAAAAACCTCAATTATATTGCCTACAAATTCAGAAAAAATACTTACCATACACCTTTGAAATGTGGCAGGTGCATTGCAAAGCCCAAAAGGCAACCGTCGACATGCAAAAGTTCCAAAGGGGCATGTGAAGGTGGTTTTCTCCTGATCTTCGGGAGCTATAGCAATCTGAAAATAACCAGAAAAACCATCAAGAAAACAATAATAAGAATATCCTGCAAGCTTTTCTAACATCTGATCAATGAAGGGCAAAGGAAAATGATCCTTTCTAGTCATGTTATTAAGCTTGCGGTAGTCCATGCAGACTCTCCAGCCCGTTTGCAAACGAGTCGGAACCATATCACCCTTGTCATTCTCCACCACGGTCACTCCTGATTTCTTAGGCACCACTTGGGTTGGACTAACCCATTTGCTATCTGAAATGGGGTAAATGATCCCCACACTCAGAAGCTTCAACACCTCTTTCTTCACCACCTCCATCATGGGTGGATTTAACCGACGCTGAGCCTCACGAGATGGCTTCGCATCATCTTCAAGCAAAATACGGTGCATGCAGATTGCTGGGCTGATTCCTTTCAAGTCCGCTACCGTCCATCCAATTGCAGTTTTATGCCTTTTCAACACATCTAGTAGTAAACTTTCCTGCTCATCCGTCAGCTTGGATGAAATGATCACCGGTAGAGTGGACTCCGGCCCTAAGTAGGCGTACTTCAAGTGCTCAGGAAGTACCTTCAAGTCCAGCTTCGGTGCCTGCACTATAGAGGGAAGAATATTTGGAAAAATGTCAGGCAATTTAACAGAGGCTACATCTAAGGTGCTTGGTCTCTGTGGGGTGTGCAAAGCATTGACATAATGATCCAACTCCTCATTGTTCCATCTTTCAGCATCCTCCTTCATAATTCCCTGACCAATGACTGTATCTAATATATCCCTACTGGTGAGTTCGAAATGTTCCTGGACAGTAGGTTCAATAGTACTCACAACAGAAAGTAGGTTAGCATCATCGGGATATTTCATAGCATCATATATATTAAATTTGATGATCTGCCCATCAAATTCCATCGTTAGAGTACCTTCACTCACATCTATCTTAGTGCAAGACGTGTTGAGGAATGGTCTCCCTAACAAAATAGGAGTGGAATTTAATGGGTGGTCATTCATTTCTAACACATAAAAATCAGCAGGGAATATTAGTTTATCTACCTGAACAAGAATATCCTCTATGACTCCATCCGGATATGCATGGGTTCGATCAGCCAACTGGATGACAACTCCAGTCTTTTTTAACTCCCCCACACCCAGCTTCTCGAACACTGATCGGGGCATCACATTGATGGATGCTCCAAGGTCCAACATGGCTCTTTCCACTTTACAACTCCCAATCTGACAAGGAATTACAAACATGCCAGGATCCTTGCGCTTCTGAGGTAACGTTTGCTGGAAGACAGCTGAAACGTTTTCTCCCATCACCACTTTTTCATCTACTTTCAACTTCTTCTTATTGGTGCACAAATTCTTCAAGAACTTGGCATATCTCGGAATCTGCTTAATTGCCTAAAGAAGAGGTAAATTGATCTGCACTTTCTGAAACACTTCAAGTAGCTGCATATCCTTCTCAGTGGTGTCCGGCTTTCTTATCCTGCTTGAAAAAGGTAAACGGTTAATATCAAAAGGAATAGAGTCAGAATTTTTATCCTGATTTTTTTTCGACCTTCTGACACTGATGGGGTCAGCGTCAGTGTTTCGTTTCTGCAGGTCAGATTTTTCAGCCCCAAACTGATCAGTCTGATCCTCCACTGTTCCAGAAGGTTTTTCATCATCTTCTTGCACGTTTTGGTCAGACTTTTTGGGCGGTGCAACCTCCTCCAATTGTTTCCCACTCCGCAGTGTAATAGCACTCACGTTCTTAGGATTAACCTCCGTTTGTGAGGGCAACTTTCCACTGTTTTGAGCTTGCATTTGGCCTACAGTTGTAGCCAATTGGGTTACTTGATTTTCCAAATTCCGGATTGACGATTGAGTTGTCATCTTCAAGTCCTGAAAAGATGACTGTGTCATCTCTTGAAATTTAAGATTGCTGGCAGCCAACTCTTTCATCATCTGCTCAAATGAAGTTCCGGAACTTGAACCACCTTGTTGGCGATTTCCACCATCTTGAGGGTAATTTTGTGGCCTATTCACAACTCTCTGCTCTTGAAACTGTTGTGGCCCCCTATTTCCTCCTTGTCCATTTCCATACCTCAGATTGGGGTGATCTCTCCAACCTTGATTGTAGGTTTGAGAAAAGGGATCATATCGCCCCATGGCGTTTACTTGTTCATCACTAGGTGTAACCCTGCAATCAAGAGTAGAGTGGTCGTTAGTTAAACAGTATTGACAGGATGGTGGGTTTACCTCTTTTCCTTTAGCAAGATTCTCCACAGCAAGTATCAACTTATTCAAGGTTTCTTCCAACTTAAAGTCATGGACCTCCTTTACTTCTCTAACTGATGGATCACGTGTGCCAAACTGTTGAGTGTTGGCAGCCATGCTAGCAATCAAGTCTCTAGCAGCAGTAGGTGTTTTCATCATGAATGCTCCACCGCTAGCCGCATCAAGCATGTTTCGATCCATGATCGACAACCCCTCATAGAAGTACTGCAACAGCAACTGATCGCTTATCTGATGCTGGGGGCATGCTGATGTGAGGCGTTTAAACCTCTCTCAATACTCATGCAGACTTTCCCCTTGCATCTGACGAGCTCCAGATATCTCCTTACGCAATACAGCAACTCTAGTGGCTGGGAAGTACGTTTGGAGAAAAAGCTTCTCCATTTCGGCCCATGTATTAATCGATCTAGGAGGAAGGTAATACAACCAATCCTTCGCCATGTCCTTCACTGCAAAGGGGAATGCCCTAAGCTTGACCATCTCCTCCGTCACTCCGGTTGGTTTCATGCTCATGCATACCACCGAGAACTCCTTCAAGAACTTGTGAGGATTTTCACCTGAAAGACCATGGAAAGCAGGAAGTAAGTGAATCAATCCTGATTTCAATTCAAATACCGTATTATCAGTGATCGCTGGAAAGTTAATGCATAACGGCTGATGGACTATGTCCGGATTTGCCAATTCATTCAAGGTTTTTTCCTCATTATTTCCAGCCATATTTTCCTCTCCTGACTCAGATCCTACAGTATCCTCCTCCTCTAGATCAGAAAAATCAGAATTCTCCTCTTCAAGATGAAGTGGACCAGCTGCAAGTTCGGACTCGGTAAGGTTTTCTGCGGTTTCGCCAATGGACGAACTTGTTTCCTTCTTCTTCCGGGACTCCTTTCTCAACCTCCAGGCAGTTCTCTCAATTTCAGATATGTATTCAAGTTGTTTTTGACCTGAAGATCGAGTAATCATCCACAGAAAAAGAAATTTCGAAAACAGGGCCTTCTGACACTGATGGGGTCAGTGTCAGTGTAACTGAAAATTTCGAAAATTTCAGAAAAATTCGAAAAAATTCCAGCACCTGTAACAATGCAAAATAATGTCAGAAACACAAAAAATTTAATAAAATTCAATTTTACTCCCCAGCAACGGCGCCAAATTTGGTATGCTATCGCAGGCGTACCAAAATAAATATAAATCCAACTCACACTATTACGTAGATTAGTAGCAAGTAGGGTCGAACCCAAGAGAGTATAATGAATCCTAATTAAATTAAAGTGTTACTAACATATGAAATAAATAAGAGGGGGGGTTTTGTTTGTGAAAAATTGATAAATACTTAAATAATAAATCAACTCAATATTTAAATAACAAAGTAGATGAAAATTAATATAAAATTAACCAAGTAATAAAAGCCTAGTTTAGGATGTCGATCTCCTCCCGTTTACTAAATTAATTAATCATATGAATTAAACATCTAGCCTAGTGCACAAACTCAAATCCCTAGATTGGCGGTACGACCAATCAACCCGAATGTTCTTACGTTCATCAACTAGGGTACGACCACTAAATTGAACTATCTACGAGTGACCCTATGGATTCGAACTCGTAGATGCATTAAAACTCTAAACATAGGATTACTAGGCTACGAAATCCAGCTAGGTATCATACAACCTAGATTTTATTACACCTAGAGGGAATTATCTCTATTTGTTACTTAATCCAATTCCTACAACAATTACGGATTGTAGTTCATAGAATAACAGTAAGCAATTAAATAATTAATCTAGTTGATCAGGCCAAAATAATTATTAAATTACTATAGGAACATCAACGCATGTAATAAAATAAACTTGCACACAAGATTCAACATAAAAATCCTAAATAATTGAATTAATTATTCAACAGGAGGTTCACGAATCCTAAACTAGAAAAGGGGATTAGCCCCGCATGTTCATAGCAAAAACGAGATTAAAATATAAAATTAAAGAACCGATTGATGTCTTGATTATTCTTCAGCTTCACGCCAAAAATATGCCTTCCAGTTCCTCACGTTAATCTGCTTCTCGTTCTCGTGTATGATGCTCTCCAAAAATAGCGTGCATCTGCTCCCATAAATATCTCTATCTTGATCCCCAAGCAATCTTGTTTGATCTCTTTCCTTACTTATCTCTTCCTAAAATATCTCAAGGATCTTTTCTTTTCTTGTTGACTACTCTATCGAGCCTCCTCCACAACATGGGCCTGACTTGAGGGTGATTGAAATCGCTGGACTCGTGTGAGAAAATATATGAAAATATTCCAGCTGCACTTTCCTTATTTAAGCTGAATTTTCGCAGGTCCCTTCTGACACTGAGGGGGTTAGTGTCAGTCAATTTGGCAGCACGAATTTCCTGCACAAAACAGCCCGTTTCTACATCAATTTATAACATTAAATCTTCAATTAATCAAAGACAAGATAAGTCAATTTAGCATCCAAATAAGCACATAAGTTAATCAAATAAACATGAATTTCAACCAAATAATTATGCTAGAATATGACTTATCAAGAACAAACTTGAGTGGAATTTTTATTAATTCCAATATAATTAATATTGACTAAAAGTCATCCTATTAATGGAACCTTTTTTCCATAATTTGGCAATTAAGAATGCTAAAATGCAATTATGTGAATTAGAGTACGTGAATTACTTTGGAAAATAAGATTTGGAGTTATTACAGACAACTTGTATATTGGCATGTGTGTCTTCGCAACATGCTTTTTCAATTTAAGAATAAAAGGTTGTCAGCTGGTGACGTCACATTAATCGTTATGCATTGCTTTGATAATTGAGAACTTATTGGATTAAGTAATTCATCATGAAATGTGGAGCCACAATGCATTCAGCCATTATTGCTATGGTATGAATTATGAATTTCGAATATTTTTGGTATTATCGTTAGTTTAATGTGTGGCATTTATGATCAAATTTACATAGCCATGTGTACTGCTACATAATAAACTTTTAAGATCAAATTATTATACAAACTTGTATAGCTGCCATTCAGTTTAAGGCTTACTGAATATGAATTTTAATTGTAAATTCCATGGGAGTAGCAATTGTGATAATTATTAATTTTGAATTGGATTTGGCAGTATTCAATTAATTTTGAATTGGATTGTAATGTATCTCATATATACATAATTTTGTCCAGTATAAGGCTACAATATTTATGCTACTTTTGGTGATAAAATTATTGACATGTCAATGTGTGCCATAGTTGTTAATTATTTGAGCACGCCACCTCACGCATTAATCAACTAATTAATTCTAGTTTGATATGACAACAATAATTTGGACATGTATGTTGTTTTAACTATGGTAATTTTGATGACCTTAAATTAAGGATATTTAACTAATTTAGTTTATTCTAAATTAGTATTCACAATCAATTAAGTTAAGAAATCTTTCATTAGTTTTAAATAAGTGGGAATTATTAAATATTCTCGTATAGCTTGAGAATTTAATTAATTAATTTGGGGAGATATTTTTAATGTTGTTCAATTAAACAAAAATATTGATTTTAATATTTGTTTAATTGGTCTAGTAATTTATCAATTTAGTCAATCAAAATATCATGTTGTCATGACAGCCTCTGTGTGTGGAGTGCAATTTTATTGAAATTACATAGATGGGTGTGGAATTATTTATGTGTTCTATGTTCAGCCCATAGGTAGGCACAGTTTGATAGAATAATAACACACATGTGATGATAAGTATGTGATAATTATTTTAAATTGTTCATGTAAACATCAGTCGGTCCAAAGATAGACTTTTGTTTGACAGAACTTATTATCAGTACTTGATTATTACACCAAAATTAACCCTGCAGTTAATTTTTGTCCATAGACGAGGTTAATGTTGCACAAGGTGTCTTGTGATGGGTGTCCAATTAATAATGTTGTGCAAGTGTATCTTCATGCAGGTATTGATCGGCCCAAAGGTAGATTAATATCTGGCCCGAAATACATTAGCACATGTGGTGGTATATACGTGACAATAATTTAATTTGATATGTGAGTAATAAGTCGGCCCAAAGGAAGGCTATTTCTTGACAGTTTTTATTGTCAGTATTTGACCACTGCGTGAGAGCATCATTTAAATTAGTATTGTTATCCAAAGACTTGATACTAATGTTGTGCTCGAATCCTCAAGATGATTCTAATTTATTTAAATTTTGAAAGATTATAAAGTTTAATGCGATCATGATAAATGATTTTGAATTAATTATCTGTATAATTAAGAAGTCTGCTGATTAAGTTTTTCATATATCAACAACATAATCATACATAATGAGTGAACTTCAACAATAAGGATGAGACTAGTAGGTTTCTAACAAACTTTGTCTCAATAAAGTGTAAGGGCAATAAAAGAAAACCCATTAAGAAAGCTGCTAAAGACAACTAAAGTACAACCTTTTGTTTACTCCTAAAGGCTTAAGGCTTGTGGAATTATTTTATAATACACCACATTAAGATTACTTAGCATGAATGTTGTTGTGGTGTAGTTAAAAGACAAAAATAGTACTCCACAACATATGGTTACTAATTGGAGAAATTATAAAGATTGTAGCTTTATGGTCTCAATAAAGTTCCAACCAAAGTAGTTGTGAGAACTCTTTGAGTTTCACATATGATGATGTCCAACTAAGGCTAGATCATTGGGATTTACTAAAGAAAATTGGACTCAAATAAATACAAGTTACTTTATTGGTTATGAATAAAGATAAAAATTTATGATCCAATTAATCGGATGATATTTGAGACGGGTAATACGGAATTCTGTGAGGATGTTGATTTGGGGGGAAGAATAATTAATATTAGAGACATTGTCTTTGAAGAGGAGTCTATTAGACCCCTACTTATGCTTTTAAGAATGTTAAAATTTAGAATATCGATAGGACAATGTCAATAATATTTAAGGCATAATAAAATCAACAACCTCAAGAATTAATGTCACTAAGGAAACCACTAGAGTTGGGAGAAAAATAATTTGGATGATTATGTAGTTTTCTCCTAATAATGAGGATACAATGGAATTAATGGTAGAACATTCAAACAATGTTCATCAAGCCATGCAAGGTCCAAATAGTCTAAAGTGGGTTAATGGTATAAGTTATGAGTTTAAATCAATACGAGATGATCAGGTCCGAATCTTGTTAAAGGACTCAAACGGAAAAGAAGACAATGCTTTAAGGGACTTTCTATCTAGTTACTGAGAAAGGTTCTTTTAAAATAATCATGACATTGGTAGCACATTTTGGTCTTGAATCACATTTGATGGACATAAAGATAAAGTTTTATGATGGTAACATTGATGAAACGATTTCAACAGTTTAAAAACAAAAAAGAAATCCATCTATACATTCAAGTAAGTTTCTCCATAAAGGAATCACAAGTATCATCATGAGGTAATTGCCTCATTTGGTTTTGAAACAAGTATAGATGTTTATGTGATTCAGTGGGAGAATGTTTAAGTTAAACTAAGAGAGACAAGTGGAGTCTCAATAAGGTGCCCTAAAGTTAAACTAAAGATTTAAGAAATGTAGAAAATTTTCTATATGCTTTGACTATTGAAAGTTGTTGTATGATGAGGTCTGTACAAGACTTAATTTGGCTTCTATTGTTAATGTATTAAGTAGATATTTAAGTAACTCTAGTATGGATCTTTATAAAGTATATACAGAGAATTAATGATAACATGCTTGCACATCAGAGATCAGATTTTTTAGAGATCATGAGGAATTCTGATTCTGAGTTTGCTGGATACCAATATAGTATAAGATCCACTTCAGGCTACATCTTCTGTTGGTTTTGAAAGCTATATAAGTAAAAGTGTTAAGCAAATATTTGTAGCTCATTAACCATGACAATAGAAATAATAGCACACTAAGGGGCATCCAATCATAAATAAAGGTTGCAAAACTTTATCACATAAAGTTGATTATGATAGTTAGTTCGCAGTAAAATATTAACGACAAGAGTACTTATAAGCAAACATATTGACATAGAATTCTTAGTTGTTAAAGAAAGTGTTCTTATGGATAAATTTTGGTAGAGCATATTATGATAGACTCTAAATACGGATCCGCCAATCATGTATTCAACGTCCTGTAATTTTATGAGCTAACTACTCATGTGGGTGTTATATGGTTTTAGAATACATAATATAGTGGGAGTCTATATTTGTTGCTCTTTAAAGTTTTTAAGATACTTTGATTTTAGATAATTCGGTTTTCTGCAGAATAAAGTTGATGGTTTTGAATTCATTGTGAATTCACTAAAGTTAATTTTTCTATTTTGTAATATTTTACATTATGGATTGATCTCACTAAAGTTTAAAGTTGGACCAGTTGGAAATAGACATGATGTTGATCACATTGCATGTAATTTTCATGCTACTCACCATATTTGATCAATGTCATTGAGTATATTAATATTGGTGATTGTCGGGGTTTAATCACGATTTATAATGTGGTGAATGCCGCGGTAGTTCCATATTAGTATATGAGATGGACCAGATTGTTGAGTATGGCCTGAAGAGGAATAGCATAAAGTGCGCAATTAAAGACTCTTGATATAATTGGTTTTGGAACAATATATAGCCCAAGTGGGAGATTATTAGGAAATTTTTAATTTCCTATATAGTCTAATTGTGAGCAATATATTATTATGCAATTATATTAACTATTCAATTATTTTATGGACTTAATTAAGTGATCCAATTAAGGTGTAAAGTTCATGGGCTATAATATTTTGATATGGGCCAATTGAGTAGATACCCAATACTATGTGATTGGGTGATTATGGGTGGTCTAGTTAAGTAGTATATAAAGGCTCCCGGTTATGGTCCCCAACATACTAAGTCGTACATGGTCTTCCCTTCTCCCCATCGGGAGGGATTACGACGGTCCCATGAAGGAATAAGGAGGCTTAGTTGAGGAAGGCCATAATACCACTAGATCGGTGAGTTCGTGTTCCGCCTAGAGGATTTTACGGATTAAGGTACGCTTCCGTTTTAACAGTTTAAATCTCGTTAATCATAATAGGATTAAAAACATTATGATTTATGAATTTATTTCCAACAAGTCAATGAAACAAAAAATACCAATTAATAGTACATGATAATTTGTCACGTTTCTATAGACGATTTGTGAGACGTATTAGAGTATAATGTTATATAGATTAAATATGCCTATAAGTTATTTATAAAAAATAATTTGTTCATAAAACAATTTAATTAAACGATTGTCACTTTTTTATTATAATTGTTCGTGAAATACATCGTAATTAGTTATTTTTTTTATTAAAAATATTATCATTTTTATTTTAAAATGTTATTACTCTTCATTTATACAATAAATTATTCAAAAAATAGTTTATCACTTTTCATTATTAAGATTATCACATATTATCATATTTTATAAATTTATAATATTTAAATTAAAAATTAAATTAAATTAAATTAAATTAATAATAAATATGTTAGAAAGATGTATATAATGTATGGCAAAAACTCCTGTGCACCCGGGCGCACAGACCACATTTCGTGTGCTTTTAGAAATTTGTGTTAAATTGTATATCCTTTAGTATACAGATGTGTACCCTTTATTTTCTAAAAAAAATTATTGTGTGTATCTGGGCGCATGGACAACACTCTGTGCGCCTTTAGAATTTTATGTTAAATTGTATACCCTTTAGTATAAAAATGTGTACCCTTTATTTTCTAAAGAAAAAAAATATTAATGAAAAGTGTATACCCTTTAGAACAAAATGGTGTACCTTTTATTAATTAAAGTGTATACCCTTTAGACCAAAGCAATGTACTCTTACCCATAATACTAAATTTCTAAAGGAGCACGGAATGTGTTCCCGTATGCCCGGGCGCACGCAAGCCTCACTCATAATGTATATAACATCTAATTAATTTTTTAATTTTTTAATTTGATAGCAATTAAATAAAATTTTTAAAAAAACTTAATTACGTCAAAAGAAAATATAATTACTCAAGTTTTTGCATTTAATATATAAATTACATTAAAATACATAATATGACCGAAATACCATGACACAATTTATCTAATAAGACTCTGTTTCGTAAGAGAATTTGTTGTTAAAAAAGTATAACAATTGGCTTCCATCATTACAAGAGGCCTCTCTTACGAGAGCATTAAAAAAATTATATTTAACGGCCTAGGACAGCGACTATTCGCACACATCGTTTTATTACATACACCCATTTATATTTACACATATTAAAATTATATATAAATACACATTTAAAAGACTAAAATACCCTTAATTTAATAAACCCAAATATCCACTCCATTTACCCTCTCAAACTAAAACACATACACTTACATTCAAGATGAAAAAGAGAAAAAGAGAAACGAGAGGAAGAGAGGAAAGAAAAATACATACACCCACATTAAGAAGGAGAAAGAAGAAAGAAGAAAAAAAGAGAAGAAGAGGAAGAAGTCCATCCCTTCGAATTATTATTTAAAATTCTAAGGTTATAGTTTTAGGGTTTAAAATAGGCCAAATAAATTGTGTTTTATTGTAGGAACGGTTGTGGGTAGCATGATTATTCATTTTGTTAGAAAAATAGAACTGGACAGTGAGTGAATCGAATAAAAATGACCACATATGTTTGACCATGGTATGCCGTGAATTGGAGGTTTGTTCGACACGTGATGGACAAATTTTATAGATATGTTCAACCAGTCCCAGTCACAATAAAAATTTTCAGTAAGGACTAGTCAAACATTATGCAAATTTTCGGCCAGGACTGGTCGAGCACTATTGCATTTCATCGGCCTGGTTGGTCGAACAGTCTGGCGTCAAGGAAAAAAATCCATGAAAACAACATTTTAATCGATGTAAATGCATAAATATACATACTTTTAGGTTCTTAAGTGTATCTTCTTTTGACATTATGTCCATTTGAGCAAATGAGAGGATTTATAGGGTGTGGAAAAACTATGGTTCTTCATAATAATGTTGGGGAAGGGTTTGGTGGATGTTTTGGTTTTGGATAAAGTGAGGGAGATTTTAATGTGAAGATTGATGATGGTGTGTGTATTTATGATTTGGTGAAGTATTAGTGTGAATTGTGAGGTGTGTGTACATATCATGTATGTATAATGTTGTAAGTGTGGTGTATGAGTTTAATGGGTATTTTGGTAATTTAATATATATATTTATTATATGAAAAATGAAACTTGTGTACGGTAGTAAAATGGTGTGTGTGAATAGCCATGACCAAAATTTAATTTATAATCTTTTAAGGGCAAGTCTTGTGTGAGACCGTCTCATATGAGACCGATTTTTTAAATAACACTCCCTTCATCCCACCGAAAGGTCTCCATTTTACTATATTAGGCAAGATCCTCATTTTTCTTTTTTAGTAAAAGGACCCCACATATAGCCCACCACTCACTACTAATACAACTACCCACTACATATAAAGTAATAATACTCCTTAATTCACGTGCAAAAATCAAATGGAGACCTTTGCCCAGGACGGAAGGAGTAGTTATTACCTTTTATTAAAAATATTATCACTTTTTATTTATACTACAAATTATTTATGAAATAATAAATTGCATACTATCACTCTTTCTATTAATTTGAGTATTATTTTTTTATTAAAATGTCATCACTTCTTATTCGAGTCACAAGAGTTTTTTTGTGAGTCGATCTCACACCTTTGCCATCTTTTAAATGTCACTTTTATCTCAATACCTAAAGATTCAATTGATCAAATTCACAAGAAACACATCTTAGTTTAGTTAGATGTAATAATATATTTGAGGATTTGGAAAAATAATGATAAAAAGAATGATATATATGGGCAAATATAGACATATTGTACAAAACAAAACGAAATCGATGATTCGAATCGGAACTGACAAAATCAAAATTGGTAAAAATATAATCAAAATTGATAATATTTCAATTTGATTACGCTTCGCATTCGAAACCGATGTTTTTTTCTATTTTTTAAAAAAAATTATGATTCTACAATAACTCACATTATGCTCATTAACTTGATAAAGGCTTGGTGTTTCAAAGGTTTGGTCATGATGTTTGACACTTGATACTCAAACTTTCACTACTTCAACTCTTATCTCTTTCTTAGTAACTTGATCTCTAAAACAATGATAGCGAGTGTCAATATGCTTGCTTCTTCCATGGGACCATGTGTCACAGGATTCTTTGCTAGATAGATTGCAGAAACATTATAACAAAAATCTTTATAGACTCCTTCAGTTAAAAACCCATCTCATTCATTAATTATCTTAATTAAATATCTTAACATGTTGTTTATGTAGCTGCTATATATTCTGTCTCACAAGTTGAAAGTGCAACAATTGATTGCTTCTTCGAAAACCCAGAACAAGTTATATTCTCAAAATTAAAACAATAACCTGAGATGCTCTTACGATCATCTAAATATCCTCCCCAATTGTTATCGGAATAACCCACAACAACTCCATTATTAAATAAAGTATAAAAAAATCGTACACTTTAGATATTGCATGATTCTCTTAATAGCTTGCATATGGGACTACCGAAGAGACTCCAAGGATATGCTAACTAAAACCATTCCATATGAGGTATCAGGTCTTGTACATGTAAGATATCACAAACTGCCAATAATTTGCTTAAAATAAGTTTAATTAACAGCAACCCCACTATCATTCTTTGATAATCTTGTCCCAACCTCAAAGTTTTCACATGATTACACTCAAGCATATGAAACTTCTTAAAAGATCAACCACATATTTTTTTTGAGAGATAAAAATATCATCTTTCCTCTAAATCACATCTATTCTAAGATAACATGACATTAAACTAAGATTAGTTATTTCAAATTAATCTTCATAGATCTCCTAAATTCTGAAATCATCTTGGAATTACTAATCGTAAAAATCAGATCTAAATAGGAGAAATATTATTAAAAACTAAAGAAAAATGAAAGAGTACGAAAACGATTAGGATAATAAATGTAGCGTGAGAGGCCAAACAAGCGGTCGAAATGGTAAATGGGTCAAACAAACTGCCACTAAAATGAAAAATCATAATCTAAAGCGATCAATCATATTCATCTAATTTGCCCCAGCTTTTATTGGTTGTCATGCTCATAAGAAGTAATAGATCAACCCTTGTTTTCGCTATTTTTGATCTGGTATTTAGCTTGATATTTTATGAAACCCCCTTCATTTTGCTTTTTTTTAAGCTCCTCTCAGTGGAATTGTTTTTTTTTTTGAAGTTGCAGTCGTATTCGGATTTGTAGAAGCAGGATAACTATTTTTCAATTTGTGTAACATTAATTCGTAGATCTGGGAATTTATCATTATCTAGGGGATCATATAAAATATTCAATTGATCAACTGCCGAATCAACAGCCTTTTGGTCGCCCTCCATACGGACCTGATGAGTCTCGAAACGAACTAGGTCCTTCCCACTATCAGCATCATCTCCATCAAGGGTTAGTGAGGGAATCTAATTGTTTAGATTTCGTTTGTCAGCATTGGCAATAACAAGATCAAAATGGAGGGAATCATGTTTAATTACTTCTTGGACATCAACAATAATATGATTAACATCAGAAGCTAGAGCAATGTCTTCATTAACAAATGCTTCATATTATTCAAAGAGAAAGGAATATCATCACGTACCATCAAATTCTATTGCAAGTCAGGTTTCATATGCCGGAACGAGGCATCTAGGCTGTTCAAAAAATACAAAAGGTTAGATGTTGGCCTCACTCTCCACTTCTCTTTTCCTACACAAAGCCATCATTTTCGTTTCTTCCTGCACTCAGGATTAATTGCCCCAAGTTATGGCTAGAGCAACAGAAATCAGACACATTTTCATATCTAATCTATACATGCAAAGTGACCTCGAGATTTCCGAATTGATGTGATCAAGTAAATATTCCTATACATTTAAGTTAAATAGAATACAAGAAAATGACCCTTAGTACCATCAATAGCTCGATCAACCACATGTTAGACGATCCTATAATAGAAGCAATGGATTTAAGGATTTTTCCATCCAAAGTTTGAATGGTAGTTAAAAAATTCTCATCCAAACAGAAACTATAAAGGATTTAATTCTATACGGTTTGAATTTCGAAATCCATTTCTTAACTCAAATTTTACCAGCACAGAAGTCAACACAACCTTTCATTCAAGATAGCATATCTACGAACATAATCAAGAACAAAAAGATTGTAAATGCCTCTACTAAGAGGAATAATGAAGACATTTGCCAATTTTCATAACTCTTGGAGTTTTAGTATTAGTTAATCCATGGAGAGACGTTTATGTTCTTGATTTAAAAGAACTCGAATAATAGAAATTGCCAGAAAACAGAGACCCTAATCTTCCTTTTCATCTTTCACAAAACCCGGTGGTTGCTTGGCAAAAACCTCATCTTCTAATGCATTATTTAAGAAGGCTGGTTTGAAGTCCATCTGATGAATCTTCCAATGGTTCTGGGCAGCTATGGCAATAAGCAATTTGATGGTATCAATCCAAGCAAAGGGAGTGAATACCTCTTGAGTATTGATGAGTGTGTAAATTCACAAGTTTGACATCGTGTTTTGTGCTAGTTTTAGAGAGTTTTGAGGTGGAAATAGGTGGAAAACCTATATATATTGTGAATTAGCATGAATCAGGTGTTAGTGGAGCTATTTAAGTGGTTTTCATAGTAAAAACGGAGTGGAAGTGCCAAGAATCGAAGAGACGAAGTCGAGACCACGCGAACCGCCAAGGAAAGAGTAGGGTTCGATCTCTCCTACAGGTCGAACAAGCATTGCGAAACAACAGAAGGAGGGTTCGACCACGACTCAAGGGGTTCGACCTGTTTGATCAGGTCGAACCATGGTCGAACCAGTTCGTGAGAAGAGGGGTTCGACCACGACGTTGGGGTTCGACCAGACAGTTGGTCGAACCAGGAGCGGAAATTATCCAGTAGCGTAGTTCGACCTGAGGTTCGACCTGTGAGGGAGTGGTTCGACCTGTACAAGAGGTCGAACTAAGTGCAGAATGTGTCCAGTAGCAGGGTTCGACCTGGGGTTTGACCTGTTGGCCAGTGGTTCGACCTGTTGACGAGGTCGAACCAAAATGTGGAAACTTACCTTATCCAGATTTTTGAGGCCAAAACGCGTGGGATCACTTGAAAAGCCCATTCCAAGCCCTAGAGACGTGATTACAAGTATAAAAGGAGGCTCATGCAGTCAAGAAAGAGGTCCACGAAAAAGAACGTCTAACGATCACGAAGAAAGACGACGCGTGAATCATAAGAGGAGTCCATCCGAAGGGTGGTGACAGAGGTGTAGCTAGAGATTCAAGTAAGATTGGTCCAACTAACCATGATTATTCTTAGATCAATCATGGGCTAGAGCCATTTCGGTAGTTCTAGGGTTATGAAGGTTTCATAAGTTAAATTTGTATTTCGTGTGTATACTCCGTACAACACTACTTGTAGTTTAGTTTATATAAGATTGCACATTTTTAATCCATACTCATAGTTTTTTGTGCATCAATAATCATTGTATAGAGTCTGAATGCATAACATGGTTATTGATTGAGTGCGTTCACTAATGAGCAGGGTTTATCGTTATAATTCTAAGTGAAGGGATTCCGAAGTCTTATTAGAACTGTCTTATATGAATGTTTGTTAATTGAATTGAATTCGGGTTAACAAGTAGGATAAAGAGTATAACTTTATGGTACCTAAAAAGGGAGATCAAATCGGGTTAGAGTACTAAGTGCACGGGAAATAATTGATTATGATAGTACCTAGAAAGGGGGGTAAAGTATACGTCTTGCTCTGAGGATACTCACACGTGTCAAAAGCTTATCTATTTGTGTCTATAGAATAGATTTGTATGGTCTAGCGATGCGTCCATAAACCACAAGGCAGAGTCGGACATCGACACACGAAAGTATGAATTAACGAATGAAACTGGATGGCCTGACGAACTACCTATTATCTTATTTGATCACAACTACTATTTTCTTGTTCTTGTTATTTAATTGCTATTTCAATTATTACTCAGTTTACAAACTAAAATTACAATTCTCAAATAGTCATAATCTACTAGAACGTAATTAAATTGATATTTATCCATCCCGTGGAATTGATATTTAACTTGGATTCGAAACTACAATTGATATCTTCATACTTGGGGATTAATTGTGTGTTAAGAAAATGCCCAACAAGTTTTTGGCGCCGTTTCCGGGGACGGCTTAAAATATCTTTTTGTTATTTCTAGTTTCTTAAGGCTATTTTTCTTGTTTTGTTATTTTAATTCTAGTTCTTTTTAGGTGCATGCTCACGAGATCAAAGAAAGGTGAACTTGAACTCTATAATCCTGAGATCGGAGCATCGTCAAGAAAGAAGAAGAAGAAGAAGAGCAAGGCAAAGACTATTGATCCAACTGAAGCTCTGAATTTTGGAGTTGAAGTTGACGAGCAGATTTCGCAGACGATTGAAGCTACAACTAAAGTTAATTCGGGAGTAAGGACAGTCAACATGGCAGCGAATCCGGATAATCTAGCCATCCGAGAGGTTTTCAGAAATAATGGGGCTGGAAATTTTGGGCTTCTAGGAGCAAGGGGAACTAATTAAGCGTTCGATCTTCATCCCGCTCTTATTAGCATGATAGAAAGGAATTCCTTTTCAGAAGGGTCTTTCGAGGATCCGCAGCAGCATCTGAACAAGTTCTTGGGCTATGCAAGTACTCAAAAAGACGCAGGAGAACATGAAGATGCTAGGAAGATCCTCTTGTTAAAATTCTCGCTTACTGAGAAGGCTAGAGATTGGTACGACACTATCAACGCAGCTGAGTGCACCACTTGGGAGCAACTGAATTTAAGGTTCTTGGAGAGGTATATGCCACCTTCAAAGGTGTTTAAGATGAAGCAAGACATTAACCAATTCGCTATGGGTAGAGGAGAAGAATTTCATGAAGCATGGGATAGATTCAAGGACATGCTTAGGAAGTGTCCTCAACATGGGCTATCTAAAGCTCAATATATCAGTATATTCTACAATGGATTGGACTGTGATTCACGAGTTTTATTGGATGCTTCTTCTAATGGAGCATTGCTTACAAAGTCATCCGTAGAGGCCGAGAAGTTGTTTGAAGATATTTCGATGAATTCGAGGGATTGGCCACCTGATAGAGTTAGAGGTACTTATGTCCTTGGTAAGGTAGCTAAGGTTGAACAAGCAATGGTGAAAACAAGTAGAGAGGATGAGATTGTCTCTAACTTGTCCAATATCAACAAGCTACTTGAATCCCAACAGAAGCAAATCAGCGAATTATCTCAGCGCGTGCCAATCATGCAGTATGAGTTAAAGAATGAGGGACCAATCCAAGAGGAGTTGGAAGAGGCACACTATGCCATGTGTCAGAGTATTCAAGGGACTAGGTATCCAGACCAAGGAAACCAAAACTACCAAGGGAACTATCGAGGAAACTTTAATAATCGTGGTCCCCCGAGTGGTTATCAACAGCCTAGGATGCCGGAATTCTCATGGAGCAATCCGAATAATGCGATTCAACTGCCGATGGATGTTGATCCGGGTGCTAAGGTGGAAGAAGGGAAACCGGGTCTTGAGGATACTGTGAATAGGTATATGGCCAAGAATGATGAAAGAGTTAACCGCCTTGAGGCCAAACTTGAAAAGAAAATCGATGCAAACCATGAGATTATATCTAAGCAGGTGAAGGACCTTACGTTACTGATGGGGGAGATGGCAGGAAGTGTTAACAAGCTTACTCAAACTATTGAGAAAGGGAAGTTCCCGTCTCAAAGTATTGAGAATCCAAGGTCCTGCAACGCCATCACATTAAGGTCGGGAACGCAGTACGAGGGACCTATGAGGCCGGAATCAAATTTGGACATGTCTAGTGCGAGGTTCGAACATGGTTCGACCAACATTGAAGGTCGAACCATGCAGGGGAGGTCGAACCAACACACTGGACACGATCAGGTTAGATTGCAGCATCGGTTCGACCAAACTGCTGATGGTTCGACTTGTCCTTCAGGTCGAACCATGGTCGAACCCCACAACTCGGAGCACTCTATTTTTCCAGAATACCGATTCGACCAAACCAATCTTAGTTCGACCTATCCAACAGATCGAACCCAGGTCGAACTGTACCACTTGGAGCACTCTGTTTTATCACAGCAACAGTTCGACCACGACGGTCATGGTTCGACCTATCAAACAGGTCGAACCTTGGTCGAACCAGATGGCGAAAGGAGTACAGTAGGCCGGTTCGACCTAGGTACCCATGGTTCGACCTGTTCCACAGGTCGAACCCAGGTCAAACCTCAGATTCAAAAAGAGAGCCGTTGTACAGAAGCAAGGTTCGACCAGTACGTACATGGTTCGACCTGTTCCACAGGTCAAACCCTGGTCGAATCCCACCCGAAATTACATGTTTCCACTCCGAACACTCTCGATGATGTTGATGCTACTCCAGTGGTTCGGAATGAACAAAGTACTGAGATTATAGCTGAGAAAAAGTGGGAGAGAGCCAAGCATTTGAGAGCCGAAAAGGAGAAAGCGGAGAAGGTTGATCGTGATGAATGGGGGATTCCCAAAACAAAGATACCTCCACCGTATCCTTACAAGCTTGTGAAGAAGAGATTGGAAGAGAAGTTCAAGAAGTTTTCAGAAATAATGAACAAAATAAGCTTGAGCATTCCTTTCTCAGAGGCAATCATGGAGATGCCGTACTATGCCCGATTTCTAAAGGACATATTGTTGAAGAAGCGGAGCTTAACCGGAATTGAAACGGTGAATTTATCTGAGAATTGCAGCTCAATCATCCAAAAGAAGCTGCCGCAAAAGATGAAGGATCCGGGGAGCTTCACTATTCTATGTGAAATCGGAAAGGGACCGGCACGGCGAGCTTTGTGCGATCTAGGGGTGAGCATCAATTTGATGCCTTTGTCCATCTTTCAGAGGCTTGGTTTAGGGGATCTTACTCCTACAACAGTGGTTCTCCAATTGGCGGACAGTTCGATGACGTTTCCAAAAGGTATAATTGAAGACGTTCTCGTCAAAGTGGAGAAGCTAGTCTTTCCTGTGGACTTTCTTGTGCTAGAGATGAAAGAAGACAAGGATAATATCCCTTTAATCTTGGGGAGACCTTTCCTTACTACTGCTGGAGCTATGATTGATGTTCAGAAAGGAGAGCTTAGATTGCGGATGGACAAAGAAGAAGTTCTTTTCAACTTAGACAAAGCAATGAAGGTGCCCATGGAGTCACAGTGTCATAGTATTGACGTGGTGGAGGAGATTGTGAAAGAGGACATGTCTCTGATCTTGTCAAAGGATCCTCTTGAGACATGTTTGATGGAATCTCTTACTTATCCCACTACGGAGCTTGACGGACTCTCCAACGAGGTATGTATTGAATTTCTTGAAAACTTACTTGCTTTGGGTGCGACCTCGATCAAGAATCCAGTGTTGAAATATATGGATCGAGTGCTCGAAAACACACTGTTTGCTCGTTCGGAGGGAGGTTGTGTGTCTAGAGAAGAGCTTTATGCCCTATAGTGTATGATGAATGGGGTGCAGTTCAATGTGGGAACGTATTTCATTGCGCAGCTGCATCGATTCAGGACCATTGGATTTCAGAAGGTGAACATTGGAGGGTTACTGACGATTGTAGCTGAGCACTACAACATGGACTTCACCGGCATTACACCTGTTAGAGGAGAGCCCGACTTGGTGATGCTCACATGTGTAAAGGGAGGATTTGCACACTTTAGAGATGGTGATTGGTTCTTCATGAGAGGACCAAAGCCATTCGACTTTATGTTTCCCTTTGACATGAGCAACTTGACCACTGTTCGGGAGGCGAGGAACTTGTTGATGAACTCCCTAGGACACACTGCTCTGTCCGTGACTGTGAAGACCAATGGAGATTGGAGAGTCGTGACTAGGTTGTGTGTCGAAGGTAGGTTGGAGGAGCTACAGCAAATTATGGAGCAGGGAGAGTACCATCCGCCACCACACCAGCCATTACAGTGGCCACAGCAGCCCGAGGTCGAGCATCAGGTAGATGAGCAGCCAGAGATGGAGATTCCGGAAGAGGAGCAGCACGACGCACCTCAGCATGAGCCAGCACCGCGTCAGCAGCGGGCTGTCCCGAATGATACACGGGAGCAGCTCTGCCTTATTCATGAGTAGCTGGTCGCGATCATTGCTAGCCAGCAGGAGACAAACCGACAGCTCAAACTCGTCAACGCCAACTATGCTACGTTGAATGAGAAGTATACGGCTTTGAATGAGAAAGTTGGTAAGTTGGGTGATCGAGTTGATTACTTGGATAGGCACATCGGTGATCTACACCGGATTGTGGAGAGGAGGTTTGATGATGATGATGATAATGATGAGGGTGATGATGCTCCGGAGGAGTAGTTTTTCAGGTTTTCTTTGGTTTCCTCCGATTCATCTTGATTCCATTATTTTTCCTTTTATCTTTAGGTTGGGGTGTGATTCATGCGTGAGTGGAATGTATAAGTGATATCTTGTATGATTGATTGGGTATAAGGTTATTGATTTTTTGTGCATTCATATGTTCATGTATTAATTTCTATTGATGAAAAGCATGTTTAGTTGATAAGTATATTGAGTTCTTGTGGAATTGATCTTAATTATGTGCTATGAGGAGTACTAGGATTACCTATGTGAGGATTTGAGCTTTGATAATCATGCTTGATCATGATTATTTTATTCTTGAGACGATCATTCATATGAACGTATTCTAGAACTTGGCTTGGAGTCTTGTGTGAGACTTATGATTGATAAATTGCTAGGACATGATCTTAGGCCATTATTTTGTGATTAAGCTACTTAGCCAAATTTATCCTTCCTAATGATTTTATTAACCTTTGGATGCCCCGTTGAGCCGTTAAAGCTTTTTCTTTGGTAGCCGAAGTGAATAACCTTATTAACCTTTACTTGAGCCTTGATTAACCTAATCCTTGGTAGACAGAGTGGAGGTGAGTAAGTGTTGCAAGAAGAAAAGAAAGATAGAATATGGTTGGATGAAAAGAATATGGTTAAATCTTGTTTAGGGGTAGTGCCCGAAACTGGTACCCCGATTGTGTTTATACTTGGTGTGTGAAGCTTAGTAGCTGATGGCCTATATATGAGAAGGGTAGTGCCTGAAACCGGTACCCGAATTGTTTAAGAAGATGATGTTGATGCCATGAAAAGAAGGAAATTGAGGAATTTTACAAGTTCAAGAGACGCAATTGGAGGAGAACTTGCTGTAAGAAGAAGAATTCGAGAACCTCCAAGGTAACTCTCTACTAGTGTCTTAAGTCACTAAGTCCAAATTTTCCTACCTTTTTCCAAAGAGCCAACATTACAACCCATAAACAAATCCTTTGTGATCCTAGTGAAGAGTTGATTATAAGTTGATTTTTGAGACCTTTGCCAAGCTTATGATTACGCGTGAATATGGATTGATATGAGTGTTTATATTAACCTATATAGTGCCTCACGCACTTGAGTGAAAGAGAATAAATACTTATCTTGTGAGCGAAATTACTTAGTACTCTGAATGGTATGTGATTGGATTGGTTTTGCATGAGTGATATATATGAAGCAAATAATACTTGTTTGATTGAATGAAGTTGCATGTGTGATATATGTTGTACTTGATCTTGGTGAATTATACACGACTCCTGTGGTTTGAGTTGGTTGCCTCGGGACGAGCAACATGTAAGTTTGGGGGTTTGATGAGTGTGTAAATTCACAAGTTTGGCATCGTGTTTTGTGCTAGTTTTGGAGAGTTTTAAGGTGGAAATAGGTGAAAAACCTATATATATTGTGAATTAGCATGAATCGGGTGTTAGTGGAGCTATTTAAGTGGTTTTCATAGCAAAAACGGAGTGGAAGTGCCAAGAATCGAAGAGACGAAGTCGAGACCACGCGAACCGCCAAGGAAAGAGTAGGGCTCGACCTGGTTGGAGGAGGGTTCGACCTCTCCTACAGGTCGAACCAGCATTGCGAAACAGCAGAAGGAGGGTTCGACCACGACTCAAGGGGTTCGACCTGTTTGATCAGGTCGAACCATGGTCGAACCAGTTCGCGAGAAGAGGGGTTCGACCACGACGTTGGGGTTCGACCAGACAGTTGGTCGAACCAGGAGCGGAAATTGTCCAGTAGCGTGGTTCGACCTGAGGTTCGACCTGTGAGGGAGTGGTTCGACCTGTACAAGAGGTCGAACCAAGTGCAGAATGTGTCCAGTAGCAGGGTTCGACCTGGGGTTCGACCTGTTGGCCAGTGGTTCGACCTGTTGACGAGGTCGAACCAAAATACGAAAACTTACCTTATCCGGATTTTCGAGGCCAAAACACGTGGGATCACTTGAAAAGCCCATTCCAAGCCCTAGAGACGTGATTACAAGTATAAAAGGAGGCTCATGCAGTCAAGAATGAGGTCCACGAAAAAGAACGTCGAACGATCACGAAGAAGGACGACGCGTGAATCATAAGAGGAGTCCATCCGAAGGGTGGTGACAGAGGTGTAGCTGGAGATTCAAGTAAGATTGGTCCAACTAACCATGATTGTTCTTAGATCAATCATGGGCTAGAGCCACTTCGGTAGTTCTAGGATTATGAAGGTTTCATGAGTTAAATTTTTATTTCGTATGTATACTCCGTACAACACTACTTGTGGTTTAGTTTATATAAGATTGCACGTTTTTAATCCATACTCATAGTTTTTTGTGCATCAATAATTGTTGTGTAGAGTCTGAATGCATAACATGGTTATTGATTGAGTGCGTTCACTAATGAGCAGGGTTTATCGTTATAATTCTAAGTGAAGGGATTCCGAAGTCTTATTAGAACTGTCTTATATGAATGTTTGTTAATTGAATTGAATTCGGGTTAACAAGTAGGATAAAGAGTATAACTTTATAGTACCTAAAAAGGGAGATCAAATTGGGTTAGAGTACTAAGTGCACGGGAAATAATTGATTATGATAGTATCTAAAAAGGGGGTAAAGTATACGTCTTGCTCTGAGGATACTCACACGTGTCAAAAGCTTATCTATTTGTGTCTATAGAATAGATTTGTATGGTCTAGCGATGCGTCCATAAGCCACAAGGCAGAGTCGGACATCGACACACGAAAGTATGAATTAACAAATGAAACTGGATGGCCTGACGAACTACCTATTATCTTATTTGATCATAACTACTATTTTCTTTTTCTTGTTATTTAATTGCTATTTCAATTATTACTCAATTTACAAACCAAAATTACAATTCTCAAATAGTCATAATCTACTATAACGTAATTAAATTGATACTTATCCGTCCCGTAGATTCGATATTTAACTTGGTCACCTTCGAAACTACAATTGATATCCTTCATACTTGGGGATTAATTGTGTGTTGAGAAAACGCCCAACAAGTATCATAATTTGGTCTTTGTTCATATCCTTTTGCAACCAAGCGTGCCTTGTATTTCTCAATATTATCATTAGAATTTCTTTTTATCTTAAAGATCCACTTCACATCAATGAATTTATGACCTCACGGAGATCCCACATTTAATTTCTTTTTATAAAATTTATTTCTTCCTCCATGGCTTTCGACCACTTGGGATTATTTTTTGCTTGTTCAAAAGATACAAGTTTATTATTTGTAGACATAGCAAAATGTATCAAATTCCCATCATCATCAATGGTATTAATAGAAATTATCTTAAAATCATGCAATGTTTGTGATAATCGACGTACTCTTGTCGGCCTTTGTGTTTCAAGAGAAGTAGAGTGAGTTGAAGACTCATGATTTGTTGTTAGAATAACAGATTCAGAAATCTCTTGAAGTTGAATTACTCTAATTCGACATGGATCATCATCAATCTCTCTGTCCCATTTCCAAGCTTCATTTTCATCAAATTTCACATGTCTACTTAAACTTACCTTCTTAGTGGTTGGATTGTACAACTTGTATCCACCGCTTTTATAGCTAATAAAGATGATTTTAACCCATCGATCGTCAACCTTTAATATTGTCTGCGCTAGAACATGAACATAAGCAACCGATCCAAACTTTTAAGTATTTTACACTTAGCTTATAACCACTCCATGCTTCTGTGGGAGAAACTCCATGGACACTTGTTGTAGGGGCATGTTTAGCAAATAAATAGAACCATGATACAACTTCTGTCCAAAATGAATTAGGCGTGACTTTAACGTTGAGCATACTCCTTGCGATATTCATTATCGTTTTATTCTTCTGCTCGACAACTCTGTTGTATTGTGGAGTATAAAGAAATGAGACTTCATGCTTGATTCCATGTTTTTCACAAAATTTGGCAAACTCAACGAACATATATTCTCCACTACCATCACTTTGAAGCACCTTAATAAAATAATCGCTTCCCTCTCCAAAAGAGCTTTAAATTTCTTAAAGTATTCAAACACATCAGATTTCTTTGTACAAAATATATCCATATTTTTTCTAATATAATCATCAATAAAAGTGAGAAAATAATGATTATTCCCAATGTATGTATGTTCATCGTGCCATATACGTTAGTGTAAATAAGATCCAGTGGTTGTTTTGCATGCCGATTTTTCTTAGAGAAAAGTAATCGACTTTGCTTTCCAAGAGTACATGCATCACATAATAGATCCTGATGTTGAATATTTAGCAATCCTATCACCAAATTTTCTTGGATAAGCAACCTTAAACTTCAAAAGTTTCAAATGCCCAATACAAAGAAGCCACACCCAAGATTCATCATTTATAATTTCAAGAATGTGTAGTTACCACTATAGTTATCAACATGAGACATTCTATTCATAATTAGAGGAGCCTTCAAAATAAGTGTACCTTCATTGTTAAACATGAAAAATTCTTTATTCAGCATGTTCATTGTGTAATTCTTTTCCAGAAGTTGGCCAATGGTAAGCAAATTGCTTTTCATGCTAGGTACATAGAAAGATAAAAAAAATATAGTTATAGTCTCCATTCTTGAGAATATTTCCTTTTCTCATAACTTGAATTGAACTGTCATCTGCAAACTTCAATGGGATTTAATTAATTCACCAAGATCAGAAAATAAATCTTTCATGTCAATGATCGGATGATGTTACACAAGAATCGGCGATTCTTGCAATTTTTTAGTCTTTAAAAACCGAAAAAGAAAAAAGGAGTTGGGGGGGAGAATTGGTGGTTCCAAAATAGAACCAAAACCGTAGGATGACTGGTTTAGTTTCGGTTTCTCATTTCATGAAATCAAAATCGGTATTTCTAAACTGGAGTGCATGTTTGGGCTAACACTTTGAGAGACCATATCATACAATTAATTTTGTAAGTAGATAAGAAATGATAAATTTTTTAAGGGTTAATTGCCGAAAAAATCTCAACTTTTACTTCGATTGAGTATACGTCCAAACTTATGAGAATTTACAAAAAAAAAAAAAGTATCCCACTTTAATGCCAAGTTACAACCCGAACCACCGAGCAGGCCCGGTTGCTGACATGTCTTCTCATTGCCAAGGCATACTCCACTTGTAAAAAAAAATCACACAATATTAGTTTATGAAATGTTCAATGTCTCTTTGTCTGTAACGATTCCGTCACCACCACCATTACCTTCAGCCCTCATGAAGTTTGCATGTAGATTTACGACGTGAAGCTTTTTGACTGACAAGCTTTCATTGTCGGTCTCGCCATCAAGCCTTACTTCAGCCGTGAAGTGAAATTATCGCTCTGCTCTAGCTTGCGTGGGCAAGAGCTGTCTCATCTTCCAGATGAATTATGCCGCCTCTATCCCCAAACACCTGGTCATGACATCACCAACACGTTCGTCATAAAAGGTATAAAGTCTAAACTAGGGAAGTTATAGAGGGATTGGGGAATAGGACGATTTAGGAATTATGTGAAGTATGTGAACTTGAAATCGTTTTATTAGAATCAAAGTCTGGTGAATTCGGATCCTGTGCATGAGAAATTGGATGAGTTGATGAGAGAGATGGTGATGCCGGCGGATGTGAGAGAGATTCATGTGAGCGGGAGAAAGATGGCAGTTTTGACTTTGAGTGGCTTTGGTTTGGATAAAGATTGAACATTTTTTAAATTAAGAACAAAGTGACTTTTTTTTGGTTAACATGTGGAGGGTGACATGGTAGACAAAACGAAACATCAGCAGCCGGACATGCCTTCTGCTACCTAGTAATTCGAGTTGCAACTCAACATTAAAGTGGGATACTTTTTTTTTACAAATTTTCATAAATTTGAACTAGTTCGCAATCAAAATAAAGTTGTGATTTCCAGCAATTAACTCGACTTTTAATAAAATGCGGTACCTATTGATGAAAAGTAATTATTATCCAATAAACTATTTTATGAATATTTGTAGTATAAATGAGAAACGATAATATTTTTAATAAAAAAATAAAAAATCCTTTATTAAAAAATGATAATCAATTTAAAAAAATAAAATAATTTCATAATGGAACGTTCTAACTCTATCGTTAATCTCTTTAGTAACTAGAAAAGAGCTAAAAGATAGAATGTTCAAAGCTACAACTTATTCTTTATTGAAAATTGTCTTATAAAAATGTCAAAAGTTCAATTTAGTTTCGAAAAAGTCTCTTATAAGAAAGTAATTATGTGAGATGGGTTGTGAGACGGATCGATCCGTATTAAAGTATATTTATTATATATGTAAAATATATTTATTAATAGTTAAAGTATATTTTTTAAATATGATGAATAATGAATTAAATTATTTTTTTAACGTGTTATAATATGATTCACTAAAAACATACTTTAACTATAAATTAACATATTTTATCAATTTAATAAATATATTTTAATAATGAATCGACCCGTCACACATTCCGTATCACCATAGAGTATGTTTTTAGTTTCAACTTTTAAAATTGCATTAATTTAATTTTCACGATAAATTACAATTTCCACACGTGGCGTGTGCATGGCGTCCTATTAGTAAAGTGTCACGTCTGAGAAATGATAATTTCCGAAAAAGTTTAAGATGAATTAATGCAATTTTAAAAATGTGAAACTAAAGTTTGTAATTTTTTTTACACCATTATAAATAGGGATATTCTTGGATGAGATTGTGTGGTAAATTTTATATCTTTTAAAATTAGTTATACTTTTTATTAAAAAAATATTACTCCCTCCGTCCCACGTATTTTTACCCACTTTCCATTTTGGGATGTCCCACGTATTTTTACCCATTCCATTTTTGGCAAAAATACATAATATTTTATTACCTACTTTTTACAATCCCAACAACTTTAACTACTTTTTTACACTTTATTCATCATTCCCAACAACTTTATTAACTTTTTCTTTTTAAATTACTAATTTATCCCTACTTTCTCTTACATTATATATTAAAAAAATAAAACGTCTTAATCTCCGTGCCCGTACAAACAGGTAAAAATACCCGGGACGGAGGGAGTATTATAATTTTTTAAAAGTATTTTCACTTTTCATTTACTTTAAATTATTTATGAAATAATTCAATATACTATTATCACTTTTTTATTGAAGTGATAATTTTATCCGTCTTATGGTATTCATTTTGTGAGATGATCAAAATTTTGCTTTATAAATAAAGAGGGGTTCTTGAATGATACCGTTTTACAAATTTTAATTAGTGAGATAGATTAAACCTAATTAATAATATTTTAAATTAAATTAATAAACACTTAAAAGAAAAAAAACCACATTTGGTTTACAATTAATTAATTTCATTTTATAATTAATTTTTTAATTTGATAATAATTAAATAAAATTCTTTAAAAAATTTTAATTAAATGAATGAATAATCTGTCACACTAATTAAAATTCATGTATAGTTTCATCACGTCTTTACCTAAATAAAGTAAGAAACTGTGAAATTTTTTTATATTTAATTATCTCGGGAGTAATATTTATTCTCAAAAAAATAAATAAAATTATAATTCGCACCAAATATATTGCATGCGATGTCAAAATTCTGTCTTTCACAAGTATTAGATGTAGTGACATGTTGCAATTATACCTGCCACGTGGAAATGGGGTATGTATGTGTCATTTTGTTGCAATTATACCTGCCACGTGGAAATGGGGTATGTATGTGTCATTTTGTGATTAAAAAATAATATAGCTATGGAAGCATGGTTTCATATAAGTGGTGATGTTTGTGTTGTCTTTTTTGTGAAAATAAAAATATTAATTAAATACAGTATCCTGGGACAACACATATTTAATACTGAGTTCCTGTAGCCTATGTCTTGGGAATATTACTTGTTTAATTCATCATACCCACAAGAATATGCGATCTCCATTCTCCCATTTTAAATTACACATCTAACCTCTTCTCAATTTTATTTATTTATTTATTTTTATTTTTTAAATATATCCACAATTGTAGTGTACCAATTTTAGCATCCATGCAACTACTCTATATTTGAACCGAATCCGGATCGTAGGTGTAAAAGTTGAGGCCGAAATGTTTACATATTTATTTTGTCATGGTCCAAATCATTATAAATTATCAATTAATTTCTTTTACTGAATATGGGTCAATATCCTATGATAAAATAAAAAAAAAATGTTACTACATATGTCCCTCCATTACACAAATTATAAAAGAAGCGTAAATGTTACGACGGAACGAATGAAGAATTAAAAATAACATATTATATCAGTTATTTTAAATTAGGATTAATTACATTAAAATACATGCATGAACTTTTTTCCTTTTTTAATTTAATCACGAACTATTTTTTTTATCAAAAAAATACATGACTTTCACATACTTTTCATTTTAATCATAAACTTTCTTTTATTCAATTAAATATACCAATTTTTTTTTTATTTTGCAATTTAATCATAAATTTTTCCTTTTTACATACATGATCTTTTTATGTTTTACAATTTAATCAAAATCTTTTTATTAAAAAAATATATGACTATATTAATTAGAAAAAATCAATACACAATAAATATTTAAAATACTACTCCCTCCGTCCTATAGAAATTTACACACTTTCCTTTTTGGTTTGTCCTAAAATTGATACATTTCCTTTTTAATACCTACACAAAAACAATTAATCTATTCTCATGGGCCCCACATATCACCTCTAATACAACTACCCACTACACATTAAATATTATTTCTCTCACTTCACTTTACTTCACTTTACATTTAATTATTATACTCCTTAATCTCCGTCCCAAAAAAAAAATACCAACTTTTCCGGGATGGAGGGAGTATATAATACATAAATTACATTTTATAAATATCAGAAATTGAAATTGTACTTTCTCGTGAGTCATTATGCTATTTAATTATATAAAACAAACGTTAGACGTACTGTTTGTTTAATTTTTTTTAAATTTATTATTCTTCTAATATTTATTTATTTAAACTTAAATAATTTAATACACATGTAGAAATATTAATTTAAAGTTCAAAATAACTATGAGAATGAAGTTGCTTTAATTTCAAACCATAAAGACTTAATTTTATGAATTGTTCTATAATTTTTTTTAAATATTTATAATATTTAGATGGGTTAATTGCACTAAAAATATTTTTTTCTTTTCTCAATTTAATCATGAACTTTTTTTATTGTAAAATAAAATACATGGCTTTATTTTTTTCTCAATTTAATCACAAATTTTCTTTTTATCAGTTAAATACATAACCTTTTTGTATTTTTTAATTTAATCACAAGTTTTTCCTTATAATCTTTTATATTTTGTAATTTGTTTAAAATTTTATTATTAATGAAAAATCAATGCACATTAAATAATTTAAATTTAATGCATAGATTACATTTTAAATATTAAATAAATTGTAAAAAAATTCATAAAAATTTACTTAAATTGTCTCAAATTCAATTATTTATCTTTTCAAAAAATTCGACAATTGATTAATTAAAAAAATATTAATACTTAAATGGATAATTAAATATGAGTCTCAGTAAAATATTAAGGGTTGGTACGTTAAGAACATAAATCATTAATATTTTAATATATGTATAAGTTATTACGGATAATTAAAATTATGTTATTGGAGTATAATTTATATTTATTTATATATGTATAAAATATAATTCATAGTTAATATTAAGAGCAGCACTATTGACATCCGAAAGAGTACTAAGAGCACCAAAACTTTTAAAATTATTACAGTGAAAATACTATTTTAACCTTCCTACTAAACTTACACCACTAACCCCCCTGTTACTAAGTGCACCGAGGGCTGGGGAAAAATACCGAAATTTTGGTATACCACCCTTACCATAACGAAAAATACCGATTTTACCGAAATTTTAGGTTTGCCAAAATTTTTGGTAAGGTATGATACCGTATTGAAAATTTTGGTACGATAAAGGTATATAAATGATCAATACCGCGGTATTTTGGTATATGCCGAAATACCGTAAAATATTCAATTTTTGAGTAATATGATACGATATTACCATATTAGATGATACATACAATTATAATTATTATTTATGTATTATAATGTTTAATTAAATTATATATATACACTATTTTATTAAAGATTAAATCTAAAATCCTACGGTATATTTCTTCATAATTATAAATTATTGATAAAGTTCATTGACTAATTTCATGATATTAGTACTTCTTTTTTAATTAAGTATTCTATCTTATATGAAAATTTAAAAGTGTTGATTTTAATATAAGTTTCATATATTTTTGTGTAGATCTCTTAGGTACTATTTATTTAATGACAAACACTTGTGTAAAACGGGTTTAGATATATTAATTATGTAAACTCGATTACTGTTTAGTACATAAAAAATTACTCTTTAGCACATAAATTGTTACTTTTTAAATTAAAAATTACTCTTCAAATTCTTTTAAATCACGATGTATCGATTACTTTAAGTACATAAAAAATTACTTTTTAGAGATACGAATTATTACTCTATAGTGTAAAAATTATTACTCTTCAAAGAGTAATTTTTTATATATTAAAGAGTAATAAGGCTTACCTGTAAACCCAGTTTTCATGAGACTTACTCTTATTTAATTTGGTCGTTTGTAGATTGTCGTATAATTTTGAATTTGTTATTTATTAGAGTTTGTTTTATAGCTATCTTTCACTTTTCTAGTACATGTTTTTATTAGATTTATTGAATTTTAGATGTATAACGGCATAACAAACTATCTAATAGGATGGTATATACCGATATTTTAGGTATGGTATGGCATATCGAAATATTGGTAAGTAGAAGGTATACTATTTTCTTACACCGAAATATTGGTATACCGAACTAAGGTATACCGAAAATTTAGGTAAGGTAACGGTATGATTTTTTATATACCGAAAATTTTGGTACGGTATATGGTATGACCAAAAATCTTCGGTATGTCATACCGCCCACCCCTAAGTGCACCCAATCTTCTTACTTATTATATCTACACGGCAGGAAACTTAAAGAAAAGAAGGGAAAAAAAAAAAAGACGAAGATAGCAGATAACCAGAGAAATGGCGAAGAGAGAAGAAGAAGAAAAGAGGAAGAAAGAAGATGAAAGGGAAATATATAGAAACACATCTATGAGACACGAAGAAGCAAAGATAAGCTGCCCAAAAAAAATCAAACAACCAAAATTCATGAACTCTGTAAAGAAAAATACACGCCATGCGAGAAATAGAAACGTCGTTAAGAATTGCAATCAATCACCATAACAAAGACCTTCTTTTATAGGGGAGATTTTTGCATGTGATTCCTGGGGCAGTTCTTCATTTTTTTTATTCTTGTGATTTGTGAACGTAAATAACATTAAACATAGTTTTTCTTTGGTGTGTTATTTTTTCTTTTGTTTTTTTTCTTCTTTCTTCTCTCCTATCTTAATTCCCTTCTTCATTTTATTTTATTTAGTTTTCTTCAATTACAGTAAAAATTCTCCAACATATTAACGTTTCCAGCCAGCACCCGACTCACCATTCTACTCCACCGCTGTGTCGTACTCCCGTTGATCATCAAGTTCGGGGATCGCCGGATGAATGAGGACACCCCAGAACAGTAAAATCAATACATTACGCAAAAGTTGGTGAATATGGAGTTTGACTTGAAGCATCGTGTGTTGAGATGTGAGAGGGTGGGAAAGCTGAGGTGGGTGGGCGTAGTAAATAGAATTGGTGTGCTAGGTAATAAGAGTTTTCCGGTGTAAGTTTGTGGGATGGGGTTAAAATAGTATTTTCACTATAATTATTTTGAGAATTTGGGTGCCGTTAGTACTCTTTTGGGTGGCACTAGTCAACGTTGTTGCAAAATATCTGATCATTATCTTAGAGTTTATTTTTTATTAAAATTCATAAAAATTATTATTTTCGTAAAAACGGTTTAATAGATGTTTTTTATGCATGTAAGAATTTTGAATAAATGACAAAATTTAAAAATTATGTATACTTAACTAAAAAATAAATTTATGATTCAATTGAGAAAATAAATGAAAGGTCATGCATTTAATTGATAAAGAAAAAGCTCATTATTAAATTGAGAAAAAAATAAGAAAGTCATATATTTTTTTGATAAAAAAAGTTCGTGATTAAATTGAAAAAAGAAGAAAAGGTCATGTATTTTAATGCAATTAATCCTATTTAGATTTATATATTATATTTCAACTATTTACGTGTCTTGATCTTTAAATATTTAATTATTTACGTGTCTTGATTTATAATATTTTAAATATTTACATGTCTTGATTTTATTAAATAAAATAGTCACATATATATTTTGTAATCGAAGAATTTGTGATTAATTGAAAGAAAAAAAACTTTTAATATTATACATTTAAAAATGAGGGTGTGTGATTAAATTGAGAAAATAAAAAAAGATGTGTATTTAATTGATGAAATGAAAGTTCGTGATAAAATTAAGAAAAAATATAAAATTCATGTATTTTTTATAATAAAATAAGTTTGTAATTAAATTGAAAATTGAGGAGAATGTGGTGTATTTTAATTCAATTAACACTTTAAATTAAAAAGTGTAGATAAAAAAAAAAGTTAAAATGCACTGTACATTAAATTGGGGCAACTAGTGTAGAACTAGTGTTACCATATTTATTTTAGGTAGAACCTGTGTCTCTACTTCTTATAATTAATTAGTTTGTGGTCTCCGATTCCCCTAATTAATTAGGCAAAGATTTGTGTAACATTATTAATAAAAAGTGATATTGAAAAGTGATAATGATACTGTAAGTAATTAAATTTTATTGCCTAATAAATAGAATGCAAAAGAAAAATATATTAAATATTAATTAAATATTAATTTATTAAGGGATTTAAATAAATTAATTCCTAAAATAAGTAAATAAATAATTGATAATTAATATAATTTGAGCCCAAATCCAAGTAAAATGGACTCGATCCAAGTCAAAAGAGCATCATTCAAGTTAAATGAGCTCAAATTCGAGTTAAGTGGGCTCCTTTCAAGTCATATGGGCTTGACCTAAGTCAAATGAGTTCAAATCAAGTTCAATTGGCCTAATTAAATTAAATAGGCCCACATCAGGTCCAGCAAGCCTAATTAAATTAAATAGGCCCAAGTCAAATCCAACAGGCCTAATTAAAATAAATAGGCCCAAATCAAATCCTACAGGCTTAATTAAATTAAATAGGCCCGTATCCAGTCCAGCAGGTTTAATTAAAGGAAAAAGCCCAACATATCTTTTGAAGGAGAAAATATCTCTCAAGTGGTTATTTTCTCTACATATAAATAAGGACCTCAGTCCTCATTCCAGACACATTCAAGCACATGAAGACAAGACGCTCTTGAAGAGATCAAGAACATTCGAGGATCTTCAAATCTTCAAAGCTTCAAGCTCAAGAACATTAGAGGATTTTATCTTCAAAGTTTCAAGATCAAGAACATTCGAGGATCTTCAGATCTTCAAAGCTTCAAGATCAAGAACACTCGAGGATCTTCAAATCTTCAAAGCTTCAAGCTCATGAACGCTCGAGAATCTTCAAATCTTCAAAACTTCAAGCTCAAAACCTTCGAGGATCTTCAAATCTTCGAATCTTCAAGCTCAGGACCTTCAAGTGATCTTCAAGTCTTCAAAGCTTCAAGTCGAAAGCTTCAAGTCAAGCTTCAAGCAACTTCAAAGTAACTTCAAGTCAAGAACCGCCTCTGATCAAAGACTAAGGTGCTAAGCCTCTCCAATCCGGCATTCTTCATGCAGTAAAATTCGTGAGGTCAACGGTGTTCTACCAAATTGAAAGGCGTTCTTCGCAATAAATCTTCAAGTCAACGTTTGATCTGAAAAAAGGCTCGACGCCTCTGGATAAATATTTTAAAGCTTCAAGTTAACCCCAAGCTCGGACCAAGCTTCATCCGAAGATCCGGCTCCGAAAGTTGAAAGAATCAAAAAGTCAACTCAAGAGAGGAATCAGAGGATAGCTAGAGACTGTTCACTCAATTCTCAAAATTCAATCCACATCGGATTATCTTTGTAATTTATTTTATGTTTATTATTCAATAAATACAAAATTTTGTTGTTACAAATTTTAGCACGCCCAGTGGGACAGTTTCTACCTCTCATCTCCTCTTCAAAGTAAAGTAAGATGGTTCCGCTAAGAGTCAAAGTCAACAGATCAGCTTATGTTTTTAAGTCTTCAGAATTACAAGTTGAAGACGTTAATGTGACAACTAGAAGTATGTCAAGGAAAGCGCGGTCTGAAGCCTCTTCAGAGACAAATTCTTCAGTGGGAGTTATCCCCAAAGGAATACCTTATGATGATCGGGATGATAAAAATGAGGAGGGTAACCTTGCTGGCTCAACTCATCTATCTGAAGAAAGTCCATCGTCAGATTCATCCATAGCCTCGACTATGGCAACAAACACTTCGTCTGTCGAAGAATATTTGGCAAGCTTAACCGAATCCGTTGCTACACTTGCCAAACAGAACCAAGAACAAAGTACTTTGATTTTCAAACTGATGGAGAAAATGGCTGGTGTTGAAACTAGCCATGCAAACGAAAAGTAAGTTGAGGATAATGAAAATGAAGTAGATGACTGCATGAGACGCCAGTCAACCGGAAAAAAGGTGATGGGAGAAGAATTGAACATTTCCCATGACGGAATGGTTCCTATCAGCCAGCTGAAAAGCATTATACTTGGGACAATGAAAGACCAATTTGAAGAGAGTTCCAAGCCTTCATTCATGTATGTTAAGCCTTTTACTAGAAGGATTGACAACTTGAAGATGCCGCCGAACTATCAACCTCCCAAGTTCCAACAGTTTGATGGCAAAGGTAATCAAAGGCAACATATAGCACATTTCATAGAAATGTGCAATGATGCTAGCACTGACGGAGATCATATGGTGAGACAATTCATTCGTTCTCTGAAGAGAAATGCTTTTGAATGGTACACCGACTTGGAGGCTGATTCTATAGATAGTTGGGATCAGATGGAATATCAATTCCTTAATCGTTTCTATAGTACTATGAGAACAGTTAGCATGATAGAGTTGACTAACACCCGCCAGTTAAAAGAAGAGCTAGTAATTGAGTACATTAATCGATGGAGAAATTTGAGCCTTAATTGTAAAGATCGATTGTCTGAAGTTTCTGGCATTGAGATGTGCATAGTAGGAATGCAGTGGAACCTTCGTTACATACTTCAAGGGATTAAGCCTAAAACCTTTGAAGATTTGGCCACAAGAGCTCACTACATGGAGCTAAGTATGGGGATAAGTGGAGTTGTAGAACCACCGATTCCTGGATCCTACAAGTATAAAGAAAAGCAAAAGGCAAGGAAAGGGGGCAAACCCTACAATAAATCTTTCGAAAAAGAGACAATGGCAACAAATGCATCAACTGTCTAGTTCTGAAGGAATGAAAATGAAAAAGATGATAAAGTGAAGAGTGAGTCCCAAGAAAGGGGGCAAAGAAGATTGACCTTGAAAGAAATGCAAGAAAGGAAGTACCCATTCCTTGATTCGGATGTCCCAGGCATATTTGATGATTTGTTCAAAGATAAACTTATCGAGCTTCCTGAAATGAAGCGACCAGAAGAAGCAGGACAAACTAACAATCCGAAATACTGCAAGTATCATAGACTGGTGGGTCACTCTATCAAAGATTGCTTTGTCTTTAAAGACAAAGTTATGCGATTGGTGGAGCAAGGGAAGATCTTTCTAGATGAAGATGCAACTGCAAACCCTACTTCTGTAGAGGGTGGAAATGATTATACATGTCATATGGCAAGCGAAGCTATTGTACCCAGAGTTGAAAGCGAGACCCATGCTATGAAGATTACCTCACAGAGGAAGACTTACTGCTCGGTTCACAAACTCACAACCGACCCTTGTTCATAACTGGTTATACTCAAGAGCAAAGAGTGAATCGAATATTAATTGACGGAGGTTCAGCAGTCAATATCTTGCCTCTAATGACATTGAAGAAGTTAGGAATTCCAACTGACAAACTCGGCAGTAGTCGATTGACGATTCATGGGTTTAATCAAGAAGGTTAGAGAACATTTGGTACAAAAGTCTTAGACTTAATGATAGATGAGATAGCCTCAACAATTTTGTTTCATGTCATTGATGCTAAAACATCATATAACATGCTCTTGGGGCGCCCATGGTTGCATAAAAATGGAGTGATTCCTTCTACGCTACATCAATGCTTTAAATACTGCGATGGAGGAAATGTAAAAAAAGTGCTTGGTGATGAAAAGCCATTCACAAAAGCTGAGTCATATTTTGCTAATGCAAGATACTTTCTGAAAAGTAGCAAGGCAGTCAAGCAAGAAGAGAGTTCATCATAAGAGAAAAGTGATGAAAGGCAAGAAAAAATGAATGCAGATGATGCTTCATTTACACAGTCTGATGAAAGCAAACAATTGATCAAGACTGTAGGAGGATTGACATTACCTCTGATGAGGATTGACACCGAGAAGCCCTCTACTCCTCCACTCAAAGGGTTCACTCGCCCAGTTCAAGGGGTTAAAACTGAACATGGAGAAGTTTTTGAGATGGCAGTTTTAAAATCATATAGCCCACAAGCTTACAAATTTCTCGTTAAAGCTGGGTATAACCCGCAAGAAGGGGCTGTGATAAAAGAATTATCTCGTAAAACTCCTAATCGATTCAATACCACTCAAGAGATATTCAAAAATAAGGGTGGCACTTCCAAGTGTACTAGAACAGGGTTGGGATACATTCCGCAAAAACCTGTTCGCATTGCGATCAAAAGGGCAAACACGAACTACATTACTGAAGATGAAATTTTTTCTGAAGATGAAGAGTCTTATGGGGCAGATAGAAAGACAGAGAGAGTCTCAGTCTTTGAAAAACTTAGACCAGCTGGAGTTAAAAAGACTATCAAGTACTCAAGTTTCCCAAAGATACATAGTCGGATCCCATCTCGCATGAAAAGATGACATTTCCTGACTATATCATGCGACACAATGTTAAAAGCTAAAAAGCGAACAATAATCTTCACTTGAAGTGAAGAAGATGATTGTGAGAGTGTAGGCTCATCAGATGTTGTTCATTCCGTCATCATGCAAACAGATCTACAAAGTGCAGAAAGAGATCTACAAAGCAAGATCGTCGAGATGAGGAGAGATGGCTATATAGTGGGGAGCATTGTTAAAGTGGGAGAGAATGAACAAGTTGGGTCTAACCCATGTTTTCAAAGGCAGGAATTCTTGGAAGAACCTACCATGGTGAATCATGTCACTATATGAGAGGAGACCTCAACCGAGGAGGAAGATGCTGATGATGCTCCTCCAGAATTTGAAGAGAGAGTCAAGTCTACTGTGGATCAATTGAAGGAGATTAATTTGGGTAATGATAACGACCCACATCTAACCTATATAAGTGCTTCGTTGACAGCTGATGAAGAAAAATCTTACATTGAGCTTCTTCAAGAGTTTAGAGACGTGTTCGCCTGGTCATTCAAGGAGATGCCCGGATTAGATCCAAAAGTGGCAGTTCATCATTTAGCAATAAAGAAAGGAGCTAAGCTTATTAAGCAGATGCAACGTCGATTTTGACCAGAGCTGGTTCCATTGATCGAAGATGAAGTTAATAAGCTCCTTGAGACGGGAAAGATATGAAAAGTGAAGTATCCCACTTGGCTCTCTAACATTGTACCAGTAAAAAGGCAAACGGACTGCATAGAGTGTGTTGACTTCCGGGATTTGAACTTGGCATGCCCAAAATATGACTTTCCATTGCCAACCACTGAGCTCATGATTGATGCAACAACTGGCCATGAAGTCCTTTCATTTATGGACGGATCGTCTGGTTATAATCAAATTAGCCTGGCCCCAGAAGACCAGGAGAAAATAGCCTTCCGCACTCCTAAAGGAATATATTGCTACAATGTTATGCCATTTGGCTTGAAGAATGCCGGTGCCACTTATCAACGAGCCATGCAAAAGATATTTGATGACATGCTCCATAAGAATGTCGAATGCTATGTTGATGACATCGTGGTAAAATCAAAGAGGAAAAAGGACCATCTCCAAGATTTAAGACAAATATTTGAGCGTCTCAGAAAATTTCAACTCAAGATGAATCCACTTAAATGCGCATTTGGAATTTCTTCTGGAAAGTTCCTTGGATTCATTGTCCGACATCGTGGCATTGAGATTGACAAAGAAAAGATTGATACAATCATGAAGATGCAGGTGCCTTGAAACATACATGAACTCAAGAGTTTATAAGGAAAGCTGGCATACTTAAGGAGGTTCATATCAAACTTAGCCGGTCGGTGCCAACCATTCAGCCATCTTATAAAGAAAGAGAGTCCATTTGAATGGGATGAAGCTTGCACGAATGCTTTTAACAACATTAAAGCATACTTGATGAAGCTTCCAATGTTGGTTGCTCCGATAGCCAGACGTCCATTAATCCTCTACATATCTGCTCAAGAAAGATCAGTTGGAGCTCTACTTGCACAAAATAATGACTAAGGAAAAGAGTGTGCGCTGTACTATCTGAGTAGAACAATGACCCCAAATGAGTTAAAGTACTCAACAGTTGAAAAGATCTGTCTTGCTCTCATCTTTGCGATTTAGAAATTAAGAAACTACTTCCAAGCTCATACTATTTACTTGGTCTCAAAGGCCAACCCATTAAAGTTCGTCATGTCAAAGCCAGTGCTCTTTGATAGACTCGCAAGATGGTATCTCCAACTGCAGCAATTTGAAATTATCTATGTCCCTCAAAAAGCGGTGAAAGGGCAAGTATTGGCAGATTTCTTGGCTGATCATCCATGCCTGCCGAATGGGAGTTATCTGATGATCTTCCCGACGAAGATATATTGGCTATTGAAATAAGTCCTCCTTGGAAGATGTATTTCGATGGAGCTGCTCATAGAGAAGGAGCTGGCGCCGGAGTGGTATTTGTGACCTCAAATGGAGGAGTTCTGCCATATTCATTCAGTCTAACTGAAAATTGCTCTAACAATGTAGCTGAGTATCAAGCTCTTATACTTGGTCTGGAGATGGCAGTAGATGTAAAGCAACGACACCTTAAGGTATACGGAGATTCATTGTTAATAATCAACCAGCTGCTTGGCTTATATGAGGTTAAAAAACCTGGACTACTTTTGTATTATAACTATGCTCAAAGGCTTATGAATTGGCTTGGAGATGTAGAGATTGAACATTTACCAAGGAGCAAGAACAACCAAGCCGATGCTTTGAAAAAGCTAGCATCAACCATAGCAATGCCCGAAGCACATTTTTAAGTGCCGATCTGCAAAAGTTGGGTGGTACCTCCCTTCTTCGAAGATGAAGATAGTGAAGAAGTTGAGTATTGCGCCATAGAGGTTTTTGATATTGAGAAAGAAGACTGGCGTCAACCCTTTGTTGATTACTTGAAGTATGATAAACTTCCCAATGACCCACACCTAAGGGTTGATGTCAGACGTAGAGCACCACGATTCTTCTATTATAAAGATAAACTCTATAGAAGATCATTTGATGGTATTCTCTTGAGATGCTTAAGCGATGAAGAAGCTCTTCGAGCGATGGAGGAAGTTCATTCTGGAGTATGTGGCGCCCATCAATCTGGACCCAAGTTACATTTCAGAATCAAGAGGATGGGATATTACTAGCCTTCTATGATGAAGGATTGCATAGACTATGCATAAAGATGTAAGCCATGTCAGTTTCATGCAAATCTCATTCATCAACCTCCCGAACCGTTACATCCAATAGTTTCTTCGTGGCCATTTGATGCATGGGGCTTAGATGTGGTAGGGCCGTTAACGAAGTCTTCTGGAGGCCATCTTTATATTCTGGCTGCCACTGATTACTTTTCCAAGTGGGCGGAAGTTGTACCCTTGAGAGAAGTAAAGAAAGAAAATATTGCTGATTTCATCCGCATCAACATCATATATAGATATGGAGTGCCTCGACACATCATCACGGATAATGGGAGGTCGTTCAGTAACTCTTTGTTTGATAAGCTTTGTGAGAAGTTTGACTTCAAGCAAAGGAAGTCTTCTATGTACAATGCAGCAGCTAATGGGCTCGCTGAAGCTTTCAATAAGACATTATGTAATCTGTTGAAGAAGGTAGTCTTCAAATCAAAGCGAGACTGGCATGAAAGGATTCATGAAGCTTTATGGGCGTTCGAACCACTTATAGAACGCCTACTCAAGCTACTCCTTATTCCTTAGTGTACAGGGTTGAAGCTGTGGTGCCCCTTGAAAAGCAAATCCCATATTTGAGAATAGCAATACAAGAAGGTTTGACTGAAGAAGAGAACGCACGACTGCGTCTCGAAGAATTAGAGGCACTTGATGAAAGAGGTTGGAAGCACAACAAAGACTTAAGTGCTATCAAGCTCGCCTCTCCAGAACGTTTAACAAGAAAGTGAAGATACGTTCTTTTCAAGTCAGAGACTTAGTCCTTGCTGTGAGAAGGCCTATTGTCATCACTCTCCGAGTTGGAAATAAATTCTTGCCCAAGTGAGATGGCCCACATGTTGTGAAAGAAGTATATACAAATGGTGTATACAAGTTGATATCTGAAGATGGTGTGGGAATTGGCCCCATAAATGACAAATTCCTGAAATGCTACTACGCGTAATCGCATAATCCAGTCAATCTAAGGAACGCTCCATGACGCATGAGCCTAAACTGCATGTTACTCCTGGTCCATATGAGTATAAACTGTGTACGACGAACTCCTAGTTCGCACGAGTATAAACTATTTACGACACTCACCAAAGGTAATTATACGTGGTTAAACTGTTGATTCATCTCACTCAGGTATTTTAGGTGGTTAAAGCATTAAATGCCCCACTTTGTCTAAAGTGGTTAAAAAATAGTCACTCCTGGCCCGCATGAGTATAAACTGTGCACGGCACCCCCCAAATCAAAACCATGTCCCTTTGAACTACGTAATGACTTGATCCTCTGCAAAAGGGTACGTAGGCAGCTTAGTAGCTCATTAAGTTCAGTCATGATTCAAGTGATTCCTATCAAGCTTGTGAGGAAAAATAAAGAGTTGAAATATACATGCTATAAATAAAATGCGAGGAAAAGAAGCAGACTATAAATTATTAAGTTCAAAATCTTCAAAGCTTCAAGCTCAAGAACACTCGAGGATCTTCAAATCTTCAAAGCTTCAAGCTCAAGAACACTCGAGGATCTTCAAATCTTCAAAACCTCAAGCTCAAAACCTTCGAGGATCATCAAATCTTTGAATCTTCAAGCTCGGGATCTTCAAGTGATCTTCAAGCCTTCAAAGCTTCAAGTCGAAAGCTTCAAGTCAAGCTTCAAGTAACTTCAAAGTAACTTCAAGTCAAGAACCGCCTCTGATCAAAGACTAAAGTGCTAAGCCTCTCCGATCCGGTGTTCTTCATCCAGTAAAATTCGTGAGGTCAACAGTGTTCTACCAAATTGAACGGCGTTCTTCGCAACAAATCTTCAAGTCAACGTTTGATCCGAACAAAGGCTCGACGCCTCTAGATAAACGTTTTAAAGCTTCAAGTCAACCCCAAGCTCGGACCAAACTTCATCCGAAGATCCGACTCCGAAAGTTGAAAGAGTCAAAAAGTCAACTCAAGAGAGGAATCAGAGGATAGCTAGAGACTTGTTCACTCAATTATCAAAATTCAATCCACATCGGATTATCTTTGTAAATTATTTTGTATTTATTATTCAATAAATACAAAATTTTATTGTTACAGATACAATAATTTATTTCATAAACAATTTATAATATAATTAAAAAGTGATAACATTTTATAAAGAGAGCGATAACTAATTACGAAATATAAAATAATATGATACAGTGTCACACTCGCCCAACCTCTTGTGTAGCGTTTAATGAGGTCCATTTTTAATGTCTATGCTTTAAGGGTTGACAAAACTTGCATAGCTTTGCATTCTAATTTGTACTATAAGATGCATATTTAACCAACCTTTAAATTAATTTGGGCTCAGCATTTATTACTTGACTTCCATGCAAGCAATTCATGCACTTTCTTAAATACTATCAAATCAAAATTACGTAGCACTACTTTCTTTTTCACAATGTTTTACACATTATTGTTTGGTTTTATTTATTTATTTTTCTTATCTTGTTGATATTCAATTAGTTCATAATTAGGTAGCACTACATTTTCTCACAATGTTTTACACATTATTGTTTGGTTTTATTTATTTTTATTTTTTTAAATCTTATCTTATGAATATTCAATTAGGACAAATACTAGTGTGAGATCGTCTCACGTAAGTTCTTACGTGAGACGAACAAAAAGTAATAACGTTATTAACGAAAAGTGATACTCAATCGATGAAAAGTGATGATGGTGCAATTATCTATTTTATAAACAATTTATAAATAAAAAATGAGAAAATTTTATACCGAAAATGATAACATTTTATAAGTAAAGTGATAATAATTTTATCATTTTTATCTCACACAAGACCCACCCTACTAGTGCACGTGAGCTAAAATATTCAAAAACTTCATCTACTACACTTCTAGCTTATAGAATCTAGCACCAAAATTTAGAATTCAACAATTATATCTTGAGGTATTATGAAGTTTTCATTCGATTTTCGTCCGATCTAATTGGCAAACACAAACCGCCTCGCTGAAATCTTCTTTAAGACAAGAAAGTAATAATATTTATTAAAAATTTATACTCGGATTAATATGAGTTGATCTAATATACCAACGTGTACGTTAACAACATGACCTGTATTAAAAAAGGATCAAGTATATAGATTAGAAATAGCCCGTTAATCTGTCACACCAGAAATCTTTCTGCCCCTCCATCACATTTCTTCTCCACCAATTCTCTTGCCCACAGCGTTCTCCCTCACTCCGCCATCTCACATCTCGCCTCTCTTCCTCCATCCTCTGTCTTACCTCTCTCACTCTATCCTCCGTCTCCCTCACTTTAACTCTGCCATATATCCATTCGCTGTTGTGGAATTGGAGATTGGTCTCGCCTCGCTTCTCGATGGTGAAATTAGAAATTGGTCTCCTCGATCTGGATAGTGGAAATGAAATTTGGGGATTGGCGAGGAATGGTTACGTTACGCACAACACTCGACATCGGAATTTAATTTGAAATTAGGATCGATGTCTGGGGCGTTGAATGTTTCTAGTGATATTGGAAATTGGTGATTGACATTCACGGTTGATTGGGGGCTGTTGGGGATTGACATTCATGGTTGATTGGGGGCAGCAGCGGAGTAATGCTAACGCACAACACTGTTGGTGGAATTGGAAATTAGGATAGAGGCATCCGTGTCTAGAAATGGTAGGAATCGTGGTGTATGTTATAATCCGCTGTATTACTTATTAGTATTAAGTTGTGTATTAGTTATTATTAAGTACTGTATTAAATTGTTAGTTGTTATTATTAATTAATAATTGAGATATGTTAACTGTATTTTCTTTAATTAATTAATAAATGTGATTGTACATCCACTTTTTGAAATTTATACACTTATGAATAAAAATATATACACTAATGAATAAAAATGTATACAATTTGTTATCGAATTTTCTGTAAATCTTTTTAATGAAAAATTGAATATAAAAAAACCATACAATCATTAAGAAACATGTATACACTATAGAATAAAAATTTATAAGTGCACCAAATATCAACTCATAAATGTTCTAAAACATATATTTAATTATTTTATATTTTTAAATACATATTTTAATAATCAATTAATTATTTTTAATTCAATACTGTATATGAATTTAATCATAAATGTATTTTTTTTGTAATTTAATGTATAATCAAGGTTATATGTAAATATTAAAATAAAACAAATAAAATTTAAAATAATATTACAAAGTAATACATTTATTAAAAAGGACATATACAACTATAAAATTATAATTAATACATTTTATAATGTTAATATATATTAAAAATCAATACAGTTCAATATTACCTTATATATGCAAAATAACAATACAATTGAATATAAAAAGTAATACTACAATTATTTAATATAACGTATACTTTAATAATTAAAATAATACAACAACTTCATCGTAAATTTTACATAATAATCCACTTTTCATTATAAAAATATGCATTTATGAATAAAAATTTATACACTTAATAATAAAAATATATACAATTATCAATAAATAAAAAATATACATTTATCAAAAAATACTTGTACATTAAGTAACGAAAATGTATACAGTGATACTGTTGTAACAAAACATATATACATCAATCCTATTTATGGTTCAACAGAGGCATCCGAAACAAGGCATTCATTCGACATTTGTTCACAACCAAACTATCATTGTATTTCCAGAACTATTAAGAAACTCTTTGGCACACTATTAACATCAAAAATAATTCCAATCTCCATACATTAAATTTAAAAATAATAAACCATAACCACAATTCTAAAGAATCTGATTTCACATAACTAAAATTGAAAATTTGACGAGAAGAATTAAGGTTTGGGACAGTGTTGTCAAAACCGGACCGGATCGGCCGATTCAACCGGTTGGACCGGGAATCGGACCGAGATCCGGTCCGAAAACACCCCTTAAACCGCTTTTGCTGTTGAATCGGGAAAAACCCGTTTAAACCGGTAAAATCGGAAGAACCGATAGAATTGAAAACCGGCGGTTATGTATCAAAAAAAAAAAAAAACACAAGAGTAATGCTGCGTCGAACCATTTACTTATACAAAATTCTACAAAAAATCGAAACCCCTAATTACATTGTTAGGGAGGTGAGAGGAGAGGAGAATAATAGGAAAAAAAAAGGTCTCTCGTCGAGGGAGAGACCAAGCCATTGAAGTCTCCACGAACTTATAAATTACCGTGGCACAAATCTGGACTGATATAGGTGACTGTGTGACTGTTTTGTCGGGGGAGAGAGCGAGAATTAAAGAGAGAGAGCGAGCTGTACAGAAGCTGTAGAGAGAGGGGGGGCATTGCAGAGACAGAGTGAAGCGGCGCTAACTTACCTGATACTCTGATAGTGATTGAATACAATTAGAAACCCTACTTGTTTGCCTTTTCATATAATTAAAAATTGAAGAATAATTTCTTAATTCTATATTAAATGGGCTTTCTTTCAAGCGTGGGCTTTGAAATTTTTTTCAAGTGTTGGGCTGCTTAGGCATTCATATTTGTTAAAATAAAATTATTTATTATATTATTTTTTTAATAATTATTTTAAAAAATAATAAAAAATATGGAAAATTCAATTTTCCGGTTGAACCGGTCCGACCGGTTGGACCTCGAACCGTTGCCTTCACCGGTTTAATCTCCGGTTCGGTTATAAAAATACTGGTTTGGGATAAAAATCTTGAATCCAAAATTCGAGAAAAGAATTAGGGCATATATTGTGAATTGTAAATAATAATTAAATATTATTTATTTATATTATTATCCACATAGGAAAATATGTGGCACTCTGCATGCATGAAGGGAGTTGGAGTCTCGTAACTCCTGCGGTTTCCACTCCGTTTTCTTCTTATTGTTTTGGATAAAAGGAAACTGGAAGGGGAGTCTCAGAGCGTGTGAAACGAAGAACAGTTCTGAGGAAACGCTCTCTCTTTGTTTTCTTCTTCATTATTCATCGTCCATATTAATACACATTCGTGGAAAATACATTCTCTCAACCCAGTGTTGAAGGATTGATCCAGAGATCACAGTTTACCATGTGAGTACCAATCGGTTCGTCGTACGTTCTTTCTTCCGCTGCAACTTAACCCTACGGAGAAGGTAAGTTTTCTCCCTATGCATGAATAGGGTTAGTGTTTTATGAACGTGAGTTTTCCAACATTGGTATCAGAGCCAATGGTTGGTACTCCTTTTTTTTTATTCTCTGAAATTTCATGGTTTAGTATTCTGCTTTTATAATTTAAACATTCTCACATGAATTTTGATTGATGTTATATGATTGGTGTATTGTGTGACATTGATGAGTTATTTATGTGAGTATGAGGCAGATTATGTTTTATCCAGTGGCTATGAGTATATGACATTGTTATTCACCATGTATGCTTGAGGTGTTAATTTTTGTCAAATTTTTTGTGCAACGAAAGCATGTTTTGGTTATACCACTGGATAGGTCTCATCGAGAGGAGTCCGCCAGTATTTTTTGTGGATTTTTTGGCCTTCTAAAACTCAAGATATGACTTTTTGAAGTTATTTTCGTGATTGGGCCTAATCTGCAAAGTTTCAGAAAGTTTGGGGTCTGTTTTTTTTAGAATTCGATAAAGGTCAGGGACCATTTCGCAATTAAATAAAACTTGAAGGTTGACTAGCTCAAACCAGTCAAACCGAGTCAGATCAGCCCCGAACCGACGAGGACCAGACCAGACTGGAGACGAACCGGAGACGAACCGGACCGGGTCAGAGACAGCCGGGGACCGCAGCAGGCGGTGGCACGTTATTACCACACACCGACAGGCGACCACGCGTGAGACACACGCGCTGGTATCTCCAACCAAGTGATGGCGCGTGGGATCCACGCGCCAGTAACCGGCGGTACTGACGGTGGCGAGTGTGTAACACGCGCCGAAAGGAAACCTGCAGCCAGCCAGCGCGTGGTGGCACGTGTGGGCGCGTCCAGTGGCGTGGTGCCGCGTGCAAGCGCGTGTGAGTCCACCAGCGGCGCGTTCTGGCGCGTGCCGGTGCATGGAGCTGCTTTCCGACGACTTTTCGACCTATTCCGGCATGTTTCGATGCGTGGAGTCCAATGGTGATGTTTTCGAGCGCGTTCGACATCATCTTTTAGTGTGTATATGTGGTTTTACTTCATTTGATGACATATTTGTTGAATACGAGCTTAAGGGTTGGCTATTTGGTTGAAATATTTGGTAATAATGCACTTTAATATGTCATTTAATTCTAAATTCATGGTGTTAAGTGTTATTATAATTGTTCAAAACTCCTGTAGCCTATGAAAGTGAGACCAAAGTGAGTTGAACTGATTCACTTGTGAATGTGCCTGTTGCATCTTGGAAAGTTATTTCCATATGCATTAAATGGAGAGGAAATTCATGTGATATAGTTTGACTAACACTGGTATGTTTGTTTATTGGTTGCTCATTTTCTCAGAGGCATGTCAGGACGGGGAACAATTTCAGAGGAAGACATTAGGACTAAAGATGAAGTCCTCAATGAATTTTTGAATTATAAAATGAAACCTACACATAACATAAGGGACCACGCATTGGTTTTATTTGAACTCCACAACCAGATGATGCGCTTGATTTATAGCAAAACGGTTCCAAGTGATGTGTATTTTAAAATGACTAGTCTTCAGAACTGGGCGAACACTTTACCTTCCTACCTGCAAAAGGATTTTTGGGCTAAGTGTGAGACTTACGAAGTAAAACCTGATGGTCGACAAATTATGTTTGATTTGGTCAATGCTTCTATAGCTGAAGATAGGTCAAATGCACTGAGATCGGCCTGCTTAAGGATGGGAGGGATTCGACGTTCTGATTTTTTAAGACTAAGTGGTCGAAAGAAGAGTCAGATAAAGAATCCTCATATGGATCCTTTAGGGCAAGCTGTCTTTAGAGTGGGGACTAAAGAACTCAATTTTGAACGTTGGCAGGAATCTAGTGATAAATTGGAATATACTATCAGTATTTATCGCTAGTTTATTTCCATTGTATTTCTAATTGGAAACTCAGGGAGTTCATTAGAATTTTACTTTCATATCTTGTTAAACTTGGTGGTTTTGCTATTCTGGATGGTTGTTTAAGTTCAATTTATTAGTGGCAGTTCATAATTATTGTTAATTACTTGAACCTTAAATGTGTTTTACGTTTTGAAATAAGAATCTAGTATTATGACACTTGATAAGATTGATGATTAGTAGTCTCCGAGCTATTTTTCGAGATCAAGTCTTGTGTTATTTATTGAGATGTCTCTATTTGGCTTAACGTAAAGCTTAATAAAACATAATTAACATACTGAATCGCTTTAATCTCTATCAAAGAAATGAGCTTCGAAATCTATTGTCGCTGAGTTGAACAAAGATGAAAAACTCATTGGTGATAATTATGACTCAAGGCGTGGTATGTATTGTATGAACAAGATGCATTGGATGCTATAAGCCAAATGATAGTTGATCCAGGCGTGGGTTTCGGAAACCAAGTGAGACGTGACCAAGAAGAGTACCAGGCATGGAAAAGTAAAATTCCATTGCACAAGGTATTCTTGTAAGCTCAGTAATCGATGCGATTACAAGGCTTATGCAGTTGACTATTAAGTTCGACACTTGTGAATAGAAACCTGGTCATAACATTAGACAACATCTCAGGGAGATGTCTAATATGATAATCGAACTTAAGACTGCCGGTCATATGCTCTCTGACGATCAGTAAGTCCAAGCCTTAATACGCTCTTTACCTGATCATTAAGAACATCTTAAAGTCAACTTGACGCATAATGAAAGCATTAAAACTTTCAATGATGTTACTCGTCATGTTGAGCTGGAAGATGAGAGGCTCAGAGCCTCAAAGCCTTTTTCTGGGGCCTTCTATACTGGTTCTACTTCTAAGAGAGCTTCGGGCTTCAAAAGGAAAAGGATTTGGAAGAAGGGAAAGAAGAGAAGACGATTTGATGGTAATGGTGGTAAGCCTGACAATAATCCAACTAAAAAATTGATGAACGGAAAAAGAAAAACAAGCGTGATAAAAAGAATAAGAAAAATAAAAGCAAGATGCCATGTTACAATGGTAGTAAGCTTGGTCATTATGCTCGTGAATGCCCTGAGCCCAGGAGTGTGAAGGTGAATTCATCTAATTCTGTTTTGTGTGAAATTAATGTCTCGAGTGCTATCTTGTTATCTGATTCTTATCCATTGAGGATTATAGACTCAGGAGCAACAGACCATGTGACGAGAGACAGAGGAGTTTTTGTAGATTTTCACCATGTTCCAAAATGGGACTAGGTAGAAATATGTAGGAAACAATGCACGAGTCTAAGACAAAGGACTTGGGACTTGCAATTGGACCTTGACGATGGTTCGAACTTTATCTTACATGATGTTCTATATGCTCTGGAGATCACGCTAAATCTAATTTCTATTTCATTTCTGCGTAATTTGGATTATGATATATTATGCTCTATAGGCACTGTGGTAATTAGCGTTAATGATACTTGTCATACTTCTTCTAGTAATGCAAACGTGAATGATGATGTTTGGCATGCTAGATTAGGTCATATTGGGCAAGATATGATGAATAGACTTGTGAAAGAATGATTGTTGAATCTTTCTTCTAAAGTCGAATTATCTAAATGGTGTGTTCGCCAGGAGTAGTCCAAATGGTGCGAACATTATCTTGCTGGCAATTTACTAGAAAACTTTTTTGGTAAAGCTGTTATATCTTTATCTCTATTAGTAGTAATCCATTCTGATATATGTGGTTCTGTAAATGTTAAAGCACAAAATGGAGCTTACTATTTCATTACGTTCATTGATAATTATTCAGTCTACTTTATATCTGATAAATCTGAAGCAATGGATTGTTTTAGATGATACTTGAGTGAAGTTGAAGATGTGAATATCTATCAGAACAATTCAAGGAATTTTGTAATGAAAAAGGTCAATCCGAAAATCAACTGTTCCTTATACACCTCAACTAAATGGTGTTGCTGGAAAAGGAATAGGATTTTATTGGAGATGGTAAGATTCATGATGGCACAAGCTATTATAACGAGATGCGTTATTTACGGAAGCTTATGTGCTTAATCACGTGCCTTCTAAGTCAGTTGTTTTGACTCCATATGAACTTTGGACGGGTAAAAAAACCTGACTTAAGTAACCTTAGAGCTTGGGGATCAGTAGCTTACGTACATGATTCATCGAGTCAGTATGGAAAGTTGGGTCCTAGAGGCAAAATAATGTATCTTCATAAGATATTTCGAATTCTAAGGGTTACATTTCATAGGAGATCACGATGGGAGCTTAACTAAGACAGAATAACATAACGTTTATTTTCTGGAAACTGAATTTCCTAGTAAAATGGTATCAGGGATGCTGAACCTATTTTTCGAGATAGTAGAAAACCAATATCTACAAGATCCAAGTGGGAGTAATAAGCTGATGGTGATGGTGTAGATCTTGATAGTTGATTGTGTGGATCTTGATAGATATTTGCCGATTGAGAATCAGATGTGGTGATGGTGTAGATCTTGATAGTTGATGGTGTGGATCTTGATAGATATTTGCCGATTGAGAATCAGGTGATTCTCAATGAGAGCATTTTGTCTACAGAAGACCGAAGACCATCATATGGTGTGGATCTTGATAGATATTTGCCGATTGAGAATCAGGTGATTCTCAATGAGAACATTTTGTCTATAGAAGACCATCATAAGTTATCTCATCTTGAAAAGTTCTAGGAAACATGTGCACAAAAGGCATTATGACATTGAAGGACATGCCTTCTTGGTTTCACCAGAAAGTTGAGATGTTTTTCCTACTGATGAAGAAGAGCCCAGAAACGTTAAAGAAGCTCTAACTTGTCCGGCAAAGGAGAAATGGATGAAAGAGGAGATGGAGTCTATGAAGTCAAATCAAGTCTGGGTACTTGTAGATCTTTCAAAGGGACGAAAGGAAATTGAGAATAAATGGATTTTCAAAATCTAAAGAAATGCTGATGACTCAATAGAGAGGTAGAAAGTTCACTTGGTGATAAAAGGTTATACTCTACAAGAGTATAGACTACGTAGAAACCACTTTCACCTGTAGTGAGGTTTGCCTTGATTTGTCTACTGTTGGCTATAGTGGCTAGTATTGATTTAGAATTACAGCAAATGGATGTTAAGACCGCATTTCTCAGTGGAGAATTAGAAGAAGTAATCTACATGCAACAGCCTGTAGGATTTATTCTTCAAGGTCAAGAGGATAAAGTTTGTAAATAGAAGAAGTTGTTCTATATACTCAAACTATCCTTTAGACAGTGGTATTTAAGATTTCACACAATGATCATCTCATATAACTTTGTTATGATAAACGAAGACCACTGTGTTTACTTTAAACGGTCCAATAATTGTTTTGTGATTCTATCCTTGTATGTGGATGACATACTTCTAGCTGGAAATAGCAAAAGAGTATCTTGAAACCATAAAAAGATGGTTGTCTTCAAATTTCGAAATGAAAGATATGGGTGAAGCAGAGTACATACTTTGGTGTGTGGATCCATAAGGATCGTTCAAAGAAATTATTGGGTTTGTCTCAAGAGACTTACATGAAGAAATTTTTAGAACGGTTCAAGATGGACACCTACAAACCTATAGATACTCCCATTGCGGAAGGTGAATCATTGAGTCAACAAATGTGTCCCAAGACTCAAGATGAAAAGAATGAAATGGCCAGAGTACCATATGCCAATGTGATTAACTGCAGACTATTTTATCTGTTATCAAGGGAATAACAGTACACTGAATGAGTATATAGACGCTGACTGGAGTGGTGATTTAGATAAACGTAAATCAACTTCCGGTTATGTCTTCTTGCTCAACAATGGAGCAATCTCATGGTGTAGAAAGAAACAGACTTGAATAGCACTGTCCACTAGTGGAAGCCGAGTTTGTGACATGTACATTTGTAGTTCAAGAGGCTATCTGGTTGAGAAGATTCATGAAACATTTGGAGGTCTCAAACACTCCAGTGGGAGCTGTTTTAATTGTGATAATCATGCGGTTATTACTTACTTAAAAGATCCCAAATATCATGGAAAGACCAAACACATTGACATTAAGTTCAACTTTGTTAGAGATATTATAGATAAGAAGAAAAGTGATTCTTAATTAAATTTCTACTCGTTTGAGTCTGTGAAGGATTTAAAATGATGTATTGAATATGTATATGTATGTTAATGGAATAGTTAATGGCTTAACCATACATATATATTTTATAAATTATATGTGATGGTTCACATATAATAGTATGTCGGCAAGTAATGATTGGCTCTCTCATACGAGCAATAGCCTCTGGCTTAGTGGGAGCGTAGAGATGAGATTACTATGATTAAGGTAATCCGGATAGATTTTGTCATGAATCTAATCCAACTTGTTGTAAAGCTAAATCGATGGAAATCCTATACCTTGGAGGGAGGATATCCGAGTTAAAGTGTATGGGACACGCTTGAACTCTGATTTACACAATGTCTAAATTAGATGAAATACGACATATGCTTTCTTGGAAGGAAGTTAAAGACATTGTGAATGTGTTTTGGGAAAACTACATGTGCCAAGTTGACCCCAACAGGATTGAGAAAATAATCCCTATTTTCTCAAAAGTATGAGTCCTTATCTATTGGTTACCCTTATGACTTTCTACTATATTCTAAGTCTTCACTTTGGTGTTGCTACTTTAGCATGCTACCAAAAGAGCTATGGTTAATAACGGCGATGCGGTACATGTCTAGAAAAGCAGCTATAGTGGGAGACTGTAGTTACTTAGTGAGATGGGAAGAACGTCTTAATTTAGCATATACTATTGTGATTCATTGACTAGTCAATCAAGCAGGGTCTTGATTATGAATGCATAGTTATTTTTGCAAAAGGGTTGAATATGCTCTGACAAATTCAGGGATTGAAAAAGAGATATGTCAACTTATGTTAAATGTTCAAGAGTTCTGGGGTATAGCGAGCTTGTTGAGTTTCATTGATAAACTGGTTGAGTTGCTATATATCTCTAACAAGTGTATAGCGATTAAAACTCATATCTCGTGGGTCACACGATGTATTAATCTGGACAAGAATATGATTCATGAAGAAAATGAATCAGGAGAATTTTGGTTTCATATGTGAGTGGGAGATGTAAATAATAATTAAATATTATTTATTTATATTATTATCTACATATGAAAATATGTGGCACTCTGCATGCATGAAGGGAGTTGGAGTCTCGTAACTCCTGCAGTTTCCACTCCGTTTCCTTCTTATTGTTTTGGATAAAAGGAAACTGGAAGGAGAGTCTCAGAGCGTGTGAAACGAAGAACAGTTCTGAGGAAACGCTCTCTCTTTTTTTTCTTCTTCATTATTCATCGTCCATATTAATACACATTCGTGGAAAATACATTCTCTCAACCCAGTGTTGAAGGATTGATCCAGAGATCACAGTTTACCATGTGAGTACCAATCGGTTCGTCGTACGTTCTTTCTTCCGCTGCAACTTAACCCTACGGAGAAAGGTAAGTTTTCTCCCTATGCATGAATAGGGTTAGTATTTTATGAACGTGAGTTTTCCAACATGAATCGTGTGAGACTTTTAACATCTCTAAAATCTCAAATCTCTAAAATCTAAAATCTCAAATATCTAAAATCATGAGTTAAGAACAGCGACGCGGCGGTATTGCAACGGCCGACGTCATTATAGTCTCATAAATTGTCGAAGAAGATGTATCAAAAAGGAGAGGAGAAGCGTCGTTGTTCTCTGCTATTGCTTCTGACTGATGATGACGAAGGTTCCATAGCAGGAGTCGAAAAAGATGAATCAAAAAGGAGAGGAAAAGCGTCGTCATTCTCTACTATTGCTTCTGACTTACGATGACGAAGGTTCCATAGCCGGAGAGAGCCGAAGAATATCTGGATACGATGAAAACTATCGCTTCTCTCCCACTGTGCCTTAACTAAAATCAGAGAGAAAAGGGGATGAGTGAAAATTAGGTTGAGAGTGCTAATGACCCAAATGAAATCCCAACACTTTTATATGATGGGTCAGACAGGTTTGGGTCAACCCAATGTATGTTAACAATTGTGTACAATAGATTTTGCCTAATAAAAAAAGTGTAGGTCTTGCGTGAGACCGTCTCATGTGAGACCATTTTACACCTTTTAAAATAGTTATCACTTTAGCAATATAACATTATCACTTTTGCTATAAAACGTTATCACTTTCGTTAATACTATAAATTGTTCATGAAGTAGTATTATCACTTTTTATTAATTTATTATCACTTTTCATTATAAAAGTTATCACTTTCTGACAGTCTCACGTAAGCCTTTACGTGAGACGGTCTTGAATAAGTTTTTGCCTAAAAAATAATAGTGTACAGAATTATTTCATAAATAATTTATAATATAAATAAATAATAATAATATTTTTAATAAAAATGTTAATATCTTTTATATAGAATAATAATAATTATTCTTAAGAATATATATATATATATATATATATATATATATATATATATATATATATATATATATATATATATATATAATTTCACATAAAATAGTCACACCCAAATGTTACCGTTAAATTCCTATATAAAAAAGTAAAACAAAAATTGAATTCCGCATCATTACAACGACACCATTTTATGTGCTAGAGATAAATATTCTGATATTGTGAATTTAGAACAAATATAGAGTTTTTATTAAAGGGTGGCTATTTGCATCCCGAATTTACTAAATATACTTAAAAAATAATTTAAATTAAAATATTTTAATTAATATGACTTAAATACCTTTTTGTAATAATATATTTATAAATACAATACTAAATGTACCCAACATTACTAAACATACCCCAATTTAATTATAATTACATTAAAATGACGATGTTCATTGTTTCTTGTTGAACTCTTGGTGTTTGATCATCTATAATTTCCATTTTCGTTTTCTATGAAGACAAAAATTTGTGTGCCCCCGGAGACACACCGTGCTCCCATGGGAACACAACACTCTCCCTCCATATTCTATTTAACCCTATGTATTGCTAGGGGTTTAAATTGTAAAGGTGCACGGTGTCCCCGGGGACTCAAGAGCCTCATCTAGAATTCCACCTTTAATAACTGAAATCAATTTCAAATAATCAATTATTTTAGGGTTCTTAAACATATCTCAACTTACCCTATTTGTAATTTAAGCATTCTATTACTCGAATTACAGAGGTAATCTTTGCTCGCTTGTATCTTCATACTAAATAGATCGATGAAATATAAAGAGAAAAGAGATTACAGAGTTAGATGTTCAATAATGTGAATGCTGCAAGCGACTTGGCCATGCAAGGCCAAAATTATTTAAAGCGGAAGTATTCATAATTCATATCATTAAACATGAAGCTGTGTATGAAATTTGGTGTTGTATCATGCTAGTCGAGATCCCCTCCAATATCAGATAATGCATCGGCAGTAGTATTGCCTTCTCTATAAATATGTGAAGCATGAAAATTCATAGTACCCATAATGTCCTTGGCCCTTCTCCATCTAGCCAGTAAACGCCAATGAATCTTAGAATCATAGTCAGTAAGAGTATAAACCACGAAAATGGAGTTTGTCTCTAGCCATAGGAAATTCCATCCCTTACCTCCCACAAATTCAATCGCCATGAATGTAGCCGCTAACTCTGCCTCAAAATCAAAACTATAACCATATCCACATGTAAAACTACCTTTGGCGAAACCTCTGCTATTCCAGAAAATGCCACATCCGGAGATAATCCCAGGGGATCTAGAGGCGTGACCATCCGTATTTACCTTGATCCACCCCGGAGGAGGAGGCTTCCATCGTAGTGATATTATGTTCGGAGATTTCTTGGGTACTCCTTTAACTCCAAAGTAATGTAGAGTTGCTAAATCCTCCATTTTATTATGCATTTTGCCAATAGATAAACTTCCCGCCTCCTTGATGAGGGCTATTAGTAGAGGTGTTTAATGAGCCGAGCGAGCTCGAGCTCTCCATACTCAAGCTTGGCTCAAGTACTTATCGAGTTGAACTCAAGCTCGTTAAAGTAACGAGCTCGGCTCAGCTCAAAAAATACTCGAGCTCGCTCGTTAAGCAAAAAGGTTGAATTTTTTAGCCTTATCGAGTCGAGTCAAGCCGAGACAAGCCTAATATTATGTATATATTTTTTATTATATTTAAAATATTTGTTTAATTATGTATCATTATAATTAAATAATAATAATTAATAATATTAATATTATTTATTATTAATTTTGAGCCTTAACGATCCAAGCTGAGCTCGGCTCGTTAACTAAATGAGTATATAATCGAGCTCAAACTTGAGCTCGAATAGACAAAAGTAGAGCCGAGTTTGAGCTTTTTCGAGTCAAGCCGAGTCGAGTCGAGTCTTTGAGTGGCTTGTTTTGGATAACAGCTCTAGCTGCTAGAGTGGCAGTTATGCTGGAGATCACTCTTAACGCCTTATACCTCCCTTCTTAATCTCTCTCCATGTGCATCCTTTCATTTCTTGTGCTCCAATTAATAAAAAATACGAGACAAGACAAACTCATGATTTTAGTACTTCTAGTCATGCATATAGCATGAAGTAAAAAGCCAACAAAACTTTGATATAGGGGAATCATATTTTGAAAGCCAAAACCTACCAAGATGTAGCGAAGTACCTCAGAGGATATTCTGCAATGGATAAAGAGATGATCAGTAGATTCAGCTTCCGACTCACATAAATAGCAACTTGAAGGACTGTGGAAGCCTCTATTAGAAAGCACATCCCAAGTAGTTAGATTACCCCTAATTGCTTTCCAATGTGTGATAGAACGGCGAGGTGGAATGTAATTAGCCCATATCCAAGAACCCCAATTGGGAGTTGGAAAAGAGGGGGTGGATCCATGAGTAAGCAATCTTAAAAGTCATATTTCCCTGCAAAGACTTAGTCCAGATTCTTCGATCTATCAGGTTTGGAGACATTCGGGTGACCAGGATCGTGTCAATAATAAAAGGATAAGCATATGTGAACTCTTTAGTGAAATGCCAATCTACATCATACAAGTAATTTCCAAATTTTTGATAGTAATGATGTCGGTATTCCATTGGGATATTTACCAGGTCTGCAATTGGTCTTCTAATCCAATTGTCAAGCCAGAACCATACATTGGAGTTATATCCCACCATCCACACCTCCTCTTCTATCAATTTCTCGATGTGGACTGCACATGCCATGCGAATAGAAGATGGGATGTATGTGTTCTTGAGCTTACTGCCTTCAAACCACCGATTTCTTATTAACTCAAATGACATCTTATTACTAAGAATATCCCATGCAAGTTTCATAAGATAAGCTTTATTTGCTGCATTGATAGAGCGGATCCCCAAACCCCTTTCTAAAGTAGGACAACAATGTCTCTTCCATGCAACCATAAAGTGGTGTGTTTTTGAAATATTACCTGTCCAAATAAAATTTTTGCATGTCGCTTCAATTCGTACATGTTCATGTGTTTTTCCCTTAGATTCTGTTTTTTTTTTTCATTTCAAGTCTCTTTATTTCTGTAGACATGCAAATGACCATTTCTCTGATGAAAATAAGGACGCAGATTTCGAATTCGCATTGAGGATCTCTCTTATTCCATCCAGTCCGAGCTTCATTGATTTCTACCACCTTAACACCTCCATTATCAGTATCAAACACAAATAGATATCCATCTAAAAATGAAGAGGGAAAAGTGGTACACTTGTGACTGATGAAAAGGGATCACCGGGAAGACTGTTGAGTTGGAAGGGTAATGTGGCTGTTCTAGTAATAGAAGCTTCAGGATGTATCGTGTTCATGTTTGGCTGAGTGAGGGTGAAAAGACTTGGAAACGAACCCACACTTTTGTTGGGCCAGCAGGGTTGAGTGTGCATAGATATTTGTCTGATGCAATGAATGGTAATGGGAATGCCATGGGTGTGTGTTCAGATGGAAATCTGTTTGTGTTTGATACTGATAATGGAGGTGTTAAGGTGGTAGAAATCAATGAAGCTCGGCCAAGTTCTTTTGCGGCTTGTGAATATAGTGAGAGCTTGTCCAGCCTCTCAGGGATGAAGGCGGTGGTTGCGAACAGGGATGAAGGCGAACCAACCACCTCGACCTGTAGTGTTTACGTATAGATTTGCATTCGCTGTTTTTGTTTGATGTTATTTAATTTTTAATTTTTGCTGATTTTTTGTGGATTTCCCCTTATGGGATTTCCCATTGCAAATAAATGATTCTAGAATATGTTTAAGAATCCTAAAATAATTGATTATCTGAAATTGAAGTGGGGTATGTTTAGTAATGTTGGGGTACATTTAATAATGTATTTATGAATATATTACTATATAAGGGTATTTAAGTCATATTAATTAAAATATTTTAATTTAAATTATTTTTGGGGTATGTTTAGTAAATTCGGGGGGTGTAAATAGCCGCCCATTTATTAAAATGATAAGAGTGGAAATTCATGATCTTTTAGGTATGATTTAATACCTCTTTGATGTATTTTGATGTTATATTTGTATGAAAAGGTAATGCTGTTGTTGTTACTGATAAAAGGTGCTTGAAAGGTATTTTGTCACGTTTTTCACAAAAAAAGAGGGAGAAAACGATCAAGTATCGAAATGGAATTGAGAGAGGCTATGAGGAGCCGCCCAGATATCAATCGGGCATTTAGCATCCTCGCCGTGTAGGTCGCCGGGCGCCTAATTGGGCGAAGCTTCCAGGTGTCAAGGTATAACGACTGGGCATGAGGGCATTGCATTTGGGCACTTCGAGAACATCATCGTGCATGCAACCGAGCGGAGTTACCCATTTGTGAAGAAGGTTGCTGGCCCCCATGCCATGGAAGATAACAGGCACGTATGCATGCAATCGGGCGTGAGCGTCATCTGTCGGGCGCATGAATATTCTAACTAGGTACATTGCTTTGTGGTGCGCCCATTTTTCAACTCGTCATCGAGCGGTCCATATCCAATTCCGTGTGGTTTAAGTTGGACCAATTCCAATTCGTGCAGTATAAAAGGGGCAGAAGCAGAATACATAACACACGACGCGATACATACTATCGATACAGAGCCCTAATTTTCATCACTTGCCACCTTCCATCCATTCAACAGAGAGACGATCAGAGTTGCTACTTGGATCGAAGATGGAGATTCTGACGGAGATTGTAATTGAAGAGACGGAGTCCTCCAAAAGGGTTCTTTATTTTTAATTATTTATCTTTATTATTTTAGAAAAATAGTTAGGGTCAATTACATCTTTGTAATTTGCTCTCGTAAATCTATAGGCTAAGTTTCTTTGTTGGTAATGTTATGGCATTAAGACAGTTTTTACTATTTGATTTGATTGCCCTAGACTTGGATCTATTACTCTGCAGAATGTTTATTTCCTTATTGAAGAAGAAATTTTGAGACTTCATATTATTTTGTTTTGAGTTTTGATTCCTTTAATTATTCTTGACGGTATCACTGATTATATTTAATAGGATTCTTTATTTCTGCCTTATAGTTGTTGTTTCCTGTGACAGTCTTAGGGAATTGGCCTATAATTCCTAAGAGTGTTAGACAATCAATTTGAAATATTAATTACTTAGTAAAACATCATTATTAGGTAATTGGTAAGGAGACAAAAGGGGTTAATAATTTAGTACCTAGAAATAAAAGTCTAGTGCTCTATCCTTTAATAGAATTTAGCATGAAGTACCTACAGAGGGAGTGGGAGTTAATTCCTTATTGATCCTAGGATTTGCAGCTCATTATAAGTGTTAGATCCTACTCGATCAAGGTGATTTAACTAGGCTTAGTGATCCTCTTATAAACGCCTGCAGATAATTAATTTGGGTCTAGATAAATCAGTCATATAGTTAAACTGTTTGCCCGAGCATTACCAATTCTCTATTCTTGAATTCTAAATCGTTTTCTCTGCGTGATTTATTTTCTTTTCATACTTTAATTATGAAAATTCAGTTTTTATTAGTTATTTAAGTATTTCCAAAATCTCCCAGATTTGACTTGCATTTGAATTATTATATATAAAATTATTTATTAAATTTATAATTATTTCGTGGGAATAATAATTTAACTTGGTCACAAGCGCTACAATCGATCCCTTACACTTGAGGGTGAAAGAAAATAGAGATCAAGTTTTTGGCGCCGTTGTCGGGGATAGTTCATAGATTTAAATCTAATTCTATATTGATTTATTTTTTTGTAGGACGTTAAACTTTACTTGCTTATATTTTATTTGTGATCCAAACAATTCTGATCTTTTGAGTGAGAACAGGTATATGATAACTAGGTCGAGTGGACGAGCAATCGAACCATTAAACTTAGAGCTTGAAGCACTTGTTAGAGAGAACAGAAGGAAGAGAAAGTAGCTAGCTACACCTATTCCTAGTCCAGAGTAGGATAGTTATCACTCGTCAGAAGAAGAGTTACTAGCGGAAGTTGAACAGCTTTCACAGCAACTTGAGGGAATTGATTTGGCCGAAGAAACTGAGATTAGAGAGATGGCTGATGATGACCGGGCCCCGACCCCTATGCGGGACCAGTATATACTGAAGCATACTACTAATGCTGTGCTTGTTCACCTTTTTACATGTTTCCCCAAGTGTAGGGAATCAATTGTAGCTCAGCGTGTGACCAAGTAAAAATATCGAACCCAAGGGATTAGCGTTAAATAAGATATAAACTAACTAATTCGCACCACTAATAATTAAGACAAAGTAACCTTTTCTGATTTTGGAAATTATTAAACTAATTATGCAGAAAAATAAATATTAAATAAAATAAATAAAAATAAAAACCACAAACAATCACAAGTGTTTCAAGAGAGAAGACAAGATAGCTCTAGGAAATCCAGTTTAAGTTAGTCAAATTAAATCACTAGACAATCGGTTATATTGCAGATTTTATGGAAGCAATCACATAACTATGTTAAATCCCTCTTTTAAAGTAAGCTTAACACATAAATCTGGTTCAAACCCTCAGATGCAGAAGAATAATTCATACTCCCTTTCTAGGGTATTTCATGCAAAATTTCATTAAAGGATAGAGCACTAGACTTCCCTTTATAGGTACTTAAGAGTTAAACCTCGGTTCCCACCTAACAATCTAAGAAATCAAATCCTCTAGAATGGTAATTAATAAATATATTAAGTGTCCAATATTAATTATTCTAATGAATAAAGGTTATATGGTTAGATCCCCTTTACCCATAACAAATAGACAAATATAATCACTTTATTGCACAAGCAACAAGCAGCAAGCATAAATATGCATAAGGCAATTACATATCATGAATAAGGATAGACCATATAAGACAAAAATATAAGTCTCAATCAAAGCATTAATAAGGGAATAAGAATACTGCAGAAATCCACAACCTAGTCTAGGTCATCAATTCAATTCAATTCAACCTTCAAAACCTAAAACTATCCAGAAAGGTACTAGCCCATGGTGTTACAAGCAACAACCATGTTTATGGAATGAAACTTACCCATGAGTCTATAAATCAATAATAAGAAATTAAAGAAGGAAGAAAAACCCTTGTCTGGAATAATTCTCCGTCTTCTCTTTCCGTCCTATCCTTCTCAAGTAGCAATCACCGTGATTGAGTGTGAGGGTGGTAGGTGAAAGGCGGGTGAAGGGTAGAGATGGATGGCGGAAGGTGATTGTTTAAGATTGTGTAGCCCAAAGGGTTTGGTAGAGAGTTATGGTTCTTTTGGAACTCCCCAAGGGCTCCTTTTATAGTTGAGGCTGCTAAAATTCGAACTCACCTTAAAATAGGGCTTTTTCACGTCAAAAACCACGAACGGGCGAAAAAATACAATTTAGGCTTGCTGGGCAGTGGCACGGGTCCTGCCAGCCATGGCACAAGTCATGCCGGCCATGGAATGGTCGTGCAGCCCACTTGTGCCGCACGGGTCGTGCCACACGTCGGCATCCTGCGCGTCCTCACGGTTTTTCTCATAACTTCTTCATCCGATCTCCGATTGAGGTGATTTTTTCACTCACATGATCCTCTCTTCCTTGTCTTTCCAAAAATATAAAGAACTCATAAAAATTGGCATATTTGATAGTGGCACGAGTCATGAAAATATTGGTACGAGTCGTGCTCTTCCGGCATAGCTTGCGCGACTTCACCATTTTATTCATAACTCTCTCATCTGAGCTCTGATTGAGGTGTTTCTTAAGCCAAAATGACTTTATCTTCTGTAGCTTTCCAACTATATATCACATGATCAGTTTGTACTTCTACCAAAATACAGAAAAATTATGCAAAGTGAACATGTATTTTTTAGCATTCTTTCACGATTTCACTCTTCATTCCAACATTGTACTTTAATTCGTTTTCCACCTAAAAACACGAAATAACACCTCAAATGCATCAATATCTTAAATATATGAAAACTAATCATTTAGTGCTAAAATACGAATATAATTTCTTCAAAACGGTGCTAAATCGGACCTTAAATATGCAGATTTTCACACTAAATAGCTGGACTGAATGGACCTGTGATCACCGCAGAGAATTTTGAGCTATATTTCGGACTGATGCGAATGGTGGAGAGACAACAGTTTAGTGGAAGCCCTTTGGAGAATCCTAGTGAGCATCAGCAGTTATTTGATGAGTATGCGAGGATGCTGAAGCACAGTAATGTTCCAGAGGATACTATCAGAATGCGACTTTATCGTTCTCACTTATGGGGAAAGCCAAGAAGTGGTACAACAACCTTCCTCAAGGATGTTGTACTACTTGGGAGCAACTAGCAGATAAGTTTCTGAATAAGTACTTCCCTCCATCCCAGAGTTTTTTGATAAAGAAAAAGATCACACAATTCAAACAAGGATCCTTGGAGAGTTTCTATGAGGCATAGAAAGGTTCAAAGAGCTGTTGCGGAGCTTTCCCAAACATGGATTTTCAAAGGATACCTATTTAGGTTTTTTTCTATCAAGGCCTAATAATAGATTAAAGAGTGTTGGTGGACGCAACAGTGAGTGAATCTATATTTAAGAAGTCTGAAGATGAGGTGGAAGAGATCTTGGAGGAGATGGCAAGTAACACTTATGACTGGCCGATAGAGAATAATTGAGCAGTTGGAGGAAAGGTATAAGATGCCTCCTCGACAGAATCGCAGGCAGTTTGCGCCACCATTTTAGCGGATCGAGGAAGAAGAGCAGCATATTCATCCACAGCAGGAGGATCAGCAAGTCTATCCTGAGCAGCCCGTTTATCCTATTCATGAGAAGCAGGTTTTCCCAAAGCAGTTTGAGGCTCCAAGAGCCTATGGATATCGTGATATGTGGATGGGAGGCCACCATGGAGGTGGATTTGATGAGGCTGCTATGATGATGTATGAGCAGCAGTAGAGAGCTAAGGAGTTAGAGAAGAAGAGTGGATGAGACACGCAGAGTTAGCACAACAACAACAGCGGCAACGGCAACAACAGAAGTGGGATGAACAACCCGTATATAGAGATAGCCCCTAACTATGGTCCATGAATGTGACTCTCACTATATTGGTTGATGAAGTGAGGGGTCAGAGGAGAGATATCACACAGATGATTGAGGTGCAGCAGCAGATCGCGGATTGGCAGATCGATTATGATCGTGAGCATCAACGATGGAGGTCTCATCCTTCATATCAGCCACCTCCACAGTGATCATGAGTGTACCCTTTTCTATCTTTATCTCTTTTTCTGTTTACATGTGATGCTGCCTTATTGCTGGATTGTTAGATCGCTAGGTTAATTGATGTATTATGGTGATGTACGCTATACTGTTACTTGTTATGATTGCTGAGTTTGATTTATTTGGGAATGCAATAGTGTAGGGATAATTTGGGGAGCACTTATTTGCATGATTGTGATGGATGTTGGTTATTCTATGCATGTGTTGTTTCATATTTTTGATGATGAGACTATGTTAAAGCATGCTTGTTGTTGAAGTCTTAGACACACTTGCATAGGTTGATTAGACTACTCGTTGAATTTGCTCATGGAACTTAGAAATACACCCTTGTGAGATTTTGAGCCTTGAATTATGATATAAATTTTACGTGATTTTTCTTTCTCGTGAGTATCATCCGTGCATAAGTATTTTAGAATTGCCTCTATATCTTACTTGAAACTTTTGGGTGTGTAGAATAATAGGAAGTGATCTTAGACCTTCCTTGATTTTATGAGTCACTATGCCAAAGTTATCCCTACCGAACAAAATAATCCATAGTTAACCAAGTTGAGCCTTTAAGCATTATTTATTTCTTGGTAGCTTATGAAATAGCCACTTAAACTTCTTGTGAGCCTTAAATACCCTACTAGAAGATAATTGAGTTGTTGAAGTGAGTTAAAAGCTTGACAGAGAAGGTGAAGCTTGGTGAAGAGTGCCCGAAACTGGTACCCCAAATCAATTTCGAGGTAGTGCCTGAAACTGGTACCTCGAAGGAATGAAAGGAAGCATGTTATGAGATTAGAAAAGAAAAGGCCAAAACTTTGAAGGAAATAAGCCGCAAATGTGATAGTCATAAAGGAAGGAAGAATGCTGCAAGCTAAAGGAGACAACAAGTTGAAGAATGAAGAAGATAGAAAAATTTGAAGGTATTCTTCAACTTTAAATTTGCTCTAGTTTATGAGTTACTTTTATCCATATTTTCCTTCCTTGTCTAAAGAGCTTCACATTACGCGGTTGAAGAGAACAATATGGAAGAGGAATTTACTAATAAGGAGCTCGTGCTCAAGGACACTTCTTTGAGGGATTTGGAGAAAGAGAATCAATAGGATTTCTCTGATCCTAAGGAAACCCAAGAAAACCCTTGTATGCAGGAGGAGGAATATCAAAGCTCGAGTGGGGAGGATATAGAAAATTTACTCAGACCATGAGAATGTTGATGAGAGTGAAGGAGAGAAGGGCGAAAGGAACATACAGGACCTCTCTTTGGCGATTATCTCTGAACCGGTTCCATATGCTGTGTTAAGCCCAGAGAGGCTAGAGAGCAATGAGAATACGCCCTTGGATACACAGATTTTGGTGGTAGATAATACTACTAATTCGCAGATGGTGGTGGCAAAGAACTCGAGAAGGAAACAAATTGGCTCTGTCAAAGGTACCTCAAATAATGCCGCTTTATTTAATCGACCAGATCTGCCGGTCACTCGATCTCGTGCTCCGGGCGATCCAGTAGTGCCAAGGGTTAAACATGTTTTGCCTGTAAAGAACTCTACAAAAAAATGCATGGTACTACTACGGAAGAGTGGGGATCTGCTAAACCGCCGAAGCACGGTCGAAAACCAGGTTATAAATGAATGTGCTTTTCTGGAATGTCAGGGGGATTGGAAAGGATTGAACCAGGATAGTTCTTAAGGAATTATGTCGTAAACATAAGCCTTGTTGGTTGGCAATAGCGGAGCCAAAGCTAAGATTTGATGCTGTGCCTAGTCATGTATGAACCAGCATGGGATTTCAATTTGCGGGACAAAATCAGAGAGATGGACTTCGACCAAATATTTGGGTCTTTTATAATGCTTCTTTGGTCTCTCAGGTACAAGTGGTCTTCTCTTCTTCCCAAATCATGATATTTGATTTCATTTATAATGCTGCGAATTATAGATTTGGGTTTGTACATGCTCACACTGATCATATCATCCGAAGGGAACTATGGTGTGATATTTCCTCTCATTTGAGTAGTAGAATGATGATTATTGGGGACTTTAACTCTACCTTGAGTTCGTATGAAAGAATGTACAGTCCATGCCATGATAATTTGGAATCTTTGGAGTTTAGAGAATTCCTGGATACCTCCGGCTTGCATGATTTGGACCTTCAAGGTGCCAAGTATACATGGGTGAGTCGATCGGCAACTATAGCTATGAGGGCATCGAGAATTGATAGGGCTGTTGTTGATGAGGGGTTTTTGGATAATTGGGATTCCTGCGTTGATACTGCTTGGCCAAGACATGGATCAGATCATACTCCGGTGTTAGTTTCTTGCAGGCAAAACCATCCTTCACCTCGGCCATTCCGTTTTTAATCAATGTGGCTGAAGGATACTGGATTCTTTGTGATGGTTGAGACTTCTTGGAAGAATCAGGTCTTGAGGAGCAACCCTATAACTTGCTTTGCGGCCAAACTTGAGCGCCTTAAAACAGATATTAAGCAATGGAATAGCAGTTTGTTTGGCAACATTTTTGATAAGGTGGATGATGATATAAAGGTCCTTAATGATGTTCAGGTGCGTATTGGTATGGACGGGGATAGTGAAGAGCTTTTTCTTGAGGAAATAGATGTGGTTGAGGGATGGGGACAGGAACTCAGAATTCTTTCATAAGTGTAGGAGGGTTCAATGTACTAAAGCTAGCATCAGGTATATGCAAGTTAATGGGGAGATGTTCGATGATCCAGCTATTATTGCCCAACATGTGGTGCAATATTATGAGCGACTATTTCGCAAGGTAGACCAGGATGAGAATTTTGAGCAGTTGGACTTCATTAACAGATTTGTTAGCATAGAGCAGCAAATTAATATTTCCCGGGTGCCAACAAGAGAGGAAATTAAAAATGCTATCATAGACCTCTCTCCGGACAGTGCACCAGGGCCGGATGATTTTGGGGGCATATTTTATCAGAGATGTTGGTCTATTATTGAAGAAGATCTTTATTTTGCTGTCCAATATTTTTTTGAATTTTCATGGATCCCGAAAGGTATCAACTGTAACTTCATTGTGCTGGTTCCCAAGGTTGCGGAGGATGCTCGCATTGAGGATTACAGACCTATTAATCTTTGCAATTTCCTCTTCAAAATCCTAACAAAAATCCTTGACAGCAGATTAGGGACGATCTTAAGGGATAATCTCAGTTGTAATCAGTTCGGATTAATACCTAGCAGGAGTATCCACAATTGTATTGCAGTTGCTTCAGAAGGTTTCAATAGCATACATAACTCCACCCGTGGAAGCATAGGATTTAACGTAGACATTCGCAAAGCTTTTGATACTCTTGGGTGGAACTTTATCTTATATGTTTTGAGAAAATAGGATTTGGCAAAACATTCGTTGGATGGATCAGAACTATAGTTCAATCGGCCAAAGTCTCGGTGTTGATTAATGAAAGTCTAGCTAGATTTTTTGGATGTGGATGAGGAGTCCGTCAAGGGGATCCTTTATCCCCACTGTTGTTTTGTGTGGCGGAGGAAGTGCCAGGAAGATGGATTGAATATAAGGTTACATGTGGAGAAATTATGCAGGCTAAGATTAACGGATATACATATATTCCTCCATATCTTTTTTATACAGATGATATTGTTCTCTTTTAGATGGGTTGAGACAAATTCAGTTTCTGGACAAGAGTTTAACCTGGATAAATCAAAAGTCTTTTTTGGAAAGCATGTTCGAATGGTGATTAAAAGGAGGGTGCAATCTACATTATGAATTCAGGAGGGGAGCTTCCCATTCACTTATCTTGGTGCGCAAATTTTTATTGGGGCACCCAGGATTGCCTATTTTCAGCAAGCTACAGACAAAATTATCAGCAAGTTTCAAAGATGGAAAGGAGATGTGAATAAGCAGCATGGCTTTACTGTGGGTTGGAAACGAGTTTGTTGTCTGACGACGGAAGGTGGACTGGGAATAATATCTATTAGGGTAGCTAATGAATCGTATATTACTAAGCTGGCATGGGATATTATTGAGGGAAAGGGGCTATGGCCATGATTAAGAAGAAATTGTTTGATGGGGAGAATCTGAAGGAAACATATATTCGATCCTCTATCAGATCAGCATGTATGGTACATATTAGAAGGCTGAAGAGAGAGGAGATATGGGTAGTTGGATACAACTCTAGAGTGCGATTTTGGCTGGACAACTGGATCGACACTCCTATTGCTGATTTGGTTAACATCCCGGAGGAATATAGGCATATCTATGATGATACCATTGGTGATTATCTATATGACGGAGATTGGCATTTCACGGAGAGTTTTGTTAACACTTTTCCAAATATTGTAAACTCTATCTTATCTACACGCATGTCCTCTAACTTTGCAGAATGTAGGTTTTGGAGTAAATCTCTGCAGGGCAGGGTTACCTCTCGTATTGCATACATGCCTGCGAGGCCTGCTTTCTTGGAAGTTAATTGGGGAGCTTGGATTTGGTAGAATTTCATTCCACCTCAGCGTTCTATCAATGCATGGAAAGGTATTAATGGGAAACTCACTACATGGGATATGCTATTAAGACGGGGTTTTATATGCCCTTCGCGTTGTTACTTATTCAAGAATGGAGAGGAGACATTGGATCATCTCTTTTTAGGATGCCCGATTTCTTCACAAATTCTGCACAAGGTTCTTGCAGGTTTCAATTTTGGCATCAAACTACACCTGAATCAGTCGTTTGCTGAGTTCATTTTGCAGGCTGTGCATATCAAGGGAAGTAAACAGATTACAACTTTATGGAGACTTGCAATAATATCATACATCTGGATTATTTGGCAGGAGAGAAATAAATACATGTTTGATGGATACACTGATGAGTTGAAGGACAAGAGCATAAGGGTCTCGGGCATAACAGCTACTCTGATGGCGATTATTCGAGAGGGAGGCCATTTTCAGTTGGGTGCAATGAACAATACAGTGGAGGATTTATGCACTATCAAATACTTTGGTATTGCTGGTACATCGAGAAAGGCTCCTAAGGTGGTTCCCGTCAGGTGGAAGCCGCCTGCTGCTGGGTAGACAAAAGCGAATGTTGATGGTCATGCAGCGGGCTCCCCGGGACAGATTTCTGGAGGTGGCTTATTTCGCAATTCAAGAGAATTTTTGATGGGAGCCTTCACTAGTGGGTTTGAATATAGGTTTGCGATGGAGGCTGAACTTGCTACGGCATGCTTAGCTATTGAATTTGCTTACCTTAGAGAGTGGAGGAGATTATTGCTAGAGACAGATTCTATATATGTGGTTTACGCTTTCACCCAGGATGATCCAGTTATACCATGGAGATAGTTAGGAAGATAGAGAACAGCGAGAGATATGATCTTATAGATACATTTTCACATTTCTCATATATATTGCGAGGGTAATTCAGCTGTTGATGCCTTATCTATGGTTGGAGGGGAACTCGCCTGGCGACATTCATTGCCCACCTCATTTGAGAAGATCCTATTTTCAGACATGAATCATGAGTACTTCAGATTTAAATAAATAGGATTTTTTCTAAACACCTTTTGTAACTTGTAACGATTTTCATTTTCTATTTTTAATGATAATGCTTATTTGCTAAAGAGTTTCACGTTACATCCATAATAAAGCACTATTTGATCTTATTGTTCTTAACACTTAAGTAGAGGATGGTTGAGATGATTGACAATCTTATAGTTACGCTTGTGTACTGATTGAATTCGAGTGTATATACTTTTACCCAAGAGGTGTACAGTTTATACACCTTGAGTGTGAGAGAAATATATACTATCCTTGTGAGTAGGTGAAGTGAGCATTTGAAATAGGTATATAATCGCCTTGTCTTGTGTGTTGAGGATTGATTGAATTAGGCATCTTTGAAAATGATTTGAATTGACAATAGAAATATACATTTAATTGTTTGATCGTCCCTTATTACATGATTTTCCATCTCATTATTTTCTCTTGATTTTCCGTTTCATTGTTCGAGGACGAACATCACCTTAAGTTTGGGAGGTTTGATGAGAGTGAAAATTCATAATCTTTTAAGTCTGATTTAATATCTCTTTGATGTATTTTGATGTTGTATTTGTATGAAAAGATAATACTGTTGTTACCGATAAAAGGTGCTCGACAGGTATTTTATCACATTTTTCACAGGAAAAGAGGGAGAAAACGATCAAGTGTCGGAATGGAGCTGTGAGAGGTTATGAAGAGCCACTCGGATATCAACTGGGCATTTAGCATCCTCGCCGTGCAGGTCGCCGGTGCCCAATCGGGTGGTGCTGCCAGGCGTCAAGGTGTAGCCACTGGGCGTGAGGGCATTGCAGTCGGGCACTTTGAGAACATCATCGTCCATGCAACCGGGGAGGGAGGGGATGCCCGTTTGTGAAGAAGGTTGCCGGACGCCATGCCATGGAAAATAACGGGCACGTATGCGTGCAATCGGGAGTGAGCGTCATCTGTCGGGCGCATGAATATTTTAATCGGGCATATTGCCGTGTGGTGCGCTCATTTTTTAACTCATCATCGAGTGGCCAATACCAAATTCCGTGTGGCTTAAGTTGGCCCAATTCCAATTCATGCAGTATAAAAGGGGCAGAAGCAGAATACAGAACACACGACGTGATATAGACTATCGATACAGTGCCCTAATTTTCATCATTCACCACCTTCCATCCATCCACTGGAGAGACAATCGGAGTTGCTATTTGAATTGGAGACGGAGATTCCGACGGAGATAGTAATTGAAGAAACAGAGTTCTCCAAAAGGGTTCTTTATTTTAAATTATTTATCTTTATTATTTTAGAACAATGTCTTGGGTTAATTACATCTATGTGATTTTCCCTTGTAAATCCATGGACTAAGTTTCTTTGTTGGTAATGTTAGAGTATTAAGACAATTTTGACTATGTGATTTGATTGCCCTAAACTTGGATCTATTACTCTGTAGAACGTTTATTTCCTTATTAAAAAAGATATTTTGAGACTTCATATAATTGTGTTTTAAGTTTTGATTCCTTTAATTATTCTTGACGGTATCACTGATTGATAGTTAATAGGATTCTTTATTTGTGCATGATAGTCGTTGTTTCCTGTGACAGTCTTAGGGGATTGACCTATAATTTCTAAGAGTGTTAGACAATCAATTTGGAATATTAATTACTTGGTAAAACATCATTATTAGGTAATTGGTAAGAATACAAAATGGGTTAATAATTTAGTACCTAGAAAGGAATTAGTATAGTGCTTTAGCCTTTAATGGAATTTAGCATGAAGTACCTATAGAGGGAGTGAGAGTTAATTCCTTATTGATCCTAGAATTTGCAGCTCATTATAAGTGTTAGATCCTACCCGATCAAGGTGATTTAACTAAACTTAGTTATCCTCTTATAAACGTCTGCAGGTAATTAATTTGGGTTTAGATAAATCTATCATATAATTAAGCTGTTTGCCCAAGCATTACCAATTCCCTATTCTTGAATTCTAAATCGTTTTCTTCGCGTGATTTATTTTCTTTGCATACTTCAATTATTTAAATTTAGTTTTTATTAGTTATTTAAGTATTTCCAAAAACTCCTAGATTTGTCTTGCATTTGAATTATTATATATAGAATTATTCACTCCCTCCGTCCACTGTCAATCTATCAATTTTACCATTTTGGGTCGTCCATCCTTAATCTATCCATTTCTCTTTTGGACTATGAGACCCACATCTTCCACTAATACAAATAAAATATGGGACTCACATCCCCCACTAATACAACTACCTACTACACATAAAATAATAATATTCATTAATCCACGTGCAAAAAGCAAATGAATACATTGATGATGGACGGAGTGAGTATTAAATTTATAACTATCTCGTGGGAACGATAATTTTAACTTGGTCACACGCGCTACAATCGATCCCTTACACTTAAGGGTGAAAGAAAATAGCAATCATAAAACATATAATTACTTTTCATTAAAAATAGGGTTAATTTGAAAAAAAATATACATAATTTTCTTTTATTATAAATTATTCTCATTTTTTAGAAATTGTAAAAGAAACTCAACTTTTAAGCATTATTACAAAACTAATTCAATGTGTGAAAATTTTCTCACAAGTGGGAATTAAAGGTAGGATTTTTTTTTAAGAAATTAGGTGTCTTTTGTAACAATGCTTAAACGTGAGTTTTTTTTTTAAACCATTTTTGAAATGTATGAATTAATTTACAATAAAAGTAAAATTTGTGATTTTTCTTATAATTATTATTACTTTTGAGTGAGGCTTGGGCGCACGCCTTGCGCCTTTAGAATTTAGCATTATGGATAAGGGTATATTATTTTATTTTAAAGGTTATACACTTTAATTAATAAGGGTACACCATTTTGTTCTAAAGGGTATAAACTTTTTATTATTTTTTTTATTTTTTTTCAGAAAATAAAGGATACACATCTTTATATTAAAGGGTATACAATTTAACAAAAAAATTTAAAAATACACGAAGTGTGCTTCCGTGAGTTGGGCGCACACAAGTTTTTGCCATCACTTTTAATATATAACCTACAAATGTTGTTCCTTGAAAAGTTTAATTAGATGGTTATGTCGTTTTATTGATTAGGCGTCATTTTTAATTTTATTTTATTAATAACGTTTTATTAGTGCTTATCTGTCTCAATACTATGAGATGGTCGATTACAAATTTAACATCTTCACTCATAAGATTATCTACAAATTTTTCTAAGATATAATATGTTAATATATATCTACATATATGTATAAATAGCAAATATTATATGAACAAGTATTTCTCATTTTTTAGAAATTGTAAAAGAAACTCAACTTTTAAACATTATTACAAAACTAATCCAATGTGTGATATTTTTCTCACAAGTGGAAATTAAAGGTAGGGTTTTTTTTTTTAAGAAATTAGTTGTTTTTTTGTAACATTGCTTGAACGTGATTTTTTTTCTTTTTAACAATTTCTGAAATGTATGAATTAATTTACAATAAAAGTAAAGTTTGTAGTTTTTCTTGCAATTAATTATTAAAAGTATTATTACTTTTAATATATGTCCTACAAATGTTGTTCCTTGAAAAGTTTAATTAGATGGTTATGCCATTTTATTGATTAGGCATCATTTTTAATTTTATTAATAACGTTTTATTAGTGCTTATCTGTCTCAATACTATGAGACGGTCGCTTACAAATTTAACATTTCACTCATAAGATAATCTACAAATTTTTCTAAGATATAATATGTTAATATATATCTACATATGTATAAATAGCAAATATTATATGAACAAGTATTGCGTGAGACTATTTCACGTAAGTCATTACGTAAGATGGATAAAAGGTGATAACATTATTAATGAAGAGTGATAATCAATCGATGAAAATAATAATGTTGCAGTGAACTATTTCATAAATAATTTATAGTATAAGTAAAAAGTAATAAATAAATTCTCTTGTGAGACGTTACATATGTGAAACGCTTTGAGAGACGTGTTAATGTATATCTATTATATAAATAAAGTATGCTTAATGATGGTTAAAGTATGTTTTCCAAAGTATAATAAATAATGAATTAAAGTATGAATTTAAGGTGTTATAATATGATTCATTATTAACATACTTTAACTATGAATAAGCATACTTTAACTTTATATTAAGCATACTTTAATAATAGGTCAACCCGTCTCACAAAAAATCCATCTCACAAGAGAGTTTAATCTAAACAACATCATTTAATAAATATAATCTAACAACATATGTATTAACAAAATAAGCATAACAACAACAATATAATGTATTAGAAAAAAATAATGTTAAACAAAATATTTTTGTGCAAATGAATATAGTTAAATTATATATAGCATACTTGGTCATAATAATTTTTGAACTTATGCCCCAAAATCTTCATTAACAAAAGTGATAATAATATTATCATTTTTATTGGTCTCACACACGGGCTTACGTTAGACGGTTTCAACAAGTCTTTGCCATATTTTGTAAGATCGTCCTACAATAAAATTATTGTACTTTTCTTGATTTTTTTTATTAATTATGTTATTAATTTTTATCTATTCAATGATAACATAATTTAATTAAATTAATATTAATCAGATATATTTTTTTATTAAAAATATATTGCGTGTTTTTTTCTTAAGTCAGAAAAATGGCCTCCATATGAGACAACATGCGCACACAAATTTTCACGTTCATATTTATTGTGTAAAAAGATTGACATCAAAAGTAAGAAATAAAATAAAAATCATTGAAGACGAATGAAACGATGCTGTGGCGGTCCCAACTACAAAGAACCTAGCAAAGAAATTCAACTATTTAATTTTAATAAATTGAAATTAAATTATGAAGAATGTGATAATTTATAAAGTTTAAAAATTTGGTCAAATCATGAGAGGACGGTTAAGTGTAACACGGATCATCCAATTATTAAATTATAATTATTATATAAATAAAATATATCATAGAGTAGTTAAAATGTGATTTATTAATAAAATATAACTAATAATACATTAAAATATAATTTACTAAAATCACTAAAATATAATTATTAAATAGTAAATCATATTTTAATGCATTATCCGTCATACTTAATTGATAATTCACATTTTAACCACCCAATAACGTACGTTACCTATATTATAATCATACTTTAGTAATGAGTTGTCTCGTCTCACACTCACATAAGGCAATTCCACAGGACAGCCACACATGAAAATTATTCTACAGCTTCATATAGCAGTTTCACAGGGCAGTCATACATAGAAATTACTCTACGACCTCACCTGGCAATTCAATAAGAGGACAACCACACATGTTTATCAGAAACCACACAAGGCAGCCAGACATCATCCAAGCATGGCAGTTATGTCTGGCAGCCGCTGAAGGCAGTTCTCTAGGATAACCTCACATGACAGCACTACATAGTAGCAACATCTCGTAGCCTTGCAACAGTACAGAAGTCGCACCCTACAACCAATCCACCGTAGCTCGATATCCATGCCCTAGTAGATGTGCTGCAGTAGCTCGACCACAACCCTTCGGCAGCTCGGTGGTCTAGCCTAGTGGCAGCATGACACCAACACCTTAGAAGCCAACCGTCACTCTCCACATCCATACCACCGCATGTCTTTTGTACTAAAACTCCTAATATCTTATCGCGATACTACAGATACACTTTGAGACGGAAAATATCAAATCTCCCGAAAATCTTATCACATCAAAGAAAATAGAAAGATCTTTGTATAAATGAAAAGTAAGCCTAAATCCTAGGCACTTAGGATCTTACAATTGTCTCAAATTTAATGACCCCACAAATCCCGCCTATAAATAGCACCGGGGACCATTCGGTGAGGGTCATCTCATTCTCATTACCAAAATAGCCTAAATACTCTTCTTTCTTACTTGTAATTTTCCTAAGCTGAGTTGAAGCTCAGTTCTGTTATCCGTTGTACGACGACTTACCAAAATAGAAAGAAAATCTTTAGTGTTGATTTTGTCGGTTAAATTTATTCTAGTTCTCTCTTTTACTTTCTAAAACATTCACATAATCATCCTACTGATATGACTGAAGGAAGGAGCTCCCATGGAACCGCGCAACTCCCTGCCAAATTGTTGGATTGTATACTAAAAGTCTAGTTTTTTGTATGAACAATGTTTAAACAATTTATTTGAAATGAGTATCATATGATCAAATGATTGCGTCTTATAATTTATTTATATGCATGATGCAATAGTCCACTTACTTTATACTATAGATAATATATTGTGCGACAACATGCGGAAGAACATATTATCGATTTCCTTATAAAGTATAAACAGATGCTCACAACCGAGATAGATGGGGACTCTCTATTGGGATGGTTGTAGTGTGGTTTGGTATTAGCTTGTCTTGGCTATAGAATCACATTAGTTCACTTGTGTGTATTGAGCAGGACTGCTTGAGATCGTTTGACTTATACTGACTTATAGAAGAACTTGATCACTGTTATTATGGATGTTCGTGCTCTTAATCCCTATACAATAACCTCGACACGTAGGGCAGCATGTACTTCTTTTATTCATCAATGAGTGAGATTTATATGTAACTAAATCAATAAACTCGGTGAGTTGGGAAGTAGTGTTGTCTCTATGGTGTGCTGTTGATTGTAGAAGTAAACCATGTCCGACATAGGTTGATGATGTCCCATTGAGGAGCTCATAAGGATTATCATGTAAAATCTGCAGGTGGATTTATTCTGGTATGATAATGAGGTTGAGTGGTACTACTCTCGGATGAGATATTAATTAATGGAGTTGTCAGTAACTTAATTAATTAATGGGCATTGTATATCTTAAACATGGGGAGACTAACGGGCTCATAATAAGAAGAAGCCCATAACGTAATTATGGGATTAGAACGGTAGAGCAGTAATAATATTTTAGTGGTATATATTATTATTATTGGACTTAAGTATAAGCTTTGGGCTAAGCTTGGATACTTAAGCCCAATGGAGGACCAACTCTAATTTCTCCTCCTGGTCCCTGCTGTAGGCCATATATAAGTCATCTCAGCTGTCTGAAAACCCTAATCTATGAGATTAATCACGCCTAACACTATGAGAAGGGTGAGGTAATAGCAGATTGAGAAGATCTCGAGGATCGTTGCCCACACGACATCGAGATTGGACTTGGGAATACAGCAGAAGACTGGAAGGTTATTTGCTGCTGCTGTCCGCCACCTTCTACGATTTTTGTAAATTCGTATAGACTTTGGAACAGGACGTATGATATACTAACGGAAAGCCACGGAAGAGAGGATCGTTTTGGCATGTAGATCACTTAAATCTGACATCAGATGAGAGAGTTATGTCCAAAACGGTGAGGCTACGCAAGCTGGTGGCGAGAATTCATCGTCTTCAACATACCCTGGTGAAAGGTAAAAGGTTTTTGTTTACTTGCTTCCGCTGCTTGTTAGAAACGTATGGAACCCTAGCGGTTCACGTTAACCAAATGATTGAATGTCAATAATCGATATCAGAGCATCGGTTTTGTGGTGAAGCATGAAACGTTAGGCTAGGGTTTATGTGATTTAATTTTTTGAAATTAGAATCGCATAAGATTAGGGTTTGGTATAATTTCTTTATCCATGAAAACCTATATCTGTTCGTCGATTGGTTTTGATACTTCACGATGGTGAGAGAACCTGTTCGTGAGTTTGTGTATACATTTGACGACTGCGTAATCGACGATGAATGGCACGGCTGTTGGTGAAAGCCCCGCTAGAAGAGCAGGCACTGTTGGATGCGCTATGTCACAGTCAGCACTCAACGGCGAATGTCGTTGGCTGGCGGAGGCGGCACGAGACCTGCAATGCCACGTGCACTGGTGGCGCATCGTCGACAGACGATGCCTGTCCACCAGCGTGCATCACCGAAGGCTCGACAGTCACTGGCGATGGAACTGGTGGTAGGTGGGCATGCTGGAATCGACGGCGTGGCATGGCTGGCATATGGCAGGCGTGTGGGAGATGTGCAGCGCCTACCAACTGAGCGGTTGACATGGCGGCTGTCAGCAGTAGGCGGAGATCAAAATGGAGAACTGAAGTCGGCGATTCCGAGTGTATTGACCAGGCATTCTGGACGGGCTAGCATGGTTTCGATCGGACAAGGCTTCTTTTCCGATCGGGTCTCACTTTGATCAGGTCGGGTCGATGGTGGTTCTGGGTGAGTCCTGCTAGAGATCCCAGTGAGTTAGTATGTTGGCTGAGTCGGCGAGATGAGCAAATATCGAACACTTATTGGCGAGTCGATGTCGGGCGTGTGATCATGTGAAGAAGGAATAATGACGGGCGACCTGTGTGTGCTAATAGGCACACGATAGATTGCACGGAAGGCCACACAATTAGGGCTTGTTTTGGCGTAAGGAAGCACGCATGTTGCGTGCGACTGGCAGTGAAGGGTCGTGCTAAGGGAGTTTTCCAGTCGAGTCCCTCCTGGTTTCGAGCGGGTCAGCTTGATGTTTCGGTCGGACTGAACGTTTTCCCAGGTGAGTCACCTTACTAGTGGCTGGGAAAGCATTGCGTAGGCGACACGACAGGCGTGGTGGCTGCTCTGCGCTGGTGAAGCAGTTGGCATGCGTGGCTGGGCGTCCGATTGAGCACGTACGCAGGCGGCAAGTTAACACGAGTGTGGAAGGAATACGACACGATCAGTGCAGGCAGGCTACACGACTCGTGCCGACAGGGATTTGGCACAGCATGTCGACATCTAGGCGAGCTGTGGTAGCATGGGGTGGCACGACTCGTGCTTGCATACTGCACGAGTCGTGCATGTGTGAATCTTGTCGGCGTGCGGTGCTGCTTCATTCGTGACGTATAGGTCGGAACGTGTGCAATGCGTAAGGAACATGGTGGATGGACAGCTTGGCATATGGGTGTTGAGCAGGGTGCCAGAATGGTGGAGCAGGTCAGCATCGGGCAAGGAATCTGGAGAAAAAAATCATGAAGACCGGTTTGTGATTTTCAGATTAGGTTTCAGGACGTTGCCCCGAGCCCCGCGACCTAACCAGGCAGGTCGATCCCTGCGACCTCAGCGAGGAGGTCGATCCCCATCTGCGTTGCCCGCTTTCGTGATTGGGGGCGAACAGTCAAATTCGCTGATATACAACTGTTAATAATTTGATTTAATTTTCTAATTATTGTTATATATGTCTATGCATGATTCTCTGTGATTTACTGTCGTATGTGTTGTAATAGGAGCATGCTAGGTTATATATTATGTTCTTGAATATTATATGCATGTAAAAACCCTCTGTGTTAAATAACTAAGTGGGAGAGGGGATTGGTAATTAATTCTCGCGGCCTCCATTATTGGTTTGTTAGCAATATGAATAAACTTGCGAATCTGCATTAGAGCCTTCCTCCCTATCGGATGAGTTTATATGCGGTTCACTGCTACAAACTTATAATTGACGACTGTAGGAAGTTATTCAAGCGCGTGTGTACTTCTCTATCTGTAAGGCAAATAAGCTTGCGCAATGAACTTGGGGTTAAATAATGGTGTACACTTACGGTCAGTTTGATAGGTGAGATAAGATAAGAAAATATATATAAGAAATGAGATATAAATTAATATAAGAATTTATAATATCAATAATGAATATTGTTTGATAAGTTGTATAAGAAATGAGATAAGTAAAATTTGGGATGTTTGGTAAGGGGTAAAAGTATTATTATGTACAATGAAATTACATTTGTATCCTTTATTTTACTTTTTTTTAAAAAAAATAGAGATTTACATATTAATGTCTTCACCTCTCACCAACCCACCAAATCACTTTTGCCTGTAAAAACGTGAAGATGAGGAAACAATATATGCAATAGGGTTTTTACCCCAATTCTATTGTGGCGTCAGAGCTGTGAAAAGAGGGATTGAAGGGGGTTTACGTTGTTGTAAATTCGTTGAATTTCAAGGTAATAGATGTCGTTTCTTTGATTGGTTTGGATTTTATTCGTGGGTAAGAGATGATTGTGTTTAGGGTTTTTTTTTTACAGAGGTATTGGTGTGGGTTGCTAGTCTACATATTTTGATACTTATAAACTTTATCAATACTTGTTAGATTCTTTGTATTTTGTCTATTTTTGATTGATTATCTTTTCCTACCGACCTCTCAATAAAGATGAAAAGAAAAAAATAATTTAGTGTATATATGGGTTTTCTATTAATGGTGATTTCAAATTCATTTAGGTTACATTTGGATTTATGCATCTTTCCTATATTTGGAATCTGATTTTATGTTGTTGTGTTTGCTTGATGATAAGATTGTTTAATTCACAGCCTCGTGTGACTCTTTCGAAAAAGACTACACGGTTTTTCCAATTGCTGATAAATCAAGAAAATAGGAATCTGATTCTGCACATGGAAATTACCTTAATTTCATACTAAATCTTTTTATTATGGTAAACTGTTATGAGTTGGAACTCTCTAGGTTGACCGCAAATTAATTATCAATGGAAATAGGATCTCTTGCCAAAACTAAATAATTATAAGCATAGTCGTTCAGCTAGTGGACATTACCTTCATTTCAGATACTAAATCTTTCATTATGGTAAATTGCTCTTAATTGGAACTCTCTAGGTTGACCGTAATTAATTGTCAATGGAAATGGGGTATCTTGCCAAAGTTGAATAACTAGAAGCAGAGTCTTTTAGCAAATTTAGCTCCAACTGTAAAGAAGTTTAAACTCTCAACACATTTTTCACACTGTACCAAATTTATTGTAGTCTGAAATTTGAGAGAGTATAAGCAACAAAGGACAATAACACCATTCCAACCAGTAATATGAATACCTGATAAAAGCTACTAGAATGCTCTTCCTCAGGCGAATCTTTAAATGCTATGGGATAATTATTTTGAAATAATTCTCAAACTAGTTGTTGAGTTATAATTTATCTCATGATTTACATGTTCCAGTTCTTACTGTAATTTTTATAGCATGATACATTGGATTTAGATTATGAGTCAATTATTGGATACATTTTTTTATTAAAAAAAACCTAAAAAATCACATTTTGTTATGTTGTCTAGCTAGTGCAGGTTCCGTAATATTACAAGTATAAGTGTTAGGAGTTAATGGAGAGTGGTAGCAGCTGCATGTCTGGTAAAGGCAAAGGCAAAGGCAAAGCCAAGAATGTTGAAAGAAATCGACGATCTTGGACGAACCATGAAGAAACAGATCTTCTTTCCCTATTGAAGGAGATAATTGCGATTGGATGGAAGACTGATAATGGATTTAAGCCTGGTTTTCTCAGTAAGCTAGAGGAAGGTATGATGAAGGCTATTCCAGGAACTAATTTGCGTGGAGTCCCTCACATCAACTCTAAAATAACTATGTGGAAGCGGGCTCATGCGTCTTTATCAACCATGTTCCAAAAAGAAACTGGAGTAGGCTACTACCATGTGACTCATGTGATTGATGCTACAGATGATCAATGGGAGAAGGTGTTGAAGGTGTGTATGAATTATGATATATGTTGTGCCTCTTCTGAAGAAAACACATCCGTTCTGTCACATCATCGAGTTGTAAATTAGAATTATACTCACTATTAATGACCGATCGCGCAATAAGAAGAGCATGATAATTTCCATCTCCTTCCGTCCAGTTTCCTTCTTGTTTTTGTGAAATGGGTGTGTCAATAAGAATACGATCCATGTCTTCATTCCACACATTAGTATAGAGCAAATCATCTTGACTAGGGATAGGTGGTAGTGCCATTTGTAGATAATATGTGAGTTTAGATGGTTAGATGTATAACTGAATGGGTGCATTTAATTTGTTTAGAGGTATATGGTATTTATAGCCACCACCACAAGCATGTCATTTGTTTTGGTTGATTTCCAAATCAAATAATTCCAAAGCAACTTCTGTTTGTTCACGTGAATATAACCCACCCATGTCACTCTTTTCTTTTTTTTTTGCAAAGGCCCCTCATGTCACTGTACTTTTAAAAAGCCCTCTCATATGATGATGCATATGCTTTTGCAGTTGTCAGCAAAAGATGTGGATCTTGTATAAGTTCATTACACAATACCAATTGTAAAAAATAAGCACAAAACCTATTTAACATGGTTCAATCCCTAAATATCAAATATTAAACACCAAATTCAACTACCATTACATATACTAACAATATAACATAAGGCAGCCAACCATTACTCCCAATAAAACAAGAATTAAGCACATAACATAAACATAATACATCCTCACCACCATATAATTATACGAGTTGGAGCACTAATAACATCTACAACATGTGACCTTGTCTCAACCAACAATCCAACATCTAAAACAACATATACATGTTTCAAAAGTCAGACATCGCAGATATGCCATTCATGTTTCAAATTTCTAGTTTCTGGGATTGAATTCCAAGAACATTGATTGAGCTAGATTGTCACGAAATTGTGTCCACGCAGGAGATGTATGAACCATGTCCACAGAATCTTCTTCATCTTCTTCTTCTTCTTCTTCATCTTCATGCACTAGCTCTTCATCTAACATTCGCTCAAATAGATTATCTGGCGTAACTGATCGTACGAAATTGTGCATCAAAAAACATGCCATAATGAGCCTGATCTGAACTTCAATTGGATAATAACAAGGGCTCCTAAGTATTCCCCATCACTTCTTCAAGATTCCAAATGCATGCTCAATTACATTACGAGCACTAGCGTGCCTCATATTGAAATGTTCAATGTAGTTCGTTGGTCTCGAAGAGGACGGACCCCAACGATCTCTATGATACCTAGTACCTCTATATGGAGCAAGAAATCCCTCAAAATTGGCATATCCCATGTCACATAGATAGTAATTCCCTAGATTCATTAAATTAATGGTCAGATTATTATTTTTTGTTTTTAAAAGAGTGGAATACATGTATCATTTTAATGAAAAATAAAGAGAAATTTAAATTTGAATACCTATTGGAACCTTCAAGCCGTAAGGTCTGTTTACAGCATTTCGTAGTACTCTAGCATCAACAGCTGAACCCTCCCAACCAGGAAGAACATAAATAAAATTCGCATTTTGATCGCAAACACCCAACACATTAGTTGTGTATTTGCCATTTCGATCCCTAAATCTAGCTTTATCCTTTGCTGGGGCATGGACCGGTAGATGAATACCATCTATTGCCCCTAAACAACCCTATAGGGGGCACATAATAGTAACCACTAAATATGTGATCAAAATAAATAGCAAATATAGATAATAGATGAAATATTTGTTACCTCGAACCATTTCCACGTTGCATGTGTTGAATCGGTTTTCACTGGTGTCGGGTTGCCCATTAAAATAGTATGCATTTTTAATAATGCTCTAAGGACGACGTGCACATAGTGGGAAAGAGTTTGACCAGATCTCCAAAAGTCAAATTGAAGAACTCTATTTTTTTTATGATAGACCAATACAGATAAAAAAATGCTAATTGTTCTTCTACGCTGACATACTTCAAGTCCGATAACCCACTAATTTCTCTCATCAGAAAGCAAAATCTACCAAATGCATTCCTATCCATTCTCAAGTTATCATTACATTCCTTATCATTAATATTCACTAGTCGATCCATTCGAAATGATTGATGTGGTATCCGTTCTATCATAGTGTAATCGCGTCTTATATTTGGGCGTTTATGAATTCGTCTATGTTTCTTCATAAGGAAATGAACTATTAGATGGACCACAGTCATATGATGATGTAGTAAGGTCAACAAGAACAACAATACCAAAGCATTTTTCTGACCAAGGTGCGGCATGACATGCACACTGATGGATGTATTATGTATAAATCTGCATTAACGTAAACAGAGTATGTTATATGTATTGTAAAATCTTCCACTAAAATCTGTTGGAACTTTTCTAAGCATTTAGGTATTAGTCCTAAAACAAAGAACAAAATAGAGAAAAAGATAAAAGATATTAAACTACTAAAATAGTTCACAATCTAACATTCTGTTATGCAACAGGAATTAATTTGGTAGGTTATAATGAACTACTTAAAATATCAACTAGTGTGTGATCATACAGTTCTCATAACATAGGAAATAATGAATACAGTTTTGATTTTGAAATTTCCACTTAATTGTATACACTATAGATTATCATCAAACTGAATTTTCGAATACATGTTACTTTAAATATTATCTTGCAACAGTTTCACTACTATCCAAAAGGGAATTTTAATCCGAACGTATACTTTGAGGTACTAACACATTCTCATTCTCAAGTCCACTCTTTTATGGAAGTACTTTCATAATAAATATCTTTAAACCTATTTTTTCTTTCCTACAGTAGCCATTCCTTAGAAATTTTTAGAACAAACACTTTATTTAGTGATTCAATTCAATCTTGAAGAAAAGTATTCAACTCATGTGGGAATACATGACTCTACACAGAATTATGAAATGGGAAGCAATTCATTTGGGAATAGGAAAAAAGGTACAAAGAGGTTACTGCACTTGCTAGATTTTATCATTACAGCACCTTAAATTTAAACACATGCACAATGCAAACCCAGATGCATTTTTTAACCAATATGCACACATTGCAAACCCAAACCCCTGAATTAAAACATCAATCGACAGTGAGATCCCATTTCACTGCAACCGTCACACCAAAACATAAAAAATAATCACACCACCACAAGAACTATACCAAAATCTGGTATAACGTACTCTACCATGCTGGGCTCGAGGACACTCACATGTATTTGCTTTTTATTAGAACATAAGAAATGCTTTAACACATTCTACAATCTAGGATTCTCGAATAAAAACCAATGAAATTTCATACCTTACAATCATTGTCTTAACAATTGGAGATAAAGAGATTAACGTTGAACGAACAGGCCACAATACTTTGCATATTCCAATCTTCCACACCCTCCGTAGATCGTAAGAAGCCGTCACTGCTTGGGCAAGAAATCTAGGGCAAGAAAACCTAAAATAAATTTGATGGGTACTTTGGTAATTGTATGTTATTATATGGAAGCACTGTAGAGTCGGTAGTTTTAATACTACGATCTTGGCCACATATGGAATGTAAACGTGAATAGTGAATAGCAGCGGGCTATACCATTTATATCGAGCCCCTTCTTTTTTAATTGTGGGCTATCAAACAACATAAATGGCTTCATTAGAAACAAGAAAATCCAATACTATGGGCTACCAAATGAACAGTTAGATGCAAATAATAAGTATCTTCCTCATTAAAGTCACTGCTTTTATTTGTGTGGCTAAAGAGGAACCAACTATTAATTATTTTGTCATAAGGTTAGGTTGACAAATGAAATTAGTGGGTAAAATCTTCTCTTGTAAATGCTCGGGTTTGTAAACATCCACACTAACGTGGCTTGCAGACTCACGGTGCTTGAGATGTCGGTGAATTTATTTTTATATTGTTTTGAGGGAATCAATATAAATGGATAAAATTCGAAGATTTGATCGTTGTATTTATTTATGATTCTCTGAATTTCAAATGGTTTTATCTCGCTTATTGTTTACTGAAAGAAATTATATTTACTAGTCCAAAATTAGATGATTAGAAAAGGATCTTGGTTTTGAATTTTACTGCTTAGAAAAATAAATATGTATTCTCACTAAGGATGTTCTGTGATGCCTATTAATCAAAGTATCATGTAGAGAGGTGAGAGGTTCATAGAAATATGATGGTCTCATGCGACTCTTCGGATACTTGAGAAAGATATAAAGGCAAGAGGTCATGGATAAGTTGATGAATGAATTGGGGTTGCTTGGAGTAGAAATTGAAGAGGAAACCTAGATCAATTTATTCTCCATAATTTGCCTGGATGTTTTGAGCAATTTCTGCCTGAAATACGAGAGGTTGTATATGGTGGGAAACTTCTGACAAAACATGTGGCGAAGGAAAGCCATTTTTATCATGATGTGAATAAGGTTAATATCTCATTCACTAGTCGTTGAAGCATGATTAGTGATGGCATTTACTGACACGTTGTATGTAGATACCGGAGTCACTAAAAGCCTGCAACTAAGTGATGATGAGATTATTATGTACATGGGTAATACTACGAGAGTAGTGACTATTGCAGTGGGAGTCGTTTATTTATCTTATGGGAGGAATAAACATTTGATTATGAGAAATTATCATTACGTACATTTTCATAGAAAGAATTTGATTTCAGTTTCTATGCATTTACGGATGGATACTCTATTTCATTTAAATGACATGATCATTATAATGAAGGATGGAGCTATAATCTATTGTTGTACATTGGCAACAATTTGTTCACTCTTAAATCATGTTTATCCCACGGATGCAACAAATAGTAATTAATAATGCATTTTCTAATCTTAATAAGAGAAAGACTCTTATGGAAGTGGTTAGATAGATGATGAGTTGTTTGCAATTATTAAATTTATTTTATGGATACGCCCTAAGAAACAGTATTTCGTCTGAATGTTTGTCTGTTTGGGGGATATTCTAGAAAAATGAAGGGTGATTTATTTAGTCCAAAAGATAGAAGGGTGATTGTTAACACAAACACTAAATTTTTGGAAAAGTACTATGTATTAAATCATAAACCCATGTACAAATTTTTCTAAAGGAAGTGTGAAGAACAAGAGGATATACCACAAGGTAAACTATAAAGCGTGTCACGTCTGATACACAATTACGTGTAGTGTCTTGTCGTAGTGGGAGGGTTGTTCGACAACCTGTAAAATATAAGTTTTGGGAGAGTCGTGAGACTTGGTCCCTAGTAAACATGGAATGGACCCACGGATACGACGAAGCACTATAAGATAGAAATGCTGAATCTTAGCAAAATACAATGGTTTCTGAAATAGAATCAATGGATTCTAAATCAAATCTGGGAGCTTGTAGAACCACCAAATGGTGTAAAAGCCATTGGACATGGTTATACTAAATAAAAGAGGATCAAATGGTAAGGTGAAAACCTTGAAAATAAAGCTTGTTGCGAAAAGGTATACCCAGAAAGAAAGGGTTCGATTATAAGAAAATCTATTCGTCGGTAGCTATGCCTTTGTTGATCCAGAATCTTTTATCTGTTGCTACTCATATGAAATATAAGGGATAGCAAATAGATGTCAAGACAGCTTTCCTAATTTGAAGTCTTGAGGAAAACATCTATGTAATGCAGCCAGAGTGGTTCATTGCAAATGGCTAAGAGCATTTTGATAGTAAGCTTAAAAGTGTCCATTGATGGACTAAAGCAAGCTTCAAGATTATAGAACATCCATTTTGATGAAGAAATCCAGTGATATGGATTTAATCAATGCTCGGTGATTGGCCATAGTTTAGTGGAGAATGACCAATTCAAGAAATTATCGAACCCAAGGGAGGTAGGCACTAGTGCTTAAGCGATCTCACGTTTGTTGTAATTTTATAGAGACGAATCATCAATAGGATTGGTTGCAAACAATTAAATGACAAGCGATCAAAGCAAGTAATGATCAATCAACAAGATGGATGGATGGAAAGTGGTTTACCAAATTGATTAAAAGTGAGATTAACAATAATTAAGAAGTGAAAATTCTAGGAATTATGTATCAAATTCATATGTATCATGGATTGTAGACTAAGGGTCAACACTAAGATCACCTAAACTCCCTCTCGGAATGAATAGGATATGGTTCTAAACATAGCTCAATGGATTGGTTCTCACTTAAATAATTCCAACTAGGTACTAAGCTTAAATGAGAGTCCCTTCACACAATTAATCAATCTCTCGATCAGACCAATCATATGTCCTACCAAAAGGTTCTAAACTATGAAGGACTTCTCAATCTCTTCACAATCTATAATGCACATGAAGTGTTTGATGAAATGATTCACTCAATTATCCTAAGCATATAATTGATTTCTCAATCTAATCACATATTTAGAACAACTAAACACACAAATCATCAATACAAATCAAGCAATTAATAATCAATGGTAGAAAATCATAGATCCAATCAACATATGAATGAAAAATACACAAATCCCCAAAATTATCCAACAACTCTCATGTTGCTAATCTCACAAGGGAGATTAGCCTACCATATTAACAAGGAAATTAACATAGACATTAAGATCCTTAAAAAACATGATAAAACTATGAGGTTTAACTACAAAGTATGGATGAAAACTTCCTTGATGTCACTTCAATGGTGATCTTCTTCCTTTCCTTGCAATCTTCCTCTCTTCCTTGCTTCTTTTCTTCAATTTGATGAAGGTTTTGATGGTTGGATGATTGTAGATCCAAGGGATGGTGAATGGATGAAGATGATGGTGTAAAATGGAGAGAATGGTGTGTGATGTGTGTGGGGAAGGTGGAATTTCGGATCTCCTCTTGCATATTGAAGTATTGGGTATTTATACCCCTTGGGAGGCTTCTAGAAGGATTCTGATTTTTTTTCCAGGGATTTACACAGCACGAGTCGTGCTCGGTAACACGGCCATAAGGTGGCCGTGTTGTGTCTTCTGATGTCGGCACACGGCCTCTGCTTACAGGGCCGTGTTGATGACACGGCTCGTGCTGCCAACACGACTCGTGCGACTGGACACGGCCTTAAGGTGCCCGTGTTGGTGCTGACTCCTGTTTTTCTTCACTGTTTTGGCTCGTTCTCCTTCGTTTCAACTCCGAATTGAGATCCGCTTTTTCCTATGCCTTCCTTATCATATCTAGCATCATTCACATACATTTGAATAAAAACACAAAACACAACCAGATAACACATAAAATACGGATAAAAATATACGAAAACACATATAAAAAGACACTAAAATCTAGGTGAAAATATCACTCATCACACCCCCAAACTTAAAGTGTTGTGCGTCCTCGCACAACGAAAATGATAAACCATGAGGAGTGATTTTCACCTAGGAAAAGACTAAACGAACATAAGTAATAACACATCAATAGCAATAAGAATTACAAACTATGCTAAGGCATCCTACATCAATAAAATCATAACATGAGAAATTAACAAGTTCAATCAAAAGAGAATAAAGTGTAATATAGTCCCTTTTAGTCCAAGCCTTACATAGGTTATAAATTTCACTCAACACTCTTTAAAGTAGGTAAATCAACACTCATCAATCGATTGGCTTGACTCGCTATAAGCTTGCTCGTGGACTACATTCACAAACCACCAAAGTTTTCATTAGTGATCAAAAAGGTCTTTTATTAAGGATGTAATAATAGGCTCTTTGGTAGGGTAGGAAGAGTATGGATAATAGTGACTAAGCAAGTGTAAGTAATCGAAGAGATGGCCAATTTCTTCAACTTCTCCACTTTTCTTTCTTCCTTTCTCAACTTTGGTAATCTCAAGCACTAATCATCAACTTTCCTTAGATTTTGAGCTTCTTTTAATGCATGCTTCCTTCTTTGAACTTTTAAGTACTTGAGCATATTGTTATTGCTTTGCTCATTTTCTTGTTTTGAGGTTGTATGTCCATTCTTTCTTGTGCTCTTTTTCATCATTTTTCTTGTTTGTTTACCATTTTCTTTCTTTCTTTTTTCTTCAATCAAACTTTTCTAGTTACCATCTCCTCAATCAACCACACAAAGGATATATATAAGGCTTAAGTGGGATATCAAGGCTTGTAATGTGCTCAATTCACAAGAAATAGGCTTAAAGGCTCAAAATGATTAACTAGGGATGATGTACATGGTAGGAAAATATATGGTAATGATTATGAATAACAGGGATGGCCTAAGATCATTTCACTAATCTCCACAAATCGGGTTCGTTCCTATAGTCCTTAAGCAAGTTCTAGCTTATCAAAACTCAATCGATCCACTCATGAAGAAAAAAAACATGTATGCACAGTTGAAGCTCAAATTCTCACAAGCTTATGCATTGGACCTTAAGAAACTTATTACACCACATTCATCTCAAAATTGAACAAGTTAAGTAAAACATGTCACAATTCGAAAGTGTAGAGATTTTTAATCATAACTTGTCATCACTTACTACCACAACATATCATCACTCATATTCAAAAATGACACACAACCTCCCTAAACAAACCACCAAACATACCAAGACAAAAATAAAAAAACACAAAAAACACAAAATAAAGACTCAACAAACAAGAAACAAAACAAAACACATAACATGCAAGAATAAAAATCACCATCATTAAACAATGAAGCACACATTCATAACATCCATAATCAATGTAAGCTCACAATCATCCCAACCTTATTGAAAAAGGAAATCCTAAATTACGAAAATAAACATCCCAAAAACATAACACATGAAGTAACATGCTAATCCATTCAATCCAAATCAAAATCAATTAAAAGTGATAAGGTGTAGAGTACTCCCTCAATAGGCATTTGGTAAGGAAAGCGTTCGCTCCAAACTCCATTCGTGCTTCCAATACCCTTCATTTATACTCAAAACTCATACAACACCATTAGCTCCACAATTTTATTAAAAATATGGATTCATATGCACTTCAACACAACCAATCATACCAAAATCCAACCAAACTCATGAGAAAATTTTAAAATTGAGTGAATTTTACAAGAAGACCTATCATCATCAATATCATCATATCAAGCACACTCAAGTGGTGAGTCACACCACGCACTCTCCCCCCAAACTTAAATCGAACTTAGAAGTGAGAATTAAGTTTGCAAAAAAGTGGTGGGACTTACCCTTGTAGTTTCCATTGATGATCTTCTTGTGGAGAAATAAACGCATCCACACGACTCAAGCTATGTTCACCATGCACTTTTCCCCCAAACTTGACTCGATACAAGAGTCGAGAATTAAGTTTGCAACAAATGGTGACATTTTTACTCAAATCCATGAAACACTTCTCTTTTCTTCAATGTGCATTTTTCTCACGAGCACAATCCACCTACAAGACCAAAATCAACAAAAAGCATCAAAATAATAAAAGAATGGGTTGCCTCCCATTTAGCGCTAAGTTTAACGTCTTCAAGCTGGACGTAATTTCACGATCATTGGACCAAAGAATGGTCCATCCCACTTTCTCCTCGCATCCTCACTTTGAACATTAGCTTGGCCCTCTTCTTATCCACTAATTCAACTTCTCCATTCTTGCTCACGAGCATCAAATCGTCATCAAGAAGTGATTCTAGTGGACTTCTTCGTTCTCCTTTGTCAATCTTCCAATCAAGCTCTGATGCTTTCATCCTATCAACATCACAAGAAGATAAATTAGCATTTGACAATTTCATATAATCATGAAGAAATGAATTTAAATTGTCAAAGAGAAGAGAATCATGATCATCGAAATCATCCGGAGGCCTTGTATGATGAGGCTTGATCCCTTTATCTTTCTTGCACATGAACGTGACACTCTTTCCTTTTGAGCTCAAGAATAACTCTTCTCTACCAACATCAATCTTTGCTCTTCCGGTGGCTAGAAATGGTCTTCCCAAAATAAGTGGAACTTTAGGGTCCGCTTTCACTTCCAAAACCATGAAATCAACCGGAAATGCTAACCCCTTCACTTTCACCTCCACGTCTTCAACAATCCCAAGTGGCTTCACAACTTCACCATTTACCACTTCAAGACGGATAGTCGTAGGCTTTAGCTCTCCAATTTCAAGGTCTTTAAACGTGGCATGAGACATCATATTGACACTTGCCCCCAAGTCACACAATGCATCAAGGGTGCTTTTTCCTTCAAAATCACAAGGGATTATGAACTTTCCCGGATCACCAACCTTCGTAGGCCCCCCTTTTAGCATCGACTCACTTGTTTCGGGTTGCTCCTCTTTCTTTTTCTCCTCATACTTCTTCTTGAGCGACTTCACAAATTCCTCAAACTCCTTTTTCTTCTCCTCCTTTACAAACATTTGTGGATAGGGAATAGGGAATGGAGTGATCGGAATACCCCAATAGTCACGCTTGTACTCCTCTTCTTTCACCTTCTCCTCCACTTTCTTTTTCTCTTGCACCCTTTTCCACTTAGGTATCCATTTAGGCTTTTGCTCTTCTTTCATTTCTTCAACAATCTTACTTTCCACCAACCCTTCTTCAACCTTTCTTTTCTCTTCTGTTTCAACAAATAAACATTGAGCTTTCGGATTAACCTCGGTTGTAGCCGGAAACTTTCCTTTTTGTTGAGCACTCAATGAACTTGCCATTTGTCCAACATTGTACTCCAAAGCTTTGCATCTTCTATCACTATTTTCCTCAATAGCTTTTAATCTTCTTTCATTATTTTCCTCAATAGCTTTGAATCTTCTTTCATTAGCTTCATCTCTAGCTTTGTTTGATGCAATCAATTGTTCAAGTAGCTCATCGGTTGATGCTCTTCCCTCATTGTTCGGTGCCTTAGCTCCCGGTTGATATCCCGGAGGATACGCAACCGCATTGCTCGGGTTTGAGTAGGAGAAGTTCCCTTGCCTTTGTTGTTGTTGTGGATATGAGCTTCCGCTACTTTGACCATTGAAACCCCCTTGCCTTGGTGGATAGCTTCCTTGACTTTGGTTGAAACTACCTTGGAAATTATTTTGGTAATTCCCTTGGTAGTTTCTTCCTTGCATGTACGACACATCCTCAACCCGTGGCATAGAGTTGGCCCATTGTTCACCATTCACAACATTCGGAGGTAGCACACCTTCCTCGACTTGTAGCCCCTCAACCATATTCGCTCCTTGATTGTTCACACTTTGATTCAAGCCCATTTGTTTAATGACTTCCGCCACTATCTTTTCCATGCTTGGCATACTTGGTTCAACACTTACACTCTTCACATTATATTGTTGCCCTTGATCAAAACTTTCAAATCCATAGCATCCACTTACCCTCTCCGATGGCCATTGGTACACATTTGTAGCAATCTCTTCAAAAAATTTTATGGCCCTTTCCGGAGTCACTCCAAGTACGGATCCACCCGCCGAAGCATCAACAAGCACTCTTTGCCCATTCACTAATCCTTGATAGAAAAATCCCACTTGTTGATTCTCCGGGAAACCATGTTGTGGACACTTGCATAGTATTTTCTTGAACCTTTCCCACGCTTCATAAAAGCTTTCTTGAGGCAATTGCTTGAATTGAGTAATCAAGCTCTTCATTTGAAGTGTCTTGGACGGTGGGAAATACTTGTTCAAGAACATTTGTGCAAGTTCGTCCCATGTGTTGCACATTCCGGGAGTAAGAGTAGAGAGTCATGTTCTTTCTCTATCCCTCAAAGAGAACGGAAATAACCTCATTTTGATGCAATCCTCGCTCACCCCATTCATCTTCACGGTGTTAGCAATATCAACGAATTGAGCTAGATGAGCATTAGGATCTTCATTCGGAGCTCCACCAAATTGTTGCTCTCTCACCAATGAAATCAAGCCCATTTTAAACTCAAAGTTGTTGGCATGAATTGGTGGTCCCATCATTTGTGGAATTGCCCTTGGCATGAAGAAATCCCGGATCACCCTTTGATCATTTTGAACTCCATGTTGAACCGGAGGTGGAGGTACATACGCTTGTTGTGGAGGAGCATAAGCTTGTTGAAAACCTTGTTGAATCATAGCTTGTTGCACCATTTGTTGAATTAAAGCTTGATAGTTAAATTCCCCAAATTGTTGATAAGCTTGTTGAGGAAGATTGGCATTAGCTTAATCTTGCAAATTTTGCATTCCGCCTCCATCATTCCTAACATTGCCTCATTCATCTTGATTGTTTTCCATTTGATCACTCTTTTTGGTATTGTTCTCCTTTCTTCTTCTTCGAAAAGTATGTTCAATTTCTAAGTCAATAGGTTCAACTTGTTCCCCTTTTGATCTTGTTTGCATACACCTTCAAAATAAAAGAAGTTAGAACAAGATTTTCAAAACAAAATACAAATAATAAATACAAGAAAAAATGTCTCTAGTAAGATCGCTCTAAACGTTCCTTCTTTAAGCTACTAGCAACCGTTACCTCCCCGGTAACGGCGCCATTTGATTGGCCATAGTTTAGTGGAGAATGACCAATTCAAGAAATTATCGAACCCAAGGGAGGTAGGCACTAGTGCTTAAGCGATCTCACGTTTGTTGTAATATTATAGAGACGAATCATCAATAGGATTGGTTGCAAACAATTAAATGACAAGCGATCAAAGCAAGTAATGATCAATCAACAAGATGGATGGATGGAAAGTGGTTTACCAAATTGATTAAAAGTGAGATTAACAACAATTAAGAAGTGGAAATTCTAGGAATTATGTATCAAATTCATATGTATCATGGATTGTAGACTAAGGGCCAACACTAAGATCACCTAAACTCCCTCTCGGAATGAATAGGATATGGTTCTAAACATAGCTCAATGGATTGGTTCTCACTTAAACAATTCCAACTAGGTACTAAGCTTAAATGAGAGTCCCTTCACACAATTAATCAATCTCTCGATCAAACCAATCATATGTCCTACCAAAGGGTTCTAAACTATGAAGGACTTCTCAATCTCTTCACAATCTATAATGCACATGAAGTGTTTGATGAAATGATTCAATCAATTATCCTAAGCATATAATTGATTTCTCAATCTAATCACATATTTAGAACAACTAAACACACAAATCATCAATACAAATCAAGCAATTAATAATCAATGGTAGAAAATCATAGATCCAATCAACATATGAATGAAAATACACAAATCCCCAAAATTATCCAACAACTCTCATGTTGCTAATCTCACTAGGGAGATTAGCCTACCATATTAACAAGGAAATTAACATAGACATTAAGATCCTTAAAAAACATGATAAAACTATGAGGTTTAACTACAAAGTATGGATGAAAACTCCCTTGATGTCACTTCAATGGTGATCTTCTTCCTTTCCTTGCAATCTTCCTCTCTTCCTTGCTTCTTTTCTTCAATTTGATGAAGGTTTTGATGGTTGGATGATTGTAGATCCAAGGGATGGTGAATGGATGAAGATGATGGTGTAAAATGGAGAGAATGGTGTGTGATGTATGTGGGGAAGGTGGAATTTCGGATCTCCTCTTGCATATTGAAGTATTGGGTATTTATACCCCTTGGGAGGCTTCTAGAAGGATTCTGATTTTTTTCTAGGGATTTACACAGCACGAGTCGTGCTCGGTAACACGGCCATAAGGTGGCCGTGTTGTGTCTTCTGATGTCGGCACACGGCCTCTGCTTACAGGGCCGTGTTGATGACACGGCTCGTGCTGCCAACATGACTCGTGCGACTGGACACGGCCTTAAGGTGCCCGTGTTGAACAAACTGATGCTCCCGCACGGCCATCGCTTACAGGGCCGTGTTGGCTACACGGCCCGTGTTGGTGCTGACTCCTGTTTTTCTTCACTGTTTTGGCTCGTTCTCCTTTGTTTCAACTCCGAATTGAGATCCGCTTTTTCCTATGCCTTCCTTATCATAGGTTCAAGCTCATTCACACACATTTGAATAAAAACACAAAACACAACCAGATAACACATAAAATACGGATAAAAATATACGAAAACACATATAAAAAGACACTAAAATCTAGGTGAAAATATCACTCATCACTCGGATATGTCTTATGTATTGAAAAGAGTGACGAAAACATGGTGGTATTTCTTGTATTATACGTAGATAATATATTGCTCATTAGAGACAATGAAAGAGTATTGTCGGGCGTATGGTGTATGGTTAATAAAGTAGTATGAAATGAAGGACTTAAGAAGAGCAAAAATATCATTTTGATCACGGTAATATGGATTACAAGAAAGGATGTTATGCTTTTCTCAAGCTTCATGAGATGATACGATTCTTATTTGTTTAATATATGACTTTATCTAAGGAAATGTGCTTGAGACACAAAAAGAAGATAAAGGTGATGAAAGCAGTTCCTTATGCTTCGGCGAATAAGAAAGCTTAATCTAAGGAATGCTATGCACAAGTATGGATAACTATTTTGTCAAAGGCATGAACAGTGGGTATCAAGGTAACCCGAAGTAAAAATGTTGAACTGTGATAACACATAATTTTGAAGTACCTGAGAAGGACTAGATACTATATGTGGGCTTACCGGACAGATTCACTGCTTCTTAGGGGTTACATAGATTCAGATTTTTCATATCAGATAAGGACGACAGTAAATCCACCTCAAATGTTATGTGTTTAATTTTAGGAAGTAGAGCCATAATGTGGAGGACTGTTATATAGAAATATATTTAAGACTCCGGATTCCATCATGGAAAGATTATAAATTGGAGCCTATGAGGTAGCCAAAGTATCTATATGACTCTAGAAACTTCAGGATGGACTTTGAAGTGTATCTAAGTTTGCCCAAGGTTATCACAATTTATATTGATGATATTGGTGCAGTTGCAAACTTGAAGGAATCACAAGTCCATAAGGTAATTAAACACATGGAGCGCGAGTACCACCTGTTACGAGAAATCGTATGATGAGGGGAAGGTTATTGTCGCCTAGATTGCATCTGATGATAGCCTAGTAAATCCATTTACAAGGAATTCAAAGCGAGAGCTATTGATGGTCGTGTAGTGGGAGTAGGAATCAGATGCATGGTAGAAGACATGACATCATAGTCTTTTAGTATAAGTGGGAGATTGTTGGATTGTATACTAAAAGTCTAGCTTTTTGTATAAACAGTGTTTAAACAATTTATTTGAAATGAGAATCATATGATCAAATGATTGCGTCTTATAATTTATTTATATGTATGATGCAATAGTCCACTTACTTTATACTATAGAGAATATGTTGTGCGACAACACGCGAAAGAACATATTATCGATTTTCTTATAAAGTATAAACAGATGCTCACAACCGAGATAGACGGGGACTCTCTATCGAGATGGTTGGAGTGTGGTTTGGTATTAGCTTATCTTCTTGGCTATAGAATCACATTAGTGCACTTGTGTGTATTGAGTAGGACCACTTGAGATCGTTCGACTTATACTGACTTATAGAAGAACTTGATCTCTGTTATTATGGATGTTCGTGCTCTTAATCCCTATACAATAATCTCGACACGTAGGGCAGTATGTACTTCTTTGATTCATCAATGGGTGAGATTTACATGTAATTAAATCAACAAACTCGGTGAGTTGGGAAGTAGTGCTGTCTCTATGGTGTGCTGTTGATTGTAGAAGGAATCCATGTCCGACATAGGTTGATGATGTCCCCTTGAGGAGCTCATAAGGATTATCATGTAAACCCTGCAGGTAGATTTATTCCGGCATGATAATGAGGTTGAGTGGTACTACACTCGGATGAGATATTAATTAATGGAGCTGTCAGTAACTTAATTAATTACTGGGCATTGTATATCTTAAACATGGGGAGACTAACGGCCTCATAATAAGAAAGAGCCCATAACGTAATTATAGGATTAGAACAGTAGTGCAGTAATAATATTTTAATAGTATATATTATTATTATTGGATTTAATTATAAGCTTTGGGCTAAGCTTGGATACTTAAACCCAATGGAGGCCCAACTCTAATTTCTCCTCCTGGTCCCTGCTGTAGCCCATATATAAATCATCTCAGCTGTCCGGAAATGCTAATCTATGAGATTAATCATGCCTAACACTGTGAGGAGGGTGAGGGAACAGCAGATTGAGAAGATCTCAAGGATCGTCGCCCACACGACGTCAAGATTGGACTTGGGAATACAGCAGAAGACTGAAAGGTTGTTTGCTGCTGTTGTCCGCCATCTTCTATGATTTTTATAAAATCTTATAAACTTCAGAACAGGACGTGTGATATGCTAACGGAAAGCCACGGAAGAGAGGATCATTTTGGTGCATAGATCACTCAAATCCGACATCGGATGGGAGAGTTATGCCCAAAATGGTGAGGCTGCGCAGGCTGGTGGAGAGAATTCATCGTCTTCAACATACCCTGATGAAAGGTAATACGTTTCTTATTTTCTTTCTTCCACTTCTTGTTAGAAACGTATAAAATCCTAATGGTTCACTTTAATTAAATGATCGAATGCCAACACAAATAATGTTAGCAACGGCATCCACATCCTAAACAAACTTGCTGAACTACTAGAACTCGTAGCCTCTCTAACTCGGCAGCTGGACTCCGCAGAAAGAGCTAAGAATGATACCAATGCCCAACCAACCAACAATTCCCAAGCTAGTGTAAGCTTCAGCAACAGTGACACCCGCACTGTAACCCATGAGACAATAAATTATCTACTTCTAAAATTACTAGATTAATTAAGACATGTAACCAATTTCCAACTATAGTAAATTAATTATCTGAAGTAACAAAAATAATAATTAACTATTAAATAAAATCACAGAAGAAAGTTTTAACAGTAATTCAAGAGAAAATCAACAGTGCTAAGGTAATCCAGTATAAACTAATCAATCTGAGTCCCTAGACTTCTAATTGTTCATTCATGCAGACTTTATGAATTGTTCATTCATGCAGACTTTATGAAAACACGCCACATATATATCCTGTTTTTTCACCTGATATGATTCGATTCAAAGCTAACAGTATGATTTGTTTTTAATCCTCATGTGCGTGAATACAACCATGCCCCTTTCTTAGATACTAACAGAGCAAATGCAAGACCTACGGATGGCAAGTTTGACTAACAAGAATGCTTTGAAAATACTACAATGCTCTATTCACTATCATACTGGAAAGTCTAATTGCATTGTTCCACTAAATAGTTCAAGCATCTGATTTACGAATTATTAGAATTAACGTGTTCACGGGATAACTACCTTAATCCCCAACAAATAGACAATTCAATTTATGAACGCACACAAGCTAACATAATAAATCAAGCATCACGGACAATGTCATAAATTTAATATGAAGACGTTACGAAGCATGATTTCAGAGTCTCAAGACGAATCAAATAAACAAAAATAATAATCAAGGCTTAAAATAATCATGATGGACAATCAAGGCTCAAAATAAAAAATCATTAAGTTCTATTACTCAAAGTGGTTATTTCTTGTAGGCTGCCAAAGAATGAGGTTTTTAGGCTCAACGTGGCTAACTACAGATGAACATCATTAGGTAGGGAATTATTTAGTTAAGTGACTCATAATAACCAAGGATGGCCTTAAATCACTTTCCATCATCTAACACAACACGTAGTCTCAAGTAAGACAAAAGTCAAGTTCTAGAATACACGCATTAGAACGATACTCACCAGAAAAGAAATATCATGTGTTTATTTACATGAATAAGGCTCAAATCTCACATGGATTTTAACATGTAAAGGAGTAATATCTCACAAGTACACATAGAACTTCATATCGCAATATAACTAAAAAACACTTCCTTCATCAATTTCAAGAGCATATGAATCTTTGGAGAATTTAAATAATACAAGCTAACATAGAACAGAATATCATAATTCAACCCTTTACTCCTAAGAATTAAAAAGCTCACATAAAAATTAGAATAAAAAAACGAGTGCACCTGATTTTTATTTTTCAAAACATTCACGAGCTCCTCGAGTTGTACAACTTGGTCAGGTCAAAACCTTAGTGTAGAACTTGTTTTGCCACTCTATTTACCTTTTTCAATCATCAAAACTCAAGCACACCTCATTAGAGATCAGAATTCATCAATAATAAAATAGGGGACACCAGAAATTTGAAGAATAAAAAATATCAAAATATCGAAAAGACGAAAAAAAAAAACAATGACAAAACTAAGGGACACACAGGACACCTGGACAGTCACAAAAATTCAAAAGATTGAAATTATCGAACTTATAAAAAAATATCGAGATATCAAAAATATAAAAAAATCGAAAAAAATCTATCTCCAGGCACACAACAAAGCACAGAAAACTTATCTCGGTGCTTTAAGACAATGGTATGTATGTCCCAAACTTAGCTCAAACAAAGTGAGAAGCTAAGTTTGCAATGAAGTAGATACTGCAGACAAAGAGCACCTAATATAAAATTTCCTACACCAAAAGAAACATATAAAAATAATAAAATACTGAAATCAATAAAAACACCATGGATGTGTTGTCTCCCATCAAGTGCTAAGTTTAAGGTCTTCATGCCTGATGAAAAATCAACAGGCTCATCAGAATGGCCATGGATATCTTTCATCCTTGCCATCATACTCTAATCGCTGTGCTTCTTCATAATCCAATACTTATGGGAAGGGATTACCTCATTGGCATTCTTAAAATTTATCTTTACTTTGACAGTCATGTTTTGATCACATCTCATCAACCTCTCCATTCCACTCCACCACACCACTTATTCCTTCTTTCGATGAAAATTTCCAATTTTTCTTCCAATTCCTTTTTATCCCTAAGGATATGTAAGGAATCATTAGGTAAAATTAAGTCAATAGAAACAATATCATCAAATTCAATACAACTTAAAGAATTTGAAGGTTAATAAATGCTCATTTCATTCTTAAAGTCCTTTTCGGTTGGTTCTTGACTTTGCTCTTCTGATTCTTTTCTTCCTCAACATCCTCAAATTCTTCATCAATCTCTTCTTTTGCCTCAAAAATTGCCTCCAATAGATAGCTCAATTCGAATGGAGCCACTTGACTTAATCGAGTGGACTCCTCTTTGAATTCTACTTCCTAAAATGACAACATAGGACATTCAAACTACATTCAAGTGCGCAATGGAACAACAATTTCTTCCTTAAAACCTTCTTCATCTATTCTTTCCTCTTGCTGAAGTTGAGAATTTAAACTTGCAGCTATGTTCATGAGTTTTTGAATTCTTTCTATGATTTCATTCCTCTCCTGCGATTGAACTTTCGTTCTTTTCATGGCTTCTTCATACTTCTTAATGGAAAAATCAAACATGTCTTGCAATCCTTGGAAAACTCTGGTCGAACTAGAATAAGTGTTCTTTTGATAAGGTTGATATGAATTTTTATTGTAAGCACAAAACCATTCATATTCATATCTGACTTGATTGTAGTACTGAGATGGAACTTGATTCACTAGAGAATCATAACCATGGTACCTCTCATCCATGTAATGTGGAGAAGGAACCATAGCATTCTGATTTCTATAGCATTTCAATATTTTGTCTATGAATTGAGAATGATCCATAGAATTTTGATTTTCATAGCGCTTCAATATTTCATCCATCTCATGTACCTCGAAAAAAATTCATAGTCTGAATATGTTTCAAAATAAAAAATAAAAAATAAAAATAAAGTAGTGAAAAGTCCTAAGTAAACTAGAAATAAAAAAAGTAAATAATAAAATTGTCCCTGACAACGGCGCCAAAAAACTTGTTGAGCATTGTTCCAGATTCCTTCTCCATTTTTTCGATTGATTGGTCTCCCTCTTGAACAACACTCGAATCTCCTTTGATGTAGATGGATGATGGGATGGATGTGGATGAAGTGAAAGATTGATGAGGAGGGTGTAGAATTGTGAAAGAATGATGATTTTATGTTTGTGAATTCAGATCCTCCTTTTCTCTCCTTTCAAGCCCTTTTATAGACGCATGCCTCCAAAATTGACTTTTTTTTCCAAGATTTCATCCCTCACACACCTGCACATAGTAGGGGTGTAAAAATTATGTATTTTTGGCCTAAAAAGATCCCAGTTTGGCACTTGGCTCGGAGGCTCGCTGCCCAACTCGGCCCGAGCTGCTCCCGAGCTGGTTGCGCGACCTCACTGTTTCGCGTATAATTTTCACATCCAAAGTCTAATTTGAGTAATTTTTGCGTCAAAACGATCCTCTCTTCCATAAATTTTCAACCATATATCACATAATAAATTTGGACGTCTATACAAACATAAAAAAAATATGCAATTTGGATGTGTGTTTTCAGCATTCTTTCACATTTTCACTCTTCATTCCAACTTTGAACTTTTAATTATTTTTCCACTCAAAACACAATAAGACACGTCAAATTCACATTTTTCTCAAATATATGGACCAGTAAAAGACTTGTGCTAATAAATGACAATAATTCTCACAAAAAGACATTAAATCGAACACTTAAATACACTAATTTTCACTCTCAACAGCGATCAGCATCACATGGAAGGAGGGCGAGAACTAACTCTCATGACGTAATATGTGAGCATCAAGAAAGAAATCAACAAGAAAGGAATCAATGTGCTAAAAATGAACTACACCCTACTGCAAGCTTGGTGCTCAACCTTGTGGATCTGTTCACGACAGGATATGCTTCCCAGATCTGTGGCAGAACCTTCATACTCGAGGCGCAAGAAACAAACCTTTTCCCTCTATCCAATCATTCAAACCTATTCCTGGGAAAATTTTGGCAAAAGGCAGCAACCTATACACCTTGAGGACCAAGTTGACAATCATCGAGAGAATTTTCCACCCCTGCTAGGGGCAACGACTTCTTTGAAGCTCTAAAAACCTGACGCACTTCAATATAATCCCCAAGTGTGAAGAATATCAATTGTAGCGGCAAGCAACGAAGTAAATTATCGATCCCAAAAGGACTAGTTAATTATCTACTTTTACAATTACTAAAATTAATCAAGATGAGTAACTGATTACCAAGTGTTTTGAATTAATTATCTATCAGACTAAAAATAATGAATAACTAATAAAATAAAATCACAGAAGAAAGAATTTAAGTTTGACTCAAGAGACGATCAACAGTTCTAAGGTAATCCGGTATAGATCAATTAATTTGAATTCTTAGACTTCCAATTATTCATTCATGCAGATTTTATGAAAATATACCACTAAACCTATTTTCCCACCGGATATGATCCGATTCAAAGCTAACAGTATAATCTGATTTAATTTCTAAGGTGCATGAATATTACCAAGCCTCATTCCTAGATACTAATCAAAGCTAACAACAATACCTTCAGATGGTAAGTTCGACTAACAAGATATTCTCTGAAATTACTGCAAGGCTTTATTCACTTCCTACTTGAATGTTTAATTACATTGTTCCACTAAAAAATTCAAGTATCTGATTTATCAGTTCATGGACTATAAACACTACTTCAATCCCTAACAGATAGACAATACAAATCATGAACACACAAGCTAACATAATAAATCAAGCATTATAGCGGATATCATGAAATTATTAAGAAGACATTACGAAGCAGAAAAGAAAGTCTAAATAAAATAAGTAAAATCAGAACATCAAGTGCATGATTTCATAAAATTGGTCTAACTCTCCAAATCAATTAAATCTATCCTTCAAACCTTAAAACTGTAAATAAAATTAGCCCATGGGGTTACAAGCAACTTTCATGCTATCAAAGTCATACCAATAGTCTTCACAAATGAAAATAAAAGAAAGGAATAGAAAAACCTTAGTGTCGGCGTTATTCTGCTTTTCTTCTCTGTCTCTCCGATTAAATGATCTCCCTCTTGAATAATCATTGAATCTTCTTCGGTGTGGATGGATGATGAGATGGATGTAGATGATGGTAGATGATGGATGAGGGGTGATCCCCTTGTGGAGGGTGGTGTCTCTTATGAATAATGATGTGAAATATATATAGGTGTGAGAAGGGAATGAGATAAGAAAATAATTGTGCTCCAAGAAATAGGAAAGATGGGCTAATTTTTGAAAATTTTCGGAAATTCCCATCGGCAGCTGCGTGATCTCACTGTTTCGAGTATAACTTCCTCATATGGACTTTGATTTGAGTGATTTTTATGCCAAAATGATCCTCTCTTCCATGGCTTTCCAACATATATCACATGATCAATTTGGACTTCTACACAAACACAGAAAAAATATTCAAGTGGACAAGTGTTTTTCAGCATTCCTTCACACTTTCACTCTTCATTCCAACTTTGAACTTTTGATCCTGTTTTACCCTTCAAAACTAAACAAAACACCTTAGTAGCATCAAAATCGTGTAAATACTCAAATGTACACAATTCCATGCAAAAACAATAACTTTCCTAAGCAAAACGGTATAATGTGCACACATAAAATGTGTGAAATTCCACTCTCAACAAAGCACTATTGAAAAGAATTGAAGATATGGAGAATCGCCAATTCCTCGAGCAAAAAGGCATAGACCCTCTTGCTGGACAGCCCCTCTCTCACCAGAGATTCTAAGACAACCACTACAAGAAAATATTAAACAACCACAAATCCCACAGTTTGATGGCGAATCAGACCCGCTGATCACATAAAAAATACACTTCATGGATGACTCTCAAGGTAGCACAGGGTGACGAACTGCCGACACTTCCCTCTCACGTTGAGGGATAAAGAACACCAATGGTTTTCTGCTCTTCCTCCACACTCCGTCACTAGTTGGGACGAGTTGCGGCAATTATTCCGTACGCAGTATGCTTATGCGAGCAAAAGGAATGCACTTAAGTAGAAATTGGCAAGCATCAGAGAATCTCCCAATGAGTCCACCAAGGACTACATCGTGTTGGCATTCGATCATTTTGTTAACATGAACCGTTAGGGTTCCATATATTTCTAATTCAGTAGAAGCAAGAAACCAAAGAAATATATTAACTTTCACCAGGGTATGTTGAAGAAGATGGATTCTCGCCGGCAGCCTGTGCAGCCTTACCATTTTGGGCATAACTCTCTCATCCGATCTCGGAATTGAGTGATCTATGTGCCAAAACGATCCTCTCTTTCGTGGCTTTTCGTCAATATATCACACATTGAATTCTGAGGTCTGTAAAATTTATAAAAATCGTGTAAGTTTGCGGACAACAGCAACAAATGACCTCTTGATCTTCTGCTGTATTCCCTAGTCCAATCTCGACGTCGTGTGGGCGACGATCTTTGAGATCTTCTCAATCTGCTATTCCATCTACCCTCTTCACGTGTTAGGTGTGTCTCATCTCGGGTTAGAACAGTTGAGATGACTTATATATGGGCTACAGCAGGGACCAGGAGGAGAAATTAGAGTTGGGCCTCCATTGGGCTTAAGTATCCAAGCTTAGCCCAAAGCTTATACTTTAGTCCAATAATAATAATATATACTACTAAAATATTTTTACTGCACTACCGTTCTAATCCCATAATTATGTTATGGGCTCCTTCTTATTTTGAGCCCGACAGTCTCCCCGTGTTTAAGATATACAATGCCCATTAATTAATTAAGTTACTGACAACTCCATTAATTAATATCTCATCCAAGAGTAGTACCACTCAACCTCATTATCATGCCGGAATAAAGCCACCTGCAGGGTTTACATAATAATTCTTATGAGCTCCTCAAGGGGACATCATTGATGCACATTTTCTTTGCACGCAAAATTAATCCCCAAGTATTAAGGATATCAGTTGCAGCTTAAGCAAGCGACCAAGTGAATTATCAAACCCAAAGGACGGCGTATTATCAATTTAATTATTTACTAAATTAATTAAGACGTAAGGCAATAACGTTTGAGGATTGAATGATTAACAAATAAATAATTACTTAAAATAACAAATTAAATAAAATATCACTCGAAGAATACGAAAGTGGATCAAGTAAGAGAATAGGTAGCTCTAGGATAATCCAGTTTCACTCATTAATTTTCCTTCCGTATGTTGATGTCCGAGTCTGCCTTGTGGAATATGGACGCATCACTAAACCATGCATATTTACTCCATAGACACAAGTAAACATGCATGTAACACGTGTGAATAACCTCGGAGCAAGAGATATAATTCCACCCCTTTTCTAGGTACTATCAGTATCAATTATTTCCCTGGCCAATTGGTACTCTAACCTGATATGATCTCCCTTTATAGGTATTATAAAATTATCTTCTTTATCCTAATTAATAACCCAAATTCAATTCAATTAATAAGTATTCATATATATGATAGTTCTAATGAAGCTTCGGAGTCCCCTCACTTAGAAACATAGCATGGAATCCTGTTCAGTGGTGAACGCTGTTGAGAGTGGAATTTCACGTATTTTAGGTCTCACATTATACCGTTTTTGATAGAATGTGGCCATGATTTTGTATAGAATGGCATGGTTTTCATATCATGCATAATTAAGATGCTACTAAGGTGTTTTGTTGAGTTTTGAAGGGTAAAACATGATCAAAAGTTCAAAGTTGGAATGAGGAGTGAAAGTGAGAAGGAATGCTGAAAAATACAGTCCATGTTGCACAAATTTCTGTATTCTTATAGAAGTCCAAATTGATCATATGATATATGGTTGGAAAGCCACAGAAGAGAGGGTCGTTTTGACGTAAAGAACACCCCAATTGGATTCCAAACGAGAAAGTTATGATCAAAGTGCTAACATCGCACATGCTGTACCGAGCAGCCACTTTGCATGACTTTTTACATATTCAAATGTTGAAGTTTCTGAGAGTTATTTATATGGATAGAAAGCCAAAGAAAATAGGAACGCGTGAGTACAAAAATCACTCAATTTGGAATTCGTATGAAGAAGTTATGCTCAAAACGGTGAAGTCGCGCAGTGCTGTCTCCGCAGCTCGGGAGGTCGCTCGGCTCGAGCGGGACCTACCTTTTGCGAATTTTCAGCCGAGCTGGGGTCCCACGGAGCCTACACGACGTCCACGTTTCAGCCATATGCTGCTCGGCAGGTTTGGGGACTGCTCGGCCATCAGCTCGGTCGAGCTAGGTGCCGAGCGGCCCAAAATCGAGCCCAGTCGGGGCATGTTCGACGCAGCAACATATATATACCCTCAAGTCGCGATTCTGAAGCATTATTGGTCGAGAAAACAGCCCTGCAACAGTCTAAGAGAGAATTAGGGAGATCAATACACAAATTGGAGAGAACCCATCCATAATCCATCGTCAATTCACACCTCCTATCACATCCATATCAGATTACAATCTGATTTCATCCTCTATCCAATTCCACAAGGGTTTCAAGTGCTAATTGAGGGAAAATCAAGCAATTGAAGAGACGGAGAAGGAACGTGAGATTGCTCCTACACTAGGGTTTCACAATTCCTATCTATTCCTTTCAATTACTTTGATTACTGTTATGAATTGCTTAGCCATGAGGATTGCTTGTAATCTCATGGGCTAATTTTATATACAGTTCTAGGGTTTGATGGATTGATTTGATTGATTTGGGGATTTAGACCAAAGATTGGGATTTTATGCAGTTGAGCTTTTGATTTTACTTATTTTACTAAGACATGTTAATCTGCTTCGTAACGTCTTCATAATATATTCATGACATCCGCTATAATGCTTGGATTATTGTGTTAGCTTGTGTGCGTTCATGATTGGTATTGTCTATCTGTTAGGGATTAGAGTAGCTCCGCTATAAGCACTTTAATTTCATGAACTGGTTAATCAAATACTTGATTAGTTTAGTGGAACAATGCAATTAGACAATCAAGTAGGAAGTGAATAGAATCTTGTAGTAATTCCAGAAAATATCTTGTTAGTCGGGCTTACCATCCGGAGGTATTGTTGCTTGCTTTGATTAGTATCTAGGAATAAGGCTTGGTAATATTTGCGCACCTTAGGATTTAAACCAGATTATACTGTTAGCTTAGAATCGAATCATATTCGGTGGGATAACAGGGATATGTGGTGTATTTTTAGTGAAACTGCATGAATGAACAATCATAAGTTTAATAACCCAAATTGATTGGTCTCTACCTGATACCTTAGAACTGTTCGTCATCTCTTGATTAGAAACTTGCTTTTATTTTTATTGCTTTTTAATAATTCTGCAATTTATTATTTCAGTAATTTAGATAATTAATTCATTACAAAATCACATTGAAAATCGGTTACACAATTCTGATTAATTAGTAATTCATAGTAAATAAATAATTAACTGTCTTAGCGGGATCGATAATTTAACTTGGGTACTTGCTACTACAATTAACATCCTTATACTTGAGGATTAAATTGGAGTGCGCAGAAAAAGCCTATCAAGTTTTTGGCGCCGTTGCCGGGGACAGTTTTAATTATTTATTTTCTTTTATTACTTAGTTAATTAGAATATTTTCTTTGGGATTTAATTATTTTACTTTGGATTTTTTTTGAAGTTGCATGCAAACTAGGTCAAAGAAGAGAGCACAAGATCTTGAATTTGATCCGGAAATTGAAGCTTCTGCGAGGAAAAGAAGAGTAAAATCAAAGAATACCAAAGCACCTCCTAAAGCAGTCATAGAGGAGAAAGAAAAAGAGCAGATAGAAAATCAGGTTAACCCAGAAAAGGCTGAATCAGAAGCAGAATTCGAATCAGAATTAGAAACAGCAGACATGGGAGATAGAACAGATGAGGATGACATCGTCATCTGAGAGACATTCAAGTCCACCAATCTAGGAGGATCAGGCGTAGTTGGAGCCGTTCAAGCTGATGAAACGAATGACATAAGGCCAGCCCTGATTCATATGGTGGAGAAAAACCCCTTTGCCAGAGGCGTTTTTGATGAGCCCTATGGCCATCTTAAGCGTTTCAATAGCTACATGGATACAGTGAAAGCTGCTGATGCTACTAATGATAGATGGAAGATGAGGCTTTTTCAGTTTTCATTGGTTGATAAGGCAAGGGAGTGGTATAATAAGCTAAAGGGAGACAGTTGCTCAAATTGGACTGAGTTGCAGCAGTTGTTCCTGGATCGATTTATGCCACCAGGAAAGGTTCTTTTACTGAAACAGGAGATCAATCAATTCAAGCAGTGGAGAGATGAGTCGTTTGGAGAGGCTTGGGAAAGGTTTACTGATGCGTTGAGGAGATGCCCACAGCATGGATTCAAAAAGTCTCAACTCATCAGTGTCTTCTATAATGGCATTGACAATGAATCTAGAGTGTTGGTTGATGCTTCTGTGGGAGGAATAATTTTTGGCAAAACATCCAATGTCGTAGAGAAATTATTTGATAATATCTCTTTGAAATCAAGGGATTGGCCATCTGAGAGGATCTGAGGGACTTATATACTTGGTAAAGTTGCAAAGGTTGAAGAGAAATTTTCTGAAGTTGATAAGAATGATAAGGTTGTCGCTCAATTGGAATAGATGAATAAGAACCTGATTACTCTGATATCAGGTAATAATGGGGGAGGCAACCGAGGGTCTGCAAGTGATGATGTGGTGATGAACCTTCAAGAGGTCGAGGATGCTAATTGGGCTATGGGGCAGAGTCTTCAGGGTTCGAGAGCTCCTCAAAATTGGCAAGGAAATAGGTACCCTCAAGGTAATTCGAACCAGAGGAATATCCAAGGGGGAGGTCCTAATAATCAAGGAGACAATTGGCAAAATCAGAGGCATGAGAACTTCTCTTATTCAAATCCGAATAATGCAGTTCCATATCCTCCTAATTTTGATCATGGCGCTAAGACTGAAGAAGGGAAGTCCAGTATTGACGATGTGTTAGCAAGATACATGAAGAAGAATGATGCCGACATAAACAAGATCAATAACTACATTATTCTCATGGACTCGAATATGACCAAACAGAATGAGGAAGTGAACAAGCAGTTGAAGAATTTGTCATATAACATAGGGCAGATCTCCACTACAGTAAACCAGCAGCAAGTGCAGTTTCAGAAAGGGAAGTTTCCTTCGGATACGGAAATTAACCCAAAGGAGAGTGTTAATGCGATCACGTTGAGATCCGAGAAGCATTGTAAAGGTCCAAAACTGATGCAGGACGTCACAGAACTTGTACAGAATAAAGCAGAACAGAAGCAGTACGAAACAAGGATTGAGCAGGACCGATTAGATGTCGCTCGGCTACCGGCTCGGCCCGAGCAGACTGCCGAGCAGGCTCAGATGCTGCCGAGTGGGACTCTGGCTAGTTTCGACATGTCTTCCAGTTCAGGTGGGACCCAGCTTGGCACCTCTCGACTTCCGCTCGAGCCGAGCGAGCCGGCGAGCTGCCCTCTTGGATTTTCTGCGCGTTCGAATTCTGTACAGAGTCAATCTGATCTGGACATTTTTGATAAAAAGTGGCAGAGAGCGAAGAAACTGAGAGAAGCGGAACAGGTATTCGAGAGAGACAGTTTGGGACTTCCAATTACAAAGGTACCAATTCCTTTCCCTCAAATATTCATGTCAAAAAGCCTTGATGAGAAGTTTCGTAAGTTTGCTGATGTCATGAGGGATGTCCAAGTCACTATTCCTTTCTCAGAAGCATTGGAAGAGATGCCACATTACGGAAGGTTCATTAAGGAACTTATCTCCAGAAAGAGGAAGCTTAACAGTGTGGAGACAGTGAATTTGACAGAGAACTGCAGCTCTATTATTCAGAAAAAGCTTCCAGAAAAATTGAAGGATCCAGGGAGCTTCATCATTCCCTGTGAGATTGGAAAAGGACCATCTAGGAGAGCACTATGTGATTTAGGAGCCAGTATAAATTTGATGTCTTTATCAGTGTTCAAGAAGCTTGGTTTGGGGGAGTTGAAACCTGCGTCTATTGCCCTACAGTTAGTAGATCGATCGTTGACATACCCCGAGGGAGTGATTGAAGATGTGCTAGTGAAGGTGTCGAATTTGACTTTTCCTGTGGATTTCCTTGTACTTGACATGGAGGATGAAAAGGATGGTGCGCCTCTGATCTTGGGGCGTCCATTCCTTGCAACTGGAAGGGCTCTGATTGATGTGTTCAAAGGAGAGTTGAGGCTTAGGGCTGATGATAAGGAGATTGTCTTTTCTTTGAATAAGGAGATGCAGTGGCCCACGGATCAGCAGCAGTGCAAGTCTGTGGATATAGTGAACTCGGAGTGTGATGAGAATTTTATCCTTTCTGATGCAGAGTTTGAGAATTTGTCTAATAATGCATGTATTGATTATCTTGAGAAGCTATTTTCATTGGGCAATGCTAGTATGAATCGGAATAAGGGGTCCACTGTTGAAGTGGGGATGAAGCCTGCTGCTAAGGAAGAGAAGCAAAAGAGCCAAAGCATTGAAGTGGTAGAGGAGATCGCAGGACCAGGCGTATCTCTTACTTTTTCTACTACTAACTCTAATGTGATATTTGATAATCTTTTAGTTGCAGTAAAGATGGATGATCCATATCTGAAGCCTCCGAACATACCTCCGGATTTTTATTCTTATATTGATGTTGAAAATTCTAACTTGTTTGATCCTTATTTTGCTACGCAGGTTGAGCCTACAATTGAATGGAAGATTGACAAGAAGGAATCAAGCCAGTCATGGGAGGAAACGAATTTATAGAGTCATATTTCAGTGACAAAGAAGGGCGAGATGGTTAGTACAGAAAATAAGAGAGGATGGAAGTACTTGAAAGTGAAGATGAGAGAAGACTATCCTCCGATCCAGTAGTTGAAAAGAGGTATCCCGTCGTGACTCTCCGACGTTAAACAATAGTGCTTGTTGGGGGTTGTCCCTTCCGTTTTATTGCTTTTATATGTTTGTGTTGGTGTAGGAGTTTTATTAGGTGTTGCTTGACTGCGGTATATACTTCTTTGCAAACTTAGTTTCTCACTTCGTTTAATCTAAGTTTGGGGGGGTAACGTACATACCTTGTCTTGCAGTGTCGAAATAGAATTTTTACATTGTGTTGTTGCTTGGAGAGTCGATTTTTTGCGGATTCTTAATATTTTTGATTTATTTGAGAGTGTTGAGAGTTCGATTTTTTGCGATTTGCCAGGTTTCGTGTTTTGTTTTGTGTGTTGTTTGTTGATCCTAGTGTTGGTATAGTTGATTTATGGTTCTCTAGGATGATTTTCTGGTTTTTCATGGCACTTGATTATATGTGTGATTATGTTTGAGAAGCAGTTTGAGATTGTGCTTGGATATTGAGATACTTGAAATTTATTTATGTGCATGAAAGATTAGCTATGTAACTTTATTAGGATTGCTCGTTCATTCCTATAGCCATGTGAGATTTTGATCCTTTTGAAATCATGACAAATTGCATGATTCAGTTTATTCTTGTGAGTATCGTTCATACACGCGTATTCTAGAACTTGGCATTATATCTTGCTTGAAGCTACGTGTTTAATTAAATGATAGGAAATGATCTTAGGCCATCTTTGTTATTTATTAGTCACTAGCCAAATTATTATCCTACCTATTGAAATTATCCGTAGTTAACCCATTTGAGCCTAAAAGCCTTATTTTTGTGGAAGCCTACGTGATTAGCCAATTGATCCATTTGTTAGCCTTTAAAAATCCCTACCTAGTAGATAGTTGAAGGAGTCAATTTGGTATCTTGAGAAGAAACATAAAAGGAGAATAAGTTGGAAGTGATGAAAATTGTTGAAAAGAGTAGTTAAATTATTGCATAAAGGGGTAGTGCCCGAAACTGGTACCCCATAAAAAGGGTAGTGCCTGAAACTGGTACCCTTATTTGAAAAAGAAAAAAAAAAGAAAAGAAAAGAGGGAAGAAGAAGAGAAATTTTCAAGTAAGGATGTGGTGTTCAAAAGGGAAGGAGGAATCAAATTGCAAGAAGCATTGAAGAGCGTTGAAGAAGAAAGAAGAAAGTAAAGCTATTTGTTGAAAAGCTGTAAGTCTTCTTTGATTCTCTACTAGTGATTGAGTCACCTTATCCATATACTCTCTATCTTTACCAAAGAGCCAACATTACATCCTAATGCAAGACCTTTGTGATCATATTGTTGAAATTATCCCTTTAGTCGAGAGTTGAGATGGTTGTCAAGCTTTTGGTTACGCGTGTGTTTGAATTGACTTTGAGTGTAAACACCTTACCCTGAAGTGTATATCTCACACTTGAGCGATGAGCGTAAATACTACCCGTGAGAATGGTGGATGAGCATTCCGAAAAAGTGAAGTAGTTTATTTGAATTGTATGTTCTTAGATGGATGGTTGTCTTAGTATTTGAAGTATGATTTTTGAATTGTTATATTTTCTTGGATGTGAAGTTGTGAAATTTCCTCTCAATTACTCTATTGGTTTTATATGTCGTTGCCTCGGGACGAGCAACAGGTAAGTTTGGGGGTTTGTTGAGAGTGGAATTTCACGTATTTTAGGTCTCACATTACACCATTTTTGATAGAATGTGGCCATGATTTTGTATAGAATGGCATGGTTTTCATATCTTGCATAATTAAGATGCTACTAAGGTGTTTTGTTGAGTTTTGAAGGGTAAAACATGATCAAAAGTTCAAAGTTGGAATGAGGAGTGAAAGTGAGAAGGAATGCTGAAAAATACAGTCCATGTTTCACAAATTTCTGTATTCTTATAGAAGTCCAAATTGATCATATGATATATGGTTGGAAAGCCACAGAAGAGAGGGTCGTTTTAACGTAAAGAACACCCCAATTGGATTCCAAACGAGAAAGTTATGATCAAAGTGCTAACGTCGCACATGCTGTACCGAGCAGCCACTTTGCATGACTTTTTACATATTCAAATGTTAGAGTTTCTGAGAGTTATTTATATATATAGAAAGCCAAGGAAAATAGGAATGCGTGAGTACAAAAATCACTCAATTTGGAATTCGTATGAAGAAGTTATACTCAAAACGGTGAAGTCGCGCAGTGCTGTCTCCGCAGCTCGGGAGGTCGCTCGGCTCGAGCGGGACCTACTTTTTGCGAATTTTCAGCCGAGCTGGGTCCCACGGAGCCTACACGACGTCCACGTTTCAACCATATGCTGCTCGGCAAGTTTGGGGACTGCTCGGCCATCAGCTCGGCTCGAGCTAGGTGCCGAGCGGCCCAAAATCGAGCCCAGTCGGGCCTGTTCGACGCAGCAACATATATATACCCTCAAGTCGCGATTCTGAAGCATTATTGGTCGCGAAAACAGCCCTGCAACAGTCTAAGAGAGAGTTAGGGAGATCAATATACAAATTGGAGAGAACCCATCCATAATCCATCGTCAATTCACACCTCCTATCACACCCATATCAGATTACAATCTGATTTCATCCTCTATCCAATTCCACAAGAGTTTCAAGTGCTAATTGAGGAAAAATCAAGCAATTGAAGAGACGGAGAAGGAACGTACACTAGGGTTTCACAATTCCTATCTATTCCTTTCAATTACTTTGATTATTGTTATGAATTGCTTAGCCATGAGGATTGCTTGTAATCTCATGTGCTAATTTTATATACAGTTCTAGGGTTTGATGGATTGATTTGATTGATTTGGGGATTTAGACCAAAGATTGAGATTTTATGCAGTTGAGCTTTTGATTTTACTTATTTTACTAAGACATGTTAATCTGCTTCATAACGTCTTCATAATATATTCATGACATCCGCTATAATACTTGGATTATTGTGTTAGCTTGTGTGCGTTCATGATTGGTATTGTCTATCTGTTAGGGATTAGAGTTGCTCCGCTATAAGCACTTTAATTTCATGAACTGGTTAATCAAATACTTGATTAGTTTAGTGGAACAATGCAATTAGACAATCAAGTAGGAAGTGAATAGAACCTTGTAGTAATTCCAGAAAATATCTTGATAGTCGGGCTTACCATCCGGAGGTATTGTTGCTTGCTTTGATTAGTATCTAGGAATAAGGCTTGGTAATATTTGCGCACCTTAGGATTTAAACCAGATTATACTGTTAGCTTAGAATCGAATCATATTCAGTGGGATAACAGGGATATGTGGTGTATTTTCAGTGAAACTGCATGAATGAACAATCATAAGTTTAATAACCCAAATTGATTGGTCTCTACCTAATACCTTAGAACTGTTCGTCATCTCTTGATTAGAAACTTCCTTTTATTTTTATTACTTTTTAATAATTCTGCAATTTATTATTTCAGTAATTTAGATAATTAATTCATTACAAAATCACATTGAAAATCGGTTACACAATTCTGATTAATTAGTAATTCATAGTAAATAAATAATTAACTGTCTTAGCGGGATCGATAATTTAACTTGGGTACTTGCTACTACAATTGACATCCTTATACTTGAGGATTAAATTGGAGTGCGTAGAAAAAGCCTATCAAGTTTTTAGCGCCGTTGCCGGGGACAGTTTTAATTATTTATTTTCTTTTATTACTTAGTTAATTAGAATATTTTCTTTGGGATTTAATTATTTTACTTTGGATTTTTTTTGAAGTTGCATGCAAACTAGGTCAAAGACGAGAGCACAAGATCTTGAATTTGATCCGAAAATTGAAGCTTCTGCGAGGAAAAGAAGAGTAAAATCAAAGAATACCAAAGCACCTCCTAAAGCAGTCGTAGAGGAGAAAGAAAAAGAGCAGATAGAAAATCAGGTTAACCCAGAAAAGGCTGAATCAGAAGCAGAATTCGAATCAGAATTAGAAACAGCAGACATGGGAGATAGAACAGATGAGGATGACATCGTCATCTGAGAGACATTCAAGTCCACCAATCTAGGAGGATCAGGCGTAGTTGGAGCCGTTCAAGCTGATGAAACGAACGACATAAGGCCAGCCCTGATTCATATGGTGGAGAAAAACCCCTTTGCCGGAGGCGTTTTTGATGAGCCCTATGGCCATCTTAAGCGTTTCAATAGCTACATGGATACAGTGAAAGCTGCTGATGCTACTAATGATAGATGGAAGATGAGGCTTTTTCAGTTTTCATTGGTTGATAAGGCAAGGGAGTGCTATGATAAGCTAAAGGGAGACAGTTGCTCAAACTGGACTGAGTTGCAGCAGTTGTTCGTGGATCGATTTATGCCACCAGGAAAGGTTCTTTTACTGAAACAGGAGATCAATCAATTCAAGCAGCGGAGAGATGAGTCGTTTGGAGAGGCTTGGGAAAGGTTTACTGATGCGTTGAGGAGATGCCCACAACATGGATTCAAAAAGTCTCAACTCATCAGTGTCTTCTATAATGGCCTTGACAACGAATCTAGAGTGTTGGTTGAAGCTTCTGCGGGAGGAATAATTTTTGGCAAAACATCCAATGTCGTAGAGAAATTATTTGATGATATCTCTTTGAAATCAAGGGATTGGCCATCTGAGAGGATCCGAGGGACTTATATACTTGGTAAAGTTGCAAAGGTTGAAGAGAAATTTTCTGAAGTTGATAAGAATGATAAGGTTGTCGCTCAATTGGAATAGATAAATAAGAACCTGATTACTCTGATATCAGGTAATAATGGGGGAGGCAACCGAGGGTCTGCAAGTGATGATGTGGTGATGAACCTTCAAGAGGTCGAGGATGCTAATTGGGCTATGGGGCAGAGTCTTCAGGGTTCGAGAGCTCCTCAAAATTGGCAAGGAAATAGGTACCCTCAAGGTAATTCGAACCAGAGGAATATCCAAGGGGGAGGTCCTAATAATCAAGGAGACAATTGGCAAAATCAGAGGCATGAGAACTTCTCTTATTCAAATCCGAATAATGCAGTTCCATATCCTCCTAATTTTGATCATGGCGCTAAGACTGAAGAAGGGAAGTCCAGTATTGACGATGTGTTAGCAAGATACATGAAGAAGAATGATGCCGACATAAACAAGATCAATAACTACATTATTCTCATGGACTCGAATATGACCAAACAGAATGAGGAAGTGAACAAGCAGTTGAAGAATTTGTCATATAACATAGGGCAGATCTCCACTACAGTAAACCAGCAGCAAGTGCAGTTTCAGAAAGGGAAGTTTCCTTCGGATACGGAAATTAACCCAAAGGAGAGTGTTAATGCGATCACGTTGAGATCCGAGAAGCATTGTAAAGGTCCAAAACTGATGCAGGACGTCACAGAACTTGTACAGAATAAAGCAGAACAGAAGCAGTACGAAACAAGGATTGAGCAGGACCGATTAGATGCCGCTCGGCTACCGGCTCGGCCCGAGCAGACTGCCGAGCAGGCTCAGATGCTGCCGAGTGGGACTCTGGCTAGTTTCGACGTGTCTTCCAGTTCAGGTGGGACCCAGCTTGGCACCTCTCGACTTCCGCTCGAGCCGAGCGAGCCGGCGAGCTGCCCTCTTGGATTTTCTGCGCGTTCGAATTCTGTACAGAGTCAATCTGATCTGGAAATTTTTGATAAAAAGTGGCAGAGAGCGAAGAAACTGAGAGAAGCGGAACAGGTATTCGAGAGAGACAGTTTGGGACTTCCAATTACAAAGGTACCAATTCCTTTCCCTCAAAGATTCATGTCAAAAAGCCTTGATGAGAAGTTTCGTAAGTTTGCTGATGTCATGAGGGATGTCCAAGTCACTATTCCTTTCTCAGAAGCATTGAAAGAGATGCCACATTACGGAAGGTTCATTAAGGAACTTATCTCCAGAAAGAGGAAGCTTAACAGTGTGGAGACAGTGAATTTGACAGAGAACTGCAGCTCTATTATTCTTTATAAGAAAACCGATAATATGATCTTCTGCGTGTTGTCGCACAACATATTATCTACAGTATAAAGTAAATGGACTATTGCATCATGCATATAAAATAAATTATAAGATGCAATCATTTGATCAATGATTCTCATTTCAAATATTGTTATGACATTGTTCATACTAAAGCTAGACTTTTAGTATACAATCCAACAATTAAGACCACTCTAAATAATCCTTCGTCAAACTACTAGCGACCGTTACCTCCCCGACAACGGCGCCATTTGATTGATCGTAATATAGGGGTATAAACAATAATATAGGGGTATAACCAATTAAAGAAATTATCGAACCACAGGGAGGAACGTGCTAGAATTTAAGCGATCTCAAGCTTATCGTGATTTTATAAGGACGACGGAAAGGAGCGGATATGAGTAAATGAATGCAATTATGCTAACGCAAGAAATAAAGATAAAATGAATGCAAAGATAAGATGGGTTCCAAATGATGCAAGGATGAGATTAACAACAATCATGACATAGATAATTAAGTAATTATGCAATTAATTCTAATCTCTCATGGACAAGGTATAGAAGCGATCACTAATTCCACCTAAACTCTCTCTCGAGATGGATAGGATGTAGGCCCTCAACAAGGCTCCCAAACGCACATAGGATCGAGACAATAGCAAACACCTCCCACTAGGTACTAATTACTCTATGAGTTCCCTAATTAGGTACTAAATCATAGACAATATTTCCTTTTAAGGTACTATGAATTTACTAATGGTTTGGGTCTCCTCACCTAATCAACCAATCTCTCGATTAAGCTAATCAAATGTTCTATCAAAGGGTTCTAAATCTAGAAGGATATCTCTATCTCATTCTAAATTAATGCACATGAAGTGTATGATGAAATGATTCAATGAATTATCCTAAACACATAATTGATTTCTCAATATAATCATATGCCCATGACAATTAATCACACATGTCATCATATAAATCAAGCAATAAATAATCAATGATAGAAATAACACAAAGCCCATTCAAGATTAAAATCAAATTGCATAATAACTAAATTATCCAACACCAATCATGGAGCTAATCTCACAAAGGAGATTAGCCTATCACAGTTTTAGAGAAAACAATCATAGACAATTGGATCCACAAATTCCATGACAAATTTATAAAGAATTTCACAAGACTTAGAATTAGATTCCCCCTTTGAAGGTCTTCAATGGAGATCTCCTTCTTCTTCTTGTGATCTTCACTCTCCCTTGCTTCCTTGATCACTTGGATGGTGGATTTGATAGAGGGGATCAAGTGTAGATGGATGGAATCAAGGAATGGTGAATGGGTTGAAGGGTAGATGGAATGGAGAGGAAAAGTGTGTGAAAAATGGTGTGTATTAGATGTAGATCTGATTCCCACTGATATTTACACTCCAAAATGGGTGTTTTTACCCCTTAGAACCTTCTAGAACACATTCTAATCATAAAAATGACTTTGGGCCGAGCATGGGTCGAATTCGGGTCAAGTTCGGGTCGGTGCAGCGCAGTCTCACCGTTTCGCGCATAACTTCCACATCCGATCTCCAATTTGAGTAATTCTTGCACTCACGCGATCCTCTTTTTATTGGATTTCTATCCATATAAAGATCTGACAAAAAATCTAACATTTGAAGGTGTAACAAGTCATACAAAATAGCACAACCGTGCTAAGTAGAAACAGCCTGCGCGACGTCACCATTTTAATCATAACTTTCTCGTTTGGGCTCGGATTGAAGTGTTTCTTATACTAAAACGATCCTCTTTTATGTGATTTTCCAACCATATATCACACTTCTTGTTTTGAGCTCCACAAGAGTACAAAAAAATTACACAAGTTGGACGTGCGTTTTTCAGCATTTTGCTTAATTTGACTCATTTTCCCTCGTTTCAACTCCGAATTAAGCTTCGTTTTTCCCAAAATTTTCTTCTCGCGTCTAGAATCCATTTTTACCTGGAAATAATACATTTAAGCTTATTCTCACACATTTTCATAAAAACATAAAACATAACCAAATAGAACACAAATACGGATAAAATAATACGAAAACACATATAAAAAGACACTAAAATTTAGGTGAAAATATCACTCATCATAGTATCCGAAGGGTCCTCCGGCTTCTGGGTGTTTCGAAAAGGTTTTATTCTCTTCTTTTCACGTCTCTTCCTTTGCTGGAGGGGGCTATAAAACCTTCTTCTTCCTATGCCTAACCTTACTCCTTTTCCAAACTCTAGTTCTATTTGGGTAGAGCAGCTTGTGCATATTTTGTTCATCCATTGCCCAAAGTGGGCCATGTTACAGTATTTTCTATGGGTTTGTTTACTCACCGGTAGCTTATTCCTCCAAAGAAGCTCTCGCTTTTCTTCAAAAGCTTTTTCGCCAAACGCTGTCTTTATTCCTGTTAAGGTGTTTAATAGGAAAGACCCATTCACAGTTTTGTGTTCGAATTTGAATGGGAATTCTACTTGATCCATGGCTTGAATACAGGTATACAAACCCTTTGCTCATCGCGTAGAGATTTGATCCTCGGAATAGGTAGAAACTAGGACTTGTTCCTTCATAGAAGACTTCTTGATTTTGTTTGATACCTCGACATCTGGTCTCCTTAACTTGATAAAATGAAAGGCCTCGTGGTTGCCTTTCCCGACTAGTTCTGGAGCTGCGCTGGTAAAATAGAGCTCTAATATATCTCCTTTGGACAAAGTCATATTATTTTCACATGCCTTCTCAGCTGCTTTCCTTAGCCAGTCTGGCAGTTTTGAGAGTTCTGGAAAGCTTGGAGCAAAGGTGTATATTGAGGCTAATGCCCCAAAATCGTACCTTGCTTTACATCATTTGGATTAGAACCTTCCCTCATCCAAATTCGGGGGTATTCCCCTGATACATTTATCCAAAATTTCTCATACGGATTCTCTGTCTTGTATTTTATTTTTTCCAACTAGCCTGGAATCCCTGCCAATGAGAAAAATCAGATATGTTAATACCAGCCTTACCGGTGCCCGTTATAGGCTTAAGACTGATCTCTTCCTCTTTAACCCCAGAGGTGCTGGGTTGAGTCGATAACTCTAGATGCGACTCCAGAGTCTCAATTTTTCCTTGGACCAGTTCTTCCTTTGGAAGTTCCAATGCAGTACTTGTGCTAAGGGTACTTGAATCCCTTACTTCAGGTTTATAGCCTCGTTCTCGAACACTTTCCTTTCATTAATTACTATCAACAACCCGAAGGAGTGGCTCTCGTATCATCTTGAATAGATCTGCATTGTTACATATACAACCTCGTATATGGTTGGACACTTTGGTCCGATCAATCTCTTGTAATTTCCCGACAAGTCTTGTATTAATTACCAGATTCTCGAATTCCCTTTTGAGCAACTCAAAGTTGTCCATCAGGTATTCTGAAGTGATCAGGATGGAGTCTATCTCAGCTCCCTCCATCTCTCGTTAGGAAATCTGCCAAAATATTTTCAACAGATTTAATGATAACAATATTAAATTAATAATATTGACATTTAGCTTGCCATCTTAAAAGTCTAGCATTTTCTAGTTTTGATACAATTTTGGTTTTTAAAAAGGCTTTGACACTCATGTTATAAATTTTAAGAATGAATTTCTTTGCCAGAAGAATTAGCGGCCATTTTTTGAACGCCTTTCGAACTGAAAAAAACTCCTTTTCATTGGTGTGCTATCTCTTTGCCTCATTCTCTGCAAAGAGTCTGTTGCAATATCTGCAGGCACTTCTCCGTCTGATATGGACTTAGTAAGAACTGTTGCTCACCAATAGTCACTGGCATCTGTATAAAGTACCAGATCATCATCATCTTTTGGAATGACTAACTTCGGGAGCTTTTTGCAAATCTCCTTTAATTGTTTATCCATCTCTCGATGTGATTTCCTCCATTTGATTTCAGCATCTTTCTTCAATAGAGGACTGAACACTTTTCGATATTGTGCCAGATTATTGATAAACATTCTAGCAAAGTTGACAACTCCTAGAAAACTGTGGAGTTGTTTCTTATCCTTGAGATCTTCATGAAATCCCTGAACCTTTTCTACAATGTGTGGTTGTAGAATAATTCCAGATTAATCAATCTCGACTTCAAGGAACTCGATCTGTCTTGTTGCTATTACTGCCTTCTTTTCAGAAAGCACTAATCATTTCTTGTGACTATGAGGATATCGTCCACAAATACAAACATGAATGCAAAATAATCCTTGAAGAAGATTATACATCATTCTCTGATATATCTGGGGTGCGTTTGCCAAGCACATAGGCATGACATTCCAAATATAATGGCCCTGTGGTGTAGAGAAGGTTGTAAACTTCTTGCTTTATTCTTTCATCATAATCTGGTAAAATCCAGATTTGTAATCAAACTTTGAGAATACCTTGGTGTTCTTGATACAGTTGACCAAGTGTTCCTTACTTGGTATGTAGTATCCGTTGAACTCCAAGATGTTGTTGATCTCTTTGTAGTTGATCACAAGACTCAGTTTTTCTCTCTTGACCTGTCCATGATTTCGAACTAGAAATCCTGGACTGCTATATGGAGATACTCCAGGCGATATACACTTAAGGTCCAGATGTTTCCTAAGTATTTGCTTCATATCCTTTCGATCCTCTTGGTTCATCATGGTAAGCTTGTATGTTACTAACTCATGCTCCTTTCCTTCTTTCACATTGAGCGAGGATTTGAGCTCATTTTTTCCCACTAGGCTAGAGGATCCTTATTGAAGTTCCTCGTCATCTTTTTCTTGACGTCTTCCAAAGATGTTTGTTCTTCAATTGTGACGTCTCTCTGTAGATTTTCTCCCAAGCATGCTTTAAGAAGGTGGATTGTTTTTTCATTTAGTTTCTTCATCTTCCATCTTCCACTAGTCTTACTTCTCACTTGAAGGACTGCTTTCATATCTTCTTTATCGTTCATCTTTAAATGGCTAAGTTTTCCTTCATCATCACCACATTTGCTGCGAAATCGGATTAACATTTATCTCTGAATTGCATTACGCAGTCTAGGTGCAATGATCTTATATTCACAAAGGATTGTGAAAATAAGCCTTTTTGTTGTGTTTCCTTGGGTAAAACGCTTGAATGTCTGTAGGAAATTGTTTCCTAACAGGATATCCGCTCCAGTGTCATGAAAATATATTGGTGGAGTCTTCACCTTGTACCATGGGGTACGATCTGCTCTAGTTGTTCTGTGAATCCCAACACCAGTTATTCTGTGAATCTTTCTACAACTCCTTTAATTATCAGCTCAAGATCACTAAGTTTGAGCTGTCCTTGATATCTCTCAGTTGTTGATTGTTGAAGATAATACAAAACATCACAAGGAATAGAGTTTTCCTTTTTGGTGATATTGAATATTACTTCAACTCCTTTCCATTCTTCTAGGCATTTTAGTTCACCCTCTATTGTGAAATTTTCCAGTTCCTGGTTAACCTCCATGATTGGTTTCTTTTCCCATCTTTCACTGATCATTCTGTCTTCTTGGAAAGAAATCCTTCTCTGCTCGAATCTGAGGTTGTCTTGCCTACTCTAGACCAGTTTATCTTTGATCCGTAAATTCATGCGTAGATTGGAGGCAACTCCATTATTTCTGTCCTGGTTGCGCATGCAACTCTTTCGAACACTTCTGCTATCTCAATATACTTCTTCATTTAGAATAAATCTGAATGATGAGTGTTTGATAGAGCATATGAGATACTGTAGGTAATAGAGTACGGCCTGTTCCCTTCTTTTACCAAATCTTTGTTCTTGAAATCTTGATGAAGGGTAAGTACTCTATTGAAATCTCAATCCGCCAGATTGTAGGAAACCATTGGGTAGATGTAGGATGCCACATTTCCTACATACATGTTTCTTGAGATTCCTCCCAGGCATGCATCTCTTGTGTTTTTTATCCTTTTATCAAAGATACCAATATCGATTGGTGTATCAATACCTTCTTTGAATGTTGCTTTGATGAGGATCCGAATAACTCTAATATAGATCCAAGACATTGTTCGGGCTACTTCTCTCTGGAGCTTACTGAGTTCCTTTTTAACTTCATCAACCAGAACTAATTGCAGTTCTATAATATTTTCCGTGAGTTCCATTGGGATGGCAATCTCCCCTTCAGTCACCTTGTATATGATGTGATGCTTTCTCTTTCTGAGACAGAACCACTCCATTCGTCTTATAGTAAATCCATCGTATAGATGGAGTCTTGGATCCTCCTTCATGATTCTCATAAGTTCCTTATGAGAAATGGATGTCTGGGAAAAGAGTCCAGACATATCCTCTTGTATCTCCTGTCTAAAGCTTTCTTCTTCACTCCGACTCATCTTCGGTATATTTATTTTTACTGAGGAATTCTTCTTCATATATACTCTCATCCAAGGGTTTATCTTCAAATTGATATACATGTACCAGATCTTGAAAGTAAATAGTTTCCTCCCTTTTTGGGGTGGTTTCAAACTGTATTACTCTTCGCCTCTAGTTTTCTTGCCAATCTGGTGAGATATGCCCTCTGGCTCCACACGTGTAGCAATTATAATCCTTGAATCTTTCATTTGCTTATGTGGGTGCTCTCGGAATGTTTTCCTAGTAGGAGTTCTCCCAGTACTCCTCTGGTTTGATCTAGATGATAAGGCTCGACTCCTTGAACTCCACCTTGATGGTCCTGACCTTTGCCCTGATTTATAGCTTCAGGTCTTATGTTTGGACCAAAAGGATCTTGGTCTTCTGGATCTCCACCATCCGCTTCTTTGAGCATAAGGATGACTTTCCTTCATCCTTTTCTGCATCATTAGGCTTCTTCCAATGATGGTTGGAAGATCATGCCTTCGCAGCGATGTTGATTCCCCTCAATCTCTTGTAGTTTTTATGCAGCGATGCTTGATGACACCATTCCATAATCTTAGCTTTGAGGAAGGATATTCTCCTTGCTATTGAATCCTGCTCACATGGTTCATATTCTTTGATCAGCATCTCTCTCCATGGGCTTGGAACCTTAGCAAAGAACAAGTGGAAAAGTTCCTCCTCCTTTATCTTTGATTTCCATTTATACTCTGTGAAGAGTTGGATGTACTCTTCTACATGTCAAATGCCAAGTAGCACCAGGCTGTATAGGGCATTCCTATACTTCTTCTTCTTTTTTTCATCCATTCCTTTAAGGTAGCTCACTCTGATGAAATGGATCTTGAAGATCTTTGCCATGCGATCAACTATATCGGCAAGGGCTTCTCCTTCAACGGCCTCTGTCTTGACTTCGTCTGAGAGTAGCACCCAGGCGCACTTCACCAATCCATCAAGGCTCATAGTTAGGAATCTTATGAACCCTTCTTTATCAATCTCCAGTGCATCTCTTATAATTTTCATTGCATTCGTCTACTCGTCGATCAAAGATTCTCTATTCTTAAGGTCTAGAGTGTCGAGGTTTATGATCAACCCGTATAGATTTATCAGTTCAAGGTGAGACCGACCATATGGGGTATAGTGTAGATTTTATCCACGAACTTGACTTGCTCCAGTGGACAATCCTGTTGCTCTAATCCTGAAATCTCCTTGATTTGGGATTGTTTCTTCTTGTCTCATCCCCTGAATTCCATGTGATCCAGAGATTCCTTCATTATGGCTAAGATCATATTGTATCTGAGGAGCCCGCGACTAATATTGAGAGCTTGACATCTCTCCTGCATTCTTCTTTACATCTACAAGTGTTAGTCCTTGGAAGGACTCATATAGATCTTGTAAATCTTCAAGATTCGCTATTTTCATCTGATGATGTGGATTCTCCTCGAAGAATAACGATCATCTTTTCATTCTTAGTCTTTCTCTTTATGACCTCCGTCGTCTTTCCCTTTTGATGTAAAAGGGGTTATATTCCAAAGGTTGGTGGCAACCTTCCTCCTAGCCTTCTCTCGGTCACCTAGTTTTCCAGGAATAATACATAATCTCTTAATTTCTTGATGAGATCAAGTTGTTTGTTCTACAACGTCTCCACCTTATCCATCTTGAAGCTAATCTCACCTATCATTTTGGATATGCTTGATAAGTCATTTGTAGTCGGGATGACCAATTACAATAATTTATCGAACCCAAGGGAAGAAGGTGTTGGCGTTCTATCATTTGGCTAGCGTGAACAGTTAGGATTCCATGTAAACTAGATCAGCGAAAGCAATAATTAAAGTTTACAATACCTTTCACCAGGGAATGTTGTTGAAGATCTGCTGCAGAGAACAACCTCTTGATCTTCTGCTATATATCACAAGTCCAATCCTGATTTTGTGTGGGCAACAATCTTTAGGATTTCTAAATCTGCTTTCTCTCCTCTCTTTCACGATGTTAAGGCATAGAGTGAGGGTTCCAGAAAGCTGAGATGACTTTTATATTTGGGCTACAGCAGAGACCAGGAGGAGAAATTGGAGTTTGGCCTCCATTGGGCTTGAATATGCAAGCTTAGCCTAAAGCTTATACTTAAGTCCAATAATAATAATATAGTCCACTAAAATATTATTACTGCACAGCCGCTCCAATCCCATAATTACGTTATGGGCTCCTTCTTATTATGAGCCCGACAGTCTCCCCATGTTTAAGATATACAATGCCCATCAATTAATTAAGTTACTGATAACTCAAATTAATTAATATCTCATCCGAGAGTAGTGCCACTCAACCTTATTATCATGCCGAAATTAATTCACTTGCAAGATTTACATGATAAACCTTATGAGCTCCTCAAGAGGACTTCATCAACCTATGTCGGACATGGATTTCTTCTACAATCAACAGCACACCATAGAGACAGCACTACTTCTCAACTCACCGAGTTTGTTGATTTAATTTATGTAAATCTCACCTATTGATAAATCAAAGAAATATATACTGCCTTACGTGTTGAGATTATTGTATAGAGATTAAGAGCACGAACATCCATAATAACTTAGATCAAGTTCTCCTATATAGACAGTACAAGTCGAACGATCTCAAGCGGTCCTACTCAATACACACCAAGTGCACTAATGTGATTCTATAGTTAAGACAAACTAATACCAAAACACACTACAACCATACCAATAGAGAGTCCCTGTCTATCTCAGTTGTGAGCATATGTTTATACTTTATAAGAAAACCGATAATATGATCTTTCGCATGTTGTCGCACAACATATTATCTACAATATAAAGTAAATGGACTTTTGCACAAACATATAAATAAATTATAATATGCAAAAATATTTGATCATATGATTCTCATTTCAAATAAATTGTTAAAACATTGTGTCATACAAAAGCCAGACTTTTAGTATACAATCTAACAGAAGGTACTAGAGCTTAAGCGATATCACATTTCTTGTAATTTTATAGAGACAAATCATCAAAGGGTTGGTTGTTAAACAAGTAATTAAAACGTAATCAAAGCAAGTAACCAAGCAATGATCAAACAAATAAAATAGTTAAATTGAAAGGTGATTTTTCAAAGTGAACAAAAGTGAGATTAACAACACTAAAGAAGTGGTAATTCTAGGATTCATGCATTAAACTCATATGTGTCAAGGGTAGAAGACTAAGGGTCAACACGAATTCTACCTAAACTTCCTCTTGGAATGGATAGGATGTAGATTCTCTATAAGGTCTCAAAATGGTTCTAAGGTTGGTTCTCAATCAAACAATTCTAACTAGGTACTAAGTTCAATTAGAGAGTCCCTTCACACGATCAATTAACCTCTCGATCTAACAAATCACATATTCTATCAAGGGATTCTAAATCCTAAAGGATTTCTTAATCTCTTTATAATTTATAATGCACATGAAGTGTTTGACAAAATGATTCACTCAATTATCCTAAGCATATAATTGATTTCTCAATCTAATCACATATTTAGAACAATTAAACACACAAATCATCACAAACCTCAAGATCTCAAGCATCAATGATAGAAAATCAAATTACCCAATCAACATATGAATTTAAATACACAAATCCCAAAATTATCCAACAACTATCATGTTGTTAATCTCACAAGGAAGATTAGCCTACCATATTCATAAAAAAATTAACATAGATAATTAAATCCTTACAAATCATGACAAAACTATGAGGTTTAATACAAGGTTTGGATGAAAACTCCCTTGAAATGCTTCAATAGTGATCTCCTTCCTTCCCTTTGCAATTCTCCTCTCTTTCTTGTTCCTTTTCTTCAATTGGATGAGAACTTTGATGGTGGGATGAAGATAGATGGAATGGATGAAAGGAATGGTAAAAAATGGAAGGAATTGTGTGTGAGCAGCTGATAATCCACGGAGAGAACTTTATCAAAGGTTGAAAAATTAGGTATTTATACCCCTTGGGAGCTTCTAGAAGAAATATGTTATTTTTCTGATCCTTGCACCTACACAGCTCGTGTGCATGCACATGACCCGAGTCGTGTTAGGGTTTGCGGTCAACATTTTACTCCAGACAGCGCACGGCTCGTGTGCTGAATACGGCCACAGGGTGGGCGTGTAGGTCGTTCAGGTGTTGGCGCACGGCCACCTCTTTTAGGGCCGTGCTCAGTACACAGGGCGTGTGTATGAACACGCCTCGTGTATAGAACACGGGCGGCCGTGTTTGTGCTGCAGTTACTTTCTTCTTTCAATTTGACTCCCGACTCCATTTTTGCTCCATTTTCGCCTGTTTTTAACGCGTTTAAGCTCATTCTCACACATTTCCATAGAAACACATAACACAACCAAATATTACATAAAACGGATAAAATACTGCGAAAACAGATATAAAAAGACATTAAAATCTAGGTAAAAATATCAATAATCAATGCTTTGGAAATATTCTCCAAAGAATTTTACCGTCTTCTGTATTTCTCTAAGATCTTGATTCATCTTAGAGTTATCTGCCTTGATCTATTTCCACTACGTCATTTTGACCAACATGAAAAGAAGTATGCTTTGTAGATGTCTCTTGGACCTTGATTTGGTCGCCTTCTCTATTGCTCGTGTCTAGGGACACATCCATGGATCTCAGTGAAACTGCAGAGTTTTACTATATTTCTTGACACCTCCTTGGAGTATCTTATTTCATGGATTTCCTCCAAGTGTTCTTCTTCTATCTGGTTGGCCCAAGCTCTTGGACGTTCCATTCCTCGTTTGAGGTTATCCTAGAATCTCTGGTTATCTTCTTCTCTTTTTTCCACTATCTGTCTGTACAGTATGTAACAGTATTCTTGGATAGGACTACAAGTCTTACAATCTCCAACAGACCTGAAGGGGCTGTTGCTCTTATCTTGAACAGGGCTACAAGTCCTTCCATACAAGGATGTCGAACTTTTGTTCGGATCCATATATCTTTAAAACTCTCCTCTCGTTAAGTGATATAAATATAAAATAAATTTTTCATTCATAGATAAATAAACCTATGACTTTGATACCATTTTGAGCGAAAATTGGATGAAAATTAGCCTTTAAAATCAAGTATAGTCATGTTTATAAAACTAGTGGCATTTTCATAAATAGCATGGTGAAAATTTGGTTTGGTAATAACAAAAAGGACCAATTTTAAGAATTTGCATAAATTAAGGACTAAAAGTGGATTCACCTATTCCTACGGGGCTATTTTTGAAATTATCCCTATAACATACTCTCTCCAAGGTTACATATGCTTTTTACATTCAAATGAAAGAGTATAGTATTATAATGTGTAATGGGTTGAGAAATATAATATTTTAATATACATGAGTAATGGTTGAGAAATATAATATTTTAATATATAATGAGTAGTTTTTAATAATATTATGTGTGGACCCTATGAAGATTTATTAATTATTTTGTATGAGTGATATCTATTAAAAATGAAATATAACAATATTTGTGTGACGTCTTATTTAAATAAAACGTATTAACACTCTTGTAACGGAATAGAATATGTGATATCTAAAACCATCTTTATCAATTATTACTCATTCTGTCCCACGAAGGTTTACGTTTTCCATTTTGATTTATTGCAAGTTAAGGTTTATATTTTATTTTTTATTAAGTGGTCCCACACAAAATAATTAATTATTCTACATAGGGCCTACACAACACTAATACAACTACCCATCAAATATTATATGGATTAATTGCAAAATAAAAAAATATATTTACCTTTACTATTTAAATGTTAGAAATAATTAATTTGTTAATATAATCAAAATTAATGATATAGAACATTATTATGTTATATGTTAATTTTTAAAAATTCAAACTTAAATATAAATATTTAAATGTTATTATGTTGGTGTAATTTACAAAAATATATAAATTGGTGTTTTTTTTTTCAAAAATTTCAAAGGTTGTGATTAAATCGCAATTAAAGTAAAGGCAAGGATTTTTTGTGCAATTGATAAAAAAATAACGTGGAAGCTGACGTGGCATAGGTCAGTCATGTCAGCAATCGGGAAGCAAGGATTGGTGTGAATTGCAATATATTTCAAAGGTCGTGGTCTTTTTTATAAATTTTCAAAAGTTAGAATTAAATTACAATCGAAGTAAATATGAGGGTGTTTTTGTTTGAAATTAACTCATACTCCCTCCGTCCCATTTCAATGTTTACATATTTCTATTTTGGGCATCCCATTTCAATTTTTACATTTCTTTTTTTTGGAATATGATACCCACCTAAAATAATTAATATATCACCATGGTCCCCACATCCAACACTAATACATCTACCCACTTTCCATTAAATATTATATCTTTCCATCCACTATCTATTAAAATACTATACTCCTTAATCAACGTGCAAAAAACAAACGTAAATATTGAAATGGAACGGAGGGAGTATTATATTTCTAAACCCACTATTTATTAAAATATTATACCTTTCAATTTATGTGAAAAAATAAATATAAACGTTAACTTGGACGGAGGGAGTATTTGATTATCCCTTTATTAGTGTTGATTTATGATATCTATTTCATTTTTTCCATTTATACTCTTTTATTGATGGATCCAAATTTCAAACATTTTCGCACTCTCAAGTTAGTGCAGAAACAGTTAAATAGCTCACTTCTCAAATCTACAATAATGTTTTAAAATAATATTATGAATACTTTTATAACTTGAGTTTGGGCTGATTCAAATTCAAAGCTAATTTTACCAAATTTGAATAGGGTCAGTGGCAGATGTATTCAAGGGCAGCACTGGGCTCAAGCCCAGTGCTGCCCACCTAAAGCCCATTATTTGGTAGGTAATTTTTTTTTTTACAATTAAAGCCCAGTCCAAAATTAATATAAGCTCACCTCAAGAAAACTTTCTTATAAATATTCCATTGAGCCCAAGCCCAGCCCAATTCACCATATAATTTAAAATAATAAATGTAAGGTCCAAACCCTTCAAGTGAAGCTTCCACAACAAGTTTGATTAAAAATTAGAAGTCATTCTATTCCTTCCTTGTTGGAGCTTGAACGCAGACGCCCGACACCTCATAAATCAGATGGCAGATCAGAATTCAGAAGTCAGAACAATTGAAGAATGAAATCTCTTTCCGACCACAAGTCTACAAGGTTTTCAATTTCATACCTTTTTCTTAATTTTGTTTTGCTTTTTAAACACTACAAGAAACTGTCTGATTACCGACGGAAAATTCCATCGGTAAACAGTGAAAAATTCGTCGCTAACTTAGTTATCGACGGATTATTGACGAAAATGAATCTGTCACGAAAACCTGCATCGGTAATTTTTTAGCGACGAAATTTTAAATCCATCGGTAATTACCGATGGATTTTTCTTCAGTAAAAAAAAATATCCATCGGTAATCAAACAATACAAATTCGTCTGAAGGGATAATATAGCGACGATTTTACCGACGGATTTTTTCGTTGGTAAATTCGCGACGAAAAAATCCATCGGTAAATTATGTATTTTTTTAAAAAAAAATTAAATTTGCTGATGAAATTTTCCGTCGGTAATTTAAATTTAAATTACTATATTATATTTTAAATATAAATACCCATAAAACAATTAAAATTTCATATTACATAATCCTTCAAAACACTACTTAATATAAATTATTCATCTAATATAATATTTAAATTATAAAATTTCCACAATCCAAATTCACCACAAAATATTCAATTCTAATAATTCTACTAAATCATGGATACAAAATATTTGACTAAATGATCTTCACCATAAATTCTCCTAAATCGTCATCAGCATCAATATATACATCAGTTTGCAGTCGATTTGAACATCGAATCCCCGAGAGCATTTGATTATTTTTGTTCCCGATAGTGTAAAAAAAAGTCATACAACACCAATTACTAACTATTCATACCATTATCTAATGTTAGAAAAATAAAAAAAGAAATCATAACTATTCATGAAGCAATTAATAAGCATTGGTGCTCATATTATTGTTGAGACAGGGAATAAAATTTGATTGAGTTCATGCAGAAGATATTATACTATGTAACTCACCCATCCAGCCTTGGTGTGAGCTAGACCATGAAAATCAGCAGTAGTGAATTCCCTGAAGTACTCAGGAATGGATAGTCTAAGGAAAAGTGACACCCCGACAATGAAGAGGTTTCTCATCGAGTTCATGTTTGTGAATTGTAAGAACGATAACCCCACCGAAGCTGCATTTGGTCACAAGTAATCACACAAATGTAGAGCAATTATAACGAAATAGAGAAAGAGTAGAATGCTTACCAACAAGACCAAACATATAACGCAGTATATTGCTGCAAATATTGTGAAAGGTATTGATTGATGCAAACAATGCTCCAAATTTTCCTACACATTCAGAAAAAAGTTTATCATAATTCTCTACAACTCTAATCAACTGAGACAGGCCAGTAAATGCAATATGATTATGTTTACCTAAAATTGAGAAGAAGATCATGAAACCAGCTGAAATTTGTATAACCCTCCGACTCCTAACTCGAGTACTTCCAAGAAGACCAATATTTTCCCTGATCGGCATTTAAACTAATGTTAGAGAAACAAATTTTAAATAGCTGAAAATAGTAATCAGCATAAATACTTACACAGATACCATCAATCCGGTAGCAGTACCAAACAATCCATCCAATAGTATACCAATGCCCTGTACAAAGTTTGGAGGCATTTAACAATCATGAATTCATCCTAATGAAGCGGAAAAGTAAATAAATAAATAAATAAATAAACAAACTTGCTATGCAGCGCAGTGTAAGATTTGAAAAATTAGTGCAACTTTACAAGCTGAATTAAATTACCTGAATGTTGCGTTGAATATCTTGTCTGAAAACTGCCATTGTTGGCCATATCTTATCTGCACAATTTCACACCACAGAAGTTAGAACCCATGAGTACACGTGTGTGTGAGAGAAATAGTGTCTATTATGCTACGTAACTGACCAAGAATTTGAATGAGTAGATTGCAAAGAGAGATAAAGGGCTTGATGGGAACATGAACATCGGCGGCAGTGGCGGCGGTGGGAGAAGGTTTGAGGTTGAGGGCGAAGAGGGAGAGCTCTTCAATGGCCGACTTGATCTCCAATTTGGACACCTCCTCTTCTCTCTTCCTCTTCATCTTTTATTTCTTACACCCAAATGCTGATTCTGACCTCTAAATTTGATCTACTAATCATATAGTTTATAAGAAATAAGAATATTCATTTTCGTTATCTTTTACTTTATGGAGTATGATTAGAGCTATTTTCACCTATATTTTATTGTCTTTTTATATGTGTTTTCATATTATTTTATCCGTATTTTATATGTTATTTGGTTGTGTTTTGTGTTTTTATTGAAATATGTGTGAATGAGCTTAATTCGGAGTTGAAACGAGGGAGAACGAGCCAAAACAGTGAAGAAATACAGGAGCCAGCACCAACACGGGCCGTGTAGCCAACACGGCCCTGTAAGAAGTGGCCGTGTGCCGACATCAGAAGAGCCAACATGACCACCCTGTGCCCGTGTTACAACACACGACTCGTGCTGCAGCACACGAGCCGTGTTGCGTAACCGGCCCTGTAAGGAGAGGCCGTGCGGCAGCATCAGAAGACACAACACGGCCACCTTGTGGCCGTGTTGCAGAGCACGACTCGTGCCGTGTACATTCCTGCTGAAATTTTTAGATCCTTCTAGAAGCCTCCATAGAGGTATAAATACCCCTTTATTCAATAATTGGGAGAAGATCCGAATTCCAACCCTTCTACACATACCTCACACACCATTTCTTCCATTTTCCACCTTCATCTTCATCCATCTTCATCCACCCATCATATCTTCCATTTTTGGTGCTAAAGACTTCAAAATCAAGAGCTAGAGGTGGAGATCAAAAAGAATAGAAGATTCTCTTCAAGAAATTGATAGGGAAGAATCCATTCATTTTGTATTTCTTTAGATCTAAGACTATGAATATTTGTAATGAATCATTTATGTGTTTTGTTACTTTTATCATGTTAGGCTAATCCCTCTAGTGGGATTAGGAATATGAAGAGCATATTAGATTTATATTGTCATGTGGATTAAATTGGTTTTTGGTTTAATTGATGTTGATTTCTATTCATGGAGTTTAATTGTCTTGATGTTGTGATGGCATGGTTTGTTATTTATGAATGTTTATTGGTTTAATGGATTGTTGATCAATGGATTATTTGTGGTAATTAAATGCTATCATGATGTTCATGTATGTATTGCTTGGAGTGAGACGGAAACGACCCTCTATAGTATTAGGAAGGCATGAATAGACATTGACTTTGGGTTTGACCGAAAGGATATTTGAATTCAATGAGGGGAACCAATCCATTCGTTGGCCTTAGTACACAAAAAGGGAGAGTTTAATCTAACTAGTACCTAGATGGAAGGGGTTAATGTTGGGCTTTGATCTTAAGTGCTTTTGGGAGTCTAAAATGGATCAACAACCTTTGTAACCCGAAAGGGAGCTTAAGATACAATCGTGATCACCCTTAGTCTACATCAATTGAGTTGAATTCCTTTTACATGATAATATGAATCGAGTGTGCTTGGATGTTTCTAATCCCATGTTTTCCATACTTGAACTTTAGCACCCATTTTCTTTACTTGTTATTTCTCTTATTTGCTATTCTTATTTACTTGCTCCTTGCTTTAGTTGTTAATCATCTCAAAACCCCCGATCATCTTTACAAAAATAACATGAACATGAGCTCACGTATTTTGCTAGTCCAAACATAACTCCTTTGTGGATTGATAATTTTTCTTGGGATATACTACTACAACGATCGAGTATTCTTTCTCGTGAGTGCTACAAAAAAAGGAAATAAGAAAATGGAGCCGTTGCCGGGGAGAGTTTGATGGACTAGTCGAGTACTGTGTTATTATTTTAGTTGTTCTTGATAAGGATACTTTTTATTTTATTTTTACTTTGTTTACTATTTTTGTTTGTGGTCTCACTCTTTGAATTTTCGTAGGTATTTTATGATCACAAGATCAAAGGGAAATCAATCGATCATTCCTTTGAATTTGGAGATTGAAAGGACCGCACGACAAAGGAAGCGAGAGAGGCGTAAAGCTAGAGAAGGAACAAAAATGAAGAATCAACGGGGAGACAATGCTAATCATAACCTACCCCAAGATCCATTACAAGATCAAAGGGGGGTACAAGAAGGAGTGCAAGAGGACCAAATGGAGATGTTTAGAAACTTCATTGCTCAAAACCAAGAGTATATGCAAGTGCTTGCCAATCAAGAAGCTCAAAGGATACTCCAACAACAAGAGTTGCAAAGGCCTAGAGCAATCCGAGATTACTTCCAACCGAGAGCCGTGCACAACATGGTTCCTCCGGTTCAAGCTAACAATTTAGAAATCAAGACCGGATTGATCAACATGGTCAAAGAAAATCAGTTTGGGGGAGGTCCTCTTGAGGATCCAAACATGCATCTAGCTAGCTTCTTGGAGGTTGCAAATACCATTAAGATGAATGGAGTATCGGAAGATGCTATTCGGATGAGGTTGTTCTCTTTTTCTTTAAGAGACAAGGCTAAGGCATGGTATAATGCAATTCCTTTGGGAAGTTGTAACACATGGGAAGATCTTGAGCAAAGGTTCCTAAACAAGTACTTTCCTCCTTCAAAGACTCTCCAATTGAAAAGCCTTATCACTCAGTTTAAGCAACTTCCGGATGAAAGCTTTTATGAAGCATGGGAACGCTACAAGGAGATGCTAAGAAAGTGCCCTCAACATGACTTTCATGTGAATCAACAAGTGGCTTTCTTCTATCAAGGGTTGAGCCAACAACATCGGATGCATGTAGATGGCTCATCCGGAGGATCTATATTCGGAGTGGATGCTATGAAAGCCATGGATATTTTTGAAGACATTGCAATGAATGCTTATCAATGGCCTTCCGAGTGAGTAATGGGAGGTTATGCATTTGGAAAGGTAGCTCAAGTGGAGAGTGTGAACAAAGTGATGAGTGATGTGTTTCAAAATGAAGGAATGAAAGAATTCAATGAGAGTATTCAAGCTTTAACAAAGCAATTGAATTTGATCACTCAAGGAGTAAGTCAAGGGGGAAGCAAAAGTGCTATTGTGAATGATGAGAGCCATGTTATGCAAAGTATAGAGGATGTTGCCTACTTAGATAGGAGAAATTACCAAGGGAATTTCCAAGGTAATTATCCTTCTAATCAAGGTAATTTTCAAGGAGGATATCAAGGACAAGCTCGGGGAAGCAATTTCAATCAATCAAGTGGAAATTATCAAGCTCCGAGGAAGCATGAAAATCTTTCTTACTCTAATCCTCAAGCCGCCGTGTCATTTTCTCCGGGATTCGATCCGAGTGCTAAGCCGCCAAATGGAGAGGGTAAAGCATCAGTGGAAGAGACATTGCTAGCATTCATGAAAAAGCTTGAGGCTAGAATGGAGGAAAATGAGAAGAAATCCGACAATAGGATGAGAGCATTTGAGCATCAAATGGGGCAAATTGCTTCTTCAGTTGGATCTCAACACCAACAAGAAAAATTTCCATCTACCACTATAACAAATCCTAAGGAGCAATGTTTGTATGTTACTGTGTGCAACATGGAAAGTAAGGTGGAGAAAGGGTTGGTGGAAACAACTAACATTGTTTCTAAGGTTGAAGAAGTAGTTTGTGATGAAGTGGTGTCAAAAATTGAGGAGGAGATTATCATTGATGAAGAGTTGTCTTTGGATGAAGAGAAGATAATTGATGAATTCTTATTTTTGTTGGAGGATGAACGTGCGTGTGATGGAGAGATAATGTTGAAACAAGATCATGACATTGTTGAGGTTGATGCTTCATTGAAGGTAGAAGACCCCGATAAATTCATTCTTACTTGTAAAATTGGAAATGGGGAACACTTTAATGCTATATGTGATCTTGGTTTAAGCATTAACGTGATGCCTTTGGGAATTTTTGAAAAACTTAGCATTGGGAGGCTAAATGAAACGGATGTAGAAATTAGAATAATGGATGGTTCAATGATGAAGCCCCATGGAGTTGTGGAGGATATGATAGTGCAAATAGAGGATTTTGTATTTCCGGTGGATTTTATGATAGTTGAGAAGCAAGCGGATCCTTTGATTCCATTAATTTTTGGAAGACCATTTTTGGCAACCGCAAAAGCAAAATTGACATGGATAGGAAGGAACTCATACTCCGATCAAATACAAGAGAATTGGTGTTATCAAGCAAGAATGAAAAAGGGGAAAATCTTCATTTGAAACCACCTATTAAGCCTCCGGATATTCGAGATGAAGTGGTAAGTTCAATTTTAAAAGATGAAGAATTAACTAATTTTATGCTTAAAATTGCAGGAAATTTCTCTTCAAAAAGAAATACGCTTGGGGGAGATCCACATGTTGATTTGAAGATTGATAAAGGGCCTCCGGGATTTAAGAATGTGAGGAAAAGAGGAAACGAAGTGAGTTCAAGTGTTAAAGGAGCACGAAGTGTGGATAAAAAGGTTGTTAAAGAGATGTTTAAAGTGAAGATGAGGCCCGATGGGGTCTTGGATTTTTCCGACTGTTAAGAGCTTAAATCTGTCTGGCTTGAAGGCGTTAAACTTAGCGCTAAATGGGAGGCAACCCATTCTTTTTATCTTTTGTTGCTTATTTGTTTTGGCCTTGTAGGTTGATTGTGCTAATGGAGAAAAATACACATTGAAGAAAAGAGAAATGCTTCATGGATTCAAGTTGACATGTTCCACAACTTGTTGCAAACTTAATTCGAGACTCTTGTCTCGAGTTAAGTTTGGGGGGTGCTAGTGCGTGGTGGACATAACTTGAGTCATGTGGATGCGGTTATTTCTCAACAAGAAGATCATCAATGGAAACTACAAGGGTAAGTCTCACCACTTTTTGCAAACTTAAGTCTCAACTCTTGTTTCGATTTAAGTTTGGGGGGAGAGTGTGTGGTGTGACTCACCACTTGAGTATGATTCTTGTAAAATTGGGTCAATTTTAAAATTTTTCTCATGAGTTTGGGTTGATTTTGGCATGATTGGTGGTGTTGAAGTGCATGATAGTCCATATTTATAATGAAATTGTTGAAATAATGGTGTTTGTTGAGTGTTTGAGCATGAATGAGAGGTATTGGAAGCATGATGGAGCTTGGAGCTAACGCTTTCCTTACCAAATGCCTATCGAGGGAGTACTCTACACCTTATCATTTTATTACTTGAAATGAATTGATTTTGATTTGGATTGTTGTGACTAGCATGCTACTTCATGTGTTATGTTTGTGGGAGGTTTACTTTCGTAATTTAGGGTTTCCTTTTCAATAAAGGTTGGGATGAATGTGTGCTTAATTTTCTTATGGATGATGGTATTTTGTGTTTTTGCATGTTTTGTGTTTTTGTTGTGTCTTGTTTGTTGAGTCCTTATTTTTATATTTGGTGTATTTTCATTCTTGTCTTGGGATGTTTGGTGGTTTGTTTAGGGATGTCGTGAGTCATTTTTGAACGTGAGTGATGATAGATTGTGGTGATAAGTGATGACAAATTATGATTAAGAATCTCTACACTTTCAAATTGTGACATGCTTTACTTAACTTGTTCAATTTTGAGATGAATGTGGTTTAATAAGTTCCTTAAGGTCCGAGCACAAGCTTGTGAGCATTTGAGCCTCAACCATGCACACATGGTATTTCTTCATGAGTGGATCGGTTGTGTTTGATAAGCTAGAACTTGCTCAAGGACTATAGGAAAGAGCCCAATTAGTGGAGATTAGTGAAATGATCTAAGGTCATCCTTGTTATTATAGTCATTGCCATATATGTTCCCTACCATGAACATCATCCTTAGTTAACCATTTTGAGCCTTTAAGCCTATTTTTTTTGTGAATTTAGCACATTACAAGCCTTAATTATCCATTCAAGCTTATATATACCTTTGTGTGGGTGATTGAGGAGATGGTAGCTAGAAAGGATTGATTGATTAGCAAAAGAAGAAAAGGGAATGGTAAACAAGCAAGAAAAAGTATGAAAAGAGTAAAAGTAAGAAATAGACATGCAACCTCAAAGTTAGAAAAGGAGCAAATCAACATCAAAAAAATGTTCAAGTAAACAAAATTCAAAGATAGGAAGCATGCATCAAAAGAAGCTCAATCCAAGGAAAGTTAATGAATAGTGCTTGAGATTGTAAAGATAAGAAAGGAGGAAAGAAAAGTGGAGAAGTTGAGGAAATTGGTCATCTATTTGATTATTTACACTTGTTGAGTCACTCTTATCCATATACTTCCTACCCTACCAAAAAGCTTATCATTACATCCTTAATGAAAGACCTTTTTGATCATTGATTGAAACTTTGGTGGTTTGTGAATGTAGTCTACGAGCAAGCTTATAGCGAGTCAAGCCAATCGGTTGATGAGTGTTGCTTTACCCTTCTTTAAAAGAGTGTTGAGAGACATCAATATCCATTGTGAGGCTTGGACTTAAAAGGAACTATATTACACTTTATTCTCTTTTGATTGAACTTGTTAATTTCTCATGTCATGATTTTAATGTTGTAGGATGACTTAGCATAGTTTGTAGTTGTTATCGCTAACGATGTGTTATTACTTATGCTCATTTAGTTTTTTTTTCAAGGTGAAAATTTCTCCTTTTGATTTGTCATTTTCGTTGCTCGGGGACGAGCAACACCTTAAGTTTGGGGGGTTGATTAGAGCTATTTTCACCTACATTTTAGTATCTTTTTATATGTATTTTTGTATTATTTTATCCGTATTTTATATGTTATTTGGTTGTGTTTTGTATTTTTATTTGATGCTAAACATGATAAGGAAGATGTAGGAAAAAGCGGATCTCAATTCGGAGTTGAAACGAGGGAGAACGAGCCAAAACAGTGAAGAAATACAGGAGCCAGCACCAACACGGGCCGTGTAGCCAACACGGCCCTGTAAGAAGTGACCGTGTGCCGACATCAGAAGAGCCAACACGACCACCCTATGTCCGTGTTACAACACACGACTCGTGTTGCAGCACACGAGCCGTGTTGCGTAACACGGCCCTGTAAGGAGAGGCCGTGCGGCAGCATCAGAAGACACAACACGGCCACCTTGTGGCCGTATTGCAGAGCACGACTCGTGCCGTGTACATTCCTGCTGAAATTTTCAGATCCTTCTAGAAGCCTCCATAGGGGTATAAATACCCCTTTATTCAACAATTAGGAGAAGATCCGAATTCCAACCCTTCTACACACACCTCACACACCATTTCTTCCATTTTCCACCTTCATCTTCATCCATCTTCATCCATCTTCATCCACCCATCATATCTTCCATTTTTGATGCTAAAGACTTCAAAATCAAGAGCTAGAGGTGGAGATCAAGAAGAATAGAAGATTCTCTTCAAGAAATTGATAGGGAAGAATCCATTCATTTTGTATTTCTTTAGATCTAAGACTATGGATATTTATAATGAATCATTTATGTGTTTTGTTACTTTTATCATGTTAGGCTAATCCCTCTAGTGGGATTAGGAATATGAAGAGCATATTAGATTTATATTGTCATGTGGATTAAATTGGTTTTTGGTTTAATTGATGTTGATTTCTATTCATGGAGTTTAATTGTCTTGATGTTGTGATGGCATGGTTTGTTATTTATGAATGTTTATTGGTTTAATGGATTGTTGATCAATGGATTATTTGTGATAATTAAATGCTATCATGATGTTCATGTATGTATTGCTTGGAGTGAGATGGAAACGTCCCTCTATAGTATTAGGAAGGCATGAATAGACATTGAGTTTGGGTTTGACCGAAAGGATATTTGAATTCAATGAGGGAACCAATCCATTCGTTGGCCTTAGTACACAAAAAGGGAGAGTTTAATCTAACTAGTACCTAGATGGAAGGGGTTAATGTTGGGCTTTGATCTTAAGTGCTTTTGGGAGTCTAAAATGGATCAACAACCTTTGTAACCCAAAAGGGAGCTTAGGATACAATCGTAATCACCCTTAGTCTACATCAATTGAGTTGAATTCCTTTTACATGATAATATGAATCGAGTGTGCTTGGATGTTTCTAATCCCATGTTTTCCATACTTGAACTTTAGCACCCATTTTCTTTACTTGTTATTTCTCTTATTTGCTATTCTTATTTACTTGCTCCTTGCTTTAGTTGTTAATCATCTCAAAACCCCCGATCATCTTTACAAAAACAACATGAACATGAGCTCACATATTTTGCTAGTCCGAACATAACTCATTTGTGGACTGATAATTTTTCTTGGGATATACTACTACAACGATCGAGTATTCTTGCTCGTGAGTGCTACAAAAAAAAGAAACAGAGTACTCCATTTTTATATATTCAGCAGACAAGATCTGAATTCATCATGGTAAACCAGGTTAGTTTAGTTTAGTTTAGTAGCTTGCTATATTCCTTTTACATAATTTGGAGACAGAATTTTGATGCAACATATGTTACTACATACCTGCCACCCTATTTCAGGGATGAGTACATGAGCAGGAGGCGGCGTGGCGCTGGCCTACCTAGATGTTGCCTTATATGCTCTAGTTGACTGCACAAAAACACATAACACTTTAAACATTTTTTATTTCACAAAAAAAATCTGCACTATAAACTTGACAGTTTCCAATGGATTAAAAATTTTGCCTCAATCAAGGAGACTAGGACAGCAGACATCATTCCAAATGCATGCCCAGCATCAAATGTAGGTACACCCCACTGAAGCGGATATGGGATTTTGATCATACAGTTGTAAAAGAAAAAATATTGGTCTCATTTCAAACTCCAAAGATGGTTTTTTCATCAATTAGGTATAGCTTTTTTTTAAAAGAATAAAAATTTTGTTAGAAAGAATGAGAAAATATATGCTCAAATCTCATTCATTCCAAAACTTCAATAACTCTCTCAAGAATAAAATATTTTGCAAGATGTTTTAAATAACTAAAGCTAAACAACACAACATCTGAAAGATTTTTGCAAATACTTCAAGAATCTATGACATAACCACACTAACTAAATGAAGAAATCGTATTACAAAATAAATAAAGAAAACCATATTATACAATAACTATATAAATAAAGAAAACCATATTATACAATAACTATTAATTAGTAGAAATACCTTATCAACCTATCCTAATCCAGCCATGATATCCAGTCCCTGTTTTTCAAGCATCACCGCCCAGCGCTTCGCTGCCAAAAAACAGAAACTATTATTTATTACATCAGTTGCGCAAAAACATGCCTATTGTCAGCGATTCACACAGAAAAGCAAAAGCAAGGCAGTGACTCAAGAGTTGATCATTTATACTATTCAAAATTAATCATACCAAAAACAAAACGTGAAAACTGGCAAGAAATACAGACCCATAACTTAAAAATTCATAATCAAACAGGAAGGAGGGAAATAGGAGCCCTAAGCTGATAAGTTAGGGTTTTGGTTCAAAGAAGAAGAAGAGAAGGAAAGCTGGAGGGAATGCCTTACAGTATGGGAATGCCTTAGGCTTAGGGTTTCGCATTTCTGGCGTTGTTGCGGCTGACGCGCTCGGCTAGTGTTCACGAAGTAGGCGGCAATCAGTGGCAAGCGATTGACGTTGGGCAGTGTATGGACGGTCACTGGAATTAGGTCCGACAGTGAATTGACGAGGCTGACGGGTGTGCGGCGATAAAGGAACGAGAGAGAGAGTAGGGAAAGGGAGTGCAAGGAGGAGAGGGAGAGAATGGCTTAGTAGAGGAGGATTGTCGTCGATAATAGGAGAAATTGGGAGAAGAAGGGTTATGATAGAGTTGGGGGTGAAGCCGTATTGAGCGATATACTGTATACCCTAATTTTATTACTCTTGAAATTACCGACGGATTAAATCCGTCGGTAAATTAAAAATAAAAATTCATATATTTACCGATGAAAAAATTCCGTCGGTAAATTACAAACTAAAATTAACTTTTTTTAAATAAAATTTGATATATTTAGCGACGGATAATTCGTCGATAAATTAAAGACTAATTTAATTTTTAAAAAATAAAATTTAATATATTTATCGACGGATGAAATCCATCGGTAATTTAATGACTAAAATTAATTTTTTTTAATAAAAATTTTATATGTTTACCGACGGAATAAAACCGTCAATAAATTAAAGACTAAAATTATTTTTTTTAAAAATAAAATTTATTATATTTACCGGCGAAAAAAATCCGTCGGTAAATTAAAGACTAAAATTATTTTTTTAAAAAATAAAATTTAAAATTTTATCGATGGATAAATCCGTCGGTAATCTTTTGGGATTTATTCCCTTCAAAATACCGATGGATTTACCGACGGAAAAATAATCCGTCGCTAATTCCGTCGGTAATCAGTCGCAAAAATCGTCGGGAATTTTTATTGATGATATTTTAAAAATTAATCCCATTAAATCAATAAATTGTCAGTAATTCATCGATAAACCGTCGGTAATTATCGATGATTTTTTTTCATTGGTAAATCCATCGGTATTCTGACAGTTTCTTGTAGTAAAATAATCATTTAATAATCAATTTCTTCAAGTTCAAGTTGTGTTAATTTTAATTTATTATGAACAAGTGGGTCAAAAGGAAAGCATGAAAAAGACAGCTTTTGAATGTTAGTGGGGGTGTTAGTATTATTGAAAATCAAGAACATCAACTGCATATAGGATCCAATGTTGATGAATTTATGTAGGTCAGTAGGTGTGTCTAATGTCTTATTTGAATTATGTTGTTGCCTTTTGTGGTTAGAGCAAGAAAATGCCAAGGAAGGGGGTGTGGCAATGTGGGGTTGTTCTCTTTCCACTTTCTTGAATTTTACCTGTCCAAAGAGGGTGATTTGGAGGGTGGGGGTTGTGCTCTGTTTCATGTATTGAGAAAAGAATTATAATTGCAAATTAATACTTAATTCTAATTGTAAAAGTTAATTCCTTGAATTAGAATTATTGTATATTACATAATCATTGAAATGGTATGACAAATGAAATTCTTAATTTTTCATCTAAATTTAAGATTTTATTGTATTAATATTTTAACATTTCGTTGTCTAAATAAATTTATTTAATTATATAAATAAATTGTAGTCATTTTCCATTTGTATTCTTTTCAGAATATAAAATGGAGCATGAGCATAATCCTTCAATCAAGAAGGGCAAATGACTTATATCATCATTCTCTAAGAAACGTGATCATCAAGAAAGCGAAAGTAGCTCAAAACCTGCGTTTACGGCATTGCAAAACCAAGGTAATGAATCTACTTCAGTACCTATGGTTCAAACTTTTTCAAATGTAGATTCTTTACCGGATGTATCCATTGAACGAGATCCTGGTAAAAGAAAGCATATGTGTGAATATTCTGTCAATGCAAGAGATGATATTAGACGGGCATATCTTAGAGTTGGACCTTATCAACTTACAAAGTTTGGTGCTCAAAATCGCAGCTTTCAGAGAAGATGGTTTGACAATAATCATTGGTTGGAGTACTCACCCTCAACAAATAAAGGATACAACTTTTATTGTTTCCTTTTCATGAGTGATATAAATATACCAAATACTTCTGCCTTGATCAATGAAGGATTTGGAAATTGAAAAAGGATAAGCCAAGGAAGCAAATGTCCATTTCTTACGCATGTTGGTTCTGCAACTTCATCACCTCATACTATGTGCTTAAGAAGAGCAGAGAATTCGATGAAGCCTTCTAGGCATATTGATAAAGTTATGCATGCTCAAACAAAAATTGAGAAGGAGAAAAATCATTTACGCTTAATGACTTCAATTATGAGTATACGATGGCTTGCTCTTCAAGGTTGTGCCTTTAGAGGTCATGATGAATCTTTATCTTCGTCAAATCGTGGGAATTTTATTGAACTAGTGAAGGCTTTTGCAAATATGAATAAGGAAGTTAGTGAAGTTGTGCTTGATAATGCTTCGAAAAAAGCTCAATATATTGCTCCAAAAATTCAAAAAGAAATTTGAAATATTATGGACAATAGAGTATGTGGAATGATTCGTGAAGAACTTGGAAATAAATTCTTCTGTATTCTTATTGATGAAGCACAAGATATATCAAAACAGGAGAAAATTGCAGTTATTTTGAGGTTTGTGAATGATCATGGAGTTTTGACTGAACAATTTTTTGCAATTAAGAGTGTTAGTGACACTTCTTTCTCAAATTTGAAAAAAGAGATATGCAACATTCTTGGTCATAATGATCTTCATATTGAGAAAATGAGAGGTCAAGGATATGATGGTGCTAGTAATATGCGTGGTACTTGGAACGGTCTTAAGGCATTGTTTCTTAGATAATGTCCATATGTCTATTTATGTTCATTATTTTGCGCATCGTCTACAACTAGCATTGATTTCTGCAGCTAAAGATATCAGCGTTGTTTGGGAATTTTTTTTCTCACCTGGATAATATTATTAATATCATCACTTCTTCACCTAAACGTGTATCTCAATTGCAAGTTGCTCAAAGGCGTGAAATTGATAATTTATTAGCAATTGGAGAGATTGGTTCTGGACGTGGGGCAAATAAAATTGGCAACTTGAAATGATCCGGAACCACTCGTTGGAGTTCTCATTTCAACTCTGTGAAGAGTTTGATAGGTATGTATGTTGCAACTTGTAAAATATTTGAATCTCTAAATGAACATTCTCCAAATGGAAGATCTAAAGCTGAAATTCAAGGAGTCTACAGAAATATGGCAAGTTTTGAGTTTATATTTGTTTTGCACTTAATGCATAAAGTGATACAAATTACTGAATCTCTTTGTCAAGTACTTCAGAAAAAACTCAAGATATTTTGACTGCGATTGCATTCATCTCTAGTACTAAGATTGTTCTTAAAGAATTGAGAGAAGGTGGTTGGGAAGAATTATTGGAAGAAGTCAAATTTTTCTGCTCAAAAAATAATATTGATGTTTCTAACCTTGATTGTCCATATAAGATTAGTCGTTCTTGAGGGCAAACTACAATAGAACATCATTACCATTTTGATGTTTTCAATGAAGCAATAGATTTTATCTTGATGGAGTTGCTTTCTATCAGTGTGGCTTTAGATCCTAAAAATTCTTTTGAATCATTCAATGGTGATGATATTTGCAAGCTTGCAAGAAAATTCTATCCTGAAGATTTCACAGACCAAGACATTGTTTCTTTGGAATATGAGTTGATACATTATAAACTTGATATTGTGCAAAAGTTTCAAGTGTCGATACTTTGTTGAGTTGTGCTAACTTTTGTGTGAGAATGGAAGGGCAAAAGTTTATGTTATGCTTACAAGGTTGATACATCTTATATTGACATTGCCTGTTTCTACTGCTACCACTGAACGAGCTTTTTCAGCTATGAAACATGTAAAAATAGCACTTCGTAACAAGATGGAGGATAGTTTGCCTGGAGATTGTATAATGCTTTTTATTGAGAGAGATTTTGTTAATAGTGTAGATCTAAACTCAGTTATTAATGAGTTTTATGCTTTGAAATCTCGTCGAGCTCAACTTATGTAAATGTAAAAAATATTTTGCTATGTGTGATAGGGCCTCCCCAGAAGCGAAATTGGACTGCCCACTATTGGGTCCAATGAGACTGCCTCTTCCAAGATAATTATTGGGCCCAACAATATGAGCTCATGACAGTTGGACGACTGAGCACGTCCACTCTAATCTCTCGACCCGGGCGAGTCCTCCATCGACCCCACTTGGGGATATAGGGGATATCCTAAAATGAATCACCAGAATAGCCACGTGAGGCTATGACATTTAATGCCTACAGTGTTAGCATTTAATGTGATGTGACCTGACGATATATCCAGAGATTTGGATGACGTCAGTTCACCAATATATGGGGCTTGCCCCTGATGAGCGTTTTCTCAACACACAAAGTTAATCCTAAGTATAAGGATATTAATTGTAATTTCGAAAGGTGACCAAGTATATATCGAATCCAAGGGACGGATGAATATCACTTTAATTATATGCTACTTAATTAAGATTATATTGGTAAATTTGAGTTGGTTCGATTAAGATACTAAATAACATATAATGAAAATAGCAAGATAAGTTAACAATTAAGAATAGAAATTCGGTTGTGATCAAGTAAGTAATGGAGTAGTTCTTCAGGTAATCCAGTTTCATTCATTAATTTCCTTTCCATGTGTTGATATTCGACTCTGCCCTGTAGTTTATGGAAACATCACTAAACCATGCAAGCGTACTCTATAGACACAAGTAAGCAAGCGTATGATACGTGTGAATATCCTTGGAGCAAGACGTATACTTTACCGCATTTCTAGGTACTATCATAATCAATTATTTCCCGTGCACTTAGTACTCTAAATCGATTTGATCTCCCTTTTTAGGTACTATAAGGTAATACTCTTTATCCTACTTATTAACTCGAATATGATTTAATTAACAAGTATCTATATAAGATAGTTCTAATAAGACTTCGGAATCCCTTCACTTAGAATTATAATATATGATTCTGCTCAGCGGTGAACGCACTCAATCAATAACCAAGAGATGTATTCAGATTCTACATAATAGTTAAAGATGCACAAAATGACTGTGAGTATGAATTGAAAAAGCACAATCTTATATAAAATAAACCACAAGTAGTGTTGTACGGAGTTTACACATGGAAATTCAATTAACTCATAAAATTTTCATAATCTTAGAACTACTAAGGTTGTTCTAGCCCATGATTGATCTAGGAACAATCATGGCTAGTTGGTATGATCTTACTTGACTCGCCAGACGAACCTCTCTCAACCCCTTCGGATGGTGGTAGGGCTTGGTGGATGAAGGAAGATGTGTTGTCTTGTCTTCTGTTCTCCTCTTTTTCTCCTACAGAAGCCCTTCTTTTATACACATAGGATCTCCTTATGGGCTTAGGATGGGCCTTTGCTTGAAGCACACGTCAAATTTGGTGAAAGACATGCGGAATTACCATAAATAGCATTCAGCTACACGCCGTTCGACCTCAGCATCCAAGTCAAACAAGAAGCCCATGGTCGAACAAACATTCTGGACAACTTTGGCAATTTACTCGACCAAACTGCTCTTGCTCAACCAGATTGATCTTGGTCGAGCAACTCCTCCAAGTCGAACAAGCTCACTGGATATTTTTTGTATTTTGCTCGACTTTCTCTCATCTGTTCGACTAAGATAATGTTGGTCGAGCAGATTCTCTAAGTTAAACTGGCTCACTAGATGGGTTCTGGTAATCTGCTCGACTTGTCACCTCCCGTTCGACCACCTATTGAAGGTCGAACAAGCTAGCTTAGTCGAACAACACATTGATTTCGCCTCCAAAATTATGTCTTTCAATTCCGAGCCTTTTTCACCTATTTTCCTATATGAATATGCTCAAATAGCCCTTGTACCCTTTGATTCGTTCCTTTCCCATAAACGTACCGATTCGTCTCTATAAAAGACCAAATAGTACTCCATTTCCACGCAAATCAAGGCCCAAAACATGCGAATTTACACTCTAATCAAACTCCCAAACTTACATGTTGCTCGTCACGAGGCAACAAAATCAAAACCGAGAGTGTAATCGCCAGGTACAACATACAAAATACATGCAATTATATTAACTTAGAACACACAACTATCATACCTTTCATTCACTCAAAAACATCAATCAATCACAATACTTCTACGAGTGCTAAGTCATCTAGCTCACGGGTAAGTATTTACTCTCTCACTCAAGTGTAAAAGCTATACACCTTATGGTTGATATCAACACTCACTTTCAATTTATGTACTCGCATAACCATAAGCTTGACAAAGGTCTCAAAACTCCATCCATAATCGACTCAATACTAGGATCACAAAGGACTTACTTAAAGGATGTAAGGTTAGCTCTTTGGTTAGGGTGGAAGAATATAGGTAAGTGACTAACTTTACTAGTAAAGAGTTACCTTAGTATATTAATTTCAATTGCTCCCTCTTCACTGCTTTATCAATAATCTCGATCATAGACCATTCCTCCATCTTTACTTTGCTCAACTCTTTCTCTATAGTATCATGCCAATTCCGGTATTCTACAAGTATAAGGGTACCAGTTTCGAACACTACCCTATCTATCATTCGGGATACCGATTTCAGGCACTATCCCTCAAAAGATTTAACTTCTTGTCTCTCGAGTTTACTTTCATCAAATCTCTCATCCTTTTCAAAACTTAAAGCATTCGTCTACCTCCACTCTTTACTAGCAATTGGGTTAAAGGCTCAAAAGGTTAAACAGCTCATTATCAAGGCTTGCCAAGAAAAAGGCTCAAAGGCTCAATTAGGCTTGCAAAGATACTTATATAAGAAGGTAAGATAAATTTGGCTAAGTAACTCGATTAACAATAACAGCCTAAGATCACTTCCCAGTACCTATCAATTATAGATTTCACACAAGACTCCAAGCCAAGTTCTAGAATACGAGTACACAAACACCTCTCAAGAATAAACAAACATGCATATATCATGATCAAAAGGCTCAAATCCTCACAAGGTTAATAGAATCCTAAGCATTCTTCAAAGCATGCAATCAACATCAATTCCTTATGAACTACAAGTACAAATAGAACATGCTTGCCATTAACAAATGATCATGCATCAATAAAAACCCATTTATAACATGAATTCATGCCAAGCACATCATATCCATCATTTAATCATCATTATACAAACCATCCACGCAAGAATCACCACTAACACCCAAACACTCAAACCGGCACCTGTAAAGTAGAAAAGAGAATGGGGGAATGAGAAGAATCAGAAAAAAATAAAACATGCTGCTCATCATTCCTCCGGAGCATCATCTTCATTTGAACCCCCCTCATCATCACCATCCATCTCCAACCGCATTCGGTCCACATCTCTATGCAAGGCATCGAGATTCCTATCCATCATTCGCCTATGATCTTGCAACTACCTCAACCGATCATCCATCTCATCATAACGTGTGTTGAGTGCAGCATAGTTAGCATTCGCAAGCACCAGCTGTCTATTCGTTTCTTGCTGGTTCACGTTAAACATGGCGAAGTGCTCATGCATCAGTCGGAATTGCTCCCGATAGAACTGATCCTGGGCCATCCAGAAGTCCTGTTGCGGCTTTGTGGCTGTGGCGGTGGTGGTTCGAAGAATTCTTGCTCGAGTGGCTGCTGCGGCTGCACCGGAGGCATGTCCTCCTGATAATCAAAGGCTTGCGGTGGCTGTGGCTCCTCCTCCTCGAAATCAGCTGGATCTCCAATAAGAATCATGTCCTCGTCCAAGCTAATTCCTTGCTCCCACAATTCAACTAACAGTCTCCAATTCCTTCTTTCCAAGCACGTCCTAGAGATCACTGAGTGCTCCGTCTTATTCATCAACCAATTATGATTATCCCTCACAGTGGTAAGGTCGGTGATAACAAGCGAAAACTCAAGTGTTCGAGGCTCCTTCCCTCGGATGAACATCCAAGCATCATTCACTCTCTCAATAAGCCCCATCCTGACACATGAGGTCAAGATCAATTCCGAATCCCCTGGAATCGGTTCATACCTACTCACATCGATCCTGTAGTACTCCGCTATGATAGTGATCAACCCCCCAATGTTTACTCTCTGAAAACCGTACATGGTGAACTTGTGAAGCCGCTGGAAGAAGTAAGCTGCCACGTTGAAATGAACTCCACTGAGCATGCACCATAGAACATATAGTTCTCCTCTTGGAATACGGCTCCCTTCAGACCGGGCAAACAAAGTATTCCCTAGGATCTGATCCATATAGACAATAATGGGGTTGTGAATAAAAGCAGATCTAGAAGCGTTGGAATTATAGTTCTCATTCCTCCCCATTATATCTCTCCAAAAATTGTTCGCCTTAAAGTCATCACTCTCATTTCCAACCACATTCTCACAGCCAATGATCTCGTTGAACTCACGAGTCCACATAGTCTGTGCTTGACTACCTATTTGCATATGAATGCCATAGGAAAGGTATCCATCACCACGCTCCACTTGCAGCGTGCATAATACTTCTGTAGTGATGTGAAAGTATGTCTCCCTTTTCATCTCCATGAATGCTGCAATGCCAACTCGGTTGAACATCAAATGAATGTCGTTGATGATGTGCATATCCATCATGGCCCGATCGTCTTGATACCTTGTCCTTCTTATCTTCAACAAGATTGCATTCCACAACTTCTCCTTCTCCTTCCACTCGCCAATCTTGATTCCAAAATCCCTTGGTGTTTCCCTTTTATCCATTTTTATCTTTTTGACGATCTCCACCAATGGGGGTGACTTGTTCCCCTTCCTCTTTGAAGAAGAAGCAATCTCTTTTCCTACAAAAGTTGTACTTCAATATACCAACAAGAGATAAAACCAAGCCTACATATATCATGAATCCTACTCAAGACTTCAAATTCATGCATCCAATTCACTCAATCTCAAGTGTTTCCAAATCATCAAACTCTAAACCAACACTATCAATCAAGAATATCAAGATTCAAGTAATCCAACACTACTCCACACAAACATTATAGCAAATCAACTCAAAGTTTCACCTATTCACAAACCAAACATGCTCAAGTTCCATCACCAATTGCATCCCATCAATATCCAAATTCAATGAGCCCATATATATAATTCGAAATTAAACCAAAGCCTATGCTTCATACAACATTAGATTCATAAAATTTCCACAATTCAACGAAGCACAATTCAAGAATTTTCAAATGCAATCCATAACAACAACTCAAGCAATTCGACACTCAATACAAACTAAATCTAGCATGAATCCACTCACCCATTCTTCACTAATCTACATCAACAAAGTCCGCTAGTAAAGTGAGAAGAAAACATACCTTTGTTTGACATGGTGTGCTTATGGTGAACAAGAGCGAACATTCCCAAAAGTTGTGTGAAAATCCAAGATTAGATCTTGCAATCAATCAAAATTGGATGTGAAGTGTGTGGAAGAGAGTATTAAAGTGTAGGGAGGAAGTTAAAGGAAAAGACTTACAGTTACGAAGTGATGCTCGAGAAAGGGTGATGGAAATAGGTGTTTCGAATGGATGAAATACATTTTTTAAAACTGCTCCCAGCCTCCGTTCGACCTCCGCTCGACTTATTAGGCTTGGTCGAATAACTTCTCTAAGTCGAAGAACCTAGTTCTGTCTTTTAAAATCGCCTAGCTCGACTTTCGTTCGACTTGAATTTCTTGGTCGAACGGCACGTGAAAGTCGAGCAATGTGTGTAATCGAGCCCCTGTTCTTCCTTGATTTGTTCGACTGTCGTTCGACCACCATGTCATGGTCGAACAACTCCTGCTTAGTCAAACAAACTCTCTGGATAATTTTGGCATTTTGCTCGACCTCCGTTCGACCTGAATTACTCGATCGAACAGGTGCTGGAAGTCGAGTAGCTTGCCTCATCGCACCCCCTGTTCTTCTCTGTCTTGCTTGACCTTTGTTCGATCCCATACCCCTAGTCGAGCAACCACTGATTAGTCAAATAAACTCTCTAGAAGTTTTTCGCCATTTGCTCGACCAGGGCTCGACTCCAGCTTCTTGGTCGAGCTAGAAGGATTAAGTTGAACAGCTCTTCTGGAAGATTTTCACACTTTGTTAGACCGTTGCTCGACCAAAATTCCTAGTCGAACAACCTCTGGTAGGTCGAACAACTTCGTGATCTCCCCCAATTTCGTACCCTTCTCGTTTCTTCCTACAAAATTCAACTATAGGACAACATCAAGTATCAAGATATCCAAAAATTAAGCTAGAGAAACCATATAATATCCAGTGTAACTCCACAATCACACCAAAAACAACAACTCTCACTTAGTACTCTAAACCGATTTGATCTCCCTTTTTAGGTACTATAAGGTAATACTCTTTATCCTACTTATTAACTCGAATATGATTCAATTAACAAGTATCTATATAAGATAGTTCTAATAAGACTTCGGAATCCCTTCACTTAGCATTATAATATATGATTCTGCTCAGCGGTGAACGCACTCAATCAATAACCAAGAGATGTATTCAGACTCTACATAACAGTTAAAGATGCACAAAACGACCGTGAGTATGAATTGAAAAAGCACAATCTTATATAAAATAAACCACAAGTAGTGTTGTACGGAGTTTACACATAAAAATTCGATTAACTCATAAAACTTTCATAACCTAGAACTACCAAGGTGGTTCTAGCCCATGATTGATCTAGGAACAATCATGGCTAGTTGGTATGATCTTACTTGACTCGCCAGACGAACCTCTCTCTCAACCCCTTCGGATGGTGGTAGGGCTTGGTGGATGAAGGAAGATGTCTTGTCTTGTCTTATGTTCTCCTCTTTTTCTCCTACAGAAGTCCTTCTTTTATACACATAGGATCTCCTTATGGGCTTAGGATGGGCCTTTGCTTGAAGCACACGTCAAATTTGGCGAAAGACATGCAGAATTACCATAAATAGCATTCAGCGACACGCCGTTCAACCTCAGCATCCAAGTCGAACAAGAAGCCCCTGGTCGAATAAACATTCTGGACAACTTTGGCAATTTGCTCAACCAAACCACTCTTGCTCCACCAGATTGATCTTGGTCGAGCAAATCCTCCAAGTCGAAGGAGCTCACTGGATGTTTTCTGCATTTTGCTCGACTTCCTCTCATCTGTTCGACCAAGATAATATTGGTCGAGCAGATTCTCCAAGTCGAACTAGCTCACTGGATGGGCTCGGCAATCTGCTTGACTTGTCACCTCCCGTTCGACCACCTATTGAAGGTCGAACAAGCCAGCTTGGTCGAACAACACCTTGATTTCGCCTCCAAAATTATGTCTTCCAATTCTGAGCCTTTTTCACCTGTTTTCCTATATGAATATGCTCAAATAGCCCTTGTACCCTTTGATTCATGCCTTTTCCATAAACGTACTGATTCGTCCGATAAAAGATCAAATAGTACTCTATTTCCACGCAAATTAAGGCCAAAAACATGCGAATTTACACTCTCATCAGCCCCTAACGAATAAATAACAACAATATTCACCTCCAAAAGGCACAAGATCGCCTGAAGGGAACCCTCAGCTATTTCTGACAACATAAAAAAATTATTATGTTAGATTAGCATGAATAATCCCCTAATCACCTTTAAACAGCCACATCAACCCACAATTAAAAGGAGGATTAATTCTGCTATCTACATTTGGCACTAGAGAAAGAGCTCGGCTGGATCGAAATGATAAACGGCAGAGACAAAGCCGCCCTCAGCAAGGCGGGTGTGATGACTAGCCAGCCTCATGAAGTGCCAAACCCTCCCTGAATGCTCGAAAAGGAGATCTCGCCTCAAGATAAGAGCTCGGAGAAAGATGAAGTAGAGATCAACTTTCGTAAAAAATATTTTGACCTTCTCAGATAGGTGAAGGAAAAGCGGCCAGCCGGATAGAGGAGTGCTAGTCGAAAGCTAAGTTTCGGCCTCGAGGAAAACTCGGCGGAACAAATGAACTAGCAGCAGCGTGATCGGACCCTACCCGAAAGTTGGTGCATGAGCGAATGTGACCAAAAGATTCCCAGAATGAACCTCGAAAAGCCCAGAAGGTGGCGGACGAAGGGCGTGAATGGAGACATGCAGCCTCTCGCGCCAATTCTACTTCCAGTACGGCCTCTACACACACAATCGAGATCATAAGTGCCAAGGATCACCTTGGCCCCGATCCGGTCAAGTCCCGTCAGGAGCAAGTGGAAGAAAGCACAGGGGAGGACCCCTTAGCCCAATTCAAGAGACGACATAATTTGAAGCTAGAATCTATGAGGAAGCATCTCGACGAGATGGAAAGAAAGAACAATGTCGGGCTGTACAACATTCCTGATCCAGAATCCGGGATATCCCAGTTCACCCATCTAATTGTCGCGGTCACCACCCTAAAGAAGATCCGAATTCCCAGATTCCTCAATAAGCCGACGATTCTAATCTGACCACGCATCTCAACAAATAGGTAGGATGGATGCTGGCGTAAGGAAGCTCGGAGGAGGACCGATGTAAAATGTTCCCCCTGACTCTAGGAGACAAAGCACATTCGTGGTTTGAATCTCTTCCAATAAACTCGGTCGATTCGTGGGCACAATTTGCTACGTCCTGCTCGTCCTATTTCGCCTATCTCGGACAAGGAAAGGAGCCAAAACAGAATTTTGCCTATGACAAGGAGTGAAAGAATCACTCAAAGACTTCATCATGAAAAAATTCAACGAGCAGCGTGCCAATACGGAGGAGATCTCGGATGAAACATCCACTATTTTGGCAGCAGCGGCTTTGCTCCCAGGATCCCCAATGTGGACAAGTTGCCAGCAGAAGCTGCCAATAAATTATGCGGTCTTCATGGCCATAACACAAGCGTTCATCCACAGTGAGAAAATCCTCAAAGAATATAAAAAGTCCAAAGAGGACCACAAGGAAGGCGATAAAAAGAAGAAGAAAGGAGACAAAGACTATAAAACTCCATCCTCGTTCAAACCATTTGCGGAGGACAATCAGGTACAAGAAATGACTGAGGTGCTCGTGCTGACTCCCGAAGAGATATTCAACAAGATTCAAGATGCCAATCTGCTAAGCCTCCTGCCAAAAATATGAGCAGACCCGACTAAATTGAACAAGAAGAAATTTTGCAAGTATCACAAATCTATCGGACAAGACACCAACAATTGTCGGGATCTGTTAGCAGAGCTGATAAAGTTGTTTGAGTATGAAAAGCTGGACAGACTGGTGATGGGCTCAAAGCGGAGAAGAGAGCTGACCCCATAATCGAACGAACAGCCGAAGGGACCCACCGGCCCACAAGGATGAGATGACCCGGGCGAATGCCTACCCTCACAGTTTTGGGAGGTGTACATGGTGGAGGAAAACTACGTAAGAATGTCTCAGGCATTGACCACCCAGTCCCATAGAAAGAGGAAAGCCGAGCTCTGCGCTCGACAGGTTCCAATACATCCTGATGGCGAGCCCTCGACTGCCTGCGCACGAAGCCGACATATTTTTCTTCAAAGAAGACCTCGCTAAGGTGCCCCCATAATAACCCACTGGTCGTCTCTGCTATGATCTCAGGAGTAAGAGTGCACCGGTGCCTGATTGACACGGGCGCTTATACAAATATAATATTCAAAAGGGTGTTCAAAGCCATCGGAGGATCTACCCATTACAAAGTCTCTTCATGCGTCGAAGAGATTCGAGGGTTTGGTAACGCCATCACTACCCCTCTGATGAAGTGGACCTATCGGTCCAAATGATGGATGAGAAGCAAATAGTAAGGGCCCAACACACTCTCGATTTCAAGGTAGTCGACCTTCCATCATCCTACAATTGGATTCTGGGAAGAACATTCATACACCAATTCAATTATGTCCCTTCCACACTCCATCAATGCGTGAAATTCGTGATGATTGATAGTAAAGTCGGCACCATCAAAGGCAGCCAAAGGAAAGTAAGAGAGTTCTCATTTATCGAAAAGGAAGAGGGACTCAACTACCATGACCCGTACTTTCAATTATTGGTGGTAGACGAAGCACAAGGTGAGGAAGCTCCGCCTGATGCTGACCCACCACCAGAGGACCTGGAGCCGAAGAACGCTCGGAGGTTCCGACCTTTTGGCGATAAGGAAATCGACTTACCCCCAATAACTGATGAGGATCCGAGATCCAAAAAGAAAAGAAAAAGAGGGGAACCGATCGAGGAGGCCGAAGCCGTAAGAATGGAACCGAGCAATTCAAAATTGGAACTATATGTTGGATCGCAGCTGAAGGAACCGCAAAGAAAGGCTTTAATAGAATTCTTGAAGGCCAACCTAGATGTGTTCACCTGGGCACCAACAGACAAACGGGGAATAGACCCCAAACATGCGTGCCATTGACTCAACACAAATCTATCATACCACCCAGTCGAATAAAAGAAAAAGAAGTACAGTCTAGAGAAATACGAGATCATCAAAATAGAGGCTAGGAAGCTATTAGCCAATAACCTCGTCAGGGAAGCTCTGTTCCCTTTATGGGTGCCCAACCCAGTCTTAGTTCAAAAGGCTAACAAATCCTAGAGACTTTGCATCGACTTCACTGATCTTAACAAAGCATGCCCCAAGGATAGCTTCTATCTACCGCATATCGACCAAATCGTGGACGCAACAGTAGACCATGAGCTGACGAACTTCATGGACACATATTCAGGCTATCATCAAATTCCCATGCACCCAGATGATGTAGAGAAAATGACATTTTAGACCAAGAGAAACCTACTATACTGGGTAATGATGTCGTTCGGCTTGAAGAACATGGGTGCCACGTAACTAAGGCTGGTCAATAAAATGTTCCGGGAAGAGCTAGGAAAAACCATATAAGTATACGTGGATAACATGTTGGTCAAAAGCATCTCCATGGACGACCACGTGTACCACCTAAGCAGGGCATTCGGCATTCTACGACACTACGGGATGAAACTAAATCCGAAGAAATGAACTTTTCGAGTTTCGGCAGAGAAATTCCTTATCTACATGGTAAGAAAAAGGGGAATAGAAGCAAATCCGGATAAAGTAATAGAGATACAAGATATGGAGCCCCCAAAACACGCTAAAGGAGCACAGAAATTAGCCTGGAGAATTGCATCCCTCAGCCGCTTCCTATCCAGGGCATCTGATAAGTTAAACCCCTTTTAGATGTAATCCGCAAGGAGAAATTTGACTTGATGCCGGTGCCCCAGAAGGCTTTCGACGAACTGAAGGTCATCCTGGCCAACACGCATACTCTCTCAAAACACGGACGGATGAGACCTTCAGTCTATACTTAGCCACTTCAGAGTCGGCGTTGAGTGCGGTCCTGGTTCGCACAAAGGGAAATGATGGGTGTTTTCTCAATACACAAAATTAATCCTCAAGTGTAAGGATATCAATTGTAGTTTCGATGGGCAACCAAGTGATTATCGAACCCGAAAGACAAATTATTATTAATTCAATCATACTCTAGATTATTGAGACTACGTTGATAAATTATTTTGGCAATTTTAGTAACTAAATAGCAACTATTTAAAATAGCAATTAAAGTAAACATGCAATAAAGATAATACGACTGTGATCAAGTGAGAAATTAGGTAGTTCTTCGGGTCATCCAGTTCTACTTATTAATTTCCTTTCCATGTGTTGATGTTCGACTCTGCCTTGTGGCTTATGGACGCATCACTAAACCATGCAAATTCACTCTATAGACAAAAGTAAACATGCGTATGACACGTGTGAATATCCTTGGAGCAAGAGATATAATTCACCCCCCTTTCTAGGTACTATTAGTATTAATTATTTTCTGTGCACTTAGTACTCTAACACGATATGATCCCCCTTTATAGGTACTATGACGTTATACTCTTTATCCTACTTATTAACCCGAATAATATTCAATTAACAAGTATTCATATAAGATAGTTCTAATAAGACTTCGTAATCCCTTCACTTAGAATTATAACATGTAATCCTGCTCAGCAGTGAACGCACTCAATCAATAACCAAGATATGTACTCAGACTCTACATAACAGTTAATGATGCACAAAATGTCTGTGAGTATGAATTTAAAAGGCACAATCTTATATAAAATAAACCACAAGTAGTGTTGTACGGAGTTTACACATGAAAATTCAATTAACTCATAAAACTTTCATAATCCTAGAACTACTGGAGCGGCTCTAGCCCATGATTGATCTAGGAACAATTATGGTTAATTGATATGATCTTACTTGACTCGCCAGACGAATCTCTCTTCACGACTCCTGGGATGATTGTAGGGTTTTGGGGGTGGACGGATGATGAATGATGTGTGTCTTTTTCTCCTGCGAAAACTCTTCTTTTATACCCTTAGAATGTCCTTACGGGCTTAGGATGGGCTTTTGCTTGGGGCACACATTAAATTTGGTAAAAGAAATTCAGAATTGCCATAAATAGAAGCAGCGAGAATCCATTCGACCAAGCCTTGACTGGTCGAGCAAGGCCTTCAACTCGAGCAATGGTCGAGCAAGCTCACTGTAAGTTTTGTACATTTTGTTCGACCAAGCCTCATCTGCTCGACCAAGATGATTCTGGTCGAGCAACATCTCCAAGTCGAGCAAGCTCTCTGTACGTTTCTGCATATTCTGCTCGACTTGGCCACTTGTTCGACCAAAGTGATGATGGTCGAATAAGGTCCTGAGGTCGAACAGCCTTCGAAAATTGCCTCAAAAATCATGTCTTCTAATTCCGAGCCTTTAAGAACTGTTTTTCTATACAAATACGCTCAAAAAGCCCTTGTACCCTCTGATTCGTGCCTTTTCCATAAACAAACTGACTCGTCTCAATAAAGACTCAATCGTACTCAATTCCCACATAAATCAGAGCCCAAAATACGTGAATTTACACTCTCATCAAACCCTCAAACTTACATGTTGCTCGTCCCGAGGCAACAAAAATCAAGACAAATCCAAAGAGTGTAATCACGAAATCAAGCACAACCTATCCTAACACATGTAATTATATCAATTCAAAACATGCAATCCATCATACCTTTCATTCATGCGAAAACATCAATCTATCACAATACTTTTATGAGTGCTAAGTCATCTAGCTCACGTGTAAGTGTTTACTCTCTTTCTCAAGTGTAAAAGATGCACACTTTATGGGTTAGTATCGACACTCAATTTCAATTCATATACTCGCGTAACTATAAACTTGACAAGGGTCTCAAAAATCCATACATAACTAATTCAATACTAGGATCACAAAGGACTTGCATTTAGGTTGTAACGTTGGCTCTTTGTTAAAGGTAGGAGTATATAGATAAGTAACTAAATTACTAGTAAAAAAAGTACCTTGGAGAATTGCTTTTCAACATCTTCCTTCTTTTCTTCTTCGTCCTTCTTATGATCACTTCAATACACGCTTTCTCCAATCTTCTCTTAGATCAACATCTTTTCTTCGCAGTAGAATACTAATTCCGGTGTTCTTTAAGTATAAGGGTACCAGTTTCAGGCACTACCCTTTCTATCATTAGGGATACCAGTTTCAGGAACTATCCCTTGCAAGATTTAACCTCTTGTCTCTTGATTCTTATTACACCAAATCTCTCCTTCCTATTCTTCCTCAAAACTTCATATAGCATTCATTTACCTCCACTCTTTACTACTAATAGGTGTTCAAGGCTACAAAAGGTAAATGGCTATTTATCAATGGCTCGCCAAAGTAAAAGTTTTAAGGCTTAAAAGGACTTCCAATGATAATCATATAATAAGGTAGGATAAATTTGGCTAAGTGACTTAATCAACAACAATGACCTAAGATCATTTCCTAGCATCTATCAATTATAGACTTCTAACAAGACTCCAAGTCAAGTTCTAGAATACAAGTATACAAAAAACTCTCAAGAATAAACTATCATGCTCATAGCACGATCAAAAAAGCTCAAATCCTCGCATGGTTAATAGAATCCTAAGGACTCTTCAAAGCATGCAATCAACATCAATTTTCTATGAACTACAAGTAAAAATAGAACATGCTGGTCATTAACAAATCAACATGCATCAAAATAAGGCACATGCATAACATGAATAATCCTCATCACTAACAACACAAAACAAATGCATGTAAACATCTTCCAACAATCAATCACCCGATCATCACCAATATTATCAAATACATGCCACTCACACCACAATTACCCAACTTGTAAAGATAAAAGAGAAGGGAGATGAGATGAAACAGACGAAGAAAAAACCTGATGCTCTCTACTCCTCCGGAGCATCATCATCACTCGCACCTTCTTAGTCATCACCATCGTCCATCTCCAAAAGCAACTGATCTACATCTCTATGAAGAGTAGTAAGCTTCCTATCTAACTCCCGCTTGTCGGCATGCATCGTCCCTAATCTCCTATCCATCTCAACATAGTTGCCCTGCAGCGTGTTTTACCTCGCATCAAGTGCGGCATAATTCGCATTCGCCAATGCCAGCTGCCTATTAGTATCTTGTTGATTTACATTCAGCGTGACCAAGTGCTCATTCATCAATCAAAATTGCTCCTGATAGAACTGATCCTGAGCTCGCCAAAAATCCTGATGCTGCTGTGACGGTGGCTCATAAAACTCTTGCTCATGTGGCTGCGGCTGTGGAGGCTGCACCGGAGGAATACCCATCTCTGGATATTCAAAAGCTGGTGGCGGCTGCGGCTCTTCCTCTACAAAGTTGGTCGGATCTCCTATCAGGACCATGTCCTCATCTAAGACGATCCCCTGAGCGCGCATCTCAGCAAGAAGTCTCCAATCTCCTCTTCCCAAACAAGTCTCTGAGATCACCTTGTGCTCAGTGGTATTCATCAATAAATTATTGTTGACCCTAACAGTAGTGAGATCAACAATCGCCAGTAGAAATCTGAATGTACTAGGATTCTTTCCTCGGATGAACATCCAAGTATCATCTAGCCGCTCAATCAGCCCCATCCTCACACATGATGTCAGAATCAAGTCTGGATCCCCTCGGATAGGCCTGTGCCCACTCAAATCGACTCTATAGTACTCAGCTATCAAGGTGATGAGTCCTCCGATGTTCACGCGCTGAAATCCATGAGTCGTGAACTTATGAAGTTGATTGAAAAGGTATGCCGCTACATTGAAGTGAACTCCATGAAGCATGCACCATAAAACATAAAGCCCTCCCCTCGGAATACAGCTTTCTTCGGACCTAGCAAACAGCGTGTTGCTCAAATTCTGTCCATGTAAGCAATCACGGGGTTGCGAATGAAGGCAACCTTGGAAGTATTCGAATTATATCGCTCTCGCCTCTCTGTAATAGCTCTCCAAAACTCATCCAGCTTAAAATCAACATGCTCCACATCAACTACATTCTCACAGCCAATCAATTCATTAAACTCTTAGGCCCACATCGTCTGCTCCTGCCCGCCATTCTGAATCCGAATACCATAAGGAAGGTATCGGTCTCCACGCTCAATCCTTAATGTGCATAAGACCTTCACAGTTATGTGAAAATAAGTCTCTTTCTTTATCTTCATGAACAGAGTAATGCCCACCTGATTGAACATCCAACGAATATCGTTGATAATGTTCATCTCTACCATCGCATGATCATCCTGATACCGCGTCCTCGTGATCTTTTGCGCTATTACAGCCCACAGCTCCTTCTCCTCCCAATTTGGAATTTTGATACCGTAATCGGATGGCCTCCTCTTCTCCATTCTCATTTTCTTGACTATCTCTCCAAGCGAAGGTGACCTAGGTCCCTTCCTCTTGGATGAAGAAGCAATCCATTTTCCTACAAGAATAATACTTTAATACATTCCAAAGAGGTAAATTTACTCATTCTAAGACTATCATGAACCCTACTCAAGACTTCAAATTCATATGCTTCAATCAACTCAACCTCAAGTGGTCATTCAATCATAATTTGCACTATACATCAACACTTTCAATCAAGAATAATGGAAACTCTCTTAGTCTTATCACTACTCCACACAAACATGCTTTCTACATCACATAAACTTCAACCAAAATACTAGCATGATCATCTTCCACCTTCAATAGCACCACAATAACACTTCAATTCAATGAGCCCATATATATAAATCGAAATTAACTTCAAGCCCATACTAAACACACCATCACTTTCACAAAAATTTTACAATTCAACGTAAATCAAACCATGAAAATTCAAGTGCAATTTCAAATAAAAACTTCAACAATTCAACAATCAAATCCAACCCAAACTAGCTTGAATCTACTCACCCATTCTTCACTAAACATTATCACTACAATTCAAGAGTAGAAAGTGAGGAGAAATCATACCTTTGTTGGACATTGTGTGCGCGTGGTGATTGGCAACGAAAACCCCAAAAATTCAAGTGAAAAGCCCCAAATCGGACTTGAAAACCCTTGAATTTGGATGTGGAAATGTGTGGAATGGAGGATAAAAGTGTAGGATAGAGTTTGGGAAGAAGGACTCACAGTTTGAAATCGGTGCTCGAGAGAGGGTGACGAGCGTATGTCGAACGGAATGAACATCTTACCTTTTTAAAACTGATTCCGAACCCAGTTCGACTTCAACTCGACTTGAGTTTTGAAATCGAGCAAGGGTTTTAAATCGAGCAACCCAGATTTTCCTTTGAAATTGGCCTAGCTCGACTTAGGTTCGACTTGGGTTTTGGTGGTCGACCAAGGTCTGAAAGTCGAACAGCATACGAAATCATGACCCTATTCTTCTCTATCCCGTTTGACTTTAGCTCGACTTTAAATTTCTGGTCGAGCAATCATTGCTTGGTCGAACAAACTCTCTGTAAGTTTTTCACATTTTATTCGACCTTTACTCTACCAAGACAACTAGGTCGAGCAACAAGGTCTAAGTCGAACAACTTTTTTGGACAAATTTCACATTTTGCTCGACCAGAGCTCGAGTTGGCACTTCTGATCTAACAACCCCCACTTAGTCGAACAGAGCTACTGTAAGTTTTGTGCATTTTGCTCGACCACTGATCGACTTCTTCTCCTTGATCGAGCGACAGTGTATTAGTCGAACAACAACCTGACTTCTTGAAAATTTATACTCTTCTCGTCTCTCCCTGCAACATTCAAACTCCAGGACAACATCAAGTATCAAGATAGCAATTCCTAAGCTCAAGAACCACTTTTAGACCATATAACATCAAGTGTAACTCCGCATACGACACTAAAAAACAACACAAAACATCACTAAACGTTAGGCAAATTGCAAAAAATCGACGCACCAAAACCGGTTAAAGTTTCAATATGCCGCAAAAAATCAACTCCCCTAACAAACGTTACAAAGAAAAGATTATACCCTCGGTGCTTCAATGAGGTAAGTACATCACACCCCCACTAAACTTAGTAGAAACTATAGTGGAAACTAAGTTTGCAAAGAGATGTAATTGCCGATAAGTAAGCACTTCAAATATAAAAATTTCTTACTCACACTAATGGAAAAAAAGTAATAAAACGGGAGGGAAAGCCCCCAACAGACGCTCTTGTTTAACATCGGAGAGTCACGACGGTACCAATCTAGTGCAAGGTATCTTCAAAGACGACGCAAGCATCATCCGGCGACTTGTAATGCTTCAAACAATGCCCATTCGCCGGGATGATGTCCCCATCTTTGTCCATAAGCTCAAAACTCCCCCCTCCACAGGCTCTATGGATAATGATCGGCCCCGTCCACTTCAATTTCAATTTTCCTGCGAAGAGCTTCAAATGAGAGTTAAAAAGTAATACCTCATCACCTTACTTGAACTCCTTGTATGAGATCTTTGAATCATGTCATTTCTTTATTCTCTCCTTAAAGATCTCCGAATTCTTGTAAGCTCGCTTTTTGAACTCATCCAATTGATTTATATGAGTCATTCTCAACTCCTTTTGATCCTTAAGAGACAATTTCAAACTCCTTAATGCCCAAAAAGCTTTGTGCTAAATTTCTACGGGTAAGTGGCGCAGCTTTCCATAGATAATTTGATATAGTGACATATCCAACACCGTCTTATAAGCAGTCCGGAATCCCCACAAAACATCATCGAGCTTCATAGCCCAATTCTTCCTATTGGTTCCAACTACTTTTTCCAAAACTTGCTTTACTTCTCGGTTAGATACTTCAGCTTGCCTATTCGCTTGAGGATGATAGGGTGTAGTAACCCTATGCTTATCACCACAATCCTTGAGAACCTTTTCAAGAAGCTTATTGACGAAGTGAGTACCTCCATCGCTTACTAGTGCTCTAGGAACTCCATAGCGGGCAAAGATATGTTTCTTCAAGAAAGATAAAACAGTCCTTGAATCATTCATGTAAGTGGGAACGGCTTCCACCCACTTAAAAACATAATCCACTACTAATAGGATGTAGAGAAATCCATTAGATGGGGGAAAAGGCCCATAAAATTGATTACCCATACATCGAAGATCTCAACAACAATGCTTGGCTGAAGTGGCATCTCATCTCTCCTACTTATGTTCCCCATCCTTTAATATCTATCGCATGTCGCCACATAAGTCTCATAATCCTTAAACAAAGTAGGCCAATAAAGAGCAAATTGAAGTACCTTTGCTGCCGTCTTTTGAGCTCCGAAGTGCCCCCATTAGGTTGTGCATGGCAAAAATCAAGAACGCTCTCCATCTCCATCTCAAGCACACACCTACGAACTATGGAATCCGTACAAATCTTGTAGACAAACGGGTCATACCATATAAAAGTCTCAACACCCCGCTTGAATTTTGCCAGTTGATATCGATTGAGATCTCTTGGAATTTCTCCTACGGAAATGTAATTTTCATAATCCGCATACCATGGATCCATCCCTTGGGTAGCCACCATACATGCTCTTTCCGCTTCTTCAACAAACACCGCCATGATCTTCTCATCAGGGAACATATCTTCTATGTAGTCGAAAGAATCATCACTGTGCTCCCTTGTCTCCAACCTCAATAGGTGATCCGCCAAAATATTTTCCGTACACTTTTTATCTCGGATCTCCATATCGAACTCCTGCAGAAGAAGAATCCATCTAATGATCCTTGGCTTCGTTTCCTTCTTCTCCATCAAGTATCGGATCGCAGAATGATCTGTATACACTATAGTCTTCATGTTAACCAAATACTGTCGAACCTTATTGAATGCATACACCACAGCTAAAAACTCCTTAGCAGTCACTATGTAGTTCTTTTGTGCAGCATCAAAAGTCTTACTCGCATAGTAAATGGCGCAAAACTTCTTGTCCCTCAACTGCCCAAGCACCACTCCAAGTGCTAAGTCACATGCATCACACATAAGTACAAACGGCTGAGTCCAATCCGGTATGATCAAGATAGGTGCAGTAATAAGCGCCTCTTTCAAAACCTGAAAAGTTGTTAGACATTCTTCACCAAAAACAAAAGGAACATCCTTTTCAAGTCAGTGAGATAAGGGCTTGGAGTATTTCGAGAAGTCTTTTATGAATCTTCTATAGAATTCTGCGTGTCTAAGGACCACACTCCCTTTTCATTAGTAGGTGGTGGAAGCTTCTCAATCGCCACCACCTTGCTCTATCCACCTGCAATCCCTTGGCCGAAATATGATGGCCAAGAACAATATCATCTCTCACCATGAAGTGGCACTTCTCCCAATTCAAGACAAGATTAGTTTCTTGGCATCTCTTGAAAATAGTAGAAAGGTTAGATAAATAAATATCAAAGGAGGAACCAAATACCAAAAAATCATCCATAAACACTTCCATGATCTTTTCTATCAACCCATCAAATATGGTCATCATGCAATGCTAAAATGTAGCAGGTGCATTACATAATCCAAAAGGCATCTTTCTAAAGGCAAAAGTTCCATAAGGGCAAGTGAAAGTAGTCTTTTCTTGATCCTCGGGTGCAATCATGATTTGATTATAACCTGAGTACCCATCCAAGAAACAATAAAACTCATACCCTGCAAGACGATCAAGCATTTGATCCATGAAAGGAATGAGAAAATGGTCCTTGCATGTATTTTCATTCAGTTTCTTGTAATCCGTACACACACGTCATCCTGTAGGAATCCTAGTGGCTAATGTCTCTCCATCCTCAGCTTTCACAATAGTCATGCCCCATTCTTAGCTACTACATGCAATGGACTCACATGGGGACTATTACTAATGGGATAAATAATCCCAGCATCTAACCATGTTAGGATTTGATTCCTAATCACTTCTTGAATAGCGAGAGTCACCCTCCACTGATTCTGAATGCTACTCTTGGCCTCATCTAACAATTTTATTCTATGCATGCAATATGATGGACTAATACCTTTAAATCATCAAGAGACCACCCAATCGCAGACTTATACTTTCTAAGCACATCAAACAATTCCTCAAGTTGATCATCAACAAGGGAAGAAGATACAATTACCGGATATTTTTCATTATCTCCTAGGTAGGCATACTTCAAGTGCTCTGGTAGCGGTTTCAACTCATCTTTCTTCTTTTCTTGAGGTGTGCTCTCTCTATCTAAGGGCAAGTACTTCCTAGTCCACTTCACCTCTTCAATCTTGGTCCTTTTCGACTCATACATGTCATCACCCAAAGCAAGTAAATTTTCAAGGAAATCAATACATACCTCGTTGGAGAGTTCATCTAGCTCCGTAGTGGGAAAAGTAAGAGAATCCGTCAAGCATGTCTCAAGAGGATCCTTACAAAGGATCAAGGACATATCTTCCTTCACGATCTCCTCCACCACGTCTATACTATGACATTGCGTCTCCATGGGCATCTTCATTGCTTTGTCAAGGTTAAATAAGATCTCTTCTTTATCCATTCTCAACCGTAGCTCACCCTTTTGCACATCAATCATAGCTTCCGCAGTCGCAAGGAAAGGTCTCCCTAAGATTAGAGGGATATTATCCTTGTCATCTTCTATCTCAAGCATAAGAAAGTCCACAGGAAAGACAAGCTTCTCTACTTTGATAAGAACATCTTCGATAACACCCTTCGGAAAGGTCATAGACCTATCCGCTAACTGTAGAGCAACTAATGTGGGAGTAAACTCCCCCAAACCAAGCCTTTTAAAGATGGACAAAGGCATCAAATTGATACTTGCCCCAAGATCGCACAAGGCTCGTCTTGCCGGCCCCTTTCCAATGTCACATAAGATAGTGAAGCTCCCCAGATCTTTCAACTTCGCTGGCAGCTTCCTTTGTATGATCGAGCTGCAATTCTCCGATAGATTCACTGTTTCAATTCTGTTCAAACTTCTCTTCTTCAAAAGTATATCCTTCAGGAAACGGGCATAATACGGCATCTCTAAGATCGCTTCAGAGAAAGGAATGTTCAAGCTTATTTTGTTCATGATATCTGAAAACCTCTTGAACTTTTCTTCTAATCCCTTTTTAGCAAGCTTAAAAGGAAACGGTGGAGGTATCTTTGTTTTGGGAATCCCCATTCATCACGTTCAACCTTCTCCGCTTTATCCTTTTCGGCTCTCAATCTCTTGGTTCTTTCCCACTTTTTCTCTACTGAAACCTCAGTGTTACGCTCTTGAGATGGTACCATAATGTTCTGATCAATGGGTGTAGCATTCAGGATCAAATAAGGCTCTGCACTAAACTGCTCGACCTCAGTTCGACCTAGCTGATTTGGTCGAACAGATTGGGGTTGGTCAAATAATTTTTCTGATTGCGAGCTCTGTTCCTTCAAGTGTTGCTCGACCACCGTTCGACCATTATGGTCTGGTTGAATGGAACTTTGTTGGTCGAACAACTTTACAGATCGAGAAATCCCATTCTCCAGGTGTTGTTCGACCTCTGTTCGACCAAGATGGTCTGGTCGAACGGGATGGTGTTGGTCGAACGGCGAGTCTGAAAATAGAATACCGTAATTCTGTTTCTCCGGAGTCTGCTCAACCTCTGTTCGACCAGCAGGTCTAGTCGAGCAACTGAAATTAGGTCGAGCAACTCCCCTGCTACCTTTGTTCTCGCTCGCCGGCATCATCGGACCTTCGTACTGCGTTCCTGACCTCAATGTGATGGCATGAAAAGACTTTGGATTCTCAATACTTTGAGATGGGAACTTCCCCTTCTCAATAGTTTGAGTCAATTTGTTTACATTTCCGGCCATCTCCCTCATCAATAACGTAAGGTCTTTCACTTGTTTAGACAAATCCTCATGATTAGCATCGATTTTCTTTTCTAACTTGGCCTCAAGACGATCTACTCTTGCATCATTCCTCGCCATGTACCTGTTTACCGTATCCTCGAAACCCGGCTTCCCTTCTTCCACCTTAGCTCCCGGATCAACACCGATAGGAGGTTGCACCGCATTATTCGGATTACTCTATGAAAACTCTGGCCTCATTGGTTGTTGGTAATTACCCGGGGACCACGATTGTTGTAATTCCCCTGATAATTTCGGTTTCCTTAATTTGGGTACCTAGTTTCTTGAATACTTTGACCCATGGCATAGTTAGTCTCCTCGATCTCCTCTTGGCTAGCTCCTTCATAGCGAACATCCTGCTGCATCATTGGTGCGCGCTGAGATATATCCGTAATCTGCTTTTGCTGAGACTCGAGTAACTTGTTGATATTAGCCAAACTAGAGACGATCTCATCATCTCTTCCCGACTTCACCATAGTATGCTCAACCTGTGCTACTTTACCAAGGACATAAGTGTCTCTCACTCTATCAGTCGGCCAATCTCTTGATTCATCGAAATATCCTCGAAAAGCTTCTCGGCCTCACACTATGCCAAAAATTTGGAAAGACAACGGGGAATCCCCATTGTTGTAGCCCCTCCAACTCCGTTGTTAACCTGGCAGTTGTTAAAGCTCCAAACTTTTAACAACGGTGATTAAACCGTTGTCGTAGCATATCTTTTACAACGGATTATCCTCGTTGTTGTAGCTCTAAATTTCCGTTGTTAAAACTGGTGTTGGTTACAAAAATATGCTTTAACAACGGGGAATCCCCATTGTCGTAGCTATCTACAACAACAGAGAATCCCCGTTGTCGTAGCCTTGAAGCTCCGTTATCAATCCGGGAGTTGTTAAAGCTACACCCCTTTTAACAAAGATTTTTGACCCGTTGTTGTAGCTACTCTTTCATGACGGGGTATCCCCGTTGTTGTTAGTGACATCCCCGTTGTAGTATCTCACTAAGACAACGGTGATTCCCTGTTGTCGTACCTCTGAAGCTCTGTTGTCAATCCGAGAATTGTTAAAGGTTCCACACTTTTAACGATGGAATTCAACCTGTTGTTGTATCTTATCTCTAACAACGGGGTATCCCCGTGGTCGTAGGTAGCATCACCATTGTTATTTGAGGTGTTGGTAAAATATGCCACCTTTAACAATAGAGAATCCCCGTTGTCGTAGCCATTTAAACTTTTTTTTTTACCTGCCCCAAAATTTAATAAAGAATATAAAAACCATAATATATTATTGAAAAATTCATCACCAATCCAAAACATCATTATACATCAAAACTAAACAAAAAATCTCTAACATATTCTCCAACACAACTAAATTCATGTATATTACAATTACATCTCATGAGCTCACACAAAAAATCTAGTAGCAACGCATTATAACACAAACCTATCACAATCTTGTACTCCTAAATGTATTCTTCACATATGGTCTTGCTGCAAATTATAACGAGAATATACCCAATTCTAATCTCCACCTTCATTCTTCCATATCAATGATATATGCCATTAACCTACAAAAAATCATTAAAAATCAATTACTATGATTTAAAGATAGTATTAGGGACATAATTAACAAGTAACATAATTAACAGTAATTAGGAACATCAAAAGTGATCATGAAATAACAAAGATAAGCATATATATGTGTGTAAATGTCATTTATATGCATATTAAAAATCAAATCAAAAAAAATTCTCAAACTGAACATACTCCAGTAAACGAATCTCAAACGTTCAGGTTCATTAATGATGAATTAGATGAAAAATGTTTCCTCACCTGAATGTAGAAGAAAGAAGATACCACTGCAAAAAGCCAAAGGAATAACGAACTTGTAATGAATAAGTTGATGACAATATAAGCACCATTCCTTTCTAGATATACCAGATTGGAAATTAGCAAGTACAAGTTGATATTCTGAATGAAGTTTTTTTTTTTTTAACAGAAATTTCACTTTTTTCATCAGTTTTAGAGACATGATTAGTATGAGCTTTTCTACAAGACACGAAAATTAAGGGGAAAAAATATATAAATATTACATCCATATGAAGGATAAAATCAATGTGTATAGAACACATTGATTAAACAAACCCAAAATACAAATCTCAGTTCTGTTTTTCCTAACTCAGTTCATAAACTTTGAATCACTTTCTTCATCATTGAATGCCATGAAATTAAACAAACACTAAATCCCAGATTTATCACTCACAATCAAGAAATTCAAATCTCAATTCAGTTTATGGTGATTTGTTTACATGTGCCATTTTTATGGAGGGAGGTAGGAAAACATAACCAACACATACAATCAAACAAACAGACTTGTTCAATGCCACTGTTCCTTTTAAATAGCAGAAATAGAACTAAGAAAATCTATTTTTTCACTGGTGCAATTTTCTGCTAATTTACATTTAATGGTGCAATTTTCTGCTAATTTACATTTAAAGTAAATGAAATCACCATATAATACCATATAAGATCTGACATAAAGACAGTCCCTTCCCCACTGCGCAACCACTCTCAGTAAAAAAATCAATCAACTTGGATTTCAGAGGGAGAATCATAAAGAAATATTGAAATAGAAAGATATAAAACCTTGATTTCACACATCCTGCATCAAAATCTGAATTTAAGATAAACCTGCAAGAATTACAAAGTTGTTCTACATAAAAATGACCCTAGCAATCAAGGAAAGTTGTGATTTAGATGTGATTACAGAAAACATACAAGGTTATTGAAATATGAAAAGCAAATATCTATGTTTGAATAAATATAATAATTAACATAATGAAGTAGAATTTATAAAGTTCATTGCTGGTGAAGAAAATAATAATGTGATATTAAATAATTCTTTATAATCATACTTATAATTCATCTAGCCATTTTGACATTACCAAACAAGCTTGCTCATTTTAAACTCACCCCTCATGTCCAAAGCATCACATATGTATATGCTTATTGGCTGCAAACTCTTACTACCACAGCATGTCAACAGAGAAATCAAGCAACAATGCAGAATATACACAAAAGTATGTGCACGGGGGTGGCTGAAGGAGAAGCATTTAAGCATTCAAGTCGATCTCTAGCCAAAGTTTGAAACATCTACATAATGAGAAGGAATTAGATCCATTTTGTGTAAGCGCTAGGGATTCAATAATATTTAAAATTCATAGTGAATACCTTTAAGAAGCAAAGCATGACAAACCATATTGACCATAGGTTTGCTTGAAATATAAGTGGTGGGACAACTAATGGAAGAAAAGTTCCCTGTCACAAGCTGATTAATCACAGTTGGTACAAGATAAACAAAACAAATTGTGAGCATATTTTTACACACCTAAATTACATGAGACTAAAGCAGAATATAACATCTACTATCATGAGTTCAAAACTGATCGGTGAAAATGCATCAAAAGTTTGCGCACAATTAAAGTGACAACTTAACATGTTGGCAAGAATTAACATGTGTAAGAAATGGAAATAAAAAAACTAGGGATTCAAAAATCCATGACTGATGTTGGCCTTTATCGTGCAACTGCAGCTACCGTACCAATTAAATACCTCTTTCCAGTTTATCTAAACTACTCCAACTACTACCTAAAGCACACATATATGATCAAGAAATTGCAAAACATTTAATGATGTTCCCCCAACGTGACCACCTAATTCTAAAAAATACCATAAGTCTATTTGTATTTATTTTTTTAGAACTTTGGTTTTCAAAAAATAAAAAAGTGGACCAAGTAATTAATTAGAATGACTCAAAGAGAGCAGGATATCAGGCAATGGAAGTAAAGTCACGATTTATCACATGCAGTTGGCCAATTAGAATCCATTGGGACACTACATTTTTTTCTTTTCCTACACTTTATATGGATAACTTCATGTTTTTAATTTCCATTAACTTCAGCTTCAGTTGGAATAATTTATACTACCGACCAACTATATGAATAATTACACAATCAAAATAAACATTGTCCTTCATTGTCAAATCTTAATACTTGAAGTGTGAAGTTAAGGAGGTATTTACTAATTTATGGGCAGAACTAGAAGTGAATGAAACAACCCTGTCATGCTGTCATCTCAGCAATGACAGAACACAAACAAAAGAACATCATTTAACAACAAATCAGATAGGTATAAAAAAATGAAATTCATCAAACAATAATACAACAAAGCAGCAAATCATGAGAGCCCCAAGACCACATAATTAACGAACCATAAACCTTAGCAATCTCCCCCAACACAACAAGATTTTTCATAGGAAACTCCAAAGCAATGGATAGAAGTTATAAATAAAAATCGATGGCCATGAGATCAGAAAATCAAAGTAACCAATCGAATCTTACCCCTTTAACATGGCAAATTTCACAAAATTCTGGAATCCCAAATCCTGCCGATGAACCATTCTGGAAGAATTAAAAAAAGACCATGGAGAATTGCATTTTTCGAAAATAAAAAGTGCATATGTATTTGGGAGAAAAGCCCTAAATTTCATGGAGCCATATGTATTTGGGAGAAATCTGTGTATTAAGCTCCCTCAAAACTTTTTATAAAAGCATCATCAAGAAAATAGATTTTAAATTGCTCTCTATAAAATGTTATAGTGGTTCTTCCTCTTCTAAGCTACAATAGAGATGCTATATACGACAATAAGAGCCTAAAGTATGGTAGAGCCAAATAAAATACGAAAATTACCTCAGAAATCTCTTATGCTAGAAATGGAGTAGCTATTAAAAAGTTCCACAGCTCATGCATCAACATTCAATCATCTACTAAAAAAAAAACATAACAAAACAGAGTAATCATCAAACATAAGCAGTATATCCACCAAATAATCAACAATCATTGACGCCACAACTGGAATCTCAAAATTTAGAGAGAAAATCTACCTTCAAAGCAGAGTAGTGTGCTACTGAGATTGGACAGTCTTCACGACTTTGTGTCCTACAGCGCGTGGAATGAAGTCCAGTGATTTTCGACATATTCGGATTAATCTCACAGATCAAATCGACATTTCTGGCCAAATTTTGGGGGATTTAAGAGCGGTGGTTATCGTTCACGTTTTCAATCAAGCGGCGATCCGCGTCCAACAACTGTTCGTCGTCTTCATCTTCTGCTGCGGCTGCGTTATCGCCGGCGCGCGGTGGTTGAAGATATGATCGGCGGCGGCGGTAATTCAAAAAGAAATGAACAAACGTACCTGTATCAATCGAGATTCGAATATATTGAGGAAACCCTAGCTTGATTTCCTGGTAATTTCGTGTCTCTTCCGTCGGTCGTCTCTTTAGTCGGCGGTTTGTGGTATGAGAGGAAGAAGCAACGAGCTAGGAATGCTCACGTACGATTAGGGCTGAAAATTATCCAAGTATCCAATTTATACATTTTCATTTTTTATTTAAAATATATTAAAATAATAATTGCCATTAACAACATTTAATGACGGAAGCAAATACCCGTTGTTAATGAGCGCCTTTTTAGAGCAATAACAACGGAATTAAATATTCAGCCCTTTTTGCCCTTATAACAACGGATTTTAAATTCTCCATTATTATTCCACAGTTTTGGCATAGTGTCAATGGGTGACTTCGTAAGCAATGCTCCATTAGATGAAACATCAAGTAACACACAAGAATCGCAATCCAACCCATTGTAAAAAATACTGATATATTGAGCTTTAGATAGCCCATGCTATGGACACTTTCGAAGCATGTCCTTGAATCTGTCCCAAACTTCATGAAACTTCTCATTACCATGGATAGCAAATTAATTGATTTCTTGCTTCATCTTGAACACCTTCGAAGGTGGCATGTATCGCTCCAAGAATTTCACTTTCAACTTCTCCCATGTATCACATTCAGCAACATCAAGATTATCGTATCAATCTCTCGCTTTTTCATTCAGCGAGAACTTAAACAAGATGATCTTCCTTGCATCCTCATGAGCTCCTGCATTTTTTTGTGTACTTGCATACCCAAGGAACTTATTTAGATATTGCTGAGGATCTTCAAAGGTTCCCTTAGAGAAGGGACTCCTTTCAATCATGGTGATAAGAGCAGGGTGTAGATCAAAATCGGCTCCGGTCCCTCTTGCTCCTAACAGCCCCGCATTGCCTCCTCCGTTGTTCTTAAAGACTTCACGGATGGCAAGTGTATCCTGATTCACAGCCATATTGACTGACTCTACTTCCAAATTAACTACAATTGCAGCTTCAATCATTTGCAAATCCAGTACGTCAACTTCAACTCCTAAATTAAAAGCCTCACTTGGGTCTATGTTCTTGTTCTTGTTCTTCTTCTTCTTCTTCCTCGACGATGCTCCAATCTCCGGATTATAAGGCTCCAATTCACCTACCTTCGATCTAGTGAGCATACACCTAAGAAAAATAAGTATTAGAAAGAAAAGAGAACATGAATATAGTAGTCCTAATTATACTAGAAATAATGAATTAATAATTAATATCGTTCCAGGCAACGGCGCCAAGAACTTGATGGGCGTTTTCTCAACACACAAAATTAATCCTCAAATGTAAGGATATCAATTGTAGTTTCGATAGGCAACCAAGTGATTATCGAACCTTAAAAATGGATTATTATTAATTCAATTATACTCTATATTATTGAAACTATGTTGACAAATTATTGTGGTGATTTTAGTAACTAAATAGCAACTATTTAAAATAGCAATTAAAGTAAACAAGCAATAGAGATAATACGACTGTGATCAAGTGAGAAATTAGGTAGTTCTTCGGGTCATCCAGTTCTACTTATTAATTTCCTTTTCATGTGTTGATGTCCGACTCTGCCTTATGGCTTATGGACGCATCACTAAACCATGCAAATTCACTCTATAGACACAAGTAAACATGCGTATGACACGTGTGAATATCCTTGGAGCAAGAGATATAATTCACCCCCCTTTCTAGGTACTATCAGTATTAATTATTTCTCGTGCACTTAGTACTCTAACCCGATATGATCTCCCTTTATAGGTACTATGACGTTATATTATTTATCCTACTTATTAACCCAAATAATATTCAATTAACAAGTATTCATATAATATAGTTCTAATAAGACTTCGGAATCCCTTTACTTAGAATTATAACATGTAATCCTGCTCAGCAGTGAACGCACACAATAAATAACCAAGATATGTATTCAGACTCTACATAACAGTTAATGATGCACAAAATAACTATGAGTATGAATTTAAAAAGCACAATCTTATATAAAATAAAACACATGTAGTGTTGTACGGAGTTTACACATGGAAATTCAATTAATTTATAATACTTTCATAACCCTAAAACTACCAGAGCGGCTCTAGGCCATGGTTGATCTAGGAACAATCATGGTTAATTGGTATGATCTTACTTGACTCGCCAGACGAACCTTTCTTCACGACTCCTTGGGATAATGGTAGGGTTTTGGTGGTGGATGGATGATGAATGATGTGTGTCTTTTTCTCTTGCGAAAGCTCTTCTTTTATACTCTTGGAACCTCCTTACGGGCTTAGGATGGGCTTTTGCTTGGGGCACACGTCAAATTTAGTAAAAGAAATCCAGAATTACCATAAATAGAAGCAGCGATAATCCATTCGACCAAGCCTTGACTAGTCGAGCAAGGCCTTCAACTCGAGCAATGGTCGAGAAAGCTCACTGTAAGTTTTGCATATTTTATTCGATCAAGCCTCATCTGGTTGACCAAGATGATTCTGGTCGAGCAACATCTCCAAGTCGAGCAAGCTCTCTGTACGTTTCTACATATTCTGCTCGACTTGGCCACCTTGTTCGGCCAAAGTGATGATGGTCGAATAAGGTCCTAAGGTCGAACGGCCTTCGAAAATCACCTCAAAAATCGTGTCTTCCAATTTCGAGCCTTTATGACCTGTTTTCCTGTACAAATACGCTCATAAAGCCCTTGTACCCTCTGATTTGTGCCTTTTCCATAAACAAACAAATTCATCTCAATAAAAGACTCAATCGTACTCAATTCCCATACAAATTAGAGCCCAAAATACGTGAATTTACACTCTCATCAGGAAAGCAACAGGAGCCAGTGTATTACATAAGCCAGATGCTCAGGGATGCGGAACTCAGATACCTCGCGGTCAAGAAACTTGCTTATGCCTTGGTGATGAGCGCACGGAAACTGAGACCTTACTTTCTGGGACACCTAATCGAAGTAGTGACATCCTTCCCATTAAGACAAGTGCTCTCAAAGCCGGACTCAGCAAGGAGACTAATGAAGTGGGTCGTGGAGCTGAGCCAATTCGACATCAGGTATGTCCTCAGAACGACCATCAAGGCACAAACCCTGGCGGAATTCATAGTAGAACTCACCATACCCACCTTGCCAGATGAACTGATTGCCAAATCTTGGCAGATATCAGTAGACGAATCATCCACGGCTCACGCAGCTAGAGCCAGCATAGTCCTCACAGCCCCCACTGGCAAAGTATTCTGTTCGGCCATCAGGTTCGGTTTTCCCACAACTAACAATGAAGCCAAATATGAGGCCTTACTCTCCGGTATGAGAATGGCGTTAACAGTCGGGGCCATGAGGATGATGATTTTCAGTGACTTCGAGCTTACAGCCAACCAAATAAAGGGAGATTATGAAACAAAGAACCAGCAACTCGCAGGATACAGGAAGCTAGTCGCCAAAATGATCCCGGAGTTCGATCACATATACATCACACAAGTGCCTAGACAACGCAACACGCAAGCCGATGCACTAGCCCGGCTAACAATTTCAAAAAATGCAGAGCAGTTGGGAAGCATCAGTGTGATGAAACAAGAAGCCTCGAGCAATAGAATGATCTGGCAGATCGACGAAGAGGAAACGTGAATGACTCCTATCAAGATCTTTATAGAAAAAGGATAAAGGCCGGAAGACAAGCTGGAAGCCAAGCGAATACGACTACGAGTGGCCAGATACACCTTGGTAAATGGTGTACTGTACAAAAGGGGATACTCGATGCCACTACTGAGATGCCTGATCAAGAACGAAGCCACCAAGGTCCTCTAAGAGGTACACGAGGGAGTCTGTGGGAACCATTTGGGAGGACAAGCTTTAGCCCAAAAAGTCATCAGGCAAGGATATTTCTGGCCCACCCTCAGAAAATGACGCAGTCGAGTATGCGGAGGCATGCAAAAGTTGCCAAATATACGCCCCCATAATCAGAAACCCCTCCACCTAATTAATTAAATGGCAACACCATGGCCCTTTGCCAAATGAGAGATTGACTTAATCGGCCCGTTCTCTCCCGGCAGAGGATGCGTTAATTATGCGATAATCATAGTCGATTACTTCTCCAAGTGGGCGGAAGCAGAGGCATTAGCAACCATCAACGAAGTCAACATGATAGGGTTCATATGGAAGAACATCGTTTGCTGCTTTAGAATACCTAACGCCAAAGTTACCGATAATGGGAAGCAATTCGAGGGGGAGAAGCTCCAAAGATTCTGCGATGGTCTGGGAATCAAGAAGCTATTCTCGTCACCATATTAACCCCAGTCTAATGGGAAAGTGGAAGCAGTGAACAAGGTAATCAAGCATACCCTCAAAACAAGATTAAAGAATCTCAAGAAAAGTTAGGCCCCACAGCTATCCGCAGTCATGTGGTCACACAGCACCACCGCTAGAATGTCAACAGGAGAAATCCCATTCTCCCTAACATACGGTACCCAAGCAGTCATCCCAGCAGAAGTGGCCCATCCAACTCTCTGAGTATCCCACCAAGAAGAAAACCTCAATTCCGAAGCCCTAGAACTCGGCCTTGATTTGGTGGAAGAGCTCCGACTACAAACAGCGGAGAGACATGCGATTTACAAATCCAGACTGGAAGCCCAATACAATAAGAAATTCCACCTAAGAAACTTTGTCGCAGGAGAATTAGTAATGAGGAAAATTTATCAGTAAGGTGGTGGTGTGTTTGGCAGAAACTGGGAAGGCCCATACATAGTAAAAAGAAACCTGGGTAATGGAGCGTATGAGCTTAGCGAACTAAATGGCGAAGGCATCAAGCACCCATGGAACGCTCAGAACCTATAGTGTTTCTATGCTTAAGATGCACTTGGCTAAATTGCAACATGCACATGTTGTAGGAAAGCTGGTAAAGCCGCATGAGTGTAACCTCACGCGAAGGCCCATATTAAATAAAAGTGCAGGAAAAATAAAAAATGCACACTGTACCACAACGTACTATCAATAGAACATCAAAACCCAAAACATGTTCAGAATATGCCTTACAAAGGCTACAAAGCGTCCCACAAGGACATAACAACAAGTAGAATAAAAACACAAAAACTAAGTAGGCCTAATAGTTCTCCCGCAGGTACTGCTTGGACCAGCACCGTCACCACCACCACCACCAGAGAAATCACAACACCTCATCGAAGCCACCTCCACTTCTAGTTGAGCCACACGCTCCCTTTCACACACCAGTTCATGCTCGGTAAGATAATGAGCGACCTCCAATTGATGAACCCAGCTCTCAGCCAACCGAGCCCTTTCTCTATAAGCTACAAACCATGTGTTTGCAGCGGAGATCAGCTGTTCAGCCACCATAGTCTGCCGAATCTCCGAAGCAACAGGGAAGTCGTCGGCACTAGCAGAGGCTCCGGCGCTGAGGCCAACTCTGGGAGTAATAACTTAGCCAGATTCAGTAAGGAGGATGAAGCAGTATAAAAGAGTCAGAGCATGACCAATACTGACTAAGGCGGCATTTCCAATCTCATGAGGACCGGCACTCTGAAGCCAACGAGTCAACACAGGACTCCATGAATGGAAAGGAATGAGGTCGGCCTCTGAAACACTCAGCTCTGTCTCAATCTCCGCTCGAGTCTCATCGATGCTCTGCAGTCGTAGCAGCTCTTCCAAGGTAACCAAAGGGACCCCACCGCCGGTACCACCCCTTTCGGCGTGCGCACCCTCCTCTACATTGGGAGCTCGAGGCTGACTCGAACTGGGTGGAGCCTGAACAAGGTTAATCCTTACTCTAGAAGCACGGCTGAAATGAAAGACAGATTCAAAAGCGTCACTGTTCTGTGCCTCCGCCTCTCCCATTGGCGCTTTTTCTTTATCCAAACGGTGGGCGCGAGCCTTGTTCCACTAGACCTCTTCCTCCTGGGGCTTCGTCTGTCCCCACTGCTTCCACCGCTTCGACAGCAATAGTAACCCCCGGCTGGAGCTCTCGATCCACTTCCAATAATAATTAGAGTATTCTCGGCCGCCACGGAACTTGGGCCGGCTTCCTGACGTACGTCTCCAGTCACAGGAGAATACACGACCTGATTAGAAAAATACTCATCTAGGGCGGCGTCCTAAGAAGAAAAATCATCACTTACCCTCCCTATGAAGCTTACTGGAGGAACCCGAGTGGGTCTTGAAATAGATTGGCGTTTGATAGACAGGTATCGATCAGAAGAGGAGAAACGTCACGAGGAAGAGCCATTTGGTTGATCACGTCACAAGCCCATCGGAAATCCAGGGACAACTCTTCCTCAATCAGACGAACCGGGGCTACCAACAAGAAAAAGTGCAACATGAGAGCAAAATCATAAGAGTGGAACAAGGATCCAACAATTCAATGAAAGAGGCTTACGAGACTTGGGAGCCCGGAAAGCACAAGGGACGGGCATATAATTCCCAAGACGGTATCGACATTAAAATCCATAAACCTAGAACCATTTACGCCTCCAGTGTTGGCCGCCAATAGAGTTCCAATTAAAAATGGGACGAATGCCCCGTTGCACTTGCAAGTAGTAATGGCCTTGATACCCAGGATCACGAACGTACCTATACAAATAGTCAATATCCCTGGCTATAGGAGATGAGCACAAACTCTCATGAAGAAGCACCAAGAGGCCAATCAAATTAGCCTAGGCCGAAGGTATTATCTGCATAGGAGCCAAACCCTAATTTATCAACACATGACCAATAGTGTGAGCTAGTGGAAGCTGCACGCCCTTAGCGAATATTCCTATGTTGAAAGAAGCATGATCAGGTTCGACACTCCAAGGACGCTCTCGATGAGCAGGAGTCACAAACCCTATCCCAAGATAACTGTAAAGATTGAAGGTGTTCTCCACTTCCTCCTCCCGCATACTAGAAGAATAACCCTCAGCGTAGAGTTGGTCACGACACGACCACTACCGGATGGACGGCTAAAACTATTGGGCTCGGCAGAATCCTCCAGATTCACGAACAAAGGAGAGGCCCGTCCTTTAGTCTTAGGCACCACGCGATACAGTGATGACCCTTCCCCAAGAGGCATAGATTCACGGGAAGCTCGTAAAAAGTCGGTGGAGGAATGGAACGGCGACCGCTGTGAATTACAGGAGGAGCCCTAGCATTACTAGCCTCCTCGTCTTCCTCCTCAGAACTAAGGAACTCTTGAAAATATCATGAGTCCATGGCCAAGAGTGGCAGGAGGAAACCACCGAAGAACAGGAAAATAACCATGAACACCTTCAAAGAGAAAATAGTAACCATGACCAAAGATTTTCGCAAAGATGGAAAAGAGAAGGAATTGCAGAAGTAGGAAAGTAAGTGTGGCCTTATCATTTGCATGGCCAACCCCTTATATAGAAGAAGAAGAGGGAACTGGGGATATTTTTTCCCCCAATATTTGAAGCGGCCACACGAACTTGAAAGAGAACCATCGGATTGTTACACGTGGCCACAATCGAGCATTGAGACGTGAGAGAAGGACAACTAACGTGACAGTTCATGGAAAAGTAACGACAAGAATATCAGGAGATCAAATGCATTAAATGTGCAATTAATGCTTGTCAGAAACCACTATTTAATGCAATCATTATCATTGAAGAGCAAAAATACAAAGGGGCAAAGATCCTAAAACAGAAAGTAAAGAGTACAAAAGCTTTCATCCTAAAATTCTAAGTCTCTCCGGAAGGACTAGAAGGATGGAGAGTTGAATGATGAGGCGCTACCGCAGAAAACGACGTCATTGATGTTTGAGAGGCAGTCCGAGCCGCGAAGCTTGGCACTGGGAAGAAGTCGGATACGTATCCCAATGGAGCGAGATTCATCCCCTTGGACTCCCAATCGATACTGGTCGGCAGCCCCGAGACGGCTATCCTGGCTCGCATCATTCGGCAAAATTTCTCCATGAGACTGGTAGCCCTACTCCCACTCGCAAACCGCGATGAGTGCGCTAAGGCCTTAGCTAACCCAACAATGTCGGCCACCTTCCTCTCAGAGTTTATCAAGGTCGAGAAGTCGGACTGATACTTATTATAGAGAGTATTTATTTCGGACTCCCTCGCCTCTAGCTCTCGCTAGCGTGCTGACGGCTAAGAATAGTATACTGAGCTATCTCCTGACCCCTAAGGGCTAAGACGATGGATGCTTGATTTAAGTAGCTCAGAGCCCACGACTGATTTCTAGTCGCCACGTGGATCAGGTCGTCGGAGTTCAGAACCCCAATGATATCACTCTCCTCCTGGGTAAAGCCAATAGGAACCGCCTCCATGGCTCTTTGCATGTAGGCGGGGAGATCTGGCTGAGTAACATTGTACAAGTTTGACCCATAAAGGCTGCGGAGTACAACAGAAGCCGATGGACATCCAGGGAGAAAGCGCCAATCTTGAAACCTAAATAAGGGGTCTCGGTCGAAGAGACCCCTGGAGCAGCCCCACCGATGAAGAGACCAAAGCTCTTGGCCCGAGCTCTCTTACTCGGGGCTTGGAAGGACTGCTACCAGATAGCGGCTGGTCACCTAAGACGACTCCACCAAATTCTCTAGGCTGGCATTGTACAGGACGAACGATTAGGGAAGAATTGTCGGAATCAGGAAGAATGTAGTCCCCCTCCTGTCTCCCTTCTCGTTCTTTGGCCATGTCACCAAACCCCTCTTAGCCAAGAGGATCAAGAACTCCTCTACCTGCGTCAAGCTGGATGACCTCCCCACCAACCCGAGTGCTCGCCTCAGGATCTAGTACGAGAACACCTTTTGGCGGAGCTTGGGGGCTAGGCTCCTTAGGCAAGGTATCGTCCACCTCTAATATTCCCACCAAGGAACTTGATTCAACAGCCTCAGAACTGGTTGGGATAGATAGTCCCCTCCTTCCACCACTATCCCAACCGGAAGATTCAGAACGACGGTCGACCCGGCAACACGGAACTCATCTCGGCATGGGCGGCCACAGTCATCGCCAATGGAGAAATGGGCACTTTCGGATCCATCATGAGCCCGTACTTAATCAGGAGCTCGTCAGTGATTATGTCAGTACTCTTTTCCTGTGGACTCAACTTGCTGATAACATCCACAAGCTCGAGGAACTTCTTTGAAAGAGGGAACCCCGCACATTTGTCCCTATCTGCATATAAAGACAAAAGTCAAGTCAGTAAATCACCAAACAAAGTTAGAAATAAAATAAATAATAGGACCGGACCCTCACGCGCATGAAGAAGCTAGAAGGCTGAAGGAACTCTAGTCTGCGCTGGCTTCTACTGTCCAACGGTCCAAAACCACCACTCTTTCCAATTCTTGATGGAGGAGGACTTCCAAGAAAGTGATATCCCACTCTTGGGATTGACACGATAAAATCCTTTGGCCGAAGTCTCCTCCGAAGGACGACACAAGTGCTCGATCTCCTTCGGGGACAGGTGGCGATAGCCTCTTTCACGAAATAAAATGATGAACCCAATCACCGTTGCCCAAATATTTGGGGTCAGTTGGGCCAGCGCTAGGTTCCAGTAATCAAGTAGGTGGCCCAAACAAGGATTAAGAGGCAAGCAAAACCCTAGCTTCAGCATCGAGCCGTTCACTGCTACACGCCCTTCAGTCGGCTTGCTCGCTCGGTCTCCAGTGATGGGTTTCACAAACTTTATCCTTAACGCCGTGTATTTCGAGGCCAGCTCTTCAAATTGGGCGAGAGGAATTCAGCTATCTTGATAATGGGCCTTCATGTCATTATAAGCCCCATCATGCGACTCAATTCGGGCCTGAATATTTGTCGGATCTGGCACATATTCCATCATCGCAAACGAAGATGGCAGAGAGCGAGACACAACCGGGAGGCGCTGCAAAGAGGAGGAAACTTCAGCCTCACCACACAACTCCTGATATGCCCTCTCCAGAGACTCCGAAACCCCTTCTCCACCACTCACCGCTCGCATGGGACCCACTGGTCGATCGGAGTCGGGACTGCCATCTCCCTTCATACAACTTTGTGGAAGAGGAAAAGAGTAGAGAAAGCCAAAGACGAGGAACAAAGAGAATGAGTAAAGTAAAGATTGTAAGGCGTACAGACGTCCTTATATACTGGCCTAACACCCCCTCAACCAACACGACTCTGCCAGAGGAGCAATAAAGGCGAAACGCTTCCTTCAATCGACAAATGATTAGGCGGCTCCTCAAAAATATAGTCTGGGGTTCGAAACGTCACATCAGAATCTTTTGGAAACGTCGCGTCGCGTTGGAAAAATTCAAAATTCAAATTGGAAAAATTGGGACATACGCGCTACAAGAAGAAGACTCCGCCTCCTCTCGACTAACCCTCGCGGAGCCGAAGCCTGGGGGCTAATGTGATATGGCCTACCTGATTGGGCCTCCCCATAAGAGAAATAGGACTGCCCACTATTGGGCCCAATGAGACTGCCTCTTCCAAGATAATTATTGGGCCCAACATTATGAGCTCGTGACAGTTGGACGACTGAGCACGTCCACTCTACTCTCTCGACCCGGGCGAGTCCTCCATCGACCCCACTTGGCCACTTGCGCAATCTAGCCCGGGAGCTATACAGATATCCCATAGGATTCGAATATAGGGGATATCCTAAAACCATCACCAGAATAGTCACGTGAGGCTATGATATTTAATGCCTACAGTGTTAGCATTTAATGTGATGTGACCTGATGATATATCCAGAGATTTGGATGACGTCAGTTCACCAATACATGGGGCTTGCCCCTAACGAATAAACAACAATAATATTCACCTCCAAAAGGCACAAGATCGCCTGGAGGGAACCCTCGACTATTTCTCACAACATAACAAAATTATTATCTTAAATTATAATGAATAATCCCCTAATCATCCTTAAACAGACACGTCAACCCACAATTAAAATGAGGATTAATTCTGCTATATACACTATGTATGTATATTTATTATTTTTATTTTATTTATTTATTTATTTTTTAAATAAACTTAGCCCATCCATGATCAAATTTTAGATCTGCCACCACTAAATAGGGTCCATTGATAAGCCGGATACAAGATCCAGTTAAGCACAATTTTTTTTCAATTTCTTTATTGATTATTGAAACAGTAGATGAATCTTTAATTGAAAGGAAATATAGAAAAAATTAGCAAATGAGCAAAAAAATCAAAATTTCTGCATTAAAGAACTGCTGGTATTAAAAAAAATAACAAAATTATTTACATTTTCTTTTCTTTTTTGTAACAAAACAACCATCATTATTCTCTCCAACCGCATCAAATATTACTAAAGTCTATATCTATAATCCACATCACATCACCTACTACCACACCACACGACACCACCATCCACCAACACCACCGCCTCTCTCCGCTTCCTCCGCCCTTCCCATAACTGCACCACACTACCGTCCAATGCCGTCGTATCTTGCCACCTGTACCACCCCATATTCCCCATTCTCATCACCATCATTCTCTCCCAATCATCGCACCACCACTTCTCCTCACTCACCCCCGCCGCCGCCCCATCTCCACTGTCCTCCCTCTCACCGCCGCCGCCGCCCGCCACTTCCTCCTCCATGTACACCAAACTGAACTTCATTTTCGTGCTACCTTCTCTCTCCAGAAATTTCTTAATCGGAGCAGATACAACAGCCGCATCATCCTCCGGTTGTGCCAATCTCGGCTGCGGCGGCGCAGTGGATGACGGCGTAGCATCTTGGCTACGGCAGCTCAGCACCGCCGCAGATGACGAAGCTTTAATCCTCCAGAAACTAACGGCGGCCGTTATAATGGCCATCCACGCCCATATATTATTGACGGCCGTTAAGAAGCCGTAAGCCAAGTAATTGAAAGCTAGCGCTTCGAGCGGAGATTCCAATGCGTCCATTTTCGCTGCTTTCTCTCTCTAGTTTTATCTCTCTCTTTAGATTTTGCGTGGAGAGACGGGTGAATGAGGGGGGAATTATATGGGGTGGGTGAGGGAAACGTGGGCCGTTGGATATTATCGCACGAGTGGATCATGGAGTAGATGCTGAGAATCGATATGGGAGATGCTAATTTGACAAGGGTAGATCCAAATATTGTCCGGAATTTTTTTGTGAGGGAAGATACAGGGCGACACGTGTACAGATATGAGTGGCTGTGATGGCTGTACTGTACTTACCACAAGATATTTTTTCCAGTGTCAAACGTCGTCGTCATGCATGCCAAATTTGTGGTGACGTACCAGTAACGATTGTTGTTTATAATTTATTGTTTTGCTCCTTTAATACTTAGTATTTCAATATGTGGTACCTAATAAATGTTCTTATGTATATGCTGTATCCTTTGAATTATGTTCATATATTAATGGTGTACCCCACCATTAGGGGCCCCACCGTCCATGCCATGGGGATTGGTGGAGGAGGTAAATCGCTGGATGTGCTTCAAGTGGCTTATAGAGAGGGCTCACTGTTATACTTGTGCTTGCAAGGGGTCAAATCCATGCCAAAGGCAGGATTCGAACCCCATCCTGCAGCAACCAAGCTCAACTGGAAGGTCTTTCCACCCTCCCCTCTACCCCTTGAGCTATGCCCTGGGGGCTATGTTCATATATTATGAGTGTGGAAAATAGTTGTGGGTGGAGAAGGGGAGTAGAGGACGACTGCACTTGGCCCCAAAATCTCGAGGCTCACTTCATATATAGCTAAAATTTTTATCTTACATTAATTCTAACAAAACTTAGGAAAATTTTGATGAGAGATAGTTTGCTAGATGAGTTCATTGATATAGATATATACGTGGTAATATTTTAATAATAAAAAGAGTGATAATTTTTTAAGAAAATTATGGAGTAATAAATACTCTTTCTGTCTCTTGAACGTTGACGGATAATTTTTGCATGGAGAGCCAAATGTTGATGATTGTTTTTTGCACGGAGATTAAAGAATACTCCTTCCGTCTCATAAAAGTTGACATACTTTTCTTTTTGATTTGTCCCCTAAAAGTTGATATATTTTATTTTTAGTACATAGGACCCACTAAAAAACAGTTAATTTATACTCATGGGCCCACATACACCTCTAATACAAATTACCCACTACACATTAAAATATTATTTCTCTCACTTCACTATTTATTAAATCATTATACTCATTAATCTCTATTTCCAAAAAAAAAATATGTCGACTTCACTTGGACGGAGGAAGTATAATATTTAATGTGTATTGAATTATTATTTATTGTTAATTTTCACTTGTATCCCTGGTTTTTAAATATGTATGTTTCTCCCATTAAGACTTTATTAAGTTTTATTAATCAGTAATTAACATATTATTGACTAAATTTAAGAAAATAATAAAACACAATAAAATTCATCATATACATATTGTTGAACTTGCTATTGGGCAAATGAATTTTTCCTAGGTGATTTATATTCATAATAAATTTTCTCTCCATTACACATGTATAATAGCAAAATATCTTTCTCCATTCACATCCATCATTACCTACTCTTATTATATAACCACACAAAAAAATTGCGTGAAAAATAAGCATTCGCCCAATACAAAAGCTATTTTTCTCTCCTTACCTTACAATAAATACATTTACAATAAATTTTCACTTCAAAACAAAATAAATAAAAAACCTGCTGAAGAGTTAAATGCAATTTCTCAATTTATTTTAGAGGGATCAACCAATGGAAATCTGACATGTGGTAGAATAATGCAACAATTTCAGCATTAATGGGTGAAATAGACATTTAAAAAGCAGGGATAGAAGTGAAAATTAACAATAAATAAAAATTCATTTAATTTCAAATAGATCACTTATTCCATTTACATATTTATCTCTTATTCCTTTTACTTGATTCTTGTCATGGTTTATAATCAATGCCCAAATTTTCGTCAAATGTGAAAGGGTTTAATGGTCATTAATCAAGGTATAGTAATTTAATAGAAAACAAGTTATCAAATACGAAGTAAAATACTATTATGGAATAGGGGATCCGAACCGCTTTAATCTCCAATCAAAAAACAACCATCAACATTCGGGTCTCTATACAAAAATCAACCGTCAACATTCGAATGAAACGGTGGGAGTATTCATTAAATTGTTTTCTTAAAAGATTATCAGTACTCTTTCTTATTAAAATATTATCACTTATATATCTATATCAATGAACTCCTTTAGTAAACAATCTCACATCAAAATTTTCCTAACTTTTGTTAGAATTGTTAAATTAAAATTTTTGCTTCAAATGAAAGATTTTGGGCCAAGTGCCTTCAAAACACATAAAAAAAACTAATTGCAGAAGAGTTAAATGCAATTTCTCAATTTGTTTTAGAGGATCAACCAATGAAAATCCGACACGTGGTAGAATAATGCAACAATTTCAGTATTTGGAGTTTCAAGGCAAGTTGTTAGTAGGACTCGGGTTAGAGTATAACAACAAATGATAACTAGTAATCACATCTCTTTAACAAGTAAGAAGAAAGGTGCAAAAAAAAAAAGGCATATTTTATTTTTATAAAGATAAGCTATAAAGCATAGATTATAAAAAAAGAAGAACTTATAAAAGCATTGCAATTGTGATGAATATAAGCAAAACAATAGTTGAGAGATGGGTTAAGGAGGGGCTAATCATATTACATTCAAATGAAATTAATCCATTGATGAGAGTTGAAATTCATGTACTTTTAGGTTCGATTTAATAACTTTTTGAGTGGTTTGAATGTCATATTTAACACTAAAAGTCTTACTTTGTATATAATTGTGAAAAAAGGTGCATTTAAGATATTTTGTTGATTTTATAACTAAAATTGAGGGATAAAAAAATTGAGAGAAGTTGGAATTGTACAACTGATATGGAGAAGAACTGAAGGCGTAAGAAGTCATGCCAGTTTGTTTGGTGATTGCCAAGTAGCATTATCCGAATCCGAGCAAACTATCGAGGAAAAGATAATGTCGAGTAGAATAATCCTGCATCGAATAGAAGAACTGGGAAGTAAACACTCATCTGGACAAGCTACCATTATCTGCCAACAATTCGGACGCGTGAGCTTCCGAGCGATGCTCATCCAATAGATATTTTTAGAGGTCTATATATGGATGGATAGCCACGGAAAGGAGAGTCATTTTGGCTCAATAGTCGCATAAATTGGAGATTAGACGAAGAAGCTATTCCCAAAATCATGAGATCGTGCAATCTGCCGACGGAAATTTAAAAAATAATCGAAAATTATCCTTTATTTCCTATTTAATTGGAGTCTAAGTAATTTCTTTATCACGTATGCCTCCATATCTTTCATAATTATCTTTTTTCTTATTTTCCAAGATCTCATATCTCATGCAGATTATTTTATTCCCGCCTTACACCTATAAATAGATCATCACATACTTCTATCGCCCAAATAATACGTTACACCAAAAACCCTAATCTCATCCACTTCTGCCTTTCATCTTTACCCATCACCCGGCTTCCATCATCATCCATAGTCACTCAGTCACAGTGTTTTCCTACTTGAGAAGAAGAACAAATGAGGATTATCAAGATGGAAGAAAAGACCAAGAATTAAGCCATATATTAAGGGTTTTCCTTCTTTCTTTAATTTCTTATTGTTGATTTTTAAACCTATGGGTAAGTTTCATTCAATTTTTATGGTTGTTTCCTGTAACATGAGCTAGTTTCATTTTGATAGTTTTAAGAGAGTTTTGATAGTTTCAAATAATGTTTGATTTATGACCTAGATATCGAATTTATTATTTTGCAGATTTCTTATTTATTTAAGAGATTTTTAAAACTTCTATGATTGTTTTTCTTATCTTTTTTTGATTATAAATGCATGAAGTTAGCTCAAATTGATATATGATTGAGATTTGAATGTGTTTATAATTATAATTGTCATCTGTGGTAATTGAAGGGATTAATCTATATAACCTTTAATTATTAGATATTTAATTTAGGATATCTAATAATATTACAAAACATCATGAATATTTTGATACGAAAACCCTATAGCCAACTCCTTTAGTACGTGTTGATGTGAAGTGTTGAGACCAGTGTCGTCACATCTGGAATCACACCGATTCTCCACCAGTTATTATTTAATCACTGACATGTTCATGTGATGTTGTGCTTGATGTTACTTTTAGGATTGTGGCAGTTGAATGAAGATCGTGCTGAATGGGACCCACAAGCCTGAAGAGCAATTTGAAAAGTTTTAGAAGTTCAGAAGATTTTAGAAGTTGAAGATAATTACCCGAAGTAGTGGGTTGGTTATTTACTGATCATGGGTGATTTATATATCTCTTAGTTGACCACTTATTTGAAGAAGGCTGTAACATGATTCATGTATATAAATAGAAACTGTCAGACTTCATTCCGTGGCCTGCTAGAAAATCTTGAAGAGTTCCTACAAAGAGAGTCGTCGGACTTAGAGTTTATTCGACTAAGTACCTTTTGTAGTGTTTTCACGGGTGTTGTAACATCTCGTTCTGCATCACGTGTATGGTATTATCCCATACGTTTTGTGTGTACTGTTTACAGGCAGTGGAAGTGCATACTTGAAGTAGGATCTAGATCTAAAAATCTAGATTTTGCCATTTGGGAGTTTGTTTAGGATTTATATCCGTGTGTGTATTCGAAGAGTGGAAGAAATATTTTCATCTCTTTGAATATGATTTTGTAAATCACTTTTTCCAGCTTAGTGATATTTTTGTCATGAGGCCGCTACAAACTTATTTATAAGTTTGTAGAAAGATTGAATTATTCCGTGTGTTAAGTCTTTCGCTGTACAAACTTGCATATTTGAATTCTAGTTTCATTCTGATAAGAGTCGGTATTGTACGAAGTGTTACCACACTAAGGACAACATCACTGACGTAAACACAGTTACACCACTGGGCGCAACGACAGTAACTATGGACGATCGATATTGCATTAGTCTTTTATAGTATTTTGCATGAAACGCTAAGTAAGGGAATATGGTGGTTGTGGGTATTTGCATACTTAATTCTTTAATACCTAAAAAGGGATATTTCTCTAGCCTTATTTGAAATTTTGCATGAAGTACTTAAAAAGGGATATGAGTTATTTTCTGAATCTTAGAATTTCTGTGTCATTAAGATTGTTAAATCTTGCTTGATCAAAGTGTTTTAGCATGCTTGAGTGATCATTTCTATAAGTTCTTCATGAGTATGAATTTCGGGTCTAGGGAGTTAATTGGCATGATTGAACTGGATTATCCTAGAACTATCTTGTTCTTGTCTTTTGAAACACTTATTATTGTTTGTGATTATTTATTTTATTAATTTAGTCATTTAATTCCAGCATTAATCTTTTAATCCTTCTATTTTATTGTCTTGATTATTAGTGGCTCGAATTATTTAGTGTGTATTGTGTTTAACTCTAATTTCGTGAGTTCGATAATTTAACTTGGTCACTTGTCTTGCTACGATTGATCCCTAGATACTTGAGGGTAAATTTTTTTTTATGCACCAGTATTCGATTCGTAAACTGACTAATTCGGGGGAGGCCAGAACCCACCATCCACTAGCGGGGACCCTCATTTCAAGCCAGAGCTTTGCGCTCTGTATGGACTGGCCCCTCACTGGTTGATCGCACCTGCAGGTTTCGAACCTGAGACCTTTGAGAGTTTTACCCATAGACACCACAAGTCCTCACCACTAGGCCAACCCCTGAGGTTGAAGTTCAGTCTACAATCACTACAAGTTGATCAAGAAAAGACAATTATCAAATTTAAGAGTATGTCACATGCTCTTTACATTGATGAAAAGTGGATCAACCTCATAAGAATAAAAAATGAAAGATATTATATGGCACCTGATGAGCCAAAACCATATAGGGGCCAACCAAAGTAAAAGATTCATAGGTAAAATAATATTTCTGCATGTTGTAGCTCGGCCAGTATATGATGTAAATAGGGACTACATATTTAATGGAAAAATAGATTTTCCATTTACGTATCGAGTGACAGAAAAAAGAAACTTAAAGTATAGAACATCGGAAATAATGGAAACCAAACAAATATACTCAATTACAAAAGAATTCACAAAAAATCTTTTGATCAATCAGGTCAGTACAGCGTGAATATAATAAAAAAGCATGTTCGTAATTAACTTTCAGAAAATATTTTCATTGAGTTTTATTAATTAGTTAAGAACAAGTCTTCTGAATAAGCAATGAATGTACATTTCTTATTAGTGACAATATTTAGGTCATTCCAGCAATAAAGTCTAAGTGGCCCACGGATGCAAGTAAGGATATTTTTATTCAACAAGACATTGCAAAGCCTCATAATTATAAGAATGATCCAAATTTCATAATGGCAACAAAGTCGGATGGTTACAATATCCAAATACCAATGTGAATGACTTAGGGTGATTTAGGGCATTGCAGTCCATTCAAATTACCACATCATCGTATTCCATTTATGAGTTGCTAGTGTCAATTCACAATTCATTTGCTGAACTATCGCATACCAAGCTAAATGTGGTTTTTTAACGCTACAATCATGCCTTAGGGAAACATATTATTCATCATGGATAAAAAAACAACATGATTATCCCATGCATCACACCGATTCTATATTAGTAATAATTTCACCATAATAATATTAAAAAGTACTTTTCATCCTCTCATCTCAATTATGTGATATACTCCCTCTGTCTCGAATTAAGGTTTATGTTTACTTTTGCACGTAAATTAAAAGATATAATATTTTAATATGTAGTAATTGAGAGATATAATATTTTTATGCGTAATAGATATTTATATTAGTATTGTGTTTGGTTCCATGTAGAAAAATTAATTATTTTGTGTGGATTCCATATGTTAAAAATATAAATGTAAATCTCACATTGAGACAAATCAAAATATAAAATGTAAATTTTAATGCGGAACAATTGGAGCGTAATATTAGATTTAGTGAAGTATTTTAAGAATGAATTATTCTAACATCTACATTGCTACTTGCTATAGGTTAGGGACATAGGGTACACATAAAAGTAGAACAATTGATCCTATGTGATTCTGAAAATTTTAAATCTTTAAAAAATTGATAATTTGTAATAATAATAATAATAATAATAATAATAATAATAATAATAATAATAATAATAATAATAATTTTAATCCTTGGCATGCAATTTTTTAAAGCTTGAAAATTCTTTGAATATTAATCAAAATTATTTAATTTCTGAAAGTATGAACAGTGACTTTATTAGTAGAGAAAAATATAATATTTGAAGTTTTAGAATTTATAAACGATTCTTTTCGGTATATAAATAAGGGTCACTTACTAGAAGATACACAAAAAATGCATAATTGTTATAAATTACATGACTCAAAGCACTATTATTCATAACTACATAATTATGATTGTGATACTATAAATACCCCTATGTATTTGTACAATTGTTCTGCACAATTTGATTCTGCACAATTTGGTTCTGCACAATTGTTCTGCATAATTTTGTTTTTGCACATTTTGTTTGCACATTTTAAATTTTGGCAGCAGTTGGCGGCGATCAATGCCGGCCAACGACCAGTCAACATCAGTCAACGATCGGTCAACGCCGGTCAACGGCCAATCAACGCCGGTGGATGGGTGAGGGGCAGGGTTGTTGTTTTAAAAGTGTATGGAGTATAAGATTATATTTGATTTTTTAATTTAATATTTTGTATGTGAGAGTAATTATTTAAATTTCATGTATCTAATAGTAAATATGCTTAAAAGTGTGTTTATGAGAATAATAAACCCTATAAATAAATGTTTGTTTGTTTTTTTTTTTTTAAATGTATTCTTCCAATCCGAAGAAGTGTATTCATTTAGTATTTTTGTCGGGTAGTTCTTTTTTATTTTTAATAAAAGTGCCACATTACACATCACTCATTATTAATTAATAGTCTAATATAACTACTCTTTTATATAAATAATAATAATATTATTTAATCCACTTATAAAAGCAAATGAACAATTGACTAAAGTATGATTTTAGATATTATATAAATATAATTCAATATAAATATACTTTAATTATTAATAATCATATTACACATATATAATAAATAGCATATATAATTTAATAATGAATTAATCAATCTCATATATATCCATTTCACTTTCTATTTCACGAAAGTGACCATGATAATTTATTTCTTCGAAATTTTAATGGATTGATTAACCATTCAATTAATTGAAAAGTATAAGTGGGAACAAATAAATTATGACTACATATATTATCGATGAATTTGTTTTCTGATAATTTATTATTATTATTATTATTGTTATTATTATTATTATTATTATTATTATTATTATTTTGGTTGCAATGAGACTCCAATTTTTTTGGTTCTCTTCCTAAAAATATCAACACTGGCTTATATACCAACATAAAATTGAAAACACTGAATTAATTTTAGACATTTTTTTTATTAATCTTAATAGCGAGCTTAATTACATTGGCAAAGACAATCAAATGTAAAATAGTTATTAATGTATTTTTGGTCCAAGCCCACTAGTGTATGGGCTAAAATACATTGGCCACATTATATTTTACTGTTTCATTTCATATTTCAATAATTAGATTATTGTCATAGTTTATAAAAATAATGAAAAATATGATTATTATATAGTGTAATTTATTAAAATATGATAAATAATATATTAAAATATGATAAATAATATATTAAATTATAATTTTAAGGTATTATAGTATAATTTATTATTTAATAATTATATAATATTGCCAAACGTACCATATTTTAACAAATTTATGACAAATTTGAAAATTTTAAAAGTTAATAGATCAATTTAAAAATTTTAGAATATTATTTGACTAATTGTGCATAAAAAATATTATTTTCTTGCAATATTAGAAATGTCACGTGACGTGATGATATTACCGGTTGCTCCAAATAGATTAAAAATAATAATAATAATAAATAAATAAATAAATAAAAAACCCTGTAATGATGATTTTTCGCAGGATTTTATCATATTTGAGTCGGGTCCAATTACGCATATATAGTTAGATTTGTGTAATTGCTTCAAATTATATACTCCCTCCATACAACATTAAGGTTATGCTTTTCATTTAAGATTGTTTTAAACTAAGGTTTACATTTTTATTTTTATAAAGTTGAGTACACATAAAATAATTAATTATTTTATGTAGGACCCACACACACAACATTAATACAACTACCTACTTTACATTAAATATTATTTCTCTCATCTCACTACACATTAAAATATTATATATTTTAATCTCCGTGCAAAAAGTAAACATCAACGTTTCCTCCGTTCCGCATTAACGTTGACGTTTACTTTTTGCACGGAGATTAAGAATAATATAATAATATTTTAATGTGTGTGTATATATACTTTCTCTGTGTGGAGTCAATATTTTTTTATTTTAATTGTCCCACTCAAAGAGCTCAACTTCCCTTTTTACATAACATGGGACCACACATACTTACTAATACAATTAAAATATAGGACTCACATCCTCTAATACAACTACTCACTACACATTAAATAATAATATTCCTTAATCCACGTGCAAAAAGTAAAAAAATTCTCTTTGGGTGAAATGGATGGAGTATATATAACATCTATCTATTTAAGATTTTAAATAAATAAACTTCAAATCATGAATTTTATTTTGATATTTTTAATTATTTTGAATAGATTTTTAAATCCTTACTCAAATCGTATCATTTGAAATCATTCCATTGTGTAATAAATATATTAATATATAAAAATATAATAAAATTAAAAAATTAATTAAAAAAATATTTTTGTATTATTTATTTATTTATTTTTTAATTGAATTATGAATTTGAAAATCCTATCATAGTAAATAATGGAATCCAAATAAATTAATTTAAAATTCACTCATTTTCAAAAAATTATTCAATCCAAACACAGTCTAAATTAATAGATAATAGAAAATTGTTGCTAAGTTTTTTCCTGCCTAACTTGACTAATTATTCCACCAAAAACTCTTTTAATCACATAAGGTACTTGTGGAACCTACCACCACCCTATATCATTGTATTTTTTTTTAAGACTAACACTACACTACAAGAACAATGAGAAAAAATATTGATAATCACCGATATTGATGTATAAATTTCACCAATTTATAATTTCTCCCTCCACTCACTCGAAAGGTATATATATTTTTTATATGAATTGAAGAATATGATATTTTAATGAGTAGTGAGGAAGTTATAATTATTTAGTGTGATTCCATTTAGTAATACTAATTATTTTATGTGAGTCATGTCGCTAACACTAATAAAAAAGAGAAATGCATAGTAGTATTTTGTAATGAACAAACAGAAATATTAGTAAAATGTATATTTTAATATGACGGAGGAAGTATCTTTTATCTAATTAATTAATTATACATTAAGAAAAGATAAATTCCACAAAAAGTTATGAACATCATTTTCTTATCTGTCAGTCGATACAGATTATTAGTTAGGGTTCAATGAATAGGAAAGAAGCATGCAATCAGATCGATCATAAGTCTGGTGGTTAAACATTCCAAAGAAAAAGGAAAGGAAAAGTTAACACGAAATTTACTTCAAAGAATATTGTCACATATACTGCATCTGGACATGCTTGTTGCATGGAGAATTTAAAATGCCTATATGACCATTACGAGCAACTTTTGTATAAGACTGTCTAATAATAATAATAATAATAATAATAATAATAATAATAATAATAATAATAATAATAATATATATAATTAAAATTATTGTTAGTACTTATCATAATACAAATTGCTAATAAAATTTGGACCATTTTATTAATAGATCATATACATTTTTTTATTAAATATATTCACTTTTTATATATTTCATAAAATACATTTTACCATATAGATTTCAAACAAATTTTTATTGATTCAAAAATGTTCAACTTTAGCTCTAAAAGACGATGGCGGGTTCAACATTTACTTTAAATACTAGATTGTGAAATAACATAATAAAATACTTATAATCGTATATATAACTCAACGGCGAACAATGCGAACAATTATATGGAGTACATATTTTGTTTAATTTAAGTTTTATAGAAGCTCTTTATTGATACATTATTTTAATGATAAAGTCTCTCATGAATAAGATGTAATCGAATCGAGTCGAGTTAAACACTATTAGACTTGAGTATTGTTTGTTAAAGAATAATCGAACTTAAACCCTAACTCAAACTAGTCGAGAAAAAATATATTGAATTCGAGCTCGAACAGATACTGTTTGTTAAGGTTAATGAACGTTTTCACGAACACATAAGATAACTTTTTTAAGAATATTTGTTCATGAAGAAATAAATATTTTTGTTTGTAGATATTATTCAATGTTATTCATAAATGTTAATAATAAAACCAATAAAATTTTTAAAAATACATATTTAAACATTTAAATAATCAGTTAAACCATTATCATATTTGTTATTTAATATAAATATTTAATTATATATACTACTTAAACATAATAATAGGAGTAAAATTTACGAACGTGTTCGTGAGCCATTAACGAGTCTGTTAACGAATATCTTCGTGAGCTTTTGAACCGAACATCTTTAGGATTGAGTTTGATTTGATAAACTATTCGAGCTCAAATTTTAAGTTTGGTTTTGGCTCATTAAAATTAACGAACGAGCTCGAATGAATATTTTATCGATCGATATGTTGGGATAAGCTGATCCCCATTCATTCTTAAGGGACAAATAAAGAAAAGCATAAAAAGTTCAACACAAGAATTTACATGGAAAACTCCAAAATCGGAAAAAAACCACGAATCGAGAAAATACCACTATGTGAAAAAATTGTACAACCATACAGAATTTCTCTCTCCCGACCCCAATCCCTACACTCTTATAAATCTTTGACTAATTCACATCTTTCTCCCCATTCTCACAACCGAGAATCCAAGAAAGGAATTTAAGAAGAATCAAATACAAAGATTAAAGTGTAGATTGAAACATTTGACATCAAAACCAGGGACCTCCTTAAACAGCATAAGAATTCCTCCTCTTTTAATCTTTCATCCGATGTGGGATAGAAACCCCTTCTTTTAATTTGACAAAATTCAACAATCTCCACCTTGTCAAAATAAAAAAAGATTCATTGTCTTCATCGACAATCATTCTCAATCCCGAGAATCCCTTAGAATCAACCATTCTAATAATCATTGTCTTCACTGACAATTCATTCTCAATCCCGAGAATCCTACTCCACCATATGAGTAGACCACTTAGAATCAACCATTCTAAGAATTTCCTGCGGCATATATCGAAAACACATGCTGATATTTATGGTGCTACTTCTAACTCGTGGCTTCCTTGGAAGTCCATCAGCCATCGATATTCATCCACCACACACCATACATCACCTGCCAAGTCAATATCTGTGTGCAAACTTGTGGACCAGCTAATATTATTACATCATTTTCCATGACAACTGAACATGTCTTAAGGATCCCCAATAATATTAACTCAACATTCAGAACTGTTGCCGTACCAGTTCCTCCTTGACCAGCAGTGTCACCATTGCTCCACCATACCGTGCCACTGCTCCACCGCAATTACCGCACTATTGCTACACCTTGAGCAAAAACCATCTGTATTGACATGACATTACTGCCTTTTACCGCCAAGCTACACCAGGTTTGTCCGAACCCTTTTCCTACTGAAAGTGTCACTTGAAGCCGATTCCAACCCATCAAAATTCATGATGCTTTCCCACTTGTCGGCCCGCTACTCTTTACCGATCTAGTGCCCCCGATATCAAGTACCACATCGCCATCTTCCCCATTGAATCGTTGCTTCCACACACCACCAATCATTACCGGAAAATCCATTCCTTTTAAACCTCCTTGAGCCAACATCCATGAAAAATCTCATGCCGCTGTTAAGCCAATTTCATTCTCAGGAGTCCCAGCAATTCACATTGCTGGAGGTCCAAGAACTCCGCCAAAAACTACTGACCTACAAATCCTATCCCTTGCCACGCCACTGTCACCACAATGTAGCGCATTTCACCACAAGAAATGAGATGCCTCCGCATCTGGCTATTCTTCTGATTCCCTTGTGCCACTAGCTTTTTCCACTTCTTTCATGTCACCCTTAGCCTAATGAATAACACTCTTCCTCTCATAAAGTCTTTTCTGATGTGGAAGATCAGACTATGCTACAGCCACAGAGCATACTAAGAACTTTACAAGCGCCCGAACCAGGCTCTGATACCACTTGTTGGGATAAATAGATCCTCATTCATTCCTAAGAGACAAATAAAATAGAGCATAAAAAGCACAACACAAGAATTTACGTGGAAAACTCCAAAATCAGATAAAAATCATGGAACGAGAAAATACCACTATGTGAAAATTTTGTACAATCACACAGAATTTCTCTCTCCCGAACCCAATCCCTACACTCTTACAAATCTTTGATAATTCACACCTTTCTCCCCATTCTTACAGTCGAGAATCCAATAAAGGTATTTAAGAAGAATCAAACACAAAGATTAAAGTGTAGATTGGTGCATTTGACATTAAAACTAGGGACCTCCTTAAATTGCATAAGAATTCCTCCCCTTTTGATCTTCCATCCGATGTGGGACAGAAACTATTGACTTGTTGATAACGTATACTTTTTATATAAGTAAAGTATGTTAATTTGTAGTTAAATTATGATAAATAATTTATTAAAGTATGTTTTTAAACTATTATTATGGTATAATTCACTACAAACATACTTTAACTATCAATAAGTATATTTTATTTATATAACAACCATATTTTAATAATAGATCGACCCGTCCCACAATCCATCTCACATATATACATCTCATAAGAGAGTATCTTTATTATAATATATTCTCTTCATCTCAAATTTAATTTCTTGTTTACTGTTTATACAGATATAAATAAAAAAATACTTTTAACTTATTTTTGAGGTAATGTGGTACTTTTTTTAATAAATAAATTATGAAGTATATTATGTTTGTTAAAAAATTGATAACAATTACAAAACTAAAGTGTGTTGTGAGGATATAATTAATTAATTATTATATCCTTTTATGGAAACGTAAACTTGAATATATGACGGATAAAAATGAAAAGTCTTTATTGAGATGAAAGGATAACTTCCAATTAAATAATATACTATCATAAGCTAATATTTTTGAATTTATAAACCCCAAAATTCTAAAATACCAAATTGTCCTTCAAAGTAAATTTCCTTACACTATATATTCCATCTACAATTACATTAAATTTCATAATGTGAAGAAGGGAGTGTGTTTTATTTAAACAAATCTTAATTGATGAACAAGGCATTGTTATAACATATTGAAATAGCTTTTATTAAAAAATAAATATATTAGTCAAAAGAATGTGTTAATTGTTAGGCATAATATTTAAGAAAAATAAAGTACTCCCCTTCTAAGATTATCTTCATATCTTTCAATAACTTTAAATAAATTTTAGTTTGAAAATTAGCACCTCTACATATTACATATAATTTATTTTATAATTTATTTATTATAATGCATTCAATAAGAAATAAATCTATAGATCATAAAATTTGAGTTCCTATCATGATAAACTGAGACCTATATATATTGTAAAAGTGGAAGCATATCTAAATTCATTAAGTTCTCAAGACGGAACACGAACTTATTGATTTAGTGATATTATGATCTTTCTCAACTAATTAAACCTCCTTATTCCTTTATGAGATCATCATAATCTTTACCGATGGGAAAAAGAGAAAATGGTGTGCGACTTAGTATATTTAGGACCAAACCAAGAAAGATTTTATATATTATCCAACATTCCAACTAAATCACTCGTAATCACCTAGTCATGTAGTATTGGGTATCTACTCCATTGACATATATCATTATTATTATAACCCATTAACTTTTTATCTTATTTAGATCACTTAATTAAATTCATAAAATAATTGAATAACTAATATAATTACATAATAATATATTTTCCCCAAATTGATTATATTGGAAATTCAAAATTTCCTAACACAATCCTCCTAAAAAAATTAATAAAATTAATCAAAAATAATTTTTCTTAAACTTCGTATGAACAGTACCGAAGCAAATTATTTCAGGACAGATGGAGTATATTTAAATGTAAAAAATATAAAATGTGAGTGTACACGATTTTCATTAAAACAAGAGTGAGACTCCCGTGCACCCGGGCGCACGGAGCACATTCCGTGCGCCTTCATTCCGTGCGTCTTTATAATTTTTGTGCCCCTTTGCAATTTAAACCCTTTGCAATATATAGATTTAAATAAGATATAGAGAGGAAGGGTTGTGTTCACATTAGAACACGGCGTGTCCTCAGGAGCGTGAGCTTTTACTTTAAAACAAATATTGTACCTCTCCTCCAACACAAAAGTATACATTTTGTTATTTTGATTCGTCTCAATTTAAAGTGTATATTTTCTCTTTTGGTAGGTGAGTCCTGACACAAAAAAAAAAAACCGCTAAAAGTTCTACAATATTACACAATTTGTTATTAATTATAACTATAATTAAAATTAAGGATTAAAAAAATTAAAATTACAATTAAAACATATTCACTAACCACTGAAATATCATATCCCTAAAACAAACACACGTCTTAACTAGATGGATGGAGTATAACAAAAGTGTTTTAAATAAGAGTATGTATCCAATTTTGGTGAATAAGCACAGATGAAAAGCGTATATACTTTCAATAACAAGAGATTAATTTTCAAACAACTTTTTTTAACTTAAATAAATACACACTTTATTCTCAAATCATCTTCATATTTCCTTTTTCACGAATGTTAGAAAATATCAATTTATTATCTTGTTTTATTATTTTTCTATATGCAATTTAGCCTTTTTTTTAACGAATAAATAATGCATAAAATATATTATTTGTTAATTATTATTCTATAAAGAGATGCAGCTGGTTGTATGTTAAAAAAAGACATTATCTATGGATTAAAAAATAATTATACTTTAAGATTTTACATTTAATCATAATAATAAATATTAAACTTTAGGATAAATATTGGATAATTTGAGGTGCATGTTGATAGGTTTAAAATTAAGTGTTTTGGGTAATTATTTTTTTTTTAAATCTTATTTACTTTATTTTATTTTAGGATAATGATTAAATTAAAATTTAATCCAATCATTAAAATCGTAAAAACACAATGAATTCTAAAATATGACACGCACTGTAATGTTAAATTTTACTTGAACTATACGGATAAAATATTATAGTACTCCCTCCAACTCACTGAAAAATCTCTATTTTATTATATTATATGTCACATTTAAAAGTTTTTATTTTTTTCCTTTTAATAAAAAACTTTATATATGGTTCATTATTCAATACTATAATTAAGCACTTTACATAAAATAATAATTTTTGATAACCCTCTAAAAAGTAAATGAGAACTTATTCACGCAACTAAGAGAAAAATATGAAAACATAATACGTGAACCACACTGAAGATAAAATATTACTGTATATAAACCGGTGAAATACAATTGTTTGTCCCGATTAAATGATGGTGACATTAGTATGCTTCCAGCTTTTTATTTATTTATTTATTTATTTATTATTATTATTATTATTATAATATATATATATATATATAATAGATAGAGAGAGAGAGCATGTGATTAACTAGAAGGTGATGTTTGATTTTCCAGGATATTTTGATGAAGTTGCGAATAAAATAATAAGATTAAATTACCCGCAGGTTCGACCCGGAGAGCTGTTTTGACCATCATTTCTGCCCTTCAAACTAAATTCTTTGACATCTACCCTAAGGTCTAACTTTTGAAAATTTGTCATTCAATCATAAAATAAATTTTACTTTTTAAATGAGTTTGATGCACATTTAAGTGCTACATTCAAGTCAGGGTAAATTTTTGTGACTTTAGAGTGAAACTACACATAATTAAGAAAATATTTTATCCAATGCAAATAATATTATAATATATGTATTTGTAAAATCTTATGCAATTAATTATTTCGAGGAATGAGGTTTGTAAGGTAAATAAATGGAAAGTGTTATTACCTCCGTTCTAATGAAAGACCCACATTTTACTATATTTAGTGTTTTATTCAGATGTCTCTATTTTTCTCTTTTAATAAAAAAATCTTTTTCTCTTTTAATAAAAAAAGTCTAATATTTGACTCACCACTCATTATTAATACAGCTATTCATTATATATAAAATACTCTCTCCGTCTCGAGCAAAGGTCTTTATTTTCTTTTTGTGCGTAGAATAATGTGTATTATTATTTTATGTGTAGTTGGTGATTGTATTAGTAGTGAGTGGTGGATCATATATGGGGGGCTATTTTACTAAAAGGAAAAAATGAGGATCTTTGAGTAGGACATCCAATATAGTAAAATTAGGACCTTTCGGTGGGACGGGAAAGTAATAATATTTCTTAATTTACGTGCAAAAAGTAAATGAAGACTTATAGATGGAATGGAGGGAGTAATATTTTAAATAAAAAGTGATAATCATATCACTAAATTAATTCATGATCAATTTGTTGTATAGATAAAAATAATTAACACTTTTAACAAGAAGTGATAATAATGAACAAAGAAAAAAGGCAAAAACTTGTTTGCCCCGGGACACGCCGTGCGCTCATACTCTTTAGTATAAAATTGTATATCCTTTAGTATAAAGCCGTGTACCTTTTATTTTCTGAAAAAAATAAAAAATAATAATGAAAAGTATATACCCTTTAGAACAAAATAGTGTACCCTTATTAATTAAAGTGTATACCCTTTAGAACAAAACAATGTACCCTTACCGATTTTGTGCACCTGCGGACAGAAGAGACCAACTCAATAAAAAATAAAGGCGATGTCATGTATATATCCGTATGTAATAAGCATCCATATTTATATTCATATATATTTTGTTTGTAATCCATTGGTAATAACCATTACTCCCTCCGTCTCATTCTAATGTTACATGTTTTCATTTTGGGTATTCCATCCTCATTATTGCATTTCCATTTTTAGTACATGGGACCCACATAAATTAATTACTTCTCTCTTCATGGACCTACGCATCCCATTAATACACCTACCCACTTTACATTAAATTATTATTTCTCTTACTTCAATACGCATTAAAATATTATATTCATTAATCCCGTGCAAAAAGCAAATGTAACCATAAGGACATGACGGATGGAGTATACTTTAATAACGAGTCGACCCGGTCTCACAAGAAAGAATCTCTTAATAATACATTCCGATTAATTATTATTATTTTTAATCTGAAACTAATAATCAAATTAGTCCCAATTTTGAATGAAATTTCACATTTCAGATGACTTCATTAATAATGAAGTCTCTGCATGAACTTGTCCACCGCGTTGTTGGTATTATATAATTTAATTCATTGAACTATACTTCTTTTCTTTATTGAATTATGATTATTTGGATATTGTTATTTGTCTATATTTACAAAAAATGAATTATATGCAATGGTTCAACCAATTTTTTATTTTTTCATAGGATTGATATTTTCTACCGTCGTCGGATGCACAATCGTAGTTCTGTTCACTCTTTTATTTTGAATAAATTAAAGATGAAAATCTTTAAAAAATAAAGTAATAAATGATAGGCTTCAAGAATAAGCCTGAACTACTAGATTAACATTAACATAACGTTAATATCTAATTCCATACGTTCAGGTTGAATAGAGTTGTTTAATAATAATAATGGATTGACAATAAAATTCTTAATAGAGAATCCAATAAAACCTCATAGTAAAGAATAACCCTTAAATTTCAAAGTGAAAATAGTACTTCCTCTATTTTATTTTTATCTTAACATTTATTTTTTATACGGAATTAAGAAAAGTCATTTTTTGACTTAATTCTTATATAATTTAGTATTTTGAATAATAAATAAATTATAAAATATGTTATCATATGTGAAAAGAATGGATGACAATTTTGAAATTAAAGTAAAAAAAAATATTTATCCTATCATTAGGGGCCCACACCGCCCCTATCCTGAGAATTGGTGGAGCAGGTATATCGGAAGATGTGCCTCAAATGACTTATATTGGAAAATTAATTTAATTAATTGAATTGAATTTAATTGGTTAGTAATGGTTAATTGTTAAATTAATCGCCAATTAAATGGGACTAGTGGATTAGTGTAATTTGGCCCATCAAATGTAGAGGTTATATGGAGCAGATTCATTGAATCTCGTTGAACCTCGTTGAACTTGGACGCATGTCAAACCCTCCACAATGCTGATTTGAGAAATTTACGTACATCAGGATTTAATCAATTGTAATCAACGTCCATCACCATTATGGCTGAGTGGAATGATGTGGCTATAAATAGGGTCATTCAGCATGCATTCCAACACAACAAACAAACGAGCACCTCTACATACACTTGCATAGTGCATAGTATAGACGATCCTCTCCTCCATCTGTTCTTAGTTCGTCGGAGCTCCTACACTTGAGGTGCTACTTGTGTAAGAGAGGAAGCCGTTTTACCTTTGGGGACATTACGTCTGAATCGGAGCACTACCCGGACGTATTTGTCTTGCGGGAAGAGATCTAACCTCGACTCGGCTTGTTGCAAGTTAGAAGATGCTTATGCTCAAATTTGAAGATTCATTTGAAGGAGATTCAACACATTTGTAGGTTTAAAGTCCCTTTTATTAATACGTCTTTTGAATTGTAATTTTTTAATTATTTCCATTTCTTTTATTTCCCACGATGTAATAGTAATTTGTTGTACAAAATCCCCAACAGCTTATAGAGAGAGCTCAAGGCATTGGTGGAGCAGGTATATCGGAGGATGTGCCTCAAGTGTATTATAGAGAGAGCTCATTGTTTGACTACACTTGCAATGGGTCAAATCAATGCCAAAAGCATAATTCGAACCCCCATCCTACAGCTATCATCTCAGATAGAAGGTCTTTCTGTTCTCTCCTCTACCACTTAAGCTATGATTTGGGGGCATTTTGAAATTAAAGTATGTTGTGGGGATAATAGTTTAGTGTTATTTTCTTTTATGGAACTGTGAAATTGAAGTTGAAGTTGATATTGAGATGGACTAAAACGAAAATTGTGGAGTTGAAGTTTGCACAGAAAGAGTAATATGATACTTGGGTGAACATAATTTTCATGTACCTCTTGAAATCACAAAATCTAGGCTGTTTGATTCTTAATTGGTTTTCATAGCCTAGTAGTCATAATATTTAAATTTTACTGCATTGTCGAATTCGAATCCATAGGGTCACTCGGGAATATTTTAATTTAGAGGTTGTATCCTATGTTATTAAACTTAAGGATATTTCGAGTTAATTGGTCGCACCGTAGGGGATTGAGTTTATGAACTTGTTGGTATTTTATGAATTTCATACATGTGAATTAGGATATGGGAGGAGATCAAATCTTTGGACTAGGTTTGTTTTATTTAATATCTTAATTTTATTATTCTTGTTATTTTAATTGTTTCTTTTATGCCTATTAGTTGTTAGTCTCAATCCAACCCCCCTCTGGTTACTTTTAAAAATACATTAAATTCAATTAAAGTTCAATTATTCCCTGTGGGTTCGACCCTTACTTACCCTACTACATTCTTAGTGGGTTTGTTTGGAAAAATTACAAATCATATTTTTGGGTGCCGGCAACAGCACACCAATATATATATATATATATATATATAAAGTTAATGTCAAAAATATTATAAATAGGATTTTCTATGTATGTTCTAACTATCATTCAATTATGATCACTTTCTGAGATTTTTATAACTTTACAAGCATGCAATAAATTCATAACTAACAAAGTAACTATAGATGTGGCAAGATAAACCGCAGGTAATTTTATAATGGTTGAGTATTATGCATCCTACGTGACCTATTAATTTAACTTGTTTATCAACTCTCATACAACCTAAAATATTAGAATGCATGTCACACAAATGGTCAAGAAATTGGACTTTGCCAATCTAGCTAGGTAGGTACACGTATTACTCTACAAATATAAAATACTAACAAAAATTAATTAGTTTACCATACCAGGTTGCACTTCGTCTAAGTTTTTTATTTCATTTTTTATTTTTAAAATTTACTCAATATTGATATTTATTTATTAGACTTTTTATTGTGGATCACACACATAGACGTGAAAAAAAAATCGAAACTGATAGTTTGAACTAGAATCAACCAAAATAGAATCAAAATCAGTAATATTCCGATTCAGTTCTAGTTTCTCATTTCATATTCTGATTCAATTCTAGGTCTCATCATTTTATGAAATTAGAACTGGCTGTTCCGATTAGAATGACAATTTTTCTATATATTTCTCTTTTTTTAATAAAAAAATCACCGATTAAGACTTTTAAAAGAAAAACTGGGAACTAACGGTTCCGAATCATAATCGAAACTATCCAATAGCTAGCAGTTCTGGGTCCTTATTTTTGGGAACTAAAGAATCGGTGGTTTCAAACCGGCGTGCATATCTAAATTCATGATTCCAAACATATTACTAATACAACTACTCACTTTATATAAAATAACTAATACTTCTTAATTCACATCTAAAAAAATGAGTACACATTAACAATGAGCAGACACTTAAAAAAACTTTATTTTACCTACGGAATATTCCGTTGGTAAAAATCTTAATTTCATTGTTAAATTGACTTACCAACGATTAACAACAAAACTCATTGGTAATTTTTCATCAATAAAGTGGTGGTTGTATGATAAATTTTTAATAACGGAAATTCAGTTTCGTTGGTAAATAATTTTGTTACTAATCCGTTGTTAATTTATAAAATGATTCCGTTAGTAAATGGCAACGAATTTTATTAGTTGGTAAAATATAGTAAATGTATTGACATCCAGTTGCTAAAAGAAAAATATAATTTTATTGACAATCGATTGATAATTACTATCTGATTGAATTCCATTAATAAATTACGTTGATAAAAAAAAAAGTTTTTTATTTTTATTTTTATTTTTTCTTAATGGGAGGAAATGCTGTGCATGGAATATTTCGATCTGAATATTCTCAATCCAAGACCTAAAAAATAATAAACTATCAGTGTGCGGCCTGAATTTTTTTTTATCAATTTGAGGCCTAAATTATGAAAAACTATTAATTCGGAACCGTAATTTAGGTCCTGAATTGATAAAATAAGAGACAATATGTGACAAATTTAGGTTCATCATTGATAATTTTTAAATTATAAGACCCTAGATTCATAAAAAAATAATTCAAACTCTGTATTAATAGTTTATTCATTTTTTAAGCATTGAATTGAAAAAATTAGGTATGTGTAAGAGGTTCTTTAAATAATTACTACTCCCTTCATCACATATATTCTTCACCTAATTGGAAAACAATTCTTCACCCTCATATATTCTTCACCCTCTTAAATTGAGAATAGAAATAACAAAAATGACGAAAAATTGATTCGGATATACTATTTATTTTTAACCAAATGCCATAATTTATCTATTTTTATTTGACAATATCAAAGTCAACCCCTACATCACTTTACTACTTGTTTACCTTGATTCAAGGTCAACCCTGCTCCACATTGAGCTGTTTTAACTTAATTCTATGGGGCTATTTGACATTTGTTTTAACTCATACTTCATTGTGGTCAGGTGAAGTCCAGTAGTCTACCAAAAAAAATAAATTAAAAAAACATAAATTATGAACCTAAAACTGGTTTCACATTATCAAGTAGCACTTGTTTTTATTACCAGTGTTGATTATTAATTTTTTTAACACTTAATTTCAATTAATTAGAAGTTGATTGATTGGTTTTGATTTGGTTGGGAACAGGTGTGATACGACCACCTTAAAGAATTTAAAATCTAAACTGGAAAATAACTTTTTTCAAATAAAATTAATTGAGTAGAAAAGTTCTCTAAAATTACAGCTAATCCTTGAGATTAACGAGAAGATTAACTATAAGGAAGTGTTTGGTATATTAGATGGAAATGAAATGAGAATGATAATGATAGCAGTGAGAAATGGAAATATATATGGATATTATAAGTATAGTGTTTCGTTTGGTATTTAAAATGAGTGTAATAGTTGAAATGAAAGTTATAGAACACAATTTTCCAAGGAAGGAGTGATTCCTTTATTTTAGGGAATCAAATTACGTAGCTAGAATGAAATTGGCTAAACAAACATCCTCCTCAAACATTAATTCTCATTCCACTATCTAAACCTCCCAACCAAGCAGTCGGTAAATCTTAAACATAAGAATTACTCCTTTGTCTTGGAGAAATTATCATTTTTTTTTCTTTTGTACGAAAATTAAGAAGTATAATAATTTAATGACTAGTGGATTGAAGTATAATAATTTAATGATTAGTGGATTGATGATATAATATTTTAATGTATAGTGGGTATTGATATTGGTGGTGTGTGTGAGCCCCATGTGAATATATTGATTGTCTTGTGTAGGTCTCATATATTTAAAAAGAAAATATGTCAACTTTTATGGAGCAATACAAAAAGAAAAATGTGTCAACTACTGTGGGATATAAAGAGTAGTAATTTCTAAGGATAAAATAACATATAAACAACATGATTTCATGAATTGAGGAGTTAAATAAATCATGAAATATACTCTGTCCGTTTTGAGTTAAAGTTTAAGTTTGTCTTTTGTATGTAAATTAAGAGATATAATATTTTAATGTGTAATGAGGTGAGAGAAATAATATTTAATGTGAATTGGGTAGTTGTATTAATTTTGTGGTAGACCACGTGGAATAATTAATTATTTTTGTGGCTCAACTTAACAAAAAAGGAAATATAATTCTTAAACCAAAATGAAAAACGTAAACTTTAATATGGTACGAAGGAAGTAATAAATCATGAAATATAAGGTTGTACAATCAGTTATATGCAATACATTATAAATACTCCCTCTATCCCACAAAAAGAGTTACATTTACTATTTGCACGGAGATTAAGAAATACTCCATCCGTCCCATTTCAGATGACACACTTTTCATTTTGGGTTGTCCCACAAAACTTTGCACATTTCTAAAAAAGCAAAAAGTCAAAAACAATCACCCTTTCTCATATACTTTATTTACAAAAAAAGAATCACCCTTACCTAACATACTTTATTATTTATTTATTACTAAAAAATACCATAATACTCCCTAAAAGTTATCACTTTTCTTAATCTTCGTGTCAGAAGATGCATGCAAACTTTTGTGGGACGGAGGAAGTATAGTATTTTAAAGTGTAGTGGGTTGAGAGATATAATAATTTAATGTATGGTGGGTAGTTATATTAATGTTGTGTGTGGGCCCCATGAAGATAAAGTGATTGATTTATGCGGGTCCCATCTACTATAAAAGGAAATATTTATAGCGGAACGCGTTAATTAGTAAAATGTAACTCTTATGACAGGACGGAGGGAGTATAATATAAAAAATCATGATAATCCGAAAACACAAAAGTAAAGCTATTAAATGGGTTGATGGGTTGGGTTAATCCATAACCCATCAATTTGTGAGTTAAAACGAAGCATGCCGAGTTTTGTCATTGGTAGGGCGGACCTATATAAATTTTCATTGGTGGGGAGGGTTTTGGTGGGGTGCGAGTTAAAATAGAGCAAGCTTATATGAGTTTTGTTATTGGTAAGGCGGACCTATATAAATTGTTTCATTGGTGGGGCAGGGCAGGGCGGGTTGGCCCACGCAGGCCAAATCTCGCTTTCACGTTTTTTCCGTAAAATTTATTTTTTTAAAAAATTAAAATAAACATTGAAATAGGATTTCAAAATGAATTAATTGATGAACATTATCAAAAAATTCATAAAAATAAATTATTTTTGAAAGTAAACGTGGTGAGTTATTGACGGGTCAAACCATATGCGGGGCGGGTTATATACGGGGACGGTCATATGTTGGTCGAGTTATATGTGGGGTGTGCTATTTGAGGGATGGGCTATTGGTGGGGCGGAGCGAATTGGCCTATGCGGATCGAACCTTACAACAAATCAAGATCTAAAAGTTCAAAAGCATAAAAAGTTTAGTCTAGGATATGCATAAAGCTAAATCTAAAGCTTAAATTGGAACACTTTTAAAATCAGGTTTTAAAGTGAGACGTAAACTAAAAAATTAAGTCTTTGTATAAAATTCTTCCAACATAGGTCTTAAAGTGAGACTTCAACAATTTTTAAATGTCGTTTTCTTAACATTAATGTGCACAAAATTTTCTAACTCTATATTTTAGATAGGATGGTGTTGTGTATGGGGTGTTTAATTCATATTAGGTTAATATTATTTATTATAAAAATTATTGAAAATAAAATAGTTATACTTCCTCCGTCCATCGCAAACGTATTCGTTTGTTTTTTACATGTGAATTAAAAAGTATTACTCCCTTCGTCCTATAAATGTTTGCAGTCCTTTTTTGGTTTGGAAATTAAGAAAAGTATAAAGGGTATTTTGGTATTTTTGGTATTAAATAAATGATAAAAGTATATTAGGTATGTTAGGTAAGGGTGGTTTTTTTATAAATAAAGTATATGGGGAAGGGTGATTGTGTTTGACTTTCTGTTTTTTTAGAAAAGTGCAAACTTTTGTGGAAAAACCCAAAATGGAAGGTGTGACATCTGAAATGTGACGGAGGGAGTATTATTTTATATAAAATGAATAGTTGTATTAGTGGGGAATGGTAGGCCCTTTTGCTAAAATGATAAAGTTGATACCTTAGAAGTGGATGACCCAAAATGGCAAAATGGATACCTTACTGTGATGAACGGAGGGAGTACATATTTAATATAGAGAAATTATCACAAATGGTCCTATATGTATTACTAAACCCACAAATGGTCCTCTATCTTTTGACATTTTCAATTTTATTCCTTTTTAATCCAATTTTAGTCCTTTATTATCAATTTTAGTCCAATTTCTTTAAAATTTATCGGAGCCCCATCGGTTTCTCAATTTTGGTCCATTTTTGGCCCACTCGTTTTAGCACGATTCTACGTGAATTCACACATCACCACTTTAATAAACTCAGCTGCCAACTCACCTGCCATGTCACCCCATCTCAATTTAAGTCGTGTTCCCAATTTAAATGAAATAGAAAATTGGTTCTTTACAACAGAGGAGAAAGTTTTCGAAAAATAAGACGAATCAATGTTTGCTTCTTTGCACGAAGTTACAGTTCCCTAGTGTGGGAAGATAGCAAAGGGAAGAAGAACGACATATTAGAGGTATGAAGTTCTAAACCTGAGTTTCATTTCAAAAATTGGAGATTCGTGAGTGCCATTATTTGATTAGCAAAATAATTTGATGGTATGTGGATACACTTATTGGCATTAAGTGATCAATTAAGAAAATTTATAATTATTTGTGTGGCTTGGAGTTTATGCAAGTGTTAGTATTTACTATGAGCATATGATTTTGAGAAAATTTGATAATTTGTGAAAGTATTGTAATTTTAGGGTTCACGCAATTATATCCTCATTATTAGAGGAAATCTTGATTCCTTTGTTGTGTGATTTCGCATCCGAAGTGAGTTGAGATATTGATTTGGTTGCTTTTACTTCGAACAGGTTAAAAATATCACAGAATTCCGGTGTAAGCATTGGGCGACCAAGTAAACTCAAATACGAAGATAAGTTTTGTGGGTGTTGTCATTTGAAACTTGAAATTAGAGTATGTTCATCAAAAACATCAAATTATCAAAAACTATTCTACTATTGTGTTGAGCACACGTTTCATTCTTGGTGTAATCCTATAAACAAAGATGAAATTCATGAAGAAGAGGTATCTACTGGTGAAAGCAATGACGTCAACAAGATCAACAAAGAGGAGAGGGCGATGAAAGATTTGAAGAAAATTAAGAAGGCACTGCAAGATCTATCAAAACTTATATGTGTCATTATGGTTCTTTTAATAAAAACTATGATTTTTACAATCATAGGTGTATGTTTCATGTAATCTGCATTTCAGTTTAGTGTATTAAGTTTTTATGATACCTATAAATTTGGATTGTGTTATTCAGTTCACTTTAGAGTTATATAACTCAATTTTGAAGTTGTTTTGTGTATATTGTGTGATTAAGTGGGGACCAGATGTGTTGTTCTGTGTATATATAATGTGATCAAATGAGGGACCAGATTTGTTGCTGTATGTATATGTGAATGCTATGTTCTGATGGTAAAAAAATCAAGGAAAAGATGCACATTATAAAAATACATATTACAAAGCATAAGTAACTGTATCAACATCATTAACTAAGCCTGGAAATAAGAAAGGTGGTTGAAGAGATATTGTGTTACCAAAACTAATTAATAAGATAATTTACTGATGTTTTAAATTAAAAAAAAGGTGGGATATCATGTCCATAAGCAAAAATATTGATCAAAGTGGACTTTTACCATACAAAATATATCCTAGGAATGAGTAAAGTGGATTGCAAACCACCTATCACCAAACAAAATAATCCTAGAAATAAAGCAGCTACATAGATTGGCAACCACTTGTGTTTTCCCTTGATCACAAATTCTCCCACTAAATACAGAAACTTTCATGATTTTGACAAAACAAAAAGTTAAAGTGTCAAACACCATCATTCCCTAAACTTTATCCCCTGTAACTTGACTACTTTGAGATAAATCCATGGATTTGCTTCCTCCAACAAATATTCTCTTTTGGCCATTTCCTCTAGAGTTTGTATTGTGAAGTGAGACCTCAAATTTCCATTTAAGAAAGGTGGTGGAAGACCTGCAGAAATATGTTGCAAGGGTGCTAGGGGCGTAGAGTGTTTAAGCTGTTGGTATGGAGATGGTCCTACAACATTTGGAACAGATGGCATACCCAAAGGAGTGGGATTACTTCCTTGACTCATAAGAGCTTCCCAGTCATCATCATCGTCTTCATCTCTAGATTCAATGGCGGTCTAATTGATGGGCCTCTAGGTGCAACCTGCCAATCAAAAATTAGTCTGAAACACATAAAACCAGCCCTAAACACCAATAGCACATTGCTTGATTACATACTTAATTTTGAAACATATATATACAGCTATATACATAAAACCAATCCCAAACACAAGGTACTTACTACTTTGCCTTTTGCAACTTTTGTCTTATCTCTATAAGTTTTTTTTTTTTGCATGTTTTTCCTTTTCCTTTGGAAGAAGCTTCCACCACCTAAATTAGAATTATTTTGCAAGTGCTTATAAGTTAAACCATGTAATTGCAAGTTTGAAAAAAAAATTCTACTACATTTGACACCTACATCATCTTGCATGGTTGTATCAACATTACTGACTCCACTACCAAACTGAGTTTTATTTCTTATAACCTGCAATTTAAAAGACAAAAAATAAAATGTGTAATATAAATAATAAAAATATGTAGGTGTGTCAATGTGTAGTATATATATATTAGAGTATATGCAATTTGCTGATTCTTGTATCTTGAACAGCTACCTCAGACCCTTCTTGTTAATTTTTTGACATGTTCTTGTAATATGGCCTTCAACCCCACGTTTTCCACAGTTAATCTTGCTTTGATATCTTTTTAAACTATCAACCCTTCTTCCTTGCTTCTCATCAAGTTCAAGTCTTCTTTGACATTTGGTCTTCCAACACCTCTTCTAAAGTTAGGCGGCATGGGTGGTATGAACAGGGTAAAAGCCCACTCTTTAGACCCAGCAATAGGTAGTATTACTGGTTCGTAAACCCTTCTGTAGGTCTCAACACTGTAGCATGCGCCAACAAAATATTCTGATTTTAACCCTGCATGGAAAATTGCAGAAATTGCATGCTTGCAAGGTATACCACTCAAATTCCAAACTCTAAAAGTGCAAGTTCTCATCTCTAAGTCCACTGCATATGACCCATCCCCACACTCAACCTCGAAATGCCTGTTGGTGGATTTCAGTGAACACAATCACCTAAATCTTTCATATGTTCTAGAATGATATCTTGAATTTTTGGAGGTAATTTCTTCTTCCATTTCTCTGCCATTTCTCTATTTTTTTGAAGTCTCCCCATCAACTATTGCCTAATCCATTCAAGCATTGTAATAATTGGCTTATATCTAGCATCCAAGATAGCTTTGTTAAATGTCTCACACACATTATTCAACAATATATCACACTTGGACACTTCACTAAAGTGAGATCTTGACCATTACTTGGGATGTTTATCAGAAAATCAATCAGCAGCAGCTCCAGGTTTTATTTGTCCAACTTTTATTTCTCTTATTTTTTTCATACAATCCTCAAAAACAGCTTTAGTAGTAGCCATTGCAGCATTCCACAAAATATTTTTATATGCAAATACCCCCAAATCCGTTATTTTTGAAGTTATTATGTAAGTGTCTTACACAAAATCTATGTTCAGACCTAGAGAAAATATCAGATATTGCTTGAATGAGCCCTTTTTACTTATCAGACATGAAAGTAAACCTTTCGTGTTCTTGAATGTCCAAGTCATTCTTTAATAAAATCAGAAACCACTCCCAAGTTTCTTTATTTTCCCTAGAGATGACAACCCATGCTATGGGGTATATTCCATTACTAGGATCTACACCAACTGCAGACAAAAGGATACCCCCATGTGGTTCCTTCAGAAAACAACATCTACCTCAATAAATGGTCTACACCCCACCTTAAAACCTAATTAACTGCACCAAAAAAAATATACATTTTTTCAAATCTATTCTCACCATTATTTTTCTCAATCAGTAACACAACAATGGAGTTAAGGTTTGAATTTTTCAATTCTTGTGCATAGTCCCACAATCTTAGATATTGGTCATCAGGCTATCCTTGAATAATTTTTAAAGCCTTATTCTTTGCTCTATATGCCTGTTGCCTAGAATAACCAATATTCAAGTCTTTAGATTTAACTTTTCTCCATCCCAGCACATTTATTTTTAGATCACTTTGAAAATCATGGACAAACCTCTCACCCAACCAAATACAACTAATGTTTTTAACCTTGAATTCAGAGCACAACCTTTAATCTGTCAGTTCCTTCCTCCTATTTTTCTTTGCACTCGCTGGTGTCAATTGAATGAGATAGATGGTTGTTTTAGAGTAATAACTATTTGGGAGTTTATGTGTGTATAATTTCAAGTTGTATCTCACTGTGTGGTCCCCATTAATAAATAAATTCGTGTTGTAGGTTTGTTTGCTATTATTTAGGTATTGTATTGTTTATTAAAGTGGTGATATGTGTATCCATGTTGGATCGTGCTGAAACGAGTGCGCCCGAAATGAATCAAAATTGAGAAACTGATTGGGCTCCGGTAAATTTTAAAGAAATTGGACTAAAATTGATAATAAAGGACTAAAATTGGATTAAAAAGGACTAAAATTGAAAATGTCAAAAGATAGAGGGCTATTTGTGGGTTTAGTAATACATATAGGACCATTTATGATAATTTCTCTTTAATATACTTACGTGGATTTTTTTCTTCAAATCAAGTTGATTTAAATTAAAAAAGGCCCTGTGTAATACAACTTGAGGATTATGAAGTAATGAAAGAAATATATATGTACTCACCTTGTTTAAGAATTCAACACACTCTAATATATAGGGACGGTCGTACTACAGGGACGACTGTACGTATGTGCTAAGGGGGCACTAGGCCCCCTAAGATTTTTATACTAATATATATATATATATATGTACATAATGATCATATGAATAGAGTAGCCAAGTGGTTGTTGTTCTTGGTTTGCCTCGTAAGATCCTAGGATCCACTCCTAGTGTTCACTATTTTCTTTGAGAAAATATGAATTTCACCCTCAAGTATAAGGGGTCGATTGTAGTGCGCATGACCAAGTCAAATATCAAACCCACGAAATAGTTATAGATCTACCAATTAATTCTATTTTTTACGATACAAAGAAAATTAAATTAATGCAAAGAGAATAAAATCATAAAAATATAACTTTCGAGAATTCAAGGATAGAGAACTGGTAATGTTAAGACACTCCAGTTAACTATGTGTCAAATTATTCTAAACTCAAACTAATTACTTGCGGATATTTATAAAAGGGTCACTAAGCCTAGTTAGACCACTATGATCAAGTGAGATCTAGCACTTATAATGAGTTGGAAATCCTAGGTACGATTAGAAATTAATTCTCCCTCCCTCTATAGGTACTTGCACTATAAAGGCTTTCCTTTTATTGGGTACTAGATTATTAATACTATGTCTTCTTACTAATTACCTAATAATGATGTTTTGCCAAGTAATTAATATTTCAAATTGATTATCTAGCTATTTTAAACTATATGAATTAATCCTCTAAGACTACCATATGAAACAACAATTATCATGTAGAAAAGAGAATCCTAATAACTATTCAATTCGAGCTAACTTCATGAATAATCAAAGGAATCAAAATTCAAAATACAATAATTAGAAGTCTCAAAATCTTTTCTTCAATAAGGAAATAAACATTCTACAGTATAAGAAATTCAAATTCAGGACAATCATATCACATAGTCAAAACTGTCTACGGTCTTAACATTAACAACAAAAGACTTAGCCCATGAAATTACGAGGGCAAATCACAAAGATGTAATTAACCCTAACCATTGGTTTAAAAGTACGAAGTAAAATAATAAAAAAGTAAAGAACCCTTGGGTAGGACTTCGTCTCTTCAATCACCGTCTCTACTAGGAACTCCGTCTCTAATCCAAGTAGCAACTCTTGATTGATCTCTCTCCGATTGTGTGGATGGATGGTGCTGATGGTGAAGGTGAAGGATGGAATGATTTTGTGTCAAAAGTCTGCTTTCTAATGTTCTGGTGTTTCCTTTTATAGTGGAATTGGATGTATTGTAGAGTGTGCTTAAAATTACATGGATATGGGCTTAAAACACGTTGCTCGATGTCCAGGCCAGATGCTCAACATCGAGCGCTTCTACTTGATGAAAATTGAGCAGATTTTTTACATGTGATCGCCATCGACTCCACAATTTTGGGCATAACTTCTTTATTTGAAATTCAATTTGAGTGATTCTTACATCCATGAGATCCTCTCTTCCGTGACTTTCCAAAAATTTCTAATTTTATTCTTCATGCCATACATTGGGTCACATTGAAGCGGATTACAAGAAAAAAAAATGCAAAATCTATGATACCTCACAATTCTTGGGATGAAGATGGATTTCATATTACAAAAAAGAAGAAATGGATAGCAAAATCTATTGAGACCCGGCCCTGTTCCTTGAATAGGTTTGATATTCTAAATGCCTCCAATGAGGATGACCAGCCAGCTAATGCATTCAAGGAGTGTCATTTTGGCCTAAGGATGCTACTGATGATGTAGTTCAAGCTGCCCTAGCCCCTTTTTGATGATGTGCACAAGAAGATGCCTCAAGCAGTTATTTCAGGTTTTCAGGACCCAATTGTCCAACCTGATCAGGTCAAACCTAATTTCGACCAAATGAACACTCACTCCAATCTGATAACAAATCTGGTCTTTCCTGAGTTCGAGTTAGAGATAAGTATTATTGTTGAACAGAATGTTGATGTAGTGGAACACATGCCTGAGATCGAGGCTCCCATTGAAAATGTTTCATATTCTACCATGTTGGTTGACCAGCAAGTCGTTGATGAACACACTGATACGACTGCTAAATTGACAAAATCGATCCATCTAAGAGCCGTGGGTTAAAAAATAAAACAAAAGGCTCGACTCTGCCGATCAACAAACCAACCACAAGGTCTCAAACAGTGAAGAAGTAACATAATTCTTCACTCCTTATGAGCTTGACAACTTCTAGGGATTGGAAGAAACTAGATGGATATGGTTGAGTGAATTACTATCATAGTTACTTTAGTTTTTGAATTACAATTTTTGGGCTCCTCTCATTAGCAGTATTTTTCTTAGCCCGCGTGTTTGGCCTCTTTCATGATCATTTTTTGTTCTTGTTTGTTACATATTTTTCTATCTTTTCTCGTTATTTTCTTTTCACTTTTAATAAAACTTGCTATCTAATTGATTATTAAACCTTTCAAAATATATGTAACATGTTTCAAAATATATATACATATATATATGTATATGTTACATACATATTTATATTACTATTTTAATTAATATTATATATTATATATTTTCTATTACTCTTTAGTCCAATATATATATATATATATATATATATATATATATTTCTCTCGCAATAGTTTTTACTTTATATTAATACACCGTATAAAGTCTACACAACTAACCTTTCAATATATTTTATTTACAAAAATATCATGCCACCTTACACATAATCCGGATCTTCTACGCCATTTTCGTACATCATATTTTGTGCCACACGTTAAATGATTGACACGTAAGAGGAAAAATAAATCCAACGATTACCCTTAGGGTTTAAGTATTCCTAAATAGGGTATAGTTTCCCTCTCTCTCCTACGTGTCATCTATCCAATGGGGTGGCACAGGAGATGATGTACCAAAATAACACAGGGAATTCGAACCGCCTAACACATATAACATATCTTTAATTATTAATAAAAAATACTATATTATTTTAAAGTAACACTTTTCTGAATTTATTCCCAAAAACAAAGGTGAAAACTTCTACCTGGCACCGTCCCTGCTGAGATCTATGTACAATGAAATTTACTTTTCTTCTTAATTTTATTTTCAATTTCATTAGAACTTTAGGACATAAAAAAATCTTTACTTTATAATTGAAAAGATCTAAGAAATCTGAGATTCTAAGTGTTGAAAAGTATTAAAAGAATTATTTATATTACATGTGCAATAAAGATGATAAACGTGATGATAGGTTTGATCACACAAATTAGAAATTAGAATATATCTTCTGTCATTTATTTGGTTAACAGTAAATATTCCTTACCATAGATTAGTTGATGTATATCTTGTAATTCCTTGTGTATCTATACGTGGCTCAATACAAAGTCTAATCATCTTGGGTGATTAAGAGATTCTTACATTGTATCAGAGCATATCATCATGTATATCAGTATGTCTATCATAAATAGACATGATGATAAATAAATAGAGATATATCCGCCTTATTACCAATAAAGCCAAGTTGTAATAAGAACGAGCTAAATCATTGAAACCAATCAATGTGAGCATATTTAAGACCTTAAAGCACTTTTAGGGAAGGGAGGGTCAACAAAATCATATGGTTGCGCCATGTGAACTTGTTAAGATTATAGTCCATTTAAAAAAGAATTTTTTTACATCCATTTGATGCAGGGGCTATTTTAAATTACGGACAGAGATAATATTATGCGTACAGTAGTTGCTTTAATAACTAGACTAAAAGTCTAATCATAATCTGAGCCCGGGAGCTGAGTGTAACCTTAGGCAATGAGATAGACTTTCAATCAATCAACTGTGCCATCAAAATGAATTTTTGTTTGAAAAATCCTTTTAGAGTCCATAATGTTTGTCTCTGAAGGACGAGAAACAAGCTCACAAGTATCATAGAGTGCAAGACTTGAATCTCCTTATTCATGGCAGCAAGCCAACTAAGGTGTTTAATAACTGACTTGAATTCTTTTGGCTCAGTTATAGAAAGTAAAGCAGATAACAGAAGGTGAAGAATTTAGATAAACTGAATATGAAAGCCTGCGAGGTTTAAAAATACCTGCTCGAGAAAGAGTGAACATAGGATATTGCTCAGGAGCAACAACAAAAGAGATCTCATAAAGATCCAATAGTTCCATTGTTTCCTTCTGATCAAGCCTATTATCAAGCACAATAGGTACAAACTCAGTAGAAGGATATATTAAGCATGAAAGAAGTAGTGTTGGCTGCAAATATGGTAATAAATTATATGAGGGCAGGAATGATGGACTAGATTTAAGAATTATTTCATCATGTGAGTTATGTGGATTAATATGGGAAGAGTTGGAGACGACCTCTCATGTTTAGAACTATATAAATGGACATTAGAGATGTTAGATCAAGAGGTCAATCAATCTAGTGAGAGGAAACCAACCTTAGTGGATTCATAGTACCTAGAAAGTAAATATTACCTATAATTTAGCACCTATTTAAGGAACTCGTACGTGTAATTATTACCTATTGGGAGATGTTCTCTTTGATCTCGATCTTATATGCTATTTTGGGGCCTTTGTAGGGCTTAAGTCCTCTTCATCTCAAGAGAGAGTTTAGGTGAAAATCGTGATCGCTCTTACTATGATAGTTTAAATTGGGAGACAATTATATGTGTTACATGATTGATCCATTTGAATTGCATAATGAAAATTTCCTTTGCATTGAAAATTCCAAAAATATTGTAATTAGTTTATTTTCATGTTTTCATTCTCTATTATAGGTCGTCCCTAACTAACACGAGACTATAACTTGAAGGCTACTAATCCTAAATTCTCTTGATTCAATAATTTAACTTGGTTTCCCGTGCCTACAAAAGATAAGAGTAAACTTACTCTTTTACATAAAAAAAATATTCAATCAAGTTTTTGAGCATCTCACATCTTTTATTTGCAGACAACACTTTGCTCATTGGCCATGCAACTATTGATGAGTCTAATCATTTCAAAGCAGCCATAAATATCTTTGAAAATATATATGGTCAGCGATTTAATTTTGATAAATTTGGAGTTGTCTTTAGCCCAAATGCTAGCCCTCTACTTCAATCATCAATCTCTGATATTTTGGGGATAAACCAAGTTGATTCACATGGGAAATATCTTGGTCTTACATCTTCCATGGGCAAGAACAAATTTGAAATTTTCTAGGATATCAAAAGATCATATATGGAAGTGCATCTTAGATTGGAATAGAAAATATCTCTCAAAAGCATGAAAGGAGATTCTGATCTAATCTTATATTCAAGCCATTCCAGCATACACTATGTCTTGCTTCAGGTTTCCTATTGGTGTGCTATACGATATCAATTCTATGATCAGAGCATTTTGGTGGAACTCTCAAGATAATGCCAAAAAAATTAATTGGATGACTTAAAGATCTCTATTAATAATAGCCGAGACAAGACCATCAAGTGGAAAAATATTAAAGGAGATGGAGGCCAAGGAGCTTGGGTTCGAAGGAAGCCATCTGTCTACAAAAATATGAGTGTTGACCCCTAAATTGATTTATCTACGGCAACCCAAACTTAAGAGGGTATGACCAGAAAAAATACTTCTTCAAGTCTAGGAAGGGGAATTTTCCAAATTTTCTTCAAGGAAAGAGATATCTGGAAAATATTTTGCCTTAAAGAACATAAGTAAGTAAAGAATGGGGGAAGTTGAGTAACCTCCACCCTTGCTTGGAGAGTAAGGCAAGGTTAAAAGCATTCAAATTTTTAAATCCAATACCTCCTTCTTGTTTTCCGAGAATCAAGAAAATTGACTTGATCTAGGCAGCCTTCGACCCTGAAGTGGCATCTCAGATCTTATCCATCCCTATACACCATTCTTTTACTCCTAATCATTAGTTTTGGTGCTTCTCTAAATCTGGGCACTTCAATGTTAAGTCTGCATATTATGCTTGTAAAGCCTCATCGATTGGCGTGCAACCTTCCTCAAACAACAACCCAAATCCAATCTTGAAGCGAATCTGGCATCTTAAAATTCCCGCTTGTATTCTTCATTTTCTTTATTGTTGCTACAACAATGCTCTCCTTCTTGCTGAGAATCTAGAATGAAGGGGTGTAGCCATCGACAATTGTTGCCAATTTTTTAATGCTCAGGATGATACAACTCCTCACTTATTTGTTTCATGCCATTTTAGTAATTAGATTTGGAATGCAACAGGTCTCTTCAACCTTTTAAACACTCATGCTCAACCTTCAGCCCATTTATGGTTCCAGGATATAATGCTCACTAGCGACAAAAAATGTGGTTGAATACTTTGGTGTTCTTACCTATTTCATTTAGTTTTATAGGAATAAGAAGCTAGCACTTTGAGGGTTCTCTTCAAAGCCCTCAATCTCTCATCCATGCAGCATCTATGCTTATGGAATTCTGAAGTGCACATGTTTGGTTGAACACGCCTCTCAATCACTTTTGAAGCCACCTTGGACCTCTTCCCCAATAACTTGCTTTCGGTTTTTCTTTGATGGTGCTATCTCCAAGCACCTCTCTTGTGCTGGTGATTAGCCATTTTGTAGTTTGGATGACCAATTAAAGAATTTATCGAACTCAAGGGAGGAAAGTACTAGAGCATAAGCGATATCACGTATCTTGTAATTTTATAGAGACGAATCATCAATGGTTGATTGTTCAAATAAGTAAAATAATAATAATCAAAGCAAATAAGCAAGCAATGATTAACAAACAAGATAGATAAATGAAGAGTGATTTTCCAAGTTAAGTAAAAGTGAGATTAACAACAATTGAGAAGTGAAAATCCTAGGATAAATACATCAAATTCATATGAATCATAGATATAAGACTAAGGGCCAACACTAGATTCACCTAAACTCCCTCTCGAGATGGATATGATATGGATCCGTTTAATAATCCCTAAATAGCTCTAAGGTTGGTTCTCAATCAAACGATTTCAACTAGGTACTAAGCTTGAAATGAGAGTCCCTTCACATGATTAATCAACCTCTCGATCTAACCAATCGGATGTCCTATCAAAGGGTTCTAAATCCTAAAGGACATCTCTATCTCTTTACGATCTATAATGCATATGAGGTGTATGACAAAATGATTCAATTAATTATCCTAAATATATCATTGATTTCTCAATCTAATCACATGTTTAAAATAAAAAACCACACAAATCATCATAAACATCAAAAAAATACACATAAATACGAATAAAATTATATAAAAATGGATATAAAAAAACACTAAAATTTAGGTAAAATATCACTCATCAGCTGGTTGTGGAGTGTTTGTGGCTGATAAAGAAGGCAAGTTTCTCTACTGCCTTAGCAAGAAATTTGTTGGTATTTAAGATTCAGAGGTAGCTAAATTCCTTGCATTGCATGAGAGTCTTCTTGTTGTGAACGTCATGGGTTTTTCTTCCTATTCTATTCTAGGTGATGCTGAAAATGTAACTCTCGCTACTTTGGGCAAATCTGATTGCACAACATTAAGTGCACCAAACTTGGTGGATGTTTAGAATCTCATGGCTGGATTGCTCTCTTCGCAACTGCTTTGGATTAATCATGCTGATAATCTTACTATGCACGAGCTTTCTTTTTTTTGCAAAATATTCTTTTTTTTACTTTAGTTATTAGTCGCCCCCCACTCCTCTTGTCAATCAATAATGGCTGATTGCAGCTTTTTAATTTTATTATTCTCCTTCTTTCGCTTAAAAAAAATCCTAATTTCATTTAATTAACATAATTTTTTTCTCTATTTTACACTAATATAAATTGACAAAATTTTTTTCTATAAAATTTTATTTTACTCTATTTATTTAATCTTCATATTTTATTATGTCAAACATAATTTATTCTATTTAGTAATTTTTCAATTTTTTTCCAATCTCATTTGATCAGTCTTCATATTTTATTCTATTAAACATAATTTGCTTTATTTCATCAATCTTACATTTTTCTGTCAGTTTTATTTACTCTATTCGATCAATCTTCACCATTTTCGATGAAGCTCGATATATGTGAGGAGTATTTTAGTAAAGTTACGAAGAAGGTGGACATATTTGATAAATTTTAGTCAAAATTAGTTGGCAAAAACTTGTGTGAGACTGTCTCACGTAAGCCTCTAAAGTAAGATGGATAAAAAGTGATAATATCGTTATCACTTTTGCTATAAAATAATATTATTTTTTATTTATAATATATATTATTTATAAAATAATTCATTGTATCGTTATCACTTATCATTAATGATGTTATTAATTTTTATCCAATAACATTATATATGTGAGATAATCGCATATAAAACTTGCCCAAATTAGTAGTTATGATATAGGAATTACACTTTGGATATAGGTTTCATTCCCCCATAAAATTATTCATTAAATTAATGCGACTATTAATTAATCATGGAATTTGGGCAACGGTTCTTTAAAAGTAAAATTTTGAATTAATTAATTGTAGGTATTTGACGGGCAAATATGGATAGAAGAAAATGTTGAGGTTTTGTTGTCCTATCTCACAGTTATTAGTCCAGAGTAAAATGCGACTTTGACTTTTTTTTTAGTCAGAACTCTGAAAATCCTTCAAAGAACGTTATACGGAAAAAACGTGCTTTCATATCTGATTTTTTTATTTAACGACGAAAACACAATCATGGCGATTAAATATTTTCTAGAAACACGAAGGGAATAATTTCGAAAATACAATAGTATTATCATTACATTAATAAATATAAATATTCCCTTTAATGAACAATTAACTAGCTATACTAGGAAAAAAGTTTGCCATTTTTGAAAAAAAAAAAAAAAACTTGTATAAGAATTTCATCTAAGACTAATTTTTTTAGGGATGGGCATAATTCTTCAAAAACCACCAAAACCGATCTAGTCGCACCGTATTGCACCGCACTTGGTGATATTTTTAATAAACCGTGATTAATTTTATTGGAGAAAACCGCACCGCTAGAACGGCGTAAATTCAATTTTTATCCAAAATTACACCGCACCGTACCGTCTTATATTATTCAAATTATAAATATATTTAATTATATACATTTTATATATATATCATCAAAGAGTCAAAAGATATACACAAGGTTAAGTATATTTCATTGTGAAATAATTTTAATATAAATTGCTTTATGGATTATAATATTTGTGTTGTTTATAGAATTTGAAAGGTGATACGATAAGTTCAAGAATTTTTTATTTAATTTTGTGACATACAATATTTTTTTCTAAGGACTAAAGACCCTTTAAATTAACAATATAAATTTTGTTTTCATATATACTCATATGTATTGTATTGTTATAATATAATAGTCTTAGAACGATATTTTTTAAACCGCCAAAATTTTGTCTTATTAATTTGTTTGTGCCAAAATCATCTTCTCATTAAAGAAATAAAGGGGAAAAAATCGAACTTATTAATATCTCAAAACACTTTAATTTTAAAGTTATTATTCTTACCTAATATAATCAAGGTGTCTTAAAATGAAATTCATTAAAAACTCACTTTAAAGAGTACTTTTAGAAGAAGACATCTATACTCGATTGTATAAAAATATATGAGCAACACTTCCATCAGATTATTTTATATTTTTTAATTTAATTATCACTCTTTTTTAATACTAGTAATTGTTCATGAGATGCTTCAACACTATTATTATTTGACGTGTATTGGCCTTTTCTCATTTGACATGTATCTCGATTCCAATGAAATTAATGTGTGTCATACATCTTATAAGTTTAAATTTAAAAAAAAAATAAAAAACTAGTATTTCACACATTAAGTTTAATAAACTTGTTAAAAGAGTAGTATTACTAAACTAATAATTTTTTATTTATATTAAAATTGTTCTTATATAATATGATGAGTTGGTCTCCTGTTCTCCTGGAACCCACCGTTCGACAAGAATAAAATATTAATTAATGACAAAAAATTAGTGTTAAATTCTTGTATTCCTATGGGGGCATGGTGTGTTCCCGGGGCACACAAGTTTTTATCTAATATGATACTCTCTCCGTCCATCATTAACATATTTAATTGATTTTTAAAGGTGGATTAAGGCGTATTTTTATTTTATAGGTGGATTAAAGAGTATTTTTATTTTATATAAAATAGATAATTTTGTATCAGTGGTAAGTGGTTGACCATATGTGGAGTCATTTTGCTAAAAATAGAAAATTGATATCGTTTTAGTAAAGGATCAAAATAACAAAAAGGAATATTTTATCGGCGGACGAATTAATTATTACTCCCTCCGTTCATCCTCAATCTATCCATTTTGATTTTTGCACGTGAATTAAGGAGTATTATTATTTAATGTGTAGTGGGTAGTTGTATTAATGGAGTGTGTAGATCCCATGTTTTAATTGTATTAGTGGATTGGTGGATCTCATGTGTCTAAAAGTGAAAATGAATAGATTAAGAGTAGACGACCTAAAATGATAAAATTGATATATTGACAGGTATTAATTTTATCACTAAAAATAATCTTTAGATCACATAAATAGTCATCGAATCAAAATCTCTTAGATTTAGTTATTTGAAATTTAAGAGATTTAAAATGAAGGGATTTAAAATTTTTGAATTTTAGATCAATTCATTTTAAATACGTTGTTTGGATGGAGTGTTAATTAAAAAAATTTTAGATTTTAAATTTATTGTTGATATATTTTTTCTCATTTTTACAATTAATTTTTGTAATGATTAATAAATAATAATAATATATTTAAAAACATTATATATAAAAATTTTAAATTAATTAATTAATTAAAAAAATACACGCATCATACAATACACTATATTTGATATTAAATATATTATATTAGAAGGAGGGGTTGGCGAGGAGGGTGTTTTGGGAGTGGGGATAATCAAACGAGCCAAAGAGTTCGCCTCAGATTTAAAAATTATTTTAGCGAGCTTGAGTTCGGTTCGACTCATTATTCAAAATAAGATTGAGTTATCGAATTTATTTTTAATTAATATAATTTATACTTTTATTATTAGATTAAATAATTGTTGTATTAATAGAGAAAAATATAGTTAAATAATATTTATTATTACTAAAATAATTGAGTTCAGCTCGACTCGCTAATGAAATATAAGTATAAGGCAAGCTCTAATTCGAATTCGAATTGTTACAAATCGAATACGAATACTGCGCTTTTAAATGGCTCATTAAACTTAACACTTCTAGTAAAAAAAATTGTAAATCAGTCGGGAGCTAAAAAAAATTATATGGATTTTTTTAATATTAATTTATTTTAATTTTGAAATTTGTATTTTTTTTAAATATTAAAATACTTTTTACACCAATCAAGGATATATAATTTTAGTATGAATTTGAAAATCTTTCCAAAATAATTAAAAATATATCAACTTAAAATTTATAATTTGAAATTTATTTACTTAAAATCATGTATTTGCAAATCTTTAATTTGATGATGAGAGAAAGAATTTGAGGAAGGAATCTAATCTAAGGTCATGTCAAGGGTAGGGATGGCAATTTGGTCCGGCCTGCATTCGACCCGCCCTGTCCCGTCCATCCCGCCTCGCACGGAGAATAGGGCGGATCCATCCTGCCCCGTACACAGGCCAGTCTGGGTCTGCGTCCTAGTCTCGTCCCGTCCCGTATTAAAAATATTAAAATATTTATTATATAATATCATTTATTGATATATATTAAATATTATACATATATTTTTATTTAATTTAAATAAAAGAAATAGTAATATATGATAATTATATATAACTATTACAAAACACTTTATTACAATATTATATATATCATTAAATATATAATGTAATAAAAAATTTTAAAATGAAAATAAAGTTTAATTATTTAATTTAAAATTTAAATTCACTTCATTTTATTTTAATTAAAATTTTCAATTTATCAAAAAATGATTTTTTTAAAAAAATAAAATAAAAAAATAAACGGGGCTGGGCGAACCCGCCCCGTACCGGGGCAGGTCTGGGCATTAAAATTCTGACCCGTACCGGGGCGAGTAGGGATGGCAATGGGATGGGTATTTTCGAGTACTCGATCTACCCGAACCCTAATGGGTAGGGTATGGGTATTGTTAAACGGGTTGGGGATGGGTACGAGTAGTTGTGAAAATACCATTAGGGTTACGGACGGTTACGGATAATGCCTCAAATACCCGCGGATAACCCGATTATATATATATTTTTTATAAAATTTAATATATATTATATAATTTATATATGATAAGATATTTTATATATTTAATTAATAGTTATAAGTTTTATTTAATCAAATTTATTAAATATTTATTTAAAATAATACAATTTATATTATATTTATTTTATATTTAATTAATAATAATGTAATTTTATTATTATATTTATTTAGACAATAAAAAATATAAATATATATAAAATAAATGAAAATTAAATAGGTATGGATACTCGCGGGTAGTGATAAATGATAATGGGATGTGTACGAATACCATAATAAAATTTTTAAACGGAACGGATACAGATACGGTTAGTTATTTTTTTAATCGTATATGAATACGGGTACCCAAAATAAGCTAGTACCCTACCCGTTGTTATTCCTAAGGTCGAGGCAGCAAAGTGAGGGGACGGGGCGGCCAGGTACGCGCCCTGGCCCGGCATTGCCATCCCTAGTCAAGGGGCATACCGTGGCTAGGTCTTAATGCGATTTATATCAATATAAAATAGGCACACTTGTATTAAATAATTAAAATACTCCCTCCGTCCTGGGCTAAGAGTCCCATTTGCTTTTGGGCACGTGGATTAAGGAGTATTATTATTTAATGTGTAGTGGGTAGTTGTATTAGTGGGTGTAGGGGCCCCATGTATTAATTGTATTAGTGGGTGTGGGTGGGTCCCATATGTCCAAAAAAGGAAATGGGACTCTTTGGGTGGGACGACCAAAATGGTAAAATGACCCTCTTAACCTGGGACGGAGGGAGTATTATAATGTAGAAACGTTTATACATTTTTAATTTGGTCGTTTCTATGTTTATATATTTTTAATTTGGTCTTTCTATAAAAAGATTTATATTTTTCTTAATAATAAATGAGACCCGTACAAAATATTTAAATATCTTTATGGGTCCCACAACACTACACTAATACAATTACCCACTATACATTAAAATATTTTTTCTTTCACCTCAATACACTTTAAAATACTATATTCTTTAATTCCCGTGCAAAAAACAAACGTAAACATTTTTACGAGACAGAGGGAGTATTAGTTTATAAAGAGTTTCTAATTTTATTTCTTTCTGTCATAAATTAAATTTTACACTTTCTATTTATGTGTGTCTCATATGAAATTTCATCATTAAAAAAAAACCCTCAATTTCTAATCATAAATATACATCTTAATTACAAATTTATCACACTCACCTAACACACTTAACACACTTTATAATTTATTAATTACCTAAAAATACTATATTACCCTCCAAAATTTAATAAAATTAATAAAAAAATCATTTTTCTTAAATTTCATATATCCAATAATGGTGAAGTTTAGATGGGAATGGAGGGATTAATTAAACTGTTCGCGTAGATGACGTGTATTAGTAATTATTTGTGGTTGCAAAATTTTAAAATACTTTAACGATAATTTGTAGACAGAGAAAATATCACAATTAATATTTCAATTTTTACAATTTTTTATTTACAATTTCTAAATTTAATAATTTTTATTCGAATGTAGTTCTTTTTATCTAATTTTAGTCTTTGTTTCCGATTTATTTCTTTTTTTCAAAATTTTAGATCAAAATTGGATAAATTTTTATATAAATGACTAAAGTTAGATCAAATAAAAGACTAAATTTAAATAAAATTTATCAAAGTCAAATAAAAATTTACTTAAATTAAGAATTACAAATAAAAAAAATTAAAGTTAAAATCCACCTACTTAATTAATTCTAATTATGATATTTTCTCTTTGTAGACATAATCAAGTAACTTACTCCTCCGTCTTGATATAATATGCACAATTTCTTTATAATCTATCGAAAGATGTATACACAATATATATTGGGTTGAAAGGAGTATTTGAGAAATATATTGGGGAGTACATAACTTTTTTCAAATGTGTTATGGTGTCTTTCGAACTTAAGGTATTCGATGTTCCACTAAAAAAATTACTCTCTCCCTCCTCCTCGGTTCCCTTATATAGGTATCTATTTTTTTTTTCATTTCGATCCGTTTCAATAAAAAAAAATTTTAGATTGATATGACCCATAAAAAATATTAATATACACAACTTAGGGCCTCACACTCAACACTAATACAACTATCCACTACACAATAAAATATTATTTCTTTCATCTTATAACTACACATTAAATTATTATATATATTCATTAATCTATGTGCAAAAAGTAAATTAATACCTTTCAAGAGGATGGAGGAGATACTTTTTAACATCGGAATTTATGAAATGGATTGAAAAAAAAATTATATTTTTCTTTTTAACAACAGAATTCATGAAATGGATTGCAAAAAAAATTATATTTTTCTTTTATTAATTGAATGCCAATAAAAAACGTAATGTTTTTTTATTTAAAATACTCCATTTCTTAAAAAAAAAGTGGTACTCAACTTAATATATTATGAATAATTACTAGAAAGAAAATAATAAACTACATGGAGTATATTAAACTGGAATCTTTCTGATCACAACTCAAGTAACACGACTCAGTCACACAGAATCATTTGTGTATACTTCATTAAATTTCGCAAAATTGTTTGATAATTAATTATTTGAATAAAGCCATACATGCAAGTGAACTAATATTCTTTAATTTATGTATAAATTGTAAATGGGTACATATTACTCCCTCCGTTCCAACTTCAACTTTACACTTTCCGTTTTGATCCGTCCAAAATTCAACTCCACACTTCTATAAAAGGAAAAAACAATTAACTAATATCTCTCTACCATACTTTAATTTCAAAATTTTCATCACCTTTTTATCACAAATAATTTTTTTATCATTTATTTATTACCCAAAAATATACCATAATACCCCCAAAAGTAAGTGACTTTTCTTAAACTTCGTATCTACAGTAAACGTGAAGATGAATTTGGGATGGAGGGAGTAACTGGTTGGAGATAGTAATATTTTTAATAAAATAACGAACTTAGAAGGAAAAATATCAAAATCGTGAATGATTGATTTCAATTTTAGTTATTTTTTATTAACAATTCTCAAGTTTAGTCCTTTTTTTGTCCGATTTCGATCCTTTTTATCCAAATTTTGTTATTTTTTGTCCAAATTTTGCACCAAAATTGAACAAATTCTAACATAAAAGACTAAATAAACTTGTAAAAAAAATTGGACTAAATTTGGTTGAAAGGTCTAAATTTGGATAAAAAGAACCAAAATCGAATAAAAGAAAAAAAATACCACTAAAACTTAACTTTCTATCATTTATACCCAAATGACCATTATAGGACTAAAATGTCCCCACCTTTTTTTAATTATTTTATGATTCAGTATCGATAATGGTATTAGATATCCGACATCATGTCCTACCCCATTAACATAGTATTGGATATCAGGTTCAGTGTCGGTCAATGTGTCGAAGCCCTGACATAGCATATCTACACAGGTTTGACACCGAATAAACATCCACTACTACGATGGCGGTGTCCGATATGATGTTGGTATCCTGTGTCCGGACTCCAAACTATATAACTGGAACTGAATAATTAAATTATTTAAAAAAAATGGGGGGGGGGGGGATTTTGATTTTAAAAAAATGGTTATTTCAGTATAATAATATAAAATTGAGTTGTTGAAGGATAATAATTTTAACAATTTAAATTAATTATTTTTTACCACTTAATATTTATATATCATAAGTTTGAGGAAGTTTAACCAGAAATCCTGAGTTTGACAAGAACTGAAAATCTTGAAATCAAACAGCCATTGAGTACATGGTTTCGTTAAAAAAAAGCTAAAAAATTTTCTTATGTAATTTTCTGCAATTATATAATTTGAAGATAATGGAGTAATAAAAACCCATATTAATTTGTATTTCCATTTCATTTAAGTTTCATCTGATTTTCTTGGATGCTTCCTTTTCTACAGACTGGCCTTCACATGGGCTGCAATACTTTTCCAAGTGGAGAAAATCAAATATTTGCTTTCGTAGTTGTACGTGTGATTTTCTCTCAGTTTCCTCTCAGTTTACTCATTATATGGAAAATCAAGAAATTATTCATTGCATTCGAATTTTATTTTTTTAATACATGAAACATTAAGTTTTAAAGTAATATACAATTTATGAATATTTATTTATTTATTTATTTTATTCACCAATCACGTTGTCAAGCGCACCAGAATTTGGTGGCGATATATATCATGGCGATCATCGTAATATAAATTCCATTCTTATTAAGCAAATATTTATGTAAATCATGAGATTTGATATTTATGTATATAGGTTTTTTATGTTTGTATTTTTATTTACATAAATGAAGTATATTTTTATTCATATATATATATATATATATATATATATATATATATATATATATATATATATATATATATATATATAATGTTTTTTTATATGACAAAGTCTATTGTGACACAATTTTTATGTGAGATCGATCAATCCATTATTAAAATATTTTATTCTATAGTTGAAGTATGATTTACTAAAAATGATAGATGATGGATAAAATATGATTTTATGATGTTAAATTATAATTCATTAAAATATAATTATTGGGTATTAAATTATATTATAACATTCTAAAATCATATTTTAATGTATCATTCATCAAATAGTATATTTTAATAAATGATAGTATTTTAATAACTATATATATACCTATATAATAATTATACTTTAATAATGAGTCGATACATGTCTCGCATATAAACGCCTCACAAGAGATTAAATCTCGTTACAAACATTATAAGTTGAGTGACACGTAGCGGGAGGAAAAATTTCAACATTTCTTCTAAGATTTATATTTTCTATTTAAAATATACTTATCTCTTTTCTTTCATTTAAGAAGTAACATTAAAATATAACACAACATTCATACCACAGTTGTAGGTACCTTTTTCAAAAATACAATGTTTTTTAAACACTTCACATGTTACTTTTCAAAATATTTTTAACAGTGTGTCATATAAATTAGTGATACTCCCTCGTCTTACTTGAAGGTTCTCATTATACTACATTGAGTATTTTATTTAAAGGTCATTATTCCATTTTTAGTAAAAGGGCTCCATATATTGCTGATCATTCACTACTAATACAATTACCCATTACATATAAAATAATAATATTTCTTAATTTACACACAAAAATTAAACGATGATCTTTGGGCGGGACGCATAGTATTATTGTTTGAAGTCAGAACAAAAGAATGAAAGAGGGTATTGAGCCGTTTCATTGTTTTTTTTTATTTTTATCAGTATAATTTAATTAATACTCCCTCCGTCCGCTTTTAATGTCTCAATTTTACTATTTTTGGCATCCGGTTCAAATATATTTATTTCCCCTATTTAGTAAAAGAGTACACAGTATGGCCACCACTTCCCTCTAATACAACTACCCGCTTTACATATAATAATAATACTCCTTAATTTACGTATAAAAAGCAAACGGACACTTTATAACCGGATGGAGGGGTACTAGTTTAGAATAGGGATGAAATTTGTCCCTCCCAAAATCGCCCCACCCCACCCAGATTAATGATCTCTCGAAATATCGAAATATAGAATTGAGGAATGAGACAAATTCTTTTGTACTTTTGGAACTCACATTTGTCCCTACAAGAAAATAAATTTAAATAATTAAAATTCATAACAATAATCATAATTACTATTTTAATAAATTACAAGTGGACAAAAAAATTCTAGCAAAACGATGACATTTTCTTCCCGATCGTGTAAACTCAATTGTAGTCTAATCACGTGCCATCAACATGACCCGTGAAATTTAACCCGACCCGAATCATCCTATTCGGGCTATGACAAAATCCAACCCTTCCATGCATTTCAAGTCAATTCACGCCTATAAATACGTGAAATCCTCACTACAAAAACCCTCATCTCAAACAAATTAAACTCTCCAGACTCCAACAAACAAAATATGGCCATCCAATCTCATAAAATCGGGATCATCGGCAGCGGCATTAGCGGCATCGCTGCCGCTAAACAGCTGGCGAAATACGAGCCGGTGGTGTTTGAAGCCACCGGCTCAATCGGAGGGGTTTGGAAGCATTGTTCATATAAGTCGACAAAGCTCCAAACCCCTCGATGCGACTACGAGTTCTCGGATTTTCCGTGGACTCAAAGGGACAACATGAGTTTCCCTTCTTACCAAGAAATATTGGATTATTTGCATTCTTATGCTACTTTCTTTGATGTGCTGAAATTCGTGAAGTTCAACTCTAAGGTGGTGGAGCTCCGCTTCATCGGAGGCGGTGGAGGGAGGCCCGGCGAATACAGTACCGTGCTTTCCGGCAACCCTGTCTGGGAAGTCGGAGTTCAGACAGCCCAATCGGAGACAACACAGGTTGTTAATTTCTAACACTTTTCTTGTTAACTTTCGATATCATTTTTTTATTATATCATGAATTTTCTTGGTATATATTAGCAATAACGAAAACAGTTGCATGTCAAATTATTTGACCATTTTTAGTTAGTGTGAGATTTAACCGAAATGCATGCAACACACATGTATATTTCTACACGTAAAATGTGGGTGTCTTGATATCTTTAATACTTCCCTTGTAACAATACAAATTTTATATGTCCTTGTTTTATTTTTCATTATATTTTTCACTTGTTCTAATTCTTTGTGACACTTTTCATTCATCATCTCCTATGTCACCATTCGAATCATAGCCACGTAAGAGGTGAGAGAAAAAATTAACTTTTTCATTTAATGCTATTATATAGCCTACTAAGAAAATAAAACTAATTAATCTTTTAACAGCCTTATGTGAGGATTTAGTTTTTTTTTCTCTTATCGAGCTATTCACACACTGAAGATGATGTACTAAAGTAGCAAGAATAAATAGTAAAAATACTCAATTGTAATAATATGTTAATACACTTTATTTTTATAAAATGATATTCGATCTCACACATATAACTTATTTGATTCATTATTTATTAATTTCTATTAATTATCTAAAAGACAACAATATCCTAGGGCCAGGTTGTTACTAAAATTAATTACTTTAATAACACATGTTACAATAATTGTGAAAACTCAAATGGGACGACGCGAGCTAATAATACCTCAACAAATCTCTATTATGGTAATTACTGAAATTAATAATAATTGAATTGAAGAAAGTAATAAACTATATGTATAATTAATTATAGTATATGGTCGTGGATATTCACATATACATTCATGGTTCATTTACATTCCTTACATGGATTCCATGCATTTTACTCTTGTAATAACGCAGGCATATATAGTAAAAGAGGGTTGTGACATATACCCTTTTTTTCTAATGCACGGGTATCCGATCCGCAGTCATTTTACTGACGGTATTCATTTTTAAAAATTTAGTGGTACTCTTTCGAGTTTGTGGTGATCTGCACCGGAAAATATGGGGATATTCCGGCGATACCAAGGTTCCCACAAAATAAAGGCCCAGAAATCTTCAAGGGGAAGGTTCTGCACACCATCGACTACTGCAAACTCAACCAGGACGAGTCGACTCAGTTACTCAAAGGAAAGAAAGTAGTCATTTTTGGGTACAAGAAATCTGGGATTGACTTGGCAGTTGAATGTGCTGAGGCTAATGAAGGTATTATAACTTGTACTACAATCCAAACAACCCCCCCCCCCCCCCCCCCCCACCCCCAATCCCTCTCTGATCACATATATTTTGTGCATGAATTTTTTAAGTAGTGTGGACACAAATGAATTAAGTTGGACTTGGTATTAATTAATACTTTCAAGTCAAGTAATAAATAATAAGGAATTCCAATAACTAATCAACACTACCTTTGAACATGAGTTTTCTTAACTTCAGAAGAATTTCTTGATAGCTTAGTTAATAGATCAATTATATTAGTCAACTTATGCCATTTTTGGATTGGTGATAGTATTAATGTTGAGAAATGATCATAAGAATCTTTTGTCCTAGTATTCACACACTGCTCAACCCTAATTAATTAAAATTACTTATGATCATTGGCCAACACAAACAATATTTATATACTAATGATTAAATACTCTTAACTATAACATGTGTATATATGCTGAACTAGTCAATTAATCCATATATAATTGTTCATTCAGTCCACTAATTAACCAAGAAAGTGATGGATTTTATATAGCAAATGGTACGCCCTATTCCTAATGTGTTTCATCTTTTATTCCACTCTCTAGATATTTGTCACTTGTTATAATCAATGTTTAAATTAACATCACATGTAAAAGGGTTTAATTAATGGTCATTAATTAAGAATGGTATTTCAATAGAAAACAAGTTATGGAATATGAGGTGGAATACTATCGTGGAATATGACATCCGGACAGTAGTTTTCAATCTTCATCTGTATTTCTAATAAATTTTTTTTTTGTGGATTTAGGACCAGAAGGCCAACAGTGCACTATGGTTGTAAGAACCCTACATTGGACCGTACCACATTACTCAGTTTGGGGTTTACCGTTCTACATGTTCTATTCGACCCGAGCTTCTCAATTCCTGCACGAACGACCCAACCAGGGCGTTCTCCGAACCCTCCTATGCCGCATGCTCTCTCCTATGGTAAACACCTATGCATGGCCATATTATGTATAATTGTGTGTTTTTTCAAACAAGTTTTGAGTTCTTATTGTTTTTTAATGGCCTTTCAGAGAAGAGCAGTGTCTAAAACCATAGAATCCTACTTGACATGGAAGCTTCCATTGGAGAAGTATGGTCTGAAACCTGAACACCCTTTTGAGGAAGACTATGCATCCTGTCAGATGGCGATCTTGCCAGAGAACTTCTTCGAGGAAGTTGAGAAGGGCAAGATCGCCATCAAACGGGCTTCTTCGAAATGGTGGTTTACTGAAGAAGGAGTTCAGTTTGATGATGGAAGTAAGCTAGATGCTGATGTTGTTGTTCTTGCAACTGGTTTTGATGGAAAACATAAAATAAAAACGATAATTCCGGACCCCTTTCGCAGTCTTCTCGAGTTCCCTTCTGGGATGATGCCGTTGTATAGGTATGTCTTTGTGTCTATATAGCAAATGTTTGCATGAGACAATGATTTCATTAGAAAAATATCACTTTCTTGATAGGGTACAATTTTTTCATTAAAAATGCTTTGCTAAAAATCTTTTTTAAATGAATGTGTCATTTGAGACAGTTTCAGGCAAGACTTGCTCGTATATAACAGTTTTGTAAGGGTCTTGTTCATCATGATACTAAGTAATTGTTTGGTTGATGTTTATAATCAGGGGTACAATCAATCCATTAATCCCTAACATGGCCTTCGTTGGTTACATCGAAAGCGTTTCGAATCTCCACACAGCAGAGATACGGTGCAGCTGGTTGTCCCGATTGGTGGACAATCAGTTCAAGCTCCCGAGCGTGGAGAACATGCTCGAGCAAATAACGGAGGAGTTAGAGATCATGAGGCGAACTACTCGATTCTATAAACGCAGCTGCATTTCGACGTTTAGCATCAACCACAGTGATGAGATATGTGAGGAGATGGGGTGGAGATCATGGAGGAAGAAGAGCTGGATTTCTGAAATCTTTAGCCCATACAGTAGCCAAGACTATCAAGAAGAAAAATAAACCCTAATATAAAAGATGCCAACACTACAACCACCTCCTTATACATACTAAATATATATATACATATAAGAGTTGTTCGATATTATTTTTTTCCTTTTTCATTACCATGAATTAAGAAATAAAGCAATCCACATAATGGATCAAGCATTGTAATATCATCAGAAAAATGTAACCTTGTTTGAATGAAATGAAATAAAATATTCCCTTATTTTCAAATCCTGAATGAAAGTTCAACTCTCAGCACACACAGTGCTCCATCATATTCACTCAGAAAAACATCTACTTGGATGTATGATTACATAGAAAAAGGAGGAAAAAGGCGAATGTGGAAGTTAGATACGGGTCGGTTTCAAGCACTTTTAAGAAACTTCAAGGTCTCATCAATATGCTTCTCCGGTTGGAACTGATTGTTGTATACAAGGCGACAAACCCCGTTTTTGTCAAGAACATATGTCTGCCTTCCAGGTAATGCGCCAAACAGGTCCGATGGGACACCCCATTCTTTTCTTACCTTGTTGCCTTCATCACTTAGCAGAGTAAATGGGAGTCTGTATTTCTCAGCAAAGGCCTACATTATCAAAAGACATTGGAAAGCGACACGATGTTATGTTTCAGACAAATGTGTAGAATATTAATTGTCAAAAGAATAAAGTAACCCAAACATGTGTAGTTATGCACATTTTTTCTTAATATGATCATGCAGGTCACTATTGAGCCGCCAGTCAAGGAAGATTACTAAACATTTGTCGACCACTAATCGAGACGTACATGGCTGAATAACCAGATGCAACTTTCTAAGAATTTGAAATTCTTACAATATAAACAAGCTGAACTTAGCCAGTTACCATATACAAATGAAGGAAAAAAAAACTATCACAAACGAAAATGATCCCAAGTGCATGTCGAGTGTTAGTTTTTAGATCTATGATCGATGAAAAAATATGGAGAATGCACTAACAGTGACGTATGTTCCATAGGAAAGCAAAATAAAATTCTATGCAACTCAGCAAGCCTCTGATACCTTGTGGGATGCTGTATCATCCCCACTGATTCCGATAACTTCAGCTCCTGCTTTCTTAAACTTTTCGTAAGAGTCCCTGAAGGCACATGCCTGTAAAAATCGTATAACCATCAAGGATTCATTTTGGTCAAACTTACTAACATGTCTGAAATATCAGGGGAGGTTTCAATCTTAAAAATTCTGTTGGCTTTATTATTGTGAGTCTCTTTTTTTTTTTCATCCTTCTGCTTTCCTATTACACTGACGAAGTCATCTATAAAAAACCAGCTCTTCACATTTAAATAACTACTAAAAATAAATTCTTAATGAAATCTCCTTATTCCCAAATAATATCTAAACAAGAAGATTCAAGCCCTTGTTCAATACTATAAAATCTGTTTATCCAATTACTTCACTCTTCTGTGAAACTCCAGCGAATCCATGGTCTGCTGACTCTACGCGACAACCATAAGCTGCCTATCAAGTGGAATCACTTGTCTTAACCCCAAAATGTTCAATGAAGTTCAAGGCCACAAAGAAAAATGAGTGCCATATTGGTGTCCTAATTCTACAAACAATTAAAATAGGATTTTCAAATAAATGGGAATGATGCATCTAATTATACCAATCTAGTCTGCTAGATAACTTTACAATCACTTGCCATCTGAAAATCAAAGAATTCATTTTCCAAGAAAGATTTTTCATTCTTTCAAGCAATTTGTAGTTGCCAATTTAGTTCAGACAGAATCAGATTAACAAAAAGTAGACCTGTTTGGTGCAACCAGGGGTTTCATCAGCAGGGTAGAAATATACAACAACAGGTTTCCCTTTGAATTTAGACAGGCTCACAGGCTTCCCATTCTGATCTTTCAATGTAAAAGATGGCACTTGTGTCCCTTCTGATACCTACAAAATCCCACCAAATAAACACACAAAATAGTTCATCATTTTTAGGTAAACTTTAATTATTATATGTATATATCCATAGCATATTTCAAGAAGGGAGTCATTTATTACCCAAAATATGATATATAGCAATAATCTTGGAAATGTACCTTGGCAAAGATGGCATTTTTTCCAGAAACAGAAGTAGGGATTGAAAGGTGGGATGAATTAGAGAGCTTGAGGCCATGAAACTGAGATTGTGAAGATTTTGGGAGGAGTGAGAGAGTATGAGAGAGATTTGGCTTTGGGGTTTGAGTGTGCAGCAAAGAAGGAAGATTGTGAGTTGTGTGGAGAGAAAATGAAGCCATTTTCGAGCAACTTTTCTTGTTCTTTTAACAGAGAAAGTAGCTCTGCGTTAAATTGGAGTCGATAAATTGAATATCGGTTAAGGAAACAGATAAGAGAAAGAGAGAGGAAGCATTTGGTAGGATTGGGGAACAATAGGGATGAGTTCTTTCGTGGACAATTGCTGACCCAACATTTGCTCACACAATTTTCACATAAAAAATGAGTGTAAATAGTACAAAAAAAAAATTCTAACTTTGGTTTCATTTTTTTAACTCAAAAGCTAAGGAAGCTACATTCATGTGTTTCTTTTAATTTTTGGATAAATACTTAATTAAACATCCACCACTCACCCACCCTCCACCTCACCGCCTTTTGTTGTCGCCTGCCTCTCGTCGGAAGTTTCAGGCAGCTTTTGGAAATTGGGTTTGGGGGTGAAGGATTGGGTGGGGAAAAAAATATTTTTATCGTCTCATCCCCTATTGTATAGTCATATTCTCTTCAGGTTCATAATTTTGATATTCATTATAACACATCACAAATCACAAGTATTTAATGAGTGGAATAAGAAATTAAATACGAAAATAAAATAAGTATTTATATTTATCTTTTTACAATATATTTAAATAGGCAAAACCGAGGATTTCTAGAAGGCACGGTGTTCATTTACTCCCAAACTCTTCTTGGCAATGGAGGCCACCTGTTATAGGAATTTTAAAAATAAAAATAGACACATCAATTGTTTATGTTGCAGAAATTGGTATTAGAAGAGTGGCTCGAGATTCAAATGGACAAGTTATTTGGTGATTCACTAAGTATCAAGAGTCAATTCTTTCAGCTGATATTGTTGAGGCCACAGTAACACGTCGCTGAATCTAAATTGTATAAGAACAAAACAACATACGCGTCATTCTTGATGTTGACTTGTTTATCCTCTACTATGTCTTGATCAAACCAAAGAAAGATCTACCTTACTTTGGCTCTAGAGAACATCGTGACTTTATCCCCCTCATCTCATTTAGTTGGATTCGTCGTTCGGAGAATACTCCGCAAGTTAACCAAGTTTGCTTTCAATAATTCTTTAGTTAGTTACTTTGGTGTTAGTATCTCTTTACCAATTCTGTCGTTCATTGATGTTGTTCTTTCGATTGTTGAATGATCAATCTGACTTTTGGCTTTTTAAAACAATTTGGCATGTGATCACCTATTTCAACTCGATGTTTCATCTTATACACTTTTTAAATAAATGACATGTATTATAATCATTTCCTAATTAAGGTTTAATGGTCTATATATATATATATATATATTTATGTTATAAATCATCAAGTGGTGGTATAAGGATTTAGTCCCATTAAATTTAGGATGAATAGCTATTTTCCATGTTATCTAAATTAATTTTTGATATCCATATATCAAAACCCTAAAACCCCAAGACCCGAATTTGAAATCAGAATGGAGGGACTCCAGAAAGCTTACAACACCGCAATCTCTCAGGCAACGGAATCAGCAGCCAAACTCACCTCTTATGCCGCTAATCTAGAGAAAGTCAAGTCCATCGATTCTTCTTCTTCTTCCAATGCTTCTGGAATTGGATCATCATCTGCCTACTCCTCCGACGCATCCCGCGCGTTACTCACGCGCCCCCAAAGGTCAGCAAAACGCAATTACTGCTATCTTATGGAACACTCTGCGATCTCGACTTGTTGAGAGACTCTTTTTCTTGTCTAATTCCGTTTTTGATTGGTTGATTTACTGTTTTATATGTACCTAGTTAACATTGAAAATGTTCTCTTACGCATAGCGTTGTTCGCTCCAAATTTTTAGCTGATCTTTCTTTATTAGGTCCTTTCCAATGATTTTTTATTTTATCTCAAGACTTGGATGCAAATATGAACGTTGTAGAATTTAGTAAATAGTGAAGTTGTGCTTTTGGTAATTACTAGCTAGACTTGGATTTTACCCAGCTTAATTGATGAAATAAGTGTACATTCAGTCTTATCCGTGTTTTATTTCTTTATGTTTCATGTTTGATCAATTCTGTAAGTATGATTCAGCTGTCTAGTTGGAATGTTTTGATGTTATCATATGATGTAGAGTCAATGGCCTAAGCTGGTGATATAGAAGGGCGGAAACTAGAAAGGTCAGGAAAGGAGTACTTTTAAGTTTATTTTTGGAGTGAAGAAACTAGAGGATTGCAGTTAGAAATTTAGAATCAAAATTATTCTGTTCAAACTCTTTAACATTTCACTAGCTAAACTGGATCCTTAACTATGTGGATACTAGAAGTAATTACCTAGGCACTCGTTCGTGAATGTTATAGCCTTTGGCTCTCTAAAGCACACGGTTATAGTTCCTCATGCTTACTGGTGAAATTTGAAAGTCTCGTATTGTGAAACAAAGAATTTCTAGGAGGACTTCTTCAAATTCACACCCTGCTGCTATAATTTGTTTAAAATGATGTGATTAATCTAGCTTTGTTTGGTTAATTCTGAGCATTGATTGCAACAATGTTGTTTGTTACACTGTCCACAACTAAATACTAAAGTGATAAAAAAAACCACTCTGTTTGTTTTGTGGATGATGTTATCTTTGTTAATGGATACCATTTTTTAGTGGTTCCTGCTTATTCTATAAAATATTGTAATAGATTAGAAATGAAATAATTTGGCTGTATAGTAATTTCAGTAGTTTGAGACAATAACTAATCAATATACACATTTTTCAGTCACAAAATTCAATTACAGATCAGAATTAGTATGAAATGGTCTACACAGAAGATAATACAAATGATTAGCCAACAATTCAAGCAACTAAATTTAATACAAATTATATAAACATGGAAAAGACTTGCGTGAGATCGTCTCACGGAAATCGGAATGACTTCCGTGAGACGAATAAAAAATTATAATATTTTAATAAAAAGTGATACCCATTGATGAAAAGTGATAATGATGCAGTGAACTACTTCATGAACAATTTATAGTATAAATAAAAAGTGATAACTAATTATGAAAGCATAAAGTGGTCTCACCATGAGACGGTCTCACACAATTGTGCCCCTATAAACATAAATATTGTAAACCAACAATTCAAGCAACTAAATTTTATGCAAATTATATCAACATAAATACATTAATGAAAATACAAAAGGAATAATAAATTTCTCATATTAGTTATTTTTGTTAATTATTATATACTGCCAAACATTATCTAGTGACAGTTATCTTTTTTTTTTTGCTTGATTACATGTACAATGAAAATATGAAAAATGTTTGTTTAAGTTGTTATGCGTATATGGTAGCATAAATATTCTTTTTGCTGCAGATTATTAGTGTAGAATGGGTGGATATAACTTTTTTGTTCGCACAAATTTTACCCTTAATTTGTTTTTAGTTGTTAATTTTCCATCTGTCTTTTGGAGATAACCTGATGCAGCTTAATTACTTTTGGTCATTAAATTTTTAAGAGTTCTTTTGACTAGACCATCTGGAGATCACCTGATGTCCATCTGGACAGATTAGTAGAATGGGAAATTCTTCCCAGATAGAGTGTTCAAATGTATCGTTAAAGAACCCTGGTTAAATTATCTCATCTATATAACAATTAAAATATCCAATCATCAATTTTGTTTCCCCTGATGTTTCCCTAAGGTGGTAAAAGCAAGTGCTAGTTCCTTAACTTTTGGGACCAATTTTTGAATGTAGTAAATCTCTCTCAGTATGGACTTGCTCAAAGCTCTGTGCGTTTTGCTTTGTCGCTGGAATTTTCGTTGGTTACACTCTCAAACGACGTGTCCGTCGCTGGGCTTCAAAACTTTTGAAGAGGTTGAAAGATTGAGAGTCATCACATAAGGAGATATCTGAGTATCATCATCCGATGCATTTCTGGTAGAATGGTTGACTCTGATATGTAGATAACTTGCATTATAATCATTTGCTGTATGTTAACACTACATGGGTTTTCTTGAAACAATATTGAGCAGGAAGATATTCTTCCCAGGCTTAGTAGACTACTCTACTCGCTTGTTCATGATGTCTGATGCTACATTGTGTGGATTTCATTGAATTTTGAATCTATTATTCATTTTTATACGTACACACGTTCATATTTGTGTGTATAATAGTCGTTTGATATGCTACCCAACATCGATAAGGTTTTGATGTCCTTGATCCATTGAAGCAGGTTCAGTGAACTTGCTCCATGAAAGTTTCCCCACTTGATGCCATCCAAGAATTGGTTATCCAACTTGAAATACTTTGCATCCACTAATGCAAAGAAAGTTTCCCCACTTAATTACCCATTTATTCAATCACAACTATCAGATATTTTCATGTGTCCTTTAACATAAGGTGATCATTCAATAATAGTCAGATTTCACGTGTCTTTATTTATATTGTATTAGAAATTAGAAACAATATATGATATTTATCAATTACTCAATCACATGGGTACACATTCAAACATATGATGGGCAGTAAATCTTCTTTAAACTGGACCCAACAGTGTAAATAAAGATCATCCATTATACAGCTACCCTACAGTTTACTCCTCTCATACCACTCCCTAAATATTTTCACTGATTGTCCTAAAAGGAAAATTTTGAGAATATGTATCACATCTAGATCACCAAAACCCCTAAAATAGGTTAAGTCAGTCAGACATCAGATGATGAAGACATAAACTGATTACAAGGCTTAACATGTTGAATAGATAACAGAAACTAACATAAGTAGCCAGTTTCACCACCTTAGAGTAAAGAAAACAGCATGAATATCAAACATTACACAGAAATAAAAATTCAAGCAAAACGCATCTTTCTTTACCTTGATGATGATTCCAAAATAAGAAGCAATTTATTCAGACTAATCTGGTTACAAAAGCCTATTACACGTGCTGATGAAACCAAAAGAGAATGAAAATTTTTTCTTTACAACCACAAAATGATCATCTAATTTACATAGTGCAGCAAAACGAACCACCAAATACTACTTCATGCCTACAATCTTGATGGCATTATACATATTCTTCAAAAGTTGTCCAGTTGAAGGCCGCAAAACAACAATCAGTCCCACCATCTTGGCTTCGGAAACTTCAAGCCCCGTTTCTTGGCCGTCTCCAACAAGTCGACGTCTTCATTCCGACCATCTTTCTTTCCAAAAACAGCCCTCAGAAAATCCATGTAATCCATCAATGTCTCCCCGCCTCTCTTTCCCTCCGGCTGATTCACGCAATTGATGCTTTATACTAGAATCACCAATGGCTTTCTCTTTCCCTCCAACAGATTCCGCCAATTTACGCTTAATGTTAGAATCACCAATGGCTTTACTTGCATTACCCGTGTACCTGAAATCCTCAATCTCCGGAATCCTCTTGCTATTAGTCACCTTTTCCACCGAAGAAGTGTGAAGAGATTGTGTTGGGTGCAAAGGAGAGGTGTGACACTCTGTTTCACAAGATGAAACCATAGTAATCGGCAAAGCAGCCAATGGCATAGGATCATGCATCAACGGAGGTGAAAGCACAACAGTCGATGCCCTAAGTTGAGGTGAAGACGGAGGTGAAACCATAACGATTGCAGTGGAAACTACGGGCGTCAGGTCAGGGGACAAAGGAGGCGAAAACACGACGCACTCGGTTCCCACCGAGGGCGTCGGTTCAGCCAACATGTCCGAACCCCCAACTTTCTCGGTCTCTTGGATCGAAGAACAGTTGGGGGATTCTACCTCTTGGGTAGCAGTTGAGTGGCACAATTTGATAACAAAACCTTCTTCATCGGTTTGGGGATTCCCCCTTTTGCCATGTAAATTCTCCATCTTTACTTAACTTTCCCCCTTCAAACTTCTATTTTAATCCATCTTTCCACCAAAAGTAAACAAACATAATCACAAAATTGAATAAAGAAAAACCAACAAAATAAATGCGTTTTATATAAAAACATTTTGGTATGAAAATAACATTCTTGTGTCCATCCTATCCCATCTCTTAAACAATGAATAACAAAACAAAACAAGACTTAGGTAAGTTTATAAACCCTAATAAAACAGATTCTTTCAATTCAAATTCAAGAAACGTTACATATTAAGTGTTTATGAAATGAAAACCTCCAAATAGTAGAGAGAAAGTGAAGAGCATTTGGCGAATGAAGAACACAAGAGTATTAACTCACAAAAGGTTGAGGATTGGAGAGCAGCCACAAAGTTGGTTCAATAGCGGTCCCACTTTGAGCCCAAACAAATAGGTCCATTTTGGCGGGATAATATCAGATATGGCGGGAAAGCATTACGTAACTATCGATTCCATTTCTCTTATTATATTTTCACCTTCTCAATCAAATTTAAGAACTTAGATTAAATTTTTACATTTCCAGGCATATCAAAAGAAAAAATTTTCTATTTCTAAAACAAAACTTCTCCAAGTTATAAATTCACACTGTAGTTTTTTTTTTTTTTATTTACCTTAATTTTCTTTTTGTTCTTATTTATTTAACAACTTTATTTATCTAATTTCAAAATAAATTATAAATAATTGTATATTTTGATTATTTAAATTTTAATAATATTTTTTTTAAAAATTAAAAAAATTGGGAAAATATTACCAGGTAGGAAATTGAAGAATAAAGAATTATAATGTTATCAGGTAGTTTATAATAGCTAGTTTTACAACGGATAGTTTATAACGGCTAATTTCACAACGAATCGTTTTACAACGACTACTTTTATTACAGTTAGTTTTCAAAACAAAAGGAAATACATTGGCGAGTTTTCATACGACACAAAATACAATAACTAATATTATAATGGTGAAAAGTACAACTAATTTTTTAAATTTACAACCCCATTTCCTTCTTGATTTGATCCACTACGTGAAAATGGATACGTAGTTGATCTTCTGTCATCTTCAAGGTATCTTTCATGAGTATCTTATAATTTTCATATCGAACGATGCTAGCAATTACTTCATTCTCTTTTTTGTATAGTTCTTCTAAGTCATGAAGCCTTTTCTGTATGGCGTCGTAGCTTTCTCCTGTAGACACGGTCGTTTTTCCTTTACCCTTCCTGGTTCGCCTTGATGAATTCCTCCACATTGGACGAGGGGCTCCTCCCTTGCTTCATCTCCAGCTTCCGATTTAGTGTTTAAAGACACCATATACTCTCCGGTCGTTGAGACTTTTGACTTTTTTGATCCGCGAACGTCATAATTTGGATCGGCAAATTTCAAACTATCTTTCAACACTTTCCAGTTAAGCTGGTTTTGGTCCGAACCCACAACTTTCTCGGTCTCCTGAATCGAAGAACACTGGGGAGATTCTACCGCAGTTGGGTGGCAAAATCCGACAACAAAACCTTCTTCATCGGTTTGGGGAATCTCCTTTTTGTCATGTAAATTCTCCATCTTTCCTTAATTTTTCCTCTTCAAACTTATCTTTTAATTCATCTTTCCACCAAAAGCAGACAAACATTATCACAAAATTCAATAAAGAAGAACCAAGAAAAAGAATGCGTTTTATCCAAAAGCATGTTGGTATGTGTAGGCAATTAAATTTTATTGCCTAAATAAATAAAAATGCAAAGGAAAATATATTAAATATTGATTAAATATTTATTTATTATGGAATTTAAATAAATTAATTCCTAAGATAGATAAATAAATAATTGATAATTGATATAATTGTTTGAGCCCAAATCCAAGTCAAATGGGCTTAGTTCAAGTCAAATGGGCTTAATCCAAGTTAAATGGGCTCAATTCGAGTCAAGTGGATCTGATTCAAGTCAACAAGCCCAACAAATCAAGTCCAGCAGGCCTAGTTAAATTAATTAGGCCCAGGTTAAATCCTACGGGTTTAATTAAATTAAATAGGCCCGTATCCAGTCCAGCAGGCTTAAAGCCCAACATATCTTTTGAAGGAGAAAATATCTCTCAAGTGGTTATTTTCTCTACCTATAAATAAGGACCTTCAGTCCTCATTCCAAACATTTCTGAAAATCCTGAAAGCCTGGAAAGCTCTGAAGGAACTTGGAATCTCTGCGAAGATCAAAGTCATTCTTCGAAGATCAATCTAGAAACATCATTCAATCTGAGACAAAGTGAAACGACCCACTTTATCATAAAAACGTAAATAACCTTTTAAGAGAAAATTTTAGGACCAATAAGATTTAATTAAAATAGACTCAGAAATTTTAGGGACATATAAAATTGTTTGCAGCGAAATTTAAAATTAAAAGAACAATAATTAAAAGTGAACCACATTTCATAGCATAGTTAAAATGAGAACTTTCTTTCAAAAATAAATTATCATGAAATTGAACATTAAGCACTTTATTTAAAGTAGACGTAAATACATTAAAAGATTCTCATTAAATTGAATCACCTCTAATGAAATAACAATTAGGAAGCTCTTACTATTAAATAACTATTAAATGAGTTTATCATGATAAACATGTTAATGTATATAAAAAATAAAACAATAAAGCCAAACAAATACCAAATAATTGCTTTATCACCCATCGTCTCTCTCCATACTCCATCTCCTTTAATCTGTAAAATGTTTATATGATGGGATGAGCAAACCACAGCTCAGTGGGAAAACACTTGTCTACAATATATAACTCATGTATAAACATCAATAAATCACAACTAACAGATATAACCTTTCTGTGAACATGTCTGTGAATGATCAATCATAAAGCACGGCGGGCGTTACCCGAGGATTACATAAAATCCCGACACCTGAAAGTGTCCTGACTTATATAAATGTAATAGCACGGCGAGCCTTCCAAGGACCTTTTACAATCCAAGTATTCTCGAGGACCTTTTTATCAGTCCCGGACCCATAACGCGGTCCCTGGCTACATGTCTATGAATAGTATTACGAATACTCTATGTCCGTGGACAGTACTACGAGTAATACTCTATGACTGTGATGCAAGCAGTAACTTACCAACGTAAACACATAAGCACATACGATAGACAAAGTTTAGATTTCCCCACCTGGAATGAATGTTGATGATGAATGGATGCACTTGAATGCGTATGATAATCCGTGTCTTGTTATAATTTTCATCTATCATCAAACTATACTTATCTCAGATTAATATGTAAACTTAGAATAGAAATAAGATAATGAATTTAAATCTTTATAAAATAATGGAAGTGTAACTTCAATATTTGAAATAAGAGAGATTAACAGAATTTACTATGAATGGTTTGATTAAAAGTCAATGTATAGATAATTATTATAACTGATAAAATAAAAATATGATTAGTCCAAAATATAATATACATTTAATCTTTTGTGATAGAAAGAACATATCCAAATTTAATAAAATAATAAGGTGTAAAACTCTATGTTTTGGATTTTCAAAGTGATTGTAGTAAAAGCTGGAATTTCTCATAGTCACTGATAATAATTTAATATGTTTAAATTTAAACAATAAAATCATAAGAAAATCATATGAAATATAAAATATACAGTAATATACAACATATCCAAAAATAATGATTTTTAAGGATCTGTAAATATGATTTTTATATTTTAAAAAATTAAGATAAAATAATCTTAAAACAATTTAAGTAGTAATAAAATATTTATAATAAATATTATATAATATCTATGAATGTGAAAATTACACAGTAGATTTGAAATCTTAAAATATATGATATATATGAAAATCAGATTATTTGGATTTGTTAAAATATTTATTTCATAATTTCAAATCAGAAAGAAGAAGTATGGGTGGATCAGATATTGTTGTGATATAAAATCAATATAAAATCATACATATTCTCAAAATTATTAAAAATATTATTTTATGTTTAAAACCACATAAGATATGACATATAATAAAATCATAATAATTTGAGGTCATTTAAAAGGGTTTTGAGATAGTAAAATTGAAATCAAAGTACATAACAGTTCATATATAAAAATCGGTATACATTTAATTTAAAATAATTTACTCATTTATTCAATAGAATATTTTTATTTTGAATCATAAACACTGTAATATATAATATATAAAAATATCATGATATTTGAAGACGTCTAAATATTTTATTAGTAATTTCAAATAAGTAGTAATTTCATGATCTAAACTGAATATACTAATATTGTAAAATTTGTATCAAATAATACAGTACTTCAAATGACTTAAATTTATCACAGATTACCAATAACACCACAAAGTATAACATATACGAAAATAAAGATTTTTAGAGCTCTTTAAATATGCTTTATAATTTATACATAGAAAACATAACATATTTGACAGCATGATCAGAAATATTGAAAATTTAATATAAAATAATATATTCGTTATTTCAGCTTGAAACTTTTAAAGAACACCAAAACCTTCAAGATACATAACATATCCAAAATTCAGATCGTTTGAAAAGGTATAAATATATAATTCAAATTTTCTAGTCACGTATCCATAAAATTTCAGATTCTGCAGACATATGTATAAATTTCATATAAATTAAAATATAACTCCAAAAATTATGAAATTTTAACTAAAAGTCAAAAACTCAGTATTACACAACATATAAAAATTTCGTATCTATTGGAAATAAATAGATACAGTTTTGAAATTTTAAGAATGAGTTACCTTGAATGTGTAATTTGGATGAAATCTGAAAATCTCGTTTCCATGGATTTTTTTTGATGATTGAAATATCTGGGTTTCGTGTGTGTTGCGTGTGCATTTTTCATAGGGGAGAAAATAAAGAAAACTGTATTTCTGCTCTTTCTTTCTTAAACCCTAACAGCGATGGAGAAAATGAATTTTTTTTAAAAGAACAGATCCATTTCTTTTATTTTAAATGTACGTATCAAATAAATTGGGCTTGAAAATTATTGGACTTGGGCTTACACTATATATTTATTAATATGAAGTGAAAAAGATTTAAAGTAAAGCTCTTTTAGAATAACTAAAAGTTTAATAGACTTTAAATAAAAATATTTATCATGATTAAGAATACATAAAAATGTCGGGATATTACATTCCCTCATACTTAAAAATAATTTCGTCCTCGAAATTCAGAATTTTATAAATTATAAGTGAAGAATATATGTACAAATGAATTTATGCACTTTTGCAAATAAACATTTTACCTTTTGTAAGCATTTCAATAACTTAACTTTGTTTTAACGAGGAGAACTAAATAAATCCACACACTTTTTTTTTTTAGAAAATAAAATAAAATTCATTGATTTTATTTTGCACTTCATGTAATTAAACTTGATGATTTTAAAATAGTGCATGCAATATAATGAATACAAAATACTTGAAGTATTATGAAATATTTCTATTGGATGTAGCAAATCTTGAGTAAAAAAGATACTTGAGCTCAACTGTACAAATGGAATGATTTATCATTTTAGAAGTGGATCGAGATTATCTGAAGAATTTATATATCCCTTTTTCCTTTTTTTTTTTAAACTTATTATATAAAAATAATGAAAACTTTCACTTTTTCTCCTCAAATTAGGGCATGATGTCTTCGCGAAGTGAAGATTTTAGAAAATAAAGGGTTGTCCAATTGCACTGTAGTATAAAAATAATGAATAATTCAATGAAATATAAATCTTCAACTAGAAGAAAATAGTTAATACTTTTGAAATCTTATCAAATTAAGAAAACTATGGAAATCATATGACATATGAGAAGTGTTATGACATGCAAATGTATATGAGAAATCATGTTTCATGTTTCATGTAAATGTATGTTGTTGAATGAAATGCACAATTGCATAAGCGAATAACTATGTCATTGAAATGTGAGAATTATATCACTGAAATATTTGATTACCAAATATGAAATCTTGAATGAAACATATGAACTTGATTATATATCAATGATGATGTCTTGTTTTAAAAATGGTATCTCCAAATGAGATTTATGAAGAGCATGTAGTTTGGAATGTGAAATTTTAAGTCTAAAATTATTTCTAGAAAATAAATGAAAAGTCAATTACGTTGAAATATTAATTAACACATTGTAGTGGAAAACTAAGCCACCTCTTTTTTTTTTTTTAGTAAAAGCTTTAAGTTAGCATAAGTTCATTCATTTGAAGTATACTCCAAATATAACTATAATATACTAAGAAGATTTGGAGATGAAATTAAATTTTGTAATTTTGAAAAGAGACTCAAAATAAATTCAATTATTTGAAATATACATCAAATAGAAATATATATTGAGAAAATTTGGAGATGAAATGATAAAAGTAAAATGACATTCTCTTTGTTTTTCTTCTTTCTCTATTTTTTTTTTTTTGGTTAATGAACAACTGTGAATAATAATGAGATATGAAATTTTATAAATTTGAAATGACATTCAAAATGAATAAGTTTCCAAATTATGAATAAAGATGATTTGAATTTAAATTTTTTATAAAATCAAAGTTGTAATAATTATATGGGAGTCAAGTTTTTTTTTTAAAGCAAAATGACAATGTTTAAGGTAACCGTTTGAAACAACTAGTCTCACATATCTATTGAGGATTTGAAAACTTGTTGGAGTTACATATGAAATTTCATACTTAAATCTTTAAAAATCAAAATTTTACATTTGGACTTTCTTTTATGAAAAAATGACAAGATGAAAAGATTTAAAACCTCTAAATCATATATTTCGAAGATTTGCATTATAAACTTGAGAATTAAATACTATGTTCAAGGAAATTCTTAATTTGAAAATTTTATATCCAAAATCGATTAATTTTGAACTTATACAAATTATGAATCATAAATATTATTAAAAATATGCTTCCTTAAATATATACATTTTTTTAATAAAATAATTTTCTTGAAAATTGAAAAATTATGAATAAACTCTAGGAATCTAAATGACTTGAAAATTTTTAGAATTTGAATATTTAAAATTAATGGAAATATTGATAAAGTGATTATAACATAGAGTACTTCGTTGCTTACATTATTTTGAAACAAAGTGGAAATGATAAACAATTGCAGATGAAATAATGATCATCTTATGAAGTGACAATACTTGATACTAAAATTTAATTTGAAATTTATGAGCAAAACTTATTATCAAGTGACTCTTAAAGATTGTAAATAAGTTATTAATTATAAGACAAATATTTTGGATTTGACTGAATAAAGAAATTAATATGTAAAAGTATATTTGAAGATCATGTCTCATGTTTCGTGTGATGAAATGTGTAATGACTTGAAATGATATATACATCCATACTACTGTGTCATTGAGGTATTTGAATCCCTTCATGAGATACTTAATTCATGTCATTGCAATATTTCATAACTATGTCATTGAGATACTTGAAACATATCATGAGAAACTTGAATCATGTCATTGTAATACTTGGTACTTGATGCTTGAAAGATGAATCATGAAATGAAGTTTAAGACGCACTTGATGATATGTCAATGACATCATTTTTTAAATGGTGACTTTGAAAAAAAATATAAAATGACATGCTCTAAATGATAATTATGAATAAGACATAAATTATTATATCATGAAAGTAAATCAAATGTTAAATGAATGTACCTTCCGGAGTTGGAGCGGCGAGATGGTGATGGGTGAATTTTCTTAATTTTTTTTTTCATCATAAATGAATAAAGTAATTCATGAAAACAATACGATATAGATACATAAATTAGCGAATCTACAGAAAAGTAAACCCGCTCTGATACCAAATGAAACGACCCACTTTATCATAAAAACGTAAATAACCTTTTAAGAGAAAATTTTAGGACCAATAAGATTTAATTAAAATAGACTCAGAAATTTTAGGGACATATAAAATTGTTTGCAGCGAAATTTAAAATTAAAAGAACAATAATTAAAAGTGAACCACATTTCATAGCATAGTTAAAATGAGAACTTTCTTTCAAAAATAAATTATCATGAAATTGAACATTAAGCACTTTATTTAAAGTAGACGTAAATACATTAAAAGATTCTCATTAAATTGAATCACCTCTAATGAAATAACAATTAGGAAGCTCTTACTATTAAATAACTATTAAATGAGTTTATCATGATAAACATGTTAATGTATATAAAAAATAAAACAATAAAGCCAAACAAATACCAAATAATTGCTTTATCACCCATCGTCTCTCTCCATACTCCATCTCCTTTAATCTGTAAAATGTTTATATGATGGGATGAGCAAACCACAGCTCAGTGGGAAAACACTTGTCTACAATATATAACTCATGTATAAACATCAATAAATCACAACTAACAGATATAACCTTTCTGTGAACATGTCTGTGAATGATCAATCATGAAGCACGGCGGGCGTTACCCGAGGATTACATAAAATCCCGACACCTGAAAGTGTCCTGACTTATATAAATGTAATAGCACGGCGAGCCTTCCAAGGACCTTTTACAATCCAAGTATTCTCGAGGACCTTTTTATCAGTCCCGGACCCATAACGCGGTCCCTGGCTACATGTCTATGAATAGTATTACGAATACTCTATGTCCGTGGACAGTACTACGAGTAATACTCTATGACTGTGATGCAAGCAGTAACTTACCAACGTAAACACATAAGCACATACGATAGACAAAGTTTAGATTTCCCCACCTGGAATGAATGTTGATGATGAATGGATGCACTTGAATGCGTATGATAATCCGTGTCTTGTTATAATTTTCATCTATCATCAAACTATACTTATCTCAGATTAATATGCAAACTTAGAATAGAAATAAGATAATGAATTTAAATCTTTATAAAATAATGGAAGTGTAACTTCAATATTTGAAATAAGAGAGATTAACAGAATTTACTATGAATGGTTTGATTAAAAGTCAATGTATAGATAATTATTATAACTGATAAAATAAAAATATGATTAGTCCAAAATATAATATACATTTAATCTTTTGTGATAGAAAGAACATATCCAAATTTAATAAAATAATAAGGTGTAAAACTCTATGTTTTGGATTTTCAAAGTGATTGTAGTAAAAGCTGGAATTTCTCATAGTCACTGATAATAATTTAATATGTTTAAATTTAAACAATAAAATCATAAGAAAATCATATGAAATATAAAATATACAGTAATATACAACATATCCAAAAATAATGATTTTTAAGGATCTGTAAATATGATTTTTATATTTTAAAAAATTAAGATAAAATAATCTTAAAACAATTTAAGTAGTAATAAAATATTTATAATAAATATTATATAATATCTATGAATGTGAAAATTACACAGTAGATTTGAAATCTTAAAATATATGATATATATGAAAATCAGATTATTTGGATTTGTTAAAATATTTATTTCATAATTTCAAATCAGAAAGAAGAAGTATGGATGGATCAGATATTGTTGTGATATAAAATCAATATAAAATCATACATATTCTCAAAATTATTAAAAATATTATTTTATGTTTAAAACCACATAAGATATGACATATAATAAAATCATAATAATTTGAGGTCATTTAAAAGGGTTTTGAGATAGTAAAATTGAAATCAAAGTACATAACAGTTCATATATAAAAATCGGTATACATTTAATTTAAAATAATTTACTCATTTATTCAATAGAATATTTTTATTTTGAATCATAAACACTGTAATATATAATATATAAAAATATCATGATATTTGAAGACGTCTAAATATTTTATTAGTAATTTCAAATAAGTAGTAATTTCATGATCTAAACTGAATATACTAATATTGTAAAATTTGTATCAAATAATACAATACTTAAAATGACTTAAATTTATCACAGATTACCAATAACACCACAAAGTATAACATATACGAAAATAAAGATTTTTAGAGCTCTTTAAATATGCTTTATAATTTATACATAGAAAACATAACATATTTGACAGCATGATCAGAAATATTGAAAATTTAATATAAAATAATATATTCGTTATTTCAGCTTGAAACTTTTAAAGAACACCAAAACCTTCAAGATACATAACATATCCAAAATTCAGATCGTTTGAAAAGGTATAAATATATAATTCAAATTTTCTAGTCACGTATCCATAAAATTTCAGATTCTGCAGACATATGTATAAATTTCATATAAATTAAAATATAACTCCAAAAATTATGAAATTTTAACTAAAAGTCAAAAACTCAGTATTACACAACATATAAAAATTTCGTATCTATTGGAAATAAATAGATACAGTTTTGAAATTTTAAGAATGAGTTACCTTGAATGTGTAATTTGGATGAAATCTGAAAATCTCGTTTCCATGGATTTTTTTTGATGATTGAAATATCTGGGTTTCGTGTGTGTTGCGTGTGCATTTTTCATAGGGGAGAAAATAAAGAAAACTGTATTTCTGCTCTTTCTTTCTTAAACCCTAACAGCGATGGAGAAAATGAATTTTTTTTAAAAGAACAGATCCATTTCTTTTATTTTAAATGTACGTATCAAATAAATTGGGCTTGAAAATTATTGGACTTGGGCTTACACTATATATTTATTAATATGAAGTGAAAAAGATTTAAAGTAAAGCTCTTTTAGAATAACTAAAAGTTTAATAGACTTTAAATAAAAATATTTATCATGATTAAGAATACATAAAAATGTCGGGATATTACACAAAGGCTCGACGCCCCTCAGATTCATCGTTTCTTCAAGTCAAGTTCATCCAGCAATATTCGTGAGGTCAACGGTGTTCTACCAAATTGAACGGCGTTCTTCACAGTAAATCTTCAAGTCAACGGTTGATCCAAACAAAGGCTCGACGCCTCTGGATAAACGTTTTAAAGCTTCAAGTCAACCCCGAGCTCGGACAAGCTTCATCCGAAGATCCGGCTTCGAAAGTTGAAAAAGTCAAGAAGTCAACTCAAGAGAGGAATCAGAGGATAGTTAGAGACTGTCTACTTATATTTTCAACTTCAATCCACATCGGATTATCATTGTAATCTCTTTTGTATTTATTTTATTATAAATACAATATTTGTTGTTACAAATTTTGGCACGCCCAGTGGGACAGTTTCTACCTCTCATCTCCTCTTCGAGCAAAGTAAGATGGTTCCGCTAAGAGTCAAAGTCAACAGATCAGCTTCCGTCTTCAAGTCTTCAGAATTACAAGTTGAAGACGTTAATGTGACAACTAGAAGCATGTCAAAGATGGCACGATCTGAAGCCTCTTCAGAGATAAATTCTTCAGTTGGAATTACCTCTGGAGTGATACCATATGATGATAAAGATGAGGAAAACGACTCAGCTAGCTTAACTCCTATACTTGAAGAAAGCTCATCATCAGATTCATCCATAGCCTCGACGATGGCAACAAACACTTCGTCTGTCGAAGAACAGTTGGCAAGCTTAACTGAATCCGTTGCTGCACTTGCCAAACAGAACCAAGAGCAAAGTACTTTGATTTTCAAATTGATGGAGAAAATGGCTGGTGCTGAAACTAGCCATGCGAACGAAAAGCAAGAAGAAGATGCTGAAAATGAAGTAAATAACTCCGCGAAACGCCAGTCGACGGGGAAGAAGGTGATTGAAGAAGAATTGAACATTTCCCATGATGGAATGGTTCCTATTAGCCAGCTAAAAAGTATTATACTTGGGACAATGAAGGACCAATTTGAAGAGAGCTCCAAACCTTCATTCATGTATGCTAAACCTTTTACTAGAAGGATTGACAACATGAAGATGCCATCGAACTATCAACCCCCTAAGTTCCAACAATTTGATGGAAAAGGTAATCCAAGGCAACATATAGCACATTTCATTGAAACATGCAATGATGCTGGAACTGACGGAGATCATATGGTGAGACAATTTGTTCGTTCTCTAAAGGGAAATGCTTTTGAATGGTACACCGACCTGGAGGCTGATTCTATAGACAGTTGGGATCAGATGGAATATCAGTTCCTTAATCGCTTCTATAGCACTAGGAGAACGGTTAGCATGATAGAGTTGACTAACACTCGCCAGTTAAAAGAAGAGCCAGTAATTGAGTACATTAATCGATGGAGAAATTTGAGCCTAAATTGTAAAGATCGATTGTCTGAAGTTTCTGGCATTGAGATGTGCATAGCAGGAATGCAATGGAGCCTTCCTTACATACTTCAAGGGATTAAGCCTAAAACCTTTGAAGATTTGGCCATAAGAGCTCATGACATGGAACTAAGCATGGGGATAAGTGGAGTGGTTGAACCACCGATTCCAGGCTCCTACAAGTATAAAGAAAAGCAAGAGGCCAGAAAAGGGGGCAAACCCTACAACAAATCTTCTGAAAAGGAGTCCGTGGCGACAAATGCACCAGCTGTCAAATTTCGAAGGAATGAGAACGAAAAGGATGATAAAGTGAGGAATGATCCCCAAGAAAGGGGGCAAAGAAGATTGACCTTGAAAGAGATGCAAGAAAGGAAGTACCCATTCCTTGATTCAGATGTCCCAGGCATATTTGATGATCTGTTCAAAGATAAACTTATCGAGCTTCCTTAAATGAAGCGACCAGCAGAGGCGGGACAAACTGACAATCCGAAATATTGCAAGTATCATAGACTGGTGGGTCATTCTATTAAAGATTGTTTTGTCTTTAAAGACAAAGTTATGCGATTGGTTGAGCAGGGGAAGATCTTTCTAGATGAAGATGCAACTGCGAACTCTATTTCTGCAGGCGGTGATTTTTCATGTCATATGGCAAGCGAAGCTCAGCTACTTAAGAGTGAACCTGGGAATGAAAGTGAGACCCATGTTATAAAAATAACCTTCACAGAGGAAGACTTACTGCTCGGCTCGCAACCTCATAACCGACCTTTATTCGTAATCGGTTATACTCAAGAGCAAAGGGTTAATCGAATATTGATTGATGGAGGTTCAGCTGTCAATATCTTACCCCTATCCACGCTTAAGAAGTTAGGAATTCCTACCAACGAGCTCGGCAGTAGTCGATTGACAATTCATGGGTTCAATCAAGAAGGCCAGAGAACACTTGGTACAACGGTCTTGGACTTTATGATAGATGAGATGGTCTCAACAGTTCTGTTTCATGTCATTGATGCTAAAACATCATATAACATGCTCTTGGGATGCCCATGGCTGCACGAAAATGGAGTGATTCCTTCTACGCTACATCAATGCTTCAAATACTGCGATGGAGGCAACATAAAAAAGGTGCTTGGCGATGAAAGGCCATTCACAGAAGCTGAGTCATATTTTGCAGACGCTAGATATTTTCTGAAGAGTAGCAAGGCTGTCAAGCCAGAAGGAAGTTCATCGCAAGAGAAAGGTGATGATAAACAAGAAAGAGAGAAGGCAGATGATGTTTCATCCACAAAGTCTATTGAAGGTAAACAGTTGATCAAGACTGTAGAAGGGTTGACACTACCTCTGACTGAGGTTGACACTAAGAAGCCCTTTCCTCCTCCACTCAAAGGGTTCACTCGCCCAATTCAAGGAGCTAAAACTGAGCATGGAGATGTATTCGAGGCGGCAGTTTCCAAATCATATAGCCCACAAGCTTACAAACTTCTTGTGAAGGCTGGTTATAACCCTCAAGAAAAAGCTATGATGAATGAACAGTCTCATAAGACTCCTAGTGAATTTAATACCACTCAAGAGACATTGAAGAGTAATGGTCGCACTTCCAAGTATATTAGGACAAGGTTGGGATATGTTCCACATAAACCTGTTTGCATTGCGATCAAAAGGGCAAACACGAACTACATCACTGAAGATGAAATTCTTTCTGAAGAAGAAGAGTCTCATGAAGAGGATAGAAAGGCAGAAAGAATCTCAGTATTCAAAAGACTCAAACCAGTTGGAGCTAAAGGGACTTCTAAGATCCCAAGGTTTCCAAGGATACGTAGTCGGATCCCATCTCGCATGAAAAGACGACATTTCCTGACTATATCATGTGACACGGTGTTGAAAGCTAAGAAGCGAACAATAATCTTCACCTAAAGTAAAGAAGATGATCGGGAAAGTGTAGGCTCATCAGATATTGTTCATTCCGTTATCATGCAAACAAATCTACACAATGCAGAAAGAGATCTACGAGGCAAGATTGTCGAAATGAGGAGAGATGGCTATGTAGTGGAGAGCATTGTTAAAGTGGGAGAAAATGAACAAGTTAGATCTAATCCACATTTTCAAAGGCAAGAATTTCTGGAGGACGTTGCTGCAGTAAATCATGTCACTATACAAGAAGAAACCTCAACTGAAGAGGAAGATGCCGATGATGCTCCCCCAGAATTTGAGGAGGGTATTAAATCTACTGTTGATCAATTGAAGGAGATTAATTTAGGTGATGCCAATGATCCACGTCCAACCTATATAAGTGCTTTGTTGACATCTGAGGAAGAAAAAGCTTACATTGAGCTTCTTCAAGAGTTTAGAGACGTGTTTGCATGGTCATTCAAGGAGATGCCCGGATTAGATCCAAAAGTGGCAGTTCATCATCTAGCAGTAAAGAAAGGAGTCAAGCCAATTAAACAGATGCAGCGTCGATTTCGACCAGAGCTGGTTCCATTGATTGAAGCTGAGGTTAATAAGCTCCTTGAAACGGGAAAGATATGAGAAGTCAAGTATCCCACTTGGCTCTCTAACATTGTGCTAGTAAGAAAGACAAATGGGCAGCTTAGAGTGTGTGTTGACTTCCGTGACTTGAACTTGGCATGCCCAAAAGATGATTTTCCACTACCAATCACAGAACTTATGATTGATGCAACGACCGGGCATGAAGTGCTTTCATTTATGGATGGATCATCTGGTTACAATCAAATTAGCCTAGCTCCGGAAGATCAAGAGAAAATAGCCTTCCGCCCTCCTAAAGGAATATACTGCTATAATGTTATGCCGTTTGGCTTGAGGAATGCTGGCGCTACGTATCAACGAGATATGCAAAAAATATTCGACGACATGCTTCATAAGAATGTCGAATGTTATGTGGATGACATTGTAGTGAAATCAAAGAAGAAAAATGATCATCTTAAGGATCTAAGGCAAATATTTGAGCGTCTCAGGAAATTTCAACTCAAGATGAACCCGCTTAAGTGCGCATTCGGAGTCTCTTCTGGTAAGTTCCTTGGATTCATTGTCCGACATCGTGGCATTGAGATTGACAAAGCAAAGATTGATGCGATAATGAAGATGCAGGTGCCCCGAAACATACATGAGCTCAAGAGTTTGCAAGGTAAGCTGGCGTACTTAAGAAGATTCATAGCAAATTTGGCCGGCCGATGCCAACCATTTAGCCATCTTATGAAAAAAGGCAGCCCATTTGAATGGGATGAAGCTTGCACTAATGCATTTAACAGCATTAAAGCATATTTGATGAAGCCGCCAGTGTTGGTTGCTCCAATAGCCGGACGTCCATTAATTCTCTACATATCTGCTCAAGAAAAATCAGTTGGAGCCTTGCTTGCACAAAATAATGATGAAGGAAAGGAGTGTGCGTTGTACTACTTGAGTAGAACAATGACTCCAAATGAGTTAAAGTACTCACCGATTGAGAAGCTCTGTCTTGCTCTCATATTTGCGATTCAGAAGTTAAGGCATTAATTTCAAGCTCATACTGTTTACTTGGTCTCTAAGGCCAACCCATTAAAGTTCGTAATGTCAAAGCCAGTACTCTCTGATAGGCTCGCAAGGTGGTATCTCCAATTGCAGCAATTTGAAATTATCTACGTCCCTCAAAAAGCGGTGAAAGGGCAAGTGCTGGCAGATTTCTTGGCTGATCATCCCATGCCTGCCGAATGGGAATTGTCTGATGATTTTCCCGATGAAGATATATTGGCTATTGAAATCACTCCTCCTTGGAAGATGTATTTCGATGGAGCTGCTCACAGAGAAGCAGCCGGCGCAGGAGTAGTATTTGTAACCTCAGATGGAGGATTTCTGCCATATTCGTTCAGTCTAACTGAAAATTGCTCTAACAATGTAGCTGAATATCAAGCTTTTATACTTGGTTTGGAGATGGCAGTGGTTGTAAAGCAGCGACACCTTAGGGTATATGGAGATTCGTTGTTGATAATCAACCAGCTGCTTGGCTTATATGAGGTTAGGAAAGCTGAACTACTTCCGTATTATAATTATGCTCAGAGGCTTATGAATTGGCTTGGAGACGTAGAGATTGAACATTTACCAAGGAGCAAGAACAAGCAAGCCGATGCTTTGGCAAAGCTAGCATCAACCATAGCAATGCCCGAAGCACTTGTTCAAGTACCGATCTACAAGAGTTGGGTGGTACCTCCCTTCTTCGAAGATGAAGATGGTGAAGAAGTTGAGTATTGCGCCATAGAGGTCTTTGATATCGAGAAAGAAGATTGGCGTCAACCGTTCGTGGATTACTTGAAGAATGATAAGCTTCCTAATGATCCACACCTAAAGGTTGATGTCCGACGTAGAGCACCACGATTCTTCTACTACAAAGATTCACTCTATAGAAGATCGTTTGATGGTATTCTCTTAAGATGCTTAAGTGATGAAGAAGCTCTTCAAGCTATGGAGGAAGCCCATTCTGGAATATGTGGCGCCCATCAGTCTGGACCCAAGTTACATTTCAGAATCAAGAGGATGGGATATTACTGGCCTTCTATGGTGAAGGATTGCATAGATTATGCACAAAGATGTCAGCCATGCCAGTTTCATGCAAATCTCATTCATCAGCCTCCCGAACCATTACATCCAACAGTTTCTTCGTGGCCATTTGATGCGTGGGGCTTAGATGTGGTGGGGCCATTAACGAAGTCTTCCGGAGGCCATCTTTATATCCTGGCTGCCACTGATTACTTTTCCAAGTGGGCGAAAGTTATACCCTTGAGAGAAGTGAAGAAAGAAAATGTGGCTGATTTCATCCGCATTAACATCATATATAGATATGGAGTGCCTCGATACATTATCACAGACAATGGGAGGCCATTCAGTAACTCTTTGATTGATAAGCTTTGTGAGAAGTTTGACTTCAAGCAAAGAAAATCTTCTATGTATAATGCAGCAGCTAATGGGCTTGCCGAAGCCTTCAACAAAACACTGTGTAATCTGTTGAAGAAGGTGGTCTCCAAGTCAAAGCGAGACTGGCATGAAAGGATTCATGAAGCTTTATGGGCGTATCGAACTACTTATAGAACTCCTACTCAAGCTACTCCGTACTCTCTTGTATATGAGGTTGAAGCTGTGGTGCCCCTTGAAAAGCAAATACCATCTTTGAGAATAGCCATACAAGAAGGTTTAACTGAAGAAGAGAACGCACGACTGCGTCTCGAAGAATTAGAGGCACTTGATGAGAAGAGGTTAGAAGCACAACAGAGACTTGAGTGTTATCAAGCTCGCCTCTCCAGAACGTTTAACAAGAAAGTAAAGATACGTTCTTTTCAAGTCGGAGACTTAGTCCTTGCTGTAAGAAGGCCTATTGTCATCACTCACCGAGTTGGAAATAAATTCTTGCCCAAGTGGGATGGCCCACATGTTGTGAAAGAAGTGTATACAAATGGCGCGTACAAGTTGATATCTGAAGATGGTGTAGGAATCGGCCCCATAAATGGCAAATTCCTGAAATGCTACTATGCGTAATCAAATCTAAGGGATGCTCCGTGACGCACGAGCCTAAACTGCATGTTACTCCTGGTCCGCATGAGTATAAACTGTGTACGACGAACTCCTGGTCCACATGAGTATAAACTGTGCACGACACCCACCAAAGGTAATTATATGTGGTTAAACTATTAATTCACCCCACTCAGATATTTTAAGTGGTTAAAGCATTAAATATCCTACTTTGTCTAAAGTGGTTAAAGAATAGTCACTCCTGGCCCGCATGAGTATAAACTGTGCACGGCACCCCCCCCATCCAAATCAAATCATGTTCCTTTGAACTACGTAATGACTTGATCCTCTGCGAAGAGGTACGTAGGCAGCTTAGTACTTTGCTAAGTTCAGTCATGTCTTTGGTCTATCAAGTTTGTGAGGCAAGCAATAAATTGAGATATGAAAGCAGTGTAAGTAAGCATGAAGAAAAAGTAGAGTAAAGATGCAATGTAATGATAAATGAAAAGAAGCAAAGAAAGCCAAAAGCTTGTGGTGGTTAGAGATATCCGAGTTCTCGCTATGTTGAAGAAGAAAGAAGTTGAGTTGTAAATTGTTAAATTAAGAATCGTTGATTGAACTATTATTTAGTTCATTCAGAAGTTCTCTTAATTTAGCCTAAAATCATATTTGCACTTCAACTTAAGACAAGTAGTTAAAATTAACTTAAGACAAGTAGTTAAAATTGAAAGCCCTAGATTATAAATTTTAAAATTTGGTATGGTCCCAATTTATATAGAAGCCCAAATAAGGAATTAATCCAAGGTTGTTTTCATAAAAAGGCCCAAATTGAGAAAAGAGGGTCAAAATTAACTTTGAAAGTCAAAATTGATGAGAGCCCTCAAAATCTTCCTAGCGTGAATTTGTTTCAAGGAGGGAACTTCTTCTTTCTACTGATCCGATTCCCGTCGATGCCTACGGCCACCATCGACCGCCGCCGGGAACACGCGAATTGACGCCGCAAGGGATAAACGTCATCGCTGAAGTCCACCGGTGCACAGCCGACAGCCGCTGCCACCCCATCCTTTGTCGGCGTCTGCCGATTCTACAGCCAGCAGCCGTCGGAGCCGGGCTTCAATTACCGCCGCCCGTGCGCATCGCCGCGTCCGCCGATCCCGCAGTAAGCAGCCGCCGGGACCAGGCCTCCCATCATTCGTCAGCGTCTGCCGATTCTATAACAAGCAGCCGTCAGAGCCGGGCTTCAATTACCACTCGCCCGAGCCCATCAGCCGCCGGTTCCGGATCACCGCCCCGTGCGCGCTGCCACACCTTCGCCACCCTCACTGGGAGGCGCTCCAGCCACACACTCCCGCCCCCAATTCCAGTTGTTCGTTGCCGTTCGAGCACCCAGCTGAAGCAAGAAGCCATGGCCTCCACCGTCGCTGAAATCCGCTGCGCGCCACCAGTCGCGGCTGAAGGCGCGACACCACCGATCCCTCGTCGAGGATGGCGTGCTGCCGCCATTGGAAGCGCCGCCGCAATCCCTCGTCGAGGATTGCGTCGAACGAACAGCGTAGGGCTCATTCGAACAGCGATGTGGTGGTGGAACGTTGAACAGCCGCCGCCGATCCCTCGTCGAGGATGGCGTGCTGCCGCCTTTGGAAGAGCCGCCGCAATCCCTCGTCGAGGATTGCGTCGAACGAACAACGTGGTGATAAAGCAGTGATCAAGCACTCTCAAACCGACGATCTCTCGGAAGGCCGAAGACGAGGTTTGGTTCTTTCGAAAAGGAAGAATGGCAAGACAATACAAAGCAGCAGTATGATGAAGAATGTAAGTATGAGAGTACAGGTGGTGACACTTACCTTGATGGTTGTATGAGGGGAGTAAATATGCAGTAAAAGAACAAGAAAAGAAACACATATATGCAAGAAGAAAATAAGGAGGAAGGAAGATACAATACCACAATCTTTTGTTCAGTTAGTAGCTTCCACGGGGAAGAGTCTGCAACAAAAAAGGGGAAGCAAATCAGGTGATGAAAGTTGCTTTATCAAACTATGACTTAGTTGGCTGTGATGTGAGAATTGGAGGGCTTGAGCTCATCTTATATAGTGGTGAAGTTTCATACGAATAAGTCCTTTGTGAATATGGATTTCTCTTTGTGATAGGATATCTATAATTTTGAATATATTTTCCAAGATTTGAGCTCATCTTTAAAGTAAAATTGAAATATGAGTTTTTGCCATGCTACAATTTCATGCGGATATTGCTTGTGAAGGGTAGATGAATATTTGAGTTTATCTTCAAGAATATTTGATATTATCTCCTTTGGATTTATGAGTTGAAGCATGGAGTAATATGTTCCAAATCATGTTCTGGTACTTTTAAAGTAAGGGGTGGAAATTGTGAATAAAATTTGGGTATTAGGCCTCAACAATTTCTTGCGAGCCCAATCATGTTATTCTTATCATGGGTACCAAGTATTAATGGACCAAGCAAATATTGATGATGGATAGGCCAAGAAAATGATATTTCACAAAGAATAAAATTGTTGCATGTTGTCCACTTCAATAGCAAATTTTAGTGAACAAAATGCAAGGGGGCATTTGTAGGCAATTAAATTTTATTGCCTAAATAAATAAAAATGCAAAGGAAAATATATTAAATATTGATTAAATATTTATTTATTATGGAATTTAAATAAATTAATTTCTAAGATAGATAAATAAATAATTGATAATTGATATAATTGTTTGAGCCCAAATCCAAGTCAAATGGGCTTAGTTCAAGTCAAATGGGCTTAATCCAAGTTATATGAGCTCAATTCGAGTCAAGTGGATCTGATTCAAGTCAACAAACCCAACAAATCAAGTCCAGCAGGCCTAGTTAAATTAATTAGGCCCAGGTTAAATCCTACGGGTTTAATTAAATTAAATAGGCCCGTATCCAGTCCAGCGGCTTAAAGCCCAACATATCTTTTGAAGGAGAAAATATCTCTCAAGTGGTTATTTTCTCTACCTATAAATAAGGACCTTCAGTCCTCATTCCAAACATTTCTGAAAATCCTGAAAGCCTGGAAAGCTCTGAAGGAACTTGGAATCTTTGCGAATATCAAAGTCATTCTTCGAAGATCAATCTAGAAACATCATTCAATCTGAGACAAAGGCTCGACGCCCCTCAGATTCATCGTTTCTTCAAGTCAAGTTCCTCCAGCAATATTCGTGAGGTCAACGGTGTTCTACCAAATTGAACGGCGTTCTTCACAGTAAATCTTCAAGTCAACGGTTGATCCAAACAAAGGCTCGACGCCTCTGGATAAACGTTTTAAAGCTTCAAGTCAACCCCGAGCTCGGACAAGCTTTATCCGAAGATTCGGCTCCGAAAGTTGAAAAAGTCAAGAAGTCAACTCAAGAGATGAATCAGAGGATAGTTAGAGACTGTCTACTTATATTTTCAACTTCAATCCACATCGGATTATCATTGTAATCTTTTTTGTATTTATTATATTATAAATACAATATTTGTTGTTACAGTATGAAAATAACTTTCTTGTGTCCATCCATCCCCATCTCTTGAACAATGAATAACAAAACAAAATAAGACCTAGCTAAGTTTATATACTCTAATAAAACAGATTAATTCTTTCAGTTCAAATTCAAGAAAAAGTTATATATTAAGTGGTTATGAAATAAAAACCTCCAAATAGTAGAGAGAAAGAAAGTGGAGAGCATTTGGCGAATGAGAGAAGAAACACAACAGTATTAAGCTCTATGAGAAAGCAGTTGAGACTCACCAAGTAAGGGGTAGACGTCGGAGAGCAGCAAAGCCAGAAATATTATACTCCCTCCGTCCCGGGTATTTTTATCCGTTTGTAAAGGCACGGAGATTAAGACGTTTTATTTTTTTAATATATAATGTCAGAGAAAGTAGGGATAAATTAGTAATTTAAAAAGAAAAAATGAATAAAGTTATTGAGAATGATGAATAAAGTGTAAAAAAATAATTAAAGTTGTTGGGATTGTAAAAAGTAGGTAATAAAATATTATGTATTTTTGCCAAAAATGGAATGGGTAAAAATACGTGGGACACCCCAAAATGAAAAGTGGGTAAAAATACGTGGGACGAAGGGAGTAGTACACTTTAGTATACTTGTACACCCTTATTTACTACTCCTCCTGTCTCATACTTAGGTTCACACCTATCGTTTTCGTCCATCCCACACTTGTATTTACCACCCAAACAAGGAAACTTCACATCAACCAACAATCTCAAAAATTATCTTAATTTAAAAAATATCACTACCACTTAACACCCATAACATACTTTATAATTTATTTATTACATAAAAATAGCACAATATCCCAAAAAAGTCAATAAAGTTGGTCAAAATTTTTTTTTCTTAAACTCCGTATTTACAGTATCAATGAACATAAGCCCGGGACGGAGGGAGTAGATTTTTTTTAACCAAATATTTATATTAATCATATTTCAAGATCTTTTCAATTATTATATCCTTATTAATTAAAGTTATGTTCTTTAAAATAAAATGATATACCCTTACCCTTGTACACTGAAAACACAAGAAATCTACTCATTTGAAATTGAGAAATTGGGAATTGGGTAGAGATTTGTTGGGCCTAGTCCAAATTGGTCTTCAATTTCATTGGCTGTTGGGCTTGTCATTCTCCTTTCATTCGTCTGGGCCTATTTAAATTAAGGCAAAAGCTCCTGTGCGCCCGGGGACACGGAAAGATGATCCGTGTCCCCATGTGAACACAACCCTCCCCTCCAATCCTATTTAAACCTATGTATTGCTAGGGGTTTAAATTGTAAAGGGGCATGAAAATTGTAAAGGCGCACGGAATGTGTTCCGTGCGCCCGGGTGCACAAGAGTCTCACTCTTAAATTAATGGATCCCATTACTATTACTATTACTTCTTACAAACTGGAGTAGAATCTGTGAGGAAGAGTTACAGAGAAAGTGTGAATTGTCTTTTGGGCTTAGGATTTCGCTATTATCATTTGTTCCCGGCTCCGACGCTATGGCACTCTCAACAACAACAATAATAAAAGACAAATACCTCTATAAATCGGATCACAGTGTAAATCATGTGATCCCCTTATAATTTTATTATTCCCTATGTTTAGATAAGGTGTTTAAATTAAAATGAACCACAAGATTTACGAAGATTTACGAAGAGGACCACAAGATTTACACTATAAACTCGATTCATAGGAGACTAACTCATAATAAAATACTAAGTTTAATTTTATATAACATATTGTTATGTAGATCAAATTGTATGCCCTCTGTCCCCTACCATCATTCACGTTTATTATTTTATGTTATTTAAAAAAAATTAATATTTTAACAAATTTATTGATTTTTAAATTTTAAGTAATAAATAAAGTGTAAAGTAACGTAATGAATGTGAGTAAAGAATAATAAAATTAAAATTAAAATAATTTTGAGATTATAATTTTTTTTTATTTTTTTTAAGAATTTTGTAGAATAAATAAATAAAAGAATTTGAATATGTACGTGAGAGGATGGATTAACATTTATTGAGCCAAAACGAGAACCTCATCGGAATTCGGAAGGAGCATATTCGCAGTTTGCTACTGACTGAGTCTGAGACAACATTTAACCAATGAAGATCGCAACTCAACATCAAAATTTGCAAGTCAAAATTGTCGGCTACATATTTAATTACGCACTTAATCTCTCTCCTCAATTTTTTTTTATATACTAACATATCTATCAGTTTTATCGCTCCCACTTCATACACTTAATTTACTTTAAATATTTTTTATTATATACTCCCTCCTGTTGGGTTTATCCACCACCCAACCAACACCTCCGTCCTGCACAATGATGCATTTTACTTTTTTACACGTGAATTAAGAAGTATTATTATTTAATGTATAATAGGTAATTGTATTAGTGAAAATGTAAGTCCCATATTTTAATTGTATTAGTGGGTGAATGTGGGATCCATGTGTATAAAAAAAGAAAGAGGACTTTTAGGTGGGACGACCAAAATGAAAAAAAAAAAACCCCTAGTGCGGGATGGAGGGAGTAAAAGAGTTATTCTTTCCACTATTTTAACTTAATTTTCATGGTTATTGTTAAAGTAGAGTTTTAATAAAATTATTTTTTAACATTTTATTGATTTTCGTGGTAATGCATAACTAAAAAAAATACTATTTTTTAGAAACTGAGTTTACCAATAGAATTCAATCTGTTGGTAATTGCCAACATATTATCAAGAGAATCATTATATAAATTATCAACAGAATTATTAACAACGAATTACCAACGAATTATTTACTTACAGAATTGATTTTTCGTTGTTAAAATTTTACCAACCACCATTTTACCAACGTAATTTTACCAACGGATTCCGTTACTAATCCGTTGGTAAGCCAATTTAAAAATGGAATTAAGACTTTTACCAATGGAATATTCCGTTGGTAAAAAATAATTTTTTTGTAGTATTATGTGTAGGTAGATGGTAAATTTGTAATTAAGATATACTTTTAGAATAATGATTGATGTGATATTTTTTTTATTGACAGTGAAATTTAATATAGGACAATTGAAAACGGAAAGTGTGAAATTTAAAATCGTAGAAGAAAGTATGACCCAAAAGTCAATAAAATTAATAAATTAAAAGACAAATTTCTTAAACATTATAATTATAGTGTTAGCACAAATTATTATGGGATTTATTTATAGTGTTAGCATTAAATATTGTGTGATGAAAGAATAGTTTTTTTTTTATAAAACTAAATTTAAAAAAAACCACTCTCGAAATTTGTCGAAACTATCAAATAAATTTCGTGATTTAAAAAATTATCAATTACTTCTTTTTAACTTGCTTTTGATTTGAACATTAATAAAAATATATTTTTTTTTAAAAAAATAAATAGGATGAAAATGACATCACCACATATATATTTAACATTTTATTTTTAATTTTATTATTTTATTTTATTTTTAAATTTCAATATCTAAGAATTAGAATTTTTTTTAACATGGAAAAAATAAAAAATCCCTCTAATCTCAGTTTTCTACATTTTAAAAAATAAAATAAAATAGTAAAATTTAAAAAAACAATATTAAATACATGTGTATTAATGTCATTTACTTTTCTCTTTATTTTAAAAAATGTGTATTTTTATCAATATTTAAATCAAATATAAGTCAAAGGGATATATAGTTGATAGTTTTTCAAACCAAGTATTTGTACCTTGGGGTGTTTTGGTAATTAATTTTTTTTTTCATTATTCAATGCTAATTAAAAAAGTTCTTTTATTTTATAACTTCACTAAGTAAAATTTACCCAACAACAGGTAAGTAATTTTAAGCATATCATCATTAAATACTGCTATATCATATCATATATTTAATAGAATTCTAATTCATTTTAATTAAGCATCAATATAAATCATTAATTTTAGTATATATATATAAATAATTTTTAAGCGTTATTATAAATCATTAGAAAGGTAATAATATTTTTTTTCTTTTAAAGAATTGTATATAGGTAAAAGTTTATTTTTTATTTTTTATTTTATATATATATATATATATATATATATATATATATATATATATATATATATATATATATATATATATATATATATATATATATATATATATATATTAGAAATACCCAATTTGTATTATACTGAATCTATCAGTCATAATCGAAATTTGTACCAAATTTTAAAAATTAACGTACTGAATTTCAATATATGATATGGAATGCTCAATTTTAACCGATTCATAACGACTTTAAGAAAAGTGACGTTAGTTATTGCCACCCAAAAAAAGTTGCTAGCTAAATCCCCTAAAAAATAATAGCGAAGATACTACTCTATTAATCCTCGTTCTCCTTATTAGTAACCCAATCCTAACCTTTTATTATCTCATCCCACAACACTTTCCTTTCATACATCTCAATACACACAAAACACCGAAAACAAACGCAAGTAAAAAAAAAACCAATGCAGAAAAGAGAACAGAAGTGGAAGAGAGAAAGAGGTGACGATAAGAAGAAAAAAGGCGAAAAATATAAGACAAACACTCGTGTAAACCGGGTTTACATAGTAAACTCTATTACTTTTTAGTACATAAAAAATTACTCTTTAGACACATTAATTGTTACTCTTCTAAATTAAAAAATTACTCTTCAAATTCTTGTAAACTCTGATTTATCAATTACTCCATTTTTTAGTAACATGAAAAATTACTCTTTAAAGACATGAATTATTACTTTTCTGTATAAAAATTATTACTATTCAAATAGTAATTTTTTATATCTTAAAGGATAATTTTAAAAAAATATGATTTACATGTAAACCCAGTTTACATGAGACCCACCCAAAATATAATTGAAAGTGTAACCCATTTAACCTAATAAAAAAAGCAACGAGTTTAATCTTAGAGTTTCTTTGAAGCAATTTTGTGGGAAAAAAGAAATTTCATCGATAATTTCATCGGATTAAAAGATAGACATGAACATAGTATCTCAACCCTTCCATATCCGAGTGAAGGGAGAACAACATGATTCACTGAAAAGTAAAAACTATGTTGTAATGAGAATATTATAAGAATTTCTGTTAATGTACCCGAAAGAGTATCAAGTTTATAACATTCTAATTTGTTATAGAGAAAAATTCAAAATTTAAAACATAAATCGTCTCCTATCTTTATTAATTTATTTTAAAAGGTTTTAAAATAGTTTGAACATTCAATTTCATCCTATACCTTTTACTTAATTTTGGTCCAATTATTTCCCAAAATAATATTTCTTATCAATTTCATGTCATAATTTTGTAAAAGTATCAATTCATTCTCATCTAATAGAATTAGAAAATTTGAACATTTTTAAGTAAAAAGACAATTTTTATAAAAAAAATTAAAAGTTATGGGATTATTTTGGAAAATTAAAGTTTTTGAAACTATTTTGATTAAAGTAAATTTGTACAGAAAATTTTTAATTTTAATCTAAAAATCCAAGATCCTACTTATTTCATTTGCTAAAAATTACTCTACGTACGTATTCAAAATAATTTGGAAGATATATATAAAAATAATCAAAGAAGTGAAATGATACATTATTCAGAACAATTTTTTATATTTCCAACAAATCAATAAAAATAATAATTCCTTAAACTTCTCCCCCAAATTCATTCTCTTATTGTAGCTAAACTTCTCATCGTTTATTCCCAAATCCAGATACTTATAATGGCTTTGGATCTTCTATTCACGTGAATAGTGATAGGTTAATTTTCTTCCCTAATAAAGAGAATCAACTCTCTCCTTATAATTCAGGTATGCTGTTCTTGTAAAATGAGCAACGTACGGTTAATTTCACCACCTTGTAAAAACTTCGGATCCAATCTACATGCTTCTTATCCACACTATCAAAAATGGAGTTTCATCTTCAAGAATCAAATGATCCACCATTCAAGCTCCAATAATATTTTTCATTTTTTTTTATTTCCCTTTTTATGTTATTTCGTGTGTACTGAGATGTGAATTTGGGATCCTCTATTTCAATTAATACTCCATCTTGTTTAAACTCACTTCAAATGATCTACAGAATTGATTTTTCGTTGCTAAAATTTTACCAACCACCACTTTACTAACGTAATTTTACCAATGGATTCCGTTACTAATCCATTGGTAAGCCAATTTAAAAATGAAATTAAGGCTTTTACCAATGGAATATTCCGTTGATAAAAATTAATTTTTTTTTTGTAGTAATATGTGTAGGTGGATGGTAAATTTGTAATTAAGATATACTTTTAGGATGATGATTGATGTGATATTTCTTTTTATTGATAGTGAAATTTAATATGAGACAATTGAAAATGGAAAATGTGAAATTTAAAATCGTAGAAGAAAGTATGACCCAAAAGTCAATAAAATTAATAAATTAAAAGACAAATTTCTTAAACATTATAATTATAGTGTTAGCACAAATTATTATGGGATTTATTTATAGTGTTAGCATTAAATATTGTGTGATGAAAGAATAGTTTTTTTTATAAAGCTAAATTAAAAAAAAAAACCACTCTCGATTTGTCAAAACTATCAAATAAATTTCGTGATTTGAAAAATTATCAATTACTTCTTTTTAACTTGCTTTTGATTTGAACATTAATAAAAATATATTTTTTAAAAAAAATAAATAGGATGAAAATGGCATCACCACCTATATATTTAACATTGTATTTTTAAATTTTATTATTTTATTTTATTTTTAAATTTCAATATTTAAGAATTAGAATTTTTTTTAACATGGAAAAAATAAAAAATCCCTCTAATCTCAGTTTTCTACATTTTAAAAAATAAAATAAAATAGTAAAATTTAAAAATACAATGTTAAATACATGTGTATTAATGTCATTTATTTTCCTCTTTATTTTAAAAAATGTGTATTTTTATCAATATTCAAGTCAAATATAAGTCAAAGGGGATATATAGTTGATAATTTTTCAAACTACGGAATTTATACATTGCGTGTTTTGGTAATTTAATTTTTTTTTTCTTTATTCAATGCTAATTAAAAAAGTTATTTTATTTTATAACTTCACTAAGTAAAATTTACCCAACAACGGGTAAGTAATTTTAAGTATATCATACATTAAATACTGCTATATCATATCATATATTTAATAGAATTCTAATTCATTTTAATTAAGCATTAATATAAATCATTAATTTTAGTATATATATATATATATATATATATATATAAATAATTTTTAAGCGTTATTATAAATCATTAGAAAGGTAATAATATTTGTTTTCTTTTAAAGAATTGTATATAGGTAAAAGTTTATTTTTTATTATATATATATATATATATATATATATATATATATATAATAAGAAATAAAAATTATGTGAAGGGAGAACAACATGATGCACTGAAAAGTAAAAACTATGCTGTAATGAGAATATTATAAGAATTTCTGTTAGTGTACCTGAAAGAGTATCAAGTTTATAACATTCTAATTTATTATGGAGAAAAATTAAAAATTTGAAAGGTAAATCGTCTCATATCTTTTTTAATTTGTTTTAAAAGGTTTTAAAATAATTTGAACATTCAATTTCATCCTATACCTTTTACTTAATTTTGCTCCAATTATTTCCCAAAATAATATTTCTTACCAATTTCATACCATAATTTTGTAAAATTATCAATTCATTCTCATCCAATAGAATTAGAAAAATTGGACATTTTTAAGTAAAAAAACTATTTTTATAAAAAAAAAATAAAAGTTATGGGATTATTTTGAAAAATTAAAGTTTTTGAAACTATTTTAATTTTAATCTAAAAATCCAAGATCCTACTTATTTCATTTGCTAAAAATTACTCTGCGTACGTATTCAAAATAATTTGGAAGATATATATAAAAATAATCAAAGAAGTGAATGATACATTATTCAGAACAATTTTTATATTTCCAACAAATCAATAAAAATAATAATTCCTTAAACTTCTTTCCCAAACTCATTCTCTTATTGTAGCTAAACTTCTCATCGTTTATTCCCATATCCAGATACTTATAATGGATTTGGATCTTCTATTCACGTGAATAGTGATGGGTTAATTTCCTCTCGTAATAAAGAGAATCAACTTTCTTCTTATAACTCAGGTATGCTGTTCTTGGAAAATGAGCAACGTATGGTTAATTTCATCACTTTGTAAAAACTTCGGATCCAATCTAAGTGCTTCTTATCCACACTATCAAAAATGGAGTTTCATCTTCAAGAATCAAATGATCCACCATGTTCTTGGAAAATGAGCAACGTACGGTTAATTTTATCACTTTGTAAAAACTTCGGATCCAATCTACATGCTTCTTATCCACACTATCAAAAATGGAGTTTCATCTTCAAGAATCAAATGATCCACCATTCAAGCTCCAATAATATTTTTCATTTTTTTTTAGTTTCCCTTTTTATGTTATTTTGTGTATACTGAGAAAAATTTAAAAATATTAATGTGTCAACATTTAAAGTGGGTTTAAACTAGGGATGTAAACGGGTAGGGTAGGGTACGGGTTTAACAAATCCACCTACTACCCGCTACCCAATTACCCTATCCGTACCCTACCCTATTACCCTCAATGTTAGCAGCGGGTAGGATACGGGTTTGTCCATCGGATAAACGGATTACCCGCGGGTATACGGATACCCGCAATAAAATAATAGACGGATATATAACACGGGTAAAATACGGATACCCGCAGTAACTAAAGTGGGCCAACCCGACCCGAACCGACCCGCAACTTCCCATGATATAAGTTTTTTCCTCTTACAATCAAGTGATCAACACAAAACATCAAATTAAACATAAAATAAAAATAAAGTCCATAATAGAAAATAATATTCCATCCAAGTACAACAACAAGAAATTAACATAGTAAATATAATAACATGAGAAATAGGCAATGTAGGATACTTAATCCCTTGAGTCTTCCACCAAATAAGTATATCAAAATCATGATGAATAGACAATGTAATAATGTTTAAAGTAATTATATTAATATTAATATTAAATTAGTATATATATATATTAATATTAATATATATATATATATATATATATATATATATATATATAAATATCTAAACGGGTAAACGGGTCGGGTATCGGGTCGGGTACGCGGGTATAACATGTGAACCCGTACCCTACCCTCACCCGCTGATTTTTTTTCGGGTGCGGGTATTACCCGATCCTCTACCCGATTTTGCCTACCCTATCCTTACCCGATCACCCGGGTACCCGCGGGTAACCCGACCCGACGGGTAAAATTGACAACCCTAGTTTAAACAAGATGGAATATTATTTGAAACAGTGACCCTACAATTGAAAAATCCCTTTCTCTCTCTCTAAAATTCTCCCGGCCCTACCCTCCAAACCCCTTTCCTCCTCCCCCTCTCTTTCTCACTCAATCGTGCCATAACCCTCCAACCCGCTTCCATAGCCACTCGCCGACGTCGGTCTTTGCGTCGTCGGCGAAATCCATACCCTCCACATTCTCATCCTTCATCCCGTTTCTTCTGTTCCTCTCGTCCTTCTTTCCCGTCTCTTGTATCTCTTTTCCTTTGGGTATGGGTCTCTCGATTCTTCTTGGTTCGTCCTTTGAATCATGGATCCTGCTCTTAGCTTTTAGATCAGGTCAAGTTCGGACTTCCTGTTTGCGTAAAGGTGATGTGGTGGAGGTTTGGTGTTAATGGCGATGGAGTGTGGATGACGAGGTGTTGCTGGTTTGGTAGCAGTGCATGGAAGAGAGGAGGCTCATCTTTGTTACTGTTTTTGTTTTTAGTTTCGTTGCGGTTCTATTTATTTTTTCTATTTGTCTAGTGTTGCATCTGAGTTTCTTTAGATCTGATTTTCTTAGGTTGCTTATTGTAACAGTTGAAATTTTTCAAGTTTTTAGTAATTCTGAATGTTTATTTCTTTGTGTGTTAGTCTTATTCTGGGAGTATTCTCAGTCTCCTATAGCAGGAGTGTTTAGTTCTCTTTCAGAGGTGTTTAGTATTTATGTGTGAGTTGTCCCCTTTAGTGGGGTGGGGTATTTTTGTTCCCTCGACATGGTAGGGTTCAGTTGAGTCCGTCTTAACGGCACTCTTTACTAGTTAGCTACGTTGTAGTATGAATCTTGAGTTTATTTATTCATAAAACCTATAGTTTTGGAAAAAAAAGAAAAGTAATGACTAACAAGGAGAATGAAATGTACGTTTAGATTATAGGTTAAAATAGTATTTTTACTATAATTTTGTCTTTTTTGTTTTTTTTTTTTTCTTTTTGGAATTCGGAAATCCTTAATAATTTTTCATATAACAATAATTCCACTCATTATAAAAATTGTATATCCATCGTAACATGCACACTCCTATATTAATCCACTATACAAATTACAAAATATCGATAAGACTCTAATAATGCAAGACATGCACATATACTTCCCTGACTTAAAATGTCCCCACAAATTAAATGAGTAGTTGAAAAAAATAAAAAAATTCGATTTCTGTCAATGGTAGTTGAAAAGATTTACGTACGTGTATGTTTGAGATTTTGGCGGATTAATTCTAATAACTTTGGATTCGTATATTGAGAATCGGATTTACACATGTAGTTTATCTTTAATTTATATTCTAATATATATATATATATATATATATATATATATATATATATATATATATATATATATATATATATATATATATATATATATATATATATATATATATATTATAGAATTGGAAAGAGTAATATAAGGTTTAGACAAATGTTTGTCATTTAACTTAATTTTAAAAATTATGAGTTGGATTTGAGTTTTTCAAACACAAGTTTTTAATTATATGTATCTTTTAACTTTAACTACATGTTTTAAATCAACCCATAAGGCTCTTTTTTTTTTCTTTTTTTTTTTTTAATTTTGTATTTTTTAACTTTTATTTTACCATTTAGCTCTTCCATCAATTCTCTATGAAGGAGACTCCTAAAAATGAGATGAACAATTTTCTAATTGTAAAAACTCGTACATGACCATCTCACGAAATGATATATTAGTAAATAAAAATAAAAATAATCTAATTAATGAAAGTGGATAATTAATCAATTGTACCATTTCCCTAACAATTAAAAATATATACTTCAAATGTTTTTTTTTCACCCAAACAGTCTCATTTTATTTTTTACACACATGAGATCTACACATCCATTAATACAATTAAAATATTAGGCTCACACACCCACTTTTTTACACACATGAAACCCACACATTTATTAATACAATTAAAATATAGGGCTCACACACCCACTAATATAACTACTCACTACACATTAAATAATAATACCCCTTAATTCACATGCTAGAAGTAAAAGCACCCGGAAAGAGGGAGTAGATATATACTCCCTTCGTCTCATTTCAAACTTTACGTTTGTTTTTCACGAAAATTAAGGAGTATAGTATTTTAATGTGGAATGAGGTGATAGAAATAATATTATTCTAATGTAAAGTGTGTAGGTGTAATAGTATTGAATGTAGGTCCCATGATTATATTAATTGTTTTAGGTGTGACCTATATACCAAAAAGAAAATGTAAAGATTGAAATGAGACGCACCAAATAGAAATAGGTAAAAATTAAAATGGGACGGAGAAGTATGTAATATCTCCATTAAAAAGAAATATAATTAATTAAGAAAAAGTTCACACTATATTATATTTTTTTCCTTTTTTTTTTTTCCTTTTTTTCTTATAATATATCTTTGACCTGGTATGTATGAATTGAATTAATGAGTATGTAGCTCATTAAATTCGTTGTGCAACATCCAACTAAACATGGACCCAATCATCAACCACACTAAATTACATGACACCCACATTATGTGTCTATAAATTGAGAAGCAGCCAGGGCATAGCTCAAGTGGTAGAGGGGAGGGTGAAAATGTCTTCTATCTGAGTTTGGTTGCTATAGGGTGGGGGTTCGAATCCTGCCTTTGGCATAGATTTGGCCCCTTACAAGCACAAGTTTAACAGTGAGCCCTCCCTATAAGCCACTTGAGATACATCCTGCGATTTACTTCCTCCACCAATCCCCAGGACAGGGGCGGTGGGGGCCCCTAATGGTGGGGTATACCATTTATAAATTGAGAAGCAAATCCAACAACCATCTCATCCATCTTCTTTCTTAAACATCTTCTTACATCATAACAATGGCTTCTAAAGTGGTGGTTTTGTCCTGCATTGTCTTGGCTATGGTCCTTCTCATTTCCTCAGAAGTGTCAGCCAGATATCTTGCTGAATCTGAGACTGCTTCCCACACTGAAGCATCAAGTAACCACTTCGTTTTAATTTCTCTCTCTAATTAAATTAACATTTTTTTAGCGTTACATGATTTAATTACGGTAAAACCATTTGGATAGAATCTATCAGGATAGTAACATTTAATTCACATATGTATTTACTCTTTTAACGTTATTGCATCGTTTATTTCTCAAGGAGTTTCTCTCTATCCTAAATAGGTAGTAGTAAATTATATACTCCATATCTCTCATAATTATGTAAGCAGTAATTACAATGTATTAATTACATCCCATTATTTACATCATATATTATATAATTTTATCACTTTATATTTGTTTCAATAAAATATAAATAAATAAAATAACATCTCTATATTGTATATTCAAAATAAATATGAATTTTCAGTTACTTTTATTTTACCATATAGTATTATTCAATTTTAAAATTACTTAAACAAATGTTTGGATAAAGTAATAAAATGTAATGTAGTGATAAAATCAACAACTCTCCCATTTAATCACATTTAATAGATTCATTTTATTTAATAATTTAATAATAAAATATTTTCATAAAATTTTTTTAATATAAACTTATAAAGAGTTGGTTTCACAATTCTTTGAAAAAATAATGATAATAAAATAAAAACTGTCGAATAAGATTGAAGTAAAATTTAATGGTTAAATGATTTAGTTTGATGCATGCACCTTATTTACTTAGAACCTGAGGACAAAAGCTCGCATGATCCACTTCTGCACACTCCAATAGAAAATATTTCAGTTAATATTTTTATTAATTAAATATAATATCTTTTAGTATAAAAATTACTAATATTCTTGATTTTCGAAAAAAAATTATCATTATCAAATATTAATAATTATAATATTTTAACTGACAATTTTAATGAAGGGTAAGTCTTGTGCGTGATTGTCTCATGTGAGACCATTTTACACTTCTTACAATAATTATCACTTTTATTATAAAAATATTATTACTTTCGCTATAAAATGTTATCACTTTTTAACTTTTCATTTATATTATATATTGTTCATGATATAACATTATCACATTTAATTAATTTAGTATTATTTTTCATTATAAAAGCTACTCCTATCACTTTTTATCCTTTTTATCCGTTTCACATAAACCTTTATGTGAGACGATCTCACACGAGTCTTTGCCTTGATGAAAAACAATACATTTTAGAATAAAATTTGATAATCTTCAAATGTGATTATGTGATAGTAAACAAACCAACTCAAAAATTTGATTTTCACTTAATTTTTTTTAAAGAAAATTGGACAATCAAAATATCTTTGATAAGTTAAAATAAAAATATATATGAATCATAGTTTTCATAATTTTTTATTTATTACAATTATACCTAAAAAGTTACTCCTCTTTAAGAATAAGATTAGTGTGAATTGAGCTTACACGTTCATTTTGTTTGTGTGAACTTACTTTTTAATATACTATAAAAAAATATTTTTTGAAAAGTATTTTTAATACAAATTAATGCTAGTTCATCTATGAAAGACTAATTTTGATGTACTCGATAAGATCAGAGACAAAAATTTAAAGAGTAATATTTTTTATTTAATCAAGATACAAGAATTTAAAGAATAATATATTTCATTTAAAATTAGAGAAAGAGTAATAATTATCAATTTAAATAGTAGTAGTTATTATTTATAAACTATAAAATAGAATTCAATACTTACTTATAAACAGTATAAAAGTTTTTAACTAAACTGAAATCACTATTATTAGGAAGGAATCAATAATATTTTCATATTATTTAATAAAGTATCGTATTAAATATAAATAAATAGTATATAAGTTTTTAACTGAAATTACCGTACTATTATTTTTATACTCAATATTAGTATTTGGTAGAGATTATTCCAATTAAAATTATATTGACATATTATTTAAGAGTTCGACTCCAGTGTACTTATGATACCGGTGCATCTGAACGATTTCAACCGTTAGATCAATCTTTAATTTAATATCTACTATTAATTAAATTAAATAATTAAAAATAAAAATTATAAACTACCCACTAACACACTTTTTATCCTATAAATTATGGGGTGCACCTGGTGCAGGTACACTACAAAATCACCCATTATTTAATAAAGAGATGTATTTAGATAGTTCGGGTGTGATGATAATTGAATATTATCGAAAATTACACTAAAATGGTATCGAATAAATTTTGAATTAAAAAAAATCTTAAAATTTTTGCAAAGACTTGTATAAGACATGTTTCATAGATTTTATTACGTGAGAGGATCTTACCAAACCCAAAAATGTTGACTTGCTAAAATTGAAGTAATTTCACTCGATTGAATTTCGCTAACTAATTTCATTAATTACGGTGAACTACCAATAAATGGTTTAATACATGTTTCGTGCGTTTATTTTATTTTATTTTATTTTATTTTATTTCTGTCATATCTCATTTTATTTTAGTATAGTATTGATTCAAAATTTGAAAAAAAAAATCGACCATAATTAAAAAATACGGTATTTTTTATTAGTAGTCCTACTTGTTTTTTTAGTGTAAATTATCTCACAAAAATATTTTTATAAGATGATAAAGGTGATAATATCTTTTTATAAAAAGTAATACTTAATTAAGATAAAAGTGATAATCAATTTCATAAATAAAGAATAAAAAGTGATAATATTTTTAATAAAAAATGATATTTAATTAAGAAAAAGTGATAAGCAATCTCATAAAAGGTTTCATGAGACAGATAAAAAGTAATAACATTTTTAATAAAAACTAATATCTAACTAGAAAAAAGTGATGCATGAAACACTTTTTATAATAATTGTCCAATTAATAAATTACTTTATAAATAGATTGTGAGACGAATAAAATGTGATTACATTTTTAATAAAATGTGATACATGATCATGAAAAAGTGATAATTATGCAATTAAACTATTTCATGAATAATGTATGAAACAAATAATATATGATGATATTTTTAATAAAAAGTGATTATTGATCAATAAAAAGTGATATTCATTCAATTTAATTATTAATTAATTTCATATTAAATACTCCCTCCGTCCCAGAATGTATTGTACGTATTCTAGTGCGCACATATTAAGAAAAACTATTTTTTTATTGAATGATGTAAAATAAAGTAGGGGTATTTTGAAAAATGAATTAAATAAAGTGAATGAGATTAACTTTATCATTAAAGTTAATCTCAAACACCTTTTTTTCGCAGCCAGGTAGCACAACAAATCAAATACACTCAAAAATCAAATTCATCATACATTCAACATGTTCTTCATAATTTTTTAAAAAAAATTTAGATTGCAAAACACCATAATCTTACATTATACATCAAATATTAAAATTACATACATCTTTACCGCAAATTGAAAAATTTTAAAATTAGGATGTAATCTGAAAATTTCTCACCTAAAATTTCCATCATAATACCCTAAATTTTGGATAAACTTTCCTCCAAAATAGATTTAACTTCAAATCTGAAAATTTCCCACCTAAACCCAACATAATTCAACTTGAAATTCTTCATTTCCCCCAAAAATCTGCTCCATAAATACTCATTCCTAATAAATGTTGCATTCAATATTGAACAACCAGATTAGTAAAAAAAAAAATTCCATCAATGAAACCTCATAAACCCAATCTTACCATAGATGATAGGAATAGGATAACACAATTTCTACCTAGAAACAGCACCAATGGTTCTGTTCGTCATGGGAAGGTAAATGAGGCAACACAATTATTTGGTGTATGCAGAAGAACAGTGCAGTATGTGTGGAAGAATGCATGTGAGCAGATGGCCAAGGAGGATGCAGTGCAGATGTTAAACCGAATGAAAGGTGTGAGCAAATATAAACGTATAAAAAAATTGCATTGCATAAAAGAACTACCATTAGAGATGTTGCTAAATAGCTACATGTTAGCAAAAGTAGTGTTGGTAGATGGGTAAAAGATGGGTCTATTAGACCACACACTAATGCAATTAAACCTGAGCTTAATCAAAAGAAAAGGTTTCAAAGGCTTAATTTTGCATTACATGCATTAGTGTATGATAGAGCTACAAATATAGCTAGGTTTGATGACATGCAAAATATAGTTCACATAGATGAGAAATGATTTTTCTTGACAAAGACATTTGAGAGGTATTACTTGACACCGGATGAGAATGATCCACATAGGTCTTGTAAGAGTAAATCATTTATCCCAAAGGTGATGTTTATGTGTGCTGTTTCAAGACCTATTTTTCAAGTGAAGGAGAGGTTATCTTTGATGGCAAGATAGGAATATTTTCATTCACACACATTGTACCAGCAAGAAGAAATTTAAAAAATAGAGCAAGAGGTACAATGGAGATCAAACCCATAGACTCCGTCGACAAAGAAGTGATCAAAAACTGTTTGATTAATCAGGTACATTTTAAACTTGAGTCTACATTAAATTTTCAAATGCAGATTACATTAAGCATAATTGTCTTGCCAAGTATACCAAAGCATTCATAACTTTGCAAGCTGCATATACAACATGCACTAAATATGGTTTCACATATTGTTCCAGGTTATACCAGCTATCAAGGAAAAGTGGCCACCAAATGCAAACAAATCCATCATTATTCAGAATGCAAAGCCACATACCAAAGATAATGATCTAGATTTTAGAGCAGCTGCAACTTCAGATGATTTTGACATGAAAATTGTATGTCAATCACCAAGTTCACCAGACACAAACATCAATAATTTAGGATTTTTCAGATCCATTGAATCACTAAAAGTTGACACTGCAAGCTATACAGTAGATGCATTAGTTAAGCAAGTGATGTTGTCATATGAAAAATGACAGCCATCACTCTTAACAATGTTTTCTTAAGCTTATAACAATGCATGATTGAAATTATGAAGGTTAGAGGAGGAATCAACTATAAACAACCGCATATGGGTAAGGAAAAGCTCATTAGGGCAGGAACACTACCAAAGAATCTTGAAGTGGATGAAGGACTGATACGAGATTATATCCAAATGTTGGCTGAAGAAGGACAGATTGATAATTTGGAGTATGACTTAAATGATTTGATGTCTGCATTAGCTAATTGAGAAGTGGTAGCTAGAAAGTAAGTTTTTGAGATGTTTAGAGCCTAAACCATCAATATATAGATGGTGTAGTTGTTTCTAAAAAATCAGGAATAGTTTAGGTTATAAACATTTTGGGAATAAAGTGTTTGGGTTAAGTATTAGTGAACTTTAAAAGCTTAATTATTTTTGAAAACTTATATTGTTCACCATTTAACATTGCAAAAAAGGTTGAATCTTAAAAAAAAGGTTCACCATGATACAAAATTTCAATCAGTATTGGTGGCTCATCATGATACATTTTGGGAAAAAAAGAGAGCATAAACATGTAATGAGACATTAAGAAACCAATCAGTTCATTATGCACATAGCCAACAAGAAAAAATATTGTTGATTTATTTAAGTCACAATCTGCCAAGTAGTCATAAACAAGATTCATCACATTTTTTCTAGATTTATAAACAAGATAAGATATACATAGTTTCACATAATCAAACATAAATACAGTAAGACACAACAATCAATCATTGTTTCACATAATCGAACCTCCATCAGAATATAACATAGTTTCACATTCCAAACATAAACAAGACAAAATAAATCATCATTTTTTAACATAATCAGACCCTTTTCAGAATATATTTTCATCATTAAGGTACAGGGTAAGGGTGACATGCATTTTTCATATAAAAAGGAGCCTCCAACAAGCCACATTATAAGAGAGAAGAGGGTCATAACATAGTATACCTATAACCAGGTATCAATATGCATAGGATTTCATAGATCGGATCTTCCTCTTTATCATTTCTTCTTGGGGGAGGATCCACCAGATCGGCCTTGAAACCCTTCGATCTAGACCCTTTAAGAACATCACCCTTGGGAATAAGATTCGAGTGCTTTGAATCCTCCAGATCTAGACTAGAACACTTCGGATTAACAAGATCGGGACTCAAATACTTCGAATCCTCAACATCGAGGCCATACCAATCAGATTGTGCCATTTCAAATAAATTTTCCTCTGATTCAGAATCATCATGCAAGGGGGTTTTGGGGACAATAGTATCATCCTCTGAATCGGGCACAATTAAGGTCTCCGACTCCGAATCAGATTCGGAGGGTGACTCAAGAAAAGTAGGGTTCATAGAGGAGTGTGGGTACATCAATGGAGTGATATACTGAGGAGGAAGATGATGACGATGGGTGTATTCACAAAACAAAAACGAAGATGATGAATTAAGAATAAGGAAAGCTAGTGTATTCACATAAAGATAGATGAAGATGTTTAATCGAGGATGAGGAAGGCTAAGCAGTTTTAATGAATGAGTGGGTGGATTCGATGCTAGGTTAGGTTAAGATTATTAATTGGGTTGGGTTGATTTGATTAATGGATTGCATTTAGGGTATTAAGTGTAATTTTGTTATTTTAATTGTAGTTTATGATTATTTATATTTTTAATATTGAATGACAGTTTTGAAGTATTTGTGTATTGGGAGGGTTTTAATATAGAGTATTTTTTCCTTATTTAGTAACGTGCATAGGTGTTGGGACGAACCGAAAAGGAAAGTGTGCAAAAAATTTTGGGATGGAAGGAGTAATTTTTATTATTTTTAATTAATCTTATTGAAAAAAATCAAGTAATAAAAAAAATAAAAAAAGAAGAATAAGGAGGTAATGCATGCATGCAATGTCGATCAACTTTTATCTTTGAATTAAACTAATTATTAGCGGTGATATCAGCGCTCCTAGCTAATTCAAAATTCATAGGACTCACGTATGGAGATTCGTATATGAGTAATTGCACTTAAAAATCTATTTTCCATAAATTATCATATTATACAATTAAAATAAAATATTTTATAAAACACTTAATGAAATGATCATGGTAATAACTCTATTTGCATGTTATTTGGGCAAACATTACAGTATTTTATATGAAAAAATAATACTCCCTCCGTCCCACTCAAACATCACCGTTTAATGTAGCTTTTGTGAGAGATTTATACAGTCAAACGGTGATGTTTGACTGGGACGGAGGGAGTATGTTAAATAAAATTTTAATCACCTTTGTAAAATTATTTATAGAAACATAAATAAGTTTAAGAGTTTTAATTATCTAAATATAAAAATTTTAGATTTAGTGAATATATTTATAAATAATAATAATAATAATTTTTATATAACTATATTTATAGTAGAATAGTGAGAGAAATAAAATACCATGGTCATCTATTTATATAACTATATTTAATTTGACGAAAAATGGTTGGCTAAAAATATTAAGAGTAAACTAGAGAAATAATTTTATAAATTTATAATCATATATTAATATATTTCAAACCATTAAAATAATGTGTTGAGGAAAAAATGTTTGACTTTAAAAAGTCACTATGATTAATTATTTATAGAAAAAAGAAAAATTTAATGTTAGCACATAGAAAGATGTGTAATAAATCCAAAAGGAATGAGAAGGGTATTTTTGTAACTCTCTTAATAACTTACCCTTCCTTTTATATGAGAATTACACAAATACCATATTCTAGCTGGATAGATTCTACCCATTTAGCACTTTCTATTTAATTAATTATTGTTAGACTCCCTTTTAGTAGATAAGTAATATCAATGTAATAATGCAGGCAGAAACTTGTGTGCAATTTAAGGGTATCTTTATTAAAAGCTACTATTACTCATTTATTTGAAGGTACTAATTATTGAAGTCAAGATAGTTTTAAAATTAAATGAGTAATACTCTTGAAAAATATACTTGGGCATTTAGTGTAATTTATGAGCTAGACATAGATAGGTGTCCCTCTTGAAAAATATTACTCTTCGAAGCGTTACTTTTCAAGTATTCGAGTTTTACTATTCAGAAAAGAGTAGAGTAATATACAGTCAATTATATAGAAGAATTATATAATCAACTCTGTTATGTTGAGCAATAATATGTAATGCAAAAAAAAAATAGAAATAACTCTCCTTGTAGTAAAAAATAATTTTCCTACATAAGGTTGTTAAGTCAATATTACTCCTATAAAGTATCAAAAAATTATAAATTGATATTAAAAAGTATGTGTTTCAATAATCTGATAGTAGTCTTCAAAAAATTCAGCTGATCAATACGGAGGGTACCCCGGAGGAGGCTACGGTGGACGTGGGGGCTATGGTGGACGAGGCGGGTATGGTGGGGGGCGAGGAGGGTATGGTGGGGGACGCGGAGGGTATGGTGGGGGACGAGGTGGTTACGGTGGGGGACGTGGATGCTGCCACGGGTGCTGCGGACGAGGGTACTACGGTGGCTGCCGGTGCTGTTCTTACGCCGGAGAGAAGCCGGATGTTGATTTTCAAGCCGAGCCGCAGAACTAAGTGAAGCCAAGCCGATGGAGAGATAAAGGCAGTTTATGAATAAATGCATGCATGCATACTGGAAATTAAGTGCCTTTAATTTCTGCTCTTAAATCTTAGTGTAACAACAAATATTGTATTTATGATAAAATAAACACAAAAGAATTACAATGATAATCCAGAAGGATTAAACTTGAGAATTTGATCGAACAGTGTCTAGCTACCCTCTGATTCCTCTCTTGAGTTGACTTTCTTGACTTCCTCAACTTTCGGAGCCGGATCTTCAGATGAAGCTTGTCCGAGCTCGGGATTGACTTGAAGCTTTAAAACGTTTATCCGGAGGCGTCGAGCCTTTGTTCGGATCAAACGTTGACTTGAAGATTTATCGTGAAGAACGCCGTTCAATTTGGTAGAACACCGTCGACTTCACGAATATTACTGGATAAACTTGATGAACTTGACTTGAAGAAACGTTGAATCTGAGGGGCTTAGCACCTTGATCCCAGATTGAATGGCGTTTCTAGATTGATCCTTCAAGAATAACTCGATCTTCTCAAAGATTCCAAGTTTTCTTCAGAGCTCTCCGGGTTTTTCAGGAGTTTCAGAATGACTGGAATGAGGACTGAAGGTCCTTATTTATAGGTAGAGAAAATAACCACTTGAAAGATATTTTCTCCTTCAAAAGATATGTTGGACTTTTCTCCTTTAATTAAGCCTGCTGGGCTGGATACGGGCTTATTTAATTTAATTAAACCCGTAAAATTTAACCTGGGCCTAATTAATTCAATTAGGCCTGCTAGACTTGATTTGTTGGGCTTGTTGATTTGAATCAGGCCCACTTGACCCGAATTGAGCCCATATGCTTGGATTAAGCCCATTTAACTTGTATTAAACCCATTTGACTTGGATTTGGGCTCAAATAATTATATCAATTATTTATTTATTTTAGAAATTAATTTATTTAAATTTCTTAATAAATAAATATTTAATAAATATTTAATATATTTTTCTTTGTATTTTTTATTTATTTAGGCAATAAAATTTAATTACCCACAAATGCCCCCTTGCATTTTGTTCACTAAAATTTGCTATTGAAGTGGACAACATGCAACAATTTTATTCTTTGTGAAGTATCATTTTCTTGACCTATCCATCATCAATATTTGCTTGGTCCATTAACACTTGGTACCCATGATAAGAATAACATGATTGGGCTCGCAAGAAATTATTGAGGCCCAATACCCAAATTTTATTCACAATTTCCACCCTTACTTTAAAAGTACCAGAACATGATTTGGAACAAATCTGGGGGAAGATTCAAACATATCTTTACACATATTAAGCTTGCACATCTTTTGTAAAACTACCCTGAAATATCTTAATGAGAGATATTTTACTCCATGCTTCAGCTCATAAATCCAAAGGAGATAATATCAAATATTCTTGAAGATAAACTCAAATATTCATCTACCCTTCACAAGCAATATCCGCATGAAATTGTAGCATGGCAAAAACTCATATTTCAATTTTACTTTAAAGATGAACTCAAATCTTGGAAAATATATTCAAAATCATAGATATCCTATCACAAAGAGAAATCCATATTCACAAAGGACTTATTCGTATGAAACTTCACCACTATATAAGATGAGCTCAAGCCCTCCAATTCTCACATCACAGCCAACTAAATCGTAGCTTATTAAAGCAATTTTCATCACCTGATTTGCTTCCCCTTTTTGTTGCAGATTCTTCTCCGTTGGACGCTACTAACTCGACAAAAGGTTGTGGTATTGTATCCTCCTTCTTCCTAATTTTCTTCTTGCATATATGTATTTCTTTTCTTGTTTCTTTATCTCTGCATATACATGTTTCTTTGCTTTCGACCATGAACTTAGTAATCAGTTCAACCGTGACCTTCTTCTCGACCTCCTCGCCGTTCTTCCTTTTTCAAAGGAATCGATGGTGAGCCTCGTCCTCGCCCTTCTTCCTCTTCCGAGAGATCGTCGATTTGAGAGTGCTTTATCACTGCTTTATCACTATGCTTGTTCGTTCGGCGCAATCCTCGACGAGGGATTGCGGCGGCGCTTCCAACGGCGGCTACACGCCATCCCCGATGAGGGATCGACGGCAGCTGTTCGCTGCAAGCTTGACCACCACGCTATTTGTTCGACGCAATCCTCGATGAGGGATCACGGCGGTGCTTCCAACAGTGGCAGCACGCCATCCTCGACGAGGGATCGGCGCGGCTGTTCGCTGTGTGCTATGCATGGTTGAAGATGGAAGGGGGTGCAAGATCTCCGGCGGCGAAGATGCGTTCGAGTGGCGTGGCTGAGCGGCGAGTCTGCGGCTGACCTCGGTGGACAATGGCCTCACGTGGTGATTTCCAGCGGCGGCAAGAGGTTGACAGCTGCAGCTGCTTTGACGGCAACTACTGACGGCGGTGGCACCAACGGGCGATCAAGGCGGCGATAGCTCTCCTCTTCAAAATTGAACCTGCCTCAAACACGGAACAACGAATGAGTGTCGCTGGTTAACAGGTTCGTCTTTCGCGAAGGTTATCAGCAACCAACTCCCTTTTTCAGCGATGGACAAGCACTTCTCAATACTAGAATCCGACGGTGCAACTCTCGACTCTGTAGATCGGACCGGTCAGACGAGGGTCTCATCGTTCCGGGCCACCGATGGTAGTTGAATGGGTGTTTTCCAAAGGGAGAGAAAATTGTCGAGCATCCTTTCCACTGGAGAAAGCATCTCACGCAATTTTCACAGAGGAGGAGGAAGAATATTTTTCAATTTTGACTCCACCAAGCTAATTTTGACTTAAAAAATCCAGTTTCTCCAAATTGGGCTCTAACCAAACCCTACAGCTCCTATTTCACACTTGGGCCTTGATCAATTCTCCCTTATTTGTTCTAGGCCCATTGTAGTGAGACTATTTCTACCTTGGGCTTCAATTAAATTGGGTTAATTGTTATAGCTCAACTTAAATCCAAACTCCTTGGGCCTTGTAAATGCCAATCCCTAATTTGGGCCTCTATGCAAATTGGGCTCACATCAAATCCAAAATTCATGCTCTTGGACTTTCCAAGCCCAATCAACTATAATTGATGCCTTTAAATCTAACTTAATTAAACCCAAGCATGAATTGACTTATCTGCTCATTCTTAATAATTTGAACTTTTACTTCATCATGGCTTATAATTTTGAATTTAATAATTAATTGATCCCATGAATTTATTTCAAGTTCTTTTAATTATTAAAATCCATAAATTTAAATTATTTCCAAGCCATACTCTTATTCCCTAACACTCCCTTTACTTCTTTTTCCTGCAGCCAATCTCAACTTCAAAATGGTTAAGTTTAAGAGTCATACAACAGATTTCAAGGAGCGCCAATTACTGATCCTTGATACCCAGCGTCCACTATCAGACATAGTAACTCGCCTTCCCATTGAAAGACCTCTCATGGGTCAACCTATAGAGAAACTAACTCAAGAGGATAACGTCTTCAACTTAACGACGTGGACCCGAGACATGGAGTTGGATGAAACTGGAGTCGTAGTTTTGAGATCGGCTAATCACACCAAGGAGAAGCTAAAAACTGGCCCTTTGCCCACACTAGGACGTCAAATAATTGAAGGTAATGCGGCGTGGGGCAACTCAGTGAATTTTCTCGGGGAATTTCATTACATCCCAGGGTATTGGGAGTGGACCGAGGCTATCTTAAGCAGATATCGCTCTATTCTTGAGAAAACAATGCTTTATGACCCTATCTTTGCATCTCTATTCACATATGACTGCAATCATGAGATCATCAAAGCTTTCTGCGAGGCGTGGTGTCCTACCACTAACACCTTACTTACTTCCTTTGGAGAAATATCGATTTCTCTATGGGATTTGTATAACTGGGTGGGATTGCCGCTAGCTGGTCACTTATACGAAGAAGTTGTGCCTGACCAGCCAGAACTTTTGAATGAGCATGACGCCACAGGATTACGCATCCCACCTAGTTGTCAACACTTATTTCATGCTTATCATATACTCCGTAGTCGTGATGGTACTGACTCTATTTCACTTTCTCAATGGGTGAGCTTTTGGTCTCGTAGAACTACAAAGCATAAGCAACCCCCTCCACGTGCAGAAAGTAAGAGGAAAACACGCCTTAAGAGTACGCATAACCCCAAGGGCATTATTGACGACTGCAAGAAATGGACTTCCATAGAGATGGCCCCTTTTAAAATGCTTCATGTTGATGCCAAATAACAAGAGGAAACATACCTAGCTGCCCATTTAGCTTGTTGGCTTTGCTCCTTTGTACTTTCTAACGACGAAGTAAACATGATACGTCCTGGTACCTTCAAGGTAGCAAGCTTGATGGCTGCGGGAAAATCAGTTTGCCTTGCTGTCCCAGTTCTGACAAACATCTACCGAGGTTTGAATGGAATCTCTAATGAACTCAAACCCTCTGAAGTAAAGTCAACATTCCCTGTACACTTCATTTACACTTGGCTGGCTCATTACTTCCAAACTCATCACACGAGCCCCCACGGATTAAAAGTACCTTCAATGGTAACCTATTCAGGTGAGAATGGAGCAAAATTCTTTGGTTCGATTGGTGCTCGCAAGAAGATTCAAAATGGAAACAAAACCTCATTGTCCTGCAACGTCCTCCCAACAACAGACCCCATGTGGTATACTGACCATGACAAGGCATCTTGGCGTAATTGGGCCTACTTCATTGCTATTCGTACCAATTATCTCACTTTGCGACAGAATGGAAGCTTTCTTATTGAACCCTACAGCCCACATCGGTTTAGCCGTCAATTTGGCTTTTATCAAGATACTCCGGGGAGAATGAAAACAGACACTCGAGAAACCACCTTGGAGCGAGGGCTTCAGTATTGGAGGCAATGCACATTGCACAATTCTAATCTACAGCAACTTTTCCATGTGCCCCTTCGGAATTTAAAAACTTCTGCTCATCAGAATACGAACAGTGGCTATCTCAGATTCATGGCACTTACTTCTTGGATAACATGTTGAACCTAGTTGAGACTGCTTCAAACCAGAATATGGAAGAAGGAGTCGATATCATCAATAATTCAAACAACGCCAAGGCTGAGGAAGCCATACCGCTAGAGGCCCCACCCCTTCGAAAGGTAATTGTAGGGAGATCTAATGGAGTAGGAAAAAGAAAGAGCGATCTCTCTCGTTCAAATGAAAGTACAACAGACAATAATCCTAAACAGATTCGGAAATCCAAATCTCCGGTGCTTATCCCGACAACTAAAGCTGAGGTTTTAATCCCCTCTGATCATAATTTATATACATCCACATCTATACCTATTTTCTTACCATCTCTTTTTTTTGTAGTACATGCGTACTGTATTTGGCTCTGATTATGATGACTTTGAAGAAGAAGAATCAGCTTCTGTTGCGGCCCCTGAAGACTTAATTGATAATAGCCTCTTGGATTACACTTCTCCTATCATAACTAAATATCCCCTGCCTATTGCTATGGTCCAAGCTCCGGACACTACAGAATTTATCTTTGATAAGGAGATTGCGGATGCTAGGAAATTAGTTAATTTGGCAGTGTGGAAACGCTTTCAAGAGAAGCTAAAAAGAACTCCTGTCAACTCACTATCTGCTATGAGGAATGAGGGTCTTAAGATGGTGGATAACTTCAAAGGTGCTCAAGGGATTGATGGATCTGCTCTCGAACAATCATTCACTTTCCTACTTTCTAAAGCCGATGCATATGACGCCGTGAAGATAAAACTTGCTGATGGGATGACCAAGAAAGACGTTGAAAAGCATCTAACCGATGCAAGGAAGCGTGCTCATGAATACAAAGACCAAGAGGCTACCGAGGCCAAGCAACTGCAAGAATCCGAAATTAGGTTGAAGCAAATTGAAACAGAGATCGAAATTTTGTTGAAGGAGAAGAAGACCGTGTCACAAATAATTGAACGTCTTCGCCAATCCGTTCAAAGTGCAAAGCTTGGAGCTCAAACTGCTGCAAGGAACATTAGTGTACTGAAGAAAACACCCATCTTAGAAGACTCCATTGCTGACGAATTGAAGAGTGTTACACAAGCTTTGACAGCCGCTCGAGAGGAGCTATCTACTATGGACATTTTCCACTAGCTTCATTTGGAGTATCTCTTTTCAATGCCCCCATTTTGTTCTGATTGCTTAATGACATCATCAATAAAGTTCATTTCTTTCCCTACTTCTTCTCATTTATCATTACATTGCATCTTTACTCTACTTTTTCTTCATGCTTACTTACACTGCTTTCATATCTCAATTTATTGCTTGCCTCACAAACTTGATAGACCAAAGACATGACTGAACTTAGCAAAGTACTAAGCTACCTACGTACCTCTTCGCAGAGGATCAAGTCATTACGTAGTTCAAAGGAACATGATTTGATTTGGATGGGGGGGGTGTCGTGCACAGTTTATACTCATGCGGGCCAGGAGTGACTATTCTTTAACCACTTTAGACAAAGTATGATATTTAATGCTTTAACCACTTAAAATATCTGAGTGGGGTGAATTAATAGTTTAACCACATATAATTACCTTTGGTGGGTGTCGTGCACAGTTTATACTCATGTGGACCAGGAGTTCGTCATACACAGTTTATACTCATGCGGACCAGGAGTTCGTCGTACACAGTTTATACTCATGCGGACCAAGAGTAACATGTAGTTTAGGCTCATGCGTCACGGAGCATTTCTTGGATTTGATTACGCATAGTAGCGTTTCAGGAATTTGCCATTTATGGGGCCGATTCCTACACCATCTTCAGATATCAACTTGTATGCACCATTTGTATACACTTCTTTTACAACATGTGGGCCATCCCACTTGGGCAAGAATTTATTTCCAACTCGGTGAGTGATGACAATAGGCCTTCTTACAGCAAGGACTAAGTCTCCGACTTGAAAAGAACGTATCTTTACTTTCTTGTTAAACGTTCTGGAGAGGCGAGCTTGATAGCACTCAAGTCTTTGTTGTGCTTCTAACCCCTTCTCATCAAGTGCCTCTAATTCTTCGAGACACAGTCGTGCGTTCTCTTCTTCAGTTAAACCTTCTTGTATGGCTATTCTCAAAGATGGTATTTGCTTTTCAAGGGGCACCACAACTTCAACCCCATATACAAGAGAGTACGGAGTAGCTTGAGTAGGCGTTCTATAAGTAGTTCGATACGCCCATAAAGCTTCATGAATCCTTTCATGCCAGTCTCGCTTTGACTTGGAGACCACCTTCTTCAACAGATTACACAGTGTTTTGTTGAAGGCTTCGGCAAGCCCATTAGCTGCTGCATTATACATAGAAGATTTTCTTTGCTTGAAGTCAAACTTCTCACAAAGCTTATCAATCAAAGAGTTACTGAATGGCCTCCCATTGTCTGTGATAATGTATCGAGGCACTCCATATCTATATATGATGTTAATGCGGATGAAATCAGCCACATTTTCTTTCTTCACTTCTCTCAAGGGTACAACTTTCGCCCACTTGGAAAAGTAATCAGTGGCAGTCAGGATATAAAGATGGCCTCCGGAAGACTTCGTTAATGGCCCCACCACATCTAAGCCTCATGCATCAAATGGACACGAAGAAACTGTTGGATGTAATGGTTTGGGAGGCTGATGAATGAGATTTGCATGAAACTGGCATGGCTGACATCTTTGTGCATAATCTATGCAATCCTTCACCATAGAAGGCCAGTAATATCCCATCCTCTTGATTCTGAAATGTAACTTGGGTCCACACTGATGGGCGCCACATATTCCAGAATGGGCTTCCTCCATAGCTTGAAGAGCTTCTCATCACTTAAGCATCTTAAGAGAATACCATCAAATGATCTTCTATAGAATGAATCTTTGTAGTAGAAGAATCGTGGTGCTCTACGTCGGACATCAACCTTTAGGTGTGGATCATTAGGAAGCTTATCATTCTTCAAGTAATCCACGAACGGTTGACGCCAATCTTCTTTCTCAATATCAAAGACCTCTATGGCGCAATACTCAACTTCTTCACCATCTTCATCTTCGAAGAAGGGAGGTACCACCCAACTCTTGCAGATCGGTACTTGAACAAGTGCTTCGGGCATTGCTATGGTTGATGCTAGCTTTGCCAAAGCATCGGCTTGCTTGTTCTTGCTCCTTGGTAAATGTTCAATCTCTACGTCTCCAAGCTAATTCATAAGCCTCTGAGCATAGTTATAATACGGAAGTAGTTCAGCTTTCTTAACCTCATATAAGCCAAGCAGCTGGTTGATTATCAACAACGAATCTCCATTTACCCTAAGGTGTCGCTGCTTTACATCCACTGCCATCTCCAAACCAAGTATAAGAGCTTGATATTCAGCTACATTGTTAGAGCAATTTTCAGTTAGACTGAATGAATATGGCAAAACTCCTCCATCTGAGGTTACAAATACTACTCCTGCACCGGCTCCTTCTCTGTGAGCAGCCCCATCGAAATACATCTTCCAAGGAGGAGTGATTTCAATAGACAATATATCTTCATCGGGAAAATCATCAGACAATTCCCATTCGGCAGGCATGGGATGATCAGCCAAGAAATCTGCCAGCACTTGCCCTTTCACCGCTTTTTGAGGGACGTAGATAATTTCAAATTGCTGCAATTGGAGATACCACCTTGCGTGCCTATCAGAGAGCACTGGCTTTGACATTACGAACTTTAGTGGGTTGGCCTTCGAGACCAAGTAAACAGTATGAGCTTGAAAGTAATGCCTTAACTTCTGAATCGCAAATATGAGAGCAAGATAGAGCTTCTCAATCGGTGAGTACTTTAACTCATTTGGAGTCATTGTTCTACTCAAATAGTACAACGCACACTCCTTTCCTTCATCATTATTTTGTGCAAGCAAGGCTCCAACTGATTTTTCTTGAGCAGATATGTAGAGAATTAATGGAGGTCTGGCTATTAGAGCAACCAACACTGGCGGCTTCATCAAATATGCTTTAATGCTGTTAAATGCATTAGTGTAAGCTTCATCCCATTCAAATGGGCTGTCTTTTTTCATAAGATGGCTAAATGGTTGGCATCGGCCAGCCAAATTTGCTATGAATCTTCTTAAGTACGCCAGCTTACCTTGCAAACTCTTGAGCTCATGTATGTTTCGGGGCACCTGCATCTTCATTATCGCATCAATCTTTGCTTTGTCAATCTCAATGCCACGATGTCGGACAATGAATCCAAGGAACTTACCAGAAGAGACTCCGAATGCGCACTTAAGCGGGTTCATCTTGAGTTGGAATTTTCTGAGACGCTCAAATATTTGCCTTAGATCCTTAAGATGATCCTTTTTATTCTTTGATTTCACTACAATGTCATCCACATAACATTCGACATTCTTATGAAGCATGTCGTCGAATATCTTTTACATAGCTCGTTGATACGTAGCGCCAGCATTCCTCAAGTCAAACGGCATAACATTATAGCAGTATATTCCTTTAGGAGTGCGGAAGGCTGTTTTCTCCTGATCTTCCGGAGCTAGGCTAATTTGATTGTAACCAGATGATCCATCCATAAATGAAAGCACTTCAAGCCCGGTCGTTGCATCAATCATAAGTTCTGTGATTGGTAGTGGAAAATCATCTTTTGGGCATGCCAAGTTCAAATCACGGAAGTCAACACACACTCTAAGCTGCCCATTTGTCTTCCTTACTGGCACAATGTTAGAGAGCCAAGTGGGATACTTGACTTCTCGTATCTTTCCCGTTTCAAGGAGCTTATTAACCTCAGCTTCAATCAATGGAACCAGCTCTGGTCGAAATCGACGCTGCATCTGCTTAACTGGCTTGACTCCTTTCTTTACTGCTAGATGATGAACTGCCACTTTTGGATCTAATCCGGGCATCTCCTTGAATGACCATGCAAACACGTCTCTAAACTCTTGAAGAAGCTCAATGTAAGCTTTTTCTTCCTCAGATGTCAACAAAGCACTTATATAGGTTGGACGTGGATCATTAGCATCACCTAAATTAATCTCCTTCTTGCCTTTGAGAATGTGGATTAGACCTAACTTGTTCATTTTCTCCCACTTTAACAATGCTCTCCACTACATAACCATCTCTCCTCATTTCGACAATCTTGCCTCGTAGATCTCTTTCTGCATTGTGTAGATTTGTTTGCAGGAAATGTCACTTCTTAGCTTTCAACACTATGTCACATGATATAGTCAGGAAATGTCGTCTTTTCATGCGAGATGGGATCCGACTACGTATCCTTGGGAACCTTGGGAACTTGGAAGTTCCTTTAGCTCCAACTGGTTTGAGTCTTTTGAATACTGAGATTCTTTCTGCCTTTCTATCCTCTTCATGAGACTCTTCTTCTTCAGAAAGAATTTCATCTTCAGTGATGTAGTTCGTGTTTGCCCTTTTGATCGCAATGCGAACAGGTTTCTGTGGAACATATCCCAACCCTGTCCTAGTATACTTGGAAGTGCGACCATTACTCTTCAATGTCTCTTGAGTGGTATTAAATTCACTAGGAGTCTTATGAGACTGTTCATTCATCATAGCTTTTTCTTGAGGGTTATAACCAGCTTTCACAAGAAGTTTGTAAGCTTGTGGGCTATATGATTTGGAAACTGCCGCCTCAAATACATCTCCATGCTCAGTTTTAGCTCCTTGAATTGGGCGAGTGAACCCTTTGAGTGGAGGAGGAAAGGGCTTCTTAGTGTCAACCTTAGTTAGAGGTAGTGTCAACCCTTCTACAGTCTTGATCAACTGTTTACTTTCAGTAGACTTTGTGGATGAAACATCATCTGCATTCTCTCTTTCTTGTTTATCATCACCTTTTCTTGCGATGAACTTCCTTCTGGCTTGACAGCCTTGCTACTCTTCAGAAAATATCTAGCATCTGCAAAATATGACTCAGCTTCTGTGAATGGCCTTTCATCGCCAAGCACCTTTTTTATGTTGCCTCCATCGCAGTATTTGAATCATTGATGTAGCGTAGAAGGAATCACTCCATTTTCATGCAACCATGGGCGTCCCAAGAGCATGTTATATGATGTTTTAGCATCAATGACATGAAACAGAACTGTTGAGACCATCTCATCTATCATTAAGTCCAAGACCGTTGTACCAAGTGTTCTCTGGCCTTCTTGATTGAACCCATGAATTGTCAATCGACTACTGCCGAGCTCGTTGGTAGGAATTCCTAACTTCTTAAGCGTGGATAGGGGCAAGATATTGACAGCTGAACCTCCATCAATCAATATTCGATTAACCCTTTGCTCTTGAGTATAACCAGTTACGAATAAAGGTCGGTTATGAGATTGTGAACCGAGCAGTAAGTCTTCCTCTGTGAAGGTTATTTTTATAACATGGGTCTCACTTTCGTTCCCAGATTCACCCTTGAGTAGCTGAGCTTCGCCTGCCATATGACATGAAGAATCACCACCTGCAAAAAATAGAGTTTGCAGTTGCATCTTCACCTAGAAAGATCTTCCCTTGCTCAACCAATCGCATAACTTTGTCTTTAAAGACAAAGCAATCTTTAATAGAATGACCCACCAGTCTATGATACTTGCAATATTTCGGATTATCAGTTTGTCCCGCCTCTTCTGGTCGCTTCATTTCAGGAAGCTCGATAAGTTTTTCTTTGAACAGATCATCAAATATGCCTGGGACATCTGAATCAAGGAATGGGTACTTTCTTTCTTGCATCTCTTTCAAGGTCAATCTTCTTTGCCCCCTTTCTTGGGGATCACTCCTCATTTTATCTTCCTTTTCGCTCTCATTCCTTCGAAACTTGACAGTTGGTGCATTTGTCGCCATGGACTCCTTTTCAGAAGATTTGTTGTAGGGTTTGCCCCCTTTCTTGGCCTCTTGCTTTTCCTTATACTTGTAGGATCCGGGAATCGGTGGTTCAACCACTCCACTTATCCCCATGCTTAGCTCTATGTCATGAGCTCTTGTGGCTAAATCTTCAAAGGTTTTAGGCTTAATCCCTTGAAGTATGTAACGAAGCCTCCATTGCATTCCTGCTATGCACATCTCAATGCCAGAAACTTCAGATAATCGATCTTTACAATTTAGGCTCAAATTCCATCGATTAATGTACTCAATTACTGGCTCTTCTTTTAACTGACAAGTGTTAGTCAACTCTATCATGCTAACCGTTCTCCTAGTGCTATAGAAGCGATTAAGGAATTGATATTTCATCTGATCCCAACTGTCTATAGAATCAGCCTCCAGGTCGGTGTACCATTCGAAAGCATTTCCCTTTAGAGAACGAACAAATTGTCTCACCATATGATCTCCGTCAGTTCCAGCATCATTGCATGTTTCAATGAAATGTGCTATATGTTGCCTTGGATTACCTTTTCCATCAAACTGTTGGAACTTAGGGGGTTGATAGTTCGATGGCATCTTCAAGTTGTCAATCCTTCTAGTAAAATGTTTAGCATACATGAATGAAGGTTTGAAGCTCTCTTCAAATTGGTCCTTCATTGTCCCAAGTATAATATTTTTTAGCTGGCTAATAGGAACCATTCCATCATGGGAAATGTTCAATTCTTCTTCAATCACCTTCTTCCCCGTTGATTGGCGTTTCGCGGAGTTATTTACTTCATTTTCAGCATCTTCTTCTTGCTTTTCATTTGCATGGCTGGTTTCAGCACCAGTCATTTTCTCCATCAGTTTGAAAATTAAAGTACTTTGTTCTTGGTTCTGTTTGGCAAGTGCAGCAACGGATTCAGTTAAGCTTGCCAACTGTTCTTCGACAGACGAAGTGTTTATTGCCATCGTCGAGGCTATGAATGAATCTGATGATGGACTTTCTTCAGATAGATGAGTTGAGCCAACAAGGTTGTCCTCCTCATCTTTAGCATCATAAGGTATTACTCCAGAGGTAACTCCAACTGAAGAATTTGTCTCCGAAGAGGCTCCAGACCGCGCTTTCCTTGACATACTTCTAGTTGTCACATTAACGTCTTCAACTTATAATTCTGAAGACTTGAAGACAGAAGCTGATCTGTTGACTTTGACTCTTAGCGGAACCATCTTACTTTGCTCGAAGAGGAGATGAGAGGTAGAAACTGTCCCACCGGGCGTGCCAAAATTTGTAACAACAAATATTGTATTTATGATAAAATAAACACAAAAGAATTACAATGATAATCCAGAAGGATTAAACTTGAGAATTTGAGCGAACAGTCTCTAGCTACCCTCTGATTCCTCTCTTGAGTTGACTTTCTTGACTTCCTCAACTTTCGGAGTCGGATCTTCAGATGAAGCTTGTCCGAGCTCGGGATTGACTTGAAGCTTTAAAACGTTTATCCGGGGGCGTCGAGCCTTTGTTCGGATCAAACGTTGACTTGAAGATTTATCGTGAAGAACGCCGTTCAATTTGGTAGAACACCGTCGACTTCACGAATATTACTGGATAAACTTGATGAACTTGACTTGAAGAAACGTTGAATCTGAGGGGCTTAGCACCTTGATCCCAGATTGAATGGCGTTTCTAGATTGATCCTTCAAGAATAACTCGATCTTCTCAAAGATTCCAAGTTTTCTTCAGAGCTCTCCGGGTTTTTCAGGAGTTTCAGAATGACTGGAATGAGGACTGAAGGTCCTTATTTATAGGTAGAGAAAATAACCACTTGAGAGATATTTTCTCCTTCAAAAGATATGTTGGACTTTTCTCCTTTAATTAAGCCTGCTGGGCTGGATACGGGCTTATTTAATTTAATAAACCCGTAAAATTTAACCTGGGCCTAATTAATTCAATTAGGCCTGCTAGACTTGATTTGTTGGGCTTGTTGATTTGAATCAGACCCACTTGACCCGAATTGAGCCCATATGCTTGGATTAAGCCCATTTAACTTGTATTAAACCCATTTGACTTGGATTTGGGCTCAAATAATTATATCAATTATCTATTTATTTTAGGAATTAATTTATTTAAATTCCTTAATAAATAAATATTTAATCAATATTTAATATATTTTTCTTTGCATTTTTATTTATTTAGGCAATAAAATTTAATTACCCACACTTAGTTAATGTAATCATGTAATCAATCTTAATTACTCTATGTACGTGCAGTTTCTCACGGTTGCTATAAAATCACAGTTCCCAAGTTTACGATATTAATACCTAAAAGTAAATTTTTTTTTTAAATCACAAGTGAAATATACATGATGATCATATGATATAATGATTGAAATAAGCAAATAAATAAATATATAATGAGATGAGTTCTAAAATATTTAATTTAAAAAATATAAGTGTTACTATTTGGTTAGGGCACTATTCACAACCCCGATTTTACTAAACATACCCAATAAATTTATAAGACTAAGTTATCATGTATGTTAATACATAAATATCCTTATAAATATATTAATTAATATTTTTTATTTAATCTTTCTCCAAATTTCTATACGTACCCCAGTGAAATTTCTATATTATTAATTTTTCATCATCGTAATGTGAGAATCATATAACTATAAACCCTATAAACTGGGATGTGTCTTGAAACCCTTAAAATTCAGTCAGTTCGGACAGTATAACCGAACAGATTGAATTGTTCGACTGCTGTGATCGAACATCATAGAATAACGTGTTTCGTTAGCACCCTTCGGACCCTGTAATCGAACACAATTTATGTTCGATTGTCGGTGTAGACATCGATCTCCAAGAAGGAACCAGATGATGGGAATTATGGGTGAGGAGGGGGTGGTTTTGTGGAAGTGGAGGAAATTATTTTCGGTAAAATAAGGCGAACATGATGGCTTTGATCCATATTGTTCCAGATTTGAAAATTGTGACGAGGAAGATGTTGGAATGATGAGATTGGAAGTGTTTTGGGGATAAGATTATCCCAGGAGTAAGTCTCTGTGGAAACCAAAGCCTTTGTATTGGTAGAGATGGGATGTATACCATCTCTTTTTGGGTTGTGTTCTTCATAAGATTCTTCATGTTGTGTATATTTTGGAGTAACTTCGGATGATATTTCTATGCACTCTTCAGTCAATTACGTTTACAACATACTTAGGTATATGATTAAGTAGGGATATGATCATGCAATTCATTCTCGATTAGCGATGTTAGTAATGCAATTCAATTCTTAATTATTTAGTTTTATTTAAAGATTAAGGTTTAATTAATTAAAAAAGTAAAAGAGTGTACAATGAGGTATATTTAATAATTTAAATATATAATTTATAATTTTAGCGAGTTATATTTAATAATTAGGATATATTTAACAAAATCGGGTAGTCCATTAAAAAAATTACTTTAATTCGGTAGCTTTAATAAAGTAATACATGGTACCATGCCATAGGGCCCCTATGCGGTCGTGCATTCAAATATCGTTGAAGGCGTATTTATGAGGATATCATATATCATGTAATAATAACAAAGCATCATTTTCATAATATAAAGAGAATTTTAATTTTAAAGAATTATATTTTTGTTATACTCTAATAAATTTTTTTTATTTTCAATTTCAATGCATATTTATTACATATTTTCTCTTTTAATTTATTAAAAACTATTTTATTTGAACCAAAATACACAATAAAGTAAATAACATTTAATGCAATTTAAGTTTAAAGAGTATATATGACTCTTCAAATTTGAAGAATGAAAATAATTATGTAAATTTAAATGTTAAAATAGAGAGTGTGTTGAAGCTCATTTTTGTCAACATTCTCTTCAAAATTTGAATATTTTGTATTTTAAAGAGCCTTTTGGAGATGCCACATTCTTGATCACATTTTTATTTCGTAATTTAGTTTAAATAAGGCATTAATATTGTATTTAATGTGACAACTTCGATCTATTACTTTTCATTTTGATAGATAACAAAGGTTTGATTTTGGTTCGAATCCTCGTACACTACTAAAAAATGATCTATTGTATAAAAAATTTAGTATCCGGAAAACATTGGATACTAAAAGATGCTATTTCTATCCAATTTTCTCGGTTGGATAATGATATAAGCACCATCAGATAGTATCTTTACTATGCTATTAGTTTTTAGTATCAAGTTATTATTGATACAAAAATACTTCAATATGAAAATTATTTCCGTTTCTCTTTTTGGCATCGAACTTATAGATGCTGAAAGTAGGGGCGGGCAACAATTTCATAAAACCGCAAAAACCGATCGAACCGCACCGCATTGCACCGCACTTAGTGTTTTTTCACCTAAACCGCGGTTAATTTTATTGGAGAAAACCGCACCGCTTGAATGGTGCAATTTCGATTTTCATCTAAAAGTACACCGCACCGCACCGCACTCTATTATTTAAATAATAAAATTAAATATATATTATGTATACATATATAATTATGTATTAGTGAAGAGGTAAAACGATATATACTAATTTGGATTGAAAAATAATTTTGATAAAAGTTTGCTTTAAGTCACAAGGATTATATTATTTGAGTTGATTATGGAGTTCAAATTATAATTTCATATCTTTAATATCTCATTATCTAATTTGATCATTGTTATAATATTTTATTTGTAAGGGTGAAGAACACTTTAAATTAAGCATGTACACATATTTATTTTTTTATACATCCATATATATTGTATTGTTATGTAATATATTAAATTTTAACCGTCAAACCACAAAACCGCAAAAAAACCGCCTAAAACCGCATTATAAATTTTAATCGACAAACCGCAATTTTAATCTAATTGTCAAACCGAACCGCATATAACATTGCAATTTAGATTTTGTCGAAATAACCGCAAAACCGCACCGTGCACACCCCTAGCTGAAAGCAAATGAGTAAGTGGGTGTTTATTAGTAATTTACTTTTGGTATCGAATTCCGTGATACTAATTATTTAAAATTCAAGCGAAAAGGAAAGAGAGGAACACATTATTTAAACGCCATTCGCTTCCAAATTGGGCGAGCTCATCAGTTCCGGCGGTGGAGCGATTCTCCCTTGGTTCTCATCCAGCGAATTGAATCGAAGACTCAATTTTCTTTCTCGATTGATTATCCAGCGAATTGAAGCACGATTATCTCGGCAGTGCGTTCGTCCTTCTCTGTTACTTGTCGTCTCTCTTCTCTTACCCTCTTTCATTAAGATTTGATTATTATCACTGAAGAATTTTCCGGTCTTCACATTAATTGAAATGCTAATTTACTAATTCTCTTGTAGTTGTTTTTCTCTGATTTGCACAATGATATCGCCGCCGATCGTGATTCCCTCTTCTGCGGGCGCTTCTGACATCCACGTAGCGTCCAGTGGTCCTTCCCGTAGCCAATCCTTTCCCCTCACTGGAGTCTGCCTTGCGGCATGCAGCATATACGCAAACCAAACCCAAAATCTCCCACGCAAACACACTGTCATTTTCAGAAGTCCATTTCTGTTCTTCGAACGCCTAAAAACTAATAGCTAATTAATTTCGAGGTAATTCAATCTCGATCAATTTGTTGCGTTTTGGTTTCGTTTTCGTGTTGATATTCAAGGTGTGTGGTGTCTGTTTTATTATTGCGATATGCTAGTAATTGAATTATGATATTTGGGAACTTTGGGTCGCAATGGTGATTGTTTTCTGAGAATTCTGATTTTTTATCGTTGATCACTTGATTTGCTGTTGTTTTCTTTTGCTTTCCTATTCAATTGATTGTTATAATCATTGTCATTCACCAAAGCTGTAGTTTCATGGTAAGCTACTTTAATTTATGTATGAAGGATGTGAGCAGAAGTTCAAGTAAAGCTGAACGATTATAAACATCTCTTTAATGCTTCATTCAGCTTTTTTTTTTTGGGGCAGATGATGGGAAGTTGATGGCTGATGCTGATACTGGAGAATTTTTGGGTTTCTTTGGTGGCTTTGCTCCTCTGCCAAAGAAATCAATCAGTGATGATCCCAAGCGTACTGATGTTGTTTCCTCTAAGCTTTTCCGGTATATTAGCTTGTCCATTACCACTGCTTTCTCAATTCCTTTTCATTTTCTTCACATATTTATAGTGTGGTCTGATCTGTTGTGATTTTTTTGGGTTCGTTAGGGATGTTCTTGTCACTTTGGATTCACTGTACCATATTAGAATTAGTTCTGATTAGTGTACTTTTAACGATGCTACCAATACTGAGATGTTTGATTTAAAGAATCTCCATCCTGCTTGTGCCAAATATTCTAATGCATCCTTTTTTTCTCCTTCTAAATGTGAAAGGTCTTCTAAAGAAGAACCTCAACCATACATAGACTGCATTGGAAATCTACAGGTGATGAGTAGACAGCTGTGGATGTTCAATTAATACTGTTTTGCAGCAGCCTTTTATTTGATTCTTTTACTGAAATATTTTCATGTCAGAAACAGAGATAGTCAAGATAGGTAATTTCAACATAATTATTGGAGTGAGAGTGAGACAGTGTAAAAGTTAATTTTTTATTCATAAAAAAACAAATAAAAAAGTTAGTGGTGTGATGAACCTTTAATATGAAAGTGTTATGTTGTATTTTGATAATTCTGCTACCTAATTAACATTCAACAACTCTCCCTGGTTAGCATCTAAGTAATGAATTGCATGGTAATTTGATGACCAAATACAATAGGATGATCTAGTGCAATTTAGAAAGCAGTAATTGATATGAGGAGATAACAAGAACCTTTGCAGAAAGCTTTTGAAGAGTAAAATATTCTGGAGTATATACTATAAAAATCAAATTGCTTCATGAGCTTAAGTAGTTTGTTTGTCCTTTACCTTGGCATCTTTTAAACGGAATCCTTCTGTTTATATCCATCTCCTTGATAATGGAATTTACCCCATGATCTATAATTGCATTTCTTAGTTCACTAATATGAATTTACTATTTTGCTGCTCACAATGGCCAGGTACGGCGTGTGGATGGCCAACAGAAGATTCTCCTTCCATCTTCTGATCTGTCTAAGTTTTACAGTGGAGATTGCTATATTTTTCAATATTCTTATCCTGGAGAAGAAAAAGAGGAACAACTCATAGGGACCTGGCTTGGAAAGCATAGTATTGAGGTGAAGTCTCCATCTTCATTCAGCTAGTAATCTTTTTATATTTGGGTCTGACAACATATCTTAGCAATACATTATGCTTCAAAATTCTTGTACTTTTTATGTGGAAATTGGGAGGAGGAAATTTTTTTGGGCAATTACTGGTATTATGTTGAATATAATTAGTTGAATTATTTGATATTGTGGCATTGCTGCAGTGAAAGATTAAAAGTTTGAATGATGGAATATTAAACCATGAAAAAAAAAACACTTTTGCAAGTCTGAATGTATCAATCAGGAGGAAGATTTTGAAGCTAGGTCTTTCCTGGGCATTTACTTTTTCTTTTGATGTTATTTTAGTAATTTTATCCATTAAACGATCTGTCTGTACATTTCCAGCTTAGAATTTTGGTTTCTTTCTTATCGGTTCCAGAGGGTTAGAATTGCACTATCGGAGGTGGCTTTTGAGGTGAAGATGCACAGAGTTTGTCTCGTTGCACCAGGAAAATGGATGTTTTGTGCATCATTCTTCTTGCCGGTGACAGTTGCCTACTCCAAATCTGCTTCAAATTTATATGTTGTCACACACTCATCCAATTTTCTATCGGTTCTAATGATGGAATATGTTCCCGGGATAAAAATAAACAGTATAAATGCTCTTGATCAATTGGGTGTTGATCGAAAGAGGTATTATCCTAAGTACACTAAATTAAATTCTGATTAATTCTTCCTCTATTCTTTATCACATTTCTGCAACAATTATGATTTTGATGTTCATTGATTCTCAATGGGTTAGCACGATATGCTATGGAACTTACGTTGAGCAGATGCTATCTCATGGCTTTTTCCATGTTGATCCAGTAAGTATACTCTGAGCTTTATGTATAGATTTTCTTACAGAGATCTGCTATGGTTCAAAGGAAGTTGAAATCCTTTTTACAGAAGTGTACAATACAGTAAATAAGTTGGCAGAAAAGGGGAGCATCCAGCAAGGCCGTGAAACCCCTTCTAATTAAACTGGTAATATATTCTTATATATGCATGCTGTTAAGCGACTAGATCTAACTATTTTTTTTTTTATCTCCTGATGAGCAAAAACTACAGTGGGTAGATTGCTAACCTTTTTGCCAAGTACAAATTGGATGCATGGACTGAACACAAAGCACTAACTTTTGATGACTAATTGAAAGCCACTAGTATTGATGTAAAATTCATTCTTGTAGGAAAAGTTAGTGGACAAGCATTGTGAAATTCATGTTTTTGGCTTTCGCCACTGTTATCTCGTATTAGTTGATGATTGATGAATAAGATATAATTACAATGTATAAATGATCTTTTATTAATTGTATTTGTAATTTTGAATATTTTACAGGTATTTATTAGATTCATTAATTATAAATGCATGAATTAGGTTATGAAACAGAAATAAGGATGTCATTGTGAGAGAGTATAAGCTTTTGGTATCAGAAATACGCTGGATACAAGAGATCTTGTAGCATCAAAAGCTTATGTTTTATACCTTAGCTTATAGTCATTAGTATCCATAACTTTTGATACAAAGCTTGATACTGTAGCAAGTCCGATACTAAAGACTATATCTTTGGTGTCGAATATTTTTTTTTTGATACTATGTCTTTAGCAACGCCCGTATCGGAACGGTAACCGTGGAAATTTTGATACCAAAGGTCATTAGTATCAATTATTTAGCTTTTAGTAGACCAAAATTTCTGATACTAAGACCCTTTTTTTTTAGTAGTGGTAGTTTCATTTTCACTTCGTAATTTAGCTTGAAGAAGGCATTATTACTTTCTTTAATTAATGTTGGTAGCATTTCCATTTTGTAATTATTATTATATTTATATTTATAGTTATAGAAGACATGCATTGTGTTATCATCCTTAACTAGTAGGGATGTAACCAAATCAAACCGTTCGCGAACTATTCGAGTCTCGGTTTGATTAAATGTTCGTTCGAACTCGTTCGTTAACTTTAACGAGCCAAACCAAACTTGAATTTTGGGTTCGTATAAACCAAACTCAAGCCTAAGGGTATTCGCCTCGAAAGCTCGCGAACATATTCGTTTATAGGCTCGCTAATGACTCGCAAACGCGTTTGTAAATTTTATAATTATTCTTTAGAATTATATATTTTTATTTATTTATTAATATTCAATAATTAAATATTTTATATTAAACCACACAAATATGATAATAACTTAAGTGATTATTTAAATATTTAAATACTTTTTACCGTTTATTATTATATTTTGTTAGTTTGTTTATTTAATATTATGAATAACATTAAATGTTTATAAACGAAACATTCTTTTAATATCCAAGCACAAAATTATTTAAATGTTCATGAAAATATATTCATAAACAAGTTACTTTATGTGTTCGTGAACATGTTCGCGAGTCTTAACAAATAGTTTGAATTCGAGCTCGAGTTCGATATTTTTTTTCTTGACGAGTTCGAGCTCGGGTTCGAGTTCGATAATTTCTTAACAAACGATCCTCAAACCTAGCAGTGTTCGACTCGGCTCAGTTCGATTACATCCCTATTAACTAGCGTTTAACCCATACGTTGCACAGAAAGACGTTATAACAAAAATAATGTATTTATTTTGTAATTTATAATAAATTTAAAAGAATGAGATTTGGTTATTGAGAATTATATTAAAGTTATTTAATTGCATTTAAGGTAAGATATTGTGAGTGTAATCTCACATATTGTTTTTGATTTAATTTTTAATGTATTAAAACTAATATGATGAATCCCTTATTAATAAAATATAATAGCATGTATACGAAAGATGTTTACGTCTACAATATTAAAATTTGAAATTGAAATTTTTTATATTATGAAAAATGAAAGTGAAGACCTTAAAAAAGGAATGGTTAGTCAATTCAAAGTCGAGTCTTTAAAGTAACATTGACATAATTTTTTTAAAAAACTAATAGGTTAAATATAAATATTTACAAAAAATATAATTAACATTTAATATAATTTTGTACTTAACAAAAAAATTAAATCAACAAAACTTTAAAAACATAACTAATTAAATTTCTTTAAAAATAAACAATAAATTTTAAAAAAGTATAACAACTCTCATTGAAAGATATATGAGTTGAGATAATTTTGATGCTTGTAATGCTATAAGGGCATCAACAGTATTAAACACCTTAGCAATAATTTAAAGTAGTATTAAACATTATGTAATTTCAGTACATAAGTAATTAAGAAAAATTATGTCTAACCTGCCAAATGAAGGAATATATACAAAAATATCATCCTCAACTACTAACACTTCACAATTTATTATTCAATCACATTGAAATGTATTATTTGCAAACTTACCTTCCTCAATAATACCTAATAACTATATAAAACAATCGGACTCAAAATCATCAATTTTAGCAAAACTCAATAGAAATAAAGAATGAAATCCGGAACATTATTTATGTCTTAAATTCAATTTAAAAATTTAATTCGTTCCAATTCAATATCAACGAACATGGTGATGCTCAACTATAAAGATAATAACCAAATATTTCTAAAAACTTTTCTAAAAACATAATTCTTGCAAATACCTATTTCACTGCCACTGTCCTTGTCCAACAAAATCTTCAAACCTGCTTTCGTGGTTGATCTTGAAACAACAACGTATAATTGACCATGACTAAATACTGGTCTCCTCAAGTACAAACCAACATTTGAAAGCGATTGGCCTTGACTCTTGTTTATAGTCATTGCATACAACACGATCACTGGAAACTACCTTCTTTGGAACCTAAAAGGAAGCCTAATATCAGTCGGTGTTAATGTGAATCTTGGTATGAGCACAACCTTTCCTGCATTACTTCCAGTCAACAATTGTGCATGCAAAATGTGTTTTCCCAAATTGGTAACCAAGAGCCTTGTTCCGTTATACAAACCTCTTGAGTGATCAATATTCCGCAACAGCATTCTCGGTATTCCAACCTTCAGATTAAGCTCATGATTAGGTACTCCCGAACACCTTATAATATTTAAGAATTCAGGAGTGTGAACATCAGCGAGCATATCAACGTTTGCATCTGATTTGCAGGCAGAATCAGAGCTGAAATATGACTTCATTTCATTTTCATTCAATTCAATCATGTATTCATTAATTGAATCCACCACATCAAGAGTTGGCGCAAGAATGGCTCTATCATGAAAATTTCAGAGTGATCTATTGTATTTCCCAAGTCAGGATATATGTGTTGGATTTTATACTAAAAGTCTAGCTTTTTGTATGAACAATATTTAAATAATGAATTTGAAATGAGAATCATATAATCAAATGATTGCGTCTTATAATATATTTATATGTCGATGCAATAGTCCATTTACTTTATACTGTAGATAATTTATTGTGCGACAATACGTGGAAGATCATATTATCGGTTTCCTTATAAAGTATAAATAGATGCTCACAACCGAGATAGATGGAGCTCTCTATCGGGATGGTTGTAGTGTGATTTGGTATTAGTTTGTCTTGACTATAGAATCACATTAGTGCACTTTGTGTGTATTGAGAAGGACTGCTTGAGATCATTCAATTTTTACTGACCATATACGAGAACTTGATCTCTGTTATTATGGATGTTCGTGCTCTTAATCCCTATACAATAACCTCGACACGTAAGGCAGTATGTATTTCTTTGATTCATCAATGGGTGAGATTTACATGTATTAAATCAACAAACTCGGTGAGTTGAGAAATAGTGCTGACTCTATGGTGTGCTATTGATTGTAGAAGGAATCCGTATCCTATTAAATAGGTTGATGATGTCTCCTTGAGGAGCTCATAAGGATTATCATGTAAAACCTGCAGGTGGTTTTATTCCGGCATGATAATGAGGTTGAGTGGTACTACTCTCGGATGAGATATTAATTAATGGAGTTGTCAGTAACTTAATTAATTAATGGGTATTGTATATCTTAAACATGGGGAGACTAACGGCCTCATAATAAGAAGGAGTCCATAACGTAATTATGGGATTAGAACGGTAGTGCAGTAATAATATTTTAGTGGTATATATTATTATTATTGAACTTAAGTATAAGCTTTGGGCTAAGCTTGGATACTTAAGCCCAATGGAGGCCCAACTCTAATTTCTCCTCCTGTTCCCTGCTGTAGCCCTTATATATAAGTCATCTCAACTGTCCGGAAATCCTAACTAATACATGCCTAACATTGTGAGGAGGGTGAGGGAACAGCAGATTGAGAAGATCTTGAGTATCGTCGCCCACACGACGTCAAGATTGGAGTTGGGAATACAACAGAAGATCGGAAGGTTGTTTGCTGCTGCTATTCGTCAACTTCCATGATTTTTCTAAAATCGTGCGAAACTCTTAACTGTAAGCGTGATAAACCGATGGAAAGCTACTGAAGTGATGATCGTTTTGGCGCATAGATCACTCAAATCTGAGATAAGATGAGGGAGTTATGCCCAAAATGGTGAGGTTGCACATGCTGCCGGCGAGAATTTTTCATCTTCTTCAACATACCCTGGTGAAAGGTAACACATTTCTATATTTCTTGCTTCCACTGACTTAGAAACGCATGGAACCCTAACGATTCACGTTAACCAAATGATCAAATGCCAACAATATGCTGTTGACAATTGCACCTATAGGATCACCTTCGTACCTCAGTAGAATGTCATCAGGAATTTGAACATCACTTCCGTATTCGGTGTGCGTGCCTTCGGTTCCATCGCCAATCTTTGCAACCCATTCAACAAAATTCTTGATCTCATTTGTTTCTGAATTTTCTGGCATGTTCATCAAACGCATATTCTTTGTGAGTTTTAGAACATTTATCTCATTCCAAAGATAAGAGGAGTCAATTGTTGCACCAACAATAATCTGTCTTGAACCTTTGAGAATGACTGGAAGAATCTGCCTAAAATCACCATCGAAAACTATGGTCTTACCACCAAAAGGTATTGATGCAAATTCATGATCTTTTAATTGCATTATATCCCTCATAGTTCTGTCAAGAGCTTCAACATAATATCTGTTAACCATTGGAGCTTCATCCCAAATGATAAGTTGAGACTGTGATATCAATTGAGCCAAATGACTTCCTTGCTTGATGTTGCATGTTGACTCCTCGTGAATGGCTATAGGTATTGCGAATCTTGAGTGAGTCATTCTTCTCCCTGGTAGCAGGAGTGATGCAATTCCGCTAGATGCCACATTCGACACGATTTGTCCCTTTGATCTGATTAATGGAGAAAGAGTCTTCCAAATGAATGTTTTACCTATTCCGCCATAGCCGTAAACAAAAAAAACAAATTCCTTTTGTGCTGTCACTGAGTCTGAAATCGTGTCATATACAAATCGTTGATCTGCATTAAGTCTCTGAATTAGGTGATCGTGTTCCTCCTTCATTTTATGTTTATTGTAGTACAATTCATTGATTATCATTCGATTCTCAAGATGTATCTCACGATCAAATGCAGGAAAGGGCATTCCATCATAGTCACTAAGTGTCTTTCCCATTGCCTTCAATAGCTTATTAATCTCCAACAGCGTTGCTTCTTTAATTTCATCCTCAGTCATATCCGAACCTGTTAGCTCAAAATATTAGAGTAAAGCAGACCTTTTTATTTATATTATAAATTATTCATGAAATAGTTTACTTTTATTTATACTCTACTTTATATTGTTCATGAAATAGTTAATTCATTCCACCATTATTATTTTTCATTGATTGAGTATAAATTTAATTAATAATGTTATCACTTTTTATCCATCTCTCGTAAGAACTTACGTGAGACGGTCTCATAAAATACTTGCCCGAAAGACAATATATATAATTTTTCTCTTTTAAATTAATGATGATTTATTTTCAATTTTAATCGCGGGTCTAAATTTCTTCACAAATATTTTCATTTGAAGTATCTGTATCTGAATCTGTCATAAAATATTATCACTACATACTCTAATTTCGCTACTCGGTCAAACCATCTTTAAATTCGTCACAGATGACGATTTCTTTTTCTTTTTTTATTATTATTATTATTATTATTATTATTATTATTATTATTATTATTATTTTGGCCGTGGATAAACTCTAATAATGCAATATGAGCCTCCCCTTATGGTACATGCACATATAAATATCTATAACTAAAAATGTCCCCTCAAATTAAATTGGATGAAGGGAGTGATGGGAAAGATTTTCATTTATGTCACTGAATGAGTCTCACCTTCAAATACATTTCATTCATGGGGGATGATCCATTTTTTATTTATTTTTTCTCTATGTTTGATCATTTTTGACCAGCTGGATGTATGAAATCAATTAATGAGTTTGAGCCTATCCAACTGTATATGGACCCAGTAATCACCCCCACTAAATTATGTGATAGCCACATTATGTACTTCATTTTATCTATAAATTGAGAAGCAAATGGAGCAACAATCTCATCAATCTTCTCTTAAACATCTATACATCTTCTTACATCATAACAATGGCTTCCAAAGTGGTGGTTTTGTCCTGCATTGCATTGGCTATGGTCATTCTCATTTCCTCACAAGTGTCGGCAAGAGATCTTGCTGAATCTGAGACTGCTTCCCACACTGAAGCATCAAGTAAATCCCTCCCTCCCCCCTCTTTTTCTCACTAATCTAATTAATTACTAACCCTTTTTTAATGTTACATGCATTTAGAATATTGTTGGATTTCATTTTAATACTTAAGTAATTTTAATCTCTATTGATGTAGAAACTTGTGTAAAAGCCTTACTCATATCCAGTGTAATTTATAAAGAAAGAGAAAATATACTTCCATGCAATTGGGTGTAGCTGTCTCCTCTTAATAGCTCTTTAGAATGTAGAGTATTACTATTCAAACGGTTCATATTCTATGTGTCATTTTGGTACATCATCTCCTATGTCACACCGTTGGATGGATGACACGTATGAGAGAGAGGGAAACTATGCCCTGAATAGAAAAGTTTAAACCCTAGGGGCAATGGTCGGATTTCTTTTCCCTGTTATGTGTCAATGATTTAATATGTGACACAGAAGATGATGTACGAAAATGACACATAAGATTCGGTGTGCTATTCAAAGGCTTGTTCTGGAGAGTAATAAGTAGAAAAATCGACACTACCATTCCTTTATAGGGGTGTTTTTAATTAATATTATGAAGTATCACAAAAGATATAAATATATTTAAAAAGTATGTGTTTCAATAATCTGATATTACTCTTCAAAAAATTCAGCTGATCAATACGGAGGGTACCCCGGTGGAGGTTACGGAGGAGGACGAGGAGGCGGGTATGGTGGGGGACGAGGAGGCGGGTATGGTAGGGGACGTGGTCGGTGCTACCACGGGTGCTGCGGACGAGGGTACTACGGCGGGTGCCGGTGCTGTTCTTACGCTGGAGAGAAGCCGGATGCTGATTTTCAAGCCGAGCCGCAGAACTAAATGAAGCCAATCCCATGGGAGGATGAAGGCAGTTTATGAGAGAATATAATTATAAATAAAATGCATGCATGCATGCATACTGGAAATTAAGTGCCTTTAATTTCTGCTTTTAATGTAATGTAATGTAATATCACTCTTAATTACCTGTGTAATTAAGTGTACTCGTGTGTTTGTGGAGTATCATCTCACGGTTGCTATAAAATCCTAAGTTCCCAAGTTTATGATATCCCACCTTGCAGTTTTTTTTTAATAGCTAATGTTAGTTTTTAGCATAGTAGTGGTTACTTCACCTAATACCCATATTCCCCTCTTTTTTCAAGTCTTTTTACAATTTCCCTTCTAATTCGTTTTTAAAGAGAATTGAACATGGGTCACTCACTCTAGTGAGGAGGCCAGTGACCTGGTGAGCTAGTTCACCTAATTGCAGTTTTTTTCTTTTTAATGTGCAGTGGATAGTAGATAGTTGTATTAATATTGTGTGTGACCCTAGTACGGATGGATGCAGGAATTAAGGGGGGGGGGGGGGGGGGGGGTATACGAAAGTATTAGAGTGACATAAAACAAAAGACACAACATTCGCTATGTTTACTTTCAAATTATTATTTTAAATTTAGGTTTGATAAACCTTTTTAAGCATTGATTTGTGTGAAAAGATTATTTTATGTTTCTAGTTATCATTTTAATAAATTATACTAACAAATTTATTACATATATCATATACAATTTACAGTTATGAAATTAATTTTATTAGTTAATTATTAAAGAAATTATTCAAATGCAACAATTATTTAATTTAATAAAATATTAATTTAATAAAATTATCATATAGAATAGCAGATAAATTAAAATTAGTACAGTCACTAAAATTTAGTGGTGTGTATATTTTTTTATTTAGTGGGGTAGAGTTGTACCCATATCCCTTGCTAGATACGCCTTGACGGGGGAGCATTTAATTAATGAATGGTACAATTTAATATATATATATATATATATATATATATATATTAAGTACGTACTAATTTCTTTCTAGCATTTTTTAAGAAATAAATGTACAACTTAAAACTAAAATAGTTTGTTAGAAAACTTCAATGTATAAAGTCAAATTTGCATCGCTAAATATGTACAAGTACAAAATATATTAGGGAAAATTAAAATTTTCGTCCATTAATTTACACCTATTTTGAAATTAGTCCATTCATTTACTCGATTTTGAAATCAGTCCATTAAGTTTACGAAATGCAACTTTTTCGTCCATTGACCGGTTATAGAAGGTAAGTCACCCGGTAAATCTGACGTCATTTGTTTTTCTTTTTTTTTTTTACAAAAATTTTGATGTGTGGATATTAATTGGGCAACGTGAGTTAGAGGGGGATTCACCAATTCGGCAATTCTTAACCCTAATTTATCGAATCATACAGCGTAAAATCCAAGATCAAACTATGAAGCAGATCAAACTGTAAAAAATTCTAACGCTATCTCAGCCGCTTTTGAATGTCATACACAAACTCATCGTCTATAGCTGGATTTTTTCCTTCTTCAACACGAACAAGAACCCGGAGCTTGCTGATCGGGAGCTTCGTCGGCAGGGGCTCCGGCGAACTAGAAAGCTCCACGATCTAGTCCCAGTACACTGAATTCAACAATCCATTGAGATTCGTCACGATGGTTCGATGGTAATACGGCAGAAAGTGGGGTTGTTGTCGGCGATATCATCGGGCCGGGCTCTATTTATCAGGGCCCAGGCCAGGATGAACGACGCAAAGTGCTCGCGTCAGCAACGGTGTGATGAGCGACGAATCCGATTCCGATGGATAGTCCCTTACCCGAGAACAGAGTGACTTGGAGAGCTAAAACCGGATAAGAAATGGAGTTCACCGATTGGGTCTCCAATGGGAGATCACAAGGGGAGAGAGAGAGTAAAAGTCGTCACAGTTTCGGGGATGATTTTCGGTGAGAAGATCAAAATCAACATTGGATTCACAAACAGTGAGGCAAACAAAATCACCAGTTTGATAATGTGAGATGGGATTCTCTCCCGGACTTAATGGATAGATGATGTTTCCGGCGTGTGGCAAAAAATGGGTGAGGGTAGTGGAGAAAGAAGCTTTGAGGGGGTGGAACAATGGCGTCGGAGAAAAGGGATTTGGAACCGGAGGGGAAGTCCAAGAAGAAAATATTCGCATCAGAAATTAATTTAAAAAAATAGGGACACAAATGCCACGTAAAAATTACCGGATGATTTACCTTCTGTAGCCGGTTGATGGACTAAAAAATCACATTTCGTAAACATAATGGACTGATTTCAAAATCAAATAAATGAATGGACCAATTTTATAATTGACGTAAGTTAGTGGACGAAAAAATTAATTTTCCCAATATATTATTATATTTTGGTGTTACATTTTATATTAGATGAATTAGAGTTGATTATCATCACTAAGAAAATTAATCAAGATTTCTCCAACTATTTTCATATATTACTTTCAGTGAACTAGAGTTTATTAGAGTTGATGATTTTCCTAAATGGTATAAATTTTATTTTCTACATGGGTTATTCATCCAGTTAGCAATAAGAAAATTAATATTAAAATATAATAATAGATCTAATTAATCAAGATACACGGTTTATAAGTACTCTTAGGTGATGTTTTGTTAAGTTTTTAGAAATTATATCTTAGTTTTGAAAGATTAATGAATAGTAATATAGGTTTATTTTAGATTTTGGACATTTACTTTAATTATATCAAATGTGAGGAGATATTAATCTATAAATAAAAAGAGATATAATATAGGAGGAAAAAGAATATGTAAAAAGTGAATGTATATTTTAAGATTATAGGATTTGTAAGTGTAAATATTGCTATTTGATTTTGTGTGGAATTTGTCAAAACTTCATTTTTAAAACATAAGGGGTCTGCTAAATATTTCAATTTTTATAAATAAAAGAGTACTACAATGCTTCGAACTTTTAATTAAGTGGGTTATCTAACCTGGCTACTGGCTCCTCCATTAAATGAGCGACTAGGTTCGATTTTCTTTGATAACGAATAGAAGGAGAGTTATAAAGAGGATTTGAGAAATGAGGATATAAGTGCTTAGTAAACTATCTACTAACTATATTAACAAAATGATTATTACTTTTTAATATTTAGATATAACTTTTTATTCTTCTCACTAAATTCATATAGTATAAGAGACGTTACTCTTCTGTAAAAAAAAATAATACTCCCTCCGTCCCACGTATTTTTACTCACTTTTCATTTTGGGGTGTCCCACGTATTTGTACCCATTCCATTTTTGGCAAAAATACATAATATTTTATTACCTACTTTTTACAATCCCAACAACTTTAATTACTTTTTTATACTTTATTCATCATTCCCAATAACTTTATTCAATTTTTCTTTTTAAATTACTAATTTATCCCTACTTTCTCTTATATTATATATTAAAAAAATAAAACGTCTTAATCTCTGTGCCCGTACAAACGGGTAAAAATACCCGGGACGGAGGGAGTAATATTATTATTGTTAATGAACTCTTTCAACTAGAGTAATTATATACTCCCTCCGTCCCAAAGATATTTATATATATTTATATACTTTTATTTTTGAGTTGTTCACTCCCACAGAAATTGACATATTTTCTTTTTAAGAATATGAGACCCACACAAAAATAATTTATTTATTTAGATAGACCCACACACGCATCACACTATCGCTAATGCAACTATCCACTACACATTAAATATTATTTCTCTAACTGATTTTATATTAAATTATTATACTTTTTAATTTCCGTGCAGAAAAAAAATATATCAATATATCTGGGACGGAAGGAGTACATTCTAAATACTAATTCTCTATATTTTAAAGAATAATTATTTTTTAAAAGTTGCACCAGATTGATGTTTTTCTTTCAAGAGGATATTATGAAACAAAAGATATATTCAGCAATCAACATATCTTAAGCACATACCCAATTGTGGTCAAGCTGGCTCATCACTAGTGTGGCTGGAGAGTGTAGCGTGGATCCACGATGGTAGCATTTTCATTTCATAATTAATTTAAAGAAGACATTTTTATTGTCTTTAATTTAATGTGAAGGTGTATTTGAATACGTGACGAATAGAAAATTATAAAGGGTATATTTGACATATTCTAAGCATGGTAGTATTTCTCATTACGTAATTTAATTTAAATAAGGCATTAATATCGTATTTAATGTGACAAGTACTTCGGCCGTATCCTTCATGACAAGTTATATTGAACGCTAAATTTATATATTTATGAATAAAAATATACCACATATATATTAATGAATAAAAATATATTATACACTTTATTAAATAATTTTTTATTAGTTTTTTAATTAAAAGCTAAATGTCAAAAAAACTATATATATATATATATATATATATATATATATATATATATATATATATATATATATATATATATATATATATATATATATATTTTTTTTTTTTTTTTTTTTTTTTTTTTTTTTATAAAAATTTGTACACATTTTAGGTTGCACATAATATCAACACTTATCTTTATTGCAATAGATAACAAAGATATGATTCCGATTTGAAGAAAGCATTATTACTCTCTTTAATCTTTAATGTTGGTAGCATTTACATTTTGTAATTTAGTTTAATGAAGGCACTGTTAATTTATTACCATGTTTAATGTGACGATTTGTATATTCTCTTTATTGTGACGGTAACAAAGATCTAATTAAGAATTTTATATTTTGAATTTATTCAGGAGTTTTAAAATTATTATTTTAAAAAATTAAAGATGATTTAATTTCCGTCTTTAAATTAACGATGGTTAATTATTGTTTTTAAAAAATAATAATTAAAAAATAAAATTATTTTTTATCAATGGAATACTATGTTGGTAAAAACTCTAATTAATTTCCTTGTTAAATTATTTTATCAATAGATTAACAACAAAATCCGTTAGTAAATTTCTATTGATAAAGTGGTGGTTGATAAATTTGTAGCAACGAAAATTCAATTCCGTTACGTTGATAAATTGCTGCTAATAATTCTGTTGGCATTTTATATAATTGATTTTCTTGGAGCAGATTTTATTTCATTGGTAAAAATATAATAAATTCATTAACATTCTATTGTTAAAAGAAAATTGTAGGAGTAATTTTTATTAGCAAATCGTTGTAATTACAAACTGATTGAATTTCATTGATAAATCACATTGCTAAAAAAATATTTTTTTAGTGTTAGTCACAAGTCTAAATTTTCTCACAAATGTTATCATTAGAGTTTGGAATTATCCGTCTCTAAATCTGTCACATAATATCGACAATGACCGTTATATTACCGTCTCAAATTTCGCCACTAATCCGGTCAAACCCACTTTGAAATTCGTCACAGATGACGATTTTGTTTCAAGTACTGATAGTACAAAATAAGGGATAAACTCTAATTAATGATGCAATTTGAGGCTCCTATGGGGACATGCAAATATATATCTCCAACTAAAAACGTCCCCACAAATTAAATTGTCTGAAGGAGTCATGTGGGCAACATTTCCATTTGAGTCACTGAATGAGTCTCACTTCAAATTCATTTTACGACATAACTCCTCCGGACATCCACGCAAGTGGCCAAATGGGCTCTAACAAGGGGATGTACCATTTTTTTTTTAAATTACTATTTCTGATCAATTTTGACTAGGGATGTATGAAATCAATTAATGAGTTTCAGCTCATTAAATTCGTTGTACAACGTCCAACTATACATGGCCCCAGTGATCACCCAACTAAGTTATATGATAGCCTCACCAAGTGTGCTTCATTTGATCTATAAATTGAGAAGCAAATTAATCAAACAACCATCTTATCAATCTTCTTCTTAAACATCTTCTTACATCATAACAATGGGTTCGAAAGTGGTGGTCTTTTTCTGCATTGCCTTGGCTGTGGTCCTTCTCGTTTCGTCAGAAGTGTTAGCAAGAGATCTTACTGAGTCTGAGACTGAGACTGCATCCCACACTGAAGCATCAAGTAACCACTTCTTTTTAGTCAAACTAATCTTTTATTTATTGTTGCATTTAATTAGAATGTCGTTAGATTTTGTTATGTAATAATGTGATTTGATGCAGAAACTTCATGTGCATGTTACTTGCAACGCGCAACTAAGGAGTTTTAAATATAAATCATCCCGTATCTTTTTACTTTTTTCGAAAAGATTCCAAAATAATTAGGGCATTCATTTTCATTCCAAATCTTTTAGTTTTGCTCCAATTTTATCCTAAAATAATATTTTTTTTACCAATTTCGTCATATAACTTCATTAAAGCACCGATTCAGTCTCATCTCATGAAATTAGAAAATTTTAACATTTTTAAGTTAAAAGAACTGTTTTAGTAAGAATTTAAAAGCTACAAGACTATTTCAAGGAAATAAAGTTTCTTGAAACTATTTTAAATAAATTAAATTTGTATGAGAAGATTTTGACTTTAAACTCTGCAACTAAGTGTATCTTTTAAAGAGTATGTCTATTACTCATTCATTCAAAGGGTACGTACTAATTTAAGTGATGCATGGTTTAAACTAAAATGGGTAGTACTCTCAAAAAAAAAATACACGCCTTCCTCATTATCTAGTGCAATTTATAACGGCGATGTACTTCATGCAATTAGGATTAGTAAATATATTGGGAAGTATATATGTTAGTTGTGTTAGGTGAACATGATATATTTTAAAATTAAAATATTGTATGTTGAGGTTAATAGATTGAAACGACATTACTTTCTTTTATGTATGGTACGTGAGTTATAGTTGGACGAGAAATAAAAAATGTAAAGATATATTGAATATTAGAGTGTCAAGCAGTGATGAACCCAGTAAGAGTCATAGTCGGGCGGACGGAAATAAAAAACGTAAAAATATATCGAATATTAAAGTGTCATGCAGTGACGGACCTAGGAATTTAGACAAGGGGGCCGAAAACGGGTTTCGAACCCTTATTAGACAAGTTAAAGCCCCCTTACCAATTTGGCTACCACACACGTCATATCACATTTTACTATAAAATTTTTCAAAATTTCATGGGGCAGTGTCCCATTGGCCTATACGTCGGTCTGTCCTGATGTCAAGTGTTATGTTTTGAAGAGCAGTTAATAGCGTTTCATACAGAAAAATAACGTGTCCTAAAGAAAAATTTAAAGATAGCATAGGTAACTTTGTAGCCAGGGCATACATATTTGCTTTATACTACTTGTTTTAAAAAACTTAATAAATATTTTCATAAAAAGTATTTTGATAATCTGATTCTACTCTTCAAATAATTCAGCTGATCAATATGGAGGGTACCCTGGCGGAGGCTATGGAGGGTACCCGGGAGGTGGCTACGGAGGGTACCCCGGGGGAGGTTACGGTGGACGAGGCGGATACGGTGGTGGACGAGGAGGGTACGGTGGGGGACGTGGTGGGGGACGTGGGCGATGCTGGTACGGGTGCTGCGGACGAGGGTACTACGGATGCCGGTGCTGTGCTTATGCCGGACAGAAGCCGGATGCTGATTTCCAAGCCGAGCCGCAGAACTGAGTGAAACCAAGCTGCCCATGGGGATGAAGGCTGTTTATCAAAGAATATATATGAATAATAAAATGTGTGCATGCATAATGGAAATTAAGAGTCTTTAATTTCTGCTATTAGTGTAATGTAATGTAATGTAATCACTCTTATAATTATGTTTTATGTAATTAAGTCCACTCATGTCTTGTGGAGTATCACTTCAAGGTTGTTATAAAATCCTCCCTTAGTTTTATGTTACTTCCTAGTTCCTCCGTCCATTTAACCATCCCTACTTTTTTTTTTTGCTAAAATAACTTGAACACCTTCGAAATAATCTCTTCTAAATATTAACATTTTTACAATATATTACAAAATATCATAAATGGAGGATTTAAAAGGAATATTTCTTAAATCCGCTTCACATAATTAGATATGTGAACTCCAGTCCTATTATGCACTAAGCCGATATGTATATCCATTTATAAGTGATGTTTTAATAGGTTCTAATTGCAATTAATTTGTAATTAAATGTTTTGAAGACGTTGCCTAACACAAAACGAATCCATTTTATGCTTTTGTCCTATCCACGGTTACTCTTTTTTATTTTTAATGATGTTTATTAAGTAAACGGGGTATATTTAATAAAAATGGATTACGAATATAGGCGCTATATTAATTGAGCTCAAAATGTATGAAAGATTGGTGAGTTGAAAATTAACGGAATTTGTAGGTAGATATGAATGACTTTCAAGATCCGAATATGAATTTTGATGAAAACCTAATTTTCAATAACCTAAGATAAACATACCCTTAACGTTTTATATTGATCCAGGGGCATAATTATTATTTCACCCAATATTTACCTTCTTATAAGTGTCAAGTGTGTAAGGAAGGGTACATGTGCATAATACCTTCTCATAATATTTACTATAGTTTTTATATGGAGTAAGTCGTGCAAATGCTGGCATATTTGTATTAGTGAAGCTCGTAAATCTCATATTCCAGTTGTATTAGTGTGTGTGGGTCCCGTATCCCTAAAATAGAAAATGAATAAATTTGTAATAGCACAAATCAAAATGGCAAAATAGATACATTCAGGGGACATGGAATATAAAACTACATTACAACATTGATCTAATGTCATGTCTAACATACAACTAAAGATCATTCATTAATCTTCTTCATGAATTTCAGCTGAATACTGAGACCTAGATCATTTGAGCCATTATATCAGAAGATCCTTAAACAACTATGCCCCTTTCTCCATCACATAAGTTCAGTATACCCTATATGTGTTGATCAAAGTATCCAGCAATGCTTGGCAACATGACCGACAAAAACTTCAATTCATTTAAATGAGTTGTGCTTTTTTCAAATCCGACATAACTCCTCTATCTTCAGTACCCCTCTCGTTATACAGAACCTTGAAAGAGAAAAAAATGTTTTTGCTGAATGAATACTAAGGGCAAGGTGAAACGATTAGTACAGAAGCGCGTACCTTATCAATAATACCATATTCAACTGCCTCGCTTGGACTAAAATATTTTGGACGCCTTATGTCTGCTTCAATCTCCTCGGGCGATTTACCAATATGTTTTGCATAGAGCTTAACCTTTAGAATCAAACATCAAGTACTCAACATAGATTCATTGTCACACCAATATATAAATGTTACATATGTGCAAGTAAAGGAGAGAGCATAAAATATTGAAGATTTGGGTGTTCTGCAACTTCAGAAAATGTTTTGTTCAAGTTGGAAATGTTCGTAGACGAACGAAAAATGAAATGTGGATAGTATAGCTTGAAAAAAGATTTTTCCAGTGAGGTTTCTGGGGATTTTCGACTGAAGCAATGAAGAAACAATTTTGTTAAACTTACCAACTCAGCCTTCACATTTTTAACTTCTCTCCTCATAAGCTCTACATCAGTTGCTTGACCCTGGAACCTGGCAATTGGCTGCGAAATAATACTTGATATCAATAATAAAACATAGCATAGAGAAAACTTATAAAAAATATCGTAATGATTGTGCTTCAACATTTTAGCAAAAACAGTGTGCAGCCGTGAAAATTATAATTCAAAAGTAAAGATATAATTCAGCAAGATACTTTAGAAGTCGGATGCAAAGGCATTGTATGGCTAAAACAGTGACCTGCTTTATCATGATTGTTGATGAGGGTAAGGCAGATCGATTCCCCTTTGCACCAGCAGCCAGCAGAAGCGCAGCTTCCCCCCAAGCATTGCCAACACATAGCGTGAAAATAGGTGGTTTCACATATCTACAAACTTTTAACTATTAGAATTGCAAAAGGAATTGAAATACACAAAACTCCCAGAATGCAGTAATCATCCAGCAAGACCTAAAAATATGCGCTGCTTCAAATTTTCCAGCATCCTCTACGAAGGTCTGATCATGTGCATAATCATCAATAGAATTTAAGTAAAAGAACTAGAAATATGTTTTCTTTATCAAAAATATGCGCTGCTTCAAATTTTCCAGCATCCTCTACGAAGGTCTGATCATGTGCATAATCATCAATAGAATTTAAGTAAAAGAACTAGAAATATGTTTTCTTTATCAAAGGTTTTGGCAGCTAAAGTCACTTCACTACATATTTCTCTTTTCATGTGAAACTGTGAATTGTTTTCATTATCTCTAAGTTTTGGATAAGCCAGGTTTATTAAGCATATGCAATGTCCTGGCCTTCCTTCAATAGTAAACATTTATAAATCATCATAAATCTAAATAATGATTTATAACCTCATAACATCATATATTGCAAAAGCTTCTGTCTCATAGCCAAGCTTTTCACCACCCTGCAGAAAAGATAGTCAAAAAGAAAAACGTCGGCTATGTCTTTGGAAGAAGCGCACAAGTAAGACATAATAATAAATAGACCATGACCTCTATAACAATTATAACATATGGCATAGTACAAAATAGTTATATGCGCGCTCGCACATAACACAGGCATTAGCGTATGATTTCCAAATATTGACTTCAAATTACAGCTACATTGTATATTGTTTATGGGAATAGAATAACCCACTAAAAAACCACAAATAATTAAACTCATAAAGAAGCATTGGTCTAATTATTTATTATGCGGGTAAAACAAGTAACATCTTGGAGAAAGGTCGAAATCATATTATTACTAGATTGTGGAAAAGCAGGCTTTACGCAAACTACAAAATTTCCACCATAATATGCTAATTACGTGATAGTGATAGGAACGAAATAACAAATGTTTTACTAGTTACATAATACATATTAAAAATTAGAGTAGCATCAAGAATTTTTTAGTTTAGAGGAACATATATGCTCAAGAACTATGTTTGGTGTTTCACTTTTATTTTAACAATCCTATTAATTAAAAACCCACACGATTGAATGTTCTCCCTTTAAATGAAGACCATGGTAAGGAATTGGGTAATTTCATGTTTCCATGCACATAATTGAAAGTATTGCTGGAACTGATATGGGAAGGAGTTGTTTAATCGCTCAAACCCAGTGACTTTCTTTACTAAGAAGCTAAGCTAATTGGTACTGATATCAGCACAAGGAAATCTAAAATTTGTAGTTGCAACATTTAAAACGTATAAGGACTAACCTTTGTCGTCCCAGTGGAATTTACATATAGGTATATTGGTTTTTCTTCGTCTTCGTATTGAAGGTAAAGGAATTCTGCAAGTATCAGTTCAGTGACAGATGGAACTAGAGACATTCCCAAGTACACTATCCGATTCTTGTACAAGTATGAAGCTAAATCTGGAGGAGGTTGCTCCCAGGCACTTCCTCTTGAGAAAGGTATTACCTGATAATGGAATCACAAAAAATGAACACAGAAAGGAATTAGATAATTCAGAAAAGGAGTGAAGATAATTTTTAAAAAAATGAAATTTTGGAAATTATAACCCACTTAAGGTATTACAATCACCCCTCAAGGCTTGCATTTTTCTTATAAATACCCAACAGGAGCAATTTGTGAAAAACACTAAACAAAAACATTAAGGAGGTACGGTACAACTTAGAAGTAGATAAAAAAAATTATGGCACCTACTACATTTAAGAAACGTTAGTGACCTAATAAACCAAAAGACATTTTAAGTTAACCTTGCAGAAGATAACATATGGCTCTTCAAAAGAAATTCCTACAGCTTCATCAGTTCAGTTCTTCTTTTCCTCTAGGCAGTGTCCTATCAAACTTTGCACTAAAACTAGATTCAACCCAAATTATCATAGTTGTTAGTTGTTAGTTGTTAGGGGCACGCCTCCCAAGGGGCCCAAACCCATGTGCCTCTATTTTCTGATTTATTAAGATTTCAGGCTCTGTAAAAGAGGCATGCGCCTCTTGCATGTCCTGAACGTGCCTCACATACATGCGCACATATTGCTTATCTTTTAAGGGTTTTCTAAGTTATTTTTTTTACATCATAATAAGTTTTGGCATAACAAATTGAGTTTATCTAGGGCTTTATTTTGATAGAATTAGGGTTTCATTAACAAAACATAAGGCAAACGAGAAAGATGCTCAACAATCATGAATCATGATTTTTTTATTTTTTTATTTATTTTTTATTTTTTTTAAGACGGAACCATGATGATTATTGATTAGTTTGCTAATCATTTGATACTTGATACCCTACTGAAGCTTGAAAACTTCATGTGTTCATGTTGTTGCATTGGTTTATTGTCTATTGGTGTTCCAGATTTGAACTTTGAAGTTGATTGTAATGGATTTTCTATGTGTTAGTATGTTATATTTATAAGTTATTATGTGATGTTAAGTAATTTTTGCCTTTATTTGGTTATGTAAATATGTCTTAAGTAGGGTGTACTAATGCATATAAGTTGTACAATCAAGTCGTGCAAGAGGCCCGCGCCTCTTGAGTCTCAACTCAGGTTCCGATCATGCCCTCGCACCTTTGTGGACCTGTCGCCTCCAACAACAATGCAAATTATGGAAACCAACAAATTTCCACCTAGCAGACTTTTTGGCATAATAACTTATGGAGGCCTAATTTAACCTAAAACCATGGTCAAACATATAGGGCTGACCACCATACATATGCCCTTCCACACTTTTGTGTGGAACCAGTGTGGTATAACGTAACAGTCCACTCCTCTTCGAACTGGAGGTCCACTGATGGTACATGTCGGGTGGCAACCCACAAGTCAAGGCTCACAACCGAGTGCCCCCTTGGACACACATCCAGATTGGCAACCCCAGGGCACACCATGGATTAGCCCTTGTATTCAACTGTCCATATCCGATAGGTTGGACCAAATTGGTAGGTATATAAGCTAAGGGAGCCCTAACAAAACCAAAACAATGTTCGACAGTAAAGAGTGGGAACCCCATTTAATATGCCCTTTCACACTTACTTATGGTGCCGATTTGGGATATCATACCAATCCATTCCCCTTCGGACCGAACATCCACAAACGGCAGACTGGGAACCTATTAGCCAGGGCCCACAACTTCATGTGGCAGACCCCTTTGGGCCCATAAATGGTCTGACATCCTCTGGGCCCACCATCGGATAGCCACTTCCCACAGCCAGTTAGTATCGGGCAGGTGGACCAAATTGTTAGGCAAGCTATGGAGTCTTTTACTAAACCCAAAATGATGGTCAAGTGTAAAGGGTTGGCCCCCACTTCTATGCCCTTCCACACTTTCGTACGGAACTGATGTCAGATACCGTAACAACCCATTCCCTGATGTGGGACATCACAAAAATTGTACGATATACTACTTTTAGCAGAATCTAACAGACCTAGGAATTTAAATAAGAAGTTGATCTTCTCTTATAGATTGATCAAAAAACGTTCAAGCATATACATTAGATATTTCTGACCCAGGGCACAAGACAGTGAACAAGTCAATAAATGTTACAGCACTTCATATTTATTTCATCTTGTAATGATTAGTGGATGGCATACTCGTCAACTCATGTTTTCTGCCTTACACCAGTTATGGATTAACTAGGCATCAAAGTCAACCATTATGTGCAGAAATAGATAGTGCATGAATCCAGAGACGTGTGAGTTATTATAGCAATGTACAGAGTCTATTGATTACAGAAAAGAAAAAGACTTGCATAACTTCTGCTCAGTTAATAGTTCTTAAGAAATGATCATATATCTAATATCTCAACAGATGGTTTGCATGAAATGATCATGCAATAGTTGTGGTTATTGAAGAAAAGAACTCAAAATACTTTAAATTTTCAGCAAGACTTTGTCACTGATGAAAGCCTTCTCAGTTGCCACCTTTAGCAGTAGTTACCAATCAATAAAATTGAGCATTATTTCAGAACCCAGGAAATAAGAATAAAAGGAAACGTTAAAGTGGGATATTAGTGTGATTAATTTCAAGTGCCAGAATTTTAAATTGGAAAGACATTATCAAGAAATATTCTCAAGAGCAATAATTAAAAAATTCACTTGCAGCAATGTTGTTGTAGATACTATGTAATGACACTACTGTTTACGCTTTAAAATGAAACAATCTTTTATGGTATCATAATAATGACCAAACGAAATTTCATTGTGTAAAAATCACACTGCTAACCATTTATCTAAGTCACAGGCCATGCTTTGGTACAAATAATCTGACTGCATGTAAATTAGGATAATGCTCCTCTATAAGCTTAAGCATTAACATGAGGAGGTCATTAAACAAATGAAAGTTTCACCTTTTTTTCTCATTTTAAGAATTAGATACAAAATATTGCATTCATCAATTACTCATAATAGATAAGTGCATTTACATCTAGCTGGTAAGACGTCTACAGAAATTCAAATTTGACAATCTTAGATAAAGATTGTTACAGAATATAAAATCCATTCCCTAATAAACCAGAACTGCCAGAAATCTTTATGCCTGTGTGCACCGAAACTTAATCCCAACACTCCAAAGAGTGAAACAGTCTTCTTCAATCAAAGTCATCGACTATTATTCCTCTCGTAGCACTTTCTAAACACTTTCAACTTATGCCAGTATGGGAGTTGAATGCAAACTAAACTGTTGTAGCATATTAAAAAAAAAAAAAAGATTCCACAGTATAAGAGCATAACAAAGAAGCACTTTAATTCATTCAGCCCAGATGTTCCAATTGTACTTATATGGGCTTCTCTATGTGTTTTTCTCATCAGTTTTAAACGTATAGTTCTGCCTCCAAGTGATCGTTCACATTAGAACTGAAGCAGGGGGCGTATTCTACACTAAACCCTAGATGATTTAACTCCATCCACTATTTGATTGTTCCTCTTAAAAAAAGAGAAAAATGAAAGTGTTACACGATCATGAAAAGTATGAGCTTCAGCTTGCTACCTCGTAATTCCAAAAACCAAAAATTCAAATTCTAGTAGAAATGTATCCATATTAAATTCAGATAACACAACACCATCCTAAATTCTAGTATCGCGTACTGCAAGCCTAGTCACGTCACCACAAGGAACACATAGTATTGATAAAATTCGACGCCATTAATCAAAGAGATAGATTACCATGGTCACAACACCGCGTGTCCTGCGAGAGCTTGAACTGGATGAGGGTTTTAGCCAAGCGGGTCGGATCCTCGTACCGGAAAAGTCACCCAAAACACTGCCCCCAACGAACGAAGAGACGAAACTCGTCTGTAGCGAAGGTCTATGCGGAGGAGGAGAGGCCAGCGATACAGTGGGGCTTGCCGTCATTCGGGTGGCCGGAAAGAGGAGCGAAGCCATGGCAGACGGCGGTAGAGTGCAGTTCGTTGGAATTGACAGGAAGATTAGGCTGGATTTACCGGAGCTAGATTATCAATTCTTTGGGGCAATTCAACCTATGAAAATGGGCCTATGATGGTGGGCTTTAAAATGGGCTTTAATTGGATCATATATAATTCAAGGATGGACCAATAATTACAAGTGATTGTATGATTGGGCCGAATTGTTTCTCAATTAAACTGAAACCATAATATATTATGTCTTACATAGGTACATACCACACAACAAAGTTTCTAAAAGCATTAAAAGAAATCTCAACTTGCACACCTAATGGTTTCACTGTCACAATAAACCTCATGGTTTCTAGTAGTAAAATTGTTTATCCTGAAAATGTTGCAAACATGAAAGGAAATTATGAGTAAGTTGATTTAGATCCTCTGTCATTTCCATTGATTTTAAGATCACCCCACTATCACGATAAACCTCATGATCATACACCTGACTTTGCATTACAGGTACAATCCCTCTAAAATAAATTAAATAAAAAATTTATTATTGACAAATAAAATCAAACATAGTGAGAATGAAAAAAATAATAATAACAAACCTCGTTATGATGCAGTAGAATTCACTCGAAACATATTATACATTATTATTCTTCTCACCTATCGAAATAAATCAGACAAATCGTATTACATTATGATAGTTTGTAAAGATGGAACAACATAAGGAGTTTGAAATACCTTATAATCGTGTGTTCATCATCATTTGAGAATATTGCAACATTGCCAAATTATTAGCAGGCCGGCCCTGAAATTTAGGGGCCATGGCGAAAAAAAAAAATTTGAGGCCCCAATTTTTTTTAAATTCTACAATCTACAACATTCATTACAATAAATTAAATATAAAATTCCTAATCTGCACACATGTATTAAGAGAATTATATACATTCACATTTTTTCAAAATATCATTTATAAAATAAAATAAAAATAAAAATCTATTAAAAAAGGTAAAGAAAATATTAAAAATGAAAACTAATTAATTTACCTTTAAATATTTGAGTTTCAAAGGTAACCAATTTATAATAATCAAATTATACAACATGACTAAGGATTGAAGTATTGAACAATATAGAATGTAAATTGAATATTTTAAACAACTAATTTCACATTATTAGAAAATAAGTAAGATTTTAAGGACAATTTGTGTGATTATAGGGTGACTTCTTGAAGAAAATAAATGAAGTACAATGATTGTGTTGTGTGGAAGGGAGCCAAGAGCAGTAAATAATTGTTTCAATCAATGAAGATTAATTATGTTTTTAATTTTTATATTTTATTTTTACTGTTAAACTATTTATTGGGCCTTAATATATAAATAAAACTAAAATTTGGTTGGGCTTAATTAGTCCGGTCCAATTATTATGTGTAATTGTGTATACATATATATTCCATCCGTCTTGTTTCAATATTTACGTTTACTTTTAGCACATTAATTAAGGAGTATAGTATTTTAATAGATAGTTGGTGCATATATATAATATTTAATGTAAAGTGAATAGGTGTATTAGTGTTGGATGTGGGGACCATGGTGATATAATAATTATTTTAGGTGGATCTCATATTCTAAAAAAGAAAACGTAAACATTGAAATGAGACGCCCAAAATAGAAATATGTAAATATTGAAATAAGACGAATGGAGTATATGATATCAATTAGGTTGGGCCCCCAAATTATGGGATTCATGACCGTTGCCCACCAAAACATCCCCTGGGGCCGGGCTTGATTATTAGTCAGTCCAATTATCATCATATGTTAGTTATAATAATCATATAATAGATCATAGAAATTATATTAAATAAGAAATTCAGCATTAACATAATATAAGAAAAAATCATATGTTATAAAAAATGAGACATTTTTATAACTACCTCATTAATTTGCAGACACTGATTTATAGATTATAGATCAACTTTGCAGACTCTTCATGTAGTTTATAGCATTATCCAAGATCACTAATTCATCGCTCTTTGGATAATAAAAAACTAAATAAGTAAATTATTAAATTAATTGTGTCAAATAAAAAAGAAAAGAAAAAGAGAATAGAAAAGTACCTCGTCGTAGTCTGGAATCATTTCTGCAATAGCATTATCTTTTCCTTGACTATTCGATTATGCAAATTTTAACAAAAAATTTACTCCATATTAGATCATCAACTATAAAATGTGGCAAATATATATATATATATATATTTTTTAATTTTGAGAATAAAGAGGCTATGATGCCACGTTTCGTGCCTCATCTATGTATAGATTAGTACTATACATTCTTAGAATAAAATTAAGGGACGGCTATTTTGTATCCGGATTTATTAAACAAACTTTAATGGCTAATAAATACATCCTACTAAAATTAGGATAAACAAGTATCAATCAGTAAATATATCTATGCATAACTATTTGAGTGAGGCTTGCGTTTGCCCGGACGCCTTTAAACAAGGGTACATTATTTTGTTCTAAAGGATATACACTTTAATTAATAAGGGTATACCATTTTGTTCTAAAGAGTATACACTTTTCATTATATTTTTTTATTTTTCTTCAGAAAATAAAGGGTACATATATTTATACTAAAAGATATACAATTTAACACAAAATTTTAAAGGCACACGGAGTGTGCTTCCGTGCGCCCGGGCGCACACAAGTTTTTGCCTAATTATTTTACCCTTTTAATTAGAATTAAACATATGATATAATTTTTATAAATAAATTTCTTAAATAAAATATGTATTAATCAAAAGGTTAAAATAATAATTGTAATTAAATAAATAAAATTTAAAAAGAAAAGACAAAAACTCTTGTGCTCCCGGGACACACAGTGTCCCCATGTGAGCACAAGAGTTTTAATATTAAAACTATTGTGTTCACATGAGAACACAGTGTGTCCCCAGAGGTACAAGAGCCTCACTCATTTTTTTATATTATTTAAATTTAAATTATACTCTCTCCGTCCATCCTCAATTTATTTATTTACTTTTTGCATGTGGATTAAGATATATTATTATTTTATGTGTAGTAGGTAGTTGTATTAGTGGAGGGTGTGAGTCCTATATTTTATTTTTATTAGTGGAGGGTGTGAGTCTCATAGTCCAAAAAAGGAAAATTGATAGATTAAATATAGATGACTCAAAATGGTAAAATGGATAGATTGATAGTGGATAGAGGGAGTATTTCTTTTTATTAATTTGTGAATTAATTTTGTTATAATTATTTTAAATGTCAAATTTAGTACATTTTAATTAGTTTTGTATGGTTTGTATTTTTTTTAATTTAATTTGTTTTTAAATTGATTTATTTTTTTTCATACATATATTAAATCAAATTCTATTTATATATATATATATATATATATATATATATATATATATATATATATATATATATATATATATATTTTCTTTGGCTTTCAAATTTATGAAGTATATTTCTTTAATTTTTTTTGAATTTTTTTATATTTTTTAAATTTTTTGTTAATAAAATTTTAAATATGTTAATTTTAATTTGTTAAATATTTTAATAATTTTTTCTTAAATTTACATTTTTTAATTTAATTTATTTAATTACAATTATTATTTTAACTTTTTAATTTCTTTTGATTAATAGGATTTATTTATAAAAATTGTATTAAATGTTTAATTTTTTAATTAAAAAAAAAATAAAATGGTCATGCATGGAGTATGTTTAGTGATTGATGCTTGTTTATTAAAATTTTAACAAGATGTATTTAGCAATTAGGGGTTAGTTTAGTAAATCAAGGGTGAAAATAGACATCCCTAAAATTAATTAATATTCTTTTCGATAACTTTAAAGAGTATTACAGATAGGGGTGGGTAAAATCGGTATACCGAAAATACCAATACCGTACCGATACTGTACCGAAAATATCGATATGGATTTTTCCATACCGATAACGAATTTTTGGTATATCGATTTTCGGTATATCAAAATTTTGATAAAATTTATTCTCATACTGATACCGTACCGATATTGATTCTATATCGATTTTTCGATAAATACCGATTTATACCAAAAATTTGATACTCCCTCTGTCCCACGTATTTTTACCCACTTTCCATTTTGGGGTATCCCACATATTTTTACTCATTCCATTTTTGGCAAAAATACATAATATTTTATTACCTACTTTTTACAATCCCAACAACTTTAATTACTTTTTTATACTTTATTCATCATTACCAATAACTTTATTCACTTTTTCTTTTTAAATTACTAATTTATCCCTACTTTCTCTTACATTATATATTAAAAAAATAAAATGTATTAATATCCGTGCCCTTACAAACGGGTAAAAATACCCAGGATGGATGGAGTATAACGTTTCATACCAAAATATCGATATACCGAAAAAAATCAATATATCGAGTCATACCGATTTTTTTAATTTTAATTAAAAAATAAAAATAAAATAAAATAAAATAAAATAGAATAAGTATATTCTAACACATTTTATATCACAATGAAAGGACATGATAATTATTTAGATGATATTTATTTCAACTACTAATTTATTAAGAAATAAGTATATAAATTTATTTATTATTTCTTACCCTATATTCTAATATTAACCGTAATATATTTATATTTATAAGTATTAGAGTTTATTTTCACACTTAACAAAAAAAAAAATATAAATAAACGTGTTGTATAATTACACATATACTTAATATAAAATTTACTCCATATGTTATTATAACATAAAAATGTATTTAAATAAAAATTTAAAATATATATATAGGTCATTTGTGCTTAAAGCTAGATATATAAATTTTAATAATAAGAAATGTACTAAAAAATATATTATATATAATTAAAAAGATTTAAAATAAATATAAAAATTTTCGGTATTCACGGTATGGTGTATCGATATCGAATATCGAAATACCAAAAATATTTTTCGGTATATCGAAATACCAAAAATTTTTAAATATGTTACCGATACCGTACCGAAATTTTTGGTACGGCAACCATACCGTACCGAAAATTTTGATATACCTAAATTTTGATATTTTTTGATAATTTTCGATACGACAAGCTCGATATACCGAGTTTTTGGTATTTTTCCCCACCCCTAATTACAGATAACAGTAAATACATATAACAACAACATAAGAATCCACTCCAAACCTAAAAAACCAAATCTTCCTCCAAAGGTGAAAGATGAAGCAAATATTAATGCTCCAACCAAAGACGACAGTATACTCTCTTCTTTCAAACTCCTCCGCTCAATTCTACAGCCTCACACACACACACACATACACACACACACACACACACACACACATATATATATATATAATTTGTATATCATACAAAAATTCATCATATTTCAATTAAAGTTAAATTATACCATAGATAACAGCAACATAAGACACGTATCACACAGATAATTAACAGCAACATAAGACACGTATCACAGTGTAGCGATACGTGTTGCATCTTGTGTATCATCGATATAATTCAAAAATTGAAGATTCACATAAAATTAAAATTAATTTCGCCCAAATTATTGAATATCTAGTTATTTAACTTATTATCTACTTTTTTTATCCAATATAAAGTATTACTGAACTTACATCCATATTCACTCGGTAAGCTCGTTTTTCATCAGGGTTGGAAGAGGTTTTAAAGTGATCACTCAAAGTATTGAAAGAGTTGGAAGAGGTTTCGAATTGTGGGTAAATTGGGTAAGCTCGCTTTTCAGGGTTGGAAAAGGTTTCAGATTGTGAGTAAATTGAGTTGGAAGAGGTTTTAAAGTGATTACTAGTATTGAAAGATTGGAAGAGGTTTCGAATTGAGGGTAAATTGAGTTGGAAGAGGTTCTAGAGTGATCACTCATATTATTAAAAGAGACTGTGGTGGCGCTATTGAAAGGAACTTGTTTGTGTTCACTGATTAGTCATTTTATAGTTGGGATGACCAATTCAAGAATTTATCGAACCACAGGAAGGAAGGTACCAGTGCTTAAGCGATCTCACGTTTTTTATATTTTTATAGTGACGAATCATCAAAGGGTTGGTTGTTTAAATAAGTAATTAAAAGTAATCAAAGCAAGTAACCAAATAATGATCAAACAAAGCAAATAGATAAACGAAGGGTAGTTTTTCAAATTGAACAAAAGTGAGATTAACAACACTAAAGAAGTGGTAATTCTAGGATTCATGCATTAAACTCATATGTGCCAAGGGTAGAAGACTAAGGGCCAACACGAATTCCACCTAAACTCTCTCTCGGAATGGATATGATGTAGATCATTTACAAGGTCTCACAATGGCTCAAAGGTCGGTTCTCAATCAAACAATTCCAACTAGTTACTAAGTTCAATTAGAGAGTCCCTTCATACGATCAATTGACCTCTCGATCTAACAAATCAAATATTCTATCAAAGGATTCTAAATTCTAAAGGACTTCTCAATTTCTTTACAATTTATAATGCACATGAAGTGTTTGATAAAATGATTCACTCAATTATCCTAAGTATATAATTAATTTTTCAATCTAATCACATATTTAGAACAATTGAATACACAAATCATCATAAACCTCAAGATCTTAAATATCAATGATAGAAATCCATTTACCCAATCAACACATGAATTTAAATACATAAATCCCAAAATTATCCAACAACCATCTAGTTGCTAATCTCACAAGGGAGATTAGTCTACCATATTTATAAGAAAATTAACATAGACAATTAAATCCTCAAAAATCATGACAAAACTATAAGGTTTAATATAAGGTTTGGATGAAAACTCCCTTGAAATGCTTCAATGGTGATCTCCTTCATTCCCTTTGCAATTCTCCTCTCTTTCTTACTCCTTTTCTTCAATTGGATGAGTATTTTGATGGTGGGATGAAGATAGATGGAATGGATGATGAAAGGATGAAGATGATGGTGAAAATGGAAGGAAATGTGTGTGATGTGTGTGTGCAGCTCTGAATCTTGGATAAAACTTGATCAAATATTGAAATATTGGGTATTTATATCCCCTTGGGAGCTTCTAGAAAAATCCAGATTTTTTACTGATTTTTGCATCTACACGGTTCGTGTGCATGCACACGGCCCAAGTCGTGTCAGGGTTTCTAGTCAATGTTCAGCTTCAGACAGCGTACGGCTCGTGTGTTGAACATGGCCACAGGGGTGGGTGTGTTGGTTGTTTAGGCGCCAGCGCACGACCATCTCTTATAGGCCCGTGCGCTGTACACGGGGCATGTGTCTGCACACGTCTTGTGTACCAACACGGCTGGGCATGTTTGTGCTGTAGTGCTTCTTCTTTCTCCCGACTCCGTTTTCGCTCTGTTTTCACCTATTTTTAACACGTTTAAGCTCAATCTCACACGATCCATAAAAACACATAACACAACCAAATAGCACATAAAAAGGGATAAAAAGGATAAAATACTACAAAAACGGATATAACACTACAAGAAAATGTGCCTATAATGACAGGAATTCCTATCATTAAACCTCAAAATACTCTCATTAAAAGAAAATAATGACATGAATTTTCCTGTCATGGACCTGTCATAGTTGCCTCTCTAGATAATGCTCAATTATGACAGGATGGTGATCCTGTCATTATTGTTGGCATACCTTTAATGAGAGGCTTACACTCACATTAAAAATATTTTTAAATATTAATAAATCCTCTCATTAATTCTAATTTTCCTCTCATTAAATGATACATTAGTGACAAAAATTTTTCTCATTAAATCTTTATTCACCTCGTATTATATATATATACACTCCATCCGTCCCGCACCAAGGGTCTCTTTTTCCATTTTGGTCGTCCCACCCAAAGGGTTCCCTTTCCTTTTTTATACATATGGGTCACACACTCACCCACTAATATAATTAAAATATGGGGTCCACACTCCACTAATACAACTACCCACTACACATTAAATAATAATACTCCTTAATCTACGTTCAAAAAAATATAATACACCCTTGGTGCGGGACAGAGGGAGTATATAATTAATTAAATTTAGATGACATTCATGAAAAATGATAAATTATATTCAAAAGACATCTGTACAAAGTACGATACATCAAAAGCACAAAAGTGCATGGACAAAACTAGCTACTACTATGTTTACCTAGTTCTGAATTCTATCCAAAACTAGAAACTTATTAGCCATAACTTGTAGTCGGGTTGACCAATTCAAGAATTTATCGAACTACAAGGAGGTAGGTACTAGTGCTTAAGTGATCTCACGTTTATTGTAATTTTATAGAGACGAATCATCAATAGAGTGGTTGTTCAAACAAGTAAATAGATGTAAACAAAGCAATGCAAGCAATGATCAAACAAATAAGATAAATGGATGAAATATGGTTTACTAAATTAAGCAAAAGTGGGATTAACAACAATTAAGTAGTGGGAGATCTTAGAATACTTGCATTAAACTCATATGAATCAAGGGTATGGATTAAGGGTCAACTCTAAGTTCACCTAAGTTCCTTCTCAAGATGAATAGGATATTAATCTAAATTAGCACAAAGGTTGGTTCTCATTCAAACAATTCCAACTAGGTACTAAGCTTGAAATAAGAATCCCTTCACACAATTAATCAATCTATCGATCAAACCAACTGTATGTCCTATCAAAGGGTTCTAAACTCTAAAGGATTTCTCAATCTCTTTACAATTTATAATGCACATGAAGTGTTTGATGAAATGATTCACTCAAATGTCCTAATCACATAATTAATTTCTTAATCTAATCATATATTTAGAGCATCTAAACACGCAAATCATCAAAAATATCAAGATCTAAAGCATCAATGATAGAAAATCAATTAACCGAATCAACATATGAATTTAAATACATATATCCCAAAATTTAACCACAAACTCTCATGTTGCTAATCCCACAAGGGAGATTAGCCTACAATCTTCATAAGATCCTTAACATAGACATTAAAAACCTTACAAATCATGGTAAACTAGAGGATTAATTTAAAATTGGGATGAAAACTCCCTTGGATTGGCTCCAATGGAATCTCCTTCCTTACTTTGGTGATCACCCACTCTTCCTTGCTTCATCACTTCATTTGGATGGTAGAATTAATGGAGAGATGATGTAGAATCAAAGTATGGATGAAGGGGATGAAGAATATAGTGTAAAATCAAAGGATTGGTGTGTGAGGTGTGTGAGCAGCTGAAATTTTGTGTCTCCCTCAAAGGTTGAATCGATGGGTATTTATACTCATTGGGGGCCTTCTAGAAGAAATCTGATTTTTTTTACTGATCAGACACCTACATGACTCGTGTGCTGCAACACATCTCGAGTCGTGTCAGGATTTCTGGATCAATGCGAACTTACGACGGCACACGAGTTGTGTGCCGCAACATGACCAAGGGATGGTCGTGTTGTACGTTCTGATATTGTCGCACGGCCATCTCTTACAGGCCCGTTTGCAGTACACGGCTCGTGTAGCACGACACGGCTCGTGTACTTGAAATTGCTGGTCATGTTCTTGCTGTCCTATTTTCTTCTTCCTTCTTTCGTCTCCCTTCTTCATTTTCGCTCCGATTTCACCTGTTTTACATACAATTAAGTTCATTCTCACTCAATTCCATAAAAACACATAACTTCACCAAATAACACATAAATACGGATAAAAATATATGAAAATACACATAAAAAGACACTAAAATCTAGGTAAAAATATCACTCATCACACCCCCAAACTTAAAGCGTTGCATGTCCCCGAACAACGAAAATGATAAAACAAGGAGAGAGAGATTTTCACCTAGGAAAAGGCTAAATGAACATAAGTAAAAATACATCAATAACAATAAGCATTACAAACTCATGCTAAGTCATTCTACAACATTAAACTCATGACATGTAAAAAATATTAACAAGTTCAATCACAAGAGAATAAAAATGTAATATAGTCCCTCTTGGTCCAAGCCTCACAATGGTTATAAAGTTCTCTCAACACTCAATAAAGTAGGGTAAAACATCACTCATTAACCGATTGGCTCGACTCGCTATAAGCTTGCTCGTGGACTACATTCACAGACCACTAAAATTTCCATTAGTGATCAAAAAAGTCTTTACTTAGGATGTAATGATAGGCTCTTTGGTAGGGTAGGATGATTTGGATAAAAGTGACTAAACAAGTATAAGTAATCAAAGAGATGGCCAATTTCGCCAACTTCTCCACTTTTCTTTCTTCCTTTCTTGTGTTTAATAATCACAAGCACTAATCATCAACTTTCCTTGAACTGAGCTTCTTTTAATGCATGCTTCCTTCTTTGGATTTTCAAATATTTGAGCATATTGTTATTGCTTTGCTCATTTTCTTGTTTTGAGGTTGCATGTTCATTCTTGTTTGTGCTCTTTTCATCCTTCTTCTTGCTTGTTTACTATTTTCTTTCTTCGTTTGCTTTCTTATCAAACATTTCTAGCTACCATCTCCTCAATCACCCACACAAAGATATGTATCTAAGGTCTAAGTGGGTAATCATGGCTTGTAATGTGCTAAATTCACAAGAAATATACTTAAATGCTCAAAGTGGATGACTAGGGATGATATTCAAGGTAGGAAAATATATGGCAATGACTATTAATGACAAGGATGACCTTAGATTATTTCACTAATCTCCACTAATCGGGCTCGTTCCTATAGTCCTTGAGCAAGTTCTATTTTATCAATCACAACCAATCCACTCGTGAAGAAATAACCATGTATGCACGGTTGAGGCTCAAATGCTCACAAGCTTATGCATTGGACCTTAAGAAACTTATTACACCACATTCGTCTCAAAATTGAACAGATTAAGTAAAACATGTCACAATTTGAAAGTGTAGAGATTCTTAATCATAGCTTGCCATCACTTACTACCAAAACATGTCATCACTCATATTCAAAAATGACTCACAACATTCCAAAAACAAACCACCAAAATAATCTCTAAACAAGAATACGAAACACTCAGAACACCTAAGAAAAGACTCACCAAACAAGAAACAACACAAAAACGCATAACATGCAAAAACAAAAATCACCATCAATAAACAATAAAGCACACATTCATATCATCCATGATAATTAAGCTCACAAACATCCCCATCTTGATTGAAATGGAAACCTCCCACAAACATAACAAATGAAGTAGCATGCTAATTATATCAATCCAAATCAAATCAAATTATGCTAAGCACATAAAAGTGTAGGGTGTAGAATGAACTCCCTCAATAGGCATTTGGTAGTAGAAATTTTTGGCTCCGAGCTCAATTCATGCTTCCAATATCCTTCATACATGCTCAACAAAATCATTAGCTCAACAATTTTATTAAAAATATGGATCATCATGCACTTCAACACAACCAATCATACCAAAATCCAACCAAACTTATGAGAAAATTTTTTAAAATTGGGTCACACTCAAGTGGTGAGTCACACCACACACTCTCCTCCCAAACTTAAATCGAAAAAAAGTAATACTTAAGTTTGCCAAAAGTGGTGGGACTTACCCTTGTAGTTTCCATCAATGATCTTCTTGTGGAGAAGCATATGCATCCAACGACTTGCGCAATGTCCACCACACACTAGTCCCCCAAACTTAACTCGAGACAAGAGATGAGAATTAATTTTGCAACAAGTGGTGTGATATTTCTACTCGAATCTATGAAGCACTTCTCTTTTCTTCACTATGCCTTTTCTCACAAGCACAATCCACCTACAAGACCAAACAACAAAACAAGTATCAAAAGTTAAAAAAAATGGATTGCCTCCCATTTAGCGCTAAGTTTAACATCTTCAAGCCGGACGGAATTTTAAGATCATTGGACCAAAGGATGGTCCATCACACTTTCTCCTCGCATCCTCACTTTGAACATTTGCTTTGCCTTCTTCTTATCCACTAACTCCACTTCGCCATTCTTGCTTACTAGCATCAAGTCATCATCAAGAAGTGATTCTAGTGGACTTCTTTTTTCTCCTTTGTCAAGCTTCCACTCAAGCTCCGATGCTTTCATCCTATTAACATCATAAGAAGATAAGTTAGAATTTGACATTTTCATATAATCATGAAGAAATGAATTTAAATTGTCAAAGAGAATAGAGTCATGATCCATAAGATCATCTGGAGGCTTCAAATGAGACTTGGCTCATTTTTCATTATTGCACAAGAATGTGACACTTTTTCCTTTTGAACTCAAAGACAACTCTTCTCTTCCAACATCAATCCTTGCTCTTCTCGTAGCTAGAAATAGCATTCCCAAAATGAGTGAAACTCGAGGGTCTGCCTTCACTTCTAATACCATGAAGTCGACCGGGAAAGCTAGCCCTTTCACTTTCACCTCCACGTCTTCAACAATTCCTAATGGCTTCACAACCTCACCATTTACAACTTCAAGACAGATAGTTGTAGGCTTAAACTTTCCAAGATCAAGATGCTTGAAAGTGGCATGAGACATCACATTGACGCTCGCCCCCAAATCACACAATGCATCGAGAGTGCCTTTCCCTTCAAAATCACAAGGAATGATGAACTTTCCCGGATCACCAACTTTCTTCGGGTAGCTCTTCTTTCTTTTTTTTCTCATACTTCTTCTTGAGACATTTGACATGTTCCTCAAACTTCTTTTTCTTCTCCTCCTTTACAAACATTTGTGGATAGGGAATAGGAAATGTAGTGATCGGAATACCCCAATAATCACGTTTGTACTCCTCTTCTTTCATCTTCTCCTCCACTTTCTTTTCCTCTTGCACCCTCTTCCACTTAGGTATACACTTTCGTTCCTCATCCATATCAACAAACAAACATTGAGCTTTCGGATTAACTTCGATTGTGGTCGGAAACTTTCCTTTTTGTTGAGCACTCAAAGCACTTGCAATTTGTCCCACATTATATTCTAAAGCTTTGAGCCACTTTTTATTTGCTTCTTCTGCCTTTTTCATCGCTTCATCTCGAGCTTTGTTAGATGCAATCAACTATTCAAGTAGCTCATCTATAGATGCCTTCCCTTCACTGTTTGGTGCTGATGCGCATTTTCTTTGCACGCAGAATTAATCCCCAAGTATTAAGGATATCAATTGCAGCTTAAGCAAGTGACCAAGTGAATATTGGACCCAAAAGATGGCGTATTATTAATTTAATTATTTACTAAATTAATTAAGACAAAAGGCAATTAAATTTGAGGTTTGAATTATTATTCTACTAACAAAATAATTAAAAATAACAATTAAAATAAAATATCACTCGAAGAATATGAAAGTGGATCAAGTAGGAGAATAGGTAGCTCTAGGATAATCCAGTTTCACGCATTAATTTCCCTTCCGTGTGTTGATGTCTGACTCTGTCTTGTGGAATATGAATGCATCACTAAGCCATGCATATCTACTATATAGACACAAGTAAACATGCGTGTAACACGTGTTAATAACTTCAGAGCAAGAGATATAATTTCACCCCCTTTCTAGGTACTATCAGTATCAATTATTTTCCTTCCGTATGTTGATGTCCGACTCTGCCTTGTGGAATATGAATGCATCACTAAGCCATGCATATCTACTCTATAGACACAAGTAAACATGCGTGTAATACGTGTTAATAACTTCAGAGCAAGAGATATAATTTCACCCCCTTTCTAAGTACTATTAGTATCAATTATTTTCCTGGCCAATTGGTACTCTAACCCGATATGATCTTCCTTTATAGGTACTATAAAATTATCCTCTTTATCCTACTTAATAACCTGAATTCAATTCAATTAATAAGTATTCATATATGATAGTTCTAATAAAACTTCGGAGTCCTCTCACTTAGAATCATAACATGGAATCCTGTTCAGTTGTGAACGCATTCAATCTACAACCAAGATATATATTCAGACTCTATATACCAATTAAAGATGCACAAAACAATCGTGAATATGGATTAAGAAAGCACAATCATATATAAAATAAATCCACAAGTAGTGTTGTACGGAGTTTACACACGAAAGTTCAATTAATTCGTAAAAACCTTCACAACCCTAGTTATACTAAGAAGGCTCTAGCCCATGATGTTACGAAGAACAATCATGAGTGTTGGATAGATCTTACCCAGATGTCTGGAAAATTACAAGATAAATTAGGAAATAAAATAAACCCTAGATGCGGGAGTTGTCGCGTCCTTCTCCATCTTAAATCCTCCTTTTGGTTCTCCTCTTGATTCCACAAATGAATCTTCAAAGTGCTGGATGGATGGAGGAAAGGACGTGGATGATAGTTGGGGGGTGATCCCCCTTGTAGGGTGTAAGATAATTGTGTTGCTTGCCTTCTCACATGAATGATGATGTAAAATATATATAGGTGTGAGAAGGGAATTAAATAAGAAAATAAAAGATATGAGTGAATTATGGAGGATTATATGATAAGGAGATTAATTGTGCTCCAAGAAATATGTAATTTTAAGAAATTTTTTGAAATTCTCGAAAATTCTCGCTGGCAGCTGCGCGACCTCACGATGTTGAGCATAACTTCCTCGTCCAAATTTTGATTTGAGTAATTCTTGTGCTCACACGATCCTCTTTTCATTGGCTTTCCAACCATATATTACACCATCATTTTTTATCTCCATATGAAAGTTGAGCATGCATTTTTCAGCATTCTTCTAACTTTGTACTTTTAATCCTTTTTCCACATAAAACACAATAAAACACCTCAAATGCACATTTTTCTCATATATATTGAATATAAGACACTTATGCTAATATATAACAATAATTTCCATAAAAAAATGTTAAATTGGATACTAAAATATGCTTATTTTCACTCTCATCAGGTGTCTTTGCCCCCGGTTGATACCCCGAAGGGCAAGCAACCGCATTGCTCGGATTAGAGTAGGAGAAGTTCCCTTGCCTTTGTTGTTGTGGGTATGAGCTTCCACTACCTTGACTATTAAAGCCTCCTTGCCTTGGTGGATAGTTCTCTTGACTTTGGTTGAAACTACCTTGGAAATTATTTTGGTAATTCCCTTGGTAGTTTCTTCCTTGCATGTATGACACATCTTCCACACGTGGCACAGAGTTGGCCCATTGTTCTCCACTCACAATATTTGGAAGAAACATACCTTGCTCAACTTGTACCCCTTCAACCATATTTGCTACTTGGCTCACACTTTGATTCAAGCTCATTTGTCTCAAAACTTCCGCCGCTATCACCTCAACACTTGGCGTTAGTGGCTCAACATTCACACTTTTGACATTAAACTGTTGTCCTTGATCAAAATTCTCAAAACCATAGTATCCACTTACTCTCTCCGATGGCCATTGGTAGACATTTGTAGCAATCTCATCAAAAATCCTTATAGCCCTTTCCGGAGTCACTCCAAGTACGGATCCACCCGCCGAAGCATCAACATACATTCTTTGACCATTTATCAAACCTTGGTAGAAAAATTCAACTTGTTGGTTCTTCGGGAATTCATGTTGTGGACACTTACGTAGCACATTCTTAAACCTTTCCCACGCTTCATAAAAGCTCTCTTGAGGCATTTGCTTGAATTGAGTGATCAAGCTCTTCATTTGAAGCGTCTTAGAAGGCGAGAAATACTTGTTCAAAAACATTTGTGCAAGCTCATCCCATGTGTTGCACGACCCAGTGTAATGGTAGATAGTCATGTTCGAGCTCTATCCCTCAAAGAAAATGGAAACAATCTCATCGGATACAATCCTCACTCACCCCATTCATATTCACGGTGTTGGCAATCTCAATAAATTGAGCTAGATGAGCATTAGGATCTTCGTTCGGGGTTCCACCAAATTATTGATCTCCCACCATAGAATCAAGCCCGCTTTAATTTTAAAGTTGTTGGCATTGATTGGTAGACCCATCATATGTGGCATTGCCCTAGGCATAAAGAAATCCCGGATTACCCTTGGATCGACTTGAGTCTCTCGATGCACCGGAGGTGGTGGTGGCGCATAAGCTTGTTGAAATCCTTGTTGAAGCATAGCTTGTTGCACCATTTGTTGAAGCAAAGCTTGATTGTTAAGTCCTCTAGAATTTTGATGAGCTTATTGAGGAGGATTATCATTGAATTGGGGTGCTTGTGCATTATATTGCACATTTTGCAATCCTTCCCGATCGTACACAACATTTACACGTTCTTCTTGATTGTTCTCCATAAAATTACTATTTTTGGTTGTGTTCTCCTTTCTCTTTCTTCTCAAAGTGTGTTAAATCTCTAGATCAAGAGGTTCAACTTGTTTACCCTTGGACCTTGTGTGCATACACCTTCAAAATAAGAGAAGTTTGAACAAAATTTTAAAAGTAAATACAAGCAAACAAATAAAATAAAAATATCTCTATTAAGATTACTCCAAGCGTTCCTTCGTTAAGCTACTAGCAACCATTGCATCCCTGGCAACGGCGCCATTTGATTAGCCATAACTTGTAGTCGGGTTGACCAATTCAAGAATTTATCGAACCACAGGGAGCTAGATACTAGTGCTTAAGCGATCTCACGTTTATTGTAATTTTATAGAGACGAATCATCAATAGAGTGGTTGTTCAAACAAGTAAATAGAGGTAAACAAAGCAATGATCAAACAAACAAGTTAAATGGATGAAATGTGATTTACCAAATTAAGCAAAAGTGGGATTAACAATAATTAAGTAGTAGAAAATCTTAGGATACATGCATTAAACTCATATGAATCAAGGGTATGGATTAAGGACTAACTCTAAGTTCACCTAAGCTCCTTCTCAAGATGAATATGATATTAATCTAAATTAGCAAAAGGTTGGTTCTCATTCAAACAATTACAACTAAGTATTAAGCTTAAAATAAGAATCCCTTCACATAATTAATCAATCTCTCGATCAAGCCAACTGTATGTCCTATCAAAGGGTTCTAAACTCTAAAGGATTTCTCAATTTCTTTATAATTTATAATGCACATGAAGTGTTTGATGAAATAATTCACTCAACTGTCCTAATCACATAATTAATTTCTCAATCTAATCATATATTTAGAGCATCTAAACACAAATCATCAAAAATATCAAGATCTAAAGCATCATTGATAGGAAATCAATTAACCCAATCAACATATGAATTTAAATACATAGATCCCAAAATTTAACCACAAACTCTCATGTTGCTAAACCCACAAGGGAGATTAGCCTACAATCTTTATAAGATCCTTAACATAGATATTAAAAATCTTACAAATCATGGTAAACTAGAGGATTAATACAAAATTAGGATGAAAACTTCCTTGGATTGGCTCCAATTGAATCTTCTTCCTTCCATTGGTGATCACCCACTCTTCCTTACTTCATCACTTCATTTGGATGGTAGAATTAATGGAGAGATGATGTAAAATCAAAGTATGAATGAAGGGGATGAAGAATATGGTGTAAAATCAAAGGATTGGTGTGTGAGTAGCTGAAATTTCGTGTCTCCCCTCTCAAAGGTTGAATGGATGGGTATTTATACTCATTGGGGACCTTCTAGAAGAAATCTGATTTTTTTTACTTATCAGGCACCTACATCGTATGTTGCAACACGCCTCGAGTTGTGTCAGGGTTTCTGGGTCAACACGAATTTACGATGGCACACGGTCATGTGTCGCAACACGGCCAAGGGATGGTCGTGTTGTGCGTTCTGATGTCATCGCACGGCCATCTCTTATAGGCTCATTTGTAGTACACGGCTTGTGTAGCACGACACGGCTCATGTACTTGAAATGGCTGGCCGTTTTCTTGCTGCCCTGTTTTCTTCTTCCTTCTTTTGTCTCCCTTCTCCATTTTCACTTCGATTTCACCTGTTTTACATACGATTAAGTTCATTCACACTCAATTCTATAAAAACACATAACTCCACCAAATAGCACATAAATACGGATAAAAATATACAAAAATACACATAAAAAGACACTAAAATCTAGGTGAAAATATCACTCATCACACTCCCAAACTTAAAGTGTGCATCCCCAAACAACGAAAATGATAAAACAAGGGGAGAGAGATTTTCACCTAGAAAAAGACAAAACGAACATAAGTAAAAACACATTAATAGCAATAAGCATTACAAACTCATGCTAAGTCATCCTACAGCATTAAACTCATGACATGCAAAAAATATTAACAAGTTCAATCACAAGAGAATAAAAATGTAATATAACCCCTCTTGGTCCAAGCCTCACAATGGTTATAAAGTTCTCTCAACACTCTATAAAGTAGGGTAAATCATCAACCATATATGTCCCCAGAAAACCAGCATGAGGAGTTTAGTCGAGATGTAATTCACCCGCAGCATTAACATAGCAGCAACAATAACCAAGATAACTAGCGACAAAATGAGAAGCAGATACTCATACCAGTAAAAAGCAAGTTACCTGCTGCAAACACTCATCATTAAAAAAACTACGATAGTAGGAAAGAAAAGAAATGTCAAATTCCAATAATTTCCAGTCAACACCATCAACTAATGAAACACAACAGAAACCAACAACCAAATAAATAGCACAAAAAAGAAAAAACAAATTCAGTAGCATGAGTATTCACTTCAGTATGGATACCAAAAACATAATTGCAAAATCCACCCGCACCACAGCTCCACATAAATCAGTAATTAAAAATGCAAAACAAAAAAGTTGTACCTTCAATAGGGAAGCCAGTAATGCACAACAATGCAGCTTAATAGAAACTAGACATCCAAGCTGCAAAACCAATGGCATTCAAAATTAAAAACTCCAAGTAGAAGTTGGTCAATGAAAATACCAAAATGGAAATAGAATCAAATTCATATCCTAACAAGAGATAAATAGCCTAGCTTACTGACTCAAAAATTGAATTCTTTCCATGTGTAGCATGTAAATTGCATGCCATACATTTCTTACAATATCAAAATACTCAAAAAGTAATAATGTGATCATATGATTGTCGTCCAAAATATTCTTTATCATATTCTCCTCCCCTTAAACCTGCAAAAGAAAAAAAATGATAACGTAAAGATTTGTTTTACTAGTCATATATATTTTGCCCTATTTAAAATAAAAAAAGTAAATATTAAAGTTGTTCTCCATGTAAATTAATATATAATACATGTCAATTCATTCAACCTACTAAACACAACAAATGTTTGATATACCCATAATTGAAAATCTAAATTACTATACTAGAATTCATTTTTCTCTTTTTTATTTTTTCTAATTGTATAACACTTAAACTTGTAAATTTTTAAAACTGATCTAAGATATGTACCTGGTTATCATCATTCACAAAGTCATTAGCACTTGAAGACACATCGGTTGGAGCTCTATTTTCATTCTCAATTTGACTCAATGTACTTTCAAATATGTCCATTCGCCTTTTAAGATCTTCTGTGAAATTGCTCTCTTTCCATTCAACTTCTCCAAAATGCATAGTTAGTGTATGAACTGAAACTCCACCTTAAGGAAGAAAATAGTATTTGATATCATTATACAAACATATTTTTCTGAAAGATGTAAAAAAGAAATTATAAAAACAAAGAGTTTGAATTTTACCAATTCTGTTATGACAATTGTTTCCAGATCTTTGCCCTTCATCCCGAAGTCTTTGATTTTTACATGTATTCTTATGGGCTAATGCATTTATAAGAAAATAACACATTTTATCACTTTAAGATTTTTTTAAAAAAAACTAATATTCACCATCCAAAATATCAAGTAAAATGAAAAGGAAAATAAATGTACTGTTTTGGTCTTCGTGAAGTTTGAATGCTTTTTGTCCGTATTTACGAGCTAAATTCCCAGGAGCTATAAACTTTGTAATTTTTTGGACACTATTGTTTCTACCCTTCGCAAATATTGATTTCATCTGTAAGAATAAGGAATCATTAAGAAATTAGAACATACAACAATAATCATATAAAGGGAAAAGAAGATAAGTGACCCAATTCCATGGATTTTCGAAAATATAAGTCATGAAACCTAATTCCTTGTAAAAAAATTAATAGCTTAAATCATTAAACTGAACCATGTGCATATGTTCTTTAGAATTATACTCATATCATCCAACATACGAATCCTACAAGTTATTTTAATAACCAACAAGTAATGAGTGGAGCCTACGGGTAAATTCTAAATTATATCTAGTTGATTAATATTTCTTTATAAATCACATATACATACTCTATTTAAGTTGTATAATAACTTAGAGATTTCAAGTAATCTAATAGTCCTCTTGATTTCTTAAATAAGTCAATTTTGAAATTTACTATTAGTAGAATTCTTAAAAAAAACTTGAAAGAAAATCAGTTAGGTAACTACAATATGTAGAAAGTAAAATAAATCACGAACTAATAGGTACATTGCAACTCATCATATTAATAGGAACCGAATCTTAAATGGGGTGAAGAGGTATAAGAACAAGAAGTAACAATAAGTTAATTTCAAGAATGTAGGAAATAGTGGGCATCTAAGCATGGAATAGTCATGAAACAATAAAATTTCAAGCTATGTAAATAAGATCAAACTAGCTAGCAATTTATCACCAATGCATCATTTTTACATATTTGCGTTGACACTTGACAGAATAAACTATAACATTAAGTTTAGTAATGAGAACTAAAATACCCTATTAGATAATCATAGTTAAACAAGTCTCTAGTTATTCCACACCCTTTTCGTATCCAACCGAGCCCCATTAATTTTTTACCTAACTATTAACTACTATTTCAGAATTGATGTATGTCAAAGCACTAGATTTATCGGGTCATTAAAAAAGGAATTCTCGTTAGAAAGAGGTAGCACCACACTCAATTAGTTTTCAGAACCTGTAATATTAGATGAAATTGAAGAACAAAGTCAATTCATGTATACCTTAGAATAGAGTAACATATAAAAGAAGAGCAAGTCACTCACAAAATATAAGACAATTAAATAATGGTATTTTGGATTAGTGATGAAAGGAGAATTGTAGTCTTGAAAAATATGAGTTGAAGTAATTTGGAACAATACTCCATTTGATTGTTGAAACACCAATTCTGCAGCTTAGTTAGCAACTACAACTCACCCTCCAAGATTTTCCTTTTTTAATTCATACAATCTGTTGCATTTGTGTCCTCCCAAATACCAGATTCTTATCTGGTTGCATTCAATCAATTGTAAAATTTTGACTCAAGAATTTTGATATTTTTCATGTTGACAGAAATTGTTAATTTGTAATTTGGAACAATACTGATTAATCTAGAAGTATTAGATATCAGCAACCCAAAGATGAAAATTACCTTGATGTGGATAAATTACAGCCTATGACATCTTTTTCTCTTACCAAAACCTTTTGTATACACCTAAAGCTCATTCAACACACAGATACACAGAGAGAAATAAAAACTTATGAAATCAAAATTTAAAGCTGTTGAGTTCGACAAATAGTGATTCTCTCACCACAAATTAACCTCCAAGTTGGTAAACTTGGTACAAATGAATCATAGACAAAGGTTCTAGACCACCAACACTCCCAACATTTAATCTAAATATTTCGAATCAAGTTTCGAGTAAAAGAAAATTAACTACATTACGTCATTTAAAATCAAATTACTCAAAAAACTAGAATACTTCAAACTAGGATAAGATAGAATGGTTTACAAATTTAGATATTAACTAAGAAGAATCAACCTTCAAATTTAACGACAGATACATTGGGTGAAATAGAAACAAAAGGGACACAATTACAGTGGACAATAATAGGCAAAGTAAGATCAATTTTGGCGAATTGGAATAACGACTGGGATTTTTGGAGCAAGAAAAGTGATATTTTTAAATAGGTATGTTAAAAAAATGGGAGAAATCACCTTGGCTAGGAGGCGTCCAGTAACCCAACAGAAAGCAGCAACAAGGTGGTAAACGACGGTGATTGAAGGAGAATTCACGACGCGATGCCCAGGTGAATCAGAGATGCGAAAGTTGTACCAACACCACCGCGCACTTGACAGACCCACGTTCTTCGAAATCTTTACCTAACGCGACACTCTCCGACCCTTTCTTGACCCGTGAGTCGCCGACCGTCCGTTCGACCACTTACCTGACCCGCGCCTCTCAGTCGACGTTGCTACATGATGCGTATCTCCAGGCTTTCTCTCTAGGTTTAGTTTTGACTGATTTTGAAAGATAAAAGATTTTTCCCTCTTTGTATCAGTTTAATTCATTTTAATTTTTTTTAATAAATGAAAATAATAGAGGGAAATTTGGCTCTTCTTTTTTTAATGAACAAAAAAAATGGTGAGAAAAAATTGGCCTCAAATCCTTTATTAAATATTAAAATATCTATCAACAATGAGAGGAAATTTATATGGTTGGTTTTAATGAGGGGAGTATTCTTAATAATGAGAGGAATTATGGGCTCTCATAAAATACATACACTTTTCTTTTTCCTCTCATTAAAAATCACTTTTAATGACGAAATTTTGCTCCCGTCATTAAAATTCTATCATTATTGCCCTATTTTCTTGTAGTGTAAAAAGATACTAAAATCTAGGTGAATATATCACTAATCACACCTCCAAACTTAAAGTGTTGCTCTTCTACGAACAACGAAATGGCAAACCAAGAGAAAAGATTTTCATCTAGGAAAAGACTTAACAAATATAAGTAATAACACATCAATAGCAATAATAACTACAAATTATGCTAAGTTATCCTATAACATTAGATTCATTACATGAGAAATTAACAAGTTCATTCAAAAGAGAATAAAGATTAAAATAGCCCCTTTTTAGTCCAAGCCTCATGTTATATATCAATTTCACTCAACACTCTAATCAATAAGGTAAAACAACACTCATCAATCGATTGGCTCGACTCGCTTTAGACTTGCTCGTAAACTACATTCACAAACCACCAAAGCTTCAATCAATGATCAAAAAGGTCTTTCATTAAGGATGTAATGGTGGGCACTTTGGTATGGTAGGGAGAATTTAGGTAGAAGTGACTATTCATCTGCAAGTAATCGAAGAGGTAGCTACTTTCTTTCATTCCTCCACTTTTCTTTCTTCCTTTTTTTATCCTTGCAAATCTCAAACATATTCATCACTTTTTCTTTGATTATTCACTCTTTTTGATTGTATGATCCCTTCTTTGAACTATTGATTTCTTGAGCATCTTTGTTACTTTGCTCTTTTTCTCATTTCCAAGGTTGCATATGTACTCTTGCTTGCGCTCTTTTCATCCTTTTTTTTTTTGCTTATTACCATTTATTTTCCTTCTTTTTCTTTCATATCAATCCTTTCTAGCTACCATCTCCTCAATCACTCACACAAAAAGGGTAGATATATCAGGCTCATGCGGGTAATCAAGGCTTGTAATGTGCTTATATCACAAGAAATAGGCTTAAAGGCTCCAAATGGTTAATTAGGGATGATGTTCATGGTAGGAAAATATATGGATATGGCTATAAATTACAAGCATGGCCTTAAATCATATCATCAACATCCACATATCGGGCTCGTTCCTATAGTCCTTGAGCAAGTTTTAGCTTATCAAACACAACCAATCCACTCATAAAAAGAAATACTATGTATGCACGGCTGAGACTCAAATACTCACAAGTTAATTCTTGGACTTAAGGGAACTTATTACACTTTATTCATCTCGCAATTGAACAAATTAAACAGAACATGTCACAATTCGAAAGTATAGAGATTCTTAGTCATAATTTGCTATCACTTATTACCAAAACATGTCATCACCAATATTAAAAAATGACTCAAGACATCCCGAAACAAACCACCAAATCAATCCCTAAACCAAAAATGGAAAATCACAAAACATTTAACACAAAAAGAAACACCAAACAAAGGACCATACAAAACACATATCAAGCAATAACAAAATCACCATCATAAGAAAATTAAGTACAACTCCACATCATCCATAATCAAATTGAATCACAACATCTCAACCTTAATTGAAAACGAAAACCTAAGTACGAAAATTAAACATCCCAACAACAAACAAAACAAAGTATCAAATCCATAACTATCCAAATCAAATTAAAACAAGCTAAATGAAGTGTTGAGCACTAAAAGTACTCCCTTCAATTCTCCGGGGGAGAAAGTGGCTGGTACAGTGCCCAAGGGTTGTAGGCACGAGGAGACGCGGGGAATTGAAAGTTGAACATCATAGTGAGCATCTCCTCCATGTTGTTCTAGTGAGAGCGTGCTTGCTTATCGTGGTACCTTCTCCGATGTTGCTCCTCACAAATCTCCCCCATTAGCACTCTTTGTCTCTGCTGCTCCTCATGAAGCTCTCTCATCTGCCTAATCCCTCGAACTTCTTTCTCAAAGAAGTTCCACTTTGCATCCCATATTCCTTGACCTATTTGCTGCTGTTGCTGAAATTCATCCTCTTCTTCCTCAAATACTAGTGGTTCTGGTGCTTGCTCTTCTCCATCCCCTTCTTCCATGGCCACTAGCTTGGCTCTAAAATTTGCTAGCTCCCAATTTTCCTCCACACGTATCTGTCGGAGCACCCCCTTCACTCCTTCTCGATTCTCACGATAGAAGCTCTCACAACGGTAGAGTGGTGGGGGCTTGCCATTGCAAATTTCTCGAGCTGTCGTGGAGTGTATATCGTAGTGAGCTCAGAAGCAGGTAGAGAAAATGGAGTTCCCTTATCTTGCCTTAAGCAATAAGTGTTTCTTATCAATAATAAGAATTCCATCCTGACGAGCTGATAGTAGTTGAGACCTAAACTTGTCATCATGTGTGGCGTTCCTCTGAGATCGATGCCTAGCCCTTGGGCTATCATTGTCACTATTCCTCCAATCATCACTCCTTGAGTCGTTTGCCTTTTTGTCACTTTCTGTATGTTGAATAAAATATGCCGCCACATTAAACTTGATCTCTCGGCATAGACAAAATATTATGTACAACTGCTTTTTACCCACTGATCCACTCTCGAAATGGCCCAAAATAGTATTTGACACGATCTTCTCAAGATATCTCATCACAGGATTTCTGATGGTCGTTCCTTTAGAAGCGCTTGGTATGTAACCCTGTTGCTCTGTCCCATCTTTGACTAGCTGCCCCCAGAAAGTTTGTTGATTGAAACCCCCTCCTGGCACGAAGCTTTGATGGCCCCTCATTTTCGGGCATCCCATGTATCTGTTCAACTCATTGAGAGATATATATGTTCTCATCTCGTTGTTTAGATGGAATGAGATTGATATAGGAAACTTGTTCCTATCCTTTTTAACCTCGAGTGTGCTCAAGAACTCAGTTGTGAGATGTAGATAAGTGGGGGGCCTCTTGTCAAAAAACTTTTCCATCTCCACCCGTCAGAACATGGTTCTCAAATCATCCTCAATTCTAAGACCCACCATAGTTGTTTGATCTTGAAATCTAGTTGGCTTTACTTTTGGCAAAATGACTTCCCATCTTAGTGCATACTTAGCCCAATCTTTATCAAACTCTACTCCGAACTCCGACGGGTGTATCCTATTTTCCACTAAATGAGCATCTAAGTTAGCCATTTCCATTTCCATTTCCACCATTATGAAGTCTTTATCATGTCTTCTTACTCTCCTTTCAGCCATCTATAATATTCAACATACTCATGTTATATTCAATTTCATCACAAGGAATGATAATTAATTAAGCATAGAATTATCACTTGTTATTCAACTAAGTGTCAACTCTATCATACTTTTATATCCAATGACAACACCCTTTCAAGCACAACAAACCTCATGTTGGTCATTGAGGAATTTTCTAATTCAATACAAGCAACTACACAACAATTTTTTTCAAGGTATGTTATTAATTAAACAAATGGAACATCTCAATCCATCATGAATTTCTCCTCATGTTCTCACCGTATATACACAAATTGTCCAACAATATCTCAACAATGCTCATTATTCATGTAAATCTTTCAATTTAATTCAAAAAGTCACTTAAGCATTTCATCGAATACTTGGCATGCAAAACATTTTAAAATAATTTCAACAAGAATATCCAATTCTCTCATGCTCAAATCCTCAACACCTAAGCTACTTCACAATAATACAATCATCATAGGAGCATTATCAATCAGTTTGTAACATCATATGCATCTAATTCAATCACAATAAAAAATCCCCAAATTCAATTCCTCATGAACCCTAATTCTTGCACAATTCAATCAATTCCTCAATTAAACTTGTAAATTCATGTTTCACCCTCCTATACATGCTTCAAACATGCTATCATTCAAAGCCAATGCAAGAATTTCAAGTTTCAAACCTTCAATTAGAAATTAGGGAAAAAGTTCATACCTGGACTATTCTTGAGATGAAAACGATGGAATTGAGATGGGGAGATGAAGGAACAATGTTTAAATCAGTCAACCTTACCAACACTTGCAGCTTTTCGATGAATTTTTGAGTTTGAAAGTGATTTCGGATGAGGGGAGATGCTGAGCACGGGTATAATGAGCAGGCGTGTCTGCGCTCACCTCCTTTTTAATTTCTGACTCAGACACGACACGGCTCGTATCTGGTACATGGCTCGTGTACTTTTCCTCGACACGACTTGTGTTCTGTATATGGCCTTGTCATGTAGGCGTTTGAAGAAGAACAGTTAGATTATATAATATCAGACAATTAATGAATGATATATTATTAAATAAACCATGATTAATCCAAATGACAACTATAAATATAGCAACACACTAAAATACAGTGTAATGTGTCATTTATCATAAAGAAGTAAAAAGGGAGAGGAGTTGATTCTTTGGACTCTGTGTTGGTGATAGCTATCCTTCCATTGTTTTGATGATTATAACTCAATGTTCAGTCTACAAAAACCTACTGTAGAATTCCTCTATCAGCTACTTCAAACTCTTCTACATGACACCTCTATCAGCTACTTCAAGATCTAAGACGGGATGGCACACCCATTCTAACTACCCTTCTCTCTTTTCAAGATTATTATATAATATCAAATAATTAATGAATGATATATTATTGAATAAATCATGATTAATCCAAATATCGCTATTGGTAAAAATATCAGACAACTATAAATGTAGCAACACACTAAAATACAGTGTAATGTGTCATTTATCATAAAGAAGTAAAAAGGGAGAGGAGTTGATTCTTTGGACTCTGTGTTGGTGATAGCTACCCTTCCATTGTTTTGATGATTATAACTCAATGTTCAGTCTACAAAAACCTATTGTAGAACTCCTCTATCAGCTACTTCAAACTCTTCTACATAACACTTCTATCAGCTACTTCAAGATCTAAGACGGGGAGACATCATGGCACCCTACAGAGGTTAGATTCGAAATAAAAATAAGGTATTCTCTGTTTACAAGGTTTGAAATTTTTGAAAATATCCACGATATTTTTACGATATATCCGTATTTGGAGAGTACCGATATCGATATTGAGGAAAAAGATGTATCTTTTCTGATGTCGAGGATATATCGGGAAATATTGAAAAATATCGGTAATAATATCGATATCGATATGCCACAGTTCAAATTTTTTCAAATGTCGAGATATATCGATAAAATATCGAAAATATAAAAAATTATCCATATTTTTAAGAATTTTTTATGATTTTTATATTACTTTTACCAACTAAATAAAATTTTTTCATTAATTTGATCAATTTTAAAAATAAAATAAAATAATATAGAGCAACACTTGCTGGAAATTATTAAGACTGTTTTATTTTATTTAATTAATTATCACTTATTATCACTCTTCATTAAAATTATTACTATTAAGTAAATGAGGAGTTTCCTTTCATATACATTGTGTGATAGTATACTTTAATTAAAAATACAATTATTTTGGTACATTCAATTGGATAGGTACGGAGGGAGTATTTTATTGGTACATAACAATACTACTAGCATATTCAGAACTATGTTCAGAATTTCTCCAATTCGATGAACTGATACTAATATTGTTTACATTCACATGTTTTACATTTGAGCATCATAAATTATTATTTTGGTATTAGTTATTAAGTATTGTATGACTTTGGATTATTTAAATATATTGTAATTAATTTGCTTATCATATGCTATGAGGTTTATTGAGATTTTAAATTATATTTATATATTAAAACTAGTTAGTAAAATATATTGAAAAGTTAAATACTTAATTTTCTCTTCTTTTTTTCAAGTTTTCGTGATTTTTTAATTTTTACTGATATCGATATCGATATACGATATATCAATAAATTTAAAGTACCGATATTTTTACCGATATCGATATTTTAAACCTTGTCTGTTTGTCATATAATTTTTCTCGTAACAAAGATCATTTGATTTCAGCCTAAAAAAAGTTATTTTTTTTAATTTTGTTCCATAAATATGAATATTACTTGATTTTTGTCCAATTTTTTTTTGTCAATTTCAGCCGAAAAATTAAATTTCTTCCGGAAAATGATACGTGCATCGCATGTGATGATTAAATTTGAGGGAATCCAAAAATATGTCTTATGTGGCATTGAATTTAGTCATTTAATATTTAAATTATAATCTAAAATCGTAATTAAAATTCTAAACTAATTAACAAAATAAATAAAACTTTGGGCTCTTCAAACCCACATTTAATCCTTAACTTACAAAATTTTCAATTTTAGTCATTTTCAATTCAGTTTTAGTCCTTTTATCTTCATTTTGATCCAATAAATTCAATTGCACTCTTTTCGGCAAGCTGACAGGTTAATTTGTCAATTATGATTTTTGTGTTTAAAGATTATCGCATTATCCAGAATATTACATCAAATAGGAGGAGTTATATTTATTACCTCTTCGTTAAACCGAGCTTCTGCGGTTGCTAACTATTCTTTCTCCTCGGCTCGTGTAGGCATTTTTGATCCCTGCGCACAGCCACCTCTTACAGGCCCGTGCGCTGTACACAGCTCGTGCGTGGAACTCGTACTTGTCCTGGGCGAGTAGCTACTTCATATATCAGTACACGGCCACCTCTTACAGGGTCGTGTACTGAACACGGCTCGTGTAGCCGCTTTCCTGTTTTTCACTTTTTCAACTTCAAACCTTGTTTCCCCATGCTTTTGTGCTTCCAATACACCCTATTCATGCTCAAAAACTCATCAATATATTTAGCTCAACAAGAGTTATCAAAATAAGGATTATCATGTACTTCAACACCACCAAACGGAAAAAAATCAAACTAAATTCATAAGAAAATTTTCAATTTGACCCAAAAATATAAGGATTCTATACGAACACAAAGTGAACATATCATACCACGCCATATCCCCCCAAACTTGAAATAAGAGTTTTGAATTAAGTTTGCAAAAAGTGGTAAGATATACTATTACACATCAATGAAGCACTCCTTGTATCTTCAAAATTCCTTATTCTCTCAAACACAATCCACCTACAAGGCCAAAAATGCAAAATAAGAAAAGAAAAATATTTACAAACCTAAACTACCAAAAGGATACGAGCTTTCAAGAGGTGAAAGTATCCACATATACCAACTCCCTTTGAGAGGGAGAATGGTAATGATTAACCCTTTGACCATTAACCACAAAAGTATTTCCATCCGATCCTTCGAGCTTTAAAGAGCCATCATTTCTAGCCACGATCACCAAGTATGGACCGGTCCATTTTGAACGAAGTTTTTTAGGAAATAGTTTAAGTCTTGAATTGAACAATAGAACCTTATCCCTCGGAATAAACTCCTTCGTTTTTATCCTTTCATCATGCCACCTTTTAAGCTTCTCCTTCAAAATCCTTGAGCTTGAGTAAGCTTCTTCTCTAAACTCTTCTAATTCAACCAATTTGAGACATCTTTTCTTTCAGGATTCTTTCTCATCAAAGTTCAACTTTCTAAGGGCCTATTGCGCCTTATGTTCCAACTCCACGAGTAAATGGCATGCTTTTCCATATACGAGCTTGTATGAAGAGAAACCTTGGGCGGTTTTGTAGGCCGTTTGATAAGCCCAAAGAGCATCATCGAGCTTAGAAGACCAATCCTTTCGATTTCCATTGATCGTCTTTTGAAGTACAAGCTTCACTTGTCTATTCGAGACCTCCACCAAGCCATTTGTTTGAGGGTGATAAGGTGTAGAGACCTTATGCTTTACTCCATATCCATTTAAAAGCTTCTCAATAATCTTATTGATGAAATGAGATCCCCCATCACTAATCATAGCCCTTGGCACTCCAAACCTAGCAAAGATGTTCTTCTTTAAGAATTGCTTGATCACTAGAGCGTCATTTATCCTTGTTGGGATTACTTTCACCCATTTGGAGATGTAATCCACCGCAAGCAATAAGTAAAGGTAACCATTGGAAGGCGGAAATGGCCCCATGAAGTCCATCCCCAATACATCGAACATATTAACTTTAAAAATGTTCCTCATGGGAATTTCATCACGTTACCCTATACTTCCAATCCTTTGGCACCTATCACATCCCTTGAAGTACTACTTATAATTCTTGAACAAAGTTGGTCAAAACAAACCCGATTGTAGGATCTTTGCCCCCATCTTTTGGAATCAAAAGTGCCCTTCACATGGTGAACTATGGCACATCTCCACGACACTTAACTTCTTTTCTTTCGGGATACACCTCCTTATGATCCCATCCGGATAATTCTTGAACAATAAAGAATCATCCCACAAATACTCCTTGACAGCATGATAGAACTTTTTCTTACGAGATTTGGAAAGATGATCCGACTTGAGACCACAAGCTAAATAGTTCACGAAATCCGCATACCAAGGCTTCCCAGTTTCACACAAAGTATACATCCTTTGAAAATTAACTTGAAGAATTTTTTCATCCGGAAGTACATCTTTAATGAACTCCATGGTTCCCTCTTCATCAACATTTTCCAAACGTGACAAGTGATCGACTATGACATTTTCAACCCCCTTCTTGTCACGTATATCAACATCGAACTCCTGCAACAAAAGAACCCAACGGATTAGTCTTGGTTTAGCATCTTTCTTGTTCATCAAATACCTAATGACGACATGATCCGTATAAACAATAGTTTTTGTGCCCACTAGGTATGGATGAAATTTTTTAAAAGATAAACTACGGATAAAAATTTTTCGTTGTAGTGTAATTCTTTTGATTTGCATTGAACGTCTTCGTTGCATAGTAGAATAGCCCAAAACTTCTTCTCTCTTACTTGGCCTAGCACTACTCCCAATGCATTGTCACTTGCATCACAATGGAGCTCAAAAGGCTTGCTCCAATTGGGAGAGACAAGTATTGGTGAAGAGATCAAGGCCTCCTTAAGCACCCTAAAAGTATCAAGACATTCATCATTAAATTCAAATGGAGCATCTTTTTCAAGCAATTTATACAAAGGTTTAGCTATCATAGAAAAATCTTTTATAAAACGTCGATAGAACCCGTCATGGCCAATGAATGATCTAACCCCTTTTTCATTCTTAGGGTGGGGGAAGATGTTCAATGGCTACAACATTCACCCTATCAACTCTCAAACCTTTCTCCGATATATGATGTCCAAGTACGATACCCTCTTGAACCATAAAATGATATTTTTCCCAATTCAAGAATAGGTTCGTATCTTGACATCGCTGCAAAACCATAGAAAGATTAGCAAAGCATATATCAAATGATGATCCAAAGATTGAAAAGTCATCCATAAAAACCTCCATTATATTTTCAATCAATCCCCCAAAGATGGTCATCATGCAATGTTGAAAGGTGGCGGGGGCATTGCACAACCCAAAGGGCAATTTATAAAAAGTAAATGTGTCATAGGGACAAGTAAAAGTTATTTTCTCTTGATCCTCGGGGGCTATCATGATTTGGTTGTACCCTGAGAAACCATCTAGAAAACAATAATACTTGTATCCCGCCAACCTATCAAGCATTTGATCAATAAAAGGCAAAGAGAAATGATCTTTATGAGTATTTTCATTAAACTTCCAATAATCACAACACACTCTCCAATCCGTTTTTACCCTTGTAGCAAGTTCTTCATCAAATTCCGTTTTAACAATGGTTAATCCCCCTTTCTTAGCCACAACATGCAAAGGACTCACATGAGGACTGTCACTTATAACATAAACAATATTAGCATCTAACCATTTAAAAACTTCTTTCCTAGCCACTTCTTGCATAATTCGGTTCAAACGTCATTGAGGTTGCATGCATGACTTATCTTCATCTATCTACCTTATGTGATGCATGCATATTGTGGGACTAATTCCTTTTAAATCATCTAGACTCCATCTTATAGTACTCTTATGATTTCTAAGAACCTTCAACAATTTTTCAAGTTCTAAGGATGAAAGAGAAGATGATACAATTGCCGGAAAGGTCTTGTTGTCCCCTAAATACGTATACATAAGGTGATCGGGTAATGGCTTCAATTCCTCTTTTTTCTTTTCAACCTTGGACTCTTCACTCTCTACCTCCAATGGAAGGTATTCCCTCTTTACATAGTACATCATTTTAGCTTTATCTTCTTGCAATTCCCCACAAGCATTCAAATCATGTAAGCAATCATTTGTAACATCATCTTTTAAACAATATAAAGAAGAAGTAGAATTGAAAGATAAAGTAAGAGAATGGCTTATGCTTGTCTCAAGAAGATCCTTAGATAAGAAATGGCAAGTTCTTTTGAACCATCTCATCAATCAATTCAATCCTTTCTACATTCTTCTTTTTCATCCGGATGCCTCATAGCACTTCTTAATGAAAACTCAACTTTCTCTTCGTTTACTCTCAAAGTTAACTCCCCCTTGTGCACATCAAAGCTCTTCCCGTGGCCAAGAATGGACGACCCAAAATCAATGGAATATTAGAATCTTCATCCCTATCAAGCACTACGAAATCTACCGGGAATATGAACTTTTCAACCTTAACAAGCACATCCTCAACTACTCCCTTAGGATGGGTCAAAGACCTATCCGCAAGTTACAATGTAACAAACGTGGGCTTAACTTCCTCTATACCAAGTTTCTTAAAAATGGACATGGGCATCAAATTGATACTAGTCCCAAGATCACAAAGAGCCTTATGTACCTCACTTTTTCCCATTTCACATGGTATGACAAAACTTCTCGGATCCTTGAGCTTTGGAGGAAACTTATTTTGAATTATGGCACTACACTCCTCCGTCAAGTTGACGGTCTCATTCTCCACTAAGCTTATTTTTCTTGTCATAATATCTTTCAAAAACTTGGCATAATAAGGCATTTGTCTCAAAGCATCCACAAAGGGTATATTGATATGGATTTTTTTGAAAATTTTCAAAAACTTTGCAAACTTTTCGTCAAGGCCCTTCTTTAAGAATCTATATGGAAAAGGAATAGGCACTTGAGTTTTTGGTATGCCCCAACTATCCCTTTCCAACTCCACTTCATCTTATTTCTTTTTCATTGCCTTAGTACATTGCCACTTCTTTTCAACAACTTCCGTTTCATCATTTTGTTTAACTTCAACTTCCCTTTCTTCCACAAGCTCTTCCTCAACCAAATCTTCCTCATTCACATTCTCTTCTATCCTCTCATTTTCCATAGGCATAGAAGGTCCTTCATAGTTAGTTCCTCTCCTCAAAGTGATTGCCTTGCATTGCTCTTTTGGATTTACAACGGTTGTGGATGGAAATTTTCCTTTCTCATTCGCACTCAACGAACTAGCAATTTTTTCAACCGTGTACTCCAAGGCCTTGAACCTTTTATCATTAGCTTCATCAATCTTCCTTCTCGACTCATCTTGAGCTTTGTTTGATGCAATTAATTTTTCAATGAGTTCTTCGGTTGTTGCTTTCCCTTCATTATTCGGTGCCTTAGATCTCGGATGATATCCTGGAGGATAAGCAACTGCATTGTTCGAGTTGGAGTAGGAAAAATTGTCTTGCCTCCTTTGTTGTGGGTAATAACTTCTACCACTTTGATTATTGAAACCTCCTCCTTGTCTAGGTGGGTAGTTCCCTTGATTTTGGTTGAAATTACCTTGGAAATTATTTTGGTAATTACCTTGATAACCTCTCCCTTGCATGAACAAAACATCCTCCACACGTGGAATAGACATGGCCCACTGTTCTCCACTCACACTATTTGGAGGAAGCACAATTGCTCTACTTACCCTTCAACCATATTAGCTCCTTGGTTCATACCTTGATTCAAGCTCATTTGTCTAACGATCTCTGCTGCTATCATTTCAACACTTGGCATACTTGGTTCCACACTAGCACTCTTCAAACTAAACGGTTGTCCTTAATTGAAACTCTCAAATCCATAGTATCCACTTACTTTCTCCGATGGCCATTGGTAAACATTTGTAGCAATTTTATCAAAAATCCTTATAGCCCTTTCCGGAGTCACTTCAAGTACGGATCCACCTGCCGAAGTATTGGTTGGGTGTCAACCAAAGTCCCATATCGATTAGAAGTGGGGAGTAGAGATTCTCAACATAGTTCACCATCACTTTATCACAAACAACATGCCATTACTCACATTCAAAAATGACTCACAATATCCCAAAACAAACCACCAAGCAACCCTATACAAGAATAAAAATACAAACAAAACATATAAGAAAAGACTCACCAAACAAGGAACAAGAGAACAAAACAAAACATGCAAAAATAAAAATTCATCCATCAAAAGAAAATCAAGCACATATCCTCATCATCCAATATCATTTAAGCTCAAGATTTTGCCACCTTATTCAAAAATAAATAAAATAAAGCAAGTAAACTACCTAAATAAAGCAAGTAAACCTCCCAAGTACATAACAAATGAAGTAACATGACAATCCAATCAATCCAAATCAAATCAAATTGTCTATGCTAAGCAAATGGAAAAGATGATTAGTAAAGTGAACTCCCTGAAAAGGCATATGGAGGTGGAAATAGCTAGCACGGACAAATGGGCTGTGATGAGTGTGTAAATTCGCAAGTTTGGCATCATGTTTTGTGCTAGTTTTGGAGAGTTTTGAGGTGAAAATAGGTGGAAAACCTATATATATTGTGAATTAGCATGAATCAGGTGTTAGTGGAGCTATTTAAGTGGTTTTCATAGCAAAATCGGAGTGGAAGTGCCAGGAATCGAAGAGACGAAGTCGAGAACACGCAAACCGCCAAGGAGAGAGGTGGGTTCGACCTGTTGGAGGAGGGTTTGACCTCTCCAGCAGGTCGAACCAGCAATGCAAAGTGGCAGCAGATGGGTTCAACCATGACTCGAGGGGTTCGACTTATCTATCAGGTCGAACCATGGTCGAACCAGTTCGCGAGAAAGTTGGTTCAACCACTACATTGGGGATTCGACCTAACGATTGGTCGAATCAAGAGCAAAAATTGTCCAGTAGCATGGTTCGACCTGTGGTTCGACCAAGACGGAGTGGTTCGACCTGTACAAGAAGTCGAACCAAGTGCAGAATACTTCCAGTAGTTGGGTTCGACCTGCGGTCAATGGTTCGACCTGTTTGCTGAGGTCAAACCATCGTGCGAAAACTTACCTTATACGGATTTTCGAGGCCAAAACGCATGTGATCACTTGAAAAGCTCATTCCAAGCCCTAGAGACATGATTACAAGTATAAAAGTAGGCTCATGCAGATAATACAAGAGAGCTTTTAGAGAGTTTTAGAGAGCGTAAGATCGTGAAGCACAAGAGGAGACTAGGAGGAGCTGTGACAGAGGTTCCATTGGAGATTCAAGTAAGATTGGTCCATCTAACCATGATTGTTCCTAGATCAATCATGGGCTAGAGCCACTTCGATAGTTCTAGGATTATGAAGGTTTTATGAGTTGATTTGTATTTCGTGTGTATACTCCGTACAACACTACTTGTGGTTTAGTTTATATAAGATAGTACGTTTTTAATCCATACTCATAGTTGTTTTGTGCATTGATAATCATTGTGTAGAGTCTGAATGCATAACATGGTTATTGATTGAGTGCGTTCACTAATGAGCAGGGTTTATTGTTATAATTCTAAGTGAAGGGATTCCGAGGTTTTATTAAAACAGTCTTATATGAATGTTTGTTAATTGAATTGAATTCGGGTTAACAAGTAGGATTAAGAGTATAACTTTATAGTACCTAAAAAGGGAGATCAAATCGGGTTAGAGTACTAAGTGCACGGGAAATAATTGATTATGATAGTACCTAGAAAGGGGGGTAAAGTATACATCTTGCTCTGAGGATACTCACACGTGTCAAAAGCTTATCTATTTGTGTCTATAGAGTAGATTTGCATGGTCTAGCGATGCGTCCATAAACCACAAGGCAGAGTCGGACATCGACACATGAAAGTATGAATTAACGAATGAAACTGGATGGCCTGACGAACTACCTATCATCTTATTTGATCACAACTACTCTTCTCATGTTCTTGTTATTGATTTGCTATTTTAATTGTTACTTAGTTTAAAAACCAACAATTACAATTCTCAACACAGTCATAATTGCTAGAAAATAACTAAAGTAATATTTACCCGTCCCGTGGATTCGATATTTAACTTGGTCACCTTTGAAACTACAATTGGTATCCTTCATACTTGGGGATTAAAATTGTGTGTTGAGAAAACACCCATCAAGTTCTGGCGCCGTTGCCGGGGACGGCGTAAAATATCTTTTTGTTATTTCTAGTTTATTAGGGCTATTTATCTTATTTTGTTGTTTTAATTCTAGTCCTTTTTAGGTGTATGCTCACGAGATCAAATAAAGGTGAACTTGAACCCATAATCCTGAGATCGGAACATCGTCAAGAAAGAAGAAGAAGAAGAAAAAGAGCAAGGCAAAGACTATTGATCCAACTGAAGCTCTAAATTTTGGAGTTGAAGTAAACGAGCAGATTTCGCAGACGATTGAAGCTACAATCGAAGTTAATTTGGGAGTAGAGACAGTCAACATGGCAGCAAATCCGGATAATCTAGCCATCCAGGAGGTTTTCAGAAATAATGGGGCTGGAAATTTTGGGCTTCTAGGAGCGAGGGAAACTAATGTAGCATTCGATCTTCATCCCGCTCTTATTAGCATGATAGAAAGGAACTCCTTTTCAGGAGGGTCTTTCGAAGATCCGCAGCAGCATCTGAACAAATTCTTAGGCTATGCAAGTACTCAAAAAGACACAGGAGAACATGAAGATGCTAGAAAGATCCTCTTGTTCAAATTCTCGCTTACTGAAAAGGCGAGAGATTGGTATGACACTATCAACGCAGCTGAGTGCACCACTTGGGAGCAACTGCAGTTAAGGCTCTTGGAGAGGTACATGCCACCTTCAAAGGTATTTAAGATGAAGCAAGACATTAACCAATTTGCTATCAGTGGATGTAAGAAATTTCATGAAGCATGGGATAGATTCAAGGACATGCTTAGGAAGTGTCCTCAACATGGGCTATCTAAAGATCAATATATCAGTATATTCTACAATGGATTGGACTGTGATTCACGAGTGTTATTGGATGCTTCTTCTAATGGAGCATTGCTTACAAAGTCATCCGTAGAGGCCGAGAAGTCGTTTGAAGATATTTCGATGAATTCGAGGGATTGGCCAACTGATAGAGTTAGAGGTACTTATGTCCTTGGGAAGGTAGCTCAGGTTGAACAAGCAATGGTGAAAACAAGTAGAGAGGATGAGATCGTCTCTAGCTTGTCCAATATCAAAGCTACTTGAATCCCAACAGAAGCAAATCAGCGAATTATCTCAGCACATACCAATCATGCAGCAGGAGTTAAAGAATGATGGACCAATCCAAGAGGAGTTGGAAGAGGCACACTATGCCATGGGTCAAAGTATTCAAGGGACTAGGTATCCAGATCAAGGAAACCGAAACTACCAAGGGAACTATCGAGGAAACTTTAATAATCGTGGTCCCCCGGGTAGTTATCAACAGCCTAGGAGGCCGGAGTTCTCATGGAGCAATCCGAATAATGCGATTCAACCTCCGATAGGTGTTGATCCAGGTGCTAAGGTGGAAGAAGGGAAATCGGGTTTTGAGGATACTGTGAACAGGTATATGGCCAAGAACGATGAAAGAGTGAACCGCCTTGAGGCCAAACTTGAAAAGAAAATCGATGCAAATCATGAGGTTATATCTAAGCAGGTGAAGGACCTTACATTGCTGATGGGGGAGATGGCAGAAAGTGTTAACAAGCTTACTCAAACTCTTGAGAAGAAGAAGTTCCCGTCTCAAAGTATTGAGAATCCAAGGACCTGCAACGCCATCACACTGAGGTCGGGAACGCAGTACGAGGGACCTATGAGGCCGGAATCAAATTTGGACATGTCTAGGGCAAGATTCGACCATAGTTCGACCAACATTGAAGGTCGAACCATACAGGGAAAGTCGAACCAACGCACTGGACACGATCAAAAGGCATCGCAGCATCGGTTCGACCAAACTGCAGATGGTTCGACCTGGCATACAGGTCGAACCATGGTCGAACCTAATAATTCGGAGCACTCTGTTTTTCCAGAATACCGGTTTGACCAAATCAATGATGGTTTGACCTATCCAATAGGTCGAACCCAGGTCGAACCGCACAACTTGGAGCACTCTATTTTGTCACAGCAACGGTTCGACCACGATGGATATGGTTCGACCTATCCAACAGGTCGAACCTTGGTCGAACCGGAGGGCGAAAGGAGTACAGTAGGTCGGTTCGACCTAGGTAGCCGTGGTTCGACCTACTCAACAGGTCGAACCCAGGTCAAACCTCAACTTCAAAAAGAGAGCAGTTGTCCAGAAGAGCAGTTCGACCATTACGTGCCTAGTTCGACCTATTCCACAGGTCGAACCCTTGTCGAACCCATCCAGAAGTTGCCTGTTGCTACTCCGAACACTCTCGATGATGTTGATGCTACTCCAGTGGTTCAGAATGAGCGAAGTACAGAGATAATAGCTGAGAAAAAGTGGGAGAGAGCCAAGCGATTGAGAGCCGAAAAGGAGAAAGTGGAGAAGGTTGATCGTGATGAATGGGAGATTCCCAAAACGAAGATACCTCCACCGTTTCCTTACGAGATTGTGAAGAAGGAATTGGAAGAGAAGTTCAAGAAGTTTTCAGAGATAATGAACAAGATAAGCTAGAGTATTCCTTTCTCAGAGGCAATCATGGAGATGCCGTACTATGCCCGATTTCTTAAAGACATATTGTTGAAGAAGTGGAGCTTAACCGGAATTGAAACAGTGAATTTATCTGAGAATTATAGCTCAATCATTCAAAGGAAGCTGCCGCAAAAGATGAAGGATCCGGGGAGCTTCACTATTCTATGTGAGATCGGAAAGGGACCGGCACGGCGAGCTTTGTGCGATCTAGGAGCAAGCATCAATTTAATGCCGTTGTCCATCTTTCAAAGGCTTGGTTTGGGGGAGTTGACCCCTACAACAGTGGTTCTCCAATTGGCGGACAGGTCGATGACGTTTCCAAAAGGTATAATTAAAGACGTTCTCGTCAAAGTGGAGAAGCTAGTCTTTCCTGTGGACTTTCTTGTGCTAGAGATGGAAGATGACAAGGATAATATCCCTCTAATCTTGGGGAGACCTTTCCTTGCTACTGCTGGAGCTATGATTGATGTTCCAAAAGGGGAGCTTAAATTGAAAATGGATAAAGAAGAAGTTCTTTTCAACTTGGACAAAGCAATGAAGATGCCCATGGAGTCTCAGTGTTATAGTATTGACGTGGTGGAGGAGATTGTGAAGGAGGATATGTCTCTGATCCTGTCAAAGGATCCTCTTGAGACATGTTTGATGGAGTCTCTTACTTATCCCACTACGGAGCTTGACGGACTCTCCAACGAGGTATGTATTGAATATCTTGAAAACTTACTTGCTTTGAGTGATGACAGGTTTGAATCGGAAAGAACTAAGATGGAAGAAGTCAAGTGGACAAGGAAGTACTTGCCTTTGGATAACGAGAGCTCTCCGATGGAAGTGAGGAAAAAGGAGTTGAAACTTTTGCCGGAACACTTGAAGTATGCCTTTCTTGGCGACAATGAAAAATATCCGGTAATTGTATCTTCTTCTCTTGATGAAGATCAACTTGAGGAGTTATTGACTGTTCTTAGGAAGTATAAGTCTGCGATTGGTTGGTCTCTTGAGGATTTGAAAGGAATTAGCCCTTTGTATTGCATGCATAGGATAAGATTGTTAGATGAGGCCAAGGCAAGTGTTCAGAATCAGCGGAGGGTTAATTCCGCGATTCAAGAGGTGATTAGAAAGCAAATCCTTACGTGGTTGGATGCTGGAATCATATATCCTATTAGTGATAGTCCCTATGTGAGTCCATTGCATGTAGTTGCTAAAAAGGGGGGAATGACTGTAGTAAAAGCTGAGGATGGAGAAGCGATAGCCACAAGGATTCCTACGGGATGGCGTACATGTGTAGATTATAGGAAGTTGAATGAGAACACGTGTAAGGATCATTTTCCTCTTCCTTTCATGGATCAAATGTTAGATAGTCTTGCAGGGTATGAGTTTTATTGTTTCTTGGATGGATACTCGGGGTACAACCAAATTATGATTGCCCCCGAGGATCAAGAAAAGACCACTTTTACTTGCCCCTACGGGACTTTTACTTTTCGGAAAATGCCATTTGGGTTATGTAATGCGCCTGCTACTTTTCAGAGATGCATGATGGCAATATTCGATGGGTTGATAGAGAAGATCATGGAGGTGTTCATGGATGATTTTTCTGTTTTTGGTTCCTCCTTTGATATTTGTTTGTCTAACCTAGCTACTGTTTTGAAGAGATGTCAAGTGACTAATCCTGTCTTGAATTGGGAGAAGTGCCACTTCATGGTGAAGGATGGGATTGTTCTTGGGCATCATGTTTCAGCCAAGGGATTGCAGGTCGATCGTGCTAAAGTAGTGGCAATTGAGAAGCTTCCACCACCGACCAATGAAAGAGGAGTGCGGTCTTTCCTTGGACACGCCGGTTTTTACAGGAGATTCATACAAGACTTCTCAAAATACTCCAAGCCCTTATCTCACTTACTTGAAAAGGATGTTCCTTTTGTGTTTGATGATGAATGTCTAACAGCTTTTCAAGTTTTGAAGGAGGCGCTTATCACTGCACCTATCTTGATCACACCGGATTGGACTCAACCGTTAGTACTAATGTGTGATGCAAGTGATGTAGCACTTGGAGTGGTGCTTGGGCAGCTGAAGGAGAAGAAGTTCTGCACCATTTACTAAGCGAGTAAGACTTTCGATGCGGTACAAAAGAATTACACGGTGACCGAAAAGGAGTTTTTGGCTGTTGTGTACGCATTCGATAAGTTTCGTCAGTATTTGGTTGGCATGAAGACTATTATGTACACGGATCATTCAGCGATTCGGTACTTGATGGAGAAGAAGGAGACGAAGCCTAGGATCATAAGGTGGATTCTTCTACTTCAAGAGTTTGACATGGAGATCCGGGATAAGAAAGGTTCTGATAATGTGTTGGCGGATCACCTTTCGAGGTTGGAGACTAGGGAGCATTGTGATAATTCTTTCGAGTGTATTGAGAAAATGTTCCCGGATGAAAAGATCATGGCCGTATTTGTTGAAGGGGCTGAGCGAGCGTGTGTGGTTGCTGCACAGGGAGTTGATCCATGATATGCAGATTATGTTAACTATATTGCTGTGGGAGAAATTCCAAGGGATCTCAACCGATATCAACTTGCTAAATTCAAGAGGGATGTTGAGACTTTCATATGGTATGATCCGTTTGTGTATAAGATTTGCACGGATTCTATCGTCCGTAGGTATGTGCCCGAGATGGAGATGGAGAGTGTTCTCGAGTTTTGCCATGCACAACCTAACGGGGGGCACTTCGGCGCTCAAAAGACAGCAGCCAAGGTACTTCAGTCCGCTCTTTATTAGCCTACGTTGTCCAAGGATTGTGAGACCTATGTGGCGTCTTGCGATAGATATCAATACATGGGGAACATCAGTAGGAGAGACGAGATGCCGCTTCAGCCGAGTATAGTGGTCGAGATTTTTGATGTGTGGGGTATCGATTTTATGGGGCCTTTTCCCCCATCTAATGGATTTTTCTATATTCTACTTGCAGTGGATTATGTTTCTAAGTGGGTGAAAGCGATTCCTACTCACTTGAATGATTCGAAAACTGTTATATCTTTCTTGAAGAAGCATATCTTTGCCCGCTTTGGAGTCCCTAGAGCACTTGATAGTGATGGAGGTACGCACTTCGTTAATAAATTTCTTGAGAAGGTGCTTAAAGGGTATGGTGTTAAGCATAGGGTTACTACACCCAACCATCCTCAAGCGAATGGGCAAGCGGAGGTCTCTAACCGTCAAGTCAAACAGATTCTGGAGAAGGTGGTCGGAACCAATAGAAAGGATTGGACTTTGAAGCTCGATGATGTCGTGTGGGGGTTCCGGACCGCATAAAAAATGGTGTTAGATATGTTACCATATCAGATTGTCTATGGGAAGCCGTGCCACTTACCTGTAGAGATTCAACACAAAGCGTTTTGGGCTTTGCGAATCTTGAACTTGACTCTCAAGGATGTGAAGGAGTTGAGGATGACTCACATCAATCTTTTGGATGAGTTTCGGAGTCGTGCGTACAAGAATTCCGAGATCTACAAGGAAAGGATTAAGAGGTGGCATGATTCGAAGATCTCATACAAAGAGTTCAAGCAAGGAGACGAGGTATTACTCTTTAACTCTCGTTTAAAGCTTTTTGCAGGCAAGTTGAAGTCGAAGTGGACGGGACCGTTCATGATTCATCGAGCCTTAGAAGGGGGGAGTTTTGAGCTCATTGACAAGGATGGAGACATTATTGCGGCGAATGGACATCACTTGAAGCATTATAGGTCGCCGGATGATGTTTGTGTCATCTTTGTGGATACCTTGATCTGAGTTGGTACCGTCGTGACTCTCCGACGTTAAACATGAGCGCCTGTTGGGGGCTTTTCCTCCTGTTTTAATGCTTTATTTCTTTCGTGTGAGTAAGAAATTTTTATATTTGAAGTGCTTACTTATCGACAATTACATCTCTTTGCAAACTTAGTTTCGACTATAGTTTCTACTAAGTTTGGGGGTGTGATGTACTTACCTTGATAAGCACTGATAGCATAATCTTTTCTTTGTGACGTTTGTTAGGGGAGTTAATTTTTTGCGGCATATTTAAAACTTTAACCGGTTTGTATGTGTCGATTTTTTGTAACTTGCCTAATGTTCTGTGGTGTTTTGTTGTTTCGTATTTTGAGTGATTGCAGAGTTACTCATGATTGATAAGTTTTTGAAGAACCAATTCTTGATGAAGTTTTGCTCTAGTTGGTACTTAATGATTCATTTTGAAGTTTGAAGTGTGTAGGGAATGAAGAACACACGTTTTGGAGCTTCCAGGGGGTAGGTTCGACCAGTGCCAGGAGGTCGAACCCAACAGTGGAAGTCAAACCGTGGTGATAAATCATCCAGTGAGGTGGTTCGACCTTTAAAAGCATGGTTCGACCTGATCCTACAGGTCGAACATAGGTCAAACCAGTACGACTGAAGTTCGGTTCGACCACAATGTACTTGGTTCGACCTGTTTAACAAGTCAAACCAAGGTCGAACTAGTGATCTGAAACATACAGTAGGGTAGTTCGACCTGATGCGTTTTGGTTCGACCTGTTCCAGTAGATCGAACCCAAGTCGAACCTGAAGAAGAACTCATCCAGAAGGGTGGTTCGACCTCGTCAGTCGTGGTTCGACCTGTTCAACAGCTCGAACCCAAGGTCGAACTAAGCCAGGTATGTGTTTTAAGTTTGATTTTTGAGAAGGGTTCGATCATTTTTCACTTCACCCTTCCTCGAACCGTCACAAAATCACTACACCTTTGCACCAATTCTTCAATTACACTTGATTTCGCACCGATTACACATCACCACACCTTTAATTCACGACTTGGACGCGAATTTGGGGCGGATTTTACACCCAAACTATGGCTTAATCGCGATTTTGAACGATTTTGTGTGGTTGTTCGAATTCTGCTATGGCTAAGACAAAAGGTATGTTTTCTCAACTCAATTACCCTAGGATTGATGTATAGATGATGCAAATTGTTGTGGGTAAGTTGATTGATGTTGAGTTTGTTTGCAATTCATGATGATATGTGTTGAATTCGAATTAATTCATGTGTATTCTTATGATTTGAGTTTAGATTGCTTGATTGTTGATGAATTATGAGTCTGATGTGAATTGTTTGGAGAATTTTAGAGTATTGATTGATTATGCATGTTGGATTGATTGAAAATTGTTGAAATTAGAGTGGTTCCATGGAATGAATATGTTGAATTTGCTTGTGGAATTGCTTTGATGTTGAATACATGTATGATTGATGGTGATTGATGATTGAAGAGGGTGTAGTTGATGTGGTTTGAGGCATGAAAGAAGCAAGGGGGTGTTGGTTTGAGACGGTGAATTGTTTGTTTTCTTATGGCTTGAAGTCTTGAGTAGAGTCTAGGATGTGATAGTTGATTCTGTGCATTCTTGTTCTGTTGTTGGTATTGAAGTAGTGTTTTCAGGTGGAGCAGGACAAGGATCTAACCAAAATAAGGGGAAGGCAGTCTAAGAAAGATCGAAAAAGAGGCAAGATAGGCCTTCGAATGTAGATAAGGTGACGGAGACGCTGAGATTGCAAGAACGCCTTCCCAAGAACTTCAAGATTCAGATGTCTGATTGGAGCGAGATCAAAGAGAAGTGGACAGAGGTCTCAGAAAAGATAGCTCAGACTAGATACCTAGATGATGAGGCCATGAGACTCATGAGCATCTGGGATGATATGACGATATTGTTCGATCGAGTGAGGATCCGTAGATTTATGGAGTTAAAGAGGCCGACTTACTCCCATGTTACAGCGGAGGTAGTTTGCTCCTTTGAGATGGATAAGGACCCACTTGGCTACCCGTATCAGTGCACATTTTAGTTGGGAGGAGTCCGAAGGAGTTGGACAACTGACGAATTCAATGAGTTGTTTCAGACGCCTCTTGAGATCTCTCCAGTGGAGAGTGGCTACTTCAATGCCCATAGATTTTGGAGGAAGATCTCCGGGGAGATCAGATATTATAAGATTAAGCAGGCTCGTGCGACCTCGATCAAGAATCCAGTGTTGAAGTATATGGATCGAGTGCTCAGAATCACACTGTTTGCTCATTCGGAGGATGGCTGTGTGTCTAGAGGAGAGCTTTACGCCCTATGGTGTATGATGAATGGGGTGAAGTTCAATGTGGGAGCATATTTCATCGCGCAGCTGCATCGATTCAGGATCGTTGGATTTCAGAAGGTGAACATTGGAGGGTTGCTGACGATTGTAGCTGAGCACTACAACATGGACTTCACCGGCATTACACCTGTTAGAGGAGAGCCCGACTTGGTGATGTTAACATGCGTAAAGGGAGGATTTGTACACTTTAGAGATGGTGATTGGTTCTTCATGAGAGGACCAAAGCCATTCGACTTCATGTTTCCCTTTGACGTGAACAACATGACCACTGTTCGGGAGGCGAGAAACTTGTTGATGAACTCCCTAGGACACACCGCTCTGTCTGTGAAGACCAACGGGGATTGGAGAGCCGTGGCTAGGATGTGTGCGAAGGATAGGTTGGCGGAGCTACAGCAAATTATGGATCAGGGAGAGTACCGTCCGTCACCGCAGCAGCCATTACAGCCACCACAGCAGCCCGAGGTCGAGCATCGGGTAGATGAGCAGCCAGAGATGGAGATTCCGGAGGAGGAACAGCACGACGCACCTCAGCATGCTCTAGTACCGCAGCAGCAGCGAGCTGTTCGGGATGATACCCGGGAACAGCTTCGCTTGATTCATGAGCAGCTGGTCGCGGTCGTAGCTGCATAGCAGGAGACGAACAGACAGCTCACACTCGCCAATGCTAACTACGCCATGTTGAACGAGAGGTACACTTCCTTGAATGAGCGGGTTGGTAGGGTGAGTAGTCGAGTGGATCTTATGGATAGGAACATCAGTAGTCTGTATCGAGCTGTGGAGTAGAGATTGGATGACGAGGATGATGATGATGAGGATGATGATGCTCCGGAGGAGTAGATCTTCAGGTTTTCTTTTGATTTTCTCCAATTCATCTCACATCCATTCTTCTTTTTCTCTTTACAGATTGGCCTGTGTTTATTGAGTGAGTGGCATGTATATTCTTGGATATCATTGTTAGGATAGATGGATTCATGAGTGTTGAATACTTGTATGGTTGATTCGATTTATGGGCTATTGATTTTGTACATTCATATGTTCATGTGTTAATTTCTATTGATGAAAAGCATGTATAATTTGATAAGTATGTAGAGTTCTTGTGGAATTGATCTTAATTATGTGCTATGAGGAGTACTTAGGATTCTATTTACCTATGTGAGGATTTGAGCCTTTTTAATCATGCTTGATCATGATTGTTTTATTCTTGAGAGGATCATTCATATGAACGTATTCTAGAACTTGGCTTGGAGTCTTGTGTGAGACTTATGATTGATAAATTGCTAGGACATGATCTTAGGCCATTATTTTGTGATTAAGCTACTTAGCCAAATTTTGTCCTTCTTAATGATTTTATTAACCTTTGGATGCCCCGTTGAGCCGTTAAAAACCTTTTCTTTGGTAGCCGAAGTAAATAACCTTATAAACCTTTACTTGAGCCTTGATTAACCTATTCATTGGTAGAGAGAGTTGAGGTGAGTAAGTGTTGCAAGAAGAAAAAGGAAGATAGAATATGGTTGGATGAAAAGAATATGGTTAAATCTTGTTTAGGGGTAGTGCCTGAAACTGGTATCTCGATTGCTTATAACATGAAGCTTTAAGTTTAAGAGCAGCTGATTGATAAAGAGAAGAAGGGTAGTGCCTAAACCGGTACCCGAATTATCTAAAGAGATGATGTTGATGCACGGAAAAGAAGGAAAATCCATGAGAAGAAGAAGAGAAGTTGGAGGAGATATTGCAGCAAGAAGAAAAAATCGAGAACCTCCAAGGTAACTCTCTACTAGTGTCTTAAGTCACTTTACCTAAATTTTCCTACCTTTTTCCAAAGAGCCAACATTACAACCCAAAAACAAGTCCTTTGTGATCCTAGTGAAGAGTTGATTATAAGTTGATTTTTGAGACATTTGCCAAGTTTATGGTTACGCGTGAATATAGATTGATATGAGTGTTTATATTAGCCTATATAGTGCCTCACGCACATGAGTGAAAAAGAGTAAATACTTATCTTGTGAGCTAGATTACTTAGTACTCCGAATGGTGTGTGATTGGATTGGTTTTGCATGAGTGATATATATGTAGCAATTAATACTTGTTTGATTTAATGAAGTTGCATGTGTGATATGTTTTGTACTTGATCTTGGTGAATTATACACAACTCCTGTGGTTTGATTTGGTTGCCTCGGGATGAGCAACATGTAAGTTTGGGGGTTTGATGAGTGTGTAAATTCACAAGTTTGGCATCATGTTTTGTGCTAGTTTTGGAGAGTTTTGAGGTGGAAATATGTGGAAAACCTATATATATTGTGAATTAGCATAAATCAAGTGTTAGTGGAGCTATTTAAGCGGTTTTCATAGCAAAATCGGAGTGGAAGTGCCAAGAATCGAAAAGACGAAGTCGAGACCACGCGAACTGCCAAGGAGAGAGGTGGGTTCGACCTGTTGGAGGAGGGTTTGACCTCTCCAGCAGTCGAACCAGCAATGCAAAGTGGCAGCAGATGGGTTCGACCACGACTCGAGGGGTTTGACCTGTCTATCAGGTCGAACCATGGTCGAACCAGTTCGCGAGAAAGTTGGTTCGACCACGACATTGGGAATTCGACCTAACGGTTGGTCGAATCAAGAGCAGAAATTGTCCAGTAGCATGGTTCGACCTGTGGTTCGACCAAGATGGAGTGGTTCGACCTGTACAAGAAGTCGAACCAAGTGCAGAATACTTCTAGTAGGTGGGTTCGACTTGTGGTTTGACTTGCGGTCAATGGTTCGACCTGTTTGCTGAGGTCGAACCATTGTGCAGAAACTTACCTTATCTGGATTTTCGAGGCCAAAACGCATGTGATCACTTGAAAAGCCCATTCCAAGCCCTAGAGACGTGATTACAAGTATAAAAAGAGGCTCATGTAGACAATACAAGAGAGCTTTTAGAGAATTTTAGAGAGCGTAAGATCGTGAAGCACAAGAGGAGACTAGGAGGAGCTGTGACAGAGGTTCCGTTGGAGATTCAAGTAAGATTGGTCCATCTAATCATGATTGTTCCTAGATCAATCATGGGCTAGAGCCACTTCGGTAGTTCTAGGGTTATGAAGGTTTCATGAGTTGATTTGTATTTCGTGTGTATACTCCGTACAACACTACTTGTGGTTTAGTTTATATAAGATAGTACGTTTTTAATCCATACTCATAGTTGTTTTGTGCATCAATAATCGTTGTGTAGAGTCTGAATGCATAACATGGTTATTGATTGAGTGCGTTCACTAATGAGCAGGGTTTATCGTTATAATTCTAAGTGAAGGGATTCCGAGGTTTTATTAGAACCGTCTTATATGAATATTTATTAATTGAATTGAATTCGGGTTAACAAGTAGGATTAAGAGTATAACTTTATAGTACCTAAAAAGGGAGATCAAATCGGGTTAGAGTACTAAGTGCACGGGAAATAATTGATTATGATAGTACCTAGAAAGGGGGGTAAATGATACATCTTGCTCTAAGGATACTCACACATGTCAAAAGCTTATCTATTTGTGTCTATAGAGTAGATTTGCATGGTCTAGCGATGCGTCCATAAACCACAAGGCAGAGTCGGACATCGACACACGAAAGTATGAATTAACGAATGAAATTGGATGGCCTGACGAACTACCTATCACCTTATTTGATCACAACTACTCTTCTCTTGTTCTTGTTATTGATTTGCTATTTTAATTGTTACTTAGTTTAAAAACCAACAATTACAATTCTCAACATAGTCATAATTGCTAGAAAATAACTAAAGTAATATTTACCCGTCCTGTGGATTCGATATTTGACTTGGTCACCTTCGAAACAAACAATTAGTATCCTTCATACTTGGGAATTAAAATTGTGTGTTGAGAAAATACCCATCAGGCTGCATACAAGATGAACTAGAACCTTGGGATGCGTACTGAGTGAATGGCGGGTTTGAAACTGCTCGCGAACTCGGGTTTTTAAAATTGCCTTCAGACACTACACGGGTCTTGCTTCGCTACACAGCCTCAGTCGTGGCCGTGTAGCATTTTCTGATGCTCGAGCATGGCTGCGTGTTACAAGGCCGTGTTTTGCACATGGCCCGTATTTTTGTTCCCTGCACGGCTCGAGTTCAGAGCTCACCCTCGTCTCTGGGCGAGTAGCACCTTCTGATGTCAGTACACGGCCACCTCTTGCAGGGCCGTGTACTAAACACGGCTCGTGTAGCCGTTTCTCTATTTTTTCCAATTTCTAACTTCAATCCTTGTTTTGCCCTGTTTTTGTACTTTCAATATACCTCACATATGCTCAAAATTTCATCAAAAAATCATCAGGTCAACAATTGTAACCAAAATATGAACTAACATGCACTTCAACACAACCAATCATACCAAAATCAAACCAATACTCATGAGGAAAATTTTAAAATTTACCTAATTTTTCAAGAAGATCTCTAATCAATATAATAAGCACACTCAAGTGGTGAGTCACACCATGTACTCTTCCCCCAAACTTAAATCGAAACAAGTTGAGAATTAAGTTTGCAAAAAGTGGTGGGGCTTACCCTTGTAGTTTCCAACAATGAGCTTCTTGTAGAGCCGTATATGCATCACAACACTCAAGGTACATCCACCACGCACTATCCCCCCAAACTTAAATTGAAACAAGAGTTTCAATTTAAGTTTGCAAAAAGTGGTGAGACGTCCCTTCACACTTCAAATCAAGCACTTCTCGTATTTTCAATACGCAACCTTCTCCATGAGCACAATCAACCTACATGCCAAAAATATAAGAAAACTAAATCAAAGCATTTAAATGAAAGCAATAAAACAAATAATGGGTTGCCTCCCATCCAGCGCTAAGTTTAACGTCTTCAAGCAGGACGGAATATGGAGAACTCATCGGAATGGCCAAGGATATCGTTCGTTCTTGCCATCAAATTTTAATCTTTGTGTTTCTTCCTCTATTAGGCATTTGTGGCAAGTAACAGTCTCAGTAGCATCCTTCGAGATTGGCTTCAAAAATTTCACTCGTTTGAGCTTACACTCCATTAACCGTTCCTTTCGAGACCACTACTTATTCCGTTTTACCAAATATGTCCCCAGCATCTCTTCAAGCTCTTTCTTGTACCTAAGGCTTTGAGAAGAATCAATAGGTAAGACAAAGTCAATATAAATAATATTTTGAAATTCAATACAACTTGAAGAGTTAAAAGATGTAGAAATGCTCATTTCACTCCCGAACTCATCATCAAGTGCTTCTAGACCTTATTCCACTTCATCAAATTCATCGACCTCTTGTGATTCTTCATCTTCACTTAAATTTTTCTCATCATCAAGAGGCAAGAAATCATGAATAATCTCTTCATCCTCAAAGCTCTCTTCTACCTTAGGCTCTTTACTCTTCTCACTTTCCTCCTCTAAACTTTCTTTTACCTTGTCTTCCTTATCCTCAATAAGCTCAACATCTCTTGAGTCTCCTTCATTATCCCCCGAACACTCTTCTACCTCCAAATTTTCTTCAATATTTTTATCAAAATTCTCCATTTCACAAAGAGCGTTCCATTCTCTTATCATTTGACTCATTCGATGTTCTAGGGCCTCAAATATCCTATCATTTTCTTCTTCTCCTTCTTCAAACATTTTTATCATTTGACTTAATTGATCTTGCAAGGAAGGTTTCCCATCATCATATGGTGGACACTCTTCTTGGAAATTCCCTTGGACATACCCGTTTTGCATACTTGTTCCATTCCCCAATTGGTAGTTGGGCATGTTCCACACTTGTCCCCTATTAAAGTTGGAAGTATGCATTGAGTAGGCATTTTGAGGCTCATAGCTTGAAAGACTTGGTTGAAAACTTTGCCTTGTATCACTTCCATAAGCATATCTTCTAAGCATTTCCATCAAGACATTATTTTTGGATAGAGGAGTAACCGTAGGAACTTGATTGTTGTAAGAACTTGGTATGGAATAAGTGTTTCCTTGATACGGTTGAAATTATTCATATTGTAAGCTCCTTGCCATCCCTCGTATATTCCATTATTGTAGCATTGATCCATTTTTGCTCTTCTTCTCAAGATCTGCTACAATTCTTCTCTCTTACTATTTTTGGTTTGTTCCTTCTCCCCTTTCTTCAAGGTTGATGTACCTATCAAGAAGAACAAGTTAGGACAAGATTTTTCAAAGCAAATATAAAATGCAAAAATAAGAAAAATATCCTAAGTAGAGCTAACAAATTCAAACACGTTACACGGAAGGCTTTCGTCCAGGCAACGGCGCCATGAACTTGGTTTCAATTTTGGTTTAAATTAATTTAGAGCAGTGTACTCTTGTGTAGCATGTAAGCGACTAAGTGCAAAATTTATATAATATCGAACCCAAGGGCGAAAGTGGGTAGCCGTATTTGAAAGATGTTTCACTCTAGTAGGACGAATCAAAAGGAAGGGGTTGCTTATACTACAAACTAACAACTAAGAAAGCAATTAAAGATAGAACATGTATAAATGAGATGGATGATGAGTGAAGGTGAACAATCTAAGAAGTATGTAAGGCAAGCAACATTCATGGATAAGGTATATATAGACTCACACACACACATGAATAGATGGTCTTCATGTTATGATATTAAGGGCAATCACGATTGTACCCCTAACCTCTATGGCCAAGGTGATTAGGTTCTCAACTCTTTTACAAGTTTAAATCTCCCATGAAGGTACTATGATCATAAGTTGGGTTCCCCTCACTAGTTCATCACTAATGTTCTATCATGAGGTTCTAAGCACTTGAAGGGTATGGCTTACCTCTCCTCATACTAACTAAGTCATCTCATGCAATCAATGATTCAATTAAACCATTAAGCATAATATTGGAATGACCATCCTAATACTATGAATAGAGAATTTAACCACACAAATCATACATAAAATGAGAATGAGCATTCAAGATAGAAAATATTCATAACAATTATTTCATCAAACATGTGGTGTGCAAAATCTACATAATCTCTAACCAATCATATTGCTAGCCTCACATGAGGAATAACCACTACATATCATAATAAAATTAATACAATCCATAGCTTGCTTCAATTGAAGCCAAATAATAAAGAAAATGACAAAATAAAGGAAAGTAGGCTCTCCTTTGATGGTGAACTTCCTCCTCCTTGATCATGCTAAAATCTTCAATCAATGATGAATTCCCCTTCTTAGATTGGTAGATAGATGAATTTATGGATGAATTTGAGGAGATCAAGTGGATTGGATGGATGAAGTGAAGGATGGAAGAGATGGAGATGAATGTGTGTGATTTAGGTGTTTAGTGTATGTGGAAACTGATCAAAAATGATTCCTCTCAGATTTTGTGGTCAAAACATGTATTTATACTCCTATGGAAGCTTCTAGAACAAGTAGATATCATAAAACTGCCTTTTGCACCTACACGGGCCGTGTAGCAGTACACAGGCCGTGTAGGGTCATTGCGTGCAGCGCAGTCTCACCGTTTCACGCATAACTTTCACATCCGATCTCCAATTCGAATGATTCTTGTGCTCACGCGATCCTCTCTTCTGTGACTTTCCAACCATATATCGCAAGTCTAGTTTTGAACTCTACAAGAATACAGAAAAATTATACAAGTTAGACTTGTATTTTTCAGCATTTTGCTTTGGCTCGTTCTTCCTCATTTCAATTCCGAATTGAGCTCCATTTTTTCCCACATATTCTTTATTGTGTCTAGAATCTATTTTCACCTGAAAATCACACAAATTACACCAATTTACCAATTTTCTAAATATTCACAAATATAGCACAATTTAAGGCACTTAATCATCAAAATCACACATTTATCATTTTAAAGCACAATTCTCCATATCTTCATATAATACCACCAAATGATATACAAAAAGAATAAAAACACACAAAAATACATAATAAAAGACACTAAAATTTAGGTGAAAATGACACCGATCAGATGGCGATGGGTTTATAAATGAGGGATGGACTCTTCCTAGCATGAGGCCTTTTGGGCGTGATGCCTGAAGTGCTATAACCGTGCAGGCCAGTGGGCGGCCCAAAGCGGACAATATCATGCTATTGGATTGAGTGGGCCTAATTTTCTGGGCTGATAAACCCAACAAGTGGTATCAGAGCCAGACCCAGACTTAACCGGCCCGGCCCGGGATTGGTGGGATGTTCAGACCTCAAACTGGATGGTCTAGCTGCTGGACTTTATTTGAGGGGAAAATGATGGTTGGGTATCAACCAAAGTACTACATCGGTTAGAAGTGGGGTTGGCGAGGGGTTTATAAATGAGGGATGGACTCTCCCTAGCATGAGGTCTTTTGGGTATGATACCCGAAGTGATAAAACCATATGGGCCAGTGGGCGGTCCAAAGCGGACAATATCATGCTAGTGGATTGAGTGGGCCTGGCTCCCTGGGCAGATAAACCCAACACGAAGTATCAATAAGCACTCGTTAATCATTCACCAAACCTTGGTAGAAAAATCTCACTTATTGATATTCCGGAAAACCATATTGTGGACACTTGCGAATCATATCCTTAAACCTTTTTCACACTTTATAGAAACTCTCTTGAGGCATTTTCTTGAATTGAGTGATCAAACTCTTTATTTGAAGTGTCTTAGAAGGTGGAAAGTACATGTTAAAAAATATTTGTGCAAGCTCATCCCATGTGTTGCACTTACCCGGAGTAATAGTGGAGAGTCATGTTCTAGCACGATCTCTCAATAAGAATGAGAACAACCTCATCTTAAGACAATCATCGTTCACCCCATTCATCTTCACTGTGTTAGCAATCTCAATAAATTGAGCTAGATGTGCATTAGGATCCTCATTCGGTATCCTACCAAATTGCTTGTCTCTCATCATATTGATTAGACCCGCCTTAATCTCAAAATTATTGGCGTTGATTGGTAGACCCATCATTTGTGGCATTGCCCTTGACATAAAAAAATTATGAATCACCCTTGGATCTACATAAGGCCCTTGATGCACCGGAGGTGGTGGTGGCGGCGCATAAGCTTGTTGTGGAGGGGCATAAGCATGTGGAAAACCTTGTTGAAGCATGGCTTGTTACACCATTTGTTGAAGCAAAGCTTGATTATTAAGCACTCCAAAATTTGTATAAGCTTGTTGAGGAGGGTTGGCATTGAATTGAGGTGCTTGTGCGTTGTCTTGCACATTTTGCACTCCGTCTCCAACATACTCAACATCAACACGTTCATCAACTTGATTGTTCTCCATTGGATCATTCTTTTTGGACTAGCTCTCTTTTCTCCTTCTTCGAAATGTATGTTCAATCTCCAAGTCAATTGGTTCTACTTGACTCCCCTTGGATCTTGTGTGCGTCCTTCAAAAATAAAAGAAGTTAGAACAAGATTTTCAAAAGTAAAGAAAAGTAAACAACAAAAATTAAAAAAATATATCTCTATTAAGATCACTTAAAACGATCCTTCTTCAAGTTACTAGCAACCGTTGCCTCCCAAGCAACGGCGCCATTTGATTAGCTATTTTGTAGTTGGGATGACCAATTCAAGAATTTATCGAACCACAGGGAGGAAGGTACTAGTGCTTAAGCGATCTCACGTTTCTTGTAATTTTATAGAGACGAATAATCAAAGGGTTGGTTATTTAAACAAGTAATTAAAAGTAATCAAAGCAAGTAACCAAGCAATGATCAAACAAAGCAAATAGATAAATGAAGGGTGATTTTCCAAATTGAACAAAAATGAGATTAACAACACTAAAGAAGTGGTAATTCTAGGATTCATGTATTAAACTCATATGTGCCAAAGGTAGAAGACTAAGGGCCAATACGAATTCCACCTAAGCTCCCTCTCGAAATGGATAGGATGTAGATCCTTTACAAGGTCTCACAATGGCTCAAAGGTTGGTTCTCAATCAAACAATTCCAACTACGTACTAAGTTCAATTAGAGAGTCCCTTCACACGATCAATTGATCTCTCGATCTAACAAATCACATGTTCTATAAAAGGATTCTAAATTCTAAAGGACTTCTCAATCTCTTTATAATTTATAATGCACATGAAGTGTTTGATAAAATTATTCACTCAATTATCCTAAGCATATAATTAATTTCACAATCTAATCATATATTTAGGCATGTTCAGCAGTTGGCTCCATTTTGCAGCACATTTAACTCTTAAATGCAGTCAACTCAATAACTTATCTCCAGCGGTTTATTTTATTTTTTACTCCAAAAATTAAAATAATAATATATTTACTTTTTTATTATATTTTATTATTTTTAAACCTAAATTATTATTTCTTCTTCATTTTTAATTTTAAATAAAAAGATAATATGCATAAAATTAAATTAACACAATTAATTAAAATTACATTACAATTCACTTAAACATAAAATTTAAAAAATACAATTAAAAATTAATTTTAATATGTAAGTTAATCTTTATTTTTAATATTTCAAATTAATTTTTTCAAAATTAAAATTAATTTATTTTCATTTATTAAAAATTTATAAATATTTTAAAATAAAAAAAAATAAACAGCCATCATATCTACAAAATTAAAATACTATAATGTATATATTCACTCACAACTCATCTCACTTACTACATGAAATTAACAATAAAAAAATTTAAAAAAAAAAAGAAAAAAATATGCAGCCAACACTGTAGTGGCTGTATTTTTTAGCCGTTAAAGTAGAATTTCCAATTTTGCAGTCAAGATTGCAGCACCACTGGAGGGAGATATTTGGTCTGCATCTGCAAATTGCAGGCTCGCTGGAGAAGCTCTTAGAACAATTGAACACATAAATCATCATAAACCTCAAGATCTCAAATATCAATGATAGAAAATCCATTTACCCAATCAACACATGAATTTAAATACATAAATTCCAAAATTATCCAACAACCATTATGTTGTTAATCTCACAAGGGAGATTAGCCTACCATATTTATAAGGAAATTAACATAGACAATTAAATCCTTACGAATCATAACAAAACTATGAGGTTTAATACAAGGTTTGGATGAAAACTCCCTTGAAATGCTTCAATGGTGATCTCCTTACTGCCCTTTGCTATTCTCTTCTCTTACTTGCTCATTTTCTTCAATTGGATGAGTATTTTAATGGTGGGATAAACATAGATGGAATGAATGATGAAATGATGAAGATGATGGTGAAAAATGGGAGGAAATGTGTGTGATGTATGTGTGCAGCTTTGAATCTCGGATAAAACTTGATCAAATATTGAAATATTGAGTATTTATACCCTCTTGGGAGCTTCTAGAAGAATTTTGATTTTTTTACTGATTTTTGCATCTACACGGCTCATGTGCATGCACATGGCCCGAGCCGTGTCAGGGTTTTTAGTCAACGTTCAGCTTCAGACAGCGCACGGCTTGTGTGCTGAACACGACCACAGGGGGTGGGCATGTTGGTTGTTCAGGCGCCAGCGCACGGCCATCTCTTACAGGCCCGTGCGTTGTACACGGGGCGTGTGTCTACACACGGCTTGTATACCATACACAGCTGGGCGTATTTGTGCTACAGTGCTTTCTTCTATCTCTCGACTCCGTTTTCGCTTTATTTTCACCTGTTTTTAACACGTTTAAGCTCAATCTCACACGAACCATAAAAACACATAACACAACCAAATAATACATAAAAACGGATAAAAATGATTAAAATACTACAAAAACGAATATAAAAAGATACTAAAATTTAGGTAAAAATATCACTAATCATTTAGCGTGTGAGATAGGATAATCTGCTGCGTTATTGAAAGGAACTGGTGTTGCGAAATTTTGGACACTAGTGGATTGAGATAATTTATTTATAGATACACTTTTATCTATGGTGGGGTAAAGCAATATTTATTTAGCAAACGAATGTTTTACAGCGATAAACTTATTCGAAGTTTCATTTAAATTTAATAATTATAGATATTAATAATAATCTTATTCTATGTTTCCGCAAAAATAATTAAATTTAATAATTATAGACGTCGATAAACTTACTCAAAGTTACTGTAAAAATAAAAAATGAGTTAGGTATAGTTCAATAAGTAATTTTTTATAATATACCCCTCCGACCCCTTGATAAGTATCTATTTTGCTATTTTAATCTGTGTTATTTTAATTTATGCCAATATAAAATATCTGTGCCATTTTAATCTATGCTAATATAAAATATTCATTTACTTTTTGGGTTGATGTGATACAATAATATTATTATACTCAACTTACCATACAAGAATCCACACCCAACACTAATACAATTTTTATCGATTTAGGGCCTGAAAAATGGGTAAACTATCAATTCGGGGCTTGAATTATGTTTTCTATTGATTAGGGGCCTGAATTATGTAAAATTATCAATTCAGGGCCTGAACTTAGGCAATAAATTGATAAAATAGGAGATAATATTTGATAAATTCAGGCCTTGTATTGATAGTTTTACATATTTCAAGCCTTGGATTGATAGAAAAAATAATTCAGGCCCCGAATTGATAGTTTACCCATAATTCGGGCCTTGAATTGATAAAACTCCTATTTATTATTCTTCTCATCTCATTACACTTTGAAATATTATACTCCTTAATCCATATGCAAAAAGTAAAAAGAGACTTATCAATGGGACGGAGGGAGTATATTAAATTGTAAAATAAAAATTTGTCTCTAATCAAAGAACCTTTTAACTTTATTGTTTATTTAAATTAAATAATTATAGATATTGATAATCTTACTCAAAGTTTCAGCAAAAATAAATAAAATAACTATAGATATGATAAACTTACTCGAAATTTTATTTTTAATAAAATAATTATAGATATTGATAATCTTACTCAAGTTTCGGCAAAAATAATTAAATTAAATAACTATAGATATAAATAAACTTACTCAAAATTTCATTTGAATTAAATAATTATAAATATTGATAATGTTATTCAAAGTTTTTCTAAAAATAGAAAAGATTGAGGTATAGTGTAAGAGTTGTTTCTTATGTTTCCAGGTGCACAAAGTGTGTAACGATATAATATTTTGTTTTAAAGGATATACACTTTAATTAATAAGGGTACACAATTTTATTTTACAGGATATACACTTTTATTTTTTTATTTTTTTTCAGGGAATAAAAGATACACATCTTTATACTAAATGGTACACCATTTAATAATAAAGGGTATCTGGGTGCACGGTGGGCGCACCGTGTCCGCGGGGCACACAAATTTTTGCCATAGTATAATTATTTTTTTTCATAATATAGAATAGTATTTTATGATTTTATTATATGTATACAATTATTGTCTTTTTTTGTGTTTTGATTAATTCATAAATTTAGGGCAATTCTTAGGTGACCCGTGATCACCGATGACCCCTCATATGAAGGGGTGCACACCTCCTAAGTGCATACTCCAATGTGAGGGGTCACTGGTGACCACGGATCACCTAAATATGCCCCATAAATTTATTCTTGTTAATGTACAGTAATCAAAGAATTCAAAACAAAAGACAAAAGGTAAGAATACAGAAGAGGATAAATGGATCCAAAACTGTGATGGTGGTTTCCGAGTTTTAAAACCTGGTTTTCAAGTCTTATTCACATTTAAAAATCACCCCTATATTTACCTACTATCTTCTCTCTCCTCAATTAATTAATATACTTTTTCTTTTTATCTCTTCTTTCTCTCGTTTAACTTTTTAAATAAATTAATATATTGATTTGACATAAAATTTAAATCTATTATATTCAAAACTCAAAACAAATATAGAATCACTATTCATGATTTTCAAACCCCACATAACCCCAAACCAAATATGAGCCTAATTTGGGTGGATAATTTGGGGGCACAAGAGCCTCACTCAATTCTAAATTTTAAAAGTAAAATATACTCTAAACCACAAGAGTGAAATTATAATTATACTCTAAACCTTAAACTCTACAGATAAAATATATCCAAAACTACAAAAGTGAAATTACAATTATACCCTAAACTCTATGAGTGAAATTAAAATTATACCGTAAACCCTAAACCTAGGGATAAAATATACCTTAAACCACTAGGGTGAAATTACAATTATATCCTAGACCTAGAGTGAAATATACCCTAAATTATAAGGGTGAAATTACAATTATATTTTAAATTCTAAACTTTAAGGGTGAAATATATCTTAAATTAAAAAAATAAAATAAAAGGAAAATTAAAAAAAAATTAAATAAGAGTTGATCTCCGGTGTCCTCGGGATACACTGTGCCTCCATGGAAATATAAGAATTTAATACTATAAATTTTTATGTTCTCATGGCGCACAATGTGTCACGGGCACACAATTTTTTACCATTAAACAATCAGTCACGCTCACGCAACTGTATCGAATATTTGGGGGCCCAGCGGTAGCATGAAGTTAGAAAAAAAAACTAACTCTATGCCGGTGTTTGAACTCTAATTTTAACTTTTTTTTATTCCTGTGATCTACAATAAATAAAATATAAAATATATTATGATTAATTATAGTGTGCACTCGGGTGCATCTTAAGATAGGATGCACCCATATACAAATATAAACAAAAAAATATATACAATTATGAATAAAATTGTATACAATTAAGTTAGTTTTATAATGAAAAATTGAGTGTAAAAAAATATACAATTATTAAAAAACATGTATACACTATTGAATAAAAAGTTATACACATATGAATGCTAGTTTTTTTAATGAAAAACTTAGTGTGAAAAAAATATATAATTATTAAGAAACATGTATACAAAATAGAATAAAAATTTATACACATATGGATGCACCCTTGTACCCGGGTGCATCTAATATCAACTCTTATATTATAGGTAAAAAGAGTGGATGACATTTTTTTAAATTAATGTGTATGCTCGGATGATATTTTATTATTAAGTTTGAGTGCAACTTGGGTGGAACATGTGGTTTCCATTTCCTTAATTAATTTTTCCTCTTTCGTTAATGTTTTTTTTTTAATTTATACTCTTTCCATCTGCTTCTAAGGTGTTCGTTTGCTTTTTGTACGTGGATTAAGAAGTATTATTATTATATGTAAAGTAGGTAGTTGTATTAGAGGGAAATGGTGTGCCATATTATGTACTTTTTTACTAAATATGGGAAATAGATACCATTGAACATGATGCTAAAAATAGTAAAATGATACATTAGAAGCGGATGGAGGGAGTATTATTTAAAAGGCCATTATACCCTAAGCCTTAAACCCTAAGGATAAAATATACCCTAAACCAAAAAGGTTAAATTACAATTATACCCTAAACCTATTTGTAAATTATACCCTAATCCACAAGAATAAAATTACAATTATATCATAAACCCTAAACCCTATGAGCAAAATATACCCTAAAGCACAAAGCTAAAATTACGATTATAACTAAACTCTAAAGAGTGAGGCTCTTGTGCACCCGGGCGCACGGAACACATTCCGTGCGCCTTTACAATTTTCATGCCCCTTTACAATTTAAACTCCTAGCAATACATAGGTTTAAATAGGATTGGAGGGGAGGGTTGTGTTCACATGGGGACACGGAGCATCTTTCCGTGTCCCCGGGCGCACAGAAGCTTTTGCCAACTCTAAACCCTAAGGTTAAATTATATCCTAAACCAAAAGGGTAAAATTACAATTATACCATAAACCCTATAAATAAATTATACCTTAAATCACAAATGTGAAATTATAATTATATCCTAATTTGTAGGGTTAAATATACCATAAAATCTAAAATTAAATTTGAAAAAAAAAATAAAAAAAAAAGATAAAAAAAGTAAACAATAGTTGATACCAATGATTTCTAAACCGGATCGGAATGGCCGGTTCGATCGATTCAACCGGGGCTGGAATCGATCCGAAGACCTCCTAAAAACTATTTTTACATTCAAACTGGGAAAAATCAAGTTGAATCGGCCAAAATCAGAATAACCGTTTAACGCCGATTTTTGAATTTTTTTTTTTTTTTGAAAATTTCAAAATTCATAACGTTGACTAACATACCAAATAATTAGAGGGTAACCATTCTGGTTTTTATTCAAAATTTTTTTAATTTTCAATTTTCAAATTTATCTCCTTTATAAAATCTTTGACATTCAATTTATTTCCTTAATAAAATTTTAACATACCTTGTTTAAAAGCAAATTATTTGTAATTATTTCAATCTCAATATAATTGCTGATTTCTTTCATTCCATTTTTATTTCAATCTTAATATTCATAATTAATATTTTTAATTTTATTTTAATCTCAATATTCATAATTAAAACACATTATAAATTAGATATTAGAGATTAATTATTAGCAATTTTATTTCAGTCCTAATATCTGTAATTAAAATTTGAAGCATATTAGATATTATTAATAATATAATAATTAAAAAATAATTTCAATTTATTATTATTATTAGGATTACTTACTATTGTAAACATAAAATAATGCATAATTGCTATAAACTACATGACTCAAAGCACTAATACTCATAACTACACAATTATGATTGTGATACTATAAATACCCTATATGTTTGCACAATTTGTTTGCACAAATTTGTTTTGCACAATTTTGTTTGCACAATTTTGTTTTGCACAATTTATTTTGCAGAATTTTGTTTTTGCATATTTTAAGTTTTGGCAGAGGTCCAGCAGCCGGCGGCGGCGGTCCGGCAGAGGCCCGGCGACCTGTCGGCGGTGGTCCGACAGTGGGTGGATAGGTGAAGGATAGGGTTTGTAGTTTAAAAGTGTATGGGATTATAAGGTTATATTTGGTATTTTACTTTAATATTTTGTATGTGAGAGTATTATTTGAATTCATTGTATCTCATAGTAATTTAGGGTAAAATTGTGTACCTATGAGTGGTTTTCCATTATTATTATTATTATTATTATTTTGTAATAGGTGTTTTTTAATAGAAATTTATTCAAATGTATAAGTTAATACTTCCTTCGTCCCGTACTTATGTTCATCGGCACTGTAGATACGGAGTTTAAAAAAGTTATTTTTTGACCAATTTGATTGACTTTTTAGGAGTATTGTGATATTTTTAGGTAATAAATAAATTATAAAATATGTTATGTGTGTTAGGTGAGAGTGATATTTTTGAAATTAAGATAATTTTTTAGATTGTTGGTTGATGTGAAGTTTCCTTTTTTGGGTGGTGAATATAAGTATGAGACGAATGAAAATGGAAAGTGTGAACATAAGTGTGAGACGGAGGGAGTATAAAATTATAGTCTAAAATAATAAAATATTATAAAAAATACTCCCTCCGTCCCATGCAAAGAGGATCTTTTTTTCATTTTGGATGTCCCACCCGAAGAGTTCCCTTTCCTATTCTACACATATGGGGCCCATACATCCACTAACACAATTAAAATATGAGGCTCGCACACCCACTAATACAACTACCCACACTACAAATAATAATACTCCTTAATCTGCGTGCAAAAAGCAAAAGTCCCTCTTTCTATGGGACGAAGGGAGAATGTAATTTTTATTTTTTTCGGTTGAATCGCCGGTTCGACCTGCCCGATTCGACCTGCCCGACCAGTCCGACCATAAACTGTTGAAATCTCCGATTTAATTTACGTTCCGATTATAAAAACATTGGTTGATACTATAGCGCATTCCGGGTGAAAAGGGAGCGAATTTGTGGTGGGAAGTTGGTGGGGCCCAGCAGTCTCGTTAAATTGTAAAAAAAAAAGGGCACTACCTACTCTAGTCATTGCCATTAAGTTTTTTTTTGTTAGATGAATCATGTTTTAAGGACTTCGTAATTGAATCAAATCACGGACAATTTGCTACTTATTTTCAAATATTACTCTTAAACTTTTGAGGTTAATAGGAATATTAGCAATAGGTGTTATAGTCTATATATAGAGTATTTGTATATTGGAATGGCAAAACCATTAAAACTGACTGCAAAATTGCTAAAAACATGATGATTTTTAGTAGAAAAAACGTAAAATTACACAATTAATCGTACCACACCTAGAAGGCATTTTAAATATAGTCGAAAAAACCACCAAATTGCACCGTGATGACCCCTATTTGTAATCAATATAATTCCATCATACTCCCTCCGTCCCGCACCAAGGTTTCTTTTTTTCATTTTGGTCATCCCACCCAAAGGGTTCCCTTTCCTTTTTTATACACATGGATCCCACACTCACCCACTAATACAATTAAAACATGGGGTCCACACTCCCACTAATACAACTACCCACTACACATCAAATAATAATAATCCTTAATCTACGTGCAAAAAAGCAAAATGTACCCTTGGTGGGGGACGGAGGGAGTATCTATGATTTTTATTGACTTTTGAAGAGTAATATAATATTTATTTTAAATAAATAAATTGTAATGTATGTTATGTGTATTAGTTGGGTGTGGTAAAATTTTAATATAAGATTGGGGATTAATATGATGTTTCCCTTTATTAAAGGTGAAATTTATTATTGAATCGTTGCAAAATTTAATAATAGGTTATTAAAGAATATAATATTTTAATGTGTATTGAAGTAAGAGAAATAAAATTTTAATGTATGGTGGATAGATATATTAGTGTAGTGTTGTGGACTCCATGAAGATATTAAATACTCCCTCCGTCCAATTTAAATAGGGTCTTTTTCTATTTTGAGCGTCCCACCCAAAGAGTCTTCTTTCTTTTTTTATACACATGGGACCCACACATCTAAAATATGGGGTTCACACTCCCACTAGTACAACTACCCACTACACATTAAATAATACTCCTTAATCTACGTGTCAAAAAATAAAAGATCCTTTTAACAAGGGACGGAGTGAGTATTTTGTTTGGGTCTCATTTACGGTAAAAAAAAATACAAACCTTTTTATGGAAAGCCCAGAATAAAAATGCGTAAGTGATTCTATGTGGCTGGGAGAGTATTGATTAATTTTTTTCTGAACTTGCCAATTAGTACAAGCGGTAAAACATACCCGAGTGCGAGTATCTAATTGCATTCTGTTAAAAAAAAAAAAAAAATAACATAATAATAATGAAAAAAATAATATTAGTAATAAATAATTAAAAAAAAAGAAAGAGAGAGAAAGGGGAAAGAAGTTCAGTTAGTAGATGAAGGTATGGGCTTGAAGGTAGGAAAATTTTGAACGAGAAGAAATGGCAAGCGTATAAAACCGAAACAACAAACCTTACCCCACTCTCTTTCCCTACTTTTTTATGCTAACCTTTTTTTCTTCTTTTGCAGAATTATTATGAATTTCTCTTAAAAATCCACAGCATTTATGGCCAATCTCCCGCCAAGCTCTGCATGATATCATCTTATGCTTACAAACAATAATTATGATTTGATTCTCCACGATTCCGCCTCCCTTACGCCACCGCCGGCATCACCTATGGTAAGTTTTCGAATATATATTCTGATCGAGTAATTTACATTTAATCATCTGCGTAATATTGTGTTTCATCCCTTCGAATTTCATTTTTTTAGACAAATTTCCGTACTATGATTTTGTTGTTGTTCATGCTGGCATCGATCAGATCTCCATTTCTGCACGTGATGATTTATTTTGGGGGATTATTTTAACATTAAGTGCATGTGGATCCTGAATTCAAATCTATTTGCAGATCCTGTTGGGAAATTTTATTTTTTTTTGTTAAATTTCTGGTTTTGATTTATTTATGATGGATTGGATTCCTTGAATATCATGGAGGAGATCAGGTGTTCGATGAAATGCGTGTATTAAATTTGAGAGGAAAAGGGGGAGATGATGCTTGTAATCATTAATCATCATGTTATGTAGTACATTATAATGTTTTTATACACCTATCACCATGTGAAGCCTCACATTGTTAAATCAGCATTCACATGACATTATTATTCTAAGATAATGATCAACAATTATAAAGAATAAATATTATATATAATCTTGATTGTGCAAAACACTCTAAATGTACTCCATTTTCACCTAGTAATCATTCAGTATTCTTGCTTGCAGTGAGGGCCGATTAATTTTTAGCTGCCAAATAGTGATTTAAAAATGCAATCATTTGATGTTTCTATATGAATGAATGAATGCTTGATATGGATCAATAATTGGTGTAGGAGCATGATATGTTTAAAGCAAATTGAGCATTCTCATAGTTCCTGCTTTTAAGTTTTTAGAGCAATGGATGACAATAGGGGAAGCAAGGTCACAGGCATCAGTCATATCGTTAGCCTCAAGGGGCTGCTCCGGAAATGGCAAAACGTAACCCTCGGATCACCCAAGGGGGGCGCCACCCCTGGATCTGGGGAAATCCCTGAAGGTATTTCCCCTGCAGTTAGTAGACGGTTGATGAATTCAACAATACACGGAGACTCAGACGATGAGACGTCTCAGAGCCCTGAGCCACCGGTTGATGTCCCCAAAGGTTACCTCGTTGTGTACGTTGTCCCTGAGTTCCGGAGGTTCATCATCCCGACAAGCTACCTTAGCGATCCGCTGTTCAAGGTGCTGCTCGAGAAGGCTGAAGAGGAGTTCGGATTCGACCATAGAGGTGGGCTAACTATCCCGTGTGAGATCGAGACCTTCAAGTATCTACTACAGTGCATGGAAAATCACAGGAGAGAGCAAAGTGAAAACAGTTAAAAAATCATGCATTAATTCTTGTATTTATTTATATCTTTTATTATTTGTTGTGAATGCAAAATGGCCTTAGTTTCACATTCAAGGTGAACCCCAAGAATCATGTTTGTAGCTCTACTGCATTTCTCCAAGAATTAACTTTGATTGTTGCAAATAACTGTAATGCATCGATTTTAGATGATGTTTGATCCGGTGGTATTGCCATAATATGTTGATGATGTCACATTTATTCATTTTTGTGCAAAATTATGATTCTCGCTTTTTTCCTAGCTAAATAGTGGAGTAGTATCTTACTTTTTATCATGTTACCACAAATCTTTACACTATGAAAATATACAGTATAAATGAGAATAGAGAAAATATAAAAAATTCGTTTATTCAACCGATTCCGATTTTAATTATTTTTTATTTGTAATTTTCAATTTTTGTCTTTTTTTTTATTTTGATCCTTTTAGTTTAAATTTTGTCTTTTTATCAAATTCAATCCAATTATTTTTATTCAAATTTAGTACTAAAGGTCCGAAGTTATAAATATGACCAAATTTGATGAAAATGACTAAATTTGAATATAAATGATAAAATCGGGCAAAAAAATGACCATAATTAAAATTACAAATAAAAAAAAATTAAAATTGAATTTGGTCATACTTAAAATTTTAATATTTTACCAATGAGAATATCAATCAACTTAATAGTAGCATGTTTATCATTTTGAGTGAGGCTTGCGTGTGCCCGGGCGCACACCGTGTGCCTTTAGAATTTAATATTAGAATTTAATATTATAATATTAGAATTTAATATTATGAGTAAGGGTACATTGCTTTGTTCTAAATGGTATATACTTTAATTAATAAAGGTACACTATTTTGTTCTAAAGGGTATACACTTTTATTAATATTTTTATTTTTCTTCAGAAAATAAAGAGTACACATATTTATACTAAAGGGTATACAATTTAACACAAAATTTCAAAGGCACACGGAATGTGTACCCGTGTGCTCGAACACAAGTTTTTGTCAAGGGTACACATCTTTATACTAAAGGGTATACAATTTAATACAAATTTCAAAAAACACATGGAATGTGTTCCCGTGCGTCCGAGCGCACACAAGCTTTTGCCTATCATTTTTATATTTAGGAGAGAGTCTCCTATAAATTCGATTCACCATGCACTCAATTTTTATAAAATTACTATTCAAAAAATATTTTAACTACTACTCCGTAATTATATTTTACGTATATAACAATTATATTTTAATAATAAACTTGACTCGTCTCACAACACTGTCTCACAAAAGAGTTTGTCCTAATATATCTATATTCATTAATAAATTTACTAAAGTATACTTATCTGTAGTTAAAGTATGTCAATAATAAATCATATTATAATACCTTAAAATTATACTTTAATTCATCATTTATCATACTTTGGAAAATAAACTTTAACAACCATTAACCATACTTTATCTATATAATAGACATACTTTAATAAGTCTCACAAACCTCTCATATATATAATGTCTCGCATTTGTCAAGAAGTATAGGTACACATATTAAAAAAAAGAAAAAAAACCGATTAATCTTAATTTTACAATTTCATCCAAATTGATTGGGGTGGAAATATTTAAACGAAACCAAAAAAGAATGGGAAATTTATAAGAATGCCACTTTCAATATATTTTTTTAAAAATGCCACCCACAATAATTTTTTTTAAATTTATCACTTTTAATTTTTTTGGACCTAAATACCCTTCAAACCACATAAGCGACCCTACTTGTGACTGTTTGTGTGACCTATTGTGCGACTCTACTCTTCAAGTATAAGCAACTTCTTGTGAAATTAATTATGCAACTGCTTACGAGACAACATACACGACCATCTATGCGACCTTATGTGCGATCCTGTATGCGATCTCTAGTGCGATCCTGCATGCGACCAGTTGTGCGATTATAGGCAGAAACATATAGTCACATGATTGGTCACACAAACAAACGCAAGAAAGATCGCACAATACCATGCGATCTTTTGTGCGACCTTGTACGCAACCTTTTGTGCGACCAACTGTACGGCCCTATACACGACTTTTTGTATACGAACAACTGCGACCTTGTACGCGACCTTTTGTTTAGCAAAAACAAAATGTTGGGTTTATGGATGTTACACCCATAGACAGTAGTATACACTATGTTTGTGATGGTGAGCTACATAGGTAGAGAAAGAGATTGTGGAAGTCGCAACAAATACCCTTGATCAGAAATTAGAATACCACTCTCCTTTCACCCATTTTACTAGTTAGTCGCATAGTTAGTCGCACAACTAGTCGCGTAAACGATCGCGTCTATTATATTCTAAGAAATTATATAAAATATTGCACTTTGGTCGCATAAAAGGTCACAAAAATAGTCGCATTTAGGGTCGCGTGCATTCAACCATTTGTGCGACCAACTATGGCTACTACACATAGTCGCATCAACAAAATTACTACGATAATATAAAGGTATTCTGTGTTAACATAATGTAAATAATAAGTAATGCAAATAATAAGTAAAAATGAACTAAAATAGACTCAACAAACACTAGACTTAATATTGTTTGGAATCCACTCAACAAAATAGGATGAACTTTTGTTTAGAACATTTATCATCTGCTCATCAGCTTCTTTCATGCTCATTATGCCACGGAACATGGCTGAGGCAGTTAGGTACCGACCATGGCGTGGATCCACTGCACATATCACGTTCTTCGCATCCCACATCTACTGAGTGAGTTCAGGTACTGTAAGAGCACTGTACTGCTTCGGGAGGTTAAGGGAGCAAATCCAACCATGAAAAAGTGAAGTCATGGGAATGGGATAAGGTTGACAGCCAGCTTTCTAAGATCAGAGTTCAGTTGCCCTGGAAAATGGAGATAACACGTTACACCACTCATGGTGGCAGAGTTAAGGTGGTTGAGATCGCCAACTAATATAAAAACAATTGTAATAAATTGGTCAGAAAGATCAAATTCACACCCAAACTGAATATCAACACATATTGATCAGCTACTTTACAATAACTTACAGGTGGGAGTGCGAGCTTAAGTGTTTGAAAGCAGATATCGTAGAGAGCCTCGTTGTCTAAAACCATACACTCATCTGCATTCTCAATAAGTTGATGAACTGACAAGGTGGCATTGTAAGGTTCAACAGTGTCGGATACCTTCGGAGAAGGAAAAACAGGAAATGTCAACATCATTGGTACTCCTTTCTGATCTTGGAGATAAGAAGGGTTCCCATGCCAGATCCAGTGCCTCCACCCAAAGAATGGCACACTTGAAATCTTGTTATAGAATACCACAACATCATCACAATCTAGTATAGGATAATATTAAGGAGATTGCACCCTTTAAGTATTGCTACACTACATTTATTTTTCAATGCTGGTAATCAATGGAAGAGAAAGAAAAGAAAACACACATTAATAAAGGATTATAAACACTCAAGAGTTTGGAGTAAATTGATATACATTACCAAATTTACTGGTACATTATAACTGGTAAATTATGCCAAATTTACTAAAAAGATTCAAGCTAGACCTAACCAATACTAGATCTCAAAATTTATAATTTTCAACAGCAAAAGAGGATTGGTATAACATCAAAGAACTCTAATTTCAGCCATGGGCATTCAGAAAAGACAGCAGTAAAACAAAAATTCATCCTATGGTTCCAATAAATCACAAAATCTAATTCAACCAACAAAGAGAATTAAGTGTGAAATAGATAATTAAAATTCATGAGAACTCCGGGCAAGCTTGGTCGAGCGGTGGAGCGTCAGCTTGCGGCGCTAGGGTTTCTTCTTCCTCCGTGACAGCTGATTCTTTTGCACGCTTTAATAATCCATTGCTTATTCTAGGTTGAGAATGAGAAGGGGTGGAGAATGTGTATTACCTCCAAAGTTTTGTCTCTTTAATCGTCTGCGAAGTGACAAAAAAAAGAAAAGGGGTTTTAGAAAAGAAGGGTAATTATGTCACAAAATTTTTAAGAATGATATTTTTAAAAAAAATTTAGGTTGGGAGTCAATTTTAAAAAAGAAGTATTAAATAGGGCATTTTTGCAAATTTCCCAAAAAGAATCAGTATCTTAATTTTACAGTTCCCTACACATTGATTTCCACATTGATACACTCTCTGCTAGAGCCAGCAAAAATGGCCAGCCCGCCATAAGTAGGCTCTTTTAGGCCATTAAAATGTAGGCCCGAAAAGAATCGGGCCGTTTTGGCCTAGCCCATCAAGCCCGGTGGGCCAAATGGCCCGGCCCACATTTGGCCCGTATTTTTTTGGCTTTTTTGGCCCGATCTTTTTATTTATATTTAATTTAATATTTAATCATAAATTATTTGTGATACTTAATTTATTTGATTTATAAATTATATTTAAATAACTTAAATTTAAATATATAAAAATAGTCATAAAAATAACTTTCTAAAATAGTTATAATCTTCAAGTTATATATGAATTTTCTATTTTAGTTGGATATTTTGATTACTTTAGGATAGAAATAAAGTTAATGAGAAAGAATATATATATATATATATATATATATATATATATATATATATATATATATATATATATATATATATATATATATATATATAATGTGATAAGTTGTGTATAAGATTAATATTGTATATGATAGAAATAAAGTTAAGGAGAAAGAAAAAAAATAATTACTCTATAGAATGGAAAAAAAAAATTGTGTATGAGATTTAATGTTGTTAAAATTGTAAAAGTTAGATTCAAATTCCATTATATTATAATAATGAAATAAGTTGGTTGATAATAATATAATTTTAATCACATAATAATCGTGATTACTAATGTTAAATAGCTCCAATCCATTATTTAACAACTCTTAAGAATATAATCGACCCCTAATAATAAATCCTAATTTATTTGATTTAAAAATAATAATAATTAACTTGGATAGATTATTTCCCATTTATATATAATTATAAATTTGAGGATAATATTTAATATTAACTTATATAATTATTACAAATTTACACGTATTAAAATAAATAATTTTTTTTAAATTAAAATTTTAAAAGATAAATTAATATTAATGGACCAAAATGGCCCGATGACCCATTATGAGCTATGCTGGGCCACAGAAAATAAGGTCCGACAAAAATCGGGCCAAGCCCGACCCGGCCCGTAAATGTGCATTGGCCCGATGGGCAGGTACCGGCCCGGCCATTTTTGCCAGCTCTACTCTCTGCGTTTATTTTCCCAATTTCCATTTCTAATGTATGCAAGAATCACTATCCGGATGAAACCAAGAATATTTTCCCCATTTTCCTTTTCAAATTGAAGCCCAACCATCCATTCTATCTGCCATAGTTACACAAATTGAAGCTGCCGATAAAGCTGCAAAGGTTAGTATGCTGCCTGGACACATAATTCGTATGTTCTCCGATTGTATGCAAGATGGGTTTGCTTTTGGGGCATCTTAAAATCCAATGTAAATGCAATTCTATATACTTGAGGCTGCGTTTAAGTTTTAGATTCAGATTCTTGAGCGATTTATTGTTCAATTGTATGAGGGACCATATTCAGATGGCATTTTGAAAATCATACAGGGCGTATAAGGATTATAGTGATTATAATTTTATCTGTCGATGCTGGCAACAGAGATTCGTCTGCTGATCTCGTGTTTTTCTTTTCTTCAATTTGAGAGTGATGCCTACTTGAAAATTGGTTTTCTCAATAATTTTTATTGAAGTGATAAGGGATTTTTATTTCCATGAAACTAAGAGACATTTTCCTGAGCTTTTCTAGGCATCACTAATCTTCACTTGTTTTCGCCCTTTCAGCTGTGTTGTCCATGATTATCACCCATGTGGTGAGAACCATAAACTTCACATCTTTCAAAATCATACTATAACCCTCCTGAAATGTCAATAGTAATATATAAGAGATGATATATATGATGTACCTTGAAGAAGGGTGGAAGTGTCACTTAAAACCATATCCACTAAAGAAATGTGATGGGTGGTTGTTTCTTCTTCATACACTAATTCTGGGAAGTAGTAACCCCATCCACCATGAACACAACTTGCACTATTTTAAGATAAATGACTGAGAACCATTACAACAAAATTCAACTTCATAATCTTAGATGAAATAAAACCTGAAATGATCAAGTGGGGTTAGGTCGCTTGCAAAAGAGATTCTTGGGCAACCATTGCAGTGCCATGGCTCATGTTGTTTCTGGTTTGTTCTTTTCTATTCTTAATGCGTTAAATTATTTGCATTGATTGGATCTGATTTGGAAAAAGAGGTATTGGTTTTGGTTTATGGTGATATACTGTGAGTTTTCTTGAGAGTACTCTACTTTTAGTTATTACACGCAATAGCATTTTTGATGAAAGACATAACTTGATATATGGTAAGAGCATTTCTAATGAAAGACATAACTTTATATATGGCAAGAGCATTAGACATAACTTTCCCCATTCCCACCTGCTCTGCTCCTCCCACGCCCATGTGATTTTCATGAGAAAAGGACAGACCCTCTTCTCTCTCTCTCTCAATCTCTCTCAAAAAGGGTCATCTCCATCTTTATATAGAGTAAATTAGTAATAGTAATTGGGGCATCTCTAAAAATGGAGAGTAATTGTGAATTTGTAGGGATACTCTGGCGCCACGTATTGTTCTTGAAGCCTCTTTGATTATAATAAGTGCTAGCTTTGGCGGTCAACCAATCCTAAGTCCTGTCCATGGAAATGAGATGTTCTTCTTTCCCTTTTCCACTGTAAAACCATGTTATGCCCCACTATTAGACGTCATCTAACACTTCTATTTTTGGTTGAATTGCAGGGCTACGACGCCATTGGGGTGGTGGGATGATGGTGTAATACTAGCCGGAAGAGACGTTGAGGGTGGAGGAACCTGGTTGAGTTGCAGCAGGGATGAGAAGTTTGGTTTCGTTAACAATTTCAGGGAAAGTGCAGCAGGAGTGAAAAGCAAAAGCAAAAGTAGGGGAGATCTTCCTGTTCGCTTCTTGAAGGTGCTAATTATTCCTTAGTTTTTTATTTTAGTTGGTGGTATCTACATGTTTGTCATATTGCCTTGTGTTGTTGATGATTATTGTTGGTTAAGTTAATGCCGTGAAGCCTTTAATTTATGTTGGATTGTACTATTCTGTATTATTCCAAGAGGGATGTGGTGCGACTATGGCAATGGCATGGATTTTGAATTTGAATCCAAGCTAGGATAGGTTGTATATCCAATGTTCAATAGACAAGACATGGTAGTGGTGTTTATGAATCATTGATTCGATTTGTATTTGCGAGTTGGTATCTACATTACTTTACCTGGCTTACAAGTGTTTATCTGGAAGAATACAATTTTGATAGCAAAAAATGTAGTGTTCAGCCACGTTAACTCAATAATATCCGAAATGCTATCGGCCTCTTTCTCGTAGTTTGATTCAACTATTGTTGTTTTGAGTTCTAAATGAATTGACCCTAATTTGATTTTTAGGGATTCATATTGACCTCGTTCTACGGATTTGTGGGTGAATATTATTGTATTGATTTTGAGTAATTGAAGACGAAAGAGGTGAGAAAGAAGAAGAGATAGATCGGAAAGGAGGAAAAATAGTGAGTGAAGGAGTAATTGAAGGCGAGAAAGAAGAAGAGAGAGATCGGAAAGGGGGAGATACGGTGAGAGTAAGAGTAATGGATGACGAAAGAGGTGTGAAAGAAGAAGAGACAGACCGGAAAGGTGAGAAAGAAGAAGAGAGAGATTGGAAAGGAGGAGAAATAGTGAGTGAAGGATTAATTGAATACGAAAGAGGTGAGAAAGAAGAAGTGATAGATCGGAAAGGAGGAGAAATACAGAGTGTAGGAGTAATTGAAGACAAAAGAGGTGAGAAAGAAGAAGAGACAGATCGGAAAGGAGGAGAAGTAATGGACGACGAAAGAGGTGAGAAAGAAGATCGATTGAGTGGATTGCCACATGGCTTACGTGTTCACATTCTTTCTTTTATGGGTGAAGATTCAGAATTGAGTACTGAGGAGGAGGATGCAGGGGATATATATGCTGTGACTGTGAAGAGAGCTGTGAAGAGCATCAGCTTGTTGTCCAACTCCTGGCGATACCTTTGGACCCAATTACCCATACTTAAGTTCTATCAAATTTTCAACTTACACAAAATCCCCAAGTTTGTCTCTTTTGTTCACACCGCTCTTCGTAACCGTGGCCAGACATATTTGGAGACTTTTACGGTTTGTTTTCGATACAATCAAACCCGAGCCTCCGACGTCGATACCTGGGTTGACTATGCTTTAAAATGCAAGGTCGGTAAACTGGTTTTGCGGCTACTTTCCAAAGATGATGTGGATTCTGATGAGGGTAGGGACGAGGAAGATGGAGATATGTACACGCTCCCACAGATTGCGTATTCCAATTCATCATTGAGAGAGTTAGAGTTGCTTCATGTGAGGCTTGCTCCACAAGCTAGAATCGAGTAGAAATGTTGGACTAGATTAGTACTCGAGGAAATAGAATTGGATGACTCTTTGATTGAAAATATATTATGGGGGTGTCCTGTTTTGAATTATTGGGTATAAAGGATTGCCAGGGTTTCAATCGCTTGATAATCAACACTCCAAATGTTGCTGAGCTTTTGATACAGAGCTTTGACAATGATCTGGGCTTGTTGGAAATCTCTGTGCCCTATTTACATGTTTTGCATATAGAGGTGGATCCCATTGGAAAACAGTGGCGGTTGAGAAACACGTCTGGTGTTGTAAGAGCTTTGATTGGTCTCACTTTCTGGGATATATATTTTTGGATTTACGGAGATATGAGGAATGCGCATCCAGTCTTCGAAACTATCATGCATATTCCAGAGCTTGTGCTGGGAAGTAAGTTCCTTGAGGTATGTTGTATTCAATTTTGAAAACTCTAAAAGGTGAATGCAATGTTAAAAATATGGAGTATAGATTGTTTTTTTTTATATTAGTTCGTTTTTTATGTTAGTTCATATCACGGGAGGTAGCGGGTGGATGGCAAATCCCACAGTCTAGGCGACAATGTTTGACCATAAGGTGTTATACTTACACAAAGGTTAACATTTTTGGCATTATAAAGCTGCTTCAATCTTCTCCCAAGCTAGAGACGTTGCACATACATGATGCTGAAGAATTCATTATATATGACGATTACAATGAGAACGTCAGTCAGCGCATCATTAGGGTAAGTTTTTTGACATTGTAATTCAACATTTTGATCATGTTATATAATGAATTAAGTATATCTAGTTTGTTGATTCAGCGAGCAGCGAGACTCTTGGCTTGGAACCCACCGGTGATGGATGATATGAACATTGAGTTATTACAGTTGAAGAATGTTACAATGAAATGCTCCGTCGGAACATCTCAAAGCAGGGATCTAATTTTGATGCTGGCTATAATTATACTCAGGTGTGCTCCAGTGTTAAAAAGCATGACGCTCTCAATTGGAACCGAGGATAGGAGTGAGTTTGATAAGATAGCTGGGGATGTGCTTTCTTATCCCAAGTCTTCATGATTCATGTTTCATAAGCTATGAAATGTAGTTGTTTTATAATGTATATCCAATTACTCTACATATTATATCAAGTATTTTCTTTAAATTAATTAATTAGGGCAATTACAGTAGCTCATTAAACATACTGCTCCTCCATTTAAGGTTTTTGTATAAACTTGTTAATTTCTTTTGAGAGTGAAGGATATGGTAGAATAAACAAATTAGCGTGGTGTGAAAAGGTTTTATGATGGTGTGAAGGGTTTTATGAGATGAGAGGATTGTAGTCATAAATAAATCTGTGAAAATATAGATGGATGCATAACAGATGGAGTATAAAATATCAAACTAATACCACTATATTTTTTACAAATGAAAGCTAAATTAATGTAACAATGGATTAACAACAACCAAATAAAATAATAATTTAGTTGCTTAAGTGATGTTAGGTAATCTTTTACCAACCAAAATTAGTCAAAATTCGTTGATAATATTTTTTTTGGTAATTATTTGCTTTTGCTGTTGAAATGGAATATATATCTCATTACCAATCCGTTGATAATTCTGTTAGTAAATAATTCAGTTCACAATAAAATATTTTAATACCAATCCTTTGATTTTTGTGATGAAGTATGTGTATTTTTTTTGGTACTCTAATTTATTAATCCTATAGATTACTATCATAGAAGTATTTGAAGTTATAGAAAACTCTTTTGATGTACAGATATTAATTGGACTGGTATAATCATCCATGACACTTCTTGCGAGGGTGGAGTTGGGAGGAGATATTACAACTCCAGCATATTGGATATATGAACTTGTGAGGAGCAGTGAAAGCTTGACTTTGAGAGGGGAAGGTTCGAGTAAAGTTGGTTCCGTTTGTACAAGAATGTGAGAATATGAGGGAGTTGATTATGCAAGAGTTGAATATTAGTGGAAGTAGTACTAGATTAAGGGGCTACTTAGCTGAACAGACTCACATATGATCCGGGATATTTTTAGCCCTTAAATTAAATTAATTCAATTTTAACTTGAACAACAGGTTACATGAAAAAGAAACATTACATTTAAAAAAAAAAAATCTAATTTCTCTCTCCTCTTTTTCCAATAATGTATTTTACTTTCATATTCATATATTTAAGTTTCATAAAAAAAATTTTAGATGTTTATAATTCTCTTGTTATAAATTTAATATCAAAGAATATTACATCAAATTATTCATCTTTTAAAAATCTTTAATTAACATCCCTATTAACTATATAATAAATATTAAATAAATAATTTAATACAAATTACAGTGTTTTTAATTAACTTTAATATTTAAATCTTATTAACCTATTAGAAAGAAAAATATCAATTAATTATTTAAATAGTAAAATACTGTCGTTTAATAATTTAATAAAATGTAAATTTTAAAAAATGTTACCAAATTAAAATTTTAATTAATTTATTAATTAAAATAAATTTTTTCATTAAAACGTTAAAAAAATAAGAATGTTTTAGTTAAATTATTATTTTTTAAATCATGTAATAATATTTTAATTGATAAAAGTAACGTTGATTATAAATGTATTTTATATTAACAACATATATAAGAAATAATGCTAATAATATTATTTTTAAAATAAAAATATAATAATAGAATGAATTACTAATATTATCAAAATAAATATTTTATAAGTAATATATAAATATTTTTTTTAAAATAATATAAAATCTTAAATATATATATGTAGATAATTATAGACAGGATACTTAGTATTATTGTAAATAATTTAGATCCGTTAATTACACTTAATCTCTTGTATATATGTATCTGTAATCTTTATGTGCTTTAACAAAAATAAAGGAAGAATATTTCCTTTACAGGTATCAGCCTTTACGATCTGAAACCTTGCGCTACCATCTTCCTCTTCGTTGCGTTGCCATCTTCTTCCTTGTCTGCCATGTCTACCACACCGGCAACTCCTACCCTCCCTCTCTCCACCATGATTCACATGATCACCATCAAACTTACCTCTTCAAATTATTTGTTGTGGCATGCTCAGATTCATCCTCTCCTCACGAGTCAGAATTTCATGACCCTTGTTGATGGTTCCAGCCCCGTTCCTTCGGCGACGGTTACCACTGAGGAGGATGTGACGGTGGCTAACCCAGCGTATGCTTCATGGTACGCTCGTGATCAAACACTGAAATTATTTCTTGTCTCTACGCTGACAGAGGAATCCATGGCTATTGTGATCGGTTGCAACTCTGCCAGAGACGTCTGGCTATCATTATGGCTCTAAGGCTCGAGAATTGAGCCTTAAGGACGATCTCCACTCTTTGAAGCGTGGCTCGCAGTCCGTCTCCGAGTACGGCCGCCACTACAAGTCGATCTGTGATCAACTTGCTGCCATCGGGAGATCGATTGATGACTCCGACAAATCACATTGGTTTTTGAGGGGCCTCGGCTCTTCTTTCTCCAGTTTCACCGCTGCCCAATTAGCCCAGGACCCACTGCCGGACTTCCAGACCTTGTTGGCCCGTGCTCAAAGCCACGAACTATTTCAGAAGACCGTGGAAGAGGCCTCCGTCATTCAGCCGGCATTCAACGCCGTCCATCAGCAGCGCGGGCAAGGCAGCAGTACTGGTGGTTCTTCTTCGCCTTTCCAGCACCGCGGGCGTGGCCGTAGTCATGGTCGTGGTCGCGGCCATCGTAACACTGGAAACCGGCCTTCTTATTGTCAGCTCTGCCATCAAGAATCGGATCATCAGGCCTTCGATTGTCCACATCGCTTTGATCGTGACTTTGACCGACCTTCTCGTCAGGCCTCAACTGCTAATCTTGCTGAGGCCCTCTCGGCGGGCTGCTCTATCTCATCTGATGTCTCAGATTGGTTTCTAGACACAGATGCTTCGACTCATATGGCGTCAGATGTTGATCACCTTCACTCTGCATCACCCTACTCAGGGTCTGATTCTGTACAAGTTGGTAATGGTGCGACTCTATCCATATCTCATATTGGGTCTTTATCTATTACTAGTGATTTAACTTTGCAAGGTGTTCTTGTTGTCCCGGGGCTCACTAAAAATCTGCTATCTATCAGTAAACTGACTCATGATTATCCTGTGCGTGTCTTGTTTGATCATTATCGGTTTCTTATTCAGAACAAAGACACGTGCAAGCTGCTCGCTACAGGAAAGCTTGAAGGTGGGCTTTATGTGCTTGATTCGCCCACTGCTGCCTTTACTGCTGTTACAAGGAATAAAAAGCTTCATGCTTCTTTTGATTTGTGGCATAATAGACTTGGTCATGTTTCTCATTCTGTGGTTTCTCAGTTGAATAAACTTGGCGTTGTTTCTGTTACTTCATTATTGCCTTCTCCAACCTTATGTCGCTCTTTTCAATTGTCAAAAAGCAAGCGATTACCTTTTAATATGAATGATAAACGTGCTGCTTCATTACTTGATTTAGTGCACTGTGATCTTTGGGGTCCTTCTCCCATTATGTCTGAGTTCGGTTTTCGCTACTATGCTATCTTTATTGATGATTACAGCCGGTTTACTTGGTTTTATCCACTTAAAGCAAAGTCAGAATTCTTTGATGTGTTTGTTCGTTTTCAGTCTTTTGTGGAAAACCAACTATCTACTAAAATAAAGCAATTTCAGAGTGACGGAGGAACTGAGTTCACTAATAATCGTTTACAATCTCATTTTTCCACTTGTGGGATTCATCATATCATGTCTTGTCCTTACACACCGGCTCAGAATGGTCGTGCTGAGCGCAAGCACCGCCACATTACTGAAACAGGCTTGGCTCTCTTATTTCATTCATCTGTTCCAATGCATTTCTGGGTGGAGGCTTTCAGTTATACAGTGTTCACTATCAACAGACTTTCATCTGTTCTGTTGGGTCAGAAGTCGCCTTTTGAACTAGTATAATGCCCTCCAGCTTATGATGTGTTCCATGTCTTTGGATGTTGTGTTTATCCATGTCTCAGGGATTACACTACAAATAAATTTACCCCAAGAAGTTCAGCATGTGTCTTTCTTGGCTACAGCACGCAGCACAAGGGCTACAGGTGTCTTGATATTTCTACTTCTCGTGTCTACATCAGCCGGCATGCTATCTTTGATGAGCTCAGTTTTCCGTATGCTTCAACATCTTCACCGAGAGCAGCTTTGATTGGTCGTAATATAGTGGACATGACCAATTAAAGAATTTATCGAACCACAGGGAGTTATGTTCGGACTAACAAAATACGTGAGCTCATGTTCATGTTGTTTTTGTAAAGATGATCGGGGGTTTTGAGATGATTAACAACTAAAACAATTAGCAAGTAAATAAGAGAGCAAATAATAAAAATGACAAGTGAAGATAAGTGAAAATAAAAGAGGATGAGTGCTAAAGTTCAAGTATGAAAAACATGGGATTAGAAACATCCAAGCACACTCGATTCATATTATCATGCAAAAGGAATTCAACTCAATTGATGTAGACTAAGGGTGATCACGAATGTATCATAAGCTCCCTTTCGGGTTACAAAGGTTGTTGATCCATTTTAGACTCCTAAAAGCACTTAAGATCAAAGCCCAACATTAACCTCTTCCATCTAGGTACTAGTTAGATTAAACTCTCCCTTTTTGTGTACTAAGGCCAACGAATGGATTGGTTCCCCTCATTGAATTCAAATATCCTTTCGGTCAAACCCAAACTCAATGTCTATTCATGCCTTCCTAATACTATAGAGGGTCATTTCCGTCTCACTCCAAGCAATACATATATGAGCATCATGATAGCATTTAATTACCATAAATCAATTCATTGATCAACAATCCATTAAACCAATAATCAATTATGAATAACAAACCATGCCATCACAACATCAAGACAATTAAACTCCATGAATAGAAATCAACATCAATTAAACCAAAAACCAATTTAATCCACATGATAGTATAAATCTAATATGCTCTTCATGCTCTTAATCCCACTAGAGGGATTAGCCTAACATGATAAAAGTAACAAAACACATAAATGATTCATTACAAATATCCATAGTCTAAATCCAAAAGAAAATCAAAAGAGATGTAAATCTTCCCCAACAATTTCTTGTAGGAAATCTTCAATACTCATGGATCTTCTTCTCTAGCTATTGATTTCTTGAGATCTCTCACACCCAATGGAAGGGATGAAGTTTTTATGGAGAATTAATGGAGTTGATGAAGATGGATCAAGGTGGATGAAGATGGATGAAGATGATGGTGGAAAATGGAAGAAATGGTGTGTGAGGTGTGTGTAGAAGGGTGGAATTTTGGATCTTTTCTCAATTGTTGAATAAAGGGGTATTTATACCCCTTGGGAAGCTTCTAGAAGGATTCTGATTTTTTCTGATCCCAGACACGACACGAGTCGTGCGACGCAACACGGCCATAAGGTGGCCGTGTTGTGTCTTCTGTTGCTCTCACACGGCCATTCTGGACAGGGCCGTATTACGCAACACGTCTCGTGTGCTGCAACACGACTCGTGTGCTGTAACACGGGCACAGGGTGATCGTGTTGGATCTTCTGATGTCGGCACACGACCACTTCTTACAGGGCCATGCGCTGTACACGGCTCGTGTTCTTGCTGCCCTGCTTCCTCTTTCACTGTTTTGGCTCGTTCTTCCTCGTTTCAACTCCGAATTGAGATCCGCTTTTTCCTACGTCTTCCTTATCATATCTAGCATCCAATAAAAAGATAGGTTTAAGCTCATTCACACACATTTCAATAAAAACACAAAACACAACCAAACAACACATAAAATACGGATAAAATCATACGAAAACACATATAAAAAGATACTAAAATCTAGGTGAAAATAGCTCTAATCAACCTCCCAAACTTAAGGTGTTGCTCGTCCCCGAACAACGAAAATGATAAACCAAGAGGAGTGATTTTCACCTAGGAAAAGACTAAACGAACATAAGTAATAACACATCAATAGCAATAAGAACCACAACTTATGCTAAGTTATCCTACAACATTAAACTCATGACATAAGGAATTAACAAGTTCAATCACAAGAGAATAAAGTGTAATATAGTCCCTTTTTGGTCCAAGCCTCACATATGTTATAAATGTCACTCAACACTCTTCAAAGTAGGGTAAATCAACACTCATTAACCGATTGGCTCGACTCGCTATAAGCTTGCTCGCGGACTATATTCACAAACCACCAAAGTTTCAATTAATGATCAAAAAGGTATTTAATTAGGATGTAATGATAGGCTCTTTGGTATGGTAGGGAAGATATGAATAATAGTGACTCAACAAGTGTAAGTAATCAAAGAGATGGCCAATTTCCTCAACTTCTCCACTTTTCTTTCTTCCTTTCTTATCTTTACAATCTCAAGCACTATTCATTAACTTTCCTTGGATTGAGCTTCTTTTGATGCATGCTTCCTATCTTTGAATTTTGTTTACTTGAGCATTTTGATGCTAATTTGCTCCTTTTCTAACTTTGAGGTTGCATGTGCCTTCTTGTTGTTGCTCTTTTCATCCTTTTTCTTGCTTGTTTACCATGTCCTTTACTTCTTTTAATTATTCAATCAATACTTTCTAGCCACCATCTCCTCAATTACTCACATAATGGATATATATATAAGGCTTGTAATGTGCTAAATTCATAAGAAATAAGCTTAAAGGCTCAAAATGGTTAACTAAGGATGATGTTCATGGTAGGGAACATATATGGCAATGACTATAATAACAAGGATGGACTTAGATCATTTCACTAATCTCCACTCATCGGGCTCTTTCCTATAGTCCTTGAGCAAGTTCTAGCTTATCAAACACAACCGATCCACTCATGAAGAAATACCATGTGTGCATGGTTGAGGCTCAAATGCTCACAAGCTTGTGCTCGGACCTTAAGGAACTTATTACACCATATTCATCTCAAAATTGAACAAATTAAGTAAAACATGTCACAATTTGAAAGTGTAGAGATTCTTAATCATAATTTGTCATCGCTTATCACCACAACCTATCATCACTCACGTTCAAAAATGACTCACGACATCCCTAAACAAACCACCAAACATCCCAAGACAAGAATGAAAATACACACAACACACAAATAAGGACTCAACAAACAAGACACAACAAAAACACAAAATACCATCATCCATAAGAAAATTAAGCACACATTCAAATCATCCCTAGACAATTAAGCTCACAAACATCCCACTCTTTATTGAAAAGAAAATCCTAAGTTATGAAAGTAAACCTCCCACAAACATAACAAATGAAGTATCATGCTAGTCACAACAATCAAAATCAATTCATTTCAAGTAATAAAATGATAAAGTGTAGAGTACTCCCTCAATAGGCATTTGGTAAGGAAAGCGTTAGCTCCAAACTCCATCATGCTTCCAATACCTCTCATTCATGCTCAAACACTCAACAAACACCATTATTTCAACAATTTCATTATAAATAAGGACTATCATACACTTCAACACCACCAATCATGCCAAAATCAACCCAAACTCATGAGAAAAATTTTAAAAATTTACCCAATTTTACAAGAATCCTAATTCAAGTGGTGAGTCACACCACACACTCTCCCCCCAAACTTAAATCGAAACAAGAGTTGAGACTTAAGTTTGCAAAAAGTGGTGAGACTTACCCTTGTAGTTTCCATTGATGATCTTCTTGTTGAGAAGTAACCGCATCCACACGACTCAAGCTATGTCCACCACGCACTAACACCCCCCAAACTTAACTCGAGACAAGAGTCACGAATTAAGTTTGCAACAAGTGGTGGAACATGTCAACTTGAATCCATGAAGCACTTCTCTTTTCTTCAATGAGCATTTTCTCCATGAGCACAATCAACCTACAAGGCCAAAACAAACAAGCAACAAAAGATAAAAAGAATGGGTTGCCTCCCATTTAGCGCTAAGTTTAACGTCTTCAAGCCGGACGGATTTAAGCTCTTAACAGTCGGAGAAATCTAAGATCCCATCGGGCGTCATCTTCACTTTGAGAAATTTCTTGGCTCTTTTCTTTTCCATCAACATGATTTCTCCATTCTTGCTTATAATTATCAAATCATCACGAAGAATTTTGTATAGCAATGCTTCGTCTCCATAAGGCAGTTCGTGTCATCTTATCGCTTGCAGTTATGCGCTCCTGGCCCTTGCATCAACTTGACGTCAAGAATGCTTTCTTGAATGGTCATTTAACTCAGTCTGTTTTCATGGAACAACCACCGGGTTATATTGATGCTCTTCATCCTGACTACGTCTGTAAGCTTAAAAATGCCTTGTACAGGCTTCGCCAGGCTCCGCTGGCTTGGTACCAGCGCTTTCGGACGTTTCTACTTATTTTGGGTTTCAGTTGCAGCAGTGCCGACACGTCCCTCTTCATGCTCAAGAAGGGTACCACCTGTATGTATCTACTTGTCTACGTAGATGACATTGTTTTGATGGGAAATAATGATGTTGCTATTCGCTTGCTTATTGATCGCATCCGCAAGGAATTCGCCATAAAGGATCTTGGCAAGCTTGGTTATTTTCTTGGTCTTGAGGTCACATATCCATCATCGGGTCTCTTCCTTAGCCAGTCCAAGTATGCTCGTGACATTCTAATCCGAGCAGAATTGCTCGACTCCAAACCTGTTGCTACTCCTTTGGCGCCTGGCGCTTCTTTCACTGCCGCTGGTGAACCCTTCTTTGATCAACATCTCTATCGCTCTCTTGTTGGGGCGCTACATTATTTAACTATTACTCGCCCAGACATCGTCTACTCTGTTAATACTGTTAGTCAGTTTCAACAAAACCCCACTGTGGATCATTTTCAGGCAGTCAAGCGCATTCTTCGATATATTAAAGGAACCATATCCCATGGTCTCTTTTTCTTACCCGGTGATGATACTTTAATTGGCTATTCTGATGCGGATTGGGCTAGGTGTATTGACACACGCCGGTCCACTTATGGCTATTCTATTTTCATTGGTCCAAATCTTGTTTCTTGGAGTGCGAAGAAATAACCTACTGTTTCTCGTTCCAGCTGTGAATCAGAATATCGAGAAATGGCAAGCGCTGCCTCGGAGATAGTTTGGGTTTCGAACCTTCTTCGTGATCTCCATTCTCTTCCCAAATCTCCGCCTGTGCTTCTAAGTGATAACAAGAGTGCACTTTTTTTATCTCAGAATCCTGTTTCTCACAAGCGTGCCAAACACATAGACATTGACTGTCATTTCATACGGGAGTTGGTCGAAAATGGCAAGCTTAAAACTCAATTCGTGCCTTCTGATCTTCAACTCGCCGATGTCTTTACAAAGAGCTTGGCTCGTCCGCAACTAGAGTACTTCAGGTCCAAGCTTCGCGTGCTCACGAATCCCACGCTTCGCTTGCGGGGGATGTAGATAATTATAGACAGGATACTTAGTATTATTGTAAATAATTTAGATCCGTTAATTATGCTTAATCTCTTGTATATATGTATCTATAATCTTTATGTGCTTTAACAAAAATAAAGGAAGAATATTTCCTTTACAGAATACATTAAAAAATTATTTCTTAATTCGAGATATGTAAAGATATAATATTTTAAAATAATTAAATCAAAATTTTAAAAAAAAACTATCAGTTGTTTTCTTAAAAGGATTTGGAAGATGACACATTAGTAGAATAACACTAATTTGCTAGAATAAAATTTATAAAATTTAATTTTGAAATTATTACTTATCATATTAGAGTGGTATTGCTAAGATAAAAATGGTTGTAAGTTGTTTCTTGTCGTGAATACTAACTATTGAAGTCTCTCCTTAAGTAGTTATTCTACTTTAAATATTTACAACAACAAAAATTAGGTATTAGGACACATTTGTTTGGGATACCTTTGATTAAGTGTCTCAAATAATTTATTGGGACACTTTTTTTGAGGCATTTTAATTAAGTGTCCCTAATTATCTTTTGGGATACTTTTTTAAGGCACTTTGTAAAATGTGTCCCTAATTATTTTATTGTATTATTTAATATTTTGAATTTTTATTTAATAGTAATTTTACTGAAATATTTAATTACACAAATTAATATTTCATATTTTATGAGACACATTTTTTTATCTCAAAAATAAATGATTAATTAAACAATAAATATTTAGGCAAAAAGCAAAATCTATTTCCATAAACTGTTTCTCTTTTCGATTTCTTTTTGTTTTTTAACTTTTTCATTTTCATCCTCATGAACTCTCATCGAACCTACCTACCTCGCTCCAAATTCACTTCCCTTTCCTCCATGGTTGTTTCAATTTCATTCTCCTCCGCCGGCAGATTCGCTACGTATCACTGTAAGATCTATTCATTTGTCCAACTCACCTCTAAAATTAGGGCAAAATTGAGCACCTTCTTCTCCATTAAAGAAGAGTACAGATCAGAATTCTCTGCTTACCAGAAAATCTATGCAGCCCAAGGCGTCGTCGTTCACCATCCGCTGCATATGCTTGCATCAATGCTGCGTTCGCTGCATATGGTTGAATACTCGAATCAATTCTTCGTTGGCTGCGGCTTTTCTCCATTCTCGCACTGCATGTGCCAAAAACTACTAAAAGTGGTACGCTTTTTTTCCTGAAGCCATGTTGCTTATCGCAACATTTACTCGTGGCTCTTAAGGCTACCTGACTGTCGATCTTTAGATATTGTTGTTTTATTCCTGATTTTGAAATTTAAGTTATGGTGAATCCTGATGATTAATGGATTTGAAATTGAGAAGAGTAAGAATCAGAGTTCACTTTCCCAGTATATCTTTGTATCGTCCTATAGTAAGACTTTTAGCAGAGCATACTAACGAATTTTTCTTTCATTATTCTGTAGATATCACAAAATCTATTGTTGAAATCAAATCATTGGTGATTCTAGAGGACGGCCCATTTCAAAAGCCTAAGTAAGCCCATGAAATGTAATTTATGTGGCTATCTAATGCAGTTATAGATTACTGTTGTTTATGGCAATTATTCGAGCATAGATTTAACATATCTTATTGTTGTGTTTAGCAATTTGAATTTCTGCTATAGATGTTAATTTATGTTTCTTTCTCACTGTTCAAATTCTTGACTTTAAATATTTATATATTTGTATTCATAGACTTGTGCTTGAACTTTTTTTTTGACTTTTTGTATTTGTTAGCTTTTGATAGTTGCTAGAGTTCCTTCTGACATATTAGAGGAATTTATTGGAATTAGAGACTAATAATTTAGGTTCTTTGACTTAGGAATTTATTACAAGGGGAATCAAGCTAATCCTCGAATGAGGGCAGCTTCCAAGAAGTGTGGGATTGAGACAACCTTGATATTGAGGCCGATCAAACCTTCTGATTTCAGAGATTTTGATCTTATTCTTGCAATGGATAAACAGAACAGAGGATATTTATTTCTGTGCTAATACACTTTTCTTACCACAACATTCATTCATCTATTTTGTTATATGAAGAGGATATACTAGGGACATTCTAGAGGTGGAGGCACAGAGAAACAACAATACCAGTTGACGCCCATGAAAAGGTTTAGCAACTCCACCATCTTCAATGGATTTACAGACTACTGTTTTGCTTTCTACTTGAAGAATGTAGACTGCTTCTTATCATTGCCAACATATTCTATTGTAGGTTCGACTAATGTGTTCCTACTTCAAGAAGCACGAAGAAACTGAAGTGCCCGATCCATACTACGGTCAGTGGACCACAGGGTTTCAAGAAGGTAATACAAAAATTTAGGTACTGTTATTTTTATGTTAGTTATTGAAAGTATCCTACCATCATATGCTATAGTACAATTTAAACGCTCCTGTGTTTGGCCACTGATGGTGCTTAATGTCTATCTCTTGTCTTTTTTGTTGCAATTTTAATATGGTCAAATTCAATTAACTAGTGTCACTATAACTTTGTAGGGTCCAGAACTCGCAATTTTGAAAGAAGAGTCCTATATATTTTTTCTGTTTTCTTATTCAGGATGCCCAAAGTGTAGTCAATGATTTAATTGGTAATTGTTGTTTCAGTTAATCTTCTTTATGCTTTCTTTTTCTAAGAATTTGAAATAGTAATCTGTTTTTTATTGCTCTGAGCAGCAGAGATTTGAGGTTGGTTTTTTATTAAAAAATTGCAGGAAAATGGCATGGTAGCAAGCAGATATGCTGCAACTAGGCCACAAAATTTGGTGGTACTAGTGAGGACAACTTTAGATGCTAAAAGTGTGGTGGCACTAACAAATGGCACCTTTGCTAAGTATGTTGGAGGTAAAAAGTATTCGTTAATACTCAGCTGAGAGGATTTTTGCTAACTCTGCACTTCTTGGCTGCTAAGCAGTTATTTCATAATTTTGTATCAAGAATGACCTTTTAGTCTTGCATATGTCTTGCCATAAAATTTTCTTGCAGAACTTTTCTTTTTCAGTAGTGTATACATTTCATGCTATATGGCGTATGAGAACATGATCAAGCCATACACATTCGATTTGCAGAAGAAGCAGATTTGAATTCCTAATTTCCCTAAGGTGATTTTCTATCCCCTTCGTTACTCTAGAAAATTTTAGGGCTATATTCGATGAATTTGTTATACGTTAATGGTAAGAATTGCATAGTGTGTCCAAAGAGTTCAGAGTTTGGAAATGAGTCCCAAATTGTCGATTTTTTTTATAATTGTATGGGTTGTTTGTTATAATTGTATGGGTTGTCGATGTACATAGAGTGAGAGATCTAGTATGTGTTGTTTGTTACAGATTGGTTTCTTGAGTAATTGATGTTTTTCATTTACTGAAGGCGGTTCGAAATAGTTCACTGCACCATTAGAGTCGTTTAACAGAAGGATACTTGGCTCTCCTGTTCTCATCGACAACTGATGAACTGATCCAACTATTGTCCCTTGGAAATAAATAAATACGTATATAGAGAATCCATTTATTTGTTCATATTCTACCAATGCTCAATTTAGCTTTATTCTGACTAAGCTCTGTGAGATCTTACTGCAGGCACCAGAGTTACTTTATAATTGAGATGCTGTTTTCTGGAGGTTAGAATTCCTTTTTTTTTTTTTTATCTCTCATGCCTTAAATTCTACATACAAGTTACTCATTTCGCAATGCTTAAATATAGGATTGGAATTGATTCCAGAATTGGAGGTATGCTCTTAGAGCTAAAGCGGCCAAGACTTCCGATGCTTTTATTGCTTGAGAGTTATGTATCCAAGTAAAGCGCACATATTGGTTTGACATCTATAAGGTAAATGTTGGTCACAGAAGAGCCTTTATTCTGACTAAGCTCTGTGAGATCTTACTGCAGGCACCAGAGTTACTTTATAATTGAGATGCTGTTTTCTGGAGGTTAGAATTCCTTTTTTTTTTTATCTCTCATGCCTTAAATTCTACATACAAGTTACTCATTTCGCAATGCTTAAATATAGGATTGGAATTGATTCCAGAATTGGAGGTATGCTCTTAGAGCTAAAGCGGCCAAGACTTCCGATGCTTTTATTGCTTGAGAGTTATGTATCCAAGTAAAGCGCACATATTGGTTTGACATCTATAAGGTAAATGTTGGTCACAGAAGAGCAGGGCTCAGTTTTTTGTCATATATATATATATATATATATATATATTTCATTTCAGTAAACAATATTGTTTAATTATTGCAGAATATTAACAAAGTCCCCTTGTGAAGTGCTCTGTTTTGGTTATACATGTAAGTGAACTCCAAGACTGGAGGTTCGAATGGTGCGATTCTTGTGCATTGTAAGGTAATTTCTTCTTTCTTTTGCATTGTAAGGTTTTTTATGCTTTCTTGTAAGCACGGATTCCAGGCCTGCAATCCTTGAATCTCACTCCACACAGCTCCATGTTTTCCTATAGGACCATATGCAGAGGGTATTTTTCTGGTTCTTGTCATCACTCCTTCTCAATCCGGGCTATCTTCTAAATATTCTAGGTAATGTTTATTTAACTGAGAATCTTTGCTTTTCATTTACTAATATGATTGATATTCCTCACAATTGCTACTATGCATTCTTTGATTTTCAGGCGTTCCTTATTCTAAACTAAGTTACATGCTTATCACTGCTGGTGCATCTGGGTGCTGTTCTGACTACTATTTATTATATTGTAAGTTTATGATGTGAATATTTCCAATACGTAATTATCTTCGACCTACATTCGCTTAATTATAGCTGGTGACCTGTTCCAGCTTTCTAGGTTCCAATGCAGATGACTATTCATGTTGTAAAGAAAGCAGTAAAGAAGTTATCTGATTGTAAGTTCTGGTTTTCATTGGTGCAATGCAGCATTGCTTCATTCTACTTTTCGGATATATTGCACAGTAGAGTTTCAAATATCTATTTCAAGTATCACCGTAGTGAATTTCCATTTTTGATGCTAAATGAAAATTTATATTTTAAGTAGCTCACTGTTCTTATGTTTTGAATATCCAGATCAGACTCCTAAGCATTTAAGTTTGGGGCATTTTATTGCTTTAAACTTGCCAAGTCAAAAAAGTTTTGTGAAGAACCAACCAAGCTCAAAACGGCATCTCTACATTAAAGGCACTTCTGATGTAATGCTTTTACTGCAAAGGTATTTCTTAAATGCATTAACATTTTATTATATCAATCTTAACTCTTGGAGAAAGAAAATAATATGCTGTCCTACCTTGCTGTCGCTTTTGATACCTTGAGCTATCTGTATGAAACTAGTAGCTGCAGTTTATCATTTAGATTTTAGAATGTTTGTGAAAGTGAAGCCAAGAGGACTTAGTTGGCCTTGGATATAGTTGTCCTGTTGATTCTTCTATCCGTCTCGTATGCTTATCAGAGTATTAAATTAGGTCCTGATGTCTCAAATTGTGTTTCGTCTGCAATAAATACTACACAGGAGAATGCCAAAAGTCGATATAAAGTAAGAATGGAAATGCAGACAGCTCTATGAAGTTTGTTAAATGTATTTAATACTCTGTTCATCCAGCTGATCACTTGTACATCTTTCATGGTAAAGGGAATTGTTCTTTTAAGTTATTTTATTGGGTCTAACTGTTTGGTTGATTTTTACAGAATAATGGGATATCAGTTCATCTTGCTGATTTTTACATGGTTCGTCGGCTTGAATTTATACTTTGTACTAGTATGGACATACTATACTTTGAATTTTTTTTTTAATGTATGGTTTTGAATAAGAAATTGTGTTGAATTGATATTTTTTAATATGTATATTTTGGAATACAACCTGAATTGATTAGGATGGCAGGGATACAACAATGAATGATTATTGTTGTTGTAAGTGGCTACAACAACAGTGATGTAATATTGAGACACTTTTTGCAACTAGAAATAACAGGCTACAACAATATTTAAAGTTAGTTGTTGAAGCATTTATAAGTGTCTCCAAAAGGCAATATTGAGACACTTGTTGGAACTAGTTATTATTTTATAAAGCATTGTTAAGTGTCTCAAAATCTCATATGAGACACTTTTAAGTATTCTCAAAACATATTATTATTGAATTGATAATGACATTTTGAGACATTTAATTTTGTTGCATGCTCTATTTAGAGACACATTTGAATGTCAAGTATTTAATCTTTAGAGACACTTTATAGTGTCTTGAACTTGTGTCCCAAAACTTAATGAGACACGATTACATGCAACACTTAATTTAAATGTCTCAAAATGTATAAGTGTCTCAATATGTAATATATTGGGACACTTATCAATGCCTCTATAGCTCAATTTTGTTGTTGTGCGATCTCCAAATAAAAAGAATTGAAACTGTGAAAACTAAAACCGCCCAAGATGTAATTGAAATCAGTAATATTACAGTTCGATTATGATTTGCATTATGAAGAAATTGAAATTGATGTGTCAATTAAAATCGGCGTTTTTTTAATTCGCTGTCTACGGTTTAAATTAAATGCACAACATGACACAAGGCCAACAGTTCCAATTCAAACCGGCAGTTTTTACAGATTAATTTTGAGAATAAAAAAAAGAAAAAACTAACATAAAATAAAATGAAGGAAACCCACGGTTCGAAAAGGAACTGGTTATTCCAAAAACGGAAATTGAAACTGTTTGATGATTATCATCTGTTCGGTTCCGTTTCCTCCTTATGTAGAAGTATAACCAACGCTTCCAAAATAGGGGCGCATGTCGACTCTTTTGAAAAAAGTTTATACAAAATGAACATAATTCTTTGTACAGAAAAGAAATCATATATCTAATAGTAACTTTCCATCGTACTAAATAATAACCCAATTCGCATGGTACAACCGATTATACACAACTAACATGAGTATTTGTCATCATATTAATGTCATAATTGTATAAATGATTATTATATATAATATCTTTATTAATACATTAAAGGAATTTTATTTTATTTTTTAATTTATACACTGTATAAACATTTCTCAAGAAAAATATAAAATAAAAATTTACGTGTCAATTTCATTTATTCAATTATTTTAAAATATCATATCTTCAAATTCCCAAATAAAAGATATAAGTTAGCCATAGAATTTATATACTATTTCTATTCAAAATCTAACCCACTTGAATTCATAATTATCTATTTAATCTTTTAAATTACATAAAATTTTAAAAAATATTTATTCGATGTTATATTTCTTTTTTATTTAAACATTCCAATAAAAGTTTCACACTCCATTTTTTGCTGTAAAAGTATCTCACATAAATAACTCCTCAACCTATTTTATTTACAAAAAAAATATTAATTCTTATTAACACGCAATATATTTTTAAAATTATTTATTACTTAAGAATATTTCCATATTTTCACAAAGTTTAAAAAAACCACATTAACATATTATATTATATTATTATCAAATAAAGAAAATATTTATTATTGTTACAATGAAATGTTTATCAAATAAAAAAATATTTATTATTGTTATATATTGCTATTTGATTTTGAATAATTATTAATAACGTATAATATAAATCAAGTTTTTTTATTTAAGTATACTATTATAATATAATATAATTAATTAAATTATTTAATAGTAATTATTAACATTTTTTATAATTATTTTTATTAATAATTAATTAGAATTACGACCTAATAATTATTACATAAAAATTTAATGTTAAATATTCAATAAAGTCAGTCTAAAGACAAATTTTCTTAAATTAGATATTGAATATCTGACATTAAAATTTTATCAAATAAAAATTAAAAATTAAAATGGAAAAAAAAACTTGAAACATAAAAAAAATTATCTCTATAATTATATATATATATATTTTAAATTATGAATCTATTTAAAATAGTATATAATATTTTAATTATATAAAAATTTTATTTAATAATATATGAATTTTGTAACACTAAAGCTATCTCAAATAAAAAAAAATTTATGTTAAAATAAAAAAATAAAGTACATATATATTTTTTATTAATAAAAAAATGTATACAACACACATGAATAGTAATGAGTGAAATAAAAAAAATAAAATATTAAAATAAAGTGTTGACCCCTTTTTACCTGCAACTTGGATGGACCTGGGTCATGTGTGAACCCAAATCAATTAAGAATTGTATCTAGATTGGGGAGGGCTATTTGCACCTCAAATTTATTAAACGAACCCCAATTGTTAAATACACCCCATTAAAATTACAATAAATATGTATTAATCACTAAACATACCCTATACATGACTATTTTGCCCTTATAATTAGAATTAATATATGATGATAAATTTTTCATGAATAAACACCTTAAATAAAATACTTAATGTATTAAATAAAAGAAATTAAAAAGTTAAAATAATAATTGTAATTAAATAAATAAAATAAAAAATAAAATACGTGAATTTAAAAAAATTAGTAATAAAATATTTAAGGAAACAAAATTAATAGATTCAAAATTTTACTAATAAAAAATATCAAAAAATTCAAAAAAACATATATACTCCATAAATCAGGAGTCGAAGAAAAATAAAATAAAATAGAAATATATATATATATATATATATATATATATATATATATATATATATATATATATATATATATATATATATATATATATATATATATATATATATATGGAAAAAATATATATTAAAATCAATTCGAAAAAAAATTAAATTAAAAATTATTTTAATAATTTGTTTTCTCAAATTCACTTTTTTTAATAATTTTTTAAAAACGTGAATTTTTTTTAATAATTAACGTAAAAAATAATTATTTCTGAAATTAAAAAAAATTAACGAAATGGATATAATTATTAAATTATTCACATTTAATTTTTAAATTAACGAAATGGATATAATTCACGTTTTTAAAAACAAATTAAATAATCACTTTTTTCAGACAAATTCACGTTTTTAATAATTTTTTTCTCAAATTCATTTATTTAATTTTTTTTATTTAATTACAATTATTATTTAACCTTTTAATTTCTTTTAATTAATACATATTTTATTTAAGGGATTTTTATAAAAATAGTATGATATGTTCAATTCTAATTAAAAGGTAAAAAGGTCATTCATGGGTATATTTACTGATTAATGATTATTTATTATAATCTTAGTGGGGTGTATTTAACAACTGGGGTTTGTTTCTAGATTAATTTAGGGTATTTAATTTCCATCTCTTACAAGAGATATACAATGTTCCAAATTCAAATCTCAACATGAATCTCAAAGAGCAAAATTTTGTTTCCCTTTCAGAAAATGGTGGTCATATCAGTTTCTCGAAATTTGCTACTTTGCACTTGGAAGAACTTCCAATGTTCACCACTCTTTGTAAAGGAGTTATGAATATTGAATTCCCCTCAATCACATCCATGGAGCTTCACAAATGCCCAAACCTGAAAACTCTAATTTCAGACAATTGCTGTCCAGAAAATGGTGGTCATATAGTTTCTCAAAATTGGCTACTTTGCTCCTGAAAGATCTTCCAATGCTCACCACTCTTTGTAAAGGAGTTAAGAGTATTGAATTCCCCTCACTCACATCAGAATTGGATTTATTCTGCTTCTAAACCCTAAAACCCCTAAACCCCCTAAACCCTAAAACCCTAAACCCTTTTATTTTAATGGGTGGCTGATAGATGATTAAAATTGGATTAATATCATTAATTTTTTAATAAATAATACTCCCTCCGTCCCATACTTATCTGCACTGATACTGTAGATACGGAGTTTAAGAAAAGTTGCTTTTTGACCAACATTATTGACTTTTTAAAGGTATTATGATATTTTTAGATAATAAATAAATTATAAAGTATGTTATGTGTGTTAGGTGGGGGTAATATTTTTTAAATTAGGATAACTTTTGAGGTTGTTGTTTAATGTGAAGTTTCTTTTTTTGGGTGGTAAAGATAAGTGTGGGACGGACAAAAACAAAAAGTGTGAAAATAAGTATGAGACGAAGGGAGTATCTTATTTCCTAATTTGATAAAGTCATAAATTTTAATAAATAATATCTTATAATTACAATTATTTAATTATTTTAATGGGTGGTTGAGATTTATTTGAGAAATAGATGGCCCTGATTGGATTGGCATATATTTATTTTTTAATTTTTTTTGTGTTTATTGTTGCTATATTAGTAAAAGATTTAATGAAATTATTAAAGTTTTAAATTAAATATTAATTTCACGAAAAAAATATTTATTTATTTATAGGCCATAAAGTTGTAATATATTTTTTTTTTAAATTTTTAAGCAGACTTAAATCCGAGCGATTTAGCAGCTGAATTTCAAATTATAGGTCATTCACTGAAGAACTTGACTTAAGAACGCTTAAATCCCGGATGGTTTAGCACCTGATTATAGGCCGTTCACCGAAGAACTTGACTGTAGAACGCTTAATTCGGGCAGTTTAGAACCTGAATCCCAAATGTATTCCGTTCTTGAGTTGATTCTCGTTGAAGAATTCGAAGACTATTCAGACAACTCTGAAGTCTTTGATCTTCGTAGAGAATCACACTCGGTGTACCTAGAATGAATGGAGGATGACTCCTTATATAGGTGAAGGATGAGGAAGCCCCATGTATAACTCGCAATTTGATTGGTCAATGGTTGATTTGACCTAATTTCTACCCGATGATACATTTGAGGGTAATAAGGTAGGGTATGGGTGATGAAAATAGAATATAGGGTAGTATGTGAATTGGGCGTACCCGTACCATACCCTACCCGTTTACACCCCTAGTCAGGATTTGGACTAAATTATTTTCTTATTTGAAAAAGTCATAATTACAATTATTTAATTATTTTAATGGGTTGCTGAGATTTGTTTGAAAATTTTTAATGTAGTCAAATAATATATTTAATATTTTTTAATTTTTAATAAGTAATATATTTAATATTATTTAATTTTTAATAAATAATATCTTATTTCCTAATTTGAAAAAATCATAATTATAAATATTTTATTATTTTAATGGGTGGCTGAGATTTGTTTGAGAAATAGATGGTCGGAATTTGGACTAAATTATTTCCTGATTTGATAAAATCATAATTACAATTATTTAATTATTTTAATGGGTGGTTGAGATTTCAAGATTTGGACAAAATTATTTCTTGATTTGAAAGTCATAATTACAATTATTTAATTATTTTAATGGGTAGGTGAGATTTGTTTGAAAATTTTGAATATATTCGAATAATGTAATTACTATTATTCAAATTTTTAGAGTTAAAATCATTTTTGGTCCCATAAATAATAAAATGAATTTTTGATTCTATCCCAAAAAAGATAAAAATTTCAATTTCATCCCGTAACTTCTGAAATTGGCCAATTTTGGTCCCAAAGTGGCCAGAATCCTATTTTTTTGCCTGGAATTCGCACGTGGGCAGCACGTGATCACCAAAATTGGGGCTTTCAAGCAAGGTAATCCTACGTGTCAAATGAGATTAATATGGACAACCCCCTCCGACGATCGTCACTTTCCTAAACGCCGCCCTGCAGGTGACGGAAAACATGAAATCGTATGCCATGGAACGATTACTTGAGTGTTTCCTTTTGAAAGTAGAGCACTGCCACTTTAACATGCAGCATCCCACCACTGCTCAACATGTACAGCAGATCTGGATTCTTAATTACCATAGCCGGTAGCCACTGTGTTTCCAACTTTTCACCACTGTGTAAGCGGTGTATTCATACCGATCCGTGAGAGCCAGCGCTTCCCTCCGCCATCAGATCCCGATCGACCCGCCCCGCCCCGCATTTACTCCACTCACCTGCCCTAACAGCAGCTCCCACCTTCTCTGCTCAACTCCAAATGCAAGATCGTGTACATCTCCAAGAACCCACTACACCAGTTCGTTTCGGAGCGGGAGTTCCTCCTCAATATTCGAATGCAACCTGGCTCCGAGCCTCTCTCCGTCGACCAGGCATTTGACATGTTCTGCAAAGGCGTCCACGCTTTCGGGCCCTTCTGGGACCATTTTCTCGGGTACTGGAAAGCAGGCTTGGAGGACCCGAACAGGGTTCTACTTCTACAGTACAAGGACCTGAAGACCAACCCTGTTTCCAACCTGGATAAGATTGCAGACTTCCTAGGGATGCCTTTCTCCGATGAAGAAAGATAGAATGGCGTGATGCAAGACATACTGAACCTGTGCAGCTTCGACAACCTCAAGAATTTGCAAGTTAACAAGACTGGATTCCATGTCGACGCAATCACAACCGACTTATTCTTTCAGAAAGGACAGATCAGAGACTGGAAAAACCATGTCACTCTTCAGGTCTTGGCTTTCTGCAAGATTAACGACGGTAGCTTTTGCCTTGCAATTGCTGATTTTATGACTGTTTGGTGATCACGTGTGAATTTCCGGCAAAAAAATGTGATTTCGACGACTTTGGGACTAAAATTGGCCAATTTCAAGAGTTACGGGACGAAATTAAAGTTTTTATCTTTTTTGGGACAAAATCAAAAATTCAGTATAGTTAGGGGACCAAAAATGATTTTAACTCAAATTTTTAATAAATAATATATTTCCTGATTTGAAAAAGTTGAAAAAGTCATAATTACAATCATTTAATTATTTTAATGACGGTTTAGATTTGTTTGAATATATTCAAGTAATATATTTAATATTATTTAATTTTTAATAAATAATATCTTATTTTCTAATTTGAAAAAGTAATTATTATAATTATTTAATTATTTTGATGGGTGGTTGAGATTTGTTTATGAAATAGATGGTCAGGATTTGGACTAAATTATTTCCTAATTTGAAAAAGTCAAAACCCTAAACCCTTTGGAAACATTAAATTATTTTCTAATTTGAGAAAGTTATAATTACAATTATTTAACTATTTTAATGGGTGGTTAAGATTTGTTTAAAAAATAGATTATTGTATTTGTATTTAATATTATTAATTTTTGGGAGGATTACTACTAGGTACACAAAAAAACCCTAAATTACTATGAGATACAAACATACAAAAGTATTACTACTAGGTACAAAAATATATAGTGATATTCCAATATTACCCCTATTAATGTGCTGCACATAAATATTGTGTGCAGCAAAAGTTCATGTGCAGCAAAGTGTGTGCATCAAAAAAAGTGTGTGCAGGAAAAAAAAGTGTGTGCAGCAAAAAAATGTGGCGGTCCGGCGGCGGCAGTTTTTCCGGCGACCAGTTTTTTTGTTTCTTTTTTTTTTTGGACGAACAGTTTTTCCGGCGACCGGCTGCCGGAGCTCCGGCGGCGGCGGCGCGGCAGCTTTCCGGCGACCAGTTTTTTTTTTTTTTTTTTCTCTGACGAACAGATTTTCCGGCGACCGGCCGCCGGAGCTCCGCCGCGGTCCGGCAGCGGCAGCGGTGGTCCGGTGGTGGGTGGAGGTTGGGGCTAGTGTTTTAAAGGTATATGGGTTTAGGGGTATATTTGGTATTTTACTTTAATATTTTGTATTAAATAATAATTATTTTAAATCAATGTATCTAGTAGTAATTAGGGGTACAAAGTGTGTACCTATCAGTAATTATTTCTTAATTTTTTAATAAATAATATCTTATTTCCTAATTGGGTTAATTCCTAAAAAATTCACCACCTTATTAGGGATTTTCAAATCTATCACGATCTTTTATTTCAGTCAATTCAATACATGATTTGTTTAATATTTTCAGTTCTATCATGACCTTTTATTTTTATCAATTCAATATGCCATCTATTTAATATTTTCAATTATGTCACAACTTTTATTTTGCAATTTAATAAACCACTTATTTTATATTTTCAATTCAATTATTATTATTATTATTATTATTATTATTATTATTATTATTATTATTATTATTATTATTATTATTATTATTATTATTATTAGAGTCGGCAAAAATGGCACAGCCCGACGGGCCGGCCCGTAGCCCGCCATAAGTAGGCTGGGCTGGGCCATTAAAAAGTAGGTCCAAAAAGAATCGGGCCATTTTGGCCCGGTGGGCCAAATGGCCCGGCCCGCCTTTGGCCCATTTTTATGGGCTTTTTTGGCCCGGTCATTATATTTATGTTTAATTTAATATTTAATTATAAATTATTTGTAATATTGGATTTATAAATTATATTTATATAACTTAATGTTAAATATATAAAAATAACTTTCTAAAATAGTTATAATCTTCAAATTATATATGAATTTTCTATTTTACTTGGATATATTGATTATATGATAGAAATAAAGTTAAGGCGAAGAAATATATATATATATATATATATATATATATATATATATATATATATATATATATATATATATATATATATATATATAAAGATTTAATATTGTTGAAATTTATTAAAGTTGGATTCAAATTCCATTATACTATAATGTAATATAAGTTAGATGCTAATAATATAATTTTAATCACATAATAATTGTGATTACTAATGTTAAATAGTTGCAATCCCGTTATTTAATAACTCTTAATTATACATTCAACCATTAATAATCAATTCTAATTTATTTGATTTAAAAATAATAATAATTAACTTAAATAGATTATTTACCGTTAATATCTAATTATAAATTTGAGAATAATATTCAATATTGACTAATATAATTATTATAGGTAATAAAGTAGTTTAATTTTAAATTATTTTTTAAATAAAAAATTTAAAAATAAATGAATATTAATGGGCCAAAATGGCCCGATGGCCCGGTATGAGCTAGATTGGGCCAAAAAAAATAAGGCCCGGCAAGAACTGGACCAAGCCCGGCCCGGCCCGGCCCGTAAATGTGTCTTGGCCCGGTACCGGGCCGGGCCGGGCCGGCCCATTTGCCGGCTCTATATAATATTAAAAAATGATAGTTGTACTGGTTTTAAAAAATTATATATTTTTAATAAAAAAAATGATATACACGATATATGAATTAAAAAATTTCGTCCATTATAACTTTATATATTCAGTATATACACCTTTTTTTTTAAGAAAAAGTAAAGTTGTACAAAGAACGAAACAAAGATAATAATAATAATATAGTGTATTAGCTGTTATAAAAAAAATTAAATCCTAAATCCAAATAATTTTAATTACCAGTATAATAATAGTAATAATAATAATAATAATAATAATAATATCGGTTTTTTGAGCAGAAAGTCGTACGTTCAACCCCTATTTTTTTTTTTGGATGTTATGTTTAATTTTTAAAAATTTGGCAGTCAAATTTTATTAAAATTTTTAATTATTTTTGTTTTTGTTAGTGTGTTTAATATTGGAGTAATAAATTTTATTTGATTTATTTAATTTGCTTAGTTATTTTCAATTTTAAAAATGGTAAGTTAAAGTTGGTTAATTTTTAGATATATTTCTGTTGCAAAATATAATAATAATAATAATAATAATAATATTAATAATAATAAATTGAATTGAAAATATAAAATAGGTGGTGTATGAAATTGACAAATAAAAGTTATGCTAAAATTAAAAATATTAAATAAATCGCGTATTGAATTGACAAAAATAAAAAGTCGTGAAAGATTTAAAAATATTAAATAGATTGTGTATTGAATTGACAAAAATAAAAGGTCGTGATAAATTTGAAAACCCCCAATAAGGTGGTGAATTTTTTAGGAATTAATCCTTCCTAATTTGTAAAGTCATAATTATCATTATTTAATTATTTTAATGGGTGACTGTGATTTGTTTAAGATAAATTCTAAATCCAAAAACCTAAACCCTTTGGAAACATTAAATTATTTCTTAATTTAAAAAAGTTATACTCCCTCCGTCCGCTCGATATGTAAACATTTTGCCATTTTGGGCGTCCGCACCAAAGGTCTACATTTCCCTTTTTAAACACATGGGACCCACACACATCACTAATATAATAAATACATGGGACCCATACACCCCACTAATATAACTACCAACTACATATTAAATAATAATACTCCTTAATCCACGTGAAAAAAGCAAATGTCCACCTTTCGGGCGGACGGAGGGAGTAATTACAATTATTTAACTATTTTAATTGGTGGTTGAAATTTTTCTAAAAAATAGACAGTTAGGATTGGATTTATATTTAACTAGTATGAATCCCGTGTATTACACGGGTTGTAAAGTTAATAATTTAAGTCTAATATAACTATTTATTCAACAATTTAAAAAAAATATAATTCAAGTTTAATATAATTACTACGTATTCAATTATAATCTAATATAAGTTTATATTGAATAGTAAAATTCAATTTATATATGATTAGTCATTTTGTAAAATTAATCAACCTCTCGATCAAACCAATCACATGTTCTATCAAAGGGTTCTAAATTCTAAAGGATTTCTCAATCTCTTTATAATTTATAATACACATGAAGTGTTTGATGAAATGATTTACTCAATTATCCTAAGCATATAATTGATTTCTCAATCTAATCACATATTTAGAACAACTAAACACACAAACTATCATAAACCTCAAGATCTCAAATATCAATGATAGAAAATTCATTTACCCAATCAACATATGAATTCACATGCACAAATCCAAAAATTATCCAATAACTCTTATGTTACTAATCTCACAAGGGAGATTAGCCTACCATATTCAAAAGGAAATCAGCATAGACATTAAGATCCTTACAAAACATGATGAACAATAAGGTTTCAATACAAAACTTGGATGAAAACTCCCTTGGATGCCTCCAATGGTAATCTTCTTCTTCCCCTTGCAATTCTCCTCTCTTCCTTGCTTCTTTTCCTCAAATGGATGATAGATTTGATGGTGGGATGATGGTAGATGGCATGGATAAAGAATGGATGAAGATGATTGTGTGACATGGGAGAAATAGTGTGTGAGGTGTGTGAAACAGTAAAATCCTCGCCCAATCTGATGAAATATTGAAGCATTGAGTATTTATATCCCTTGGGAAGCTTCTAGAAGGTTTCTGAATTTTTACCAGAATTTTACCGGACTCGACTCGAGCTCATGCACTCGGCTCTAGTCGAGTAGCAGAGCTCGACTCGATGGCTGAACAGAACACAACTCGAGTTCGGCACACGGGTGTAGGGGTGCCCGTGTAGGGTTTTCTGACGCTGGCACACAGCTTTCTCTTACAGGCCCGTGTCTGGCGCACGGCTCGAGCTATACCAGCTCGACTCGAGTTTGGTCGTGCTTTGTTTTCCTTCTTCGTTTCATCTCCCTTCTCCATTTTTGCTCCATTTTCACCTGTTTTACATACGTTTAAGATCATTCTCACACATTCCCATAAAAACACAAAACACAACCAAATAACACATAAATACAGATAAAATACTATAAAAGCGGATATAAAAAGACACTAAAATTTAGGTGAAAATATCACTCATCAATATACACTCAAATGTGATCTAATTCCATTCATGAAAAGCTTAATTTCATTGTTAAATTGATTTACCAAAAAAAATATTGAATTGATTTTAAATTTTGTTACGATTGTTGTTGCAAAATTAAATTAATAAAAAAAAGTTAATTTAATCATTGAAGAAAAAAATTTATAATTAATTTAATTAATAAAAAAAATAGTTTCAATATATATATCAATTCAATTAAATAAAAAAAAATTAACAAAATTAATTTTAAAAATGGTAATATTAATTATGAAAAAAATTAATAACATAAATAAATCTAGAGATTAAAATACAATAAAAAATTTAAAAGAAAAAAGAATTAAAACAATTTTAAAAAAAAATTATTAACAGAAAAATATAAAAATATAAAAGAATCTACATGAAATTAATTAATTCAAATTTTAAAAGAATAATAATAATAATAATAATAATAATAATAATAATAATAATAATAATAATAATAAATGGATACCTTTCAATAGAACTTGAAGAAAACTTTTGTTCTTTGCGTGTGTATAATAAATGAATAAAAAGTTTTATTTATAGGTGGAGAATATATTATTTGCACAAAAATTTACATGAAAAACTCCAAAAATTAAAATAATAATAATAATAATAATAACAAAAAATAATCAAAAGAGGATTTAAAAAATATAAAAGAAACAGCAAAAATTAAGGATAAGGATATTTATTATTATTAATATAATAATAATTATTATTTAATTTATTATTATTATTATTATTATTTATGTTAATTTATCTGGATAAGGATATTTATTCAATGAAAAATAACATAAATAATATTAGCACAATACATGTAAATAAAATATAAAATTATTAGAATATATACGGGAAAAAAATATTATATGGGAGCCGATAAGATATTTTAGTATTTCAAACTTACATTAGTGATCAAAAAGGTATTTTCATTTGAATGTAATGATAGGCTCTTTGGTAGGGTAGATAGAATATATGTAAGAGTGACTAATCATGTGTAAGCAATCGAAGAGGTAGCTACTTTCTTCCATACTTTCACTTATCTTTCTTCTCTTCTCAACTTTGGTAATCACAAGCACTAATCATCAACTTCCTTGAATTGAGCTTCTTTTTAAATCATGCTTCCTTCTTTGAATTTTTATTTTCTTGAGCAGCTTGTTGTTGCTTTGCTCATTTTTCTTGTTTTGAGGTTGCATGTTCACTCTTGTTTGTGCTCTTTCATCATTTTTCTTACTTGTTTACCATTTTCTTTATTCTTTTGCACAATAACTCATCAAACCTTTCAAACTACCATCTCCTCAATCACCCACACAAAATGTATGTATATAAGGCTTAAGTGGGTAATCATGGCTTGTAATGTGCTAAATTCACAAGAAATAGGCTTATAGACTCAAAGTGGTTGACTAGGGATGATGTTCATGGTAGGAAAATATATGACAATGACTATAATAACAAGGATGACCTTAGATCGTGTCACTAACCTCCACTAATCGGGCTCGTTCCCATAGTCCTTGAGCAAGTTCTAGTTTATCAAACACAACCAATCCACTCATGAAAATAAATACTATGTATGCACGGTTGAGGCTCAAATACTCACAAGCTTGAGCTCGGACCTTAAGGAACTTATTACACCACATTCATCTCAAAATTGAACAAGTTAAATAAAACATGTCACAATTCGAAAGTGTAGAGATTCTTAATCATAACTTGTCATCACTTATCACCACAACACATCATCATTCATGCTCAAAAATGACTCACGACATCCCAAAATAAACCACCAAAACACTCCCTAAACAAGAATAAGAAAACACACAAAACATAAAATAAGGATAGAACAAACAAAAAACAAACAAAAGTACAAAACATGCAAAAAAAAAACATTCATCATAAGAAAATGAAGCACACATTCATATAATCCATAATCAATTAAGCTCACCAACATCCCATCCTTGATTGAAAAGGAAATCCTAAATTACGAAAGTAAACCTCCCACAAACATAACAAATGATGCAACATGCTAATCACATCAATCCAAATCAAATCAAATTATGCTAAACACATAGAAATGATAGGGTGTAAAATGAACTCCCTCAATAAGCATTTGGTAGTAGAAGTTGTTAGCTACGAGCTCAATTCGTGCTTCCAATACCCTTCATACATGCTCAACAAAACCATTAGCTCAACAATTTCATTAAAAATATGGATTATCATGCACTTCAATCACCACCAATCGGACCAAAATCAAACCAAACTAATGAGAAAATTTTAAAATTGAGTCAATTTTACAAGAATCACACTCAAGTGGTGATTCACACCACACACTCTCCCCCCTAGCTTAAATTGAAACAAATTGAGATTAAGTTTGCAAAAAGTGGTGGGACTTACCCTTGTAGTTTCCATTGATGATCTTTGATCGCTATTTTTTTCACCCTCAAGTATAAGGGATCGATTGTAATGCGCGTGACCAAGTGAAATATCGTTCCCACAAGATAGTTATAAATTTAACAAGTAATTCTATATGATAATTCCAATGTAAGACAAATCTGGGGGTTTTTGGAAAAGATAATTAATTAACTAATAAAAGCAAAATTTAAATAATTAAACTAATTATGCAAATAAAATAAATCACGCAGAGAATACGATTTAGAATTCAAGAATGGAGAATTGGTAATGCTCGGGCAAATAGTTTAACTATGTGACTAATTTATCTAGACCCAAATTAATTACCTGCAGACGTTTATAAGAGGATCACTAAGCCTAGTTAAATCACCTTGATCGGGTAGGATCTAACATTTATAATGAGCTGAAAATCCTAGGATCAATAAGAAATTAACTCCCTCTCCCTCTATAGGTACTTCATGCTAAATTCCACTTAAGGCTAGAGCACTAGACTTCCCTTTCTAGGTACGCGATTGTTAACCCTTTTTTTCTCCTTATTAATTACCTAATAATGATATTTTACCAAGTAATTAATATTCCAAATTGATTGTCTAACACTCTTAGGTATTATAGGCCAATCCCCTAAGACTGTCACAGGAAACAACAATTATTATGCAGAAATAAAGAATCCTATTAACTCAATCAGTGATACCGTCAAGAATAATTAAAGGAATCAAAACCCAAAAACACAATAATACGAAGTCTCAAAATATCATCTTCAATAAGGAAATAAACAATCTGCAGAATAATCAATCCAAGACTAGGGCAAAATCAAATCACATAGTCAATACTGTATTAAGCCCTAACATTACCAACAAATAAGCTTAGCCCATGGATTTACGGGGGCAAATCACAAAGATGTAATAAACCCTAACCATTGTGCTAGAATAACAAAAATAAATAATTAAAAATAAAGAACCCTTTTGGAGGACTCCGTCTCTTTAATCTTTATCTCTGTTGGAATCTCCGTCTCCAAAAGTAGATGATGGTGGTGAGTGTGATGGGGAATTTAGGGTAAGGATGCGTGTGGGTTGATGGTGGTGAATGACGTGAAAAGGGTGATGAATTCACGAATTGATGGAGGCCTCTGTTTCTTACTCTCGCCTCCCCCCAAAACATGAGGCAGGATGTATTTATATGTATAGCATATGTGAGAGGGCTTCCCAAATAAGGAATGGGCTATGCATGAATTAGCAAGTGATGGGCTTTGTTTTATTAGCCCAACATGAATTTGCAAGTGATGGACCCACTTACTTGCAAATTTACTTGATAGGTTGGGCCCACAAATTAATCAGTATAAAACAAAACCCAAAATCTGCTTGATATTAGTTAACGTGGCATGAAGGTGTTGTTTATGGCCAAAATTCGAAAATCCCGCCGGCAACCGCGCGACATCACTGTTTCGATCACAACTTCTTCATCCGACCTCCAATTAAAGTGATTCTTGCGCCCATGCGTTCCTCTCTTCCGTGGCTTTCCAACCATATATCACAAGACTGATTCAGATCTCAACACGATTACAGAAAAATTATAGAAGATGGTCCTCAGTTTTTACACAAATTCACCTTTCATCCCAACTTTGCATTTTCATCCATTTTCCTATCAAAACACAACAAAATACCTCTCAAGTACCTTTTAGTCAATAATAATTAGAAGTATTAATATTTGTGCAAATAATAGCAATTAAAACATTCAAAGAGGTATCAAATCGGACTCAAAAGTACATGAATTTCCACTCTCATCAATCTTCTTGTGGAGAAGTAAACGCATCCAACGAATTGAGCAATGTCCACCACGTACTAGTCCCCTAAATTTAACTCGAGACAAGAGTCGAGAATTAAATTTGCAACAAGTGATGCGACATGCCTACTCGAATCCATGAAGCACTTCTCTTTTCTTCAATGTGCATTTTCTCACAAGCACAATCCACCTGCAAGACCAAAATACAAACAAGCATCAAAAGATAAAAGAATGGGTTGCCTCCCATTTAGCGCTAAGTTTAACGTCTTCAAGCCGGATGAAATTTTACGATCATTGGACCAAATATTGGTCCATCACACTCTCTCCTTGCATCCTCACTTTGAACATTTGCGTAGCCTTCTTTTTATCCACAAGCTCTACTTCACCATTCTTGCTTACAAGCATCAAACCATCATCAAGAAGAGCTTCAAGTGGACTTCCTCTTTCTCCTTTGTCTATTTTCCAATCAAGGTCCGGAGCTTTCGTCCTATCAACATCAAAAGAAGACACGTTAGAATTTGAAATTTTCATATAATCATGAAGAAATGAATTTAAATTGTCAAAGAGAATAGTCATAATCCATAAGATCATCCGGAGGCTTCAAATGAGACTTGGCTCCTTTTTCCTTATTGCACAAGAATGTGACACTCTCTCCTTTTGAGCTCAAAGACAGCTCTTCTCTTCCAACATCAATCCTTGCTCTTCCCATAGCTAGAAATGGCCTTCCCAAAATGAGTGAAACTCGAGAGTCTGTCTTTACTTCCAATACCATGAAATCAACCGGGAAAGCTAGCCCATTCACTTTCACTTTCACGTCTTCAACTATCCCTAATGGCTTAACAACATCTCCATTCACAACCTCAAGATGGATAGTAGTAGGCTTGAGCTCTCCAATTTCAAGGCTCTTGAAAGTTGCATGAGACATCACATTGATGCTCACCCCCAAGTCACACAATGCTTCAAAAGTGCCTTTTCCTTTAAAATCACAAGGAATTATGAACTTTTCCGGATCACTAACTTTTGTAGGCCCCCCTTTTTGCACCGATTCATTTGCTTCGGGTTGCTCTTCTTTCCTTTTCTCCTCATACTTTTTCTTGAGACATTTGACATGCTCCTCAAACTCCTTTTTCTTCTCCTTTTTTACAAACATTTGTGGATAGGGTATAGGGAATGAAGTGATCGGAATACCCCAATAATCACGTTTATACTCCTCTTCTTTAACCTTTTCCTCCACTTTCTTTTCCTTTTGCACCATTTTCCACTTAGGTATCTATTTGGACCCTTTCTCTTCTTTCTTACTTATCTCTTCATTTTCTTCACCAACCTTTCTTTCCACCAACCCTTCTTCAACCTTTCATTCCTCATTCGTATCAACAAACAAACATTGAACTTTCGGATTAATCTCGAGTGTGGCTGGAAATTTTCCTTTTTGTTGAGCACTCACGGAACTTGCAATTTGTCCCACATTATACTCCAAAGCTTTGAGCCTCCTTTCATTTGCTTCTTCCACCTTTTTCAAAGCTTCATCTCGAGCTTTGTTTGATGCTATTAATTGTTCAAGTAGCTCATCTATAGATGCCTTCCCTTCACTGTTTGGTGCCTTGGCCCCCGGTTGATATATCGGAGGATAAGCAACCGTATTGCTCGGATTAGAGTAGGAGAAGTTCCCTTGCCTTTGTTGTTGTGGGTATGAGCTTCCACTACCTTGACTATTAAAGCCTCCTTGCCTTGGTGGATAGTTCCCTTGACTTTGGTTGAGTTTATTTTGGTTCCGCTAATGCTTTGTTATGTAATATAATAAATATTGTCACGAGTTTGTTTGGATTGAAGTGTTGTCAGAAACCAGTTGCATATGTTGAACTGGTACGATGGTTTTGGTTATGAATATGAGAAAAAAAAGTATATGCAGTTTTATAATGATGATGTTTATATTAATTAATAATTCAATTATAAGTTAAGTAAGGTGGGTCGTGTCAGAGTGGTATCAGAGCACGGTTTGGGTCCTGCAGACTGTCTATGTACATGAGCTTATTCCTTGAGAGCGCAGCTTTGCATGTAAGTCTTATTTTCTTTCTGTGTTGTTATGTATTTTATAAGTTATATTGGCCATGTGGTGTAGGACTCGTAGTTAGTAGACAAAATGGTAAGGGCTACAGGTAAAAGTTCTGAAGGGGATAGAGTTGCTGAGCAAGCAGCACCTACTGAAGGAAATAATCGTGATGTGGTGATTACTCGACTGATGGAACTGGTAGAGCGCCAGTCCCAACAGATACAATAATTGATTCAGCAAAGAGATATGGGTGGACAACCAGAGATTAATGCTAATCAAGATAGACGTCAAGTAGAATGTGTGTAAATGGTTTGTGAGAGGTTTTGAAAGCTGAGCCCTCCGATATTTGAGGATGTAGTAGACCCCACAGATGTAGAGAATTGGTTACGCACAGTGGAAAATATATTTCAATACAGTAGAATTCCAGATGGGGACAGAGTGTTGTGTGCTTCTTTCAAGTTACAAGGAAGTGCAGACCACTGGTGGGATACAATTAAAAGTATTGAGGATGTCACGACTATGACATGGGAAAAGTTTAAGGAGCTTTTTAGAAATAAGTACTTTACGACACCAGTGAGAGCAATAAAGATGAACGAGTTCATACAGTTGAAGCAGGATGGCATGTCAGTTACAGATTACCTTCGAAAGTTTGAGCAGTTGTCGAGGTTTGCAGAACACATGGTGAGTACGAAAGTATTGAAAGCGGAGAGGTTCGTGGAAGGCTTAAGGCCTGAACTTTTTAGAGATGTGAGTATGGCTGGACTGTATGGAGCAACATATATACTTACAAGTTACAGAAAGGGCTAAGATTGCTGAATAAGCAGAGATGAGGATCAGAAAAACGCAGGCTATCAAATGTCAATTTCAACAGAAACTAGTGCAGTAATTTGGGAGAGATAATAAGAGACCGATTCCATTTCAAAGGCCGAAACCTAATGTTCCAGCAGATCAAGGGCAAGGACAAGGAGAACCAAATAAACATCTCAAATTCGATCAGGGTAAGATGCCACCGGCGCCGCCACTACCTATATGTCCTAATTGTCTTAAACCACATGGTGGGGAGTCTCGTATTCCTCCGAGAATCTATTATACATGCGGAGAGAAAGGGGATGTGACTACGACATGTCCCAAGCAAGGGAAGTAGGGACAGCAAGGAAGAGCTCTAGCTAGAGTGTACACTTTGATGCGGGAGGAGGCAGATGCGAATCCCTCAATTGTCAAGGGTAAGTTTTCTATGTTTAGCACTTCTACATCTGTGCTATTTGATTCTGGAACAACGAATTCATTTGCATCCACTGAGTGTGTGAGGAAGCTGGGTAGAACACCCGACTTAGTAGAAGCTAATTATGAGGTGATGATACCTTCTGATGAGTCAAAGAAAACTAATCAACTTCTTCGAGGTTGTGTTATTCCTATTGAAGGAAGACAACTCCTCGCTGACTTGATTGTGTTAAGTATGAATGATATGATATCATATTGGACATGGATTGGCTATCAAAGTACGGTGCTGCAATAGATTGTCAGAAGAAGAGTATTACTTTTTCAGCCATTGGGGGGAGAACCATTCACTTTTGTTGGGTGATCAAGAAGAATTTCAGATTTCCTGTAATATTAGCAGCAAAAGCACAGCGGTTGCTGGAAAGTGGTTGTGAGGGTTATTTGGTGAGTGTGATGAATGTTAAAGGACATCAGTGTCAAGTCCTTAGTGATGTACCAGTAGTTCGGGAATACCCGGAGGTATTTTCAGATGATCTTCCAGGTTTGCCACCAGACCGGAAAATAGAGTTTGTTATTGAGTTGCAACCAGGAACTGCTCTTATATCTAAAGCGCCATACAGAATGGTACCAGCTGAACTGAAGGAATTGAAGATACAATTGCAAGAGTTGCTAGACGTAGGATTTATCCAACCTAGTTTCTCACCTTGGGGAGCACCAGTTCTTTTCGTTCGTAAGAAGGATGGCACATTGAGTATGTGCATCGATTAACGAGAGCTCAACAAAGTTAGAGTCAATAATAAGTATCCATTGCCTTACATTCATGATCTGTTTGATCAACTACAAGGTGCATCTATCTTTTCAAAGATTGATTTGCGATCGAGGTATCATCAGTCGAAAATAAAAAAGGAGGATATTCCTTAGACTGCATTCAATACAAGGTACGGGCACTATGTGTTCTTAGTGATGCTGTTTAGATTGACAAATGCTCCAACATCATTTATGGATTTGATGAATATAGTATTTTAGGATTTTCTTGATAAGTTTGTGATCATGTTTATCGATGATATTTTGATTTACTCTAAGAATCTGGAGGATCATGCTCTGCACTTAAGAAAGGTATTAGAGATTTTGAAGGAGAAGCTGTTGCATGCAAAGTTCAAGAAGTGTGAGTTCTGGTTAGACCAAGTTATTTTCTTGGGACACGTGGTGTCAGGAGAAGGAATTTCAGTGGATCCAAGCAAAGTGGAAGCAATCCATGATTGGCCACAACCCTCAAATCCCACTGAGGTTCGTAGCTTTCTTAGATTGGCGGGATATTATCGAAGATTTGTTGAAGAATTTTCTAAGATCGCTTCACCATTAACACAGTTGACCAGGAAGAATGTAAGGTTCACATGGACAGAGGCATGTGAACAAAGTTTTCAAGAATTGAAGAGACAGTTGACATCAGTACCGATCTTAATTATTCCTACGGAGACAGGAAACTACAAGGTTTATAGTGATGCTTCAAAGAAAGGTCTTGGATGTGTGTTGATGCAGAATGGGAAAGTGATAGTGTATGCATCCAGACAGTTAAGGGAGTACGAGAAGAATTACCCAACTCATGATTTTGAGTTAGCTGCAGTGGTGTTTGCATTCAAAATTTGGAGGCATTATCTGTATGGGGAATGTTGTGAGATCTATACTGATCATAAGAGTTTGAAGTACTTCTTCAATCAGAAAGAATTGAACATGAAGCAGAGAAGATGGTTGGAACTGGTGAAGGACTACGACTGTATTATCAATTATCATCTGGGTAAAGCAAATGTGGTTGTTGATGCATTGAGCCGATAGGCAATACAGAGTGTGGCTGCTATAGGCCTAAATCAGATAACAGAGTTGCTTGATTTGCAAAAGATGGGTGTGGAGATCATTCAGGAAGGATCGTTGGAAGCAAAGATGACAGCTTTGACACTTCGACCAACTTTGATGGATAAGATTCGACAGGGACAAGAGGTGGATAAGTTGTTTGACAAGATAAGGAATGACTGGAAAGTCTTCTGACTTCCAATTAAGAGATGATGGCGTGATTTGTTATAGAGATCGATTATGTCTACCTGAAGTGGACGACATTCGGAAGGAAGTGATGGCAGAAGTTCATTCAACACCGTGCTCTGTACATCCAGGAGCTACTAAGATGTATAGAGATTTGAAGTCACATTATTGGTTGTCAAGTGATGAAGAGAGATGCCGCTCAATATGTGGAACAATGTTTGACTTGTTAATAAGTCAAAGTCGAGCATCAGAGACCAGCAGGAACTTTACAGCCTTTATTTATTCCAGAGAGGAAGTGGGAGAACATTACTATGGATTTTGTCATCGGCTTGCCAAAGAAAATAAAAGGTCATGACGCCATTTGGGTTATCGTAGATCGACTAACTAAGTCAGCTCATTTTCTTTCTAGTTGCTCTACATATTCTATGGATCGCTACGCACAGCTATATAACTAAGAGATTGTCAGACTCCATGGAGTACCACTTACCATTGTGTCAGATAGGGACACAAAATTTTTGTCTGCTTTGTGGAAGAGTTTACATAAGGCATTGGGAACACAGTTTTCTTTCAGCACATCATTCCATCCACAGACAGATGGTCAATCAGAGCGTATGATACAAATTTTGGAGGATATGCTCAGAGCATGTGTGTTGAATTTTCAAGGTCAGTGCAGTAAAATTTTGCCTTTAATAGAGTTCTCGTACAACAACAGTTTTCAGTCTACTATCGGGATGGCTCCATATGAAGCATTGTACCGGAGAAAGTGTAGATCTCCAGTACATTGGGATGAAGTTGGAGAAATAAAACTTTTGGGTCCTGACTTGACTCGTGAAATATTAGAAGTTGTTACTGTATTCGAGAGAAGATGAAAGTTGTTCAGGATCGGCAAAAGAGTTATGCAGACGATGAGAGTTGAAATTTGAAGTGGGTGATCAGGTATTCTTGAAAGTATCTTCAATGAAGGCGATAATGCAGTTTGGAAGGAAAGGGAAACTCAGTCCAAGATATGTTGGTCCATTCACTATCATTGAGAGAGTTAGAAATATTGCCTATAAGTTGGATTTACCCGCATCGATGTCTAGAATACACGACGTGTTTCATGTGTCTATGTTGAGGAAGTATGTTCCGAATTCATCTCATGTTCTCAAGCAGGAACCAGTTGAGTTGAAAGAAGATTTAAGCTATAAGGAATTACCAGTTGAGATCTTGCGGCGAGAAGTAAAGAAGCTCATAAATAAAAAGATATAGCTAGTTAAGGTGTTATGGAGAAACCAATTAGTTGAAGAGGCTACTTGGGAAAGAGAGAATGAGACGATGGCTAAGTATCCAGAACTCTTCAGGTAAGTAAATTTCGAGGACGAAATTTTTATAAGGTGGGGAGGATGTGATACCCGAGCTTCTCACTACTCATGTGTCAATATAATTTAATTTGTGTTATATGCATTTTATAATTATGTGATAATTATGTGACAATTATGTGATATTAATGTGGTAATTATGTGACAAGTGTTTCTATATTTTATTTATTTTTATATTTTATTTGAGACATCCGTGATAAAAATGGCGACAATATGTGAATATATGTGTGCATAAATATTTATGTGCATTAATTTGGATATATATAATTAAATTGTTTTATGTGTATAAATACACTTTTCTTAATTATTAAGTATCACACGTGTTGTCGTAATAATAATAGTGATAAGAAAATATATACGTATGTGTATTAATTTATAAATGTAATATATAGTACCCACAATTTTATTACTAATAATTATTATCTAAATAAAAAAAAGGAAAAAGGGTTTAGGGTTTAGTATGTGCAAGTGGGTTGGTTTCAGATAAGAATTACAGCTGTTGTAATTCTTATCCATTGTATTCTTGTTATATATATATATATATATATAAACTTCATTTTTTTCATTCTGTCGTTATTTCAAGTTAATTATTTTGCAATTAATTCTTATCATATTATATACCATAATGATCGTCTCGAAGCGTAGATTCCAAATATATAACTCTTTTGTGAAATAGATTTCGTATGAATAAGAAAAACTCCATCGAAATTTTCAACGCTTTAATGACATATTTTGTTTCGGTGTGACATAGCTTTGATATATAGGCCATTTTGAAGCTCTCCTCACGAGGATCTCAAACACATAATTAGTTTTGAGTTGGACGTAAAATGAAGAAGATGGGAAAAGACCCACTTCAAGTTAAATTTTTGTCCGCTTTAAACTTCATTATTTTTATGAAAAATTGATATGCGTGTGATCCTCGTCTTGTGAGGACTCCATAAGTGCTTTCGAATTTTCAATCGGAGTTGTATAACTCAAGTTGGATAATTTTGTAATAAGGTTAAAGTTTAGGGTAAGTTTAAATGAGAATTTAATATAATGCAGGGTTTTGATTGCAATTTATAAAAATATATATAATAATAATAAATAAAATAAAAAATAAATAAATTTTGAAATTTGAATAGCAAATCAACTGCAATTACGCATGCATTCATGCATTTATATTCATAATATTTTATTTTATTCTTTTTAAATATTAATTTTAATTTTACCACTATTATTATTTTAGGTATAAAATCTTTATTTAATATCCATTTTTAATAAAATTAATGTCATTTGTATCCTTATTTTTAATATTACGATTTATTATTAGAATTGTAACTAAAATCATTAAATTACTATTTTAACTTTTAATAGAAATGTGTATTTCTATTTTATTATTTTAAGTATAAACATTTTATTTTAACTCATTTCATTTAACCATTAATTATTTATATTTTCTTAAGTTAATAATTAGTTTATTTTTAAATTTAGCCTAAGTACTAGGAATTATTATTAGAAGTAGAACTCAATTTAGTATACCATTGCAGGCATACCTGAGACCAACGAGCAAGCTTAGTCTATCCTACTCTCTCTTAGAAGCTTCAAGGTGGGGTAACTTTCACTCTTTATCGAGTGCTACATTTTATGTCATAACTACTATGTTAAGATGTAATATGTGTTACTTAAATGTTATCTTTATGTGACATGTGTGCTTTTAGTTCGATGACAAATATTTTCCTACTAATATCATACTGAGTGACGACTCGGTGTGCACAGACCAACTAACACAAGTTACTGGCTACGTCGGTTCAGTACTAAAATATATTTCAAAGTATACTAACATCGTACCGTGATGATGACCTGGTGCGCACAGACCAACTAACACAAGTTATCGGACGACGGTTCGGTCTAAAATATTTTCAATGAGTTATCGAACGACAATGTGCAAATTTATTTTATTAAAATGACATGTGTTACATTTTATGGTATATTTGACATACATATTTATTTTTAACTGTGCAATTATTTTTAGTTAACCCACTGAGTGTATTTCAAACACTCACCCCTTATTGATTTTTAGAATAAGGTTTGGAAGATGAAGAGGCCCAGCAGATGTCCCAAGCCCTTAGAGGACTTTGTATTATGACTTATATTTTGGTATCTTGTTAGAACTTTATTTCAGATATATCATCTGAATGCACTTGTTTTAAATATTCCACTCTACTCAGGAGAGTAGACTTTATTATGTAAAAGTATCATTAAGCTACTCTTACTTTACAATATTATCGCATTGGGGATTTTATTATATTAATTCCGCTGTGCATTCTCGATCCCTTTATTATTATACTGGGAATTGTATATCAAGTAGCATTCCAATCCCTTAGAGAAATTTCGGGACGTTATATATTATATCTTAGGTATTAAGTATTGCACGTATATCAAGAATGGATAATAATAATAATTAAATAAAAGAAGAAAAAAGTTACTGCCAGCAATGCGTGTCGTGGTTACTTGACAACCACGAATTTATTTAGGTTGCTAGTTAAATACATTGCATGCTTGATTTAATTGTAAAAGAATAGGTTAAGTCAGCATATATGTTTGCCCCTCTCATATATATATATATATATATATATATATATATATATATATATATATATATGAGAGTTGTTTACCCTATAGGGGTGAACTCAAAACAGGAAACAATTAGCGAAGGAAAAAAAAGAAGAAGAGAGAGAAGAAAGGAAAGAGAAGGAAGAGAGAGAAAACGTGTGTCAGAACAGAAAAGAAGGGATTAGTTATAGTTCTTCACGAGAGTTTATATTACAGTCGGAGTTCAGGTAAGTAGAAGTTCAACTACAATGCATAAACATATTGTGTGTGAATTATTTGTGATTAATATGTGATAATTATGTCATGAATTATTTGTGATTAGTTTATTTACGTTATGAATTATTTGGGGTTCACTACAAAAAACTGCCGGATTACCGACGGAAATTTTCGTCGGTAAAATATAAATAATTCGTCGGTAAACTAGTTACCGACGGATTACCGACGGAAATAGAGTTGTCGCTAAAACCATGGTCGGTAATTTGTTAACGACGGAAAATAAATTCCGTCGGTAATTACCGATGGATTTTTCCGTCGGTAAATAAATTATCCGTCGGCAATCAAGCAATGTCAATTCGTCGGAGATCATAAATAGTGACGATTTTACCGACGGATTTTTTCTGTCGCTAATTACCGACGGATTTTTCCGTCGGTAAATTAGGTATTTTTGTATGAATCTTTAATTTATCGACGAAATTATCCGTCGGTAATTATATATATTTTTAATATTATATTTAAAAATTTAATATTAATACCAATTAAAAAAATTAAAAAATTTAATTAAATAAACATTCAAAACACTAACTAATATAAATTCTCCATCTAATATAATATTTAAATTCTAGAATCTCAACAATTTTAAATTCAAAGGGGTACATAAAGATAAACCATCTTGAAAGAGCAAACATTGATTGAGTCATAGTGCTGTTAAAAAAATTCTATAGTTCAAGACATTCAATTGCAGCTCGATTTGTATACGTCCGTTCTTGAAAGCTACAAAATGGTACTTCTTGTTTATCCTTTTGTTGCTCAACAAATATGCTATAAGTTGATATCCAGCAACTGCATAATGAGAATAATTATTCAATTCAAATTATGTAATATATTTCCCTAATAATGTAACATTAATCAGCAATAGACCAGAATAGAACATATAGTACTCACTTGTATCAAATAATTATTTCATCTCCATTTCCGGAATGAGAAATTGTCTGCCTCAACTTTTTGTTTTCTCAAGCCAGAAGCCACTGATCACTTAAATGACAAAATGACATAAGAACTAAGAAGCATTTATCGTACTGAATTTGTAAAAGAGCAAGAAATAAGAAGCATTTCTCCTACCAAACATAATTCAGACAAAAAGTGCAACTAATTTACCTTGATTGTTGTCTTCTATAAAAAGGAGCTATCTTGAATTCATTTCGTCCACTAGATGCAGTCTAAGCTGAACTCTCAATAGACTGCAGAAATGTTTAAACTGAAACTAAATTTACAAGTTATCATCTTGGCTAAATAAAAAAGACAAACCTAATCTTATTTTGTTAATATCTCCCTACCAACATACAACTGAACCGTTAAAATTAACTCAAGCAGATATACTTTTCCAAGCACATAATGCAAAGTTGGAATAAAAAGAAATAAGGTCACAACCTGACTTGTGTTACACGAAATCGTTAAACACTCAGTGACAGGAGTGGCATCTAATCCCAATGACAATATGGTTGTTTATATTTTGATTCAAATATTAGTAATAACAAGAAATCACTCATGCCTCAACCTCACTATTTACAAAACACTCATGATACAATTTTATTCATAATAAATGTATTAGCACTCACTGATAATACATTTTCATTACTCTGCCAAATAGTAGGAAAACTCTAGAAAAGAACTCATACGTGACAGAAAACAGTCACTCCAATTCGACAAACACTGCAATCCCAAACAATTTAAATAGTCCAAGTGCTATTGTTGTATGATTCCTCATTCAATGTATATTTTAAGCTCATAATTAGTTTAATCATAAATCAAAGTTTAAACATGATAAAGGTGCATATCTTAAAATCAAAATGTCGAGTAGACAATACTCCTTTCCAGGTTGAAATAATTTATTATTGCAAAGCAAAACTAACAATAAAACTCAGGAGTGAGATGAGTTCCATCGTTTCATCCCCTTGTGCATTTCAACTTGTCAAATAAAATGACTATTACCAAATTTGGTATTTTAAATTTACATTCAAATATTCAAACTTAAAAGTAATTTAAATAGAGGAAAAGATGGCAATAGCAAAATAGCCAATATCAAAACTTAACTAGATAGATACCTCTTCTTCTGAAGGCAATTTCTTATCTGAGACTTTTGGAGGGGCTCCATCAAGAACACTTACGCAATTCTTGAAGCCAGCTTCTTCCGTTGCAAGCTTGTTCATTTCATCCTCAACCTTACATAAGATGGATAACAAAATAATTAGTTAATCTCAACCTTTCAACAATAACAAAAATCCTAAAAAGTGAATCCTAAGAACTCTTATCCCAACAATGGCAAAAGCACATCGGTTAGCAGCGGGACTGAAATCGCGACACTGGTTGTCGCCAACGCAGCGGCGGCGAAAACGTGGGTAAGGGCCGTCGCTCACAATCGGAAGCCCGATGACGGCGGTTGATGAGCAGGGGCATCAGGTCCGTTGACCGACAAACGGGGATGAGTCTGCGACCAGGAAGGAGGACCCTAGGTGGCGCATATCTACTGGAGACTTGGTCGCCGCAAACAGCTGCTGGGCGGCGCCGATAGGACGTGGCCGCATCAGGGCGGCGCTGATCTAGAGAAATCCCTTCAACCCTGATCGGCGGAAGGCGGCGACGTGCATCACTGATTCGCCGGATCTGCAGAGAAGAAGCGGAGCCCCAAATCTGTGTGAGCCATGGGTCGCAAGCGCCGCTGAGAAGAAGACGAAGGTTCGTGGCTCCGATTATGAAGGGTAGAAGATCCACCGAGCAGATGTGGGTGGGGGACTTTTGAGAAGACGAGGTAATACCCAGAGGGAGAAAGCAGCAGCGGCGTCCACAGCTTCGGTAGAGCATAGGGATAGGCAAATCCCTAATGTTGCGGCTGCAACACAAAGACCTAATCCTATTTACTAAAATTATTTTTTTAAAAAATTAAATTTTATATATTTACCGACGGATTTAATCCGTCGGTAATTACATATACTAAAATTGATCTTTTAAAATAAAATTTTATATATTTACCGACGGATTTTAATCCGTCGATAAATTACATACTAAAATTGATCTTTTTAAAATAAAATTTTATATATTTACCGACGGATTAAAATCCGTCGGTAAATTACATACTAAAATTTATTTCTTAAAATAAATGTAACGACGGATTAAATCCGTCGGTAAATTAATGACTAAAATTTATTTTTTTAAATAAAATTTTATATATTTACCGACGGATCTAATCCGTCGGTAAATTAAAGATTAAATTTTTTTTTTTCAAATTTTTTTATATATTTACCGACGGATTTATTATGTCGGTAAACTAAAGATTTTTTTTTGCAACGACGGAAAATTATCGTCGGTAATTTTTTGGAATTTAATCCCTCTAAAATATCGATGGATTTAACGACGGAAAAAAAATCTGTCACTAATTCCGTCGGTAATCCGTCGCAAAATCCGTCGGTAATTTCTTTTGATGATTTTTTAAAAATAAATCATATTAAATCAATAAACCGTCGGTAATTCATCGGTAAACCGTCGCTAATTACCGACGGTTTCTGTCCGTCGGTAAATCCGTCGGTAATCCGACAGTTTCTTGTAGTGGTTAATTGGTGATATAAGTTGTGGATTTATGTGATTCGAAATAATATCATTGTCCTATATAGATTTATGTGATTGGAAACTTTTCAAAATATATCTGTATGATTTGAGAAGATATTGGTTATAAGGATCTGTGTGGTCCGAGATGAAGTTGTTATTCCAAAAAGGGATACGTGTGATCCAAGGTGAAGTGGTTATTCTATAAATGGATTTATGTGATTGGGGTAAAGTTGTTATTTCAGAAGTGGATCTGTATAAATTGAAGTTAAGTTGTTGCTTTATTGTGATAAAATGTTGATATTGATATTGTAAATTGTTTATGATGCATATTTAATTGTCCTGGTTGCATACCATGCATAATCATGAAAAATATTTTTCCTAAAATTAATAAGATACTAATGGTGTGTGCGGCCACTATATATGCACTATGTCAAGGTTCGAAAAATCGTTCCCGACACTTTATTATGGGTTCGAAAAATTATTTCCAATACTTTATTCGGGGTTCGAAAAAATCATCCCCAACACTCTGCCAGGGTTCGAAAAAATCATTCCCGACACTATATTCAAGGTCTGAAAAATCGTCCCCATTTAGCTCATTTGGATGCATATCATAAGTGTGTCGTGGGGATCCCGCAATGTGTATAATTTTCAAAATAAAAGAGACCAATTAGGAAAAATTAGGAAATAGGTGATAGAAAAATAAATACATTTTCATGCACTGTCGTGCATGATTTCTACTTATTGAGATTTTTATCTCACTAGTTTATACATTGTAGGTGAGCCTGCTGATGATTGAATTATATGGTATTTTGTGCAATTTGTGAAACGTCTACAGGGTTTTGAGCGGATGTACATAGATGACGACCTGATGGGCTAGGCCGTGGGTTTATTTTGTTTCCGCTGATGCTTTGTTATGTAATATAATAAGTATTGTCACGAGTTTGTCTGGATTGAAATATTGTCAGAAATCAGTTACGTATGTTGAACTGGTATAATGGTTTTGGTTATGAATATTTTATGAGAAAAAAATATATGCAGTTTTATAATGATGATGTGTATATTAATTAGTATTTGAATTATAAGTTATGTAAGGTGGGTCGTGTCAATAACTCAATTCCATTAAAAAAAATAAATTCACCCCACAAAAGCCAGAATATAGTATCTACAAAAACCCTTTGTGCGACTCCTCAGCAATTCTTCCACTTCAATACATCACACTCTTTCCGATTCTTCTTCCTTCCCCCAGTTCCGACGTCGTTTGGGAAGACCTTCCTCTATCCGGGCTTGAGCGAGAGGACTTCCGGGAGTGGTGGCCCACGGAGAAGTGAGAGCGCGACTGGGAGCCCACAGGACTGCCCAGTACCGTGATCGAGTGAAATGACGTCGCTGTCTTCTCGTCATCGTGCGAGTTACGCGATGGGCTCTGCACGTAGTACACCAGCTAGCAGTTGTGATCCGATGACGATGGCGCCAAGCTGGTAACCTTGGAGTCCGTCTTGGCGTGGATTTCGTGAGAGAAGAAAGTCGAAATCTGCAGAGGATTGAAGACTGTCACTCCGAATAGAGACGAGATTATTTATTGTGAAGGATTTGGGTGTTCTTGAATTGGGATTGACGGCAAGAGTAAGACCATGGTGGTGATTTTTGAGTCGTCGAAAAGATTATGCAAGCCCAACATTTTAGGGGAAAATGAGATTTGGAATTTCGTCGGAAAGATTATGCAAGCCCAACGATTTTGGGGAAAACTAAGATTTGGGGAAAACATGAGATTTGGGATTCTAATTTCCAAATATCCTCTATAATTTTAAAATAATATTAATCAGCTAATTGCCACATCACCCTCACGTGTAATTTTCCGTTAGTTATTGACAAAAATAGTTAAAAATTCGTATGGGATTGAAATTGCTAGAAAATAAACCATTTTGACCTTTGTTAAATCTCATGGAACTAAAAATGAAATTTTCCCTTTTGGTATGTGGACTCCATACAAAAAAAATTCAATATTCCTAAAATTCATATAATATTAAATAATTTGTTATCAATTGAAGTTAAATTAGAGATTAAAAGGGTAAAAGTCAGAGACAATATTGCATCATTGAAATTTATTTGATTATTAGATACTCTCCACATCCCCAAGCAAGAGGGATATTTGCTTTTTGTTGGTAAATTAAGAAGTATTATTATTTAATGTGTAGTACGCAGTTATATTAATGGGTATGTGAGATTCATATTTATTTGTATTACAGGGTGTGTATGAATATCATATTTATAAAAAAAAAAAATAAAACTCCTTAAAAACATAACTCCAAAATAACAAAATATATCCATTACCAACTACAGAGTAAGTATAATATAATGAGAGCGACAACACAAGATAAGAACGGGTGAATTACGTGGTACATGAAATAAAGTAGAGACAATTTGCATAGTAGAAGATTTCATTGGGATTTTGGTTCAATATTACTTATTAACCAACTTTGTCCTCAACTTTCTTCACTCAAATTAGTGTGTCGCATGTATGTCATCGACCCACTTGTCAACTTCCTCAACTTTTTTTCTCTCTCTCCTCTCTCTCTCCTCTCTTTCACAAATCACAAACAAGATTTTGGGATAAGATATGATTCTTAGTTAGTTATTATCATCATGCAATTAGGTAGGGATTTGTATATATATTCTTGATAACATGATGATTAATTGTTTGCCCAAAATGGAATCTAACTTTTTATCTTTTGGATTTATTCAAAAAATAATAATAATAATAATAATAATAATAATAATAATAATAATAATAATAATAAGGGCAAGTCATGGGTGAGACCGTCTCACATAAATCCTTACGTGAAACTGATAAAAAGTGATAACATTATTAATAAAAAGTGATATTCAATTGATGATAATATGTATTAAATTATTTCAAGAATAATTTATAGTATAAATAAAATATGATAATATTTTAGGGTAGGTCTTGCGTGAGACCGTCTCACGTGAGACCATTTTTCACTTTTTAAAATAATTATCACTTTCGCTATAAAATGTTATCACTTTTTATTTACACTATAAATTGTTCATGAAAGAGCATTATCACTTTTCATTAATTTATTATAATTTTCCTCCATAAAAGTTACTCCCTCCGTCCCAACTTTAACTTCACACTTTCCGTTTTGCTCCGTCCCAAATTCAACTTCACACTTCCATAAAAGGAAAAAGCAACAAACTAATATCCCTCTAACATACTTTAATTTTAAATTTGCCATCACCTTTTTAACACACATAACGTACTTTATCATTTATTTATTACCTAAAAATACCATACTACCCTCAAAAGTAAGTCAAAAAGTGACTTTTCTTAAACTCCGTATCTACAGTAAATGTGAACTTGAATTTGAGACGGAGGGAGTATCATTTTTTGGCCATCTCATGTAAACCCTTACGTGAGACAGTCTCATACAAGTCTTTGCCAATATTTTATAGCGAAAGTGGTAATAATATTATCACTTTTTATCCGTATCATATAAGAGCTTATACAAAATGGTCTCACACAAGACTTTGTCTAATAATAATATTTATAATAACATTTAAAATAAAATATTCTCTATGCTTCAAAGCAAACACTTGCACAAGATCATTATATGTATGAGTTTCATGATATACGAATAAGAAGTCACGTCTTATGATATGAATTCCATTATATAAATAAGAATGAATAACATTTAAATAAAAAGTGATTTTGGTGAAATATTTTATATATAATTTAGTCAAAAAGTTAAGCGCACAAATCTAGGTTTGTGCCTACAAATTTAAATTTATATTCTTAATTAATATTAAATATTATTAAATTGTTTAGTAAAAAAATTATACTCTTCAATTTTTTATTTTATTTTATTTGGCAAAATCGAGTAAATACTTGCACACCAAATGTGAACTCCATGTTGTGACAACTGTCACAAATCAATTATCTAAATATAGACGGACAGGCACTATATCATAACTCATTACTCATCTCACATGAAATGACAATATATATATATATATATATATATATATATATATATATATATATATATATATATATATATATATATATATATATATATATATATATTACAAAGTTGAAATTAGGCAACTTGTATTTCACTGTATCTTTTGATCAAATGAGTAAATGTTGATTTGGAATGCAAATTTTCTATACGTCAAACTACATATATTTATTTAATTTTTGCTTTAACTGTTAATTTACATTTTATTATTGATACTCTTATAAGACGGGTTGTGAGTGGACTCGTTCCATTATTAAATTATAATTATTATATAGATAAAATATGCTTATTGATAGTTATAATATGTTTGTAATGAATCGATCATATTATAAATTTCTAGAATTAATTTTAAAAAAATATATTTTAACTATAATTAACATATTTTACTCATATAACAATTATATTTTAATACATCCACAATCTCATGTCTATATTTTTCCAAGACTTATTTATTTTTATAACTTCTTTGTAAACTTCAAAGAAAAGATGGAAATTTTTATGAGATGAGATGGGGAGTATAAAAGTTTTTGCATTAAAACAAATGAATAGATAAAACACACAAATATATTAAAACTCCAAGCATGTAACATTTTTTACCATTAAAACTCTAAAAAAACATATAGCAACTCACAATCCTAGCATTCAACAGGGGAAAATATCACATTTGGTCCATAAGAATTCCTTCAATTCAATTTTAGTCCCGTAGGAATGCACTGGTCCTATAGTTAGCGGTTTTGGTCCCATAAGAATATTATAACCATAATTTTCGAAAATTTTCATCCCTAAATCAACTTATATTATTATAACTTATCAGATTTATATTATTTTTTATCTTTCAAAATAGACATAGTCCATTACGACCATATCATGCCCAATATGCTTCCATACATTAATTAAACTACCAGGGTTTAGGGATTATTTTTGCAAATTATGCAATCAAATCTGCAAGTTACCATTTTGGTCTTGTTGATGGTTAAAAATATTTTGTTAACTATTAATAGATTTTGATGAAAAATTAATACGAGATTAAATGTATCAATTTTAGGACATTTTTGACATTGGGTAATTCTTACGGGACTAAATATGAACTTACCCCATTGAACACCTTTGACTTAATTCTATACTTGTTAATGTGTTTTGGAACTTAGGTTTTGATTTTATAAATAAGACCTAAATTTTAAAAATGAAATTAAGAATTTCCCACTAAGGATTGGCTCATACTTCATAAGGAATATGCAAAACTAATTAAAGTTTCTTGAAAGATGCTTAATTGAAGATTTCAATGTGATATTAAATGAAAATTGTTAACATGATAAGGATGATATGTCATTCTTAAAAAATAAAATATAAAACAAGAAGAGAAAAGGGGAAATCATCTGAACAAATGATGCATGTTTGGAAAAATACAAGGTCATCCGACCCCTCATGAGACTTTATGGTCCAAATGGTCCAAACAAACTAGACATTAATTAATTGATTTGCAAAATAATAGGCAACAACTTGAATGAGATCACAAATGAATTCAATGAGATAAATAAAATTAAATAATTTTTATAAAAAGAAATTCACATCAACCAACAACCTCAAAAGTTATCATAATTTCAAAAATACTTCTCACCTAACATACATAACATACTTTATAATTTATTTATTACCTAAAAATACCACAATACCCCTAAAAAGTCAATAAAGTTGATCAAAAAGTAATTTTTTTAAACTACGTATCTACAATACCGGTGAACATAAGTCAAAAAGAAAAGAGTATTAGCTAATGATGGGAGAGATGACTGAACTATTCTTTGCTAAAAATGGCAATATTATTCTTGAGAGCTTGTGAGCTTCTCTTTAATTTTATCATGTTAATTAGTACTGTCGTTTCTAGCAATTATTAATATATTTACTTTTTTGGTAAAAAATAAAAAATAAATGATAATTGAACTATTTTATTAACAAATTGTGGGAATAACGAAAAAAAGTTACCCCTCTATCACAAGAATACTGACACACTTTTTATTTTGGTCCGTCTTAATAATATTTACACCCTAAAAATGAAAACAGTACACAATATCAATAAACTTACAATAACACAGTATTACAAATTAAAATGCTACTCCCTCCTTCCCATTTTAGATGACACACTTTCTATTTTGGTTTGCCCCACAAAAGTTTGCACCTTCCTAAAAAAGCAAAAAGTCAAACACAATCACACTTCCCAATACACTTTATTTACAAAAAAATCACTTATAACTAACACACCTAACATACTTTATCATTTATTTATTACAAAAAAATACCATAATACCCCTAAAAGTTATCACTTTCTTAATCTCCGTGCCGAAAAGAGGGGTGCAAACTTTCTTGGGATGGAGGGAGTATATATTTTTTTATACACAATCTAGTCAAAATCAATAATATCATACATTTTATTTTATTCAGCTACCCAAAATACCCCTCACTTTCTTAAATTATTACAACAAAAAATTACTCTTTTTTTTAAACTACATGCCACCACATACGTACATGTAATTCTGGAACAGGAGAAGTAATATTTTTAATAAAAAAATAACAATAATAATTTATTAAAAAGAAAAGTAAAACGGTACAATTGCGAGACGATTTCACAAAATAATACTCCATTTTGGTTCGTATAATGAATTGTTGAAAGCATAAGAAATAAGGAATCATAAATGCATGGAAATGGGTAAGAAGCATATAGTAAACGGTAGAAGCCAACAGGAAGAAAATAAGGAAGGGTTCGGCCCACAGGATTTTAAGGGGCCATGACAGAGAGAGAGAGAAAGGTGCAAATTGCAGGGCCACTTGTTGTTCCATGACCATCTAATCTAACCTCTAATCAAGTAGTCTCTCGTCCAAAGAGGTATTTGAATGATATTTTATTTTTTTACACGTGAATTAAGTTGTATTCTTATTTAATGAGTAATGATTAGTAGTATTAGTCTGACTCTTATATTTTAATTGTATTATTGAGTATATGTGAATATCATATGTGTAAAATAAAGGAAATAAGACTATTTGATTAAGACCCCTAAAATGAAAAAAAAAGACATTCTTTGAGTGAGACAGAGGAAGTATGTTATTCTCTCCCGTACTTTATTAATTTGCACCAAAATACGAAATTTAAGGAAAATTATTTTTTATTATTTTTGTTAACTTTTAGATTATAATATAGTATTTTAAGTGGAGTAAAGAAATTATAAAAATATGTTATGTATGTGTGATAGGAGTGAAAATTTTGTAATTGAGATGTACTTTGAAGGTCGATGATTGATATGATATTTTCTTTTTGGATGATAAAGTTTAATGTGAGAAAAATGAAAATAGAAAGGGTAAAATTTAAGACAAAGTCTTTTGTGAGACGTTACTTTCATGAGACGGTTTGTGAAACGTGTTAAAGTATATCGATTATTTAGATAAAATATGTTTAATGGTTGTTAAAGTGTGTTTTTAAAGTATGTTGAATTATGCATTAAAGTATGATTTCAGTGTGTTATAATTTGATTTATTATTGACATATTTTAACCACAAATAAGCATACTTTATCTGCACAATAAACATACTTTAATAATGGGTTGATCCGTCTCATATCCGTCTCACAAATAACACATCTCACAAAGAGAATGTATCAAAATTTAATATGAGATAGAGTGGTGCTAGATTCACGAGATTTGAGAATAATGAATAATAATAATTTATATTTATTTAATTTGAGCTTTTAGGTGATTGTGTTTTAATTTTAAGTCGTAGAAATTCACGTGTAAAAGAATACTACGTGATATAAAAGAAAAAAAAAGAAGAGATGAGATAGACTATGAGAAAATATATTAAAGGAGAAGAAAAAGTGCATATACAATGGGTGAGTAGATGATTAATTTTTAAATTATAATTAAACTTTTCCCGATTATATCGAATGTGTTCATGATCATTTAAGTCTTTTTGTTGATAAGGTAAGATTTTCTAATTGAGTCTCAACACTATATAAGCCACAACTAGGCGCAACAATGAAAATAAACTAGCCCCAGGGCATAGCTCAAGTGGTAGAGGAGAGGGTGGAAAGACCTTTCAGCTGAGCTTGGTTGCTGCAGGGTGGGGGTTCGAATCCTGCCTTTGCCATGGATTTAGCCCCTTGCAAGCACAAGTTTAACAGTGAGCCCTCCCTATAAGCCACTTGAGGCACATCCTGCGATTTACCTCCTCCACCAATCCCCAGGGTAGGAGCGGTGGGGCCCACCACACCATTCAACAATGAAAATAAACTAAACATATTTAACTACTTCAATTGTTTTAAAAAAATCAAATTAATAAAAAAATCTTGATTATGAGATCATCTTAAAACACAAAACCAGTTGTAGTTTAAACATATCACATGTTTTAATTCACCATAACTACATCAGATCTATCATAAAATCCCTTTGTTAGACAATAATATTATCACTTATTTTTTTTAGTCAAAGTATTTTGTGAAATAGTGCTTGTATGAGATAATTTGTGAGTTGTATTAAAATATGATTATTATATAGATAAAATATATTTATTGGTTGTTAAAATATGTTTTTTGAAATATGATAAATGATGCATTAAAGTATGATTTTGAGATGTTATATGTATTATAAACATACTTTAACTATCAATAAGTAATATCTATATGGTAATAAACATACTTCAAAAATTGGTCAACCCATTTCTCATATATCCGTCTTGTGAGTGTCCCACTTTTTCATTATAATTTATTTTTTACCCATTAACAGAAAATTAAATGGATAAGTGAGAAAGGATTGAAAATGCATGAGTTAGGAGTGGATAATAAAATAGCAGTCAATTTGGGGTTAATTCTGTTTGGCCCATCCATTCCAAAAAAATCCAGTCTAAATTTGTTCTATTAATAACCCCTCCACAAATACTCTTTATAATATGACCCTATGACGAGACGTTCTCAATGAAAATGTGCGAATATTATGTTAGGACGAAGATAATTTAATAATATTATAAATTTTACATATAATAAAATAAAAAAATGAGCTAAGTTCGCCGGCCAACTTGCATTGCCCCGTAAAAAGTCCACCCGAAGTCCGTCCCACAAATTACCCACCCCATAAATGATGTGTTCCATTGATAACTAACCCATCATTTAGTCGTTTATGGTGGGTCATGGATTAGCGTTCTGCCCGCCTCGCCAATCAATTTGATCATATGAATAGTTTAAGAAATTGAAATGAGGCAATTGTGTTGATATTTACGTAATAAAGCCATGAAGGAAAAGATATTTTGTATTGTATATATTGCACCGAATGAGGAAGCAGAGTACAAGTATTTATAGAATGTAAAAGTATGCTAGCTGGCACCTAATAAAGTAACTGCTCCTAACTAAGCAACAAGATGCAGTTACATATTTGACACCTAAAATACAGCTGGAATATGTGCATGGTGGAGTAATCTGCTACGTGGTGGTGTATGGTGTATGGTGAACCAACTGTTGTATACGTCCAATACCCCCTCCTCAAGTTGGAGAATGAGGAAAGAACATCATTCCCAACTTGCAGACGAACGTAGCGAACTGCAGACCACCCAAAAACTTGGTAAAACCATCAGCAATCTGTAAAGAGGAAGGAACAAAACAAGGATTGATAAAACCCTCTTTGAACTTATCTCGAACCAAATGACAATCGATCTCCAAATGCTTCGTGCGTTCATGAAAAACTGGATTTGCAGTGATGTGAAGAGCTGCCCTGTTATCACAGTGGAGGGAAATTGGAAGAGGAATTGTCTGCTGCTAGTCTTGGAGTAGATAGTGTATCCACTGAAGTTCACATACAGTAGAACCCAGCGCTCTATATTCAGCCTCAGTAGACGAACGCGATACGGTTGATTGCTTCTTACTTTTGAATGAAATCAAAGAATTCCCAAAGAAAACAGAATAACCAGTGATAGATCTCCTACTATCTTTACATGCTGCCCAATCAGCATCACAATAGGCTTCCAATGTGGCACTACTTCCCGAAGGATAAAACAAACCAAGAGAAGAAGTAGCTTTCAAATATCGTAGGACATGTAGAGCTGAAGTCCAATGTGTAGAAGTTGGAGCATTAAAAAACTGACTCAACTGTTGAACACAATAAGTAATATCTGGTCGAGTCATATTAAGATAAAGAAGACGCCCCACCAACCTCCTATATTGATTAGGGTTGGCAAGCGGAGAACCACCAGTAGAAGTAAGATGAAGACCTGGTGGGAGTGGTGTGGAAACTGGCTTGCTCTCAAGCATGTTTGTATCAGCCAAGACATCTAAAATATATTTCCTTTGACAAAGAAAAATCCCATCTGTATCTTGCAAAATCTCAACCCCCAAAAAATACTTTGCTAATCCGAGATCTTTGATTGTGAAAGCCTGATGAAGAAATTGTTTAAGTGCCGTAATCATCTTAATATCAGAACCTGTAACCAAAATGCCATCAACATATACTAACATAGCCAAGAATAAACCGTTTCTGTGCAAAGTAAATAAACAATGATCATGTGGGGACTGAACCAAACCAAAAGTGAGAAGCTTCTTACCCAACTCAATATTCCATTCTCTGGATGCTTGTTTTAGTCCATAAAGACTCTTAACCAACTTACAAACTTGCCCAGGGAGAGCTTTAGTATAGCCTTGAGGAGGTTCCATGTAAACCTCTTCAGTGAGATGCCCATGGAGAAAGGCATTGTTAACATCCATCTAATGCAAATCCCAACCATTCATAGAAGCAATAGAAAGAAGAAGCCTAACAGTGACTAGCTTAGCCACAGGAGAAAAAACTTCAAAAAAATCCACACCTTCTTGTTGATTGTAACCCTTAGCCACAAGTCTAGCTTTATACCTTTCTATAGTCCCATCTTGCTTTCGTTTGATTTTATATACCCATTTGCAACCAATAGCATCCTTCCCGGGAGGTAAATCAGTTAGCAACCAAGTATGATTGTTCTCAAGAGCTTCAAGTTCTGCATCCATAGCTTTGACCCAAACTTCTTCCCTTGCTGCTTGTTTGTAAAAAGAAGGCTCTTTATCAAGGTATACATTGGCCAAAAAAGCCTGAGATGTAGAGGGATTGATATGACAAACAAAGTCTTTTGTCCAAGAAGGTGGTTGGATAAGTCTACTGCTCCTTCTAAGGGTTTTAGGAGAAACAGTAACAGGTGGGGAGATTAATGCATCTGGAGAAGAGAGAAGTTCTGAATCACGAGATGTAGACTCCAAATTTGTAGGACAAATTTCAATATCATCAATTCTATCAATATCAAGAGCACATGATGGTACCTGTGGCTGAGATGAAACCTGAGGAGTGGAAGTGGAATAAGGAAATACATGTTCCTTAAAAATCACATCGCGAGACACAAGGAATTGATTATTTTCAAGATCAAAAAGCTTATAACCCTTCTTGCCCGGTTCATAGCCAATAAAGACACACTTAAGAGACCTAGATGCAAACTTACTTCTGAGAGGAATTGGAACTGCAGCATATCCAAACATCCAAAAGGTTTCAACTGAGTGAAATCAGGTTGCTTGTGATAAAGCTTCTCAAAAGGAGTGAGCCAACCTAAAAGAGCTGTAGGTGTTCTATTTATAATATATGCTGCATTTAAGACACAAAAGGGCCAAAAAGCTATAGGCATCTTTGCTTGAAATAGAAAGGCTCTAGCTACCTCCAATAAATGTCTATGTTTTCTCTCCACCACCCCATTTTGTTGTGGGATATACACACAAGATTTCTCATGCAATATCCCCTGTGAAGAAAAAAATTTTTGAACATCTTTGCCCAAAAATTCAACTCCATTATCACTTCTGACTCTTTTAATTTTCTGAGTGAATTGTCTTTCTATCATGACAATAAATCTATGCAATATAGCAGCAACTTCTGACTTCACTTTCATCAAAAAGACCCAAGTACATCTACTAAAATCATCCACGACAGTTAAAAAATATGGTGTATTAGTATAACACCCTTCTCTCCAGGGACCCCAAATATCAATATGAATGAGATCAAAACAACAAGTACTATGTATTGAACTGTTTCCAAAAGGCAAACGATGTTGTTTTGCTTTGTAGCAAGTGTCACAAGAAGTAACAGCCTCTGAAGCTGAAGATTTACAAGCATTTTTCAAAAAACTCAAGTGAGTCAAAGTATTAAGGGAAGCATGCCCAAGACTTCTATGCCAAGTTTCCAAAGAAACGCTGCAAGCATTATTTTCTGAAATCTGATTCTTTAAAATGTACAAATTCCCTCTTAGTTCTCCTTCCACAAGTTTAGCACTACTCTGAAGGTCCTGAAAATAACATGTGGAAGCAAGAAAAATGCATTTCAAACCCGAGTCTCTGCAAAGCTGTGTAACTGACAATAGGTTATACTTAAAACTTGGGATATATAATACTTCCTTCAATGTAATATCAGGGGATAGAACCACTTCTCCTACAAAGTGAACCTCTTTTATATTACCATCAGGGAGACAAACTGTAGTTCTACGTTGCACCGGAGTTAAATGGCTCATTAAGGCAGATTGAGTACACATGTGCTTACTAGCCCCAGTATCAATTATCCAATCCTTCGAATAACTAGGATCAACCAAAGATAAAGCATAATGAAAAGAGTAAGAACAATTACCTGCATAGTCTGCAAAGTTAGCAAAGCTTACTCCCTGCCTTTCCTTATTCTTGTCCTCCATGAAAGTAGTCATCAGCTTCATAAAATTTTGGATATCAGATGAAAGACCACCTGCTGCAGAAGGCTCTTTCTGAGCAGTATTCTTCTCAAAGCTAAAAGTATGAGCAAAATTTTTGTTCTTCTTCTCTTTAAGTTCCTTATACCAGGTAGGGAGCCCATGCAATTTGAAGCATGTGACCACTTCATGTCCAGGTCTGCCACAGTGACTACATATTAGTTTGGCCTTCTCTTCCTTTGTATAGCGATTAGACTGCCCGCCCTTTCCAAAATTAGAAGATTTTGCGACCATAGCCACCGAATCGATCTCAGAAACTGCTACATGAACCGAACGTTGCCTTTCTGCTGCAAGTAATATGGAGAAAGCCTTGTCAATTGAGGGTAGAGGATCCATGAGCATCATCTGATTCGTCACAGTATCATAACCATCATTGAGCCCCATGAGAAACTGCATAAGTTTGTCATCGTTATAACGTTTTGCCAAATCTTTTCCCGTCATACAAGTGCAATGTAATTCTGGCTCCAAATTGCACAATTCATCCCAAAGCTTAGACAACCTATTGAAATATTCAATGATGGTGCTAGATCCTTGAGTAATGGTGCTGATGTCTCGCTTCACCTTATATATGAGCGGACCATTGCTTTCTCCATAACGCCGTTCGATTGCTTCCCAAAGCTCCTTCGCAGATTTGGCATATACAAATGTATCGCTCAACTCCTTGAATAAAGTATTGAGAATCCATGATAGAACTGTCCAATCAACTCTCCTCCAGGAATCATACGTAGCATCTCCTTTAGCTGGCGTGGTGAGATCACCATTGATAAACTGCAATTTAGACTTTGCACCTAAAGCAACCTCCATTGCTCGCTTCCATGGAAGATAGTTAGATCCTGTAAGTTGATGAGGAATCAAAATAAGACCAGGATGATCTGCACCATGGAGGTAAAGAGCTCCATCAGTAGATCCAAGCGCAGTTGAAGATCCGGAAGCCGCCGTGGAAACCACCGCGGAAGTTGCCGTTAACGCCGGCCAATTCATGTTCCAAGCATTTTGCCGAGAATCCATCGGAGAGAATCAATAGTACGTCCCAAAAAAAAAATCAGATCTAAAAACTTGCTTTGATACCATGTTGATATTTACGTAATAAAGCCATGAAGGAAAAGATATTTTGTATTGTATATATTGCACCGAATGAGGAAGCAGAGTACAAGTATTTATAGAATGTAAAAGTATGCTAGCTGGCACTTAATAAAGTAACTGCTCCTAACTAAGCAACAAGATGCAGTTACATATTTGACACCTAAAATACAGCTGGAATATGTGCATGGTGGAGTAATCTGCTACGTGGTGGTGTATGGTGTATGGTGAACCAACTGTTGTATACGTCCAATAAATTGGAAACGGTGAAGAGGGTAGCAAAATTTATTTCATTTTATTTAATATTTTGGAGAATGATAGATATAGGTTGCAATGTTTTATGTGTCGTAGTTGTGTAATGACTACTGACTAGTGAACACATGCAAATTATGAAAACAGACAACTCAAGTTCGCAAGCCGCACGAGCCGGCATTTATTGGGCGGGCCCCACTTTATTGCCCCCCACACACATGCCCTGCCTGCTTTCTCACTTTTTTTTTTCATTTTACTTTTTATTAATTATGAAATTATTTTTTGAGTTATGACCATTTCTAAAATGGTGCTAAGTAAGAGAAATCTGCTTACAGATACTTTGCAGTTCACTGTCAATCTATCTATTTTATTATTTTGGGACTTTCTATTTTTAATCTATCAATTTTTCTTTTTGGACTATGGAACCCATACCTCCACTAATATAAATAAAATATGGGACCCACATCCTCCACTAATACAACTATCTACTATACATAAAAATAATACTCCTTAATCCACGTGCAAAAAACAAATGGATACATTGGGGATGGATGGAGGGAGTATATTATATATGAAGAAAACACTTTCATGATATTATTTCACGGAATATTGCGCGAGATGAATAAAAAATATGAGATTTTAATAAACATAATACTTCTCCCATACTTATGTTCACATTTTTCGTTTTCGTCTGTTCCACACTTATCTTCACCACCAAAAAAGAAAACTTCACATCCACTAACAACCTCAAAAGTTCTCTTAATTTCAAATGAGTTGATAATCGGTGCACTTGGGTGCAATGGTACACCCATATTGTATAATTTTTTATTCTATTTTGTCTACATGCTATTCTATTTTGTATACATGTTTCTTAATAATTGTATACTTTTTTCACACTCAATTTTTCATTAAAAAAACTAGCATCCATATGTGTATAACTTTTTGTTCAATAGTGTATACATATTTTTTAATAGTTGTATATGTTTTTACACTCAATTTTTTATTAAAAAAATAAACAAATAAATTGTACACATTTTTGTTCATAATTGTATATGTTTTTATTCATAATTGTATACGATCTAAAAGTGGGTGCACCCAGGTGCACAATAGTATTAGCCATTTCAATAATACCACACTCACCTAACACACATAACATACTTTATAATTTATTTATTACCTAAAAATACCACAATACCCCTAAAAAGTCAATAAAGCTAGTGAAAAAGTAAATTTTCTTAAACTCCGTATCTACAATGCCTGTGAACATAAGTTCGGGACGGAGGGAATACTTAACTTATAAAATTTGATAATTGATATGTGAATTATTAGGTAAATATTATATTAAATAAATCAAATTTGATAATCTGATAATACCTCTAATAGTGATAATATTTTTATTGAATAGTAATAAGTAATTATGAAAAAGAAAATTTATCTTATACAAGTATTATTCATATATATTTAAATATATTTAAATTGCTTAAATGGTTGAAAAAATTGACACGTTTTCTTTGTAATTTATTGGAAAAAATGTTGAATATCATATAAAAGGCAAAAAATTTGGGTGGGATCACTCCACAATATGTGAAATGTATAAGAAGCGATAATATTTTAATAAAATGTAATAATTAATGATACAGTAAACTATTTAATAAACAATTTATAGTCATAATAAAAAGTCACAACATTTATAAAGAAAAATGATAACATTTTTAATAAAAAATGAAACTAGTTAAGATATAGTATAAAATGATCTCAATGTGTAACGGTGTCATGCAAAATTGCCCTACATAGTGCAGGAATATTATGTTATTACAAAGCACATATCATTATACTTATATTTATTTATATACTCCCTCCGTTCCAAATTTAACTTCACGTTTAAGGTAGATACAAAGTTTAAGAAAATTAACTTTTTGATTTTTTTTTGGGGGTAGTATGGTATTTTTGGTTAATAAATAAATGATAAAGTATGCCGTGTGTGTTAAAAAAGCGATGACAAATTTGAAATTAAAGTATGTTAGAGGGATATTAGTTAGTTATTTTTTCCTTTTATGAAAGTGTGAAGTTGAATTTGGGACGGACCAAAACGAAAAGTGTGAAGTTAAAATTGGGATTGAGGGAGTAGTTCTTTTGTCCATTAAAATTTACATTTTTCATTTTGAATTGGTTCAATTAAGGTTTATATTTATTTTTTGTCAAATGAACTCACACAAAACAATCAATTATTCTTGTTCATATCATTTTATTTTTGTTTGAACTGTATGTTTACATATATAAAGTGATACTTTTAAATAAACCCTCTGTCTAAAATTAATGCAAACAATTTTTATTTTAGTCCGTATTAATACATTATAAACAATTAAAATATGATAAAATCATTCAACACTATAACCTCACATTACACTTTAATTTCAAAATTTTCATTAATAATTACTCCATCCGTTCCACCAAATGTCTCTATTTTATCATATTGGGTGTCCTATTTAAATTTTCTCATTTTTTATTTTTACTAAAAAGGCCCACATATAGCCCACCACTCACTACTAATACAATCACCCATTACACATAAAATAATAATATTCTTTAATTCACATGCAAAAAGCAAATGTGGATCTTTGCCCGGGATTAGAGCCGGCAAAAAGGCCGAGCCGGGCCGACCCAGTATCGGACCACGGGCCAATGCACATTTACGGGTCGGGCCCAATTTTTGGCGGGCCTTATTTTTGTGGCTCAGCCTAGCCCATTTAATTTTTTATAATTAAAATTTTAAAAAATAAATTAATATTAATAGGTCAAAATGGCTCGATGGCCCGGTGGCCATTTTGGCCCATTAATATTAAATTTATTTTTTGAAATTTTAATTAAAAAAATTAAAATTTATTTATTTTAATACGTGTAATAATAATTATATAAGTCAATATTGTATATTATCCTCAAATTTATAATTAGATATAAATGGTAAATAATCTATTCAAGTTAATTATTATTATTATTAAATTAAATAAATTAGGATTTATTATTAGGGGTCAATTGTATTATTAAGTGATGTTAAATAATGGATTGGAGCTATTTAACATTAGTAATCACGATTATTATGTGATTAAATTATATTATTAGCATCTAACTTATTTCATTATTATAATATAATGGAATTTAAATCCAACTTTAACAAATTTCAACAACATTAAATCTCATACACAATTATTTTTTCCGTTCTATGAAGTAATTTTTTTTTCTTTCTCCTTAACTTTATTTCTATCATGTACAATATTAAATCTCATACACAACTTATCACATTATTTTATATGTATATATTTTCTTTCTCCTTAACCTTATTTCTATCATAGAGTAATCAAAATATCCAAGTAAAATAGAAAATTCATATATAATTTGAAGATTATAACTATTTTAGAAAGTTATTTTTATGACTATTTTTATATATTTAAATTTAAGTTATTTAAATATAATTTATAAATCAAATAAATTAAGTAACACAAATAATTTATGATTAAATATTAAATTAAATATAAATAAAATAATCTGGCAAAAAAACCCAAAAAAATGGGCCAAAAGCGGGCCGGGTCATTTGGCCTACCAGGCTTGATGGGCCGGGCCAAAACGGCTCGGTTCTTTTTGGGCCTATATTTTAATGGCCCAGCCCAGCCTACTTATGGAGGGCTATGGGCCGGCCCATCGGGCTGAGCTATTTTTGTCGGCTTTACCTGGGATGGAGGGAGTAATTCAAATAACATACTTTATACTCCCTTCGTTCGCTGATAAGGTACCCATTTTGTCATTCTAGTCGTCCACTATAAAGGCAACCATTTTTTCATTTTAGTAAAAGGGCCCCACATCTACCAATCACTCACAACTAATACAATCGCCTACTTTCTATAAAATAATAATATTTTTTAATCCAGGTACAAAAATAAATTGATATTTTACTAGCGGACATATATAGTACTTTTTTTAATGACTAAATTATCGTACAAAAGTCAATGCAATTAATCAAAAAGTGCATTTTCTCAATCTCTATGCAAAGTATTGTTCACATTCTACTGGTGGAAGTAATAACTTTTACATATATGATGAGATACATTTCCTTAGTAAATTGTGCAGAGGCGGCCCTTGTGGTGTGCCACCGCATAGGGCCCCACTCCGGCGAGAACCCCTATATTTTTTAATTATGTATTTATTTATATAATTGAATATATATATATTTAAAAAGTGCAATATGGATAAAGGTTTTTGTCACCTTAATTATCATTGTTTGTCTTGTAATTTCTTATTAGTGTACTATTGTATCCTATCGAATAAGAGTAGTATTTATTTTTAGTACTTTTTTAATGGATTGAATCTTAAGATAACAAGTATTTTTTATTTATATTAAACTTTTTTTTTCAATGAGAAATAAGTATTTTTTTAATAAACAAGGTTAAATGTATTGTCTTCAATTTTAATTGAGAACTCAATTACAAAAAATTTACTTATGATTATAAAACTGTCAGAAGATTACTTTTTCATAGTTAGTTTTATACGTAAATTTATAATGTACTACTTTATTATATGAGTTTATTCAAAGATAATTTGACGTCTATTATCGTTATATGAAAAAAATTATGTTTTAATCATTATAAGTAATAAGTAATTAATTCATATTATGATTATGCTATTACTTTATGCTTTTAGAATCGGTACTGATTTTTGTCACCAAAAAAATTCCAGCACATAGTAGAGATGAAATGGTGAAACCTTTTTCTGAGGAAGAAATTTTTTTAGTGATCAAGTCATGTGATGCATAAAAAAGTCCGGGATCTGATAAAATGAACGTCGGAATATTCAAATGTTGTTGGGAACGGTCAGGGATGATATTTTGAGAATTTTTTGAGGATTTTTACAGAAATGGAAAGCTCACTAAGGGACTCAATAACTCGTTTATCACTCTGATTCAGAAAAAGGATACATCATCAGAAATCTCAGACTTCAGGCCGATTTCACTTATATATTGGAAGCATTTACAAAGTGCTTGCAAAGGTGTTAATGGGACGAACTAGCAATAATTTTTGAGGAACGGTCTGCATTTGTTGGTGGTCGTTAGATTGTGGATAGCATTGTCACATTAAACAGCATTATTGAGGATGCTAAAAATAGGAAAAAAGATATCTTTTGCTACAAGATAGATTTCTCCAAGGCATATGATTCAGTGGATTGGAATTATCTAGAGGACATGTTAAAAGCTTTCAATTTTCATAAATAATGAGTGAAGTGGATGGAAGCTTGTTACACATCCGCAAGAGCCTCAGTGTTGATCAATGGCAGTCCTTCAGCAGACTTCGGACTAGAGAAAGGCTTAATACAAGGAGACCCTTTGTCTCATTTTCTCTTCATTATCGCTGCAGAGTGCATTGGCTTTATCATGGATAAGGCTATTCGATTGGGATTATACAAGCTAGTTTTGGTTGGAAGAGATGAAGTTCCAGTGTCCCATCTACAATATGCAGACGATACCATATTTGTCAGAAAGATGGAGTATAGAAACACGATTTTCCTTAAAAGAATATTGCTAATTCAAGAACTTTTGACGGGGCTAAAAGTTAACATAAATAAATGTTCTTTTGCTAGTATCAATGTGGAAGAGGGATTGAAGCTTGGTATGGCTGAGATATTAGGATGTTCCACTATCAACCTTCTAATGAAATATCTCGGTGTTCAAGTAGGATGCTTTCACAAGAAGAAGGAGGATTGGAGATATGTTGTAGAGAAGATCAAGAATAGGATAAGAAAATGGGAGGGTCTTAAATTATCCATTGGCAGCAGATTGGTTCTTTTGAATGCAGTTCTCACTTTACTACCGACCTATGTTTTGTCAATTTTTTGGGCCCCTAAATGTGTGATTAAAAGCATTACTTCGGTTCAACGAAAATTTCATTGGGGGGTGATGAGAGTAAAAATCAACGTATTTTAGTGTCTAACACCTTTTTTGTGAGAATTATTGTCATAGAATAGCATAAGCGTCTTATATTTAATATATTTGAAAAAAGATGCATTTGAGGTGTTTTATTTCATTTTAGGTGGAAAAATGATCAAAAGTGCAAAGTTAGAGGAATGTTGAAAATGCACGCTCAACTTTCTTAAATTTTCTGTATTTGTGTAGAGCTCTTAACTGATGTTATAATACATAATTGGAAAGCCACGGAAGAGAAGATCATTTTGGCTCAAGAATAACTCAAATCGGAGTTCGGACGAGGAAATTATGCTTAAAATCGTGAGGTCGTGCAGCAGCCGGTGAGAATTTTCGAAAATTAGCTCATATTTCCTATTTCTTGGAGCACAATTAATCTCCTTGTCACATAATTCCCCATGATTCACCTATATATTTTATTTTCTTATTTCATTCTCTTCTCTCACCTATATATATATATTTTACATCATTATTCATGTGAGATATTCATGTGAGCAGAAGACAATCATCCTACACAACCCACAAGAGGGATCACCCTCCAACCATAATCCACATTCTTTCTGCCATCGATCCATCACTGTGAAGATTTATCTGTTGAATTAAGAGAAGAACCAAGAGGAGGATTCAAGATGGATAAGGACGCGACGCCCACATCTAGGGTATTTATTATTTCCTAATTTATCTTGTATTTTCCAGACATATGGGTAAGATCTATCCAACCCCCATGTGTGTTTCCTATAACATCATGGGTTAGAACCTTTTTGGTAGATCTAGGATTTTGAAGATTTTTATAAATTAATTGAACTTTCGTATGTATACTCCGTACAACACTACTTGTGAAATTATTTTATGTATGATTATGCATTTTTAATTCATATTCTGAGTCGTTTTATGCATCTTCAACTGTTATATGGAGTTTAAATATATATCTTGGTTGTTGATTGAGTGCGTTCACTACTGAACAGGATTCCATGTTATGATTCTATGTGAGGGGACTCCGAAACTTCATTAGAACTATCATATATGAATGTTTATTAATTGAATTGAATTCAGGTTAGTAAGCAGGATAAAGAGGGTAATTTAATAGTACCTATAAAAGGAGATCATATCGGGTTAGAGTACCAATCCTAGGGGGAAATAATTAATACTGATAGTACCTAGAAAGGGGGTGAAATTTTATCTCTTGCTCCAAGGTTATTCACACTTGTTACATGCATATTTACTTGTGTCTATAGCGTAGATTTGCATGGCTTAGTGATGCGTCCATATTTCACAAGGTAGAGTCGAACATTGATATGCAAAAAAAAAATTAATGAGTGAAATCGGATTACCCTAGGGCTATATACTCTCCATTCTTGAGTCACTTTCGAATTCTTATAAGTGCTTTTATTTTAATTGTTATTTTAATTTTAATTAATTTGTTAGTAGATTGATAATTAAATTCTCAAATTTTATTGCAATCTTGTCTTAATTAATTTAGTGAATAATTAAATTGATAATACGCCGTCCTTTGGGTTCGATATTTAATTTGATCGCTTGCTTAAGCTGCAATTGATATCCTTAATACTTAGGGATTAATTTTGCGTGCAAAGAAAATGCACATTAAGTTTTTGGCGCCGTTGCTGGGGATGACTGTTATTATTAATTTTATTATTTCTATCTTGATTAAGACTTTTATTTGTGATTATTTATTTTTATCTTTTTCTAGGGTACTTGTGCACTAGAAAAAGAGAGGAAGGAAAGGAAGGAATAACACACAGTGCTAAACATGACCGGAGCAAGCCAGAAACTGGATAATGTTGCCATACATGAAATTTTCAAGAACAGTAGGATTGACAACATGGGGTTGATAGGAGCAAGGGAGAAGATAATTTTTAGATACATCTCGCTCTTATTAACATGGTATAGAAGAATCCATTTTCTGGGAATTCATTTGAAGATCCATATCAGCACCTTAAAAGGTTCCTTGGTTATGCAAACACTCATAAGGGTGCTGGAGTTCATGACAATGCTAAGCGGATCGCCCTATTCAAGTTCTCTTTAATTAATAGAGCAGAAGATTGGTTTGAGACTCTTGATACCACAAACTGCACTACATGGGACCAACTACAGCAGAAGTTCTTAGAGAGGTATATGCCACCCTCAAGGATCTTAAGAATGAAGCAAGAGATCACCCAATTTGTTATGAATGAGGGTGAGAAGTTCCATGAGGCGTGGGACAGGTTCAAAGATATTCTCATGAGGTGCCCACAACATGGGATGTTTAAGGCTCAATACATAAGCATATTCTACAATGGATTGGATTGTGAGTCGCGTGTTCTTATTGATGCATCATCAGAAGGAGCACTGTTATCTAAGACAACACTTGAAGCAGAAAAGTTATTTGAAGGTTTCTCTATGAACTCACATGACTGGCCTACTAAAAGGATTAGAGGATCTTATGTACTAGGTAAGGTAGTGCAGGTTGAACGTTAAGTGGTGACGTCAAATAGGAATGATGAGATCGTCTCCAGTCTAGCTAACATCAACAAGCTACTAGAGTTCCAGCAGAAGTAGATTACAGAGTTGGCACAAAGGGGGCCTAGAATTCAGCAGCAAGATGTGAAGACTCGTGTTGAAGATACCTTCAATCGGTACATGACTAAGAATGATGCAAGAGTGGATAGACTTGAGGCTACTACGAATTCTACCCATGCAAATTTGTCCAAGCAACTGAATGACCTTACTTTGATGATGGGGCAGATGGCCGAGAACGTGAATCAACTGACGCAAATATTAGAGAAAGGAATGTTCCCATCTCAAGGCATAACAAACCCGAAAGAGTGCAAAGCCATCACGTTGAGGTCAGGGACATAGTATGAAGGTCTATTAATGAAGCTAGTGGGTAAAAATAGAGACAGAATGTCCCCGCTTGACCGTAGCTCGACCAAACATTCTGGTCGAGATGAGGTCGAGCAACACGTTTCAAAATAGAGAAACGTTGCTCTGTTTTCAGATTCACCGCTCGACCAATACGATCTTGCTCGATCAAACAATACATGTCGAGCTATGGACGAGCAACCCACTGTTGAGCCAAAAAGTCATGTTCAGTTTACAGAGCACTCGCTTGACCAAGATGGAGTAGCTCGACCAGATCCTTCTGGTCGAGCTATTGTCGAGCGGCCACTTTCTGAACTGAACAATTAGAATCCCTTTACAGGGACCTTGCTCGACCAGTTTCACATAACTCGACCAGGCTATTCTGGTCGAGTTGAGGTCGATCAATATCATCCGGCTCCCGATTCCACGCAGAATGCTATACCTGATGTTCAGATTAGTCTAGTACCATCAAAGGTTTAGAAAGGAAAGCTTAAATTGCAGATGGATAATGAAGATGTGTTTTTCTCTCTTAATAAAGTAATGAAGATGCCCATGGAGACTCAATCATGCGAGAACATAGATGTGGTTTCTAACTTGTTTAATCTTAATTTTAATAGGATAGATGATTCTAAATTTGAGTGAAAGATTGACAATGAGGTGTCTAGACAGCCATTGGAGGAGGAAAATTCCAAGGATCATATTTTTGTGACCAAGAAAGGTAAGGTGCTGAGTATAGATAAGAAGAGTGAAAGAAAGTACTTGAAGGTGAGGATGCAAGAAGATCGCCTTCCGATCCAGTAGTTCAAAAGGCTGAATACTGTCGTGACTCTCTGACATTAAACATTAGTGCCAGTTGGGAGTTTTTCCTTCCATTTTATTGCTTTATTATTTCTTTCGTGTGAGTGAGGATTAGTTATATTTGAGGTGCTCACGTTTCGACAGTTGCATCTCTTTTCAAACTTAGTTTCGACTTACATTTTTACTAAGTTTGGGAGATGTGATGTATTCCCTCATCTTATGAGCACTAAGGGTATAATTTTTCCTTTCGTTGGTTGTTTGTTTATTAGGGGTTTGATTTTTTTGCGGCATATTAATATTTTAACCGATGTTGGTATGTCGATTTTTACAACTTACCTAATATTTCGTTTATTATTTTTGTGTGTTTCCTAGTGTTTAGTGGTCGAGTTTTTAATTTTTCGTCTTTTTGATTTTTCTGGTATCTCCTATTTTATTATTGATGAATCATGTGATGATGAGGTGTGTTTGAGTTTTGATGATAGAAAAGGTAAAAGAGTGGTAAGACAAGTTCTACACTGAGGCTTTGACCTGACCAAGTTGAACAACTTGAGGAGCTCGTGAACGTTGTGTAGAAGAAAAATCAGGTGCCCTCATTGTTTGGCTAATTTTGTAGCACTCACGAGCAAGAATACTCGATCGTTGTAGTAGTATATCCCAAGAAAAATTATCAATCCATAAAGGAGTTATGTTCGGACTAGCAAAATACGTGATCTTATGTTCATGTCGTTTTTGTAAAGATGATCGGGGGGTTTTGAAATTGATTAACAACTAAAGCAAGGAGCAAGTAAATAAGATAGCAAATAAGATAAATGACAAGTAAAGAAAATGGGTGCTAAAGTTCAAGTATGGAAAAAACATGGGATTAGAAACATCCAAGCACACTCGATTCAATTATCATGCAAACGGAATTCAACTCAATTGATGTAGACTAAGGGTGATCACGATTGTATCCTAAGCTCCCTTTCGGGTTACAAAGGTTGTTGATCCATTTTAGACTCCCAAAAGCACTTAAGATCAAAGCCCAACATTAACCCCTTCCATCTAGGTACTAGTTAGATTAAACTCTCCCTTTTTGTGTACTAAGGCCAACGAATGGATTGGTTCCCCTCATTGAATTCAAATATCCTTTCGGTCAAACCCAAACTCAATATCTATTCATGCCTTCCTAATACTATAGAGGGTCGTTTCCGTCTCACTCCAAGCAATACATACATGAACATCATGATAGCATTTAATTACCACAAATAATCCATTGATCAACAATCCATTAAACCAATAAACATTCATGAATAACAAACCATGCCATCACAACATCAAGACAATTAAACTCCATGAATAGAAATCAACATCAATTAAATCAAAAACCAATTTAATCCACATGATAATATAAATCTAATATGCTCTTCATATTCCTAATCCCACTAGAGGGATTAGCCTAACATGATAAAAGTAACAAAATAAATAAATGATTCATTACAATTACCCATAGTCTAAGATATAAAGAAATACAAAATGAATGGATTCTTCCCTATCAATTTCTTGAAGAGAATCTTCTATTCTTCTTGATCTCCACCTCTAGCTCTTGATTTGAAGTCTTTAGCACCAAAAATGGAAGATATGATGGGTGGATGAAGATGGATGAAGATGATGGTGGAAAGTGGAAGAAATGGTGTGTGATGTGTGTGTAGATGATGGGATTTCGGATCTGATGCCAATTGTTGAATAAAGGGGTATTTATACCCCTATGGAGGCTTCTAGAAGGATCTGGAAATTTCTGCAGGAAAATACACAGCACGAGTCGTGCTCTGCAACACGGCCATGAGGTGGCCGTGTTGTGTCTTCTGATGCTGCCGCACGGCCTCGCCTTACAGGGCCGTGTTGATGACACGGCTCGTGCTGCCAGCACGAGTCGTGTGTTGTAACACGGGCACAGGTGTGGTCGTGTTGGCTCTTCTGATGTCGGCACACGACCACTTCTTACAGGGCCGTGTTGACGACACGGCTCGTGCTCCCGACTCGACTCGTGCAACTGGACACGACCTGAAGTTGCCCGTGTTGAATGACTAGATGTCGCCACATGGCCAACTCTTACAGGGCCGTGTTGGCTACACGGCTCGTGTGCTGGCTCCTGCATTTCTTCACTGTTTTGGCTCGTTCTCCCTCGTTTCAACTCCGAATTGAGATCCGCTTTTTCCTACATCTTCCTTATCATGTTTAGCATCCAATAAAAAGTGAAATATAGTTCCTTTTAAGTCCAAGCCTCACAATGGATATTAATGTCTCTCGACACTCTTTTGAAATAGGGTAGATCACACTCATTAATCGATTGGCTCGACTCACTATAAACTTGCTCGCGGACTATATTCACAAACCACCAAAGTTTTAATCAATGATCAAAAAGGTCTTTAATTAGGATGTAATGATAGGCTCTTTGGTATGGTAGGAAAGATATGGATAATAGTGACTAATCATGTGTAAGTAATCAAAGAGATGGCCAATTTCCTCAACTTCTCCACTTTTCTTTCTTCCTTTCTTATCTTTACAATCTAAAGCACTATTCATTTACTTTCCTTGGATCGAGCTTCTATTGATGCATGCTTCCTATCTTTGAATTTTGTTTACTTGAGCATTTTGATGTTGTTTTACTCTTTCTCTTGCTTTGAGGTTGCATGTCCATTTCTTACTTTTGCTCTTTTCATCCTTTTTCTTGCTTGTTTACCATTCCCTTTTCTTCTTTTGCTAATCAATCAATCATTTCTAGCTACCATCTCCTCAATCACCCACATAAAGGTATATATAAGCTTGAATGGGTAATTAAGGCTTGAAATGTGCTAAATTCACAAGAAATAGGCTTATAGGCTCAAAGTGGTTAACTAAGGATGATGTTCATGGTAGGGAACATATATGGCAATGACTATAGTAACAAGGATGGCTTTAGATCATTTCACCAATCTCCACTAATCGGGCTCGTTCCTATAGTCCTTGAGCAAGTTCTAATTTATCAAACACAATCGATCCACTCATGAAGAAATACCATGTATGCATGGTTGAGGCTCAAATGCTCACTAGTTTGTGCTCGGACCTTAAGGAACTTATTACACCACATTCATCTCAAAATTGAACAAGTTAAGTAAAACATGTCACAATTTGAAAGTGTAGAGATTCTTAATCATAATTTGTCATCACTTATCACCACAACATATCATCACTCACGTTCAAAAATGACTCACGACATCCCTAAACAAACCACCATACAACCCAAGACAAAAATGAAAATACACAAAATATACAAATAAGGACTCAACAAACAAGACACAACAAAAACACAAAACATGCAAAAACACAAAATACCATCATCCATAAGAAAATTAAGCACACATTCATCCCAACCTTTATTGAAAAGGAAATCCTAAGTTACGAAAGTAAACCTCCCACAAACATAACATATGAAGTATCATGCTAGTCACAACAATCCAAATCAAACTCAATTCATTTCAAGTAGTAAAATGATAAGGTGTAGAGTACTCCCTCAATAGGCATTTGGTAAGGAAAGCGTTAGCTTCAAGCTCCATCATGCTTCCAATACCTCTCATTCATGCTCAAACACTCAATAAACACCATTATTTCAACAATTTCATTATAAATATGGACTATCATGCACTTCAACACCACCAATCATGCCAAAATCAACCCAAACTCATGAGAAAATTTTAAAATTTGTCCAATTTTACAAGAATCATACTCAAGTGATGAGTCACACCACACACTCTCCCCCCAAACTTAAATCGAAACAAGAGTTGAGACTTAAGTTTGCAAAAAGTGGTGAGACTTACCCTTATAGTTTCCATTGATGATCTTCTTGTTGAGAAGTAACCGCATCCACACGACTCAAGCTATGTCCACCACGCACTAGCACCCCCCAAACTTAACTCGAGACAAGAGTCACGAATTAAGTTTGCAACAAATGGTGGAACATGTCAACTTGAATCCATGAAGCATTTCTCTTTTCTTCAATGAGCATTTTTCTCCATGAGCACAATCAACCTACAAGTCCAAAATAAACAAACAACAAAAACAAAGCAATAAAGATAATGATGGGGTGCCTCCCATCGAGCGCTAAGTTTAACGTCTTCAAGCTAGACGAATCTTTAGCTCATCTTTCACATAAAGTATCCACAAAGAGGGTCTCCCTTTGTGATGGATCCACATAGTGCTTCACACGATGACCATTGACCAAGAACTCTCCCCCGTTCTCATCCATAACCGTTAGAGCTCCCCCATCAAGTACTTCCTTTACCACATAAGGTCCTCTCCATTTGGACTTCAACTTGCCTGGGAAAAGTCTAAGTCGAGAATTGAATACCAACACCTTCTCACCCTTTTCAAAGCTCTTCTTCCTCAAACGAGCATCATGCCACCTCTTGGTTTTCTCCTTAAAAATCCTTGAGTTTTCATAAGCATTTTCTCTAAATTCCTCAAGCTCATTCAATTGTAAGAATCTTACCTTCTTCGAAGCTTTCATGTCAAAATTCAACTTCTTAATGGCCCAATAAGCTTTATGCTCTAACTCCACGGGAAGATGACAAGACTTGCCATAGACAATTTGAAAAGGAGACATACCAAGAGTGGTCTTGAATGCGGTTCGAAAGGCCCACAATGCATCATCAAGTTTATTTGACCAATCCTTTCTACTCACACTCACTGTTTTCTCCAAGACTTATTTGATTTGTCGATTAGAAATTTCAGCTTGACCATTCATTTGAGGGTGATACGGAGTAGACACTCGATGCTTCACTCCATAAGTCTTGAGAATGTTCTCCATTAGCTTATTTATGAAGTGACTACCCCCATCACTTACCAACACTCTAGGTACTCCAAATCTTGTGAAGATATGCTTCTTTAGAAACCCCATGACCACTCTAGCATCACTTGTTCTTGAAGGTATGGCCTCAACCCATTTCGAGACATAGTCGACCGCCAATAGGATGTATAGGAATCCATTAGATTGAGGAAATGGTCCCATGAAATCGATGCCCCACACATCAAATATCTCCACTTCTTGAAAGCTCTTAAGGGGCATTTCATCCCACTTGGAGATTCCTCCCATCCTTTGACATTGATCACAACCCTCTACAAATTTCTTACAACTCTTGAACAAAAATGGCCAATACAACCCCGATTGTAAGACTTTTGCAGCGGTCTTTTGAGCTCCAAAATGGCCTCCACTAGGTGAAGAGTGGCAAAACTCCAACACACTATTCCATTCTTCCTCGGGCACACATCTTCGCACAAGAGAATCATTACACATCTTGTACAAGAATGGATCATCCCACAAGTAACTTTTAACATCATGAAAGAACTTCTTAGATTGATACTCATTAAGCTCATAAGGCCTCCTTCCACTAGCCAAGTAATTCACATAGTCCGCATACCACGGGCTTCCTTCTTCCTCCACTAAAGCCTCAATTTGATAGCAATCACACTCCAAGATTTCTTCATCGGGAAAAACCTCCTTGATTAACTCATAAGTACTTTCACAATGCTCCCTCGACTCTAACCTTGAAAGATGGTCGGCTATCACATTCTCCGTGCCCTTCTTATCTCTCACTTCAATATCAAATTCTTGAAGAAGTAGTACCCATCTTATCACCCTTGGCTTTGCATCCTTCTTTGCCATGAGATACTTGATAGCGGCATGGTCGGTGTATACAATGGTTTTCGTTCCTACCAAATAAGGACGAAACTTATCAAATGCGTATACTACAGCCAAGAACTCTTTTTCGGTAGTAGTGTAGTTCCTTTGAGCCGCATCAAATGTCTTGCTTGCATAGTAAATGGCTCAGAATTTTTTCTCTCTTAGTTGCCCCAAAACCACTCCAAGAGCTACATCACTTGCATCACACATCAATATAAATGGCTCCTTCCAATCGGGGGTGATCAAGATGGGTGATGAAATCAAAGCTTCCTTTAGCACCTGAAAACCATTTAAACAATTATCATCAAACTTAAATGGCACCTCTTTTTCAAGGAGATGAGATAGAGGTTTAGAAAATGAAGAAAAATCCTTGATGAATCTACGATAGAACCCGGCATGACCAAGGAACGATCGTACTCCCTTCTCATTTGTTGGCGGTGGAAGCTTCTCTATAGCAACAACTTTGGCTCGGTCAACTTGCAATCCCTTTGAAGAGATGTGATGTCCAAGTACAATGCCATCATTTACCATGAAGTGGCACTTCTCCCAATTCAACACTAAATTAGTGTCTTGACATCGCTTCAAAACAATAGCAAGGTTAGACAAACAAATATCAAAAGAAGAACCAAACACCGAAAAGTCATCCATGAACACTTCCATTATATTCTCAATTAATCCTTCAAAAATTGCCATCATACACCTTTGAAAGGTGGCCGGTGCATTGCAAAGTCCAAATGGCAATCTTCGAAAAGCAAATATTCCATAAGGACAAGTGAAAGCGGTCTTTTCTTGGTCTTCGGGTGCTATGAGAATTTGGTTATACCCGGAATATCCATCAAGAAAGCAATAAAACTCATACCCGGCCAACCTATCCAACATTTGATCCAAGAAAGGTAAGGGAAAGTGATCTTTACGTGTGTTTTCATTAAGCTTCCTATAATCAACACACACACGCCACCCCGTCACCGTCCTAGTGGCTATGGTCTCATTTTTCTCGGTCTTTACTATAGTCATACCCCTTTTTTAGATACTACATGCAACGGGCTCACATAAGGGCTATCACTAATAGGAAAAATTATATCGGAGTCTAACCACTTAAGAACCTCTTTTTTTACCACTTCTTGCATGATAGGATTAAGTCTTCTTTGGTTTTGAACACAAGCTTTCCCTTCATCCTCAAGTCTTATCTTATGCATGCAAATTGTAGGACTAATTCCCTTCAAATCATCAATACACCAACCAATAGCCGACTTATGCTCTTTAAGGACATTAAGCAATTTATCAAGTTGACTAGAGGTTAGAGATGATGATACAATTACCGGATATGTCTCATTTTCACCAAGGTAGGCATAAGCAAGATGATCGGGTAGAGGCTTCAACTCCACCTTCTTTTCCTTTTTCTCTTCTTGTTCGAGTGGATCTCTAAGTGGTAAGAACTTTTCATTTCCTCTTGAGATGGCGGCTGCAACCTCTTGAGCTTCACTACAATCACCTAGATCAAGCAAACAATTAATCAATTCTTCATTTAAATCAAGAGAAGTAGTAGAAATATTAGAAAGATATAGAGAATTGCTCAAGCAAAGTTCAAGTGGATCCTTGGTTACAATGAAAGGCCAACTCTCCTCGACACTTCCCTTTACAACATCCACACTTTTGCATTCTTCATCATTCATTGGATATTGCATGGCCTTGTGTAGAGAGAATACCACTTCCTCATCATTAACCCTCAACTTCAATTCTCCCTTGTAAACATTAATAAGAGCTCTCCCGGTAGCAAGAAACGGTCTCCCAAAAATTAATGGCACATTTTCATCCTCCTCCATATCTAGAACAACAAAATCCACCGGAAAGACGAACTTATCAACTTTTACCAACACATCTTCAACTACTCCTTTTGGATGTGTCATAGATCGATCCGCCAATTGAAGTGTGATGGAAGTTGGCTTTACTTCACCTAATCCAAGCTTCTTGAATATGGAGAGAGGCATTAGATTAATGCTTGCACCAAGGTCACAAAGAGCCTTGTTCTTCTTGTTCTTTCCAATTTCACATGGTATAATGAAACTACCCGGATCCTTCAATTTTTGAGGAAGTTTCCATTGTAGAATGACACTACACTCTTCGGTTAGATTAACCGTTTCATTGTCCACAAGACTTCTTTTCTTTCCCATGATGTCCTTCAAGAAACGAGCATAATGAGGCATTTGATCCAAAGCATCGGCGAAAGGGATATTGATTTGAATCTTCTTGAAGATTTCAAGAAACTTTTTGAACCTCTCATCCAAACCCTTCTTCAAGAACCTTTGAGGAAAAGGAACCGGTACTTGAGTCTTGGGTATTCCCCAACTATCTCTTTCAACTTCAACTTCCTTTTCTCTTAACTCCTTTGCCTTCTTCCACTTTGGAATTCTCTCTATTTTCTCTTCATCTTTCTTTTGCTCAACAATTTCTTTTCTCTTACTTACTTCCTCCATTTCAATCTCTTCTTGCACCAAACCTTCTTCAACCTCGCTTTCCACTTCCCTTTCAATGACAATACTATCTTCTTTAGGCATAGGAGGTTCCTCATACTCTTTTCCACTTCTAAGAGTGATAGCTTTGCAATCTTCTTTAGGATTAGTTACCGTGGTAGATGGAAACTTTCCTTGTTGGTGTTGAGATCCCACGGAAGAAGCAATTTGACCCATTTGATACTCAAAAGCTCTCATCCTATTGTCTGATTTCTTCTCATTTTCCTCCATTCTAGCCTCCATCTTTTTCATGAATGTTAGCAATGTCTCTTCCACCGATGCTTTCCCCTCTCCATTTGGTGGTTTAGCACTCGAATCGAATCCCGGAGGATATGACACGGCGGCTTGAGGATTAGAGTAAGAAAGATTTTCATGCTTCCTCGGAGCTTGATAATTTCCACTTGATTGATTGAAATTGCTTCCCCGAGCTTGTCCTTGATATCCTCCTTGAAAATTACCTTGATTAGAAGGATAATTACCTTAGAAATTCCCTTGACGTTGAAAATTTCCTTGGTAATTTCTCCTATCTAAGTAGGCAACATCCTCTATACTTTGCATAACATGGCTCTCATCATTCACAATAGAACTTGTGCTTCCCCCTTGAGTTACTCCTTGAGTGATCAAATTCAATTGCTTTGTTAAAGCTTGAATGCTCTCATTGAATTCTTTCATTCCCTCACTTTGGAACATATCACTCTTCACTTTGTTCACACTCTCCACTTGAGCTACTTTTCCAAAGGCATAACCTCCCATTACTCGCTCGGAAGGCCATTGATAAGCATTCATCGCAATGTCTTCAAAAATATCCATGGCTTTCATAGCATCCACTCTAAATATAGACCCTCCGGATGAGGCATCTACATGCATCCGATTTTGTTGATTCAACCCTTGGTAAAAGAAAGCCACTTGTTGATTCTCATGAAAATCATGTTGAGGACACTTTCAGAGCATCTCTTTGTAGCGTTCCCATGCTTTATAAAAATTTTCATCCGGAAGTTGCCTAAATTGAGTGATAAGGCTCTTCAATTGGAGTGTTTTTGAAGGAGGAAAGTATTTGTTTAGAAACCTTTGCTCAAGATCTTCCCATGTATTACAACTTCCCAAAGGAATTGTATTGTACCATGGTTTAGCCTTGTCTCTTAAAGAAAAAGAGAACAACCTCATTCGAATAGCATCCTCCGACACTCCCTTCATCTTGATGGTATTTGCAACCTCCAAGAAAGTAGATAGATGAGTGTTCGGGTCTTCAAGAGGACCTCCCCCAAACTGATTTGCTTTAACCATGTTGATCAATCCGGTCTTGATTTCATAATCATTGGCTTGAACCGGAGGAACCATATTGTGCACGGCCCTCGGTTGGAAGTAATCCCGAATTGCTCTAGGCCTTGGCAACTCTTGTTGTTGAAATATCCTTTGAGCTTCTTGATTGGCAAGCAATTGCATATACTCTTGATTTTGAGCAAAGACATTCCTCATTATCTCCGCTTGATTCTCTTGCACTCCTTCTTGTACCCCCCGTTGATCTTGTAAAGGATCTTGGGGTGGGTTAAAATTAGCATTCTCTCCACGTTGATTCTCTATTTTTGTTCCTTTTCTAGCTTTATGCCTCTCTCGCTTCCTTTGTCGTGCGGTCCTTTCAATCTCCAAATTCAAAAGGAATGATCGATTGATTTCCCTTTGATCTTGTGATCATAAAACACCTACGAAAAGTCAAAGAGTGAGACCACAAACACAAATAGTAAATAAAATAAAATAAAAAAAATCCTTATCAAGAACAACTAAAACAATAACACAGTACTCGACTAGTCCGTCAAACTCCCCGGCAACGGCGCCATTTTCTTGTTTGGCTAATTTTGTAGCACTCACGAGCAAGAATACTCGATCGTTGTAGTAGTATATCCCAAGAAAAATTATCAATCCATAAAGGAGTTATGTTCAGACTAGCAAAATACGTGAGCTCATGTTCATGTCGTTTTTGTAAAGATGATCGGGGGGTTTTGAAATTGATTAACAACTAAAGCAAGGAGCAAGTAAATAAGATAGCAAATAAGATAAATGACAAGTAAAGAAAATGGGTGCTAAAGTTCAAGTATGGAAAAAACATGGGATTAGAAACATCCAAGCACACTCGATTCATATTATCATGCAAACGGAATTCAACTCAATTGATGTAGACTAAGGGTGATCACGATTGTATCCTAAGCTCCCTTTCGGGTTACAAAGGTTGTTGATCCATTTTAGACTCCCAAAAGCACTTAAGATCAAAGCCCAACATTAACCCCTTCCATCTAGGTACTAGTTAGATTAAACTCTCCCTTTTTGTGTACTAAGGCCAACGAATGGATTGGTTCCCCTCATTGAATTCAAATATCCTTTCGGTCAAACCCAAACTCAATGTCTATTCATGCCTTCCTAATACTATAGAGGGTCGTTTCCGTCTCACTCCAAGCAATACATACATGAACATCATGATAGCATTTAATTACCATAAATAATCCATTGATCAACAATCCATTAAACCAATAAACATTCATGAATAACAAACCATGCCATCACAACATCAAGACAATTAAACTCCATGAATAGAAATCAACATCAATTAAATCAAAAACCAATTTAATCCACATGATAATATAAATCTAATATGCTCTTCATATTCCTAATCCCACTAGAGGGATTAGCCTAACATGATAAAAGTAACAAAATAAATAAATGATTCATTACAATTACCCATAGTCTAAGATCTAAAGAAATACAAAATGAATGGATTCTTCCCTATCAATTTCTTGAAGAGAATCTTCTATTCTTCTTGATCTCCACCTCTAGCTCTTGATTTGAAGTCTTTAGCACCAAAAATGGAAGATATGATGGGTGGATGAAGATGGATGAAGATGATGGTGGAAAGTGAAAGAAATGGTGTGTGATGTGTGTGTAGATGATGGGATTTCGGATCTGATGCCAATTGTTGAATAAAGGGGTATTTATACCCCTATGGAGGCTTCTAGAAGGATCTGGAAATTTCTGCAGGAAAATACACAGCACGAGTCGTGCTCTGCAACACGGCCATGAGGTGGCCGTGTTGTGTCTTCTGATGCTGCCGCACGGCCTCGCCTTACAGGGCCGTGTTGATGACACGGCTCGTGCTGCCAGCACGAGTCGTGTGTTGTAACACGGGCACAGGTGTGGTCGTGTTGGCTCTTCTGATGTCGGCACACGGCCACTTCTTACAGGGCCGTGTTGGCGACACAGCTCGTGCTCCCGACTCGACTCGTGCAACTGGACACGACCTGAAGTTGCCCGTGTTGAATTACTAGATGTCGCCACACGGCCAACTCTTACAGGGCCGTGTTGGCTACACAACTCGTGTGCTGGCTCCTGCATTTCTTCACTGTTTTGGCTCGTTCTCCCTCGTTTCAACTCCGAATTGAGATCCGCTTTTTCCTACATCTTCCTTATCATGTTTAGCATCCAATAAAAAGTGAAAATCTTAAGTTTAAGCTCATTCACACACATTTCAATAAAAATACAAAACACAACCAAATAACGTATAAAATACGGATAAAATAATACGAAAACACATATAAAAAGACACTAAAATCTAGGTGAAAATAGCTCTAATCAACCCCCCAAACTTAAGGTGTTGCTCGTCCCCGAGCAACGAAAATGACAAATCAAAAGGAGAAATTTTCACCTAGAAAAGACTAAACGAATATAAGCAAAACACATCGTTAGCAATAATAACAACAAACTATGCTAAGTCATCCTACAACATTAAAATCATGACATGAGAAATTAACAAGTTCAATCAAAAGAGAATAAAGTGTAATATAGTTCCTTTTAAGTCCAAGCCTCACAATGGATATTAATGTCTCTCGACACTCTTTTGAAATAGGGTAGATCACACTCATTAATCGATTGGCTCGACTCACTATAAACTTGCTCGCGGACTATATTCACAAACCACCAAAGTTTCAATCAATGATCAAAAAGGTCTTTAATTAGGATGTAATGATAGGCTCTTTGGTATGGTAGGAAAGATATGGATAATAGTGACTAATCATGTGTAAGTAATCAAAGAGATGACCAATTTCCTCAACTTCTCCACTTTTCTTTCTTCCTTTCTTATCTTTACAATCTAAAGCACTATTCATTTACTTTCCTTGGATCGAGCTTCTTTTGATGCATGCTTCCTATCTTTGAATTTTGTTTACTTGAGCATTTTGATGTTGTTTTACTCTTTCTCTTGCTTTGAGGTTGCATGTCCATTTCTTACTTTTGCTCTTTTCATCCTTTTTCTTGCTTGTTTACCATTCCCTTTTCTTCTTTTGCTAATCAATCAATCCTTTCTAGCTACCATCTCCTCAATCACCCACATAAAGGTATATATAAGCTTGAATGGGTAATTAAGGCTTGAAATGTGCTAAATTCACAAGAAATAGGCTTATAGGCTCAAAGTGGTTAACTAAGAATGATGTTCATGGTAGGGAACATATATGGCAATGACTATAATAACAAGGATGGCCTTAGATCATTTCACCAATCTCCACTAATCGGGCTCGTTCCAATAGTCCTTGAGCAAGTTCTAACTTATCAAACACAATCGATCCACTTATGAAGAAATACCATGTATGCATGGTTGAGGCTCAAATGCTCACTAGCTTGTGCTCGGACCTTAAGGAACTTATTACACCACATTCATCTCAAAATTGAACAAGTTAAGTAAAACATGTCACAATTTGAAAGTGTAGAGATTCTTAATCATAATTTGTCATCACTTATCACCACAACATATCATCACTCACGTTCAAAAATTGAGTTTTTGGTTTTGGTTATCCACATGAGCTTATATTTTTAAATTATGCTGAAATTCATATGCTCTTGAAATTAATGAAGGAAGTGTACTCGAGTTATATTGTGGTATGAAGTTCTATATGTAATTGTGGGATATTATTTACCATGAAAACTGCTCTGTTACTTGTTAAAAACCCATGTGAGAATTTGAGCCTTGTTGATCATGTACATAATTACTTGATATTTCTTTTCTAGTGAGCATCGTTCTTGTGTGTGTATTCTAAAACTTGCCTTTTGTCTTGCTTGAGACTACATGTTATGTTAGATGATGGGAGATGATTTAAGGCAATCCTTAAACTAATGAGTCACTTAGCCAAATAATTCCTTACCAAATTATGTTTATCCGTAGTTAGCCCCGTTGAGCCTAAAAATCTAATTCTTTGGCAGCCTACGAGAAATAACCACTTTGAGCATCTGAATTTTTTAGTCTTGATTGCCCTATATCTAGTGGAGAATTAATTGCTTTTAAAGTGTGTTGATGGAATTTTATAACAGTTTGGGAAGGAACGAGATTGATGTTGAAATAGGGATTGAGCTTAAAAATACATCTAAGGAAAATTATGGAGCATTGCTTAAATCTAGTACTCCATGGAATCAAACACCCTAGGGAGTGCTTAAATTTAGTATCCTATGGAGGATGCGAGAGGTAGTGCCTGAAACTGGTACCTCGAGGAAAAAAAAAGTGAAAAAGGAGAATGATGGAGTTGAAGAGCTAGAAAAAGTTAGAAAAAAAATGTCACTACAAGAAAATAGGTTTTTAGCCACACATAATATGTGTAGTTAATAGATAAGTATGTGTGAACAATATCTTTTACTCACACATATTATAAGTGTTCACATGTGCCACTATAATTGTGTTGATAAATATTTTTACCTACAAATTATCTATAAGTGAGTGAATCTTAGATCTTTACCTATAATTATATGTGTCAACAAACATGAATTTTATGTGACACGAATTCCTTTGATCAAGTCACAATTATGTTGTGCTTGAATAGAAAGTGATGAGGAAAAAATAAAGCCTGAGAGAGATGGTCACTTGATCGATCTGAGTTTTGAGACACTTATCCATAAATTTCCTGCCTTGTCTAAAGAGCCTATATTACAATCAAATAAAAGACCTTTTTGATCTATGATTTACTAGCTACAAGTAAAAGGAGAGTTGAGACAATGGGCAAGCTTATGGTTACGCATACACTTGAATTGAATTTGAGCGTAAACACCTTAACCCATAAGTATATATCTTTTACACTTGAGTGTGAGTGATATATACTTCTCGTGAGAACATGTGAATAGAGCATTTGAATTGGTAGTGATTGTCTTAACTTATATGCTATGAATTGATTATTACATATAATAAGAGTTACATGACCTAAGTTGAGGATAATTATATTTTGAATGAGGTATTGGTCATATTCCTTGTTTCCCGCTAATTTTCTTACTCTCTTTCTCTTTATTTTTATTTTGTGCCTCGGGACGAGCAACGGGTAAGTTTGGGGGATTGATGAGAGTGAAAATCAGCGTGTTTTAGTATCCAATTTAATACATTTGTTGTGAGAATTGTTGTCATAGATTTGCACGAGTGTCTTATACCCAATATATTTGAGAAAAAGGTGCATTTGTGGTGTTTTATTGTATTTTAGGTGGAAAAATAATCAAAAGTGCAAAGTTAGAGGAATGATGAAAAACGCACTCTCAATTTTCTTAATTTTTTTGTATTTTTGTGGAGCTCATAACTGACGTTGTAATAAATGAATGGAAAGCCACGAAAGAGAGGATCATTATGGCTCAAGAATCACTCAAATAGAGTTCGGATGAGGAAGTTATGCTCAAAATCGTGAGGTCGCGCAGCTGCCGGCGAGAATTTCAGAGAATTTCTAAAAATTAGCCCATATTTTTATTAGAGCACAATTAATCTCCTTATCACATAATCCTCCATGATTCACCCATATCTTTTATTTCCTTATTTCATTCCCTTCTCACAACTATATATATTTTACATTATTATTCATGTGAGAAGAAGACAATCATCCTACACAACCCACTAGGGGGATCACCCCCAACCATCATCCATATCCTTTCCTCCATACATCCATCACTATGAAGATTCGTTTATTGAATCAAGAGGAGAACCAAGAGGAGGATTCAAAATGGAGAAGGATGCGACGACACCCACATATAGGGTTTTTATCGTTTCCTAATTTATCTTGTATTTCCAGACATATGGGTAAGATCTATCCAACCCCATGTGTGTTTCCTACAACATCATGGGCTAGAACATTTTTGGTAGATCTAGAGTTTTGAAGGTTTTTATAAATTAATTGAACTTTCGTGTGTATACTCCATACAATACTACTTGTGGAATTATTTAATATATGATTATGTGTTTTTAATCCATATTCAGAGTCATTTTTTGCATCTTCAACTGTTATATAGAGTCTGAATATATATCTTGGTTGTTGATCTAGGGTTTATTCATTTCCTAATTTATTTTTTATTTTTCGAACATATGGATAAGATCTATCCAACACCCATGATTGTTCTTCGCAACATCATGGGCTAGAACCATTTTGGTAGTCTAGGGTTTTGAAAGTTTTATGAATTAATTAAACTCTGTTGTGTGTCATCCGTACATACTACTTGTGAATTTATTTTATATATGATTGTGCTTTCTTAATTCATATTCACGGTCGTTTTGTGCATCTTCAATTGATATATAGAGTCTGAATATATATCTTGGTTGTAGATTGAGTGCGTTCACCGCTGAACAGGATTTCATGTCATGATTCTAAGTGAGGGGACTCCGAAACTTCATTAGAACTATTATATATGAATGTTTATTAATTGAATTGAATTTGGGTTAGTAAGCAGGATAAAAAGAGGGTAATTTTATAGTACCTTTAAAGGGAGATCATATCGGGTTAGAGTACCAATTCTAGGGGAAAATAATTTATACTGATAGTACCTAGAAATGGGGTGAAATTATATCTCTTTCTCCAAGGTTATTCACACGTGTTACACGCATATTTACTTGTGTCTATAGAGTAGATTTGCATGGGTTAATGATGCTTTCATATTCCACAAGGCAGAGTCGGACATTGATACACGAAAGAAAAATTAATGAGTGAAACAGGATTACCCTAGGGCTACCTATTCTCCATTTTTGAGTCACTTTCGAATTCTTTTAAGTGCTTTTATTTTAATTATTATTTTAATTTTAATTAATTTGTTAGTAGATTGATAATTAAATTCTCAAATTTTATTGTAATCTTGTCTTAATTAATTTAGTGAATAAATAAATTGATAATATGCCGTCCTTTGGGTTTGATATTTAACTTGATCTCTTGCTTAAGTTGCAATTGATATCCTTAATACTTGGAAATTATTTTTGCGTGCAAAGAAAACGCCCATCAGGGGTCAGTAAAAGTTCAAATAAAATAGCTTGGATTGATTTAAAAACTATTACTCAAGAAAAAAATTCTGGAGGGCTTGGGGTCAGGGATGTGGATCTTTTTAATAAGGCTTTATTAGGGAAGTGGGCTTGGAGGGCACCACATGAAAAGGGCAGATTGTGGGCAATGGTAGTTGAGTCTGTTTCTTACGGTTTTGGTGGTTCTGGTTTCAATCTTTGGGTTAATAGAGTAGGGGGTCATGGTAGAGGATGGTGGGGGTGGGGTGGGGGGTGTTTCTCTAAGTTTGGTGGATTGTAGGGATAATTGGTTCTGTGAAAATGTATCTAGAGTAATTGGAAATGGGTCGGGTACTTGATTTTGGGAGGATGTGTGGATTGAAGAGAATTCATTAGAGTCTAAGTTCCCCAGATTATACAATATTAGTCTTAATAAGGGCGAGTTAGTGTCAAATTTGGGAAAGTGGGAGTCAGGGTCATGGGTTTGGAAATTAGATTGGAGTAGATCTCTTAGACAGTGGGAGTTTGAGTCCACTAACGAACTTCTTGAAATTCCTAATAGGGTATGCTTGAAGAAAGACACTCAAGACAGCTGGAAATGGAAAGTGAGCAAACAAGGAGGTTAATACGTAAAGGAAGTTTACCATTTATTGCACAGAAGGGCCAATGAAGGAAGAGGTTCGGAGTCTAAAATTTTCAAAAGATTGTGAGAAAGTGATGCTTCTTTGAAAATTAAAATTCATGCCTGGAGAACCTTGAAAAGAAGAATACCAACGACAGTAGAGCTCCAACAAAGAGGAAGTTTGAATAGGGGAGTACAAATTGTTTGTCCATTATGCAAAATAGTCCCGGAAGAAGTACATCATCTCTTCTTCGAATACGAAAAATCCTCAATAATATGGCAAGAAAGTTTGAAATGGATAGACTACCAAACGCCAATGTCAAATTACCCAAAGGTACATTTCTTGCACTTTAGTAATCTTCCACTAAAGAAAAGAGAGAAACGGTTTATGATTGGATTATGGATGTGTGTTGTGTGGTTTATCTGGAAAAAAAGAAACAATTTAGTCTTTAATGATTGGAAATGAGAAGCTCGATATATAGTAGATGAAATTAAAGCACAAATGTGGTCTTGGCACGCTTGGAAGATGAAGAATATTAGTCATGGATCATGCTGTCGAGAGTGGACATATCACCCTCTTAATCATCTTATATAGTTCTTTGGTGATTGGATTGGAGTGCTTGAATGATAGTTAATTATTATGGGTATCTCTCATTTCCTTTGGGAATGAAATTTTCTTTTCCTTAAAAAAAAAAAAAACTTTGTGCTTTTTATAAAAGTAGAAGGCCTATAAAAAAATTCGCACGGGACGCGTTGAATGAAAGGACCGGCCCTAAAACTGTGATACTTCTATGAATATTTGTATAGTGACAATGGTAATTGTTATCCAATGCCAGAAATGGTGTATTTTAGAATATTTGTATTAGTGACAATGGTAATTGTTACCCAATGTTAGAAATGGTATATTTTTATTGCGAGTTTCTTTTTAAAATATTTTTTTGTCCAATTTTAAAATATTTTTCCAATAATATCTCTTAATAGGTCATACTTTATCTATTCTTTATAAACAAATGTACAAATTTTAATTGGGTAAATATCAAAATTAATCATTTAAGTATATCGTTTTCTAACTTTAGACCGTTTTCTTTTGCAATTCTCAATTTTGGTCATTTTTTTCACTTTTAGTCCTTTTGGTCCAGTTTTGTTCTTTTTTTCAAAATTTGGTCCTTTTTTGGTCCACTTTTGGTCCTAAATATATACACTTTCGGATTATTTTTGGACTTTTTTAAACATAAAGGACTAAATTGGACTAAAATGACTAAAAGTGAACTAAATGGGACCAAAATTGAGAATTGCAAAAGAAAAAGGACTAAAGTTGGAAAACGCCATACTTACCGGACCAATTTTGATATTTACTCATTTTAATTTACTAGTGTACATGTTTTATAACATAAATGTATATATTAACATCGTCATGTTCTTTGATGATATCCACGATTGTATTGTTATTTCATCCACAATTTTACCGTCAATTGAGAGGGGAGATATTAGGAGAGAAATGAGGAAGAGGAGACAAATGAGAATTGCATATCCTCTACAGATTTTCAAAGATAGAATGGAAAGAGGAGAGAATGAAAAAAAAATAGGGAGAAAATTTACCTTATATATGACCCATTTAGATTGAATGAATCCTATCGTATGTTAAAAACATAAGTACATTAGCATTACTCTTTTATTATTTGTTTTAGAGTTGACTGACATAAATTGCAAGTCTAAATTAAAATTTTCTAGAAAGTTAGAGAGATATTCTTTGGCAGAGTGAGTTAGAGTGGTAACTTTATTAATTTAGTGCATGTGGATGGGTTTAAATGGTAGTGGGTGAAAATTTTGAAAAAATACAGAAGGTAATTTCTTATTTTATGGACCACAACACTTTTCCCCCTCATTTTTCACCTCTCTTGCTCTCTCTTTTGGTCCAAAACATATTTTAGGAGTATTTAAAAATATTTCACAACACAATGTGATCAAGGCTTCATCGTACAGTGTCTTCAAGTGCAGTTCACGACATGAACCTCTGTCAGGTAAGTGAACATCATTTTGTCTTTATTAACTCATGGTGTACCTCACCATTAGGGGTCCCCACCGCCCCTTCCCTGGGGATTGGTGGAAGAAGTAAATCGCAAGATGTGCCTCAAGTGGCTTATAAGGAGGGCTCACTGTTAAACTTGTCTTTATTAACTCATAAATAAATGCCATGTGGTTTAAGCTTACATATATTTTTAACTTCTTTCTACAACGATGAAGTGGATTGAATAGATATATTAAATGGGACGAATCAAATAGAACAAATGTAGGACGAATAAGAGTAAACAGTCAGCATAACAAAGTTGGACGAATTGAAGAAAGAGATGGGCCGAATACAACACTGGGATGAATAAAAGGAATTCTGAGCCGAAAAGAGTAATAAAAGATTATAATATCCAAATTATTTTATGTTATAACTTTCTTTAATTAAATTAATATATTTATTATGTTTTAATTTTAATTATTATAATTTTATTTTCGTTCTTATTGTTTAATTGACATTATCTTCTTGATTAATTTGTAAACTCTAAAATAAATGGTAATTTGATTAATTATACATTAGTGATTGATACATGTAACGAAAATATTTGTATATAGTTAACTCTACATGAATTAATCATAAAACTATATACATATATATATATATATATATATATATATATATATATATATATATATTAATTGATTTTAATTGATTAATTATATTAAAATATATGATCTTTTTCTGTTTTAAAAATTAATCTCGATTTTTTTTAAAAAAATACATGATATTTTTATTTTTTCCAATTTAGTCACGAAAGTATGTTTTTATTAATTAAATACACAAATTTTCTGTATTTTCACAATATAATCCTAAATATTTTCTTTTAAATACATGATTTTTTTTTTATATTTTACAATTTAACTAAAAATTTTCTATTACTAAAATGACAAAGTCTCTTGTGAGACGGTAATTATGTGAGACGGGCCTTTAAGTATATTGTTATATATGTAAAGTACGTTAATTTGTAGTTAAAATATGATTTTTAAAGTATGATATATAAAGTAATAAAGTATGTTTTTAAGGTGATATACTATGATTAACTACAAACATATTTTAATTATCAATAAACTTACTTTACCCATATAACAACTATACTTTACAATGAGTCGACGTGTCTCATAGTCCTTTTCATATATACACGTCTCACAAAAAACAACTCTTTAAATACTCCCTCCGTCCCTTCACAAGGAGTGCATTTTGTCATTTTCGTCCGTCCCAACACAAAAGGTGCATTTTCTTTTTTAGTAAAAGGAACCCACATAAAATAATTAATATATCCCCATGGGACCCATACACCACACTAATATACCTACACACTTTACATTAAAATATTATTTCAATCTCTTCTCATCTACATATTAAATATTGTATCCCTTAATCTACGTCAAAAAAAGTTTTTTACCTTGTAGTGGGACGGAGGGAATATTTGATTTGATAGGTTGTTTCATAATAATTTATTTAAATATTTAATTTTTCAGCATTTTTTTTTCTAATTCAATTTCTTTTTATATTTATTTTGTTATGAAAAAAATTGTTAATCATCCCAAAAAATCGATTTCAAGAAAATAATGTGTACGCTGACCGTAATTTCACTCAGGGGCGGATCCAGGAAAAATAATTTGGAGGTACGGCGTGTAATTATAAAAATATTACTCCCTCAGTCCATCCTCAATGTATCCATTTGGTTTTTGCACGTGGATTAAGGAGTATTATTATTTTATGTGTAGTAGATAGTTGTATTAGTGAAGGGTGTGGGTCTCATATTTTATTTGTATTAGTGGTAGGTGTGGGTCCCACAGTACAAAAAGGGAAATAGATAGATTAAGGATGAACGACCCAAAATGATAAAATGAATAGATTGACATTGGATGGAGAGAGTACTATTTGTTTAATAAAATGAAAAAATTACAATTATTATTGTTACCGTCTAATGTTTTTTAATGATGAAGCAATTTAAGACATTATTGCTATGAATTTATAACAAATTGAATTTAAATTTATGTTGCAATTAATTATTTAGGTAAAAAACAAATGAAGAAAATTAAGTACAAAATAATAATAAAAAATATATAAAGAAAATGATTAAAATAAATGAATAAAAACATAAATTAAATTATAAAAATAATAAATAAAAGGACAAAAATATAAATGGAATAAATATGACTCGAACACCTAAAAGGCGGCCTCATAACCACTAAACCATTAGAATATATATGTCTTTACATGCTATATATATAGAACTAATTTTTCATTTTAGGGTACAGCTGTACCCATGTACCTTCACTGGATCCGCCTCTGATTTCACTGCAATATTTATAATTCGAGTGGAAGCAACCCACCCACTATGCAGGAGCAGAATTGAAATATTCATTAATTATGTGTCTTTCTTTCCAAAATCGTGCGGGATTTGATTCAAACATGTCGCTCCAAATTCCAGCAGATAGTTTATACGTCATAGATCATAAAATAGGATCCAAAATTGTAAGCAAGCTCGTTCATGAATTTAATGGCAACACATTCAATGATCAGCCAGAGGACGTAGTGTAAGTTGCAAAAATACTTGTGTTGTACTATTTTTTCCTTGGATTAGATGTTTCAAAGATGAATGTGGATAATTGGGTTTGGTATGTAGTTGAGAACAGCCGCAGCTGGGATTTATTCCCGTGGGGAAAGGTTAGCTACTTGACCTTTCTGCATTTCATCGACTCCCAACTGACGGTGTTTCCGTTCTAGGCAAACCCCGACTCCTACATATATCACTTTATGGATGCACATTTGTACTTTTGGTACACATTACTAATTTACTAATATATAATCGGTATATATTAAATGTCAATGTGAAACTCCTTAAAGCATGATTACCTACTAGGTTTTATCTAACCTTTTAGTTTATATCAAGATATATGACTAAATTTGAAACTTAAAGGACTAAAATTGAAATTTTAAAAGTTACAGGACCAAAATTGAAACTGAAAGGATTAAAATTGAAAATATTAAAAGTTACAGGACTAAAATTAGATTTAGTAAAAGATATATGACCAAAATTGATATTTTCTCGGCGATTGCTAGTCCCTTCTTTTCACAAAATAAATTAATGTTCACTTTTTAATAATATTGAGTGGGCTTGTGAATTAGTGTGGGGTTTGAGATTTGCCTTCAAATTCAATGCCTAATATGAACCGTGGGCTTTGAACATTCATGTTTATTGACAAGAAAAATTATTATATTATTTCTTTTAATAGTTATTTTAAAATATAATTAAAAATATATGAAATTTAATTTTGTAGTTCAACTGTCGGTTGAATTGGTCCGACTGATTGAACCTTGAACTGTTGCTTCCACCGGTTTGACCTCATAAAAACACTAATCTCAAGGTCATATTACATGCACAAAAACATTAAACATGTATCAGTATAATTTGGAATGTACTAATTTATAAATTATCATAAGTAACACGGATACCTGGAATCAAGCAAGGACGAGTGGTCAAGCTAAGTCCATGACTTCTACGTTCTGAGTACTATTTCTAGCTAAGTCGTGGCTAATTTGCTCCAGAAAGCATTGGCCACACCTCTCACCTATGTACTTACAAACATCATCATACATCTTCACCTTTAGTGTCACTTTCTTATTCATAATCTAGTGCTTCTCTAAAGTCAGACCACTTAAACTCTGATGCCGGATTGTAAGCCTCATTTGAATCAAATGCATGGTGACCACTATAAAAATTTGCAGTACATGGATCATTGCTCGGACCGATCCATCACCCAAGTTATACACTCCTCCTGCACTACCATATTTTAACCCATCTGCATGTCCTGTGTCCAAACCCAGATTAACCCCAAAATCTTGGGAAGGATGTGCATAAATTGCATTGTCCGCAGCCCAAGTGTCACATAGAGTATTCCACGAGTATCATTCTTTATCTTATATTTGGATAAACGGCCCTCGTACTCAAACATAGAACACTTCATAACCCCAATATCTCATATCAGCTTTTACTATGACATGTATTTCTCTAAGCAGACTATCACTATCCAGTTTACCTCTCGACCTTTGTGTACTATGCCTTCTCAGAATCCACCCCGCATATCCCAACTATTTTAAAAGTCATCTGCATTATTTTCAATTACATACAAACAAATATGTTACAATTTTAAAAATATTAAGATAATTAGTTATAATATATGGATCTTCAAATATATTTTCAAATAAGTAAATAAAATTTCTATCTCAATTAATCTAATAGAGTATTGAAATGCATTTTTATATATTCAAAAATTTATAATAAAATAAAACAAATATTAAGTAGGAGCAATTGAAATGGATAAAAGTTTTAATTAATATTTCTTTTTAAAGTTTTAATTTTTTTTAATTTGCAGTAAAAAGTTATCTTATATTAAATATTTTAATCCAAAATAATTAATGCATATTTACGTCAATAATTATTGTTAATCTAAGAATAAATAAAAATTATGGAATACAAATACCCGTAAATATAGGATAAACATATTTCAAAATAATTACGTATAATAAAGTATTTATTTATAACTAATATACTAAAATATACTAAAATAACTAATATTAATGCAAAAACTTGTGAGTGCGTCTTATGTAACCCCTTACGTGCGACAAATAAAAAATGATAACATTATTATCACTTTCACTATAAAATCTTATCACATTTTATTTATATTATAAATTGTTCATGAAATAGTTCACTGCACCTTTATTACTTTTTTTCGATTGAGTATATTTTTTATTAATAATGTTATCACTTTTTACGTGTCTCACGTAAAATACGTGAGACGGTCTCACACAAAACTTATCCATTAATAACAATATCATGAATATAGTTGCACATATATACAAAGTGTATAACAAGATCAACCCAATTTTAAAGAGCAATTCAATATATAATAATCAATAATAATAAATATACTAATTTATTTTAAAAGAGATTTTAATTGAATGAAACTTAAACACAAAGTGTGATCACATTTTAATATTTCATGATTGCAAAGTTTAAATATTTCCTATACCATAAATTTACAAAAATAAAAAATAAAAAATGCAGAAAAACTATCTTTATTCAACTTAATTTCTATTCGGCCTATCATTTGTCTCATTCGACTTATATAGTTGATGCATATTCGGCCTAATTATAATTAAGTCAAAAAACTATTAAGTACAACTACATGTAAATCAATCTCGCCTATAATTTCGTTTATTTGTCCCAACTAATACTCTATTCGACCTAGGCTGTATAATACCTACTTGGCCTACTTGTACTTTATGTCGAAAAAATTCAATTACATGAATCTGTAACTCTATACAGCCTACATTTAGTTTATTCAGCCCAAAACTCACTATTTGACACATTCTATATATATCTATTCAGCTTATGTCTTTTTCTTAAAAAAATTCAGTCTACATTGGAAAAATCAATTTTTCAATACCATAAAATTTCATAAATGAGTAAATATTAAAAAAAAGTATATATTTATATATTACACATTGCCAAGCATATACTCCCTCCGTTCTAGGTAATGAGGTCCAGAGACCTTATGTTCTTACCCTGGGACGAAGGGAGTAAATGATATTCCAAAAAAAATTTCACATACCTTGTATATTTGAATCTCAAATTTTCACAATTCAATGACAGCGAAGTTCTTAAATTAATTTGAAGAAAAATTTTGTACTATCAAACATTTTCCAAATGATTAATTTTTTACTCATATAATATATGTGTACAAGTACTTGCAAGATTAACATAAGAATGACTTAAGAATATCGTAAGCAATACTTGCTATAAAGTTATTTAAAAATTTTACTTAAAATAAAACAATACTTGCGAGATTAACATAAGAATGATGTAAACAATATGTTATTGGTTTTCTAGTACTTTATTTATAAAAACTCCTAATAATACTCTTTATATATATATATATATATTTAATTTAACACCCTTAAAATTAATAATTAACTAACAATAAATTTTAAAAAAAAGTCAATATTCACTACTAAAAAAATAGGGTATTATGATATTTATATGTGTCATACAAGAATAACTAATAATGCATTTATAATGCATTTAACTTAATATGACACTTTTATAAAGTGTCATCTAATCCAATTTATTAATAGGTCACACACAATTAATACACTTTTATATGTCGTCCATGGTGTCGGAGGAATGTTTATAATTTCAGACAGACATAAGGGCATATTAAAGACAGTTGACTATGTCCAAGAATTTCATCCACTGATGGGTGTACATCATTATTGTCTAAAGACATGTGGCTTCGAATTTGAATACTAAATTTAAGAATGCGAAACTGAAGGATTTATGTTATCATGCAAGGAATTGAACGGATCATGGAGCAAATCAAGATCATAGAACCTGAAGCATATGATTATATGGCTAAGATTGATGTGTGTAAATAGACGTTATCTCATGATGAAGGTTCTTGATTTGGTGTAATGACAATGAACATTTCAGAGTGCGTGAATGGTGTACTGAATGGTGCACGACGCCTTCCTATCACAGCTCTTGTTAAGATAACATTTACGAAATCAAAAATATTTTTTCTAGATAAAACAAGAGGGGTGATGAAGTTGCAACAGAAAAATCAATTATCGCCAAATAATGTTATGAAAAAGTTTAAGCAGGTACAACGTCTCGAATTGGAATATAGAGTTAATCTCTACAATTATTCTATATTGTCTGCTAGTATGCTTACCTATGTTTCATGATCCCAACGTGTCCATACTTTTAAAGTTATACTGTGAAATCAAAAATGTTCGTGCGGATAATGGACTAATGATGGAATTCCGTGATGACATACGAAGCAAGTGTGCATGCAATTCGGTGTTGATCCAGTCTTTTACATGAGGTCATATTTCATTACAAAAGCATATGCTTTGACATATTCTTTGCGTATATTTAAGCCTTTGCCAGATGATGAAGAATGGGACGAACCGTGGTTTCAGTTGAAGCACAACCCTGATCGTAGAGAGAAATGACTCGATTGAGATATAACACCCAAGATACCAAACAAAATGGATTGGTTTGAAATTTGAGCTAGACAACAATATCAAGCATGTGATGTAGCTGAAGCTTCACACCCTGGAGAGTGTTCATCGCATCGATGATGAATTCATTTTCATGTTGCAGAATAATAAAATTTTAATGTCATTGATTTTTTATCGCAACTTATGTCAGCGTGTGATTACTTGTTTATGTATTTTCTTATTGCAACTTGTATTTATTTAATTTGAACACTATATTTTGAGCTTATTTTTTGCATTTAATTCTTATTTATTAAAATCTATATCTTAAATTTTGTTGACATTATCTTCATTTTTTCTTATAGAATGCCACCATACATTGAGTTGTATAGACCTTGTGATCCTTCTGTCTTAACTCAACAGCAAACTCATCGTTCAGAGGCTATATTTACGGGTTTACTTAAAGATGAAGTGATGAGAGTAAATCACAACACGGAAAGCATTTTCTGGAGCTACCGATTAGATTCAGATTTTTTGTTGCACGCTCGTGTTTTAGATATTTTGTATGACATTGGATTTTATGGCGTAGTCTGCTAAAATAGGATGAAAATTGATCATCATCTTATCACTGCTCTAGTTGAGAGGTGGTAGCCAGAGACTCACACTTTTCACCTTCCAATCGGAGAGGCTATCATCATATTACAGGACATGACACTTATTTGGGGATTACTAATGAGAGTGAAAATAAGCGTGTTATAGTGTCCAATTTAACACCTTCTTGATTGAAATTGTTGTCATATATTAACACAAGTATCTTATATTCATTATATGTGAAAAAGGTGCACTTGAGGTATTTTGTTGTGTTTTAGGTGGAAAAAGAATCAAAAGTGCAAAGTTGGAGAAAAGGTGCAACTTGTGCAAGAATGCTGAAAAACGAACGTCCAACTTGTGTAATTATTCTGTATTTTTGTCAAGCTCTGAACAAAAGTGTGATACATGTTTGGAAAGCTATTGAAAATATGATCGTTTTGGCGTAAAGAACACCTCAATCGAATTCCGAACGAGAAAGTTATGAATAAAATGGTGACATCGCGCGAGCTACATCGAACAGAATGGCTGTGTCACTTTCCATGGCTTGTTACACCTTCAAATCTTGGAGTTTTTGTGAGTTCTTTATATGTCAAGGAAGAGAGGATCGCGTGAGCGTAAGAATCACTTAAACCAAAGTCCGGATGTGGAAGTTATACCCAAAACGGTGAGACTGTGCACTATAGTTCGACCAGAGTTCGACCACGACATAAGCGGTTCGACCACGTGTCGTGATCGAACCAGAAGCCTGAACAGCGTAAAATTAGGATTTTTACCCCCTATTCGTGAATTTTCGTGCTTTCCAAGAAAAAGTCATCCTAGGTCCATAAGGAGCGCTTACAAGTATAAAAAGGGATGTAGAAAACACCAAGAAGAGAGAATAGAATGGAATTGAATTGGAGAGAGCCACATCCATCCTACACCACCCCACAAGGGGGGATCACCCCCCAACCATCATCCACATCCTTTCCTCCATCCATCCATAACTTTGAAGATTCGTCTTTGGAATCAAGAGGAGAACCAAGAGGAGGATTTAAGACGGAGTAGGATGCGACGACTCCCACATCTAGGATTTTATTCATTTTCTAATTTATTTTGTAATTTTCCAGATATCTGGGTAAGATCTATCCAACGCCCATGATTGTTCTTCATAACATCATGGGCTAGAGCCTTTTCGGTAGAACTAGGGTTGTGAAGGTTTTTACGAATTAATTGAACTTTCGTGTGTAAACTTCGTACAACACTACTTGTGGTTTATTTTATATATGATTTTACTTCTTAATCCATATTCACGGTTATTTTGTGCATCTTCAATTGGTATATAGAGTCTGAATATATATCTTGGTTGTAGATTGAGTGCGTTCACTGCTGAACAGGATTTATTTTATGATTCTAAGTGAGGGGACTCCAAAACTTCATTAGAACTATCATATATGAATACTTATTAATTGAATTGGATTCGGGTTATTAAGTAGGATAAAGAGGATAATTTTATAGTACCTATAAAGGGAGATCATATCGGGTTAGAGTACAATTTGGCCAAGGAAATAATTGATACTGATAGTACCTAGAAAGGGGGTGGAATTATATCTTTTGCTCCGAGGTTATTCACACGTGTTACACGCAAGTTTACTTGTGTCTATAGAGTAGGTATACATGGTTTAGTGATGCGTCCATATTTCATATGACAGAGTCGGACATCAACACACGAAAGAGAAATTAATGCGTAAAACTGAATTATCTTAGGGCTACCTATTCTCCTACTTGATCCACTTTCGTATTCTTCGAGTGATATTTTATTTTATTTGCTACTTTAATTACTTGTTTAGTAGTTTAATAATTAAATCCCAAATCTTATTGCCATCTTGTCTTAATTAATTTGGTAAATAATTAAATTGATAATACGCCGTCCTTTGGGTTCGATAATTCACTTGATCGCTTGCTTAAGCTGCAACTGATATCCTTAATACTTGGGGATTAATTTTACGTGCAAAGAAAATGTGCATCAAGTTCTTGATGCCGTTTTCGGGGACGTCTGTTATTATTAGTTTGTTATTTCTAGTTTGATTAAGACTTGTATTTTTGATTATTTAATTCTATCTAACCTTGAATTTTTCTGAGGTACTTGTGCACTAGGAAAAGGAGAGGAAAGAAAGAAGGAATAACACATTGTGCTAAACATGACTGGAGCAAGGTAGAATCCAGATAATATTGCCATACGTAAAATTTTCACGAACTATGGTATTGGTAACATGGGGTTGATAGGAGCAAGGGGGGAAGATGATGATTTTGAGATATATCCCGCTCTTATTAACATGGTGGAGAAGAATCCCTTTTTCTGGAGGTTACTTTGAAGATCCATATCAGCACCTCAAATGATTTTTTGATTATGCAAACACTCAAAAAGGTGCTGGAGCTAATGATCATGCTAGGCGGATCGCTTTATTTAAGTTCTCTTTGATTGATGGAGCGGAAGCTTGGTATGAGACTCTTGATGCCACAGATTGCACTACATGGGATCAACTACAGCAAAAGTTCTTAGAGAGATACATGCCACCCTCAAGGATCTTAAGAATGAAGCAAGAGATAACCCAATTTGTTATAAATCAGGGTGAGAAATTTCATGAGGCGTGGGATAAGTTTATAGACATGCTCAGGAGGTGCCCACATCATGGAATGTCTAAGGCTGAATACATAAGTATCTTCTACTGTGGATTGGATTTTGAGTCGCGTGTTCTTATTGATGCATCATCAGGAGGAGCGCTGTTATCAAAGACAGCACTTGAAGCAGAAAAGTTGTTTGAAGACATCTCTATGAATTCACATGACTGGCCTACGAAAAGAGTAAGAGGATCATATGTACTTGGTACGGTGGCACAGATTGAGCATCAAGTGGTGAAGCCGAATAGGGATGATGAGATCATCTCTAATCTAGCTAATATCAACAAGCTACTAGAGTCCCAGCAGAAGCAGATTACAGAGTTGACACAAAGGGGGCCTAGTATGCAGCATCAAGAAGTGAAGAGTGTTGAAGATACCTTCAATCGATACATGGCTGAGACTGATGCAAGGGTTGACCGCATCAAAGCGAGAATGAATGTTGATCATGCAGATTTATCTAAGCAGCTGAAGGACCTTACCTTGATTATGGGGCAGATGGCCGCGAATGTGAATCAATTGACACAAATATTGGGGAATAGTGCCATCACATTGAGGTCTGGAATGTAGTATGAGGGACCGATGATGTCGAAAATGAATTCTGAAGCTCCAGGAGCTCGATTCGACCAGGGTTCGACCAAGTCAGCAGGTCGAACCATACTCTGGAGGTCGAACCAAACACCTGGCAACTTCAGAGTATCCAGACGTCCGATTCGACCACGACCATCATGGTTCGACCAACCCAGTTGGTCGAACCGTGGTCGAACCAGCCTTTTTGCGACCCCCTATTTTATCTAAAGTGCGATTCGACCACGTCAAGCATGGTTCGACCAACCCTGTTGGTCGAATCGTGGTCGAACCACCCTGTGAGGAGCGCTCTGTTTTGTCTGAAGCACGGTTCGACCACTACACACCTGGTTCGACCAGCACCAGAGGTCGAACCGAGGACGAATCGCCTTGTCCGAAACTATTTTTCGTGCAGAATGCTATACCTGATGTTCAGAGTACTCCAGTACCATTACATGAGTAGAATACTGAGCTTATAGTTGAGAAGAAGTGGGAAAGAACAAAGACATTAAGAGCCGAGAAGCTTGGACTGCAGATGGATAATGAAGATGTGGTTTTCTCTCTTGATCAAGCAATGAAGATGCTATGGAGACTCAATCATGCCAGAGCACAGATGTGGTTTCTAATATATTTAATCTTAATTTTTCTAAGACAGATAATTCTGAATTCGAATGGAAGATTGACAAGGAGGTGTCTAAACAGCCATGGGAGGAAGGTAATTTCAATGATCCTATTTTTGTGACCAAGAAAGGTGAGGTGTTGAATGTAGACAAGAAAAGGGAAATAAAGTATTTGAAGGTGAGGATGCGAGAAGACCGTCCTCTGATCCAGTAGCCTACAAAGGTTACATCCGTCGTGACTCTCCGACGTTAAACATGAGTGCCTGTTGGGGGCTTGCCTTCTATTTTATTGCTTTATTTCTTTCGTGTGAGTAAGAAATTTTTATATTTAAGGTGCTTACTAATCGAAAATTACATCTCTTTGCAAACTTAGTTTCAACTTACGTTTTTACTAAGTTTGGGGGGTGTGATGTTATTACCTCATTGCAGCACCAAGAGTATAATCTTTTCTTTGTAATGTTTGCTAGGGGAGTTGATTTTTTGCGATATGTTGAAACTTTAATCAGTTTTGATGTGTCAATTTTTTACAATTTGCCTAGTGTTCTGTGGCGTTTCTAGTGTGTGGAGTCGATTAGATAGTCAATTGAGTTTTTTTTCTAGTTCTCCTATTTTATTATTGATGAATCCTGTGATGATGAGGTATGTTGAGCTTTGATGATAGAAAAGGTAAAAGAGTGGCAAGATGAGTTCTACGCTGAGGCTTGACCTGACCGAGTTGAACAATTCGAGGAGCTCGTAAATGTTTTTAGGAGAAATCAGGTGCCCTCATTTCCTTATTCTAATTTTTATGTGTGCTTTTAATTCATGAGAGTGGAAGGATTGAGATTTTGATTTTGTGATCCATGTGAGCTTATATTTTTAAATTGTGCTTAAATTTCATATGCTTTTGAAATTGATGAAGGAAGTGTGCTTGAGTTATATTGTGGTACGAAGTTCTATGTGTACTTGTGGGATATTGCTTAGCATGAAAAGTGCTCTGTAACGTGTTGAAAACACATGTGAGATTTTGAGCCTCGTTGATCATGTTACATAATCACATGATATTTCTTTTCTGGTGAGTATCGTTCATGTGTGTGTATTCTTGAACTTGCTTCTTGTCTTACTTGAGACTACATGTGTGTTAGATGATGAGAAATGATTTTAGGCCATCTTTGATAATTATGAGTCACTTTGCCAAATAATTTCCTACCAAATAATTATATATCCGTAGTTAGCCGTTGAGTCTAAAAACCTTATTTCTTTGGCAACCTACGAAGATAGCCACTTTGATATCCTATTCAAGCCTTAAATTCCTATATTTAGTAGAGAATTAAATGCTGTCAAAGTGTGTGAATTGATTTTCATGGAGTTTGGAAGAAATAAAATATTTGGAGCTGTACAAGTGATTATGAGCTGAAAAATATGAGCTGAAAAATAAGTTGCTTAGGGGTACTGCCCGAAACTGTTACCCCGAGATGTTAGAGGTAGTACCCGAAACTGGTACCTCAAGAGAAAAAAGAAAGGAAAGAAAAAGTATGTTGAGTTTGAAGGTAAGGAGAGAAAAGAAAAATTAGAAGAGCATGAAGCTGGATAGCCTTGAAGTGTAAAAATTTGCAGTACAGAAGATCTCTGGTTTTAATTCTCTACTAATTAAGTCACTTTATCCATATGTTTCATACCCTTACCAAAGAGCCAACATTACATCCAAAAGAAAAGTCCTTTTTGATCCTATTGTCGAATCATACTTGTAGTGGTAGAGAGTTTGAGACTTTTGGCAAGCTTATGGTTACGCATACACTTGAATTGAATCTGAGCGTAAACACCATAACCCATAAGTGTACGTCTTTTATACTTAAGTGCGAGTGATATATACTTCCAGTGAGAACATGTCAATGGAGCATTTGAATTGGTGGTGATTGTCTTGACTTGTATGCTAGGAAATGATGATTACATGTAATGAGAGTCGCATGACCTAAGTTGAGGACAATTGTATTTAGAATGGGGTATGTCCTTGTTTTTCCGCTAATTTTCTTACTCTCTTTCTCTTTATTTTTATTTTGTTGCCTCAGGACGAGCAACGGGTAAGTTTGGGGAATTGATGAGAGTGAAAATAAGCGTGTTATAGTGTCCAATTTAATACCTTCTTGATTGAAATTATTGTCATATATTAGCACAAGTGTCTTATATTTATTATATGTGAGAAAAAGGTGCACTTGAGGTATTTTGTTATGTTTTAGGTGGAAAAAGGATCAAAAGTACAAAGTTGGAGAAAAGGTGCAACTTGTGCAAGAATGCTAGAAAACATACGTCCAACTTGTGTAATTATTCTGTATTCGTGTCGAGCTCTGAATGGAAAGTGCGATACATTTTAGAAAGCCATTGAAAAAAGGATCATTTTGGCGTAAAGAACACCTTAATCGGATTCCGAACGAGGAAGTTATGAGCAAAATGGGATGTCGCGCGAGCTATATCGAACAGAACGGCTTGTTACACCTTCAAATATTAGAGTTTTTGTGAGTTCTTTATAGGGATAGAAAGCAATGAAGAGAGGATCAAGTGAGCGCAAGAATCACTTAAATCAGAGTCGAGATGTGAAAGTTATACCTGAAACGGTGAGACTGTGCACTGCAGTTTGACCAGAGTTCGACCACGACACAAGCGGTTCAACCACGTGTCGTGGTCGAACCAGAAGCCTGAACAGCGCAAAATCGGGATTTTTACCCCCTGCTCGTGAATTTTCGTGCTTTCCAAGAAAAAGCCCATCATAGGTCCATAAAAAGAGCTTACAAGTATAAAAGAGAATGTAGATCACACCAAGAAGGGAGAATAGAATAGAATTGAATTGGAGAGAGCCATATCCATCCTACACCACCCCACAAGGGGAGATCACCCCCCAACCATCATCCACATCCTTTCCTCCATCCATCCATAACTTTGAAGATTCGTCTATGGAATCAAGAGGAGAACCAAGAGGAGGATTCAAGATGGAGAAGGACGCGACGACTCCCACATCTAGGGTTTTATTCATTTTCTAATTTATCTTGTAATTTTTCAGACATCCGGGTAAGATCTATCCAACACCCATGATTGTTCTTCGTAACATCATGGACTAGAGCCTTTTTGGTAGAACTAGGGTTGTGAAGGTTTTTACGAATTAATTGAACTTTCATGTGTAAACTTCGTACAACACTACTTGTGATTTATTTTATATATGATTGTGCTTCTTAATCCATATTCACAGTCGTTTTATGCATCTTCAATTGGTATATAGAGTCTGAATATATACTTGGTTGTAGATTGAGTGCTTTCACCACTGAACATGATTCCATGTTATGATTCTAAGTTAGGTGACTCCGAAGCTTCATTAGAACTATCATATATGAATACTTATTAATTGAATTGAATTCGGGTTATTAAGTAGGATAAAGAGGATAATTTTATAGTACCTATAAAGGGAGATCATATCAGGTTAGAGTACCAATTGGCCAGGGAAATAATTGATACTGATAGTACCTAGAAAGGGAGGTGGAATTATATCTCTTGCTCTGAGGTTATTCACACGTGTTACACGCATGTTTACTTGTGTCTATATAGTAGATATGCATGGTTTAGTGATGCGTCCTTATTCCACAAGGTAGAGTCGGACATCAACACATGGAAAAAAAATTAATGCGTGAAACTGGATTATCCTAGGGCTACCTATTCTCCTACTTGATCCACTTTCGTATTCTTCGATTGATATTTTATTTTATTTGCTATTTTAATTACTTGTTTAGTAATTTAATAATTAAATCTCAAATCTTATTGCCATCTTGTCTTATTTAATTTAGTAAATAATTAAATTGATAATACGCCGTCTTTTGGGTTCGATAATTCACTTGGTCGCTTGCTTAAGCTGCAACTGATATCCTTAATACTTGGGGATTAATTTTGCGTGCAAAGAAAATGCGCATCAATTACATTCAGAGGGTGAAGCGGTTGTATATTCTGCTTCTACTCGTTCAAAAGAAGAATGGAGAGAATATTATGGTTCGATTTTGGGATTCGTTCCCATGCAAGAACAAATAAGAGGTAAAATATGTATCCACTTAACTGCATTGAGAAATCATCTCGTAAGTATTGAGCATATCAATGATAATACAGATCAAGTGATTGTTGATCAGTATGTAAGAAGGTGTGCACTTATATTGCTTGGTACACTAATAATGCCCAATTTCTCTCGAAGTAGTGTCTCGTTATTATATTTATAATTTCTAAAAGATGTGAGGGGAGGTGGACATCTTAGTTGGGGTAGTGTAGCATTAGCCTTTTTATATCGTGAGCTTTGTTCGGCAGAATATGATTATAGAAAAGATTTTAGCGGTGGACTGATCACTGTTTTGCAAGTTAACTTATCATAATTAATACGAATTTAGTTATTTCCAAATAAAAAAATATTAAATCTATTATATTTATATTTATATAATTTCTAATAACAGATTTGGGCGTGATTCAGAATAAAAACCATATTGCCTAGTAATATTTGTAACATGATTCTTCGTGGATCATTATACTAAGAGAATAATTGGGACTAAAGGCCTGAGCCATATGGTGCACGGTATCATTTTGAAGTGACATATGCTTGATATTTATTACACACATATAGTATCAAACATAATTTTGTTATATTACATGTGGGTGCATCACAAATTTACACACAGTATGATTAACTCTGTATGAATTTACAGAGAAATATTTGATCCTTTTTTAGAGGTAGAGGTAGGTTAACTATACAAACATAGTTAATTTTTTAATTTTTTATAGTGAAAAATAAATAATGTGAATTTGACTAGTTTATATAGAAACAGTACTATATGAGAGATCCTCAAATAGTAGTTCTTGATGCCAAATGTTTGACTACAAATTGGATGTCAGAATGTCCCTTGATTAATATAGCGATTGTAGAGATACATCATCCTAATAGGGTGTTGAGGCAAGTTAGGATGATGCAAGATATTCCCCATGATATAGACAACTCTTATGTCACTGCACATGACATATATCGGAGAGGACGTCATGACATTGATTAGGGACTATATCATCAAAGTTGGATAAGTTATTGTAATAGAAAAAGGCTTCTAGATAATGTAGTGCCAATTCAAGCAAGTTGTAGCATGGCAAGAGGATATATGCAGTGGTATCGTATGATCACATGACGCTTGAAATCTCCTAACCATTACTCTTGGGACTTTGTGTACCAGCCACCAGAGACAATTGTCCATGATGATGTGGTACAATTTATATTTTTTTAAAATTTTTATTTTGAGATAAATTACCGTTCTAATATCTTATATTTGTATTTTCTAACTTTGTAGATCCTATAGATGGAACATCTTAGGATTTGTAGTGCTGAGGCAAAATATGGAGACAAAAACTCATTTGAGAAATTACGTAGAAATAGTATAGAGCTTGTTGAAAATGTGGATAGACTACTGGTAGAACATTCTCCATATCTTACAGATCCCACTCAATAGACGATACACATGTGGATGAAGCCACTACAATTCAGAGAAGACGGAGTAATGCCTACTTTGATAGTGATGGATAGTCTATATCTAGAAACCAAAGAATGAATCAAAATGCATAACAAGACAATTCAAGGAGTCAAAGAAGGTGATGTAGTGCACCAAATAATGAGTCTCAACATATTTCACCTCTGGATACATCTGTTGGCGTTCGATCATTTAGTTAACGTGAACCGTTAGGGTTCCATGCGTTTCTAAATCAGCGGAAGTAATAAACATAGAAACGTATTACCTTTCACCAAGGTATGTTGAAGAACATGAATTCTCGCCGGTAGTCTGCGCAGCCTCACCGTTTTGGGCATAACTCTCACATCCGATCTCCAAATTGAGTGATCTACACACCAAAACGATCCTCTCTTCAGTGACATTCCAATGGTATATCACACATTTAGTTCAAAGTTCCGTATGATTTTAGAAAAATTATGCAAGTTGACAAACAACAACAGCAAACAACCTTCCGGTCTTCTGCTATATTCCCAAGTCCAATTTCGACGTCGTATGGGCGACGATCTTCGAGATCTTCTCAATTTATTGTTCCCTCACCCTCCTCAAAGTATTAGGCGTGAATTACTTTTCAGTTAGGATTTCTGGACAACTGAGATGACTTATATATGGGCTACAACAGGGACTACATTCATAAACGTCACTTGACACTTGAACACTTGAACTACTTGAACGCTCATGCACAACCTCGGACTCGATACATTTCTTCATCTATTTTGCCTGGAGATCTCGCATTTATTGAATAGTGGGGAAGGCTTTTCGCTCGAATATGAGGAGAAATTAGAGTTGGGCCTTCAATGGGCTTAAGTATCCAAACTTAGCCCAAAGCTTATATTTAAGTCAAATAATAATAATATATACCACTAAAATATTATTACTGCACTACCGTTCTAATCCCATAATTATGTTATGGACTCCTTCTTATTATGAGCCCGACAGTCTCCCCATGTTTAAGATATACAATGCCCATTAATTAATTAAGTTACTGACAACTCCATTAATTAATATCTCATCAGAGAGTAGTACCACTCAACCTCATTATCATGCCGGAATAAATCCACCTGCAGGGTTCACATGATAAGCCTTATGAGCTCCTCAAGGGGACATTATCAACTTACATCGGACACGGATTCCTTCTACAATCAACAATACACCATAGAGACAATATTATTTCCCAACTCACCGAGTTTATTGATTTAATTACATGTAAATTTCACCCATTTGTGAATCAAAGAAATACATACTGCCTTACGTGTCGAGATTATTGTATAGGGATTAAGAGCACGAACATTTATAATAACAGAGATCAAGTTCTTCTATATAGACAGTACAAGTTGAACGATCTCAAGTGGTCCTGCTCAATACACACAAGTGTACTAATGTGATTCTATAGTCAAGACAAACTAATACCAAATCACACTACAACCATCTAGATAAAGAGTCCCCGCCTATCTCAATTGTGAGCATCTGTTTATACTTTATAAGGAAACCAATAATATGATCTTCTGCGTGTTGTCGCACAATATATTATCTACAGTATAAAGTAAATAGAGTATTGCATCAGACATATAAATAAAACATTAGATGCAATCATTTGATTATATGATTCTCATTTCAAATAAATTATTATAACATTGTTCATACTAAAGCTAGACTTTTAGTATACAATCCAACAACATCATCTCACCCTGATATGTCGAGATCTTCTGTACACATATCTCACCTACATAATAATACATATTTATAAAATTAGCTAATTTTTATTCATATTAAAGACATTTTGTTTTTAATCTTTTATTGCTCTATTATATATGACATATTACTCAACACTTGATTGTTATATGTGCCGCCAATAGTATAGGAGGATGTTGATATGCAGGGTATTGCTCCATTTTGGTCATCATTCAGTCACTTTTACAAACGGGTAATGGTGAACCTCCACGACAAGTTGTATCTGCTATACCCTTTGAATTTCAATTTCATTGGAGTTCCAGATGAGTACAAGACTCATCATCTGTTGCTATGAATGAAAATGAGAATATGACCCAAAATGAGCCTGATGATCTTAATAGGTGTCGAAGCACTAGACAGAGGCAGCATCCTAAATGTGGCACACAAGACTATAGATATTAGAATTGAAAGATTTAGAAAGACTATATTATTAATATTAAATAATTTAATATTAAACTTCAATTATATTTTAAGTAGAAATATATTAATTCGTTTGTAATTTTTATGGTTATTCATTTTCAATTTGTATATACATTTGAAAATATCAATTTTTCTATTTAGAGAATGGGTCTCGCATATGACACACTATTTACCACTTCTATAACTACACACTTCATATAAAATATTATCTCAATCCCATGTTGAAATTTAGAGTCATTGTAGATATAGAGTTCTAAAAAATTTTACTTTTTTTACTTGCATTTAGGGGTAGTTATTTTAGATAATATATAAATTAAAATAAGTTATGTGAGTTGTGAAAATTGACAATTTTGATATTAATTAAGTATGTTATAAGGTTGTTAGATTGTGTGTCATTTTCTTATTAGGAGGTGTGAACTTGATAATGAGACTACAAAAATAATAAGTGTGAATTTATTTATGGGACGAAGGGAATAATAATACACTTTAATTCATATAAAAATTCAAATGAATACTTTACCGATGAATAGAGTGAGTACTAAATAAATCATTAAAAATATGCATGTAACTTATTTATATATTCTCTCAGTTTCAATTTATTCTGTACTATTGATGTAGACAAGTAATATAAGAAAAGTTTTTTTGACCAACTTTATTGAATTTCGAAGGATAACACAATATTTTTAAGCGATAAATAAATTATAAAGTATATTATGTGTGTAAGGCAAGAGCAGTCATTTTTAATTATGATGATGTATTTTTGAGGTTACATATTAATATAATTTTTTTTAAGTAATGAAATTTAATATGAGATGGAAACAAATGAAAAGTATAAAATTAATTTGGGATAAAGGTAGTAATTGAATAACGATTGTGTTTCATTAATTTCAAATCAAATTTCTTATTAATAATTAAAATAATGATTGTATAATTATTTGACACATTGTAAGTGATATTAGTTAGTAATTTGATGATGAATGCATATTACCTCATTAATTGTTGAATGCATATATGTTGAGTGCATATATGTTTGTAAATGTAGGTTAATATTAATTGTGTTCGGAGTTTGAAGTCAGGAGGTGCCAGTGGTGGTGTTTCTTTAAAGTCGTTTTCGGAGTTTGAAGTCAAGAGGTGCCAGTTGTGGTGGTGTTTCTTTAAAGTCGTTATCTACACTAGCGCTTTTGTCACAGAACAATAGAAACGTCTTTACTAATGGCGACTTCACATATTTAGTTAACATTTTATGCAACAACCATATTTGATTAAAATATCTTGAAAACTAATATATTTTTTAATAAGGATAAATATAAATGGATTAAATTGATCCGGATCAGTGGGGTTATTATGGTAAATTTTGAATAATTAAAAATGTTCAAAGACTAAATTACCCTTTCAATATATAAGGTAGTATATTAATTAGAATTTAGGTGAGAATCTATCATATTTGAACTAATGAGATGCATTAATTGTTTTCCTTTATTATAAAATAAATATTAATCTATTTCTAATTTATTATTATTAATTAAACAAAATTATATATATAAAGAGTAATTTAATAAATATATACCGTACATATTATTAGTTCACACACATATAATATATAAATATACAATCTATAAATATTTATAAATGTTAAATAATTAATTTAAAAAAAATCAGTATATTATTAAATAAAATTTTAGTTAATAATTAATACTCCTAATAATTAATAAAAATTGAGAAATTAAAATAAAATTTATAATTAACTTAATAAGAAAAATTAAAAAAAAAAGTGAATATGAAAATTAAAAAAATTATTAAAGAACTAAAAGAAAAAAATTAATAAATTAAATATTTTTATTAATAAAAAAAATAATAATAAAATGTATTATATACATTAATCAAACTAAATAAAAATAAATATATGTCTTTATCTACATTAAATTTTAATTAATAACTAAAATATACTAGTAGACAATAATTTTGGAGATTCAACATGAAATAAAAAATATAAAAAAATACTCTTATTATTCATATTTATAAGATGTGTAATATAACATAAAAATATATTATAAAATGGATTAACCGTGAGACTATCTCGCACAAGTGTTTACGTTAAAATTAATACTCCCTCCGTCTCTAAAAAGTTGGCACACTTTCCATTTTGGGCTGTCCCACAAAAGTTTGCACATCCCAAAAAAAGCAAAAAGTAAAAAACAATCACCCTTCCCCATACACTTTAATTACAAAAAAACCATCTCTACCTACCATACTTTATCATTTATATATTACATAAAAATACCATTATACCCCTAAAAGTTATCACTTTCTTAATCTCCGTGCCGAAAAGAGGTGTGCAAACTTTTTAGAGACGGAGGGAGTAGTTCATTGTATATTATAAAACGAAATTATTTTTTTATGCTACTATAAAGTAATAATTTATTATTGTATATGTTTTTTTAATGTTGTAAATTATATTATAAATTAAAAAATATATATGAATTTATTATCTTTTAATATTTATATTTAAAATTTATTTAAATTGACTTTAAATTTTAAAATTATATTCATTTCAAACTAACTTTAAATTTAATAATACTACAAAAATACTGAAGTATTTTTTACCAACGGAATATTCCGTTGGTAAAAGCCTTAATTTCATTGTTAAATTGATTTATCAATGGATTAGCAACGCAATCCGTTAGTAAAGTGGTGGTTGGTAAATTTTTAGCAATGAAAATTCAATTCCGTTGATAATTTATATAAAGATTCAATTGATAATCCATTGGTAATTACCAACTGATTGAATTCCGTTGGTAAAATAGAGAATAAATCCGTTGGCATTCTGTTGCTAAAAGAAAAATATCATTTTTGTTGCTAATCTGCCGGTAATTAGCAACGGATTGAATTCCGTTGGTAAAAAATCTATTGTTATAAAATAATAATTTTTTTGTAGTATAAATCGTCCATGCCTTTTTTTAATAAGTAATTAGTAATTAAAAATAATTTTAAATGATATATATATATATATATATATATATATATATATATATATATATATATATATATATATATATATATATATATATATATATATATATATATATATAATTTAATAAACCGTCCATGTTTTTTTTTATTTTTGAATAAATAATTATTAGTTAAAATTAATTTTAAATATAATAAAGGAGAGTTTAGTTTTGATAAGGTTCCATCTCCATAAATTTTATAAATTATTTTAATTGTTATTTAATATAGATAATTATGTATGTTTATTATAAGATTTGAATATGAATCTGATCCAATCAAAAATAATTATTAATTAAAATATATTGTAGATAAATACATGTATTTACTTTAAGATTTGACTAAGTATTGGATATAATCAAATCAAAAACAAAATCTTATTTAATTAAATAAATAAATTTAATTTTCTCTTCACTTAAAAATAAGATTCTTTGTTCTTCCATTCAATTATATATAGAGAAATTATACTCTTGAAGTTTTCTTCAAATTAGTATTTAATTTTTTACTTATTTTATTTTATTTTCTTTTGATTGTTTGTTATATTTTATTTTTACTTTCTTTTGATTCATAAGTATTTATTTTTTTAAATTTCTTTATATTTTAAGTTCAATTTTCAGAAATTATTCTCTTCAAACTTTCTTTAACTTCTAAAGAATAGATGCTATTCTATTTTTAATCTATATTACTTAATTTTTTTATTAATTTTGTTATATTTTTGTCATATATTTTTAATTATTAAATTTAATCAAAAGGTAAACCATTTGATCATGGTGTGCATAAATTCAAATTTCACAATCTTTAATATATTAAAAGAGAGTATAATAATAAAAATATTATATTATAAAAATAATTATATTAAATTTAAATCATATATTTTTTTAAAATGATAACTTTGCATTAACATAAAAAATTAAATTAAATTAATTTATCCCTCTCCACCTATATAATAAAAATTTTTATTTATTTGTTCACATAAATTATTCACCTCAACGAACAAAAGCTATCTTCACTTTTTTAAAAAAAATTTAAATTTATTTTTATTTTTTTATTGATTAATTTTTGCTGTTTCTTTTATATTTTTTAAATTCTCTTTTACATATTATTTTGTTTCTATTTAAACTTCTTTTTGATTTTTATTTATTTTTATTTTTATTTTTTTGGAATTTTTCATATGAATTTTTGTGCTAATAATCTACTCTTCACATATAAATAAAACTCTTTATTCGTTCTTTATACACATACACGTAAAGAACAAAATTTTTTTCAAGTTCTATTCAAAGTCTGAAAAAAGATATCTATTTTTTATTATAATTCTATTTTTCTTTTAAAATTTTTTTATTATATTTTAATCTTTTGATTTCTTTACATTACTATTTTTTTATGGTTAATATTATAATTTTTTAAATTAATTTTGTTATAATTTCTTTTTTTTTTTATTTCATCGAATTGATTTATATTATTTTTTTTATTAATTAATTTTATTACAAAATTTTTTCTTCAATTTAATTAAATTAACATATTTTAAAATTTTTTGATTAATTTAATTTTGCAACAAAAAACATAACAAAAATTAAGTCACCAATTCAATAATTTTTTTTAAAATTTTTTTGGTAAATTAATTTAACAACGATATTAAGCTTTTACAAATGGAAGTAAATTTATATTTGAATGTATATAAATTGAATTTTACTCTTCAATATAAACTTATATTAGATTATAATTGAATAAATATTTATATTAAACTTGAAATATATATTTTTTTAAAATTGTAACTTTACAACCCGTGTAATACACGGGATCCATACTAGTATATAATATAAAAGAAACAAAAAGAATAAAATTAGTAATAATAAGATAGATATTCAAATAATCTAAATTAGTTATAGTTTATTTATGTAAGAAAATTAATTAATCTAATTAATGAACTCAAATAACCTAAATTAATAATAAGAATATAATATCAATTAAATTTTAATGATATGTTATTGATCTGAATCAAATTGATCCAAATAACAAGTTTTTTTTAATAAAAATACTCCAGTCCTTTATATATTTATAGGCTTATAGTTGTTCATTCATTATTGTCGGCATTGATGAGACAATTCATCCTATTTGAAACAACCTATTCCCCGTCCCATCCTAATGGTTACATATTTTCATTTTGGGCGTCCTATCCTAATAGTTACATTTACCTTTTTAGTATATGAAACCCACATAAATTAATTATTACTTCTCTCTCCATGGACCCACACATCCCACTAATACACCTACCCACTTTACATTAAATTATTATTTCTCTCACATCAATACACATTAAAATACTATATTCATTAATCCCGTGCAAAAAACAAACATAACTATAAGGACGGGACGGATGAAATATCTAATAATCAGTTGTTTACTTTATGTACTGTAGAGTCAAAACGTGAACATATTTTCTTTTATGTGATCTCTAGAACCAAGTAAAAGGACATTTGGATCATAAATATTGGATAGAATAATTTTTATTTATTTTTTTAAAGTAGGTGGCAAAATAAATGTTCCATGAGGGTGGATAACATGAAACATTTCCACAATAAATTTTTTACACAACTAAATAATTTGATGTGGCTTAACATTCAACTTAAGATTTGGTATGAGACATTAAAAATCATAGAAAATTCATGAAATTCAATATTACTCCTTCCACTCTACCGACCAACAGCGTACATCGTCGGGCATTCTCACCACAGTCATTTGCGCAGCTTTTTTTTTACGTTGCTACAATTTTATTGAAGGTATCAGTGTGTGATAAGGAATGTCAATTTTGACCCAACCCGTGAGTACCCAGACCTAGCCCGTAGTAGAAATGGGGCGGTCCAACCCGGACCCATAAACATACAGAGCGGATTTGGGTATTAGTTTAACCCCGCCCCTCCCCTCCCCATCCCTCAATTAATATAATTAATACTCCCTCCGTCCCAACTTCAACTTCATACTTTCCGTTTTGGTCCGTCCCAATTTTAACTTCATACTTCCATAAAAGAAAAAGATACATAATTAATATCCTCCTAATATACTTTAATTTCAAAATTGCCATCACCTTTTTAATACACATAACATACTTTATCATTTATTTATTACCTAAAAATACAAAATTACCCCCAAAAGTTTCTCAAAAAGTAACTTTTCTTAATTTGCGTGCGAACAGTAAATATAAAGATGAAAATGGGACGGAGGGAGTATTATTTTATATTTTTTATATATTATATGATATATATATATATATATATAATTATATTAAAGTATTTATTGTATATATGTTATTTGGAAGTTAGAATAAATTATTTTATTGTGTATATTATTTTATTATAATTATTTTATATTTTACATTATATAAATTATTTATAACTATATACTATACATATAAAATTATATTAAATTATAAATATATTTTACTATGTTATTAAATTATACTCCCTCCGTCCCATTTCAATGTTTACATATTTCTATTTTGGGCGTTCCATTTTAATGTTTACGTTTCCTTTTTTAGAATATGGGTCCCACCTAAAACAATTAATATATCACCATGGTCCCCACATCCAACACTAATACCCCTACCCACTTTACATTAAATATTATATCTTTCCACACACTATCTATTAAAATATTATACTCCTTAATCAACATGCAAAAAACAAACGTAAACATTGAAACAGGACGGAGAGAGTATTGTGTCTAATAATTATTATTAATTTAGTTAATGTGTATAATAGCTATAATTTCATTTATGTTGGTCCGATGGCACTTATTTAGTATGCTTACAATTTTTTTTTAGTTTTGAACTTTATGTATGTTGTTTATATGTGAGTGCATGTTACATTAATGTTTATGTGATTGATGATGGTTGAATAATAATAAAAAATGGGACGGGGACCCCGCCCCGTACGGATCTAGGTACATGTACGTAAAATAGGGCCCGTACGGGTAACGGGGCGGGCCTTCAAAAAATGATTCGTATCCGGGTAATTACCTACCCACCCCAGACTCGGCCCGTTGACATTTATATCTTCCATATTTTGGACACGTATGTTAATTATGAAAAAAATATTTTTTTTATGTGCATAATGTTAAAAAAAAAAAGAAGAGGGGTAATTTAAAAATAAATAAATAAAGTTGTTGAGATTGATTAATTAAATATACAAAATCCCTTCCGTCACATAAACAAATTCACACTTATTATTTATGTTTGTCCTATAAACAAGAGTTCACTCCCTTAAATAAGAAAATATATACAATCCAACAACCCTATAATATACTTTAATATAAAAATTATCACCTCCTTACAACTTAAATAACTTATTTTATAATTTATTTATTATCTAAAAATATTAAACTATCCTAGGCAGGTTAACAATGAATTTTTTTTTTAGAATTTTTTATCTATAATAATTATGAACTTTTTTATGAGATAGAAAAGTAAGTTATTTATTTTATATTTTTATCATTAATGAACGTAAAAAAAAAATATTCGAATCACCATTTTAAGATGGGGAGTGCCAAGAAATACTTAACTACGAGTATTGAATTGCTATAAATTTATATATTTAAAAAATACTCCCTCCGTTCGGTTCTAAGGTATCCATTTATTTTTTTGCACGTTAATTAAGGAATATTATTATTATATGTAAAGTGGGTAGTTGTATTATAGGGAAGTGGTAGGTCATATTATGTACTTTTTTACTAAATAAGGGGAATAAATACCTTTGAAGCGGACGCCAAAAATAGTAAAATGAATACCTTAGAAGCGGACGGAGGGAGTAATAATTATATTATATGAGTAGATAGGAAGGGAGAGTGGGTGGGTTGGAGGGTATATTAATAAATATTCCCCCCGTCTCATTTCAGATGACACACTTTTCATTTTGGGTTGTCCCACAAAAGTTTGCACATCCCTAAAAAAGCAAAAAATCAAACATAGTCACCCTTCCCCATATATTTTATTACAGAAAAATCACCCTTACCTAACACACCTAATATACTTTATCATTTATTTATTACAAAAAAATATTATAATATCCCTAAAATTATAACTTTCCTTAATATCCGTGTCGAAAGAGGTACGCAAATTTTTGTGGGAGGAAGGGAGAAGAGATTAGGCATGATTGGGCGTCTCGACCTTCACAAAGCCGAAGAACGCGCTCCTCTTCTACTTTTCTACTATTGCTTTGTCCTTTTCCCTCACTAACTTCCATTTTTACTTTTTTTTTTAATTATTATTATTATTATTATTATTATTATTATTATTATTATTATTATTATTATTATTATAATAGTAAAGAACCCATTGTTGGAAATTTTTAATTTCCATTATAATCTAATTGTGGGCAATATATTATTAGGCAATTATATTAGTTATTCAATTATTTTATGCACTTAATTAAGTGATCCAATTAAGATGTAAAGGTCCATGGGCTATAATAATATTGATATGGGTCAATTGAGTAAATATCCAATACTACATGACTGAGTGATTATGGGTGACCCAGTTGTATAGTATATAAAGGCTACCAGATTATGGTCCCCAATACACTAAGTCACACATGGTCTTCCATTCTCCCCATCGGGAGGGATTACTACGGTCCCCATAAGGAATAAGGAGGCTTAGTTAAGAAAGGTCATAATACCTATTAATAGTGTTCCGCCTAACTCTGGATTAAGGTACGCTTCCACTTTACGGTTATGATCTCGGTTTATCATAATAGGGTTAAGGCAATAGGATCTATTGATTTATTTCCTACAATTGGTATCAGAGTCACCCTATATATGATTCTCTGAGATTTGATTATGAACGGGGGTTATGCTTCGATATAAAGTCTGCATCAATGTTTAATAGTAAATTAATTAATCCGTTTATATTAGATTTAAAAATGCAGAGTATGATTTCACTTTTGATGATAAGTTATATTGTTAATGGAAAATGTGAAATTGATATTAGGTCCATTAATTATTATTGGATTTTGATTGCTGAATTTGATGAACTTTCAATTGAAATGTTTATTAATTATTTAGAAATATATATGGGCAATGTGTTTACACATTAAGTCTTGCAATTCATGACATATGATATGTAGTGCATTTTTAATATGTGAATTAAAAAGTTGCGAGCCTGTAATATCATTAAAGTCAGTAATGGTGATATTAAGTGGAATTACAAATTGTTAAATCTGGATGCATATTTTGCTATTTGGGCATTGCACATGCTTTATAGAATTCTTATTAATTCTGTGAATGCTCACATGAATTTATATTGAAATCGTGCATAATGGGACATTCTCAGTATTAATTAGTACAGTAATTCTTTTAATATTAGTATTAAGAATTGCTTTAATATTGTTAATCAAAATACTGCACATCCTTGTTGCTCATGTGACAAATTGGATTAATTTTGAATTAATGGTATGTACATACACACCTGCTTCTGTATAGTGTAAGATATACAAATATTATATGGTTATTTGCGATATTGATTAGTATAATTAATCAATCATTGGTGATGTGTATACTATTATTTCATATTATGATAAAGAAATAAAATATTGAATTGAATAAGGCCATGATATTAAGTTGTCATCGCAATGGGTGATTACAAGCATGTTGAAATAATTGATTTATGATTAAATTTGCATAAGACAGTAACTGTGATATTTAGTAATATATGATATGGAATGCATCTATATCAATTCGGTATATGCATTTTTAATTGAATCATAATTGAAAGAATTAATTGCTAAGAATTTGTGTAATTATTTGGATTCTGCTTGGTTAATTAATTTTGTTTAATGGTAATTAATGGATTGCCTTGTTTATATAATCATAATCGAATATGGGTGTATATCTCCTGCAATTCGAATTGCATGCTGCCATTAATATGTTATATTGGCAAAATGATTCATTTGAATATGATTAAGCCATGAAAATATCATGACACCGTCTTAAATTGGGGAATGGGCTTCTGTTATATTTGGAATTCATAATCAATTATTGATAAATTATGTATATGCATATGACCTTCAGAGTGGTAAATTGGTAATGCATGCATGGCCTATGTTTCGTTTATGATTTTATAGATTCGATTACATTGGTAATTTATTTAAGTTTATTAATATTAACAAATGATTTGTTGATTTAAATTGCGGGGTATTAAATCAATTTTTTTTAATAATCCCCCTCCTGTCGTCAAAGGAAAATTGGGTTTGTTATGAGAATTATATATTCTCGACTCCTTAATAAAGAAATTTTTGCCTAATTTATGTTATCTTAAATTAAGATTCGGAATCAATTAATGTAAGAATCATGAAACATTCCCATTTGGTAGTGGAATTTAATTATATTAAAGTTGGGGAGACATTTTTTTAATGTCATTCAATTAAATCTATATATTTATTTAAAGTATTTGTTTAATTGGCCTAGTAAATTTTTTCAATCTAGTCAATCAAAGCATAATGTTGCCATAGCAGCCACTGTGTGTGGAGTACGATTTTATTGAAATTACATAGATAAGTGTGTAATTATTTGTGTTCTGTGTTCTGTGTTCGGCCCATAGGTAGGCACAGTTTGACAGAATAATAACACATATGTGATAATAAGTATGTGATAATTATTTAAATTGTTCATGTAAACATCATTCGGTCCAAAGATAGACTTTTGTTTGACAGAACTTATTATCAATACTTGATTATTACACCAAGAGTACCCCTGCAGTTAATTTTTGTCCATAGACGAGGTTAATGTTGCACAAGGTGTCTTGTGATGGGTCCCCAATTAATAATGTTGTGCAAGTGTATCTTCATGCGAGTATTGATCAGCCCAAAGGTAGATTAATATTTGGCCCGAAATACACAAGCACCTATGATGGTGAACACGTGACAATTATTTGTTTAACATGTGAGTAATAAGTCGGCCCAAAGGAAGACTATTGCTTGACAATTTTATTGTCAGTATTTGACTACTATGTAGAGGGTGTCACAAGTTGGTATTATTGTCATTGGACTTGATACTAATAATGTGCTAGATTCATCAAGATGATTCTAAATTATTTAAATTTTGAAAGATTATAAAGTTTAGTGCAAGTATAATAATCATTTTGGATTAATTCTCTGTATAATTAAGAAGTCTGCTAATTAATTTTTCACTATATCAACAACATAATCATACTTGATGAGTGAACTTCAACAAGGATGAGACTAGTAGGTTTCTAACAAACTTTGTCTCAATAAAGTATAAGGGCTAAAAAAGAATACCATAAAGAAAGCTGCGAAAGATTAAACTAAAGCATAACCTTGTGTTTTCTCATAAAGACTTGTGAAATTATCTTATAATATACCACATTAAGTTACTCAGCCTAAATGGTGTAGTTAAAAGACAAAATGGTACTCTACAAAATATGGTTACTAATGAGAGAAACACTAAAGATTGCAGCTTATGGTCTCAATAAAGTTCCAACCAAAGTAGTTGTGAGAACTCTTTGAGTTTCACATATGGTGATGTCCAACTAAGGCTAGATCATTAGGATCTACTAAAGAAAATTAGATTCAAATAGATACAAGCTGCTCTATTGGTTTTAAATAAAGATAATAAGTTTATGATCCAATTAATTAGATCATGAGACAGGTAATATGGAATTCTTTTAGGGTGTTGATTTGGGGGGAAGAATAATATTAGAGACATGTCCTTAAGGGGGAGTCGATTCGATCCCCACTTATGCTTGAAAGAATTGGTGCAAATTCAGAATAATGATTTGACAATGTCAATAATATTTAAGAAATAACAAATTCAACAACCTCAAGAATTAATGTCACTAAGGAAACCACTAGAGTTGGGAGAGAGACAATTTGGATGATTATGTAGTTTTTTCCTAAATAATGAGAACACTATAGAATTAATGGTAGAACATTCAAACAATGTTCATCAAGCCATATAAGGTCCAAATACTCGAAGTTGGTTAATGCTATAAGTTATGAGTATAAATTAATACAAGATGATTAGATTTGCATCTTGATAAAGGATTATACTCAAAAGGGAAGGAAGACATTGTTTTAAGATAATTGTGACATTAGTAGCACATTTTAATCTTTAATCATATATTGGATGGATGTAAAGATAAATTTCTTAATAGCATCATTGATGATACAATTTCAACAGTTTAAAAACTAAAAAGAAATCCATCTATACATTCAATTAAGTTTTTTCATATTGGAATCACAAGTATCATCATGAGGTAATTGTCTCATTTTTTGAGACAAGTGTAGATGTTTATGTGATTCAGTGGGAGAATGTTTAAGTTAAACTAAAGGAGACAAGTGCAATCTCAATCAAGTGCCCTAAAGTTAAACTAAAGATTTAAGAAATGTAGAAATATTCTACATGTTTTGATTGTTGAAAGTTGTTGTATGATGAGGTCTGTACAAGACCTAATTTGGCTTCTGTTGTTGGTGTATTAAGTAGACATTTAAGTAACTCTAGTATGGATCTTTATAAAGTATATACAGAGAATTAATGATAACATGCTTGCACATCAGGGATCAGATTTATTAGAGATCATGAGAAATTCTGATTCTGAGTTTGTTGGATGCCAATATAGTATAAGATCCATTTCATGCTACATCTTTTGTTGGTTTTGAAAGCTATATAAGTAAAAGTGTTAAACAAATACTTGTAGCTCATTAACCATGACAATAGAAATAGTAGCACACTAAGAGGCATCCAATCATAAAATAAAGGTTGTGAGGTTTTGTCACATAAAGTTGATTGTGATAGTTAGTTCGCAGTAAAGTATTTAGTAGCAACATGAGTTCTTATAAGTCAATCATATTGACAGAAAATTCTTGGTTGTTAAAGAAAGTGTTTTGTGTAGATAAAATTTTAGTAGAGCATATTATGATAAACTCTAAATATGAATCCACCAATTATGTATTCAACACCCTGTAATTTTATGAGCTAGCTACTCATGTGGGTGTTATATGGTTTTAGAATACATTGGTTCAGTGGGAGTCTATATTTATTGCTCATTAAGTTTTTAAGATACTTTGATTTGATAATTCAATTTTCTGCAGAATAAAGTTAATGGTTTTGATTCATTCTGAGTTCACTTAAGTATTTTTTTTCATTTTGTAATATTTTACATTATGGATTGATCTCACTAAAGTTTAAAGTTGAACCAGTTGGAAATAGACATGGCTTTATCACATTACATGTAATTTCCATGCTACTCACCATATTGGATCTATGTCATTGAGTATATCATGATATTGGTGATTGTCGGGGTTTAAACACGATTTATAATATGGTGAATGCCGCGGTGATTCCATATTAATATATGAGATGAACCAGATTGTAAAGTATAGCCTGAAGAGGAATAACATAAAGTTGCGAAAATAAAAACTCTTGATATAATTGCTTTTGGAATAATATATAGCCCAAGTGGGAGATTGTTGGAAATTTTTTATTTTTATTATAATCTAACTGTGGGTAATATATTATTATGCAATTATATTAGCTATTCAATTATTTTATGGACTTAATTAAGTGATCCAATTAAGGTGTAAAGGTCCATAGGCTATAATAATATTGATATAGGTCAATTGAGTAGATACCCAATACTACACTGGGTGATTATGGGTGGCCCAATTATATAATATATAAAGGCTACCAGGTTATGGTCCCTAATACACTAAGCCACACATGGTCTTCTCTTCTCCCCATCGGGAGGGATTACTACGGTTCCCATAATAAGGAATAAGGAGGCTTAGTTGAGGAATGCCACAATACCTATTAATCGTGATCCGCCTAACTCTGGATTAAGGTACGCTTCCGCTTTACGGTTATGATCTCGGTTTATCATAATAGGGTTAATGCAATAGGATCTATTGATTTATTTCCTATACCCATGTAATACGCTATATTAAAATATTAAAAATATATATATTTTTAGTAAATATTAAAAATTAAAGAGAAATTTTTATTAATAGATACTTGTAATATTAGATACTCCCTCCGTCCCATCCTTATGGTTACGTTTGCTTTTTGCACGTTGATTAATGAATATAGTATTTTAATATGTATTGAGGTGAAAAAAATAATATTTTAATATAAAGTAGGTAGGTGTATTAGTATGATGTGTGGGCCCATGGAGAGAAGTAATTAATTTGTGTGGGTCCCATATACTAAAAAGAAAAATGAAACTATTAGGATGAGATGCCTAAAAAAGAAATATGTAACCTGTAGATAGCGAGATTATGCTCCCCGTTAATTGGATGTCAATGTGGCTGTTTTAGTAAAGAGAGTGGATTATCTGCACTATTCTAACATAATAATGGAATGATAGCTCAAGATTTCCTCCCGCCTTATTATGCCTTTGGGAGGAAAAATGTAGTAGTGTGTATTCCTTAGGAGCGAACTCCTTATAACGTGTGTGGCCATCGTCATCCGCATCCGCGGATCTTTCGACAAGTCACATCACATTTATTACAAATCCTGTAGGCGTTAAATGCTATAGCTACATTAGGCTATTACAAGATATGTTTTAGGATATCCCCTATTAGATATCTTAGGGGCTATCCACTAGTTTAGTAGGGTGTCAGACCCAAGTGGGCAACTTGGTGGTGGGAGAGTAGAGAGAGAGAGAGAGTAACAGGGAAAAGCCCCCTCCTTCTTCCTAGGAGTCAGGGATAGGTAGATGTTCTTAGTCGCATTTCTAGTAAAATATTTTTAGAGTAAGTGACTCTATCGTTGTTGTTCACGTGTGACCAAGCAACAAAATTTATAAGTATGTTGTCCCAAGGGAAAGTAAACTTATGGTTATATTCGAATTTGTCATTGATTTATGCTTTGTAAGAGTGACAATATTGAAGGTTTGGTATTTAGACTACTTATTACTCTATTCAATTAACTAAGAATTCAACTAACAACTAAATATATCATATATCGCACAAGTAACAAGATGAATGGAGTAAGGCTAATCATACTCATGGTTAAGAATTTAGCTAGATATACATAACTCTTGATATTGAACTTCATTAATTGTGGACTAAAAGCAATCACGTTTTTACTCCTAATCCCTATGACCAAGGCAATTAGGTTCTCGACTCTTTGACAAGTCTAAATCTCCTAGGATTGTGCTTATTCTCAATTCCCTTAAGGTACTATGATCATAAGTTTGGTTCTTTTCACTCAATTTCTTAAGTGTCCCTCTATGAATGTTCTAAGCATAAGAAGGGTATGGCTTACCTCCCCTCACACTAACATACATGCTCATCTTAATATATGATTCAATTAAACACTTAATCATAATATTGGAATGACCATCCTAACAATAAGATTAGAGAATCTAATCACACAAGTATTGAAATGAAACATGATTCATTAATCATAAAAGGAAGTCCAAAATTAATTCAATTCAACATCTCAAATCCTACATATCTAGCATTCTTCTCAACCAATCATACGATTAGCCATACTATAGGACTAGCCACTACACATTATGTTTAGATCAATACATTCAAAGGCTTGCTCCATTTGAGCCAAAATAAGAAGAAAATCAACAATTGAAAAGTAGATTGACTTCCCTTTTGTAGAGATAACCTTCCATCTCTTCAAAATGCTAACTTCTTCAATCATTGATGCTTTCCTCTTCTCAAGTGATGGAAGGATGGATTGATGGATGGATTGTTGAAGAGCAAGTGAAATGGATGGATCAAATGTATGGAGATTAATGAATTGGATCTAATGTGTAAAAATGTGGTGTGGAGTGTATGTAACTGCTATATTTCTGATCTCCTCCTCTAATTTTCGCACAAGTCACCCTTTTATATCACTTATGGACCTTCTAGAAGCTTCCGGAATATTCTGAAATCTGCATTGGTTTTTTTCCCTACACGAGCCTTGTAGCGGTGCACCGCTCGTGTAGTGCACACCTACTTCGGCGTGTTGTGCGTGTTTCTGGATACGGCTCGAGCTGCGCTACATGGCCTCAGTCATGGGCGTGTAGCGTTTTCTGACGACATTGCATGGCCCCATGTTCTGCACAAAGGGAGTGAATTGCTACACGGCTCGTGCGCCAGAACATGGCCTTCCTCCTAGGCGAGGTCGCCGTTCTGATGACAGTACACGGCCACCTCAGACAGGCCCGTGTCCAAGCGTGCCCTGTACTTCCATCTCCGTTTTGCTCCCAACTCCGTTTTTCTTCATTTCTTGACATGTTTTACACATATTTAGGCTCATTTACATAATTCTATCACTCCATACCATATTTCTCATAATTGCAATAACTCCACCAAAAGTCACACAAATACGGATAAAAATATTCGAAAATCCACAAACAAAGACACTAAAATCTAGGTAAAAATGACAATGATCAGGAGAGCGCGTGCCTCTCCTTCGCTCGGTTTCCCTTGCTCTCCTCCTCGGATGGGCAGAGAGCGTGAGCACAAAATGAGCTCTATCACATAACCATTAGGATGAGATGGAGGGAGTACTTGCTTGCAGTTGTATTAAAATATCACCTATACATAAAAGGTTTAAAAACAAAAGCATATAAAGAAATAAATTTATTTTTATTATATGCAATAGTTATAAAATATATTCTTTTTATTATTATTAAAATTTGCAATATTATATTTAAAAGTTGAAGAAAGTAATTATAATAAAATAAAAAAATTAAATTCTCATTACAAAAAACATAACCAAACAAGAAAAGAATAAAAAATAAAAAATTAAATTTGACAATTAAAAAATTATAATAAAACTAATATACATTTTAATCAATAAAAATAAAAACCACCTATAATACATATATTAATCAATAGAAAAAAATATATTAGATCAAAATTAATCAAAAGAATTATAAATTTAATAAATAAATAAAATAATAAATTTTAAAAAAATGCATTTGACATATATAAATTAATCAATAGAAATTAAAAATTTATAACAAAATTAATTAAAAGAGATGTAATTAACTATTTTCGAACTTGGAGAAATTTTATAACGAAACAAAGTCATGAGTTCAACTATAGTTCACATGTGACATCGGTGCACTTGAATGATTTTAACCTAGGTACACTTGAACGATTATTTAATCTCTAGTATTAATTGAATTAAATGATTAAAAATTAAAAAAAGTTTATTATTATATATTCTATTCTATATATATATGTTTGTTTATAAATACTTATGTGAGACTGTCTCACGACGGATAAAAAGTGATAATTTTATAATGAAAAATGATAATACTAATTCATGAATAATTTATAGTATAAATGAAAAGTGATATCAATTTGTAACAAAAATAATAACTAATTATAAAAGCGTAAAATGAAATCATTGTAAGACAGATATCACACGATACTTCCCTATCTGTTAATTTGAGAAAATTATGTTATGAGATGAGATTAATCTATGTTGTCATCTCAAGATTTTGCTCTTATACATGCTCCATTTGTACATGTGCAGTTTCTCTCTCTAAACCTTTAGATGATGTTGGGTTTTATTTTAAAATTGAATTTTGATTTTATAATTCTGACTAAACTTTTAAAAATCTATCTCTACGTATATTTATAACTCAAACACACTCCACTTTTATATATTATTTCTCATTAATTAATATTATTTTTCAGTTTACCTTTTCCACTTTTATCTCTTTTCCGTTATAAAATAATAAATTCTTAAATATTGTTTTGACATAAAAATAAAATTTATCATATATATCAAAATTCTAAAGAAACATACATTAATATTTAATTATTTTCAGCTATCACCATAACTTAAAGACAAAGTCTCTTGTGAGACGCTACTTTCATGAGACGGTTTGTGAGACGTGTTAAAGTATGTCGATTATTTAAATAAAGTATGTTTAATGGTTGTTAATGTATATTTTTTAAAGTATGTTGGATTATGTATTAAAGTATGATGTTAGTGTGTTATAATTTGATTTATTATCGACATACTTTAACCACAAATAAGCGAACTTTAACCATAAATAAGCATACTTTAGTGACGGGTTGACCCGTCTCACATCCGTCTCATCAATAACCCGTCTCACAAGAGACTAACTCTAACTTAAAAACAAACATCACTTTAATGTTGGAGTTGCACTATTCTTCTGAGATTCGAATGTTCAATAATAAAAAAGTAAAAGGATGTTTTCATCATAAATTTCACGAACCTTCCGTTATTAAATAAAATGTGGGATGATTTTTTTATTAAATATATGAAATTCTACTTGGAAAAGATGAACTCTCTTTCACAGATACTATACAGATTTAATTTGATACTCTAAAAGTGATACCTTATTAATTTACTAGTTTATTACCAGCCATTTAACTAAAAATTGACGGTTCTTCTAGAACTAATTGGAATCTTATGGTCTGTCTAATTAAATAATCCCAAAATTCGAATAATTTTTAGCGGGCAAAGTCTCTGTGCACACGAACACAAGAATTTGGACACGAGATCAAATCCAAAACGATTCAAAAGGATATAATTAATTGCATATTACCCTATTCCTAAGGATTAGGGTATATATTTATTTTGTACACGTAGATTGTTATGGGAGTTATATTCCACTTTGATAATGGGCCCAAGCACAAGACAAAAAATAGGAATATGACTCAACGCTCCGAAAAGACCTCAATGCTAGAGAAGATCTTAATGGACTGAGGATAATATTTGCCCAATATAATTAGCAGACTTTATACAAAGGACCACAAGTCGAAGGTAATTGAAAGCCAAACAAAAGGCCCAAAGATATACAAGGCCGATCTTATTACCATAAGGTCGTCATACCAGACATCCTCGAGCAAGACTGGCCTTATAAATGCTCGACTCTCAGCTGAGCATAAGGTCGGGCCTTTAAGCAGAGGCTGGAAAGATCTAACGGCTTTTCTAAAACAAATCACTCTCCACCACCATCATAAGGACAACATACCAAAGGCATGCATCACTCTCCCAACCAATGGCAAGGCTTTAAATGACATGGACCACTTGCACATTTTAGCGTTTTGCAGCTTTAGTCTCCTCCACTCACAACAAATTTGATTTCCCAATTACACATGGCATCATCCAATTGATCAAAAGCTAGGGCTACATGAGAGCATGTGAGATGGAAGAGGATAACATATAAATAGCCTCTCCACTGTTTGGAGAGGCAGGTGACACTTCATTTTTCTTCCATACTGCTGAGTGTTGAGAGTTTGAGGTGTATGTATCAGGAAGATAAAAATAATAATAGTGGAGTGTGTTTGTTCTAATATTTTCTTCTTAGATTTATGTTTGATGAGCTTGTTATTGCGAGATCCATTTTGCTACTCCATGCTTAATCTTAATCATTACTTAATCCACAAAAGAAAAGACATCAATAGTTAGCGTTAGGGGGAGAGGCTTTCCTTGCTCTGTTTTGAGATCCCGAAGATAATGGTGGCCGTAAGTTCGGTTGAAGTGGTCAATGAAAAAACAACCGACGGAATCTGAGTTCTTCGAAACATAACCAGAATCAGGATTCTGATCAACGTTTAGGTGAGGGAACATGGGTACCTACTCTGATCATGCCCCCGATCCTTATCATGAATGACACAGAAAGAACGAGGGAGATGAATGAGAAAATCAGAACTATCATTCATGAGTATAATGCTCTGACTGTTCGGCCAATCAGACTGAATTTTGATAAAGTTCATGAGGTAACCATCATTGACATGAAGGATGAACTGGAAAGGAGGAGAGAAGTTCGTAGAGGAAAACGTCAAGTTAATAGTGATGGTGATGCTAGAAATATCATCAATGACACCAGAAGGAGTAATGAACAGTTGGATGAAAGCACCAACGAAACTCCAAGGACTGAAGAAAACAGGGGTTGTTCTAGAAGCCAAAGGAATGACAACTATTGAGTGGAATATGGAGGCCTTATATATATTGTGGACCGAGAAATGTCTATAGGAGGATCCAGAAGTGGAGGGACACAGCGAACTCCATCACCGCCTCTACCTAGGAGATGTGAGGGTATAAACTGACATATGTAATCGCTACCTCCACCCCTAAAGTAGAACACAGGGCCCAATCTATTCAATATGAAGGCCAAGTACCACCACAACAAAACATAAAGGGAAGAGTGTCATCCCAAAGGAGAGCTTATAGTGTTTCTATTGTGATGTATGAAGAATATTCAGAGAGGTCTTCATTTTCCAGAAGTCTAGCTGTGAATGATAAAGCGAAATTGATGGAAGTACTTTAGAGGTTGAAAGAGATAGAAAGGAGACAGAATATCAGAGAATCGGGAATTACTCAGAAGTGGTGGACCGATCGCCTTTTGCCACAGAGATCTATAACGCTCCTAGGTTGCTGAAGGTGAAATTGCCACATGTGCCTATCTTTAATTTTAATTTCTACCCTTATGCCTACATAGATAGATATGTAATGTGGATGGGGGCTCAGGGAAGCAATGAGGCAACCCAGTGTAGGGCTCATATTTGCTTAAACCTGCCGCATCAATACATAACTAGTCAGATCTTACCAGTGCATTAATTACCTAGTTCACATACCTGGGAAAACCAAAAGAGCTGAAGCACAAGTTGCCCAGCGTTCGCCAAGCTCCGAAGGAAAGTCTCCAAGATTTCTTGAAAAGATTTAACAAGAGCGAGATTATGTTTGATTAGGCATATTTTATTATTGCAATGGAAGCTTTGTATCCTAATACTCCTTTGTGGAAAGCCATTCAACTCAAATCACCTATGACTTAGGACGCGTTCATGATGTTGGTCAATTAAAACATTCAGGCCGAGGAAACTTTGGTGTTGCCGAAGAAGGGGAATGAAAAAACCAGTACAAAAGCTGGAAAGAAGAAAATGAACAATACCGGGAAAGACTATAAGGCAACAATGGCTTTTAAGACTTTTCCCAATGATAATGAGATCCAACCAATGCAAAGAGAGTTGAGGACTGAGATAAACCTATCTTTTGCGGAAGTATTCTATCAATAAGGGATAGGCGAGTCTTTAGGCCACCTAGGCTAATCATAAAAGAACCAGAGTATCTGATCCAAAGGAGATACTGCTAGTATCACCAAAATGCAAGGCAAAACACCAACCAATGAAGAGACTTAATCGTAGAACTCTGAAGGTTATTCAAGGAATGAAGGCTGAAAGAGTTGTTGCTACCCCCAGGCCTAGGATAAGAAGGGATAAGTACCTTTCTCCACTGCTAGGGAGGAGAAGATCCCCAGACCGAGAAAAAATAAAGAAGTCCAAGAATTACCTCTGACTCCAGGCCAAGGATACCAGTAGGATCGAAAGGAATAATGAAGCGAGGCAAGATAGGCTATTGGAGATAAACATGATGGAAGTGGCCAATGCAACTCCTTATGTCAGTACCTCGCTGGCATATGGCCTTGAGGAAGAAAAGAAAGGCCAAACTTATGGAGCTGGATCTACAATTGTCGCAAGTTCTATCACTACCCTCAAAAAAGAAGGAAGTTCGGGAGGTAGACATAGTCTTAACAAAGACATATTTTCACATGGTAAATACATCATACTCCGACCTTCTTGTCATTCCTCCCGTATTGTGTGGTATACATGTTCACCAGTGTTTAGTTGATACTGGAGCATATGTAAATATAATTTTAAATTTTATATTTAAAAACCTTGGTGTTTCAGTTTTCACAAATTTAGACGATTTTGCAGTTTTCTCAATAAATGTGAGGATGAATATGGTTAAAAATAGGTCAATCCTAACATGTCGAGCCCCAATAATCAGGTTGATAGAAATTGTGAACATCGACATGCAGCTTGAATCACATACCGTATTTTTGCCACATGCAAAATTCCATATCTTTGAAAAATATTATTCTTTAATAATTTATTTTATTCTTATATTTTGAGTATCTAAAATGAACTTTTCAATCAATATTAAATGATCAAGATTGCCCAATTAATGCATAAATTTTATAACTTAAAATACGCCAATCCGGATTTGGGAGAAAGAGGGAGAGAATAAGGTTCTTGAGCTCATTAGTTATGTTACCTTAATTATGTAATACTTTCATGCAAGTAAAAATGTGACAATCAACGATTTAGTATTGTCCCCCTCCCCTCTCTCTTTTTCAATAATACTAAGACAACATGAAACATTTCATGCAATCTGTTATATAAACTATTCAGATATATCTAGATGATAGTAAGATATATGATCTGTTAACTCGTCTTACAGGAATTTGATTTTATGATTTCAACTAGTGTAAATATATGTTTATGTGATGATTAAATCATCTGACATATCGAGGTTCTTTTATTTAGGTTGGTGTGTGTTTGTGATAGATCACACACTGCAATCTGTCGTGTATTTTTATTTTATGTGCATCTAGATCATATGTAAATTTCTACACTGTCGTAGGGCATAGAATCAATGGAGTTGTTGGAGGACTTTTCAATTTTTGCAGGTTTGGATAATATTCCAGTTTTTTCAAATTTGGATAATTTTCAGTTTTCACAAATTTGGACGATTTTGCAGTTTTTGCAATAAATGTGAGTGACTAAATATGCCAATCTTAACATGTGGAGCCGCAAAAATCAGGTGATAGAAATTGTGATCACTATCCTATATTGATTGTCTAATAATTAATGGCTATATAGATTTATCCCTTCAATTATCATAGAAAACAAATATAATCATGCGCACATTCATAATTTCAATTATATAGCAATTCAAGCTATCTTCAAAATAATATAAGCAAAACCGTAGAAGTCTTAAAAATATAAACTTCAATATAAGAATATGAAGTCTGGAAATATAATAAATTCAAAATATTAGTCATAAATCGAACATAAATTAAACCTTCAAAACCCTAACACTATTAAAAAGATACTTAGCTCAAGTGTTACAAGCAACAACCATGTCTATGGAAGAAAATTTACCCATGAATTTAAAGATTAGAAAGAATAGATTAAAGATAAGAAAACTCCTAGTAGCGTGATTCTCCGTCTTCAACTCTGTTCTCTCTAAAATTCTCGTCTCTGATCAAGTAGACAAATTCTCTCTTGAATCCTCTCCAGATAGATGGCGGATGACAGTGAAAAGTGGTGGTGAATTATCGTAAAGAGAGCTTTTTTATTGTGTAGAGAATGATCCCTTTTTATATGTACGTAGAAATTGATCACGTAGAGGTTCAAAGGGTAGAAATTAGATTGGGCCATGATGAGTGTGTAAATTCACAAGTTTGGCGCTATGTTTTGTGCTAGTTTTGGAGAGTTTTGATGTGGAAATAGGTGGAAAACCTATATATATTGTGAATTAGCATGAATCAGGTGTTAGTGGAGCTATTTGAGTGTTTTCTTAGCAAAAACGGAGTGAAAGAGCCAAGAATCGAAGAGACGGAGTCGAAGCCATGCGAACCGCCCAATAATTAGGTGGGTTCGACCTGGTTGGAGGAGGGTTCGACCTCTCCAGCAGGTCGAACCAACATTGTAGAGCTTGCAGAAGAGGATTCGACCACGACTCGAGTGGTTCGACCTGTGCATCAGGTCGAACCATGGTCGAACCAGTTCGCAGGAAAGAGGATTCGACCACGACGTTTGAGTTTGACTTGCCAGTTGGTCGAATCGGGAGCAGGAGTTGTCCAGTGATGAGGTTCGACCTGGGGTTCGACCAAGGCCTAAGTGGTTCGACCTGTCCAGAAGGTCGAACCTGTGCAGAATTCTTCCAGTAGCGGGGTTCGACCTGGGGTTCGACCTGTGGCCAGTTGTTCGACCTGTTTGACGTGGTCGAACCTATGCGCGAGAACTTACCTTATCCAGATTTTCGAGGCCGAAACACGTGAGATCACTTAGAAAGCCCATTCCAAGCCCTAGAGACGTGATTACAAGTATAAAAGGAGACTCATACAGAGAATGAAGAGAGCTTTTGATCATCAATCATAAGAGAGACAAGAGTAGAGGTGGTGATCCATCCGGAGGGCTGTGACAGAGGTTCGCTGAAGGTTCAAGTAAGAATGATCACTCTAACCATGATTGTTCCTAGATCAATCATGGGCTAGAACCACCTTGGTAGTTCTAGGGTTATGAAAGTTTCATGATGTAATTCGTATTTCGTGTGTAAAACTCCGTACAACACTACCTGTGGTTTGTTTTATATAAGATTGCATATTTAATCCATACTCATAGTCGTTTTGTGCATCAATGATCATTGTGTAGAGTCTGAATACATAACATGGTTATTGATTGAGTGCGTTCACTACTGAGCAGGGTTTATTGTTATAATTCTAAGTGAAGGGATTCCGAAGTCTTATTAGAACCGTCTTATATGAATATTCATGAATTGAATTAAATTCGGGTTGATGAATAGGATGAAGAGTATAACTTTATAGTACCTAAAAAGGGAGATCAAATCGGGTTAGATTCTAGACGTAGAAGATAATTGATTATGATAGTACCTAGAAAGGGGGGTGAAGCATATCTCTTGCTCCAATGTTATTCACACGTGTCAAGCGCATATTTACTTGTGTCTATAGAGTAAACTTGCATGGTCTAGTGATGCGTCCACAAACCACAGGGCAGAGTCGGACACCATCACATGAAAATACAAATTGCTAGTGAAACTGGATGACCCGACGAACTACCTATTATTCTTATTGATCACAACTCACTTTTCTCTACTCTTACTATTTCTTTTTGCTATTTCGATTAGAAGTTATTATCCATTAAACCTTTACAATTACCAAACATAGTCTAAAATATACTAGAAGATAACGAAATTGATATTTAACCGTCCCTTGGGTTCGATATTGTAACTTGGTCATCTTCGCGACTACAATTGATATCCTTATACTTGAGGATTAATTTGTGTGTTGAGAAAATCCCTATCAAGTTCTTGGCGCCGTTGCCGGGGACGGCGTAAAATATCTTTTTTTTTATATTATTTCTAGTTTATTAGGACTATGTACCTTGTTTTGTTGTTTCCTTTCTTACTCGTTTTAGGTGTATGCTCACAAGATCAAAGAAAGGTAATCTTGAACCGTATAATCCTGAGATTGGAGCATCATCAAGAAAGAAGAAGAAGAAAAAGAGCAAGGCAAAGACAATTGACCCAACTGAAGCTCTGAATTTTGGAGTCGAGGTTGACGAGCAGATTTCGCAAACGATTGAGGCTACAACTGAAGCTAATTTGGAAGTAGAAACAGTCAACATGGCAGCGAATCCGGATAATCTAGCCATCCGAGAGGTTTTCAGAAATAATGGGGCTGGAAATTATGAGCTTTTAGGAGCAAGGAGAATTAACACAGCGTTCGATCTTTATCCCGCTCTTATTAGCATGATAGAAAGAAACTCCTTTTCAGGAGGGTCTTTCGAGGATCCGCAGCAGCATCTGAACAAGTTCTTGGGCTATGCAAGTACTCAAAAAGACGTAGGAGAACATGAAGATGCTAGGAAGATCCTTTTGTTCAAATTCTTGCTTACTGAAAAGGCGAGGGATTGGTACGATACTATTAACGCAGCTGAGTGCACCACGTGGGAGCAATTGAAGTTAAGGTTCTTGGAAAGATATATGCCACCTTCGAAGGTGTTTAAGATGAAGCAAGATATTAACCAATTTGCTATCAGTGGAAGTGAGAAATTTCATGAAGCATGGGATAGATTCAAGGACATGCTGAGGAAGTGTCCTCAACATGGGTTATCTAAAGCCCAATATATCAGTATATTCTATAATGGATTGGACTGTGAATCAAGAGTGCTACTTGATGCTTCTTCTAATGGAGCATTGCTTACAAAGTCATCCGTTGAGGCCGAGAGATTGTTTGAAGACATATCGATGAATTCGAGGGATTGGCCTACTAATAGAGTTAGAGGTACGTATGTTCTTGGAAAGGTAGCTCAGGTTGAACAAGCAATGGTGAAAACAAAGAGAGAGGATGAGATCGTTTCGAGCTTGTCCAATATCAACAAACTACTTGAGTCTCAATAGAAGCAGGTCAACGAGATATCTCAACGAGTGCCAATCATGCAGCAAGAGATGATGAATAATGGAACCATCCAAGAAGAATTGGAGGAAGCAAATTATGCCATGGGTCAAAGTATTCAAGGAACGAGGTACCCAAATCAAGGAAACTGGAATTACATAGGGAACTATCAAGGGAACTTTAATAATCGTGGTCCCTCTGGTAGTTATCAACAGCAACCAAGGAGGCCTGAATTTTCATGGAGCAATACGAACAATGCACTGCAACTTCCGATGGGTGTTGATCCGGGAGAAAAGGTGGAAGAATGAAAGCCTAGTTTTGAGGATACTGTGAACCGGTACATGGTAAAGAATGATGAAAGAGTGAACCGCCTTGAGGCAAAACTTGAGAAAAAGATTGATGATCACCACAGAGATTTGTCCACTCAAGTGAAAGATCTCACGTTGTTGATGGGTACAATTGCAGAGAATGTGAACACATTGACTCAAACTGTAGGAAAAGGGAAGTTTCCGTCTCAGAGTATAGAGAATCCGAAGTCGTGTAATGCCATCACACTGAGGTCGGGAACGCAGTACGAGGGACCGATGAGGCCGGAATCAAAGTTGGAATTTTCTAAGCCTCGGTTCGACCAAAATTCAGAGGGTTCGACCTGGCATACAGGTCGAACCATGGTCGAACCTCATCAACAAAAGCACTCTGTTTTGTCACAGGAACAGTTCGACCAACACTCAGAGGGTTCAACCTGGCATACAGGAAGAACCATGGTCAAACCTCATCGGCCAGAGCACTCTGTTTTGATGCAGGAACGGTTCGACCATGATCGAAATTGTTCGACCAACTCTTCAGGTCGAACCGGAGGATAGATATTATACAGTGAAGCAGTTCGACCACGATCGAAATTGTTCAACCTCCAATGCTGGTCGAACCCAGGTTGAACCTCCGGAGCAGAATGAGATCAGTCTTCCAGGAGAGAGGTTCGACCAATACAATCCTGGTTCGACCTCTCAAACTGGTCGAACCCTAGTTGAACCTCGCCAAGATGTTATGATTGATGCACCTGATGTTCCTTTTGATGTTGATGCAACTCCAGTGGTACGGAATGAGCAAAGTACAGACATAATAGCTGAAAAAAAATGGGAAAGAGCTAAGCGATTAAGAGCCGAAAAGGAGAAAGTGGAGAAGGTTGATCGTGATGAATGGGGGATTCCCAAAACAAAGATACCTCCACCGTTTCCCTACAAGCTAGTGAAGAAGGGGTTGGAAGAGAAGTTCAAGAAGTTTTCAGAGATAATGAACAAGATAAGCTTGAACATTCCTTTTTCAGAGGCAATCATGGAGATGCCATATTATTCTCGATTCCTTAAAGACATATTGATGAAGAAGCAAAGCTTAACCGGAGTTGAAATGGTAAACTTATCTGAGAATTGTAGCTCAATTATTCAAAAGAAGTTGCCACCAAAGATGAAAGATCCGGGGAGCTTTATTATTCTATGTGAGATCGGGAAGGGGCCAGCACAGCGAGCTTTGTGCGATCTAGGGGCAAGCATCAATTTGATGCCGTTGTCCATCTTTCAGAAGCTTGGTTTGGGGGAGCTGACTCCGACAACTGTTGCTCTCCAATTGGCAGATAGATCAATGACGTTTCCGAAAGGTATTGTTGAAGATGTTCTTGTAAAGGTGGAGAAGCTAGTCTTTCCCGTGGATTTCCTTGTACTAGAAATGGATGATGACAAGGATAATGTTCCTTTAATCTTGGGGAGGCCATTCCTTGCTATGGCTGGAGCTATGATAGATGTTCGGAAGGGGGAATTGAAGTTGCGAATGGACAAAGAAGAATTACTTTTCAACTTGGACAAAGCAATGAAGATGCCAATGGAGTCCCAGTGTTATAGTATTGACGTGGTGGAGGAGATTGTGAAGAAAGATATGTCTCTGATCTTGTCAAAGGATCCTCTTAAGACATGTTTGATGGAGTCTCTTACTTATCCCACTACGGAGCTTGACGGACTTTCTAACGAGGTATGTATTGAATTTCTTGAAAACTTACTTGCTTTGGGTGATGACAGGTTTGCATTGGAAAGAAATAAGGTGGAAGAAGTCAAATGGACCAGGAAGTACTTGCCTTTGGATAACGAAAATACTCCAGTGGAAGAAAGAAAAGAGGAGTTGAAACCATTGCCGGAACACTTGAAGTACGCTTTTCTTGGTGATAATGCACAATATCCGGTAATTGTATCTTCTTCCCTTAATGAGGATCAACTTGGGGAGTTATTAGATGTCTTAAGGAAGTACAAGTCTGCAATAGGGTGGTCACTTGATGATTTGAAAGGTATTAGTCCTTCGTATTGTATGCATCGGATTAGGTTGTTGGATGAAGCAAAGGCGAGTGTTCAAAATTAGCGTAGGGTGAATCCCGCAATTCAAGAGGTGATAAGGAAGCAAATCCTTACGTGGTTGGACACTGGAATTATATATCCTATTAGTGATAGTCCCCATGTGAGTCCATTGCATGTAGTTGCTAAAAAGGGGGTATGACTGTAGTGAAAGCTGAGGATGGAGAAGCTATAGCCTCGAAGATTCCTACGGGATGGCGTACATGTGTGGATTACAGGAAATTAAATGAGAACACATGTAAGGACCATTTTCCTCTTCCTTTTTTGGATCAAATGTTGGATCGTCTTGCAGGGTATGAGTTTTATTGTTTCTTGGATGGATACTCGGGGTACAATCAAATCATGATTGCTCCCGAGGATCAAGAAAAGACCACTTTTACTTGCCCCTACGGGACCTTTGCTTTTAGGAAGATGCCGTTTGGATTGTGTAATGCGCCTGCTACTTTTCAGAGATGCATGATGGCGATTTTTGATGGTTTGATAGAAAAGATCATGGAAGTATTCATGGACAATTTTTTAGTTTTTGGTTCTTCTTTTGATATTTGTTTGTCTAACCTTGCTATTGTTTTGAAGAGGTGTCAAGAAACTAATCTTGTCTTGAATTGGGAGAAGTGCCACTTCATGGTGAAGGATGTGATTGTTCTTGGGCATCATGTTTCCGCCAAGGGATTACAAGTAGATCGTGCTAAAGTGATGGCAATTGAGAAGCTTCTACCACCGACAAATGAAAGAGGAGTGCGGTCCTTCCTTGGACACGCCGGTTTTTACAGGAGATTCATAAAAGACTTCTCAAAATACTCAAAGCCCTTATCTCATTTACTTGAAAAGGATATTCCTTTTGTGTTTAATGATGAGTGTCTAACAGCTTTTCAAGTTTTGAAGGAGGCGCTTATTACTGCCCCTATCTTGATCACACCGGACTGGACTCAACCGTTTGTACTTATGTGTGATGCAAGTGATGTAACACTGGGTGTGGTGCTCGGGCAGTTAAGAGAGAAGAAGTTCTGCGCCATTTACTACGCGAGTAAGACTTTCGATGCGGCACAGAAGAATTACACGGTGACTGAAAAGGAGTTTTTGGCTGTTGTGTATGCATTCGATAAGTTTCGTCAGTATTTGGTGGGCATGAAGACGATTGTGTATACGGATCATTCAGCGATTCGGTATTTGATGGAGAAGAAGGAGACGAAGCCTAGGATTATAAGGTGGATTCTACTACTTCAGGAGTTTGACATGGAGATTCGGGATAAGAAAGGAACAGAAAATGTGTTGGCAGATCACTTGCCAAGGTTGGAGACTAGAGAGCATTGTGATAATTCTTTTGAGTATATTGAAGAAATGTTCCCTGATGAGAAGATCATGGCTGTGGCTGTTGAAGGGACTGAGCGAGCATGTGTGGTCGCAGCGCAAGGTATGGATCCATGGTACGCGGATTATGTTAATTACATTGTCATTGGAGAAATTCCAAGGGATCTCAACGAATATCAACTTGCGAAATTTCATAGGGAAGTTGAGACATTTATATGGTATGATCCGTTTGTTTACAAGATTTGTACAGATTCTATTATCCAAAGATGTGTACCCGAGATGGAAATGGAGAGTGTGCTTGAGTTCTGCCATGCACAACCAAATGGGGGGCATTTCGGAGCGCAAAAGACTGCAGCTAAGGTACTTCAATCCGCTCTTTATTGGCCTACATTGTTTAGAGATAGTGAGAGCTATGTGGCGTCTTGCGATAGATGTCAGTGCATGGGAAATATAGGTAGGAGAGATGAGATGCCAATGCAGCCTAGCATAGTTGTGGAGATATTTGATGTATGGGGGATCGATTTTATGGGGCCTTTTCCCCCGTCGAATGGGTTTTCTACATTCTTCTTGCGGTGGATTATGTTTCAAAGTGGGTGGAAGCGATTCCTACTCGTGTAAATGACTCGAAAATTATTTTATCTTTCTTGAAGAAGCATATTTTTGCCCGTTATGGAGTTCCTAGAGCACTAGTTAGTGATGGAGGTTCCCACTTCGTCAATAAATTTCTTAAGAAGGTGCTTAAGGATTATGGTGTTAAGCATAGGGTTACTACACCCTATCATCCGCAAGAGAATGGGCAAGCAGAGGTCTCCAACCGTCAAGTCAAACAGATTCTGGAGAAAGTGGTAGGAACTAATAGAAAGGATTGGGCTATGAAGCTTGATGATGTGTTATGGGGGTTCCGGACCGCTTACAAGACGGTGTTAGATATATCACCGTATCAAATTGTCTATGGAAAGCCGTGCCACTTACCTGTAGAGATTCAACACAAAGCGTTTTGGGCTTTGCGACGCTTGAACTTGACCCTTAAGGATGTGAAGGAGTTGAGGATAACTCACATGAATCAATTGGATGAGTTTAGGAGTCGTGCTTACAAGAATTCAGAGATTTATAAGGAAAGAATGAAAAGGTGGCATGATTCTAAGATCTCATACAAGGAGTTCAAGCAAGGAGATGAGGTACTACTTTTTAACTCTCGTTTGAAGCTTTTTGCAGGCAAGTTGAAGTCTAAGTGGACGGGACCGTTCATGATTCATCGAGCCTTAGGAGGGGGGAGTTTTGAGCTTATTGACAAAGATGGAGACGTTATCGCGGCGAATGGGCATCGGTTGAAGCATTATAGGTCGCCGGATGATGCGTGTGTCATTTTTTATGATACCTTGGTCTGATTTGGTACCGTCGTGACTCTCCGACTTTAAACATGAGCGCTTGTTGAGAGCTTACTCTTCCATTTTATTGCTTTATTTCTTTTGTGTGAGTAAGAAATTTTTATATTTAAGATGCTTACTAATCGGCAATTACATCTCTTTTCAAACTTAGTTTCGACTTACGTTTTTACTAAGTTTGGGGGGGAGTGTGATGTTATTACCTCATTGAAGCATTAAGAGTATAATCTTTTATTTGTATTGTTTGTTAGGGGAGTTGGTTTTTGCGGCCATATTGATATTTTAATCGATTTTGATGTGACGATTTTTTACAACTTGCCTAATGTTCAGTGGTTTTTTGTTGTGTTTTCTTTTACGGAGTTACTCATGAATGATGTTTTGTGGAATAATTTTTGAAGTTGTGCTCTAGATTGTACCTAATGAAGTTGTGTTGAAGCTTGAAGTGTGTAGTGAATGAAGAACACTCAGTTTTGAAAATCAGGAGGATGGTTCGACCAATACTAGGGGTGGTTCGACCAGTGCCAGAGGTCGAACAAAAGCAGAGGAAGTCGAACCGGCGTCGAAAGTTGTCCAGAGAGGAGGTTCGACCTAAGCCATGGTTGTTCGACCTGATCAGAAGGTCGAACCAAAGGTCGAACCAGTCAGTTCAAAGCACTCTATTTTCTAGAAGAGGGGTTCGACCAATTCAAGGATGGTTCGACCTGATCAGCAAGTCGAACCCAGGTCGAACCGAGAAGATCATTTGTCCAGAAGAGAGGTTTGACCTCGTCATCCATGGTTCGACCTGTTCAGGAGGTCAAACCTGAGGTCGAACCAAGCCAGGTACGCGATTTAAGTTCAATTTTTCAGAGGGGTTCGATCATTTTTTCGAAACACCAAACCTCGAACCCTCTCGAACCTCTAAACCCTTGCACAAATTCTTTAATTACACTTGATTTCACACCGATTACACAACACTACACCTTGAATTTTCGATTCGGTCGCGGATTTGGGCGGATTTCATCGCGAGTTAGGGCTGAAATCGCGATTTTTGGTTGTTGTGTGTTCTCGATCGGTTGTTCACCATGGGCAAGTCAAAAGGTATTTTTTCCAACTCAATTACTCTAGGATTGAAGGTTTAGGTAAGAAATTCGATGTGAATAAGAGGATTGATGTTGAGTATGGTTGAATTTCATGGTGAATGTTGATATTGTGACTTGTTTCATATGAATTCTTGTTTCTTGGTTTTTGGTTGTTTGATTATTGATAGAACTTGAATTTTTATGAGGATTGATCAAGGATAGAACATATCATAGAATGAGCATGTTGATTTGGTTTAAAATTGATGAAATTGAAGTAGTTCATTGAGAGAAAGATGTTGAATTTTTGATTGAATTGCTTGAATTGCTTAATGCATGCTTGTTGGTTATGTTTTGATGATTAAAGAAGGTGTGATTGAAGATGTTTTGAGAATGTTGAATAAGCAAGTGGTGTTGAGATGATAGTTTGTATGAATATGCATTGATGCTTGAAGTCTTGAGTAGAGTATGTGATGTGCTAGTAAAATACTTGCTTTCTTGTCTTGTTGGTTGGATTGAAGTATTTGTTTTCAGGAAAGGGACAAGGATCAAGTAAAGGAAAAGGAAAGGCAGAGGAGGAAAGATCGAAGAAGAGGCATGACAGGCCTTCGAATTTGGACAAAGTGACAAGAAAACTGAGGCTACAAGATCGTTTACCCGATAACTTCAAGATTCAGATGCAAGATTGGGATGAGATTAAAGAGAAGTGGGAAGAAGTTTCAGACAAGATAGCTCGCACTCGATACCAAGATGATGAAGCGATGAGGATAATGAGAATAGGGGATGATATATTTTGGATGTTTGATCAAGTAGGGATCCGAAGATTCATGGAGTTGAAGAGGCCGACGTACTTCCATGTTACAGCGGAAGTAGTTTGCTCATTTGAGATGGAGAAGGACCCGCTTGGGTACCCATATCAGTGTACGTTTCAGCTTGGCGGAGTGAGTAGGAGATGGACGTCTGAGGATTTCAATGAGCTGTTTGAGACGCCTTTAGAGATCCCTCGTTTAGAAAATGCTGCATTCAGTGCAAAATGGTTTTGGAGGGAGATCACCGGAGAGATTCGTGATTATAAGACCAGACAGGCTCGTGCTTCCGCAATAAAGAACCCAGTCTTGAGGTACATGGACCGCGTCCTGAACAACACGTTATTCGCCCGCTCGGAGGGGAGTGTTGTGTCTAGAGGAGAGCTTTACGCCCTGTGGTGTATGCTAAACGGGGTAAAGTTCAATGTTGGAGCTTATTTTTTTGCGCAGCTGAATCGATTCAAGACCATTGGATTTTAAAAGGTGAATATAGGAGGGTTATTGACAATCGTGGCTGAGCATTACAACTTGGATCTCACCGGCTTTACACCAGTAGAAGGAGAACCCGATTTGATGCTGAGCACGTGCGTGAAGGGAGGATTTGCCCATTTTAGAAATGGAGATTGGTTTTTCACGAGGGGTCTTAAGCCTTTCGAATTTATGTTCCCCTTCGACGTGAGCAACTTGACAACTATTCGGGAAACAAGAAATAAGTTAATGAATTCTCTTGGACATACCGTCTTATCCATGGCAGTGAAGTCGGGTGGTGATTGGAGAGCGGTAGTGCAGATGTGTGCTGAGGGGAGGATGGCTGAGTTACAGCAGATCATTGATCAAGGAGAGTTCCGCCCACCTCAGCCACAGCAGCCTGAAGAGGAGGATCGGGTAGATGAACAGCCGGAGATGGAGATTCCGGAAGAAGAGCAGCATGATGCGCCTCAGCATGCTCCGGTACCGCAGCAGCGGTGAGCAGTTCCAGGTACTCGGGAGCAGCTTTGGTTGATTCATGAGCAGCTGATCGCGGTGGTAGCTGCACAGCAGGAGACGAACAGGCAGCTCGCGCTCGCTAACGCCAACTACGCCACGCTGAACGAAAGGTACTCTGCCTTGGATGAGCGTGTTGGTAGAGTGAGTGGTCGAGTGGATATGATGGATATGCACATTACCAGTCTGTGCCGAGCTGTGGAAAATAGGATGGATGAGGATGACGATGATGATGAGGATGATGATGCTCCTAAGGAGTAGGTTCAGGTTTTGTTTTGGCTTCTCCGATTCATCTTATCTCCCATTCTTCTTTTTATTTTTACAGATTGGTGTGTGATTCATGTGTGAGTAGCATGTACTTGATATAGTTGATCTTGTATCATTGTTTTGTATATGGGTTATTGATTCTGTGCATTCATGTGTTTACGTGTTTATTTTCATTGGAAAGAGCATGAATAATTTGTTAAGTATATGGAATTCATGAGGAATTGATTTTGATTATGTGCTATGAGGAGTATTAGGAATTGATTACCTATGTGAGGATTTGAGCCTTTATCATGATTAATCATGATAGTTTATTTTTGAGAGAATCATTCGTATGAATGTATTCTAGAACTTGGCTTGGAGACTTGTGTGAAACTTACAATTGATGAAATATTAGGATATGATCTTAGGCCATTTTTGATTAATTGAGTCACTTAGCCAAATTTTACCTTTCCTAATGATTTTATAAATCTTTGGTAGCCCTGTTTGAGCCTTTTAAAAGCTTTTTCTTTGGCAAGCCAAATATAAGAGCCTTAATTACCTTATTTAAGCTTTGAAAATTCCCTATTCATTGGTAGAGAGAGTAAGGTGAATAAGTGTGGAAGAAGAAAAGGAAGATGGAGTGAGGTTTAGTAAGAAAAGTGTATGGTTAAATCTTGTTAGGGGTAGTGCCTGAAATTGGTACCCCGAATTACTTATACATGGGGCTTGAAGTTTTTAAGAAGCAGCCGAACGATGTTCAAGAAGGATAGTGCCTACAACTGGTACCCGAGCGATCAAAAGAAGAATGATGTTGATGCAAGGAAGAGAAGGAAAATTGAAAATTGCAAGTGCAAGAGAAGAATTGGAGGAGAATATGAAGCCGAATGAGTAATCAAGAATCTCCAAGGTAACTCTCTACTATTGTCTTAAGTCACTATGACCAAATTTTCCTACCCTTTCCAAAGAGCCAACATTACAACCTAGAAGCAAGTCCTTTGTGATCCTAGTATTAATCTAATGTAAGTTAATTTTTTAGACCTTTGTCAAGCTTATGGTTACGCGTGAATATGAATTGATATGAGTGTTTATACTAGCCTATAGTGCCTCACGCACGAGCGAAAGAGAGTAAAGACCTATCTTGTCAGCGAGATTACTTAGTACTCCGAATGGTGTGTGATTGGATTGATTTTACATGAGTGAAATATATGATGCAAGTAATTCTTGTTTGATTCAATGAAGTGGCATGTGTAATATGTGTTGTACTAGATCTTGTTGAATTATACACGACTCCTGTGGTTTAAATTGGTTGCCTCGGGACGAGCAACATGCAAGTTTGTGGGTTTGATGAGTGTGTAAATTCACAAGTTTGGCGCTATGTTTTGTACTAGTTTTGGAGAGTTTTGATGTGGAAATAGGTGGAAAACCTATATATATTGTGAATTAGCATGAATCAGGTGTTAGTGGAGCTATTTGAGTGTTTTCTTAGCAAAAACGGAGTAAAAGAGCCAAGTATCGAAGAGACGGAGTTGAAGCCATGCGAATCGCCCAAGAATTAGGTGGGTTCGACCTGGTTGGAGGAGGGTTCGACCTCTCCAGCAGGTCGAACCAACATTGCTGAGCTTGCAGAAGAGGATTCGACCACGACTCGAGTGGTTCGACCTGTCCATCTGGTCGAACCATGGTCGAACCAGTTCGCAGGAAAGAGGATTCGACCACGACGTTTGAGTTCGACTTGCCAGTTGGTCGAATCGGGAGCGGGAGTTGTCCAGTGATGAGGTTCGACCTGGGGTTCGACTAAGGCCTAAGTGGTTCGACCTGTCCAGAAGGTCGAACCTGTGCAGAATTCTTCCAGTAGCAGGGTTCGACCTGGGGTTCGACCTGTGGCCAGTTGTTCGACCTGTTTGACATGGTCGAACCTATGCGCGAGAACTTACCTTATCCGAATTTTCGAGGCCGAAACGCGTGAGATCACTTAGAAAGCCCATTTCAAGCCCTAGAGACGTGATTACAAGTATAAAAGGAGACTCATACAGAGAATGAAGAGAGCTTTTGATCATCAATCATAAGAGAGACAAGAGTAGAGGTGGTGATCCATCCGGAGGGCTGTGACAGAGGTTCGCTGAAGGTTCAAGTAAGAATGATCACTCTAACCATGATTGTTCCTAGTTCAATCATGGGCTAGAACCACCTTGGTAGTTCTAGGGTTATGAAAGTTTCATGATGTAATTCGTATTTCATGTGTAAAACTCCGTACAACACTACCTGTGGTTTGTTTTATATAAGATTGCATATTTAATCCATACTCATAGTCGTTTTGTGCATCAATGATCGTTGTGTAGAGTCTGAATACATAACATGGTTTTTGATTGAGTGCGTTCACTACTGAGCAGGGTTTATTGTTATAATTCTAAGTGAAGGGATTCCGAAGTCTTATTAGAACCATCTTATATGAATATTCATGAATTGAATTAAATTCGGGTTGATGAATAGGATGAAGAGTATAACTTTATAGTACCTAAAAAGGGAGATCAAATCGGGTTAGATTCTAGACGTAGAAGATAATTGATTATGATAGTACCTAGAAAGGGGGTGAAGCATATCTCTTGCTCCGATGTTATTCACACGTGTCAAGCGCATATTTACTTGTGTCTATAGAGTAAACTTGCATGGTCTAGTGATGCGTCCACATACCACAGGACAGAGTCGGACACCATCACATGAAAATACGAATTGCTAGTGAAACTGGATGACCCGACGAACTACCTATTATTCTTATTGATCACAACTCACTTTTCTCTACTCTTACTATTTCTTTTTGCTATTTCGATTAGAAGTTATTATCCATTAAACCTTTACGATTACCAAACATAGTCTAAAATATACTAGAAGATAACGAAATTTATATTTAATCGTCCCTTGGGTTCGATATTGTAACTTGGTCATCTTCGCGACTACAATTGATATCCTTATACTTGAGGATTAATTTGTGTGTTGAGAAAACCCCTATCAGGCCACAAAAATAATACGAACATAGACTTTAGAGGTGTTGTACGGTACCGTGCCATGTGGCACGATTAGCACAGTGCAGCTGAGGGTGAGATAGCATGGGATCGGTAATTAAGCACGGTAGTGGGAGTGCTTGAAATCTCAAACTTTAGCAATTCCTCCAAGTTGGCACATGGGTTCTCGTGAAAGATAGGTAACTTGGCAATGTGGATGATCTTTAGCACGATGTTAACCGTGCTTATGGGTTTTGATTTCTCAATCCAACAGAACATTGGCATGGCAGACACTGTGCCAAATGCCGTTAGTCTCTTCATGCCTTTTCCTTCTAGTGGCAGACACTTTGATTTTCTTTAATTTCGAGTTTCTGTTTAAAACACAACAAAATACCTCAAATGCACCTTTTTTATAATTATTTATTAAGTATTACTTTGAGTGCTAAATATAACAATTAAGTAACTCAATAAGGTACTAAATCGGACGTAAAAATACATGAATTTTCACTCTCATCAACTATTTTACAAAGTGGGCCAAAGCAGAAGCTCTAACTGCAATCATCGAGGCAAGAATAGAAGATTTTATTTGAAAAAACCTTGTCTTCCGATTTGGTATTCCATATGCCATGGTAACGGACAATGAAAAATAATTTGACAACCCTCACCTCAAGAAGTTTTATGAAAACTTACAGATTAAGAAATAGTTTTTCACACCGTACCATCCTTAGTTTGATGGCTAGATGGAAGCGATAAATAAAATCAAGAAACATACCATTAACGTCAGTCTAGAAGGACTGAAGGAAAATTGGGCGGAGGAGCTGTCTGGGGTATTATAGTGATGAAAGTGAAAATTAGTGTGTTTTAATGTCCAAATGATCAAAAGTGCAAAGTTAGAGAAAATGTGCAACTTGTGCAAGAATGCTAAAAAATGCACGCTCATCTTGTGTAATTTTTCTGTGTTCGTTTGGAAGTTCAAATTGGTCATGTCATATATGGTTGGAAAGCCATGAAAGAAAGAATTGTTTTGACATAAGAATGACTCAAATCAGAGTTTTGATGTGGAAGTTATGCTTAAAACGGTGGGACTGCGCAAGCCAGTTCGACCAAGACATGACCTCCCGTTCGAGTCGAACGGGGTCCATGAATGTTCCAGTACGTGAAATTGATTGCTGAAGTTCCATTCGATCTCTGTTCGACCAAGGGTGACCTTTTTCGACATGTTGTTCGACCAACCGTTCGAATCGAATGGGAATGCGCTTTTGTCTTGATCTATATTACACCATAGTGCGTGTATGTGCATGCTTTGACGTGAAAAAGCATATGAAGATTAATTTGGAGGGCCAAAAGTATAAAAGGGCATCATTAGAATAATTGAAAGAGTCACTACCACCACATCATCCTACACCTCCATCATTGTGGAGATTCATCTGTCGAATCAAGAAGGAGAACCAAGAGGATTTGAAGAGATGGATGAAAAAACAAAGGAGATCGTTGCACCTAGGGTTTTCTTTATTCTTATTTCTGATTTTTCAGACTATGGTTAATATCTATCCATTCCCCATATGTGTTGTCTGTCATACCATGGGCTTGAACTATTTCAGTAGTTCAAGGATTATGAAGTTTGCCTTACGACTATAGTTGGATTATTTCATATTTGATTGAATGTTTTTTAAACCATTAATAACCATATTTTGTGCATCTACAATTGTTATACGAAGTACGAACATACATGATTGTTGATTGAGCGCGTTTATGCTGATTAGGTTGCATGTTATGATTTAAAGGGAAGGACTAATACTCCCGTAACTTCATTAGAACTATTGAATATGAATGTTTATTAATTGCATAGATTTGTATGTTAATAAGCAAGACTAAGAGGGTAGCTATATAGTACCTATAAAGGGAGATCATATTGGGTTTGAGTACCATCCATGGGGAAAAGAATTGATACTGATAGAACCTAGAAAGGAGGGTGGAATTATATCTCTTACTCTAAGGTGATAAACTAAATTTACATGCTTATTCACTTGTTTTTATAGAGTATGTTTACATATATTCGTGATGTGTCCTAATCCACCTAGAAGAGTTCAGCCCGAATACTTAAAGAGTTAAATTAATGAGTTTTAACTAGATGTCCTTAGACCTACCTATTTTTCATACTTGAGAAAACTTCTAATTTCTTCTTAGTGAATTTTTATTTTTATTGTTAATTTTAATATTTCGTTTAGTAAAATAATAATTTAATACTCAACTTTATTCTCACACTTGTCTTAATTAATTTAGTTAATAATTAAATTAGTAGTACTTCGTCTTTATGGTTCAATATTTAACTTGGTCGCTTGCCTGAGCTACAATTGCATCCTTAATACTTGGGGATTAATTGTGTATTGAGAAAACACGTAACATATGGTCGTACCGAACTACAATAAGAATATCCACCAGGGAAACCATATTTTCAATGGCCTACGAGTCAGAGGCAGTGATCTTGGTGGAGGTTGGTGATGAGAGTGATAATTCACGTGTTTTGAGCTCCGATTTATGTGGAAAGTGAGTATGATTTAGTCTATTATCAAGACGAATTGGGATGTTTATAGAAAATCGACGAATCAAATGCTACTGAGGTTATTTGAACATATTTGTACAGGAAAATAGGTCTGAAGTGCTCGGAATTGGAAAACACAATTTTTGAGGTGTAGTTCGACCTATGAAGGCAGTTCGACCAGTATCAGCCTGGTCGAACAACAGTGGTGAAGTCAAACGGGAGGTGTTTCAACTTACAGAGAGGTCATTCGACTAATGAAGCCCGCTCGACCAAGAGAAGTCAAGTCGAACTGCGTAAGTCAAGTCGAACGGAAAGCAGAGACAAAGTTCAGTTTACAGACACGTCGTTCGACCTCAGTTCAATAAGAGGTCCTGTTCGACCATGCCAGGTCTGCTCGAATGGAGACACATCAGCTCCAAAATATTGGGATTTCACCACTAGTGCGTGCATGTGTGTGTTTTCTACAAAAAGCCTAGTAAAGGTCCATAAGGAGAAGCTACAAGTATAAAAAGAGATGCCGATCACACTAAAAAGGGAGTTAGATTCCATATCCATCCTACACCACATCCTTAACTCCATCTGCAGGAGCTGTAGAGAGAAATTCGTACAGTGAATCAAGTGAGAACCAAGTGAAGATTCAAGACAGAGTGAGAAGCGACGGCGCCCACATCTAGGGTTTACTTCTCAACTTAATCTTTCTTGTAATTTTCAAGACTATGGTAAGATAAATCCAAACACCATGAACATTCTTCGAAGCGTCATGGGCTAGAACCGCTTTGATAGTTCTAGGATTATGAAAGTTTTTATCTAGTTAATTGAACTCCGTGTGTATACTCCGTACAATACTACTTGTGAGTTTATTTTATATAAGACTATGCGTTTTTAACTCATACTCAGAGTTGTTTTGTGCATCATTAACTGTTATGTAGAGTCTGAATACATATCTTGGTTATTGTTGAGTGCGTTCACTGCAGACAAGGATTCTATGTTATGATTCTAAATGAGGGGACTCCAAAATTTCATTTGAACTATCTTATATGAATACTTATTAAATGAATTGAATTCGGGTTAGTAAGTAGGATAAAGAGGATAATTATATAGTACCTATAAAGGGAAATCATATTGGGTTAGAGTACTTATTGAACGGGAAATAATTAATACTGATAGTACCTAGAAAGGGGGTGTAATTATTGTTTGTATTCGATCGTTTGGTTAGCGTGAACTGTTAGGGTTTCATGCATTTCTAATCTAGCAGAAGCAATAAGATAGAAACGTATTACCTTTCACCAGGGTATGTTGATGATGAATAGCTGCATAAAATAACCTCTTGGTCTTCTGCTGTATTCTCAAGTCAAATCCTAACGTTGTGTGGGTGACGATCTTTAGGATCTTCTCAATCTGCTTTTCTCCTTTTTCTCACGTCAAAAGAGGCGACAATAATAGGGTTCCAAGAAGCTGAGATGACTTATATAAGGGCTACAACATGGACCACGAGGAGAAATTAGAGTCGGGCCTCCATTGGGCTTAAGTATCCAAGTTTAGCCCAAAACTTATACTTAAGTCCAATAATAATAATATAGTCCACTAAAATATTATTACTGCACTGTTGCTCCAATCCCATAATTATGTTATGGGCTCCTTCTCATTATGAGCCCGATAGTCTCCCTATGTTTAAGATATACAATGCCCATTAATTAATTAAGTTACTGACAACTCCATTAATTAATATCTCATCCGAGAGTAGTACCACTCAACCTCATAATCATGTCGGAATTAATCCACTTGCAAGATTGACATGATAATCCTTTTGAGCTCCTCAAAGGGACATTATCAACCTATTTAATAGGACATGGATTCCTTCTACAATCAACAGCACACCATAGAGACAATACTATTTCCCAACTTACCGAGTTTATTGATTTAATATATAAATCTCACCCATTGATGAATCAAAGAGATAAATATTGGCTTACGTGTTGAGATTATTTTATATGGATTAAGAGTATGAACATCAATAATAACTGAGATCAAGTTCTCCTATATAGTCAGTATACATCAAACGATCTCAAGCGGTCCTACTCAATACAAACAAGGTATACTTTTAATGTGATTTTATAGTCAAGACAAACTAATACTAAATCACACTACAACCATCCCGATAGATTGTCCCTGTCTATCTCGATTGTGAACATTTGTGTATACTTTAAAAGGAAACCGATAATATGATCTTTCGCGTGTTGTCGCACAATATATTATCTATAGTATAAAGTAAATGGACTTTTGCACAAACATATAAATAAATTATAATATCTAAAATGTTTGATCATATGATTCTCATTTCAAATAAATTGTTAAAACATTGTTTCATAGAAAAGCTAGACTTTTAGTATACAATCTAACAATCTCCCACTTATACTAAAAGACTACACAGCCATATCTGCTGACACGCATCTAATCCCCATTCCTTCTACATTCCCATCGAACGCATTCGCTGGAAGGCTCTTAGTAAAATGATCAGCTAGGTTATCCTCAGATGCAATCTTAGCGACAACGACCTCCCCTCTTCTAACGATGTCTCGTATTAGGGGGTACTTACGCTCAATGTGTTTACTCACCTTATGGGCTCGTGGTTCCTTCGAGTTTACTACTGCACTACTGTTATCACAATAAATTTTGATTACTTTGGGCAAACCAGTCCATTTAGAAGCTCCTGAGCCATACTGCTTCTTTAGCTGCTTCAGAGGCTGCTACATATTCAGCTTTCATGGTAAAGTCTGCAACATATTTCTGCTTTACACTCCTCCATATTATGGCTCGTCCTCCAAGAGTAAACACATAACCCTAGGTGGATTTATTAGCATCTCTATCTGACTGAAAATCCGAATCAGTAGAACCCAAAGGTAACAAAGTATCTGCCCTGTAAACCAGCACATAATCCCTAGTCCTTCGCAGGTACTTCAAAATATGTTTTACCGCTGTCCAATGCCCTTTTCCTGGATTACTTTGATACCTACTGACCATGCCTACGACATAACAGATATCCGGACTTGTACATAGCATTGCATACATGCGGCTACCTATTGCCGAAGCATAAGAAACCAGATTCATCTCCTCTATTTCCTGTTGTGTCTTATGAAACATTTCCTTAGATAGAGGTATTCCATGTCTGAAAGATAGAAAGCCTTTCTTGGAATCTTGCATGCTAAAACGAGCCAGGATTGTATCAATATATGAAGTTTGGGACAAGCACAATATTCTTTTCTTGCGATCCCTTATTAATTTGATCCCTAGAATGTGCCCGGCTTCTCCTATGTCCTTCATCTCAAACTGCTTAGACAGTCCTACCTTTATGCCCGACAATACCTTTATATTATTTTCAATGAGAAAAATATCATCTACGTAGAGTACAAGAAAAACCACTACGTTTTCGTCATACTTCTTGTACACACATAATTCATCCGGATATTGAATAAACCCATATGACTGGATTAATTTATCAAAATGGATGTTCAATGATCTAGAAGCTTGTTTCAATCCATTAATGGACCTATTAAGCTTACACACAAGATTCTCTTCGCCCTTTTCAATGAATCCATGTGGTTGCTTCATATAGATGTTTTCCTTAAAACTTCCATTTAGGAAAGCTGTCTTGACATCCATTTGCCATACCACATAGTCCGTATGAGCGGCAATTGATAAAAGAATCTGGATTGACTTAAGCATGGCCATAGGCGAGATGGTTTCCTCATAATTGATTCCTTCTTTCTGAGTATATCCTTCTTTAAAGGTTTCCACCTTACCGTCAGATCTTTTTTTCCTTTTATAGACCTACTTGCATCCAATGGCTTTTACACCATCAGGTGGTTCTACAAGCTCCCATACTTGATTAGAATACGTAGATTCTATTTTCTCACAACCCTTCTACTACGATGAGGCTCCACAGACAATTGTGTATCAGGTGTGACATGCGGTGTAGTGACTTGTGGTATATCCTCTTATACAGTTGGTATTATATTTGGTGTTTCCCATCTTACTTCTTCTCAAACAATTTTACTTATGGGTTTGTGATCCATTATATAATCCTGTTAAAAAAATCTGGCGTTCGTGCTAATGATCACCTTTTAGTCCTTCGGATTATAAAAAAAACCACCCTTCGTTCCTCTAGGATATCCTACAAACAAACAAACTTCAGTACGTTCTTCTAAATTATCAGCATCTCCTCTTAACACATGTGCTAGAGCACCCTAAATCCAAACGTGTTTCAGACTAGGCTTAAGCCCAGTCCACAATTCTGTGGGAGTAGAGACTACCGATTTAGAAGGTACTAAGTTTAGGATGTAAGCCGCTATTTCTAAGGCGTATCCCCAAAATGAATTAGGTAATTCCGAATAACTCATCATTGATCATACCATTTCTATAAGAGTCAAATTCCTTCTTTTCGCTTCACCATTCTGCTGGGTGGGCCCGGTGCAGACAATTGGGATTGAATCCTTCCTCTGATAAATAATTCCTAAAATCTCCCAAGAGGTATTCACCACCACGATCAGATCGTAGTGACTTGATACGTTTTCCAAGTTGCTTTTCCACATCAGCCTTGTACTCTTTGAATCTATCAAAGCACTCAGACTTGTGGTGCATCAAATAAATGTATCCGTATCTAGAATAATCATCAATGAAAGTGACGAAATATTCATAACCACCTCTTACCTGGACAGACATAAGACCACATAAATCAAAATGAACCAATTCCAACAGATCCTTGGCTCTATACCCCCTTTGCCTTAAAAGGCCTTTTGGTCATTTTTCTTTTCAAGCAGGATTTGCAAGTTGGATAATTTTTCACTACTAATGAACTCAGAGGTCCATCAGCTATCAACCTTTGAATCATACTCAAGTTAATCTGACTAAGCCTAAGATGCCAAAGATATGTTTAGTTTATTTTCGAAGGTTCTTTTCTATTATTAGTAGATATATCATTCAATTCAATTTGTTGCACTGTGGGAGTAATTGGATTAAGAGTATACAAATTATCTATCAATATACCATCACAGATAACAATTCTATTTTTTCTTATAATAACCTTGTCATTAAAAGAAACAGAATATTCATCCATAAACAATTTAGACTCTGAAATTAAATTCTTTCTAAAATAAGGTACATAAAGACAATTCCTCAAAACAAGAGTTTTATTTTTATTGTAAAATAAATAAATGTCTCCCAATGCAACGACCGCTACTCTTGTAGCATTCCCCAAGAGTATGGTAATCTCCCCATCACTAAGCTGTCGAGCTTGGTGGAACCCCTACAAGGAATTGCAGTCATGGTCAGTGGCTCCCGTATCTACACACCAAGTGTCAGCAGATATAGCCACTAAACACGATTCAACAACTAGTATAAAAGACTTACCATTCTTGTTCCCCTTTGGAAGAGGGCAGTCAGCCTTATAATATCTCGGCTGCTTGCATTTGAAGCATTTGCCTTTAGACTTCTTGACCGCACCACCCTTTGCTTTCAGTTGGTTCACCGGTGCTGAATTTTCTTGCTTCTTCTTATTCCTACCGTCTTTTGGCCAAGGATAAGCAGCATTTTTAGCAACATGAATTCGAACCTGAGGAGCACGGTAAAACAGCCCTTTTGCCGCCACAAGTTCTGTCAGAAGCTCTGCCAATGTGTACAAACTTTTGTTCATACCATAGTTTAGACGAAACTGCTCAAAACTCCTAGGCAAGCTTTGGAGTACTATATCGACTTGTGTTTTCCCATCGATTTCAGCTCCAAGGACCTCCAACTCATTGACTTGGCCAATCATTCTAAGAACATGTTCCCTTACGAGAGTGCCCTCAGCCATTTTGGTGTTCATCAGTACAGCCATGCCCTCCGACCTAGCAGGACGACTCTGGTGCGCGAAGAGTTCCCTAAGATTCAGCATCATATCATAGACAGAGTTCATAGCTTGATGTTGATGTCGAAGCACACTTGACATTGAAGCCAATATATAGCACTTAGCCATCCTATCAGCTTTGGTCCACCTATTATAAGCAGCTCTTTCCTCTTCAGTAGAGTCATTACTAGGTTCCGCAGGACATTCCTCTGTGAGTACAAAGATGTAATCTTCAGCAATTAAAACAATATCCATGTTTCGTTTCCAGTCATCATAATTTGTGCCAGTAAGTTTGTGTTCTTTAAGTATAATAGAAAGTGAGTTGAGTGCCATTTGAAAATCCTGAGAATCTTAAATAAATAAAATAGATCAAACACATCGAATTTATCAATTTATATTGATTCCCTCAAAATAATATAAAATAAAATTCACCAACATCTCAAGCACAGTGAGTCTGCATGCCACGATAGTGTGGACGTATACAAACCCAAATATTCAAAAGAGAAGATTTTACCCATTAATTTTATTTGTCAACCTCACTTTATGACAAAATAATTAATAGTCAGTTCCTCTTTAGCCATGCAAATAACAGCAGTGACTCCGATGGGGAGGATACTTATTATTTGCTCCTAAATATTAACCATTATTTGATTCCAAGTCCATTGCGCTAGCTTATGTCCCTTCAGATGGAGAAGATCACATGCGCTTGAGTAACTTTCTACAATCATCATAAAGAAGCTTGTATCAGTGATCTGTGAATAAACTCATCCGATGGGGAGGAAGGTGCTATAGCCAACATGCAAGTTTACTCACATCACTTACAAACCAATGATGGAGGCCGTGGGAATTAACTACCAATCCCCTCTCCCACTTAGTTATTTAACACCGAGAGTTTTTACATGCAAATAATATTTAATAATAAAATACACATTCTAGCATGCTTTTATTATGGCAATTAAATCAAATAGAGCATGCATCCACATATATAACAATAATGGACAATTAAATCAACTAATTCAGTTATATATCACGAAAATAAACACAGAAAATGTTGAATCGCCAAAACGAGCCTGACTGCCTGGCGGAAGGCACCTGTACGACTCGCGCAGTTTATTGGCACAAGTCGTGCCTTCTCTTCCAAGCTCCACGCCGTGTTCTCTCTTGGCACGACCCTTCATTGCCAGTCGCACGCCAACCATACCGGCAGCAGACTGTGATCGTGCCAACTCCACTTGGGAACCTGACAGTGTGTGCTACACAATCCTCTAAGACCCGACCGGCTATGGTGCTGCCTAGACCGGAAGCTCTTCAGACCAATCCAGAACTAACAGGACTCGATTGGTCAGGGAGGTGACTTGCCCGGAACCGTCTCCTGACTTGCTTGGAACCCACTGTCAACTTGCCCAGAACCTGCTATCCAGGTCAGATTCTGCCAGCTCCAGCATCGTTCTTCATTGCATGATGATCCCAGTCAGTGCTTTGCAGACACCGTCGCCAGCATCGTCTGGCCGTGCCACTCGTTGGCAATTAGCGTGTTTGTCTAGCAACGTGTCTGTCTCCACCTGTCGGCACTCAAACTCACTGGAAACATCACGTTGCTGCAGCCGTTCATCATGTATGCACCGTTGACTTTCACCATCTAGCCCAGCCTCGCCAAGGCCACTGATTTCTGTCGCTTGCCGCATAAATTACCCTCGAAGGCAGGCATCGTACAAGTAGGGTTTTCACAGAACAACAATCCCATAAACCCTAATTCTCATAACTTTCATACGATAATTAAATCACATATAGCATATAAACCCTAGCCTAACATGTCATGTTTCGCCATGAAACCGATGCTCTGATAGCAATTGTTGGCGTTCGATCATTTGGTTAGCATGAACTGTTAGGGTTCCATGCGTTTCTAATCCAGCGAAAGATATAAGACAGAAACGTATTACCTTTCACCAGGGTATGTTAATGATGAACAGCTGTAGAAAACAACCTCTTGATCTTCTGCTGTATTCCCAAGTCCAATCCTGACGTCGTGTGGGCGACGATCTTTGGGATCTTCTCAATCTGTTTTTCTCCTATTTCTCACTTCAAAAGAGGCGACAATAATAGGGTTCCAGGAAGCTGAGATGACTTATATATGGGCTATAACAGGGACCAAGAGGAGAAATTATAGTCGGGCTTCCATTGGGCTTAACTATCTAAGTTTAGCCCAAAACTTATACTTAAGTCCAATAATAATAATATAGTCCACTAAAATATTATTACTGCACTGCCGCTCCAATCTCATAATTATGTTATGGGCTCCTTCTTATTATGAGTCCGACAGTCTCCCCATGTTTAAGATATACAATCCCCATTAATTAATTAAGTTATTGACAACTCCATTAATTAATATCTCATCCGAGAATAGTACCACTCAACCTTATTATCATGCCGGAATTAATCCACTTGCAAGATTTACATGATAATCCTTTTGAGCTTCTCAAGGGGATATCATCAACCTATTTAATAGGACACATATTCCTTCTACAATCAACAGCACACCATAGAGATAATACTATTTTCCAACTCACCGAGTTTATTGATTTAATATATAAATCTCACCCATTGATTAATTAAAGAGACAAATACTGGCTTACGTTTTGATGTTATTGTATAGGGATAAAGAGTACGAACATCCATAATAACTGAGATCAAGTTCTCCTATATAGTCATTATAAGTCGAACGATCTCAAGCGGTTCTGCTCAATTCACACAAGGCATACTAATGTGATTTTATAGTCAAGACAAACTAATACCAAATCACACTACAACCATCCCGATAGATTGTCCCCGTCTATCTCGATTGTGAGTATCTGTTTATACTTTATAAGAAAACCGATAATGTGATCTTCCGCGTGTTGTTGCACAATATATTATCTACAGTATAAAGTAAATGGACTTTTGCACGAACTTATAAATAAATTATAATATGCAAAATGTTTGATCATATGATTCTCATTTCAAATAAATTGTTAAAACATTGTTTCATACAAAAGCTAGACTTTTAGTATACAATCTAACAATTATATCTCTTGCTCTGAGGAAATTCACATGTGTCACACGCTTATCTGCTTGTGTCTATAGAGTAGATTTGCATGGCTTAATGATGCATCCATAATCCACAAGGCAGAATCGGACATTGACATACGGAAGGGAGATTAATTAGTAAATCTGGATGGCCCGAAGAGTTACCTATCTTCTCACTTGTCAACTCTCGTTTATCTCTACTGTCTCTATCTTATTTGCTATTTTATTTTTTGTTCATTAGTTTAATAACTATTCTCCAATTAAATTACCAACAATAGTTTATCTTAGTTTAGATAATAATAAATTGATAACCAACTGTCCTTTGGGTTCGATAAATATAATATGGTCGCTTATCTAAGCTACAATCGCATCCTTCATACTTGGGGATTAAAATTGTGTGTTGAGAAAATGCCCATCAACTTTCTAGCATCATTGTCGGGGACAGTTGTCCTTATCAAATTTATTGTTGCTATTTTATTTGAAATTATTCCACACTTGTCTTTGGATTCTGACGCTATATTTCTCTTAGGTGTATGCACACTAGATCAAAGGTAGGAACATTAGTGGCTTTTGATCCGAAAATTAGAGCATCGTCAAGGAAGAAGAAGGCAAAGAAGAAGAAGAACAAGAATGTGGAAGCAACTGAAGCTCTTAATCTAAGAGTTGAAGTTGGAGTGCTAAACCCTGAAGCGATTGAAGCTGCAACCAAAGATAACTCGAAAGCAGAAGTAGTCAATATGGTAGCGAATCCAAATAATCTTGCCATCCATGAAGTCTTTAAGAAAAAGGGAGGAGGCAATGTGGGGCTGTTAGGAGCGCGTGGAGCCGATGCCGATTTTGATCTTCATCCAGCTCTTATCAGCATGATAGAAAGGAGTCCTTTCTCTGGGGGAACCTTTGAGGATCCTCAATAGTATCTGAATAAGTTCCTGGGATATGCAAGCACAGAAAAAGATGCATGAAATCATGAGGATGCAAGGAGGATTGTTTTGTTTAAATTCTCGCTTACTGAAAGGGCTAGAGATTGGTACGATACTCTTAATGGTGCTGAATGTACTACCTGGGAGCAATTGAAATTGAAGTTCTTGGAGCGATACATGCCACCTTCAAAGGTGTTTAGGATGAAACAAGAAATCAATCAATTTGCTATCGGTGGTAATGAGAAATTTCACGAAGCATGGGATAGATTCAAGAACATGCTTAGAAGGTGTCTACATCATGGCTTGTCAAAAGATTAGTATATCAGTATATTCTATAATGGATTGGATTGTGATTCTTGAGTGTTACTTGATGCTTCTTCGAATGGAGCATTGCTTACAAAGTCATCCATTGAGGCCGGAAAGCTCTTTGAGGATATTTTGATGAATTCAAGAGATTGGCCAACTGATAGAGTAAGAGGCACCTATGTCCTTGGAAAAGTAACACAGGTTGAACATACGATGATAAAGTCGAGTAGAGAAGATGAGATCGTCTCGAGCTTGGCCAATATCAACAAGCTACTTGAAACTCAGCAGAAATAGATAATTGATTTGTCACAGAGAGTACCAATGATGATGCAGCAGGATGACGGTGAAGAAAGACCAATCCAAGAGGATTTAGAAGAAGTAAACTATGCCATGGGACAAAGTATTCAAGGAACGAGGTATCCAAACAATCAAGGATACATGAATTACCAAGGGAACTTCAACAATCATGGTCCCTCGGGTAACAATCAACAACTAAGGAGGCCGGAGTTTTCATGGAGCAATTCGAATACGGCTATGAAATCTCCTGTTGGTGTTAATCCTGGTGCTAAGAAGGAAGAAGGGAAACCTGGTATGGAGGATTCGGTGAATCGTTATATGACTAGGAATGATGCAAGGGTGGATCATATTAAGATTAAAATAGATTCGAATCATGAGGAGTTGTCCAAGCAGATAAAAGACCTTACCTTGTTGATGGGGTAAATGGTAGGGAATGTGAACAAGTTGACGTAAACTATTGAAAAGGGTAAGCTCCCGTCTCAAAGTATTATGAATCTTAAATTGTGTCATGCCATCACATTGAGGTAAAGGACATAATACGAAGATCCAATGAAGCCGGTGGATGAAGCCGAAGGAGACAGGAGCCTTGTTCGACCAACACTACCCAGTTCGATCAGACCTGATGGTCGAACTGAGGTCAAACAGTTTTTGAAAAAATAGAGTTACAATACTCTATTTTTTGTTTCGCTGTTCGACCAAGGCACTACCATTCAACCAGACTATTCTGCTCGAACCATGGTCGAACAGGCACCTGTAGAAAAGAAAGATTGAGTTCAGTTTACAGAGAACTAGTTCAATCAGACTCATCCATTCGACCAGATTATCCTGGTTGAACTATGGTCGAACCAGCCCAGGACAAACTGAACCCGTTTATAGAGTCTTTGTTCAACCACACTCATGCTGTTTGACCAGACCATTCTGATCGAACAGTAGTCGAACAACTTCACGTAACTCCTGTTTCGATACTGAATGCTACACCTATTGTTCAGAATACTCCAGAGCCATCACAAGAGCTGTATACTGAGCTTATAGTGGAGAAAAAGTGGGAAAGAGCCAAGAGATTGAAAGCCAAGAAAGACAAGACGAAGGAGATTGAACGTGATGAATGAGAAATATTGGGCGTTTTCTCAACACACAATTTTAATCCCCAAGTATGAAAGATGCGATTGTAGCTTAGATAAGTGACCTAGTTATATTAATCGAACCCAAAGGACAGTAGATTATCAATTTATTATTATCTAGACTAGTGAAACTATTATTGACAATTTAAGTTGAGCATAATTGTTGATTAGCCATAACTTGTAGTCGGGATGACCAATTCAAGAATATATCGAACCACAGGGAGGAAGGCACTAGTGCTTAAGCGAGCTCATATTTGTCGTAATTTTATAGAGAAGAGTCATCAAAGAGATTGGTTGTAAACAAATAAATGACAAGTAATCAAAGCAAGCAATGATCACAAATAAGATGAACAAATGAAGAGCGTTTTCCAAATTAAGTAAAAGTGAGATTAACAACAATTAAGAAGTGGAAATCCTAGGATAGATACATCAAATTCAAATGAATCATGGGTGTAGACTAAGGGCCAACACGAAGTTCACCTAAACTCCCTCTCGAGATGGATAGGATATGAATCATAACTAGCTTAAACAATTGGTTCTCACTCAAACAATTCCAACTGGGTACTAAGCTTGAAATAAGAGTCCCTTCACATAATTAATCAACCTCTCGATCTAATCAATCGGAAGTCCTACCAAAGTGTTCTAAATTAAAAAGGATTTCTCAATCTCTTTACAATTTATAATGCACATGAAGTGTATGACAAAATGATTCAATTAATTATCCTAAACATATCATTGACTTCTCAATCTAATAAAATGCTTACAACAATAAACCACATAAATCATCACAAACATCAAGATCTAAAGCATCAATAGCAGAAAATCAATTAACACAATCAACATATGAATTTTAATACATAAATTCCAAAATTATCCAACAACTCTCATGTTGCTAATCTCACAAGGGAGATTAGCCTACCGTATTCATAAGAACATTAACATAGACATTAAAATCCTTACAAAACATGATAAACAACAAGGTTTCACTACAAAGTATGGATGAAAACTCCCTTGAAGTGCTTCAATGGTGATCTCCTTCCTTCCCTTGCAATTCTTCTTTCTTCCTTGCTTCTTTTTCTCAATTGGATGAAGGTTTTGATGGTAGGATGAAGGTAGATGATATGGATGAAGAATAGAGGAAATGGATGGTGAAAAATAAAGGAAAATGTATGTGATGTGTGTGCAGGGGTGAAACCCTTGAAAATCTCATGAAATATTGAAGTATTGGGTATTTATACCCCTTTGGAAGCTTCTAGAATGATTTTAATTTTTTTTTTGCACCTACACGGCCCGTGTACGGTACACTGGTCATGTACTGAACACGGCCGGCCGTGTGCGGAAAATGGCCACAGGGGTGGCCGTGTAGGTGTTTCGGGTGACAGAACATGACCAAAGCTTATAGAGCCGTGTTCGGTAAACGGCTCGTGTAGATGTTGGCCGTGTACTGAACACGGCCGGTCATGTTGGTGCAACTCCTGTTTTTCTACATTTTGTTTTGGCTCGTTCTCCTTCGTTTCAACTCCGAATTGAGATCCGCTTTTTTCTACATCTTTCTTTTCGCATCTAGAATCTTTTTTTACCTAGAAATCATACATTTAAGCTCTTTCTCACAAATTTCCATAAAAATACATAACACCACCAAAATATACATAAATACGGATAAACTAATACGAAAATATACGTAAAAAGACATTAAAATCTAGGTGAAAATATAACTCATCACACCCACAATCTTAAAGTGTTGTGCGTCCCCCTTGACCTCGTTTGCATACACCTTCACAAAGAAAAGAAGTTAGAACAAAAGATTTCAAAAGCAAATAAAATAAATAATAAAAATTAAAAATGTCTCCATTAAGATCACTCGAAATGATCCTTCTTCAAGCTACTAGCAACCACTGTCTCCCCGTCAACGGCGCTATTTGATTAGCCTTAACTTGTAGTCGGGATGACTAATTCAAGAATTTATCGAACCACAGGGAGGAAGGCACTAGTGCTTAAATGAGATCACGTTTGTTGTAATTTTATAGAGACGAGTCATCAAAGAGATTGGTTGTAAAAAAATAAATGACAAGTAATCAAAGCAAGCAATGATCACAAATAAGATGAACAAATGAAGAGCGTTTTCCAAATTAAGTGAAAGTGTGATTAACAATAATTAAGAAGTGGAAATCCTAGGATAGATGCATCAAATTCATATGAATCATTGGTGTAGACTAAGGGCCAACACGAAGTTCACCTAAACTCCCTCTCGAGATGGATATGATATGAATCATAACTAGCTTAAACAATTGGTTCTTACACAAATAATTCCAACTAGGTATTAAGCTTGAAATTAGAGCCCTTTCACAAAATTAATCAACCTCTCGATCTAATCAATCAGATGTCCTACCAAAGGATTCTAAATTCCAAAGAATTTCTCAATATCTTTACAATTTATAATGCACATGAAGTATATGACAAAATGATTTAATTAATTATTCTAAACATATCATTGACTTCTCAATCTAATAACATGCTAACAACAATAAACCACACAAATCATCACAAACATCAAGATCTAAAGTATCAATGGTAGAAAATCAATTAACCCAATCAACATATGAATTTTAATACATAAATCCCAAAATTATCCAACAACTCTCATGTTGCTAATTTCACAAGGGAGATTAGCCTACCATATTCATAAGAACATTAACATAGACATTAAAATCCTTACATAACATGATAAACAACAAGATTTTACTACGAAGTATGGATGAAAACTTCCTTGAAGTGCTTCAATGGTGATCTTCTTCCTTCCCTTGCAATTCTCCTCTCTTCCGTGCTTCTTTTCCTCAATTGGATGAAGGTTTTGATGGTGGGATGAAGGTAGATGATATGGATGAAGAATGGAGGAAATAGATGGTAAAAAATGAAGGAAAATGTATGTGCAGGGGTGAAACCCTCGAAAATCTCATGAAATATTGAAGTATTGTGTATTTATACCCCATGCGAAGCTTCTAGAAGGATTCTGATTTTTTTCTGATTTTTTCCACCTACAGGGTAAGACTCAATTGAAGCAATACAAGGCCCTCATGAGTATCCATAAGCTCACTAATGAGCAAATTTGGGAGAGCAAAGCGCCAATTGCGCGCGAAGCACATGCGGAACGGGCACGGAGAAAAAGAAGTGTGGAGTAGAAGCAGACCCATGTACCGTACACTGGAGTATTGTGTATTTATACCCCTTGGGAAGCTTGATGAGAGTGAAAATAAGCGTGTTTTAATATCCAATTTAATACCTTTTTGATTGATATTGTAGTCTTATATGAGCACGTGTCTTATATTTGATATATGTGAGAATCATGTGCACTTGAGGTGTTTTATTGTGTTTTAGGTGGAAAAATGATGAAAAGGGCAAAGTTGGAGAAAAGGTGCAATTTGTGCAAGAATGCTGATAACGCACATCCAACTTTCATAATTATTTTGTATTTGTGTGGAGCTCAAAACTCATAGTGTGATATATGGTTAGAAAGCCACTGAAGAGAGAGTCGTTTTGGCATAAAGAACATCCGAATTGGAGGTTGGACGAGGACGTTATGAGCAAAGAGGTGACGCCGCGCGAGCTGTGCCGAACTGAACAGATATGCTATATTCCATGACTTGTTACAGATTCAATTCTTGGAGTTATTATAAGTTCTTTATATGAATAGAAAGCCCAGGAAGAGAAGATCGCGTGAGCATAAAAATCACTCAATTTGGAGGTGGGATGTGAAAGTTATACGCGAAACGGTGAGCCTGTGCAAATTGATTCGACCTGCTTCAGGTCGAACCGAGGTCGAACTGGACGGAAAAATAGCTGGTTCGACCACGACATGCATGGTTCGACCTGTTGGCTGGTCGAACCATGTACCTGGGACATCCAGAAGGGTGATTCGACCATGGTTCGACCTCCCCTGTTTGGTTCAACTTGTTTGGGAGGTCGAACCGCGCTTCGTGAACTTACCAAATCCGTATTTTTGAGGCCTAAACGCGTGGGATAATTAAGGAAGTCCATTCCAAGCCTAGGAGACGTGATTACAAGTATAAAAGGAGGTCTATGAAGCCACAAAAGAAGAGGAACACAACACAATACAAGAGAGGAGAAGAGAGGCCACAACATACAACACCCCACAAGGGGGGATCACCCCCCAACCATCATCCTTTTCTTCATCCATCCATCACTTTGAAGATTCGTTTGTGGAATCAAGGGGAGAACTAAGAGGAGAATTCAAGAGCGAGAAGGATGCGATGACGCCACATCTAGGGTTTATTCGTTTCCTAATTTATCTTGTATTTTTCGGACATCCGGGTAAGATCTATCCAACACCCATGATTGTTCTTCGCAACATCATGGGCTAGAGCCTTTTTGGTAGAACTAGGGTTATGAAGGTTTTATCTAGTTAATTGAACTTCCATGTGTACACTCCGTACAACACTACTTGTGAATTTATTTTATATGTGATTGTGCCTTTTTAATTCATACTCACGGTCGTTCTGTGCATCATTAACTGTTATGTAGAGTCTGAATACATATCTTGGTTATTGATTGAGTGCGTTCACTGCTGAGCAGGATTCCATGTTATGATTCTAAGTGAGGGGACTCCGAAGCTTCATTAGAACTATCATAAATGAATACTTATTAATTGAATTGAATTCGGGTTAATAAGTAGGATAAAGAAGATAATTTTATAGTACCTATAAAGGGAGATCATATCGGGTTAGAGTACCAATCCTAGGGGAAATAATTGATACTGATAGTACCTAGAAAGGGGGTGAATTATATCTCTTGCTCCGAGGTTATTCACACGTGTTACACACATATTTACTTGTGTCTATAGAGCAGATATGCATGGTTTAGTGATGTGTCCATATTCCACAAGGCAGAGTCGGACATTGACACATGGAAGGGAAGTTAATTAGTGAAACTGGATTATCCTAGAGCTACCTATTCTCCTACTTGATTCACTTTCGTATCCTTCGAGTGATAGTTTATTTTATTTGTTATTTAATTTCCAGCATATTAGTTGTTAGATAACCATTAAAATATAATTGCCTTGTCTTAATTAATTTAGATAATAATTAAATTGATAATACGCTGTCCCTTGGGTTCGATATTCACTTGGTCACCTTTTGAGACTACTATTGATATCCTTCATACTTGGGGATTAATTGTGTGTTGAGAAAACGCGCATCAAGTTCTTGGCTCCGTTGCCGGGGACGGCTGTTATTATTGATTTTATTATTTCTATTTTGATTAAGATATTTTTTTTCTTTTATTTGTGATTATTTATTTCTATCTAACCTTAAATTTTTACGAGTTACTTGTGCGCTTGAAAAAATGAGAGGAAGAAAAGGAGCAAATAACACATTGAGCTTAACATGGTCGGAGCAAGGCAGAATCTGGATAATGTTTCCATTCGTGAAATTTTCATGAACTTTAGGAATGTCAACATGGGGTTGATAGGAGCAAGGGGGGAAGATGATGATTTTGAAATACATCCCGCTCTTATTAACATGGTAGAGAAGAATCTATTTTTTGAAGGTTGTTTTGAAGATCCATATCAGCATCTCCGAAGATTTCTTGGTTATGCAAACACTCAAAAGGGCAGTCGAGCGAATGATAATGCTAGGCGGATCGCCTTATTCAAGTTCTCTTTAATTAATAAGGCGGAAGCTTGGTATAAGACCCTTGATCCAGCCGATTGCAATACATGGGACCAACTGCAGCAGAAGTTCTTGGAGAGATACATGCTACCCTCAAGGATCTTAAGAATGAAGCAAGAGATCACTCGATTTGTTATGAATTAGGGTGAGAAATTTTATGAGGCGTGGGACAGGTTTAAAGACATGCTCAGGAGGTGTCCACAGCATGGAATGCCGAAGGCTGAATACATAAGCATCTTCTACTATGGATTGGATTGTGAGTCGCGTATTTTTATTGATGCATCATCAGGAGGAGCGCTGTTATCAAAGACAACACTTGAAGCGGAAAAGTTGTTTGAAGACATCTCTATGAATTCACGTGACTGGCCAATAGAGAGAGATAGAGGATCATATGTACTTGGCGAGGTAGCGCAGGTTGAACATCAAGTGGTGAAGCCGAATAGGGATGATGAGATCGTCTCTAGTCTAGCTAACATCAACAAGCTACTAGAGTTCCAGCAGAGGCAGATCACAGAGTTGACACAAAGGAGGCCTAATATGAAGCAGCAAGAAGTGAAGAGTGATGAAGATACCTTCAATCGATACATGGCTGAAAACGATGCAAGAATTGACCACATCGAAGCTAGAATGAATATTAATCATGCAGATTTATCTAAGCAGATGAAGGAGCTTACTATGATTAAGGGGCAGATGACCACGAACGTGAATCAATTAACACAAAAAATTGGAGAATAAAGCCATCACGTTAAGGTTTGGAACGCAATATGAGGGACCAATAAAGTCAGAGTCGAAGTTTGAGACGAAAGGAAGCAGATTCGACGAAAAACACTATGATTCGACCTGTCCCACAGGTCGAAGCGTGCAGGGGAGGTCGAATCTAGCTAAGGGAAGACATCCGGCAGAAGTCGCGCCTCGATTCGACCAACAGCCAGTCGATTCGACATGGCCCTCAGGTCGAATCCAGGTTGAATCACCCCATCTAGAGCACTCTGTTTTCACAAATTCTCGATTCGACCACGATGCTACTGGTTCGACCAGTCCATTAGGTCGAACCCATGTCGAACCGATGACCATAAATCTTACAGAAGGTCAGTTCGACCTGGGGCATTCCGGTTCGACCAGCACAACAGGTCGAACCGAGGTCGAACAGCACTCTGCGAAGCACCCTGTTTCATCGCGGACTCGATTCGACCACGACATAATCAATTCGACCAGTACCCTTGGTCGAACCAAGGTCGAACCGGAGGGCAAAAATCTTCCAGGTGCTCGATTCGACCACGATATAGCCGATTCGACCAGTACCCCTGGTCGAATCCAGGTCGAACCCAACATGCAAGGTGAGAATGGACTTCCAGGTGCTCGATTCGACCACGACGTACCTGGTTCGACCAGTACCCCTGACGAACCAAGGTCGAACCCTGCCAAATTGCACCATTTTTCTCGCCGAATGCTTTACATGATGTTAATGCTACTCTCTTACCATCCCAAGGACGGAATATTGAGCTTACAATGGAGAAGAAGTGGGAAAGAGCAAGTAGGTTGAGAGCCGAGAAGCTTAGACTGCGAATGGATAATGTAGATGTGGTTTTCTCTCTTGATCATGCAATGAAGATGCCCATGGAGACTCAATCATGCAAAAGCATTGATATAGTTTCTAACTTGTTTAATCTTGATTTTTCTAAGACAGGTGATTCTGAATTTAAGTGGAAGGTTGACAAGGAGGAGTCTAGACAGCGATGGGAGGAAGAAAATTTCAATGATCATATTTTTGTGACCAAGAAATGTGAGGTGTTGAGTGTAGACAAGAAGAGGAAAAGAAAGTATTTGAAGGTGAGGATGCGAGAAGACCGTCCTCTACCATCGCGACTCTACGACGTTAAACACGAGCGCCTGTTGGGGGCTTGCCCTTCCATTTTATTGCTTTATTTCTTTCGTGTGAGTAAGAAATTTTTATATTTAAGGTGCTTACTAATCGGCAATTACCTCTCTTTTCAAACTTAGTTTCGACTTACGTTTTTACTAAGTTTGGGGGGGTGTGATGTTATTAGCTCATTGAAGCACCAGGAGTATAATCTTTTCTTTGTAATGTTTGCTAAGGGAGTTGATTTTTTTGGTATGTTGAAACTTTAATCGGTTTTGATGTGTCAATTTTTTGCAATTTGCCTAGTGTTCAGTGGTGTTTCTAGTATGTGGAGTCGATTACATAGTCAATTAATTCTTTCTTATAGTTCTCCTATTTTATTATTGATGAATCCTGTGATGATGAGTTTGTTTGAGCTTTGATGATAGAAAAGGGTAACTAGGTGGCAAGACGAGTTCTACATTAAGGTTTCGACTCGAGGAGCTCGTGCATTCATTGAAGGAGAAATCAGGTGCCCTCGTTTCTTTTTTCTAATTTTTATATGTGCTTTTAATTCATGGAGTGGAAGGATTGAATTTATGGTGGTGATCCATGTGAGCTTATATTGTTAAAATTATCTTTGAAATTCATATGCTCTTGAAATTGATGAAGGAAGTGTACTTGAGTTATATTGTGGTATGAAGTTCTATGTGTACTTGTGGGATATTACCTACCATGAAAAGTGCTCTGTTACTTGTTAAAAACCCATGTGAGATTTTGAGCCTTGTTGATCATGATACATAATCACATGATATTTCTTTTCTGGTGAGTATCGTTCTTGTGTATGTATTCTAGAACTTGCCTCTTGTCTTACTTGAAACTACATGTGTGTTAGATGATGGGAGATGATCTAAGGCCATCCTTGAATTTATGAGTCACTTAGCCAAATAATTTCCTACCAAATAATTATATATCCGTACTTAACCCCGTTGAGCCCAAAAGTCTTATTTCTTTGGCAACCTACGAAGATAGCCACTTTGATATCCTATTTGAGCCTTAAATTCCTATATTTAGTGGAGAATTAAATGCTATCAAAGTGTGTTAATGGTGCTTGATAACAATTTGGGAAGGAATGAAATTAGTGTTGAAATTAATAGTGATGGATTATGATAATGCATCTAAGGAGAAGCATGGAGTAGTGCTTAAATCTAGTACTCCATGGAATCAAAAACCCTAGGGTAGTGCTTAAATCTAGTACCCTATGGAGGATGCGTGAGGTAGTGCCCGAAACTGGTACCTCGAGAGAAAAAGGATGTGCTTGAGACAAGAAAAAGTATGTTGAGCTTTAAGGAAAGGAGAGAAAAGAAAATTAGAAGAGCATGAAGCTGGATAGCCTTGAAGTGTAAGAATCTGCAGTACAAAAGATCTCCGGTTTTAATTCTCTACTAATTGAGTCACTTTATCCATATGTTTCCTACCCTTATCAAAGAGCCAACATTACATCCAAAATAAAAGTCCTTTTTGATCCCATTGTCGAATCATACTTTTAGTGGTGAAGAGCTTGAGACGTTTGGCAAGCTTATGGTTACGCATGCACTTGAATTGAATCTGAGCGTAAACACCTTAACCCATAAGTGTACATCTTTTACACTTGAGTACGAGTGATATATACTTTCCGTGAGAACATGTCAATGGAGCATTTGAATTGGTGGTGATTGTCTAAACTTGTATGCTTTGAATTGATTATTACACGTGATAAGAGTTGTATGACCTAAGTTGATGACAATTGTATTTTGAATGGGGTATTGGTCATAATCCTTGTTTCCCCACTAATTTTCTTACTCTTTCTCTTTATCTTTATTTTGTTGCCTCGGGACGAGCAACGGGTAAGTTTGGGGGATTATTGAGAGTGAAAATAAGCGTGTTTTAATATCCAATTTAACACCTTTTTGATTGATATTGTAGTCTTATATGAGCACAAGTGTCTTATATTCGATATATGTGAGAATCATGTGCACTTGAGGTGTTTTATTGTGTTTTAGGTGGAAAAAGGATGAAAAGTGCAAAGTTGGAGAAAATGTTCAATTTGTGCAAGAATGCTGAAAACGCACATCTAAATTTCATAATTATTCTGTGTTTGTGTGGAGCTCAAAATTCATAGTGTGATACATGGTTGGAAAACCACTGAAGAGAGCGTTGTTTTGGCGTAAAGAACATCTGAATTGGAGGTCGGACGAGGAAGTTATGAGCAAAGTGGTGACGCCGCGCGAGCTGTGCCGAACAGAATAGATATGCTACATTCCATGCCTTGTTACAGATTTAATTCTTGGATTTATTATAAGTTCTTTATATGGATAGAAAGCCCAGGAAGAGAGAATCTCGTGACCGTAAAAATTACTCAATTTGGAGGTTGGATGTGAAAGTTATACACAAAACGGTGAGCCTGCGCAAATCGATTCGACCTGCTTCAGGTCGAACCGAGGTCGAACTAGATGGAAAAATAGCTGGTTCGACCACGACATGCATGGTTCGACCTGTTGGCTGGTCAAACCATGTACCTGGAACGTCCAGAAGGGTGGTTCGACCATGGTTCGATCTCCCCTGTTTGGTTCGACCTATTTGGGAGGTCGAACAGCGCTTCGTGAACTTACCAAATCCGTATTTTCGAGGCCTAAACGCGTGGGATAATTAAGGAAGCCCATTCCAAGCCTAGGAGACGTGATTACAAGTATAAAAGGAGGTCTATGAAGCCACAAAAGAAGAGGAACACAACACAATACAAGAGAGGAGAAGAGAGGCCACAACATACAACACCCCACAAGGGGGGATCACCTCCCAACCATCATCCTTTTCTCCATCCATCCATCACATTGAAGATTCGTTTGTGGAATCAAGAGGAGAACTAAGAGGAGAATTCAAGAGCGAGAAGGACGCGATGACGCCACATCTAGGGTTTATCCGTTTCCTAATTTATCTTGTATTTTCCGGACATCCGGGTAAGATCTATCCAACACCCATGATTGTTCTTCGCAACATCATGGGCTAGAGCCTTTTTGGTAGAACTAGGGTTGTGAAGGTTTTATCTAGTTAATTGAACTTCCATGTGTACACTCCGTACAACACTACTTGTGGTTTTATTTTATATATGATTGTGCCTTTTTAATTCATACTCACGGTCGTTTTGTGCATCATTAACTGTTATGTAGAGTTTGAATACATATCTTGGTTATTGATTGAGTGCGTTCACTGCTGAGCAGAATTCCATGTTATGATTCTAAGTGAGGGGACTCCGAAGCTTCATTAGAACTATCATATATGAATACTTATTAATTGAATTAAATTCGGGTTAATAAGTAGGATAAAGAAGATAATTTCATAGTACCTATAAAGGGAGATCATATCGGGTTAGAGTACCAATCCTAGGGGGAAATAATTGATACTGATAGTACCTAGAAAGGGGGGTGAATTATATCTCTTGCTCCGAGATTATTCACACGTGTTACACGCATATTTACTTATGTCTATAGAGTAGATATGCATGGTTTAGTGATGGGTCCATATTCCATAAGGCAGAGTCGGATATTGACACATGGAAGGGAAGTTAATTAGTGAAACTGGATTATCCTAGAGCTACCTATTCTCCTACTTGATCCACTTTCGTATCCTTCGAGTGATAGTTTATTTTATTTGTTATTTAATTTCCAGCATTTTAGTTGTTAGATAACCATTAAAACGTAATTGCGTTGTCATAATTAATTTAGATAATAATTAAATTAATAATACGCCGTCCCTTGGGTTCGATATTCACTTGGTCACCTTTCGAGACTACAATTGATATCCTTCATACTTAGGGATTAATTGTGTGTTGAGAAAACGCGCATCAAAGCTTCTAGAAGGATTATGAATTTTTTCTGATTTTTTACACCTACACGGCCCGTGTACGGTACACTGGTCGTGTACTGAACACGGCCACAGGGTGGCCGTGTAGGTGTTTCGGGTGACAGAACACGGCCAAAGCTTTCAGGGCCATGTTCGGTACACGGCTCGTGTAGGTGTTGGCCATGTACTGAACACGGCCGACCGTGTTGGTGCAGCCCCTGTTTTTCTACATTTTATTTTGGCTCGTTCTCCCTCATTTTAACTCCGAATTGAGATCTGTTTTTTTCTACGTCTTCCTTTTTACGTCTAGATTCTTTTTACCTGAAAATCATACATTTAAGCTCATTCTCATATATTTCCATAAAAACACATAACACCACCAAAATGTACATAAATACGGATAAACTAATACGAAAATACACGTAAAAAGACACTAAAATCTAGGTTAAAATATCACTCATCACACCCCCAAACTTAAAGTATTGTGCGTCCCCTTTGACCTCGTTTGCATACACCTTGACAAAGAAAAGAAGTTAGAACAAAAGATTTCAAAAGCAAATAAAATAAACAATAAAAATTAAAAATATTTCTATTAAGATCACTCGAAACGATCCTTCTTCAAGCTACTAGCAACCATTGCCTCCCCGGCAACGGTGCCATTTGGTTAGCCATAACCTGTAGTCGGGATGACCAACAAGAATTTATCGAACCACAGGGAGGAAGGCTCTAGTGCTTAAACGAGATCACGTTTGTTGTAATTTTATAGAGACGAGTCATCAAAAAGATTGGTTGTAAACAGATAAATGACAAGTAATCAAAGCAAGCAATGATCATAAATAAGATGAACAAATGAAGAGCGTTTTCCAAATTAAGTGAAAGTGTGATTAACAATAATTAAGAAGTGGAAATCATAGGATAGATGCATCAAATTCATATGAATCATTGGTGTAGACTAAGGGCCAACACGAAGTTCACCTAAACTCCCTCTCGAGATGGATAGGATATGAATCATAACTAGCTCAAACAACTGGTTCTCACACAAACAATTTCAACTAGGTACTAAGCTTGAAATGAGAGTCCCTTCACAAAATTAATCAACCTCTCAATCTAATCAATCGGATGTCCTACCAAAGGGTTCTAAATTCCAAAGGATTTCTCAATATCTTTACAATTTATAATGCACATGAAGTGTATGACAAAATGATTTAATTAATTATCCTAAACATATCATTGACTTCTCAATCTAATAACATGCACATGAAGCTTGAAATGAGAGTCCCTTCACAAAATTAATCAACCTCTCGATCTAATCAATCGGGTGTCCTACCAAAGGGTTCTAAATTCCAAAGGATTTCTCAATATCTTTACAATTTATAATGCACATGAAGTGTATGACAAAATGATTCAATTAATTATCCTAAACATATCATTGACTTCTCAATCTAATAACATGCTAACAACAATAAACCACACAAATCATCACAAACATCAAGATCTAAAGCATCAATGGTAGAAAATCAATTAACCCAATCAACATATGAATTTTAATACATAAATCCCAAAATTATCCAACAACTCTCATGTTGCTCATCTCACAAGGGAGATTAACCTACCATATTCATAAGAACATTAACATATACATTAAAATCCTTACAAAACATGATAAACAACAAGATTTTACTACAAAGTATGGGTGAAAACTCCCTTGAAGTAATTCAATGGTGATCTCCTTCCTTTCCTTATAATTCTCCTCTCTTCCTTTCTTCTTTTCCTCAATTGGATGAAGGTTTTGATGGTGGGATGAAGGTAGATGATATGGATGAAGAATGGAGGAAATGGATGGTGAAAAATGATGGAAAATGTGTGTGCAGGGGTGAAACTCTCGAAAATCTCATGAAATATTGAAGTATTGTGTATTTATACCCCTTGGAAAGCTTCTAGAAGGATTCTGATTTTTTTCTAATTTTTTACACCTACACGGCCCGTTTACGGTACACTGGAGTATTATGTATTTATACCCCTTGGGAAGCTTCTAGAAGGATTATGAATTTTTTCTGATTTTTTACACCTACTCGGCCCGTGTATGGTACATTGGTCGTGTGATGTACACGGCCACAGGGGTGGCCGTGTAGGTGTTTCGGATGACAGAACACGGCCAAAGCTTACAGGACCGTGTTCGGTGCATGGCTCGTGTAGGTGTTGGCCATGTATTGAACACGGCCGGCCGTGTAGGTGCAGCCCCTGTTTTTCTACATTTTATTTTGGCTCGTTCTCCCTTGTTTCAACTCCGAATTGAGATCCGTTTTTTCCTACATCTTTCTTTTCGCATCTGGAATCTCTTTTTAAAAGAAAATCATACATTTAAGCTCATTCTCACATATTTCCATAAAAACACATAACACCATGAAAATATACATAAATACGGATAAACTAATACGAAAATACACGTAAAAAGACACTAAAATTTAGGTAAAAATATCACTCATCACACCCCCAAACTTAAAGTGTTGTGTGTCCTCATTGACCTCATTTGCATACACCTTCACAAAGAAAAGAAGATAGAACAAAATATTTCTAAACCAAATAAAATAAATAATAAAAATTAAAAATGACTCTATTAAGATCACTCGAAACGATCCTTCTTCAAGCTACTAGAAACCATTGCCTCCCCGACAATGGTGCCATTCGATTAGCCATAACTTGTAGTCGAGATGACCAATTCAAGAATTTATCGAACCACAGGGAGGAAGACACTAGTGCTTAAGCGAGATCACGTTTGTAATAATTTTATAGAGACGAGTCATCAAATAGATTGGTTGTAATAAATAAATGACAAGTAATCAAAGCAAGCAATGATCACAAATAAGGTGAACAAATGAAGAGTGTTTTCCAAATTAAGTAAAAGTGAGATTAACAACAATTAAGAAGTGGAAATCCTAGGATAGATGCATCAAATTCATATGAATCATTGGTGTAGACTAAGGGCCAACACGAAGTTCTCCTAAACTCCCTCTCGAGATGGATAGGATATGAATCATAACTAGCTCAAACAATTGGTTCTCACACAAACAATTTCAACTAGGTACTAAGCTTGGAATGAGAGTCCCTTCACAAAATTAATCAACATCTCGATCTAATCAATCGGATGTCCTGCCAAAGGGTTCTAAATTCCAAAGGATTTCTCAATATCTTTACAATTTATAATGCACATGAAGTGTATGACAAAATGATTCAATTAATTATCCTAAACATATCATTTACTTCTCAATCTAATAACATGCTAACAACAATAAACCACACAAATCATCACAAACATCAAGATCTAAAGCATCAATGGTAGAAAATCAATTAACCCAATCAACATATGAATTTTAATACATAAATCCCAAAATTATCCAATAACTCTCATGTTGCTCATCTCACAAGGGAGATTAGCCTACCATATTCATAAGAACATTAACATATACATTAAAATCCTTACAAAACATGATAAACAACAAGATTTTACTACAAAGTATGGGTGAAAACTCCCTTGAAGTAATTCAATGGTGATCTCCTTCCTTTCCTTATAATTCTCCTCTCTTCCTTGATTTTTTTCCTCAATTGGATGAAGGTTTTGATGGTGGGATGAAGGTAGATGATATGGATGAAGAATGGAGGAAATGGATGGTGAAAAATGATGGAAAATGTGTGTGCAGGGGTGAAACTCTCGAAAATCTCATGAAATATTGAAGTATTGTGTATTTATACCCCTTGGGAAGCTTTTAGAAGGATTCTGATTTTTTTCTAATTTTTTACACCTACACGGCCCGTGTATGGTACACTGGAGTATTATGTATTTATACCCCTTGGGAAGCTTCTAGAAGGATTATGATTTTTTTTTTGATTTTTTACACATACACGGCCCGTGTATGGTACATTGGTCGTGTGCTGTACACGGTCACAGGGGTGGCCGTGTAGGTGTTTTGGGTGACAGAACACGGCCAAAGCTTACAGGGCCGTGTTCGGTACACGGCTCGTGTAGGTGTTGACCATGTACTGAACACGGCCGGTCGTGTTGGTGCAGCCCCTGTTTTTCTACATTTTATTTTGGCTCGTTCTCCCTCGTTTCAACTCCGAATTGAGATCCGTTTTTCCTACATCTTCCTTTTCGCGTCTAGAATCTCTTTTTACCAGAAAATCATACATTTAAGCTCATTCTCACATATTTCCATAAAAACACATAACACCATCAAAATATACATAAATACGGATAAACTAATACGAAAATACACGTAAAAAGATACTAAAATTTAGGTAAAAATATCACTCATCACACCCCCAAACTTAAAGGGTTGTGTATCCCCCTTGACCTCGTTTGCATACACCTTCACAAAGAAAAGAAGTTAGAACAAAAGATTTCAAAAGCAAATAAAATAAACAATAAAAATTAAAAATGACTCTATTAAGATCACTCGAAACGATCCTTCTTCAAGCTACTAGCAATCATTGCCTCCCCGACAACGGCGCCATTCGATTAGCCATAACTTGTAGTCGAGATGACCATTTCAAGAATTTATCAAACCACAGGGAGGAAGGCACTAGTGCTTAAGCGAGATCACGTTTGTAATAATTTTATAGAGACGAGTCATCAAATAGATTGGTTGTAATAAATAAATGACAAGTAATCAAAGCAAGCAATGATCACAAATAAGGTGAAAAATTGAAGAGTGTTTTCCAAATTAAGTAAAAGTGAGATTAACAACAATTAAGAAGTGGAAATCCTAGGATAGATGCATCAAATTCATATGAATCAAGGGTGTGGACTAAGGGCTAACACGAAGTTCACCTAAACTCCATCTCGAGATGGATAGGATATGAATCATAACTAGCTCAAACAATTGGTTCTCACTCAAACAATTTCAACTAGGTACTAAGCTTGAAATGAGAGTCCCTTCACGTAATTAATCAACCTCTCGATCTAATCAATCGGATGTCCTACAAAAATGTTCTAAATTCCAAAGGATTTCTCAATCTCTTTACAATTTATAATGCACATGAAGTGTATGACAAAATGATTCAATTAGTTATCCTAAACATATCATTGATTTCTCAATCTAATAACATGCTAACAACAATAAACCACACAAATCATCACAAACATCAAGATCTAAAGCATCAATGGTAGAAAATCAATTAATCCAATCAATATATGAATTTTAATACATAAATCCCAAAATTATCCAACAACTATCATGTTGCTAATCTCACAAAGGAGATTTGCCTTCTATATTCTTAAGAACATTAACATAGACATTAAAATCCTTACAAAACATGATAAACAACAAGGTTTTACTACAAAGTATGGATGAAAACTCCCTTGAAGTGCTTCAATGGTGATCTCCTTCCTTCCCTTGCAATTGTCCTCTCTTCCTTGCTTCTTTTCCTCAATTGGATGAAGGTTTTGATGGTGGAATGAATGTAGATGATATGGATGAAGAATGGAGGAAATGGATGGTGAAAAATGAAGGAAAATGTGTGTGATGTGTGTGCAGGGGTGAAACCCTCGAAAATATCATGAAATATTGAAGTATTGGGTATTTATACCCCTTGGGAAGCTTCTAGAAGGATTCTGATTTTTTGCACCTACACGGCCAGTGTACGGTACACTAGTCGTCAACTGAACACGGTCGGCCGTGTGCGGAGAACATGGCCAAAGCTTATAGGGCCGTGTTCGGTACACGGCTCGTGTAGGTGTTGGCCATGTACTGAACACGGCCGACCGTGTTGGTGCAGCCCCTGTTTTTCTACATTTTGTTTTGGCTCGTTTTCCCTCGTTTCAACTTCGAATTGAGATCCGCTTTTTCCTACGTCTTCCTTTTCGCGTCTAGAATCTCTTTTTACCTGGAAATCATACATATAAGCTAATTCTCACACATTTCCATAAAAATACATAATACCACCAAAATATACATAAATATGGATAAACTAATACGAAAATACACGTAAAAAGATACTAAAATTTAGGTAAAAATATCACTCATCACACCCCCAAACTTAAAGGGTTGTGTATCCCCCTTGACCTCGTTTGCATACACCTTCACAAAGAAAAGAAGTTAGAACAAAAGATTTCAAGAGCAAATAAAATAAACAATAAAAATTAAAAATGACTCTATTAAGATCACTCGAAACGATCCTTCTTCAAGCTACTAGCAATCATTGCCTCCCCGACAACGGCGCCATTCGATTAGCCATAACTTGTAGTCGAGATGACCAATTCAAGAATTTATCAAACCACAGGGAGGAAGACACTAGTGCTTAAGAGAGATCACGTTTGTAATAATTTTATAGAGACGAGTCATCAAATAGATTGGTTGTAATAAATAAATGACAAGTAATCAAAGCAAGCAATGATCACAAATAAGGTGAAAAATTGAAGAGTGTTTTCCAAATTAAGTAAAAGTGAGATTAACAACAATTAAGAAGTGGAAATTCTAGGATAGATGCATCAAATTCATATGAATCAAGGGTGTGGACTAAGGGCTAACACGAAGTTCACCTAAACTCCATCTCGAGATGGATAGGATATGAATCATAACTAGCTCAAACAATTGGTTCTCACTCAAACAATTTCAACTAGGTACTAAGCTTGAAATGAGAGTCCCTTCACGTAATTAATCAACCTCTCGATCTAATCAATCGGATGTCCTACAAAAGGGTTCTAAATTCCAAAGGATTTCTCAATCTCTTTACAATTTATAATTCACATGAAGTGTATGACAAAATGATTCAATTAGTTATCCTAAACATATCATTGATTTCTCAATCTAATAACATGCTAACAACAATAAACCACACAAATCATCACAAACATCAAGATCTAAAGCATCAATGGTAGAAAATCAATTAATCCAATCAATATATGAATTTTAATACATAAATCCCAAAATTATCCAACAACTATCATGTTGCTAATCTCACAAAGGAGATTTGCCTTCTATATTCTTAAGAACATTAACATAGACATTAAAATCCTTACAAAACATGATAAACAACAAGGTTTTACTACAAAGTATGGATGAAAACTCCCTTGAGGTGCTTCAATGGTGATCTCCTTCCTTCCCTTGCAATTGTCCTCTCTTCCTTGCTTCTTTTCCTCAATTGGATGAAGGTTTTGATGGTGGAATGAATGTAGATGATATGGATGAAGAATGGAGGAAATGGATGGTGAAAAATGAAGGAAAATGTGTGTGATGTGTGTGCAGGGGTGAAACCCTCGAAAATATCATGAAATATTGAAGTATTGGGTATTTATACCCCTTGGGAAGCTTCTAGAAGGATTCTGATTTTTTGCACCTACACGGCCAGTGTACGGTACACTAGTCGTCAACTGAACACGGCCGGCCGTGTGCGGAGAACATGGCCAAAGGTTATAGGGCCGTGTTCGGTACACGGCTCGTGTAGGTGTTGGCCATGTACTGAACACGGCCGACCGTGTTGGTGCAGCCCCTGTTTTTCTACATTTTGTTTTGGCTCGTTTTCCCTCGTTTCAACTTCGAATTGAGATCCGCTTTTTCCTACGTCTTCCTTTTCGCGTCTAGAATCTCTTTTTACCTGGAAATCATACATTTAAGCTAATTCTCACACATTTCCATAAAAATACATAATACCACCAAAATATACATAAATATGGATAAACTAATACGAAAATACACGTAAAAAGATACTAAAATTTAGGTAAAAATATCACTCATCACACCCCCAAACTTAAAGGGTTGTGTATCCCCCTTGACCTCGTTTGCATACACCTTCACAAAGAAAAGAAGTTAGAACAAAAGATTTCAAGAGCAAATAAAATAAACAATAAAAATTAAAAATGACTCTATTAAGATCACTCGAAACGATCCTTCTTCAAGCTACTAGCAATCATTGCCTCCCCGACAACGGCGCCATTCGATTAGCCATAACTTGTAGTCGAGATGACCAATTCAAGAATTTATCAAACCACAGGGAGGAAGACACTAGTGCTTAAGAGAGATCACGTTTGTAATAATTTTATAGAGACGAGTCATCAAATAGATTGGTTGTAATAAATAAATGACAAGTAATCAAAGCAAGCAATGATCACAAATAAGGTGAAAAATTGAAGAGTGTTTTCCAAATTAGGTAAAAGTGAGATTAACAACAATTAAGAAGTGGAAATCCTAGGATAGATGCATCAAATTCATATGAATCAAGGGTGTGGACTAAGGGCTAACACGAAGTTCACCTAAACTCCATCTCGAGATGGATAGGATATGAATCATAACTAGCTCAAACAATTGGTTCTCACTCAAACAATTTCAACTAGGTACTAAGCTTGAAATGAGAGTCCCTTCACGTAATTAATCAACCTCTCGATCTAATCAATCGGATGTCCTACAAAAGAGTTCTAAATTCCAAAGGATTTCTCAATCTCTTTACAATTTATAATGCACATGAAGTGTATGACAAAATGATTCAATTAGTTATCCTAAACATATCATTGATTTCTCAATCTAATAACATGCTAACAACAATAAACCACACAAATCATCACAAACATCAAGATCTAAAGCATCAATGGTAGAAATTCAATTAATCCAATCAATATATGAATTTTAATACATAAATCCCAAAATTATCCAACAACTATCATGTTGCTAATCTCACAAAGGAGATTTGCCTTCTATATTCTTAAGAACATTAACATAGACATTAAAATCCTTACAAAACATGATAAACAACAAGGTTTTACTACAAAGTATGGATGAAAACTCCCTTGAAGTGCTTCAATGGTGATCTCCTTCCTTCCCTTGCAATTGTCCTCTCTTCCTTGCTTCTTTTCCTCAATTGGATGAAGGTTTTGATGGTGGAATGAATGTAGATGATATGGATGAAGAATGGAGGAAATGGATGGTGAAAAATGAAGGAAAATGTGTGTGATGTGTGTGCAGGGGTGAAACCCTCGAAAATATCATGAAATATTGAAGTATTGGGTATTTATACCCCTTGGGAAGCTTCTAGAATGATTTTGATTTTTTGCACCTACACGGCCAGTGTACGGTACACTAGTGGTCTACTGAACACGGCCGGCCGTGTGCGGAGAACATGGCCAAAGCTTATAGGGCCGTGTTCGGTACACGGCTCGTGTAGGTGTTGGCCATGTACTGAACACAGCCGACCGTGTTGGTGCAGCCCCTGTTTTTCTACATTTTGTTTTGGCTCGTTTTCCCTCGTTTCAACTTCGAATTGAGATCCGCTTTTTCCTACGTCTTCCTTTTCGCGTCTAGAATCTCTTTTTACCTGGAAATCATACATTTAAGCTAATTCTCACACATTTCCATAAAAATACATAATACCACCAAAATATACATAAATATGGATAAACTAATACGAAAATACACGTAAAAAGATACTAAAATTTAGGTAAAAATATCACTCATCACACCCCCAAACTTAAAGGGTTGTGTATCCCCCTTGACCTCGTTTGCATACACCTTCACAAAGAAAAGAAGTTAGAACAAAAGATTTCAAAAGCAAATAAAATAAACAATAAAAATTAAAAATGACTCTATTAAGATCACTCGAAACGATCCTTCTTCAAGCTACTAGCAATCATTGCCTCCCCGACAACGGCATCATTCGATTAGCCATAACTTGTAGTCGAGATGACCAATTCAAGAATTTATCAAACCACAGGGAGGAAGGCACTAGTGCTTAAGCGAGATCACGTTTGTAATAATTTTATAGAGACGAGTCATCAAATAGATTGGTTGTAATAAATAAATGACAAGTAATCAAAGCAAGCAATGATCACAAATAAGATTGAAGAGTGTTTTCCAAATTAAGTAAAAGTGAGATTAACAACTATTAAGAAGTGGAAATCCTAGGATAGATGCATCAAATTCATATGAATCATGGGTGTGGACTAAGGGCTAACACGAAGTTCACCTAAACTCCATCTCGAGATGGATAGGATATGAATCATAACTAGCTCAAACAATTGGTTCTCACTCAAACAATTTCAACTAGGTACTAAGCTTGAAATGAGAGTCCCTTCACGTAATTAATCAACCTCTCGATCTAATCAATCGGATGTCCTACAAAAGGGTTCTAAATTCCAAAGGATTTCTCAATCTCTTTACAATTTATAATACACATGAAGTGTATGACAAAATGATTCAATTAGTTATCCTAAACATATCATTGATTTCTCAATCTAATAACATGCTAACAACAATAAACCACACAAATCATCACAAACATCATGATCTAAAGCATCAATGGTAGAAAATCAATTAATCCAATCAATATATGAATTTTAATACATAAATCCCAAAATTATCCAACAACTATCATGTTGCTAATCTCACAAAGGAGATTTGCCTTCTATATTCTTAAGAACATTAACATAGACATTAAAATCCTTACAAAACATGATAAACAACAAGGTTTTACTACAAAGTATGGATGAAAACTCCCTTGAAGTGCTTCAATGGTGATCTCCTTCCTTCCCTTGCAATTGTCCTCTCTTCCTTGCTTCTTTTCCTCAATTGGATGAAGGTTTTGATGGTGGAATGAATGTAGATGATATGGATGAAGAATGGAGGAAATGGATGGTGAAAAATGAAGGAAAATGTGTGTGATGTGTGTGCAGGGGTGAAACCCTCGAAAATATCATGAAATATTGAAGTATTGGGTATTTATACCCCTTGGGAAGCTTCTAGAAGGATTCTGATTTTTTGCACCTACACGGCCAGTGTACGGTACACTAGTCGTCTACTGAACACGGCCGGCCGTGTGCGGAGAACATGACCAAAGCTTATAGGGCCGTGTTCGGTACACGGCTCATGTAGGTGTTAGCCATGTACTGAACACGGCCGACCGTGTTGGTGCAGCCCCTGTTTTTCTACATTTTGTTTTGGCTCGTTTTCCCTCGTTTCAACTTCGAATTGAGATCCGCTTTTTCCTACGTCTTCCTTTTCGCGTCTAGAATCTCTTTTTACCTAGAAATCATACATTTAAGCTAATTCTCACACATTTCCATAAAAATACATAATACCACCAAAATATACATAAATATGGATAAACTAATACGAAAATACACGTAAAACGACACTAAAATTTAGGTAAAAATATCACTCATTTATTGTTAAACTAAAGAACTAATAATAAAATAACGAATAAAATAAAGACAGTAGAGATAAACGAGAGTTTGACAAGTGAGAAGATAGGTAGCTCTTCGGGCCATCCAGTTTTACTAGCTAATCTCCCTTCCGTATGTCAATGTCCGACTCTGCCTTGTGGATTATGGACGCATCATTAAATCATGAAACCTACTCGATAGACAAAAGTAGATAAGCGTGTAACATGTGTGAATAACTTCGGAGTAAGAGATATAATTACACCCCCTTTCTAGGTACTATCAGTATCAATTATTTCTCGTGCACTAAGTACTCTAACTCGATATGATCTCCCTTTATAGGTACTATATAATCATTCTCTTTTTCCTACTTACTAACTCGAATTCAATTCAATTAATAAGTATTCATATAAGATAGTTCTAATGAAGCTTCGGAGTCCCCTCACTTAGAATCATAACATATAACCCTGCTCAACAGTGAACGCACTCAATCAATAACCAAGATATGTATTCAGACTCTACATAACAGTTAATGATGCACAAAACAACTCTGAGTATGAATTAATAAAGCATAGTCTTATATAGAATAAATCCACAAGTAGTGTTGTACGGAGTATACACATTAAAGTTCAATTAACTAGATAAAAACCTTCATAACCCTAGAACTACCAAAGCGGTTCTATCCCATGACGCTTCGAAGAATGTTCATGATGATTGGATAGATCTTACCCATAGTCTTGAAAATTACAAGAAAGATTAAGTTGCGAAGTAAACCCTAGAGATGGGCGTTGTCGCTTCTCGCTCCATCTTGAATCTTCACTTGGTTCTTACTTGATTCGCTGCACGAATCTCTTTCTACCGCTCCTACGAATAGAGTTGGGGTTTGTATGTGGTGTAAGATGGATGTGGAATCTAACTCTCTTTTTGGTGTGATCGGCACCCCTTTTTATACTTGTTACTTCTCCTTATGGACCCTTACTAGGTTTTTTCGTAGAAAACATGCATGCACTAGAGGTAAAATCCCGATGTTTTGGAGCTAATATGTCACCATTCAACCAGACTTAGCGTGGTCGAACAGGATCTCTTGGTCGAACTGAGGTCGAACGGCATGTCTGTAAACTGAACTTTATCTCTGCTTGCTGTACGACTTGACCTCCCTCATTCGACTTGACTTCATTTGGTTGAACAAACTTTCTTGGTTGAATGACCTCTCTGTAAGTTGATGCACTTTCTGTTCGACTCATCTCCTCTGTTCGACCAAGCTTATGCTGGTTGAATAGTCACTCCAGGTCGAACAACACCTCGAAAAGTGTGTTTTCTAATTTTGAGCACTTCAGACCTATTTTCATGTACAAATATGCTCAAATAACGTCAGTAGCATCTGATTCCTGTATTTTCCATAAACATCCCGATTTGTCTTGATAATAGACTAAATCATACTCAATTTCCACACAAATCCGAGCTCAAAACACGTGAATTATCACTCTTATCGGGGAAATCCTAAAACAAGATACCTCCTCTGTTTCCTTTCAGGATAGTGAAGAAGGGATTGGAAGATAAGTTAAAGAGATTTCAAGATATAATGAACAAGATAATCTTGAACATTCCTTTCTCCGAAGCAATCATGGAGATGTCGTACTATGCTTGATTTCTTAAGGATATCATATTGAAGGAGAGGAGCTTGAACTTGTCTATAAAGCAGGCTAAGGATTTGAGGTTGACTCATATCAATCAATTGGATGAGTTTAAAAGTCAGGCTTTTAAGAACTCAGTGATCTATAAGGAGCGAATGAAGAAATGGCATGACTCAAAAATCACTTATAAAGAGTTCAAGCAAGGAGATGAGGTATCACTTTTTAACTCTCGTTTGAAGCTTTTCGCAGGAAAATTAAAATTGAAGTGGACGGGGCCGTTCATTATCCATAGAGCCTGCGGAGGGGGGAGTTTTGAAATCATGGACAAAGATAGAGACATCATAGTAGTGAATGGGCATCGATTGAAGTATTATAAGTCGTCGGATGATGCATGTGTCGTCTTTGAAGATACCTTACATTAAGTGGTACCATCATGACTCTCCGACGTTAAACACGAGCGCCTGTTGGGGGCTTAACCTCCCGTTTTATTGCTTTATTTATTTCATGTGAGTAAGAAATTTTTATATTTAAGGTGCTAACAAATCGACAATTACATCTCTTTGCAAACTTAGTTTCGACTATAAGTTTGGGGGTGTGTGATGTACGTACCTCATTGAAGCACCAAGAGTATAATCTTTTCTTTGTAACGTTTGTTAGGGGAGTTGATTTTTTGTGGTATATTAAAACTTTAACTAGTTTTGATATGTCGTTTTTTTTTCAATTTACCTAGTGTTCAGTGGTGTTTTATTTATTTTAGTGTGAGCAGAGTATTAAACATATTTTTATAGTCTAAGAGTGGTTCTCTAGCTTTTGTTTTGGCTATTATAATGCTTGATGTTGTCTTAGAGTTTGAGTTTTATAGGAAAAGACAAGAAAAGTATAAAATTTTAGAAGTTCGGAAGCTTGTTCGACCAAACTTCTGTCGTTCGACCAAGGTACTAAGGTCGAACGAAGTGCCTGAACGTGAAACTAACTTACAGAAGCTCAGTTTGACCAACACGTCATGTTCGACAAGAATGCTTAGCTCGAACGACGGTCGAACGGAATAGGGGAGAACATGGGATGATTCTTCAGTTTACAGAGGTGCAGTTCGACCTCACCATGTTGTTTGACCATAAGATTTTGGTTAAACGGAGGTCAAACAATGTCACATTTTACAGGCCAGCAATGCAGTTCAACTAGAAGCCCTAGTTCGACCACCTAGTTCGAGTCGAACTGGGTCTGGAATCGCGAATAAAGGTCAGTTTCTGCGTATTGTTCGACCGATTCCCATTATCTTTTCTCGAGCTCTCATCCCGACTTGTAAGAACTTCATTCTAAACTCTTCCCACACTTAATTTTTCCTCTCCACATACTTCCACAACCAAGTTTTGAAGAATTCAAGTCCGATTTATGGCTATTTCATTTGAAATTTTTGGGGATTTTTTTTCGTACATCACACACACACCATGGCCGGAGATAAAGGTATGTTTTTGAACTTCTCTACTCTTGAATTGAAGTGATTATGCTTAGTGAATGTTGGGTAAGTGGATTAAAACATATGCTTAGTTGGATTTGAAGTGATTGAATTTGGTGTTCTTGTTGAAATTTTACATGAATTAGCATGATTCAATTTATGTTGAATTGTTGAAATTTTGTGAAATTGATGATGCATATTTTGAGGGCTTGAGTTTATTTTTGAATTATATGTATGGACTCGTTGATTTGAAGTGTTGATGTTGTGCAATTGAATGTGGGAGATGAGCATGCTTATGGTTTTTGTTGAGCTTATGTTGAAATTAGGAAGCATGTTTAATATGTGTAGTAATTTTAAGACTATTGATTGTAATTGTCTCATAATTGAAAGTGTTGAGCATATATTTGTTATGATGATTAGATGAACACTTGAAATTTAGAGAAATTAAGTTTTGAGTTGATTATGGCATGTGAATTTGAAGTCTTGAGTAGAATTCACGCTTTAATAAGTCTTAAGATTGGTATGCTTGCTTTATCTCTTTTGTTGTGTATTGAAGTATAGCCTTTGTAGGTAAAGAGATTGCTTCATCTTCTAAGAGGAAGAAGACTAAGTCTCCTAGGAAAGGTGATGTTGCCAAGTGATTAAAGTCTGATAAGAGGAGACCTTCCAATTTTGGTATAGAGATCGATGATTGGGAGGAGAAAAAGGAGTTGTGGGCAGCCATTTCAGATAAGATAAAACGGACTCGTTATCAAGATAATCAAGCGATGGTGGAGATGAACATCATCAACGATATTCGTTTGATGTTTAATCAAGTAGATATCACTAGGTTCATGGAGATGAAGTGGGAGACGTATTTCCACATTACTGCTGAGGTTTTATGCTCGATGAGAGTTGATCGTGGAGATCATTATCTTCTCTATGGTTTGTGGATGCAGATTGGAGGATGGTTGCAGCTGATGTATGCCAGTGAGTTTAATGAGATGATTGGTTGTCCGAATGTGTCTGAAGTGGAGCATGCTGATTTCAATGCCGATGAGTTTTAGATATCTATCTTGAGGAGATGAGGTAGTTATAATTCGAACACCGCTAAGGTTGCTTTCATCCGCAACCCCGTGATAGCCTATATGGACCAGATTCTAAGCAACATGTTGTTTGCTCGATCCGAGGGCAGTTGTATTCCAAGGTCGCTATTCATGGCTTCTAGAGAGTCAATATTGGAGGGCTGATTACTCCATTAGCAGAGTATTATCGAGTTAATTTGAGCAAGCATAGGTCGATCCGAGGGGATCCTAGTTTGATTCTGTCATCCTGTGTGAGGATGGGGTTGGTTCAGTGGATGGATGATGTTTGGATGTTCATCTGTGGCAAGAATCCTTTTTCTTTTTGATTTCCATTGTCGGTTGTTGATCTGACTACAATTCAGATCAACACCAACCTATTGATTGATACCTCGGAGCACAGGGCAATTTCTAAGACTTGTTTGGAATAGGGAAATTGGAGACTTCTAGCTGAGATTCACCTATAGGGAGTCCACATTGATGAATATATGATTTTGGTAGGTGATCCAGCTAATTTCATTGATGAGAATCAGCCGCATGAGCCAGCTTATGAGTACCCAGAGAGAGATTTTCCTCCGATGCAGCCACCGCAGCAGCCACAGCCACAACATGAGTACTTTGAGCCACCGCCACAACAGCAGCAGGATTTCTGGCATGCCCAGTATCATTTCTATCGGAGCAGTTCAAATTGATGAATGAGCATTTCGTCACTTCGAATGAGAACCAGCAAGAGACGAATTGACAGTTAAAATTATTGAATACAAATTACACTGCGCTCAACCTCCAATATGATGCTATGGATAGGAGATTGGGAGATCTTAATGAAAATTATGAAGCTTTGGACAGGAAGATCGATACCTTGTAAAGGAATTTCGATGATTGGCGCAATGATAATGATGATGATGATGCTCTGGAGGAGTAGTGGCTCCAGGTTTTTATCCTTGTCTATTTCTTCTCACCTCACTTCTCTTTTTCACTTTACAGGTTGAGTAATTGTGTGGGTGGTTAAGTATTTGTTGAGATTCATGTATGAGTGGTTTGTATTTGATATTGATTGATGATGATGGATACATTGGATATGTTTGATTTGGATGTTGATCGTATTGATTTGGAGAGTATGATATTACTTCTTGAGTATGCATGTACACTTATTTTTTATGCATGTTGATTTTATTGATGATAAGCATGTACTGACTTATAGTATATGTAGAGGTTGATGTTGATTGCATGCTTTGAAGAGTACTTAAGAATCTATTACCCATGTGAGAATTTGAGCCTTATGAAATCATGATATGTCAATGCATGATAGTTTATTCTTGTGAGTATTGTTCATATGTTCTTATTCTAGAGAACTTGGCTTAAAGTCTTGTTTAAAATTTTTGATTGATAGATACTAGGACATGATCTTAGGCATGATTGATAATTGATCCATTTAGCCAAATTTTATCCTACCTTGAAGTTTATATCATTGAAAGCCCTGCTGAGCCTTTAAAAGCTTTTTCTTTGACAAGCCTATGATAAAAATCCTTATTTACCTTTACTTTAGCTTTGAAATACTCTATTTACTAGTAGAGAGTTAAGGTGAATGAATTGCTAAGCGATGAAATTTAAGAAAATAAGGAAGGAAAATTGTGCTAGTGATGAGTAAAAAGATTGTGGTTAAATCTTGTTAAAGGGTAGTGCCTGAAACTAGTACCCCAATTGCTTAAAAGAGTAGTGGCCGAAATTGGTATCCTTATATTCTGAAAAAGAAGAAAGATGTTGATTCCAAGTGAAGCAGAAGAAGAAGTATTGAAAAGATCATGAGAATGATGAAGGAGAAGAAGTATTAATGTTGTTTGATGAAAAGCAACTCTCCAAGGTAATTCTCTACTAGTAAAGTTAGTCACTTTATCTATATTCTCCTACCTTTACCAAAAAGCCATCATTACAACCTAAAGAATAAGTCCTTTGTGATCCTAGTGTTGAAACAATTATGAATTGATTTTTGAGACCTTTGTCGAGCTTATGTTTACGCGAATATATGAATTGATTTTGAGCATATATACTAACCCTTTGAAAGTGTATATTTTTACACTTGAGCGCGAGAGTAAATACTTACCTAGTGAGCTAGATGATTTTGCACTCGTAAGAGTATTGTGGTTGATGGATATTTTTGCATGGATGAAAGGTACGATGGATGTATGTTTTGAATTGATAAAATTGCATGTGTTAAAATAGGTTGTGCTTGTTATAAGGATCTCGTGATTACACTCTCTTATTTTGTTTTGATTTTTATTGCCTCGGAACGAGCAACATGTAAGTTTGGAAGTTAGATGAGAGTGATAATTCACGTGTTTAGAGCTCCAATTTATGTGGAAAGTGAGTATGATTTAGTCTATTATCAAGATGAATCGGGATGTTTATAGAAAATCCACGAGTCAGATGCTACTGAGGTTATTTGAGTATATTTGTACCGGAAAATAGGCCTGAAGTGCTCGGAATTAGAAAACACGATTTTCGAGGTGTTGTTCGACCTGTGAAGGCTATTCGACCAGTATCAGCCTAGTCGAACAATAGTGGTGAAGTTGAAAGGGAGGTGTTTCAACTTAAAAAGAGATCATTCGACTAATGAAGCCCGTTCGACCAAGAGAAGTCAAGTCAAACGGCAAGTAGAGATGAAGTTCAGTTTACAAACATGCCGTTCGAACTCAGTTCGACCAAAAGGTCCTGTTCAACCACGCCAGGTCTGCTTGAACGAAGACACATCAGCTCCAAAACATTGAGATTTCACCTCTAGTGCATGCATGTGTGTGTTTTCTATGAAAAGCCCAGTAAAGTTCCATAAGGAGAAGCTACAAGTATAAAAAAGATGCCGATCACACCAAAAAGGGAATTAGATTCCACATCCATCCTACACCACATCCAAACCCTAACTCCATCCGCAGGAGCTGTAGAGAGAGATTCGTGCAGCGAATCAAGTGAGAACCAAGTAAAAATTCAAGACGGAGCGAAAAGCGACGGCTTCCACATTTAGGGTTTACTTCGCAACTTAATCTTTCTTGTAATTTTCAAGACTATGGGTAAGATCCATCCAAATACCATGAACATTCTTCGAAGCGTCATGGGCTAGAACAACTTTGGTTGTTTTATATAAGACTATGCATTTTTAATTTATACTCAGAGTTATTTTGTGCATCATTAACTGTTATGTAGATTCTGAATACATATCTTGTTATTGATTAAGTGCGTTCACTACTGAGCAGGATTCTATGTTATGATTCTAAGTGAGGGGACTCCGAAGCTTCATTAGAACTATCTTATATGAATACTTATTAATTGAATTGAATTCGGGTTAGTAGTAGGATAAAGAGGATAATTATATAGTACCTATAAAGGGAGATCATATTAGGTTAGAGTACTTAGTGCATGGGAAATAATTAATACTGATAGTACCTAGAAGGGAAATGTAATTATATCTCTTGCTGCGAGGCAATTCACACATGTTACACGCTTATATGCTTATGTCTATAGAGTAGATTTGCATGGCTTAGTGATGCATCCATAATCCACAAGGCAGAGTCGGACATTGACATACGGAAAGGAGATTAATTAGTGAAACTAGATGGCCCGAAGAGCTACATATCTTCTCACTTGTCAACTCTCGTTTATCTCTACTGTCTCTATTTTATTTGCTATTTTATTATTTGTTCATTAGTTTAATAACTATTCTCCAATTAAATTACAAACAATAGTTTCTCTTAGTTTACATAATAATAAATTGATAACCAACTGTCCTTTGGGTTCGATAAATATAACTTGGTCGCTTATCTAAGCTACAATCGCATCATTCATACTTGGGGGATTAAAATTGTGTGTTGAGAAAAGTCCCATCAGTTAGTGAAAAAAGTTTAAGGGTCCTTCACCACAATGAAAGAGAAAATAATGAATCTATCCAAGCTGAGTTGTCTTGTTGGAAGAAAGAAGACTGCAAGTAGAAATGCACAATGCGATGTATAAAAAAAGAGCTGAGAGACTTTACAACTCTAGGGTCAAGCTCAGATAGTTTAAGGTAGGGGAATCAGTACTCTGAAGGATTTTACATCCAAGAGTCATTAGCTTCGGCAAGAATTGGGAAGGACCATATGCCATCCAAAGTAGAATGGAAAGAAGTGTAATACCCGTGGAATGCACAACACTTGAAGAAATACTATCAGTAAAAATGAGATAGCCAAGTACTTTATTATGTTATGTTTTGCAAGAAAAAAAAATCAAAATCTAGTGCAATTCACATACTGGAATGAAAGTATCAAGTTGATGCAAATCTAAAATCATGCTTGCCTAATTACGCAATGCAGAGCCATGAAACGAAAATAAAAGTTCCATAAAGTAGCAAATACCAATAGGCTAGATTTAGAAAGTCAGTCACCAGATAAAACTAATCGTCTAAAGCCCGATACAAAAGAAACATCAAACATGATCCATATAAAAAAATCAAAGTAGCGTTAGCAATAAAAATGAAGAGGGTAAGAAACCAAAATCATAATTAGTACAGTTGTTAAAGCAACATTCATGGCAAGTCGGTTCAACAAAATGAAAGGCCCAAATCACTGGATGCCACCTTGTAGCTAGGGTGTTAGGAAACAGTCTCAATCCTTCTTCCTCTAAAAAATGATGTCTTGGAGTTGCTTCAAGTTTTCTCCACATCTTTCAGTTGAGTCTCTGTTTGTTCGACACTGTTCATAGCATCATCGGTACTAGCTAAATATTCCAATTTAACTCTTTGGTATTCAACTTCATAAGTAAGTCGAAAGTTTTCAGCCTACAACATTGTTACCCTTCCACAGAGGGCATCCATATAAGTACGAGAAATTTGAGAAGAATTTTTAGAAGTCGGATGTCTGGTAAGCCATTAGTTTAAATTGCTCAAGCCTATTGATGACTACAGCAAAGTTAAAAACCACGGCACCAACTGTCGAAGCCAAACTCTTCAAAGAATACGGAAACAACTTAAAATCAATATCTTTTCGAATTTTCTTGGCAGGAGGATATTTTATCCCCTTCAATGTGAGTGCTAGTGTCAGCTTCAATAGCGTCCATTCCCCAACCATAGCCTTACCTTTCTGAAGGGCTCGCTTAACCTCGCACTTATAGGGCCATCATCGTCAATTGAAAATAGTATCCCGGCAGCACCGGTTTCAATTGAAATAGTATCCCGGCAGCACCAACTGCTGCTTCCACTATTTTTGAAAGGATTGGCCCAGTGAAAGGATAGCATCATCATCGTCATCTTTGTTTTCACCGTCAAGGACATCAACAACACCAATAAAATCATCTGAAACGCCAACATCATCGACAAATAAAAAATTTCCAACCCAAATTAACGCAAAGAACCAATCAGAGATCAAGGGATAGGAGAAGCACAGGAAAATATACCTAGATCTGTAAGAGTATGCTCCACTAAGCGAATATGGCCCTAGAAAACCCTCAACCTCGACGAGGGATGCTCTTGTTAAATTTTTGGCGAAAATATTTGAGAGATACTAAAACTCTATGAGGAAAAAAATTGATTTAGCCTCAGGAGAAACCACTTTACCAGCATTCATGGCAATGTCCATAGCCTCGGCCACAAAGAAAATAGGATCATTATCATCGCCATAAACATACCCAGGTGGAAGGTAAATATCAAACTTCAAGTCACTTGATTGCACATACAAACTCTTAAAATCATAGTCACAATTAGAAGGGTCAGAACTTGGAACATAATCGCTTTCAGCATCACTAGTATTATCTTCTTCGTCAGGAAGACAAATTCGATTCTGAGGGGCGATAAAAGAGCCAGCCATTGAAATTGTTGAACCCATTGGCAAAAGAATGCCTTTGAAATCATCTGCAAAAAAAAGGTCGGGAAAGTGAAATTAGAAAAAGGAATTATCAAAGAAAACTACTATGGGAAGAGGAGAAACGTACAGTCGGCAAAGGGCTCGCCAATTATGGACACTCACTAACATTCACTCTTAAATCAAAGGTTTTTATTGATAGGGGTACACTTTGGACACTCTACACTAATAAACTTCATCAAAATGGTGGCTCAGACGATGAAAAACCGAACGGGGCGGACCTAATCAAGAGAAAGAACAGATGAGCAACAGATGGAAAAAGCATGAACTAAAACAAAATAGAGAAAAGAAAAGGGAAATAGATCACGCACATCCATCCAAGCGCTTAAAGGCAATGGGAAGATAAAGAGTTATCCCAAGTTCAGAGGGCAGATAGTTGCTACTTAGCCACAACCCAGTTTTCTCCCGCTCACGTTCGATTATATCGTCAGCCCCTATTAAACTTTTTTTTACGAGATAGCAACAAGTGAATACCTACACTTCGATAGTAAGAAGCATACTGAAGACAATATTCTATCTCCTTAGGATCTTCGATTACATGCCCAAAATCTCGAAATAAACAGATCAGGCTGAGAAGCCGCACCAAAGCTAAATGAGTTGCTTAGGTGCCTTATCTTATCCATATAGAAATAAACAACAACCGCGGGAATAAGTAGTTGGAGCTCAGCCAAGAAATGGGCATAGTTGAAAGCAATACAACTTAGCGGCGGATGGTTTATTTTATCACCAGCCCTAAGGGGTAAAATGCAGCCCACTAGGGACATTGATAATGCTAATGAATGCTATCCAACTGTCGTTAGGTCATTTGAATCGCTATCTTTCAAGATAAGGCCTCATCCATATCATTGATGGGCAAAAAAAACCTTCACCTCTTGTGGCATGCTGCCTCAGTGTCATAGCCACTACGGTGAGGAGGAGGAGTAGAAACAGGAGGCGGTACTTGAGAACCAACGATTAATCATGAGGCACTCCGGTAACTGAAATGTGAATAATTTTGGAAAATCGATTCAGGGGAAGAAGCGAAAAGAGCTTGCTTCGGCGTATGTGTAATACCACCAGACATCTGTTAATCGAAATATACAAAAAAGAGAGATGAAGTAGAAGAGGAAGAGAATATTATTTGGTGCACTCACTTTCAGAAATATATATACTAATGAATAAAATATATGCACTGATGAATAAAACTTATACACATTGTTAGCAAATTTTTTGTTAGTTTTTTAATGAAAAATTAAATATAAAAAACTGTACAATTATTACGAAAGACACATATACTATTAAATTAAGAGTTATATACGTATAGGTGCACGCATGCACCTAGGTGCACAAGATATCAACTCATAAATAATAGGGAAAACTGAATCTGGAAAGATTTGGCGAATATTTTGAAAGTTTTTGAAAATTTTTTACTAATCCCGAGTTATATTCACCACGTCAAGAAAATTCCATTGATGGGACAGCTAGAGGGTCTAAATATGGAAAAGTGATAAGTCGTAATCGTACTACATTATTTTAGATGAATTCATATATATTTTTATGTGAGTTGTGATTATTTTATATTAATTATGACTGATTTCTATTTCACACATTTTATTTTAATTATTTTAATTCTTGTCTAAACAGGCTAAAACTGAGAGAAATTGTATAGTCATCACAATTTATTTTGTGTGACTGTTACGAGTATTTTAATTGCTGGAAATAAAGATTTGATCAAGGCAAAATAAGGAGAGATTTGATTTGAAGAGAAAAAAAAGAAACTTACCAAAGGGAGAAAAGATAAAATGAACCTGGACACTCTTCAGAAAGGAAGGTCAAAGAAGATAATTAATTGTTCCTTATTATACACGATATGGGATCTTCTTTTTATTCTGGACATCACACACATCCATCGATCACTTCTACACATCTAGAACGCCGCTTGAAGACAGATTGGGGAAGAGCTCCACTATCAAGAACAATATCGATTCTTTTGTTCTTTATTTTTATTTAATTTCTATTATGTAATTCGTTTACTAGTCCGAGGATTGTGAACCTCCGTAGAATAATTACATGTTTGATTAAGAATAATATTATCAACTTGTTTTATGAATTTATTTTGTGATTGGCTTTGATGTGAATTATGATATTTTAATTGCTAGTTTAGACTATCCCTCTAATAGGTGATTGATTGTTCAATAGCTATTTTACATATTATAATCCGTAATTGTTATAATAAGTGAATCAAGTAGCAAAATGATGGAATACCTCTTGAAATCACGAAATCTAGGTTGTATGATTCGCTATCCCATTTTCATAGCTTAGTAGTCCTAATATCTAAACCCTTATACATTGTCGAGTTCGAATCCATAGGGTCAATGGGAAATAGTTTAATCTAGAGGTTGTACCCTAGGTTATTAAACTTAATGATATTTCAAGTTAATTGGTCGTACCGTTAGCTTAGGGTCTTGAGTTTATGAACTTGTTGGTGTTTTAGGAATTTCATACATGTGAATTAGGATATGGTTGGACTAGGTTTGTTATTTTATTTATTTATCTTATTTTATTATTTTTGCGTTTTTAATTATTTATGTTTTCATGTCCATTAGTTGTTAGACTCAATCCAATCCTCCCTCCGGTTACTTTTAAAAGCAAAATTAATTCAATTGAAATTCAACTCCCTGTGGGTTCGACCCTTACTTACCCTACTACATTCCAGTGAGTTTGTTAGGAAAAATTACAAATCTTATTTTTGGGTGCCGGCGACAGCACATCAAATTTTAGCGCCGTTGCCGGGGAGTAATCCCTAATTTTATTGAATTTTTTATGTTTTTGTTTTATTTTTTCGAATTCTGTCCAGCAGTGCACTGACACTGAACCCTTTGCTATGTTTTATTTTTCTGAATTTTCGAGTTTAATCACTTTCTCCCTCTTGCAGGCTTAGTTCTAATGGATCAATATCATAGTTTTTATGGTTAGAATATTCAGCCATGTAGAGTTTGTGTAACCACACTCCATTCCACTCATGATTGTCCATCCTTGATTGATAGATTAGTAATAAGAGGAAGAGATGAATATTGGAGTGCTAATCAACAAAGGCATTGAAATGATCAATCATATGTCAACACTTGCAATCAAGGGTGGCATAACCCCCATAATTCTCATTATGTGGACAACTCATATGCTCAACCATACAGTTTTCAAAGGCGTGGCTATTATGAACAAAGATCTCAATCCTTAAATAATAGTGAATACTACTATGAGGATGATGGGTATTACGATGATGAACAAAACTCGAAGGCTTCATTGGAGTCCTTGGTGAAATGGATGGAAATTAGTAATTTGATATTTCAACAAGGAATCCAACGGAGTATTTAGAGTTTGGAGTGCTAATGTAGCCAATTAAGGACCGAGGTTGAACGTATGGTGCCACAAGAAAGTACAAATCATGAGGAATGTATTGAGGAGTCCACCCATGATGAGAATTTGGAAATGGAAACCAAAATTGAGGAGGTTGAGTGTGCTGAAAATTCTGCAGAATTGTTGCAGAAAAATTTGTCCTCAGAATCTGACACTGAATCCTTCAGTGTTATGCCTGCTGAAATTCAAAAAAATGAGGTAAAATCATCCGAATAAGTTTCCATTAATTCTGATTTGTTTTCATTTCAATACAGGTTGGAAAGGGTGGTTGATATCCCTCAAGAAAAGGAGACCATTGATGTGTTTCAGATTAAAAAGATTCATAATCCTTCTCTTGAGATGATCAAGCAAACGTTCACGGAGCTTTGTGAAAAAGAGCTGATCAAAAACCATGTCAATTTTATGGGAGAGAGTACTTCTTTCAAACCAAAGAAGCATGAATATTGGTTTGAGTACTTTACTCCGATCACGTGAAAGGGAAGTGAACGTCGAGCCAACGACGTAAAGAAAAGGCGCTTGTTGGGAGCAACCCAACTTAGGTTTTTATCTTTATTTTTATTTTATTTTTCTTAATAAATAATCATGTTCTTTGGTACTTGCTAATTTTCAGGTGGTGTTGATGATGATTCTAGAGATAGAAGAGAAAAATCCCAACTTGTGGTCAATCCAATTGAGCTTAACCTGGTGACTTCTTTTCACTCTTGCACTTGATTATTCCTTGAATTTTATTGAGTTTGTTTGCTTGAGGGCAAGCAAAATAATTAGGTGTGGGTAGGTTTGGTGTGTTGAGTGATGTTTGAAGTTGCAATATTTTTGGTTTTCCATGTGCTTATAGTAATTCATTTGGATTATATTTTTGCACATGTGCACATGTGAAATTGGTGCTGGATTTATGTTGAGATTGTGCCTTTGATATGTGAAATATTTGGCATGACAAGAGAGTTAGGTTTGATGTATCTATACTTGTGAGTTGTTGGAGTTGTCTTGTTATTTTTGTGACGAATGTGGAATAATTTTTTGTTTGAGAATTCATGGCAAAATTACCCTATTGTTGTGAGCTTTGAGATCTTACATATGAGCATGTGTAATTAAATGATAAAGGCACCTAGACAAGCCATACTTTGGCCTTATTTTTACCTACCTAATCATTCTAATCTTTTAAGAGAGCCACTTTGAGCCTAGCCTTTTCTTTGATTGAATGAGCATATAAATTAGCCATATTCTATTTCTTTTTTAAACTCTTCCATTTGAACCCCTACTATTTTGTAATTTGTGAAAATCATTGGAAATATTTGTTGAGATTGGATTGAAGATGAACGGGAGTTGATGTGAAAAAAATAATGGAGAAAGAAAAGAAGAAAAGAAAGAAAAGAAAAGAAGAAAAAAATCTGAGCGTGAAAAACATTGAAAAGAAGCTGAAAATTGCTGCAGAATTTTTTTGAATAGTTCAGACATTGAATCCTTCAGTGTTACCCCTGTTTTTTCGAAAATATGAAAAAAAAAAGTGTGGGTAGGGGATGTGTTGATGAAAATCAGATTTTATTAAAAGAAAATGAAGGAGTGGATGTGGAAAAAATGAGAATGGCAAGATGCATCCCTTTGATGTACGTTTTAAATGATTAATACAATTTGCAAAGTGGTAAATTTAGCCTTTCTAATCCTTTTTATCCCACCTTATCCCAAGCCCCATTACAACCATTTTAAAAGGTCTTTTGATATTTGCACAATACTCATTGAATTTGGTGGAGATTTGATTTGGGAGCAAGCTTATGGTAATGTCTTGTCTTGTTTGATTCTGAGTGTTTTGCTACCCACTTATATTCTTGAGCGTTATTGAGCGAAACCATAATGAGGCCATGAATTCTTGAATTTTCATATTCTATGTTAGTTATAAAATTTTTGTGAGACATTCTATCACTCATTTGTATTTTGTGCACCTTATTTAATCTCTTTTGAAAGTGACATTATTTTGCTATCACTTAGCACATGATTATCATTTTTTCTATGCCTTGTTTTGGTTTTGTTTTGCATAAGGATAAGCAAAGGTTTAGGTGTGGGTAGTTTGATAAGTCCTAATTGTACTACATTACTTTAGATGAATTCATATATATATATTTATGTGAGTTGTGATTATTTTATATTAATTATGACTTATTTCTCTTTCACACATTATATTTTAATTATTTTAAATCTTATCTAAACAGGCTAAAATTGAGAGAAATTGTATAGTCATCACAATTTATTTTGTGTGACTGTTACGAGTATTTTAATTGCTGGAAATAAAGATTTGATCAAGGCAAAATACGGAGAGATTTGATTTGAAGAGAAAAAAGAAAACTTACCAAATGGAGAAAAGATACAATGAACATGGACATTCTTCAGAAAGGAAGGTCAAAGAAGATAATTAATTGTTCCTTATTATACACGATATGGGATCTTCTTTTTATTCTGGACATCACACACATCCATCGATCACTTCTACACATCCATAACGCCGCTTGGAGGCAGAATGGAGAAGAGCTCCACCATCAAGAACAATATCGGTTCTTTTGTTATTTATTTTTATTTAATTTCTATTATGTAATTCGTTTACTAGTTCGAGGGTTGTGAATCTCCGTAAAATAATTACATGATTGATTAGGAATAATATTATCAACTTATTTTATGAATTTATTTTGTGATTGGCTTTGATGTGAATTATGATATTTTAATTGCTTGTTTAGACTATCCCTCTAATAGGTGATTGATTGTTCAATAGTTATTTTACATATTATAATCCGTAATTGTTATAATAAGTGAATCAAGTAGCAAAATGAGGGGTACCTCTTGAAATCACGAAATCTAGGTTGTATAATTCACTATCCCTGTTTTCATAGCCTAGTAGTCCTAATATCTAAACCTTAATGCATTGTCGAGTTCGAATCCATAGGGTCATTGGGGAATAGTTTAATCTAGAGGTTGTACCCTAGGTTATTAAACTTAAGGATATTTCGAGTTAATAGGTCGTACCGTTAGCTTAGGGGCTTGAGTTTATGAACTTGTTGGTGTTTTAGAAATTTCATACATGTGAATTAGGATACGGGAGGGGATCAAATCCTTGGACTAGATTTGTTATTTTATTTGTTTATCTAATTTTATTATTTTTGCACTTTTAATTATTTATGTTTTCATGTCTATTACTTGTTAGACTCAATCCAATCCTCCCTCCGGTTACTTTTAAAAGCACAATTAATTCAATTGAAATTCAATTACTCCCTGTGGGTTCGACCCTTACTTACCCTACTACATTCTAGTGGGTTTATTAGGAAAAATTACAAGTCTTATTTTTGGGTGCCGGCGACAGCACATCAAATTTTGGCGCCATTGTCGGGGAGTAATCCCTATTTTTATTGAATTTTTTATATTTTGTTTTATTTTTTTGAATTCTGTCCAGCAGTGCACTGACACTAACCCTTTGCTCTGTTTTATTTTTCTGAATTTTCGAGTTTAATCACTTTCTCCCTCTTGCAGGCTTAGTTCTAATGGATCGATATCATGATTTTTATGGTTAGAATATTCAGTCATGTAGAGTTTGTGCAACCACACTCCAATTCCACTCATGATTGTCCATCCTTGATTGATAGATTAGTGGTAAGACGAAGAGATGAATATTGGAGTGCTAATCAACAAAGGCATTGGAATGATCAATCATATGTCAACACTTGCAATCAAGGGTGGCATAACCCTCATAATTTCTGATATGTGGACAACTCATATGCTCAACCATACAGTTTTCAAAGGCGTGGCTACTATGAACAAAGATCTCAATCCTTCAATAATAGTGAATGCTACTATGAGAATGATGGGTATTACGATGATGAACAAAACTCGAAGGCTTCATTGGAGTCCTTGGTGAAACGGATGAAAATTAGTAATTTGATATTTCAACAAGGAATCCAATTGAGTATTTGGAGTTTGGAGCTCCAATGTAGCCAATTAAGGACCGAGGTTGAACGTATGGTGGCACAAGAAAGTACAAATCATGAGGAATATATTGAGGAGTCCACCCGTGATGAGAATTTGGAGATGGAAACCAAAATTGAGGAGGTTGAGTGTGCTGAAAATTCTGCAGAATTGTTGTAGAAAAATTTGTCCGTGACACTAAATCCTTCAGTGTTATGCCTGCTGAAATTAAAAAAAAAAAAGAGATAAAATCATCCGAATCAGTTTCTATTAATTCTGATTTATTTTCATTTCAATACAGGTTGGAAAAGGTGGTTGATATCCCTCAAGAAAAGGAGACCATTGATGTGTTTCGGATTGAAAAGATTCATAATCCTTCTCTTGAGACGATCAAGCAAACGTTCACGGAGCTTTGTGAAAAAGACCTGATAAAAAATCATGTCAATTTTATGGGAGAGAGTACTTCTTTCAAACCAAAGAAGCATGAATATTGGTTTGAGTACTTTACTCCGATCACGTGAAAGGGAAGTGAACGTCGAGCCAACGATGTAAAGAAAAGGCGCTTGTTGGGAGGCAACCCAACTTAGATTTTTTTTTTCTTAATAAATAATCATGTTCTTTGGTACGTGCTAATTTTCAGGTGGTGTTGATAATGATTCTAGAGATAGAAGAGAAAAATCCCAACTTGTGATCAATCCCATTGAGCTTAACCCGGTGACTTCTTTCCACTCTTGCACTTGATTATCCCTTGAATTTTATTGAGTTCGTTTGCTTGAGGGCAAGCAAAATAATTAGGTGTGGGTAGGTTTGGTGTGTTGAGTGGTGTTTGAAGTTGCAATATTTTTAGTTTTCCATATGCTTATAGTAATTCATTTGGATTATATTTTTGCACATGTGCACATGTGAAATTGGTGCTGGATTTATGTTGAGATTGTGCCTTTGATATATGAAATATTTGGAATGACAAGAGAGTTAGATTTTATGTATCTATACTTGTGAGTTGTTGGAGTTGTCTTGTTATTTTTTGACGAATGTGGAAATTTTTTGTTTGAGAATTCATGGTAAAATTACCCTATTGTTGTGAGCTTTGAGATCTTACATTTGAGCATGTGTAATTAAATGATAAAGGCACCTAGGCAAACCATACTTTGGCCTTATTTTTACATATCTAATCATTCTAATCTTTTAAGAGGGCCACTTTGAGCCTAACCTTTTCTTTGATTGAATGAGCATATAAATTAGCCATATTTCATTTCTTTTTTAAACTCTTCCATTTGAATCCCTACTATTTTGCAATTTATGAAAATCATTGGAAGTATTTGTTGAGATTGGATTGAAGATGAACGGGAGTTGATGTGAAAAAAATAATGGAGAAATAAAAGAAGAAAAGAAAGAAAAGAAAAGAAGAAAAAAATCTGAGCATGAAAAACATAGAAAAGAAGCTGAAAATTGCTGCAGAATTTTTCTGAATAGTTCAGACACTGAATCCTTCAGTGTTACCCCTGTTTTTTCGAAAATATGAAAAAAAAAACAGGTGTGGGTAGGAGATGTGTTGATGAAAATCAGATTTTATTAAAAGAAAATGAAGGAGTGGATATGGAAAAAATGAGAATGGCAAGATGTATCCCTTTGATATACGTTTTACATGATTAATACAATTTGCAAAGTGGGAAATTTAGCCTTTCTAATCCTGTTTATCCCACCTTATCCCAAGCCCCATTACAACCATTTTAAAAGTCCTTTTGATATTTGCATAATACTCATTGAATTTGGTGGAGATTTGATTTGGGAGCGAGAGCAAGCTTATGGTAATGTCTTGTCTTGTTTGATTCTGAGTATTTTGCTACCCACTTATATTCTTGAGCGTTATTGAGCGAAACCATAGTGAGGCCATGAATTCTTGAATTTTCATATTCTACGTTAGTTGTAAAATTTTTGTGAGACATTCTATCATTCATTTGTATTTTGTGCCCTTATTTAATCTCTTTTGAAAGTGTCATTGTTTTGCTATCACTTAGCACATGATTATCATTTTTTTCTATGCCTTGTTTTAGTTTTGTTTTGCATGAGGACAAGCAAAGGTTTAGGTGTGGGTAGTTTGATAAGTCGTAATTGTACTACATTATTTTAGATGACACACACACACACACACACACACACACACACATATATATATATATATATATATATATATATATATATATATATATATTTATTTATTTATGTGAGTTGTGATTATTTTATATTAATTATGACTTATTTCTATTTCACACATTATATTTTTATTATTTTAAATCTTGTCTAAACAGGCTAAAATTGAGAGAAATTGTATAGTCATCACAATTTATTTTGTGTGACTGTTTTGAGTATTTTAATTGCTGGAAATAAAGATTTGATCAAGGCAAAATAAGGAGAGATTTGATTTGAAGAGAAATAAAGAAAACTTAACAAAGGGAGAAAAGATACAATGAACCTGGACACTTTTCATAAAGGAAGATCAAAGAAGATAATTAATTGTTCCTTATTATACACGATATGTGATTTTCTTTTTATTCTGGACATCACACACATCCATCGATCACTTCTACACATCCAGAACGCCGCTTGGAGGCAGATTGGGGAAGAGCTCCACCATCAAGAACAATATCGGTTCTTTTGTTCTTTATTTTTATTTAATTTCTATTGTGTAATTTTGTTTACTAGTCTGAGGATTGTGAACCTCCGTAAAATAATTACATGTTTGATTAGGAATAATATTATCAACTTGTTTTATGAATTTATTTTGTGATTGGCTTTGATGTGAATTATGATATTTTAATTGATTGTTTAGACTACCCCTCTAATAGGTGATTGATTGTTCAATAGTTATTTTACATATTATAATTCGTAATTGTTATAATAAGTGAATCAATTAGCAAAATGAGGGAGTACCTCTTGAAATCACGAAATCTAGGTTGTATGATTCACTACCCCCATTTTCATAGCCTAGTAGTCCTAATATCTAAACCCTAATGCATTGTCGAGTTCGAATCTATAGCGTCACTTGGAAATAGTTTAATCTAGAGGTCGTACCCTAGGTTATTAAACTTAAGGATATTTCGAGTTAATTGGTCATACCGTTAGCTTAGGGGCTTGAGTTTATGAACTTGTTGGTGTTTAAGGAATTTCATACATGTGAATTAGGATACGGGAAGGGATCAAATCCTTGGACTAGGTTTGTTATTTTATTTGTTTATCTTATTTTATTATTTTTGCACTTTTAATTATTTATGTTTTCATGTCTATTAGTTGTTAGACTCAATCCAATTCCCCCTCCGGTTACTTTTAAAAGCACAATTAATTCAATTGAAATTCAATTACTCCCTGTGGGTTCGACTCTTACTTACCCTACTATATTCTAGTAGGTTTGTTAGAAAAAATTATAAATCTTATTTTTGGATGTCGGCGACAGCACATCAAAAAGATCTGACGGCTGGGAGAGAGAAGACTCCTCAAGTCCAAGGGGAACAAAATGCTAAGATGATCGCACATATAAATTGTTCAGGGACCCACGATCCCACAATCTGGGTGGTAACTAACATCCAAAGTTTGAAGTTAACGAGGAAAGAATAAATACCCTCAATTGTCAAAAGGTTAGTAAAACTAATACTAAAGTAAATATTTAAATAAAGATAAATACTTCTTCTCATGAGATCCAAAATATTCGAAACATTATATAGAGCAGTATTTTCATAATCGAATAGGACCTGCCAATTCGACCAGTTCAACCAGGAACCGGACCTGAAATCGATCCGAAACAAACTATATAACCACTTTTGTAATTGGACCGGGAAGAACCGATTTAAACCAGTCAAAATTGATAAACACAGTATAATAGGAGAACCGCCGATTTTATCCCAAAATCTAAATGTTTTACAAACATCGCTCTGTATTGTTCAAAGATTGAAATATCAATAATATCTCAAGTTACATTATTTGAAATTATACATACATTATGTTGGCTAGATTTAAACAAAGAAAATATTTGAAAATCCAAAATCTTCAACGAAGAAAATTCTAAAATCTTTAACGAATGAATGGAATGATAAAAGTATCGCTAAATCAAGAAGAAAATGGGTAGTCAGTGAATTTTTGATGCAATCTGTAACTACTGCAAGCTGAAGCTGAATTTGAGAGAGAGGGGGTGAGAGAGAGAGATTGAGAGAGAGAGAGGAGGGGAGGGGAAGGGCCAGAGAGGGAATGTGGGCACGGCGCTAGGCAGAGTGAGGGTGAGTTACAATCAAATCTAAAGCCTAACATTATATTTGATGGATCATGGAAGTGGACTTGATTTAGGTGGGCCATTTGAATAAAAAGAAATAATATTGTGTGAACTAATAATATATTTAATTTTATTTATTATATATTTTTTCAATTGTTATTATATATATATTAAAAAATAGGTGAATTTAGTTTTTCGGTTGAATCGCCCGATTCAACCGGTTGAACCTCGAATCGGTGGAGACACCAGTTCAGTCTTCGATATGATTATAAAAATATTTATATAGAGAATAAATGGAAAGTTCAAAAAATAAAAAGTAATACATAAAGCAAACTAAGCCCCAATCGTGGTAACATCGATATGGGAGTCTGCAGTAGGGTCCACCACAGAACCAATCAGCAAATCCTAGGTAGAGTGTTGAGCTCCAGAGGGGTCAACCATGGTCAGAGGAATAATATTAGTAACCACTTTATGAATGACATGGTCAATATCATTGTACCCAACAATAGCAATATCTTCGGTTGGCATAGCACAAGTACCATTAGCCTTTTGCGTATCGTCAGCATCAATCTTCTCTTTGGGAGCATCAAGGATCTCAACATTATCGCAATTGTGGGTAAACATTCTTAGCATCTGCAAAATCTTCCTTAGCACCCTGAGATAGATTTCCATAGAGCTGACGGCCTTATTATCAGAAATATCTTCAGAACAATCCATTTTAGGAACAATGTCAGAAGATCCATGCAATAACGTGGAACCTCGGAAGGAGGATCAGTATCAATAATAAAGTTAGAATACTCTCCCAACAAGCCAAACTTTAACTCGTGCCTCAATACTTTATGAGCCAGCATATCCTGTTCGAAGAGGTATTCTTGAAGTCCGATCTAAAGATTTTGAGAGAAGCAGAGGAAATATCATGGAGATAGCTTCCACAGCTATGATAAAAGTGGAAGAAAATATAAGATATGTGAGTTTGGGGGATAATCACATGGTTGGTCTGAAGAAGTTGATCGCGAACTTCCTCATAACCTTGCTTTTATTCTTTAAGTCTTTGATGACTCTCAGACAGATCATTCTTTAGTTCAATTCGATTATCCTTATTTAGATGACAACGAGCTTCCTGTTCTTTCAAATGCACTGTCAACTTATACGGAGATCAATCACTTCAGCCTTGTAAGCCATTCTTCTGCAGTAGGATCACTTTTTTATTTTTTAATTGTTAAGCTCAACTGAATTTTTTCAGCAACATATGAAGTTCGAAGATTGTCATGCCGATCACACCAGGTAATAGCCTCCTCCTTGGCTTCCAACCTTTTTGCTTTTCGACTTCAAGGGACCCTTTGGTGAGAGGCTCGACATCCTGAGCTATACGAATGGTACTTTCCATAAGAGCAACCTTGGAGGTCAAAGCCTCATTTTTCTCCATCTGAGCAGTTTCACGATTCTCAGCCTCAAACACCCTATGGAAAGCAATAGAAAGGAAAATAGACAGTTGGCCAGTCTGGCTGGCAGCACGTGAAGGGCAGAGCTAAGGGGCATAGTCTCGGCCATCTGTGTAACGACCCGACTTTCTTATAACCGCTATAAAAATCCTAAAATAGATACACAAATATTTTAATAATAAATATATAATAATTTATTTGAATATATAAATAATATAGATGACGGTGATAAAAAATAGGATTCTAATATTTTAATAATATCACGCAAACATTATACTACTTCAATAAAAGTATATTGAATATTTATCATATCCATCAACGTAATATCAAAATACGCATAAAAAATAAAATAGGCTGAACATCTAATATACGTTTAAATAAAAACTCATGACAAATGAGAAGCGAGCATCTCAGATCTACTGGTCACACCCCGTCAGCTTCTCTAATCTAAAAAGAATAAACTGAAGGAAGGGTAAGCAAAAGCACAGGCTCAGTGGAGAACAAATCTGTCTAAAATAAATACCAATGCATCAACATCAACAAATCAACCCATATTAATATGAATTCTTTCCATGAGATAAATGACAGTATCCATAAATATATAAGTGACAGTACTCGGCAAAATACAAATAAGATAAGTGACAGTGCTCAATAAAGTACAAATGACCATGGGACTATGCAATGACTCCTCAACAGATACACGGCATTAATAATCAATAGATAAGTTAAGATTCCCCACCTAATGCAGAATAGTTGTAGTTGGAAATTGATGAAATGAAGTGCCATCAAAATCTCAATCCTCACTTGTATGGGGATTTTAATATTTTAGAATGTAGTTTAAATAAAAATCAAAACTGATGCAGAGTGATTTGCGAAGAAGTAATATGTTGTATTTATATATAAGTGGTACAATAAAAGACGAGATATCATTGTTGAGAAAATCATGGAATAGAATACATGGAATGTGGACATTTGAGAAAAATACTAACGATGAGGAATAAGATAAAATCAAAATTCGAAATTTTAATGAAATCAGATAAAATAATAATTAACTTAAAATGATAAATTTCATAATTTATTATTTATTAATGTTTAAATAACAAAAATATCAAATATGCAAAATTTTGGGTTATCATAATCTCTGATTCATCACTTGAGTCCAATTCTTCAACAAAAAAGCTATAGCGTGAGCAGTATAGGCAGGAACTGCATAGTCAATAGAAGGCTCGTGCATCCGAAGGAAAGTCCTTCCAGCCTCATCCAGTGTACAAGGTATCTTCTTGAGCTTTTCATCGTTCTCTCGATTAAATAGAAAGAAAGGGGTAGATTTTTCAACAATAAGACATTGCCCATAGTAAGTACCAGCAAAGGCCCCAATACACATCCCAATGTTTGAGAAGGGTTGTTCCTTTAAAAGCTGTCAAACCTCAGAATAGGAGGATGCGCCTCCAAGGCTGAGAATACGGAACATGAGATCATTTACATCCACACTATCAAAAGGATAACGTCCCGTACTCAACAAATGAACACTTTCTCGGAATTCATATTACATGAAAGAACATATCTTACAAGGAGGAACACAATCAGAATAAAGAAAACCAATTATAACTCTCCAAGTATAATCTATCTACATATAGGGATGTAAGCGAATCAAACCGTTTGCGAACTATTCGAGTTTTGATTTGATAAAATATTCGTTCGAACTCGTTCGTTAACCTTAACGAGCCAAACCAAGCTTGAATTTTGAGTTCGAATAGTTTATCAAATCAAACTCAAGCCTAAGGGTGTTCGGCTCGAAAGCTCGCGAATATATTCGTTTATGGGCTCGTTAATGGCTCGCAAACACGTTCGTAAATTTTATAATTATTCACTAGTATTATATATTATTATTTATTTATTTATATTCAGTAATTAAATATTTTGTATTAAACGGTACAAATATGATAATAACTTAAGTGATTATTTAAATATTTAAATATTTTTTTACCATTTATTATTATATTTTGTTAATTTGTTTATTTAATATTATGAGTAACATTAAATGTTTATAAACGAAAATTTTTTTTAATATCCACGTACAAAATTATTTAAATGTTTATGAAAATATATTCATGAATAAGTTACTTTATGTGTTCGTGAACACGTTCGTGAGCCTTAACAAACAGTTTGAGTTCGAGCTCGAGTTCGATATTTTTTTATTGTCGAGTTCGAGCTCGGGCTCGAATTCGATAATTCCTTAACAAACGATCCTCAAATCTAGTATTGTTCGTCTCGACTCATTTCGATTACATCCATATATATATATATATATATATATATATATATATATATATATATATATATAAGCACCTAAAGTCAATTTTTTTCCTCACTCAAAATTTTGGGTCAAAATCTCTCTTCAATTTCTCACATCATCTCAATTTCTCTTTAATTTTTCACCACTCATTTTATTCTTATTTCCCTAAATAAATATATTTAGGTGTTTTACTATCACATTTTTTAACACTTATTTCCTTAAATCTCCCTTCAATTTCACATTTTAAAATTTGGGTTGTATTTTAAAATAAGGTTAAATAATTAAACATTATGTGAAATTGTTTATAACATATGATCACGTAATGAAATATAAATTTTAATAAAAATTTTTAAATTGTTGGTTTTTTATAATTACATTAATTTATTATACATGAAAAACGAATAAGGGTCAGTATAACGTCGATTCAACTAAAAACTATTTAATTCATTACACATAAAGAACTAAACTAAATATACAGACCATCACAATATAAAACCTCATACATATGTATTCCCTTCGTCTCATTCTAATAGTTATATTTGCTTTTTGCACGGGGATTAAAAAATTTAGTATTTTAATATGTATTGAGGTGAGATAAATAATATTTTATTTTAATGCATAGTGAATATTTGTATCAATGTAGTGGATGAGTCCCATTGAGATATTTAATTACTTAATTGTGTAGGTCTCATACAAATAAAAAAATATAACCGTTAGAATGAACACCCAATTTAAAAATATGTACTCCCTCCGTCTACAAAAGATTGCACCCTCAATTCCGGCATAAAGATTAAGGAAGTAATACCTTTTAGGGGTATAATGGTATTTTTGTAATAAATAAATAATAAAGTATGTTAGTTAGAGATGATTTTTTTGTAAATAAAGTGTATAGGGAATGGTGGTTGTTTTTTACTTTTTGCCTTTTATGGAAATGTGCAAACTTTTGTGGGACAACCCAAAATGGAAAGTGTGTAATTTGAAATGAGACGGGGGAGTAATTATTAGTATGGAATGGAGGGAATACGTAATTATATGTATTTATGTGTCCACGAGATATATATATACTCCTTCCGTCCCGATCAAACTGCACCATTTGACTGTAAAAAGCTCTCACAAAAGTTACAGTAAATGGTGCAATATGGGCGGGACGGAGGGAGTATATATATATATATATTTACTATTATAAAAAATTTATATTTATATAATTTTATTTTTTAAAATCTATCCCTGTGCAGTGCATGGATTAAAATGTTTGTTGTTATGTAAAAGACAATGTTGAGAGAATACAAAAGAAATGCTTGGGAAGATTTGCATAAAGGAGATGCGTTCTTTAGTATATACTTTTCATTTTGGGTTGTCCCATGATAAGGTTTACATTTCTTTTTTTGTAAAATTGGGTCCACCAAATACAATTAATTATTCTATGTAGGACCCACACACAACACTAATACAACTACTCATTTTACATTAAATATTATTTCTCTCACCTCACTACACATTAAAATATTATATCTCTTACTCTCCGTACAAAAAACAAATGTCAACGTTAACGGAGTATATATTTATGAAGAAGAAAAGGGTTAGTAATCTCTGAATGCGTGACTGATGCGTGATTTTCTTAATAAAATTAAGCCCAATGAGATCTCATGTACCATTGGAATAAATATTTATGAAAATCTTTAAATCTTAATCAAATCTTGTAGATATTAAAACATAATTTTGATCATATCTGGTAGATATCATCTCTTTGATATTTTCTTTAGTAAGTAATTAACTATTTGATTGAATGCCAATATGATAAAATATATTTAAATATATTTTCCAACACTTTTTTCTATGCATAACATATTTTGTAGTTCATTATTTATTATTACATAATAATATCAAATTATCCCCAAAAGTTAATAAAATTAATAAAAAAGATTTATTTTTTTTAAATTACTGTAGAATATCAAATTATTCTCAAAAGTCAATGAATTTAATCAAAAATATTTATCTTTTTTAAATAATTTGAAACAGTAAAGATAAATCATATTCGCTAGATTAGATTACTTTATTAAAAAAGGTTAATTATATTGTGCACTCGGGTGCACCTAAAATAGGGTGCACCCATATATAAATATAAACAAAAAATATACAATTATGAACAAAAATGTATACAATTTAATTGTTAATTTTTTTAATGAAAAATTGAGTGTAAAAAAATATACAATTATTAAAAAATATGTATACACTATTGAATAAAAAGTTATATATCCATAGAAACATGCATTTATTGGTGCATACAAGTGCAATTCATCACAAAATGTTATATCAAATCCATAGAAACAAAAAGAATGTGGTAGCCCAACTTATACCAGATAGATCTCTCTTTTCATTTGTGCAAACTAAATATCCGATATGTAGAAATTAATTAGGTGAGGAGGCAAACACATCTTAATAGACAGTATTTAGGCCGTATCTTAAAACATTAATTGTTTGACACGACTTGCTGCTTAATTATTCCAATTAACTAAAGTCCTAATATTGCTTGAGATATCATTATCCACATCCAAATCTATGTTTGCTGTTAATTTTTTTCTTTTTTATTTCATTGCTTATTAATGCCAATATTTAAACATTAATAACACTTTTACAACATTACTCAATATTACTTACAAAAATTATGAATGTTAAAAAATAAAATTTTTAAAGAGTCTTGGCTTATATTTTGCGAATACGAATATTAATAGAAAAACCTGCATGTATAATCGAAATTATTTTATGATATACAATTTCAAAAATTCTTTAATGAAAATTAATAAAAGGTAAAAGAAGATGAAAATAATTAATTGAATATTTTTATTAAGAAAAAGATAATTAGTTAATTTTATAATTTTAAAAAACTTGTACACATGATATCTTTAGTTATTGTATTTTAACGTATTTTAAACTTATACATATTTTTAATATTTTTATTTTTGAATAATGTAATCAAATGTTTCATGACATATGTGTGTATATGCTTAATAAGGTAAAAGTATAATTTCTCCTATAAATACAAGTGTGTATATGCTTAACTAGGTGGATAACTCATTTGGTCATATGCTTAACTAGGTGGATAACTCATTTGGTCATTCTCCGTTTAATTCTTAATAAGCCAGCAGAGTCTTTTTTTTTCATCTTATTGCAGAGTCTTTTTTTTAATCTTATTAACAAAGTGGATTTTTTTTCTACTGGTTCAAAAAATCTCATTCTCTTTTTTCTGATCACTAAAGTAAAACTGTAACAGACTCAAATTTGATTCCTATTGAAAACGAATTAGATGAGAGTTATAAGAAAGCTTGAAAAAATAGAAAATATTGGTGCTTGGTAAACTAACTACTAATTATAATAACAATTAATATTTTCCAATTAAAAAAAATGTAAAAATTGTCTTTAATTATCATGAAAAAAGTTGAGCTAAGTCTTGTGTAATAGATTCATTTTATTTTAATATTACTTATTATGATGATCATTTTTTATTTATAATATTATTTTTTTTTATTTTTTACACATCACTACTTCAGATTAGGGATGACAGTTTTGTGGATAATATAGAATTTCTGACCCGCCCAAACATTAATGGGACGGGTTCGGGTCATTTAAACGGGTTTGGAAAAAAATTCATTAAAATTCGAATAGGATACATAACTCTCCAGATACCCACTAAGAAACCTCGCTATAGGCATTCGGATAAAGGTATTGGGAAACCGCACCCATTTATTACATGCATGAATTATGAAGTTGCATTTTTAAAAATAAAATAAAATTATTGTTCCAATACCATTAATACAAAAGTGATTCGTATAATAATTTTATGATAAGAAGGAGGGGTAGTTTTGTAACTCTAAAATTAGTTAACTTTTTTTGTTTACTAAAATTACCAAAATACCTAATTCTATCTGGTTAGATTCTAGTCATTTAGCACTCCCTATAAACAATACGCAAAAATTATATGATATAGAAAAACAATAAAACTTTAATCCATTACTGATCATTTCATTGTTTAAAATTAATGATTTTAATCATATTTTAATTAATATTTAATATTGTAGACACATTTATTTAATATTTAAATTTTAATTTATAAATTAAACATTATTTGTAGCATTTGTTCATAAATTTTATGATAAATTTTTTATGATTTTGGAACTTTTAATTTATTTATAAACATGATATTTGGAAAAAAAAAAGTTTGACGAGTTCAAGTATTTTACAGGTAGTATAATCAGATTTGGGCAGGTACAAATGCATCAAGTAATATATTAAACTGGTACGGGACGAGTCTAGTAATATATTAAACTGGTACGGGACGAGTATTGAGTAGTGATAATATAATCAAATAATATGGATATGAATAAAAAAAAGGTATTTTAAACGTTGCTATCCTTACTCCATATCCATCTTATTCAGTGAGATGATATTATAAGAAAAATTTTGCCAAAAGTTTGGAGCGTATTTTTTCGATTAAAATGGCTGGCCACAACTTTGATTTAGTGGAGGTTAGAGGCAGCTTACAAAAAACGCGTTTACAGATAATAATGTTACCAAATGCGTTTACTCAACGAATTAATTCTCTTGCCTTCCACAGTCCCACTAACATCTATTTATTTATTTATTAATTAATTAATTAAACACAAAAGTCGTGTCTAACAACAAACACTTCTAAAGCTTGCTCTAAGAATCCAATCATTAGCAAATCAAATTGCGCAATTTAGGCTAATTAATGTACACTCAATATTATTTTATTATGCCTTAAGTAAGTAATTGTTAGGTTTATTTTTGCAGAAAGTTGGCATAGCTAACTTTAGGCGTCCTCACACCCTGTCCCAACAGCTTATAAAGAGATAAAACACTACACAAGGATCCGGTCCTCTTATTTAAAAGATTGCTCCATACTTCAACCCAACATCTCCAAAAAAGGTAAATCATGGTAGTTAAATTTTGAGGTTTATTTTATTTGAGTCGTTGTTTGAATTTATAAAAGCACATTAAGAAAGACTAATAATACTGCAAACCTTTTTATATAATTTTTAATTATTAAAGACTAAATTAAGTATTATTGTATATGTTTGATTACTAATTTGACTTGGTGTTGGAGTTTGGAGATGACAAAAACTAATACTATCTTAATTAATTTAATTTTTCCATTTTTAAACTATGTAATGTAAATTAATTTTTATTTGACTTGTTTGAGATAGGAGATAAAGAAAAACTAATTACATGCATCTTTACTTTTTTGTTTTTGTCTTTTTGTTTAACTAAAAAGTTCTTATATGTGAATAAATTATTGGTAAGTTTTGTTTGACTTGTTTGAGTTGGGAGATTGACAAAAGGTAATACTATCTTTATTTATTTAATTAAGAAGTAATTAATTAAGGTCAATTAAATAATAGGGTTGCTAGATTAATCCAAATGGTGCTGGATAAAGTGAAGAATAGAAAGACAAAGGTGGACTAAATCATGTACCAACTTATTATACTCTCTGGTAAACCATTTCTTAATTGTGTTTAGTATAACTTAATTAATTGCTAAGCTCATTTTACTTTTGTTAGTAATTTGTCGTTTGTGAGCATTGGGTACATTATTATATAATTAAAACCTATTTTCATGTGTTGTTGGTATAAGATTATTATTATTATTATTATTATGGCCTAATTAAAGATATAAGTTATTTATTAAAATAAATCTTAAATAAACATATAATTTAAATAAATAATTTCTATTAAATAAATAAGGTTATATTTATCCAGAGGGATCTGGATAACTATCACATAGGATGTGATTAGGATAAAGACCGACAATCTAGATCTGATTATATCTCCACCTATAAAAAAGTTAATGAATTATATATCACAAACGCAATACGTATTATGTCATATAAAAAGGAGTGAGGAGAGAGAAACTAGTTCCCAACGTAACTCGTGAGCATCAAATGGGGTAGGCAAAGACTTGAATTAGACCATCTCAGTTAATAAAGTTGGTAAAAAAAGAAGTTTCTTAAACTTTATATCTGTAGTAACAGCGCAACTAAATGTGAAATTGAGGGAGTATATGTTACTAAAGTTCTATAGAGATTTTGGATAGAAAAATACATATCAAGCATCGTTCCAATCCGGAAGGGATATAAGTTCATATGAAATGTCCAAGAATAAATTGGAACGTGCTAATGTATTCATTATGCATGTCATTGGTAGCTAGTACAAAGATCAAATATCAGCCTTGTTGTTAGAATGCTTGGTTATTACTAAAGTGATTCATAAATTAGAATTTCGATAAGTAAGCATGAAAGGTTTGGTTCATACAAATACCCTAATATTTTCTTGTGCAACATTCTAGTGATCTATATATATATATATATATATATATATATATATATATATATATATATTCAGATTAAGATTATTATTTGATGCAAGATACTTTGACTTTTATGTTTCTTAGTTGGAGATATTTTGTCATGCAAAAGTATGAAGGAGTTTATAAAAACTCCATTTACTATTAAAGTTAACTTGTATCGTGATTTGAGACTACAATTAAAAAAACTGATGTGATACTTAATTTTAGGACTTAGAATAAGTTGACATTAAAGTCAAGTTGTTGGAAACTTATTATGATTATTATGGTGCATTATTTTCTTTAAAAGGATCAATATTCCAAAGATGCTGAAACATATGGAATGAAGTATCTTGTCCTTAAGGAAATTTAGAAACAAAGATGTCATTTGAACATAATTGCATCAATCTTATGTTTTCGGATCTGTTACATAAATGATCCTTCCTAAAACATTCATTAAACGTTACATGAATATGAGATTATTGAAAGGATGTAACAAATTTATGATGAACAATTCACATTAAGAGCTCATTATGATTTGTTTCCAATTGATATCATATTTATTGATATTAGTTTATATGAATGTTGACATTAATTAAACAAGATTTTATCTCAAATAGAGACACTTATGTGGACCATTATTGATCTTTTGGTTTATTGGGTCACGTTGAGTAGAAAACTAATACTATCATAATACATGGAAGGGATTATATAGAGTAAATGATATAAAACCGTCATGATTTTTGTTATGCTATACTGAATATTGATATAATAAATTGACCAATAAATTTATCTTATATCGCGCACATTATATAAATATTTAAACCCTCATATTTAATTCTTTCACTCAGTCAAGTGTGAGAATCTAAGATTATTACGGTCTTACGTCATTAATAATTAAAGATAGTTATTTATGATCAAATATCTTAAATACAGAGATATGATTTAAACAAATAATAACTATGAGATAAATAAATATCTATTTATGCTAGTCTTATTTATGAAAGTCATTGATAACTATCACATTAATAGGATGTGATTAGGATAAAAACTCACAATCTAGATCTGATTCTTTCTCCACCTATAAAAGAGATATAATTTAATAAATTATCTATTCATAAAGTATTACATATTGTGCCATAAAAAAAGGAGTGAAGAGAGAGAAATCAATTTCAGACGTAAATTGTGAGCATCAATAGGAATCAAAAGGAGATTGACTTTAATGGCATATCAAGATAAGTATTACAGTGAAAAAATATTAAATTTCACCCTGTAAGTATGACATTTCCAACTTTGATCCTTTTTAAATTGCAATTCTCAAATTTAGTCCTCCGGCGTTCGATTTTGGTCCTTTTGGTCCAATTTTGGTCTTTTCTTGCCGGAAAATCAAAATTCTTGTCGGAATCCTCCACATATGATGTTCAAATTTGAGGATTTTCTTTTGAAATTGGGAATTATGTTAAATTTGGCGGTCCGTATCATCATAAAATGACAAATAGGAAGTCATGTCACATGAGATCCCTATCCGCAATCCATAGCTAGTTATAGACTACTAAATCATCTTCCCAGAATTAAAACTAACAATTAATCGCCCAGAATTTCAAATAATCAAATCTTAAATTGAAAGCTAAAATCAAACACTATTCCCTCCAATTTTTTTGTACTAGGTGATTTTAGAAATGACAAGCAGCAGAACCAAAATTCCTTCACCTACCGTCATCTTCATCATGTAAGTGTTCAATTTCGACTAGAAGTATTTCAACAAAAAAATTAGAGGAGACATTGGTGGCATCTGTAATTCTCATTCACCACCGCATCATAAAAAACTTCATATTCCAAATATTCCACTAATAATACTCCTCTGCCTGCATCTGATTAACACATTCTCGCTGTATTTAATTTTTTTTATTTTTTTATTAGGTTTTTGAAAGTGACATTTTGGATGTTTGTTAGAGGTTGGTTGGAAATTTTGGGGAGAAAGGTGGCGGTGGAGGATAGAGGGAGATGAAGGGTGAGGCGTGAAGAACAATCACCAATTCTCGATGGTGCGTGTTGATGTGGAAAAAAAAGAAGAGACTAGACAACCACATAAGCTCAATTGTTGAATCTAAAAAAAACCTTTTGAACATCATGTGACATGCACGTGGAGAATTATGGCAAGAATTTTGATTTTCCGACGAAAAAGGACTAAAAGGACCAAAATTAGACGCCTGAAGACTAAAATTGAGAATTGCAATCTAAAAAAGATCAAAGTTGAAAAAGATCATACTTACATGACAAAATTTGATATTTTCCCGTGTTATAGTCATGTTTATCAAATGTGAAATCATGAAGATCTAAGATTCATGATAATTTATAAATTAATTGCTTACATTAAATTTATGCTTACAATTGTATATCAAGAGTAAGAAATAGTAGAGGTTTAAAAAATTTGTATCTTGTTGAAAAAGGGTAGTTTGTCAAACAAAAAAGGTTTATCGAGAAATTTTGAATAATGTTGAATAATTTTTTTCTAAATTAATCATATTGCAAAAATTATATATTACAATATATGAAGAAAATTTTATTTATATAAAAACAATATACTGATATAATTAAATAAGATCTTTAAATTAAAAGTTTTTTAAAAATAAATAATCAAATCGTTATATAAAAATCTTATTTCATTTTTTATTCCTAATCTTTTTTTCCTCAAAAGTTGCAATTATAAATTAGGACCCGAAAGATAGATTAATTATCAATTAGAAATTGAAAGTTTTTTTTTCTATCAAATCAGGACCCAAAACATATAATACTATCAATTTAAGACCTAAAGTCATATATAACATAATTGCATAACTTTTTATTTATTTTAATGATAATAATTTATAAAATATTATCTAAAAAATTATCTTGATATATAAAATTTTTACGTAGTTATTATTATTTTCATTAATTCTATGGTTTTTAAGTCTTATAAGGATTGTTTTATATTTTTCTATCACTTCAGGACCCGATAAATGTAAAATTATCAATACATGACTTAAAAATAATAAAAATAATTAAATTAAAAAGATAATAACTATATTAAATTTCATATATTAAATTATTTTTTAAGATAATATTTTATAATTTATTATCATTTTATAAAAGGAAAAGACTTGGGTGAGACCGTCTCACGGATCCCCTAATGTGAGACGGATCATCCATTAATCCATTAAATAAATTTTAAAGGGTCTTGTTTGGTTATAATCAAATTAGAAAATTAAAAAAATAATTATGAAAGTAAATTAATTATGTCTTTTATATATACTATATATTTATGTATACATTGTTTTATTTTAATTTATATATTTTTATTAATTATATTAATTTAAATTTTGTTATTCATATAATTTATTTTTAATGTAAGTATAAATTTATAAAATGTGATATTTAATTGATTTAAAGTGATAACAGTGTTTTGAACTATTTCACCAACAATCAATAAATGAAAAGAAAAGTGATAGCATATTTAATAAAAAGTGATAACTAATTAAAAAGTATATTTCACGAACATATTACTGGAATAATAAAAAGCGATACTCCCTTCGTCTCGGGTATTTTCACCCGTTTGTACGGACATGGAGATTAAGACGTGCTATTTTTTTTATATATAATGTTAGAAAAATTAGGGATAAATTATTAATTTAAAAAGAAAAAGTAAATAAAGTTGTTGGAAATGATGAATAAAGTGTAAAAAAGTAATTAAAGTTGTTGGGATTGTAAAAGTATGTAATAAAATATTATATATTATTAGCATTAATGGAATGTGTAAACGTGGGACATCCCAAAATGGAAAGTGAGTAAAAATACGTGGGACAAAGGGAGTAATATTTTTAATAAAAAGTAATTCCCACTCAAAGAAATGTGATATCCGTCTAATTAAATTATTTCATGAACAATTCATTGAAATAAAAAGTGATATATAATAAAGAAAAAGTGATAACCGTTTAATTTAATTATTTTATGAACAATTCGTATGATGAATAAAGAGTGATAGGAGTAATATTTTTAATATAAAGTGATAACAAATTAAAATAAAGTAATAATAAAATAGTGGAATTGTAATATCCACTAATATATATATATATATATATATATATATATATATATGCATGTTTATAATAATAATTATATATATTATTATTATTATATTCTCCCTCCGTCCCATCCTAATGGTTACATATTTTCTTTTTGGACGCTCATCCTAATGGTTACATTTTCCTTTTTAGCATATGGGACCCACACAAATTAATTACTTCTCTCTCCATGGACCCACATATCACACTAATACACCTACCCACTTTACATTAAAATATTATTTCTCTCACCTAAATACACATTAAAATACTATACTCATTAATCCACGTGCAAAAAACAAACATAACTATAAATACGGGACGAAGGGAGTATATCACAAGCCTTTAAAAAAAATAGATAAGATCATCAATAGGAATGATGAGTAGATGAGCTGAAGAAGTGGGAATTGGATAACTTTGAAAGATTTGACCAAATAATAATAATTATTATTATTACATTCCACTTACCTTCTATATATATATATATATATATATATATATATATATATATATATATATATATATATATATATATATATATATATATATATATATATATATATATATATATATATATATATATGCAAATCTATCTTTCACCACTGTAAATCGGCTAGTTACTAAGGGGAAGTCAATTTGAGGTTAGGATATGCAAATCTATCTTTCACCACTGTAAATCGGCTAGTTACTAAGGGGAAGTCAATTTGAGGTTAGGAATTTTCTTTATATATATATATATATATATATATATATATATATAATTGCATACACTACACATATATATAGGTTCTTATGTTTTGAAAACACACGCATACACATATACATACACGCTGCTCAAATTGTAACTCCCTCATGATGATAGTAAATCTTGACATGTTATATACTTAAATGATCGTCTCAAAGTGTAGATTCCATATATATAACTCTTTTGTGAAATGGATTTCGTATGAGTAAGAAAAATTCCGTCGAAGCATTCAACCCTTTAATGACATATTTTGTTTCGATGTGACATAACTTTGATATTATAGGCCATTTTGAAGCCCTCCTCACAAGGATCACAAACATATAATTAGTTTTAAGTTTGTATGTGAAATGAAGAAGATGTGAAGAGACTCACTTCATGTTAAAATTTTGTCCCCTTTAAACTTCGTTATTTTCATAAAAAAATTGGTATGCATGTGATCCTCACCTTGCAAGGACTCCGTACGTTCCTTCGGATTTTCAAATGGAGTTGTATAACTCAAGTTAGGTTATTTTGTAATAAGGTTAAAGTTTAAGGTAAGTTTAAATGAGAATTTAATATAATGCAGGAACTTGATTGCAATTTATATATATTAATAATAATAATAAATATAATAAAATGGTAAATTTGGAAAGAGAATTTGATATTTCGAAAGTTTGAAATTGCCAAACTCAGCTGCACGCATTCTATATTCACACATGTATTTATATTTATATTATATTTAATTTAATTCTTTTTAAATATTAATTAAATAAATTCGAAAACCTGCTCGCATATATATTTTTTTCCCGTATGATGTTAAACTTATTTTTTTTCATAATTAATCATATATTATAATTATATTATTTATTTATTTATTTATTTTTGGGAGAATTACTACTAGGTACACAAAAAACTCTTAATTATTATGAGATACAAACATACAAAAATATTACTACTAACTACAAAAATATATAGTGATATTCCAATATTACCCCTATAATATGTTGCACATAAATATTGTGTGCAGTAAAAATTCGTGTGCAGCAAAGTGTGTGCAGTAACAAAAGTGTGTGCAGTAAAAAAAAGTGTGTGCAGCAAAAAAGTGTGGTAGTCCGGCAAAGCTCCTGCGGCGACGGTCCGACGGCTTTCCGGTGGTCCTCCGGCGACCGACTGGCGAAGCTCCGGCGGCGGCAGCGGCAGTCCGACAACTTTTCGGTGGCCGACAGATGGTCCGGCAGTGCTCCAACGACTTTTCCGGCGGCGGTGGTGGTGGTCCGGAGATTGATGAGTGTTTAGGTTTGTGGTTTAAAGTGTATGGGGTTAGGGTTATATTTGGTATTTTACTTTAATATTTTTAATCAATGTACGTCATAGTAATTATGTGTACAAAATGTGTATCTATGAGTAATTTTTCCTTTATTTTTGTTATTTTAATTAAATATTTATATTATAATTATATATTTAACTTATTATGTTTATATTGCTTTAAAAAAAACTTAATATTTTTATATTAAGTACTAAGTACTCCCTCCATCCCATTTCAGATGGCACACTTTTCATTTTGGGTTGTCCTACAAAAGTTTGCATATTCCTAAAAAAGCAAAAAGTTAAATACAATCACCCTTCCCCATACACTTTATTTACAAAAAAATCACCCTTACCTAACACACCTAACATACTTTATCATTTATTTATTATAAAAAAATATCATAATACTCCTAAAAGTTATCACTTTTTTTAATCTCCGTGCCTGAAGAGGCATGCAAACTTTTGTGGGACGGAGGGAGTATAATTTACTATTAATACTATTTTAAGTGTAGAATTTTTATTTAATATCCGTTTCTATTAAAATTAATGTCATTTGTATACATATTTTTAATATTACAATTTATTACAAAAGTTGTAAAATATGATTGTTAAATTATTATTTTTTTTTAAATTTTAAAATATGTATTTCTATTCATTATTTTATTTTAACTCATTTTATTTAGTGATTGATTATTTATATTTTCTTAAGTTAGTTAAGAATTACTCCCTCCTTCCCACGATTATTATTACACTTACTATAAAGGGTGTCCCACAATTAATGTTATATTTCTATTTTTGGATAATGGGACCCACACAAAATTATTAAATATCTCTATTGAGCCCACAACACTCCACTAATACAACTACCCACTTTACATTAAAATATTATTTCTCTCACCTCACAACATATTAAAATACAATACTTCTTAATCTCCGTGCAAACAGTAAACGTAACAATAATTGCAGGACGGAGGGAGTAGTTTATTTTAATTATACTATTAGAAATTTAGTTTAAGTCATAAGAATTATTATTATAAGTAAAACTCAGTTTAGTATACTCTTGCAGGCATACCTGATACCGAAAAGCAAGTCTAGTCAACGTACTATTCTCTGAAAAGTTAAGGTAGGATAACTTTTACTCTTTACCGAGTGCTACATTTTATGTCATGGTTGCTAAGTTAAGATGTGATATGTGTCACTTATATGTCATGTTATGTGTCATTTGTGCTTTTAGTTCGATGACAAATATTTTCTTACTAACACTTATACGGGGTGACAACTCAGTGCACATATACCAACTAACACAAGTTATCATGTGACGGTTCGGTACTAAAAATATTTTAAATTTACTAATACTCGTATTGAATGACGATTCGATGCACATATACCAACTAACACAAGTTATCGAATTACGGTTCGGTCTAAAATATTTTCATTGAGTTATCAACGACAATGTGCAAGTTATTTTATTAAATTGGCATATGTTACATTTTATGATATATTTGGCATGCATATTTATTTTTAACTGTGCAATCATTTAAGTTAACCCACTGAGTGTATTTTAAACGCTCACCCCTTATTGATTTTCAGAACAAGGTTTAGAAGATGGAGAGGCCCATGCAGATATCCCAAGCACATAGAGGACTTTATATTATGTCTTACTTCCTCCGTCCCACAACAAGAGTGGCGGAACTTTTTTGCACATGGATTAAAGGATATAATATTTAATAGGTAGTTAGGGGTAATTGAGGTGAGAGAAATAATTTTTTAAGTAGGTGTATTAGTGTGAAGTGTAGAGTTATGGAGAGAGAAAAAAATAATTTATGTGGATCCCTTTTATTAGAAAGGAAAATGCACCTCTTGTGTTGGTGATGAGGTGTTTGGGGGTGGTATCCAACATTCTCTTAGCTACTGAAATGAGTTCACAAGTATCCTTTCTAATTAACTCCATTTTTTTTTCTTTTATATATTTATTTATTAATTACTGAACACTGATGTTATATGGGTTACCGATATGGCCTATGAGTGGGATTAAGGACACAAGCAAAGAGAGCGTTTTGGCATAAAGTTTTTGGCTCACTTGATAAGGGTTCGTTCGTGTAGGTTTGATTAGTTTAAAGAATACTAACAAAATTCATTTTTAGGCTTGTTTTATAAAAGAGTAGAATTTGAGCATTGGACAACTCATTAATTTGTTAGAAGCTCATAAGCAAATTTGTTTAATATTCGTTCAGCGTGTTTGTGAATAAGCTCGTAAAGAGCACAATTAATATAATATTTTATTAATTTATTATTATTCATAATTAAATATGTATATTAACATACAAAAATATGATAATAATTTAAATCATAGTCAAAGTGAATCATTTTAGATTTTATTAGTACTATTTATTGTTAATTTGTTTAATTGTTTAATATTTATGACCAATATTATATGCTCACAAACAAAATGCTCTTTTTTGTTCACAAACGAAAATATTTGTATGCTTGTTAAGAAGTGTTCGTGAACATGTTATCAAACGTGTTTGTGGACTCGTTCACGAACGTAATCGAATCTTAATAAATAACCTCTTTTTGAACTTGAGCTCAGTAATTTTTTTCATAACAAGCTCAAAATTGAAATTAAGTTCAATGACTTTTTAACAAACGAGATTCAAATATGCCAAAGCTCAACTCAACTCGATTAAACCCCAGGGTTGAGGGTGGATGAGCTGAGGGGAAGAATGAGCAGGTAACATTGGGATTATTAATTTATTATTTTACTGAAATCAAATCAAAGTAATTTCATTATAACATAAAATATTTTTTTCTTTTGAGTTCACCCTACACCTTAATTATATCGATTTTTTTTATTATTATTATATGAAAAATTACTTTTTAGAGTGATTAAGTATTATCCTCAAAATGAAAATATTAATTCTAGTGAAATTTTGAAGAGTTGTGATTTTTTATATTTTTGTATGGGTATTTTTTTTTTTAATAGAGTAATGGTTCATAACTTTAACGTGTAATTTCTTTATCCATTACATAGCAATTTTGATAAAATTAGAGCACCACTAAAAAAACTATTTTTTACCAACAGAATATTCCGTTGGTAAAAATTTTAATTCCATTGTTAAATTGATTTACCAACTGATTAGCAACAAAATCCATTTTCGTTGGTAAAGTGGTGATTGGTAAATTTTAGCAATAAAAATTCAATTCCATTGGTAATTCGTTGTTAATAACCGTTGGTAATTATCAACGGATTTAATTCCATTGATAAAATAGAGAATAATTCCGTTGACATTCCATTACTAAAAGAAAATTATCATTTTTATTGTTAATCCATTGATAATTTCCAATAAATTGAATTCCGTTGGTAAATTCTATTACTAAAAAAATAATTTTTTGTAGTGTATATTGTAAATCGAATTCACAAGAGTCATATTTTCAACAAGAATAAAAAACAATTACAACTTTGATTCGGAATAATATTTTTCATTCACAAAATAATAATTCATCATTTTAAAAAGTACTCCCTCCGTCCCATAGAAGTTGACACACTTTCCTTTTTGGTTTGTCCCACTAAAGTTGACACATTATCTTTTTAATACATGGAACCCACACAAAAATAATTAATCTATTCTAATGAGCCTCACATATCACCTCTAATACAACTACCCACTACACATTAAATATTATTTCTCTCACTTCACTTTACATTAAATTATTATACTCCTTAATCTCTGTGCCCAAAAAAAATTATATCAACTTCTCCGGGACGGAGGAAGTATTTTTTTTAGGAAAATATTTAAAAAAATTTAATTCTTTATGCGAAAAAAATAAAAATAAAATCCCAATGTTATGTTCTTAGTCCCATTTATATGTTTCGGGTCAATTGGGTTCACTTCTACTTTTTTGTGCTACTTTCCACTCGGAAGACTTCTTTTACATGAAGAAGTACTATAAAATACTTTTTTTTTTCTGTAGTTGACTTAAATAAATAAATATACATGTATAATAAATTACTTATTAATAAAAATAATTGCTAACTTATGCATACTTTAAAACTGAAAATTTTGACTAATTTGTAGTACTTACAAAAGCTACTGTAGTGATTTCTCTATTTAAATCTATATTTATGTTGAGTGCCCAACAAAATTTCGTTTATCAAATCGAAATCAATAATGTACAAAGTTGTGGGCAAATATCATAAATTAAAGAAAAATAACGTTAAATTAAAAAAAATGTTATTTAAATAGATTCTTACTATATCAACTTATAAGAGAATGTTCGGTCTATATGAGATGGGCATTTAGATACGTTAGTGAATTATTAAATATTATACATTAAATAGTTAAAGTATACTTATTTGTTTTTTTTCACGTGGATTAAGAAGTGTAATAATAATTTAATGTGTAGTGGATTGATGAATATAATGTTTTAATGTTTAATGGGTAGGTATATTAATGTGTCCGTATATAGTAAGTTGAGTGTATATATTTCTTTTGGGTCACATCAATCTAAAAAAGGAAATAAATACTTTGTAATGTGACGGACCAAAATGACAAAATGAGTACGTATTAAGTGGACGGAGGGAATATTAATTTATTAAAACAGGATGAATAATGTATTAAAGTCTGATATCAGAGTTTATATGTATGATTCGTAAAGTATAATATTGGGTAGTAAATAACACCACAATACTCTATAATTATAATGGGTAGGTATATTAATGTGTCCGTATATAGTAAGTTGAGTGTATATATTTCTTTTGGGTCACATCAATCTAAAAAAGGAAATAAATACTTTGTAATGTGACGGACCAAAATGACAAAATGAGTACGTATTAAGTGGACGGAGGGAATATTAATTTATTAAAACAGGATGAATAATGTATTAAAGTCTGATATCAGAGTTTATATGTATGATTCGTAAAGTATAATATTGGGTAGTAAATAACACCACAATACTCTATAATTATACTCCCTTCGTCCGCTTTCAAGGGTATCATTTTTTCATTTTGGGCGTCCGCCCCCAATGGTCTAATTTCCTTTTCTATCCACACACGCCCACTAATACAACTAAAAAAGGAGACACACACCTCCACTAATACAACTACCCATTATACATTAAATAACAATACTCCTTAATCTCCGTGTCCAAAAGCAAATGACATTCTTGAATCCGGATGGAGGGAGTACTATTTTAATACATCATTTAATATCCATCATATAACAAAGACTTGAGTGAGACCGTCTCACGTAAAGACTTACGTGAGACGGACAGAAAGTGATAACTTTTATAATAAAAAGTGATAATAAATAAATGAAAAGTGATAATAATATTTATTGTGATAACATTTTATAGTAAAAGTAATAATTATTTTAAAAAGTGTAAAATGGTCTCACGACGATTTCATGCAACATCTACCCTTATCATATTTTAACCATAATTTTACTATATGATAATTATATTTTAATATTAATCAACGCATTCATTAACATCTCTCGTATATAACCGTCTGAGTGAGTAACCCAACTTAAAATAATTGTAAATTTATGCTAACTTATTTTTATTAAAAAAATCATTTATTGACTTTGTAGTAATTTGTTATAGAAAGTCCTACTAAAATTATTTTCTTTTTAAATAGATACTAAAAGCTTAACATGTAATTGTCGATTTGCTATCTTGTCAACTTATTGGGACTAAGATTTGAATCTTGATATCATTTGAGAATTATTTTTAAGAAAAAGTAAATTTTTTCCCTCAAGAACGTGATGCGCATTATAATTATTTCCCAATTTATGGATAATAACTTGGAAAAACTTTTTTTTTTTGGATATTATATTTTTAACGACAATTATAGAGTATTATATCTTGATTTTCACAATTAAATGACAAATTACATCCAACAAATTTTATTTGAATCTAAATTACTCTTTAAGAAAATTGAGATATAATTGTCAGCCCTACACCACAAAAACCCCTGAGTTAATTCCTAAAATTGGAAATTTTTCGTAAATATTCATATGTGCATCGATATTCTCTGATTTGTTTACTCTTTGCTTTTTTTTTTCTCAACAATAATTAATTAATTAAAAATATTGAATCACGTGTAAGAGAAATAATTAAGAATTAGTGTAGGAACATCTGATCCTTTTAAATTAAATAGAATTTTGAAGATAATTTTTTAATTTAATACTTATAAAATAACTAAAATATTTCTCATTTTAATTTCTTGAATTATACAAGAAATAATTTGTCACTTAAAAAAAAAAGAGGCAAGATTTATCATTTATTAATCAAGGTCATTTGTATACAAATTGAACACGTGTTGTATTTGATTTATAATGCAAACTCTAGATTTTATTAAATTTGATTTATTACTATAATTTATTACAAAGTCTATCTTATGTACGTTACTTAAAAAAAAATTATTATAGACTTATAGTGAAGAGCTAGCATGAGACCGATACGGTGGAATTGGCTCATGCCTGAGGCTCTTTTTTTTTTTTTTTAATATGTGATAAAAGATAATTATAATTTAAGAATTAATATTAATTCTCTTCATGAATCACTTGATAAAATAGTACATAAATTATTAGGATAAAATATACTATTAATTATAGAGATGAAATTATAATTATATCCTAATTTTTAGTTAAAGTAAATATAAATTACAGGAGTAAAATATGATATGAATCACTGAGATAAATTACACGCTGAATCATAAGAATGTAATTGTTTTAAATAATTATGTAAAGAAATGGATTTCATATATTAATAAGGACAAAATTAATTTCATATATTAATAAGGGTAAAATAAATTAACTAGAGGACGTACAGTTCTATGATGGAATCGATTGTAGGGTAATGAAAACAAACATTTGTTATTTGGATTCACAATGTAAATTTTGTTTTCCCTTCTAATTCTATTCTATCTTTATTAAGGTTTATATTAGTGCATAAGAGACTATTTCGGGTATGAGTGACAATTTTCGAAACGACATTATAGTACAACACGATAACTGCAGGTTAGTGTTTAGTCTTATTAGATTCGTGTTGTTATCGTGTCAATCCAATAAAGACACAAATATTTTGTGTCGGGTTCGTGACTCGAGGACTAGTCGGGCGTAAGCCCGGAACCTCGGTATCAAAAAAAAAAAAAAAAAAAATATATATATATATATATATATATATTAACAGATGATCAATTAACTCATTAACAACACATTAATATGTTAACAACCTGATATAAATATACTTATAACATATAATAATTATAAAATATACTCCTTACTTGAAAAAAATTAATACTTTTAATTAGTATATTTTTATTTTTAATTTTCTTATCGTGTCGTGTCAACCCATTATATTTCGTATTCGTGTCGGAACGAATTCTAATTGTGTCGTGTTCGCATTTACTTTTATCGGACCATATTACTATCGTGTCGATACAAAATACAACCCATTAACACGAATTGCCCCCTAATCTCGGGTAGTGAATGCCATATTTTGTTACTCCATCTATTTTACTATTTAATTATTTTTTAAGATTTGAAGGGGGCATTCTATGTGCGTTGTGTGCTACATATATACGATGATGCTATGAAAAGATAAACATGGTTTTAGTCCTCAGTCTTTTCTGTCTTTGCATTATTGTGATTGGTCCAGTTACATGTCATAAATGATTCTTACATTATCCCTCTTCAATATTTATTTATTTATTTGATAAAATCAAATTGTGAATTGCTAATAATGTCAGATTTTACATGTCTTGGACGAAATTATTTTAATTTAAAACTAGGATAGTTACTACTATGTACATTAAAAACTCTTTTATTACTATAAGATACATATATACCAAAATATTACTACTTACTAAATAAATATATAGTAATATTCCAATATTACCCTTATAATGTGCTGCACATAAATGTTTATATGCAACATAAATATTCGTGTGCAGCAAAAGTTATGTGCAGTAAAAATTATGTGCAGCAAAAAAGTGTGAATCGTAAGTGTCATGTGCAGCGAAAAAATTATATACTCATACTCTCCGGCGGCGGCGGTCCGACCGAGGTCCGGCGACCCGCAGCGATGGAGGTCTGCACGACCGGCCGACGGCGGTCCGGCGGTGGTCTGCGACAGTGGGTGGGTGCGGGGTTTAGGATTTTTGGTTTAAAAGTGTATGGGATTATAATAAATTAAGGTTATATTTGGTATTTTACTTTAATATTTTGTATGTGAGAGTAATTATTTGAACTCATTGTAAATCATAGTAATTTAGGGTACAAAGTGAGTACCTATGAGTAATTTTTCCTTAAAACTATTGCGGTAAATTAATTCATGCACCTTTGATCACATGTATCGAGTTCACATGATATCATTTTACACTTTTTTAAATATTTATCACTTTTTCTATAAAACGTTATCACTTTCGTTATAAAATATTATGACTTTTTATTTATATTATAAATTGTTCATGAAATAGCATTATCACTTTTTATTATAAAAGTTAACACTTTCTGTCCATCTCACATAAGTATTATATGAAACGGTCTCACACAAGTCTTTACATTGTCCCACCTAAAAAAACTCAAAAAATATTTAATTCGAATTTTTGTTTGTTGGATTTGTAATTGATGAATGAAAGAAACGTGATTTTTTTTTAAGTGTTTGTTTAGTATTAGAGTTTATGGTTGGCAGAATTTTGAAAAATAGATAATATTATGATATTATATTACTAAATTTGATGTCGAAATGATTGGATTATTAAAAAGTATAAGAAATGATTTAACGTATGAGAGGGGATGTATTTGAATTAGAAAGGTTACAGACTTCTGTATTGTAAATCGGGTTTCATGTTATGTAAAATCAAGGTTATTTATCTCATATATTATCTATAATAAGATTTACTTCCTCCATCCCTAATTTATCTTCACATTTTAATTTTTACCGATATTTTTTTTTATTGGTAAATATTAGTTGTTAGTATAGCTAGTGTACACCATTCCCAATGGTAATTGAACATGGGTCTCCCACTTAAGTGAGGAGCCCAGTGGCCAGGTGGGCTAGCCCATCTAGTTAATTTTACCGATATTAAAACAGTTGTTTCTTTTAACGGACTTTTAGGGATAATTTGATATTTTTTTATACTAAATAAATTTTAAAGAAAAATATGTATAAGGTGCTGATGACAAATCTAAAATTTAAGGCAAAAACTTGTGTGCACCCCGGGCGCACAGGAACACTTTTTGTGTACCTTTAGAATTTTGTATTAAAATGTATACCCTTTAGTATGAAGATGTGCACCCTTTATTTTCTGAAAAAAAAAATATTAATGAAAAGTGTGGGCGCACGGAAGCACACTCCGTGTGCCTTTAGAATTTAGTATTATGGATAAGGGTGGGTGTTGAGAGTTGAATTTCACGCATTTTATATATGCCCATTACACCGTTTTGCTTAGGAAAGTTATTATTTTTGCATGGAATTGAGTACATTTGAGTATTTACATGATTTTGATGCTACTAAGGTGTTTTGTTGAGTTTTGAAGGGTAAAACATGATCAAAAGTTCAAAGTTGGAATGAGGAGTGAAAGTGAGAAGGAATGCTGAAATATACAGTCCACGTTGTACAAATTTCTGTATTCTTATAGACGTCCAAATTGATCATGTGAAATATGGTTTGAAAGCCACAGAAGAGAGGGTCATTTTGACATAAAGAACACCTCAATTGGATTTCAAACGAGAAAGTTATGATCAAAGTGCTAACATCGCACATGCTATATCGAGGAGCCAATTTGCATGACTTTTTACATATTCAAATGTTGGAGTTTCTGAGAGTTATTTATAAGGATAGAAATCCAAGGAAGATAGGAACACGTGAGCACAAAAATTACTCAATTTGGAGTCCGTATGAATAAGTTATGCTCAAAACGGTGAGATCGCGCAGTGCGGTTTCTGCAGCTCGGCGGGTAGCGAGCGGCGAGCGGCACTTCCACGTGACCAAAAGCTGCCGAGCTTGTGTCCCACGGAGCTTACACGACGTCCAGGTGTCACCCATATGCTGCTCGGCAGGTTTGGGGGCCGCTCGGCCATCAGCTCGGCTCGAGCTAGGTGCCGAGCGGCCCAAAATCGGGCCCAGACGGGGCTTGTTCGATGCAGCAGCGTATATATACCCTCAAGTCGCAATTCTGAAGCAGTATTGGTCGCGAAAACAGCCCTGCAACAGTCCAAGAGAGAATTAGGGAGATCAATACACAAATTGGAGAGAACCTATCCATAATCCATCATCAATTCACACCTTCTATCACACCCATATCAGATTACAATCTGATTTCATTCTCCATCCAATTCCACAAGGGTTTCAAGTGCTAATTGAGGGAAAATCAAGTAATTGAAGAGACGGAGAAGGGACGTGAGATTGCTCCTACACTAGGGTTTCACAATTCCTATCTATTCCTTTCTATTACTTTGATTATTGTTATGAATTGCTTAGCCATGATGATTGCTTGTAATCTCATGGGCTAATTTTATATACAGTTCTAGAGTTTGATGGATTGATTTGATTGATTTGGGGATTTAGACCAAAGATTGGGATTTTATGTAGTTGAGCTTTTGATTTTACTTATTTTACTAAGACATGTTAATCTGCTTCGTAACGTCTTCATAATATATTCATGACATCCGCTATAATGCTTGGATTATTGTGTTAGCTTGTGTGCATTCATGATTGGTATTGTCTATCTGTTAGGGATTAGAGTAGCTCCGCTATAAGCACTTTAATTTCATGAACTGGTTAATCAAATACTTGATTAGTTTAGTGGAACAATGCAATTAGACAATCAAGTAGGAAGTGAATAGAACCTTGTAGTAATTCTAGAAAATATCTTGTTAGTCGGGCTTACCATCCGGAGGTATTGTTGCTTGCTTTGATTAGTATCTAGGAATAAGGCTTGGTAATATTTGCACACCTTAGGATTTAAACCAGATTAGACTGTTAGCTTTGAATCGAATCATATTCGGTGGGATAACAGGGATATGTGGTGTATTTTCAGTGAAACTGCATGAATGAGCAATCGTAAGTTTAATAACCCAAATTAATTGGTCAATACCTGATACCTTAGAACTGTTTGTCATCTCTTGATTAGAAACTTGGTTTTATTTTTCCTTGCTTTTAATTAATTCAGTTATTTAATATTTCGTTATTTAGATTAATTCACAACAAAACATTGGAAATTGGTTACTCAATTCTGATTAATTAGTAATTTATAGAATAAATAAATAATTAGTTGTCTTAGCGGGATCGATAATTTAACTTGGGTACTTGCTGCTACAATTGACATCCTTATACTTGAGGATTAAATTATAGCGCATAGAAAAAGCCTATCAAGTTTATGGCGCCGTTGTGCCGGGGACAGTTTTAATTATTTATTTTCTTTTATTACTTAGTTAATTAGAATATTTTCTTTGGGATTTAATTATTTTACTTTGGATTTTTCTTGAAGTTGCATGCAAACTAGGTCAAAGACGAGAGCACAAGATCTTGAATTTGATCTGGAAATTGAAGCTTCTGCGAGGAAAAGAAGAGTAAAATCAAATAATACCAAAGCACCTCCTAAAGCAATCGTAGAGGAGAAAGAAAAAGAGCAGATAGAAAATCAGGTTAACCCAGAAAAGGCTGAATCAGAAGCAGAATTCGAATCAGAATTAGAAACAGCAGACATGGGAGATAGAACTGATGAGGATGACATCGTCATCCAAGAGACATTCAAGTCCACCAATCTAGGAGGATCAGGCGTAGTTCGAGCCGTTCAAGCTGATAAAACGAATGACATAAGGCCAGCCCTGATTCATATGGTGGAGAAAAACCCCTTTGCCGGAGGCATTTTTGATGAGCCCTATGGCCATCTTAAGCGTTTCAACAGCTACATGGATACAGTGAAAGCTGTTGATGCTACTAATGATAGATGGAAGATGAGGCTTTTTCAGTTTTCATTGGTTGATAAGGCAAGGGAGTGGTATGATAAGCTAAAGGGAGACAGTTGCTCAAACTGGACTGAGTTGCAGCCGTTGTTCGTGGATCGATTTATGCCACCAGGAAAGGTTCTTTTACTGAAACAAGAGATCAATCAATTCAAGCAGCGGAGAGATGAGTCGTTTGGAGAGGCTTGGGAAAGGTTTACTGATGCGTTGAGGAGATGCCCACAGCATGGATTCAAAAAGTCTCAACTCATCAGTGTCTTCTGTAATGGCCTTGACAACGAATCTAGAGTGTTGGTTGATGCTTCTGCGGGAGGAACAATTTTTGGCAAAACATCCAATGCCGTAGAGAAATTATTTGATGATATCTCTTTGAACTCAAGGGATTGGCCATCTGAGAGGATTCGAGGGACTTACATACTTGGTAAAATTGCAAAGGTTGAAGAGAAATTTTCTGAAGCTGATAAGAATGATAAGGTTGTCGCTCAATTGGAACAGATGAATAAAAACCTGATTACTCTGATATCAGGTAATAATGGGGGAGGCAACCGAGGGTCTGCAAGTGATGATGTGGTGATGAACCTTCAAGAGGTCGAGGATGCTAATTGGGTTATAGGGCAGAGTCTTCAAGGTTCTAGAGCTCCTCAGAATTGGCAAGGAAATAGGTACCCTCAAGGTAATTCAAATCAAAGGAATAACGAAGGGGGAGGTCCTAATAATCAAGGAGGCAATTGGCATAATCAGAGGCATGAGAACTTCTCTTATTCAAATTCGAATAATGCAGTTCCATATCCTCCTAATTTTGATCATGTCGCTAAAACTGAAGAAGGAAAGTCTAGTATTGATGATGTGTTGGCCAGGTATATGAAGAAGACTGATGGAGATATTGACAAGATTAATAATTGCATTGTTCTCATGGATTCAAATATGACAAAGCAGCATGAAGAAGTGAACGAGCAGTTGAAGAGTTTGTCATATAACATAGGGCAGATCTCCACTACAGTAAATCAGCAGCAAGTGCAGTTGCAGAAAGGGAAGTTTTCTTCGGATACGGAAATCAACCCGAAGGAGTGCCATGCGATCACTTTGAGATCTGCAAAATAGTGTAAAGGTACGAAACTAATGCAGGACGTCACAGAACTGATGCAGAATAATACAGAACAGAAGCAGGACGAAACAGGGGTGGAGCAGAACAAAGATGGTGCCGCTCGGCCACCCGCTCGCGGCGAGCTAGATGCCGAGCGGGCTCAACTGCCACCGAGTGGCCCGCCAGCCGGTTCAGAAGGGCCCTCCGATTTAGCTGGAACCCAGCTCGGCTCAGTTGTCCCTCAGCTCGAGCCGAGTGAGCCGGCGAGCCATCCTCCGGGATTTCCTGCACGTCCAACTTCCGTACAGAACCAATCTGATCAGGCAATTGCTGATAAAAAGTGGCAGAGAGCTAAGAAACTGAGAGAAGCGGAACAGGTATTCGAGAAAGACAGTTTGGGACTTCCAATTACATAGGTACCAATTCCTTTTCCACAAAGATTCATGTCAAAAAGCCTTAATGAGAAGTTTCGTAAGTTTGCTGATGTCATGAGGGATGTCCAAGTCACTATTCCTTTCTCGGAAGCATTGGAAGAGATGCCACATTATTCAAGGTTCATCAAGGAACTTATCTCCAGAAAGAGGAAACTTAACAGTTTGGAGACAGTGAATTTGACGGAGAACTGCAGCTCTATCATTCAAAATAAGCTTCCAGAAAAATTGAAGGATCCAGGGAGCTTCATCATTCCCTGTAAAATTGAAAAAGGACCATCTAGGAGAGCACTGTGTGATTTAGGAGCCAGTATAAATTTGATGTCTTTATCAGTGTTCAAGAAGCTTGGTTTGGGGGAGTTGAAACCTGCGTCTGTTGCCCTACAGTTAGCAGATCGATCGTTGACATACCCCGAGGGAGTGATTGAAGATGTGCTAGTGAAGGTGTCGAATTTGACTTTTCCTGTGGATTTCCTTGTACTTGACATGGAGGATGAAAAGGATGGTGCGCCTCTGATCTTGGGGCGTCCATTCCTTGCAACTGGGAGAGCTCTAATAGATGTGTTCAAAGGAGAGTTGAGGCTGAGGGCTAATGATAAGGAGATCGTCTTTTCTTTGAATAAGGAGATGCAGTGGCCTACAGATCAACAGCACTGCAAGTCTGTGGAAGTAGTAGAGGACTTCACCCTGCCTGATGCAGAGTTTGAGAGTTTATCTAACGATGAATGTATTAACTATCTTGAGAAGTTACTTGCATTAGGTGATGCCAGGGATGATCAGATAAGAAAGACCACTTCTGGCATAGTGAATCAGAATAAGAAGTCCACTGTTAAAGAGGAGATGCAGCCTGCTGCTAAGGAAGAGAAGCATGAGAGCCAAAGAGTTGAAGTGGTAGAGGAGATCGCAGGACCAGGCGTATCTCTTACTTTTCCTACTACTAACTCTAATGTGATATGTGATAATCTTTTAGTTGCAGTAAAGATGGATGATCCATATCTGAAGCCTCCGAACATACCTCTGGATTTTTATTCTTATATTGGTGTTGAAAATTCTAACTTGTTTGATCCTTATTTTGCTACGCAGGTTGAGCCTACAATTGAGTGGAGGATTGACAAGAAGGAATCAAGCCAGTCATGGGAGGAAAGGAATTCAAAGAGTTCTGTTTTAGTGACAAGGAAGGGTGAGATGGTTAGTACAGAAAATAAGAGAGGATGGAAATACTTAAAAGTAAGAATGCGAGAAGACTATCTTCCGATCCAGTAGTTGAAAAGAGGTATCCCGTCGTGACTCTCCGACGTTAAACATGAGCGCCTGTTGGGGGCTATCCCTCCCGTTTTATTACTTTTATATGTCTGTGTTGGTGTAGGAGTTTTATTAGGTGTTGCTCGACTGCGGTATATACTTCTTTGCAAACTTAGTTTCTCACTTCGTTTAATCTAAGTTTGGGGGGGTAACGTACCTACCTTGTCTTGCAGTGTCGAAATAGAATTTTTACATTGTGTTGTTGCTTGGAGAGTCGATTTTTTGCGGATTCTTAATATTTTTGATTTATTTGAGAATATTGAGGGTTCGATTTTTTGCGATTTTTCAGGTTTCGTGTTTTGTTTTGTGTGTTGTTTGTTGGTCCTAGTGTTAGTATAGTCGATTTATGGATCTTTGTGATGATTTTTCGATTTTTCTTAGCACTTGAGGGTATTATATTGTGTGGATGGATGATATTGGATTGTTGATTAGGAGTTCATGGTGGTATTCATAGAGTTATGTGTTATTGATTCATGCTGTATGATTGTACTTGAGAAACAATTTGAGATTGTGCTTAGATATTGAGATGCTTGAAATTTGATTATGTGCATGAAAGATTAGCTATGTAACTTTATTAGGATTGCTCGTTCATTCCTATAGCCATGTGAGATTTTGAGCCTTTTGAAATCATGACTAGTTGCATGATTTAGTTTATTCTTGTGAGTGTCGTTCATACTCACGTATTCTAGAACTTGACTTTATATCTTGCTTGAAGCTACGTGCTTAATTAAATGATAGGAAATGATCTTAGGCCATCTTTGTTATTTATTAGTCACTAGCCAAATTATTATCCTACCTATTGAAATTATCCGTAGTTAACCCTTTTGAGCCTGAAAAGTCATATTTGTTGGAAGCCTACGTGATAAGCCAATTGATCCCTTGTTAGCTTTAAAAAAAACCTACCTAGTAGAGAGTTGAAGGAGTCAATTTGGTGTCTTGTGAAGAAACATAAAAGGAGAATAAGTTGGAAGTGATGAAAATTGTTGAAAAGAGTGGTTAAATTGTTGCATAAAGGGGTAGTGCCCGAAACTGGTACCCCATGAAAAGGGTAGTGCCTGAAACTGGTACCCTTATTTGAAAAAAAAAAAAAGAAAAGAAAAGAGGGAAGAAGAAAGAAAATTTCAAGTAAGGATGTGGTGTTCAAAAGTGAAGGATGAATCAAATTGCAAGAAGCATTGAAGAGCGTTGAAGAAGAAAGAAGAAAGTAAAGCTGTTTGTTGAAAAGCTGTAAGTCTTCTTTTATTCTCTACTAGTGATTGAGTCACGATATCCATATATTTCCTACCTTTACCAAAGGGCCAACATTACAACCTAATGCAAGACCTTTGTGATCCTATTGTTGAAATTATTCCTTTAGTCGAGAGTTGAGATGATTGCCAAGCTTATGGTTACGCGTGTGTTTGAATTGACTTTGAGTGTAAACACCTTACCCTAAAGTGTATATATCTCACACTTGAGCGATGAGCATAAATACTACCCGTGAGAATGGTTGGATGAGCATTCCGAATGAGTGAAATAGTTGATTTGAATTGTATGTTCTTAGATGGATGGTTATTTTGCATCTGAAGTATGATCTCTGAATTGTTATATTGACTTGGATGTCTCCTGCTGTGAAATTTCCTCTCAATTAATCTATTGGTTTTTAAGGTCGTTGCCTCGGGACGAGCAACAGGTAAGTTTGGGGGTTTGTTGAGAGTTGAATTTCACGCATTTTATATATGCCCATTACACCGTTTTGCTTAGGAAAGTTATTATTTTTGCATGGAATTGAGTACATTTGAGTATTTACATGATTTTGATGCTACTAAGGTGTTTTGTTGAGTTTTGAAGGGTAAAACATGATCAAAAGTTCAAAGTTGGAATAAGGAGTGAAAGTAAGAAGGAATGCTGAAATATACAGTCCATGTTGCACAACTTTCTGTATTCTTATAGACGTCCAAATTGATCATGTGAAATATGGTTTGAAAGCCACAGAAGAGAGGGTCATTTTGGCATAAAGAACACCTCAATTGGATTTCAAACGAGAAAGTTATGATCAAAGTGCTAACATCGCGCATGCTGTACCGAGGAGCCACTTTGCATGACTTTTTACATATTCAAATGTTAGAGTTTCTGAGATTTATTTATATGCATAGAAAGCCAAGGAAGATAGAAACAGGTGAGCATAAAAATCACTCAATTTGGAGTCCGTATGAATAAGTTATGCTCAAAACGGTGATATCGCGCAGTGCAGTTTCTGCAGCTCGGCGGGTAGCGAGCGGCGAGCGGCACTTCCACGTGACCAAAAGCTGCCGAGCTTGTGTCCCACGGAGCTTACACGACGTCCAGGTGTCACCCATATATTGTTCGGCAGGTTTGGGGGCCGCTCGGCCATCAGCTCGGCTCGAGCTAGGTGCCGAGCGGCCCAAAATCGGGCCCAGACGGGGCCTGTTCGATGCAGCAGCGTATATATACCCTCAAGTCGCAATTCTGAAGCAGTATTGGTCGCAAAAACAGCCCTGCAACAGTCCAAGAGAGAATTAGGGAGATCAATATACAAATTGGAGAGAACCCATCCATAATCCATCATCAATTCACACCTCCTATCACACCCATATCAGATTACAATCTGATTTCATCCTCCATCCAATTCCACAAGGGATTCAAGTGCTAATTGAGGGAAAATCAAGCAATTGAAGAGACGGAGAAGGAACGTGAGATTGCTCCTACACTAGGGTTTCACAATTCCTATCTATTCCTTTCTATTACTTTGATTATTGTTATGAATTGCTTAGCCATGAGGATTGCTTGTAATCTCATGGGCTAATTTTATATACAGTTCTAGAGTTTGATGGATTGATTTGATTGATTTGGGGATTTAGACCAAAGATTGGGATTTTATGTAGTTGAGCTTTTGATTTTACTTATTTTACTAAGACATGTTAATCTGCTTCGTAACGTCTTCATAATATATTCATGACATCCGCTATAATGCTTGGATTATTGTGTTAGCTTGTGTGCGTTCATGATTGGTATTGTCTATCTGTTAGGGATTAGAGTAGCTCCGCTATAAGCACTTTAATTTCATGAGCTGGTTAATCAAATACTTGATTAGTTTAGTAGAACAATGCAATTAGACAATCAAGTAGGAAGTGAATAGAACCTTGTAGTAATTCCAGAAAATATCTTGTTAGTCGGGCTTACCATCCGGAGGTATTGTTGCTTGCTTTGATTAGTATCTAGGAATAAGGCTTGGTATGCGCACCTTAGGATTTAAACCAGATTAGACTGTTAGCTTTGAATCGAATCATATTCGGTGGGATAACAGGGATATGTGGTGTATTTTCAGTGAAACTGCATGAATGAGCAATCGTAAGTTTAATAACCCAAATTAATTGGTCAATACCTGATACCTTAGAACTGTTTGTCATCTCTTGATTAGAAACTTGGTTTTATTTTTCCTTGCTTTTAATTAATTCAGTTATTTAATATTTCGTTATTTAGATTAATTCACAACAAAACATTGGAAATTGGTTACTTAATTCTGATTAATTAGTAATTTATAGAATAAATAAATAATTAGCTGTCTTAGCGGGATCGATAATTTAACTTGGGTACTTGCTGCTACAATTGACATCCTTATACTTGAGGATTAAATTATAGTGCGTAGAAAAAGCCTATCAGTGGGCGCACACAAGCCTCACTCAAAATTTAATTGTATTATAAAGTTATTAAGTTTGTTGTTGTTATTTTTTATGAAGTGTGAAGATGAGTTGATAGGACGACAAAAATACTAAGTGTAAGGTTGAATTGGGGATAATATTTATTATTAGAGTATAAAATATTTAAAAATATACTCATCTTTTTATTTTAAATAGGAAATTTTACATATTCTTTCGTCCCATGTAAAGGGATTATTTTACTTTTTACACATGAATTAAGGAATATTATTATTTAATGTGTAGTGAATAGTTATATTAGTGTGTGTGCCCTATATTTTAATGTCCCTAGACTATATCACACAGATCAAATAAGCCCCTAAACTATTTTTTTAAACAAATAAATCCTTTATCTTTATAAAATTAAACAAACATGCCCTTTATATTTTAAAATTGAATACTCATTCCCGCTATCTATTAAAAATGGATCATCAAAGCCTTGTGTTAAAAATATAAATATTAATATATAATTTTCTTATAAGTTGGTCTACGAACAATTCAACCGTTAAAATTTTTCAAACTTTATATTGAAATGAAGAACTACTTATGAAATTTTCCATCTACCGTTTTGAATTTTAAATCCAATATTAATTGAGACATATTTTTTGTGCCACAATTTCGTAGCAATTTTTTCAAAAAACATATAATGTAAATTTATTTTATGTGGATTTTCAATCAATCCAACCGTTAAAATTTTACAAACTTGATATAGTAGGAAACCTCTTTTTATGAGCTTTTCATTTATGGTTTTGGATTTTAAATTCAATATTAATAGAAAAATTTTTTTGTATTAAAAGTTGGAAGTTATAAAAGATTTTTTTTAATGTGTTTTCTCAATGAACTTATTGTAAAATAAAAACATATCAATTAATAATAAATTTAAAATCCAAAAGTGTAGATATGAAATTCGTAGGAAGAGGTTTATTTTAACATAAAGATTGAAATTTTTTAACGATCGTGGAAATTAGCTCGTAAAATGCTTCAAAATTATTATGATATAAGGGCATGTTTGTTTAATTTTATAAAGATAAAAGGTTTATATGTAAAAAAAAATAGTTTTGGGCAGTAGATAGAGGGATTTAATCCTCCCTTAATTAGGCGTTAATGTGGCTGTTTAATAAAAAGGGGGATTATTATCACTAATCTAACATAAAATATAGTGATAGCTCAAGATTTCCTCGCGGCTTATCATGTCTTTGGGAGGCAAAAATGTAGTATCTTATTCCTTAGGAGCGAACTCCTTTATACGATAAGTATCTGTCGTCATCCATATTTGATGATCCCTCGACAGGTCACATCGCATTTATTACAAATACTGTAAACATTAAATGCTATAGCCACGTGAGACTATTAAAAGAATCTTTTAGGATTATCCTACATTTAGATATCTAGGTGGCTTGTAGGTGGTCAGATCAAGTGGGACAATTGGATTAGAGGGAGAGAGAGAATGAGGGATGTTGGGAGGGCTTTCCTTGTTCCCGAGCAAGTGGGGCGCATGTATCCACTAGCTCGTCTTCTCTTCTGGAGCGTCAAGACTTGGAAGTAAGGATATTGGAGGCTCCCCGGAGACGACTCCTTATATGTCTCTAATGAGTAGTCCCTACTCATTTGTGGGCCCAGTATAGTGGACCCTACTACAGGGGCTTACTTGATTCGGGTGATATAGTTTGGGGCATAAGTGATCCTTTATCTTTAATTGTAGTAGTGGGTATGTGTGGGTTACATGTATAAAAAGGAAAGAAGACTTTTTAGGTGGCACACCTAAAATAAAATTTAAAAAAAAAAGATCATTTAAATGAGAGTATGAAACTTAAACCAAACTCACCAAAATAAGTTCCAATTTTATCATTTTTGAGTGTCCATTCCAAAAGTACTTATTTCCTTTTTTTTATTTTATTTTTTTTTTAACACAACACCCACTACTAATACAATTATCCACTATACATAAAATAATTAAAAAAAAATCAAAATGACCACTTTGCCATTGAGGGAGCTAGAAGTATTATAGAGTAAGAGTTTGCAAATATAAATCCGACTTCATAAATAGATAAAATTGAATTTCCAATTTATAAATGTAAACAAACAAAACTAAGTTTTTTTTATCCTTCAGATTCCATTCTAACATTGTTTCCTTATGGAAACTGAAAATTCATATAGTTTTGATTTATTTATTAATATAAAATGATAGTATTTTTTAAATGGTATATATATCTCATCCATCCACATTGCATAATGAAAAAATCACTATTGAATTCCTTATCAAACAAATATATACGTGAAGACAAAGAGTGATGCGAGTGAACATAAATATATGTAGATACTTGTCGTTCTTTGGGGTGCCCATTAATTATTGTGCTTCATAATACATCCTTTGTCTGAAAGTCTACATAATTTAAACTTTCCTACTTAAGTACCTTTTGTTTTGTTAAATTATTATTAGAGTGCCAATTTTTTTAGTCTAATTAGGAATACGGTGCACTTTTGAACCTTTAATTTTAAGAAAATTAATTTTAACTTTTAAATTTAAAAATATTAAAAACAAAATATATAATTACAATGTCCTATATTTAACTTGTAATAAATCCTAGTGTATTACAAACGCTCATAATTACCCTAAATTTTAATGTCATGAATAAAATTAATCCATTTACTTTAGATGAATAAAAAATATTCCCTCTGTCTCATTGTAAGAGTTACATTTACTGTTTGCACGAAAATTAAGAAATACAGTATTTTAATATTTATTGAATTAAAAAATATAATATTTAATGTTTAGTAGTGGTAATGTTGTGTATGAGCTCACGAAAATATATTAATTATTTTGTATGAAACTCATTTATTAAAAAAAAATTATATAACTCTTATAGACGAACGTTTTAATCAGCAGATGTAATGGAGCATGAGAGTACACTAAGCTCTATTTTAATGGAAAATTATACTCCAATGATAGAAATTATAACCGTTTATATAAACTACTAGTATTTCATAATGAATTATTTGAGGAGCAACATAAGTATTCAATAACTGAATTACAAATACAGAATGGACAAGAAAAAAATTGGTGCAAAAACCCACAAATTAGGGGGTTTCTTAATCAAAGATTAGCCGTGTAAAATGGATTAATTAATCCTCACACTCATTTTCCTTTGGTTCTTCAAATTAAGTATATAATCTACACCGCTAATCACACATTAATTATTATTAACACAAATAAGAATTTCAAAAAATATACAGAGCTATACAGCATACACCGGCGCCGCCGCCGCCGTCAGCAGGCGTAGAATTCGACGAGCTCATCGAGCGATTCCGGCTGAGGATCGGCATTCTCCAGCATCCAGAGCAGGTGCTCGAACATCACCACCTCGCACCCGACGGTGACCGATTCCTCGTCGTCGGAGCGCCGCTCCACCAGCTCGCGAAACAGGGGATTGTCCATGACGTCGGAGGAGATGAGGTAGCGGCGGCGCGATTTTCCGACGTAGACCGGATGGAGATCCTTGGCGTCGTCGTCGCCGTCGGAGGAGGTGGCGGCGGCGGCGATGGAGCTGGCGTTGGCGCGGCCGAGCTTGAAGGACTGCATTTTCTTCAGGACGGATTTGATTTTGGTGAGCTTGCCTCCTTTGGCCATGGCAGAATGAGGAGAGAGAGAGAATTATGCGGAATGTTGAGGGAGAGAGAGAAATGGCGCGTTTGGAGGAGAAATTAGTTAAGGGTATGCAGGGGTTTGAGAAATAAGGAGGAAGGTTCGATATATAAAGGGGTTAGAAGAGAGGGTAGGGTGGGGGTGGTGGATAGTGTTGCATTAAATGAGTGGAAGCGGGTGGGGCCCGATTAAACAAGTCGGAGCCTTTGGACCCAAGGTTTTTTGGTTTGGTCTGGTTGGAGCAAAACCATCTGCGCCAAACACAAAAAAAAAAAAAAAAAAAAACATCTGCGCCAACCGCCATCTTATTAGGGGGTGTAAACGGGTAGGGTATGGTACGGGTATATCAAATCCATATCTTACTCTATATCCTATTTCCTTCACCAATACCCTATCATATTATCCTCAAATGTATCATCGGGTAGGATACGGGTAATATCCATCGAATAATAGATAATTCACGGATAAACGGTTATCCACATATTTTAAAATGGTCACCCTAGTTGTCTTCATTCTTCCCATTTATCCTTATGATGCCGACACCTCTCTTTATCTTATCCGCCTCAAATAAATACAAATGTCCAACATATAAATAAATCATCACTCTCAACCACACAAGAATCATGAATCAAATTACAATATAAGGCTTCAAGTTATACTAGCAACATTAAAAAACCCAAGTAGCACAATTAAAACTCATCAAACTAATCTAACAATGTTTAATAAATCAATTTCAACTGCTGCATGACTTCAAGTTTATACTTACAGTTTCATACTGTATTGTCGATTAATTTAAAGAAAGATATATATATATATATAAAGAATGCGGGTAAACGGGTAGGGTAATCGGGTAGGGTAGATGTGTATTTTATTAAAATCATACCCTACCCTTACCCTTAACATTTTAAATGGATACAAGTACTACCCTACCCGATACCCAATTATGCTCTACCCTACCCTTACCTGATAGGGTATTACCCATCGGGTACCCGAATCCGCGGGTAAAATTGACAGCCCTATTTCTTCTACTCATAAATATGTTTTTACTGTTACTGTGAAAAGAGGCGGTTACTCCCTCCACAATTCAATTTTACGATTTTCTTATAGTTCAAGTTTCAATTGCAACCCCGTCCGTTCTATTTTACGATATTGGGTGTTAATACAAAGGTTCACATTTCCCTATTTTAGTATAAAGGCTCATATATGACTCATCACTCACTATTAATATAATTACTCATCACATATAAAATAATAATACTTCTTAATACACATAATGAGACTTATAAATGAGATGGAGATAGTACCTGAGATTGATGATTTAAACTTGTACTCTCTCCGTCCCACATAAGGGTGTCGAAACTTTTTTGCACGTAGATTAAAGGATATAATATTCAATAGGTAGTTAAGGTGAGAGAAATAATATTTTAATATATACTCCCTCCGTCCCGTCCATATGGTTACATTTGCTTTTTGCACGTGGATTAACGAATATAGTATTTTAATTTATATTGAAGTGAGAGAAATAATATTTTAATATAAAGTGGGTAGGTGTATTAGTGTGATGTGTGGGCCCGTGGAGGGAGAAATAATTAATTTGTGTGGGTCTCATATGCTAAAAAGGGAAATGTAACCATTAGGATGAGACGCCCAAAAAGAAAATATGTAACCATTAGGATGTGATGAAGGGAGTAGTGTGTAGGTGTATTAGTATGATGTGTGGGTCCCATGGAGATATATTAATTTTGTGTGGGTCCTATTTACTAAAAATAGAAATGCACCTCTTATGTTGGAACGGACGAAAATGGTAAAATGCACTCCATGTTGTGGGACGGAGGGAGTAGTATTTATGAACACTTCATAATGTTTATTTTTATATTGAACGTTGGATTGATGACTTAAACTTGTATTTATAAACATTACATAATGTTTATTTTTATACTCCCCCGCCCCATGGAAAGAGGGCATTTTGCTTTTTGAAAGGATTAAGAAATATTATTATTTAATGTGTATTGGATAGTTGTATTAGTGAATGTATGAGCCCAATATTTTAATTGTATTAGTGGATATGTATGGATCCCATATATATAGAAAAGGAAATGAGTCTCTTTGGGTGAGACACCCAAAATGAAAAAAAGATCCATTTTTCATGGAATGGAGGGAGAATTGAAGAGATATTTTGAGACTTCTATCATTGTGTATAGAATTTTTTTTGTGTGATGTTTCACGAAATTGGCTCCGTTACTTGAAAAATATGAATTTATGCATCAAGATAGTTGTTTTTTTGTGGTAGTCAAAGAAATTGATCAATATAGCTTTTGATTATTAGACAATCAGTACATAATATCACATATTAGGCAAAATATCATTGTGAAGTATTTAAAAGGAGAAATATGATGAATGCCTTGAATGAGTCTGGTGGATAAATTAAATTAAGAAAAAGCAGCTCGGTGAAACTTTCTAATTTCATCAACGATTAGTCATTGCGCTATTCCTTTATTTTTTTCGTTTAATTTATTTTTTAAGTTACGAAAATCTTAATTAATTACTCCATCTATCCCATAATACCTTTCATATTCCTCATTTATTTGTTCCACAAAACATTTCACATCACAAAAAAAGAAACATCACTTTATTTAACAATCTCAAAACTTACTTTAATTTCAAAGTTTTCACTCATTTTTTCACATATCATTACTTTATACTTTTTATTAGATAAAAGTACTACAATACCTTAAAAAGTCAATAAAATTGGTCAAAATATGCAATTTTTCTTAAACAATGTAGAATAATAAACGTGAAAAGTATTATGAGTCAGAGTAAGTATATAATTTCAAGTCTTAATTAAACTATAAAATAAATATTTAATCAGAAATAAGGAGAATCAATTTTAATATATTGCTATGACAAAGTCTCTTGTGAGACCGTTATTTATATGAGACGGTTGTGAGACGTGTTAAAATATGTCTATTATTTAGATAAAGTATGTTTAATACTTGTTAAAGTATGTTTTCTAAAATATGCTGAATTATGCATTAAAGTATAATTTTAACGTGTTATAATATAATTTATTATTGACATACTTTAACTACAAATAAACATACTTTATTTTTACAATAAGCATATTTTAGTGATGGATCGACACGTCTTACGCCCGTCTCACAAATAACCCGTCTCACAAGAGAGTCTCTCTATTGCTACAATGAAAAAGTTCAATTAAATATTTTTTTTTATTAAAAATGTTATCACTTTTATTCATCCCATAAATTTTAAAATAATTTAATTGAATGGGTATCACTTTTCCTTGATTATATATAAATTTTTATTGGAAACCACTACAAGAAATTTAATCAATACCCACACATAAAATACCACACATGAGATGTGTGGCTAAATTATGATACATAATATTTTTATGTGTGGTTAATGTAACAAGTCTATTCTGACATTTAAAATGTGTCGCTAAAAATCAATAATAACATTTTAATTTTACGGATTAATTTTCATATTAAGAATACCCACACATGATATAATTGTGTGACTAAAAATATATTATTTAGCTATCACATGTGATGATATATTATATTTGATGATTATTAATAATAATTTAAAAATAAAAAATAAAAATTATATTATTTAGAAAATATTATTAAATTATAATAATATTCAGATAAAATAGCATATTTTGAAAACATATCTTATCGATACATATATATAATTATCACAATGAAATATTTATATAGCCAAATGATTAAAGCTTCCTTTCATGCACGTAGGTACGAGTTCGATTCATATAAGGAACAAAAAAAGATAAGACAAGATAAATCAAGTTCTCATAAAATACTCACACATCAAATAAATATTCCCCTTCACATAGATGTAATGATTTATATGGGTGAGTAAAGAACAATACCCACACATATGATGAGTGGGTAGTGATTAGCTATAATATAGTGGGCATGACCAATTAAAGAAATTATCGAACCACAGGGAGGAAGGTACTAGGGTCTAAGCGATCTCATGTTCACCATAGTATTATAGAGATGATCATAAAGGGAAGATAATCAATAAATGACAATAAAATAAATGGATAGATGAATGGGAGATGGATGAATGAGCCAAGTAGATAGAGATGAGACTAGCAATACTTAAAGCATGGAAAATCTAGGTATCATGCAATGAATTCATATGTGTCATGGGTAAGAGACTAAGGGCCAACACTAAGATCACCTAAACTCCCTCTCGAAATGAATAGGATATGGTTCTAAACATAGCTCAATGGATTGGTTCTCACTTAAACAATTCCAACTAGGTACTAAGCTTAAATGAGAGTCCCTTCACACAATTAATCAACCTCTCGATCAAACCAATTACATGTCCTACCAAAGGGTTCTAAACTATGAAGGACTTCTCAATCTCTTCACAATTTATAATGCACGTGAGGTGTTTGATGAAATGATTCACTCAATTATCCTAAGCATGCAATTGATTTCTCAATCTAATCACATATCTAGAACAACTAAACACACAAATCAACAAAACAAATCAAGCAATTAATAATCAATGATAGAAAATCAATTAACCCATTCAACATAATCATTCAATTGCAAAATACCCAAAATTATCCAACACAATTCATATTGCTAATCTCACAAGGGAGATTAGCCTCTCATGGTCACAAGGAATCCAACATAGACATTAAAATTCTTACAAAACATGATAAACAATAGGTTTCAATACAAAGTGTAGATGAAAACTCCCTTGGATGTCTCCAATGGTGATCTTCTTCTCCCCCTTGCAATTCACCTCTCTTCCTTGCTTCTCTAGCTACTTGGATGAAGGATTTGATGGTTGGATGAAGGTAGATCCAAAGGATGAAGAATGGATGAAGGTGAATGGGATGAAGGGTAGATGGAATGGAGAGGAAAGTGTGTGAAAAATGGTATGAATTGGGTGTGTGGATCTGATCCCTACTGATATTTACACTCCAAAATGGGTGTTTTTACCCCTTAGAACCTTCTAGAACACATTCTAATCATAAAAATGACTTTGGGCCGAGCATGGGTAGAATTCGGGTCAAGTTCGGGTCGGTGCAGCGCAGTCTCACCGTTTTGCGCATAACTTCCACATCCGATCTCCAATTTGAGTAATTCTTGTGCTCACTCGATCCTCTTTTCATTGGCTTTCTATCCATATAAAGATCTGACAAAACATCCAACATTTGAAGGTGTAAAAAGTCATACAAACTAGCACAACCGTGCTGAGTAGAAACAGCCTGCGCGACGTCACCATTTTAATCATAACTTTCTCGTTTGGGCTCGGATTGAAGTGTTTCTTATACCAAAACGATCCTCTTTTATGTGGATTTTCAACCATATATCAAACTTCTTGTTTTGAGCTCCACAAGAGTACATAAAAATTACACAAGTTGGACGTGCGTTTTTCAGCATTTTGCTTAATTTGACTCATTTTCCCTCGTTTTAACTCCGAATTAAGCTTCGTTTTTTCCCAAATTTTTCTTCTCGTGTCTAAAATTTATTTTTACCTAGAAATCATACATTTAAGCTCATTCTCACATATTTCCATAAAAACATAAAACACAACCAAATAGAACATAAATACGGATAAAATAATACGAAAATACATATAAAAAGACACTAAAATCTAGGTGAAAATATCACTCATCACACCCCCAAACTTAAAGAGTTGTACGTCCCCGCACAACGAAAATGATAAACCAAGGAGAGTGATTTTTACCTAGTAAAAAAACTAAACGAACACAAGTAATAACACATCATTAGCAACAAGAATTACAAATTATGCTAAGCTATCCTACAACATTAGATTTATGATATGAGAAATTAACAAGTTCAATCAAAAGAGAATAAGGTGCAATATAGTCCCTTTTAGTCTAAGCCTCACATAAGTTTATCAATTTCACTCAACACTCTTTGAAGTAGGGTTAATCAACACTCATCAACCGATTGGCTTGACTCGCTATAAGCTTGCTCGCAGACTACATTCACAACCCACCAAAGTTTCCATTAGTGATCAAAAAGGTCTTTTATTAAGGATGTAATGATAGGCTCTTTGGTAGGGTAGGAAGAATATAGGTAAGAGTGACTAATCAAGTGTAAGTAATTAAAGAGATGACCAATTTCTCCAGCTTCTCCACTTTTCTTTCTTCCTTTCTTGTCTTTAATGTTCACAAGCACTAATCATCAACTTTCTCCTTTGGATTGAGCTTCTTATGATGCATGTTTCCTTCTTTAAACTTTTAAATACTTGAACATATTGTTGTTGCTTTGCTCATTTTCTTGTTTTGAGGTTGCATGTTCATTCTTTCTTGAGCTCTTTTCATCCTTTTTCTCTCTTTCTTGTTTACCATTTCTTTTCCTTCTTTTACCATCTCATCAATCTTTTCTAGCTACCATCTCCTCAATCACCCACACAAAGGTATATATAAAAGGGCTTACGTGGGTAATCATGGCTTGTAATGTGCTAAATTCACAAGAAATAGGCTTAAAGGCTCAAAATAGTTAACTAAGGATAATGTTCATGGTATGAAAATATTTGGTAATGACTATAATAACAAGGATGACCTTAGATCATTTCACTAATCTCCACAAATCGGGCTCGTTCCTATAGTCCTTGAGCAAGTTCTAGCTTATCAAACTCAATCGATCCACTCATGAAGGAAAAACCATGTACGCACGGTTGAGGCTCAAATTCTCACAAGCTTATGCTCGAACCTTAAGGAACTTATTACACCACATCCATCTCCAAATTGAACAAGTTAAGTAAAACATGTCACAATTCGAAAGTGTAGAGATTCTTAATCATAACTTGTTATCACTTATTACCACAACATATCATCACTCATATTCAAAAATGACTCACAACCTCCCTAAACAAACCACCAAACATACCAAGACAAAAATAAGAAAACACACAAAACATAAAATAAAGACTCAACAAATAAGAAACAAAACAAAAACACATAACATGCAAAAATAAAAATCACCATCATTAAACAATAAAGCACACATTCTATATCATCCATAACATTTAAGCTCACATTCATCCCAACCTTGATTGAAAAGGAAACCTCCCAAACATAACAAATGAAGTAGCATGCTAATCACATCAATTCACATCAAAATATGTCAAGCAACTAGAAGTGATAAGGTGTAGAGTACTCCCTCAATAGTCATTTGGTAAGGAAAACGTTAACTTCAAGCTCCATTTGTGCTTCCATTACCCTTCATTCATACTCAAAACTCATACAACACCATTAGTTCAACAATATCATTAAAAATATAGATTCACATGCACTTCAACACAACCAATCATACCAAAATCAAAATAATACTCATGAGAAAAATTTTAAAACTAGCCCAAAAATACGAAAAGTATATGCCTTCAAAACAAAGTATGCCACACCACGCCATATCCCCCCAAACTTAAATTGAAACAAGAGTTTCAAGATAAGTTTGCAAAAAGTGGTGTGACTTACTTTCACACTTCAAATCAAGCACTTATCGTTTCTCCAATACACATTCTCCTCATGAACACAATCAATCTACATGCCAAAAATGCAAACAAACAAATCCATCAACCTTATTGAAAGCATTAAATAAAGCAATAAAAGGTAATGATGGGTTGCCTCCCATCTAGCGCTAAGTTTAACGTCTTCAAGCCGGACGGGATATGGATAACTCATCGGAATGGCCACGGATATCTTTCGTCCTTGCCATCAAATTTTAACCGTTGTGCTTCTTCCTCTATTAGGCATTTGTGGCTAGTGACGACTTCAGTTGCATCCTTTGAGCATGGCTTCAAAAATTCGACTCTCTTGAGCTTACACTCCATTGCCCTCTCCATTCTTGAAAACCACTTATTCCTCCTTACCAAATAGACCCCCAACATCTCTTCGAGTTCTCTTTTGTTTCTAAGGATATGAGAAAAATCAATGGGTAAGACAAAGTCAATGTAAACAATATTATCAAATTCAAAGCAACTTAAAGAGTTTAAAGGTTTAGAAATGCTCATTTCACTCTTCAAGTCATCATCATTTGCTTCTTGACTTTGTTCCTTCTCTTCAACATCATGTGCTTCAACAGGCTCTTCGAATACCTCTTTTGATTCTACATCTCCCAAATTCTTTTCTTCCTCTAGCTCTTCTTCAACCTTACTTTCTCCTTCAAGGTCTTCAACTTGTTGAAAATTGGTCAAAGCACTTATAATTTGGCTCACTTGATGCTCTAAGGCTTCAAACCTCTCTTCATCTCTTTTCTTGCTCTCCTCAAAACTAGCTTCATCTCTTTTCTTTCTCTCCTCAAGACTAGCTTCATCTCTTTTCTTGCTCTCCTCAAGGTTTGCTATCATCATTTCAATCAAGACGTCTACAGACGATTTTTCTTCTTCGACTTGTTGAAAGTCTCCTCCCTCTTGGTTGTCAAAATTCCATCCTTGCATTGGTGGATAATTCCCATGAAAACTTCCTTCATAGTTATGTTGAAAATTTCCTTGGAAATCATCCACTCCCATGAAAGAAACATCTCCTACTTGATGCGTAGGCATCCTCCACTCTTCTTGCTCCATAGGACTAGGAATCGACACATCTTGCATATTTTGAGCACCCCCCAAACTTGAACTAGACAAGACTTGACCATAAGCACCTTGATTCATCATCCTTATTTGTCTTGTCACTTCCAAAGTAACTTGGGTATATAATTCAAGTAAGGCGTAGTTTTGGAACGGATGAGAAGTGTTGGTGTTGGGATTTGGTGGAGAATAAGTGTATGTTTGATACGGATGGAATGTATTTGCATTGTAAGCTTGTTGCCATTCTCCATTTCTTCCTTGATTGTAGTATTGAGAGCTATCTTGATTCATTTGGAAGTTGTACCCATAGTTGCTCTCATTCATGTAGCCTCTTGATTGTGGAGGTGGAACCCTATAACTTTGATCATCAAAGACATTTGTGAATTTGTTCCAACCATCCATTTGAATGCTCTTCTCAAGGCTTACTACAATTCTTCTTCCAACTTGCTATTTTTGGCTTTGATCCCCCTTCCTCTTCTCTCAAGGTAGTTTCACGTACCTATCAAAACGAAAAAGTGAGATCAAAAATTTTTCAAAACAAATAATAAAAAGCAATAAAAATATCTCTATTAATACCAATCGAAACACTCCTTCGTTAAACCACTAGCAACCGTTGCCTCCCCGACAACGGTGCCATTTGATTAGCCATAATATAGTGGGCATGACCAATTAAAGAAATTATCGAACCACAGGGAGGAAGGTACTAGGGTCTAAGCGATCTCATGTTCACCATAGTATTATAGAGATGATCATAAAGGGAAGATAATCAATAAATGACAATAAAATAAATGGATAGATGAATGGGAGATGGATGAATGAGCCAAGTAGATAGAGATGAGACTAGCAATACTTAAAGCATGGAAAATCTAGGTATCATGCAATGAATTCATATGTGTCATGGGTAAGAGACTAAGGGCCAACACTAAGATCACCTAAACTCCCTCTCGGAATGAATAGGATATGGTTCTAAACATAGCTCAATGGATTGGTTTTCACTTAAACAATTCCAACTAGGTACTAAGCTTAAATGAGAGTCCCTTCACACAATTAATCAACCTCTCGATCAAACCAATTACATGTCATACCAAAGGGTTCTAAACTATGAAGGACTTCTCAATCTCATCACAATTTATAATGCACGTGAGGTGTTTGATGAAATGATTCACTCAATTATCCTAAGCATGCAATTGATTTCTCAATCTAATCACATATCTAGAACAACTAAACACACAAATCAACAAAACAAATCAACCAATTAATAATCAGTGATAGAAAATCAATTAACCCATTCAACATAATCATTCAATTGCAAAATACCCAAAATTATCCAACACAATTCATATTGCTAATCTCACAAGGGAGATTAGCCTCTCATGGTCACAAGGAATCCAACAGAGACATTAAAATCCTTACAAAACATGATAAACAATAGGTTTCAATACAAAGTGTAGATGAAAACTCCCTTGGATGTCTCCAATGGTGATCTTCTTCTCCCCCTTGCAATTCACCTCTCTTCCTTGCTTCTCTAGCTACTTGGATGAAGGATTTGATGGTGGGATGAAGGTAGATCCAAAGGATGAAGAATGGATGAAGGTGAATGGGATGAAGAGTAGATGGAATGGAGAGGAAAGTGTGTGAAAAATGGTATGAATTGGGTGTGTGGATCTGATCCCTACTGATATTTACACTCCAAAATGAGTGTTTTTACCCCTTAGAACCTTCTAGAACACATTCTAATCATAAAAATGACTTTGGGCCGAGCATGGGTAGAATTCGGGTCAAGTTCGGGTCGGTGCAGTGCAGTCTCACCGTTTCGCGCATAACTTCCACATCCGATCTCCAATTTGAGTAATTCTTGCGCTCACGCGATCCTCTTTTCATTGGCTTTCTATCCATATAAAGATCTAATAAAACATCCAAAATTTGAAGGTGTAACAAGTCATACAAAGTAGCACAACCGTGCTGAGTAGAAACAGTCTGCGTGACGTCACCATTTTAATCATAACTTTCTCGTTTGGGCTCGGATTGAAGTGTTTCTTATACCAAAATGATCCTCTTTTATGTGGCTTTTCAACCATATATCACACTTCTTGTTTTGAGCTCCACAAGAGTACAGAAAAATTACACAAGTTGGACGTGCGTTTTCAGCATTTTGCTTAATTTGACTCATTTTCCCTCGTTTCAACTCCGAATTAAGCTTCGTTTTTTCCTAAATTTTCCTTCTCGTGTCTAGAATTCATTTTTACCTGGAAATAATACATTTAAGCTCATTCTTACATATTTCCATAAAAACATAAAACACAACCAAATAGAACATAAATACGGATAAAATAATACGAAAATACATATAAAAAGACAATAAAATCTAGGTGAAAATATCACTCATCAGGTAGAACCTAAATTTCTTGTAGTGAATATTATCACTTTAGATGTAGTCTTATAAATTATTTATGAAATAATTTATTGAATGTTACTCTTCCGTCCCAAGAATACATGCACGTATTTAGTGGCATGCAGTTTTATAAAAGTAACTTTTTACTGTAATAACATAAGAAAGAGAAGGAATGTTTTGAGTAATTGAATAAAATAAGTTATGTGAGTTGTAAAGGGATGAGAATGCCCACACATATGATGAGTGGGTGGAACCCAAATTTCTTATAGTGAATATTATCACTTTATATGTAGTCTTATAAATTATTTATAAAATAATTTAATTGAATATTACTCCTCCGTCCCAAGAATATATGCACGTATTTAGTGGCATGGAGTTTTATAAAAGTAACTTTTTTGCTGTAATAATATAAGAAAGAGAAGGAATGTTTTGAGTAATTGAATAAAATAAGTTATGTGACTTGTAAAGGGATGAGAATTTTGAAATTAAAATATATTGTGTGATTATTAATTTGTTGTTATTTTCTTATTAAGGGGGCGGGAACTTGTTCGTGGGACATACAAAAATAATAAGTGTAAATTTATTTATGGCATATATCTCTTTTGAACATAAAAACTAGGTCAAAAAATGTAGTGAATTTCTTGATTGTATTGAAGAAAAAACGTGAGTTCGTATAAGCAATTACAAGAGAAGTACGAATGGAATTGTGAGTAAATAAGGTAACTACAAATTATACTGCACTAATTAGTAATTCCACAATTATACTAAATATACCCCTCAAAATGGTGTATTTTAACTAACACCAATCTTGATGCATAAATCAAGAAGCTTTGGCCATTGAAGAGACTTGGTGAGAGCATCAGCAAATTGCTCGACAGTGGGGACATTAACCACGCGAAGTGCAGAAGACTGAACTAAATCACGAATAAAGTGGTAGTCAATTGCAAGATGCTTCATGCGAGTGTAAAAAATAAGATTGACACACAAATATGTAGATCCAAGATTATCAAAGTATAATATTGGAGTGGTAGTAGTTGAAGTTCAGCTACAGTAGAAGCAATTGCACGATATTTAGCCTCGATAGATGATCGGGAAACTGTTCGTTGTTTTGTAGAGCTCCATGAGATTGGATTAGCTCCAAGAAATATGATATATGCACCTGTTGATGTTCGAGCATCGAGATTTCCTGCCTAATCGGCATTTGAGTAACCATGCAATGTGAGTGGATTATCCGATTGCAGACAAGTACTAAAACTACTAGTCCCATTGAGATATCGAAGAGGACGTTTGACAGCAACCCAATGATCCTCAAAAGGAGCTTGCATGAACTGAGATAATTTTTTGACAATGAATGAGATGTCAGGTCTGGTCATTCGAAGATGTGGCAACCCGCCAAGAACTTGCTGAATTGCATCAGACGGTAGGAAACCATCATGTAGACAAAGCTTATTTTCCTCAGCAATCGGTGTCAATATCGGTTCAGCATCCAACATGCCGTACTTTTCAAGCGGATTAATAACATACTTTTGTTGCGTGAGAAGAAGAACCATTTGTGTGGGTTTCATCTCGACACCACAGAAATAAGATAGATTACCAAGATTTTTTGTGGAAAAGTGACCATTAAACTCAAGAATAATGTATTCCACCTTGGAAGAGTTGTTTCCTGTAACAATAAGATCGTCCACGTACACAAGAAAATAGATAACACAATCAAGTTGAGTAAGAATGAAGAGTAAGTTATCGGCTTTGGAGGTAATGAAACCAAGAGACACTAGAAAGCTTTTCAATTCATTGTACCAAGCACGAGGCACTTGTTTGAGACCATAAAGAGCTTTGCAAAGATGGCAGACATAGTGAGGTAGATGTGAATCAACCATCGTCTTAGGTTAAGTCATATAAACTTCTTAATGAAGATGTCTATTGAGAAATGCATTATTGACATCTAGTTGGCAAACTTCCCACCTATTCTGTAGAGCTATAGAGAGAACAGTGCTGACTATAACTGGGTTAACAACCGGCCTAAAAGTTTTATGAAAATCAATTCAGGCCTTTGATGGAATCCTTTAACAATAAGACGAGCCTTGTATCTGTCAATGGTACCATCCGGGTGTTGTAACTCATTTGTTGCCCACAAGATTTTGCATAGGATCAGGAAGGACAAGATCCCATGTTTTATTCAAGAGAAGAGCCTCAAATTCATCTTTCATGGCACACAACCAAACTGGATTTTTAAGAGCTTGAACAACAGTATAATGTTTTGTATCATTAGAAATTATAGTAGTAAGACCATATTTGTGATTTGGCTTGACATAGAGTTTTTAAGCCGTGTTCGTATTGGATGAGTATTACCCGATTGCGGAGCAATTTCAGGATGCTCACACTACAAGAAACTGTCAGATTAGCGACGAAAATTTTCCATCGCTAAAATAGGAAAAATCCATCGGTAAATAATTTACCGACGGATTACCAACGAAAATGGTGTTGTGGCTATTTTCATGGTCGGTAATTTATTAGCGACGAAAATTAAATTCTACCGATAATTACCGATGGATTTTGAGCATCGGTAAATAAATTATCCGTCGGTAATCATGCAATGCCAATTCATCGGATATCATTCATTAGTGACGATTTTACCGATGGAATTTTTCGTCGCTAATTACCGATGGATATTTCCATCGTAAAATAGAAATACAAAAAAAATACATTACCGACGAAAAAATCCATCGATATTTCTATATGATTTTTTTTTAATTTATTATCGTTAATTTTTATATATTTTTATTATTATATTTGAAAATTTAATATTAATACCTGTGAAAAAAATTGAATATTTAAATTAACATTCAAAATACCACCTAATATAAATTTATCATCTAATATAATATTCAAATTCTAAAATCTCCACAATCTCAAATTCAAAGTAATACAAAAAATTGAAACACAAAGTAATACAAAAAAAATTAAAACACAAAAAAAACTAAGTCTTCCTCTGTTCCAGAAGCAAATCTAATTCACGTTTAGTTAGCTCCTCATTCCAAGAAGGTAGCTTCCACCTTTTACTTTCAAAGTCAAAGCTCAACATCTCCAAGAACTAAGCCTTCTGGACATATTTGGATCCAGTAGAATTATCTGAAAGACATATACGATTAGTGCAGCAGTAAAATTCTGCAAGATATGGCAACTTTTCCTAAAAAATTAATATATGATAAAGAGTACTAGAATTACCACTGGATAAGTTTACTTGGTCCAGCATCTGTAGTACGTTGTGGCACAATGGAAAGTTCAAGATCACCAATGGTCGGTGCAGGAGATGCAAATGAGGGCAAGTTTGGTTGAGCAAGCCATGATGCAGCAGTTACAGATGAGTCTAAGGTATGGGAATGTTGAGCTTTGAGTGTTGTATAAGGGAATTTAGTTTCAACAATCTCAACATGACGAGATACAAAAATTCACTTTGATGACATATCAAAACATGGAAAGGCACTTTAAGTGAGAGAATTTCCTAAAAAAAGACATGGGTGAGACCGAGAAGTTAGTTTATGATTATTATATGGACGTAACCAAGGAAAGCAAAGACATCCAAAAACACGATATTTATTGGGATTCATCGGTTTTTGGAAAAGCTTTTTGAATGAAGAGATGGATGAAGGGTTTTCTTTAGGCATACAGTTAATAAGATAGACAGCAGTAGTAAAGGAATAAGACCAAAACTCAAGTGGAAGATGTGCACGATGAAGAAGAAAAATAGTTTTCGACAAGAGATTTGAATGTCGTAAAGATAGAGACGACATCAGACTTTTTGTGTATTGGATAAAACCAAATATATTTTATGTAATGATCTACAAATATGACGTAATATTTGAATCCATCTGTAGATATAACAGGTGAAGTCCAAACATTAGAAAAGATTATTTCAATGGGAAAATTAGAGGTAATGGAAGAGGATGAGAAAGGAAGCTTATGACTCTTATTGATATTGCAAGAAGTACAACTAAAATGCTAAAACGAATATTGTAAGAAGTACAACTAAAATGCTGAAACAAGGAATTGGAAAACTTAATATTTAAAGAGCACAATATTTTTCTAAATATTTTCTCTGAAGGATATCCCAAACGACTATGCCAAGTTGAGATAGACAAATGAGAAATGGTAGATGAGAGGACTAGAATTGGTTTTGCTTTGGTAGACTTTGGCCAATAGTAAACTCCATCATGACGTAGACCTGTGACCATAATTGTCCCCGTTTGCAGATCCTGCACCTAAAAGTAGTGATCAAAGAATGCAACAGAAACATGATTAGAGGCATATAATGTTGAAACTGAGATTAGGTTCATAGACATAGGTGGAACATGCAAAACATTTTGTAGTTTCATAGTGTCAAAGTTCGTAATGCCATAGTAAGATATTGATAGACAAGTACCATCACCAAGAACAACACTGTCTTGACCAGAGTAGGGATGATGAAGAGACAAATTAGCCAAATAATTTACGACATGATAAGAGGCACCCAAATCTAGAACCCAATAAGACGGTGGCATTGGTGGGCAAGAGGCAACCGTGTTGACTTGTGGCGGGCGATTTGGACAAGGTGGAGGAACAGATGCCCACATGTGTTGTGGAATCCAAGAGCATTGGTGAGCCGAATGGCCAACAATTCCACATACTTGGCATTTGCCAAGATAGCCACTGGTTGCCGAACTTGAAGAAGATGCTTGCGGCGAGAAACTTGATGGTGGACGCATCTGAGATTGATTAAAAGATGTACTCCCTCCGTCCCACACTTATGTTCACACTTTCCATTTTTGTCTATCCCACACTTATGTTCACCACCCAAAAAAGGAAACTTCACAATATTTAACAACATCAAAAGTTATCTTAATTTCAAAAATACCACTTCCACCTAACACACATAACATATTTTATAATTTATTTATTACCTAAAAATATAACAATACCCCTAAAAGTCAATAAAGTTGGTCAAAAAATAACTTTTCTTAAACTACGTATCTACAGTAACAATGAACATTAATTTGTGACGAAGGGAGTATTATATAGTGTCAGACGATTTTGTGTAGAATGATAACCCGACCTGTTAAAGTTTCTGTTAGTATGAGAATTAGTAGCAGCAAGTGCTGTAACAGGTAGTGCCACAGGTGGTTTCAAAAGCTTCAATTGGGCTTTATAATTCAAAAGTTTTTCAAATAATTCCTCAAAATCAAGAGGTGTGTCCCGAACTTGCAGGGCATGAGACATCTTTAAAAATGCAGGGTTCAATCCATTGAGAATGCAAACCAATAGATCATCAAAATCCACAACTTTATTCATGAGTGTTAGCGCATCAATACAAGATTTGATGTCCTGCATATAGGTTGTGATTGATTGAGATCCTTGTGATAGCGTATTCAACCGAGTATGGTACTCGAGAATTCTACCACGAGATGGAGATGTGTATGTTTTCTCGAGAGTTTCCCAAGCCGCACGAGATGTTGTAGATGAAGCAATAAAGACAACCAGATTTGCAAAGACAGAACCAATTATCACATTTAGAATTAATTGATCCTGACGGATTCAAACCATAAAGGCACGATTGATTGAAGGAGTACCTTTAAAGATGATGAAATAGTTTTAGATGGGCATGGAAAACTACCAACTACGTATCTAAGAAGATTATATCCAATCAACAAAGAATTAAATTGAGCATGCCATGCGGAATAATTTGAGGCTGTGATTTTAAGAGGGGCTTGAGCTGCAACATTAATAGCAACTACCAATGAAAAATCAGTAGCAATAGAGATGGTAGTGCGAATGGTAGGGTAGTCGGCCATGGTGCAAGGCGGCAGCCGGAGAGAAAAAAATGAATCCTAAGGTTTAGTGTAAGACAAAAGCTCATGCGCCCCGGGTGACACGGGGACACAGTCCGTGTTCCCATGAGAATACAACCTTTCCCCTCTCTATTTTATTTAAACTTATGTATTGATAGGGAGTTTAAATTATAAAGGGACATGGATCTAAATCCGTATGTCTGGGCACACAAGAGACTCACTCTTAGTGTAAACCTTATGCTCTAGATACCAGGTAAAAAATTGCTTGATTGTATTGAAGAAGTAATGTGTGCTTATACAAGTAATAACAAGAGAATTACACATGAAAATATGTGTAAATAATGTAACAACTAATTATGCTGCACTAATTATGGATTTTGCAATTATACTCAAAATAAAAACGGTAGTAACTGATTTTATGATGTAATAAAATTGTTCTTATTAAAAATTGTTAATTCATTCAGTAAATAGTAATCATGATAACATTTTGGTAATTCAGGATACAGTTTAAGATTTATAAGTTAAATTTAGAATTGAAATTATACATTTTGTATTTAATATTTTTAAATTTAAATTTAAAAGTTAGAATTAATTACATTAAAATTTAATCGTACAAAACTGACCTGTGAATCCACGGTACTCTTAAAATTTTGAGGAAATAAAATCTTTAAGAAGTAAACATAAGAGAGAATAACCTTGGAACTTATTTACTAATTTAATGGTGTTGTTTAGTTCAAGTCCAAACTAAGGCATTTTGTTTGTATCAAACACCTACACAAGATAAAATATTTTAATTTTATGCACTATTAAAGATATATTAATCTTTTCATATAAGCATTATTTAATAATTAATTTTTCAAAAGTTAGAAAAGAAGATTAGGATGTCATTGTGTCAATATCAAACATGCACCAAACTATAAAGAAAAATAAAATAAAATGGTTAGTTAGTAAAAAACAGCCCAAAAGCATCCCATTAAATAATATTTCTAACTTGCCATGTCAATTAGTGGGAAAGCAATGTTAATTAAGGATCCTAGCATCTTTGTGGCTTATAATATATTTATTTATTTAATTGAAAGTCTAATACAAAAAATATTATAATAAATATATTCCCTCACATATTTAAATATAAATAAAATAAGAGAGCAATTTCGGTCGGTGGGACCAAGGCATAGGTAGATCCAAAAACGACGTGGATAATAATAATAATAATATTAAGAGAAATTCAAGAAAAAAATAAAGAGTTTGGTACGCAATTTATTTGTACATCCAAAATAGACCTGGTTGATGATAGCGACAGACATGTGCCTCTAAACTTGTACATCATCATTAATTTACCCTTTTATTTCCAACCATAATTTCCTCTCTACATTTTGTTTCCCATTATATTTAGGATTTCAAATTACAACTATATTTTGAAAACATATTCAATTCAAACGCATTCATTTATCATAGATAATTTTTTCTCAATTAAAAGTGAGTACAAATCTCGTAGATTTGTGGACACGAATTTAATTTCATGAACACATTTTTTTTGGTATTAGTTTTGATTAAATTATGGTCACTTGATTAAGTATTAAACTATTTGTCTCTTTATTAGTTTAAATTTTTAGATGAAATGATAATTTAACATAGTATTAGAGTCATAGCATACCAAAGGTTCAGGATTCAAACCTCACAACAATTTACCTCTCTATTAGTTTAAACTTTTAGATGAAATGATCATTTAACAGATTCAGTAACTATAATTACTTCCTCTGTCTAAAAAAAATATTTTACTAATTAGAGCTTTCTAAAAAAAGTTATATCTTTCTTTTTTAGATGGAACTCATACAAAACAATTGATATATCTTTATAAGCCAACACACAGTACGAATACTTACTATATATTAAAATATTATATTTTTCAACTCACTGCATATTAAAATATTATATTACTTAATTTCTGTAAAAACAGGAAATGTAACTCTATTTGCAGGACAAAGAGAGTATGTGTTTTTTAGTACTCCAATTTTACCATTTTTTTAACTCTCATATGAGACTGGTATATGTGAGACGAATTATGAGATGGATTGATTCATTATTGAAGTATGATTATTATATAAGTAAAATATACTTATTGATGATTAAAACATGTTTGTAGAATCATAGTATATAACACCGTATGATTATACTTTAATTCATCATTTATCATATTCTAAAATAATATATATTTTAACTATCGAATAACATATTTTACCTATATAATAATCATATTATAATAAGGATCGACCCATCTAATTACCCGTTTTACATAAGCAACATCTCGCAAGAAACTTTGACTATTTTTTTTATTAAACATTAATATCATTTTTATAAAAACTGCAGTTTAAATTTGCTAACGATTTGTAAAAGTTTTATTTAATTGATGTATACTCCCTCCATCCATGAATGTTGTTACGTTTACTATTTTCGCCGCAACTTCTGCCTTGATAGGGCGGTGCTCTGACCGATTGAACTACAATTCGGAGATTAAGGAATATTGTATTTTAATTTGTAATCGGGTGAGAGAAATAATATTCTAATATATAATGGGTACTTGTATTAGTATAGTTTTGTGGGGCCCATGGAAACATTTAATTATTTTATAAGGGTCTCATCTACCAAAAAAGAAAAATATAATTTTTTTGTGAAAGTTATTTTTTGTAAAATGTAACAATAATCATGAGAAGAATGAAATATCTTTTTAGTAAGAAACATATATAAATTGAATGTGGATGGACGGACTAATGTCTGTACACCCGTGCACAAGATATTTTGCCATTAATAATATATTATTTTTTATTTCTCTCTTACTCATAAATTAATACTTCCTCGATCCAAATTTAACTTACACTTTCCATTTTGATTCGTCCAAATTTTAATTTCACATTTTCATTAAAAGAAAAGACACTTAATTAATATCCTTCTAACATTTTCACAATACAACTCAGTAGTACATAATCTTGATTTGTATGTCTTTCAATTGGCTCCTTTATTTTGGTTCATCACTTTCCTTATTTATTATGATTGTTTGGCTTGGCAAGTTAAGATTAATGAATGAGTTTGAACAAATATTTTATCAAACCGAAACTTAAATAATTCATGAATGGTTTGATTAATAGCTTACATGCCCATGAATAATGATAATCTATACTTTTTCTATACCGAAGAACGCTTTCCGTTTACTGTTCCATGTTGTTTAAGAATTTTTTTTACCAACTTTGTTGGCTTTAGAGGGTGTTGTAGTATTTATAAGTAATAAAAAATATATATATAAAGCAATGGTTTGTATGTGGAAAATGAGTGATAGAATTAAAATTAAAGTAACTTTTGAGGTTGTTGGATAAAATGATGTTTCTTTTTCTTGGGTTGTGAATGTTTTTGTGGAACAAACAAATAAGAAAAGTGTGAAGCATTTTGTGGGACAGATGAAGTATTTGTTTTGAATTTTGATATGTTAGTTTTAACTTTAAATCAAATTAAAGTATAAGAGATGGATGAAGATATATCAAAGAGAATACTACTCCCTCCATCTCATTTTTATTTTCATATTTACGATTTGCATGAATATATTAGTAAAAGTCATTTTTATTTGATATTTTTGGATAGTAAATAAATGACAAATTATGTTATGTGCTTTTGTTTATTCTCATTTATATATAACATTAGATTTTCATAAACGAAATATTTTTTTTAATGTCTATGAACAAAAATCTTTATATGATCATGAACAAACATTCATGAAAAGTTAACTTACTTATTTGTGAGCATGTCCGTGAGTCTTAAAAAATAATCTTAGTTCGAGCTTGAGTTCGGTATATTTTTTTCTACGAGTTTCAGTTCGAGTTCGAAATCGATTATCATTTAATAAACGATACTCAAGTTCAATAGTGTTCGACTCGAATTTGTTTAATTACATATTTATATATACAATTTATTCATTATTTCCAACATACTCACATGACTAACCATCCAAGCATCATTTGGTATTAAGTACAATTATACATGCACTACTTTCAGCATAAGATACAATAAAAATCTTTCATTACTCTTAACTGCAATTTGGTACATTTTACCATTCAATTTTATTACTTTGACATAGAACATCACGGGTGACCATCAAACTTCTTTTCCATCTATCTTATACATACTCTCACAATTTCTATCGTCATCGTGGTTGTTGCTATATCATAGTTGTCATAGCCTCCACCACTATGTGATTTTCCACATCTTTGGGGACTACTCATTCTCTTTCCAACTAATCTTATATATACTGTCATTTGTTACAGTCAGTGACGGATCAAGAATTAAATCGAGAGGGCCCGTTTATATTGCTTATAAGTGACAAAATGTAAAATCGTCTCATCGTAAAGAGAATAACAGTTTTTTAAAATATGTCTCGTTAGTATTCATTTCACTTATATATCAAACGCAGATAAACGAACTCTTATAGAGTCGAGCCACGAGTTGTTCATCTAGCGCTCTGTTTACTTACATCCATATGTGTATGTTAGTAATTGGCCAATAAGTGATGTTATTAAAAATAGAAATGAAAAGTTACAGGATTACATAAAAGATATTTGGAGAGAAAAAAAATTATCTAAATTTGTAGTAGTCTCGATTCATGTCTGTTAACAATATCCTATCAATAAATACCGAGAAATTATTGTACCAGTAGTAGGCCCCACCAATAGATGATAATGCGTCCGCAGCTGAGTTTCCTTCTCTGAATATGTGTGAAATATGAAAATTTATTTGTTGTATCAAGTCTTTTGCATTGCGCCAACGTGCAAGCCACCTCCATGGGATGATAGGCTGTCGTGTAGTAAAACCATGAACAACATACATAGAATAAGTCTCAAGCCATAGCCGTTTCCATCCCTTCTCGAAAGCGATTTCAATAGCTAAACAAACAGTCCCTAGTTCTGATTCAAAAGCAAATCCTTGTCCATATCCACAAGAAAAACCCCCCATTGAGAATTCTCTACAGTTTCTGTACAGTCCTCCACCAGAAATGCATCCTGGAGTACCTTTTGCACGACCATCCACATTTACTTTCGTCCAGCCAGCTGCTGGAGGCTGCCACCGGACAGCAGTTATCGTTGGAGCCTTTCTCGGGATGCCAGCAATCGCAAATATTTCAGAGTGCATAAGTCTTTCACCGTATTGTTCATCACCCCCAGATTAAACCTGTTGCCCTTCTTAATACGTGATAGTAGGGCTGCTGTTATACCCGATGTTCTCGGCCTTTTATCAATGCCATCATCCCTATAACCATCAGCCATCATGTTATTCCGCTCCTGCCAAATGATTCATACGTATGATACAATGGCCAACCTCCACAAAGATGTGATCTGTTTACTCCCCTCAAATCCAATGGCTTGAATTAGAAATCCAATAAATGACTGATCAACTCGCATTCTTCCTCCAAAAGCAAAACCTGCAAGTATTTTTTTTAAGCACAGCAAAAGATATAGGACATGTAAGAAACAAGTGCTCCAAGCTTTCATCTCCTTCCTTGCACAAATAACACCGAGAGGGGTTTGTATTCCCGATGCACCATGAGATCCCAGGTAGTAAGAATACCATGTATCGCTTTTCATGCCGTGATAGACCTCCTAGGAGGAATAAAATCAGCCCAAAGCTAAGCCCCCCAGCTGGTTTTTAAGAATGTGGTGCGATTGTGGGTGTAGGCCACACACGACATCACATTACCATGTAAAGACTTGCTCCAATACCTATCATCTTCCATATTATCCGACATTAGGACTGTCAAAATAGCCTGCACAATATTCGGAAATGTAGAAGTGAAACTCTCAGTGAAATGCTAGTCGCCATCAAATAAATAATCTCCAATTACATCATTATATAAGTAACGATGCTCTTGGGGGATTTTCACCAAATCAGCAATGGGACTCCCTATCCAATTATCAAGCCAAAAGCAAACTTTAGAGTTGTATCCTGCAACCCATACCTCCTCATTTTTTAGTTTTTTAATGTGAAAAGAAACAAGATAGTTTCCTTAAGATCCTCTCCATCAAATCATCTTCCCTTAATCAAAGATAGCGCACCTTCCCCTTGTAATATATACCAAGATAGCTTCATAATGTATGCCTCATTTGCAGCCCTTATCGATCTAATATCTAATTCACCTTCTGATGTTGGACAACAAACTCTTTTCCATCCTACTGTACTTCTGTGCTGTCTAGGAACATCTCCAGTCCATGAAAAATTTCTACAAGCCACATCAATTTTTTTCAACAATAGTCTAGGCCATTTATAAATCATCATGACATGAACTGTCGAAGCAATAACAATGGAATTAACTAAGCAGATCTTACCCGCCATCGAGAGGGTATTGTCCTTCCAACATTAAAATTTGCTTAATGTTCGTTACTTGTTGAAAGTACTCTCTCTTCGATGATCCAACAAAAATAGGAACACCGAGATAAGTAAATCGAAACTTACCTTCCTGAATTTCCAGATCTTCTAGTACCCTTCTTTTCACCACCGATTTAACATGAACACCAAAGAAGACCTTAGATTTACTTGAATTAAAGACTTGCCCAGAGACCCTTGCATATTCTTCCAGAACCATTCTCAACGTATTCATAGACTGCACATCACCTTGACAAAATAATAAGATATCATCCGTATAAAATTAATATGTCGGCATCTTTGTAAACCTGGTTGCTTTTGCTTGTAAAATATCCCCTGAAGAAATCCAAGACTCTATCCACCTGCCCAATACCTCCTCAACAATGCAAAAAGAAGGGGAGCATATTAAATGACCACCTCATCAAAAAGCTTAAGCTGATAGAGAGATAAATCGTTTAATACTTAATCAAGTCACTCTAACACGCCCCCTCACATGCAGGCGGGAAATTTTTGCCTCAGGCCTAGCATGTGAATTTTTCTCATAATGGGTGGCGGTGAGGTTCGAAACTTTGTCCTTTGTTAACCATGTGCTCTGATACTATGTTAAATGACCACCTCATCTAAAAATTTAAGGTGATAGAGAGATACATCGTTTAATACTTAATTAAGTCTCTCTAACAATACAATTATGTATGCTCCGAAGCCACAACAATACAATTTGTTTAAGCTGTTTAAGCACTCCGAAGCCACAACAATACAATTATGTATGCTCCTCCCTGGAATAAAGCCAAATTGGATCCGACTAAGATGTTTTTTAAGCACCGGCCCAACTCTAATAGCTAAAATTTTTGTAATAACCTTAAAAAGATAATTACAAAGATTAATTGGCCTATACTTCTCCACCCTCGTAGCTCCTACCACTTTAGAAATGAGAATAATGAAGTGGCAATTTATTCCATGCGGAATAACAGAAAATCTGAAGACGTGTTGCACTGCTTTGCATAAATCCTTCTTGATGATGTGCCAACATTTCTGAAAAAATAATCCTCCAAAACCATCTGGTCCAGGAGCACTATCTGGAGAAAGCCCCATCACCGCGTCCTTGATTTCCTACATCGAAGGGATCCCCGATAGTGCAGCATTTTTTTCTGCAGTCACAAAGCTGTTAAGGAAACCAATATTTGAGAAGTGAGCCTCCTCCTCCTGCTATTCAAACAGATTAGAGTAATACTGCACCACATGCTGTGTGATAACTTGGGGGTCATCTGTGAGGCTTCCGTTGATATTCATGTAGCTAATACTCGCCTTCGTATGCTGTACTTTTTTATATTTGTGAATAAATTTTGAGTTTTTGTCTTCATCTTTTAGCCAGGACATATGATTTTTCTGGGATAGAAATTCATGCTTCTCTATCAGTTTCTTATTTAGCTCCACATGAGCATCAATCTCCTCCAAAAATAACTCTTCACTGTCCCCTTCTGCCCCAATTCTGATCTGAACATCATCAAGGATTTTCATTGCCCTAGCCACTCCTTCAAAAATGTCTCCATAAGTACTGTTGTTCCATGTTTTTAACTTTAATTTCAAGCGCTTGAGCTTAGCTGGAAAAGAAGCAATCGGATTATCAGCTTCAATGGACTCATTCCAAGAAGTCTCTATCATGATGTAAAATACAGTATCAAGCAACCACATTGATTGAAATCGAAATTGTCTCGGCAGTTGATTCCTTTGTTTACAAGTAGTATCGGTGAGTGATCCGATCCATGTCTTGCAATAGCAGAAGCCAAGAAAGAATCCTAGTCATCAATAAAATTATCATCAGCTATCACTCTATTAATTCTGGAAGCCCTCATTCCTCTAGTGGCTGAGCGACCAAGTAAACTTCGCTCCATGCATGTCAAGATCATGGAATTCTGTGGTATCCAGAAATTTCCTGAACTCCAAAGGGCCCAAATTATCCCTACCCGAGCTATGAAATCTTTCATGTGAACCAAGAGTAACATTGAAATCTCCAATCACCATCATTCGATTTCTAAGATGCATAGTGATGCCCCCCCAAAGAGCTCTACAGATTATGTAATCTGTATGAGCATGTAAAAATCAAAATCTATAATTTGTAGCATTGTAAATGAAATCAAATATCATAATTTGAGCAGATGAGTAAGTGATGAGTAACATTTTCACCTAGATTTTAGTATCTTTTTATGTGAGTTTTCGTATATTTTTATCCGTATTTGTGTTCTAGTTGGTTGTGTTTTGTATTTTTATGGAAATGTGTGTGAATGAGCTTAAACCTATAATTTTCACTTTTTATTTGATGCTAGATATGATAAGGAAGACATAGGAAAAAGCGGATCTCAATTCGGAGTTAAAACGAGGGAGAACGAGCCAAAATAGTGAAGAAATACAAGAGCCAGCACCAACACTGGCCGTGTACCCAACATGGCCCTGTAAGAGGTGGCCGTGCGGCAACACCAGTTCATTCAACACGGGCATCTTAAGGCCGTGTCCAGTAGCACGAGTCGTGTTGGCAGCACGAGTCGTGTTGCTAACACGGGCCTGTCCAGAATGGCCGTGCGAGAGCATCAGTTCACACAACACGACCACCTTATGGCCGTGTTGCCGAGCACGACTCGTGCTATGTAAATTCCTGCTAAAAATCAGAATCCTTCTAGAAGCTTCCCAAGAGGTATAAATACCCAATAATTCAACATTTGATCAGTTTTTGGGCGAGGGTTTCACTCCAACACACACCTCACACACCATTTCCTCCATTCTTCACCTTCACCTTCACCTTCATCCATTCTTCATCCTTTGGATCTACCTTGATCCAACCATCACAACCTCCATCCAAGTAGTAGAGAAGCAAGGAAGAGAGGTGAATTGCAAGGGGAAGAAGAAGATCACCATTGGAGACATCCAAGGGAGTTTTCATCCAAACTTTTTATTGAAACCTATTGTTTATCATGTTTTGTAAGGAATTTAATGTCTATGTTAATTTTCTTATGGATATGAGAGGCTAATCTCCCTTGTGAGATTAGCAATATGAATTGTATTGAATAATTTTTGGTATTTTGCAATTGAATGATTATGTTGAGTGGGTTAATTGATTTTCTATATTTGATGCTTTAGATCTTGAGGTTTATGATGATTTGTGTGTTTAATTGTTTTAAGCATGTGATTAGATTGAGAAGTCAATTGCATATTTAGGATAATTAAGTGAATCATTTCATCAAACACTTCATGTGCATTATAGATTGTGAAGAGATTGAGAAGTCCTTCATAGTTTAGAACCCTTTGATAGAACATATCATTTATTAGATTGAGAAGTCAATAGATTATGTGAAGGGACTCTCATTTAAGCTTAGTACCTAGTTGGAATTGTTTAAGTGAGAACCAATCCATTGAGCTATGTTTAGAACCATATCCTATTCATTCCGAGAGGGAGTTTAGGTGATGTTAGTGTTGGCCCTTAGTCTCTTACCCATGACACATATGAATTTATTGCATGATACCTAGATTTTCCATGCTTTAAGTATTGCTAGTCTCATCTCTATCTACTTGGCTCATTCATCCATCTCCCATTCATCTATTCTTTTATTTTATTGTCATTTCTTGTTTATCTCCCCTTCTCGTTCATCTCTATAATACTATGACAAACACGAGATCGCTTAGACCCTAGTACCTTCCTCCCTGTGGTTCGATAAATTCTTTAATTGGTCATTACCCACTAAACTATGGCTAATCAAATGGCACCGTTGCCGGGGAGGCAACAGTTGCTAGTGGTTTAACGAATGAGTGTTTCGATTGGTATTAATAGAGATATTTTTATTGCTTTTTATTATTTGCTTTGGAAAATTTTTGATCTCACTTTTTCGTTTTGATAGGTACGTGAAACTACCTTGAGAGAAGAGGAAGGGGGATCAAAGCCAAAAATAGCAAGTTTGAGAAGAATTGTAGTAAGCCTTGAGAAGAGCATTTAAATGGATGGTTGGAACCAATTCACAAATGTCTTTGGGGATCAATTTGCAAGGGTTCCACCTCCACAATCAAGAGGCTACATGAATGAGAGCAACTATGGGTACAACTTCCAAATGAATCAAGATAGCTCTCAATACTACAATCAAAGAAGAAATGGAGAATGGCAACAAGCTTACAATGGAAATACATTCCACCCTTATCAAGCATACACTTATTCTCCACCAAATCCCAACACCAACACTTCTCCTCCATTTCAAAACTACGCCTTACTTGAATTATATAGAAGAAGTGCTCAAGGAAGTGATGAAGGTCAAGATCTTCAATCAAGTTTTCTTCAAAATGAATCCTCCGAGATAATTACCCAAGTTACTTTGGAAGTGACAAGACAAATAAGGATGATGAATCAAGGTGCTTATGGTAAAGTCTTGTCTAGTTCAAGTTTGGGGGGTGCTCAAAATATGCAAGGTGTGTCGATTCCTAGTCCTATGGAGCAAGAAGAGTGGAGGATGCCTACGCATCAAGTAGGAGATGTTTCTTTCATGGGAGTGGATGATTTCCAAGGAAATCTTCAACATAACTATGAAGGAAATTTTCAATGGAATTATCCACCAATTCAAGGATGGAATTGTGACAACCAAGAGGGAGGAGACTTTCAAGAAGAAAAGTCATCTTTAGAAGTCTTGATTGAGAAGATGATAGCAAACCTTGAGGAGAGCAAGAAAAGAGATGAAGCTAGTTTTGAAGAATGGAAGAAAAGAGATGAAGCAAGTTTTGAAGAAATGAAGAAAAGAAATGAGGCAGATGAGAAGAGGTTCGAAGCCTTGGAGCATCAAGTAAGCCAAATTGTATGTGCTTTGAACAATTTTCAACAAGTTGAAGAATTGGAAGATGAGAGCAAAGTTGAAGAAGAGTTGGAAGAAGAAAAGAATTTGGGAGATGAAGAATCAAATGAGGTATTTGAAGAGCATATTGAGACAAATGATGTTGATGAAGAGAAACAAAGTCAAGAAGCAAATGATGATGACTTGAAGAGTGAAATGAGCATTTATAAACCTTTAAACTCTTTAAGTTGCCTTGAACTTGATAATATTGTTTACATTGACTTTGTATTACCCATTGATTTTTCCCATATTCTTAGAAACAAAAGAGAACTTGAAGAGATGTTGGGGATCTATTTGGTAAAGAGGAATAAGTGGTGTTCAAGAATGGAGAGGGCAATGGAGTGTAAGCTCAAGAGAGTTGAATTTCTAAAGCCATGCTCGAAGGATGCAACGGAGGTCGTTACTTGCCATAAGTGCCTATTAGAGGAAGAAGCACAACGTTTAAAATTTGATGGAAAGGACGAAAGATATCCGTGGCCATTCCGATGAGTTCTCCATATCCCGTCTGGCTTGAAGACGTTAAACTTAGCGCTAGATGGGAGGCAACCCATCATTATTTTTATTGTTTTATTTATTGCTTTCAATAAGGATGGTGGATTTGCTTGTTTTGCATTTTTGGTATGTATGTTGATTGTGCTTGTGAGGAGAATGCGTATTGGACAAACGATAAGTGCTTGACTTGAAGTGTGAAAGTAAGTCACACCACTTTTTGCAAACTTACCTCGAAATTCTTGTTTCAATTTATGTTTGGAGGGATATGGTGTGGTGTGACGTACTTTGTTTTGAAAGCATATACTTTTCGTATTTTTGGGCTAATTTTAAAATTTTTCTCATGAGTTTGGTTGATTTTGGTATGATTGGTTGTGTTGAAGTGCATGTGAATCCATATTTTTAATGCAATTGTTGAGCTAATGGTGTTGTTGAGTGTTTGAGCATGAATGAAAGGTATTGGAAGCACGAATGGAGCTTGGAGCTAACGTTTTCTTTACCAAATGCCTATTGAGGGAGTACTCTACACCTTATCACTTCTAGTTGCTTGATATATTTTGATGTGTATTGATGGATTAACATGCTACTTTATGTGTTATGTCTTTGGGAGGTTTCCTTTTCAATCAAGATTGGGATGATTGTGAGCTTACATTGTTATGGATGATTTGAATGTGTGCTTCGTTTTCTAATGATGGTGATTGTTGTTTTTGCATGTTATGTGTTTTTGTTTTGTTTCTTGTTTGTTGAGTCTTTATTTTATGTTTTGTGATTTTTCTTATTTTTGTCTTGGTATGTTTGGTGGTTTGTTTAGGGAGGTTGTGAGTCATTTTTGAATATGAGTGATGATATGTTGTAGTGATAAGTGATGACAAGTTATGATTAAGAATCTCTACACTTTCGAATTGTGACATGTTTTATTTAACTTGTTCAATTTTGAGATGAATGTAGTGTAATAAGTTTTTTAAGGTCCAATGCATAAGCTTGTGAGAATTTGAGCCTCAACCGTGCATACATGGTTTTTCTTCATGAGTGGATTGGTTGTGTTTGATAAGTTAGAACTTGCTCAAGGACTATAGGAACGAGCCCGATTGTGGAGATTAGTGAAATGATCTTAGGCCATCCTTGTTATTCATAGTCATTGCCATATATTTCCCTACCATGAACATCATCCCTAGTCAACCACTTTGAGCCTTAAAGCCTATTCATTGTGAATTTAGCACATTACAAACCTTGATTACCCATTTGAGCCTTATATAATTAACCTTTTGTGTGGGTGATTGAGGAGATGGTAGCTAGTAAGGTTTGATGAGATAACAAAAAAAAAGTGGAAATGGTAAACAAGCAAGAAAAATGATGAAAAATAGCACAAGAAAGAATGGACATGCAACCTTAAAACAAGAAAATGAGCAAAGCAGTAACAATATGCTCAAGTACTTAAAAGTTCAAAGAAGGAAGCATGCATTAAAAGAAGCTAAAAATCTAAGGAAAGTTGATGATTAGTGCTTGTGATTACCAATGTTGAGAAAGGAAGAAAGAAAAGTGGAGAAGTTGAGGAAGTTGATCATCTCTTCGATTACTTACACTTGTTAGTCACTATTATCCATACTCTTCCTACCTTACCAAAGAGCCTATCATTACATCCAAATTAAAGACCTTTTTGATCGCTAGTGGAAACTTTGGTGGTTTGTGAATGTAGTCCACGAGCAAGCTTATAGTGAGTCGAGCCAATCGATTAATGAGTGTTGTTTTACCCTACTTTAAAGAGTGTTGAGTGAAATTGATATCTATGTGAGGCTTGGACTAAAAAGGGACACTGTATTACACTATCATTCTCTTTAGATTGAACTTGTTAATTCTTCATGTCATGAATCTAATGTTGTAGGATGACTTAGCATATATTGTGATTCTTATTATTATTGATGTGTTGTTACTTATGTTCGTTTAGTCTTTTCCTAGGTGAAAATCACTCTCCTTGGTTTATCATTTTCGTTGTGCGAGGACGCACAACACTTTAAGTTTGGGGGTGTGATGAGTGATATTTTCACCTAGATTTTAGTATCTTTTTATGTGAGTTTTCGTATATTTTTATCCGTATTTGTGTTCTATTTGGTTGTGTTTTTGTGTTTTTATGGAAATTTGTGTGAATGAGCTTAAACCTATAATTTTCACTTTTTATTTGATGCTAGATATGATAAGGAAGACATAGGAAAAAGCGGATCTCAATTCGGAGTTAAAACGAGGGAGAACGAGCCAAAACAGTGAAGAAATACAGGAGACAGTACCAATACGGGCCGTGTACCCAACACGGCCCTGTAAGAGGTGGCCGTGCGGCAACACCAGTTCGTTCAACACGGGCATCTTAAGGCCGTGTCCAGTAGCACGAGTCGTGTTGGCAGCACGAGTCGTGTTGCTAACACGGGTCTGTCCAGAATGGCCGTGCGAGAGCATCAGTTCACACAACACGGCCACCTTATGGCCGTGTTGCCGAGCACGACTCGTGCTGTGTAAATTCCTGCTAAAAATCAGAATCCTTCTAGAAGCTTCCCAAGAGGTATAAATACCCAATAATTCAACATTTGATCAGTTTTTGGGCGAGGGTTTCACTCCAACACACACCTCACACACCATTTCCTCCATTCTTCACCTTCACCTTCACCTTCACCTTCATCCATTCTTCATCCTTTGGATCTACCTTGATCCAACCATCACAACCTCCATCCAAGTAGTAGAGAAGCAAGGAAGAGAGGTGAATTGCAAGGGGAAGAAGAAGATCACCATTGGAGACATCCAAGGGAGTTTTCATCCAAACTTTTTATTGAAACCTATTGTTTATCATGTTTTGTAAGGAATTTAATGTCTATGTTAATTTTCTTATGGATATGAGAGGCTAATCTCCCTTGTGAGATTAGCAATATGAATTGTATTGGATAATTTTTGGTATTTTACAATTGAATGATTATGTTGAGTGGGTTAATTGATTTTCTATCATTGATGCTTTAGATCTTGAGGTTTATGATGATTTGTGTGTTTAATTGTTTTAAGCATGTGATTAGATTGAGAAGTCAATTACATATTTAGGATAATTAAGTGAATCATTTCATCAAACACTTCATGTGCATTATAGAATGTGAAGAGATTGAGAAGTCCTTCATAGTTTAGAACCCTTTGATAGAACATATCATTTATTAGATTGAAAAGTCAATAGATTATGTGAAGGGACTCTCATTTAAGCTTAGTACCTAGTTGGAATTGTTTAAGTGAGAACCAATCCATTGAGCTATGTTTAGAACCATATCCTATTCATTCCTAGAGGGAGTTTAGGTGATCTTAGTGTTGGCCCTTAGTCTCTTACCCATGACACATATGAATTTATTGCATGATACCTAGATTTTCCATGCTTTAAGTATTGCTAGTCTCATCTCTATCTACTTGGCTCATTCATCCATCTCCCATTCATCTATTCTTTTATTTTATTGTCATTTCTTGTTTATCTCCCCTTCTCGTTCATCTCTATAATACTATGACAAACACGAGATCGCTTAGACCCTAGTACCTTCCTCCCTGTGGTTCGATAAATTCTTTAATTGGTCATTACCCACTAAACTATGTCTAATCAGTAAGCAATATGAACCTGAGAAATCAATGCTGCATTGTAGAAAACCCATAAATTAGGTCTAAGCCTCCCTTTCATTTTGACCAGCAAAATAGTATCCCATGCTAGTCCAAGTATGCTCTGATATTGAGTTGAAATTGACTTTGGGCTCTGCAATAGCTAACCATACCGGTTTATGTACATGACATAGCTCCTGAGCCATCCAGGTTGGGTCACTCCCAATACCTCTAACATTCTAGAAGAGCACCTTCATTTACGATTTCCTTTTGTACCGTGCTTCGGCGGCTTATTAGATCCCCATTCTTTTGTTGCGGTAGCATGCATGTTCTTGGAGTATTTCTTTTCTAGCAAAACATGCACTAACCCAGGAGCTTCCGGCGTGCGTGACCTCGTGAGAGGCGGCTCAGGCCGATTATAATGAGTTGAACTATTAGAAATTCCCCTTATGGAGGATTTATACCCCGTATCTTGAACGAACTCTACAATCTTCTATTCAGAATTTTTAGGTTCTATAGTTCTCTCAGGACTACGAAAATCCAGAGGAATAGGCTCTGGAACCACAGAAAGTGCCAGTCCTTTCCTTTCAGCACTAGGTGTTTGACTTTTGGGTTCATGCTGATTATTATCATCATAATTCATTTCCTCATTTTTCTGCTCCATCTCCTCATCAGAACGAGATTCTCCCTCCTCATCATGTTCAGATTCAGCATTATCCTCCTCTCTCATATCACTTTCTGATTCACTCTTCTGATAATCATCAAGAACAGTAGTATCATTGATGGGTGTTTTCTCAATACACAATTTTAATCCCCAAGTATGAAGGATACCAATTGTAGTTTCGAAGGTGACCAAGTTAAATATCGAATTCACGGGACGGGTAAATATTACTTTAGTTATTTTCTAGCAATTATGACTATGTTGAGAATTGTAATTGTTGGTTTTTAAACTAAGTAACAATTAAAATAGCAAATCAATAACAAGAACAAGAGAAGAGTTGTTGTGATCAAATAAGATGATAGGTAGTTCATCAAGCCATCCAGTTTCATTCGTTAATTCATACTTTCGTATGTTGATGTCCGACTCTGTCTTGTGGTTTTTGAACGCATCGCTAGACCATGCAAATCTACTCTATAGACACAAATAGATAAGCTTTTGACACGTGTGAGTATCCTCAGAGCAAGATGTATACTTTACCCCCCTTTCTAGGTAATATCATAATCAATTATTTCCCATGCACTTAGTACTCTAACCCGATTTGATCTCCCTTTTTAGGTACTATAAAGTTATACTCTTAATCCTACTTGTTAACCCGAATTCAATTCAATTAACAAACATTCATATAAGATGGTTCTAATAAAACCTCAGAATCCCTTCACTTAGAATTATAACAATAAACCCTGCTCATTAGTGAACGCACTAAATCAATAACCATGTTATGCATTCAGACTCTGCACAACAATTATCGATGCACAAAACAACTATGAGTATGGATTAAAAACGTACAATCTTGTATAAAATAAACCACAAGTAGTGTTGTACGGAGTATACACACGAAATACAAATCAACTCATGAAACCTTCATAACCCTAGAACTACTGAAATGGTTCTAGCCCATGATTGATCTAGGAACAATCATGGTTAGATGGACCAATCTTACTTGAATCTCTAGCGGAACCTCTGTCACAGATCCTCCTAGTCTCCTCTTGTGCTTCACGTTCTTACGCTCTCTAAAACTCTCTTGTATTGTGTTGTTCCTCTTCTGCATGAGCCTCCTTTTATACTTGTAATCACGTCTCTAGGGCTTGGAATGGGCTTTTCAAGTGATCACACGCGTTTTGGCCTCAAAAATCCGGATAAGGTAAGTTTCTGCACGATGGTTCGACCTCAGCAAACAGGTCGAACCACTGGCCGCAGGTCGAACCACAGGTCGAACCACAGGTCGAACCCACCTACAGGAAGTATTCTGCACTTGGTTCGACTTCTTGTACAGGTCGAACCACTCCGTCTTGGTCGAACCACAGGTCGAACCATGCTACTTTTAACCATATTCTCAACACATAATACAACATAACAAGATCAAGTACAACACATATCACACATGCAACTTCATTAAATCAAACAATTATTAATTGCTTCATATATATCACTCATGCAAAACCAATCCAATCACACACCATTCGGAGTACTAAGTAATCTAGCTCACAAGATAAGTATTTATTCTCTTTCACTCAAGTGCGTGAGGCACTATATAGGCTAATATAAACACTAATATCAATCCATATTTAAGCGTAACCATAATCTTGGCAGAGGTCTAAAAAATCAACTTATAATCAACCCTTCACTAGGATCACAAAGGACTTGTTTTTGGTTATAATGTTGGCTCTTTGGAAAAAGGTAGGAAAATTTAGGTAAAGTGACTTAAGACACTAGTAGAGAGTTACATTGGAGGTTCTCGATTTCTTCTTCTTGCTGCAATATCTCCTCCAACTTCTCCTCTTCTTTTCATGGATTTTCCTTCTTTTTCGTGCATCAACATCATCTCTTTAGACAATTCGGGTACCGGTTTTAGGCACTACCCTTCTTCTCTTTATCAATCAGCTGCTCTTAAGCTTAAAGCTTCATGTTATAAGAAATCGAGGTACCAGTTTCAGGCACTACCCCTAAACAAGATTTAACCATATTCTTTTCATCCAACCATATTCTATCTTCCTTTTTCTTCTTGCAACACTTACTCACCTCAATTCTCTCTATCAATGAATAGGTTAATCAAGGCTCAAGTAAAGGTTTATAAGGTTATTTACTTCGGCTACCAAAGAAAAGGTTTTTAATGTCTCAACGGGGCATCCAAAGGTTAATAAGATCATTAGGAAGGACAAAATTTGGCTAAGTAGCTTAATCACAAAATAATGGCCTAAGATCATGTCCTAGCAATTTATCAATCATAAGTCTCACACAAGACTCCAAGCCAAGTTCTAGAATACATTTATATGAATGATTCTCTCAAGAATAAAACAATCATGATCAAGCATGATTAACAAGGCTCAAATCCTCACATAGGTAAATAGAATCCTAAGTACTCCTCATAGCACATAATTAAGATCAATTTCACAAGAACTCTACATACTTATCAAATTGTACATGCTTTTCATCAATAGAAATTAACACATGAACATATAAATGCACAAAATCAACAGCCCATAAACCGAATCAATCATACAAGTATTCAACACTCATGAATCCATCTCATGCATCATAGAAGGACGGAATTAAGAACACACTTTCCTGGATAGGTTCGATCTTGATTCGACCTGTGGAAGAGGTCGAATCAACTACATCGTGGTCGAATCAATGTTCTGAACACCTTCTCCTTCGGTTCGACTTGGGTTCGACCTGCTGACCAGGTCGAACCATATCGACTTAAGTCGAACCACCCTTCTATAAGTTTCATGTCACCAGTTTGACCTCGGTTCGACTTGTGGAACAGGTCGAACCAAGAACATCATGGTCGAACCGTACTTCTGGAATTCTGCTATCACTGGTTCGACCTTGGTTCGACCTGTTGATCTGGTCGAACCATCTTGCATGAGGTCGAACGTCCTCTCTGGACAACTTTTGCACCACGGTTATGCTTCTTCATCTGGGTTCGACCTCCTGGCACTGGTCGAACCTACCATGGCTTTGGTCGGACCACCCTTCTAAGCTTCCAAACTGAGTGTTCTTCAATCCCTACACACTTCAAACTTCAATACGAATCATTAGGTACCAACTAGAGCACAACTTCATCAAAAATTGTTCCACAAAATATTATTCATGAGTAACTCCGTAAAAGAAAACACAATCAAAATTCACTAAATATTAGGCAAGTTGTAAAAAATTGTCACATCAACATCGATTAAAAATTTTAAATATGGCTAAAAAACCAACTCCCCTAACAAACATCACAAAGAAAAAATCGTCACATCAAAATCGATTAAAAATTTTAAATATGGCGCAAAAACCAACTCCCCTAACAAACATTACAAAGAAAAGATTATACTATCGGTGCTTATTAAGGTAAGTACATCACACCCCCCAAACTTAGTAGAAACCATAGGTAAAACTAAGTTTGCAAAGAGATGTAATTGCCGATAAATAAGCACTTCAAATATAAAAATTACTCACTCACACGAAAGAAATAAAACAATAAAACGGGAGGGAAAGCCCCCAACAGGCGCTCATATTTAACGTCGGAGAGTCACGACGGATTACCGCTTAGAAGACTACTTGATCGGAGGATGATCATGTCGCATCCTCACCTTCCAATACTTTCTCCCCCTCTTATCATCCACACTTACCACCTTACCTTTCTTATGCACCATACGATCAGTAGAATCTCCTTTCACAAACTTTCTCTTCTCATTCCTATCAATCTTCCACTCAATTTTGGAATAACTCCTATCTCCATCAAGATCAAAGTCAGGATAAGAACAAGAGTAAGGACTTCCAAATTTGTTGGTATCCGGTGGTAAGTTAGGAGGCTTCAAGTAGGCATCATCTTCTCTTCCTTTGTCTATAGTCAGCACGGCACCTTTCTCGCTCACAATAATATGATCATTAGAATTACCTTCATCCCATGGTCGTGTAGACTTCTCCGGGTCAATCTTCCTCTTGAATTCCGAATCACCTGATGGATCTTTTTCATTGACACCAAGATAAGCATACGTCAAGTGTTCTGGTAACGGTTTCAGCTCCTCTTTCTTTCCTTCCATCGGAGTGCTCTCTCTCTCCAACGGCAAGCACTTCCTAGACCCTTTCGCTTCTTCAGCCTTAGCTTCCTCCAATGTATACCTAGTATCACCCAAAGCAAGTAAGTTCTCAAGATATTCAATACATACCTCGTTGGAAAGTCCGTCAAGCTCCGTAGTGGGATAAGTAAGAGACTCCATCAAACATGTCTCAAGAGGATCCTTTGACAGGATCAGAGACATATCCTCCTTCACAATCTCCTCCACCACGTCAATACTATAACACTTAGACTCCATGGGCATCTTCATTGCTTTGTCCAAGTTGAAAAGAACTTCTTCTTTGTCCATTCGCAATCTAAGCTCTCCTTTTTGAACATTAATCATAGCTCCAGCAGTAGCAAGGAAAGGTCTCCCCAAGATTAAAGGGATATTATCCTTGTCTTCTTCCATCTCTAGCACAAGAAAATCCACAGGAAAGACCAGCTTCTCCACTTTGACGAGAACGTCTTCAATTATACCTTTTGGAAACGTCATCGACCTGTCCGCCAATTGGAGAACCACTATTGTAGGGGTCAACTCCCCCAAACCAAGCCTCTGAAAGATGGACAAAGGTATCAAATTGATGCTTGCCCCTAGATCGCACAAAGCTCACCGTGCCGGCCCCTTTCCGATCTCACATAGAATAGTGAAGCTCCCCGGATCCTTCATCTTTTACGGCAGCTTACTTTGAATGATTGAGCTGCAATTCTCAGATAAATTCACCGTTTCAATTCCGGTTAAGCTCCGCTTCTTCAACAATATGTCTTTAAGAAATCGGGCATAGTACGACATCTCCATGATTGCCTCTGAGAAAGGAATGCTCAAGCTTATTTTGTTCATTATCTCTGAAAACTTCTTGAACTTCTCTTCCAATCCCTTCTTCACAAGCTTGTAAGGAAACGGCGGAGGAATCTTTGTTTTGGGAATCTCCCATTCATCACAATCAACCTTCTCCGCTTTCTCATTTTCGGCTCTCAGTCACTTGGCTCTCTCCCACTTTTTCTCAGCTATTATCTCTGTACTTTGCTCATTCCGAACTACTGGAGTAGCATCAACATCATCGAGAATGTTCGGAGTGGCAACAGGTAATTTCTGATGGGGTTCGACCATGGTTCGACCTGTGGAACAGGTCGAACCAGGTACGTACTGGTCGAACCTACCTTTTGGACAACGGCTCTCTTTTTGAATTTGAGGTTCGACCTGGGTTCGACCTGTTGAGTAGGTCGAACCACGGGCACCTAGGTCGAACCGGCCTACTATACTCCTTCTGCCATCCAGTTCGACCAGGGTTCGACCTGTTTGATAGGTCGAACCATGTCCGTCATGGTCAAACCGTTGCTGCGACAAAATAGAGTGCTCCAAGTTGTGCGGTTCGACCTGGGTTCGACCTGTTGGATAGGTCGAACCATGATTGATTTGGTCGAACTGGTGTTCTGGAAAAACAGAGTGCTCCGAATTGTCAGGTTCGACCATGGTTCGACCTGTATGCCAGGTCGAACCATCTGCAGTTTGGTCGAACCGATACTGCAATGCCTCCTGATCGTGTCCAGTGTGTTGGTTCGACCTCCCCTGCATGGTTCGACCTTGGTTGTTGGTCGAACCATAGTCGAATCTTGCCCTAGACATGTCCACATTTGATTCCGACCTCATAGGTCCCTCGTACTGTGTTCCCGACCTCAATGTGATGGCGTTGCAGGACCTTGGATTCTCAATACTTTGAGACGGGAACTTCCCCTTCTCAAGAGTTTGAGTAAGCTTGTTAACACTTCCTGCCATCTCCCCCATCAGCAATGTAAGGTCCTTCACCTGCTTAGATATAACCTCATGCTTTGCATCGATTTTCTTTTCAAGTTTGGCCTCAAGGCGGTTCACTCTTTCAACGTTCTTGGCCATATACCTGTTCACAGTATCCTCAAGACCCGGTTTCCCTTCTTCCACCTTAGCACCCGGATCAACACCCATCGGAGGTTGAATCGCATTATTCGGCTTGCTCCATGAGAACTCCGGCCTCCTAGGCTGTTGATAACCACCAGGGGGACCACGATTATTAAAGTTTGCTCGATAGTTCCCTTGGTAATTCCGGTTTCCTTGATCTGGATACCTAGTCCCTTGAATACTTTGACCCATGGCATAGTGTGCCTCTTCCAACTCCTCTTAGATTGGTACCTCATTCTTTAACTCCTGCTGCATGATTGGTACGCGCTGAGATAATTCGTTGATTCGCTTCTGTTGGGATTCAAGTAGCTTGTTGATATTGGACAAGCTAGAGACGATCTCATCCTCTCTACTTGTTTTCACCATTGCTTGTTCAACCTTAGCTACCTTACCAAGGACATAAGTACCTCTAACTATATCAGTTGGCCAATCCCTCGAATTCATCGAAATATCTTCAAACAACTTTTCGGCCTCTACGGATGAATTTGTAAGCAATGCTCCATTAGAAGAAGCATCTAATAACACTCGTGAATCACAGTCCAATCCATTGTAGAATATACTGATATATTGAGCTTTAGATAGCCCATGTTGAGGACACTTCCTAAGCATGTCCTTGAATCTATCCCATGCTTCATGAAATTTTTCACCTCCACTGATAGCAAATTGGTTAATGTCTTGCTTCATCTTAAACACCTTGAAGGTGACATGTACCTCTCCAAGAACCTTAACTTCAGTTGCTCCCAAGTGGTGCACTCAGCTGCGTTGATAGTGTCGTACCAATCTCTCGCCTTTTCAGTAAGCAAGAATTTGAACAAGAGGATCTTCCTAGCATCTTCATGTTCTCCTGTGTCTTTTTGAGTACTTGCATAGCCCAAGAACTTGTTCAGATGCAGCTGCGGATCCTCGAAAGACCCTCCTAAAAAGGAGTTACTTTCTATCATGCTAATAAGAGCGGGATGAAGATCGAAAGCTGAATTAGTTCCCCTCGCTCCTAGAAGCCGAAAATTTCCAATCCTATTATTTCTGAAAACCTCTCGGATGGCTAGATTATCTGGATTCGCTACCATGTTGACTGTCTCTACTCTCGAATTAACTTCAGTTGTAGCTTCAATCATCTGCGAATTCTGCTCGTCAACTTCAACTCCAAAATTCAGAGCTTCAGTTGGATCAATAGTCTTTGCCTTGCTCTTCTTCTTCTTCTTTCTTGATGATGCTCCGATCTCAGGATTATAGGGTTCAAGTTCACCTTTCTTTGATCTCGTGAGCATACACCCAAAAAGAACTAGAATTAAATCAGCAAAACAAGATAAATAGCCCTAATAAACTAGAAATAACAAAAAGATATATTACGCCGTCCCCGGCAGCGGTGCCAAAAACTTGATGGGTGTTTTCTCAACACACAACTTTAATCCCCAAGTATGAAGGATATCAATTGTAGTTTCGAAGGTGACCAAGTTAAATATCGAATCCACGGGACGGATAAATATTATTTCTGTTATTTTCTAGCAATTATGACTATGTTGAGAATTATATTTGTGGGTTTGTAAACTAAGTAATAATTAAAATAGCAAATAAATAACAAGAACAAGAAAATAGTAGTTGTGATCAAATAAGATAATAGGTAGTTCGTCAAGCCATCCAGTTTCATTCGTTAATTCATACTTTCGTGTGTCAATGTCCGACTCTGCCTTGTGGTTTATGGATGCATCGCTAGACCATACAAATCTATTCTATAGACACAAATAGATAAGCTTTTGACACGTGTGAGTATCCTCAGAGCAAAACGTATACTTTACCTCCCTTTCTAGGTACTATCATAATCAATTATTTCCCGTGCACTTAGTACTCTAACCCGATTTGATCTCCCTTTTTAGGTACTATAAAGTTATACTCTTAATCCTACTTGTTAACCCGAATTCAATTTAATTAACAAATATTCATATAAGACGGTTCTAATAAAACTTCGGAATCACTTCACTTAGAATTATAACAATAAACATTGCTCATTAGTGAACGCACTCAATCAATAACCATGTTATGCATTCAGACTCTACACAACGATTATCGATGCACAAAACAACTATGAGTATGGATTAAAAATGCATAATCTTATATAAACTAAACCACAAGTAGTGTTGTACGGAGTATACACACGAAATACAAATTAACTCATGAAACCTTCATAACCCTAGAACTACCGAAGTGGCTCTAGCCCATGATTGATCTAGGAACAATCATGGTTAGATGGAAACTCTCTTGTATTGTGTTGTTGGTGAAGCTTGGACTCTTCATGATGTTTGTGTACTTTGTGAACGTCTTCCTTGACTGCATGAGCCTCCTTTTATACTTGTAATCACGTCTCTAGGGCTTGGAATGGACTTTTCAAGTGATCCCATGCGTTTTGGCCTTGAAAATCTAGATAAGGTAAGTTCCCGCACGTCGGTTCGACCTCGTCGAACAAGTCGAACCACTGGCCGCAGGTCGAACCACAGGTCGAACCCACCTACTGGAAGTACTCTGCACTTGGTTCGACCTCTTGTACAGGTCGAACCCCTCGGGTCTTGGTCGAACCACTAGTCGAATCCCAACACTGGACAATTTCCGCTCCTGGTTCGACCAACTGTCAGGTCAAACCCCAACGTCGTGGTCGAACCCATCTTCTCGCAAACTGGTTCGACCATGGTTCGACCTGATCAACAGGTCGAACCTCTTGAGTCGTGGTCGAACCCTCCTTCTGCCACTTTGCATTGCTGGTTCGACCTGTAGGAGAGGTCGAACCATCCTCCAACAGGTCGAACCCACCCCTCTCCTTGGTAGTTCGCGTGGTCTCGACTTCGTCTCTTCAATTCTTGGCACTTTCACTCCGATTTTGCTATGAAAACCACTCAAATAGCTCCACTAACACCTGATTCATGCTAATTCACAATATGTATAGGTTTTTCACCTATTTCCACCTCAAAACTCTCCAAAACTAGCACAAAACATGCTGCCAAACTTGTGAATTTACACACTCATCAAAGTTCATACACCCAAACCCATACCGAGACCAATGAAGATTTGATCTTGTATGGATTGAAAGTAGGAGTCTACTTTTGAAACCTAATCTGTATGACCCCAATATCAAACACTCGCTTCTTCAACAGTTGTACCCGTTTCACCTCATCTGGAATGAACACTAAGAAATTTCCCCTTCCGAATGGTATTGAATAAATATCATGGAGCTGCCATATTTTTTTCAACATGCTGTCAATCTCTGTTTGATTGAATGGCCTGGATCCTCTTGGATTCAGAACCCTATCAATCACAAATTGCAAAAAAAGATTTATTCTTTTATCATAAAAGGATTTGTTAATTTACAATGTAACAGTATCACTTGTTTTTTCAAATGGCCTCGCCACGGGGCCGGAGGTAGGCCCTTTGCATATGGCCGAACGGATGCAATGGAATGTGTCTGCATCCGATGAAACCCTTGCAGCAAAAGATTTCGGATCAAAATTGCTTCGGATGGGATAAACAGGCGAATGACCAAAGTTTTTAGAGTTTTGATTGGGCGCAGCGCGATCATGTCTCTGCACATGACGATCATGCACCGCTGATCGTGATCCAATGATCAAGCGATCAGATTCCTCCTGAGAGGCAACAGAGGCTCCCGCAAAAGCCTTATTCTTTTCAAGAAGATCTTCAAAAGAGAGTAAACCCGATGAAGGCTTGGATGGAACAGAAGATTGATCAGGTTCAGCCTTGGAATTCTGCGATTTAGCAAGTAGATCTATCAACTATGGGAAACGTTCACAAGCAGCATCCAATTCTGGGAATTGGACAAAGGGATCAGAGAGCTCAGAAGCATCAATAGAGGGTCCGCCGATCGGCGGCGGAGCCTCCATGTCAGACGGCAGCAAATACAGAAAACCCTAGAAAAATTTAGAGAGAGGGGGGAGAGAAATTTCTAGAGAGAGAAAAATCTTTTTTCTTCTGTGTATGTTAGTAATTGGTAGAGTAAATTGTTTTTAGTAATTTTTTTATGGGATTATTTGCATTGGTACGGTGAGAACACTCATTTGAAAATTTTATATGAATTTTTTTTAATACTCCTATCCATTAATAAGTATACATTTTATTTTTCATGTGCATTAAGAAGTATAATAATTTAATGTATAGTGAATTAAAGGATATAATATTTTATTGTATGGTGGGTAGTTATATTAGTATATCTAATCTATAATCGATTAGTAAGAGTGTGCACTAATCTATATAAAAGCACCTAAAGTCAACTTCTTTTACCCGCTCAAAATTTGGGTCAAAATCTCTTCAATTTCTCATTTCTTCTTAATTTCTCTTCAATTTCTCACCACTCATTTTATTCTTATTTTCTTCAATAAATACATTTAGGTGTTTTACTATTAAATTTTTTAACCCTAATAATTTTATGTCAAACAAAATAATTAAAATTAAAGATATTATTTTTGTATATATATTTTTTTTATCAATTAACATGTTGAAATTTGTTTCAATTTGAGTTAATTATTGAGAAAATTTAGGTTGTATTTGAAAATAAGGTGAAGTAATTAAGATATTATTTGGAATTATTTATAATATATGATTACGTAATGAAATATAAATATTAATAAAAATTTTAAAATTGTTGGTTTTTTATAATTACATTAACAAGCATTTTAACCCGTGCGTTGCACGGGAATAGATTTTAAAAAATAAAATTATATAAATATAGATTTTATTGTGATAGTATATATATATATGTGTGTGTGTGTGTGTGTGTGTGTGTCATGGACACAAACACACATATAATTATGTACTCCCTCCGTTATGTCCTAATAATTACATATTTTTAAATTGAGTGATTCATTCTAATGGTTACATTTCCTTTGTTGTATATGAGACCACACAATTAAGTAATTAAAATATCTTAATGGGACTCATCCGCCCATTAATATAACCATCCAGTACTATACATCAAAATATTATTTCTCTAACCTCAATTTCACATGAAAATACTAAATTTCTTAATCCCCGTACAAAAGCAAATATAACTAAATTGAAACTCGAAACTCTATGTTGAAAATGAGAAACTGATGTGATAACCAAATCGAAACAAATAAATGATTGAAACTTTATATTTTGGAATTTTAAATAAATAAAACATCATTTGAATATTATATTTAATCGTATTTTAAAATAAGTCAAAGTTAAAGACATAATACAGAGAAAATAATTTAGTATTATATTTAGTCCTAAATAAGTCCCCACTAATCGATGGTATTTCCAACAATAGATGAGTATTTAACTTGAAATATATGAATAACCGAAAATATTTTTTCCTAAGTTATATATCACCTTAATTAAAAAGAAAAATATATTGCCATCATTCTAAAGTAATCTTTGTATATAATGTAATCAACAACGGTTAATGTATGAGTACGCTTGATTAGTATATTAGAGAATATTAATTAAATATGGAAAAAATTACAATAAACATCATTAGCAGTAATAAACATCATTGACACATCTCGATTTCTCATCAAAAATGAAGTCAAGAAACCCGCCGAAAATGTCGTCGCATATTTCCACTGGAGGTTGGTTGAAGTGCTGCCATCATGTGTTGCCTTCTGCTTCGAATTGTGTTGCACGATCCTTTGCCGGGAAAACATCAATGCAAATTTGGTTCCCGATGCCAAAGTATTGCCGTTGAGATTCTAGACAGTTGTCGTTGCTGAGGTGTTGCCTCTAAATCAAGTGTCGTCGTCAAAGTGTTGCTACTATTGAGGTCTGTTCAAATTAGCCCCATTCGTTAGATTATGTGCTTGGTCAATGCAATGGAGAAGAGCATGCGGACGGAAGATAGAAAATTATTAGAGTTAAAATATATGATAGTAAAGCACCTAAATGTATTTATTTAAGGAAATAAGAATAAAATGAATGGTGAGAAATTGAATAGAAATTGAAAAGAAATTGAGAAGAGATGAGAAATTGAAAAGAGATTTTGACCCAAAATTTTGAGAGGGAAGAAAATGTTGACTTTAGGTGCTTTTACATATAATATAGATAGGTATAGATATAGATTTATTATACATGAAAAACGAATAAGGGTCGTATAACGTCAATTCAACTAACAACTATTTAATTCATTACACATAAAAACTAAACTAAATATTTAAATATATATACCATCATAATATAAAACCTCATATGTATCCCCTTCGTCCCATTCTAATAGTAATATTTGCTTTTTGCATAGAGATTAAGAAATTTAGTATTTTAATGTGTATTGAGGTGAGATAAATAATATTTTAATGTATAGTGGATGGTTGCATTAATGTGACGGATGAGTCCCATTGAGATATTTTAATTACTTAATTGTGTGGGTCTCATAAAAAAAATGTAACCGTTAGAATAAAACATCCAATTTAAAAATATATAATTATTAGGATGAGACGAAGTGAAAACGTAATTATATGTGTTTATGTGTTCACAAAAAAAATATATATATATATATATAATATTTCAAAAAATCTATATTTATATAATTTTATTTTTTAAAATCTATCCGAGCACCGCAAGAGTTAAAATACTTGTATTAATAACCCCATTTGGAGCCCCTAGAAAAGATTGAAGCCAAAGGTTTATTCTTTGTATAAATTGACAAGCTTTGTATGAATCGGTTTTACTATTGTTAATTTGATTTAATCGATTCACAAAAGTACCTCAAATCCTTATTACTAGTTTAGTTGCGCAAGATTTTTATATAGATTTTATAATAAGAGTTTAAATAAAATTCTTAAAATATGTAATCTAAATAGATTACTTGACACACAATTCTTACAAGATAAAGCTTCTTATAAGACGTTAATTATGTAAAATGGTTTGTCGTGTTAAACTATATTTATTATATATATAAAATTATGCTTAAATATTGTTGTTAAAGTATGTTTCTAAAGTATGATGATGAACAACGTATTAAAATTTAATTTTAGGATGTTATAATATGATTCATTATTAACATATTTTAACTATAAATAAGTTTACTTTAATTATGTAATAAACATACTTTATTGATGCGTTTTTCAATCTGTCTCACAAAAACTCGTAAAAGAGCGTTTATTCTTAAAATCATTTGTGGTGGGTTATTGGAATGGATTAGTGATGATATTTTTGCAAAGCGCACGCTATTGCCTTACACGACTAAAATTTAGTTGTACAAGATTATCACAGGACAGGGTGAAATTATTTTTTTTATGTTATTAATAGTATATATATTAATTTTCAATTATATGTTCAGAAAATAATTCGAAACACATCTTTGAACAATTGCGCCAATGGGGTTTTGGTTTCCGTGTCATTAAAGGAAAAATAGAAGCAAATAACTGCAATTGATTTGTGCATTTATTAATTTGTTAAAATCATTAAAAAGGCATTGAAAACTAACTATACAAAATCAGAATTAGTAAATGACTTTCTCTCTCTTTTTCTATTTTTTATTTTAATATGAAATAACACAGTCCATGTATTTTTGGTTTGTTTTGCGGCATTAAAAATGGTTGGTGAAATAAGTAGATAATATTATTATTAAAAAAATTTAAAAAAAATGGATTGGACAAGGTTGCATGTGCAGTAGGAAGAACTTGGCATGTCCGCCGTAAACAATTTGAAAACCTTCTTTTTTTTTGTATTCTAGCTACTAATTGACATTCACTAATATAAGCTAGAAATATGGTAGTGTGCAATTGTATAGTGTTGTTTTTTTAATATCAAGGCTTGTTTTTTCAGGATGAATTGTGGATGGACGAAAATCAAGATGAGCGGTAGATTGAGGGAGTAATATCCTATTAAAATATCAAATGTTGTTTCTTAGAATATTTAGCATTGTTCTACTTAAAAGTGTTCTAGTAATATTAATCTTTATACACATAAGATCAAAAAGAATTATATCTTAGGCAGAAAAGTAACTCTTCATCATGTTAAAAAGTATAGTTGTCGAAATGAGTTGGTGAATTGGGTTAACCCACAACCCACCACAACCCATCATTGTGCATGTTAGAATAGGGTGGATTTATATAAGTTGAAACATTGATGTGCCGGGTTTTGGTGGGACGGGGCGACAAACCTATTTTAATACCTCTTTTAATGAGTATATTCAGTTGCATAGATACAACCAATTTCACGCTAGTATTTGGCTATGAACAATTTGTTACTCCCCACTGTTTTATTACGTTTTTCATTATTTATTTATTTGTTGGTGATCTCATGTATATTTTCACTCTAAAAAAATTAAAACAAATAAATTCTCATTACATTATACTATTTTTTTAAGGGTCACTTACTAGGAGATACACAAAATTATGCATAATTCCTATAAACTACATGACTCAAAGCAGTATTACTCATAACTACACAATTATGATTGTGATACTATAAATACCCTTATATTTTTGCACAATTTGTTTGCACAATTTGGTTTGCACAATTTTTTTTTGGTCCAGCGGTGGTCCGGTGGTGTTTTGCACAATTTTGTTTTGCACAATTTTATTTTGCACAAATTTGTTTTGCACAATTTAGTTTGCATAATTTTTTCACACATTTATTTTTAGTATTTTTTACTCAATCAATCAATTTAAATTGTGCAAAATTGATTTTTTCACAATGCGTTTGCATATTTCTTAATTTAATTCGTCTTTCACACAAATTTCGATTACACATAAATTGTGCAAAATTGATTTTTGCACAAATTCCGACTATACATTTTGTTTTGCACAATTTCACTCGTACATTTTGTTTTGCATATTTTGTTTTGAAAATTATTTTTTGCTTGCATTTTTTTTCACAAAGGAAAACTACATCTATTTCCAAAGTAAAATGAGAAAAAAAACCTATCAATCAACACTCTACTCATCTCTGAAACAACAGAACCAAAAGGATAATACATATGCGCTACTACTTGCGCAAGTGATTTATCCATTAACAAAATGGATTTAATAGACAAGTACTTTGACAGCATCAATATTTTTGTGCTTCATATCTACAGCACATACAGGTAAGTGAACTTAGCAACAGTAGTAACAAAAGCATCCTCTGAGTTTGCATTACCATTATCGTTGCAACATGGACAACATGTTGAATTTTCTGCAAGCACTGAGAAGTAGCTTCCTTGTCATTACTCTAGTCCAGAGTTATGCTAAATGCAGCAAGCTTAAACCCCGGCAAACATCAACCATGAACCTCAATATTAAAGGATCTGCTACATTATAATAAACAACTCTGCAGAGGAAAAATCAACAATCAAGAAAACAATCATAACTTTGAAATTATGATTGAAGGCACTAAATTTAAGGAGTAAGTATTTATTTATAATAGTAACAAAATAAAAAATAGTAAAGTGGTAAAGCTGTGCATCTAGATCATACTAATTTTGAATATTTTGCTTTAAGCTGCTCCTGATGCTTTAACAAATGCCCATTCGCACCTAGTGGTTTTTCTTCTGTCTGCTTCTAGACCAGATTGGGTATGCCATCAAATCCCAACAATTTACTCAAGCCATTTCCTTGCTTGCTTTGGGGAATAGAAGAGTCAGACTTCATTTTAATTCATTTTTCACAATCTGATCATAGAGAGTACTCAAGTAATCAGATAGGTCTTTTCCACCATCTATCCCTCATTTATTGCGGATGAAATCAGCCCTTAGTCATCTTAAGAGTCAAAATCAAAGTACAAGATAAGTCAGGAGGAGAACAAAACATGCAAACTAATCATTTACAAATTAATCACAAAATGTTTGGTACAAATATATTCAATACTCATTATTATCTCACATATGCTTATCTCCCACTCTATCCATAATGGCTAAGAATTGTTGTCAGCAGATAGCAATTCAACAGGGCTCTTCCACATCAAAATTAAGCAAATTATGAGAGCCAAATTCAACAAAATTACTCCATAGATCAGCAAACCATAACAGGCCAGGGCAGAATACCACCATTGCAAGCATAAGGCATGATCCTCAAATCTATAAACTGAAACCAAATGCACATTAAATCGAGTAACAGCAGCTACTGGGAACAATCAGGAGTATCATTAGGCAAATCTCCAACATCATAAGATATTTCTTCGAAAGTGAAATAGTTGCAATCACAAAACAATAGCAACAACATGTTCAAATAAGATGGCCAAACCAGACCCATGTTCTGAACATGTATGAGATAGGTTCTAAAACTTAAACCAAAGAAATGGGCATAGCCCTAAGAAAAGGCCTAAACAATAACCAAATACAAGAGCAAACACAAAGACCAATTCAAATACAAGAGCAAGCACAAAAACCAATTCAATATATCAGACACTTAAACTGCATAAAGCAGTCTGAAGTGTAATTCCTTAAATTTTCGTCATCCATGGCAAGTGAAGACCTGAAAAAAGTGCAAACCAGAGGCAATGAAACAAAATAAAAGCACAATCGGCGATGACCTTGGGGTCATAGGAGCGGGGCTGGTTGAGGCAACAGCCATTGAGATGCTAGATGCGGCAAGAGAAACCATCAACGGTCGGTTGTATGAGAAAAAGAGAGTCGGCGCCTCAGAGAAAATAGGTGGCACGATTTGAGCGAGCGACGATGACAAAATTGCATCGGAGGCAACCATGAGTGTTGAAGATGTCGGCCAAATCAAAAGACCTGAGCAAGCTCTTGAGTCTGAAGAAACAAGCAGCCAAGGGGCGCACGGTCCAGATGGCGAAAAAAATTGAAGATCCGGCAGCATCAGGGCCCGGGGGCGATGGCGGTAGATCTGGACAATTGATGCCCAGATCGATAAGCAGGGGCAGTAACCTAGGTTCTGTCGGGTCACCGTGGAAACTCCGCGACCAACAAGGAACCGGAGGAACCCTATGCTGCGCAGATCTGAAAATAGAGGCGAGCCTGAGTGCCTTGACGTTGCAGGTCCGGCTACACTGGCCGTCTGCCCCCTTGCCGGAGTGAAAAAATAAAGGGCTAGAGGGTAGAGAGAATGTTTTCTTCGACGGAAAGAGAATGGTGGTCGGGAAGAGGATGTACGGCGGCGATGGGGTGGAGACGAGGCTTCAGTTGCGTAAAGTCATGTGGGAGGAGACGTATCAGAGGAAATATGTAATTGAAATGTGATTTAATTCATTAAGGGTAATTCGGTCTCTTTCATGTTAATTTGTGTAGTGGATCATAATTTATTTTTCCCTTTGTATTTGAGAGTAATTTAGCTCTAAAGCGTGTATCCTAGAGTAATAAACCCTTATAAATATGAACAATAAAAATATTTTTTTTATTTCATGTTGAATCTCCTGAATTATTCTCTATTATATTTTAGTTATTAATTAAAATTTAATATAGATACATACATATATTTATTTTGAAATTTGAATATTTTGAATATATCAAATCAAAATTATTATTAATTAATAGTTAATGTAGATAGATAAATACATATATTTACTTTAATATTTGAATATGAATTTGATCGAATAACATAATATCTAAAAATATTTAATTTATTTATTATAATTAATTTATTTTTATTTAATTTGATTAATATATACAATACATTTTATTATAATTATTTATTATTAATTAATAAAAATATTTAATTTATTTATTTTTTTCTTTAGTTTTTAAATAATTTTTTTAATTGTCATATTCACCTTTTTTTAATTTTTTTAATTAAAAATTTTCTTTTTTATTTCTCAATTTTTATTAATTATTAGTTGTATTAATTAACTAAAATTTCATGTAATAATATATTGAATATATTTTAATAATTATTTAATATTTATAAATATTTATAGAGTGTATATTTATATATTTTTTTAAAATTATAACTTTAAAATTCGCGTAATACGCGGAATTTGTACTAGTATACATATAAAGCAAACATAAATATTTAACTGAGAGTGATTTAAATTACGAATATGGCCTATAATATATTTATTTAATGATAAAAGCAATGCTTCCAAATTTCAATATCAACAATTCCATATCACACCAAATTTATCCCATCCACAAAACTACTAATTGCTGCATCCAAATTAATGACCATGTCTTAGTGTTATCAAAGTTTTTCCTTCTTCTTCATTAACCATTGTAATTTCCAGTTAAGACTTGTATTCTTTATCCCTATGCATCAAATAAATAAGATATCAACTCTTTCTCATTATTTTCTGTAATTTAAATGTGTCTTTTTTTCTCTGAGTATGTAAAATCTATATAGTTCTTTCAAATAGGTTGAATTTCAAAATTTACAATATACATATCTTCATATGTTTGAAACTCATACACTATGTATAGAGGGAGAGGGAAATGTAGAAAAAAAATCCCAAGCTTATCTGTACATTGGATACACTAACCTGCAGTGTAAAATCTCACCCCAAATGGAAAAAAAAATTCATAAAAAATATTTATTTAGTAACATAAAATCAATCAAATATGTAACATTTCATAAGCTTCCTAAGTAAACAACATTGCTGGCTATATGCAACAAATTACATTTCTAGCATAAGTTGTTTTCTGTCGGGGCATGGAAATCTGAAAAGAGAAACTTGTAGCAATATTAAGAAAAAATACAAATGAGAAGACGATCTCTGCCCATTCCTGTGATGAGAATCCCATTTTTTCAAATCTATATGGAGTACAATCTTTTTTCCGATTTCTCTATCAATTATTATTCTATAATATATTCTTGATTTCTTTCAAGTCTCCTTATTGATATTGGTTGGCTTTCTTTCCTTTAGTATTTCCTTTGTGAGAGAGAATCTCGCCACTCAAATTGTATACATTTTCTCCATCCCTTATTTTCTTCCTGTGTGTGGTTTATATAAATGAGTTCACCAAACTTCCAAAACAAGTTAAATGAGTCAAACTTTCAAACACAAAAATTCATATCTACTAAATAAGTAATTTAATAATAGTACTCCATACTCTAAAAGAACAGCTATAAATTTATGAACCAATGCTATAAATTTACATTGTTACAATACTGGCAGAAAAGATGGTTATATGTATATATATAATTTATTCATCCTTAAAACATATTTGTTCAACAATAATATTACTGCAAACTACAAATTTATTTTTACAATAATAAAATTTTATTTTATTACTGCAAACACAAAAAATTTATGGACCAAACTCAAACTATATTTGTTAATTAGTAATTCAGTACACAATTCATTCTCAAGCTTTCTTAAGTGTAGTTTCAAGAAGGGGTTGCAGTCGGGGGGGGGGGGGGGGGGGGGGGTGAAAGGGAAAGGTGTAACAACAAATCACCAAAAAAAAGAATCAACTTTGGGTGATGTAGGTGTTGATTAAATAACAGAATCAGCACTAATACCCCTTCTTAGAAAATTTCATATTCATCCATATAAGAATCAGAGCCACCACCAAGATAACTGCCATAGAACTCATCATCCAAGTCATATGCATACTCCATATTATATTCCTCTTTCATTTCATAAGCTTCATTAATCAAAAATATAAAATTTTAAAGAATCCCAATTTGATATTACTGAAATCAATAATTAAGATTTAAATTATTTAACTTCAAGATGCAGATAGGATTTTCCTCGAGGGTCATCCAACATGATTCCCATTGCAAGATTTTACTTTATTCAGTTTAGTTGTCCAGGAAAACATATAAAAAGAAAACCTTCCATAATCATGTAAAATGCATCAAGCATGAGAAAATATGATTAAACTCCACAAACTCACCTTTGCATGTAGTTAGGATGTTTCCTAAACTCTGTGATGATATTATCTTTCGACCAACCCCATAAAGCTGCAGCATTCCCTTCAACCCTGTAAGGGTATGTACAGCTAAAATAAAAGTTCATTTAGACTCCACTATTTTAATTTCATTTCGGCATTTAATATTAAATATTTTATGTCACAAATTTAACCCATCGTTTTCAGTATCATATACAAAAAAATGGCCTAATTAACTTTCTTTCAACTAAGAAATTCAGACCAAACATTCCTACCTCAGATACCACCCATGCTGTGGTTTCTGCAGTTTTATACCTTTCCATGGCTTCCCCTCTGAATTATCCCACATTTTTCTCTCTCTACATCTCTTGAATGGATTTTCCGCCATTAACAGGTCCTCTCTCTTCCTCAGTTTATCCATCCGACGCCAACCCCCCTCCGTTGTTTGTTGAATTCGTCGATTACAGATGGATATGTTCATGTAAGCATAATTTCATAAACAATTAATTTATTAATTGACATGGATCTTAGATCTTCATGATTTTCACACCACATAAACACGATTAGAAGACTTACCTTGAGACGCCACTATTGGCGGTCCTCCAACGATACGTTCCTGTCAATTACGCCGGGAACTAGTTTCTCTCTCCTCACCACTTTCTTTATTGCACAGTACGTAAGACTTAATGTGATAGAGAGTTAATAAAACTGTATCTCTTTAATAGGTGGAGAGAGGACCAGATCGGGATATTAAATCTTTATCAAATCACATTCTATCAATGTGATTGTTATCCATAAATATATATGACCTTATTTATCTCATATATATTATTTATTTAAACCATATCATTATTTAAGATATTTGATCATAATAAATATCTTATATATATTTATTATTAATGGCACTAGGCCATAATTATCTTACATTCTCCCACTTGGCCGAGTGACAGAATTAAACTTTAAACGTAAAGGTTTAAATAATTTACATAATATGCGCGACATAAGATAAATTAACTGGTCAACTCATAAAGTCAATATTGAGTATAGACTAACACAAGTCATAGCGGTTCTATATCATTTACTCGACATAGTTCCTTCCATGTACTATGATATTAGCTTTCTACTCAACATAACTCATAAACGTAAGGATCAATAATGGTCCACATAAGTATCTCAAATTTGAGATAAAATCTTGTTTTATTAATGTCAACATTCATGTATACTAAAATGACAAAACAAGATATATTAATTAGAAACAAAACATAATGAGCTCTTAATGTCAATTGTTCATCAAAAGCTTGTTAGAGCCTTTCAATGATCTCATATTCATGTAACGTTCAATGAATGTTTTAGAGAAGATCATTTGTGTAACGGGTCCGAAATCATAAGATTGATTCCATTATGCTCAATTGACATCTTTGTTTCTAAAGTTCTTCTTAACGATAAATACTTTCATTCCATATGTTTTAGCAACTTTGGAATATCCATCGTTTTAAAGAAGAACAATGCAACGGAATAATCATAATAAGTTTTCAGCGACTTGACATTATTGTCAACTTATTTCAAGTCCTGAAATTAAACTCCACATTCAATTTACTTAAATTGTAGCTTCAAATCATGCCACAAGTTAACTTTAATAGTGAATGTAGTTTTTAGAAACTTCTTCACAATATTGCATGACACAATATCCCCGACTAAGAAACGTAAAAGTCAAAGTGAACCTTTTTGCATCATATAATCATCTTAATCTGAATCTATATTTAATTACATCTAAGTGATTAAATTTTCGATAAGTAAGCACGAGTGCTTTAGTTCATAAGAATACCTTATAATATTTCCTTATGCAACATTCTGGTCATTCATTTATGAATCACTTCAATAATGACCAAGCATTCTAACAGTAAGACTGATATTTGGTATTTATACAATCTTGTATATCTTAAGCTACCAATAATATACATATAAGGAATATTGTAGTACGTTCCAATTCATTATTGGAAATTACATAAGGTTAAACTTATCTCCCTTCCGGATTGGAACGTTCTTTACAAACACTTTTCCATCCATAACCTCTATTGAACTTTATTAACATATACTTACAGAGACATCTTTAATTGTCTCATCATATGTTTTATTCTAAAGTTCTTTGAGAGAAATTTATTGGTTTCACATAATAAACCAAGATCATCAGTTGCAAGCAAGTTTATCATCAAGTATAGAATTAATGTGCTCCCACTAACTTTCAGATATATATGTACACCGTTTATGATGTTTTTCTTAAATCCAAAAGATATCTTTATAGGAAAGCATGCTTAAGTTTGTATGTTAATTCTTTAAGTTTACACGCCATGTGATATTTTCCTTTAATGGAAAAAATAAAAACTTGAGTTGATCTATTTAACTTGATCTTCCACCAAATCACCTTTAAGAAAAGTAGGTATAGCATTTATTTGGTGCAACTCTAAGTCATAATGAGTTACCAAAGCCATGATAATTCTAATAGAGTCTTGTAAAGAAATAATTTATTATATCTCCTTATAATTAATTATGTCATCTTTTTGAGTAAAATCTTTAGCAACAACTCTAATTTTATATCTTTGGAAATCGCCATCATAAAGATACATCCGTTTCAAATTCTTTTATAACTCTTTGGCAATTCTAACAAGATATTAAATTTCATTATGAGTCATTGATTTCAACTTGCCTTTCATTGAATTTACTCATTTAATAGAATTAGTACTTCCATGACTTATTCCAAAACTGAAATTTTAGCTTTTATTATAATGTCAAATTTAGCTCATTTTATTATACCACATATGCAATCGTTAGAAATAGCGGATATATTGTCCTTCAGACATTCTTAATGCTATTTGATGTGATATATCAAATGAAAGCTCATTGATAATTGATTTAGTAAAATCGGATCCTTTAAGAGAGTAGAATAACTTAATGTTGTACTTGAAAGTTGTTTGACTATTTAACAACTATATAACAACTTTAGAAGAAGTTTAGATGAATGTATTTTCAAATTCTCCACCCAACTTCTTCAATAACCACATTTCATGGTTTCATACTCCCACTGATTTTACAATTATTAATGAATTTGACATTCCAGTTTTAAAATTCTTGTACTATGGTTAAGACCATAAAATCCATACCCTTTAGACTTCAAGGATAATTTATAAAGAAATCACTTTAGTTTCTTATATCCAAATTCTTTATATGTGGATATAAATCATAATCCCCGCCGGGCAATTTAAAACATTTAACTGCCTAAGATCGAGTTTTTCTAAAAGTTCATAAGGTGTTTTGAAAAATGTTTTACTAAAAACTCGACCATCACGTAAGTGGCAGCTTTAAATGTATAAATCCACAAAATATGGGTATAAATTAATCATTCAACATACTTATAACCATATTTAATAAAGTACGATTATGTCATTCTGCTACACTAATTTATTATGGTGTGCAACATTTAGTATAAATGTCAGTTTTTCCTGTAATTAAGTGATTGAACATGATAATTAATCACATTTTTCATAAAATTCATCACTTCTTCCAATCTTTATAATTTTCACTCCACATAAACACGATCAGAAGACTTACCTAGAGACGCCACTAATGGCGGTCCTCCAACGATACGTTCCTGTCAATTACGCCGGGAACTAGTTTCTCTCTCCTCACCACTTTCTTTATTGCACAGTACGTAAGACTTAATGTGATAGAGAGTTATTAAAACTGTATCTCTTTAATAGGTGGAGAGAAGACCAGATCGGGATATTAAATCTTTATCAAATCACATTCTATCAATGTGATTGTTATCCATAAATATATATGACCTTATTTATCTCATATATATTATTTATTTAAACCATATCATTATTTAAGATATTTGATCATAATAAATATCTTATATATATTTATTATTAATGGCACTAGGCCATAATTATCTTACAGTTCATTCGTGAAGTCGAATAATGGATATGGTTTGAGTCTGCAACACTATAAATCATGAATACAAAACGGTGAGTAAGCATAGATTACACCATTGTGGCATTGTAGAAGAGTAGGAAACATAAGATTATATAAACAACAGTAGAGGATTCACCTGTGATTACATACATTAGGACAGTGAATGAATGATTCCCTTCTACTGTTCATTGCAGCAGAGAGATCAACTTGTAAAGGAATTATGCTTTATGCAGCGTTACCTCTTCCACCATGGCAAACAAACGAAGCTGAAGCCTTATTATACCCACCGATTTTGTCAGCATCATCTTCTCCAGCGCCGTCACGCCGCCGCTCTCCTTAACCACCGACACAAATCTCACTAGCGAGGCGGCGGTGCAACTCCTCCATACCACCGGTGATACCGGGATTTTAGAGAAGTAGGAGGCAACACAAGCACACACTCGGATACAATTCCTCACCTATGGAATCCACCACAAGTTTGGAATAAACTCGTCGTCTTAAGGAATCCACCGAAAGACTAAGAGGTGCACTCACCACTCTAGGAATCCACCAAAAGAGTTTAGAGTAAGATACAAGAAGATAACATCTTCTAAACAAGCTTAAAAGCTCAAGATAAGTTTAATTTTCAAAATTGGTTCCTTAAGAGCTTACAAATGATGCCATTATATAGGCAAGACTTGGAACAACCCTCCAAGTGAGTCAAAGGAAATAAATGAGATTAAACATTCTCAATGCACATAGAAAATAAGAACTTAGACTCTAATAAATATAAACTTAATGAAATATAGATAAATACTAAGAATATGTAGATAGGAAGGTCCATAGTGAGTAGACGAACCATCAAAAATCAGCAAAGTCGAATTGGTCCAGTATCTTTCATATGATGCACCAGCCTGCCATACTTCAGTCAAATGATCATAACTTCATGTAGAAATATTATTTTTGAGATCTGTAAATTTTGTTGAAAACTAGACTTCAAGAGCTTTCCAACCATATAAAGTTTGCACCATAACTCCTTCCCAGTCAAATCAGATTAATTATCAAAGTTGACTGACTGTTTGATACCTCCTGCTGAGTTAATGCTTTATAGTTGGACCATTTTGTTCAAAGGTGCTGAGTTTAAGGTCTTCATTGATGGGTAGCTTTTCAATACTGCAGGCTTCAAATCTTCACCAAAAATTCCCATGTCATTCTCCCCTGGTTGGAAAAGATTCGTCCTCGAATCTGAACCTTCAAGAAAGGATTGTTGAAAAAACTTCAAAAACTTCCGTTGCATGAACTTGGCAGATCTTCGAGTGCTTCTGCCACCTTCCAGAAGAATAGACATAACTTCTTGTATAAAATTCCAAATGACTCTCCGTTTGTTGCATTTGAAACTAGACTGAAAGAGCTTTCTATCTATATACTGCTCACTTTCTGAATCCTTACCAATCAGTACCAGAATTATTTTGAAGTTACCCCATATGCAATGCATCATCTGCTTCCACAGCACACAAACTTGCTTCTGAATTTCCTTCATATGTCGATTCTTATCAGCATTCATCTTGAATCTTATATTTTGCTTGTCAATCTCTCTGCAAACCTTCTCATGCAATTCCTTGAAGTAAACATCATGAGTTGCATCCATTATTTTGATGCAATGAATGAAATGTCCCATCTTTAAGAACCAATCAACAAACACCACTACCGAATCTTTGTTCATTTGGGTGCAATACAGCCCAACAACAAACTCCATACTTATATCTTCCCATGGATATAGCAATAATGGCAAAAGAATGTACAGACCTGAATTTTTTTCATGACAAGTACTCATGCATCTTTCAACATACTTCTTCTTGACATCTCTTCCAAAATATCCAGCAAGCTGACCTCCACTATTTGCTTTATCAATACTTGTTAGCTTTAAAGAACAATCAAGAACACATAGCAAGTTCCCTTTGAAGAGATAACCATGATGAATCAAGAAAAGCTTGAATGTAGCTTTTAAAGATTTCTCCTCTAAAGCCATCGATTCAGACTCCATTGATTCATATAAAGGATTTTCATGAATTTGTGAATAAGAGATCATCACTTTTGATGGTTCAAGAATACTCTGCAGCTTTGAATCCCCAAAAATTATTTTCTCATCAACATAATCACGAAGCCATAACAACTCGTAAGAATGATCTTTCGATTTCAACTTCTCCACCATAGTAGTAACAACATCTTCACAGCTTCCCTCATCAACAATAATATCACGTACCTCGTCATTTGTCATGAAACTTGTTTGAAAGATATTGTTGTGAAGCCATGGATCATCCTCCACATAGGTGGCATCGAGGCTACGCCGTAACACCAAATCTTCACCATGATCCTCGTAATCAACATCTTCATCATACTCATCATAAATTGGTATTGATTCATCATGCTCCTCTTCTTCATACTCATCTTCACTTTTGTCATAAACTAGCTTCACCTCTTCTTGCTCTTTCTCAACAGGAGTAATGATCCTCCGATTTGGACAATCGACAGCAATGTGTCCAAACCCCTTGCACTTGAAACAAATTTTTTGATTAGTTGCAGCACTTGGTTTCAAAAATTTAGCACTACCTTCTTTACTTGCAGCAACTATTTGTCTTGTATCCTTTGTGGTTGGACTGTTCTTTGAAGTAGAAGCACTCCCCCGGTTAGAAGCACCACCACTTGACGAGAAACGTCCACCGAAATGACTTGAATCTTTTTGTTTGGAGTTGTGAGGAAAAACATCTCGTAGATAATAATCTGGCAAGAATTTCTTCCTCAACTCCTTCTTCATTTTTTCCCATGTTCTAATCTTCCTCTTGCCATCATGAGCACGCTGCTTCTTAAGGTGCTCCCACCATAAGGATGCATATTTCTTCAATCTGATGGCCACAAGTTTCACCTTGCATTCTTCTTGAATATCTTCGAATTCAAAGACTCTCTCAACCGAATTGAGCCAATCAATGAATTCTTCGGGATCATTTCTTCCTTCAAAGTCTGGAACATCAATATTGAAAACAAAAGATTTCCTACGAACACTGCTCCTTCGAACCCGTACACTTCGAGATGTATTGCCACTTGAATCGTTACTTCTATCACCATGAAATGGATTGAAATCCAAATCATAACTTGCAGAACCACCATCTGAACCATGACACTCAACATCACGTTCAAGATGTTCGCCACGCGCAAGGCGTTGCTTGAGTTGTTGCACTTGTCTCCTTAAATCTTCTAACTCAATATCATGAGTTGCCATTGCTAACCAAAGCTCTGATACCACTTTGATACCGGGATTTTAGAGAAGTAGGAGGCAACACAAGCACACACTCGGATACAATTCCTCACCTATGGAATCCACCACAAGTTTGGAATAAACTCGTCGTCTTAAGGAATCCACCGAAAGACTAAGAGGTGCACTCACCACTCTAGGAATCCACCAAAAGAGTTTAGAGTAAGATACAAGAAGATAACATCTTCTAAACAAGCTTAAAAGCTCAAGATAAGTTTAATTTTCAAAATTGGTTCCTTAAGAGCTTACAAATGATGCCATTATATAGGCAAGACTTGGAACAACCCTCCAAGTGAGTCAAAGGAAATAAATGAGATTAAACATTCTCAATGCACATAGAAAATAAGAACTTAGACTCTAATAAATATAAACTTAATGAAATATAGATAAATACTAAGAATATGTAGATAGGAAGGTCCATAGTGAGTAGACGAACCATCAAAAATCAGCAAAGTCGAATTGGTCCAGTATCTTTCATATGATGCACCAGCCTGCCATACTTCAGTCAAATGATCATAACTTCATGTAGAAATATTATTTTTGAGATCTGTAAATTTTGTTGAAAACTAGACTTCAAGAGCTTTCCAACCATATAAAGTTTGCACCATAACTCCTTCCCAGTCAAATCAGATTAATTATCAAAGTTGACTGACTGTTTGATACCTCCTGCTGAGTTAATGCTTTATAGTTGGACCATTTTGTTCAAAGGTGCTGAGTTTAAGGTCTTCATTGATGGGTAGCTTTTCAATACTGCAGGCTTCAAATCTTCACCAAAAATTCCCATGTCAACCGGCGACTTACTTGACGGGAACGGCAGCTTAAATCCGCCGTAGGCAATGAAACCTGTTTTTTTTTAAAAAATCAAACGATTTGTAGAAAGGGATCTAAGAAGCGAGATGAAATCAGAAGGGAGAAGAATGGTGAAGTGTGTGCAAGTGAAGAAGAAACGTTTCTTTCTTACCCTCACCCTCTCTCTCTTTTCATTTTATGGAGAGCAGCTTTACTCTTCCTGCATGTACATAATCTAAAAACAAAATTTAAACAGTTACACAATATCCCTTACCTTTGCTAATTCTCCTGCAATTCTTTTGTTTAATTCTTTTAGATTTATACAATTTATTGATATGTTACGATTCTTACCCCAAGTCTTTCAACCAAATCTTTTGGACGGTTTTCTTGCACTTAAATAGTTACACAAATTGTTTTGCCCATTGTCCTCTCTTCTACCCGAATCCATTAACAACTTATGAATCATTTTTTATGAAACCCGCGGGGCAATTGTTGCTACTATAAGAACGGTCACAACTGCTGGTTGCTTGCATTATTTATGGTTTAAAGAGAGATGTTATCTATCATTATTATCTATTTAATTTATAAAAAATTATATATGATAAAATTTAACCATTCACAAAGCATATCCGTTGGCCACTAAGTTAAAGTAGTTATAAGCCAGTTGTTTATATAGCATAAGCGTTCGCATTTAATTGTTCTCAATACTGGATATCATCGTGAGAATGTAACACCACTTTGCATGTACTTCTCAGTCTGTTGTATTATAATGCTGTTCCTCGCTCTCTTTTTTAGAGCTTATGTGTTTGATCAATCTGTTTCCAATTGCTCTTATGTAGTGATGCTTACATTGTTCACTTTAACAGACGCCAATTCTGAATATTCTTATGGCAAAAGCTCCTGCGCACCCGAGGATACGGAGGGATACTCCGTGTCCCCATGTGAACACAACCCTCCCCTCCAATCCTATTTAAACCTATGTATTGCTAGGAGTTTAAGTTGTAAAGGGTCATAAAAATTGTAAAGGCGCACAAAATGTACTCCGTGCGTCCGGGTGCGCAGGAGCCTCACTCTATTTTTATAGTGACAGAAATGTTCATTCACTAATTTGTTGTGTCTTTCTTTGTCTACTTATTTTGCTGTTATGTTATTAATATACCATCTTTGGTACTTTTTTTTATTTTATATTAACGATAACTTCATCATAATATTCAGCTTGCTAATATGCTTATGAGTTTATTTACTGCTCGTTTGGTAACACAATATGGGCAAAGGTATATTGTTAATACACCATTTTAGGGTGTTTGGTAGCACATACAAGTATACCTAGGGGCCCCGTAATAAAATCCAAACCCATATTAAAGTACTGTTACTCTTCACACAACGAATCTCGCATTTTGCATCCGATTCGGAATATGAATTGCACAGTATATAGACATAAAGGAAGGAAATTACGTATGTATCCCAAGTATAGATATTGAGCAGTCCATCAACCCTAATTTCATATTCAAATCCCAAGTATTGTCCATCAACCCTAATTTCAAATCCAAATCACATCTGCACCTTCCGAAGGCGAACTGAAGAAGCTGTCGTTGTTCAAGTTTTCCTACCACCACCGTGAACTACGTTTTAGGCCGTCGTTACAGAATCACCGGAAGACCTCGCCCCGGTAAGTATTCCTTTGTCACAATTTATCCCAAATCCTCGCGTTTCTGTGAATGGTTCGTTTGTGAACATCCGAATAGCCCTAAAATTTTGTCAATGTTGCCAGGTTGTTTTTGCATCTAATAACTCCATTGGCATCCCCTGATTTCTGTGGAACTTTTTATGTTTTCTTGTATTTGTTAGCATTTTTTGTAGGTTATGTGTACGTATTTTCTTGTAAAAATTGGAATCAGCATCAAAATTGTAAATTAAATTAACGCAATTTTAAAAGTTTTGTTATGAAAAAAAGTAACTAACTTTCTTATTTAGAAGACCATTTTGCTTTTTAACTGTGATCGTATTAGCACAACTTAACAAGAGTGTATATTAGGTGCACCCGGGTGCACCCTTGCACCCATATTTGTATAACTTTTTATTCTATTTTGTATACACGTTATTCTCTTTTGTATACGTGTTTTGTAATAATTGTATACTTTTTTCACACTAAGTTTTTCATTAAAAAAACAAGCATTCATATGTGTATAACTTTTTATTCAATAGTGTATGCATGTATTTTAATAATTGTACATTTTTTTACACTCAATTTTTTATTAAAAAAATTAACAATTAAATTGTATACATTTTTACTCATAATTGTATATGTTTTTGCTTATATTTGTACGTGGGTGCACACTATATTTAGCCACTTAACAAAGTGTAGGTTAAGTTTAAGAGGGTGAATTGCAACATAAAGAAATCTGTGTAGTAAAATTAAATAAATTAAAATACTAATAATAAAAGAAATATGCAGTTAATATACCTTATTGTGTGATCCTACTGCATGTGAATGTCATACTCTTGTTGCTCGTTTTGTTCATTACATGATGAAATCCCCAATTACTTTTTTATTTTCCATCTTCATTATGCATCGTAAGTAGTAGGCAAAGATGATGAGATCGTTGTTGAATAACTAAAATAAGAAACAAAACAAAGTACGTAAGCTGAGTACAACAGAAACTACTTTAGTCAAAACACCCTTGAGTATTCTTTTGTTTAAAATATTGTTGTGAAAGTTGCTTAAGTATTATCTACATTTTACAATATTACCTGAAGTGATATAACTACTTTAACCCACGTCCGTAGTTGAAAATTAAAAGTAAGAATATAGGGCTTTATCCGTTTCACATCTTTGGAACTCTTATGTAGCAATGGTACACAAGGTTGACGGTGTTTTAAAAATAATTTAGCAGCCATAAATTGGTAGTCTTTTATGGGGGTGCATTTTGTTAAAGGTTTATTTAAACTAACCACTTAAATGAGCAGCGGTCAATACGTTGTGTTTTTTTGGAGCAGGATTTTTTTATATTTTATTTGGTTTTGCCAATTATTGCAGCAAGAGAAGATGTTAAAACAACAAAAATTACTGAATTTAACTATATTATCGAGTACATTGGGTATGTAAATAACATGAAGAGTTGGCAACTAATACAACAAGTATTTTCAGTGACACTAAATAGCCTATTATATCGAATATTTATGGATGTTTAAGGAAACTATAGTGAAATGATTATGTACGACCTTTTGTTAATTCTCAAATAACAAAAGAATTTAAAAAGTTGGTATATTGTGTTTATGGTTTTCTACAAATTTCAGGACATAATTTCTGTACAAAAAAAAAAATGGATTGGTATTGTATTGGTTGAACTTGATTACATGGACTCAGTGTGTATAGAATGCAAAAGTTTTGGATTACATGTGATTGTTACTGTTTTGTGTTCCATTATATTAGAGTGTGTAAGATTTACTATTATTTGTTATGTTACAGGATGGTTAAGTAAATTTATCAAGTGCTTACAGTATCATTTGTTACATGAGAAATGATATTACATGTTAGTTTTTAAGAAATGGACAAGTCAATTAAAGACCGTACTGCTTGTCTTACTTTTTGGTGAAAATGATGTATTAACAATGAATCTTGCTAGTAAATGAAATTTGCGTCTCATTTGGTTTGGAAATTATTGCAGATTTGTCCAAAGTTTGACATACGAGGGAAGAGACATATCATGATGACTAGGGCTAGTAAAAATGTTCTAGTGTTTGTTGGTAGATTGAATTGGATGAGTGGCGTGAGTGAAGAGTGAATTAGTAGGGTAGGAAATATGGAGAAGGGAGGATGGTTGATAGACTTAGTGGGTGGAGAGAAAGAACTAATGTATTATTCTTTCTACTACTTATTACATTGAGTTGTCACTTCTATTTATAGTGGTACAAGGTTGGCTAATTAGCTATCAAGGACCAACTAGAATTTTCTAGGCTAATTACCACTTACAATTATTAACTAGGTTTCTCTAGAATTCTCCATTATTTATGCACATGTTTATTTTCTTTCTTAATACAAATAATATTGTATACTAGAATTAACAACATTTTTCTAGATTAATCTAGAAATGTGCATCATGTTTTAATAGTGTTCTTGTTCGTACTTACAATTCTCCAAAATCATATATTTATTCTACGTGTCATAATTCATATAATTAAAAAATGGCGTAGGTGGGTTTGTAGACGCACAAATGTAGCAGAGCCTTACTCTATGTTAGATCGAGTACCTTATCAAGACGAGCATATGAATATGCTATTTAGAGATAGAGATAGCTCTTGTATAGAAAATTTGAGAATGGATAGAAATGCATTTGGACGACTATACTTGGTTTTAAGAGAATTAGGTGGACTTTCAGATTCTAAGTATGTCAGTGTTGAAGAGCAGGTTGCCATGTTCTTGTCCGTTCTTGGACATCATAAGAAAAATTGTGTTGTTAAATTAGATTTTAAAAGGTCTGGCCAAACAGTCTCCCACTCTACATACATGTGGTGCTGAAAGCATTATTAAAGCTGCACTCCATAATATTGATTACTCCGACGCCTATTTCTGAAGACTCGGCATGTCCCAGATGGAAATGGTTTAAGGTAAAATTATTATGAATGTCGTTATAGTAAATGAAATGCAAAAATGTAGTGATACATTATTAATTTTTTAGTGGGTTTTGAAATAGGGTTGTTTAGGGGCTTTGGATGGGATTCATCTACATGTTCATGTCCTTACAAGGAGAAAGCCAGATATAGGGATCGCAACTCAAACATAACAACTAATGTACTATGTGTTTGTGATTCGAATGCAAATTTCATATATGTTTTGCCTGGTTGGGAGGGGTCCGCAGCTGACTCTAGAGTATTACGTAATGCATTGAATAGACCTCACGGTTTAAAGGTTCCAATAGGTATTCCTTTTGAGTTTTAATCATAAAATCTTTTATCGCATTTTTGTCTCTTTTTAACATAGCATCTGGTTCATTCCCTCTTATTTGTCTTAATGTGTAGGAAATTATTACCTGTGCGACCAAGTATACGCATACGATGAAGGTTTTCTGGTCCCGTATAGAGGGGTGAGGTGTCATCTTAAGGAGTGGGGTCCTCCTTCGTCTAGGCACAGCAACCCCCTTGAGCATTTCAACATGCGTCACGCAAGGGCACGTAATGTCATTGAACGTTCATTACTAAAGGCTCGCTTTGCCATACTCAGGAGTGCTTCTTACTACCCCATTAAAGTCCAAGTTGGGTTGATAATGGCTTGTGTCCTACTTTATAATTTTATACGTTCTATGATGCATGTTGACCCAATCGAGCAGGAACTCTTATTACAAGGTGCTAACATTGATGAAAATGTTGATGTGGATGATGAGGTTGTGGATGCTGTTGAGTCTTCTCCACATTGGAACCAATTTCGGGATTAGCTATCTCAATCAATGTTCAATGAATGGCGTATTCGTAGTCGTGTATAATTAGATTTTTCCACATGTTTCTATTGAGACAGAAGACATTAATGTTGTTGTGATTTGATGTATTGTTTTCTAATATAAAACAGTGGGAACCATTGCTTATGACAATAGGCTGAGTATTTTCTAATTTATTGTTCCTATTATGATTTGGTGGTTGTTACTTCATTCAATTTCTGCTAAATTATACGTTAAGTAATCTTGTATGTTTTATGACTGGAGTTATAATTGAATTATGTGTGAATGGTGAACATGTTGTTCAGGGTTGGGATTGTGAGTAGGTTATGGTGATTCGTTTTATTAATTCTACGGGAAATACCTTCTGGAGTAGTAGGTTCATGGTGTGGTGTGACATTTTTTTTTTGTTGAATTTGAATAGAGCTATCTATTTACCTAATATTCTCTACTGTATGTTCACATGCAAAATCTTACTTCTGAAACATGCAAAATCATGCCAAATCTTATTACTGAAACATGCAAATTCATGCCAAATCTTAGTACTGAAACATGCAAAATCTTTATGCTATTGAGATCAACTTTACTTTTACATTTACTGGTGTGTTTACAGTAATGCTTAAATGCCACAACTTTCAATTAATGATGTGTGTTAGATTATTTTTTTATTGGTCCATGTAATTTTTAAGGCCATATTATATTGTGTACCAACACACCAAATTTGTTGTAATTTCATACACATTTTCTCCAATAGTTTGATCCAATGTACCTTTTAAATATATATAAAGAATTGTATATCTTTGCAAAATACTCCGGGTTGTTATTTTTTTACGTGTACTATTTGTAAGGAGATTAATGAATATTGTATTATGTGTTCTTAGAGGACAGATATAATAATTAAATTAACTACAATAAATAAAATATAATTAATTTATTTATTAATTTAAAGTTACAGGCATGTATGATTAATTTTTAGCTCTGTACATAATTTTTAGGAGTTTATATTTTTTTATGTGGATGGGTGATTCATCTTTTGTCTATGAATAGACCTACTTTTGCAGTCTACACACTCCACTATCATCACCTCTGCATTTACCATCATGTCTCAACCATACTAGTACTATATCATCACTCTCTAATTCTCAGGTATCGTCCTAGCTTAAAAATGGACTTACAGTTTATCCCACCTCAATCTGAGTTTTTATACAACTCATTATGGAATGAGGATATGGATAATTGTTTCATCACCTCTCTGATGGAACAATATTATGTTGGAAATTGGATTGATTTGAATGCAAGTTATCATGCACTCTTAAGTACTCAGTATGATATCAAGCAAAAGATGAATGTTGATGTTTGTTGGGGTCAAATTTTAGAGAGAAGCCGATTTTTCCAAAAGAGGTATGCAACATTTCATAAACTCTCTGAAATGAAAGACGTATGGTAGGATCAACCTACCAACACAATTCACTTGGGTTCCATTGCATGGATAACACTATTTTTGGTTCGTTCATCATTTATATCTATATTTTGTCATTGCTCCACAAATTTGGTAACTTATTCTAATTTACGTTCTTTATAATTTTAACAAGATTCACTATAAAAGGCATACTTTCACAAGGGCGAACCTTTGTTCTACAAATTGAAGGTCTTGTTCCAGCATTTCTCTCCGTTGAAGTCCATTGAGGCAAATGACATAATCGTTATAAGTGATGATTCTAATTCTTGCCGAGCTAGAATAAATGAGGATGTGGTAATCATACAAGATGATGCCGAGGTTTCTTCCCCTATCATGTGACGTAATCGTACGCACCGCACCTCATTCCATGCCCAAAACATGGAAGACACCTATGATGCTACAACAAGCTCTTCTATGAGTTCTACAAGCCTTGTGAAATGGCTTTATTTCTCAGGTTCAAGAAAGAAATAATGGCCTGCAGATTCGGTATTGGTATGTGTGTGTCCATTGTATTTCTTACTTGCTTTGCATGTGGAGTGCATTGTAGTACTATGTATTGTTGGCTGTCAGTAGATGTCCTACCTTTTATTTTATGTCTTTAATTGTGAGGTATCGTGTTTTGTGGCTATGAACGTATGTAAGTCTCCTTGTCATGGAGCATGTAATGTTTAAGTTCAGTTCAATGGATTCTATTGCTTTTGTGTGACAATATGATACGCCACAATATGCATGAGATGTGTGTTGGAATTCTGATGCTATGTTTACAAATGTCCCCCATAAATAAAATGGAATAAATTATTTGTTATGTTAAAGTTCTCCTCCACTACCCAACTCATGAAACTATTCCATAGTTATTATAAATAAATTAATTTGAGTACATTATCATAGCAAATGCATTCTTAACCATCCTCTAAACACACTTCACTTCTACATATATCAATTAAAAGAAGTTTAAAATAACTATACATAGGTGTCCCCCAATGCAGTTCAAATAATCACTTAAATTTAAATCATACATACACTTCACTAAAGAATATTAATTCAAAGAAGTTTAAAAAAACTAAACATATGTGTCATCCCATACAGTTCAAAGAGTCACTAAAATTTAACAAATCATACATATAGGTTAAACTGCCATATGCTTCCATATGCTTCATTACGTGTACAAAAAGGGGCTTCATCACACAAGCTCAAGTCTTAACATCAAGGGGATAATAGTGTATTACAGTACAAAATACTAGAGTCTAAGTTTGTAATCACTTCAAAAATCAACTCCATTAGTAAATTCAGTGGCATACATATCTATTGACCATGTCAATCAAATTCTCCATTAAGCAAGCGTTGAACATAGCGAAGACGGTGAACATCGGGTAACCCCATGAACATCTCCAAACATTGTGGATTCTTTGAAAGTCGGTGTGTCGCATCCAACTTCTCATCAATTGTTAAATCTTCAAGGCCATCCATCATATTGAACAGTTGTTGCCTTGCATGCCCAAGATTGCTCTCATATCCAAGAACACGAGTAAGAATGTCTAGCTTTTCCTCGGTAGCTCGCTGCATTTGTTCAAGAGCCTGAATAAGTCGGTCCTCGTCTCCATTGTCCCCACTAACACGTTTATGTCCACAAGCTCTTCTTGTCTCCGGTGACTTTACTGTCTCGGTGTTCACTGAGTTTTCACGCATGGGACTTCCTATAAGAGTTTATTTGTCATGGTCAGTAATCAACATTTCTGAATTGCTAATATCTATCATTCATGCAATCTGTAAATCAAAAGCATTATAAAATTAAAACATATTCATAAAGACAAACACTCTTGTACCAGAAGCATTTGTGTTCATGTTATCATCACTGTCTGGCTGAACATCATCTTCATTCAACATCTCGTTCACGACGTCCATCACATCCTCGGCAGTAACTCCAGTGGCACGATCTTTTCCAAATATTTCCTTCCAATCCTCTATCATATGCCAACGTTTGTATCGCATATTGTGAGCACTTGGGTCTTCTTGTAAATTAAAACTCATATGAGAATGTAACTTGACATCATACCACAAATATCTTATAGTTTCTAATCTATAATATCACATAATATAAATTACTAATTTATTATAAGTTATTTGTCTAATACCTTCACCACTTTATCCCACTGAGCGTCGGTAGCATCTATCAAGTGTGTAACATGGTCGAATCCGACCCCAGTACCTCCAACCATGGTGCATAAAGATGAATTACATCTTTTCCACACTATTATTTTTGAGTTGATGTGGGGGTCACCACGCAAGGTACAACCAGGAATAGCCTTATCCATGCTCTCTTGTAACTTCTTCAAATATTCGGGCTTAAAGCCGTTATCGCTTTTCCACCCATTCGCCTCGCCACAAGTTCCTTCAATAAGGATAGAAGCACTTTCTCTTCTTCAGCTGTCCAGGATCTGCATTTTTTTCAGCATTTTTTCCTCTGGTTCTTCTTGAAATACTGCTGCTACCACTTTCCATAGACATTCTTTGTACTATTGGTTGTGTCTACATTGCATTTGCACAAGTTGTAAGTTTAAACACAATGTAAAATAGCAAATATAACAAGAACACATAACAGATTTGGCACCGCAACAGTAGCAACACACCCAAATGGTGTAATATATACATCACTGAATCTATATATTGTTGGAGTATATTCACAACAAAATTCTGTCAATTTCTCACACATATGGATGAGTACTCTAAAAAATGCACAATGAAGAGATGTAGTGCCTTTTCGTTATCAAACAAGACACAATTGTAAAAGGAAAAGCACATGTCATGACCCTATAAATTAAACACCACCACTTTGCACCTTAAATCACAAACATTTCTCTCTATTTATCTTTACAACAATTCAAAATACATGAACACCATCACTTATTATCCATTTCGTTTTGCTCTCGTACAGCCACATTCTCAATTAAATATAAAATAAATCAAAACAAGTACATATACAGTCCAACCTATCATAATTTTTTGTAAGTAATTAACGTCTGCAGTGCTTCCATACGCATGTCATACTTACACTCCATTTCTTATTGCAGTTTCCCATATTAATCAACACTCATTTGTCTCCATTTTTTACTTTGAAGAGGGCTTTATACAGGAGTCTTCACATATCAATTTGGTGCTTAAGTTTCTAAATCAATCATAAGTGATTCAGATACATGAAAATCGTTACTTATTCACTATTTCGTTCTATCATACACAAACCTATTTCACCACGTTCATTTATCAATGGACATACATACCTTTCCCACAGATTATTCGTTGCGAAATATTGTTTAATTTTTTTTATCTCTTTCTCATTGTCTCAGACACATAAATTTGCCATTTTAATCTACTATAAACACACATTTGCATACGCAGGTTTTTCTATTAATTATAACATTCCAGGGTAGCCCATCTACAACAAAATTTGCATACCATAATAGAATATTCACAAAATTCATCAGAGGTAAATTTCTGAAAATAATTTCACCTTGAGACTGATACTCTAATGATTTACTGTGATAACACGAGTGCTATAAAAATTTCAAAAAATCCAGTTCAACACTCACCCACTAAACATATTAGCATTAGACATCATTTTCTGAGAGATTTAGTTGAGAAGGGAGTAGTCAAACTGGAGTATATTTCCACTGAGAAACAACTTGCTGACATATTCACAAAAGTACATGGTTTCAAGATGTTTTCTTCACTTAGGAAATCTCTTGGACTCTGCATTCCATAAAGTCATGCATGATGTTGCTTATAGTGTTTCAATGCTCAAGGCAACATTACTATAAGTTGTGTCATTTTATGTCGAAATTAAGTGATTTGGTGACCTTTTTTGTTACTGCTAACTATATTCTGGTTGAATCTTGAGGTATTACTGGACATACACTAAAAGCACAGTCCTTAAAAAATCAAAGGTCCAAACATGCTGAGTAACTAGGCACACGGGGCTGACAACCACGATGTGTCCTTTTCAAAAGGTTGTTATGGTTTCAAAAAGGGAATAAAGAACACTCTTGAACTGCTACTGAGTAACCAGACACACGGGGTTGACAACCAAGATGTGATCTTTTCAAAAGGTAGTATGAATTCTTGAGATTAAGTTCATCAAAAATCCACAAAAGGATAAAAGTGTATGTGTGCCTAAATTATTCATCCTTGATTGATTTTTTCCAGAATGTCTTTAGCCTTAACAAAATTGTTATTAAATTATTTGTTTTCAGTACATTAAGTGATAGAACATATAGTATTTATTTATTCTGCAAAAATTATTTCTCCACATAATTTTGATCGTGGCCGATTTTTAAGGGAACATGTGTTAGTGGCCGTGAGTTCTCTTAATTTGCTGCATTACATATCATTCCACATGTTTATTTGCAGTTTTTAATTAGTCGAAATAACCTCCATACCACTACTGTTCATTCTCTCTTTTAACTTGGAAGTTAATGTTTGAAGTGACATGTTTGTATGCTTGAGTGTGATCCCCCATTTCATCTTCCACTCACGGTTATCAATAAAACCTGTCTCTCTCACATCTCAAATGGCACCTCCAAAAGCAACCCGATCTTCTTCCAAACCCAAACATTCTTCCTCACAAAATCCGCTCCAAACCCTAGCTGATATGACTGATAATGTCGCATCGGATGCTGCACCAGATGTCAATCTGAAGGCTGCTACACAACCGACTGCTCCTGTCTCTGGAACCCCTCTTACTCAGAATATTGTCCTTCCCGCTGGTACACCCGATTCAGTCTTTGAATATTTTCGAACTCAGTTTGCTGGGTCCAATGTTACTATTTTAATGATCGAAGATCCCGTTCATGAACCATCTATTCCCACCGAAGATCTTTCTGAAATTCCCATCGATACTTCTAATCCATCCGCTATTATCCCATTTGTGACTCCAGAAGAAAGCCTACTCTCAGAAAATGTTGAGATTCAGAACCCTGTTCAAGTCTCTACATCTCCGAATCCATCTCCTACTCGTGCTGAACAGAATCCACAAGTGTCTTCTTCCTCGTCATCACTACCAGTTCCGATCAAATCAAAGGTTGATAAACCATCAGCTCCGAAACAGAAAGCGTCTCCACAGCGTTGGTCTATCAGACTCCGCAAGAAAGGCACCACACAGGATGCAACTACCTCTGAAAAAGGGAAGTCTCCTATCTTTATCTCTGATTCTGATGAAGCTGATCCTATGGATGTAGATGCTACAGGTGAGAATCCCACGATAGCTGATCTTTGCAAAGCTTTGAAGAAGAGACGGAGAGGAAAAAAACTATGTCTGATGTTACCGCTCCTGAGGCAACACCAGATGAATCTGATGAGAAAAATGCTGATCTAAACCAGCTGATTGATGATATTGCCGCCTCAGTGCCAACACCTACTGTTGCAGATGCAGAATCCTCTGATCCTGACCATGATTCATCTCCATCTTCTGATAATAAAGAGGATGCACTTAAGGATGTTGACGAAGGTGCAAAATCTGATGAATCTGAGAAGGATGCTGATGTTCAAACTGTTGAGAGTTCTGATGGTGAAGAAGAAGCCAAAGATGATGATGCTGATGATACATTTGATGACTCTGACTATGATGTTGAGAACTTTGGTGTTGGGAACTTTTACTTCTCTAATGGCAAGGCCAGATGTAAAAAGTTTGCAAAGAAGGACCTAATTTATGAAAGAAAGATGAAGGTGCTGACCTCATTCCACACAACCTCGTCAACTTCTTCAGAGAGAGAAGCTTGTTGAAATCACTCAGGTACTCTACCTCATTATGCACCAATTGGGAATGTGAGTTTTATGCACACATCTATGCTATTATGATTAAGAGTACAAGTCCCAAATTTGGAAGAATTTTCTTTACTGGTGAGATTTATGATTTTTCTCCTACAAAGATTAATGAGCTTTTAGGGACTGTGAATGCTGAGAATGATGATGAAATTGATGATATGGATGAGATTGTGTCTAAGATTACTGGAGGTTTGATTGTTAGTTGGCCTAAGAAGTTGTTCAGTCCAAGTTTGACTAGTTTACATGCAATTCTGCACAAGCTTTGTGTTTACAATTGGCTACCTTTCTCTAATACCACTAGAGTTACTATTGAGCATGTTGTGTTTATCTATAAGATAGGAAAGAACCTGCCTTTTAATCTTGGTAGAGTAGTTTACAAAAATCTGATCAGTTATGGTGGAAACATCTCCAAGGTTGGTAAGTTGCCTTATCCTGCCTTGATTCACTGTCTGTTGGCTGATCAAGGTGCTAGGAAAGGTAAATGTGATTTTCTTTCCTCTAGTGCTCTATTTCTTGGTATTGCTAAGCCTTAGCTTGAAGGTAACCATGTAGTTGTTCTACCCTATGTGAATCCTGCTCCTGCTCCTGATACTGCTGATGCTCAGAATGTTTCTCCTGATACCGACAACACTTCGATTCACACTGACACTTCTGCACAAGCTGGAGAAATTATCTCAGTTACTCTGAACCGCAAGTATATTGAGCAACAAGCTGCTGCCCTGGCACGCCATGTCTCGAACCTCAGACCCCAAGCCAATGCACTGAACAGACAAGCAGACGTCATAGAACAAAGAACTCAGTTCTGGGGTAAGCTGCTATCCACATCCACAGGGGGAGATATAATTGCTGCTGCTGAACCTACTGCAGTTGAAAGCTCTAGCTTTAGAGAAATTGTGATTGAGGACATCACTGATGAACTAGAAGAAGGAAATATTGTTGGAAATAGTCTTGATACAGGTGATGCTGCTGGTAGTGTTGCTGGTAATGCTACTACTTAGGGGGAGTTCACATGGTGGGGGAGATCAGTAAAGAGATCAAAGTGTTCTTGTTGCTTGTTGCTGTTGTTGCTGATGATGACTGAAAGCTGCTGCTGCCTAACTAACTTTTCTAACTATTTGATGATGGGATGTTAAACTGATATTTATTTTCTGATGGTGACTGGATACTTTATTTTTATTTTTTTGTTTAGACTCTAAACTACTAAGCTCTAGACTTATAAGTTACTTAAGTAGTTATCTTTAATTGCTTTGGTAATTATGCTTTAGAATGCTTAGTTGTTTTGCACAACTGTCGAACTAACCTCTGATGTATTACTTTGGATATCTTGTTCTATAATGTTTTCTTGCTCAGGTTATGTGGTTGCGGATAGACGTGATTGGGAGAGATTGTTGATGTGAAATGTTGAGACCAGTGTCATCACATCTGGAATCACACCAGTCCTCCACCAATTATTTTATTAACCGCTAACGTTGTTTGTTGTTTCGACTGGTGTTGTGTTTAGTGTTGCTTTCAGTGGTGTTGCGGTCGAAGTACTGAACGTATTGGATGCAAAGACTAAGTCAAATGCAGACCTTGAAGGCCCACCCTGAAGCAAACTGGAAAGATCCGGAAGCTCTAGAAGGATCTAGAAGGTGAAAATAACTACCTCTCTTTGTAGGCGGTTATTTGAGTCTGCATGGGTGGTTTCTACACTTCCCACGTGAGCCACTCATCATTTGGAGCCTGCAGCCATCTATAAATAGAAGCTGCTGGTTGTCAAGTCAAGTGGTTCGAATTGGCAATCCCACTATACAGTGTAAAAGATCCTAGATAGGTTTCTGTTATAGTGTTTGTACTGGTGTTTTAACACTTGGTTCAATATCAGTTGTCTATGGTTATTCCTGTATATTTTGTATGTGCTGTTCACAGGCAGTGAAAGCCCACATGTGAAGTAGGCTTGGATTCTAATAAGTCTAGGTTCTGCCATTTGAGAACGTGTTTGGATTTTATATCTGATTTTGTATTCAAAGGGTGGAAGAATTGTTTTCATACCTAAGAATCTGTTTTTGTAATCACATTTTCCAATAGTGATATTTATGCCATGAGGCCGCAACAAACTTGCAAAAGTTTGTGGAAAGATTGAGTAATCCGTGTGTTAAGTCTTCCGTTGATTTACAACTTGTTCTATACTTAGTCAAGTTACATTCTGATACATATAGTGTTGTTCAAAGTGTCATACACTTAGAATAACATCGTACCAATAACACACTTTGCACCGTTGGGACCCAACACATACATTTTCATTATACATATTATCGTTCTTTGAAAGAATACACTAAAAATGTCTACCAAATATCTCACAAACAAATTCAACAAATTACTAAAATATAAAGATTAGGGAAAGAAAAAAAAGATAAATAAAATAAGAGCCTATCCAGCCCTATATAAATTTCAAAGAATAAGGTACAGAGTAAATACAACTCACATGAAAATTTGAGACAACAGAGTCTGCTTCAGACCTATTCAATGCCTGCAGTTTAGTGTATTAATAAGTTATGAAACTGAGAGCACAATGAGATAGTGGCTTAGGTAAAATTCTTTCTTGATGAACGGAGTAAAAGAATCACCTTGAGGCTACATCAAGTAAAGCTTCTCATAGTGAACTTCATCTACAATAAATTATAGCAGTAAATCAATGAAAAATGTTAAATATCAATAACACCACTCTTGAATATTTTTCTGTCATGACAAAAAAAAGCAATAATGGCACATGATTATTACTACATTAAGTCAAGGATGATGCTCAATTTATTCTTAACAATTCAACCTATAATGGAATAAGTTGCACATAAAAAAAAGCATTTACTCAAGTCTTACCAATGAATATCTCAACAATGACAACAACAATAATAATAAGAGTAATAACAGAAAAGAGAAATGGTTGAACAATTAAATAAATTAAAGAACTAAGATGCCTACTAAGTCATGGTGAGCTTCAAAAAGCTCCAAAACTAATAAATTTTTAATAGTTCATGCAAAAACACTATCCAACAGAATTCAATATTGAATAAAAAAGTGAAGAAAATTAAGAATTAATCAACAACAAATATAAGATCATAATTTACCTTAAAAACTTTAGTGTTAAATGAGATACTTAAGGCACATAAGAAGCAAATTCATGTTGATAAGATACTCAAGTCAATCAAGCTGTGTTTGGTAAATATAAATATTTAATGAGATACTTAAGTCAATCGGGCAGTGCATGGTGAACTTAATATATCGTAAGCATGTAATCTACTGAAAGATTATTTTGGTGCAATAAAGACTAATAAAAAATCTACTGAAAGATACAGAAAGTCAGCATACATGCTTTTATCCAACTGTTAAGAACAGAAAAGTAAGAAAGAAAAGAAAATCAAACGGTAACACCGTTTGCCCAATCAAATGGAAAGCTCCATTTGCCCAATAGCCTCCAGGCTTCTTAATCCAATAATAATTTGATAAAAATACATAAACCCTTATCCACTCTTTAAATAATACTACTCACTAATACCAAAAAGGAAAGAAATTAAAACACTAATGAGTATAATAAATAACCTAACCCACGAATAAGGGGCTCAAGCCCTAAACATAAAGATAATTAAAATAATTAAGACCAACCCATGGATAGTGGACCCAAGCTCGCCCCCGTCAACCATGAACCCTAATTTTACTTCATATCAATTCTATCCCCCTTCAAAATGACATTGTCCTCAAGGTTGCAATCAAGTAATCGTCATAGAGTAAACATGAAATCCGCACTCCTCCTCAAAAAGTTCTTCTTATTCATCCATTAACTCTTTCCCCTTCACCTCGCAATATTCAACCTGTTTGAGGTCCAACCCTTCAATCACATCAGCCAACAACATTCTCAGAACCTGTTTGAGGTCCAACTCTTCATCCTCATCAGCCAACAACATTCTCACTTGTTTGAACAGGCAGTCATGCCCAGGTGTTAAGTGTTTCTTACACCCAAAGTACAATCCTCTCACTTTCAAGACCTCCACAACTCTTGGTGGAAGTCGAGTAAATCTAGAACTGGCAGAAGACTGACCGGACAGCCCTGAATTCATCCCTGGGGGATCTGCAGTTGGCTTAGAGAAATTGCAGGTCGACCCTTGTGCACTGTTGCCCTCTACTACCACATTACTTACCACAGGCAGCCTTGAACAACCAATAGGGTCAGATGCATTGAAGGATGAAAGTTTCACCGAACATATTTGCAATTGAGGGTGAATCTCCAGTGGTAGAGTGTTGAGAGTGTAAACTAGCGTGTTTAGTGTCCAATTTAACACCTTTTTGATGAGCATTGTTGTTATATATTCTCACAAGTATCTTATATTTAATATATGTAAGAAAAAGGTGCACTTGTATTTTTTATTGTATTTTAGGTGAAAAAAGGATCAAAAGTACAAAGTTGGAGAAAAGGAGCAATTTGTGCAATGATGCTGAAAATGCACGTCCGACTTGTGTAATTTTTTTTTACTATTGTGGAGCTTAAAACTGAAAGTGCGATATATTTTTGGAAAGACACAGAAGAGAGGATCGTTTTGGTATAAGAAACACCTCAATTGGAGTCCGAATGAGAAAGTTATAATCGAAATGTTGATATCGCGCAAGTTGTTTCTACTCATCACGACTGTTCCACTTTACATGAATTTTTACATCTTCAAATATTGGACTTTTGGTGAGGTATTTATATGAATAGAAATTCAAGAAAAATAGGAATGCTTGAGTACAAGAATCACTCAAATTGGAGTTTTGAAGAGGAAGTTATGCTCAAAATCGTGAAGTCGCAACTGCAAGCGAGAATTTTCGAGAATTTCCGAAAATTTCCAAAAATTACCTGTTTCTTGGAGCAAAACTAATCTCCTTATCAAATAATCCTCCATGATTCACCCATATCTTTTATTTCCTTATTTAATTCCCTTCTTACACCTATATATATTTCACATCATTGTTCGTGTGAGAGGAAACACCACAACACAATCATCCTACACCCACAACGGGGGATCATCCCCCCAACCATCATCCACATCCTTTCCTCCATCCATCCATCACTTTGATGATTTGTCTGTGGAATCAAGAGGAGGATTTAAGATGGAGAAGGATGCGAGGACTCCCACATTTAGGGTTTTATTCGTTTCTTAATTTATCTTGTATATTCCGGATATATGGGTAAGATCTATCCAACCCCCATAATTATTCTTCATAATATCATGGGCTAGAATCGTTTTGGTAGGTCTAGGATTTTGAAGGTTTTATGAAATAATTTAACTTTTGTGTGTATACTCCGTACAACACTACTTGTGGTTTATTTTATATAAGACTATGCATTTTTAATTCATACTCAGTGTCATTTTGTGCATCATTAACTTGATATTGATTGAGTACATTCACTGTAGAGCAGGATTCCATGTTATGATTCTAAGTAAGGGGACTCCGAAACTTCATTAGAACTATCTTATATAAATATTTATTAATTGAATTTAATTCGGGTTATTAAGTAGGATAAAAAGGATAATTTAATAGTATCTATAAAGGGAGATCATATCAGGTTAAAGTACCAATTGGCCAGGAAAATAATTGATACTGATAGTACCTAGAAAAGGGGGGTGGAATTATATCTCTTACTCTGAGATTATTCACATGTGTTACACACATATTTACTTGTGTCTATAGAGTAGATTTGCATGGCTTAGTGATGCGTCCATATTCCACAAGGCAGATTCGGACATTGATACATGAAAGGGAGATTAATGAGTGAAACTGGATTATGCTAGAGCTACCTATTCTCCTACTTGATCCACTTTCGTATTTCTTCTAGTGCTATTTTATTTTTAATTATTATTTAAATTAATTATTTAGTAGTTAATTAATTAAATCCCAACTTTTATTGCCTTGTCTTAATTAATTTAGTAAATAATTAAATTAATAATTCGTCGTCCTTTAGGTTCGATATTTAACTTGGTCGCTTGCTTAAGCTGCAATTGATATCCTTCATACTTGGGGATTAATCGTGTGTTGAGAAAATACCCATCAAGTTTTTGGCGCCATTGACGGGGACGAATGTTATTATTGATTTTATTATTTCTAGTTGATTAAGACTTTTATTTATGATTATTTATTTCTATCTAACCTTGAATTGTTTTGAGGTACTTGTGACTGGAAAAAGGAGAGGAAGGAAAGAAGGAATAACACACTGAGCTAAATATGGTCGGAGCAAGTCAGAATCCAAATAATGTTGCCATACATAAAATTTTAAAATACGATGATATTGGCAACATGGGTTTGATAGGAGCAAGGGAGGAAGATGATGATTTTGAGATACATCCCACTCTTATCAACATGGTATTCTGGAGGTTGTTTTGAAGATCCATATCAACACCTCAAAAGATTCCTTGGTTATGCAAACACTCAGAAATGTGCTTGAACTAATGATAATGCTAGACAGATCGCCATATTCAAGTTTTCATTAATTGATAAGGTGGAAGCTTGGTGTTAGACTCTTGATGCCACAGATTACACTGCATGGGACCAACTACAGTAGAAGTTTTTAGAGAGATACATGCCACCCTCAAGTATCTTAAAAATGAAGGAAGAAATCACCCAATTTGTTATGAATCAAGGTGAGAAATTTCATGAGGTGTGGGACATTTTTAAAGACATGCTCAGGAGGTGTCCACAACATGGAATGTCAAAGACTCAGTACATAAGTATCTTCTACTATGGATTGGATTGTGAGTCGCATATTTTTATTAATGCATCATCAGGTGGAGCGCTGTAATCTAAGATAGCACTTGAAGCAAAGAAATTATTTGAAGACATCTCTATCAATTCTCGTGACTGGCCTATAGAGAGAGATAGAGGATCATATGTACTTGGCAAGATGGCACAGGTTGAACATCAAGTGATGAAGCCGAATAGGGATGATGAGATCGTCTCTAATTTAGCTAACATCAACAAGCTACTAGAGTCTCAGAAGAAGCATATTATAGAGTTTGTTATGAATCAAGGTGAGAAATTTCACGAGGTGTGGGACATTTTTAAAGACATGCTCAGGAGGTGTCCACAACATGGAATGTCTAAGACTCAGTACATAAGTATCTTCTACTATGGATTGGATTGTGAGTCGCGTATTTTTATTGATGCATCATCAGGTGGAGCGTTGTAATCTAAGATAGCACTTGAAGCAAAGAAATTATTTGAAGACATCTCTATCAATTCACGTGACTGGCATATAGAGAGATAGAGGATCATATGTACTTGGCAAGATGGCACAGGTTGAACATCAAGTGATGAAGTCGAATAGGGATGATGAGATCGTCTCTAATTTAGCTAACATCAACAAGCTACTAGAGTCCCAAAAGAAGCAAATTATAGAGTGACACAAAGGGGGCCTAGTATCCAGCAGCAGAAGTGAAGGCTAGTGCTGAAGATACCTTCAATCAATACATGGCTGAGAATGATGTAAGGGTTGATTGTCTTGATACTATAATAAATACTTATCATGCAGATTTATCTAAGCAATTGAAGGACCTTACCTTGATGATGATCCCTTCTCAAGGCATAACGAACCTAAAAGAGTGCAATGCCATCACATTAAGGTTAAGGAAAGAGTACGAAGGTCCGATGATTCCGGTTGGCGAAAATAGAGGAAAATTAGCCCGTTTTACCATAGCTAGACTAACCAATTTGGTCGAGCAACGTCTCACGGAACAGAGAAAACAATGCTCTATTTTCAAGTCCTTCGCTCGATCAAAAACCATCTCGCTCGACCAGATCACTCCGGTCGAGCAGAGATCGAGCAGTCCACTGTGAATCTGAAAACTGCTGATTAGCATATAGGTCCCTTGCTCGACCAAAATAGTGCCACTCGACTAGAACTTCTTGGTCGAGCTGAGGTCGAGCGACCTCTATCGGGACTGCATAGTACAAATCTGTGAAGGGGTACCTTACTCGACCAAAATTACCTTGCTCGACCAGACCCTTCTAATCGAGCTGAGGTCGAGCAGCACCTTTCGATCTAGCTTTCAGTGCAGAACGCTATACCTAATGTTCAGATGCCCATGGAGACTCAATCATGCGAGAGCATATATGTGGTTTCTAACTTGTTTAATCTTGATTTTAACAGAATAGGTGATTCTAAATTTGAGTGGAAGATTGACAAGGAGGTGTCTAAACAGCCATGGAAGGAAGGAAATTTCAAGGATCATATTTTTTGCGGCATATTAATACTTTAACCGGTGTTGGTATGTCATTTTTTTGCAACTTATCTAATGTTTAGTGTGTTGTGTTGGTGTGTCTAGTGTGTGAAGTCAATTGAGTCTTTCTTATAATTCTCCTATTTTATTATTGATGAATCTTGTGATGATGAGGTTTGTTTGAGTTTTAATGATAGAAAAAGGTAAAAGAGTGGTAAGACAAGTTCTACACTGAGGCTTTGACCTGACCGAGTTAAATAACTCAAGGAGCTCGTACATACATTGAAGAAAAATCAGGTGCCCTCGTTTCCTTATTCTAATTTTTATGTGTGTTTTTAATTCATTAGAGTAGAAGGATTGAGATTTTGGTTTTGTGATCCATGTGAGCTAATATTTTTAAATTGTTCTTGAAATTCATATGCTATTGAAATTGATAAAGGAAGTGTAATTGAGTTATATTGTGGTATGAAGTTCTATGTGTACTTGTGGGATACTACTTACCATGAAAAATGCTCTATTACTTGTTAAATATCAATGTGAGATTTTGAGCCTTGTTAATCATGTTACATAATCACATGATATTTCTTTTCTGGTGAGTATCGTTCTTTTGCGTGTATTCTAGAACTTGCCTCTTGTCTTATTTGAAACTACATGTGTGTTAGATGATGGGAGATAATTTTAGTCCATTCTTAAATTTATAAGTCACTTAGCTAAAATAATTCCCTAACGAATGATGTTTATCCATAGTTAGCCCCGTTGAGCCTAAAAACCTCATCCTTTGGCAACCTATGAGAAATAACCACTTGAAGCATCTGAATTTTTTGAGCCTTGATTGCCCTTTATCTAGAAGAGAATTAATGGCTTTTCAAAGTGTGTTGATAGAGTTTTATAACAGCTTGGGAGGAATGAAATTGGTGTTGAAGCAATGATTGAGCTTGAAAATGTATCTAAGGAAAATCATGGAGTAGTGCTTAAATCTAGTACTCCATGATATCAAATACCCTAGGGTAGTGCTTAAATCTAGTACCCTATGGAGGATGAGAGAGGTAGTGCCCAAAACTGGTACCTCAAGAAAGAAAGAAAGAAAGAAAGAAAGAAAGAAAGAAATAAAGAAAGAAAAGGAGAAAAATGAAAGAGTTGAGGAGGATATTGTGCTTAATTGAAATGAGTAAGAAGAATGAAAGATCATGATGGATCGCGACTTGATTGATCCAAGTTTTGAGTCACTTATCCATATATTTCGTACATTAACCAAAGAGCCAACATTACATCCAAAAGAAAAGTCCTTTTTGATCCCATTGTCAAATCATACTTTTAGTGGTGGAGAGTTTGAGACATTTGTCAAGCTTATGGTTACGCATGCACTTGAATTGAATTTGAGCGTAAACACCTTAACCCATAAGGTACATATTTTACACTTGAGTGCAAGTGATATATACTTCCCGTGAGAACATGTCAATGGAGCATTTGAATTGGTGGTGATTGTCTTAGCTTGTAAGCTATGAATTGATTATTGAATGTAATGAGAGTTGCATGACCTAAATTGAGGATAATTGTATGTTGAATGGGTTATTGGTCATAGTCCTTGTTTCCCCACTAATTTTCTTACTTTCTCTTTATTTTTATTTTGTTGCCTCGAGACGAGCAACGGGTAAGTTTGGGGGATTGTTGAGTGTGTAAATTAGTAAGTTTAGTGTCCAATTTAACACCTTTTTTATGAGCATTGTTGTTATATATTCTCACAAGTATCTTATATTTAATATATGTGAGAAAAATGTGCACTTGAGGTGTTTTATTATATTTTAGGTGAAAAATGATCAAAAGTACAAAGTTAGAGAGAAGGTACAATTTGTGCAATAATGCTGAAAACGCACGTCCAACTTGTGTAATTTTTTTTGTATTTATGTGGAGTTCGAAACTAGAAGTGTGATATATTTTTGGAAAGACACAGAAGAGATGGTCGTTTTGGTATAAGAAACACCTCAATCGGAGTCTGAACGAGAAAGTTATGATCAAAATGGTGACGTCACGCAAGCTATTTTACTCAGCACGACTGTTCCAATTTACATAAATTTTTACATCTAAAAAATTGGACTCTTGGTAAGATCTTTATATGTATAGAAATCTAAGGAAAAGAAGAACGCTTGAGCACAAGAATCACTCAAATCGGAGTTTTGAAGAGGAAGTTATGCTCAAAATCGTGAAGTTGCAACTGCTAGCAAGAATTTCCAAAAATTACCTAATTCTTGGAGCACAATTATTCTCCTAATCGTATAATCCTCCATGATTCACCCATATCTTTTATTTCCTTATTTAATTCCCTTCTCACACCTATATATATTTCACATCATTATTCAGGTGAGAGGAAGAACAACAACAAAATCATCTTACACCCACAACGTGTTGGATTGTATACTAAAACCCTAGTTTTAGTATGAGCAATGTTTGACAATATTTGAAATGAGAATCATTGATCAAATAATTGCGTCTTATAATTTATTTATATGAATGATGCAATAGTCCACTTACTTTATACTGTAGATAATATGTTGTGCGACAACACGCGAAAGATCATATTATCGATTTTTTTATAAAGTATAAATAAATGCTCACAACCGAGATAGACGGGGACTCTCTATCGGGATGGTTGTAGTGTGATTTGGTATTAGTTTATCTTGACTATAGAATCACATTAGTGCACCTTGTGTGTATTGAGCAGGACCGCTTGAAATCGTTCGAATTATACTGATTATATAGGAGAACTTGATCTCAGTTATTATGGATGTTCATGCTCTTAATTCCTATACAATAACCTCGACACGTAAGGCAGTATATATTTCTTTAATTCATCAATGGGTGAGATTTATATATTAAATCAACAAACTCGGTGAATCGGGAAATAGTATTATCTCTATAGTGTGTTGTTGATTGTAGAAGGGATCTGTGTCCATTATAGGTTGATGATGTCCCCTTGAGGAGCTCATAAAGATTATCATGTAAACCTTGTAGGTGGAATTTATTCCGGTATGATAATGAGGTTGAGTGGTACTACTCTTGTATGAGATATTAATTAATGGAGTTGTCAGTAACTTAATTAATTAATGGACATTGTATATCTTAAACATGGGGAGACTAACGGACTCATAATAAGAGGGAGCCCAAAACGTAATTTTGAAATTGGAGTGGCAGTGCAATAATAATATTTTAGTGGAATATATTATTATTACTGGACTTAAGTATAAACTTTGGGCTGAGCTTGGATACTTAAGCCCAATGGAGGCCCGACTCTAATATATCCTCCTGGTCCCTGCTGTAGCCCATATATAAGTCACCTCAACTTATCTGGAATCCTAATGCACACACCTAAACATATTTGAGAGTAGAAAGAAAGCAGATTGAGGAGATCTTGAGGATCGTCGCCCACACGACGTCAAGATCGGACTTGGGAATACAGCAGAAGACTGGAAGGTTGTTTGCTGCTGCTGTCTGCCAACTTGTACAAATTTTATAAAATCGTACAGTACTCAGATTTCGATGAGTGATACACTGACGGAAAGCCATCGAAGAGTGGATCGATTTGTCGTGTAGATCACTCAAATCAGAGATCGGATGAGGAAGTTATGGCCATTCTCGTGGCGTTGCGCAGGCTGGTGGCGAGAATCCATCTTCATCAACATACCCTGGTGAAAGGTAATACGTTTCTTGTTTACTTGCTTCCGCTGCTTATTAGAAACGTATGGAACCCTAATGGTTCATGTTAACCAAATGATCGAATGCCAACAATTAGTATCAGAGCTTTGGTTTTGTGATGAAGCGTGACACGTTAGGCTAGGGTTTATGTCGAAAGGTGAAAGGGTTTAAGGATTCATGCTGGTATACCCTATTCAGATACCATATACTTGTGTCACTAGGGTTTAGATATTATGTTCTTGTTGAATACTCTATACGTTTGACGGCGAATTTTTGGAAATTTGATAATCTGAAATTTTTGAAAATTTGATAATTTGAAATTTTCGAAAATTTGATAATCTGGATATTTTCAAATTTTTGATAATCTGGAATTTTTAAAAATTTGATAATCTGGAAATTTCAAAATTTTGATAATCTGTATTTTTTTAAAATGTGATAATCTGAAAATTTCAAAAATTTGATAATCTGGATATTTTCGAAAATTTGATAATTTGGAATTTTTAGAAATTTGATAATCTGGAAATTTCAAAATTTTGATAATCTGGATATTTTCTAAAATTTGATAATCTGGAAATTTTGAAATTTTGATAATCTGGTCGATATCGATGATTTTGATAATTTGGACGATATCGACGGTCGATATCAATAGTTTTGAAATTTTGATTAATTTGGAGATTTTTGAAAATTTGATAATCTGGTAGTCCTTGTCCACATTATGCTTGGTGGCGAACAATCGAATTCGCCATTATATAACTGTTATAATTTTATTTAATTATCTGATTATTGTTATGTATGCTATGCACGTTCTCTGTGATTTACTGCCTTATTTGCCGTAATAGGAGCATGCTAGGTTGTGTATATCATTGTGGAATATTATATGCATGTAAAAACCCTAGGTATTAAATAACTAAGTGGGAGAGGGGATTGGTAAATAATTTCCGTTGCCTCCATTATTGGTTTGTAAGTAATGTGGATGAACTTGCGTGTCGACATTAGAGCCTTTCTTCCCATCGGATGAGTTTATTCATGAATCAGTGGTACAGACTTCATTAAATAATTATTGTTCGTAATGTGATGCACATGAACTTGCGCGTTGGTATAGACCTTCCTCCCTATCGAATGAGTTTATATGCGGTTCACGGGTACAAACTTATAATTGATAATCGTAGAAAGTTACCCGAGCGAGTGTGTACTTCTCCATCTGTAAGGCATATAAGCTTGTGCAATGGACTTGGAATCAAATAATGGTGTACACTTAGGTGCAAATAATAAGTATCCTCCCCATCGGAGTCACTGCTATTATTTGCATGGCTAGAGAGGAACCAACTATTAATTATTTTGTCATAAAGTTAGGTTGACAAATGAAATTAATGGGTAAAACCTTCTCTTGTAAATGTTCGGGTTTGTAAATGTCTACACTATCGTGGCTTGCAAACTCACGGTGCTTGAGATGTCGATGAATTTTAATTTTATATTATTTTGAGGGAATCAATATAAATGGATAAAATTCAAAGATTTGATCGGTGTATTTATTTATGATTCTCTGAGTTTTCAAATGGTTTTATCTCGCTTATAGTTTACTAAAAGAAACATATTTACTGGTCCAAAATTAGATGATTAGAAAAGAATCTTGGTTTTGATTTTTACTGCTTTGAAAATATAAATATGTGTTCTCTCTAAGGATGTCCCATGATGCCTTTTAAAGTCTCTAGTGAAGAGGTAAGAGATTCATAGAAATATGATGGTCTCATGCGACTCTTCAGATACATGAGTAAGTTAGAAAGGCAAGAGATCATGTTAAACTTGATGAATGAATTGGAAATACTTGGAATAAAAATTGAAGGAAAACCTAGATCAATTTATTCTTCATAATTTGCCTAGATGTTTTGAGTAAGTTTCACTTGAATTATAAGAGGTTGTATATGGTAGGGAACTTCTGACAAAACATGTGGTGAAGGAAAGCCAATTTCATCAAGAAGTGAACAAGGTTAGTATCTCATTCAGTAGTTGTTGAAGCATGATTAGTGATGGCGTCTACTAACACGTTGTGTGTAGATACTGGAATCACTAAAAGCATGTAACTAAGTGATGATGAGATTATTATGTACATGGGTAAAACTACGAAGGTAGTGGCTATTGCAGTGGAAGTTGTTTATTTATCTTATGATAGGAATAAACGTTTAATTATGAGAAATTATCTTTACGTACGTTTTCATAGAAAGAATTTGATTTTGGTTTCTATGCATTAACAGATGGATACCTCATTTCATTTAAATGACATGGTCATGGTGATGAGGAATGGGATTATAATCTGTTATGGTACGTTGGTAGATAATTTGTATACTCTTAAATCATGTATATCCCACGGATGCAACAAATAGTAATTAATAATGCATCTTCTAATCTTCGTAAGAGTAGGGAACCTTCGGAGATGAACTAAACATACATTTGGCATCTAAGACTAGATCATTTTATTTGAGTAGGATTCAAAAGTTGATAGTTGATGAGAGTGGAAATTAACGTGTTTGAGTGTTCAATTTAACACCATTTTATAGAAATTATTGTTATATTGTCTTATATTCAATATATGTGAGAAAAATATGCGATTGAGGTATTTTATTGTGTTTTAGGTGGAAAAATGATGAAAAGTGCAAAGTTGGAGAAAATGTGCAAGAATGCTGAAAACGCACATCCAATTTTTGTAATTTTTTTGTGTTTGTGTGGAGCTCTGAATGGAAAGTGTGATACATGGTTGTAAAATTACTGAAAAGAGGATCATTTTTATATAAAGAACACCTCAATTAGATTCCAAACGAGAGAGTTATGAGCAAGATGGTGACGTCGCGCGAGCTGTGCCGAACAGAATTGGTGTGCTAATTTCCGTGGCTTGTTACACATACAAATCCTGGAGTTTTCTTGTGTTCTTTATATGGGTAGAAAGCCAAGGAAGAGAGGATCGCGTGAGCATAAGAATCACTCAAATTGGAGCTTGGATGTGGAAGTTATATGCGAAACGATGAGACTACGCAAGCCAATTCGACCAAGACAGGGTCAATTCGACCTAACCTTCTAGTCAAATTGGATGGCAAAAGAAGAAATTCGACCACGACCTGCCAATTTGACCTGTTGTGCTAGTCGAATTGAGTACCTGGGACTTACAGTAGGCCAATTCGACCTGTTGGTGAGGTCGAATTGAGCCTCGAAAACTTACCATATCCATATTTTTACACTCTCAATGCGTGTGATCACTAAAAAAGCCCATTCTAAGGCCTATAAGGAGAGCTTACACGTATAAAAAGGGGTGTAGATCACATCATAACTATATTGGAGAGAGAGAGAGCCACAACACATTCATACACCCCAAAGGAGGGATTACCCCCCAACCATCATCCATATCCTCTCCTCTATCCATCCATTACTTTGAAGATTCATTTGTGGAATCAAGAGGAGAACCAAGAGGAGGATTCAAGATGGAGAAGGACACAGCGACTCCCATATCTAGGGTTTCCTTTGTTTTCTAATTTATCTTGTATTTTCCGGACATATGGGTAAGATCTATCCAACTTCCATGAACGTTCTTTGAAACATCATGGGCTAGAACCGTTTTGATAAATCTAAGATTTTGAAGGTTTTTTTGAATTAATTGAACTCTTGTGTGTCCTCCGTACAACACTACTTGTGAATTTATTTTATATATGATTATACTTCTTAATCCATATTCACGGTCATTTTGTGCATCTTCAATTGGTATATAGAGTCTGAATATATATCTTGGTTGTAGATTGAGTGCGTTCACTGCTGAACAGGATTTCATGTTATGATTCTAAGTGAAGGGACTCCGAAGCTTCATTAGAACTATCATATATGAATGTTTATTAATTGAATTGAATTCGGGTTAGTAAGTAGGATAAAAAGGGTAATTTTATAGTACCTATAAAGGGAGATCATATCGAGTTAGATTCTAGACGTGAAAAATAATTGATACTGATAGTACCTAGAAAGGGGGGTGAAATTACGCCTCTTGCTCCGAGGTTATTCACACGTGTTACACGCATATTTACTTGTGTTTATAGAGTAGATTTGCATGGTTTAGTGTGCGTCCATAGTCCATAAGGCAGAGTCAGATAGCACATGAGAGGGAAGTTAAGTAGTAAAACCGGATTACCCTAGAACTACCTATTCCCCGACTTGATCCACTTTTGTATTCTTCTAGTGTTGTAATTTATTTTATTTGTTATTTAATATTTTTGTTAGTAGATTAATAACTAAATCCATCACCTATATTGCCACTTCGTCCTTATTAATTTAGTAAATAATTAAATTAATAATACGACGTCCTTTCGGTTCGATATTCACTTGGTCGCTTGCTTAGCTGCAACTGATATCCTTAATACTTTGGGATTAATTTTGCGTGCAAAGAGAATGCGCATCAATAGCCGATAAACCGTTAGGCTTATCTCAAGTGGAAACTATCGGACTTGCGAGTCTTTCTTGAAAGTAAAAATAATTAATTACCTTTTAAGACAAAGGGGTGTAGAGCCAAAGATATATGTGCTGGAATTAGTTCATTCTGATTCAAGTGGGCATAATATTATCCAGGCGAGAGGTGGTTATGAATATTTGAAGATTATTCTAGATGCTAATATATTTATTTGATGCACTGCATGTTTATGTTCTTTGATTTATTCAAGAATTGCAAGGTTGGTACAGTGAAGCGTCATAAAAAATATATTAAGTCATTATGATTTAATCGTGATGGCGAGTACCTCTTAGAATAGTTAGGAGCTATTAATCAGAGGTTGAGATTAAATTTCAAGTTGTCTACACCGGGAATACCCCAGCTGAATGGTATGGCGGAAAGAAGGAATAAGACTCTTATGGTGATGATTAGATAGATGCTGAGTTATTTGGAATTATTAAATTCATTTTGGGGGCGTATATTTGCACCCCCGAAATAACTAAATGTATCCCATTAATATATAAATAAATAATTTCTAATTGATAAAGACATAAATACCCTTATATGATTAGATCCTATCATTCAAATTCCATATTTTTCAACTTACCCCATATATAAACCCTAATTTTAGAACCCTAATTTGTTAAACTCTAATGATGATGAGGTTGCATTGTTTGATTGAAGTCCATTGCCTCCTAGAAGCACTTATAAATGGGCTTCTCTAAGATCCCATCCCAGCAGCTATAGTGCTTATCAGTTGGGAATGGGAATTTTACGCAATCGGCCACGGCGCTGCAAGTAATTGTAAGTTAAGGATATCCTTGATGTATAAACAAAAATCTTTAAACAAAGGATATCTTGAACAAATTCCCATGTTGTAGCATCATATGACTCAACATGCCACCGACAATATGTCGTAATTAATTTTACCACTTAATTTCTTACATATAAAAATTTGTTGACAATAAATGACTTTCTTCTCTATAATTCATTGGATATAGAGTGCTGATTAATCTGTATGAGTTTTCATTATCACGTATTATTTTGGTTAAAAAACTAAAAAATTCATGAGATCATTTTATGATTTAATATATCTAACACATTCAAGCAAATCGATCTATCCTAAGAAAAATGTATTTGTTCACTTTCGTATGCAAAGGATCTCACGATAACTAGTCAGTTAAACAACTTAACGGCGACCTCGAGGCTTGTGACACTTGCACTTTGAAGAAGAAGAAATGAGAAGATTTACTAGGATCGTTGTTTGGGACACATTGAATTTGAGATGCAGAGTTATTGTCATCGTTGTTCATGGTGTAGGGCATAATTTAAAATGTAGATTAATATTGTATTTATTGGGGTATGTTTAGTAATTGTATATATTTTATTAAAATACATGGGGTGCACTTTGTAAATAGGGTACATTAAGTGATTTCGGGGGTGCAAATAGCTGCCCCCATTCATTTTATGGACATACCCTAGGAACAGTAATTCGTATGAATGTTTACCTGTTTGTGGGATATCCTAGAAAAATGAAGGATGATTTATTTAATCCAAAAGATCGAAGGTGATTGTTAACAAAAATACTAGATTTTTGGGAAAGGACTATGTAATAAATCATAAACCTATGTATAAATTGTTCTAAAGGAAGTGAGAGGAAAAACACAAAGTATAATACCAATTATACAAGAGGATATACCACAAGAAAACTGCATCGCGTGTCACATCTGATACACAATTGCATGTAGTGCCTTGTCGTAGTGGGAGAGCTTTTAAAACAACCAGGTAGATTTATATTTTGGGAGTCGTGAGATTTGGTCCCTAATAAACATGAAATTGACCGACGGATACGACGAAGCTCTACAAGATAAAAATACGATATCTTAGCAACATGCAATGATTTCTGAAATAGGATCTATGGATTCTAATTTAGATCTGGGAGCTTGTACGACCACTAAATGGTGTAAAAACCATTGGAAGTAGTCATACAAAATAAAAAGAGGATCAAATGATTAGGTGAAAACCTTGGAAGCAAAGCTTGTTGTGAAAAGGTATACTCAGAAAGAAAGGATTCGATTATCAGAAAACTTGTTTGCCGGTAGCTATGCATATGTTGATCCGAATTCTTTATCTATTGCTACTCATATGAATATGAGGAATAGCAAATAGATGTCAAGACAGCTTTCCTGATTGGAAGTCTTGGGGAAAACATCTAGGTGGAGCAACCAGAATGATTCATTGCAAAGGGCTAAGATCATTTTGAGGAGCTTTAAATTGTCCATCAATGGACTAAAGAAAGCTTTGAAATCAAAATAAATCCGTTTTGTTGAGAAAATCCAGTGATATGGATTTATTCAATGCGCGGATGTGGCTTGTGTATTGAAAAGAGTAACAAAAACGTGGTGGTATTTTTTATACTGTACATAGATGATATATTGATATTTGGAGACAATGAAAGAGTATTGTTGGGCGTATGGGTATGGTTCATAAAGCAGTATGAAATAAAGGACTTTGGATAATCGAAGTATATCCTTACGATCATGGTGATCACAAGATAGGATGTTACGCTTATCTCAAGCTTCATGAATTGATACGATCCATACTTGTTTTAGCATATGACTTTATCTAAGGAAATGTGTCTTGAGACACAAAAACAAGATAAAGCTGATAAGGCGGTTCCTTTTGCTACGGCGGATAAGGAAGCTTAATCTAAGGAATGCTATGCACACGTATGGATATTTGTTTTGCTTAACACATGGACAGTGGGTATCAAGGTAACTCGGAATAAGAATGTTGAACTATGGTAAGACATATTTATGTACCTAAAAAGGACTAGAAATTATATGTGGACTTACCAGACAGATTCACTGCTTCTTATGAGTTACATAGATTCGGATTTTTCAAATCAGATAGGATGGTAGTAAATCCACCTCAAAGTTATGTGTTTAATTTTTGGAAGTAGAGTCATAATTTGGAGGAGTGTCATATAGGGATACATTTCGGACTCCACCATAGAATAATGCTGAATTGGGGCCTTTGAGGCAGTAAATGTATTTGTATGACTCTAGAAACTTCGTGATGGACTTGAATGTATTTTCTGAGTTTGCCCAAGATTGTCATAGTTTATTGTGATAATAACGGTAAAGTTGCAAACTTGAAGAAATCATGAGTCCATAAGCAATTAAACACATGGAGCGCAAGTACCACCTGTTACAAGAAATCGTATGATGAGGGAAAGGATGTTGTCGCGTAGAATGCATTGGATGATAACCTAGTAAATCCATTTACGAGGACCTTAAGGCGAGAGCTTTTGATGGTCATATGGTGGGAGTGGGAATCAGATGTATGGCAGTGGTTTTTGACAGCATAGTCTTTTAGTATAAGTGGGATATTGTTAGGTTGTATACTAAAACCCTAGCTTTAGTATGAACAATGTTTGACAGTATTTGAAATTAGAATCATTGATCAAATAATTGCGTCTTATAATTTATTTATATGAATGATGCAATAGTCCACTTACTTTTACTGTAGATAATATGTTGTGCGACAACACGCGGAAGATCATATTATCGATTTCCTTATAAAATATAAACAGATGCTCACAACCGAGATAGACGGGAAATTTCTATCGGGATGGTTGTAGTGTAATTTGGTATTAGTTTGTCTTGACTTTAGAATCACATTAGTGCACCTTATGTGTATTAAGCAGGACCGCTTGAGATCGTTTGAATTATACTGACTATTTACGAGAACTTGATCTCAGTTATTATGGATGTTCATGTTCTTAATCCCTATACAATAACCTCGACACGTAAGGTAGTATGTATTTCTTTAATTCATCAATGGTGAGATTTATATATTAAATCAATAAACTCGGTGCATTGGGAAATAGTATTGTCTCTATGGTGTGCTATTGATTGTAGAAATAATATGCGTCCGTTATAGGTTGATGATGTCTCCTTGAGGAGCTCATAAAGATTATCATGTAAACCCTGCAGGTGGAATTTATTCTGGCATGATAATGAGGTTGAGTGGTAATACTCTTAGATGAGATATTAATTAATGGAGTTGTCAGTAACTTAATTAATTAATGAACATTGTATATCTTAAACATGGGGAGACTAACAGACTCATAATAAGAAGGAGCCCAAAATATAATTTTGGGATTGGAGCGGCAGTGTAGTAATAATATTTTAGTGGAATATATTATTATTATTGGACTAAAGTATAAGCTTTGGACTAAGCTTGGATACTTAAGTCCAATGGAGGCCCGACTCTAATTTCTCCTCCTGGTCCCTGCTGTAGTCCATGTATAAGTCACCTCAACTTATCTGGAACCCTAATACACACACCTAAACACATTTGAGAGTAGGAAGAAAGTAGATTGAGGAGATCTTGAGGATCGTCGCCCACACGACGTCAAGATCGGACTTGGGAATACAGCAGAAGACCGGAAGGTTGTTTGCTGCTGCTGTCCACCAAATTCTACGAATTTTATAAAATTGTACAGTACTTGGATTTCAATGAATGATATAATGACGGAAAGCCATCAAAGAGAGGATCGATTTGCCGCGTAGATCACTCAAATCGGAGATCAAATTAGGAAGTTATGGCCATTCTCGTGGCGCTGCGCAAGCTGGTGGTGAGAATCCATCTTCATCAACATACCCTGGTGAAAGGTAATGCATTTCTTATTTACTTTCTTACGCTACTTTTTAGAAATGTATGGAACCCTAATGGTTCACGTTAACCAAATGATCGAACGCCAACACAACGATCATCCATATCCTTTCCTCAAGAGGAGGATTCAAGATGGAGAAGGACACGACGATGCCGACATCTAGGGTTTTATTCGTTTTCTAATTTATCTTGTATTTTTCGGACATATGGGTAAGATCTATCCATCTCCCATAATTTTTCTTCGCAACATCATGGGTTAGAACCGTTTTCTAAGATCTAGAATTTTGAAGGTTTTATGAATTAATTTAACTTTCGTGTGTATACTCCATACAACACTACTTGTCCTAGCTACCTTACACTTTACTGAAAGCTTAGTAAGGAAGTCTTGACTGATTTACCGCTTCTCACAGCTGCTCTTTCCACACCTCCGGATATCTGGTGCCAAATTATCGCCCGTTTCCTTATTTCTTTGATAATAGAGTTGGCTATCTTTGTGGCATCGATTGTACAAGTTCGTGAAGAGGGCTGGACGAGTGGAATAAGTCATTTTGTGCATCATTAACTGTTACGTAGAGTCTGAATACATATCATGATTATTGATTGAATACGTTCACTGTTGAGCAGGATTCCATATTATGATTCTAAGTGAGGGGACTCTGAAGCTTCATTAGAACTTCTTATATAAATACTTATTAATTGAATTAAATTCAGATTATTAAGTACGATAAAGAGGATAATTTTATAGTACCTATAAAGAGAGATCATATCGGGTTAGAGTACCAATTGGCCAGGGAAATAATTGATACTAATAGTACCTAGAAAGGGGGGGTGAAATTATATCTCTTGCTCTGAGGTTATTCACACGTGTTACACGCATATTTACTTGTGTCTTTAGAGTAGATTTACATGGTTTAGTGATGCGTCCATATTCCACAAGGCAGAGTCAGACATTGATACACGAAAGGGAGATTAATGAACTACCTATTCTCCTACTTGATCCACTTTCGTATTTCTTCTAGTGCTATTTTATTTAATTGTTATTTAAATTAATTGTTTAGTAGTTAATTAATTAAATTCAAACTTTAATTGCCTTGTCTTAATTAATTTAGTAAATAATTAAATTAATAATACGCCGTCCTTTGGGCTCGATATTTAACTTGGTCGCTTTCTTAAGCTGCAATTGATATCCTTCATACTTGGATATTAATTGTGTATTGAGAAAATGCCCATTATAGAGTCACCGTTTCAAGCACCGTAGTGGCGACGTCCTTGCGACGCAGATCTGCAGTTGATTGTTGTGATCCTAAGGATTTCAGAATCACCTTCGAAAGTTCACCCATAGTAGCCAAAATTTCAGTCAACGTCTTCTTCATCTCAGCCTGATCAGCCTCGAGTTTATCCAATCTCTCTTTGGTGGATAGGGTGGTCGCTTCCATGTCGACAGGATCGGGATCCGTTAGGTCGGACCAATTTTTAAGAACAAAAAAAAAAAAAAAAAAAAAAATCAAAAGGTAATACCGTTTGCCCAATCAAACAGAAAGCTCTGTTTGCCCAATAGCCTCCATGCTTCTTAATCCAATAATAATTTGATAAAATTACATAAACCCTAATCCACTCTTTAAATAATACTACTCACTAATACCAAAAAGGAAAGAAATCAAAACACTAATGAGCATAATAAATAACCCAACCCATGAATAATGGGCTCATGCCCTAAAGATAAAGATAATTAAAATAAATAAGACCAACCCAAGGATAGTGGACCCAAGCCCGCCCCCGTCAACCATCCCACGAATAGTGGACCCAAGCCTGTCCCCGTCAATCGTGAACCCTAATTTTGCTTCATATCACCAACCTGCTTCACTAATCTTTTTAATGGTAAGATTAGATGTATCAGCAACATATAAGTATTCTTGTTTTAAATTTGTAAACAAGTTTTTTTTTAAATGCCCAATTTTTTAGTTTAATTCCTCTCAACGGTTAGAATTTCTCTATCTAAGAATCCTCTCTCTTGTGTCTCACGCCCAAAGTGAGCTTTAGTCCAGAAGGGCCCTGTTCCTCCATGGTTTATCCTCACAGTCTTCCTTCTCTAAGTCTACGCATCCCTGTTCCTTTGTGAACTTGTACTACCATTTCACAAATCTTCTATCATCTGAGTTTCTCTTATAATTTATAATGGAGAAAGAGACTTTCACAACATTATGGAAAAATATTATCCCTCACAGAAGAAGAGTCCGAGAGCATCACTTTAGACCAAGAAACTATTCAGGGATCGATGGAAAGAGTGCCCTTTGTCTTGCAGGTCAATTTCTCATACCGAAACCAGTAGCGGCTAGAGACTTGAGTGCTGCCCTCAAAAAAATCTAGAGAATCCATGTGGGGCTTCAGGTGTCCAGTACAAGTACAAATTTATTTATCTTCTAGTTCCAAAATGCTGACGACTTGGACCGTATTTACCTTCAGCAACCTTGGAATTTTCATCGTTCATTGCTAGCCCTTCATAGATTAAATGGGCATACTCTTGCAAAAGATATTAGTATAACCAAAGTTCCATTTTGGGTACAAATTCATGGGCTTCCTGTATATGAACAAGCGAGTGGGTCACTCAGTGGGCAAAAGCATAGGGAGGCTTGTTGAAGTAGATTTGGGAGAAAATGATGTTTCATGGGGTAGGTGTCTGAGGATAAAGTGTGGCTCGACATTTCAAAACCATTAAAACGAGTCTCCAAAATCACACTGGCTAATGGAGCTTCTCTAGTTGTCGGATTCTGCTATGAAAGACTTTCTGATTTTTGTTTCTCGTGTGGAGCTCTGAATCATACTGAAAATGAATATTTAACTAGACAACAAGCTCTAGAAGCTGGAGAGGAAGTAACACGCAGTTATGGTCCTTGGCTCAAAGTGGAAGGACGCGAGCCTCTATCGAAAGCTTTAGAAGGGAGTTCATTCTTGGAAACATCCCCAAAATTGAGTGAGGAGAACTGCACTAGTCCCCCTGAAGTTATGAAAGAAAAGGATAGAGATGCTAACCCGGTAAACACTAATTAAGAACACAGTGGGTTGATTGAAGTCTTGGAGGAGAATACCAGTGTCACTCAACAACTATAACCAAGAGATAAAGGCAAGCAAATTGCGGGGCAAGTGTTAAGATTTTCACATCTTGAAGTTTCAGCTGAAGAGGATGGTAATAATGAGAAAGACAACATTTCCAAGGCAGGGAAAGATGGTGTAGCGCAAGAAAAGATTCAGAAGACTAATGAGACAGTCTCTTTCACCTCTACTCCATTGGTCAACCCAACAAATTCTTCAGTAAAAGAAGGGGATTTAAAAAAACAAGTCCCTCTTTTAGTTCTTCACAGAAGGTAGAAAATGAAATCGAAGAGCAATTCGAATCCATCACCAGCCATCGAGATAGTGGTTTTCAAATGGAGCCTTACAGAACGCGATGATGATCAAGCTACTGCAAAACGCTCCAAGATAACTCTCATGGATATTGATTTATTCCCAACAGAGGCGGCAGTTGAGTTATCTCAACCCCGTCAAGCGTAATGAATTGTATCAGTTAAAATGCACGAGGGCTGGGGAACCAACGTGCATTCCATGATCTGCACCATTTGGTACTAGAAAAGGACCCATTCTTATTATTTATTAGTGAAACAAAATTTTTTGGCTCTCATAAAACTCACTGGAGTTGTTTATTAAATTTTGCAGGAATATTTTTTGTTTATCCTGTGAGTAGCAAAGGTAGCCTTATTCTCTTTTGGAAAGAAAAAATTGACATGTCTATTAAATCATACTCAACTGGCCATATTGATTGCACTGTCTCTTTGGATTCTTTATTTTGGAGATTCACAGAATTTTATGAAAGTCCTTATTCTAACACGAAAGCTCAGTCTTGTTATTATTGAAAAGACTTGCTTCAATGCCATATCTCTGCAACTTACCCTGGCTCGTCAGGGTGACTTCAATGAGATTCTTTATGACTCAGAGAATAATGAAGGACGAGTCAAGCATCCTTCTCAAATGAATGATTTCCAGTATCGGTTGTGGATATATTAGATTTTTTGGATCTGATCATCAGGCTGTTTCTATTTCTTGCAACCGTGTTACTCCTCTTATTCGAGACAAGAGTTCTCGATTCTTCTTCGAACATAAATGGTTCACTGAGGATGATTTTGAGTGTATGCATTAGCTCCGAAACAACACTAAAGCGAAATCAGGATATGCTACTGATGAGTGATATTTTCACCTAGATTTTAGTGTCTTTTTATATGTATTTTCGTGTTATTTTATCCGTATTTGTATTCTATTTGGTTGTATTTTGTATTTTTATGAAAATGTATGTGAATGAGCTTAAACATATGATTTTTATTTTTTATTGGATACTAGATATGATAAGGAAGACGTAGGAAAAAGTGGATCTCAATTCGGAGTTAAAACGAGGGAGAACGAGCCAAAATAGTGAAAGAGAAAATAGGGCAGCAAGAACACGGGCCTTGTACAGTGCACGGCCCTATCGGAATTGGCCGTGCGCTGTCTCCTGAAACACCAACTCGGCCACCCCTGTAGCCGAGTGCAGAACATGGGCCATGTGCAGAAACACGGGCCATGTACCAAACACGGCCCTGTCCAGAAAGTCCATGTGCGAGCATCAGAAACACCAACACGGCCACCCCTGTGGCCGTGTGCTGCACACGAGCCATGTAGGTGTTGGGATCAGAAAATTTCCAGAAACTTCTAGAAGCTTTCCAAGGAGTATAAATACCCATTTATTCAATATTTGAAGGGAGATTCATTTTTTGGACCCTGCACACATACCTCACACACCATTTCTTCCATTCCACACCGTCATCTTTATTCATTCTTCATCCTTTGGATCTGCCATCATCCCACCATCAATTTCTACATCCAAGTGAAGGAAAAGGATCAAGGAAGAGAGGAAAGTGCAAAGAAGGGAAGGAGATCACCATTGAAGATAGATCAAGGGAGTTTTCATTCAATCTTTGTATTAAACCTCATAGTTTTATCATGATTTGTAAGGATTTAATTGTCTATGTTAATTTTTTTATGAATATGGTAGACTAATCTCCCTTGTGAGATTAGCAACATGAGAGTTGTTGGATAATTTTGTGATTTGTGTATTTGAATTCATATGTTGATTGGGTTAATTGATTTTCTATCATTGATTATTAATTGCTTGATTTGTATTGATGATTTGTGTGTTTAGTTGTTCTAAATATGTGATTAGATTGAGAAATCAATTATGTGCTTAGGATAGTTGAGTGAATCATTTCATCAAACATTTCATGTGCATTATAAATTGTAAAGAGATTGAGAAATCCTTTAGAGTATAAAACCCTTTAATAGAACATGTGATTGGTTTGATCGAGAGGTTGATTAATCGTGTGAAGGGACTCTCACCTCAAGCTTAGTACCTAGTTGGAATTGTTTGAGTGAGAACCAATCCATTGAGCTTAATTCCATATCCTATTCATCTTGAGAGGGAGTTTAAGTGAACTTAGTATTGGCCCTTAATCTAAACCCATGATCATATGAATTTGATGTATTTATCCTAGAATTTTCACTTCTTAATTGTTGTTAATCTCACTTTTACTTTGATTGATTTAATTTCTTGTTTGATCAAACTATCCATTGATGATTCGTCTCTATAAAATTGCGATAAACGTGATCTCGTTTAAGCTATAGCGCCAACCTCCCTGTGGTTCGATAAATTGTTTTAATTAGTCATCCCGGCTACAATATGACTAATCAGCTGCCCTAAAGCTAGACATGAGCAAAGCGTATGATAGAGTTGAGTGGGTTTTCCTTGCAAGTATGATGCGCAACCTGGGTTTTGATGAATCAACCATCTCGCTAATAAATCTATGTGTATCCTCATTAGCTTATTCTTTATCCATTAATGGTGTTGTGGTTGGAAACACAATCCCAAAGCGAGGGATTCGCCAAGGAGATCCTCTATCTCCTTTCCTTTTTACTTTATGTGCACATGGCATATCCACGTTACTATATTAAGCTATTTAGCAAAAACTTTTCAAAAGAATTCCGGTGGCAAACAGTTGCCCAGTCATCTCTCACCTTTTCTTCGCAGATGATAGTATTCTATTTTTCAGAGCTTGTGGAATGAATGGAGTTCAAGTCAAAAATTGTCTGAATGTCTATGAAACAGCCTCAGGTAAATGCATTAATTTTGAGAAATCTGCCCTTACCTTTATCCCATCTACCTCGGACATGGATATCGAGACCATCAAACATATTTTCTCCATCAAAGTGGTAAGTGGTAATGAATTGTACCTTGGACTTCCTACATTCGCTATTAGAAGAAAAAATATTCTATTTGGATACTTGAGAGAGAAAATTCTAAAGTGAATTGAAGGGTGGAATTCCAATCTCTTTTCCAAGGGAGGAAAAGAGGTTCTTATCAAAGCGGTTCTCCAAGCCATTCCTACTTATGCTATGTCTTGTTTTCGTATACCAACATCTATTTGTCAGTCTATTGAATAAGCATGTGCACGATTTTGGTGGGGAACTAAAGGTGACAAGAATCAAATTCATTGGCTATCTTGGAAAGAGCTTTGCAGACCTAAATCTCAAGGAGGTATAGGTTTTCGAAGCCTGGTGGAATTTAACAAAGCTCTTCTTGCGAAACAAATATGGCGATTGATTCATGATCCTAACTCTATGACTGCTCGGTTCTTCAAAGCCTGATACTTCCGACACTATGACATCATGTAAGCTAGCCTTGGCTCAAATCCTTCATATATTTGGAGATCGATCATGTGGGCTCGAGAGACTATAGTGAAAGGGTTAATGTGGCGAGTTGGAGATGAAAAATTGATCCGATCATATAAAGAAGCATGGGTGACAGGTCTTCATTCTAGGAGAATCTCATCATGGCTAGCTATCTCAGAATACTCCATGGTTAGTTCATTTATTCTCCCAGGACAAATTTGGAATGAATCACTTCTTCGGAAATCCTTTTTATCATATGAGGTGGATGCCATCCTCCAGATTCCCTTGAGTCAACATTGCAATCTCGATCAACGGTATTGGCGTTTTGATGATAAAGGCATCTATTCAGTTAAATCTGCGTACAATCTTTCTATGGGATTTCAGGAACCATCCAGTTTTTCGAGCTCAAATTTTAATGAATCATGGTTGTCTTTTTTGTGGAATCTCTCCATTCCACCAAAAGTGAGAGTTTTCTTATGGCAAGCATGCAAAAATTCCATTGCAGTTTCCTCTAATCTTGCACGACATCATATTCCAGTTGCAGAGCAATGTGAACTTTGTGGAAAATCATCAGCAAATACATCTAATACTCTTATTTTTTGTTACGTTCTGAGGAGTTTTTGGAAAGAATCTGGGATGTGGAGTTGCCTTAAGAACTTTAAAGGATGTAATTTTTTTTAATGTGGAGTTGTTGTTCGAAAACACTTGTCCTCTTTACAAACTGAGATTTTTGCAGTGGCTTGTTAGACAATTTTGAAGAATACTTGCGGAGCTCGTCATGATCATGGAACTAAGTTCTTAATACCCTCTTTTGATTGGGTGTTGATTTTCCTTGAAGAGTTTAAAATTGCAAATAAAATATTTGTCTTTCCATTCCAAGTGAAAATAGTAGATAAGTGGATCAAGCCAAATGTTGGAGACCTACAACTTGATGTTGATGTTCCATTCAACCCTAACAAGGGATGTTTTGGAGTAGGATTTATTGTCCGAGATCACAATGGTTCTATCCAAGTAGCAGCAGCTATTCCAATTAGAGAGTCTCAGTCAGTGTTGATGGGTGAATTAAGTACTATAAGTACTATCTATTTTAGCTTACAATTCTGTGTAGATTGTGGTTATGAGCATGTTCATGTCTTTTCGGATTCTACGTTGGCTGTTCAAGCAGTTTGAGCTCAACATCTTTATTTTGATACTATGAAAAATCTGGTGGATGAGGTCCAAGCATTGATGGAGCACCATAATTTCATCAATATCTCTCATGTTCGACGTACAGCTAACAAAGTGGCAGATTTATTAGCTAAAGTTTCTTTTAAATCACCTAACCCGTGTGTTTGGGTCGAGTGTGACTTTCCAGATTGGTTAGAATTAGCAATTCAAGCTGACCTTGCTTGAATGTTTAATTCTTTTTCTCATAAAAAAAAAGAAAAACAATTCTCAATAAATAACTTTGTTACATTTTCTTGCCAGCCAACACACGGAACTCCTGATCTTCTCTCCATTATATTCTCTGCCACAACTTAATATCCTCCCTATCATTCAAAAAACAAAGAATTAGTAGTGAAATTAAAAAATTAAACGTTATATATACATGATTCAACACTTATAAACATTTTTAATACTTAGAGTTTATTTTGGTTTTGAGACAATATATCAACATAAATGCATGGTTACTCTAATCTTTTACTGAAATGAAAGAAAGTGTAAGTGAGGAATACCATTATATATCATCATACTTTGCAGCTGCTCCCACACCAGCTAAAATCTAAGTCCACTTCTTTCTTATTTTAAAATTTTCATAAGTGTTTTTGTTTTATGCAGCTACTCATCATACTTTGTTTTATACTACGACTTATGCAGTATATAGATACAGTAACGAATTATGCCTCAATTTCCGAAAAGAAATTTATGCTCTTTTAATTTGAATAATAAGTAGTATTATTCATCAGAACCATATACGTATTTATCATTGAAAAAAGTACTAATATTAACCCCTATAAGTAATGAGTAACATTTATTATTGAAAAAAATATATAAGTTTGTCATACATAAGATAATGTTATGAAAAATGAGACACAATAATAATAACTTACTATTAACACATTTCTTTATGAAGTTTGTGAAAATTAAATAAGGCAACATTTATTTATTTACTTTTTTGGAGGTGTTGCTGATGGAAATTTTGAACTTAAAAACATTGCTGAATTCAAACCAAATAATTACAAAATCTAATTATCATATCATAATGAGAAAAAATATAAAAATAAAAGGATGAGAAATTAATGAATTAAAATATTGAGAGAATACATATAGGAATAGAAATAGAAGTATAGGACAACCTGAACAGGATATGGATGGATGAAAGTCTTGTGTTTTTTATCAGCAGTGTGGCAAAGAAGGTTGCCTCCGACTATGATGGTGGAGGGCTTCTCCTCCCCATAACCAGCCCACTTCGGAAACTCAGCTAATAAATCCAATTGTGCTTATGTGTAATATTTACAAAAACAGATGTTTCAGTTACACAATACCTAGTGCTTTATCTCCTTTAGTTTCAAGGAGATGATTGGTCAATTTCTTCACCGAATTATAATACTACACATTTACTTTTTGAGATGTTACAAATTTTCGACTTCATGTTTATCTTCAATAGAATAAACCTATAAAGAAAGAAAAGTTCAAAAAAATTCAGATATTAGAGATGATCACATTGGGGGGTGGGGATGGCTCCTTGTAGTGTAGACACCAGCAACGTTTCCATTTGCAAATCAGTGTATCCAAGAAATTACCAAAAATGAATGCATAATAAAGCATACTCCACCAACACGAACACGAGATGTTCATAAATTATTGCAATACCTTGTAGTAGTGTAGACACCATCAGCAAGTCCTGTTACACCACCTACAGCTACAATGAGCTTATTTTGATCTGTTAATATTTGCTCCAAGACCCCCTGCATTTGAAAGATTAGTCAATAGGGTATTCAAGCTATGAGGGGATAACTTTATTTAAAATATTAAGCCACTTTAAATCTATTATATATTGATTCAGACTACAATGCAAAAACTGTGATGCCCAAGTCCTCTTGAAATCACTTCTGACTTTTTTTTTTTTACCCACTAACATTTTTATAGATAAAGTAGTTTTTCTGAAAACAAAAAATGTATTTAACAGAAAGTACACCTCCAATGTATTCAAAAATTGTGTTAGTCGCAGCAACACATTTTTCCCGCTAGGCATTTGCATGTTCAACCAGCATTTGCCTATTAACATCCTCCACTAGCTTATCTTCATGGGCCTTCCCTCTGCCTCTGCCTCTTGCAAAGCCTGCACCACAATATAGTTTCACATTCTATCTCAGCATTAACTTTTTAGCTTGGGATGTTGTGCTTGAATTTGCTCTTCTAGTAGCCTCTAGCCTCATTAAAGATTCTTCTTGCATTTACACAAGTTTCTGATTTATTTATCTATGATGTTCATTCTCAGCCCATGTAAAACTCAAGAATCAAGTTCATAAAATTTTTGATAACCACTCACCAATATACACCAAAAAAATAAATCACATACCTGCATCCTTTTCCTTGCCAATACATCTCCATAACTATCCATCTGGGATTTTATTTGGGCCTTTTGCTGAGCTAGCTTTCTCTGTTCTTCGTGCATTACCCTTTGCTTCTCTTGCAAAAACAGAAAGCCGCTTTGTTATTTCTCAATTCGAAATTGATGTGTGCACTAAAATAAGTATTAATAACAGAGTCACCTTGTAAGGATACGTAGTCAAGCAATCAATAAGCTCCCATAGTGCGTCTATCATCTAAATTCTAAGTGTCTTCGCACTAGATTTTGTTAACAGTGCATCACTTATGTTAAATTAATAACCTCAAAAAACTATAGTGTCAATTTAAACCCATTTAGATGCTTCATCATTCCGATGCTAAAACGTAAGTTTAAACCCACAATAAACTAAAACGTCAATTTAAATGCTTCATCATCAAGTTCATGTTCTTTAAATGACAAAAATGTTGTTCATATCAAACATGTTGGCACCAAAGAATTTGTCCAATATCACAAAACATGTGCCTCTAGCCCTAAACAGTATATCTTGTATATCTATGATTACTGAGAAGTGAGAATATTACTATAACATGTATTGGATAATAGGTTCGGCCTTCAGGGACTATAAAACAAATATAATTACAATATAAGCCATTAGAACAAATGTTGCTTCTCCAGAAATTTAGATCAAGAAAAATTAAAGAACACAAATGATCTAAGTTACAAGGAAGCTTACAGATTCAGCTTGAGCTTGCAATGCTCTGAATTCTTTTTCTTTTACTGCTAACTCTTGTTGCCTTATCACTTCTTGCTTTTTCATCAGCAAATAATTTAGAGCATTACTATAATAGTTACATGATAACCAAGAGAAAAGAAATTCAGGAACTAACCTGAATATAGCTACTATCAGCATTTCCAAAACTCTGACCTTTTCAATAGGACTTGTCTGCCCGGTAAGATCAATAATCCACTCCTACAATCAGTTGAATGAAGCTTCTCAAATTATAGTTAATAAATACAAACTCAACATAATTAAAATGGTTTAAAATGAAGTATTCTTTGTGACTTTACTTGTGGACTTCCAACCATTTTATGACAAGCTTTAATTTGTTGGGTCACAAGTGGTCGTGAAGAAGCAACAAAAATAATTTTTTTCTGCAAAGTTGAGCAGACATGTTGGCTAAATTGTTAAGAAGACAATTTATCATATTTACTTTGACAAATAAAGGTAAAATCAAAACACATATCATTTGCAGTTTTACACATTGCACTTTACTAACCTTCACATAAAGACTCATCACAGTCATGTGTTGTGCTTGTGCATCAGTTTAGAGTTTGATATGGAGCAATTATCACTTGATTTTACTAAAGTTTATAGAATGGGCAATCAAAGTGAGCCACTTAACCATAAGTTACCAAACATTGAAGATAAGATCAAATCTTTATTCAATTCTCTGAATATTATTTGGGGGTTGCCGTTCAAAATGTCATTCATGTTACATAGAAATTATACATATTTTTCTCAAATTCTTCTCGACATAAACAATAATGGTTCATCAAACTCAGCCTCTCCAAAGAATAAATGACACATTCGGACAAAGCAAGATGTTAAACAAATTAAGAAAGCATCATAGAAAATGGATGCAACAAAAGCTCTGATTCCCTAATAATTTTGTTAATCTTTCCAGCAATCTAAAGAAACAATGAAATGATTTTTCTGTACTTTATCACTTCTTGCACCAAAGATCAGAAGCTTACTTTAACTACATCCAAAGTCTCAGGATAATGGTTCTCTTTTCCTCATATAACAAGCAAACAAACAATAGAACTCTTATTGACCACATTAAACAGTTCAAAATATAACAATTAGCTGGGCAAAAAGCACTATGAACAGATTTCATCATCCTATCAAATAATCCAATCTCTTACTTAGGTACATAAGTAATGTGAACAGTTCCCAGTGATTAATAATCAAGACTAAATTTTAACTCTTTAATAGTTTAGAGCCGGAAAAAAAAGTGGGACAGTTCCTGCTTTTGTATTAATATAGAAAAGTTATGCTTCATAAATATATCCATTTTTATCTCTCTTTTTTATTTCAAAATAATGGATCTTAAATATATGCAGGTTACATGAGCATGAAAATCTTTCTCCAATATACAATTTTCTCTTAGCTATTTCAAGGCATAAACTAAAAAAAAATGCTGAAAGTTTGTTACCCTCACCATTCTTGACCCAATCTTAGTATCACAGCTATAAAAGATTTTATATCAAACACCTTAATATCACTTTAAAATCTAGTTAAATTAAAAATCTAATTTTCTTTAGATAATGAATTAAATGAGCATATATAGGTGATGTTTGAACATAATTTATAACAGTATCCAACAAAAATATAGAAATTGTTGGCGTTCGATCGTTTGGTTAACGTGAACTATTAGGGTTCCATACGTTTCTAACAAGCAGCGGAAGCAAGTAAACAAGAAACGCACTACCTTTCACCAGGGTTTATTGATGAAGATGGATTCTCGCCACCAGCCTATGTAGCGTCACAAGAATCGACATAACTTCCTCATCCGATCTCCGATTTGAGTGATCTATGTGGAAAAACGATCCTCTCTTCGATGGCTTTCCGTCAGTATATCACACGTCCAGTTTGGAGTTCTATACGATTTTATAAAAATCATAGAAGATGGCGGATAGAAACAGCAAACGACCTCTTGATCTTCTGTTGTATTCCCAAGTCCGATCTCAACGTCAAGTCCGATCTCAATGTCGTGTAGGCGACGATCCTCGAGATCTCCTCAATCTGCTCTCCACCCTCATCACACATGGATAATGAATTAGATTAGGGTTCTAGATAAGTTGAGGTGACTTATATATGTGGGCTACAGCAGGGACCAGAAGGAGAAATTAGATCGGGCCTCTATTGGGCTTAAGTATCCAAACTTAGCCCAAAGCTTATACTTAAGTCCAATAATAATAATATATTCCACTAAAATATTATTACTGCACTGCTGCTCCAATCTCAAAATTATGTTTTGGACTCCTTCTTATTGTGAGCCCGTTAGTCTCCCCATGTTTAAGATATACAATGTCCATTAATTAATTAAGTTACTGACAACTCCATTAATTAATATCTCATCCGAGAGTAGTATCACTCAACCTCATTATCATGCCAGAATAAATTCCACCTGCAGGATTTACATGATAATCCTTATGAGCTCCTCAAGGGGACATTATCAGCCTATAGCGGACATGGATTCCTTCTACAATCAACAGCACACCATAGAGACAATATTATTTTCCAACTCACCGAGTTTATTGATTTAATATATAAATCTCACCCATCGATTAATCAAATAGATACATACTGCCTTACGTGTCGAGGTTATTATATAGGGATTAAGAGCACGAACTTCCATAAAGTTGAGATCAAGTTCTCCTATATAGTCAGTATAAGTCGAACAATCTCAAGCGATCCTCCTCAATACACACAAAGTGCACTAGTGTGATTCTATAGCCAAGACAAGCTAATACCAAACCGCACTACAACCCTCCCAATAGAGAGTCCCCGTCTATCTCGGTTGTGAGCCTCTATTTATAATTTATAAGGAAATCGATAATATGATCTTCCGCATGTTGTCGCACAACATATTATCTACAGTATAAAGTAAGTGGACTATTGCATTATTCATATAAATAAATTATAAGACGCAATCATTTGATCAATGATTCTCATTTCAAATATTGCTAAATATTGTTTATACAAAAGCTAGGCTTTTAGTATACAATCCAATAATCTCCCACTTATACTAAAAGACTATGTTGTCAAAACCATTGCCATACATCTGATTCCCACTCCCACTACACGACCATCAAAAGCTCTCGCCTTAAGGTACTTGTAAATGGATTTACTAGGATATCACCCGATGCATTCTAGGTGACAACAACCTTTCCCTCATCTTACGAATTCTCGTAATAGGTGGTACTTGCGCTCCATGTGTTTAATTGCTTATGGACTCATGATTTCTTCAAGTTTGCAACTGCACCATTATTATCACAATAATTTATGACAATCTTGGGCAAACTTAGAAATATTTTCAAGTCCATCATGAAGTTTCTAGAGTCATACAAATACATTGGCAGCCTCAGAGGCTCCAATTCAGCATCTTTCCATGGTGGAGTCCAAAATATATTTCTATATGACACTCCTCCATATTATGACTCTACTTCCAAAATTAAAAACATAACCTACTGCCGTCCGATTTGATTCGAAAAATCCGAATCTATGTAACTCATAAGAAGTAGTGAATCTGTCCGGTAAGTCCACATATAATTTTTAGTCTTTTTTCAGGTACATAAATATATGTCTTACCAGAATTCAACATTCTTATTTCGAGTTACCTTGATACCCACTATTCATGCGTTAAGCAAAACAGATATCCATACTCGTGCGTAGCATTCCTTAGATTAAGCTTCCTTATTCGCCGAAGCATAAGGAACCGCCTTCATCTCCTTTATCTTCTTTTGTGTCACAAGACACATTTCCTTAGATAAAGTCACATGCTAAAATAAGTAAGGATCGTATAAATTCATGAAGCTTGAGATAACCGCAATATCCTATCTTGTGATCACCATGATCGCAAAGATATACTTCGCTTGTCTAAAGTCCTACATTTCATACTGCTTTATAAACCATAACCATACTCCCGACAATACTCTTTCATTGTCTCCAATGAGCAATATATCATCTACGTACAGTACAAGAAATACCACCATATTTTCGTCACTCTTTTCAATACACAAGCCACATCCGCACATTGAATAAATCCATATCACTAGATTTTCTCATCAAAATAGATGTATTTTGAGTTTAAAGCTTACTTTAGTCCATCAAAGGACACTTTTAAGCTTACACTCAAAATACTCTTCGCACTTTGCAATGAATCATTCTAGTTGCTCCACATAGATGTTTTTCTCAAGACTTCCAATCAGGAAAGCTGCCTTAACATCTATTTGATATTCCTTATATTTCATATGAGTAGCAACAGATAAAAGAATTTGAATCAACATAGGCATAGCTACCGGTGAATAGGTTTTCTCATAATCGAACCCTTTCTTTCTGAGTATACCTTATCGCAACAAGCTTTGTTTCCAAGGCTTTCACCTTATCCTATGATTCTCTTTTATTTTTGTAGAGCCACTTCTAATGGCTTTCACACCATCCGTGGTTCTACAAGCAGCCAGATCTAATTTAGAATCCATCGATTCTATTTCAACATTCATTGCACTTTGCTAAGATTCTGCATTTCTATCTTGTAGTGCTTCGTTGTATCCGTGGAACGATTTAATATTTACTAGTGACCAAGTCGCATGACTCTCCCAAAACATAAATCTATCCGATTGTTGAACAATACTCCCACTACGACAAGGCACTACATGCAATTGTGTATCAGATATGACACGCGATGCAGTTTTCTTATGGTATCTCCTCTTGTACAATTGGTACTATACTTTGTGTTTTCCTCTCACTTCCTTTAAAATAAATTACACATAGGTTTGTGATTTAATACATAGTCATTTTCCAAAAATCTAGTGTTTGTGTTAACAATCACCCTTCGATTTTTTGGACAAAATAAATCACCCTTCATTTTTCTAGGATATCCCACAAACAGATAAACATTCATACGAATTATTGTTTCTAGGGCACATCCATAAAATGAATTTAATAATTTCAAATAACTCATCATCTATCTAATCATTACCATAAGAGTCTTATTCCTTCTTTCCGTCATACCATTTAGGTGGGGAGTTCATTTTCGAAGGTTCCTTTTTCTTACTAGATTAGAAGACTCGTTATTAATTACTATTTATTGCATCCATGGAAAAATATGATTTAAGAGTGTACAAATTGTCACCAACGTACCATAACAGATTATAGCTCCATCCCTCATCACTATGACCATGTAATTTAAATGAAATGGAGTATCCATCCGTCAATGCATAGAAACTGAAATGAAATTCTTTCTATGAAAATATACGTATAGACAATTTCACAAAATCAAATGTTTATTCATATCATAAGATAAATAAACAACTCCCACTGCAACAACTACTACTCTCGTAGTATTACCCATGTCTATTATAATCTCATCATCACTTAGTTGCATACTTTTAGTGATTCCAGTATCTACACATAACGTGTCAGCAGATGCCATCACTAATCATGCTTCAACGACTAGTGAATGAGATACTAACATTGTTCATACCTTGATGAAAATAGATTTCTTTCGCCACATGTTTTGTCAGAAGTTCCCCACCATATACTACCTCTCGTATTTCAGGTAGAATTTGCTCAAAACATCCAGGCAAATTGTGAAGAATAAATTGATCTAGGTTTCCCTTTCAATTTCTATTCCACCATATACTATCTATCATATATGATAGTTCTGATGAAGCTTCGGAGTCCCCTCACTTAGAATCATAACATGGAATCATGTTCAGCGGTGAACGCACTCAATCTACAACTAAGATATATATTCAAACTCTATATACCAATTGAAGATGCACAAAATGACCGTGAATATAGATTAAGAAAGCACAATCATATATAAAATCAATCCAAAAGTAGTGTTGCACGGAGTTTACACACGAAAGTTCAATTAATTCATAGAAACCTTCAAAACTCTAGATCTACCAAAATAGTTCTAGCCCATGATGTTGCGAAGAACAATCATATGTGTTGGATAGATCTTGCTCATAGCCTGGAAAATACAAGATAAATTAGGAAATGAATAAACCCTAGATGTGGGCATCGTCGTGTCCTTCTCCGTCTTGAATCCTCCTCTTGGTTCTCCTCTTGATTCCACAGATGAATCTTCAAAGTGATGGATGGATGGAGGAAAGGATGTGGATGATGGTTGGGGGGTGAACCCCCCTTGTTGGGTGTAGGATGGTTGTGTTGTGTTGTATCCAATTTGTATGCTATTGTATTGTCTTGGTGTGATCTACATCCCCTTTTATACTTGTAAGCTCTTTTTATGGGCCTTGGATGGGCTTTATAGATGAAAACACATACTTGGGGTGTAAAAACATGCAGAAACACGCACTTGGGGTGTAAAAATCAGATCCGGACGCTTCCCATGCATGGAGTTCGACCTAGGGTTTGACCTAGGGCTTGGTCGAACCCTGGTCGAATTGAAATCGACGATAATTCGCACTTCAGGCTTCCAGTTCGACCAAAATGGCTTCAGTTCGACCAAGGTGTCTGGTCGAACTGGACTGTCGTGGTCGAATCCCACTTGTGCCGTCTCACTGTTTCGCGTATAACTTCCGCATCCGAGCTCCAATTTGAGTAATTCTTGCGCTCACGCAATCCTCTCTTACTTGGCTTTCTATCCATATAAAGATGTGACATAAACTCCAAGATTTGAATCTGTAAAAAACCATGGAAAGCAGAACATCTATTCTGTTCAACACAGCTCGCGCGACGTCACCATTTTGCTCATAACTTCCTCGTTTGGAATCTGATTGAGGTGTTCTTTATGCAAAAACGACCCTTTCTTCAGAGGCTTTCCAACTATGTATCAAAAAACTAGTTTTGATCTCCATACAAATACAGAAAAATTGCACAAATTGAACGTGCGTTTCAGAGCATCCTTGCACAAATTGCACATTTTCTCCAACTTGGCACTTTTGATCCCTTTTTCCACTTAAAATATAATAAAACACCTCAAGTGCACCTTTTTCTCACATATATAGAATATAAGACACTTGTGCTAATATATGACAACAATTCAATTAAGAATGTGTTAAATTGGACACTATAAATTGCTTATTTTCACTCTCATCAGGAAGGTAAAAACTCCTTCCAATATTCAAAAATAATAAGTCTTAATTTCAATTTTTTTAATTTAATTAATAACTATTCTCATTTCAATTCATCAATTCCCATTTCAATTCAGCATGTAATATTAATTTACATTCAACAAAACTTCAAAATTAAAAGATAATTCATATTCCAACAAAACCATTCAAAAGAAATTTAAGAAATAATAATTATTAAAATTAAATAAATTATAAAAATTAAAATATAGAATAAACCCTGGTACATTTAATACTATATAAAATTAAAATTCACTAATACTCCCTCTATCTCATTTCAAACTTTACGTTTACTTTTTGCGCGTAGATTAAGAAATGTAGTATTTTAATGTGTAATGAGGTGATAGAAATAATATTTTAATATGAAGTGGATAGGTGTATTAGTGTGATGTGTGGGTCCATAGAAAGAGAAATAATTAATTTGTGTGGGTCTTATTTACTAAAAAGGGAAAGGTAAAGATTGAAATGGGACCCCCAAATTGGAAATAGAGATAGGGTGATTGTGGCAACGGACTATGGATGGTGAAGCAACGGTGGTGCGATGGTAGTGCGTGGAAGAGAGAAGGCTAGCTCTCGTGGTTGTTGTTTCTTTTTTATATTTTACCTTCTCTTTTCTATTATTTTTAACATCTCTTTAGATCCGATTTTCTTAGGTTGCAAAAGTAACAGTTTGAACAACTCGGGTTTTTAGTGATTTTGTAAGTTTTATATTTGTTTTTGTGTCCCCTCGTGGGAGTGTCCTTAGTCTCTCCTTGTGGGAGTGTGTGGTCCTCTAGTTTGAGGTGTTGAGTGTCTTGGGTGAGTGACCTTTCTAGTGGGGTGTTTATATCCCTCAAAAAAATTTAGAGTTTAGTCGAGTCCGTTTTGATAGTACTTTTGGCTCGTCAGTCGCATGTTTTATTTATCTTTGAGTTTATTTGTAAAACTATCGATTTACAAAAAAAATTCTATAATATTAATTCATGGTAGAAAAATGACAAATGATAAATTCAAATAAAAGAAACAAAAGATGATGACAAAGAAACCCAATCTTCGTCAATTTTTGCTTAAAAATGAATCAACCGGCCCTTTGCACCTCGTCAAAAGATATCAATATTCCTCTTAATTGTGAGTCTTCTTCAACCCCTTTATCTAATTTTCCAAAAATTTAAGAAAGCAAAACGGAGTTAAATGGTTCAATTGATAGTAATAGTATCTCTTTGGAGGATAAAGAACTACAATATGATGTTGAACTTCTTCCCAATGATTTGGAAAAAGAATAGATATAATGGATTATCTACCGAATCAACAAAATGTAGTGAGAAGAGTGTAGGCACTTGAATCTTATTTCCTATTAAAAGAAAATATGTAGCAAATTACACGTTAAAAATTAATTAATTATTTACTTCTTATTAAGGAATTTAAATAAATTAATTTCTAAAATAAATGATTAAATAATTGATGATTGGGTTCGATCCAATTAGATAAGTCCAAATTAAGCAGGCTTGGGAATCAAAGATATCAAGGCCTTAATCCTTAGATGTGATCAAATCAAGTCAGGATCAAATTTGGAATACAATCAGAATCAGATTTGGTATAAATCAAATATGACTCAACCAACTAGATGAAAGCCCAAGCCACAAAATCAGGTCAACTCAAGATAAACTAATCAGATTGCAAGTTATAGATGGAAGGTTCCTCACCCTTCACCTATATAAGGAGCCCTCATTCATTCATTCCAGACACCTCAAGAGATATGAAGAACACGAGCAAAGAAGAAAATCCAACCTCCCTTCAAGATCTTCAAGTCATCTTCAAGCCAAGAACAACATACGATCTAGGATCAAAGTGCTAATCTCCCCAGATCAAGCATTCTTCACATCAAGTTGTTAGCGTTCTTTGTGGAATCAACGGTGTTCTACCAACAACGTCTTCATGGAATGCTTCAAGAATCAACTTTAATCTGAGTAAAGGCTCACGCCTCTGGATTAACATCATAAATCCACAAAGCTAAGTTCGGACAAGCTTTAATCGAAGATCCAATTCAAAACACACACCCAAATTAACACCTGAAAATGTCGATGCTTCTGACAAGATTGAAAACACGAGCAATGCTCCTTCAAGATCTTTAAGCATCTTCAAGTCAAGAATAGCTCATGATCCGGGATCAAGGTGCTAAGCCCCCCAAATCATGTGAAGACATTCAGTGTTCTTCGTGGAGTCAATAATGCTCTACACATTCGACGATGTTTTTCGCGAGAAGCTCTCAAGTCAACATTCAATCCTAATAAAGACTCAACCCCTCCGGATCAACATCACAAGACTTCAAATTCGAGCTCGGACAAGCCTCATCTGAAGATCCGGCTCAACACATAGTCAAGTTAAAGTCAAAGTCAAAGTGAAATTGGTTCGAGAGAAGAATCAGATGATTGATTAGAGATTGTATCCCGTTTACATACTCTTTAAATTAAATCCCTCTAGATTATCTTTGTACTCGCTTTGTGTTTATTTAATCATAAATACAAAATTTTGCTGTTACAAAAAGCATATGTTCTTAAAGGGTCTTGTCAACCTAAAACTCATAATTTTCCTCAAAGAGATCTCAGAGGTACACGATGGTTTAGTTTGATTTGGTTTAAAAAATATGTTTGGCTTGAATATAGTATTGAGAAAGATGCAGCATATTATTTTATTTGTTACTTATTCAAGCATGAGATTTATATTAGTGTGGAGGAGATGCATTTGTTAGTAGTGGATATAGATCTTGGTATAAACCGAATAGATTTGAGACACATGTTGGTGGAGTTAAAAGTTCTCACAATCTTGCTTATGATAAATATGTGAATTTAAGAGATTCAAAAAAAAAATCATATTACATGATATTAGTTGTGCAAGTGATGCAATATGAAGTGAGTATGAAGCTCGTTTGAAGGCTACACTTTCTTGTTTGAAAACTCTTTTGCTACAAGAATTGGCATGTCGAGGGCATGATGAAAGTGGTGAATCAATAAATAGAAAAAAATTTCTTGAGCTTTTGAAATGGCTATGAGAACATAATGAGGATGTTAAAAATGTTAATTTCGGAAATGCTCCGGGCAATAGCCAAATAACATCTCCCTTAATTCAAAAGGATATCATTAATTATTGTGCAAAAGAGACATCTAAAAGCATTATAGAAGAGCTCGAAGATGACTACTTTGGTATATTGGCAAATGTGTCTAATGAGCATTTAGCTCTTTTTTGTGTTATGTCAATGGTAAAAATGGAATGGTGGTGGAGAGGTTTCTTGGATTAGTATATGTTGGTGATACCATGTCTTTATCACTAAAAAGTGCAATTGTATCTTTACTAGTGGAACATTCGTTGAGTTTATCTAAAAGTAGAGGGTAAGTATACGATGTGGCTAGCAATATGAAGGGTAAGATAAATGGGCTTAAAGCTTTGATTATGAAGGATACTCCATGTGCTTACTATGTTCATTGCTTTACTCATCAACTTCAATTATCTCTTATTGTTGTTGCTAAGAATAATGATGATTGGGTTGTCTTTTTAAGGTAATTGCACACGTATTAAACATGGTTGGGGTTTTTTATAAGCGAAGATAATTAATCTAAGAAAGTCAAGCAAAAAAACTGTTGAAGCCTTGAAACTAGGAGAAATTGAAAATGGATCAGGTTTGAACCAAGAATTTAGTTTGAGGAGGCCTGGCGACACTCGTTGGGGATTTCACTATAAAACTCTTTTAAATATTATTCACTTGTTTGCTACAATTCTTGAGGTGCTTGAGATGATTGGGAAGAGAGTTACAAGTTCAGAGAATATGATAAAAGCTCAATCTGTTTTATATTCGTTGGAGTCAGTTGATTTTATTTTTGTGGCACACTTGATGTTGATTCATTTTTTATACACTAATGAATTGTGTCTTACTTTGCAAAGAAGAGATCAAGATATTATTAATGCAATGTCTCTTGTTACCTTAACTAAGGAAATATTGTAGAAAATAAAAGAAAACGGATGGGAATCTCTCTTGGATAAGGTCACTTCTTTTTGCATTAAACATGCATATTTGTTCCCAATATGGATGCCTCTTATATTCCACAAGGAATATCAAAGCGTTTTATTAGACAGGTGACAAATCTCTAACATTTTCGAATTGAAATTATGACGGCTATGATTGACTTACAACTTAGAGTACTCAATGATCTATTTGATGAGGTTGATATGGAATTGTTTATATGCATGTCTTGTTTAAGTCCTAAAAATAGCTTCTCATATTTTGACAATAAAAATTTGCTTAGACTTTCCTCATTTTATTCTTCTGAGTTTACGAGTATTGATTTGATGACTCTAGAATGTCAACTTGATATATTTGTTGAAGATATGCGAAGAGATGCCAGATTTCAAGATTTGTATAATTTGGGTGTCCTTTCAATGATGTTTGTGGAGACAAAACAATATTTGACTTATCCAATGATTTATTTACTTATCAAGTTGATGTTAATTCTTCTGGTTGCTACTACAAGTGTGGAAAGAATATTTTCTGTAATGACATATGTAAAAAATAAAATCTGTAATAGCATGGGTGATCAATTGCTAAATGATAGCTTGATTACTTTTATTTAGAAGGATGTATTTTTACAAGTTTCTGATGATATTGTTTTAGACAGTTTCCAAAAAATGAAGACTCGACATGTCAACTGTAATGGTAATTATAATTTTCTTTATATATATAATATCTTAGCCTAACTAGATTATTTTTTTTAGAAAGCGCAAAACCTATTTATTTATTTTTTGCCCAAGTTGACCTAGATTTGTTTTTAAAGCCCAAAACCTATTTATTTATTTTTGGCCCAAGTTGACCTAGATTTGTTTTTAGAGCCCAAAACCTATTTATTTATTTATTTGGCCCAAGTCCAGCCCACTTAAATAGCATAACATGGAAATAAGCCCAGCCCATTCTAATAGCCTCAACACATATAAAAAAAAAAAAAAGAAAGAAAGAAGAGTACGGGAGAAGAAAAGTGAGAAGAACAAAAGAGGGGAAAGAAGAGAGTGAAGAGGAGAAACCCTTGTTGATCAAATTCTCCCTTACAACCCTCATCCTAGGTGGTTTCTAAGTTGTTTTGAGGTAAGTAATAGGTTAATTAAGCTTCCTTTCTCCAAGATTTTGTGATTTTGTTGGGTTTTCTTCCTTATATGAGGAAATTCGTAGCTACTGTTCGAACTACTTTCGACATAGCTATTGATCTCTGAAATTTGTAAACTCAATTTCTATACGTAGCTGAACTCGTTAGCTTTCCGTAGCCACCTGAAACGCCTCCATCCGATTTTTCTACAATTAGTTATGATTTTTCTCGTAAACTGCTGCTAGGTAATTCGCAGCTGCTGTTCGAACTGATTTTGATATAGCTACTGACCTCAGAAGTTTACAAACTCAATTTCTGTATGTAGCTGAACGTGTTAGCTTTCTGTAGCCACTTGAAACACCATGATTCGATTTTTCTACAATTAGTTATGATTTTTCTTGTAAACTGCCGCTAGCTGGAAATTTCAGAATAGTTATGTCGAATTCAAATTTACTTCCTATCGTTTTGTTTAAGAAATGATCTGAAACGGGTTATGTGAGATTGGGAGATGATGTTGAGGAGATATGGGCTGTTCTTATTTAATATCGACTCGCTCAAGCTCGATTAAGATTTATTTTGACAATGAAAGACGATGTTACCGCTAATAGTTAGTTATATTTGATTTGTCTTTAATTGCTCATCTCCTTTCTAGGTAAAGAACCGTCGATGAAGGGCAAAGGACCTACTTCAGACTCCGGAGAGAGTTAATCACTTCCTTGTGAGTTGATAATTCGGGAACGCCTTCTCTTGTGGGAAGTGTGGACCCTCGTTAAATTTGCATTCATTTTATTTTTAGTTAATTGATAACAAAATTATTTTGGTAGTGTGTTATGTGGTAAAGAGTCTGATTGGCTCGATTGTTCTAGTTAGAGCCTGATTGGCCTAAGATGGTCCATTGATTATCTTATATTATTTCATATGGGTATTGTTGATTTTTAACTTATGTTGAAGAGCCTTGCCGGCTCGATATTTGATAGTCTTTATTGCGAATTATTTGCAGATTGATTTCTGGTTATTCATGTGTGCCATTTAGACTCTAACTTGAGTCGTTATTCATCTTATGATGCATATGCATATGTATACCTGGTACCAAGGTTAAGTAGCCCGAATTGGTCACGGTTCGGGTGAGTTGGAGCGACATTGATTAAGTAGCCCGAATTGTCGCGGTTCGGGTGAGTTAGAGTGACAAACAAGTTGCCCATGGCTTGGCAAACCCGAGTGAGTTAGATCTAACGGGGCACCTGTCCATTTGCCAAATACTCATACTTTGGAAGGTGATCGTTAGATGAATCAGTCTATTGTAGGCTCAGCCAACGTCACCGGTGTGGACATGCATATCATATATGTTTATATATTTTCATTTCAAGTATTCACATCGATATTGAATTGTGAACTTTAGCATTTGGCATGTTGAGAAAGAACATTAATGTGCATTTTATCTAGAGTAACGGTGACGGGCTCGGACTGACTCTCGACGGAGAGATCAGTTTGAGGAGGATATTGGCTACCCACGCGTCTTTCATGTGTTATCATCTTGTTTGAACTAATTGTGTATTTGTAAATGCATTCATAGGTTGTATTTTTGTTAAGTTGTATATTAAGTAAACATAATAATTGATGTGGAATGAAATATTGGATTTTATGTTATGAACCGCGAGTGGGAGTACATGCTTCGTATAAGGGTTGGGGTGACCGGCTTATCACCTCACTGAGCTAGTGGTTTTGCTCACCCCCGTCATTTCCTTCCTTTTCAGGCTATTGATATCGTTTTGGTTGGAGGTTTGCCTATCGTTTGCTCATCATTCGATCGGGGTTTTGGGTACTTTCTCTTTTATGTAAATTGACGGATCCATTGGCGAGATTGTATATTTTATATTTGTGATCCCCCTTGATGTTCTTTTTGTACTTTCGCGATGTTATATCGCTCATGTATATTTTCTTCAAACTAAGTTACATCGTGGTATTTTGTACCTTTGTAAATCCTTGTTGATACTTTATGTAATGATGTCCTTGGGTTGTACCCGTAGTTATCAGTTGTTCAATTCTACAGGTACTTGATAGCAAGCCTTACGTTTTCTATAAACTTTGTGGAGTGGAGTGCACCCATTTCACGAAATTTATGGTTAACGTGGCGGTTGTCGCGTTCCGCCTGCGGGTTGGGGCGTGACAACTTTCTTGGTATCAGAGCCTGGTTATATGATTCTCATTCTTTTTGAGTCGAGCTAATGGATCCAATTTTGTTTCTATGTCATCCTAAGGTATCGTATTACCTTAATGTTGACCTTGCATTTTTTTTCCCTTCTTTCTTTCAGTCATTATGGCACCTCCAGTTCGTCGTCGAGGTCGAGGTCGAGGACACGTTCCTCGTGATCCTCCGAGTCCTCTACTCTCTTCTGTTCCTCGTGGACCTCGAGGACATGTTTCTTCTGATCATGCCGTTCATCCGACATTTACGGACCCTATCAATTCTGATCATAGGGTGCCGGTTACCCAGGTAGAGCAACCACGGGCCCAGTTGCGTGTTGAGCACATGATGACCCCAGAGCAGTACCAGTTGTATTATGATCACATTCGAGTACATGGTGTTCCACCACCTACGACGACTCCTACCACTACAACTGTCACTGAGGATGTTCTTCGTGCTAATGAACTAATTCGACCCACATCTCATGTACCAGTTTCTACTCCAGAAATGGCTTTAGTAGGTCCTACTTCTCGAGGTGCACTTTTCATACCTGATTTAGTGAAAGCAGTTGAAAACATGGGGACTTCGAAATTTGACGGTACAAGAGATGCTTCTAAAGCGGGGGCGTGGTTAAAGGAGATTACAGAGACCTTTGACACCTTGATGATTGAAGAATGTTATCGTGTGGTCATTGCGACCAAGCTGTTAGGCCCAGACGCACGACGATGGTGGCAGAATCTAAAAGAGACATATTCGGTTACTATTACGTGGTCTATCTTTGTGGAACGATTCAAAGATCGATACTTCTCTCAGTACATCAAGGATCAGAAGAGAAAGGAGTTCTTCAACCTCTTTCAAGGCACTATGTCGGTTGTGGAGTATGAAAGCAAATTTCTAGAATTGCGAGAATTCGCTCCTGAGTCATATACGATGAGAGACTTATGCAAGAGATTTGAAGATGGTCTTAATCTAAATATTCGAGATCGCATCAAGTCCGGAGACAAGTATGAGAGTCTTGACGAGCTCGTAGAAGAAGCCCTGAGGGTAGAAAGTTTAGTTCAGGCGAGACATAAGCTTGCAGAACGATCTCAAAAGAAAAGGCAAGGGAGCGCATTTCCAGGAAATGCATCGAAGGTGTATAGGGGTGTGGGATCTTCGCGTGGCGCACCAAGTTCAGTGTCTATTAGTTTTCCTCAACCTCGGGAGCAGTTTAGTAGAGGCGGGAGCAATGTCTCGGGATCGGTTGGTGAAAATCGCAAGTGCCAGAATTGCTTAAAGTATCATGACGGCCCTTGTAAGGCTCCTCAAGTATGTTTTCAGTGTCGACAGCCGGGCCATATGCGAAGTTCTTGTCCTCAACTTATGGGAGCGAGTAGTCAGAGTTCTGGTCAGCCTCGTGGTAGACTAACATATTCTACACCCAGAGATACTCGATCTGCAGCTACCAGAGTGCCTGAAGCCTCAAGCGGCCCTAGTACTCGATCACCTATGCAAGGAAGGAATCAAACTAGAGTATTTCATATTTCCCAGGAAGAGGCTCGCTCAGATCCGAAGGTTGTGACAGGTAATTTATAATCCGAGTATTTTCACATGTTAGATCTAACCCCGCCTTGTTATGCCACTTGATTACAAATAAAACATTCGTAAGAAATTTTATCTTTCCGAATTTTTAAATCACAATCTCACCTAATATTGCTTCTTTAGGCCATGTGTTTGTGGGAGACCATCAGGTCTACACTTTATTTGACCCAGGTTCTGATAGATCTTATATTCGGGATGATCTTGCTGCGATCTTAGATTATCCTATCTCTCATTTGTCACCTGAAATCATAGTTCATACCCCTCTTGGAGAGCATCTAATTCGTGATTCGGTGTTTCTTGGTTGTCCATTGAAGATCAAAGATGTCATTCTAGAGGCTGAATTGATACCATTGCCTTTGATTGATCTCGATGTTATTCTTGGCATGGATTGGCTTTCTTCTCATCATGCAATTCTCGACTGCCACGAGAAGCTTGTTATTTTTCATAGACCAGGATTCTCAGAACTTGTTTTTGAAGGTGAACTTCAAACGAGATCCCTTTCTTTTATTTCAATGTTGACTGCGCATAAATTAATACGTAAGGTTATGAGGCATTCTTGGCATTTGTCGTCGATAATTCTCTTTCTGAGACTAAACTAGATGACATCCCGATCGCTAATGAATTTCCTGATGTCTTTCCCGAAGACTTACCAGGACAGCCTCCGAATCGAGAGATCGATTTTTCCATTGACGTACTTCCTGGAATCACACCTATATCGATTACTCCATATCGAATGTCGCCAGCTGAGCTCAAGGAACTCCAGAAACAACTTGGAGAATTATTGGAGAAGGGATTCATACGACCTAGCACATCTCCTTGGGGTGCTCCAGTTCTTTTTGTCAAGAAGAAAGATGGATCATTTCGCCTATGTGTCGACTACCGTCAATTGAACAAGGTGACAATCAAGAACAAATATCCTCTTCCGAGAATCGATGATCTATTTGATCAATTGCAAGGAGCAACTGTGTTCACAAAAATTGATTTGCGGTCTGGTTATCACCAACTCAAGATTAGGGAATCTGATATCCCTAAGTCTGCTTTTCGAATCAGATACGGTCATTTTGAATTCTGTGTTATGCCTTTTGGACTCATAAATGCTCCTGCAGCTTTTATGGATCTTATGAATCGGGTCTTTCGGCCATATTTAGATATGTTTGTCATCATTTTCATTGATCACATTCTTATTTATTCTAAATCAGATGACGAGCATTCTCATCATCTAAGAATTGCTCTGAACATTCTTAGAGAAAATCAGCTTTATGCTAAATTTTCGAAGTGTGAATTTTGGCTTCGTGAGGTAAGCTTTTTGGGTCATCACATTTCTAAAGAAGGAATCTACGTCGATCCAGTGAAGATTCAAGCTATACTAGATTGGGAGCATCCAAAGAACGTGACAGAGATTCGTAGTTTTCTGGGATTAGCTGGATATTATCGACGGTTTGTCAAAGACTTTTCGTTGCTGGCTTCATCTTTGACTAAATTGACTCGAAAAGGGGTAAATTTTGAATGGAGTGAAGAATGCGAGGAAGCATTTCAAGAATTGAAAAGACGACTCGTTTCAGCTCCTATTCTTGCTTTGCCAGACCCAGCGATTGGAGAATTTACCATTTATAGCGACGCCTCGAGACAAGGATTAGGATGCGTTCTCATGCAAGTAGGAAAGGTTATTGCCTACGCTTCAAGGCAATTGAAGAAGAACGAAGAAAATTATCCTACACACGATTTAGAGTTGGCTGCAATCGTCTTTGCATTGAAGATCTGGAGACATTATCTGTATGGTGCCACTTGTCGGGTTTTCACTGATCACAAGAGCTTAAAGTATATCACCACACAAAAGGAGCTCAACCTCAGGCAAAGGCGATGGATGGAGTTGATTAGTGACTATGACTTAGTCATCGATTATCATCCTGGCAAGGCGAACGTTGTTGCAGATGCTCTGAGTAGAAAGTCTTCTACCTCACTTGCTTCGATTCAATCTTTTTATCTTCCTATGTTGGAGCAATTTAAATCTTTACACATTTCGCTCGATTGTGAAAAGTCTAATGATTACGCCTTAATTGCCAAATTTGAGGTTAGACCTACCTTGTTCGAGCAAATTCGAGAAAGACAATCACACGATGTTCATTTACAACAAAAGATGGTGAAGCTAAATCAAGGAAAAGAACCAGAATTTCAAATTCGGGATGACGGACTCCTTACTTTTAAAAATCGTGTTTGTGTTCCATCAGAACTTGATGTTCGTAGAGCTATTCTTGAGGAAGCCCATTCTTCAGCCTATTCTATGCATCCTGGTAGTACCAAAATGTACAGAACACTTCGGGAGCATTATTGGTGGCCAGGTATGAAACGGGACATTGCTGAATTTGTATCAAAGTGCTTATCATGCCAACAGATTAAAGCGGAACACCAAAAACCAGCTGGCATGCTTCAACCACTACCTATTCCTGAGTGGAAATGGGAGAACATCACGATGGATTTTGTTTTCGGGTTACCTCGATCCCAAAAGGGTCATGACTCAATCTGGGTCATTGTCGATCGTCTGACGAAATCGGCACATTTCCTTCCAGTGCATACCAACGAATCTTTAGAGAAACTTGCCAAGTTATATGTCGATGAGATCGTGAGATTGCACGGAGTACCAGTGTCAATCATATCTGATCGTGATCCAAGATTCACTTCCCGTTTTTGGCCTAGTCTGCAGAAAGCGCTAGGTACAAAATTACTATTCAGTACCTCGTTTCATCCACAGACTGATGGACAGTCAGAGAGAACTATACAGACACTAGAAGACATGTTACGTGCAGTGGTGTTGAATTTAGGAGGTAGCTGGGATAAGTACGTGACTTTGGTGGAGTTCGCTTATAACAACAGTTATCATTCAAGCATTGGAATGCCCCCGTACGAAGCTCTATATGGCCGAAAGTGTCGAACACCGCTCTTTTGGGATGAGGTTGGCGAGAGACAAATTGAACAAGTAGAGCTTATCGAAGATGCGAAGGAAAAAATACAACTTATTCGAGACAGACTTAAGGCAGCGCAAGATCGACAAAAAAGCTACGCAGATAATAGGAGGCGCGATTTGGAGTTTAATGAAGGAGATAAAGTTTTTCTAAAAGTTTCTCCGTGGAAGGGCGTGTTACGATTTCGCCGTCGAGGAAAGTTAAGTCCAAGGTATATTGGCCCGTTTACGATCGTGCAAAGGATTGGTCGTGTCGCGTATCGACTTGAGCTACCATCCGAATTGTCAAAGATTCACGATGTTTTCCATGTCTCTATGCTTAGAAAATATGAACCTGATCCTTCGCACGTGCTCGAATATCCCCCAGTTGTATTAAAGGAGAATCTATCGTACGAAGTACAACCTGTTCAAATTGTAGATCGCCGAGAAAAAATGCTTCGTAATAAATCCATTCCTATGGTGAGAGTTCTATGGAGAAGTGATCGAATTGAAGAAGAAACGTGGGAACCAGAGTTAGTCATGCGTCAACAACATCCACATCTCTTTTCATCTCTAGGTACGTTTACGTTTCGAGGACGAAACTTTTTAGAGGAGGGGATACTTTATAATATCTTAGCCTAACTAGATTATTTTTTTTAGAAAGCCCAAAACCTATTTATTTATTTTTTGCCCAAGTTGACCTAGATTTGTTTTTAAAGCCCAAAACCTATTTATTTATTTTTGGCCCAAGTTGACCTAGATTTGTTTTTAGAGCCCAAAACCTATTTATTTATTTATTTGGCCCAAGTCCAGCCCACTTAAATAGCATAACATGGAAATAAGCCCAGCCCATTCTAATAGCCTCAACACATATAAAAAAAAAGAAAAGAAAGAAAGAAGAGTACGGGAGAAGAAAAGTGAGAAGAACAAAAGAGGGGAAAGAAGAGAGTGAAGAGGAGAAACCCTTGTTGATCAAATTCTCCCTTACAACCCTCATCCTAGGTGGTTTCTAAGTTGTTTTGAGGTAAGTAATAGGTTAATTAAGCTTCCTTTCTCCAAGATTTTGTGATTTTGTTGGGTTTTCTTCCTTATATGAGGAAATTCGTAGCTACTGTTCGAACTACTTTCGACATAGCTATTGATCTCTGAAATTTGTAAACTCAATTTCTATACGTAGCTGAACTCGTTAGCTTTCCGTAGCCACCTGAAACGCCTCCATCCGATTTTTCTACAATTAGTTATGATTTTTCTCGTAAACTGCTGCTAGGTAATTCGCAGCTGCTGTTCGAACTGATTTTGACATAGCTACTGACCTCAGAAGTTTACAAACTCAATTTCTGTATGTAGCTGAACGTGTTAGCTTTCTGTAGCCACTTGAAACACCATGATTCGATTTTTCTACAATTAGTTATGATTTTTCTTGTAAACTGCCGCTAGCTGGAAATTTCAGAATAGTTATGTCGAATTCAAATTTACTTCCTATCGTTTTGTTTAAGAAATGATCTGAAACGGGTTATGTGAGATTGGGAGATGATGTTGAGGAGATACGGGCTGTTCTTATTTAATATCGACTCGCTCAAGCTCGATTAAGATTTATTTTGACAATGAAAGACGATGTTACCGCTAATAGTTAGTTATATTTGATTTGTCTTTAATTGCTCATCTCCTTTCTAGGTAAAGAACCGTCGATGAAGGGCAAAGGACCTACTTCAGACTCCGGAGAGAGTTAATCACTTCCTTGTGAGTTGATAATTCGGGAACGCCTTCTCTTGTGGGAAGTGTGGACCCTCGTTAAATTTGCATTCATTTTATTTTTAGTTAATTGATAACAAAATTATTTTGGTAGTGTGTTATGTGGTAAAGAGTCTGATTGGCTCGATTGTTCTAGTTAGAGCCTGATTGGCCTAAGATGGTCCATTGATTATCTTATATTATTTCATATGGGTATTGTTGATTTTTAACTTATGTTGAAGAGCCTTGCCGGCTCGATATTTGATAGTCTTTATTGCGAATTATTTGCAGATTGATTTCTGGTTATTCATGTGTGCCATTTAGACTCTAACTTGAGTCGTTATTCATCTTATGATGCATATGCATATGTATACCTGGTACCAAGGTTAAGTAGCCCGAATTGGTCACGGTTCGGGTGAGTTGGAGCGACATTGATTAAGTAGCCCGAATTGTCGCGGTTCGGGTGAGTTAGAGTGACAAACAAGTTGCCCATGGCTTGGCAAACCCGAGTGAGTTAGATCTAACGGGGCACCTGTCCATTTGCCAAATACTCATACTTTGGAAGGTGATCGTTAGATGAATCAGTCTATTGTAGGCTCAGCCAACGTCACCGGTGTGGACATGCATATCATATATGTTTATATATTTTCATTTCAAGTATTCACATCGATATTGAATTGTGAACTTTAGCATTTGGCATGTTGAGAAAGAACATTAATGTGCATTTTATCTAGAGTAACGGTGACGGGCTCGGACTGACTCTCGACGGAGAGATCAGTTTGAGGAGGATATTGGCTACCCACGCGTCTTTCATGTGTTATCATCTTGTTTGAACTAATTGTGTATTTGTAAATGCATTCATAGGTTGTATTTTTGTTAAGTTGTATATTAAGTAAACATAATAATTGATGTGGAATGAAATATTGGATTTTATGTTATGAACCGCGAGTGGGAGTACATGCTTCGTATAAGGGTTGGGGTGACCGGCTTATCACCTCACTGAGCTAGTGGTTTTGCTCACCCCCGTCATTTCCTTCCTTTTCAGGCTATTGATATCGTTTTGGTTGGAGGTTTGCCTATCGTTTGCTCATCATTCGATCGGGGTTTTGGGTACTTTCTCTTTTATGTAAATTGACGGATCCATTGGCGAGATTGTATATTTTATATTTTGTGATCCCCCTTGATGTTCTTTTTGTACTTTCGCGATGTTATATCGCTCATGTATATTTTCTTCAAACTAAGTTACATCGTGGTATTTTGTACCTTTGTAAATCCTTGTTGATACTTTATGTAATGATGTCCTTGGGTTGTACCCGTAGTTATCAGTTGTTCAATTCTACAGGTACTTGATAGCAAGCCTTACGTTTTCTATAAACTTTGTGGAGTGGAGTGCACCCATTTCACGAAATTTATGGTTAACGTGGCGGTTGTCGCGTTCCGCCTGCGGGTTGGGGCGTGACAATATATGTATAATCTTTTTTAAATTATATGTATTTTAATATTTTATAAATTTTATGTTGTACCCTAAAATTTAAATTTTTGTATCCGCACCCTGATTATGGGAGTATATTGGTAAAATGCTTGAGGGGATACAATTTTGTGATAAATGGATACAGTGGATTCATGGGTGTATCTCATCTACTACTATGTTGGTCCTTGTTGATGGGAGTCCATCCAGTGAATTTGCGCTTCAAAAAAGCTTAAGACAAGGGGCTTTCCTGTTTCTTATTTCTTCTTGGCAGCCGAAGGATTCAGTGTCTAAATGAACAAGACTGAATCCATACAAAGGTTTGTTGGTTTAAAGGTGGGATTAGATAATGTTAAGATGAGTCATTTGCAATTCGCTGATGATACTGCAATCCTGGGTGAGGCAACAATCAATAACACAAGGACTATTAAAGGCATTATTCGGTTGTTTAAGATCACTTCTGGACTCAAAGTTAATTTCTCTAAAAGTTCTTTGCATGGGATTCATGTTGAGAAGAATAAGTAGAATTTTCTTGCTAATATTATTGGATACAAAGAGGGGCAGTTTCCTTTTGAGTATTTGGGTCTTCCAGTTGGTGCCAATCATAGGAAAAAAGAAGTGTGGAAACTGCTTATTGAAAGGTTCCGTAAGAGGCTTGCGGGTTGGGAAAACAAGTTACTCTCTTTTGGAGATTGACTTATAATCCTCAATTCGATACTTTCTGCTCTACCTCTCTATTTTCTATATTTTTTCAAAGCTCATACTTCTGCGATACATGCCTTTATTAATTTCAAAGAAACTTTTTTGGGGGTGGTAAAAAAAATATTCATAAAATTGCTTGGGTGGAATAAAATTTGTAGAGATAAAAGAGATGGTGGATTGGATGTTGGGGATTTAAAGATTTTTAATCTTGCACTTTTGTGTAAATGGGCTTGGAGATGGTTGAATGATGAGAATGTACTTTGGGTAAAAATAATTAAATCTAGGTATGGTAGTTTTAGAGAAGAAGTTGTATGAAGTATTGGGATTCAGGATTCTTCATTGTGGTGGAGAGATGTTAGTAAAATCTTGAAAGGGGTTGTGGGAATGTGTTTTGTGATAATATTGGTTTCTCGTTGGGGAAAGGAGATTTAATATTCTTTTAGAATGATCATTGGGTGGAAGGTGATGCTAGGCTAAAAGAGAAAATTTCAAAGACTATACTTTATTTCAAGTCAAAAAAATTGCAAGGTGTCTGATATAGGGGTCTTTGAGGGAGGATGATAGAGGTGGATTTTAAAATGGAACATATCTTTAACTATCTTATTTTTTGTGAATTTTTGGATTTGTGGGAAATTTTATGCAAGTGTAATGTTAAAGAGAATGTACCTGATACTATATTTGGAAAAATTCCAAAGTTGGGTAGTTCTCTACAAGAGCGATGTACGAGTCCATCGCAAAGTTTGATAATCCAGATGAGGTGGGTGACTCAATCTTCTCTAAATTATGGTGCAAACACATACCCTGAAAGGTATCGTTTTTCTGTTGGAGAGCTATTCAAGACAGAATTCCTACTAGAGTTAATATTGAGTTAATCTTGCTTATATAGGAGTTATCATGGATAACAATGTTGTTCTTTGTCCATTCTTTGCTAGTGTTCCAAAAAGTATTAATCATATTCCGTTACGATGCCGGCAAGCCACACTTGTTTGGAAGAACATCTAAAGATGGTTGAGAATACAATGCATTATGGAAGGTACGCTATGGAAACAATTTTACACTTTGGTATACAAAGGCCATGGTAAAGTGATGAGAAGCGTGTTCATGTTGATTGGACAATGCACTTGTTGGAGGTTATGGAAGGCAAGAAATGATGTTGTATTCAATAACAGTGAGCTCAAACTCAAAAAGATTGTGGAAGGAATTAAAATCTACTCATGAAAATGGTTGAGAACTAATTATCCTATGATCTTTTGTTTATCTTTGCATGATTGGTATAGTTTTCCGACAATTTGTATTCCTAAAACTCTTAGATAATTAATTGTTGTAACTATTTTGAGTACCAATCATAGTTTTCCGACAATTTGTATTCCTAACACTCTTGGATAATTAATTGTTGTAGCTATTTTGAGTACCGCTTGTAGTTATCCTTTATTTATTTATATATATATAATCTGACTTTAAAAAAAAAATTGAATAAAATTGTTGCAAACGCGACTTTAAAATGACTAGAGAAAATCTAAAACAAATTGCAGGAACCGTAGACAACGCAACAACAGAGAGGAACCCCCCCAACCTTCTTTTCCAAGTGAACACACGTCAGCATCAGAAGCGAATGACATATTCTAGTAGCATTTTTCTCAACCGTTAAACCGAACCCATTTCTTCATTGGGCTTCATTCCACCGCCTCTCCATCAATTTCCACCGCATAGCCACTCACAATCACCAACGCCACCACCTCCGCCGCCGCCACTAATATGAGCCTGGTGTTTGGACAAACTGAATTCCTGCTCCCTCCCGCAGCGCTCCGCCGACGGGCTATCCCCTCCCGCCATCACCACCGTGGCTGGAAACGCCGTCGCATCAAGCTCTTCACTATTCGGAGCGACCTAAATCCCACGCCGTCATCGTTTGATAACCTTTTCAACAGCTTGATTTCCCAATTTCCCTCCCTTAATTCCCTCAATTATATTGCTCCAACCCTCGGCTTCGCCTCTGGTCTCGCTCTCCTTTTCTCTTCTAATCCCAAGAGATTGCTTCCGGACCCTAACGATGTCGAGAATTCGAGCTCTGATATTGGGGAATGGATCTTGTTCACCAGCCCCACGCCCTTTAATCGATTCGTGACGCTACGGTGCCCTTCTATTTGTTTCCCCGAAAACGAATTGTTCGAGAATGTTAGTGAAAAGCTTGTCACGGAAGATAGGCATTATGTGAAATTGAACAGTGGGAGAATGATTCAACCAGTAAAGAGTAATGACGGTTTTGGTAAGAATATGGTGTATCAGAGGCTCTGTGTTGGCACTGAGGACGGAGGAGTCCTCTCGTTGGATTGGCCGGAAAGTTTGGAATTGGAGGAGGAACGTGGTTTTGATACAACAGTTTTGATTGTTCCGGGGACTTCAGAAGGGAGTAACGAGAAAAAAATCAGGGTTTTTGTGCGAGATTGCTTGAGTAGAGGTGTTTTTCCTGTGGTCATGAATCCAAGAGGATGTGCTGGTTCACCCTTAACCACTCCACGGTTAGTATCCTCTTATTACATGTTGGATTATAGTTTAACTATATCAAACAGAAAAGTCAGTGCTATGTATGGGTTTTAGCAAAAAAATGTGTATCCTGTTAAACCTATTTAATTCTCTCCTAAGCTTACATGGTTTTCATGTGTTGAGTTATAATAATATTGGTGGAAGCAATGAATTATCTGTGCAAGATTTTCATCTTTATTAGCTTTTTGGACTTGTTAGGAAGGTTTGATGACATTCCCTGCAATATTGAAAGTTGATAGAGAGCTTAACACGTGCCTTTCTTTTTTTTTTTTTTTGTTAACGTTCTTTCTTCCTTCTTTTATATTTCCTCCTCTCCACAAGTTATGAGCTTGTATTTCTGCCGTCCAACACAGATGTAGATTTTGATGTTATTTTCATGTACTCTGTTTCTTACCTGTTCTGATATTAGTTTATTGCTTCCAGTCATGTTTAATCTATTAGACTTGATCAAATTACTTGAGATTTGTCCGTCTAAAAGTCACACATTCAGTTTCTTTATCTACGGATAATGATGAACCAGATTGTCTGAGTTTAAATTATGGCTATTGTGCTATAATTTTGTTAGAATATTCTATTTTCTGGCAAATGCCTACTAAAATTTGGAAGCTTTGGGCAGTAAAGTTTTTTGCTCATTTAACGGATAGAGACAGGGAATGCTATAGTATTACTTAAAAGACCTCATCTTGAGTACTTGAGTTATCACTTAAATTTGTAATCAGGAATTGACAAGAGCATGGAGTCTTATCTATGGTTTGTCTCGGTTGTCTATTAGTTCTGTCCATCTCATTATCTACTTCTTCATATTGGAGACAAATCATTTGTTAGTTTGCTGCAGTATTCTTGCACCATTTCTCCATCTGGGAAGTCTACATGATCACCTGTGAACATTTGTTTATGCTGTGACAAAGATTTTGTTAATCATGCCTATTCTTCATGATGCATGTGTTTCGAAAACTTGACTTCCCTTTAAAAAAAAAACACACATGGTTTTCTGAGATACATCATGCGTTAGATTAGCCTTTTATTGGTAAAAGCTGGTAAGGTCCAAACGAGATCAAGGCTTTGATCATTACGATGCATATTTGTGTGGCTTTTAAAATTATAAATCTTCAAACTTTTTATTTCTTTTCCTTGCACTAAGGAATCTTGATTCTCATCAAGTTTGGGAGACTTAGTGGCCTTATTCCTTCATCTTAAAAACATTTTGTGGTGTACTTTGGCACAAAGTTATTTGCATCTTGTTTCAGAAACCATTTCAAATTGACTTCTAGACATGAAAGTATGTTTGTGAAATATTAAGTGTTTGGTGTTAATTTTAAATGCACTTTATTTTTCGAAGGCTTTTTGGCAGTTGTTTGAATTTTAGATTCGAACTTTTCACTTTGCACTTTATGATCAATGGACATCAAAGTATGTTTCTCTTAGCACTTCCAAAAAGCAAATATGTAAAAGGTTCATTCTGAAAATGGACTTCCATAATTCCATTACAAATTTGTTCAAAACATGCACTTAACTAGTATTGTAAAAGAAATTCCATCTTAAATAAATTAGTTGCTTCTAATGATAAAATTGAGCAGAATAAACAGAACCATATCATTTAATAACTCTAATATTAGGTTCCTAATTGAGAAGATTTAATTATTCTTGGACTGCAATTCAAGCAGATACTAGGACGCTATAACTACTTCATTTATGTAGGTTATTTACGGCTGCTGACAGCGATGATATCTCCACAGCTGTTCAGTACATAATCAAGAAAAGGCCATGGACAACATTAATGGCAGTTGGCTGGGAGTATGGTGCAAACATGTTGACAAAATACTTGGTAGAATGTGGACAGAAAACTCCTCTTACTGCTGCGGCATGCATAGATAATCCTTTTGACTTAGTGGAAGCCATGAGGTCCTCTGCCTATCATACGGAATTTAATCAGAGGCACACTGATGGCCTAATCAAGATACTTCAGTGTAACAAGGTTGTTTCTACTGATTTACATTGCTGCACACACTTTTACCTTAAAAACTACATTTGATAATGCTTGCCATTGTAAAGAGCTTTCATGCCAAAAAATGTGAACTTTTTTTGAGTCACACTCTATCCATCTAGATTTTGAGTCATGCGGCCTTACGTGTTGGGGGTCTAAAATTCAAGTATCTGCTGCAGACATTCTTTTTAGAGAGTGCGTCCATATATGCCCCCCCCCTCCCCCCCCCCCCCCAACCCCGAAACCAATATTCAAGTAACCTCTGTTTATATATTTTTTGGTGCAAACAAATCCTCTATCATCTTGAAGTTAAGCATAATTGCCCCATTAGCCCTGCTGTTAGACATACTAAATGTTTGTTGCTCCTCCATGAACTCCTCTACCTTCTAGCGAGCCATTTCTGGTCAATCCCTTGGCCAAAATTTTTCTTTCAGAATACTTACTAGTGACATGAGTCTCTTCATATGGGCTTCTTTTCTATGGTTTTAGATTTTTAATCCAATATATTGATCTATCATGTTTATGTCTGCAAATTTGTCAAAAACTGTGAGTTGGGTTTCTAAACCCTTGTTTGCGTTTCAGGGCACAAAAATGATAGACTAATTCATTTCAAATTTAATATAAAAAAATCATAGATGGACTGTAGGAGCGGTTTATTGTGGTTAAGTTTGAAAATGTTTTGACTAATGGATCGACCAAAAATCAGCTCTCAAGAAGGTTACTATTCACTTCGGTAAAAAAAATTACAGGATTAGGAATGTGTTTATGGTTTTCAATGAAATTTTGGTACAAAACTATTGATATCAAATTTATTTGTGAAACAGAAGCTCATGAAGATGTTTCGGTATGAAGTGTGAAAAAACTGATGATCGGATTTGCCGGAAATTGGCTAGAAGGAAGACTTTGGAGCTGACTGAGGGGCTGATGGAATAATGGGTCTGTGTGTGTTCCATTTTAACAAGACAATCCAAAAAATAAACTAAGGGCTTACTTGAACCTTGTGCAATACTCAGTTGCATTGATGTACCTTTTTTCTTCTTTTAACCTTAAAACTAACTAATAAGAACATTCGCCAGTCCTATCAACTGATCTATCATTCTTCTGAGTCATCACTGATTTTAGTAAGATAGCTTGTATTGATCTTTTCATCTTTTTATCACTGATATGTTCAGGAATTATTTCAAGGTCGAGGTAAAGGATTTGACGTTGAAAAAGCTCTTTCTGCGTCATCCATTTGGGATTTTGAGAAAGCAGTTTCCATGGTGTCTTATGGATTTGATAGCATTGAAGAATTTTATGCAAAATCTAGCACACGAGATTTGGTTGGAAAAGTGAAGGTTCCCCTTCTGTTTATACAGGTTTATTATCTTACCATGGTACAATGTTGAATATAAATGGCACTTTAAGGTTGCTCTAGTACTAGTAGTACCAGTATTGCATTACCTATTAGCAATTTTTGTTTTATATTATAGTCATGTTGCGCAAATACTGGACAAGTACTAATAGATCTGAGCTGGGTACTTGGCCCATAAATTTCTTGGATCATGTGAACCCTGGAGTCATAAGATGTCGATATTGTGTGAATTTGAAATAAGAAATTTCCAGTATATTTAGGTCAGGATGAGGCTCATCTTGATATTTTGTAACAATAAGATGCAATTAAAGTTAAAAATCCTTATTTATTGGAAATTATTATTATTATATTTCATTATCAATAACTTTTACAGTTCCTTCTCCATTAGAATGCGAGTTTAAAGTGGTAAATTTAATTTGATTAACATTACTTATCTATAAAAGTTAAATTTTGGTGTAGGAAATTGCATTATATTCATGGAAGTTGTGTTTCAATTTTTTCATGAATATAGTAATAATATATATGTGGTATGCATGTTTATCAATTCTTAGCTGCATATACAGACATACATATATAGATATATTTACTTATTTGTATACACATATATACATAATTATGTACAGGAGTTCAAATTGATGAACTTACATTGTTGATGTTATTTTTTCCATTTCTGATTATCAATTGGTAGTGTCAAAAGCAGACACCAGAAATACGCTAGATATATGTATCAAACCATATCATATCCTCCTTTTTATGAGAGTTAGGACAGACTCTGTATTTCCGTAGCCATATCAATGATGACAGCTAAAGATTGGTATCAAATATGATCTGTTTACTTCTTGCCTTGTGCTTTTGGATGATAAAAATTTGGCAATGCAGGTTTAGTAGATTAAGAGAACAATCTCACCTTGAGATTCACATTTTCCCTCTCTTTGCAATCCCATTTTTTTAAAATATAAATCCCTTAAAAACCATAGTGAGGACTTCATTGTCATCAGTAGTACTGATCAAATGCAGTTTTATTTTCCCAACAACTCTAGCTAGAAGTTTTTTCAACCACTCTCCCTGATGGTTGATTGCTCTTAGATGACTTATTTTTTTCAGTGTTTTCAAACCCTCTAAAATGCCTTGATAATCTGGCTTGTTCATTTGATTTTTTCTGATGCATCTTCTGTTGTACGCTTTTTTAAGCTATGTTAAGTACTTTTTTATTTCATTGGTCAGGTCAGTACTGTTTCTCTCGTTGCTTGTAGCTCATATCACTTCACTGTACAGAATGCATGAAGTACCTGTGCAGGAGGCCTGATATTTATCTTAGAACAGGAAACAACTAGCAGTAGTGTTAACCAGTCACAACCACCCATTATGTGTTTGGACAATATTAGATTATGATGTGCTATAATTTTATTATGCTTGCATCTATAATTTTACATTTTTACGTTTGACAAGCCTTCTTGGACTTGCATTAACCTGTGTCAGATCTTATGCCTTGATAACATATTTGAGAGTAACAGTAATCAATAAAGAAATTATTGTCAGTGACTCAGTGACATCTGTTTGCATACTTATGTGAAATGCCTTGAAAGGCAAACTAAATTTATTACATTTTCTTTAAAGTTAACTGTTGTGCTTTTAAATGATTCACAGAATGACAATGGAAAAGCTCCATTTTTCTCTATTCCACGGAGTTCGATAGCAGAGAACCCGTATACAAGCTTAATTCTGTGTTCTTACAAGCCATCTAGCCAGATTATGGATGACAAGTTAGTGTTCTCTTGGTGCCAAAACCTAGCATTGGAGGTAACTAATACTGAGTGTTCTTATTTACGTATTTATTCTAATATGGTTTACATTAACTAACTTAATGGCCAAAATGCTCAACTGCAGTGGCTCACTGCTGTAGAGATCGGACTTCTAAAGGGTCGCCACCAGCTTTTGAAAGATATTGATTTCACTATAAATCCTTTGGGATTAGCACTAGTAGAAAACAGAGCTTCAATTGAAGGGGGCAGAGTTGACAAACTCTTGAATCTTACTAACAGGAATCCTACAAATACCCAATTGGAGATGTTGCAGGAAAATAGTGCGGCTAAGAGCATTTTATCAGGATCTATAAAAGATATAGGGAAACAACCATCTATTGCCAAAGGACTGCAGCAAGAGGACAACTATACCCGGATACAGCCCAATGTCACAATTGATGCAACAGTAGAGGAAGGAATCAACTCTTTAGATAGTGAAAGAGGGCAAGTTCTACAGACTGCACAAGTGGTCTTGAATATGCTTGATGTTACTATGCTAGACACCTTGTCAGATGAACAGAAGAACAAGGTAATGCTCATGATGTCCTGTATTATTTTAGCTGATTTACTTAAAAATATGTGATGTGGTTCTTTCAGTTCTGGTTAGTTTATTGAAGTTATGCCGGATAGCTATATCTGCCAAGTATATGGAATGTTGCGCTACTCTCAGACTTGCCTTCTGAGCATAACATAGAGATTGCACGTGTAGTTAATCATCATCGTACAATATATTCTCTACACATTTTTGTGAGAAGTCTGTTTGTGAAGCTTTTAATCGTGGATTTATAACTTTACTTCAATTCCCACTTAATAAATCTGGAGAATGTAATCAGGATTAAACTAATATATTGAAATATTTTGGATACTACAATGATAATTTTGAATATATTGAAAATTTGTAATATATGAAGAAGTCTGTTTGTAATATATTGAAATTTTTTAATACTAAGATAATTTGGATTGTGTTCAGGTCCTTAATGCCGTGGGTCAAGGGGAAACACTTATCAAAGCTATTCAAGATGCTGTCCCTGAAGATGTTCGAGAAAAGCTTACAACATCTGTTACTACTATCTTACAGAGCCACCGAACTGATCTGAAATTTGATAAACTCCTAAGTTTAGGACATATTCCTGAGGTGGCATCAGGATTGAACTCAAAAGTGCTAGAAAAAATTCAACCTACAAAAGAAAATCATGTCTCAGATGTTGAAGCTTTGGACCAAAACAAGAAGATTGATGGCCCTGGAGATGGTTCCTCTAAAATTGATCAGGACTCTGACAAGCCTCCTGGGGATATGGAATTAGAGAAACAGTCGTCAGAGTCTTCCAAGAAACAGAATGACGCAGGTTCTTATCAATCTAGCAATAACAATGAAAGCATCAGTCCTGATTTAGACATTGTGAACCCGAATGAAACAGGAAATTTTAATGAAAGTGAAGTACCGTCAGGGGGTAAGACAGCCCAAGTTTCTGAAAAGAAAATGGCACCCGAAATAATTGCTAATCAAGAGTTAGAAAACATATCTAATGGAGCAGAGGATGTTCCTGTCCAACAGAAACCGGAGAGAGAAAATGGTAAAAGTCAATCAGACCCGGTGGAGGTGTGTAACAATGATTTTTTGAACGATCAGGATAAGAAGATCAATAATTTTTCGAATGATCAGGCTAAGACATCTGAAGGCAGCAAGACAGAAGAAAACTCTTCAGCTTCTTCCTCTGCTTCTGAGGCTCAAGTCATTGAACAGGATGCAGAAAACACTCAGAGGAAGGAAGAAAAAGGTCCAATACCTGTTTTTAGCCAGAACACAAGTCCTCCTTCAAGCTTTAGCGTTTCTCAAGCACTGGATGCATTAACAGGATTTGATGATTCAACACAAGCTGCTGTTAACAGTGTATTCCACGTAATCGAAGACATGATAGATCAGTTGGAGGTTGAAAAGGAGAAGGTAGATCATATGAAGAATGAAAATAATGAGAAGGAAGGCTCTATAACTAAGAATCATCAGAAAGAAAATGACCCCAAATCTGTAGGGTCAATAGATCTCCGGATTAATGCAATCACAGAGTCTTGTCGGAACCAGGCTAGGACTGATACTGAAACCCGTTTTGTGCCAACGACTGGAGAAACTCAAGTGATTAATTTTGTGAACTCTTTGTATAGCAGTGCAGGAAAGGGTCCAAAAAATTTAACTACTTTACCGTATGGAGATCCACTTTACAAAGAATATCTCAAGGCATATCTTGCCTTGAAGATGAGAAATGAAAAGCCTTTGGATATGGATAGAAAATCAGCAATATATCTGGATTACATTCCAGAAGAAGGTCAATGGAAGCTTTCAGAGCAGACAGAAGATCATAATGTTTCTGTTGATGAATATCCGACTCATCAAGGTGATAGGGAAAACCAGACTGACAGCTGGCCAATAACCAAGCACAATGATAATATTATTGAAACATCTTACGTAACATTGGGTTCTGGTGAACCCCAGGACCTCAGTGAGGAACTTAAGAAGGATTCTGTCAATGACAATGTTGAGTTTGATGAAGGCAAATTCGGTGATCCCATGCTTTTCATCAAAAGTCTCATGTTAAAGTGTTTAAATGTCGAAGTTGGGCGTAGATTCAGTGGGGAGAATATGGATGACTTGGGGATCAAACTTTCTAAAGAAATAGAGCATGTTGCAAATGCTGTTTCTTTGGCTGCAGGGGAAGGTATGCATCACAGGCATAATGTGAATAAGAACCGGCTAGGGGAGCTTGGCATCGTTGACGGGGAGAATATAGTTAGAGCTATCTCATCTTCTGTTCAGGAGACACAATATTTAAGAACAGTTTTGCCTATCGGTGTCATTGTGGGCTCCTCTTTGGCTGCCCTTAGAAAGTTCTTTAATGTTGCTGCACTGGATGCTGATAATGAACAAACTTCTACCCTTGACCAGGATGATAAAACGATAGAGAGACTCGTTCAAGTTGTTGAAAAGGAGAGTAGTCAAAAACACTCCAGAGAAAGAGTAAATAAAGATAAGTTGACTGGTTCAATTGAAGAAAGAGTGGATGACATTGATCTTGGAATTCCTAAGAACAACAAAGCTATGGTTGGTGCTGTAACAGCTGCTTTGGGGGCATCTGCTTTACTTTCTTGTGAACCGGTAATATATATTTTGACCATTTTTTCGTTTGATAAATATTTTCTCATACATTTTCATTATGACGCCTGATAGAGTTAAGATGATCACGAAACAAAGAAGTCCCTAAAAAGGCCGCAGAGACGAGCTCTGCCACAAACCAATAAGGTTGCAAATAGATAATTCTTCTTTATGAAAAAACCGTAGAGTAAGATACAAACAAAACCCTAACCCTAATTACTAATATGGCAGAAATAGGAAACTAAGGGTAATAAGGAAATAGGAAACTAAATAATCTAAAACAAGGAAATAATTGATTTGAAATCAAAATACTAAAATAACTAATGTTTCTTTCCTCTATCAACCCCCTTCTTTCGAGTCACCATGGGCCCCTGGTGTTCTTTTGCTTGCACACCATTAATTAATCCTTCTAAATTTTGATGTTGCATCAACTCCTTTGAGGCTGGTTAAACCCTTTCATGTTCAATGTGATACCTGAAATGATTGATAAATAAATATTATTCTGAATACTATGATACCACAACTTCAATTGTATTATGTTTCTTCATATTATTATATATGGTTGTTAGTCCAAATTTATCTATTTTTTAACTTGTCCATTGGTTAGAAAATTTCTGAATGTCTTAATTTTTCTTTTTTAATGTTCAAGGTCTTGGTAAATGTTGCTATAACTCTACATATATACATGTGTGTGTGTTCATAGTCAGTGCTTTGAATTTTGTCATTTGAACTTCCTAAATTTTTCGATGCTTGTAGAATGCTGAAACTCCTGGACCTTCAAATGAATCCTTGAAAAAGAAAAACAGAAAAGATCCAGATGAGCTAAATGAAATGCCTGATAAAACCCATAACAATATAGTGACAAGCCTTGCAGAGAAAGCATTATCTGTTGCTAGTCCTGTGGTGCCTGTAAAGGAAGATGGTGAAGTGGATCATGAAAGGTTTGCTTTAGTTGCTTACAATTTCCCATATTTGTTATGTTTCTTGAGTTATAACTTATAATCTTAATGAGAAGGTGTTCAACTTTTGGCTCTGTGAAATAGGCTAGTGTCCATGCTTGCGGAACTGGGACAGAGGGGGGGTATTCTGAAGCTTGTTGGCAAAGTTGCTTTACTTTGGGGTGGCCTACGTGGTGCTATGAGTTTAGCTGACAAGCTCATCTCATTTCTGCGTATTGCTGAACGTCCATTGTTACAGAGGTTTTTGAATTTTTGAATTTTCCTCTTATAGATAATATTGAGTTCAATGATGTCCAGAAATAGAAGGCACAATTGCATATTTTCTTTATAATATCTGTTAATCATATCAGTAGCATGTGCTATTTTCTTATCGACTTCAGTTTTTCTGAATTAAGTTAAAGATTACTAGAGGTCTAATTCTATTTCCTCGAATGTGGCTTTTGGCTTTTATGTGAACATCTTTTTCAGAAGTTTTGGGGTATCTGGAATGATAAGCAAATGGATTTGTGATAAAGCTCGCTTTTGTTTGTCTGATTTAAATTTCTTGTAGGCAAGAGTACTATATTGTCTGTTATTTGTGAAATTAGACATCCACTGATTGTGTGATATTAGTTGTTCAGTCGCATTAGTAACAAAGACTTTCCATGACTCAAATGTTTGTTGCATGAGTTTCCAAGCTAGGTATTCATTTACAATAGAAGACATTTTACATGCCTTCCTTAGATAAGTATCATTATTTATCCACATTCATGAAATGAGCTTTTCCCAAATAGGCAATTAAAAATTTTCCATCTTTTCATTACAGGATTCTTGGCTTTGTCTTCATGGTGCTTCTTCTATGGTCGCCTGTAGTTCTTCCATTGCTTCCAACACTTCTGCAAAGTTGGGCAACGCATAACCCCTTAAAAATTGCTGAGTATGCTTGCATTGCTGGCCTTTATGTCTCCATTATGATAATGATCACACTATGGGGCAAAAGAATTCGTAGATATGAAGACCCCTTATTGCAATATGGGCTCGATTTGGCTTCACTCCCAAAGGTATTGATTCAATATAGTTCAATTCAATACACTGATATCAGTGTATCAATACAGACATCTGTGATTTGATTTTTGTGGATTGTTTACCAAAAGAATAAGTCTGATATGTTAGGAGCTTGTGATAGAGTTATTGTGATCTCTTTTAAGTGATTCTCATTAAGTTGGAAGCTTGAAATTTTTCTAACTTCCTAATCTGCTGCTTTTTTATGCCCTATATACAGGAATTGTGACCCTTTCCCAAAAAAAATCATCTTCTTTTGTGTTTATTGTTGTTTTCTGCTTAACTGAGAGCATGGTGGATTATCTGGGATTCCCGACTATACTGAAACACTTGCTTATGAGATAAACTGATCAACTTTGTCGGATAATTCCACATGGATTCATGTTAATATATTCTTTTATCCTTCCCTGTCCTATGGAATTCCCATGATTAGCCACATTCACAAACCCCACTTCATTTTGGGAAATGATAGAGAGTAAAGGAGGAATATGTCAGGTCAAATTCAATACATGCTTGATATTATTTTGCAATGTGTATTTCTTTGAGTAGTCATTATAAGATTGAAACTTCTGGGTTAACTACTATAATTTGACATCAAAGTTTGTAGGTTTTTTTGCATAAATTATGTAACTTGGTATAAATATGCTGACTGTTCTGCCCTGTCAGTGGAAATTCTTTTTGAAAGGTTTGGTTGGAGGATCCATCCTTGTTATACTGATTCATACAGTGAATTCATCACTTGGATGTGTGAATATATGTTGGCCAACAACTCTATCATCGTCATCTTTAGAACCTTTAGCATTGATGAAATCGTACGGGCAGCTGCTTAAGCTGATTATGCAAGGAATTACTACTGCAACTGGTATTGCAATAGTTGAGGAATTGTTCTTTCGTTCATGGTTGCCTCAAGAAATTGCTGCTGACTTTGGATATCATTATGGAATATTTGTCTCAGGACTTATATTTGCTTCGTCTCAAAGGTAGATTCTTTCATGTTGCTTCACATACTGCGGTCCTCTCTTTTAAAATTTTGAAATTTGGATTAGTTTTTCTTGTGAATGTGCCCTAAAAGAGAGAACCATGCATATTTTTGTCCTGGTGTTCATCAGTTCAGAGTCTTTAAGCTATTTGTAACTCCATAGCCTCGTATCAACCATTCTGAATCCAAAAGCCCTCCACTAGGAAGGAAAGAAATACAGAGAGAGAGAAAACAGACATTGGTAACTTGCATGGGAATGTTGGTCGCTCGTCTTCCTTAAAAATTGTGTATTTCTCTCATTGCACCACATATTCATCAGATTTTACTGGGGTTGCACTTGAAAAGAAAATGTCTAGTGTCTCATACCAGAAGCTGGGGTGTAGGGGGAGGGAGTAGAAGGAATTGTAACAGGCATGATTATGAAGATCCCTTTCCCTCAGAGACTTTTAATAGCAACTTACAGTTGAACATTTGCTCCCTAGTATACAAATGACATTTTAAAGAAATCTTATTCCTATGTGTTTTACTTAAAACGTTATTATTTAATTGATACCTGCACCCCTGCCCAAATTAAAAAATTGTCATATGCATTGTCTAGCTCAAATTCTTCGTTGCATTATTGAATTTGATTATCTTCAATGTTTCTTACGTTGCTTATGACTTGATTCTTAGGTCAATCTGGGAAATTCCTGGGCTATGGATGTTATCTCTAAGTTTATCTGGAGCTCGGGAGCGAAGCCAAGGAAGTCTCTCCCTCCCAATAGGACTCCGTACAGGGATACTGGCTTCTAATTTCATCTTAAAAATGGGAGGCTTTCTGGAATATCAGCCAAATCTCCCTCTATGGCTAACTGGTGGCCACCCTTTTCAACCATTTAGTGGAGTGGTTGGTATAACCTTTTCTTTGGTTTTGGCTGTTCTTTTCTACCCTAGACAGACATTGCATAAGAAAACAACAACCAGAACCATCCTAGACTAAATTCTCTCTTCTTGCCTCATTCACAAGTAATATCTCTGTAACTATCCTGCTCTCAAATTGGGGGACAACAAGAAAATGGAGCTGAATTTCATGGAAACACCGCTAATGTGATACTCTGGAAGCTGCTTCCTATTGTGTCTATATTTCACTTCCAAATTTTCTTTTCAATTTACACCCATCAGTAGCTAGTTTTGGAAGGCGGAGCCCCCTGCGGTTCATCCGCAATAGTAGAATGGGTGTCATAAAATCATATAGAAAGGTCTTTTGATTCCTTTTTTTGGTGAATTTCTTCCTTGTAAATTTGTAATATAAGACATTTGGGGAATCAAATGAAAGAATTTTATATTACATCCTTTCATGTCATTATCTGATTTTCAGGCTGATTCAAATTAATTTTCTCCTATTTACCAGGTGCTAGCTGCCTGAGTTAGTACAATCTACGGAATAATGCTGATATTTTTGTGCAGTTTCCTCTTTCCATGTTGGTATTGAAATAATAAGTAGATTTTGTTTAGTAGGTAACAAACAGTGGGAGTACAATGGACTCAAGCCAGTTATCTGCTCCATGCAAGAATTCCTCAACTTTGAATTGCTTCACCACATCTTCACTGCAGTTATTCCTGTACCCTGCCCACGTAATCCTGCATCTCGTATCTGAACCCGGTCCTGAGTTCATATACTCCATGTACTCGACTGTGTCCACACTGCTGCACTCTTTCCAGTCCAACCATCCTCGAGGGTGGATCAGATCACCCAGATAGCTGTTTACTACAATTACTCTTGAGTAGTTCCTCCATGGCCTTCCCAGGTACGTTGAAAAGTTCCTTCTTTCTATGAGATTAAATTCATTTGCAGCATCTATTGTGCAGTTCTGCAGGCTTATACCCGTGTTCTGATTCGGATCTTCTCTCCCTTGAGCTGTGATCGTGTTCCTTTGACCCGGGATAGGTTTCCTGACCAGAATCCTGCAGTTCTGGAAAACAGCTGCAGCGTTTCCAAAGATGAAATCGATCGTTCCTTGGATTATACAGTTGTGGTAGAATTGACGCAAGGAATGAGCATAGAGGGTGTCTTGATGGGACTTGATCTCACAACGGGAGAAGGCGGCGTTGGATGTGACCATCAGAGCCACTGCTTGGTGCTTCTCTGGAGGTGCAGTGTTTTCTACTGTCAAGTCCCTGGCCAAGAATCTATCCCCCATCACAGCTGAAAACATCATGATTCAACAAGTTATGATTCGAAAGATATCCATTGTTATTATTTGTTTGATGCATAATCTAAACTTACTTAATGTAGCAGATTCGAAGGTGGAAAAACCATCGATGAAATTTCTGGATCCTGTGATGATTGTCGAGTTCAGTCCGTCTCCGATTAACAACATGTTGGTTTTCTCTCGTGGAATCATCACATTTTCTCTGTATATCCCTGCTTTGATTTTGATAATATAAGTGTTCTTGCTCATATTTGGCGCCATTTCCACAGCTTCTCCAATCATCCTGTAGTTTCCACTTCCATCCAATGCTACAGTCACATTTGGCCTCGTATTCATCGCTGCTCTCCTCTTCCTTCTACGAACAATCCTCGCGTATTTGGGTATCTTTCCAGTCTGCCCTCTGGTGATCTTCATCTTTGGTTTCTTGATACTTTCTTGAACTCTTTTCATCTCCACGTGCTGTATCAGGGCCAAGCTATTGCTGATCATTCGAGAAATCGGGCTCAGCAGATTCTGAAGATGTTCACCGTTGCCTTTTCGAGTATCCAAATCCATTTCTTCCAAATCCAGAAACCCATTGATGCAGGTATTCTCATTCGTCATTGCTGCACTCAGGAGGGTCTTGATATTGCCATACGACGTGGCTAAACGTGTTATCGAAGGAAAAGAGCCCAACTCATCCATGGCTTGTTGGAGCTCGTACACAGTTTGATCCAACAGTTTCATGCAATCTTGCAGTGCATTCTTCTCCTGAGTGTTCAAATCTTGATTGTCGAAATGAGCAGCTAGGCTCATCCGAGCATTCTCGACACGATCAACTGTTCGGTTGATGGCGAAGTCGAGAATGGTGAGGAAGGTGGTGAAGTTGTTGGAGGTGGAGAAAGTAGAACGGCAGAGAGATGAGTAGAGAGTTGCAGAACATGCTTTGGTAATGAATGGAGGGAGAGAGAGAGGGGAGGAGAGAGAAGGTGGTGAAGGGTTTCTTGATGAGTTCTTGAGTAGTAAAGAGACAAGAATTGCAGAGAAGGTGAGAGAGAGAAAGAGTGCGATAATTCTTCTCTGGGTTTTGATGGGTTTCTTGGAGAGATGAGAGTTGTTCGAATCCATTGGTGTACGAATCAAAGAGATGAATGATGCAGTTAATTGTGAGTTTGCAACTGCTTAGTGTAGTGTTTATGTTACAATAACAGTTACACCATTATTTTAAGAAGAAATGCATGATAAGTCTCTTTGAGTGTTTCTCCCGCTTTCGTTTTTATTAAAAGAAATCTTAGAAATTAATTTCAGTTAAAATTGTTGCGTCAACAATATAACGTGATTGTAAATTTGTAATTATGAGATGGATCTGAACTTATCAAATTTAAGTTCCATAAATACAATAATCATGTTGAATAAAATGTTGTTATTATAGTACTAATCTCATGGTTGAAGATAATGGATTACTCATTATTTTTCTTTAAAAATATGTTTATACTAAAAATTGTTTGTAATACAGTTTACTCCATTATTATCATTTTTCATCAATTGAATATTCTCCCGTCCCGCCCTAATGATTCAAAGAAAGCGTGGGCGGACGGAGAGAGTATCTTTTTTATTAAAATATTACTCCATCTGTTAGGTTATAAGGTATTCATTTGCTTTTTGCACGTGAATCAAGGAGTGTTATTATTATATGTAAAGTGAGTAGTTGTATTAGAGGGAAGTGGTGGGCCATATTGTGTACTTTTTTATTAAATAGGGGAAATTGATACCGTGAATGCCAAAAAATAGTAAAATTGATACCTTAGAAGCGGACGGAGGGAGTATTATTTTTATACGTCTCGAAGTTATTCTGTGAAACGGTCTCACACAAATATTTGTACTATTTAAATTGATTTACATGCGAATTTTTAGATTTTATTTTATTTTTATTTCCTCTTTCTAAATAGTTTGCACCATTTGTTTATACATCTCTCAAATAGTGTAAACTATTTTTGGTTTATTAAACATAGAGGTGTTATAAACGAGCAATAATACATTTTCTAGACTTTGTCAAACTGTCCGCTAATTCCTTTTTAAAGGCACAAATAATTGGCCCATTTTAAAATGGGCATACATAAATGAAGAGTAGTAAAGAAATGGGGAATAAATAAATTGGGAATAAAACTTGTGCACATTGAAAGGATTTGAAAACTCTCCCAACATTTTCTGAAGATTCACTTTAAGTGTTTAACTTATTTATGAACAAATGAATTATACAATTTTATATACATAAATTTTTTTATTTTTTTAATTATTTGAGCAAAATTTAGACATGTTATTTGCACAATATTTACTGTTCAACTGTCTTAAATCACCAATAAGAAGCAATTATAAATCCTATTTATAAAAGATTGATAAGAAACTATGAAGAAACGTGATTCTTTGACATTTATTTATTATTATACTCGCATCAAAATCATCACATATTGTGGTTCATAGACCAATCAAAATAGTAGTATACAATTTTCAAACGATAAAAAGAAAATAGAATAAACATAGAATTCATGGGTGAAAGCCCAATGAATTGAAAAATAAAAGACAGCAGAAGAAAATCGCATTAGTCCTCCACCAATCTCAGAGTCGTTCTTTTATTTCAGCAGCTCTACAAACTTCATTCACTCCTTAGCCAGTGGAACAGCTTCCGCCTGAAACACATTATAAACCATATTATACAACACAATACAAAAACAAGCAGTGAAACGATCTCATACAAGACTTGCTTTTAATGATAAACTTACCAACTTACGGAACTTGAGAGCATAGAACATCTCAAGGTAGCGTCGGATCTCTTGTCGATCGAGCTTCGATACGTACTTCCAGAATCCGTAAACTCCCGCCAGCGTCAACAGCCTATCCGAATAAATCTGCCATGTGTACCTACAAACGTCGCGTTTGGTCATTTATAGGGTATAGTTTTCATGTTATGCCAGGCCAAAGATGAAATAGTAAAATTGGTCAGGATATAGTTTTTTATGTTATGTAACGCGAAACGGGGAAGTATACGTACTTCTCCTGGATACGCTTGAGACCCCCAGCTGATATGGTTCCCCAATACGAAGGATCCTTCTTGCACTTGTCGAAGAAGTTAACAAGCGTCTCGGCTACCTGTTCGCCGTTGTAGGGATCAATGTGGAAGCCCGACTTCCCGTTGACAATGATCTCAGCCGGCCCACCGTAGAGGGTGGCGAAAGTAGGCAATCCACAAGTCATGGCCTCCACCACTGTCAACCCGAACGCCTCGTAGAATGCAGGCTGCACGAAGGCGCCACCGGTGTCAGCAATGCAACGGTACAGCTCACCGTTCCTCACACGATTCATCTGTGATGAAATCCATCTTAGCTGCCCATTCAGCTTGTATGTCTCTATAAGGCTGTACATCTTCTTCATCTCAGCCTGTTCTTCCAGATCCTTCGACTCTTTCCTCCGATCGCCACCAACCACCACCAGGTTAGCCAGCTCTCTCAGCTTTGGACTCTTGGCGTACAGCTCCACGAGCCCAGTTAAGTTCTTCACCCTGTCCAACCTCGCCATGGTGAATAGAATCGGCTTCTTCTTGTCCTTGAGCACGCATAGATGCTCCTCGTTTTCAACGTCGCTAAACAGAAGGTCCTCAATCTCCGGGTGGAGAGCCGTGAGCCTCTTTTCCTTCTCCGTGTAAGGGAAGTAGAGGTTCATGTCTGCACCCGGAGATACAATGTTGAACTTGGGATCAAACACGTCGATCCCATGGACAACACGGTACAATCCGGGCATGGTGAATGCCTGGTGGCTCTCATACTGTCCAACAGTGTCCTTACTGATACAAAATCAAAACAAAACAAAACAAACAGTTCAGCCTCCCTAGCTAACACCCTAAATTGGAGTATCAATCAATAAAAGAGTAAAATGATCAGATTTAACCTTCCAGCAATCTCTTGAAAGGTGCTGGTGATGATGAAATCAGTGTGGTTCATGGCGTATAAATCGGCTGTGAACTGGCACGAAAAGTGATACTTTTCGTCGAAATTCTTGAGGTAAATGTCCGAATCCGGATACTTCGTCTTCTCCAAGGCATGAGCTATGGTACACTGTAAACAAACATCAGAAATCAACATCTCTAAACTACCACAAACCATCAAACACAAGCACATTCACCTACAACCCTAACCTGTGTAACTCCCAACTTGTGAGCCAACAAAGAGGCTGCAAGATTGCCCTCACTATAGTTCCCGATGATCAAATCCGGCTTACCCTTCAACTCTAAGGCAAGTTCTTTCGCAACATCCTACAAACAATACTTAAATGAGCAAGTGTTTTGTATATTACCGTCTCACAGAATGAGTTTCATGAAACTTTTTAAGATATGAGTGATACCAAATCAAACTGTGCATTTGTGATCTCACCTCAGTGAAGGTCTCCATGTATGGCCAAACCTCAAATCGAGATATCCATTTACGAACTACTCCCTTCTCCGTCCTAAAGGGAACACGAATGATATGCGAATGCTCCGCTCCGAAAACCTTCTCTAAACGTTGGCCACAAGTGGTTCCAACGGCATCAGGGAGCAGTCGAGTCACCTACGTACATTAACAAGAACATATCATTGCATTTCAAACAAAAATCTCCATCATTACTAAGATTAATGTAGTAAGATCTTACAATGAGTATTCTTGGTGTGATATTAAGTCCTTGCTCCTTGATCCTCTTGATCATCTCTCTCTCTAGAGCAGGAACTTGATCCAAAATGTACACAACCTGCAAAAATCAAGAAAATCAGAGTTAGGATCGAATCGGGTCGAAAACAGGGGACTTATCCACTACAAACAAACCTGGCCACCAGTATCAGGATACCCCAAGACATTTTCTTGAGCAAAGTAGCCATGGGGAGAGAGGATGACAACATTGAACACCATAGGAATTCTGCCAAGGAACTTCTCGAGAGTGCAGGAATCAGGGGCCTCTAGCAGGTCGAGTAGCATCGAGATCATCTCAGATACTCGACCCGCTGTGTCGCCCCAACCCCTCTCCAACCCGATCTCCTGAAACTTGTGCTCAAAGTCGTCGTAGGGGGTATCGGGAGGGAGCGTCGACAGGTACTCCTCCGCCTTCCTCAGCACACTCTGCAGGGCAGTGAGGTTTCGAACCCTGTCGTTCAGCATCATCGTCGTCCCATTGTAGTGGTGCGTTCGGAGGAAATCGAGCAGGGGAGTCATGCTTTCCCTGTCATGGAACATCTTAGCAGACAGATGTCTGTTGAGAAATTCAACTCCATTGCCAATTGACTTAGTGAGAGTTGGTTTGGGGAAAGATGCTGTGAATGGCTCGAAATCCAGCTCAAGAACAAAGTTACCATTAGAACTGCAACCAAACATAAGCAATTCAACACCACACTCACATAACATAACATTTAAAGTAAAAATAAGATTAAGCTTTTAGACGAGGTGGTCAATTAACACGTACGTTCCATTCACAAGATCCTCCTTGAAGTGGAGGTATTCGGACACGGTGAGCTCCTCGACTATGAGGGCGTTGACGTTCACCCGGACGTACTCCCATACGCCTGGGCGCAGGCGAATGGCCAACGCCACCCACGGAGGCAGCACGATCGCCTCCTACACGACGAAAACAAACACGAAATGATCAGTGATCACACATTACATAAGTTCATCCACATCCTCTGTAATGGATCAATCAAGATATATATATATATATAGCGCGATCGCCTCCTACACGACCACGAAATGATCAGTGATCAAACACTACATGAGTTCACCCAAATCCTCTGTAATGGATCAATCAATCAAGATATATATAGATGATGGATGATGAATTGTATTCACCTGTGTGCTCTTGAGGAGTTCCTTGAAAGCATGATCTTGGAGTTTATGTTTATCAGCTTCACAGATTGCTTCGAACTCAGCAAGAAGCTGGTGGGGTTTCAGAATCCCTTTACCGTGGGCTTCAATACTGCCAACAAATAACAGCCACAGATTAATTCAGACAACTACAAACAAAACAACAGATGTATGTATGTATGTAAATAACAGAGTCTACCTGGAAAGAAAGAGTAGAATCTCATTCCGATGAGCAGCGAGCGTGGCGTCCAATCGCTCACGCAGGCTGTGGACACGAGTTAGAACACGTTCCGCCATTGACGCAATCTGAAGAAAAATCAAAGTGGAAGTAAGAAAGGTGTATGAATTTAATAGTCAATTAGGCCACCTATGATATATATAGATTAATCTATTCTAGAAGATATACATACATACATTAATACATACAATTTATTACACCTAACCCCACATTCAATCAACCACGAAATAAGGAAAAAGAAGCCGTGAAGAACATGAAAATTAGATGGCGTAGTAATCTTTTTTTTTTTTAATAAAGATTACACCAAAAATAACTCTGACTCATCTTCTCATACAACAACCAATAAAATCAAGACTGATATTTACCAAATTCGATTTACATGTTTTCCAAATTGCTACGAACTGTGAGGTGCAAAAGGAAATTATTGATTCCCTTTTTTGAACTTTCGGATCAGAGCTAAAAATCCACCTAGTTACAGAAGCTAAACAGAGCAGTGAGAAATTTTCTTGAAAAATACTTCTTGATCATCTTCTATTCTCAAAAACCCCTAAAAAAGAGAAGTTGCAGCATCAAAATAGTCTAAAAAAGGGATTCAAGAAAACCCCAAGTTTTCTTTTTCAAACTTCCAAAACAGAGCAAGAAATTGATGGACATTAACCTATGTAAGAAAAACAGAGAGAAACAGAGAATGCAAGAAAAATAAAAATGTAAAGATTTTCTTTATCTCACCTTACAATAAACCCGAGCAAAAAGAGCCAATCAGAGCTCAATGAAAGAGAAAAAGTGATGAAACAAACGCAACAAAAGGGTGAAAGAGTTGTGGGTTTTGATGGTGGAGAATGGAAACCAAGAACGCCGTAATTTATACACAAAAATGGTAGGGGTGGTGGGGGTTGTATTCCAAAACCATTATCTCAAAAACTACACACACAGAGTGATGGTTTTGTTGGGTGGCACTTCAAATTCTGTGAAAGAGGAAGTTCTCCTTCACCTTCCCCCCTCAAGCTAGTTGGCTTCTTTTTGTAATTAATTTAAAAAATTAATTTTCTGGTAAAACCACTAATGACAGTCATTAGCAAACCACTGATCTTGATGGTATTAGAATGAAGAGAGAGAGAGAGAGAGAGAGAGAGAGAGAGAGAGAGAGAGAGAGATTTTGAGTGGACCCATATTTGTTGTTTAAGTTATGATTGTTAATGTAATCCATATTACTACATTGCAGAGCTGCTGTTTTTGTAGGTAGTACTATGGAGTATTTAATTGCAAGATGGGGTTTAGTTTTTATAATTCCCAGAGATGCAATGTGGAGTAATGTGTAATTAGACAAGTGTGATGTGTCATGAATACAAAGGATGTTAGGATTAATTTAAGATAAAGAGGATTTATTATTATTATAAGTGTTTTCAAAGTTTTAATAATGTAATGTTGTGTACCCATGCAGTTTTCTATGTTGGTGTATTGACTTTCATGCACAGTCATCTTGCCGCGTACGAGGGGTATACACGTCATTACGCCATTACGGTTTACGGATATACACGTGATAACGAATATCTGTGATTTCAGGGTTTTTTTTTTAGCCTGATTTTATTACCTATTCCATTTACCTATGTCTTATTTTATTTATTAGATTCTTATTATAGGTTAAAATTTATGTCCAAAATTTATCACATGCTTCAAATATTTAATAATCATTTATAAAGTACCATAATTTATTTATACTGTGAAATATCAATGAAACACAAAATGTAAAATATAAAATTCAATAGTGTTTTTCTTTCTTTTTCTCATTTCAATCAAAAAATTCACACTTTTTTGTGACGTTGGGTTTGGACTTAATAAGTCTCCTTAATTAATATTATGTCTTTATTTCTCTCCCTTTTTTATCTCTCCTCTCACCTCAATTAATAATTGATTCGGCATAAAATTTAAACATATCATATTTGAACTCAACACAAACATAACAAATAGCATAGAATAACACTACCAAAACAAACATTTAAAGATATAACATTTTCTTGGCAAGAATTACTTCCTCTGTTCCATGTAACATTTTTTTATTTTTGAACAGAGATTAAGAAGTACTCTCTCCGTCGCATTAAAATTTGGATTTTCCTGTCACCGTCCTACAAAATCCTTCATACTTTCTTCATTTGTTTGTATCACAAAACTCTTGACATTCAAAAAAGAAAACATCACTCTATTCAACAATCTCAAAAGTTATTTTAATTTCAAATTTATCACTCATTTTCACACACATATCATTACTTTATACTTATTATTACATAAAAATACTAAAATATTTTTAAAGTCAACAAAATTGATAAAAATGATAACTTTTCCTTAAACAATTGATCGTCGCTATTTTTACTTAAATTTTAGTGTCTTTTTGTATGTCTTTTCATATTATTTTATTCGTATTTTATGTGTATTTTGGTTGTGTTATGTATTTTCATGGGAATGTATATAAATGAGCCTAAACATGTTAAAAACAGGTCAAAAATAGAGTCGAGAGGTGAAACGAGCAAGAAACGAGCTGACGGGACCCAACTCGAGTTGTAAGGTGCAACTCGAGTCGAGGTGGGGTCCAAAAGTTTTCCAGAATCATCCAGTAGCTTAACTCAACTTGGGAGAGCCAACTCGACTTGCAGCTCGAGTCGAGCTGTGTCTCTCCAAGTCGAGCAGCATGTCGTGCGGAGCAGGGCATAGTTCAAAAATCATGCAGTGTGCTTACTCGAGTAGCAAGTCACAACACGACTTGGCAACTCGAGTCGAGTAGGGCCTCATTAGGAAATCAAGTTTCAGAGCCTCGCAACACGACCGAACAGGCGAGTACTCGAGTTGCTAACTCGAGTCAAGTTGGGACAGCTCGAGTTACATTACGTGCTACTCGACTCGGGCTGCTAACTCGAGTAAGGAAGGCCAAGTCGAGTAAGGTCATTTTGGGTCAAAAATCTAGATTTTCACATGCCAATGTGTGTAAGTATGTGTAAAAAGCCCATTTGATGCTAAATTCGTGGCCCAACTTAGAGAGGGTATAAATAGCCTCAAGTTCAACATTTGAAGGGAGATTAGATATTCTACACAAGGGTTTCACTCCTATACCTAGATCACACACCATTTCTTCCATTTTACACCATCATCTTCATCCATTCTTCATCCCTTCCATTTGGGTATTAAAGACCTCAAGAATTCAAGAGCTAGAGGTGGAGATTAATGAATGTTGAAGATTCTCTACAAGGAATTGCTAGGAGATTTATATCCCTTTTGTTTTTCATTTGGATTTAAAACTATGGGTATGTGTAATGGATCATTCTCATGTTTTGTTACAATTATCATGTTAAGCTAATCCCTCTAGTGGGATTAGGAATATGAAGAGCACATTAGGTTTATATTATTATGTGGATTAAATTGGTTTTTGACTTAATTGATGTTGGTTTCTATTCATGGGCTTTAATTGTTTTGATGTTGTGATGGCATGGTTTGTTATTCATGAATGATTATTGGTTTAATGGATTGTTGATCAATGGATGATTTATGATAATTAAGTGCTATTATAATGTTCATGTGTATATTGCTTGGAGTGAGACGGAAACTGCCCTCTTAAGTATTAGAAAGGCTTGAATAGACATCAAGTTTGGGTTTGACCGAAAGGATATTTGAATTCGATGAGGGGAACCAATCCATTTGTTAGCTTTACTACACAAAAAGGGAGAGTTAATCCTAATTAGTACCTTTGAAGGGAGAATTGGGAATTAATTAGTACCTAGATGGAAGAGATTAATGTTGGGCTTTGATCTTAAGTGCTTTTGGGAGTCTCAAGTGGATCAACAACCTTTGTAACCTGAAAGGGAGCTTAGGATATAATCGTGATCACCCTTAATCTACATCAATTGAGTTGAATTCCCTTTGCATGATACTATAAATTGAATGTGCTTGGATGTTTCTAATTTCATGTTTTTCCATACTTGAACTTTAGCACATATTCTCTTTTCTCGTTAGTCTTATTATTTGTTATTTCTCTTAGTTGCTATTTTATTTGCTTGCTACTTGCTTTAGTTGATAATTTCAAACTCAAAACCCCTATCATCATTACAAAAGTGACATAAACATGAGCACACGTATTGTACTAATCCAAACCTAACTCCTTTGTGTTTCGATAATTTTATTTCTTGGGATATACTTCTACAACGATCGAGTATTCTTGCTCGTGAGTATAAAATATTCAAGCAAGAAATTGGGCCGGGGAGTTTAACGGATTCATGGAATACTGTGTTCTTGTTTTAGTTGGTCTTGATAAGGATACTTTTTATTTTATTTTATTTCCTATTTTTGTTTGTGGTCTCACTCTTTGACTTTTTTTTAGGTATTTTATGATCACAAGATCAAAGGGAAATCAATCGATTATTCCTTTGAATTTGAAGATAGAGAAGACCGCACGACAAAGGAAACGAGAGAGACAAAAAGCTAGAAAAGAAAAGATGGAGAATCAGCATGGAGATAATGTTAACCATGACCCACCTCAAGATCCATTACAAGATCAAAGGGGGGTACAAGAAGGAGTGCAAGAGAATCAAGCAGAGATATTTAGGAATTTAATTGCTCAAAATCAAGACTACATGCAATTGCTTGCAAATCAAGAAGCTCAAAGGATACTCCAACAACAAGAGTTACAAAGGCCTAGAGTAATTCGGGATTACTTCCAACCGAGAGCCATGCATAATATGGTTCCTCGTGTTCACACTAATAATTTTGAAATTAAGACCGGATTGATCAACATGGTCAAAGCAAATCAGTTTGGGGGAGGTCCTCTTGAAGACCCGAACACTCATCTAGCTACTTTCTTAGAGGTTGCAAATACCGTAAAGATGAATGGAGTGTCGGAAGATGCTATTAGAATGAGGTTGTTCTCTTTTTCTTTAAGAGACAAGGCTAAAGCATGGTACAATACAATTCCATTGGGAAGTTGTAATACATGGGAAGATCTTGAGCAAAGGTTCCTAAACAAGTATTTTCCTCCTTCGAAGACTCTCCAAATGAAAAACCTTATCACTCAATTTAGGCAACTTCCGGATGAGAGTTTTTATGAAGCATGGGAACGCTACAAAGAGATGCTACGAAAGTGTCCTCAACATGATTTTCATGAAATCAACAAGTGGCTTTCTTTTATCAAGGGTTGAGTCAACAAAATCGAATGCATGTAGATGCCTCATCCAGAGGGTCTATATTTGGAGTGGATGCTATGAAAGCTATGGAAAATTTTGAAGATATTGCAATGAATGCTTATCAATGGCCTTCCGAGAGAGTAATGGGAGGCTATGCATTCGGAAAGGTGGCTCAAGTGGAGAGTGTTAATAATGTGAAGAGTGATGTGTTTCAAAGTGAAGGAATGAAAGAATTTAATGAGGTCATCCATGCTTTAACAAAGCAAATGAATTTGATCACTCAAGGAGTGAGTCAAGGGGGAAGTACTAGTGCTAATTTGAATGATGAGAGCAATGTAATGCAAGGTGTAGAGGATGTTGCCTATTTAGATAGGAGAAATTACCAAGGAAATTTCTAACATCAAGGGAATTTCCAATGTAATTATCCTTCTAAACAAGTGTAAGCAATTAAAATTCACGGTCCAATCAAATGGCGACATGTGGATTTTATTGATTAAATATCAATTTTAATTTATTATATTTTATTTTGGGGATTTAATAAATTAATTCCTAAAATAGATTAATAAATAATTGATAATTAATTTAATACCCAACAAATTAAGTAGGGTTTAAATTAAGTAAAACTTGACCCCTAAGTTAAGTAAAGCATGGAAGGTTCCAGAATCAGGTCAAATTAAGCAATGATCAATCAAGCTGTGATATATATGGAAAGGCCTAAGCCCGCAGAACCAGGCCAAATCTATCTTGGACCAATCAGATTGCAAGTTATTTATGGGACATGCTTATCCTTCACCTATATAAGGAGCCCTCCTTCATTCATTACACACACTCAAATACTTGAAGACATAAACGTTCTGAAGAGATCAAGAATACGAGTAGTGCTCCCTTGAGATCTTCAAGCATCTTCAAGTCAAGAACGATAAACGATTCGAGATTAAGGTGCGGAGCCCCCTAAATCAAGCGTTCTTCATATACTGAGTTCTTCGGTGTTCTTCGCGCCAAGAACAGCATACGACTCGGGATTAAGGTGCTAAGCCCCCCAGATCGAGTGTTCTTCGGATCAAGTACGTTTAATCCAAACAAAGGCTCGACGCTTCTGGATTAACGTTATACAATCCCAAATTCGAGTTCGGACAAGCTTCAACTGAAGATCCGACTCAAAACACACAATCAACGCGGTCAATGCGGTCAACACACAACAAGTCAAAGTCAAGTCCAAATTGGTTCGAGAGAAGAATCAGATGATTGATAGAGATTATTCCTAAATTTTCAAGTTCAATCCATCTGGATTATTATTGTAATTCTTTTGTGTTTATTTCATTATAAATACAAAAATTTGTTGTTACAAATTTTGGCACGCCCAGTGGGACAGTCTCTACCTCTCATCTCTTCTCTCTACAAGCTCGAAAGTACGATATGACTCCTGTCAGGATTACTGTAGGTAGGACTGCTGCTTCTAAGCTCTCAGAGTCATTGACTGAATATGTTGATGTTGTTACGATGAGCATGTCAGAAAAAGCTCGTTTGGAAGCCTCATCTGAATCCAACCCTTCGGTTGAGGAGGCTTCAAGAAAATAACTACCTATGAAAGATGATAGTGATGAAGATTCTGCATCTTCAAACTCTTCATCTGACTCCGTTGCAGCTCCAGTAATGATGGCAGGCGCCTCAACTATTGAGGAGCAGTTAGCAAGTATGATGAAAGCTATCAAAGGGCTCACAAAACACATAGAAGCTCAAGATTTAAAAATCTCCCAATTGATGGAAAAAAGAGACGTCGCTGAGACTAGCCGTGCAAATGGAAAAGGAGTCATGGACGATAGTGAAGTGGAAGAGGTCACAAGGCGCCAGACTATTGAAAATGAGCAAACTCAAGGAACGTTGCCACTTTCAGCTGATGGAATGCTCCAAGTGGATCAACTCAAGGATATTATACTTGGAATAATAAAAGAAAGGTTTGAGGAGAATTCCAAGCCTACTGTTACTTATGTCAAGCCATACACGAAAAGAGTGGACAACTTGAAGTTACCAGCTGGCTACCAGCCTCCCAAGTTCCAACAATTTGATGGCAAGGGAAACCCGAGGCAGCATATAGCACACTTTATTGAGACTTTCCATGACGCTGGTACTTATGGAGACCATATGATAAGGCAGTTCGTTCGCTCTCTTAAAGGAAATGCATTTGATTGGTATATCGACTTGCAAGCTGAATCCATTGATAGTTGGGCACAAATGGAACATGAGTTCCTTAATCGTTTCTACAGCACGAGGAGAACTGTTAGCATGACTGAGTTAACTAATACTCGTCAATTGAAGGAAGAACCTATGATTGATTATATCAATCGATGGAGAAATTTGAGTTTAAATTGCAAGGACTGATTATCCGGAGAGTCTACTATTGAGATGTGTATCCAAGGGATGGAATGAAATCTCCTTTATATACTCAAAGGAATTCAACCTAAGACTTTCGAAGAGTTGGCTACTAGGGCCCATGACATGGAATTAAGTATGGCTACTAGTGGAATCAAATATTCACCGATGTCGGACTCCTACAAGTCTAAAGATAAATAAGATTTCAAAAAGGGGAGCAAGTCCTATGCTAAAAGTTCCAACAAAGAGTCAATGGCCACAAATATTATGACGGTCAAGGTTCGAAAGAATAAAAATGATAAGAAAGGCAAAGGGAGGCAAGTTGCCCAAGAGTGGGGGCAAAGAAGGTTAACTCTGAAAGAGATGCAAGAAAAGGAGTATCCATTTCTGAATTCAAACATTTCTGGTATATTCGATGATCTAATGAAGAACAAACTCCTTGATCTTCCTGAGATGAAGCATCCAGAGGAAGCCGGTCGAACTAATGACCCAAAATACTGCAAGTATCATAGGTTGGTAAGTCATCCAATTCATAATTGTTTCATTCTTAAGGAAAAGATCATGCAACTAGATAAGGAAGGGAAAATCGTGTTAGAAGATGAGGCAGGCACAAACTTCACTTCTGTAAAAGAAAGTCATGATGAAGGCTAATGTCATGTCGTGAACGAGGACAATGAAAGCGAACAACTTGAAACTAAGGGTAAAGCTTACTCCATGAAGGTGACCTTCACGGATGAAGATATGTTGTTGGGTATGCAATCTCATAATCGACCTCTATTTGTGACTGGTTACACTAAAGGGATGCGAGTGAATCGCATACTTGTTGATGGAGGTTCGGCAGTGAAGATTTTATCCTTGAGAATGTTGAAGAAGATAGAAATACCAATGGATGAACTCAACCATAGCCGATTGATGATTCAAGGGTTTAACCATGAGGGGCAGAGAACTCTCGGCACAATAGTTCTTGATTTGCTAATTGATGAGATGAAATCCACAGTCCTCTTCCATGTTATCGATGCAAAAACTTCGTACAACATGCTTTTGGGGCGCCCATGGCTACATGTGAATGGTGTGATTCCTTCCACATTACACCAGTGCTTCAAATATAGTGAAGGTGATAATGTGGAAAGGGTGTTCGGCGACGACAAGCCGTTTACTGAAGCTGAAGCTTACTTTGCAGATGCTAAATATTTCTTCAAGAGTACAAAGGAAGTAAAGCGTGAAGAAGCCCCAGTGCAAGATAATGGGGGCAATAAACAAATAAAGGATGAGGAAGGTAGTACATCATCTGCCACTCTCAAGGAGAACAAAGGCAAAGGGCTTGAGACCTCAGAACAGTTGACATTGCCTCTAACAAAAATTGATGCAAATAGGCCTTCTTCTCCACCACTCAAAGGATTCACACGTCCTATTGAAGGACCAAAGACCGAACACGGTGAAGTGTTTGAAGCCGAAATAACCAAGTCGTATAGTCCACAAGCTTATAAACTCCTTATGAAGGCTGGTTATGAACCAAGGGAAAAAGCGATGGCGAGCAAGGTGTGTCAAGAAACTATCAACCCACCAGGACATGGGCTCAATGTTACTCAGAAAATGTTGAAAAATGGTGGTCACACTATCAAGAAAGCTAAGCCAGGTTTGGGATATGTCCCTCAAAAGCCAGTCCGCATTGCAATTAGAAGAGCAAGTACAAATTATATCACCGAGGGAGAAGCTTTATCCATGGAGGATATGTTTGACGCAAGTAGTAGGGAAGTCAAGAGAATATCTATTTTTGAAAGGCTTGGGAGTGTCTTCGAAAGGCTTGGACCCTGTAAAGGGAAGTGTAGAAGGCAAAATCATGTCAAGTTCCTTAACCTCCGAAAACTCTGGAGTCAAAATCCTTCTCGCATCAAGCGGCGAAATATCTTGACTGTCTCAAGTGGAAGAGTATTGAAAGCTAAGGTGCGAAGAATCATCTTTACTAAAGATGATAGTAATAATGATAGAGAAAGTGTAGCTTCCACCAATCATATTACTGCTGTGGAAGATTCTCAAATGGAGGAAGTAGATGCTGAAGATGCCCCTCCACAATTTGAAGAAGGAGTGAAAGCCACTGTTGATAAGTTGAAAGAAATTAACTTAGGTGATGAAAATGACCCACGTCCTACCTACATAAGTGCTCTGCTAAATGTTGAGGAAGAAACAAAGTATGTCAGCTTTTTGCGAGAATTCAGAGATGTCTTTGCATGGTCGCTTAAGGAAATGTCAGGCTTAGATCCGAAAATCGCAGTGCACCACTTGTCCATTAAAAAGGGAACTCGGCCGGTTAAATAAATGCAGTGTCAATTTCGACCAGAGTTGATTCCTTTGATTGAGGACGAGGTTAACAAGCTTCTTGAAACAGGCAAGATCCGAGAAGTCAAATATCCTACATGGATTTCCAATATCGTGCCGGTAAGAAAGAAAAATGGGCAACTCAGAGTATGTGTTGATTTCTGAGATTTGAATATGGCATGTCCGAAAGATGACTTTCCATTACCAATTACTGAACTCATGATTGATGCAACAACGGGGCATGAGGTCCTTTCATTTATGGATGGGTCATCTGGCTACAATCAAATTGGTTTGGCTCTTGAGGATCAAGAGAAGACAGCCTTTCGTACTCCGAAAGGGATATATTGCTATAATGTTATGCCATTTGGCTTAAAGAATGTTGGTGCCACTTATCAGCGAGCCATGCAAAAGATATTTGATGACATGCTTCATAAGATTGTCGAATGCTATGTTGATGATATTGTGGTGAAATCAAAGGAAAAGAAAGATCATTTTCATGATCTAAGGCGAGTGTTTGACCGATTAAGAGAGCATCAACTCAAGATGAATCCACTCAAGTGTGCATTTGGAGTTTCATCCGGGAAATTTCTTGGGTTTATTGTTCGCCATCGAGGGATTGAGATTGAGAAAGCAAAGATTGACGCAATCATGAAAATGCATGTGCCTCGGAACATACATGAACTCAAAAGTCTGTAAGGAAAGTTGGCATACTTAAGGAGATTCATATCAAACTTAGCTGGCCGATGCCAACCATTTAGTCATCTCATGAAGAAAGACAACATATTCGAATGGGATGAAGCTTGCAAAAATGCTTTCAACAGCATTAAAGAATACTTGATGAAGGCACCAGTGTTGGGTGCTCCAATACCGGGACGTCCATTAGTCCTTTATCTAGCTGCTCAAGAGCGTTCTGTGGGAGCTTTACTTGCACAAGAAAATGATGATGGTAAAGAAAGAGCTCTATATTATCTAAGTAGAACCATGACTCCAAACGAGTTGAAGTATTCACCCATTGAGAAGATCTGCTTATCCCTTATCTTCGTGATTCAGAAGTTGAAACATTATTTTCAAGCTCACACAGTTCGGCTAGTTTCGGAAGCCAACCCACTAAAATTTGTCATGTCAAAACCAGTACTCTCTGATCGGCTTGCAAGATGGTATCTCCAACTTCAACAGTTTGAGATCGTGTACGTCCCTCAAAAGGCCGTAAAAGGACAAGTGTTGGTAGATTTTCTAGCTGATCATCCAATGCCTGCTGAATGGGAACTATCTGATGAACTCCCCGATGAAGATGCTTTCACTGTGGACATAGTTTCTCCTTGGAAGATGTATTTTGATGGAGCATCTCATAGAGAGGGAGCTGGTGCGGGAGTCGTGTTTGTAACATCCAGTGGTGAAGTTCTACCTTTCTCATTTTCCTTAACAGAAAATTACTCTAACAATGTGGCTGAGTATCAAGCACTCATACTTGGTTTGGAAATGGCTGTCGATATAAAGCAGCTACACCTTAGAGTGTATGGTGATTCACTATTGGTGATAAATCAACTCCTTGGAGTGTATGAAGTGAAGAAGCCTGAGTTGTTCCCCTACTACAAGTATGCTCAAAAGCTTATGGGTTATCTCGGTGATGTTGATATTAAGCATTTGTTTAAAAGAGAGAATAAGCAAGCTGACGCCCTCGCTAAGTTAGCATCAACTATAGCTATGCCAGAAGTGCAAATTCAAATATCGGTGTGTAGAAGTTGGGTTGTACCACCACTCTTTGAAGATGATGATTATGAAGAAGTTGAAAATCATGTGGTGGAAGTTTTCGAAATTGAAGAAGAGCATTGGCACCAACTACTTGTGGACTATTTAAAGTATGATAAGTTGTCAAGCGATCCACGTCAAAGGGTTGATATTCGACGTCGAGCGCCTTGATTCATTTATTTCAAAGGCACACTATATAGAAGATCATTTGATGGAGTTTTCTTGAGATGCTTGGGTAAGGAAGAAGCTATTCAAGCAATGGAGGAGGCTCACTCCGGAATTTGCGGTGCCCATCAATCCGGACCGAAGCTACATTTCAGAATTAAGAGAATGGGCTACTATTGGCCCACAATGGTGAAGGATTGCATGGATTTTGCACAAAGATGTCAAGCTTGCCAGTACCATGGAAATCTGATTCATCAACCTCCAGAGCCTTTGCATCCGACAGTCGCTTCATGGCCTTTTGATGCTTGGGGTTTAGATGTGGTAGGGCCACTTACAAAGTCTTCTGGTGGTATCTCTACATTCTTGCTGCAACTGATTACTTTTCAAAGTGGGCTGAAGCTGTGCCTCTGAGGGAAGTAAAGAAAGAAAATGTTGCTGATTTCGTTCGGATCAACATCATTTATAGATATGGTGTCCCGCGCTACATCATCACTGATAATGGAAAGCAGTTCAGCAACAGTTGGATTGATAAGTTGTGTGAGAAGTTTGATTTCAAGCAAAGAAAGTCATCAATGTACAACGCAGCTACCAATGATCTTGCTGAAGCATTCAATAAAACTTTATGCAGTTTATTGAAGAAAGTGGTCTCCAAGTCAAAAAGAGATTGGCATGAAAGAATCAATGAAGCTTTATGGGCGTACCGCACTACCTATAGAACACCTACTCAAGCCACTCCGTATTCCTTGGTGTATGGTGTTGAAGCTGTTGTGCCTCTTGAAAGCAAATTCTTTCTTTGAGGATGGCCATACAAGAAGGCCTCACCGAGGAAGAAAATGCAAAGTTACGTCTTCAAGAGTTAGAAGCGTTAGATGAAAAGAGGTTGGAAGCACAACAAAGACTTGAGTATTACCAATCTCGCCTTTCTAGAATGTACAACAAGAAAGTGAAGGTACGTTCTTTTCAAGTTGGTGATTTGGTACTTGCTGTGAGAAGACCTATAGTAGTCACCCATCGCGTTGGAAATAAGTTTCTACCCAAGTGGGATGGCCCTCATATTGTGAAGGAAGCCTACACAAATGGTGCATACAAGTTGATCTCAGAAGATGGCGTGAACATTGGCCCCATAAATGGGAAGTTCTTGAAATGCTACTACACGTAAAATAAATACATGTACAATGCTCCATGACGCACGAGCCTAAACTGCATATTACTCCTGGTCCACATGAGTATAAACTGTGTACGACGAACTCCTGGTCTGCACGAGTATAAACTGTGTACGACAAACTCCTGGTCCGCACGAGTATAAACTGTGTACGATAAACTCCTGGTCCGCACGAGTATAAACTGTGTACGATAAACTCCTGGTCCGCACGAGTATAAACTGTGTATGACAAACTCCTGGTCCGCATGAGTATAAATTGTGTACGACACACTCCTGACCCGCATGAGTATAAACTGTGCACGACACCCTCCAATCAAAACTATGTCCCTTTGAACTACGTTATGACTTGATTCTCTTTAGGGAGATACGTAGGCATCTTAACATTTTGTTAAGTTCAGTCATGTTTTCATTTGTTCGCATCAAGTTTGTGAAGCAAGAAGCAAATTAAGGTATAAAGGCAGCAAGTAAACATCAAAAGGCAGTAAAGCAAATCCAAAGATGCAGTGATGAATAAGAAGAGGAAAAAGAGATAAGGGAGAATATATCAGCAAAAGGGGGTTCAAATTAATTTATATTTCTTTGATTTAATTAATTACAAGGCCCGAAATAAATTCATGGGTCAGTTAATTATTAAATTCAAAATTATAAATTAAACATATGATGGAAAGGGCCTAAATATTGAAAGGAGCAATTAAATTAATTCATATTTGAGCTTGATAAACTAAGCCCAAATAGCATGAATTAAATTTAAGAGTTGAGGTCCAAATTGTTGGTGCAAGCTTGAATGCATGGGGCTAAAAGTAATTTGAATTAATGATCATTTGGCCTGAACTAAGCCCACATGGCTTATTTGCTAAATAATTGGATCAAAATTGGCATGAACATAAGCCCATACGACTTATTTGCTAAATAATTGATCAAAATTGGCATGAACATAAGCTCACATGGCTTATTTGCTAAATAATTGGATGAAATTGGCATGAACATAAGCCCATGTAGCTTATTTGCTAAGCAGTTGACCCACTTCCGAAGTCAAACTAGTATGAACATAGCTCACGTGACTTATTTGCTAAATAATTAGTCCAATATAAATAAAGGAGCCCAAATTCATGGATTGAATTAAAGGTGGGAAGCAAGAAACGGAGCCTGATCATTTGAGGCCCAAGTACTAAATTCCCTTTGAATTTAAGGCCCAATTGTGAGGTATTCAGGTTGTTGATCCAAAATTGGATTGAAAAGTCAAAATTGAGGTCTCAAAGGGGAAAATGTGAGTGGTGTCCTTCTACAAGTCAAATTCTCCCCCAAATCAACTATTTCTCTTTCTTCAACTCTCCTTCCTTGATTCAAAACGTGGTTGTCACTCAGCCGAATCTACCAGTACGCCGCCGGATCTGGCCATACCTATCGACCGCTCGTCGTCCAGCCGCGCCGGGCGCCCGCCGCCATCAGCTATCAGCCGCCGAAGCCCGCAGCAGCAAGTGAGCGATGGGAGTTGCTGCAAACAGCTCTCCACTGCGCCACGTCACCGGAGCTGGTCGGGCCTGCCGCAATGTCGCCGCCGAAAGAAGAGACGACAGTCGATGCTCGCCAAGCACGCACTGCCGCACCCCTCGCCGAAACCCACCGCCCCGTGCGTGTCGCTGCTGCCGAAAGCACATAGCAGCCGCCGCGGTGAGCAGTCACCGGAAAACAATGCACCACCGCGCCGATCGCCTCGTCGCCAGCCGCCGCTGTTGCAAATCGATTTGCAGCTCCCTCAGCCACCGGGAGCAGACGCCGCCACCCACATCGCTGCTGCCTGCCGCTGCCAACTGCCCGTATCAGCCGCCAGCCGAAGAAGCCCTCATTAGCCACGCCAGCTGCAGGAAATGCAAAGGTCTTTGCCACGTTGAGCCTGGGGTCCTCAGCGATCGCCGGATATTCCAAATGCTCTCCAGCCAAAATGCCACACCGCTCGGCCGCTCCCGAAAATCCACACCATCGCCTCTCCACATAGTCATTCAATCCTCCACTGCCCATCGTGGACCGCCTGTGACTGTCGCCAGAAGGTGCGCCAGGTCTTCGCCAACGGACAGCACCGTAGCCGTCGCCGGATCCTCCTTCATCGGTCTGGTCGATCGTCGGTAACAGCCATTACCAAGGATCGTAACACCACCATGTATGTTGCTTCAAATCACCGTCAGTCTGATCCCATCAACACTACATACTACCGCCTCAATCTCCCACTTTCGGTAACACGGGACAATAACATGGTGGCGAAATATACATCGATGCTCGCCGTAGATTTTCTCAGACGAGAAAGAGGGGCGAGGACAAGGCTCGCTGTCGATTTCTCAGAAGAGAAAGAATAGCAAGGACGAGGCTCGCCCATGAATTTTCTCAGACGAGAAAGAGGGGCGAGGACAAGGCTCGCTGTCGATTTCTCAGAAGAGAAAGAATAACAAGGACGAGGCTCGTCCATGATTTTCTCAGACGAGAAAGAGGGGCGAGGACAAGGCTCGCTGTCGATTTCTCAGAAGAGAAAGAATAGCAAGTACGAGGCTCGCCCATGATTTTCTCAAACGAGAAAGAGGGGCGAGGACAAGCAGGTTACTAAATTCTTGGTCGGAAGCAAGAACAACAAGCAAGAAACAAAAAAATAAACAGTTCAAAAGTAGATGAGCAAATTAAAGAATTGAAAGCTTACACTTGTAACTTGAATTACTTTGATGGTGTTTGATTGGTGCTTGTCTAAGTCAAAAGTCTTGTTGGATGTCTTTGATGAAAAAAATTGAGTTCATGAGCCATTATTATATAGTAGTGACTCATGGATAATTATGGAAACTACTAGTGGACTCATAGTTAATTATGGAGATTATTGTAAGGTGCGCAATCTCTACAAAATTGTAAGAGATTCTTTACTACAAATAAATTTGATAATTTTGGGTAAGATTCATGAAATCTTGGTGAACAAGAAGCAAATCTTTTGTGATTCCTTCACAACAAGACATTCTGTCCGTGAACAAATCGCAAGGGGGCATTTGTAAGCAATTAAAATTCACAGTCCAATCAAATGGCGACACGTGGATTTTATTGATTAAATATCAATTTTAATTTATTATATTTTATTTTGGGGATTTAATAAATTAATTCCTAAAATAGATTAATAAATAATTGATAATTAATTTAATACCCAACAAATTAAGTAAAGTTAAGTAAAGCATGGAAGGTTCCAGAATCAGGTCAAATTAAGCAATGACCAATCAAGTTGTGATATATATGGAAAGGCCTAAGCCCGCAGAACCAGGCCAAATCTATCTTGGACCAATCAGATTGCAAGTTATTTATGGGACATGCTCATCCTTCACCTATATAAGGAGCCCTCCTTCATTCATTACACACACTCAAATACTTGAAGACATAAACGCTCTGAAGAGATCAAGAATACGAGCAGTGCTCCCTTGAGATCTTCAAGCATCTTCAAGTCAAGAACGACAAACGATTCGGGATTAAGGTGCGGAGCCCCCTAAATCAAGTGTTCTTCATATACTGAGTTCTTCGGTGTTCTTCGCGCCAAGAACAGCATACGACCCGGGATTAAGGTGTTAAGCCCCCCAGATCGAGTGTTCTTCGGATCAAGTACGTTTAATCCAAAAAAAAGCTCGACGCTTCTGGATTAACGTTATAAAATCCCAAATCCGAGTTCGAACAAGCTTCAACTGAAGATCCGACTCAAAACACACAATCAACGCGGTCAATGCGGTCAATACACAACAAGTCAAAGTCAAGTCCAAATTGGTTCGAGAGAAGAATCAGAGGATTGATAGAGATTGTTCCTAAATTTTCAAGTTCAATCCGTCTGGATTATTATTATAATTCTTTTGTGTTTATTTCATTATAAATACAAAAATTTATTGTTACACCAAGGTAATTTTCAAAGAGGATATCAAGGGCAAGCTCGGGGGAATAATTTTAATCAATCTAGTGGAGGAAATTATCAAGCTCCGAGGAAGCATGAAAATCTTTCTTACTCCAATACTCAAGCCGCCGTGGTACTTCCTCAAGGATTGGATCTGAGTGCTAAGCCGCCCAATGGAGAAAGTAAATCATCATTGGAAGAGACATTGCTAGCATTCATGAAAGATACAAGGGCTTAAATGGAAAAAGAGATGCTAAGATTGAGGCTAGAATGGAGGAAAATGAGAAGAATTCTGACAATAGGATGAGAGCTTTTGAGTACCAAATAGGACAAATTGCTTCTTCCATGGGATCTCAATACCAACAAGAAAAATTCTCATCTACCACGGTAACTAATCCTAAAGAAGATTGCAAGCTATCAATCTTAGGAGTGAAAAAGAGTATGAGGAACCTCCTATGCCTAAAGAGGATAGTGTTGTTATTGAAAGGGAAGTGGAAAGAACTGTTGAAGAAGGGTTGGTGCAAGAGGAGATTGAAGTGGAGGAAGTAAGCAAGAAAAAAGAAGTTGTTGAGCAAAAGAAAGATGAAGAGAAGATAGAGAGAATTCCAAAGTAGAAGAAGGCAAATGAGTTAAGAGAAGAGGAAGTTGAAGTTGAAAGAGATAGTTGGGGGATACCCAAGACTCAAGTACCGGTTCCTTTTCCTCAAAGGTTCTTGAAGAAGGGTTTAGATGAGAGATTCAAAAAGTTTCTTGAAATCTTCAAAAAGATTCAAATCAATATCCCTTTCTCCGATGCTTTGGAGCAAATGCCTCATTATGCTCGTTTCTTGAAGGACATCATGGAAAAAAAAAGAAGTATTGGAGAAATGAAATGATTAATCTAACCGAAGAGTGTAGTGTCATTCTACAATGGAAGCTTCCACAAAAATTGAAGGATCCGGGTAGTTTTACTATACCATGTGAAATTGGAAAGTGCAAGAAGAACAAGGCTCTTTGTGATCTAGGTGCAAGCATTAATCTAATGCCTCTTTCTATATTCAAGAAGCTTGGGTTAGGTGAAGTAAAGCTAACGTCCATCACTCTTCAATTGGTGGATAGATCTATAACAGATCCAAAAAGAGTAATTGAAGACGTGTTAGTGAAGGTGGATAAGTTCGTCTTTCCGGTGGACTTTGTTGTTTTAGATATGGAGGAGGACGAGAATGTGCCCTTGATTCTTGGGAAACCGTTTCTTGCTATCGGGAGAGCTCTTATTGAAGGCCTGCATCCTATCCATATCAAGAGAGAGTTTAAGTGGAATTAGTGATCGCTCCTATGTCATGCCCATGAGAAAATAGAATTAATTGCATAATTATTTTGTTATCTATGCCATGATTGTTGCTAATCTCATCCTTGCATCATTGAAACCCACCATTTATCTTTGCATTCCTTTTATCTTTTATTTCTTGCATTGCATTTATTTGCATGCTTATCTATCCTCCTTTTCGATCGTCCTTATAAAATCACGATAAACTTGAGATCACTTAAACCCTAGTACCTTCCTCCCTGTGGTTCGATAAATTCTTTAATTAATCATCCCCACTACAAATGACTAATCAACAATGTGAAACATTAAACATGAAGATTTTGTGAGAGGAATGAAGTATTATTTTTATTAGGGAAAGACAGTGTAAAATGATTTCAAGAAATTATCTTTCTTAAACGAATATGCAGTAAATAAAGTGTTGCGTGCATCAAAACAGGAATTTAGGTTTGTGCCGCCCAAATTTGTACTCTTTGTTGAAAAAAAACAGTGAATTTGTAGTACTCTTTATAATATTGAATTTATTAAAAAGTAATATCAAATTGTTGAAAAATAAGTGAATTATTTCATGATTGATGAAAAATTATAATTACACAAATAAAAAGAGAGACTCAGACTCTCTCGGATTATTTGTGAGACGGGTCGACCCATTACTAAAGTATATTTACTATATAGTTAAAGTATACTTATTTGTAGTTAAAGTATGTTAATAACAAATCATACTCCCTCCGTCCCTCACTAAGAGAGTCTTTTGTTTTTTGGCACGTGGATTAAGGAGTATTATTATTTAATGTGTTGTGGGTAGTTGTATTAGTGGAAGTATGGGTCCTATATTTTAATTGTATTAGTGGATGTGTGTGGGTCTCATGTGTGTAAAAAAAGAAAGAGGACTCTTTGGGTGGGACGTCCAAAATGGAAAAAAATACCCTCTTTAAAGGGGATGGAGGGAGTCTTATAACACATTAAAATTATATTTTAATGCATAATTCAGCATATATTAAAAAACATACTTTAACAATCATTTAGCATACTTTATCTAGTATATAATAAACATATTTTAGTAATTGATCGACCCGTTTTACAAATAATTCGTCTCACAAGAGACTTTGTCCAAATAAAATATTTAAGATAAAAAAAATTAAACAATATCACTATGACATCGTATCCACAAGTGTTGATTTAAAGTAACAAGACGTTTTGCGCGCGTTAGGAAATAAGCGATCACAAAATTTTGAAAATTTCAAAGAAAAATAAATTTAAAGAAAATAATATATCTATATCTATATACATATATAAAAGCAAACATAAACTTATACTTTTGTTTTAAATTTTTTTCAATTTTACTCTATTTAGAAATAATTCAATTTTAATCTTGATCGCCTAATTAATATTTTTTATTTCAATTATAAAATCTAATTATACTAATAATAGTTTTTGTTATTTAAATTATACTTTTTTTTATTTAACGATATAAATTTGGTAAATATGAGAAATATTTTTAGCATGTTTAACTAATTTTTAATCAATAGTATATATTTAATTTAAATTAGATATTACCTGCGTTGCACGAAAAGAATTAAAGTATATTACAATTATATAATTTTAGGTTGAGTTTGAATTGAGTCATTTCAAATCGAAATGAGTTGATTTTAAATTTCTTGAATTTTAAATCAATTCATTTGAATTCCACAAGTTGAATAAATTATAGATTTTTGAAAGAATTTCAAATTCATAATTCAAAATTTATTTTTAAAATAGAATTTTATATATGATAAATAAAAATAACAAAATTTTATTATATTAAATATTAAAATCTAAAATTTTATTAAAAATAATTTTTTGTGGAGGAAACTCTACCACCCAATCTATCCCTACCCACCCCCTAAAAAGATTTTTTTTAATAAAATTTTAGATTTTAATATTTAAATAATAAAAGTATTACCACAAAAAAAGAAAAAGAATGACACCTCAAAATAGTTGAACCTGCACATTAGATCAAATTAAAGTAAAATATAAAAGATAAAACAAATTAAAGTAGATTAGAAATAGTATGAAAGTGAAATAGAGAAGAAAAAAAGAAGAAAAAAAGAGTAAGAATTTGATTAGGTAATGAAAATATTTATATAGAATGATTTGAAAGAATAAACGATTGTGATTGAAAGCAATCAACGACGTAGGAAAAAATATGAAAAATTACCAAAGATAACGTTGAAAGATTTGATATTATGAAAAATAATATATTGATTGACAATTAGTAGAATATATGTCAATAATATTTTTCATATTTATCAAATTTATATTGTTGATTAAAAAATAAATAAATAATTTATTATTAGCATAAATAGAATCTATGATTGAGATCAAAAGTAATAAACGGTCAGGATTAAAATTGAATATAAAAATAAAAATTAAGTTTGTTTATATATATATATATATATTAAGCTTATTAAAAATTAGTCAAGTATGCCAAAAATATATCTCATATTAACCAAATTTATATTGTAAAATAAAAAGTAAAATTTAAATAATAAAATCCATTATTAGTATAATTAAATTTTAAGATTGAAATCAAAGCATTATTTGGACGGTCAAAATTAAAATTAAATTATTTCTAAATAGAGTAAAATTGAAAAAAAAAATTAAAAACAAAAGTGGGAAAATATCATATTTGGTCCCATAAGAATTCCTTTAATTCTATTATAATTCCTTAGGAATACACTGGTCCCATAGCTAACGATTTTGGTCCCATAAGAATATTATAATCATAATTTTCGAAAATTTTCATCCCAAATTAACTTATATTAATATAACTATCAGATTTATATTGTTTTCTGTCTTTCAAAATAGACATAGTCCATTTTGGTCTTATTAATGGTTCAAAATATTTCATCAACTATTAACAGATTTTGATGAAAAATTCCTATGGACTAAATCTGCCAATTTTGGGACCTTTTTGGCATTGAGCAATTCTTATGGGATTAAATATGAAATTATCCCAACAAAAGTAGAAGTTTAGGTTTACTTTTATATATGCATGGATGGATGGATGGATGGATGGATGGATGGATGGATGGATGGATAGATGGATGGATGGATAGATAGATAGATAGATGGATAGATGGATAGATAGATAGATAGATAGATAGATAGATAGATAGATAGATAGATAGATAGATAGATAGATAGATAGATAGATAGATAGATAGAAGATAGATAGATAGATAGATAGATAGATAGATAGATAGATAGATAGATAGATAGATAGATAGATAGATAGATAGATAGATAGATAGATAGATAGATAGATAGATAGATAGATAGATAGATAGATAGATAGATAGATAGATGATTGAACCTTTAAATTTAAGAAGAATGATTGAACCTAAATTATAAATAATATGGAAATAGAATCTGTAAAAGAGAAAAAAACGAAGAAGCATTAGAGGAGAAAAAATAAAAATAAGATTAAAAAGAAGAACAAAAGATAGAATATTAAAATATAAAAATATGGTTCGTATAATTATTATAAAAGAAACACAAAAGTTGAAGAGAAAAAAGATAGAAAAAAAGAATGATAACTGATTGGACTTACCAATAAGATCAAATATGAGAATGATTGAACCTAAAAATAATATCAAATAAAAGTATAAAAGAAGATAAAGTAAATTAAATTATAAAAGAAGGTTTATAGAATTATTAAAAAAACATAAAAATCGAAGAAAAAAATAAGATAACAAAAAATTAAAAAGTATAATAATACCATTAAAGAGAATGATTGAACCTGCTTGTAAGATCAAATAAAAGTATAAGACAAAACAAATTAGAATAAATTATAAATAATATGAAAGTAGAATCTGTAAAAGAGTTGATTGACACTTAGTAGAATATATGTCAATAATATTTTTCATATTTATCAAATTTATATTGTTGATTAAAAAATAAATAAATAATTTATTATTAGCATAAATGGAATTTATGATTGAGATCAAAAGTAATATACGGTCAAGATTAAAATTAAAGATAAAGTAGAAATTAAGTTTATATATATATATATATATATATATATATATATATATATATATATATATATATATATATATATATATATTAAGCTTATTAAAAATTAGTCAAATATGCCAAAAATATATCTCATATTTACTAAATTTCTATTGTAAAATAAAAAAGTAAAATTTAGACAATAAAATCCATTATTAGTATAATTAAATTTTATAATTGAAATCAAAGCATAATTTGTACTGTCAATATTAAAATTGAATTTTTTTCTAAATAGAATAAAATTAAAAATAAAATAAAAACAAAAGTAGAAGTTTAAGTTTGCTTTTATATATGTATAGATAGATAGATGATTGAACCTTTAAATTTTAGGAGAATGATTGAACCTAAATTATAAATAATATGAAAGTGGAATCTTTAAAAGAGAAGAAAAAGAAGAAGGGAAAAAAAAACAAAAAGAAGATTAAAAAGAAAAATAAAAGATAGAATATTAAAATATAAAAATATGGTTCATATTTATTATAAAAAAACACAAAAGTTGAAGAGAAAAAAGATAGAAAAAAATGATAACTGATTGGACTTACCAATAAGATCAAATATGAGAATGATTGAACCTAGAAATAATATCAAATAAAAGTATAAAAGAAGTAAAATAAATTAAATTATAAAAATAAGGTTTATAGAATTATTAAAGAAAATACAAAAATTGAAAAGAAAAAAAAGATAACAAAGAATTAAAAAGTATAATGATACCTTTAAGTAGAATGATTGAACCTGCATATAATATCAAATAAAAGTATAAAAGACAAAACAAATTAGAATATATTATAAATAATATGAAAGTAAAATTTGTAAAAGAGAAGAAAAAGAAGAATCATTAGAGAATAAAACAAAAAGAGAATGATTAGACTTACAAATAAGATAAAATATGAGAATGATTGAACCTAAAAATAATATCAAAGTATAATACTCCCTCCGTCCCGCCCAAACGTCACCAGTTACCTTTTATGCGTAGATTAAGGAGTATTATTATTTTATGTGTAGTGGGTAGTTGTATTAGTAGAGAGTGGTGGGCCACATGTTGTACCTTTTTACTAAAAATGGGAAATGGGGACATTTGGATGAGACGTCCAATATAGTAAAATGGTGACCTTTTAGTGGGACGGAGGGAGTAGAAGATAAAATAAATTAAATTATGAAAATAGGGTTTATCGAATTATTAAAAAAAATACAAAAATCGAAGGAAAAATAAAATAACAAAAAAGAAGATAAAATAAATTAAATTATAAAAATAAGGTTTATAGAATTATTAAAAAAATACAAAAATCGAAGAGAAAAAAAATAAGATAACAAAAAATAAAAAGTATAATGATACCTTTAGGTAGAATGATTGAACCTGCATATAAGATCAAATAAAATTATAAAAGACAAAATAAATTAGAATATATTATAAATAATATGAAAGTAAAATCCGTAAAAGAGAAGAAAAAGAAGAATCATTAGAGAAAAAAACAAAAAGAGAATAATTAGACTAACAAATAAGATAAAATATGAGAATGATTGAACCTAAAAATAATATCAAAGTATAATAGAAGATAAAATAAATTAAATTATGAAAATAGGATTTATAGAATTATTAAAAAAAACACAAAAATCGAAGGGAAAAAAATAAGATAACAAAAAATAAAAATTATAATGATACCTTTAGGAGAATGATTGAACTTGTATATAAGATCAAATAAAATTATAAAAGACAAAACAAATTAGAGTAGATTATAAATAATATGAAAGTAGAATCTATAAAAGAGAAGAAAAAGAATAAGAATTAGAGAAAAGAAACAAAAAGAATAAGATCAAATATGAGAATGATTGAATCTAAGAATAATATCAAATTAAAATACGTATAAAAGAAGATAAAATAAATTAAATTATAAAATAGGGTTTATAAAATTATTATAAAAAAAGACAAAAATCGAAGAGAAAAAAATAAGATAACAAAAAATTAAAAAATATAATGATACCTTTAGGAGAATGATTGAACCTGCAAATAATATCAAATAAAAATATAAAAGACAAAACAAATTAGAGTTGATTATAAATAATATGAAAGTGGAATCTGTAAAAGAGAAAGAAAAAGAAAAAGCATTAAAGAGAGAGAAAAAAATGGGAGAAAGTAAGAATTTGATTACGTTGAAAAGATTTATATATAATGATTTTAATGAATGAATAATCGTGATTGAAATCATAGAGATGATTCTAATAAAAAAAAATTGATACTATATTAATTGAAATTAAGCATATATTGATTAAAAATTAATCAATTTTATATTGTTAAATTAAATCAATAAAAAATAAAATTTTAAATAATAAAAAAATTCATTATTAGTATAATTAAATTTTATGATTGATTGAAATCAAATGAAAATCATGTGTCCTATGTATATTAAATTAAATTATACAACTGAGCTTGGTTGCTGTAGGGTGGGGGTTCGAATCTTGCCTCTGACATGGATTTGGCCCCTTGCAAGCACAAGTTTAATAGTGAACCCTCTCTATAAGCCACTTGAGGCACATCCTGCGATTTACCTCCTCCACCAATCCCCAGGGCAGGGGCGGTGGGGGCCCCTAATAGTGGGGTACACCATTAAATTAAATTATAATGTATGAATATTGATTGATATATTAATTTAAATTAATTATATATTTATTAAAAATTAGTTAAATATGCCAAAAATATCTCTTATATTTACCAAATTTATATTTTTAAATAAAAAAGTAAAATTTAAATAACAAAATCCATTATTATTAGTATAATTAGATTAGATTTTATTATTGAAATCAAAAAGATTAATTGGACGGTCAAGATTAAAATTGAATTATTTCTAAATAGAGTAAAATTGTAAAAAATTACAAACAAAAGTAGAAGTTTAGGTTTACTTTTATATATATGTATAGATTAATATATCAATCAATATTCATATATTATTATAATTTAATTTAATATATATAGGACATATGATTTTCATATAATTTCAATCATAAAATTTAATTATACTGATAATAAATTTTATTATTTAAATTTTACTTTTTTATTTATTTAATTTAACAATATAAATTTGATTAGTTTTTAATCAATATATGCTTTATTTCAATTAATATATCAATTTTATTTTTATTAGATTGTCTCTACAAATATTTGCTTTCAATCACGATAGTTATATATAAATCTTTTCATTACCTAATCAAATTCTTACTCTCTCCCTCTTTTTAGTTTTTTTTAGTTTTTTCTCTCTAATGTTTCTTCTTTTTATTCTCTTTTACAAATTTTACTTTCATATTATTTATAATCTACTCTAATTTGTTTTATCTTTTATACTTTTATTTGATCTTATATGCAGATTCAATCATTCTCCTTAAAGGTATCATTATACTTTTTAATTTTTTTTTATCATTTTTTTTCTCTTCAATTTTTGTGTTTTTTTAATAATTCTATACACTCTATTTTTATAATTTAATTTATTTTGTCTTCTTTTATACTTTTATTTGATATTATTTTTAGGTTTAATCATTTTCATATTTGATCTTATTTGTAGATCCAATCATTCGCATTTGAGGTATCATTCTTTTTTTTGTCTATCTTTTTTTTCTTCAATTTTTGTGTTTGCTTTATAATAATTATTTGTTTTATCTTTTATACTTTTATTTGGTTTTATATGCAGTTCAATCATTCTCCTTAAAGTTATCATTATATTTTTCAATTTTTTGTTATCTTTTTTTTTTCTCTTCAATTTTTGTATGAGTGTTTTTTTAAATAATTCTATAAACTCTATTTTATAATTTAATTTAGGGAGGATTACTACTAGGTACACAAAAAAACCCTAAATTACTATGAGATACAAACATACAAAAGTATTACTACTAGGTACAAAAATATATAGTGATATTCCAATATTACCCCTATTAATGTGCTGCACATAAATATTGTGTGCAGCAAAAGTTCATGTGCAGCAAAGTGTGTGCAGCAAAAAAAGTGTGTGCAGCAAAAAAATGTGGTGGTCCGGCGGCGGCGGTCCGGCAGCTTTTCCAGCGGCGGCAGTTTTTCCGGCGACCAGTTTTTTTTTTTCTTTTTTTTTTTGGACGAACAGTTTTTCCGGCGACCGGCTGCCGGAGCTCCGGCGGCGGCGGCGCGACAGCTTTCCGGCGACCAATTTTTTTTTTTTTTTTTTTTTTCTGACGAACAGATTTTCCGGCGACCGGCCGCCGGAGCTCCGCCGGCGGCGGCGGCGGTCCGGCAGCGGCAGCGGTGGTCCGGTGGTGGGTGGAGGTTGGGGTTAGTGTTTTAAAGGTATATGGGTTTAGGGGTATATTTGGTATTTTACTTTAATATTTTGTATTAAATAATAATTATTTTAAATCAATGTATCTAGTAGTAATTAGGGGTACAAAGTGTGTACCTATCAGTAATTATTTCTTTAATTTATTTTATCTTCTTTTATACTTTTATTTGATATTATTTTTAGGTTTAATAATTCTCATATTTGATCTTATTTGTAGGTCGAATCATTCTCATTTGAGATAATATTCTTTTTTATGTCTATATATTTTTTCTTTAATTTTTGTGTTTCCTTTTTAATAATTCTATGAACCCTATTTTTAAATTTTAATATTCTATCTTTTATTCTTCTTTTTAATCCTCCTTTTTTATTCTTTTTTTCTTTAATGCTTCTTCTTTTTCTTCTCTTTTACATATTCTACTTTCATATTATTTATAATCTGCTCTAATTTGTTTTGTCTTTTATGCTTTTATTATATGATTTTATATACAGGTTCAATAAATCTCCTTAAAAGTATCATTATACTTTTTAATTTTTTGTTATCTTATTTTTTTTCTTCGATTTTTGTGTTTTTTCTAATAATTCTATAAACTCTATTTTTATAATTTAATTTATTTTATCTTCTTTTATACTTTTATTTGATATTATTTTTAGGTTTAACCATTCTCATATTTGATCTTATTTGTAGGTCAAATCATTCTCATTTGAGGTGTCATTCTTTTTTCTTTTTTTGTCTATCATTTTTTTCTTTAATTTTTTTGTTTACTTTATAATAATTTTATGAACCCTATTTTTATATTTTAATATTCTATCTTTTGTTCTTCTTTTAATCCTCCTTTTGTTTTTTTTTTCTCTAATACCTTTTCTTTTTCTTCTCTTTTACATATTCTACTTCCATATTATTTATATTCTACTCTAATTTGTTTTGTCTTTTATATTTTTAATTAATGTTATATATATGCAGGTTCAATCACTCTCCTTAAAGGTATTATTATGCTTTTAAATTTTTTGTTATCTTCTTATTTAATATTCAATTTTTGTGTTTTTTTTAATAATCCTATAAACTCTATTTTATAATTTAATTTATTTTATCTTCTTTATACTTTTATTTGATATTATTTTTAGGTTTAATTATTCTCATATTTGATATTATTTGTAGGTCCAATCATTCTCATTTGAGATTTTTTTTTGTCTATCTTTTTTTTCTTCAATTTTTGTGTTTGCTTAACAATAATTCTATGAACCCTAAAATTTTCTTTCTTTTGTTATTCTTTTTAATCATCTTTTTGTTATTTTTTTCACTAATGCTTCTTCTTTTTTTTCTCTTTTAAAGAATCTTCTTTCATATTATTTATAATCTATTCTAATTTATTTTGTCTTTTATGCTTTTATGTGATCTTATATGCAGGTTCAATCATTCTCCTTAAAGGTATCATTATACTTTTTTAATTTTTTTTATCTTATATTTTTTCTCTTTAATTTTTGTATTTTTTTAATAATTCTATTAACTCTATTTTTATAATTTAATTTATTTTATCTTCTTTTTTACTTTTATTTGATATTATTTTTAGGTTTAATCATCTCATATTTGATCTTATTTGTATGTCCAATCATTCTCATTTGAGGTAATATTCTTTTTTTTGTCTACCTTTTTTTCTTTAATTTTTGTGTTTACTTTATAATAATTCTATGAACCCTCTATTTATATTTTAATATTCTATATTTTGTTCTTCTTTTTAATTCCCTTTTTGATTTTTTTCCTCTAATGCTTCTTCTTTTTCTTCTCTATAAGCCGCTGCTGTTTGAATAGCAAAGGGCGTCCCCCCATGTACCATTGAATCCACAAGTACCGGCCGAGAACAAGAAAACCACCTGACGCAATCATTCTCATTTGAGGTATCATTCTTTTTTTTTCTGTCTCTCTTTTTTTTCTTCAATTTTTATGTTTGCTTTATAATAATTTTATGAACCCTATTTTTATATTTTAATATACTATCTTTTGTTCTTCTTTTTAATCTTATTTTCAGGTTTCATTTGAGGCATCATTCTTTTTTTTATCTTATGATTTATGTTTTTTTTTTCTTTATATTTCATACTCTATTTTTAAAGTTTTGGGATAGTTACTACTAGGTATATTAAAAACACCTTTATTATTATAATGAGATACAGACATACAAAAATATTACTACTAACTACATAAATATATAGTGATATTCTAATATTACCCTTACAATATATTGCACATAAATATTTGTGTGCAGCATAAAAGTTCATGTGCAGCAAAAGTTCGGTGTCCTGAGGTTGTTCGGCGGCCGGAGGCAGTGGGTGGGCAAGGGGTTTAGGGTTGTGGTTTAAAAGTGTATGAGACTATAATGAATTATGGTTATATTTGGTATTTTACTTTAATATTTTGTATGTGAGAGTAATTTTTTTAAATCAATATATCACACAACAATTATGGGGTAAGTGTGTATCTATTAGTAATTATTCCAAAGTTTTATTTTATTTTATTATTTTTATTTTTGAATTTTGTAATTTATTCTAAGTTTTCATTTAATTTTATTTTCATTAGGATAATATTTATATATTTTCTTTTAATTTAATCTTTAGGATTTATTTATGAAATCTATTTTTTAAGTTTTGTAATGTATTTTAATTGTTCATTCAATTTTATTTTCATTAGTATCGTCTCTATGAATATTAATGTAATATTTGTAATTTATTATATAAAATAATATTTTACATTATATTTTATTCATATGGTATTTAATTAGAAAAAAAATATATTATAGTAAAATATATCTTTATTTAAAAATAAAATAATAATTGAGTTTTATAGATAAATTATATCTACTTTTTTATAAGATAAATATCAATTAAAATAAAATAATTATAATATACTAATTCATTATACAAAGTTAATATTTATCTTAAATTCTGAATTAAATCAATCAAAGAAATTATTTATAGATAAATAATATACTTACCTATTATATAAACCGAATATGATATATGTATTTTTTTTTATATTAATTGCAACCAATTTAAAATAATACCTGCCAAGCTCTGGAAGTTGAAATGTATTAATGAATTTATCCTTGATTTAAATGATACCCATCTTTCATCTAAGTTTGTATGGAGCTAATTTTTTCCTATTCATTCAGAATTTTAATTTTTTTTTATTTTGGACAAATAAATTTAATGGTTCAAGTTCTCCTCTGTAATGATTTATTACTGAATCTTATTAGATCATTGTTTTACTCAATGATTTGTGTTTGGAGAATATAATTATGGTGGAAATTTTTATTTTTCGAAGATCATATTCATGCATTGTTGTATCTTTGAACAAAACATTAATAAGATTTTTCCTTTCAACATTCTTTAAGGATGAATATTATAGATCAAGGTAGATTTTGTCTATGTCCCATCATAATGATTATGTTTGCTTCTTGCACGAGGATTAAGGAACATAATAATTAAATGTATATTAGGTAGTTGGATTTGTATGATAGGCGGGTTCCATGGAGATATTTTAATTATTTTGTATGAGTATTATATACCAAAAATAAAAATAAAACCATTAGGATGCAACGCCTAAAACGAAAAAATTAAACCAATACGACAGTCGAAGAGGAGACTCTTTAATTAACCTAGATAAAGAAAATGATACACTGACAGAAGGACATGGGGAGTAAAAGAAAGAATATCAATGATAGTACACAATTAATCATATAATATAATAATATCCGTGCAAAACACAAACGGGATACTTATAAACATAAAAAATGCTACAACAAAATTCAAACCACACAAAATACGGACAAAATAAGTACAAATATATTCCTCAAGATAAAAATATAAAAAAATATATTTATAATTAACAATAATCCTATAATAAAATGTTGGTCGTGCAACGCATGGACGGGAATTGCTAGTTTTATTTTAAAATACACATATTGACAAATTATTTTGTGTATCCACATTCAAAATTTTATAATTTATAAATAAAAACATAATACACTTTGTTAGAAAATTTTATGTTAATTTTTTTAATGAAAAATTATATATAAAAAAATGGTATATAATTATTAAAAAAATATATATAAACTATTAAATAAAAAATTATACAGCACAAAATATCTAACTCTATCATGTTGGCTTTTATTTATTTAACAAAATAAATAAAGAAAGATTGGTATTTATTGACTTGCAATTTAGTGCATAATGGTTACATAAGACTGATCCTATTACAATTATGAAGATATATATTCATGATTTACAATATAAGGAAACTATTAGCGATCGATTCCTAACATTATATCATTTCTCACCAATAAGGAATTTCTGTTCCTTTAAAAATAAATAAATAAAATAAAATAAAATTCTCTAAAGTCTAATCTATCTATGATGGACTCCTAACTTCATAATTATCTCACCAATAACATGCATATACACCAGACATAACTCTATAAATTCCTTCTCAATTTTAGTTTAAAAAAAATGTATATTGAATGCACCATATGTGTATGACTTTTTATTCAAACTATGGGACGGAAGGAGTATATATTATAAGATATATTATACAGTTAATTAATATTCATTAATTTAAATTAATCAAACTAAACAGGACCTTTAAAATTATTTAATTGGATCAATGATTAAAAGTGATAATTTTTCGATTAACTATTTCATAACTAATGCATATGATAAATAAAAAGTGAAAATAACTCATATAAATATTAATAAAAATATTGAGAAATTATCACACACACAGAACTTGCTCAAAAATAAGTAAATTTGATTTTTTTTTCATACATCTAAAGTTGGATTTATCTCACTCTAATTAACATAGAAGAGAAATAGGGTTTGTGAACTATCTCGGGTTGAAATTGTTTTACGGTGAGATCATTTCATTTTTTCTATTTATTTATTTGGCTATTAATTTTTATAAAATATATTATCACTTTTTTTATCATACGAATTAATAATTCTACATAATGATTATTATTTCTTATTAATTAAGTGTTATTTTTGTTAAAAATACTTTCACTTTCTTTACACTAAAAAAACTCTCGTTCACAAGACAATTTCACCAAATATTTTTTAGAATAATATTTATGAGCGAATAAATTCATGTCATGTGAATGATCCCACCAATGATGGCTACCAAAATGATTAAATTCGTTGCTTAAATAATAAACTTAACTTTATACCTAAGTACAAATAATGCAATCAAGAACAAACACTTTCTAAAAGAATATTGCCATTAAGGTTTATATATGATGGGTACGGATATATATCTTGAATAACAGTGAGTGCCCATTTATATACATAAATTAAGTACAATATATATATATATATATATATATATATATATATATATATATATATATATATATATATATATATATATAATTTACATAGTATAAAATGTTTTATTTAGTTAATTAATAGGATAAATTTTATTTAATCAAAATTTTTATTATCATTTAAGAATAATTGAACTTATATTACATTTAATAAAATAATAATATATATTGTAGATAGCGAGAGTTAATCCCCCTCAATAGGATGTTAATGTGGTTGTTTGATAAAAATGAAGGGGATTATTGTCACTAATCAACATAGAGTAATGACCAAGATTTCCTCCCGGCTTATTTTGTCTTTTGGGAGGGAAAAATATAGTATATATTTGTATGTTTTTCGTTAGGAGTGAACTTATTATAATGGACGTGACTGTCGTCATCCGTATCTATGGATCTTGTGACATGTCACATCACATTAATTACAAATACTATAGGCATTAAATATATACTTAGCCACACGAGACTATTAAAAAGATTATTTATGATATTCCCTATATATGAATTTTAGGGGATGTCCATATAGCTTCATAACTTGCAGGCTTTATATTTGGGATGGATATATTACAATTGCATTTTTTAATGAGACAAGTACTATAATAGGAATTTTTTTATGAGGCAAGTATGGATAAGTATAGTTGATAGAGTTAGTATCTTTTGTTTCCGGTAACATTTTATTTTAAAGAGTATACATTTTACTTAATAAGGATATAATTTTTTCATAGAAAAGATGATATTTGATTAAAATAAATTTCTCAAAAAAGTATGAGTTCTTATATTAAATAAAAGTGTGTAATATTTAATACTCACTGGAAAAGTGTGCATTTGAGGGTATTGTGTCCGGAACAGGCAAGTTTTAGGGGGCGTTTGGTTTGTTTAAAAGAATGGGAATTGAAAAAGAAATGATAGTGTTAAGGTATGGTAATGAGTTTGTTATTTAAAATGATGTTGTCTATTATTATTATTGATTTTGTTTGGATTGTTTCAAAATTCTATTAGAATGGAATTAATATTAGTTATTTTTTTCTTTTTTTTTTCAAATAAAAAATTTAATATTTTGTTTTAAATAATTAAAAAAACTTTTAACAGAAAAAAAAGAAGAAAAAATGAGAAAAAGAATAATGATTGTATATTTAGTGGAATGATAATGTTCATTGGAATCAAAGTCACACACCAAATATCTATTTTCATTCCATTGGTATTCCCAAGCCCCAAAATATTGAACCAAACATCTCTAATTGATATTTAACAGATACGATATAAGTATGTAAATAAACGGATTTCTTACCTATAATAGAGGCCACGAAAATAATTAATTAATCTCTTTTCCACCTAATTATTTAAGACGCGGGTTTTACATGATCTGGTACAAAATATCTCCACGTAATCCCCTAATTGCGGGTAAAAATTACTAATTAGTTTTCCTATTCCTTTTATATTAATTAATATATTTATTTCCTTAAAAATATTAAAATACTAAATAAGTTTATAATCTTAATTGTATCTCTATTGGGATACAATTAAATTGTACCTAGATTAAGTAAATGAATTGTACGTAATTGTACTAAAGGTACAAAACAACATTTGGCATGATTTGTACTGGAGAAGCTCTAATACTTATATAAAAAATAAGGTTAATTATACTGTACATTTGGGTGCACCACTTTTAAAAATGTATACAAATATAAATAAAATATATATAATTATAAACAAAAATATATACAATTTAATTATTAGTTTTTCAATTAAAAAATGATTGTAAAAAAATATACAATTATTAAAAAAACATGTATACATCATTGCATAAAAAATTATATACATATAGATGCTAGTTTATTTAATGAAAAACATATTGTGAAAAAAGTATACAATTATTAAGAAATATGTATACAAAATAAAATAACATTTATACAAAATATAATAAAAAGATACATATATTGGTGCACCATTACATCCAGTTACACCTAATATCAACTCAAAAATAATAATAATAAATAAGATCGTGCATCCTTAAACAACCATAATATAATTAAATTTTCCTTTAAATTTGAAAAAAAAATCCTTTAAATTTGAAAAAATTAAAAATCTTTAACACTGTAGAATTTGCAAAACTATAGTGCACCATTATATCCAGTTGCACCTAATATCAACTAAAAAAAAATAATAAATAAGATCGTGCATCCCTATACATAGGCATGTACCCTGGTTCAGAACCGCCGGTTCCAGTTTCGAACCGGCGGTTCCGGTTCCAATGGAGAGGGAACCGAAACCGAACCGGGGGTCTTAAGGTTTCGGTTCTCAAATCGGCGATTCCGGTTCGGGTTCGAAACCGCCGGTTTTACGATTTTTTTTAAGTGCAATTTATTTATTAAATAAGTAAATAAGTAAAACATGTGTTATTGAAATATTGAATTTGAGTATGTGTAATTTCATTAAAATTGAAAACATGATGTATGCAATATTCAATAATGCAAATAAAAATTTGAAAGTTGATATTAAATTCATAATCATACAATATTAATTAATGTGATTACATTGTAATTTAAATATTAAAGTCTAAACCATTACAATTTACAAATATAAAACACTACAAGTTTACAACCATGTCAACTAATCTATTTTTACTATATAAAAATTTAAAAATACAAACTTTATAAGGTAAAATACAACAACATAATAGAGTGGGAAAAAAAAAGACTTGAGCTTAAATTTAGGGTTAAACTTGAAAATTCAAGTTCAACTTAAATTTAAGTTGTCTACGTATCCTCGAAAGGAATCAAAACCCACGTAGTTCTCTTAACTTACCTCTGTTGGCATTCGATCGTTTGGTTAACGTGACCCATTAGGGTTCCATGTATATCTAACAAGCAGCGGAAGCAAGTAAACATGAAACGCATTACCTTTCACCAAGGGTTGATGTAGAGGTTGAATTCTCGCTGGCAGTCTGCGCAGTCCTACGAGAATAGCCATAAGTTCCTCTTCTGATGTCGGAATTGAGTGATCTTTACGCTCACACGATCCTCTCTTCGACGGCTTTCCATCAGTACATAATACATCAAAATCGAAGAATTGTACGATTTTATATGAATTTTGGAACATGACAAACTGCAGCAGCAAACGACCTTCCGGTCTTCTGCTGTATGTCCCAAGTCCGATCTCGACGTCGTGTGGGCGACGATCTACGAGACCTACTCAATCTGCTCTCAACCCTCATCACACATGAATAATGAATTAGATTAGGGTTCCAGATAAGTTGAGGTGATTTACATACATGGGCTACAGCAGGGACCAGGAGGAGAAATTGGGTTGGGCCTCCATTGGGCTTAAGTATCCAAGCTTAGCCCAAAGCTTATACTTAAGTCCAATAATAATAATATATTCCACTAAAATATTATTACTGCACTACCATACCAATCCCAAAATTACGTTTTGGGCTCCTTCTTATTATGAGCCCGTTAGTCTCCCCATGTTTAAGATATACAATGTCCATTAATTAATTTAAGTTACTGACAACTCAATTAATTAATATCTCATCCAAGAGTAGTACCACTCAACCTCATTATCATGCCGGAATAAATTCCACCTGCAGGGTTTACATGATAATCCTTATGAGCTCCTCAAGGGGACATCATCAACCTATGACGGACACGGATTCCTTCTACAATCAACAGCACACCATAGAGACAGCACTACTTCCCAACTCATCGAGTTTGTTGATTTAATTACATGTAAATCTCACCCATTGATGAATCAAAGAAATACATACTGCCCTACGTGTCGAGGTTATTGTATAGGGATTAAGAGCACGAACTTCCATAATAACTGAGATCAAGTTCTCCTATAAGTCAGTATAAGTCGAACGATCTCAAGCGGTCCTGCTCAATACACACAAGTGCACTAATGTGATTCTATAGCCAAGACAAGCTAATACCAAACCACACTACAACCATCCCGATAGAGAGTCCCCGTCTATCTCAGTTGTGAGCATCTGTTTATACTTTATAAGGAAACCGATAATATGATCTTCCGCGTGTTGTCGCACAACATATTATCTGCAATATAAAGTAAGTGGACTATTGCATCGAACATATAAATAAATTATAAGATGCAATCATTTGATCATATGATTCTCATTTCAAATTAATTGTTACAACATTGTTTATACAAAAAGCTAGACTTTTAGTATACAATCCAACAATCTCCCACTTATACTAAAAGACTATGCTGTCATATCTTCCGCCATACATCTGATTCTCACTCCCACTACACGACCATTAAAAGCTCTCGCCTTAATATCCTTGTAAATGGATTTACTAGGTCATCATCCGATGCAATCTAGGCGACAACAACCTTCCCCTTATCATACGATTTCTCGTAACAGGTGGTACTTGCACTCCATGTGTTTAATTGCCTTATGGGCTCGTGATTCCTTCAAGTTTGCAACTGCACCAATATCATCAATATAAATTGTGATATCCTTGGATAAACTTAGAAACACTTCGAAGTCCATCTTGAAGTTTCTAGAGTCATACAGATACTTTGGCTGCCTTATAGGCTCCAATTTATCATCTTTCCATGATGGAGTCCGGAGTCTGAAATATATTTCTATATATCACTCCTCCATATTATGACTCAACTTCCTAAAATTAAACACATAACCTTGAGGTGGATTTACTGCCGTCCAATTTGACTAAAAAATCCGAATCTACGTAATCCACAAGAAGCAGTGAATTTGCCCAGTAAGCTTACATATAATTTCCAGTCCTTCTCAGGCACTTCATATATGTCTTACCACAGTTCATCATTCTTGTTCCGGGTTACGTTGATACCCACTGTTCATGCGTTCAGCAAAATAGATATCCATTCTCGCGCATAGCATTCCTAAGATTAAGCTTCCTTATTCGCCGAAGCATAAGGAACCGCTTTCATCACCTTTATCTTCCTTTTGTGTCTCAAGACATATTTTCTTAGATAAAGTCACTTGCTAAAACAAGTAAGGATCGTATCAATTCATGAAGCTTGAGACAAGCATAATATCCTTTCTTATGATCCGTATTACCGTGATCAAAAGGATATTTTTGCTCTTCTTAAGTCCTTCATTTCATACCGCTTTATTATCCATACACATACGCCCGACAATACTCTTTCATTATCTCCAATGAGCAATATATCATCTACGTATAGTACAAGAAATACCACCACGTTTCCATCACTCTTTTCAATACACAAGACCCATCCGATCATTGATTAGATCCATGTCACTGGATTACCTCATCAAAACGGATGTTACATGATCTTGAAGCTTGTTTTAGTCCATTAATGGACACTTTTAAGCTCACTATCACAATGCTCTTAGCTCTTTGCAATGAATCACTCTGGTTGCTTCACATAGATGTTTCCCTTAAGACTTCCAATCAGGAAAGCTGTCTCGACATCTATTTGCTATCCCTCATATTTCATATGAGTAGCAACAAATAAAAGAGTTCGGATCAACTTAGGCATAGCTACCGGCGAACAGGTTTTCTCATAATCGAACCCTTTCTTTCTGAGTATACCTTTTCGTAACAAGCTTGCTTCCAAGGTTTTCACCTTATTCTATGATCCTCTTTTATTCTTGCATGCCTGCTTCCAATGGCTTTTACGCCATTTAGCGGTTCAACAAGCATCCAGACCTAATTTCAAATCGTTCTATTTTAATATTCATTGTAATTTGTTAAGATTTCGCATTTCTATCTTGTAGTTCTTCGTCGTATTCGTGGGTTAACTCCATGTTTGCGAGGGACCAAGTCTCACGACTTTCCCAAAACATGTATCTTACAAGTTGTCGAAGAACCCTCCCACTACGACAAGGCACTACATGCAATTGTATATCAGACGTGACACGCGTTGCAGTTTACCTTGTGGTATATCCTCTTGTACACTTGGTACTTATACTTTGTGTTTTCCTCTCACTTCCTTTAGAACAACTTATACATGGGTATTTGATTTATTACATAGTCATTTTTCCAAAAATCTAGTGTTTATGTTAACAATCACTCTTCGATCTTGTGGACTAAATAAATCATCCTTCATTTTTCTAGGATATCCCACAAATAGAAAAACATTCTTACGAATTACTGTTCCTAGGGCATATCCATAAAATGAATTTAGTAATTCCAAATAATTCATCATCTATCTAATCACTACCATAAGAGTGCTATTCCTTCTATTCGTCACACCATTAAGGTGGGAAATTCATTTCCGAAGGTACCTTTCTCTTACTAGATTAGAAGACTCATTATTAATTACTATTTGTCGCATCCAGGGGATAAACATGATTTAAGAGTGTACAAATTGTTCACCAACGTACCATAACAGATTACAACTCTATCATTCATTATAATGACCATGTCATTTAAATGAAATGGAGTATCCATCTATTAATGCATAGAAACCGAAATCAAATTCTTTCTATGAAAATGTACGTAAAGACAATTTCATAAAATCAAACGTCTACTCATATCATTAGATAAATAGACAACTCCCACTGCAATAGCCACTACTCTTGTAGTTTTACCCATGTCATAACAATCTTATCCTCACTTAGTAATAAACATTTAGTGATTCTAGTATCTACACACTTCGTGTCAGTAAATGCCATCACTAATCATGTTTTAAACAACTAGTGAATAAGATATAAAACTTGTTCACATTATGATGAAAATGGCTTTCCTTTGCCACATGTTTTGCCAGAAGTTTTCCACCATATACATCCTATTGTAATTCAGGTGGAACTTACTCAAAAACATCTAGGCAATTCACAAAGAATTAAATTGATCTAGGTTTCCCTTCAATTTATACTCCATGCTTTCCCAATTCATTCATCAAATTAAATCATGATCTTCTGCCTTTTAACTTACTCAAGTATCCGAAGAGTTACATGAGACCATCATATTTCTATGAACCTCTCATCTCTTCACTAGAGACTTTAATAGGCATCATGAGACGTCCATTGTGAGAACACACATGTATTTTCTTAAGCAGTAAAATTCAAAACCAAGATTCTTTTCTAATCATCTAATTTTGGACCAGTAAATATAATTTCTTTTAGTCAACAATAAGCGAGATAAAACCATTTGAAATTATAGAGAATCATAAATAAATATACCGATCAAATCTTCGAATTTTATCCTTTTATATTGATTCCCTCAAAACTATATAAAAATAAAATTCACCGACATCTCAAGCACCGTGAGTCTGCAAGCCACGTTAGTGTGGACGTTTACAAACCCAAACATTTACAAGAGAAGGTTTTACCCATTAATTTCATTTGTCAATCTAACTTTATGACAAAATAATTAATAGTCGGTTCCTCTTTAGCCATGCAAATAATAGCAGTGACTCCGTTGGGGAGGATACTAATTATTTACACCTAAGTGTACACCATTATTTGATCCCAAGTCCACTGCGCGAGCTTGTGTGCCTTATAGTTGGAGAAGTACACACGCGCTCGGATAGCTTCCTACAATCATCAATTATAAGTTTGTACCAGTGAGCCCCACATAAACTCATCCGTTAGGGAGGAAGGCCTATTGCCAACACGCAAGTTCATGTACCACATTACAAACAATAATTATGTAATGAAGTCTGTACCAGTGATCCGTGAATAAACTCATCCGTTAGGGAGGAAGGCCTATTGCCAACACGCAAGTTTACTCACATCACTTACAAACCAATAATGGAGGCCGCGGGAATATTTACCAATCCCCTCTCCCACTTAGTAATTTAACACCGAGGGTTTTTACATGCATATGATATTCAGAATAAAATACGCAACGCTAGCATGCTTCTATTACGGCACATAAGGCAGTAAATCACAGAGAGTCATGCATACATATATAACAATAATCAATAATTAAATCAATCATTAACAGTTATATATCAGCGAATTCGATTGTTCGCCACCAGGCACGAATATCAGCAAAGACTTCCAGACTATCAAATTTTCAAAATTTCCAGATTGTCCAATTTTCGAAACCATCGATATCGACCGTCGATGTCGTCCAGATTATTAAAATCATCGATATCGACTAGATTATCAAATATTCGAAAAGCATCAAGATTATCAAAATTTCAAAACTATCGATATCGATCGTCATATCGTCTAGATTATCAAAATCATCGATATCGACGAGCAACCATATATAACAATAATAGATAATTAAATCAATTATGTCAGTTATATATTAGGAATCAATTCAACATCCATATATAACAATAATAGACAATCAATTATAGCAGTTATATATTAGGAATTAATTCGACATTCATATATGACAATAATAGATTATTAAATCAATTATAGCAGTCATATATTAGGAATTAATTCGACATCCATATATAACAATAATATACAATCTATTATGGCAGTTATATATTAGGAATTAGTTTTCTTAAAATTGGATGTCTTATCCAACACTCTAGCAATACATGCATATAATATACCAAATATAATACGCAATCTAGCATGCTTCTATATAAGACAATAAATCATAGAGATCAGACATCCATATATATATATATAACAATAATAGACAATTAAATCAATTATGACAGTTATATATATTAGGAATAAAAACTCCTCTAAATTTTAATGTCTTGTCCGACACTCCTACTGTGGAATCGATGTCTTATGCAACAAACAGGATTGCTTGTGCCCCAAGACGTCCATCATCATATCCCACCGCCAATCGTGTCAGGGAGCGCTCCAAGTGCCTTGACGAGCGCCCCTCGCCCGGACTGTCGCTCGTCCAAGGGCCTACTTGCATGAAACCAAGTTCAGCCCAACGCGCAACACCAAACTACACCAACTGTCGTTCGTAGTTCGAAACTGAAAGAACCTCAGAATCCAATCTCCACCGTCCAAAATCTACTACTGTAAGTCCTGAACATTCTGTCCAAATTACAGATCGATCCAACGGTTATTTTGTGAGAGACGGCTCTTTTCTCTCGACTGCGAAAAACAGAATTGCCCAAATATCTGCTTCTGTTTTCAGCGTACTCCCAGCAAGAAAAGGCTCCAAATTCGATCTCCACCGTTCAGAATGTACATCCACAAGGTCTGAACGTGTTGACCAAATTACAGTACGATCCAACGATTAGTTTGTCAGAAACGGCACTTTTCCCTCGACTGCGCAAAACAGAATCGCCCAAATATCTGCTTCTGTTTTCAGCTTAATTCTAGCACGAAAAAGCTCCAAATTCGATCTTCACCGTTCAGAATGTACATCCACAAGATCTGAACGTGCTGATCAAATTACAGCTCAATCCGACCGTTGAAACTCCGGTTATTGCCTCTTCAATATCACTGCGCTGGATTTTCTCTCAAAAACGTGATTCAATTTTTGCCCTCTTTTTCTTCCTTGCATGTGAAATTGACGAACAGTTTTCGTCGAATCCTCTCACACACAACCATGGACGAATAGATATGATACTGGGTATATATCACATAGGGATATTCATGGTTTGCGCAATAAAACCAAAACCCTAAACATGTGATCCTAATTCCGAAAAATTAATCACATAAACCCTAGCCTAACGTGTCACGCTTCACCACGAAACCGAAGCTCTGATACCAATTGTTGGCATTCGATCGTTTGGTTAACGTGACCCATTAGGGTTCCATGTATATCTAACAAGCAGCGGAAGCAAGTAAACATGAAACGCATTACCTTTCACCAAGGGTTGATGTAGAGGTTGAATTCTCGCTGGCAGTCTGCGCAGTCCTACGAGAATAGCCATAAGTTCCTCTTCTGATGTTGGAATTGAGTGATCTTTGCGCTCACACGATCCTCTCTTCGACGGCTTTCCATCAGTACATAATACATCAAAATCGAAGAACTGTACGATTTTATATGAATTTTGGAACATGACAAACTGCAGCAGCAAACGACCTTCCGGTCTTCTGCTGTATGTCCCAAGTCCGATCTCGACGTCGTGTGGGCGACGATCTACGAGACCTACTCAATCTGCTCTCAACCCTCATCACACATGAATAATGAATTAGATTAGGGTTCCAGATAAGTTGAGGTGACTTACATACATGGGCTACAGCAGGGACCAGGAGGAGAAATTGGGTTGGGCCTCCATTGGGCTTAAGTATCCAAGCTTAGCCCAAAGCTTATACTTAAGTCCAATAATAATAATATATTCCACTAAAATATTATTACTGCACTACCATACCAATCCCAAAATTACGTTTTGGGCTCCTTCTTATTATGAGCCCGTTAGTCTCCCCATGTTTAAGATATACAATGTCCATTAATTAATTTAAGTTACTGACAACTCAATTAATTAATATCTCATCCAAGAGTAGTACCACTCAACCTCATTATCATGCCGGAATAAATTCCACCTGCAGGGTTTACATGATAATCCTTATGAGCTCCTCAAGGGGACATCATCAACCTATGACGGACACGGATTCCTTCTACAATCAACAGCACACCATAGAGACAGCACTACTTCCCAACTCATCGAGTTTGTTGATTTAATTACATGTAAATCTCACCCATTGATGAATCAAAGAAATACATACTGCCCTACGTGTCGAGGTTATTGTATAGGGATTAAGAGCACGAACTTCCATAATAACTGAGATCAAGTTCTCCTATAAGTCAATATAAGTCGAACGATCTCAAGCGGTCCTGCTCAATACACACAAGTGCACTAATGTGATTCTATAGCCAAGACAAGCTAATACCAAACCACACTACAACCATCCCGATAGAGAGTCCCCGTCTATCTCAGTTGTGAGCATCTGTTTATACTTTATAAGGAAACCGATAATATGATCTTCCGCGTGTTGTCGCACAACATATTATCTACAATATAAAGTAAGTGGACTATTGCATCGAACATATAAATAAATTATAAGATGCAATCATTTGATCATATGATTCTCATTTCAAATTAATTGTTACAACATTGTTCATACAAAAAGCTAGACTTTTAGTATACAATCCAACAACCTCAACTTACCTCTTTGGCTCGGTGGATGTGAATGGTGATGGTCTTTTTTGTTAACTCTACCAGTCTACATCGCTTCCATATTCCGTAATGTCATCATCCGAACAGTCTTCTTCATTTTGATTTTGAATTCGTCTTTCCGCCTTTGACCAATCATCAAGCAAACATAAATTTTCTAAATTTGTCACACTTAAATTGGATCGTGTCAGATCCAAAGTGAGATTACCAAGACTAAATGTTTGTTCGACGGCGACCGTAGAGGCGGGAGATGCAAAAATCTCTCTTACAATCAATGATAAAATAGGGAATAATTTTATTCTCCTTGACCACCACTTCAAAATATCAAAACTAGTTCCGCTTGTATCAAACTCAAAAGTGTTAATAAAATAAGAATCAAGTTCTTGAAAAGGATTAGATATAACCCGTGCACGTTTTTGAGATCTAGCATCATAAAAACTATAAAATTTTTGAAGAGCATCATATTTTCTAGAATTATCAGCACTATCACTACTATCATCACCACTAGATTGATCATCATTCATACCATTTTGTTCTTTATACTCCTTAAAAAGTTCCTTTAGTAGATTATAAGTAGTTGTCACTATGTCTTTAGGATTAGGAGCTTGTTGTCTAGTAGGAGAATCACAATTAGCATACAATGAATTATAGTAAAGCGTTAACAATTCTTCTAAACCATCCATTCTAATACGTGGGTCTAACAATTTAGCAACTAAACACAAGTTCAAAATTTGAAAAAAATATTTTAACCACTTAAATTTCATGGAAAGAATAGCATTTGACAACAACGGGTGTGCTTCATTAGCACTAAAAATCATAGCAATTTTAACACAATTATCAACAACTAAATTTGAAGTAGGATAATAAACACCGGATAGTTCTTCCGTAGCATCATTAAAAATTTACAAAACATCACATAAAGCATAACATGTGTCCCATTGATTAGCAAACAAGACTTGACCACCCGCATCTTGTGAGTAAAAAGCACAAATATGATCTTTATAATCAAAAGAGTCATGTAACATTTTATATGTCGAATTCCAACGAGTTGAAATATTTAAAGGAAATTTTTTTGGGTGAATATTCACAGAGTGACAATATCTTTTCCACCTTTTAGTCACGGAAGGGTTTCTCATTATATACCATAAAGCACTTTTAATAGGTTGAATGTGTGCTTTCAAAGCACTTATACCATCTTGAACACATAAATTCAATATATGACAAATACATCTAACATAAAAAAATCTACCACCAATTGAGGGTTTGCAAATATCAACAAGACTTTCTAAACTAACCGTATTAGCACTAGCATTATCAAATGAGATTGTAAAAATCTTTGTAACTAAATCATATTCTTGCAAAATAGTACTAATTTTGTGAGCAATATTAACGGCGGTATGAGGAACATCAAATGATCTACAAGCAATTAATCTTTTTTGTATATTCTATGAACTATCAAAAATGACAAGTAATACTCATATAATCCACTTTTTGCCAAAAATTGCTCCAAATATCCGAACATATAGACACTTTATGAGGTAATTGTTGCAAATTTTATTTTAAAACCAAACCATACTCTTTAACAACTTTAGCAATACCAAGTTTACATTTATTAAGATGCAAAGGTGGGGCTTGAGGATTTAAAGTGAGATTAACCCAATCTTGAAAAAAAACATTATCCGCAAAGTTAAATGGCAAATGTTTGGTGCACATAAGTTTAAGGTATAATCTCAAATAATTAGATTCATCAAATTTAAAAAGAGTGTTACTCGACGTCGATGAACCTTCTCCTCCGGAAGACGCCGTGAACCCTCGTCCTATTTGTGTTTGACCGGTTGAGATGCCAATCTTATCTGGATGCTTCGAGTTGATGTGCTTGATGACCGTTCCATATCCTCCGCCATGTTTGAATTTATACTTCGTGCCACAATAGTTGCAAATAACTTTGAATTCATTCGAATTCTCAATCGCCTCCTTCTTGAAATGAATGGAAAATATATCGAAACGTAACACTTGTGGGGAACTTCGAGTTGATCCTCCGCCTCCGCCTCCGCTAGAGCATCCGGCTCCATCTCCTGTACCTGTACCACCCGACGTTGGTTGACTTCCACTCGCCCTTTGTTGTGATTGACCTTGAGTATTATCGTTGTCGTCATCGGAGGAGAAATCATCTCCAAGTATATCCCTAAAATTCAAGTTGAACAAATGAGAGGATATTTCTTCATCCGAAGGAATATTTTCAAGTTCAACATCTTCTAGAGTTGGTGGAAGTTAACGTGGTCCACGTGGAGGTGGTGGAGGACAATTTAAGGTGTTGGGTATGGATTTTCCTCTAGAAGAAGAAGGTGAGATACCGGATGAAGAAGAACCTCTTCTAAATATTTTTTTTTGAGATTGAAAAAATGATGAATATATATGATTTATGAACTAAAACTAAAAGACTATAAGTATACTAATTAGTAGTATATGTGGGAAAGAATAGAAAATGATAATGAGAGAATTGAAATGAAAGTGATAATGAGAGAATTGAAATAAAAGACTACAACTATTTTTTTTTTGAGTTTGATATATATGAACTAAAAAAAGAAACTTGATAGTTGAGAACTTGAATTGAGAAAGTGTATTGTGTAGAGTAGAAGTAGAATTAAATCAACTATTAAGAATGTAGAATAGTAGAAGTAGAGTATAGATTGAATGTTGTGTGCACAAATTGATCACACTTGGGGGGTATTTATAGAGGATTGGAATTGATCTCATCCATCCATTTTAAATTTTGAACACAAAAAAAATCTCAACCCTTGAAAAAAAAATAAAAATAAAAAAAAAATATCAGAACCGCCGGTTTACCGGAACCGCCGGTTTAAATCGGGACCGCCGGTTCTAAATCAATCTCAGTCGTTGATCTTCAATGGCCACACGATCTCGGTCGCACGTTTGAATTTCAAAATTCAAATTTTCCCGTCGGCCCGCCTGAAACCACCAGTTTAAACTGACTAAACCTGAACCAGCAGTTTACCCACCTGAACTGCCGGTTTACAGCCCAACGGTCATTTTTTGGGTCGTCGGATCTCCAACGGATATACGATCTTGGCCGTTCAAGAAAAATAATAAAAAAATAAAGGAACCGGCGGTTTGAATCGTGAACCGGCGAACCAGCGGTTCCGGTTCCAGAGTAGTAGGAACTGAAACCGAACTGTGTTCTACTGGTTTTGATTCATTTTTTTTCGATTCTAGAATCGGCGGTTCCGATTCCAGTTAAAACCGCCAGTTCTTTGGTTCGAACCGGCGATTTTGGTTAATTGGTGCGTGTCTACCTATACACCATAATATAATTAAATTTTCCTTTAAATTTGAAAAATAAATTTCTTTAAATTTGAAAAATTAAAAATCTTTAACACCGTAAAATTTGCAAAACTATAAAATTCTCCAAATTTGATTTGTGAAATACTTGCAAATAAGGAGAAATTTTTATCAATCTCGACCTAATAGTATATCCTAGCAAATGAGCTCTAAAAATAAAACTATAATAGCGCTCTAAAAATAAAATAGCGCGAAAAAAACACTAGGGTAAATTACCAAAACCCCCCTTGAGGTTTGTCCAGACTACCAAATAAACCCCGTGGGTTGAAAATTTACCAATTACCCCATTTAACTTGTTTTTTATTTAAACATTAATAAAAATATAGTTTTTCTTAAAATAAAGAAGGATGAAAATGACATCATGACCCATATATTTAACATTGTATTTTTAAATTTCACTATTTTTTAAAAAAAATATTTTTTAAAGAGGGTAATTGGTAATTTTTCAAACCACGGGGTTTATTTGGTAATTTGGACAAACCTCGGAGGAGGGTTTTTGATAATTTACCCAACAAAAAATTATTCAGATTGAGAAAATCATAACTACTAAATTTCCAACATTAACCTCTCTGTCTTTGTTGGTCTTTGTTGCTGCAGACCATCAACATTAACCTCCTCCTGACCATCTACTTCTGTATGACCATCTACTCTGTATCTACTCCTTCCTCTTGTTCTTGTTGCTACAAAACTTCATCATTCACATAATTCCATCTATCCCTTGCTCAACAACTTGTTCTTGTTGCTGATCCTCCATATTAAATTCTTCTGAAATTGTTCTTGTTGCTGATCTTCCATATTAAATTCTTCTGAAAAAAATAAAGCAATATTATTAATTAATATGGGAAACTTTAATGGATTTATAATACCTAAAGCAATATTATAAAGCAATATTATTAATTAATATGGGAAACTTTAATGGATTTATTGTACCTACAAAATGAATCTATGATTTGTATGATTTCTATGATTTGTTCACATTGGTCTCGATCTTATCTTTTACATTAACTAGCGTTTGAATCCATGCGTTGCACGGGATAAAGGTATTCTGATGTTATTTAAATTGAGTGAGGCTTTCGTGCACCCGGGCGCATGCCGTGCGCCTTTAGAATTTAGTATTACGGATAAGAGTACATTATTTTGTTCTAAAGGGTAATATTTTAATTAATAAGGGTACACCATTTTGTTCTAAAGTGTATACAATTTTCATTAATATTTTTATTTTTCTTCAGAAAATAAAGGATATACATCTTTATAAGTAAATTATTATTAAAAAGAAAATAGAACATGGTACATATGAAAAAGATGTTGAACAAAAGCTAAGAAGCTTGGAAAATAGCCAAATAGGCGACTTAAGAACAAAAAGGACATCCTGAAAATTAGATCATTTGGAGTGAACCTCTACGAGTATTCCACCATCCCCCGGGAGCACCTCGGGTCCTAGTAGAATTTTTATTGGGCCGGTTTAAATAGACTCTCTTGTTGTTGTCCACAGCCTCACAATCATCCATACATGTGAGCATTGAGCCAGTGTCATCATATGATGGCATTTCATATTGCATATGCTGAGAAGTATAATTTTTCTTTGTTTACCACCTTTCAGAGCTATACTCTGCAAAGGAGGAAATTCTTCACCCACATTATCATTAAACTAACCCACCAGGTCTGAACTAGTAGGTTGGGAGTACTCCTCCGCTTTCGCTCTCGCTATCGCGTTGATGGCCGCGCTTATGAATTCAGGCGAAGCCATTAGGTCTGCCTTGTTTCCTAAATGGATCTGATCAGATTGCACAGAATGTGAGTCAAGATGAGTGCAACCAAAACCATGTCCATGGCAAAATCAGAAATGGATTCATTTATGTTTTCAGCAGCCAAATGATCATACGAACCTTCAAGCACACTGAACTGATTTGAAAGACATACGTTGGGGAAAGATTTACCTTATCCTTGTGCCCAGCAGAATAAGAAATAACATCATCTACTACCTTAGCAACAGGAGGATTCAACCCATTAGCAACAGGGTTAGTCCCAGCACTAACAGGGTCTTGGATAAAAGCATCAGTTGAGAGCAAATGCTTCAAAACAAAAATAATTTTGGGCACATCAGAATTCACGGGTGAAGAAGTAGCATAAGACATGGGATCAACAACAGGTGCGTGCTGAGAAGGTTGGCCTCCAACTTAGAAATCACCTCTTCCCTGTCATCTTGATGCTCAATAATCTGCTCAATAAGGGAAGCTTGTTGTATTCCATCTGTCAGCCGAATCAGATTGGCTGGTGGTGTAGCAAGAGCCCCACCAGCACTGTCCAAAACCCCAACAGAAGTGTCATCCTTAGTGAGAAGTAAAAACCTATTTGAAGTAGGAACCGATTCCATAGCATCAACAACTGGTGAATATGCAACGGGTGCATCCTTAGCCTTCCGCAACTTCTCATTTTGAGGATTAAAAGCCTCATCATCAGCACGACGTTTCTGTGTTGGAGGAGGATTTCTTTTACCTTTCTTGTAGTCTGAATCAACATGACCCAAAGTGTTACAAGAACAATAAAAAACAGGGAGGTTTTCGTATCCAATAGAAACACAAAGTGCCAAAGAAGGAAGATCAAGTGTAATCTGATCTGGAAGTTCATTCTGTAAGTCCAAATCAACAAGCACGCGAGCGAAATGGCCCAGCGAACCATTCAGTGCTCGTTCATCTATCCTAATTGGGGATCCAATCGAAGCAGCAATAGACATTAAAATTCTCTTGGTCCACAACTCAAATGGCAGTTCGAAAATCCTTAACCATACTGAAACTATAGAAGTTTTTGCTGTATAAGGATTAAAAGCTGGTACCCATTTCAAAGCCCTAATTTTACCAATATCCAAATTGAATGTTTGTTCCTTTAAAATAGAGTTTCTGCGCTGAGAATCAGCAATATATGCATTGTAAAAACCCCGCCCAAGAGGAATAATCTGAATGGAATTGATCTTCCACAAAGACATCAAACATTTTTCAAGAGCAATTTGAGAAATCGGCTTCTGGCCTTGATTCATTAAAGTGCGAATAATGACAAGCGAAGAACACAGGTTGACCCGATGCTTGTAATAAAAATCATCAATTAAGATAGAAATCCTTTTTTCCGAGCAGATAAAGGGGAAAACTTCAGAAGAGGTTGAGTTGTCCCTAAGCAAATCTACGAAGGAGACTCTCGAATCTGAAGGTGAATCACTAGGAGTGGAAGAACCCTTCTCTGTGGGCAAAGGCGGATCTGATGTGATGCGCGCCAAGGAAATCATCGGCGCAGAGTATGGAGGCGCTGATATGTTTGCCGACGGCCTCTGGATTTCTTGTAGGGCATAAATCGAATAAATGTCTCAATTGATTTTTAAGAAAGGGACGCCGAACGGCGTCGATCTGTGGATTTGTGAACTATCGCAAATGGCCGATGGTGAATCAGCAGTGCGATTTAGAGGAGGAGGTGAACCATACGATTTAGCCCTTGTGTCAATGTCATCTTGCAGCCTGGACAAAGCCCTCTCAGATCATAATTTTGAATAATCTTCAGAAACGGAATTAGGAGAATCCATAAGCACAGTCGGCTGTTAAAAAGAAGAGAGAAGGAGGAGCAAAATTCCTAGAGAGAGAATTTTTGGTGAGAATATCTTTTTAAGGGTACACATCTTTATACTAAGGATATATAATTTAACACAGAATTCTAAAGGCACACGAAGTGTGCTTCCATGCGTCCGGGCACACACAAGTTTTTTCCATTTAAATTCGAAAGAGAAGTCTAAATCATATCTTTTGGATAAATCATTCTATCTCTACCGAATGAGAAGCCTAGTAATACCGTCCCATGCAGCAGTAAGAATATCAAAAAATAGTATCGTGTGTTGCATGGTCAGGGATTTTGTCAAATAAATACTCTCTCCGTCCCGGCGTAAGAGGGTCTTTTGCTTTTTGGAACGTGGATTAAGGAGTATTATTATTTAATGTATAGTGGGTAGTTGTATTAGTTGGAGTGTGGGTCCCATATTTTAATTGTATTAGAGGAAGTGTGTGGGTCTCATATGTGTAAAAAAAGAAAGGGCCCATTTGGGTGGGACGACCAAAATAAAAAAAAAAACCCTCTTTGACTGGGACGGAGGGAGTAGCTATTAACTAAAAATATAATTTAATTATTATTTTTTTATAATATACTCCCTCCATAATACATGTTATGTAGACTCTTGGGGTACAGTATACCAAAAATCACTAGGGTAAAATCTTAATTTCACCCTTTGAACAAACAATATTCCCTATCGATAAATGGTAAACCCTCGGGGTACAGTATGCTCTAAACTACTGGATAATAGTATACCATAAACCACATGGGTAAAGTCATTATATTACAATTGGAACAAACAATAAACATGTTGATTGATGTCTATTTCACCAGTCAGTGGATGTTGAAGCCACTAATGTTAAAAGTAAGCACTAATAGATATCGATTTTTAATCATAAGTATATAAATACATTATAAACATATTTTAATAATTATAATTTTCATGGGTAGTTCAAAAAAATATCATTAGAATTTTGAATTGTGTATGTGTATGAATCAGGTATCTACAAATATTAAAATTATACAAAATATTTTATCTATATTATATAATATGTTATGAAATAATTATATAATTAATTAATAGTTATAACTTTTATTTGATCATATTAAAAATAATAAAGTTCATATTATATTTAATTCATAATTAATTAACAATAATATAATTTTTAAAATATTAATTTTAACACAAAAAATATATATATGTATATAAAATAATTAATAAATTAATTTAAACACTAAAAAATATAAATATATAATACTAATTATAATTTTTATTTAATCATATTTACTTTAAATATAAATATTTTTCTAAAATAAATTAATATTAAATGGGTATGTGCAATTTACGGGTATTGATAAATGAGTTTGGGACGGGTATGAGTATCATAATATATTTTTTTAATAAAACGACTACGAAAATGAGTAATTTATATTTAAATAGATACGAGTATGTACGGATACCCATATAGTGGATATCCTACTCGCTATAATTCATAACAACTACCGATTATACATTAAAATATTATATCTCTCAAACTAATATATATTACAATAGTATATTCTTTAATATTTAATATGGGAAACTTTAATGGATTTAAAGTACCTAAAGCAATATTATTAAGTGATAATGGCAAAAAGTAGCCACTTTGACTTAAAAGGAATTTTTTCTAGCCACCCATGTTAAAAATAATTTTTTCTAGCCACTTTTTTATATTTAAGACCATTTTACCCCCAGACTTCATTTAAATGCAATTCTAATTTCAAAATAATTTTATTTTTATATCCGATTGATACTCGAAATGATTGATATATCCTTGATATATTCGGCCCAAATAGTTCTATTCGGCCTAGACATATTTGCCTATTCGGCCAATATAAATTTGCCTATTTGGCCTATACGTATTTGTCTATTCGGCCTATATGTTTTCATCGGCCCAAATAGTTCTATTCGGTCTAGACATATTTGCCTATTCGGCCTATACGAATTTTTCTATTCGGCTTATACGTATTTATCTATTCGGCCTATATATTTTTCTAATTTTCATCACTTTTATCACGCTTTAAAATGGTATCAGAGCCCTAGGTTTATTTATTTATGAATGAAAAATTTTATTATATACTTATATCACTTAACAAGAGGAGAGTTTTAAGAGATATGGATCCGAACGAAAGTTCGACAACTGAGAGTAACAGGACTATTAGCCCTGTTCAAAGCTGGAGCAATAGGGACTTCTGGCCTATTAACTATGACGAAACAAGTAGCTCTATAAAACAATATTATTGTGTGTTGTATAGATAATATACAGAAAAGGAATACGAGAACGCCGACCGATGGTGGGACGGTGTAAACCAAATGAGGGAATTGGCAAATATTCATGCCAACCACACCAATGAAGAACATCTTGAGGAACTACGCCAGATGCGGATAAAATACTCCAAAAAAAGTATCAAGAAATATCGTGAAAATTCGAAGTTTCACCGAGATCCATGGAAGTGTCCCCAGACACAGACAATGGAGGAAACGACCAAACCAGGGTCCAAGAGAGATTTGCAAGTCCTATCACTTTTCACATTGGACAGAATGACAGAGTGGAAGGAGATCGAGGCAGATAACTCTAAGATGAACCAAGATCTTAGAGAATTGCATAATACAGTGAGATTTTTCTGAGAATATTGACAAAGCATGTCCAAGACGATGTTCGAGATCAGCCTTAAGATGGATAAGGTAGAGAAGTTGCAGAACAAGCAACTCGACCTCATCATGAAGTTGACAGAACAAGTAAAGTCCTCGGAAACCAAGGTGACAAGAAGGCTAGGAGGAAGGTTACCACTACCTTCGGATTAGAACCCCTTTTACATCAAAAGAGAAAGACAACCGAGGTCACAAGGCCAAAGTTAGAAAGCGAGAAGATGATTGCTATCCTACGAGGAGAATCCACCTCCCCGGATGGAAAGAGCAAATCTTGAAGATCTATAAGATCTATATGAGTCCTTCCAAGGACTATTAATTGTAGATCTAAAGATGAATGTTGGAGAAACATCAAGTTCTCAACAACAGTCACAGGCTCATCAGACACAACATGATCGGAGCTAAAATAAAAGAACCTCTGGATCACATGGAGTCCATGAGGCAAGACAATAAGAGACATTCCAACAACCAGGAAACTTCAAAATGAAGGCAATAGGAATGTCAACAGTAGCAAGCCGAGTTCGAGGATCTAATCCGCACAACATCCCATATAGTCGGTCTCACCTTGAACCGATAAATCCATACAGGCTTATCTTAAACCTTGACACTCTCGACTTTAAGAACAGAGAGACTCTGATTGATGAGCGGACAAATGCAATGAAAATTGCAGGAGGTGCACTAGAAATGGATAAAGAAGAGTTCATAAGATTCCTAACCATGAGCCTGGAAGGATCAGTAAAGTGCTCCTGGGAGGTACTCTCAGACGAAGTCAAGAAGGAGGCCATGGAGGGCGAAGACCTAGGCAATATTGTTAATCGCATGGCCAAGATCTTCAAGATCCACTTCATCGGAGTAGGTTGCTTTGAAGGAATGGATGAGGAAAAGAAGAAGAAGTATAGGAATGCCCTATACAGCCTAGAACTACTTGACATCTGTCACGTAGATGAGTACATCAAACTCTTCACAGAGTATAGATGAAAATCAAAGATCAAGGAGGAGGAAGTATTCCACTTATTCTTTGCCAAAATTCCAAGCCCATGGAGGGAAATGCTGATTAAAGAAATATAAGAGATTAAGGAGAATCAATAAGACAGTACCCTTATGCTGCGAAAGCAACGATCTTCCAACCATCATTGGAAGAAGGCCAAGAAAGCAGAAAATGATAAAGAAAAATCATCCTCATACACAAAGGAGCAGAGGATGGAGGTCCAGAAGACCAAGATCCTTTTGGTCAAAACAAAAGGCCCGAAGCTATAAATCAGGGCAAAGGACTGGACCATCCAGATGGAGTTCAAGAAGCCAAGCCTCATCCTCAGGATCAAACCAGAGGAGTATAGGAAGAACTCCCACGAGAAAGACGTTCCGAAGAGCAGCTACACGAGTCAACGAAAGATTCAAGGATTGTAACTGCTACACGTGTGGAACAAGAGGGCATATCTCACCAGATTGCCCAAAAAACTAGAAAAGAGGAGTACGGAAGTTCAAAACAACTTCAGAAATTGAGGAAGCCATTTACTTCCAAGATCTAGTTCAGGTATATCAATTTGAAGATATACCCTCAGACAAAAGCATCTATGAAGAAAAATACTTCAGTCAAGACAAATCCTCTGAAGATGAGTCGGAGTGAAGAAGAAAACTTCAGACAAGAGATGCAAGAGGATATGTCGAGATTCTTTTCCCAGATATCTATTTCTCATAAAGCCCTTATGAGAATCATGAAGGGGGATCCAAGGCTCAACCTATATGACAAATTCACTGTAGGAAAGCTGGATAAATTTCTTCCAATCTTCAAGAAGAGAAAGCATAACATCATATATAAGGTGATCGAAGGGGAAATTGCCATCCCAATGGAGCTCACGAGAAATGTGATGGAAATGCAACTAGTTCCTGTCGACGAAATCAAAAGAGAACTCAGTAAAATCAAGGAAGGAATGGCAAAACCATGTCTTGGATCCATATTGGAGCAATTAGAATCCTTATCAAAGCAACTTTCAAAGAAGGTATCAATACACCAATCGATATTGCAATCTCTGACAAAAGAATCAAGAATACAAGAGAGGCATACCTGGGAGGAATCTCAGGAAATCGGTATGAAGACAAAGTGACATCCTACATCTACCCGAGGATTGCACATAATCTGAAAGACAGAGATTTCAGTAGGGCGCTCACCCTTCATCAAGATTTCAAAAATAAAGATTTGATGAAAGAAGAGAACCGGCCGTACTCTATCACCTACAGTATCTCATATATTCTATCCAATGCTCATCATTCAGATTTATTACAAATGAAGGAGTATATTGAGATACCAGAAGTGTTCAGAAAGGTTGCATGCGCAACCAGGCCAGAAATAATGGAATTACCGCCGATCCACGACATGGATCTGCGAATCAATGATAAGCCGGTCTAGAGCAGACAAGATTACCTCAGATTCGAATAGAGAAGGATTTTTTCCAAGAAGATAGAATGATTAGCAAAAAATAGGGAAAGAGGTCGATCGTTGAGGTAATCCAAGAACCGGAAAAGTTCACAACTAAAGGTGAACTTAAATGCCCAGAAGGATGGAGAGGAGTCAAAGTAATATTCGACATTACTAAAAGGAAAACTCTATTCCTTATGATGTTTTATATTATCTTCAACAGCCAACAACTGGGAGATATCAAGGACATCTCAAACTCGGAGAACTTGAGATGGTGATTGAAGGAGTAGCAGGAAGATTCCCAGAACAACTAGTGCTGGGACTGGAATTTCTCGAGGATAACAAACCTTTGGAAAGATTACAAGAAGGAATGGAATTCCATCTCAAAGGGAAGAGGTACAAAGTTTACTAGTAGAGACTCGGGCTTGAAGGCTCTGATCTACCCATGACACAAGTCCATTTTCGATATATATCACCGTTGGGATGATATATAAGGAACATCGTGCAAAGTATTTTATGGCATACATTGATTCAGGAGCCGGAATCTGCACAGCAAAAGAAGGAGTCTTTCCTAAAGACTCAGGTGAAGAATTGCCAACAATACTAGGAAAAGATTTCTCTCAAAGGGTGTTAATCCTTAACAGAGGAATCAAAAAAATGGAAATCATGATCGGAGGAGCGGATCGTACCCCTTGGTACAAGGTGAAAAATCCACCATTATATTTTCACGATACCGGAGTAGATATTCTGTCAGGAAATAATTTCCTATAGACATTAAAGCATTTTACCCAAGAAAACGCAATAAGAAGACTTATTTTTACAACCCTTTGTAAACATAAAATCATCGCACCAAGACTGCGAAATGCATTTCAAAGAAAAATGCTAATCAGATTTTGCAGCAAGCGTGGTGATAATGAAGAAAAACTTAGCCATCCAAAAATGAATGATCAAAGGAGATATGGCGAAGCAGTACTTCAAATGAGAACCGAGACCAGAGGAGGATGGAAGATGGAGAAACTAAAAGAAAGCTTACAGAAAGACGCCACTGTCGAAGAGCAAACATCTTTGTAAGACGTCAAAAGAAAGTTACAGAGGAACTTCAATGAGGATCCTCTAGCCTGGTGGGACAAAAACGAGCTCAAAGCTTCACTCAAAGTAAAAGAAGGAAAGGAGCATGAGTTCGTAAGATACAAGCCTATCCTGATGAACCAAGAGGATCGAAAGGATATGCAGCTAATACTTAAGGAACATCTAGACCTTAAGTTAATATCACCAGGAGTATCTCCATACAGCAGTCCAGGATTTCTAGTTCGAAATCATGAAGAAGTCAAGCGGGAAAAGCCGAGACTTGTAATCAACTACAAAGGGATCAACAACATCTTGGAGTTCGATGGATACTACATACCACGTAGGGAACACTTGGTCAACTGTATTAAGAATGCCAAGGTATTCTCAAAATTCGATTGCAAATCTGGTTCTATTAGATTATGATGGAAGAAGAAAGCAAGAAGTTCACAGCCTTTTCCACACCACAAGGCCATTATATTTGAAATGTCATGCATATGGGCTTGGCAAACGCACCCCAGATATAACAAAGAAAGATGGATAATCTGTTCAAAGATTATTTCTGATTCATGTTCGTTTATGTGGATGACATCCTCATAGCCTCGAAAAACATGAAGGAGCATTTGGCGTATTTAGAAGTATTTTTAGAAGTGTGCCACAAGGAAGTATTGGTGCTTTCTGAAAAGAAAGCAGTAATAGCAACAAGACAGATCGAGTCTCTTGGAGTCGATATCGATGAGTCTGAAATCATTCTACAACCACACATTGTAGAAAAGGTCCAGAGATTTCCCGAAGATTTCAAAGACAAGAAGCAACTCCAAAGTTTCTTAGGAGTGGTCAACTTTACTGGGATGTTCATCAACAATCTAGCATAATACATAAAGGTTTTCAGTCCTCTGTTGAAAAAGATGCCGAGTTCAAATGGGAGAAATCACACCAAGAGATGATTAAGCAACTAAAGGAGATTTGCAAAAAGCTCTCGAAGTTAGCCATTCTAAATGACGAGGATGATCTGGTACTATATACAGATGCCAGTGACTATTGGTGGGCAGCGGTTCTAACTAAGTTCACACCTAAAAGAGAAGTGCCCTGTAGATACTGTAGCAGACTCTTTGCGGAGAATGAAGCGAAGAGGTGACACATCAATGAAAAGGAGTTCTTTAAGTCCGTAAGGCGTTCAAAAAATGGCCGCTATTTCTTCTCGCGAAGAAATTTATCCTTAAAATTGATAACACAAGCCTCAAAGCATTTTTGAAAAATAAAATTGAATCTAAACCAGAAAAGGCTAGACTATTAAGATGGCAAGCAGAATGACAATATTATGATTTTAATATTAAATCTGTTGATAATGTTTTGGCAGATTTCCTGACGAGAGATGGAGGGAGCTGAAATAGACTCCATCCTGACTGTTTCAAGGCATCTAATGGACAACCTTGAGTTGCTCCAAAGGGAATTCGAGAATCTGGCACTCAATGCAAAGTGTGCTGGAAGAATATAAGAAAGCGATCAGACCAAAGTGTCAAATCGCATACGAGATTGCATTCGCAACAATGCGAGTCTATTCAAGTCATTATGAGAGCCACTCCTCCGGCTGTTGATAGCAATAGGAATTGACAAAAGGAGAGTAGTCGAGAACGGAGCTCTAAACCCAGAGCAAAGGATTCAAGTACCCTTAGTACGAGTCCTAGATTGGAACCTCCAAAAGAGGAACCAGTCCAAGGAAAAATCGAAGACCTAGAGTCACATCTAGAGTCGACGAGTCAACTCAGTACCTCTGGGGTTAAAGAGGGAGAGATCAACCTTAGGCCTATGACGGGCACTGCTAAGGTTGGTATTAACTTAGCTGATTTCTCTTATTGGCAGGAATACCAGGCCAGCTGGGAGAAATTAAATACAAGACAAGAAATCCGACCGGAGAAATACCGGGTGGATATATCTGGGGAATACCCCCGAGTTTGGATGCAAGAAGGCTCAAATCCAAATGATGTAAAGTAGTGATATGATTTTGGGAAACTAGCCTCAATTTATACGGTTGCACCAAGCTTCCCAGAACTTGCAAAACTTTCAAATTGGCTGGGAGAAAAGGTTTTCAAGGCATGGAAAAACAACTTAACTCTATCCAGAGGAGATGTATTGGAGCTTTACTTTACCAGTGCGGCTCCAGAACCAGTCAGGAAAGGCAACCACGAGGCCTTCCATTTCATCAAGCTAAGAAGACCCGATGTCTCAGCATTAAATAGGATCAAGGAGTCTTCTGGAAAGAAACCAGTCTTGGTTTCTATATTTTCTGAAGAACAGATCTCTACGCATAAAGCGAGGGGTTTGTACGCCTGCATTAAAGCAATGGTGGAAGTGAAGTTCCCATTCAAGTTCGAGCACAAGTCTTTAAATGGGTCTTTTCTGTTGAATACTTTAACAGGGAAGAAGACAGTGTTTGCTGAGAAGGTCTTCTAGGAAAATGTTGAGAGTGGAATTTCACGTATTTTAGGTCTCACATTACACCGTTTTTGATAGAATGTGGCCATGATTTTGTATAGAATGACATGGTTTTCATATCTTGAATAATTAAGATGCTACTAAGGTGTTTTGTTGAGTTTTGAAGGGTAAAACATGATCAAAAGTTCAAAGTTGGAATGAGGAGTGAAAGTGAGAAGGAATGCTGAAAAATACAGTCCATGTTGCACAAATTTCTGTATTCTTATAGAAGTCCAAATTGATCATATGATATATGATTGGAAAGCCACAGAAGAGAGGGTCGTTTTGACGTAAAGAACACCCCAATTGGATTCCAAACGAGAAAGTTATGATCAAAGTGCTAACGTCGCACATGCTGTACCGAGCAGCCACTTTGCATGACTTTTTACATATTCAAATGTTAGATTTTCTGAGAGTTCTTTATATGGATAGAAAGCCAAGGAAAATAGGAACGCGTGAGCGCAAATATCATTCAAATTGGAGTCCGTATGAAGAAGTTATGCTCAAAACGGTGAAATCGCGCAGCGCAGTCTCCGCAGCTCGAGAGGACGCTCGGCTCGAGCGGAACCCACATTTTGCGAATTTCCAGCCGAGTGGAGTGCTCTCAGAGCCTACACGACGTTCCCGTTTCACCCATATGCTGCTCGGCAGGTTTGGGGACCGCTCGGCCATGAGCTCGGCTCGAGCAAGGTGCCGAGCGGCCCAGTTCAGGGCCCAGACGGGGCCTGTTCGATGCAGCAGTGTATATATACCCTCAAATCGCGATTCTGAAGCAGTTTCGATCGCGAAAAAGCCCTACATCAGTCCTAGAAACAATTAGGGAGATCGAGACCCAAATTGGAGAGAACCCATCGATAATCCATCATCAATTCACACCTCCAACACTTCCATATTAGATTGACAACCTGATTTCACCATCCATCTACTTTCAAGAGGGTTTCAAGTGCTAATTGAGGGAGAATCGAGCAATTGGAGAGACGGAGAAGGAACAAAAGACTACGTCTACACTAGGGTTTCATAATTCCTATCTATTCCTTCCTTTTACTTTGATTTTTGGTATGAATTGCTTAGCCATGAGTGTTGCTTGTGACCTCATGGGCTAATTTTATATACAGTTCTAAGGTTTGATGGATTGATTTAATTGATTTGGGGATTTAGACCAAAGATTGGGATTTTATGCAGTTGATCTTTTGATTTTACTTATTTTATTAAGACATGCTTTTCTGCTTCGTAACGTCTTCATAATATATTCATGACATCCGCTATAATGCTTGGATTATTGTGTTAGCTTGTGTGCGTTCATGTTTGCCTAATTTGTGCACTCACGAGCAAGAATACTCGATCGTTGTAGTAGTATATCCCAAGAAAAATTATCAATCCAATAAGGAGTTATGTTCGGACTAGCAATGTACGTGAGCTCATGTTCATGTTGTTTTTGTAAAGATGATCGGGGGTTTTGATATGATTAACAACTAAAACAAGGAGCAAGTAAATAAGATAGCAAATAAGATAAATGACAAGTAAAGAAAACGGGTGCTAAAGTTCAAGTGTGAAAAACATGGGATTAGAAACATCCAAGCATACTCAATCCATATTATCATGCAAAAGGAATCCAACTTAATTGATGTAAACTAAGGGTGATCACGATTGTATCCTAAGCTCCCTTTCGGGTTACTAAGGTTGTTGATCCATTTTAGACTCCCAAAAGCACTTAAGATCAAAGCCCAACATTAACCCCTTCCATCTAGGTACTAGTTAGATTAAACTCTCCCTTTTTGTGTACTAAGGCCAACGAATAGATTGGTTCCCCTCATTGAATTCAAATATCCTTTCGGTCAAACCCAAACTTAATGTCTATTCATGCCTTCCTAATACTATAGAGGGTCGTTTCCGTCTCACTCCAAGCAATACATACATGAACATCATGATAGCATTTAATTACCACAAATAATCCATTGATCAACAATCCATTAAACCAATAAACATTCATGAATAACAAACCATGTCATCACAACATCAAGACAATTAAACTCCATGAATAGAAATCAACATCAATTAAATCAAAAACCAATTTAATCCACATGATCTATAGATCTAATATGCTCTTCATATTCCTAATCCCACTAGAGGGATTAGCCTATCATGATAAAAGTAATAAAACAAATAAATGATTCATTACAATTATCCATAGTCTAAATCCAAAAGAAAATCAAGAGAGATGTAAATCTTCCCCAACAATTTCTTGTAGGAGATCTTCAATACTCATGGATCTTCTTCTCTAGCTCTTGATTTCTTGAGATCTCTCACACCCAATGGAAGGGATGAAGTTTTGATGGAGAATTAATGGAGATGATGAAGATGGATCAAAATGGATGAAGGTGGATGAAGATGATGGTGGAAAATGGAAGAAATGGTGTGTGATGTGTGTGTAGATGATGGGTATTTCGGATCTCCTGCCAATTATTGAATAAAGGGGTATTTATACCCCTTTGGAGGCTTCTAGAAGGATCTGGAAATTTCTGCAGGAAAATACACAACACGAGTCGTGTTATGCAACACGGCCACGAGGTGGCCGTGTTGTGTCTTCTGATGCTGCCGCACGGCCTCGCCTTACAGGGTCGTGTTACGCAACACGGCTCGTGTGCTACAACACTAGTCGTGTGTTGTAACACGGGCACAGGGTGATCGTGTTGGCTCTTCTGATGTCGCCACACGGCCACTTCTTACAGGGCCGTGTTAGCGACACGGCTCGTGCTCCCGACTCGACTCGTGCAACTGGACACGACCTGAAGTTGCCCGTGTTGAGTGACTAGATGTCGCCGCACGGCCAACTCTTACAGGGCCGTGTTGGCTACACGGCTCGTGTGCTGGCTCCTTCATTTCTTCACTGTTTTGGCTCGTTCTCCCTCGTTTCAACTCCGAATTGAGATTCGCTTTTTCCTACATCTTCCTTATCATGTTTAGCATCCAATAAAAAGTGAAAATCTTAAGTTTAAGCTCATTCACACACATTTCAATAAAAATACCAAACACAACCAAATAACATATAAAATACGGATAAAATAATACGAAAACACATATAAAAAGACACTAAAATCTAGGTGAAAATAGCTCTAATCAGTTCATGATTGGTATTGTCTATCTGTTAGGGATTAGAGTAGCTCCGCTATAAGCACTTTAATTCCATGAACTGGTAAATCAAATACTTGATTAGTTTAGTGGAACAATGCAATTAGACAATCAAGTAGGAAGTGAATAGAACCTTGTAGTAATTCCAGAAAATATCTTGTTAGTCGGGCTTACCATCCGGAGGTATTGTTGCTTGCTTTGATTAGTATCTAGGAATAAGGCTTGGTAATATTTGCGCACCTTAGGATTTAAACCAGATTAGACTGTTAGCTTTGAATCGAATCATATTCGGTGGGATAACAGGGATATGTGGTGTATTTTCAGTGAAACTGCATGAATGAACAATCGTAAGCTTAATAACCCAAATTAATTGGTCTCTACCTGATACCTTAGAACTGTTCGTTATCTCTTGATTAGAAACTTGCTTTTATTTTTCCTTACTTTTAATTAATTCAGTTATTTAATATTTCGTTATTTAGATTAATTCGCAACAAAATATTGAAAATCGGTTACCTTATTCTGATTAAGCTAGTATAATTAGAAAATAAATAGTTAGCTGTCCCTTGGGTTCGATAATTTAACTTGGTCACTTACCGCTACAATTGATATCCTTCATACTTGGGGATTAAATTATAGTGCGTAGAAAAACCCTATCAGAAAAACAATACCTTCTTTGGAGAAACAAGATTCCGGTGAGTAAACAAATCCATCGGAGATATTGTAACATAGCCCATTTTGGGCAATGGACGAACAAAGTAACACAAGCGGTTCTACCCAAACAAACCCAAAGTTTGGGAAAGGAATAAGATTGAGCATAGGAATGATCAGGAGTGCTGAACCCCCTCCTACAAAAGAGACACGTGAAAAGAAAAGGGTGAAACCTCTTCAGAACACCCAAAAGCCGGGAGAATTATTAGGCACCAAAGAAGACAAATGACTCTTCAAAAACGTAAGAGGCAGATGACTTTTCTGAAAGGATAAGGGACATGTGACCGACAAGTAGGACGGCCCACTAGAAGACATCCAATTAAGAAAATGGACTAGCCAGCTGCTAAAGTTGAAATCCAATGAGAATGACGTAAGCGCTGATGTAAGAATAATAATGTAAGCGGTGACGTCATAGAAGATTAAAGAGGCTTTGAAATCTGGATTTCAGGTCCGAGAGCCTCTATAAATAAGAAGTTTGAGGAAGCAGAAGGCATCGACCATTCCCCTCTGTTTTCTTTCTAAATAAACATTGTATTCCTTTCTTTTCTTTATGAGTGTTCTGAGTGCAGCTACAATAGGTAGCTAAAGGAGTTATCTCCTTATGTTCTGTGAGGATGAGTGTGTAATAAATTTCTCTATTCAATAAATAAATAATCTTGGGCTACTGCCCGAATTATGTAATCTTCCATTATATTCTGCAACCTTAATCTCCATATTTTTCGGCGAGAAACAATAGCAGCATCCTGTACACCCAGTATAGAAAACGAACCAGGATTGGCTGAGGTTCGCTGAAGGAATGGGATTGAACCATCACACTGCGGGGTGCGTGGTTGGTTGTGAAGAGCAGCTGTAAAATCTCCCGGATACCCAGTGGATTGACGGTCGAAAAAGATACGGTTACTGTTTTAAGTTGATTAGTTATGAGATTAATATTGTTTAATTAATATATGGAAGCATGTTGAGCATGATATGGTCGTAATGGACTATGTCTATTTTAAAGAAGAAAGTTGTGATGAAAAAAAGGTATTGAAAATCATATACGAATATCAATCGGGTAGAGTAAATAAAAGGATATATTGATTTTAAAAAGAAAAGGGGTATTTTTGGAATGAACAGTATAAAGTGGCTAGAAAAATATATTATTATGAGGGTGGCTAGAAAAAATTTAACTTAAGGAATAGTGGTTATTTTAAATTTTAGCCCTATTATTAATTAATATGGGAAACTTTAATGGATTTGTAATACCTACAAAATGAATCTATGATTTGTATGATTTCTATGATTTGTTCACATTGGTCTCGATCTTATCTTTTACATTAACTAGCGTTTGAACCCGTGCGTTGCACGGGATAAAGGTATTCTGATGTTATTTAAATTCGAAAGAGAAGTCTAAATCATATCTTTTGGATAAATCATTCTATCTCTACCAAAGGAGAAGCCTAGTAATACCGTCCCATGCAGCATTAAGAATATCAAAAAATAGTATCGTGTGTTGCATGGTCAGGGATTTTATTAAATAAATACTCCCTCCGTCCCGACGTAAGAGGGTCTTTTGCTTTTTGGAACGTGGATTAAGGAGTATTATTATTTAATGTATAGTGGGTAGTTGTATTAGTTGGAGTGTGGGCCCCATATTTTAATTGTATTAGAGGAAGTGTGTGGGTCTCATATGTGTAAAAAAAGAAAGGGCCCCTTTGGATGGGACGACCAAAATAAAAAACCCTCTTTGACTGGGATGGAGGGAGTAGCTATTAACTAAAAATATACTTTAATTATTATTTTTTATAATATACTCCCTCCATAATACATGATATGTAGACTCTTGGGGTAAAGTATACCAAAAATCACTGGGGTAAAATCTTAATTTCACCCTTTGAACAAACACTATTCCCTACCGATAAATGGTAAACCCTCGGGGTACAGTATGCTCTAAACTACTGGATAATAGTATACCATAAACCACATGGGTAAAGTCATAATGTTACAATTGGAACAAACACTAAATCATGTCGATAAATATTAAACCCTCGGGGGACATTATACCCTAAACCATTGGAAAAAAGTATACCATAAATCACAGGGATAAAGTCGTCATTTCACTGCTGATAAATATTAAAAAATTATCGGGGTACAGTATGCCCTAAACCACTGGTTAATACTCGTGCATGTCTCAAACATGTGTATCAAAATATTCTAAAGTTATACCACTAATTATTTACATATAATATCCAATTTTATGTAATATCATATTAGGTAGTTGTATATTTATTAATTATTAGTATTAAGGTACCTGTACTTATTTAAAGGTACCATACCATATTTATTTAAATATCAACTACCCGAATCTATGTCGTTTAAAAAATTATTACTATATTTGTAACTACTCCAAAATTATTTATCAATATGCTTAGGGTAAAACAGGGAACTAGAAAATATAATTATTAGAGATAATCAATGTCGATATTAGGAGTACTCGTAATTCGTATCCATTTAAATGTTCACCCTCCGTGATCGGATATGTCCAATTTAAAAAATTCATAATAATATCATCCCAAACTTATTATTGTATTGTATCCCGTATGCTTGGTTAATGTTTAGCTAAGGATAAAACGAATCGATATTAGGACCGATGAAAGAATTACTCACAGGTAATATATTTGTTTCTCGGTTTCATTTCTGTAAGAAAAATTATTTACACAGATTCTATTCATAAATTGAAAAAATAAAAAATTAATAGATTGTTCACTTAAAATTGTTTTTATATTTTTGAAAAATAAAAATCTTCTCTCATACATTTTTATAAATCTCCTAAAAACTACATTTAAACCTAGGCATAATTTGATTATAGGCATTTCAATTAATTATATTATAAGAAAGCTTCTTATAACCTTTTAAATATATTTCTCATAAATTAGTTGTAATCAAACCAATGATTAATTTCTCAAACCAAGTATTTGTTATACCAAGTAATCAAATCAAATATTAAAGAATATACTATTGTAATATATATAATGTATAATCGGTGGTTATTATGGATTATAGTAAGTAGAATATCCACTATAGGGGTATCCATACATATTCGTATTCATTTAAATATAAATTACTCATTTTCGTACCCGTTTCATTAAAAAAATATATTATGATACTCATACCTGTCCCAAACTCGTTTATCAATACCCGTAGATTACACATACCCATTTAATACTAATTTATTTTAGAAAAATATTTATATTTAAAATAAATATGATTAAATAAAAATTATAATTAGTAATATATATTTATATTTTTAGTGTTTAAATTAATATATTAATTATTTTATAAACATATATATTTTTTGTGTTAAAATTAGTATTTTAAAATTATATTATTGTTAATTAATTATGAATTAAATATAATATGAACTTTATTATTTTTAATATGATCAAATAAAATTTATAACTATTAATTAATTATATAATTATTTCATGACATATTATATAATATAGATAAAATATTTTGTATAATTTTAATATTTGTAAATACCTGATTCATATACGTACACAATTCAAATTCTAATGATATTTTTTTGAACTACCCGTGAAAATTATAATTATTAATATATGTTTATAATGTATTTATATGCTTATGACTAAATATCGATGTCTATCAGCGCCTACTTTTAACATTAGTGGCTTCAACATCCACTGGCTGGTGAAATAGACATCAATCAGCATGTTTATTGTAGTGCATATTGAATACAAAAATATTACTCCCTCCGTCCGGTCCTAAGGTATCCATTTGCTTTTTGCACTGGATTAAGGAATATTATTATTATATGTAAAGTGAGTAGTTGTATTAAAGGGAAGTGGTGGGCCATATACTTTTTACTAAACATGGAAAATTGATACCTTTAAAGCGGACGCAAAAAATAGTAAAATGGATACCTTAGAAGCGGACGGAGGGAGTATAATTTTTTATTTTAATTTCAAAGTCTAATGATATTTTTTTTGAACTACTCGTACTCGTTTTTTTAGGGTGTTTATTAATTATGTAAGATATTGTACTTTCTTATTTCTTAATACTCATACCCGTGTATAAATAAATATCATTTAAAAAGTCCAAAGTCTTTTAGTGGACGGTGGGTTTTGGCCTCCCCCGGATTAGTCGATGTATGGATCGGATACTGGTGCATCAAAAAATACTCGTAAATTACTCATAATCATTTAATTCTATTTTTAAAGTATATTTTTTATTGATTAAAATTAATATTTTAAATGAACTCATATTATTACTGATTAAATATGATATAATTCTATTACAAAAATATGACCTAAACCTTAATTTTATAAGTTATTATAATAATAATTGAATAATATTACAATAAACCCTAAACCCTAAAACCATATCCTTAAACCCTAAATCAATATAATCTATTTAAATTAATTTTATAAGTTATTATAATAATTAAAAAATATTACCCTAAACCCTACACCATATAATTAAAAATTAATTCAAATTATTTAGGAATAATTAACATAATTTGAAAAAATTAATTCAAATTGTTTAGGAATAATTAACATAATAATTTGAAAAAATTAAAATTAGCAGTAGTTATGTATTATATTTAATGAAAAATAATATTAATTAAGCACACATATAAGGAATCATTTTAAATAAGGTATCATTTTAAATTAAATAAGGTATCATTAGTATGACCAAAAAATTAATAGTCAAAATCTAATATCATAATTGTGATGAATGGATGAGATTGAATAATGTGATGAACGGATTAAATTAAAAAATATTTAGTAATCAAAATCAATGGTATAGATTAAAAATTTGTTCAATTTTAATTTTTTAAAGTGTGTTTTATTAATATATAAAGAGATGGCGTTGATTGTAAAGATTTTTGTTTTTGTTGATGGAAAATATTTTTGTTTTATTTCAAGTTATGGACATACAAATTAAAACAAGTAAAATATTTTTTTTGATATACTAATAATATTACAAGATGTTGAAAATTCATTTTTTTATATAATTTCAATAAATGTATACTCATAAAAACAATATAATTTCTATTAATATCCGTAAAAATTAATTGTGGAAGGAATAATATTAGAAAAAGTAGCGCGGAGAGAAAACACTAAAGCAAATAATTGTTTGGATTGTTTAATAAGAGTTATTTTAAAAAATATATAATAAAAAAAAATCTCCATAGAATTATTTTTTTCCTGATATAATTTCAATAAATATATACCCATACAAACAATATAATTTCTATTAATATCCTTAAAAATTAATTGTGGAAGGAATAATATTAGAAAAATGAAACTATAGTAGTGCCGAAAGAAAACACTAAAGCAAATAATTGTTCAAATTGTCAAATGAGAGTTATTTTAGGTCAATTCTAGTAATATATAACACAAATATATAATGGCCGTCAAATATAAGAATTACGGTTAAATGAAAAAAAAAATTAAATTTATTTTCTATTCAAGCAGCTGGTAATAATTCATATCCCTTTATCACATACACTGCTACGCATAGGAGGAGGTGGTTAACTTGAGCATACGTGATCCAATTAAAAAAATTTATATTTGTTAATAGAATTTTTACTTTATAATCATTTTATATATTTTATTTTATAGGAGTAATTTATTATCATACGTTTATATATAATTTGACAAGCATCTTTTACATTTAAGAATAAAAAAAATAAAATTAAGAATTCAAATATTAAAAGTACGTATGCAAATTCTACGGAAAAAATTTCATATAATAATAGTATAATTTAAAATACTAATAAATTATTACAAAATAAATTTAATATTAAAAATATTATTTTAAATAAAAATATTATTATTATTTGACCGAATAAAAAATAAAGTAATTCTACTAAATAAGAATAATAAGAAAAGTATTAATAATCACGGTAAACGATAATATTTCTCATTCGCATAAAATTAGGATACGTGATAAGATAATGAATAATAAATAAATAAATAGGTGATATGGCAATGATAAAAAAGTCATATAAAATCGGTAATAATTTGGGTAATAGGTGACATGGGTCACCTAAGTAATCCCCATTATTTTAATAAAGAATAACATTAACTATTTTTATGTTTTTCTGAAAATGTAGTTTTTATTGAAAATACTATCACTCCTTATTAAAATATTAATTTTTATTAATTTGTACATCGAAATTTATTAAAATATTATTATTTTTTATTCATCCCACAAAAAATCTTTCTACAAAGAGGTCTCATACAATTATTTTCCTTTTATTAAAGAGATCGACTAAATATAATGATAGTTTAAGTAAAAATTTATTAATAATTTATAATATAAATAAAAATTGATAACATATTTTATTGAGTTAATATTAGGTGCACTCGGGTGCAAGGGTGTATCCATATGTGTATAACCTTTTATTCTATTTTGTATACTATACATGTTATTCTATTTTGTATACATGTTTCTTAATAAATTTATACTTTTTTCATACTAAGTTTTTCATTAAAAAATTAGCATTCATATGTGTATAACTTTTTATTTAATAATGTATACATGTTTTTTAATAATTGTATATTTTTACACTCAATTTTTCATTAAAAAAACTAATAATTAAATTATAGAGTATACATTTTTGTGCATAATTGTATACTAGTATGTTTTTGTTTATATTTATATACATTTTTTAAAGTGGGTGTACAAAATAAAATAGTTTATGAATCTAAAATAGGTGAGTGCACAGTATAATTAATCTATTTTATTTAATAAAAATATTACTCATACTTTTTTACTCGTAAAAGATTATTAAAAATAAAAATAAAAATAAAAACGCTCTCATTGAAGTTCGAGTAGAAGTGTTCCATATGGATGCGATTATGTGAATTACAAGTCAGAGTTTTGGTAGAGGCAAACCGGTACGTTGGATATCACTTTATTCCACCCCCTCAACAATTTCCTATCATCTCTCACAAAAACAAAAATAAAATAATAATTATTCAATTCCCAAACTGTTTGCAACCTCTTTTCTAGATGACAAAATGGGTTGGGTATTAGTTTATTGAAATCAACATATTTTAAAAAATGGTTAATTTAAAAAAATAATGAACTTTATTACTATTGCAAATTAATCTTCACTTTTGAATAATTGCAAAAAAAATCACTACCTTTTAATATTATTGCAAAAAAAACAAAAAAAAATCCTACTTTTAATCAAAATTTGGGTGCGTTTTGCAACAATATTTAAATGTTGTGGTTTTTTTTGCAATTTTTTAAATATGAGGATTAATTTACAATAGGAGTATAGTTCGTGAATTTTTTTGCAATTAACCCTTTAAAAATCGATTTTTGATTTCTGTTTGACATGTGGTTTTATACTGAGAATATTTTTGAATTGGACTATGCATAACCAACAAAATCCAAATTAAAAGAAATTAAAATTTTCTTTTATTCCTATTTGATGAAACTGCTATATAGAACTACAACTCATTTTCGCTAATTCTTATATAACCCTGATAATAGATGACCCACGTAGACATGGATCATTAAATATATTAGATTTAAGCATCATCGTTAAATAAATAAATTGCTTTTTTTTTTAAATTAACTGCCTTCTAAGTAGCCAGTAATTAATTATCTATTTTCTTTATCAAATATACGCGTAAGATTTGCAATATGAGCATATTATCCCATTAAAATAGGTTTAAATAACTTTTATTAATATATTTTTTTTACATATAAATTATAATCATTTTAAAAAATTTACATGTCTTCTGATTAATATATTTAAAAGAATACGACTTTTTTAAATTAAGACCACGTTTGAAATATTATAAAGTAAAATTAATAAAAAAGCAAAACACGTATCTTTATCATAATACAAATAATTTTTCATAATTATTTTTCAAAAAATACACTTGTTCACACATTATTTAATATTTAATTTAAAATATTGTATAATTTTTACAAATTAAATAATTTAATTTTAAAAAATAATATTTAAAATTTAATTTTGACTATTATTTGATCAATTAAAAAAATAAGATTATAAATAATAATAATTAGATTGTTATAAATAATTATTAATCATGCTAATAAACTAACTAGAACGTGCAATAAAATTGGTGATGGGGCAAAGATAAAAAAAATACTACAAATTGATAATATCCTGTAAAAATTTGGGTAATAGATAACTCAGATCACCCAAATAGTTTCCCTCATTTTCTCATTGATTTAATAACTCAATAATTCAATAATTATTCATCATCCTTTATTTCTATTGTTATTGAGATATGTATAAAAAATGAAATAAGACCCTTTGGGTGAGAAGATCAAAATAGATAAAGAGATCATTGATGCGAAATGGAGAGAGTATACTTTAACAATAAATCGACTTATTTATGAGAGTACACTAAATCTTTTCTAGAATTAACATAGACACACATTGACGCGTGGCGTAATAACAAACCAATTCTCTTGCTAAGAAATTAAAGGAGAATTTAGGCACTTAATTAGGCCCAAACCAAACGCCAATAATTGCATATTGGTATCTTTATTCGATCTATCTTTGTTTTATCAACAAATTTTGTGCTAGACTATTTTATTCTTTACTTTGTTTTTTTTTTTTTTTTTCATATTAGGTACTCTCCATCACCTTCCTTATAATGTATTCGTGGGTAACACTTACGTGGTTTGAGACTATTTTACATGTTTCTAAATGGTTATCAATCCTCTCCATTCAAAATATTATCATTTTATATTAAGAATATTTTAAATTTAATTAAAAATGTAATTATTTTTTTTATTTATATTACGAATTAGGCTAAAACTTGTATGCGTCTGGGAACACCATACGCCCAAATATCCTTTAGTATTACACACTTTAGTATAAGGACGTGTACCCTTTATTTCCTGAAAAAAATTAAAAAATATTTAATAAAAGTGTATACCCTTTAAAACAATATTGTACCCTTATTAATTAAAGTGTATATTTTTTAAAACAAAATATTATACTCTTAAACACCAATGTACCTGGGGACAAAAAAAAACAACTCTACGAATTATTCATTAAATAATTCACTGCGTCACTATCATTTTTCATCAATTCTAATACTCCCTCCGTCCCAAATTCAAGTTCACGTTTACTGTAGATACGGAGTTTAAGAAAAGTCACTTTTTGACTTACTTTTGAGGGTAGTATGGTATTTTTGGGTAATAAATAAATGATAAAGTATGTTATGTGTGTTAAAAAGATGATGACAAATTTGAAATTAAAGTATGTTAGAGGGATATTAGTTTGTTGCTTTTTCCTTTTATGGAAGTGTGAAGTTGAATTTGGGACGGACCAAAACGGAAAGTGTGAAGTTGAAGTTGGGACGGAGGGAGTATCATTTTTTAATAAAATATTATCACTTATAAGTCTCATATAACTTAACATTGATTCAATTATGTCACATGTAATCGGCTGTATGGTGCACATTTTCAGGGAGGGTTGTCTTGTAGTAGATGTAAACTTACTTTTCAAATATATAGAGTTACTATTTTCAAAGAAATCTTTAACCATAGAAATAGAGTATTACTTTTTGTATTAAAGAGTAACCCTCATTAGTCTAAAGAGGATTTAGAGAGTAATAAAGAGTAACCCTCATTATTCTATGAAAACGGTTTCACACTAGTTTTTTCGTAATAAAAATATGATAATATTTTTAATGAAAAATGGTAATAGTCAAATTAAATTATTTATACCACTTATAGAGTAAACTAAAAGTAATAACATCACTAAAAAAACTAATAAAAAAAGTAAAATGATTTCACAACATTTTCTAAAATTTTTCCATGAAGTTACATAACCAAAATTTCCTTAAATCTTGTTGGAATCAGTACGTGAATTTTTTAATTTTTATTATTATTAAATTTAATGTATCAATCTCTTTTTTTTATTGGACAAAGTTAGTTGTTAGTATAGTTGGTAGTTAGTTCACCAAATCTCCATACACCCTTATTTTCACAAGGCTCCTTATAACTTTCTCCTATTCGTTTTCTATGGGAATCGGAATCGAACCGGGTCACTCACAAGAAGGAGTCCGGTAGTCAAGTGGGCTAGCCCACCTGATTGATGTATCAATCTCTTATACCATTAGTCATATGAGTGAAGGGTGAAATTTAAGTAATGTCTAAAGTTTTGCTTTAATTCGTTTGATATCAATTTTTCCTCCACGTGTCACTCATCTAATGATACAGAGTCATATTGAATTGCAATTACATTATGCAACTATTGAATTGAATAGGCATGCTTTTCTTGATTCTCTTTTCTTAGAAGATATAAAAACAAAATGTGGTTTGAAAACTTGCACGCCAAAGTTTTAAAATCCATATATCTTAATAGGTAGCTACACAACAAAACATAGCGTTGAAATTGAAAAGAAAAGAAAAGAAAACACATATCTAAGAGAATATATATATTTAAAGAATAACAACAAATAAACTTTATACTATTGTTTTGTGCTCTTTGGGAAAAGGGAAATTTACCCTACTCAATGTTCACAAAATTATCATTTACCGAATATTTGAGGAAATGATCATTTCACCGATTTTTATTTCCTATATTTATATAGTATATTTATTACTAGTAAACCAAGTATAACATTATACTTACATGCCAGTATGCTGTCTGTTAGTGTGGAGTATGGTTACTTCATGGACAGGGTCACAGGCTATTGCACTCTAAGTAGGATTAGCAATTCGTGCTATTAAGTCGTGTTTTGTATCGACACAATAGTGACACGACACAATAAAAACAAATTCGAATACAACACGATAAGAATTTTATCACAAACATAAAAAAAAAATTGTATTGGCACAACACAATAAGAAAATAAAAATATACTCTCTCCGTTCAGTTTCAATGTTTCCATTTGCTTTTTACACGTTGATTAAAAAGTATTATATTTTAATAGATAGTGGGTAGAAAAATATAATATTTAATGTGAAGTGGGTAGGTGTATCAATGTTGGATGATATATTAATTGTTTTAGGTGGGTCCCATATTCCTAAAAAGAAAAATGTAAATATTGAAATGAGACGCGCAAAATAAAAACGTAAACATTGAAACGGGACGGAGGGAGTATAAAAAAAATTGATTAAGATATTTTATAATATATATTTAAAATTATTAATGTGTATTTTTAGTAAGACACATGAAAAAAATTATAGGGTAAACATTTTAATAAAATTATTTTAAATATTTTATTTTGTGGAGTATAAAATATAAGACAAATTTTGTTTCATGGAATGAGTTAAATAAGAGGAATAATAAGTAATAATATTTTAGAGTAATATATGATTGAGAAGAAGTATAGCATATTTAATGAAAAATAGTAATTAAGAGTATCCATTTTTAAATAAAGATAGGCCCCACATCTTATAATTAAACCAAAAAAAGCTAACTAAAGTTACACAATATGCTATCCATTTATTTAAAAAGTATAACCAGAAGGGTAAAATAATATAAAGGAAAAATGGATAGATTAAGGATGAACGACCCAAAATGGTAAAATTGATAAATTGACGGAGAGAATACTTTTTTTTTAATTAGTTTTTTTAATGATATTATTACTTTTCCTAGTTTACTCTAGTCATAAATAATTAAATTTTATTATTATCACTTCTAATTAAAAATATTATCATATTTTTATAACGAAAAAACTAGTGTGAAATCGAAGTTAATTACTCTCTAAATCAATAGAAGATTACTTTTAGAATAATGAAAATTACTCTCAAAGTGAAATAGAACGTTACTCTTTAGAATAATAGAGTTACTCTTTAGTATAAAAGTAATACTCAATTTTTCTATGGAAAAGAGCAATCCTATGTATTCCCTCCGTCCCGTCCAAACGTCACCGGTTGCTTTTTGTGCGTAAATTAAGGAGTATTATTATTTTATGTGTAGTGGGTAGTTGTATTAGTAATGAGTGGTGGGCTACATGTTGTACCTTTTTACTAAAAATGAGAAATGGTGACATTTGAATTGGACACCCAATATAGTAAAATGGTAATCTTTCGATGGGATGGAGGGAGTACTAAGTATTTAAAAAGTAACTTTACATGTACCGCAAGTCAACCATTCCTAAAAGTGTGTATCGTAAACTCAGTTGCACAGCGACACCTCTCACTTTATTATTATCTCTAATTTGGTTAGACGTTGTGACCCGAATTTTTACTTTCTAATAAGGCTTGGAATAGGTACACGAATTATTATTTTTATCAAATAGGAATATCCTGAATATCCTTTATCAAGGGATATATCGTTTCAAAATAAGAACAATCAATCCATAGGCCGGACCAAAAAGTGGAATCGAATTGTAGCTCTTCTCATTTTGATCACATTCTTGCGGGTAAGAGTAAGACCGTAGTGAGAATATTTTGTTTTTACGTAATTAGTTATTACTTTTTACTAAAAATGTATCACTTTTCTTTTAAATGTTGTCATTTTTTACTTATATTATAAATTATTTATAAAATAATCAACTGCATTATTATCTTTTTATTTTTAATTGATTATCATTTTTATTGAAAATTTATTACTTTTTATTTGTTTCACACAATAATTTTCGTAAAACATTGTCATCCTATAGTGCTTTCAATCATCTTAAATTTTTTAATCACCTTGAAATTTTTATTTTGATTTTAATTTCTTAACTTTATAGAAAAAAGTTTTAAAAAAAATTAATCCTTTAACGTTATTATAGATGGATTACCTAATCCGGTATAAAATTTTAATCTCTTCATCCTACCCAAACATTTACATTTGTTTTTGCTAGAATATTGAAGTCTATAATATGTTACTAATATATTAATACCTCCTCCTTAAAAAAGAAACATCATTTTATCTAACAATTTCAAAAATTATTTTATACACAAACAACAACGCCCTTATCATAATTACACATTGTTTACTATAATATGTACCATTTCAAAAGTTATTTTATACACAAACAACAACACCCTTATCATAATTACACATTGTTTACTATAATATGTACCACCTCCATCCGCCCAAAAGAGTGCATTTCTTTTTTACACGTAGATTAAAGAATATTATTATTTAATGCGTAATAGGTAGTTGTATTAGTGAGTGTGTGAACTCCATTTTTTAATTATATTAGTATGTGTGTGTGGGTCCATATGTATAAAAAAAAATGAATCCCTTATAATAATTAAAAATGTAACTCTTTGAAGTTGACGAAATAGTTGACTAAATACTCCATTATTAGGTACCATAATAATTACCTAAAATTAGAATTTGGAACTATTTTTGTAAGGGATGAAACTGGAATACATCAGTGTGACACCAACAACACTAGTATACTTAGTTTTCATTACACACCTTCAAAGCAACCTACTAAACACATCAACAATTATAATGTGATGACGAAATTACCAGTTCATCACCCCCACCGAAGCTCAGATCTCCGTCTTTATTTTCACGTCTCCATCGGGCAGTATATTTGGTGATTGAAGGGATCGTTTGGTCTCACTCTCCTGCATGAATTATAAATGTTGCAGTGGTTACCGAGTTTACAACTTCACCTACACACGTTGAAAGTAAAACATAAAGTGCTGAATGACTGACAAGGATGAATTACATATCCATGTGTGTGTATTTCATATAAAAATAGTCGGCCTATAAGGCATTATTCATACTACAGTGTGTTTAACTGATTAGAATTCATGCCAACTCAAACACTGATACGGTGCATACAATGTTCTCTCTAATATTGTTTTTTCAGTAAAGTCCCAAATGGTTTCTGACATGGAGGGAGATATATTGATCCTCACACTCAGATTACAAACCAAATTGCCTTTCTGATGGCAAATTTCCAACCATAGACTTTCAGCATATGCAAAGAATTACAGGTCTATAAACCATTATACAGATTTATAAGATAAATATTTAGAAAGTTATAAATCAGTATAAGAACCCATTCTTAGTTCTATCACGGAGATATTTGGTTTTCGACATCCAACTAACATCAAGCTCAGGATCCAAAGCTCCAGACCCATTGGGAACGAATTAGGAGAGGTGATATAAGGAGGCTTGGAGAAGGGGAAGTAAGGAGACTCGGTGTATACTAACTACTAACCGGACTAACAACTAACATTTACCGATAAAAAAAAAAATTTATAATGCTCAAGATTTGAGTAACATCTTGATCTTAAACAAGGTAGTACAACATCTCAAGTGAAGTGCTCAAAATTAAATGAACAGAAGACCATAGAAGCCAATTATGAAAAACTGATTCCAGAAATTATCAAGGTATTAGCTCATCTTTTCATCTGCAAGAAGGCATACTATGCATCGAATCTTGCGCAACATGAAAAAGTTTATAATGTATTAAAATACTGAATCGCAATATTTTACAAACATAATCAACTACTTATAAAATCCAGAGGACCAGAAGTAGGCAATGTTCTACTTTAAACCTCTACTTTAAATCTAATCATTTCATACAGTAGTAAGAAAAAAAAAAAGGTCATAATACTGGAACAACCGAACAAGAGTATTGCGTTCAATCAGGTCCCCATATGATAGACATCACGTGTGTAAGCATTTGACTTTTCAAAAGAGAATCATATAAACTGTGACCGCATGCATCCCAATAATGATAGCCCACAATCAATGGCTATTGGATTGTAATGAACTCAAAATCCACAGCCAGTTGGAAATATAGTCACTTCATTTGATCATCCTTCTAGTATCAAAAAGTATTCAAATGCATTCACATTTTGATACACATGAATAAAGCACCAATAATATAAGTCCAAAGATTTATAACTACTCGAATGTTTATCTGTTAGTTATTTATAGGCGACATCTCATAATTTTTGGTAATTTATAACATGCAGTGAAAAGAAACTTTCCTACTATTTACAAAGTTGACTAGGAGATTTTGGCATGTCGGAAATTGAAGTCCTCTTTAGCTTTTCTTCATCTATCTTATCTTGGCTACTTTAACCAATTGATATGAATCTATAACCTGGAAAGTATTCTCTTTAAAGCATAGGCTACAAGCATTACGAGGCCTATTAGCAATGTGAAATTAGCACAATAAACAATTATGGATTTCTTTTCTTTTTATTTGTTACTAGATAAAGAAAACAAAGAAAGGAAAATAGAAAAAAGAAGCAATACCTATATAATATGATGCTTCACACTTTATAATAGTTAAATATGATAATAACAACTTAATAAAATTTCAATGATAGTAATGATAAAACTAATAGTTATAATAACAGTAATTCGTGTTTGGGTTTCGAAAGCTGAGTGGCTTATGACTCAAGCTAACCAACTCTCAATCAGATATTTGCATAAGTTGATTAAGAACACTTGCCAGACATGTATGCTTCCGGTGTACCATAAATAGGTTCAAATAATAGATAATATTCAATCCAATCACAATGTCAGGACAGCAACCCATCCACAGTATAATACACGGAAATTGAATCTGCCAATTCAGTTTAGGTACACAGACATGAGCAGACAGTGTGAGATTGTAACTTGTAAGAATACAAAGTTCCTTCTATTCAGTCTTTTACGTGGAAGGGCAGTGGAAAATGATAATATACCAAATCAACACAAATAGATCACATCAAACAGTTGACAGAACTCAGAAACCATACATGTCACAGGATCATCCACGTGTATGCAAGAAATAAATTCAGTAAGAAACATTATATATAGAGATTGATGAAGTAAAATCTAAGAAATTAAAAAATTCGCTGTTCTAGAAGAGTAAGGAAATGGGTAAAGAAATGCGTCGGTATAACTCACAGCTGCAGATGCGGTGCGTATCTCCTATAAGTTTCAACTTCATCAGGAAATGCCTGCTCCAGTTCCTCAAAAAATCACAGTACACAGATGACTTAATCACCTTCCATTCCCACAATTTTTCAGACAGCTAACAATCAAATACTAAAAAATGTTACTGTTATATCTTCATTTTCCCAAGAGAGTACATAAACCGCCATGTACAAATTGATACTCATTAAACTTCTACAGTACTAGATACCATATTGACATAAAGAAAAGTAATAAAGATAGCAAGGTGCAAATTCTTAAGATATTCCACAAAATAAATGATAAAAACCACATGCATTTTGAACGTACGCAATCCTATAATCTTAACAAGTTGTATTACAATGCCATTCAAAACTCTAAGATAATCAAACCTGGAAGAGTATTTAAGTTCCACCATATGCTAAAAAATACCATCCAATATTTAGGTTCAAAATCTACGTAACTTACAATAATTTCAGGTTTTCAACGCTCATATGCCTCAAACTTGTCAAATAGTCCAATTATATTATAGCTAAATAGCCTTGATATTATGGTACAACAAAAAGTACTCACAGAGTACTATGACAAATTAATCAAATGATACATAACACAGACAGTGAGTACATATTTCAGAAATGGCAATATAAGATGGCAAGCAAAACAGAATATACTATATAGAGCTAAAACCATGATCATGATGAGTATTAAAAAAATGTTGTTTTTTACATTTGAAATGACAATGTCACTTTTTTTTTAAAATGTTTTGAAGACCTTGAAGAACCATTAACTGTGCTAGAAACTCTATAAAGCCAAAGAGGACCTCACACTTGAGGATCAGTTGTGGAGTTATATAATGGTTAGTAGTCCCACAACATCTACCGTATTTATTCTATTTCAAGCGCCCATATTTTCTTCCTTGCCCATAGCACAATTTCTTTGCTTTTCACCCAATTTGAGCAAGTGAAAACGTATTAGTGAAAGTTTACAAACAAAGCACATTTCAATTATATTTATGACATAAAACCACAACAAAAGACTATTTTACCATACCTAGTAATAGATAAATAAAATATACAAACACAAAACAAGAAAATATTCTTTCCATTTAGAACTTACTCAATGCTTTAGCACCAAATACTCAATAATTGGAAACATGTATGTCATAGAACTTCACACTTAAAAAGTGTGAAGAACGCCATGAATTTGTGAAATATGAGTTGGAAATGTGCAAAAGTGTCTACAGTTCAATAGAATATGAACTATACTAGAAATCACCTTTCAGCTGATCAATCAATCGTCTTGAAGCGACTCCCTAGAAGGTAAGCCTTTGATTGTGTGCCGACATTGGAACCTACAACATGAACAAACTTGTTTAAATTATCACACATCTAAGCTATCAGTAACACCATAAAGATATATTGTGTTGTAAAGAAAGGCGAATAGATTGATTGACATCCCTTTAATCCCTGTATGCTTAAATGCTGTATTTAAACAGGCTGGTAGATGCTACTATCCCTTGTATGCTATGTTGATTCATGTTGATACATTAGTTCAGAGATTCAGCATTTCCTCAACAATGCCACAAGGAAGGGCAAGAAGGAGAAATGCAGAGAAAGGAAAGATAACACATATTCAAGCTAAGATGGCCAATTGAGAATGCTAAGCAAATGCACCTCAGAAGTCTAATATTTTAAATGATTTTTTTAGAACAAATATTTTGAATGATTTCACAGTAAAAACAAGTATGTGTCGCTTTTGGGGAACTGTAATGCATAATTCAGTATCGAGATTTACATAAAATTACTGATGCTCAAGAAATTTAAGATACAAAAACCATTTCAAAACTAATCCATCATAAGTGTGCCAGAGTTATGCAGTAGAGGTCAACGAAGCAGAAATATAAAACACATTATATGAAGCAAACTAATAGAGGTTGCAGTTATAATCACTGATCTTGCTTACATCAAGAATTCTCATCAGAAACAAAGATCCACATATTACAGAAGTCTACAAAATTTAGAAGTGAACTGCAGAAGAGGAAACATCTTAATGGTAATAAATGAGAGATACAATTGGGCAGTCAACCATGAAATGAAAGCAGTTAAATGATTGGATCATACAATACCAGATTAAATCATTTTCTGTAGATCCCAGTAATCCAACAGTCGCAGAGTCATCAGGTTGAGCATTCATTTCCAAATCCTGGTTTTTGCACCTAAATCTTAACCTAAAAGGCTTGGTCTGTGACAGAAAATATACCAAAAGTTGGAGAATCAGAAGATGTGATATGAAAGCTCTCCATGGGATAATACGAGGTTACACAAGTAGTCATTACATTCCCCAAAAGATGCAGTTTAAAGATCCCTAGGCTGTTTTGCAGCATCATAGTTAGCATTCAACTAGAATCATAAACATAAAATATTAGACAATGCATATTGATATTGTCATATGTATACAATAAAAATACAGCCCCCAAATCTTATACACAATATCTCATTGAAGCAAATCAATATTCCACACTCAAAGCGATAATAAACTCAAAAGCATTGGCACTAATGCTACCTGATCGTCTATACTATAACTAAGACAATTTCAAGAGAGAAATGATTAGTAACCATGAACTTTTTACCTTCTTATTTTGCCGAAACTCGCGCTTGGGAAGAAAATGAATAGGCAAATTAACGTAGGAAGGAGCTTTCACCAAAAGAAACAATTTTGTAGGACCTACAAAACATATTGTTAAACAAAGAATCACGCTCAAAACCATAGCATATCCACTAGTTCTAGCACAGTTACCAGCATATGAATCTGATCCAGCACCCTTCGAAATCATCGTTCGAATTGCCTATCAAAAAAGATAAAATATAAACAACAAATTAAAGACTTGTCGTCATAGTAAAAGCATTTAGCCACTACAGAATCAATCAATAACCTTTCTGGAAAGCGCTTCTGCAACTTTACTGCGACCAAAATCCCCCAAAACGGTCCTTCTGTGTGAAAAACTCATCTCATATACGTGCAACGGTCTAAGAGGACTCGATCCAAGAACAAGAGAAATTTTCTCAACGTTCGGAACCTCTGTAATCATCAACTGAAGTGCTGTTTTGAAATTAGAGACACTACCCATTAATTTCTCCAATCTTCTTATCCCCATTTTCACTTCTCTTTTTCTCGTCGCCTGCTTTCTCCTTTCCGATATCACCTTCACTTCAGTTTTCACCAGCTCAATTTCCTGCTCAATGGATTATTTAGGAACTTTGAACATGAAATCAGTGGAGGCGGCATTAAAAGAAAAAAGAAAAAAAACTGAAATTAGTAACCAGTTCTTTGAATTCGGTGCGCAATTCATCGAATTCCTGGGTGATATCCTGAAGCACCCTGACAAAATAACAAGATCGATCTAAAAAATGAATCTCGAGGGAGTAAATTTGCTGAATTTTGTAAATTGCGAGGGATTACGAGGGAATTTGCTGGTGCATGAACAGAATGAAGCCAAGGATGTCGGTAACAATGTGGAAGATAGCGGAGCTATCCAGTGCGTTGGCTGAAGTATCAATATTCATGAACTCCATCTCCGAGCTTCCTCCGTCTTCTTCCATCTCTACTGCAAATTAATCACACAAAAAACTTCGAATTGAGCCGAAAAGAGAACTTCACAATTGGGACTTTCTTAGGCCAGTTTTTGAATTTCGGCAAAGGTCTTGCGACCCGTGTTCTCACGTGAACACAACTCTTTCTCTCCCTATTCTATTTAAATCTATGTATTTTTAGGAAGTTTAAATTATAAAGGAGCACGAAAATTACAAAAAGACACGATTTTAAATCCATGTGTCCAGACACACAGAGACTTACTCTTGAATTTCATAGGCGGCCTAAATCCTCTCTATCTTTTCTTTTGCACAAATTCTCTTTACATTTTTTCGTGGTTGATAGTGTTTTATTACATGTGAACCAATTACTCCTTCCGTCTCATCCTAATGGTTACCTATTTTATTTTTGGACGTCTCATCCTAATGGTTACATTTTCCTTTTTAGCATATGGGACCCACACAAATTAATTACGTCTCTATCTATGGGCTCACACATCACACTAATACATCTATCACTTTACATTAAAATATTATTTCTCTCACCTCAATACACATTAAAATATTATATTCATTAATGCATGTGCAAAAAGTAAACGTAACCATAAGGACGGGATGGATGGAGTATGCATTTTAAATTCGCAAAGGAATCTCATGTAAGCACTCAGATAAAAATAATAACTTTTATAATGAAAATAATACTTAATTAATGAAAAGTGCTATTATTATTATTTTATAGGAGTTTTTTCGCTACAGGACCTGAAAAATGAATCAATTATTTGATAGGAACTCAAAAGATAAATTTAATCAGTTTAAGACCTGAATGATTCTAAACTATCAATCCAACCCCTCATTTCTGATCCCTTCTAACGCGGTTAATAAACATTTTCATTCTCTCTTTTACATGAACTCTAATTTCCACCTCACTTCTTATAAAATAAATATTAAAATAAAATCATATATCACCGTCATAATATTTAAGCATAATTCTCCTTCTTCGACGGAGATAAACTCATCTCTTCTTATAGATAAAAAATATTCTAATTACTTATTCTCTCACATATTGCCAAGTACTCCCTCCGTCCGCTTTCAATGGTATCATTTTTTCATTTTGGGCGTCCGCCCCCAAGTATCTCATTTTTTTTTTGTCCACACACACCCACTAATACAACTAAAAAATAGGATTCATACCTCCACTAATACAACTACCCACTACACATTAAATAACAATACTCCTTAATCTCCGTGTCCAAAAATAAATGGCACTCTTGAATCCGGACGGAGGGAGTATGTTTCTAAATAAATTCGGATAATTACGAAAGATGCTTAGAATCTTTTAGAAGGATGTAGAGACACGCAGCAAATTGCTGCTCTTTAATCTGGAGCATTCTAGAAGAATAATCAGGGATATGACTCCATTTATTTAGAATCATCAAGGAAAGTTAGTGGGCTAAGGTTACCACCGCCATACATGAACCTTCACTTAGGCACTATAAATAGGAGTTGAGCATATTAGTTTGTATAAGCACAAAAAGAAAGTATGATAGAAGTGTGAGCGATTAGTGAGAGGAGTGATAAGAGAGAAATACAGAGTGTTCAAGTGCTTAAGAGTGAGAGTGTCTTGAGTATTAGAGAGTGTGCGAGTCCTTAATAAAAAGTGTTAACTTTCCAACTCTCGATCCAATAATTAACCAACACAACATTTGTAATGTTTTTAGATATTATAGATTGTTATAAAAAATTCAATAGTTTGGTTTCCCTTGTTCTGGAATTTGAAATAAGTGAAAATATAAGAATGCTATGTAATTAAATTTGAAATAAGTGAAAATATAAGAATGCTATGTAATTAAATGTTATATGAATGCCCACATATTGTTTGATAAAATGTCTTATTGACATATTAATTAGTTAGTAAAAGTAAAAGATAGCATCGTTTCTATATTGCAATGAAATAAAGCCATTATTATTTTCTGGTAAGAATCAAGATGTTAATGAACTCCGAGAAATCAAAATAAGATTTCAACACACTCAACCAAAAATGTTGATGCATGTAAAATATGTTTAGTCAATGATAAGGAAGTGAATCACCAAGAATGGATACCAATAATCATATATAGAATTAAGAACCGATTGATATCATATTGAACCCCAGGAAATGATAACAATGAAGTTAGAGAGAAACTTCACTATATTTCTGGGAGCATTCCAGCTTTCTTTTTTAATTTTTTTATAATTTTGAGTTGGCTGAAATTGGAGTCCATGTAAGAGAGAGAATGAGAATGTTTATTAACAACGTTAGAAGAGGTAGATGAGGTGGAAATTGGAGTATATTTAAGAGAGAGAATGAGAATGTTTATTAACGACGTTAGAAGGGATGAGAAATGAGGGCTTGAATTGATAGTTTAGAATCATCTAGGTTTTAAACTGGTTGAAGTTATCTTTCGGGTCCCTAACTGATAGTTGATTCATCTTTTAGGTCCCGTAGCGAAAAAACTCCTATTTTATAATATAAATAAAAAATGATATAACTAAAGTGATAACATTTAATAATAAAAATGATAACTATTTTAGAAAGTGTAAAATAGTTTCACGGGAGAGGATCTCACACAAGACTAAGCTTATAAAAATTATTTTTAATACATAAAAAAAAGTCATTTTGGTAAAACTGATTCTACCAATTTATTTTAGTAGAACTGTGGTCCCTTTTAACTAATTTGGGTAAAGACTTGGATTATATGTCTTACTTATACTATTTGATGAGACGGATTACCATTAACCTAATTAAATAATTTTAAAGAGTTATATCTAATTGTTATTCAATTTAATATTGAAAAATTATCTATTAGGCCTAAATAATTTTAAAGACTCTATTTAATTAATATCAAATTATAAATTATTATAAAATATTAATTAAGCAAAAATAATAATTAAGCAATATGTATTTTTCTACGTTTTTTATTTAATTTATATATATTTTATTATAAAAATGAAATATTTTAAAATTTATTATTCATTTATTTTATTTTTTAATTTAAATATTACTCCCTCCATCCCATTTTCATCTTCATATTTACTGTACACACCAAAATTAAGAAAAATCACTTTTGAGTAACTTTTGAGGTAGTTTGATATTTTTGGTTAATAAAGAGTAAATGATAAAATATGTTATTTGTGTAATAGTGTGTTAAAAAGATGATGACAATTTTGAAATTAAAGTATGTTAGAGGGATATTAGTTATGTTCCTTTTTCTTTTATGGAAGTGTGAAGTTGAAATTGGGACGGACCAAAACGGAAAGTGTGAAGTTGAAGTTGGAACGGAAGGAGTATAAATTTATAAAATACGATATATTTTTAAAAGTAGTAATATTTTTTTTAAATAAAAAATAATAATAATCAAATAAAACTGATAATTTTCCATTTAAATTATAACATGTAATGGCAAAAACTAGTTTGAAACCATATCATGAAATGATTTTTGTGAAAAACATAAGAAGTGATAACATTTTCAATAAAAAAAATTATAATATATATGAAAAGTGATAATATCTTTAATATAAAATAATAACTAATTACTAATGTGTATCTCACGAATAATAATTTATGAAATGAATAGTTTTTTATAATAAAAAAGTAAAGAAAAAATGACAATAGTTTAATTAAATTATTTTATAAATAGTTCGTAAAATAATGTGATAATATCTTTCTATATATATATATAAGGATTTCGCACAAGAATGAGCCTGTTTCACACGCGGCAACATTTAATTACGCCGTTTTACACGTGTCTTGAGGCTGAAGAGGACCCACCTTCATCTACCTCCATCTGCCCAGTTCCTTTCTCTCTAATTCTTATTGAAATCATCCCACCTTTCACTTTTTTTTGTCAATTTCTGCTTTCCTTGCTTTCTCTCTAATCTGACGAAATCATCCCGTCTCTCACTTTTTTCCAACTTCGGATACGGTTTTAATTGGTTTCCCCATTCTGATTTCACTCATTAAGGCGCTTTTTCGCTGATCCTATTCGACCCCGCTTCCTCGTCGTGGTACATGTAAGCTCTCCAGCCGTGCGTTTTATTGATGAAATATGGCTTTCGCTGGTATGTTACTGCCCAACACGTGTATGATAAATTGCCCCAAAGAAAGTACCTTACACCTTTCTTCGTGCTCAAGATTTTAGTGGGTCGACGTGTTTATTCGAAGAACGCACTAATTTTCCTTATATATTCGACATTTGTTGTTTTACTGAATTTTTCTTAACTTTGTGAAAACAAAATTAAATATTCTTGAGAGTTTCCAATGTTTGATTTCTTGCTTTAAACTACTGAAGGTTAAGTTCAAATAACTTGGCCACTCCTGGCTTAACTGCTCTTTTCCTCCTCAGGTTTTTGTGGAGTTACTAGCGAGTAATTTTACTTTCATTTTCCTTAGAGAAAGTTAATAACTTTGTTTTCAGATGCATAACGCACAATACTCAATATCATGCAAAATGGGGTGATCAAAAAATTTTTAGGAAGTGGAGATGTGAAAATATGTATAATTTCACTTGATCCTTACAAGATCATAGATTTGAGCATCTACTGCAAATTTTCTACTGTGTGCTTAAACCTTGAGAAAAATGCCATCCATAGCCACATTTTCATTCGAATTCCGTTATGTACTATATGACCTTCATTTTCAATTATAGGACATTTATTTTTTAAAATTTTTAACTTGACGTATGTTGCACTACTGGGCCTATTTTACAATTATAACTACACTTGTTTCTTAATTCGCAAGTACCAATTTCGGGGAAACCCTTATTTAATATATGTGCGGTTGTAATCATAGGGTCGTGGATGAAGAACGATTGACATGCATTCTGAAATATTTTGTTAAGCAAATAGGCGAACATCTATACCTTTTGTTGAATTAGCTAACAGTTCGTTCTGTTTAGTCAAGAACTATATTTTCCATTGAAAGTTGAATAATCCACCTACTACATAACGTGTATGGTTATCCTCAATATTTCTATGGCATGTATAATCATGTAATTGAAGTAAATTGTCTTGAACCAATCTCTTCTTAATGCATTCCTTTTTGTATGCTCCGTTAGAGAATATTAGACTTTGCTCTTTGTCTTCAAGTATGTGTGACTAATTTACAGGATGCTTCTTATCAGCGTATTAGTGAAGTTGTAAAACGTATTAAAAAGGAGCACAAAAGGAGAGCTTATAAATTAGGTGAATGGTAAGTTTAATTTTTTGCTGCCGTAAAGATGTTGAAGCTGAAAAGTTACTTGATGTTCTCAATCTTGCGTATATTGCATGGCCTTTGCTTCGATTACTTACTGACCAGCACATAGTGGGCGCTCACAACTGCACTGTTGCAACATTCTGGTAACCGAAGTGCTTGGAATGACAGTGTAGAACTTGTTCATTTTCAGTGTGGATGACAATGATTCCCTTGTTCACTATGATTGCTAAGAAGTTTATCTTTTATCCTGTTGATCATCTTTTTAAAAAACAACATACATTTACATTTTGTAATAATATTACAAACACCAATTCTGCAGTATGATTATACGTATGAATACCTATAACAATGTATGATTATAATTATGAATACCTATCATGTATACACCAGCTTTTATATAGGTACAGATTCTCCTGTTGTTGATGAAGAAATTTGAAAGATTATATCCTTTCTGGACATTAAATGTTATTGAACCAAAGAACTCTAATAGTACTCTTTCTGTAGAATTCGCTCAAGATTTTAATGGCTTGACCTGTTTATTCGAAGAAGCCCCTAATTCTCCTAACATTAGTTCACAGTGCTCAAGATTTTCTAATTGTATGATTTCGTTTTGATTGAAATATGTGAAATTCAGTGCTTTTGATTCTGGAATGTGCTTATACACAATACTTTGTTAATATTCCTGTTGATGTGTGAATGTTATTTGAGTAAATTTTCTTATAAGTTGGTTGCATGCTATGTTATGTCAGAATCAAGTTGACGTCATTGCCATTTATTCATTAGAATAGCTAAGTGCACGCCCTGTTACGTTAAGTTTGTATTTGGATTGAAATTTTGTTCGGTGGGGCTCAAGTAAATCAATGTTGCTCAGTTAGAGTCATTTTTACTATGGGTTTAAAATCCGCTATTCTTATTTTGAGATATTTATTTTAATTTACATGTATGTATGTATGTATATATCCGTGCATGTTTTTGGTGTGTATTTATATTCTCTCTCTGCCTGGAGTCATCAAAGCCCTGAAAAGCAGCACTAGGCATTGTAATCTTACACTCATATGTTACAGCAATAGTCTTTTGATAGTAGGATCAATATGCATTATCGTCCATCCAAATTAGGCGCTGAAATATCACATTAAAATGGACTGACACCTCACGAAGTGAGGTGCTCCCCACTAGTTTTTATTATAAAGTGAGTACAAAATTTTAGTTTTTTTTTTTTTTAAATTAATTATATCAATTTCTTCCCCAGCGCCCTATTCCGACTTCTACTTTCACTTTTTTTTCCCTGGGACGTAAAATCAACCGTCGTGAAGCCCCAGACTGTCCACCACTACCAGACGTCTGAAGACAACAAACGCAGTGGTTTCGTCGGCGCCTCCATCGTCCACCGTCAGTCTACCTTGTCTGGTGCAGCAGCATCTTCGGCCTAGCGACTGTGTAATTCTTGGATCTCCACAGTTTTCCCTCTCTTTCTTGTATTTTCTTACGTCGATTTGGTGAGTAACAGATCTCATTTCCTATCTTCTTTCGGTTTATTGATTTGAACTGCTTTCTGGATTAAGATTTGTTGATATTTCTGTTCGTTTTTGCATTATATATGTGCATCTGCTTGGCTTTTGGTTTCTTTCTCTCACATGGTCACAAAATTTGTTTGTGCACAATGACCGATTTGATCTCACTATTAAAATGAGGATTTATGTACTTCAGTTTGCAGATTATTCTGGCTCTATCTTGTGTTGTTACGCTGATTTGGCGCTCTTAACTGGCTTAATATAGTTTCAGGAATTTTTGGGATCCTTTTCTTAAGATGTAACTTTTCCTTTTCATATTTTAATCGGTTGCTGTCTTAAAAAATGATTAGTGCTTTCCCCACACAATTCCAACTCACCCACAACCCAAACAACGCACACAATCACGCTCACAAATAAAAAAATCTCTTCTTCACCCAAAAAATTATGGCTTGAACTTGAAACTCTAGGTCTTATTTGGAATTATAAATGATCATAGAGTAGTATAACGGAGCATGTAGATGAATCTCTGATATATAATGTAAGTATTGATCACTTTGTATCATGTAAAATGGTGATTTAAGTTTATTTTTCCCCTTTTCTTGTAGCATAGTTTTTCACTGGGAAATAGCTTTGTTCGACCTTGGTTCGTCAAAAATCAGCCCAAATTTTGTCGGGTACTTGCCAAAAATCACTCAAATTTTGGTTGGTAACTATTGAAAATTGAGCTCATTTTCAACCAGTGCCAACCAAATTTTAGGCTTAATTTTAGCGGGTACCTACAGAAAATTGAGCTGATTTTTACCGGCACTTGCCGAAATTTAGGCTGATTTTCGGTAGGTATCAACCTAAATACTGATCCAGCATTGTTGCTATATTTTTCTTTGTTTTTGTTGTTCTTGTATGATGTGTAAAAATTTATCTCCAATCAAGTACATGTTTTATAGAACTCTAGTTTTATTACATATTTATCAATCTTAAGCTAATCTTGATTTTATTAGCTTTATGCAAAGCCAGCTTAACCCACACGCAATTCCATGTCTTCATGTTGAGTTGAGCTCCTGCTTGGTTCTGTTCGATTAGGTTCTTAATTATGTGAAATGCCCACGACTTCCTATCCTCATAATTTCTACAAAAAAAATCCATTTTTATATTAATTCCTTTTCTATCAAGAGATCCCTCAAATCATTAAGCAACATGGGACATTAAATGTTAGTGCCTGTAATATTTCATTCGTAAGATGCAATTCTGATCTGTCAATGAAAATAATACAGCTTGAATTAATTTTTACTGGTGTGGGTTTTTTTTTCTCTCTGGATTTGGAGGGCAGATTGCATCTGATTTATAGAATTCATTGACTAGTTTCCATTGTTCAGGTTTTAATTTGCAGAATAATTGAATTGTGATATACTTTTTATTTCACTGTTTTTCAGGTCAGATGTAGAAATGGAAGTTCAATTACTTAAATTGAAAATATATTATTCAACCCTGCAAATTGCAGTGATATATCTCTTGAGCATTGGATGTTCTGTGCATGCTTCAAGTTGTGTGAGTGACCATTGATATTTTTTCTTGCTAAAGTGTTAACAATCTTTAGAAATATATTCCATATTATTCCGTGAGATCTTGAGATTATTTGCCAACAGAGCTATTTTCAGTGTCACTCATTAATTCATGCTTAGTTTAAGCATGTTTGTAATTTGATAATCTTATAGTATGCATGTGTCAACTGAGCTCTTGTTGATTCTTGCATCTTACATTTTCTGATACAGACTGGGTATTTGGGCAACTACATTGCAAGGACTTATTTCAACAGATATGATAGTTTGATAGATAAAAAATTCGACTATTTTGTAGCAAATAATGTCCCACTCGGCTTGTTCAAAGTGCTAAAAGATAAACATCAACATGTACCCATACTGTCTGGTCTACAGCGGAACATTACTGGTGAAGGTTCACATCGTCACTTGTCTTCTTCTATCAGATTCAAGCTCAACCATGAACTCAAACTCGAGCTGATTGCACGTTGTTGTGAAGTTATGATCATTGAAAGATTGCCCTCTGGGGTCTTTGCTGACCCTTTTGAGTTGCAGCATCTTGTTCAACGTGGTGGTATGCTACTGCTGGTCTACTAAAATTTTAAATCACTCTTTATCAGTACTTCGACAAAGTTTAGGTACATGTAATTTGTATTTTTCTGTTTCAGTATTCACAGATGCAGCTGTCTTTGGTGACAAAAATTTAGAACTACCTTCTTTCTGCTCAAATCGATCTGTTGTTGAGATACATATGAACATTGCTTCCAAAATGTTATCAAGCTACAAAGATGATCTGGTAGTCAACCTTGAGGTTCCATTACATGCGCGTTATCCAGTAAGTGTATTAAAAGGGTTGTGTTTTCTGGGCTATATCTGTGTTTTCATAAATTTTCTGTAGTTATATTATATAATTAATTTTTGATAATTCACAAGTGACTGTCTATTACTAAAGCTTATGTATGCCTAAGGGAACACTATTGTCATTGCTTTGTTTCATGTATTATATGTTGGTATAGCCTTCTTAAAGGCTTCACTCCCTCTGCTTCCATTAGTATTTTAAGATGCATCTAGTGGTCATTATTTTCATAGTGCTTGAGTCTTGTTAATGACCTTACTTGATAGTGCATCTGTTCTTCATTTATGCCCTGCCAATGTTGTGCTTGAATGTCCATACACACAAAAACACAAATAGGACTCGTTAAAATCTTATAAGAAAGGAACTTTCTTGGAAAATGCTGTGTAGATGAGCTGTATAAATGGCCTCATTAAATTTTTTTAGTCAAAGCTGATGGTATAAACCTTAATGAAAAAAAGAGTACAGTGTAATAAGCTCAACCCATAATCAGGTATTATCCTAATCTTGATTCTAATGTATGCCTCAACTTCACAAATGATAATGTTGACAATCCCTTAGTGAATGAATTTTTCATTTTGAATGAGTTTGTTTATCCATCAGTGCAATTGCTGTAGAGAGCACCTAGCTTTTGGTTGATTACATTCTATCTCATTAATTGCATCCTTTTCAAGTTTATTTATCAAATGGAATGAAATCTTCATATAATATTATTATGGGTCTTTGGATGTCTAACGTATCTCTTGTCCTTTAGATATCAATCTCTGCCACATATTTTGTTCTATCAACTTGTCGTGTGTCTCCTGGATTAAATATCATCGATCTCAACCACATACTTTCTCAAATTGTCTCATATAGATTGTAAAATCTCGAAATTGTTTCAACATTAGCTTCTATAGTTATGTCATGATGAAGCAATATTGTAAGATACCAAGTAATTACCTATTTGAGATTGAATTTGTGGGTCTAATAACTAACCCATTTTTAGGTACTCACGAGTACAATTGTTATGACTTGTAGGTTTTGAGAGCCTGCTTCGTCTGTACCTTCCATTTCAATGTTTCTGTGTTGCATAAATTAATTGACAATCATACAATCTGTCTTATTCTTGAGATAAATAAATTCCCCTGTTGCACTGAAATGTGCTACTACATCACCCAAGATATTTTCATGGGGTTGAAGATTGGCCTTTTAACATTTTTATTGATTTCACAATTATTTTAATGCTTAATCTATGTGCTATATTTGTATGTATAAAACTTATGGAGGATCTGCTCTGTGAGTGCCATGATTATGAATTTGTTAACAAATTCTGTAACACATAAAAATAAATTCGGAGAAACTGTATTCATTTAGACGCACAAAGTATTCTATAGGTTGTAGCAATTCGGAATTCCTTACGCATGTGTTATTAAGAAATCCAATAAATGAAACCTGTATGTTATAAATGAATCCCATCTTCCCATCTTAATAAATTGTTTTGTTGCAATGTAATTTGCGAGTGACTGAGCATTATTTGAGTTCATATGCACTTTCAAAGGCTGTCCAGTAAATGAAATGTGTCATTTCACTATTGATTTTATCTGTTATTGTTCCTGATTTACCCATTTTCTTTTTCTATTTTTCTTGGTTTTACAGCCTTTAGGACTTGGTTTTTTAAGGGTTGAATTTGGGCAACCTGATTTACTCATGTGCTGCAACATTGAAGAAAACACACCTAATAGGACTTGTCTATCTTTCGCCACAAACAATTTTTCGGAAAATAAAGCTACTTCAGATGTATGGGAAATTCCCTGTGGGATGCAGGAACATACTGGGATTGTAACTGCTGTTACCTTTATGTCTGCTGTTGTAACTGCTTTGCTCATCATATTTACGTCGATTACTCATTCGACTAGTGATGGCCCTAATACATTAAAAGATTTGTGACATCATTATTGCTGTTTTCTGAATCAGTGTTTGCTGGATAGTTTTGGTGCACTTATTTTGCTTGGTTTTGACTAAATAGTAGAGAGTGCATTATGAAGTGTTTACGTCTAAAGGCGGGTTTTTTCTGCATTCACTATTATGTTTCGTTTCATTTTCACGAGTGAATGTTTTATTGTACCGTAGAACCTCCGAATTTAACTCAATGAGAAAATTCAAAGTGCATGTCAACATGAACTGCTAAAGTGCAAAAACTTATTAAACGGATTAGTGATAATGTATAAAATGTGACATCTGAATAATATTAAGTAATGAACGAACACCTCATTAAACTATTTTTTGAAAAATTTGTAATATAATTAAAACTGATAACCCCAATAATAAAAAGTGATAGTAAATAAGAAAAAGTGAAAGGGCTTACTTTTTATAGAAAGAGGTGATTGTCAACTCTCAGTGGGACTAGAGTTGTAAATGAATCAAATAATTCGAATTTGATTCTGTATTCGAATATCAGTATTCGAATTCGAATAAATGTTTTAGTTCGAATAATATTCAAATCGAATATGATTCATAAGATATTTGATTCGAATATTCTCGAATATATTCGAATATTAATATATAATAATATATATTAATTATATATTATTAATATTAAATAATTATATATTTTTATATATTAAATATAATATTTTGTTTTATAAATATAAATAAATATGTATATTATCTAATTTATTACTATTTTAAAATAAAAAGGAAAAGACATTTTTTTATTTTTTTATATATATAATGTGAATTATTTAATTATAATTTTTAATAATTTAATGGTTGATGTATTTAATGAGTATTTCTTCTTAAATTTATTAATAGTACAAGAAATAAAAAAAAAATTATTTTAAAAAAATGAATTTATAATTTCGAATCGAATTCGAATTCGAATTCAAATATTCAATTTCAAATGTTCGAATTCAAATACTCGAATATATTCGAATAATTCGTTTATTACTTTCGAATCGAATACGAATCCGATTTCGAATTTAATCATAATCGAATTCAAATACGAATATTCGAATATTTAATCAAATACCATTCAAATACCTTAGTATTCGATTCAATTCGTTTACAACACTAAGTGGGACAGTGGAACCAAAATGGTAAGAACCTACACATCTCTAATAAAAATAAATGATATGCATATCCAACCGCCTATACGTATCCAATTAAAAGAACAAGAGAATCATCAGCTTTCAATTCTATAATATCACATTGGCGTAACATCTCTAATTAAAAGAACACTAGACCCATCGTATATCAGTTCTATAATATCATGTTCGTGTAACATCTCACGTATCACCAAATTAATATTAAAAGCCATCCCCTTGGAGAAACAAAAAATGGGCAGCTATCATTGCAAAGATTGAATGAATATTCGTACAAATGCATATAAAAATAAACAAGACGCTTAAAGTTCGATGTGCAAATGTTGTTCTAATGGGTTATTTAAATCAGGAACCTCATTCTAAAATCTAATCAACTAGAACCACATTCACAGCGTCTCTGCCAACGAACCTTAAAATCTCTTCACAAAACGGGAAAGAGTGAACGTGCCAAGATCCCACAGCAGCCATAAACGGGAGTTCCATCAATCAGACAGAACAACATCCATGGTCTGGCTCCAATATTTTGATCATATCAATTTCCATGAGCTCGTCATGAAGAGGGAAGTGCGTCGTTGGCCGTCTCAACACCAATGCATGCTTCCTCGGGTAACCTGAAGCTTAAGCAGAACATTGCCTGCAGAAACGAAACCTTAATCGTGTATCAAGTGGGCATGGGCAAGAATGAGAGAAAGCCAGTGACGGTTTTTACCTTGTTTGGTGCAACATCTCTAACCCTGTGAAATATTGGGTCTTGTATTTGAGCACCCAGTGCGGTCTCCGCCTCCTGCAAAGCAACACAGGACTCTATATAAGATGGACGCGAGTTAATATACCACTACACTGTCGATTTGGAATGAGCAGGATATAGGGAAAGTAACAGAAAGATACGGGAGTACACATCATCAAGAAAAATCTTACAGATTTTATTATATCCTGCGTCTCATTGGATCGTATGAAGCAATAACAGTGGATCCACGGAAGAGATCCTCGCCAGTATTTTCTGTTGATAAGACCTCTAAAGGCATCTGCACAAGTTTAATATTCAACTGTTCAATTTCCCCAAGTCCTTTTCCAAAGTAGTGTTAACAATGCAACAGTAGTACCATGTTTGAAGTGAGTAGAAGAGAATGCTTAAATGATGATCACACAGATAAACATAAATACAGGCAAGAAACTTAATACATTCAATTTCTGCAACAGAGAATAAGATAGCAACCAGGAAGGAATTTCCAATACAACCAAGCATAAATGAGAGACAGTAAAGGCTAAACAGCAAGAACAAAAACTGCAAAATATTACAACTTGTACTGCTGAAACATTTTGTCTTCTTGGATGCAAGACGCCTGATGCTCATACGAATATCATGAGAACTCGTCAGACAGATTCTATGTTATGTCTCACATAGAAGATACCATCTTCCGTAATAAATTAGACAGGAGGAATTGAACCACTACACAACAGCAATTAAATAATAACTTCTTGGGCACATGCTAGCTAGGACCCATAATCCCAAATAAACGATTCTTTAAAGATACAAACTGTCAAGGCATGCATCCCAATTAATCATGAAAAAAGTAGAGAGGAAGGCAGAGAACTAGCAAAAGGAACTTACCAAGAAATTGTAAAGCAGAAGCAGGTAGATTCATTATGACGTGATCAATATGCTCCCACGGCTTTCCATTGAAAGGGTGAGATCCTATGATATTCTTATTCAAGCCTCTTTTCTTCCTTTCAGGGACACAACTGCCAGCACTGAAGGAATTTCCATTTTCTACGAAAGGTAGTGCAGAGTCATCGACTCAGCAGCCAAATTAAGATATATCAACAGAGAAATACTAAACATTATTTGGCCCTATACTCAAACAAATGCTACAGTATTGTAAACTTAATCAAAGCAGTTCGTATCTGTCTGGACCTATCATACCTTCAAGCAAACTGTCAGAACGTCTTTTACAAGTGACTGATTTCCCTTCTTCCTTTGCACTTAAATGTTCATCACTATTCAAATTAGCACCACTTTCATTTGGAATTGCTTGCACAGCACCTTCAAGATATTTGCAATCATGATTGACAGTTCTAACGAAACAACGGAAAACATGCAGCAAATAAATGTTACCAGTTTCAAAACTGTCTTCCAATTTTGTTTGTGAATTATGCATGCCCCCATTTTCAGAAGAAGTCTTATCAGATTCTGGATTATATTCGCTAGGAGGTACTTCCACTAATGAGGTAATAAACTTTCTTGCATCCAAATTATATGCATGGATTAGATCAGAAACCTTATTAATTGCTGCATTAGTCTTCAGATAATGAATGCTGTCCGGATTCAAATCATTTGCATACACTTGGCAACCTTTCTGTGCAGCTGGAATAGCAAATGGACCAATACCAGCAAACATATCACACACAGTATCCCCCGCTTGGAACTTTGAGATTATCCTTAGATGCTCATGTTCTAGTCTAGAATTCCAATAGACCAAACTGTAATCAAGCTTGAAAATAGCTCCATACTGCTTCACCTCTGTAATCATATTAGAATCTCCTGCTAATACTTCAAACTTTGGCACGCGAAACTCATTCGTTATTGATCCAACTTTATTGACAATAGTCTTGATTCTTGGATAATTTTTCTGGACATAAAAAACCAGTTAAAAGCAAAGAGTCAAGATTGTAAGACTTTATAACAGAAGTTATCCAAACAATGGAAGTATCTAAATGATATGATCTAATAACAGAATTTTGAAAAAGCAACTACGTTTGCAGCATAAAGTAATAAAAAAAGACCGAGAAGAGAGCATAATTACATACATCATAGATAACTTTAGCTATAACATCCTTGTAAGGGAGTAGCTCATCTGCTATATTCAGGTGCGCAATATGACCTGCAAATAGATCAAGTGTGAAGTATAATCAGTAACAGAGATTTGATAGTAGGATCTTGAAACGGAGGTTACAATCTCCCATAAAAAAAATGCATTTTATTAAGCATTGATCCCTAAAAGTGCACAAAGAAATCTTCCCATAAATATGTGCAAGCTGACAATGCAGAGAATGCAAAGCTATACGTATAGTAAGATGGTAATGCATAAAGCACTTAACTATTGTCTCAAATGATGAAGGTACTTCAACCTCAGGTGGAAGAATCTGCTTTAATATATGATCTGTAACAAAATTATATAGGTTAACATCAACAACCAAAATATAATTTACTACCAAATCTTATTAATTATAATTGGCATAAAATAACTTGATGAAACAAACTCTGTCAAACATAAAAGTCACTTAGTGAAGAGTGTGAGATACCAATCAAACATTTCATAGCAAGTATCGCTATTTCCACTCATTATTAATCAATCATTAATAACTATGTCACTTCTATAAAGAGATGAGATAGCACAATACAATTGCATAAAAATTGCACGTTTAGATGAAGAACCTGCGTTCCAATATGAATAACCAAGTGTCATAGAATGTGGAACCACTTGGACCTCAAAGAGCCTTTTCAATTCATCAACTTTATGAGCAGGGATTTCTGATAAATCTGTAATTATTTGCCAGCAAACAACCTCATTAGCACATAAGAATAACACAAGATTCTAAAAAAAACTGTTTGCGAAACATGCTTCTCAAACAAATTCCTACAAAAATAAAATAACTTCTACAAATGAAGATACCAGGATTTTGAATTTTCTCAGATAACAGCATATAACGATTCTTATCACACGTTGGATCCTCCGTTATAGGTTTAATGCGTGGCCTATCCAGTAAATATCTTCACAAAAAGAAACAATAGTAAGACATTGGTACAGGGAATTTGAAAAGATCCACACAAAACATGAACTTAAACATCGCAGAGATTACTATTCATCACTTACCCATTCAAAATCCGAATTGCGAGTTTGCAATGCTCTTGTGGAACCCGAAGTGCCCACAAACTCAACTGCAAGTCAAAAAATTTCTCGTCCAGCATTTCAACCATAACCACCCAAAAATTTGGTCGATGAGTGCAAATTGCAATTTATAATGAGAGTTCTTGCACTGCACCCGTCACTGGATGAAGGCGGTGCCTCCGGTCAAGTTAGGGTTTTTTGGCCGCCGGCAATTGATTAGGGCTCTGACTCTTCTCTTTTTTTTTTGTCTTTCTTCTTCAAATTTTAATACTAGTATTAAATTTTCCCTGCTTTTGCACTATTTGTGAGATTTTGTATTACAAATTGATCACAAACAAAAGCGTTAATACAAAGGGTTAAATTTTTATATGCACTTGTAGATTTAACATTTTCTTTTAATGCCCCATATTTAGGGAATAAATTTTAAAATGCCCAAAATGATTAAAATATCCTTAACTCGATTGTGATTCGATTCAAAAGATCTAATTGAGTTATAAATACGTACAACCGAGTCATAAAAATATGTTCAATCGAGTCATAAATATGTGCAATCGAGTCATTTATTTTAATCGAATCAACAACCTAGTCAAGACCATTTTTGTAAAATAAGGCATTTTAACAAATACCATTATAAGCAGAGTAATAAAGAAAATTCTAAAAAATATTGTCAGCATTTCACCCATTACTTCTAATTATTACAAAAACCCCAAAATCTGAAATTTGAAGTTTGACCCTCTCTAAAGAATATTAAATAAAGATTAACTTATGACCATTTTGAGGAGTATTTAGAAGAAAACTAGTAATTCTCACGTGCCACGGAAAGAATATCAATATAATTTTATTATAAAACTATACACGTAAAAATAATAAAATGTATTAAATTATAAATTTAATAATATTAAAGAAAGCTAATAGTTTGTCACAATTTTACCCTACAATCATGTGGTTCCATCAACTAGAACTTACAGCTTCACGCTCATACTGTGAAAAGAGAATGGGGGAATACAGAAGAAAACAGAAAACATTTACCAGTAGTATTTGTTTCAGCGCGAGCCGGAGCTGAGACTAGGGCAGCGCCGAAGAGACGACGACAGCTTCAAAATCAATCGTAGGAAATTTTCAGGGATAGCGCCGGAGATGACGATGGATTTTGGAATCAATTGGGGAGGCGTGCCACTGCTATTTTCTGGTTCAAAATTCCGTCTATTCTCTAAGCATAGCATAGCATTAATTAGAGACGACATTTTATATTAATTGATTTATTGAATAAATCAAACTGTGTTCCAGGTGGAAATAAATCTTACAAATTATTAGACAATGAAAAACTAAATGAAGTTTCTAACTGAAACAGGTAAGCAAGTTTTTCTAAACAGTGGTTATGACTGAAATGGTTTCTACTCTCCTTAAATTTAGAAACTATAACTCTCATTTTAAAATAAATCCTCACAGCAAATATGATCCAAAGAAGAGATCACACAACTTAAATGTTTCACCACCACATAACTGCAAAAGATATCACATAGAAGTAAATTAAGCAATAAACTAAACAATATCTCATTTTAACCATGGAATACAAATTAGAAACAACATAAACATCCAAGTTTAAGATTCCCCATGATGAAGAAGCTTTTACCCACCAAGAAGTGAGCAGATAGCCAACATGAAACAGTTATATAGTTGCAAGCATATATGAAGTAAATAGGTGAAAGTTACTTACATGTATAACTGGCACAAGAGACTTTACCCTCCGAATTTTGTTTACATTCTGCAATCTGCATGTTAAATGAAGTTAATAATTTGAACCAACTGAAAACGGAAGTTAAGCAAGCAAGTAGATTTAGAATGTAACAGGTCGATCCAGTCTGACCCAACGATAGTGTTTGAAAAAGATTGTGAGCATCGCACGCTACTCTCTTTTGTTTGTTTATTTTTATTTTTATTTTTTTGGCGGGGTGTGGAGGACAAACAAATTACATCACAAGAAATTTTCAATATGTTTAGAAAAATTCATTTAAAAAGTGAATGAACAGGTGATGTTTAACAATAAACAGGAAAGAGGGGATCAATTATATTCCTCTAATCAAATTTCATAATGTATGCATTTGTTTCACCCACCTTCTTGTTGGGATAAACACACGAATAATCAAACAATAAACTATTCGTCTACGCAGCGGAATGATCAATTATCCCTCTCTTGTGTGAATCTAGCAGGAAACAATCCTAATAATAATATGCACGATAAAGCAAGCAATCAACAATGCACGACACAATCAATTTAACGTGGAAAACCTCCTCAATGTGAGAAGGTAAAAAACCACGGGACCGAAGCCCACCAAAAACTTCACTATGAGACAAAGTTCAAGAGTTACAATCTGCCACCACAGACGAACTACCACAAACGTATCAAGACAATTAATACTTGATAACAAACAACGAGATTAGAAAGACCTCACCAAACTACGCAAACTGACGTTCTGAGTTCGCAACTGTAGAACCCTCAGAATCCGATCTCCACCGTCCAGAATCAACCTCTATGAGTCCTGAACGTGCTGTCCAAGTTACAGCTCGATCCAACGGTTAGTTTGTGAGAAACGACCCTTTCTCCTCGACTGCGCAGAACAGAATCGCCCAGAAATCTGCTTCTGTCTTCGGCGTATTCCCGTCAACCCAAAGCTCCAAACACGATCTCCACCGTTCAGAATGTACCTCCACGAGTTCCGAACGTGCTGACAAAATTTCAGCTCGATCCGACGGTTGAAACTCCGGTTATTGCTTCTGCACTGTTCTGATGTTCTCTCCTCTTTTTGCCCTCGTTTTTGTTTTGCTCTCGGAGTTGGAGTGTTACCTTCACCCGAACACACACAGCCTATTTCTACTGCCAAGTGATGATGGGCCAGAATGTGATGATGGTGGGCTAGAATGTGATGTTGGGCCAGAATTGATTTGGGCTCTCCACATATTTGGAAACCCAACCCAACAAATCTCCCCCTTTCCGATTATGTGGAGAGACTAGCCATTCCGGCTATCACACGACATACCTCTAACTTCTCTCTAGGCAATGCCTTCGTCATCATGTCAGCACCATTATCATCTGTATGAATCTTTTCAAGTTCAAGCAACTTATCATTGATGACATCCCTCATCCAATGATATCTCACGTGAATATGCTTCGATCTTGAATGAAATGCAGCATTCTTGCTGAGATGGATAGCACTCTGACTATCACAAAATACTACATACCTCTGTTGCTTCAATCCAATCTCCTCCATAAACCTTTTGAACCATAACACCTCTTTACATGCTTCCGTTGCAGCAATGTACTCTGATTCTGTTGTGGAGAGTGCAACACACTTTTGCAATCTTGATTGCCATGACACAGCGCCACCTGCGAATGTCACTAGGTAAGCAGAAATTGACTTTCTGGTGTCCACATCTGTTCCCATATCTGAGTCTGTGTAGCCAACTAACTCGGGCTTCCCACCTCCAAAGGTGAGTCTCAAACTAGACGTACCTCGTAGATACCTCATTATCCACTTCACAGCATTCCAATGCTCCTTTCCCGGATTAGACAAATAACGGCTAACAACACCAACTGCATGAGCTATGTCAGGCCTCGTACACACCATTGCATACATCAAGCTTCCCACAGCTGAAGCATATGGGACTCTTCTCATTGCTTCCTTCTCTTCATCGGTTGAAGGACTATGATGAGCACCAAGCTTAAAATGAGTGGCAGCAGGAGAACTAACCACTTTAGCTTTGCTCATATTGAATTTCTCAAGCACTTTCTCAATATACTTCTCCTGTGACAAGTGCAGCTTCTTGTTTGCTCTATCTCGGGTGATGTTGATACCAAGGATTTTCTTTGCTGGCCCCAAATCCTTCATGTCAAAGGATTTGCTCAACTGTTTCTTCAACCTGTCAATTCTTGAAACATTCCTGCCAACAATCAATATATCATCAACATATAGCAATAATATAATAAAATCATCATCCGAGAACTTCTGAACAAACACACAATGATCAGAAATAGTCTTTTGGTAGCCTTGCTCCCCCATAACTGACTCAAATTTCTGATACCACAATCTAGGTGCTTGTTTCAAACCGTATAGACTCTTCTTCAATTTGCATACATGGTCTTCTTTTCCCTTCACCTTGAAACCTTCAGGTTGCACCATGTATATCTCTTTATCTAGCTTACCATGAAGAAAAGCGGTTTTGACATCCATCTGCTCAATCTCCAAGTCAAGACTAGCAGCCAAACCAAGCACAAAACGGATAGAAGACATTTTGACAACAGGAGAGAAAATTTCTTCAAAATCAACTCCCTCTTTCTGACTGAAACCTTTAACAACCAATCTAGCTTTGAATCGAGGCTTTGAGGTGTGTTCATCTTGTTTTAGCCTGTACACCCACTTGTTCTTCAAAGCATGCTTCCCCTTTGGTAGTTTCACCAGATCAAATGTGTCATTTTCATGCAAGGATTTCATCTCATCTTGCATTCCTTCCAACCATTCATTCCTGTGTTCTCCATGAACTGCTTCTCCATAGCATTCAGGCTCTCCCCCATCGGTCAAGAGCACATACTGATCAGGAGGATACATCCTAGAAGGTACACGAGCTCTACTGCTTCTTCTAGGTGGTTCTTGAACCTCCTGTTCTGGAACATCAGGTGGTTGCGGCTGATCGATATCCTCTTCATCATGCAAAGGATGATCGACATGCTCATCATTACCAAAATCAGGCTGATCTTGATTCTCCTCTTCAACTTCTACTTGATCTTGACCATGAGGAACAATTTCCAAGTCAATCAAGTCATCACCAGGTGTAGAAACTGAGCTATCCGTCTTCTCAATATCTCTTATAGTTTGATCCTCAACAAACACAACATCCCGACTTCTGATAAGCTTCTTCTCTACGGGATCATAAAGTCTGTAACCAAACTCATCTTGGCCATAACCAAGAAACACACACTGTCGAGTCTTCATATCCAACTTAGACCTCTCATCTTTGGGAATATGCACAAATGTCTTACATCCAAAGACCCGCAAATGATTATAGGAAACATCTTTTCCTGACCAGACTCTATCTGGAACATCAAAGTCTAAAGGAACACATGGAGTAAGATTTAAAACATGTACCACAGTACTCAGAGCCTCACCCCAAAATGATGAAGACAATCCTGCTTCTGATAGCAGACATCTTACTCTCTCGACCAATGTTCTGTTCATCCTTTCTGAAAGACCATTCAACTGAGGTGTCTTTGGAGGAGTCTTTTGATGTCGGATACCATGCTCTCTGCAATACTCATCAAAAGGACCAATGTATTCCCCTCCATTATCCGATCTGATGCATTTCAACTTCTTCCCAGTCTGTCTCTCAACTAAGGCATGAAACTGCTTGAATGCATCGAGCACCTGATCTTTCGTCTTCAACGTGTAGATCCAGGTCTTTCTTGAGTGATCATCTATAAAAGTAACAAAATATAAAGCACCACCAAGAGTTCTAGTTTTCATAGGACCACAAACATCAGAATAAATTAAATCGAGTATACCTGATGCTCTAGTAGGAGTTGAGGTCTTGAAAGCAACTCGAGTCTGCTTTCCCGCCAAACAGTGAGAGCACTTCTTTAAAGATGCATTCTTCAAGTCTGGAATGAGATTTCTCTTCTCTAAAATCTTCAATCCCTTTTCACTGATATGACTGAGTCTGCTATGCCACAACTCAACTATCCCCTCATTCTTAACTGCATTAATAGAGCCATCAAGTAACTTTGCTTGCATCAAATACAACGAAGAATGTTTTTGACCTCTAGCAACAACTAAAGAACCTCTTGTAAGCTTCCACTGACCATCGAAGAACACACTGCAGAAACCTTCATCATCAAGTCTCCCAACAGATATCAAGTTCAACCGAAGATCAGGCACGTGCTTCACATTTCTCAAAACTAGTGTAGCACCATTACTAGTCCGCAAACATACATCTCCAACGCCAATGGCTTTAGCTAAGCCATCATCACCCATCCTAACATTACCATAGTCACCTGACATGTAGGATGTGAACATCTCTCTACGAGATGTTGCATGTATGGATGCCCCACTATCAATCACCCAACTGCTTTCACCATATGCAAGATTGACCACTTCATAATCACGAAAGATAAGAAAATCACCTGTTGCAGCAGACACTCGATCATTATCTTTCGTTTCTTCATTCTTCCTTTCTTTCCCATTTTCTTTCTTGTCATCTTGCTTGGGTTTTCTGCAATACTTTGCTATGTGTCCTGGAGTTTTACAATTCCAACACTCAACCTTGCTGTATCTGTTGGATTTACTCCTCCTGCCTTTTTGCTTGCCTGTTGGACCTCTACTATTACTTCTCCCCCTCTTCTCTGTAACCAAAACCTCTGATTGCTGTGAAGGGCCCTGCGATTTTCTCCTCGTTTCCTCATTCAAAACGCTGCCCTTAACCAAATCCATTGTAATGGTACCATTGGGGGCTGAATTAGACAAAGATGTCCTGAATGTCTCCCATGAATCCGGCAATGTACCAAGAAGCCATAAGCCCTGTACTTCATCCTCAAACTTGATATTCATTTCCGACAATTGATTGATAATGCCCTGAAATGAATTCAAGTGATCCGTCATAGGAGTGCTATCTTTGAATTTCAGATTCATCAACTGCTTGATTAGAAATAACTTATTGTTCCCAGTTTTTCTAGCATACAGTTCCTCCAACTTTTTCCACAATGATCGTGCATGTGTTTCTCCACTCACATGGTTCAATACATTATCATCCACCCACTGCCTAATGTAACCACATACTTGACGATGCAATATTGCCCATTGCTCATCCGTTTTATCATTAGGCTTTTCAGTTTCAAATACAGGCAAATAATAATCTTTCACATAAAGAAGATCCTCCATCTTGCCTTTCCACACATGATAATTGGAACCATTGAGATTCACCATTCTATTAGTATTGGTTTCCATATTCACCACAAGGCACAGAGCAGAAACCCGCTCTGATACCACTTTGTTGGGATAAACACACGAATAATCAAACAATAAACTATTCGTCTACGCAGCGGAATGATCAATTATCCCTCTCTTGTGTGAATCTAGCAGGAAACAATCCTAATAATAATATGCACGATAAAGCAAGCAATCAACAATGCACGACACAATCAATTTAACGTGGAAAACCTCCTCAATGTGAGAAGGTAAAAAACCACGGGACCGAAGCCCACCAAAAACTTCACTATGAGACAAAGTTCAAGAGTTACAATCTGCCACCACAGACGAACTACCACAAACGTATCAAGACAATTAATACTTGATAACAAACAACGAGATTAGAAAGACCTCACCAAACTACGCAAACTGACGTTCTGAGTTCGCAACTGTAGAACCCTCAGAATCCGATCTCCACCGTCCAGAATCAACCTCTATGAGTCCTGAACGTGCTGTCCAAGTTACAGCTCGATCCAACGGTTAGTTTGTGAGAAACGACCCTTTCTCCTCGACTGCGCAGAACAGAATCGCCCAGAAATCTGCTTCTGTCTTCGGCGTATTCCCGTCAACCCAAAGCTCCAAACACGATCTCCACCGTTCAGAATGTACCTCCACGAGTTCCGAACGTGCTGACAAAATTTCAGCTCGATCCGACGGTTGAAACTCCGGTTATTGCTTCTGCACTGTTCTGATGTTCTCTCCTCTTTTTGCCCTCGTTTTTGTTTTGCTCTCGGAGTTGGAGTGTTACCTTCACCCGAACACACACAGCCTATTTCTACTGCCAAGTGATGATGGGCCAGAATGTGATGATGGTGGGCTAGAATGTGATGTTGGGCCAGAATTGATTTGGGCTCTCCACATATTTGGAAACCCAACCCAACACTTCTATCTAAGAAAAAGTAAATATATATAAGTAATAAAGACAAGGATTTTATCACACACAAGGACAAGGATTCTATCCAGGAAATAACTGCAACTCTACACGAGTAATGTGTTTGATCATTAACAATAGGACTTTTGCTCTTCAAGGGAAAACATAACACCATAACAAATACATGGTCATAAAAAATACTCCAGTGATTATACTTGTTGGAAAGAAATCGTCCACTTAGATCTATGTATCATGGACACGTGTTATATTCTAGCATCCTAGATATACTCATGTCATGTATAGATTTGGGAAAATGTCAACCAGACAGTAAATTGTTAATTATAAAGTATAAATATGATATATAACCTTTTTGCTATAAGTAATAATAAAGAAGAATGATATTTCTTGTTGTCCCCATGAATGAAATCCTACTCTAGAGTACAACTTTTATTTATATAAACAACATGAAAGGTACAAGCTTTTGAAAACCTGCTATCCTCACTCTTGCCCTTCAATCACATTAACCTTAACCATTTTTTCTCTTCAAGAGAGAAATATAGAATTAAAAATGAAATCTGACCTTCGAACTCCTACATGTCTCTGATTGCAAGAAGCTTAAAAATTTTCGATGAATATGTTAAGTTATTCTCTATGCTTTGAAAAGATACAAATGAAAAATAACAGAATGAACACATAGGATTGCGTAAAACCTACACAAATTCTCATGTTAATGATTTTCAGATAGTCAGGAGCCAGCTTATCACTTTGAATCCATAGCTTTAACCCTTATAAATGCATAACCAAAATGACTTAAAGATGAACTTATATTTGACTTACACACAACAGAAAAGTTCAGGAAAGAAATGAAGTAAGAGAGATGATTATGCTACAGTGTAGGGGCGGTGGCGTGATGGCGGAGCGATGGCGGTGCTCGATGAAGGAGTATTGATTAGGGCTCCAGGGTGAATGAGATTTTGGGGGGATTTCGATTTGGAATACCTGCAGATGATAGAGTGATTTTGTGTTAAGAGAACCAAGAACAAATTACTATTAGGGCGTCAAATGACGATTAGGCGCGGCTATCCGATACGAATTCTACTGAACATTAATTTAGTTTCCAAACACATCAACGATGTCGTATTGCTTATTTGGCAGCTGACTGTGTACTTATTCCCACATAATTTGGGCCAAATAGAACAGTGCCCTTATAGGTTTTTTAAAATTCTATTGCGCCAACTTTTTAACAAAAAAAAATAAAAAAAATCTTAAAATAACGAAAAAGCCCTTGACTCGATTTTGACACGATATTAATTATTGAAAAAGTTATTATCGAGTCAATTTTTTTATTTAACTCAATGTATACTTTGACTCGATTTTGATTTTTTTACAAGTCACGATCAAGTCAAAATATATATATCTGAGTCAAATAGAAAAGTTGACTTCATAATGATTTTTTTAAAAATTAATATCGTATCAATATATAGTCAAGAATTTTTTAGTTATTTCAGGTATTTTTTATTTTATTTTTTTAAACTTGACAAAAAAAAATTCTTAAACATGAAAGGGTACTATTGTGAGTTATTTCCATAATTTGGCACATGGCACTAAAAAGTTCAGTTTGTCAAACTTCATTAAAGTAGTAAAGACTTGTGTTAGACCGTCTTAATATAAGACTCACGTGATACAGATGAAAAGTGATAATTTTTATAACAAAAGTGAAATTGAATTAATAAAAAGTAATAATGCTATTTAATGAACAATTTATATTATAAATGAAAAGTGATAACATTTTATAGCGAAAATAATAACATTTTAAGGTGTTTATCTGGATTTTTAATGTACTAATGTGTATTGTTTTTATTAATAATGTTAAAGTAGAAATAATTTAAGTTTAGCAATTTCATTTTTAATCTTAATATTCAGAGCAAGTGTATATATTCTCTTGTACATGTTTTAAGAATAGTAGTAGCATTTTATTGACAACTGAAGTCTGAAATAGATTTTCCAGTAATTAATGATGCACCTAATTTTCTTTATTAAAAGCATATTAATTCTTAAAAATATAGATAATGCTAATCTGTGGTGGAAATTTTTTTTATTAGAATTATTTCCAAGAAGCCAAGTTCTACTTTTACTGCCTTTTCTACCTTAAAACTTAGTTTTTAGGGTAATGTTGACCATTGGTGAGAAGTACTCTGGGTTCAATAATTACGTTTGTTTTTTATAAGCAGATTAAGAAATATAGTTTTTAGAGTAATATAGACAATTGGTGACAAGTACTCCTTCCGTCCGGTTTCAATAATTACGTTTGCTTTTCTACGCACTAGCTGCTTTGCATACCGACTTCTTCACTTCACATGAATTCTCTATTCCTATACTGGTCTCACACAGTTGCCTTTATTGAACCCACCATGTTCTACTCTTATTTAATAGTTTGAAACAAAGTATGCAATGAACATATCTCAAATTTCACAAACACAATAAGAAGAGAAGACGAAACGAGGTGAAAAAAAATCATTCAAAGTTCGTGTATGCATTCTAAAAAAAAAAAAAGTCATAAGAACATGTATTCTACAATTTTTTTTGTATGGATCAGCTTAATTCATGAGCAGAATAACAATGTCCTCCCACTTTCTCATGGGATATAGTACACCATTCTGAACCAAAAAAAGAAATGATAACAGTAAAAATGATATATATTACTCCCTCCGTCCCATAAAACCTTTCATATTTTCCTTATTTGTTTGTCCTACAAAACCTTTCACATCCTAAAGTTACTTTAATTTCAATTTTTTCACTTCTTTATCACACACATACCATTACTTTATATTTTTTTATTACCTAAAAATATTACAATACCCTCCAAAGTCAATAAAGTTGGTCAAAAATTGCAACTTTTCTTAAATAACGTGGAACAGTAAACGTGAAAAGTATTATGGGACGGGGGAGTATCATGGAATTGGGATATTACACATGAACTAATGTTGAATTAGAACTTCTCACTCCCTGACTCTAGCAAATGAAAATCACTATAACCAAGAATTTTCAACGTGTACAAAACCATATATATTAATGCATATACCAATAACAGTTTAATCCATAAGATATATAGTTAAAGGATCTCAACCAAGTCGTAATTTCAATGAATCAAATATTTATCCCAGAGTTGACCATTAAATGTGCGTAGGGATGTTAAACGGGTGCACAGAGCTCATAAGTCACTGCGGTATCAGTCTATGATTTTCAATGCGGTGGCTACACCAAGGTAACTTGTAGTGAAAACTACACTGCCTCTAATCGTGATGATGCACCGATTCAAAAGGTGAAGTACTAGACAAATATCAAACACTGTCCTAAGCAAAAAATTTCTGATACCCCACTGATTGTTCCTCGTACCTTGTCAGAAATATTATTCATTTTATCAACAAGCTAAATGCTTTGTCTGTGCGCGTTCAAGCTTGGGAATCAGTTCAGAAACCACTTTCTGCAATGAGGCAAGCTGGATAGAATTACTGTTTCCATTCCTGTCTCTACTCTTTTTTTCTTTTCTGTCAGTTTTTATGTTCCAGAGCCGTTTTAGGCTCACAAGTTCTTCCAATGATGAAGCTATAAGAGTGTTAGTTAGCATCATGACGCAAATTTGAAGGCATGACTAAGATCAACTGTCTATTATAGATATATTTCGGGACGAAAGTGTCGTTTGTTTTGTTCAAGCGTGCTGACAATCTTTTGGGCGATATCACTGTATGCCTGTGATACAAAGGAGTCAGCATTGGATATCACAACGGGGACACCTTCATCAGAACCGCTCCTGATCCCCGTCTCCAGTGGCACCTGAAAATGGGCACATTGTGATGGAAAATGTCACACCAATCACAAATAGGAAGTTGAACAAACTAAACTTTGTGCTTTGTTTGAAAATTATAAAAAAACTACCTCTACATTAGCTTTCCTTATCACATAACCTCAACAGCAGATTTTCTAATTGTCCCAAAGAGCTACATAGTGTGCAACCAGTTTATTTTTTAATTAAAAAAACAATTACACCCAAGAAATAAATACCGTATCCTGAGAATAGACAATGAACTACGATAGTACAATGATACATGAACCAAATGATAGAAATTATAGAATTACAATTATACTCTTAGAATTAGTACTAAGCTATAAAAATTAAACTCTAAAGGTAAATTAGTACTAATTCTAATGCAGCTCCCTAAGGGTTAATTATTATGTGAACCACAATCTTCAAGGGATAAAATAGACCATTAAATACAAGGGTAAGATATTACATGAACCACAAGGATGAAATTATTATCCCTAAAAAGTAGCACTAAATCCTAAGGATAAACATTAATCTTTAGGAAAGATGAGGCAAAATAGAACATGAGACAAGGTAGCATGGTATGCAACAGTTGCACCTGATACATTGTCTATCCCAAATAATGTAAATCAAGTCCAGAAAATAGAAAATATATTGATGAAAATCATATTAATGGAACAAGTCACCAGTTATACTGTATAGAATTTTTTTGTAATATTTTTAAAAAAGATTCTGGCATTCTAAAATTTATTCATACCTGAAGACAAAACAATAGAAATAGTACAAGGTCAATAACCAAATCAAAAGCCATACCTCGCCAAGGAACTCGATACCCATTTCATTAGCTGTCTTTTGAGCTCCACCTTTTCCGAAAATGTAGTGTGCCTCATTACAGTTCGGACATTTAAAATAGCTCATGTTCTCTAGGATGCCCAAAATCTGTAGGACATCACAAACATTACGAACATTTATATCCAAATTCCATAAGATTGGAAATGAATAAGAAAGAAAGAAAAAATTATGGTACAAGAAATTGTGTTTACTAACATACGAGCTATTAGTATGATTTGATAAACAATCAATCGTGATTTTTTTTTTTTTAAAAAAGAACAACAAACAGTTGACACAATAAAACATGCTCCTTTTTCTGGAAAGAATGCAAAGCATAGAAGGAAGACTTCGTCTTGATTACATTTTAGTTTTATTTATTGCCCAACTAAGTGGTTAGGAGGGAGAGGACATGGCAAATTGTGAGCAGATATAAAATCAGCTGCAGGTAGAGCGAAATCTGAAGAACATGTTGGCTGAAAATATCATAGGAAGTAAGAACTTGTACAGTTATTTTAACACACGATGAGGGTACAACAAACAAAAGATAATGCAGATAGTATGTTTTGACTTTATGTGAAATCAGAGTTGCTGCATGTTCAATAAAATACAGAAACTTAAAAGTTGTGCTCAAGCTATGAGTGTTTTTACCGGCACGTTAACCTGGGAAAACATTTTAACACCCCTTCGAGCATCCATCAATGCAACATCTTGAGGAGTTGAAACGATTACAGCTCCTATCATGAGTCAAGAAATGACGTAATAAATATGTAATGTTTCCCACAAAAAAATTAAGGTACAATGGAATACAGAAAAGTTTTAACACTCAATCTACCCCTTGGGGAGAAATCCTGGTTACAATCCACATTTTTCAGTCACATCATCTAAACAACAGCAAGTGAATATTTGAAGAGGTGAATACTGCTATGTTATACCGGTGAAAAAATGTACAGAACTCTTTTTTACCTGAATCAAAAAATCTACCGCTAGACTTCTAACCTGATAATTGCAATCTCTGAGAGATGGAAATCTGAGCATCACCAGTGCCAGGAGGCATGTCAACTACAAGAATATCTAGAACTCCCCAATCTACCCCTCTTGACATTTGTTCAAGTGCTTTCATCACCTGAAGGATTAAAAACTTTTTAAGCATTTTACTTAAGCATAGGACACTTTCTATGAGCTGTCCTGGCCCACCAAAAGGTGAGATATGACTGGATATTAAAATTTATGCATGCTAGTGAAAGTTTTAACTTCGCTCTTATAACAAAATGATCGGAAACAAAGGGACATGAAGAAAAAAGTGCAAAGATATAATTAACAGAAAGTTAATTGACACTTGCCATAGGACCTCTCCAGACAATCGCCTCCCCTTCGGCAACAAGAGACCCCATTGACATGCATTTGACATTATAGTTTTTAACTGGGATCATTTTCTTATCTGCCAAGAGATAAAAAAATAAAATAAAAATGAATGTGTATTCATAATTTCATATTTCCTTAAAGAATAATATAAGAAAGATGTTAGTCAGGTTACGCAAGTATCCGCAAGCAATAAGCATGTACCAGTCAAAGGTTTCAGACTAAAGATTCCAAAAACAAGTGGAAGCTCAGAGTAACGGAGTAGGATTGAGTAGACATATCATAATATGAAAAAATATACATATATATATAGAGAGAGAGAGAGATAGGAAAGCCAACTTTCAAGGTGAAGCACACTGTAACATTAATGCAAACAACTAGCATCAGATTTGGTGAAGAGGAGGTCCTTACACAGACTGTACTGACAGAGGAATGGAGACCAATGGACAGAAAACAGAACTTTTGTATGACAAGAAAAATCAATTTCTGTGAGAGACGGTGTGAGTTGATAAACAGAGATTTGGTAGAAAGGTTTCCAAAATTCCCACAAATGACAATTGCATATAAACTATCCACTTGATCTTTGTTGTCTCACAAATTTAAAATCAGTAATCTTTAGTTTTCTAATACTAAACATGATAACTATATAAACAATACTCACTAATCAAAACTATTGATATATTTGGACAAAAATAAATCTTTCAAGTTTTAATTCCACCTACCGTTTGCATAAACTTAGACGACCTAAACCATGGCAAGAAGAATAACACATAAAACCAAGATAATCATAGACAATCAAGAAACTAGAAGGTGCAAGAAAGCACAGAATTCCTAAAACATCAAAGCACCACCTGCGCTCACTTCAGGCTTTCCATGTAGCTTCATCATCATAGGAATCGACGGCCCATAAACATCGGCATCCAGAAGCCCAACACGAAGCTGCCACTTATTTGCAAGTGAAACCGCCAAGTTAACTACAAATTTACAACATGAAAAGTTGAAACTTCACATGGACTCAAACTTCAAACATGAAAACTCAACAAGAATCACTTATTACACACCTTAACAATCACTCAAAGTAGAATATGTTTCATTGCATAATTACACAGTGCACGCATTCTAATATCATCAAACATCTTGCATGCATCATCACAACCACCACATCTTGCACAGATTACAATCTTTTATATTGCATAACTAACATACAACCCATTTTACCAACGAATAACAATAAATGGTCATGAAGTACCTGCTGTAGTTGACTTCCCAACGCCACCTTTGCCCGAAGCAACTGCTATAATTTCACTAATCCCTTCGATCTTCAGATTTTGGGAATGGGTTCCCTTCCCACTCTGCGAAGCGAAACCCCTGAAGCCTACAAGCTTGCAGAAAATGGAAGCAGTAGTTTATTGATCAGTTTTGATTCCAAGAGAATAATTAGAGCCATAAAGTGAGACAGCACTTACAGGTCGTCTTACAATCCGGTTCATCGATCCTACTTGTCTGCCAATTTTCCGAAATAAAAATGTGGGAGAAGGGTGAAGTTGAAGAGATGAGTGAGGAATTTGTTAATGATATGGATGGTGAAAGCCGAGGTCGTCCTGTCTTCCTTACTCCCCGAAAATCCCAAGGCACATAAACATATATACTCAGCCTGCAAACACTAAAAATGGAAACTCAAAACCCATCCACACACAAGCATACGAGACTGAAAAATACTAAAATGGGAGGAGATAGATACAGATACAGATACACACACATTTATCCGTTTACCGGTGGCGGACCAAGGAAAAATTATATGGGGTACGACATATTTTACAAAATATATTCCCTCCGTCTCTAAAAAGCTTGGACCCATCTTTTCGACACGGAGATTAAAAAAGTGATAACTTTTAGGGGTATAATGATATTTTTATATAATGTATAAATGATAAAGTATGGTAGGTAGAGATGATTTTTTTGTAATTAAAGTGTATGGGGAAGGGTGATTGTTTTTTACTTTTGACTTTTTTTTGGAATGTGCAAACTTTTATGGAACAACCCAAAATGAAAAGTGTGTCATCTGAAGTGAGATGGAGGAGTGCTTTTTTCATCCTGTTTCATTGTTTACTGTTTACTTTTTGTTTTTTACTTGTTGATTAAAAAGTGTAAGATGTGGGTCTCGTGGTGATATATTAATTGTTTTGAGTGGGTACCATACCAAAAATGAAAATGTAAAAATTAAAATAAGATGCTTAAAATAGAAATATCTAAAGATTGAAATAGGATTGAGGGAGTACTCCATATTTAAAATTATACTATAAATAAATCAAAATTAAAAAATTATAATTATTGTTGACATTGTTAAATTTTCATTTATAAAAAGTAATTTAAAATATTATTATCATGAATTTATAGCATAAATTTAGAAAAATAAAAATAATGTTACGGTTAATAATTTGTGTATAATTGAATGAGAGAAATATAAATGATTTTATGAAATATGAATACATTATTAAAAAAAAAGTGAAGCAATGAAGAAACGTGTAACAAGGTTTAAAATTTGAAATGAAAAAAAATAAAAATTAAAAGAATCAATTTTGAAAAACAGAAAGAAAAATATATATATATATATATATATATATATATATATATATATATATATAAAATAACTGATATCCGTATTTAAAAAATAATTATTAATGATAAATATCAGTGAAAAAATATCGGTTATAATAACTGATATATATGCTTCATATAAACGTCACTAAAAGATATCTGTAGGTAATCACCGATATTTATTAGAATAATCTGCACATAATAGATAACGGTGGTATGATAAATATCAGTAAGTAAGTTAATAGATATCAATTTTACAAATCACCGATAGCTATGAACCGGTGCAGAATTGAAAAATATTGTGTTAGACACTATAGAATAACCCGGTTGAAGCGTAATGATCATACTTTGTAATGCATTGTATGTCCCATAATGGGTCCCATTCTTCTACCCTTTCCCAGAAGTCGATGACTAATCATAGCTGACAAAAACTGATGATGCGAGAAAGATTGCACTGCTAGTGATTATAATCAACTCTTTCATCACCTACTGGACATATTGACAGTTGGTGTATCACATGTCATATCCGTCGGAGAGAATCTCAATTTATTATATTTAAATCTCTCCACATGTGAGACTAATTTCACTTACTTTAATTATTATTTAATTGATGACTAATTTATTAATTAATCCTTACTAACCAATTAAATTCCCCAACAATCCCCACATGAGTGGAATCTGGCGCCTATATAATGCAGACACACAATCCAATCTTCGTGAAACATAGATGCATCGACATTTGTCGATGCCTGGAACGACGCCCATTTTTTATTATGGAAAAGTAATACCACAACCCTAACTCCTATACACATACCGGGTTGACCTATTGGAAATTTTCACTCATATAAAATTATATTAAGTAAATTTTCCAATCCTTCAAAGGCTATCGACATGCATCGACGTTCGTCGATGTTTAGACTGACGTCTGTACCGACGCCCATTTTCTTTTTTCGGCAAAGCAAAACCACAACGCTAATTCCTAGACACCTAGAGGGTTGACCTATTGGAATATGTGGCTCCTATAAATTTTATAAGTAAAATTTTTAATCTTTTCCATGGCTTTCTGGATGAATCGACATTCGTCGACGCCTGGAACGCCGTCTGTGCCGACACCTATTTTTTATTCCGGCATAGCAATACCACAACGCTACCTCCTATTCACCTACTAGATTGACCTATTGGAATTGGCCACTCATAAAAATTAGGTCAAGTAAATTCTCTCATCTTTCCCATGGCTTTCGACATACATCAATGTTCGTGGACGTCTAGATCGACATCTTACCGACACCTGGACTGAAAATTTTATTTATAATAATTTGTAAGAGCCACATATTCCAATAGGTCAACCCGCGAGGTGTCTAGAAGTTATTATAGGTAAAATTTCTAATCTTTCCCAAGGCTTTAGATGCATCAACATTCGTCGACGCCTGGATTGACGCTCATTTTTTTATTCTGGAAAAGCAATACAACAACCCTAACTCATATACACCTACCGAGTTGACATATTGGTATTGGCCATTCATATAAAATTATGTTAAATAAATTCGCCAGAAAAACATGACTATCGACATGCATCGACATTCGTCGACATTTAGATCGACGCCTGTATCGACGCCCATTTTCTTTTTCAGCAAAGAAAGACCACAACGCTAACTTGTAGACACCTAGAGGGTTGACCTATTAGAATATATGGCTCCTATAAATTATAATAAGTAAAATTTCTATTCTTTCCCATGGCTTTCTAGATGTATCGATATTCATCGACGCCTGGACCGACGCCTGTGCCGACGCCCATTGTTTTATTTTGGCATAGCAATACCACAACGCTAAGTCCTATTCACCTACCAGGTTGACCTATTGGAATTGGCCACTCATACAAATTATGTTAAGTAAATTCTCTCATCTTTTCCATGGCTTACGACATGCATCGATGTTCTTGGACGTTTGGATCGACACCTTTACCGACGTCTGGACTGAAAATTTTACTTAAAATAATTTGTAGGAGCCACATATTCCAATAAGTCAACCCGCTTGGTGTCTAGGAGTTATTATAAGTAAATTTTCTAATCTTTCCCATGGCTTTAGATGCATCGACATTTGTCGACGCCTGGAACGACGCCCATTTTTTTATTATGGATAAGCAATACCACAACCCTAACTCCTATACACATATCGGGTTGACCTATTGGAATTTCTACTAATATAAAAGTATGTTAAGTAAATTTTCCAATCCTTCACATGGCTATCGACATGTATCAACGTTCGTCGACGTTTGAACCGACGCCTGTACCGATGCCCATTTTCTTTTTTCGGCAAAGCAAGACCACAACGCTAACTCCTAGATACCTAGAGGGTTGACCTATTGGAAAATGTGACTCCTATAAATTATTATAAGTAAAATTTCTAATCTTTCCCATGGCTTTCTGGATACATCAACATTTGTCGACGCCTGGACCGATGCCTGTGCCGACATCTATTTTTTTATTCCGGCATAGTAAATTCTCTCATCTTTTCCATGGCTTTCGACATGTATTGATGTTCGTGAATGTCTGGACTAACACCTTACCGACACCTGGTCTGGAAATTTTATTTATAATAATTTGTAGGAACCACATATTCCAATAGGTCAACCCGCTAGGTATCTAGGAGTTATTATAGGTAAAATTTCTAATCTTTCCCATGGCTTTGGTTGCTTTGGTCATCTACTGGATCTAAATGATCAGCAATTTTAAGGCCAGATTTATCTCCAGCTACTCTTTTGTCAAGACAACGAAGATTCAACAGAAAGTGTTTCATTCTACATAAACAAAAAAGTTGTTGTGTTTGGGCCCCGCAAGTTTGCTATTGTAACTGGGCTGCATTTCGGGTTGTTTCCCAGTCCTAATGAATCAGGAGAATTCCACAGTAGAATATTTAGAGAAACCAGCAAGGCTTCGGTGGCTGATATCAAGCAACTTTTCACTATAACCAAAGTTGAAGACGATGCTCTAAGGCTCGCCATGCTTATGGTTGTAGGAGCTGTTCTGTTACCCCACGGGGCAAAGTGTGGACATGTTGATGCTGCGTATATCAAACTAGTCGATAATCTGAGCACTTTCAACGCATATCCCTGTGGTCGAGTAGCGTACACCTATTTAGTGGAGGAGATAAGGTCTGTGATGAAGGACATGATAGGTGGCGCCAAGGCCAAAGCACAGCAGAATCCCAACCACCGAGTGGGGTTTGATGCGAATGCAATGTCTTTTTCACTAATCGCGTGGGCCTTCGATGCCATACCCTTGCTCAGAGAAAAATATGGAGGTTCAAAGTCGGGGCTTTCCAGTTGCATCCCTCGACTTCTGAGGTGGGCTCCTAAAGAGTGCCCAACATATGCCGCATTACGCAAGTTTGTGTTCAAGAATGTCAGAGGTTCGGATAAGAATGCTGATCATGTCAGTACTTCCAATCTCCCATCTATTCTGTCGAATACATTGACCTGGATGTTTTTTTTAATTTTAATTTAATGTAATAATTAATGTCTAACTAGAGCAATATTTGATCACAGGTGGTCGTTCGATATAGATTAGAACCCAGTTTGAAAGAAGAAGAAGAACCCTGGTACCAAAGTCTTAGCAGGTGGAAGGAAGAAGTATCAACGTGTGCTCAGCTTCAAAGCATCAATTGCGAACAAGAAACCGAAGGTCACCATGAGGCATCTCCATATCAGTCCAGGGATAGGGATTCAGAAAAAGCAAATTTAAATGTGAAGCAATGCCTGGACCAACTGGACGAGCGAATGAAAAACATGGAGAGAGCCCAACTTGGACACCAGACCTACTGGATGAGCGAATGAAAAACTTGGAGAGAGCCCACCTTGATATTCTGCTGGAACTAAGAGATATACGGAAGCTACTCGATAAAGTACATACCACCCCAGCCCAACTACCTCGACACGATCACCAGCTAATCCATTCAAAGCGCAATCGCCACCTAATCCATTTAGATCAGGTATGACTCATCCAAGCAACTCCTATCCCCAAGCCGAATGTGGTGGTAAACATCTGGATGATACCAACAGTTTGCCCGTCCAATCAAGTGAAGTACAACTAACAATCGATCCATCAGTCACTAATTTTGTAGATTCACTGGAGAAGCCAAAATCGGGGTCAACAACTGGAGCAAAATGGAAATGAAAAAATGGAGGCAAGTGTTGCTGAAAATGTGGATGATCTCAACGGAAACCCCATCCAATCAAATGAAGTGACAGGTGAGCCTGAGGAATCGATCAGTGTTCCTGATGTTGTTGAATCTTTGAAGAAGCCAGAATTGGGACAACATATAGAGCCAATAATCGCATCAACATTGGTTGAGGTATCAATTTTTACAATTGCTTAGTGACACATGTAATTATAACTAGAACAGAGGCATAACTGAGGAGTGTAATAACTATTTGTTGCATGTGCATGATGCGGTACGCTGTAAACATCGTTCGCAAAGGAAGCGAAGAAAAGGTCCACATACAAAACCTCCCTGGACAAACCCTCGTAAATCTAAGTATAGACGACCTGGTCTGGCTCCTACTGTGTTGCTGTCACAGGAGTCTGATAAAGACACCACCAATATTGATGAATACCCAGAAGAGTTCATACGCTGGTTTGAAGATAAGTGGGCTCATCTCAAGATCCAAAATAGTAGATTTTCCTTGACTGTACGATGGAGACGTGGACGTTGCCTTCTTGGATAATATTTACGAGCCTAGTGGATGGCTTAGTTCTGAGGTATAAAGCTGTTTGCGTATTCCCTGATATGATGACTTTACGTGTTTTGCTGAAGTCTTGTTAGTTGCCAGGGGGAATCAATGTTAAGTCCTTATAGAAGTAGAATTGCTCACCCAATATATTTTTGAAGTCCCTGTGTATGTAATTAGTATGACATGAGATGCAATGTGATTGGCAATAGACTATGTTGTTACTTGTTAGCCCAGTTAACTGTCGACACTGTTTATGTCTTTGATTGTTTGCAGAATATCGATGCAATACTGGGGTTATCCGCATACAAAGCAAAAACATGGCCATCGATTTATGAGCAATATTGGGCTATCGTTAATGTGTTTTTTTGGGTATGTATGAAGATTAACTGAGTGCCACATCTTATAACTTTTTACACATGTCTGGTGCACTAAATATTTTTACAAATTTTTTGTTTTAATTTTATTTTTATTTTATTTTTATTAAAATTTCTTACAGAATAAGTTACAGCAGCTAGTCCGTGAATTCAAGGATGTCATGAATCGAGGTGGAAAATGGGAGTGGTCTGCCAAATTCAGGAGGGTAAGGAAGATTGTACAAGGCAATATTCCTAAATGGGGTATACTTCGCAAATGGAATGAGTGCGACACCATTTATGGCATCGCTCTAGTAATGGGGAACCACTGGGTCCTTTATCAGATTCAACTAGCAGCCCGACAATTGATAATTTATGACTCTCTGTCCCAATCATCGGGGTCAAAGTCTACTGAGGAGTTCAAGGATTTTTACTTCATGCTAGACAATCTTCTCAACCATTACAAGGTGTTTGGTTCGGATGGCTTGACTAAATCATTTCACGTCAAGATGCATGCTAACACCCCTCAGCAAGAGAATGGGGACGACTGTGGTATTTTGAGCTGCATCTTCCTAGACCATCTGTTACAGGGATGAGATTTAAATAAAATCGACACAAAGTCCATGTTGAAAGCAAGAAGAAGGAATTGCACCGAGCTACTCAGGTCTGATTACATATTTTCGTAACATATGTTGGAATCTGCGCCTCTTTTTAACGCTCTCTTAAAATTCAAGGTACTAGAGACAAGATGGGATTGTCACCTTTTCTGTTACGTACAGTTCATTATCTTTATCATGATAATTCTATTATTCTTTATAGATTATATTCGAGAGCTTGTATCTGTATATTTCTTTAGGGAAGAATGATTGGTATCAAAGGGAGAAGTTCATGCGTGGCTCTCGTTTCCTTGAAGCTGAAGCGGAATTACAAGACATGTGGTATTGCTTTTCCATAATAAAAAAATGGGCGTCGTTCCAGGCATCGACAAATGTCGATGCATCCAAAGCCATGGGAAAGATTAGAAAATTTCCCTATAATAACTCCTAGACACCTCGCGGGTTGACCTATTGGAATATGTGGCTCCTACAAATTACTATAAGTAAAATTTCCAGTCCAGACGTCGGTAAAGGTATCGGTCCAGACGTCCGAAAATATCGATGCATGTCGTAAGCCATGGAAAATATGAGAGAATTTACTTAACATAATTTGCATGAGTGATCAATTCCAATAGGTCAACCTGGTAGTTCAATAAGACATTGCGTTGTGGTATTGCTATGCCCGAATAAAAAATGGGCGTCGGCACAGACGTCGGTCCAGCTAGAAAGCCATGGGAAAGAATAGAAATTTTACTTATTATAATTTATAGGAGCCACATATTCCAATAGTTCAACCCTCTAAGTGTCTAGGAGTTAGCGTTGTGGTCTTACTTTGCCGAAAAAAGAAAATAGGTGTCGGTACAGACGTCGATCCAAACGTCGATGCATGTCGATAGTCATGTAAATGATTGGAGAATTTACTTAATATAATTTTGTATGAATAACCAATACCAATATGTCAACCCGATAGGTGTATAGGAGTTAGGGTTGTAGTATTGATTTTCCAAAATAAAAAAATGGGCGTCGACGAATGTCGATGCATCTAAAGCCATGGGAAATATTAGAAATTTTACATATAATAACTTCTAGACACCTAGCGGGTTAACCTATTGAAATATGTGGCTCCTAAAAATTATTATAAGTAAAATTTCCAGTCCACGTATCGGTAAGGTGTCGGTCCAGACGTCCACGAACAACAATGCATGTCGAAAGCCATGGGAAAAATGAGAGAATTTACTTAATTTTTATGAGTGGCCAATTCCAATAGGTCAACCTGGTAGATGAATAAGAGTTAGCGTTGTGGTATTGCTATGCCGGAATAAAAAATGGATGTCGGCACAGGCATCGGACCAGGCGTCGACGAATGTCGATGCATCCAGAAAGACATGGGAAAGATTAGAAATTTTATCTATAATAAATATAGGAACCACATATTCCAATAGGTCAACTCTCTAGGTGTCTAGGAGTTAGCGTTGTGGTCTTGCTTTGCCGAAAATAGAAAATAGGCATCGGTACAGGCGTCGGTCCAAACATCGACGAACGTCGATGCATGTCGATAGCCATATGAAGGATTAGAAAATTTACTTAACATAATTTTATATGAATGGAAAATTCCAATAGGTCAACCCGGTATGTGTATAGGAGTTAGGGTTGTGGTATTGCTTTTCCTTAATAAAAAAATAGACGTCGTTCCAAGCGTCGACAAATGTCGATGCATCAAAGCCATGGGAAAGATTAGAAATAAAAAAAATAGGCGTCGTTCCAAGCGTCGACACATGTCGATGCATCAAAGCCATGGGAAAGATTAGAAAATTTTCCTATAATAACTCTTAGACACCTCACAGGTTGACCTATTGGAATATGTGGCTCCTATAAATTATTATAAGTAAAATTTTCAGTCCAAGCGTCGGTAAAAGTGTCGGTCCAGACGTCCAAGAATATCGATGCATGTCGTAAGCCATGGGAAAGATGAGAGAATTTACTTAATATAATTTGTATGAGTGACCAATTCCAATTGGTCAACCTGGTAGACGAATAGGACATAGCGTTGTGGTATGGCTATGCCTGAATAAAAAAATGGGCGTCGGCACAGGTGTTGGTCTAGGCGTCGACGAATGTCGATACATCTAGAAAGCCATGGAAAAGAATATAAATTTTACTTATTATAATTTATAGGAGCCACATATTCTAATAGGTCAACCCTCTAGGTGTGTAGGAGTTAGCGTTGTGGTCTTACATTGCCGGAAAAAAATAATGGGTATCGGTACAAGCGTCGACCCAAACGTCGATGCATGTCGATAATCATGTAAAAGATTGGAGAATTTACTTAATATAATTTTGTATAAATGACCAATACCAATATGTCAATCCGGTAGGTGTATGGGAGTTAGGGTTGTGGTATTGATTTTTCAGAATAAAAAAATAGGCGTCAATGCAGGCGTCGACGAATGTCGATGCATCTAAAGCCATGGGAAAGATTAGAAATTTTACCTACAATAACTACTAGATACCTAGCGGGTTGACCAATTGGAATATGTGGCTCCTATAAATTATTATAAATAAAATTTCCAGTCCAATTGTCGGTGCAGACGTCCACGAAGATTGATGCATATCGAAAGCCATGAGAAAGATGAGAGAATTTACTTAAACTAATTTTATGAGTGGCCAATTCCAATAGGTCAACCTGGTAGGTGAATAGGAGTTAGCGTTGTGGTATTGCTATGCCAGAATAAAAAAATAGGTGTCGGCACAGGCGCCGATCTAGGAGTCGACGAATGTCGATGCATCCAGAAAGCCATGGGAAAGATTAGAAATTTTACTTATAATAATTTATAGGAGCCACATATTCCAATAGGTCAACCCTCTAGGTGTCTAGGAGTTAGCGTTGTGGTCTTGCTTTGTCAAAAAAAAAAAATAGGCGTCGGTATAGGCGTCATTCCAACATCGACGAATGTCGATGTATGTCGATAGCCATGTGAAGGATTGGAAAATTTACTTAACATAATTTTATATGAGTGGAAATTTCCAATAGGTCAACCCGGTATGTGTATATGAGATAAGATTGTGGTATTGTTTTTTTCATAATAAAAAAATGGGCATCGCTCCAGATGTCGACAAATGTCGATGCATATAAAGCCATGGAAAAGATTAAAAATTTTACCTATAATAACTCCTAGACACCAAGCGGGTTGACCTATTGGAATATGTGGCTCTTATAAATTATTATAAGTAAAATTTTCAGTCTGAGCATCGGTAAAGGTGTCGGTCCAGATGTCCAAGAACATCGATGTATGTCGAAAGCCATGGGAAAGATGAGAGAATTTACTAAACATAATTTTTATGTGTGGCCAATTCCAATAGGTTAGCCTTGTATTTAATAGCGTTGTGGTATTGCTATGCCGGAATAAAAAAATGGGCATCGGCTCAGACGTCGGTCTAGGCGTCGACGAATATCGATACATCTAGAATGCCTTAGGAAAGAATATAAATTTTACTTATTATAATTTATAGGAGCCACATATTCCAATAGGTCAACCCTGTAGGTGTCTAGGAGTTAGCGTTGTGGTCTTACTTTGCCGAAAAAAGAAAATAGGTGTCGATACAGGCATCGATCCAAACGTCGACGAACATTGATGCATGTTGATAGTCATGTAAAAGATTGGCGAATTTACTTAACATAATTTTGTATGAATGGCCAATGCCAATATGTCAACTCAATAGGTGTATAGGAGTTAGGGTTGTGGTATTGCTTTTCCAGAATAAAAAAATAGGCGTCAATTCAGGCATTGACAAATGTCGATGCATCTAAAGTCATGGGAAAGATTAGAAATTTTACCTATAATAACTCCTAGATACCTAGCGAGTTGACCTACTGAAATATGTGGCTCCTACAAATTATTATAAATAAAATTTCCAATCCAGGTGTCGGTCCAGACGTCCACGAAGATCGATACATGTCGAAAGCCATGGGAAAGATGTGAGAATTTACTTAACCTAATTTTTATGAGTGGCCAATTCCAATAGGTCAACCTGGTAGGTGAATAGGAGTTAGCGTTTCGGTATTGCTTTTCTCTTGGCGAAAAAAGAAACACATACCGAAAAGAAGAAAGAGATTGCTAGAAGAGAGATGCTATCAATCCCCATAAAATATCAATTGCATAAGAAAAAGCTACAATCCGACTACTTCTCAACTTCACAAGTCTTTTGTAAAATATTTAGTCAAGAAAGACTGTTAATTAAGACATCCTTACCACATCCCAAACTTAGTACAGAACTTATACATTAACTCACATGAATTATGACTCACATACTTTACCTTCCCAAATTTCCACATACAAGTTCAATTTCTACACACAATCACCATAGGCCCAACGGGCCCAATAGGCCCATTTCTATAGTTGGGCTTAAATATTGTTTTGGGCCTGTTAGTTTGAAACTATAAATCGGCATTAACTATAAATCGGCATTAGGTCCCCAAGCGAGGTCATTACCTTCCATTAATTCTCAGGCAACTACTATTACTACTACTACTACTACTACTCTGTCTTCTGCTTTGAATTCAACTACTACTTTCCAAATCAATTAAATACTACTCTCTCATCTCAAAACTAAAAGTGATTCTCAAATCCAATTATGCCCGAGGATAAGCGGAATAAGCGAAAGAGAGAATTGTCTCCCGAAGAACAATTGGGTGATAATTGGGAAGAAAAATCGATGGAAATGTTGGTGAGTAATCCTTTCTTGATTTTGTTCTTCCTATGTTTTTTGTTGTGTGGGGTGGGTTTAGAAAATTAAGACCAATTCCATAAGAACATTCAACTTTCACAAAGCAATAATTTAAGTTCACATCAAAATTCAAATGCATGCCAAGTGTTTGTTAAAATTCCTCAATGAAATTCAAAGTTTAAAACATGAAATTGTTGCTCAATACTCTTACCCATGGCAAATTAACCAAAGAATATTCAAACCAAGAGTACATAGAGTTAGAAAAACATATCTCTCAAGTTGTACATGATTGAATTCGAAATTTGGTGTTCTTCCCCCAAAGTTTGAAAAAAACCCCTAATTTCTATCACCAATGCTTTTGAATCCAAGAGAGAAAGTGTTTTGTGTGTGGAATAAGTGTTTAATGGAGAGAAATCGCAATAAATTCGATTGGGATTGGGGGAAGAGATGGAGTGAAACTTAGATTAATTAGTGATTGATGGTGCAGAATAGGATTAGGTTTCTTAGATTTATGAAAAAAAAGTTCCATGTTATTTTTCTTTATATTTTTTTATTTCAAAAATTTTTCTTTCAGGCTAACGATTATCTTAATGTTGTTTGATGCATGGTAAAGGATTATATCGATCATAAAATCTTGGACATGTTAATTACAATGCGGTGGTCTGAAAGTGATTTATTCCATGGAACACTTATTAATTTCCTCTACCACCCTCAGATTTGGGAAACGATGGCCAAACAAATAGGTTCAGGTCAGTCCATGGGTTATCGGATTTATAACAAGGCCAAGAAAGTAAATTCTCTAATCCTTCACATGACTATCGACATGCATCGACGTTCGTCGATGTTTGGACTGACGCCTGTACCGACACCCTCTTTCTTTTTCCGGCAAAGCAAGACCACAACACTAACTCCAAGACACCTAGAGGGTTGACCTATTGGAATATGTGGTTCCTATAAATTATTATAATTAAATTTCTAATCATTCCCATGGCCTTCTAGATGCATCGACATTTGTCGACGCCTGGACCGACGTCTGTGCCAACATCCATTTTTTTATTCCAGCATAGCAATACCACAACGCTAACTCCTATTCACCTACCAGTACCAAGTTGAACTATTGGAATTAACCACTCTTAAAAATTATGTTAAGTAATTCTTTTATCTTTCTCATGGCTTTCGACATGCATCGATGTTCGTGAACGTCTGGACCGACACCTAGACTGGAAATTTTACTTATAAAAATTTGTAGGAGCCATATATTCTAATAGGTCAACCCACTAGGTGTCTAGGAGTTAGTATAGGTAAAATTTCAAATCTTTCTTATGGCTTTAGATGCATCGATATTCGTCGACGCCTGGATTGACGCCTATTTTTTTTATTCTGGAAAAGCAATACCACAACCCTAACTCTAATACACCTACCGGGTTAGCCTATTGGAATTGACCATTCATACAAAATTATGTTAAGTAAATTCTCCAATCTTTTACATGAATATCGACATGCATCGACGTTCGTCGACGTTTAGATAGACGCCTATACTGACACCCATTTTCTTTTTCTGGCAAAGTAAGACCACAACGCCAACTCCTAAAGACCTAGAGGGTTGACCTATTGGAATATGTGGCTCCTATAAATTATTAAAAGTAAAATTTTTATTCTTTCCTATGGCTTTCTAGATGTATCGACATTCGTCGACGCCTGGACCGACGCCTATGCCGATGCCCTTTTTTTAATTCCGGCATAGCAATACCACAATGCTAACTCCTATTCACCTACCAGGTTGACCTATTAGAATTGGTCACTCATAAAAATTATATTAAGTAAATTCTCTCATCTTTCCCATGGCTTTCGACATGCATCGATGTTCGTGGACGACTAGACCGATACCTTTATCGATGTCTGGACAATAAATTTTACTTATAATAATTTATAGGAGCCACATATTCCAACAGGTCAACCCGCTAGGTGTCTAGGAGTTATTATAGGTAAAATTTCTAATCTTTCCCATGGCTTTAGATGCATCAACATTCGTCGACGTCTAGATTGACGCCCATTTTTTTATTCTAGAAAAGCAATACCACAACCCTAACTCCTATACACCTACTAGGTTGACCTATTAGTATTGGTCATTCATACAAAATTATGTTAAGTTAATTCTCCAATCTTTTACATGACTATGTACATGCATCGACGTTCATCGACGTTCATCGACGTTCGTATCGATGCCTGTACCGATGCCCATTTTCTTTCTCCGGCAAAAGTTAAGACCACAATGTGAACTCCTAGACACCTAGAGGTTGACCTGTTGGAATATGTGGCTCCTATAAATTATAATAAGTAAAATTTCTATTCTTTCCCATGGCATTCTCGATGTATCGACATTCGTCGACTTCTAAACCGACACATGTGTCGATGCCTATTTTTATATTGGGGCATAGCAATACCACAACGCTAACTCTTATTCACCTACCAGGCTAACCTATTGGAATTGGTCACTCATAAAAATTAAGTTAAGTAAATTCTCTAATCTTTCCCATGGCTTTCGACATGCATTGATGTTCTTGGACGTCTGGACCGACACTTTTACCAACACTTGGACTAGAAATTTTACTTATAATAATTTGCAGGAGCCACATATTCCAATAGGCCAACCCGCTAGGTGTCTAGGAGTTATTATAGGTAAATTTTTTAATCTTTTCCATGGCTTTAGATGCATCGACATTTGTCGACGCCTGGAGCGATGCCCATTTTTTATTATGGAAAAAGCAATACCACAACCCTAACTCCTATACACATACTGGGTTGACCTATTGGAAATTTCCTCTCATATAAAATTATGTTAAGTAAATTTTCCAATCCTTCACATGGCTATCGACATGCATCGATGTTTGGACCGACGCCTATATTGATGCCCATTTTCTCTTTTCGGCAAAGCAAGATCACAACGCTAACTCCTAGACACCTAGAGGGTTGACCTATTGGAATATGTGGCTCCTATAAATTATTATAAGTAAAATTTTTAATCTTTCCCATGGCTTTCTGGATGCATCGACATTCATCGACTCTTAGACCGACGCCTGTGCCGATACCCATTTTTTTATTTCGGCATAGCAATACAACAATGCTAACTCCTATTCACCTATCGGGTTGAACAATTGGAATTAGACACTCATCAAATTAGGTTAAGTAAATTCTCTCATCATTCCCATGGCTTTCGACATGCATCGATGTTCGTGGGCGTCTGCACCGAAATCTTACCGACACCTGGGCTGGAAATTTTATTTGTAATAATTTGTTGGATCCACATATTCCAATAGGTCAACCCGCTAGGTATCTAGGAGTTATTATAGGTAAAATTTTTAATTTTTTTCCTGGTTTTAGATGCATCGACATTCATCGACGCCTGGATTGACACCTATTTTTTTATTCTGGAAAAGCAATACCACAACCCTAACTCCTATATACCTACCGAGTTGACATATTGGTATTTGTCATTCATACAAAATTATGTTAAGTAAATTCATCAATCTTTTACATGACTATCGACATGCATCGATGTTCATCGACGTTTGGATCGACGCCTGTATCGACGCTCATTTTCTTTTTTCGGCAAAGTAAGACCACAACGCTAACTCCAAGACACTTAGAGGGTTGACCTATTGGAATATGTGGCTCCTATAAATTATAATAAGTAAAATTTCTATTCTTTCCCAAGGCATTCTAGATGTATCGACATTCGTGATGCCTAGACCGACTCTTTGCCGATGCTCATTTGAAGGATTGGAAAATTTACGTCGATGAACATCAATTAGAAAGAAAATGGGCGGGCGTCGGTATAGGCATCGGTCCAAACGTCGATGAACGTCGATGCATGTCGATAGCCATGTGAAGGATTGGAAAATTAACTTAATATAATTTTATATGAGTGGAAATTTCCAATAGGTCAACCCGGTATGTGTATAGGAGTTAGGGTTGTGGTATTGCTTTTTCCATAATAAAAAAATGGGCATCGCTCCAGGCATCGTGATTGTCGTTATTTCCACCTAGATTTTAGTGCCTTTTTGAGTATATTTATCGTATTGTTTTATCAGTATTTTCGTGTATTTTGGTGGTGTTATGTGTTTTCATAGGAATGTGTGAGAATGATCTTAAACATATATATAACAGGTGAAAATGGAGTAAAAATGAAGACGAAAGATCAAACAAAGAAGAAGAAACAAAGGTGCAAGAACACGGCCGGCCGTGCTGGCAACACGACTCGTGTTGCAACAAACGGCCCGTGTGCCAGACACGGGCCTGTCCAGAATGGTCGTGCGGCGGCATCTATTTATCCAACATGACCACCACTTGATCATGTTGTGGAGCACGACCCGTGTTGCGGAGCACGACCCGTGTACCAGACACGGGCCTATAAGCAGAGGCCGTGCGGCGACGTCTAGACATTCAACACGGCCACCCTTTGGCCGTGCGACGCAGAACGACTCGTGTGCCAAATGCCCTGACACGACACGACCCATGCTACGTAGCACGACTCGTGTCGGCACCAGAACATGATATTTTTTATATTTCTTCTAGAAGGTCTCCATGGGGTATAAATACCAATCCATTCAACATTTTGAAGGGAGATCCGATTTGCTACTGTTCCCACACACCTCACACACCATTCCTTTGATTTCACACCATATTCTCCATCCCATTCATCCATTTTGAGATCTACATCATCTCTCCATAATTTCCTCCATCCAAATCAAGTGAAGAAGCAAGGAAGCTTGGGTGATCACCAAAGGAAGAAGGGAGATTCAATTGGATCCATTTCCAAGGGAGTTTTCATTTCAATTTTGTGTTAATCCGTTAGTTTATCATGAATTGTAAGAATTATAATGTCTATGTTATGGATCTTATGAAGATTGTAGGCTAATCTCCCTTGTGAGATTAGCAACATGAAGGTTGTTGGTTAATTTGTGGATCTATGTAATTAAATTCATATGTTGATGGGGATATTTGATTTTCTATCATTGGTGCTTTTATATCTTGAGATCTATGATGTTTCGTGTGTTTGATTGTTCTAATTATATGATTAGATTGAGAAATCAATTATGTGCTTAGGATAGTCAAGTGAATTATTTCATCAAACACCTCATGTGCATTATAAATGGTAAAGTGATTGAGAAGTCCTTTATTATTTAGAACTCTTTGATGGAACATGTGATTAGTTAGATTGAGAAGTCAATTGATTATATGAAGGGATTCTATAATTGAACTTAGTACCTAGATGGAATAGTTTAATTTAGAACCAACCTTTGAGCTATTTTGAGATTGTGCAAATGATCTACATCCTATTCATTTCGAGAGGAAGTTTAGGTGGTATTAGTGTTGGCCCTTAGTCTTAACCCTTGATACATATGAGTTTAATGCATGAATCCATAAGTTACCACTTCAATAGTGTTGTTAATCTCACTTCTACTCAATTTGGAAAACCACTCATTCATCATTTTTATCTTGTCATTTGATTATTGCTTGTCTACTTTCATTTAATTACTTGTTACCCAAACCATCTTTCTATGATTCGTTTCTATAAAATCGTGATAAACGTGATATCGCTTAAGTGCTAGCATCGACCTCCCTGTGGTTCGATAAATTCTTGAATTGGTCATCCCGACTACAAGTTATGGCTAATCAAATTTGGTCATCCCGACTACAAGTTATGGCTAATCAAATGGCGCCGTTGCCGGGGAGGTAACGGTTGCTAGTAGCTTAAAGAAGGAACGTTTAGAGCGATCTTACTAGAGATATTTTTTTCTTGTATTTATTACTTGTATTTGCTTTGTGAAAATTTGTTCTAATTTCTCTTATCTTGAAGGTGTATGCAAACGAGGTCAAAAGGGAAGCAAGTCGAACCAATTGATCTAGAGCTTGAAAACACTTTGAGGAGAAAGAGAAGAGAGAACAAAACCAAAAATAGTGAGCGAATGGAGAATTTTCAAGGTGACAATCGTGTTGGGATAGAGCATGATGGGGAAGGAGGACACAATATGAACGTGCAAGATAACACACATCAATTCAATGAGAATCCTCCTCAACAAGCCTATCAAAATCATGGAGCTATAAACAATCAAGCTTATATTCAACAACTTGTGCAACAAGCGATGATTCAACAAGGTTTTCAACAAGGTTATGCTCCTCCACAACAAGCGTATGTACCTCCACCTCCGGTTCAACATGGAGTTCAAAATGACCAAAGAGTGATCCGAGATTTCTTCATGACGAGGGCACTTCCACAAATGATGGGACCACCAATTCATGCCAACAACTTTGAGTTTAAAATGGGCTTGATTTCATTGGTGAGAGAGCAACAGTTTGGTGGAGCTCCGAATGAAGATCCTAATGCTCATCTAGCTCAATTCGTTGAAATTGCTAACACGGTGAAGATGAACGGAGTGAGCGAGGATTGCATAAAGATGAGGTTATTCCCATTCTCCTTGAGGGATATAGCAAGAACATGGCTCTCCACCATTACTCCCGGTACATGCAACACTTGGGACGAGCTAGCACAATTGTTTTTAAACAAGTACTTCCCACCGTCAAAGACGCTTCAAATGAAGAGCTTGATCACACAATTCAAGCAAATGCCTCAAGAGAGCTTTTATGAAGCGTGGGAAAGGTTCAAAGAAATGCTACGCAAGTGTCCACAACATGGTTTCCCGGAGAATCAACAAGTTGGATTTTTCTATCAAGAACTTGTGAACGGGCAAAGAGTGCTTGTTGATGCCTCGGCAGGAGGATCCGTACTTGGAGTAACTCTGGAAAGGGCTATTCAAATTTTTGATGAGATTGCTACAAATGTCTATCAATGGCCATCGGAGAGAGTTAGTGGAAGCTATGGTTTTGAGAACTATGATAAAGGACAACAGTTTAGTGTGAAGAGTGTAAGTGTTGAACCAAGTATGCCAAGCATGGAAAAGATAGTGGCGGAAGTTGTTAAACAAATGAGCTTGAATCAAAGTGTGAACAATCAAGGAGCGAATATGGTTGAGGGACTACAAGTCGAGCAAGGTGTGCTACCTCCGAATGCTGTGAATGGTGAACAATGGACCAACTCTATGCCACGTGTTGAGGATGTGTCTTATATGCAAGGAAGAAATTATCAAGGTAATTATCAAAACAATTACCAAGGTAATTTCAATCAAAATCAAGGAAGTTATCCACAAAGGCAAGGAGGATTCAACGCTCAAAGTAGTGGAAGTTCGCACCCACCACAACAACCAAGGCAAGGAGGTTTCACTAGCCAAGGAAGTGGAAGTTCTTATCCACAACAACCAAGGAGGCAAGATAATTTTTCTTATGCAAACCCAAGTAATGCGGTTGCTTATCCTCCGGGGTATCATCCGGGAGCTAAAGCGCCAAATAATGAAGGGAAGGCGACTACCGAAGAACTTCTTGAAAAGTTGATTGCCTCCAACAAGACTCAAGAGAAAAATTTTGAAAGACGATTCAAAGCCATTGAAGAAAATAGTGATAGAAGACTCAAAGCCTTGGAGTATTCATTTAGTCAAATGGCGAGCTCAATGAGTGCTAATGAGAAAGGGAAATTTCCTTCCACTACCATTGTGAACCCAAAGGAACAATGCAAGGCAATTACCTTGAGAAGTGGAACAAATTATGATGGACCATCTATGCCATTGGAAGATGATAAGGTGGAAGAGAAGGAGATGGAGAAAACCTTGGTTGAAGAAGAATTTGATGTTGAAAGTGAAGTCGAGGATAAAATGAATGAGGAACCGGAATTGATGGATAACAAGGTTGTTGAAAAGAAATGGGAAAGAACCAAGGCAATGAAAAAGAAGGAGGAGGAAATTGAAGTGGAAAGGGATAGTTGGGGAATTCCAAAAACACAAGTACCTATTCCTTTTCCACATCGATTTTTGAAGAAAGGCTTGGATAAAAAGTTTGCAAAGTTTTTGGAAATTTTCAAGAAAATCCACATTAATATACCCTTTGCGGATGCTTTGAAACAAATGCCTCACTATGCGAAGTTTTTGAAGGACATCATGTCAAGGAAGAGGAGCTTGATAGAGAATGAGACCGTCAACTTGACGGAGGAGTGTAGTGCAATAATTCAAAGGAAGTTGCCTCCAAAGCTCAAAGATCCGGGGAGTTTTGTTATTACATGTGAAATGGGCAAGAGTGAGGTTCATAAAGCTCTTTGCGATCTTGGGGCAAGTATTAACTTGATGCCTATGTCCATTTTCAAGAAACTTGGTATAGGGGAAGTGAAACCTACATCCGTTACATTGCAACTAACGGATAGGTCTTTAACCTACCCTAGAGGAATAGTGGAGGATGTGTTAGTCAAGGTTGGAAAGTTTATATTCCCGGTTGATTTTGTAGTGCTTGATATGGACGAGGATGCAAATGTTCCATTGATATTGGGGCGTCCATTTTTAGCAACGGGAAGAGCTTTAATTGATGTACAAAAAGGGGAGTTGAAGTTGAGAGTAAATGAGGAAGAGGTGGTTTTCTCTTTGAAGAGTGCTATGAGATATCCAAATGAGAAAGAAGAATGTAGAAGGATAGACATGATTGATGAAGTTGTTGAAGAGAATCTACCATTCATCTTAGCTAAAGATCCTCTTGAAATGAGCATAAGCCATTCTCTTACTTTATCTTTAAACTCTAATCATTCTTTTCATTGTCTAGAAGATGAAGATATTAATGATTGTTTACATGAATTGAATGCTTGTAGGGAAATACAAGAGGATGAAGCAAAGTTGGCATACTATGGAAAGAGGGAATATCTTCCATTAGAGATGGAGATTGAAGAGTCAAAGGTTGATAAAGGAAAGGAAGAATTGAAGCCTCTACCCGATCACCTTAGGTATGCATATTTGGGGGACGAGAAGACATTTCCGGTAATTGTATCATCATCCCTTTCTCCTTTAGAACTTGATAAATTGTTAAGAGTACTTGAGATCATAAGAGTGCTATAGGGTGGAGTTTGGATGATTTGAAGGGAATTAGTCCCACAATTTGCATGCATCACATAAGGTTGATTGATGAGAACAAATCATGTATACAACCTCAAAGGCGTTTGAATCCTATTATGCAAGAAGTTGTTAGAAAAGAAGTTTTAAAATGGTTGGATGCTAAAATTGTTTATGCCATTAGTGATAGTCCTCATGTAAGTCCTTTGCATGTTGTGGCTAAGAAAGGAGGGTTAACCATTGTTAAAACGGAATTTGATGAAGAACTTGCAACAAGGGTAAAAACGGGGTGGAGAGTTTGTTGTGATTATAGAAAACTTATTGACAATACTCATAAGGATCATTTTCCTTTGCCTTTTATTGATCAAATGCTTGATAGGTTGGCGGGATACAAGTATTATTGTTTTCTAGATGGTTACTCGGGGTATAACCAAATCATGATAGCCCCCGAGGATCAAGAGAAAACAACTTTTACTTGTCCGTATGGCACATTCGCTTTCTATAAATTGCCTTTTGGGTTATGCAATGCACCCGCCACCTTTCAACGTTGTATGATGGCTATTTTTGGAGGATTGATTGAAAATGTGATGGAAGTTTTTATGGATGATTTCTCCGTGTTTGGATCTTCATTTGATATATGCTTAAATAATTTGTCCATGGTCTTGCAGCGATGTCAAGATACGAACCTCGTCTTGAATTGGGAAAAATATCACTTTATGGTTCAAGAGGGTATCGTACTTGGTCATCATATCTCCGAAAAAGGTTTGAGAGTTGATAGAGCGAAGGTTGTAGCCATTGAACATCTTCCCCCTCCTAAAAATGAAAAAGGGGTTAGATCGTTTCTTGGTCACGCCGGATTCTATCGACGTTTTATAAAGAATTTTTCTACTATTGCCAAACCTTTGTGTAAATTGCTTGAGAAAGATACTCCATTGGAATTTAATGATGAATGTCTTGATGCTTTTAGGGTATTAAAGGAAGCTTTGATTTCTTCACCAATCCTTGTGTCTCCCAATTGGAGCAAGCCCTTTGAACTCCATTGTGATGCAAGTGATAATGCCTTGGGAGTAGTGCTTGGACAAGTGCGAGAGAGGAAATTTCGAGCTATCTATTATGCATCAAAGACGTTCAATGCCAATCAAAAGAATTACACCACAACGGAAAAGGAGTTTCTTTCCGTAGTCTATGCTTTTGAAAAATTTTGTCCATACTTAGTTGGCACGAAAACCATTGTTTACACGGATCATGCTGCCATTAGGTATTTGATGAGTAAAAAGGATGCTAAACCAAGACTAATTCGTTGGGTTCTTTTGTTGCAGGAGTTTGATGTTGAGATACGTGATAAGAAGGGAGTCGAAAATGTCATAGCCGACCACTTGTCACGATTAGAGAATGTTGATGAAAAAGGAACCATGGAGCTCATAAATGATATGTTCCCGGATGAAGAGATACTTCAAGTGGATTTTCATCGGATGTACACTTTGTGTGAGACCGAAAGACCATGGTACGCGGATTTGGTAAACTACCTAGCGTGTGGTATCAAGCCGGACCATCTCACCGAGTCAAAAAGAAAAAAGTTCTACCATGATGTTAAAGAATATTTGTGGGATGATCCTTTGTTGTTTAAGAATTGTCTGGATGGTATCATACGGAGGTGTATTCCAGAGGAAGAAAAAGTAAGTGTCATGGAGATGTGCCATAGTTTACCATGTGGAGGACACTTTGGGTTTCAAAAGACGGGAGCTAAGATCTTACAGTCGGGATTATTTTGGCCAACATTGTTCAAGGATTGCAAAGAATACGTTAAGGAGTGTGATAGATGCCAAAGAATTGGAAGTGTTGGACAAAGAGATGAGATGCCTATGAAGAACATCTTTGAAGTTGAAGTGTTTGACGTTTGGGGAATGGACTTCATGGGACCATTTCCGTCTTCCAATGGTTTTCTTTACATTTTGCTTGCGGTAGACTATGTGTCTAAATGGGTAGAAGCAATTCCTACAAGTACAAATGATGCTCTAGTTGTCAAGGTTTTCTTGAAGAAGAACATTTTTGCAAGGTTTGGAGTACCAAAGGCGATCATTAGCGATCAAGGGACTCATTTCATAAACAAGATCATTGAGAAGCTTTTGAGAAGCTATGGAGTGAAGCACAAGGTGTCAACACCTTATCATCCGCAAACAAATGGTTTGGCGGAAGTATCAAATAGGCAAGTGAAGCTTGTACTTGAGAAGACAGTCAAGGGGAATAGGAAGGATTGGTCTTCTAAGCTAGATGATGCGCTTTGGGCTTATCGAACGGCGTACAAGACCGCTCTTGGTCTTTCTCCGTGTAAACTTGTCTATGGGAAAGCATGTCATCTTCCGGTTGAAATAGAACACAAGGCTTTATGGGCATTGAGGAAGTTGAATCTTGAGGAGAAAGAATCGGGAAAGAAAAGATGTCTTCAATTGATTGAGCTTGAAGAATTTCATGAGGAAGCATATTCAAACTCCCAAATTGTCAAGGAGAATCTTAAAAGATGGCATGATGAAAGAATCAAAGCAAAGGAGTTTATACCGGGGGATAGAGTGCTTTTATTCAATTCTAGATTGAAACTGTTTCCCGGAAAGCTTCGTTCAAAATGGACCGGTCCATATGAGGTGATTGAAGTTAGAGAAAATGGATCTTTAATGCTTGAAGGATCGGATGAGAATTCTTTTATTGTAAATGGTCATAGGGTTAAGCATTACCATTCTCCCTCTCAAAGGGAGTTGGTATATGTTGACACCTTCTCTTCTTGAGATCCGTATCCTTTTAGTAGTTTAGGTTTGTAAATATTTCTTTTCTTGTTTTGCTTTATTTTGGTCTTGCAGGTGGATTATGCTTATGAGGAGAAGAATTCTTGAACATTCAAAGTGTGCGTCATTGATGTGAACGGTATATCGTACCACTTTTTGCAAACTTTCTTTGAAACTCTTGTTTCAATTCAAGTTTGGGGGGATATGATGTGATACGATATGTTATATTCTATGTTGACATGCATTCGTGTGTTTTTGAGCCAAATTTGAAATTTTCTCATAAGTTCGGTTTAGTTTTGGTTCGTTTTGGTGGTGTTGAAGTTGATAGTCCTGTTGTTTTTGATATTAAGATTGAACTAATGATGTTGATGAAGTGTGAGCATGAATAGGAAGTTTTGGAAGCAGGGAAACAAGGAAAGACAAGTGTTGAAGATGAAAATTGGAAAATTCAAGGGAGCAGTGACACGCCTCGTGTCGCCGACACGGCCCTGTAAGCTTTGGCCGTGCGGCGACATCAGTTTGCCCAACACGAGCACTATTTGGTCGGGTTGCATGACACGAGTCGTGTCCAAGCGCGAGACTCGAGTCGTGTAGCCGACACGGTCCTGTACGCTTTGGCCGTGCGGGGGCATCAGAACACGCAACACGGACACCTTATAGTCGTGTTGCGTGACACGACTCGTGTCGGGTCTGAATCAGTATTTTTAAAAGGCAGATTTCTGGACACGGCCATAAGATTATAACACACTCCCACCGTGATAATCCAGTCGAAACTCCACCAATCATCTTCTAAACACCAAAGAATGGTAAGATTGTGAGTGTAAAAGGTGAACTTCAAAGCTTAAACAACAATCCCCTTCATTTTGTTCAATAGTGCCCTAATTTTCAATTCGAGGTATGAATGGCAAATTCATGTATGGGTTTTGAATGATGGAATGTATGAAGCATGTCTAGGATAGTGAAACATGAATTTGCATATTTAATTGTTGGATTGAATGAATTTTAGAAAGAATTAGGGTTCATGAAGGAAGAATTTGGGGATAATTGTTTTAGGATGATTAATTTAGAGCATGTGATTGTTAAATTGATCAATAATGCTTCTATGATGATTGTATTGATGTGAAGTAGTTTATGCATTGAGGATTTGAGCATGAAAGCATAATTAAGACTTGTTGAAATTTAAGTGTGAAATGTGTGCATGCCAAGTGTTTGATGAAATGCCTAAATGAAATTTCAAATTGGAATTCAAAGTTTTGTTGCATGAAGCATTATTGAATTGAATTGAATTGTGCCAATTGAAAAAGTGAAATGTGATGAAAGAATGAGAGGATTAGGGTGTTGAAAGTGATTGATTGAATGAAATTTTTGAAATAACTTTGTGTTAAGTTGATTGGATCTAAATGTTAGTCTTTGAAACACAATGTTTATTGTGCTTGAATATGTGCTAGAATTAACACTTAGTTGAATAACTAGTGATAATTCTAATTAATATGAAACATTGTGCTTTGAGTTAAATTAAAACTAATTTGAATTATGTTGGAAATTGTAGATGGCTGAAAGAAGAGTGAGGAACGCAATGAGGACTTCATTTTCATTGAGTCAGATATGGAACTGTCCAACCTTGATGCCAAACTGCTAATGAAGGACCAACACCCTGAGAATTTCGGAGTAGAGTTCATGGAATGGGAGAAGTACGCATTGAGATGGGAGTACATAATCCCAAAGATTAGGGCAACTCGATTCCAAGATCAAGCAACCATGGAGGGCCTTGGAATAGAAGGTGATCTGAGGACTCTATTCCGTCGAGTGGAAATGGAGGAGTTTTTCGATAAGAGATCTCCCACTTATCTCCATCTTACAGCCGAATTCATGAGCACCTTGGAGGTTCACAGAGATAGGAACAAGTTTCCTATTGCTATCACATTTCAGTTGAATAATGAAATGTGGGAGAAGATACCTGTGAATTAGCTGAATAGATTCTTTGGGTGCCCAATCATGAGAGGTCATCAGAACTTCCTACCACAAGGGGGTTTCAATCAACAGACGTGGTGGAGAAAATTGGTTGAGGATGGGACTGAGCCTCCAGAGTACATTCCAAGTTCGTCTAAAGGGACAGCCATAAGGAACCCAGTTATGAGATACCTTGAGAAGATAGTATCAAATACTATTCTGGGTCAGTTCGAGAGTGGATCTGTTGGAGAGAAGCAGTTGTACATCATGTACAGTATGTTCAAGGAGTTCACAGTTAACATTGCAGCTCACTTCGTTCAGCATATAGAGAGAGTGGCGAAGAGAAAGAACACTAGAGGGATTATGATTGGAGGAATGGTGACAATGATTGCTCAAGGGTTAGGCATCGACCTCAGAGGGATGCAACACTCGATGATTAGTGAAGGGCTCACTTATAATCAACTCATAAGGATGGAGTTCCTATCATTCATAGGAAATATGTATTGCTTGAAGCAAGATAAGGGAGCTCCATTTCCTCTACCTGCTCCTGAGCTCACCACACTACAAAGACGAAGAAAGCATCAGAATCTAGCAATGGCGAGTCCTAACCACTCAGCAGTCGTGAGAGCTTTCTACAGAGAGAATAGAGATGGAGTGGAAGCAGTGCTCCAGCAGATGAGAGTAGATGAAAATCCTGAGCTAAGGAATCTGAGAGCTGAGCCGGTGGACATGGATGTAGGGGAGGAAGAGCAACATCATCAGGTGGAATTTGAAGAGCATGCACCAGAGCCTCCAGCATTTGAGCAAGAAGAAGAAGAACAAGAGGAAAGAGATGGACCAAGAGAGGGGAATGCCAGATGGAATCTTCTGGAGAACGAACTCATGGAGATCAGGCAGACGCAGCAGGCGCTTGGAGATGAGATGAGAGAGTTCCGAGAGGAGCAGCAGAGGCAGGGTGCGATGATAAGGGAGATCCATGAAGGGCAGCGTCGTAGGGAGTACTATGAAGAGAATACACGATCACGCTCGAACAACATGGAGGAGATGATCACAAGGATGTTCAATTTCCAATTCCCTACCACACCTCGTGCTTATACTCCTTGGGGATCATGGCATAATCAACCCCCTCCGCCTCCGGATAACTAAGGGAGTACTTTTGGTGCTCGACACTTCATTAGTTCATTTTTTTAGTGATTTAATTTGTGTTGGATTTGAGACTTCGTATTGTTTTGTTTTGGGATGTTTAAATTCGTACTTTTCTTTCAATTAAGGATTGAGATGATTTTTGTTGTGTATTGATTATGGATGGGGTGAATTTTCTTTGTGTCTTTTCTTTTATTGTTGTCTTTGTGTTTTTACTTTTGTCGTTTTGTTGTTTCGTTGGTTTATTTGTGTTTGTGTGTTGTTTTTATTTTTTCGTGTTTAGGTTTGATTTGGTGGTTTGTTTGGGAAGGTTGTGAGTCGTTTTGAATATGAGTGATGATGCATTATGGTGATAAGTGAGGTCGAATTATGATTAAGGAACTCTACGCTTTCGAATTGTGATATGTTTTATTTAACTAATTCAATTAAAAGAATGAATAAGTTGTAATAAGTCCTTTTAAGTCGAGCATAAACTTGTGAGAATTTGAGCCTCGACCATGTATACATGGTACCTTTTCATGAGTGGATCGGTTGAGTTTTGATAAACTAAATACTTGCTCAAAGACTTTAGGAATGAATCCGATTAATGGAGATCGATGAAATGATTTAAGGCCATCCTTGTCATGTATAGCCATTGCCAAATATTTCCTTACCTTTAAAATCATCCCTAGTCAACCACGTTGAGCCTATAAGCCTATTTATTGTGAATTTAGCACATTACAAGCTTTAATTACCCACATGAGCCTAAGATATATACCTTTTGTGTGAGTAATAAAGAAGATGGTGGCTAGAAAGGTGTAATGAGATAACAAAAGAGAAAGAGAAAATGGTAAACAAGTAAAAAAAAAAGGATGAAAAGAGCATAAGAAAGAATGGACATGCAACTTCAAAACAAGAAAATGAGCAAAGCAACAATAATGTGCTCAAGTATTTAAGAGTTAAAGAAAAGAGGCATGAGTCTATAAGAAGCTCAAGAAATCCAAGGAAGTGATGATTAGTGCTTATGATCAATAAAGAAAAGAAAGGGAGAAAAAGAATGTGAAGGGATGGAAGAAAGTAGCTACCTCTTCGATTACTTACACTCGTTTAGTCACTTTTATCTAAATTATTCATACCCTACCAAAGAGCCTATCATTACATCCTTAATTAAAGACCTTTTTGATCATTGATTAAAATTTTGGTGGTTTGTGAATAGAGTCTACGAGCAAGTGTATGGTGAGTCGAGCCAATTGATTGATGAGTGTTGATTTACCTTATTTAAAGAGTGTCGAGTGCAATTGATAAACTTATGTGAGGCTTAGACTAAAAGGACTATATTGCTCTTTATTCTCTTTTGATTGAACTTGTTAATTTCTCTTATCATGAATCTAATGTTGTAGGTTAGCTTAGCATGATTTGAAATTCTTGTGGCTAATGATGTGTTATTACTTGTGTTCGTTTAGTCTTTTTACTAGGTGAAAACTTCTCCCTCGGTCTATCATTTTCATTGTTCGGGGACGAACAATACTTTAAGTTTGGGGGTGTGATTGTCGTTATTTCCACCTAGATTTTAGTGCCTTTTTGAGTGTATTTTTCGTATTGTTTTATCAGTATTTTCGTGTATTTTGGTGGTGTTATGTGTTTTCATAGGAATGTGTGAGAATGATCTTAAACATATATATAACAGGTGAAAATGGAGTAAAAATGAAGACGAAAGATCAAACAAAGAAGAAGAAACAAAGGTGCAAGAACACGGTCGGCCGTGCACAGCAAACGGCCCGTGTGCCAGACACGGGCCTGTCCAGAATGGTCGTGCGGCGGCATCTATTTATCCAACACGACCACCACTTGATCGTGTTGTGGAGCACGACCCGTGTTGCGGAGCACGACCCGTGTACCAGACACGGGCCTGTAAGCGGAGGCCGTGCGGCGACATCTAGACATTCAACACGGCCACCCTTTGGCCGTGCGACGCAGAACGACTCGTGTGCCGCATGCCCTGACATGACACGACCCGTGCTACGTAGCACGACTCGTGTCGGCACCAGAACAGGATATTTTTTATATTTCTTCTAGAAGGTCTCCATGGGGTATAAATACCAATCCATTCAACATTTTGAAGGGAGATCCGATTTGCTACTGTTCCCACACACCTCACACACCATTCCTTTGATTTCACACCATATTCTCCATCCCATTCATCCATTTTGAGATCTACATCATCTCTCCATAATTTCCTCCATCCAAATCAAGTGAAGAAGCAAGGAAGCTTGGGTGATCACCAAAGGAAGAAGGGAGATTCAATTGGATCCATTTCCAAGGGAGTTTTCATTTCAATTTTGTGTTAATCCGTTAGTTTATCATGAATTGTAAGAATTATAATGTCTATGTTATGGATCTTATGAAGATTGTAGGCTAATCTCCCTTGTGAGATTAGCAACATGAAGGTTGTTGGTTAATTTGTGGATCTATGTAATTAAATTCATATGTTGATGGGGATATTTGATTTTCTATCATTGGTGCTTTTATATCTTGAGATCTATGATGTTTCGTGTGTTTGATTGTTCTAATTATATGATTAGATTGAGAAATCAATTATGTGCTTAGGATAGTCAAGTGAATTATTTCATCAAACACCTCATGTGCATTATAAATGGTAAAGTGATTGAGAAGTCCTTTATTATTTAGAACTCTTTGATGGAACATGTGATTAGTTAGATTGAGAAGTCAATTGATTATATGAAGGGATTCTATAATTGAACTTAGTACCTAGTTGGAATAGTTTAATTTAGAACCAACCTTTGAGCTATTTTGAGATTGTGCAAATTATCTACATCCTATTCATTTCGAGAGGAAGTTTAGGTGGTATTAGTGTTGGCCCTTAGTCTTAACCCTTGATACATATGAGTTTAATACATGAATCCATAAGTTACCACTTCAATAGTGTTGTTAATCTCACTTCTACTCAATTTGAAAAACCACTCATTCATCATTTTTATCTTGTCATTTGATTATTGCTTGTCTACTTTCATTTAATTACTTGTTACCCAAACTATCTTTCTATGATTCGTTTCTATAAAATCGTGATAAACGTGATATCGCTTAAGTGCTAGCATCGACCTCCCTGTGGTTCGATAAATTCTTAAATTGGTCATCCCGACTACAAGTTATGGTTAATCAAATTTGGTCATCCCGACTACAAGTTATGGCTAATCACATCGATAGATGTCGATGCATCTAAAGCCATGGGAAAGATTAAAAAATTTACCTATAATAACTCTTAGACACCTAGCGGGTTGACCTATTGGAATATTTGGCTCCTACAAATTATTATAAGTAAAATTTCCAGTCTAGGTGTCGGTAAAGGTGTCGGTCCAGACGTCCAAGAACATCAATGCATCTCGAAAGCCATGGGAAAGATTAGAGAATTTACTTAACATAATTTTTATGAGTGGTCAATTCCAATAGGTAAGCCTGGTAGGTGAATATGAGTTAGCGTTGTGGTATTACTATGCCCGAATATAAAAATAGGCATCAACACATGCGTCGGTTTAGACGTCGATGAATGTCGATACATCGAGAATGCCATGGGAAAGAATAGAAATTTTACTTATTATAATTTATAGGAGCCACATATTCCAATAGGTCAACCTCTAGGTGTCTAGGAGTTAGCATTGTGGTCTTAACTTTTGCCAAAAAAAGAAAATTGACGTCGATACAGGCGTCGATACTAACGTCGATGCATGTCGATAGTCATGTGAAAGATTGGAGAATTTACTAAACATAATTTTGTATAAATGGTCAATACTAATAGGTCAACCCGGTAGGTGTATAGAAGTTAGGGTTGTGGTATTGCTTTTCTAGAATAAAAAAATAGGCTTCAATCCAGGCGTCGACAAATGTCGATGCATCTAAAGCCAAGAGAAAGATTAGAAAATTTACCTATATTAACTCCTAGATACCTAGCGGGTTGACCTGTTGGAATATGTGGCTCCTACAAATTATTATAAGTAAAATTTACTGTCCAGGCGTCGTAAAGGTGTCGGTCCAGACGTCCACGAACATCGATGCATGTCGAAAGCCATGGGAAAGATGAGAGAATTTACTTAACATAATTTTTATGAGTAGCCAATTCCAATAGGTCAACATGGTAGGTGAATAGGAGTTAGCATTGTGGTATTGCTATGTCTGAATAAAAAAAAAGGCATTGACACAGGATTCGGTCCAGGCGTCGACGAATATCGATACATCTAGAAAGCCATGGGAAAAATAAAAAATTTACTTTTAATAATTTATAGGAGCCACATATTCCAATAGGTCAACCCTCTAGGTCTTTAGGAGTTAGCGTTGTGGTCTTACTTTGCCGGAAAAAAAAGGGTGTCGGTACAGGCGTCTATCCAAACGTCGATAAATGTCGATGCATGTCGATAGTCATATAAAAGATTAGAGAATTTACTTAATATAATTTTGTATGAATGACCAATTCCAATAGGCCAACCCGGTAGGTGTATTGGAGTTAGGGTTGTGGTATTGCTTTTCCAAAATAAAAAATAAGCGTCAATCCAAGCATCGATGCATCTAAAGCAATAAGAAAGATTTGAAATTTTACCTATACTAACTTCTAGACACCTAGTGGGTTGACCTATTGGAATATTTGACTCCTACAAATTATTATAGGTAAAATTTCCAGTCCAAGTATCGGTAAGGTGTCGGTCTAGACGTCCACGAACATCGATGCATGTCGAAAGCCATGGGAAAGATAAAAGAATATATTTAACATAATTTTAAAGAGTGGTCAATTCCATAGGTCAACCTGGTACTGGTAGGTGAATAGGAGTTAGCGTTGTGGTATTGCTATGCCGAAATAAAAAAATGAGTGTTGGCACAGGCGTCGACAAAATGTCGATGCATCTAGAAAGCCATGGGAAATATTAGAAATTTTACTTATAATAATTTATAGGAGTCACATATTCCAATAGGTCAACCCTCAAGGTGTCTTGGAGTTAGCGTTGTGGTCTTGCTTTGCCGGAAAAAGAAAGAGGGCGTCGGTACAGGCATCGGTCCAAACGTCGACGAACGTCGATGCAAGTCGATAGCCATGTGAAGGATTGGAGAATTTACTTAACATAATTTTATATGAGTGTCAAATTCAAATAGGTCAGTCAACTCGGTATGTGTATAGAAGTTAGGGTTGTGGTATTACTTTTTCATAAAAAAATGGGTGTCGTTCCAGGCGTCGACAAATGTCGATGCATCTAAAGCCATGGGAAAGATTAAAGAATTTACCTATAATAACTCCTAGACACAAAGGTGGGTTACACAATACCACAATTTAATACATATGTATTATACTTACGTTTACCATTATACCCCTCTTCTATTATTATTATTATTATTATTTATAATAATATTAATTAATAATAATATATAATAATAATATTAAATAAATAATAATAATGGCATTAATAATAATAATTAATAATAATATCAATAATAATAATATTATTAATAATAATTAATAATCATAATAATTAATAGTAATAATATCAATAATAATAATAATTAATAATACTAATAATAATTTATTATTATTATTATTAAATAATAATTAATAATAATATTATTAATAAATAATAATTAATAATTAATAACTAATAAGTAATAATAATAATAATATTATTTAATAATATTAATAATAATATTAATAATAATGAATAATAATAAAAATAACAATACTAATAATAATAAGGGGTAAATATGTCATTTACTTTTTCTCACATTTATTAATACTCAATAACAATTATTTTACTAATACTTAATTATCAACAATCTCATTTTTCCATAATACCAAACAATAATACCCGTTCCATGCGTTGCACGGTCACGCGTTTTTATAAAATAAGTATATCTTTATATAGAATTTAACTGAATTGGAATTTTTTTACTCACTCCGTTCGGTTCTAAGGTATTCATTTGCTTTTTGCACGTGGATTAAGGAGTATTATTATTATTATATGTAAAGTGAGTAGTTGTATACTTGTAATAGAGGGAAGTGGTGGGCCATATTATGTACTTTTTTACTAAATAGAAGAAATTGATATCTTTGAAGCGGACTTAAAAAATAGTAAAGTGGATTCTTTAAAAGCGGATGGAGGGAGTATATACAATCATTCAATCCATGCTGAGATGTTCCTTTTTAGTAGTAAGAAGATTAAGAAAATGTGTATTTTAAATATATAACGAAAGAAAGTAGTTGTAAATATTGATCGTTTTTATAAAATAATTATATTTTTTAACATAATAAATAATTATATTTATTAATTATGTTAGATACTTGCTTATTTTGTAATATTTGTACCCATGTATAAATAAATATTATTTAAAATTTAATATTTTAAAAATTCATTACAATATTTGTATCCATCCCAAAGTCTTTTATTAATACCCGTAAATTACTCATACCCACTTTTAAAATTTATTTTGACTATAGTCTCTTGTAAGACGATGTTTATACGAAAATATTAACTTGTGAAAAATCTGTATAGGGGTATAGTTTGAGAGATATAATATTTTAATATACAATCGGTAGTTGTTATGGATGATAGAGGGTAGAATATTCACTATAGGGGTATCCATACGTACTCGTATCCATTTAAATATAAACTACTCATATTTGTACCCGTTTCATTAAAAATACTATATATTATGATATTCATACATATCCAAACCCGTTTATCAATACTCGTTGATTACGCATACCCATTTAAAATTATTAAGATATATCCGTCCCAAAGTCTTTTATCAATACCTGTAAATTACTTATACCCATTTGATACTATTTTTTAATGTATTTTTTTGTTGATTAAAATTAATATTTCAAAAAAAAACTTATAGTATTACTAATTAAAAATAAAATAAAATAATATAATTCTATTATAAAGATATGATAGAAAATTTTGCAATTTTTGATTAAATATATAAAATATTTCTTAATATATAAATTATATATACATGCAATTTCATATAACAATTTTTCCATGCAACCCTACATTCGAGTTTATGTGCGACTATGTATTAGTTATATGCTTATGACTAAAAACTGATGTCTATCAGCTCATACTTTTAATATTAGTGGCTTTAACATCGACTGAGCATTTTTATAAAATATTTATATTTTTTAACATAATAAATGATTATGTTTATTAATTATGTTAGATAATTGTTTATTTCGTAATACTCGTACTCGTGTATAAATAAATATAATTTATATATTAATATTTTTAAAATTCATTACAATATTCGTATCAATCCCAATGTCTTTTATTAATACTCGTAAATTACTTATACCCATTTGATATTATTTTTTAAAGTATTTTTTGTTGATTAAAATTAATATTTTAAATCAACAGTATTACTAATTAAATATAAAATAAAATAATATAATTCTATTATAAAAATATGATAGAAAAATTAGAATTTTTGATTAAATATATAAAATATTTCTTAATATATAAATTATACCCTATAGGGATATAGTTTGAGAGATATAATATTTTAATGTACAATTGGTAATTGTTATGGATGATAGAGGGTATGATATTCACTATAGAGGTATCCGTACGTACTCGTATCCATTTAAATATAAACTACTCATATTCCTATCCGTTTCATTAAAAAAATATTATGCTACTCATACATATTCCAATCCCGTCTATCAATACTCGTTAATTACGCATACCATTGAAAATTATTAAGATATTAGGATCAATAATATTAATTCAAAATTATTTATAATGAAGAAAATAATTTAAGGGTCCATTACCATTAGGTACAATTAGACATGATTATTATTAGTAGATACATTATCTCAAAAAAATTGCATATCACTACATTAATAATGAATAAAATGGCCTTTTTAACCTTATTTTATTTGTGTTCAAAAAGAAATTTAAAGGGTGTAGTAATTAATAAAATATAGAAATAATTATCTTCCATGATTTTATCCCTTAAAAATAGGTTGAAAGTTGACTATAATATCAAACCTTTAAAATATGTTAACGTTTCTTGTTATCCAGAATTTATGTATTTAAAACTCATTGATGTTTTTTAGGAGCGAAGCAATGAATTATATTCTTTAGTATTCAGAAATTATTTAAAAATTATTTTGATATTCAGATTTTAAATAAGAAATTTAAGAAGAATTTTGATATTAAAAAATTATGTAAGAAATTAAAAAAATCAAGACGATAAATTAGATTATTTTGGTATTCAAAAAATATTTAAGTATCATTTTGTATTCAAGAATTATTTAAAAAATTAACAGGATGGATCGATGAATTAGACTATTAGTATTCAAAATTATTTAAGAATCAATTTGGTATTAAAAAATTATTAAAATTATTTAAGAATCATTTTGGTATTCAAAAATTATTTAAAAAATTAACAGTATGAATCAAATATTAATTTTTCACTATATAGTATTCAAATATTTAGAAATATTTGATATTCAGAAATTAATTATGAAATTAGCAGAATATATCAAATATTACCACGATAAGAACGATGTATCAGAAATATTTAAAAATATTCAAAAATATTTAAGTACAATATATTTGTTTTGAGAAATCCTATATTAATATTCAGAAGTTGGTTTATAGATTGACAGTGGTTCAATCCGGAACCTATCCGTCGGTTGTGGTTCAAGGAAGAAAGACGATAAAAGATGTTTTAGATCCAACCCCACAAAAATTTAATTAGATTTATGAAGGAAATACCTAAATTTAAGCATTTCATGTATCGGGCTGGTGGAATTAATTCATTGCTCTTTCCTACTATAATAATCCCATCGTAATTGTAGAAGAAGAGGGAAAAATGGGCGTGGTGGAGAAAAAATGGGTGGTGGAGAAAAAAATGGGTGAAGGAAATTGATGTAGATAATGTGAATACATTTCTTTATTTGGGTGAGGAAAGATGTTTATTTCTCTCACGTGATGTTCAGCGATGAATGTGGGAGATTGGTGAGAAAGGTTACATTAAGAATTTCACTTTAATATATTGTATCTATCGATAATATTTTTTCACTATCGTATCTATTAGTAATTTTAATATATATTTTGTATTGGGTAGTAATAAATTAATAATTTAATAATGAATTAATTGTTAAGTACTCGTATCCATTTAAATATAAACTACTCATATTCGTACCCGTTTCATTAAAAAATATATTATGATACTCATACTCGTCCCAAACTCGTTTATCAATACCCCTTGATTACATATAGCCAATTACAATTATTAAGATGTTAGGACCAGTAATATTAATTCAAAATTATTAATAACGAAAAAAATAATTTAATAATGAATTAATTGTTAAAACTACATTATAGTTTCAAAAAATTCGTAAAGGAAATTTTAATTTGTTAACAATGAATAAAATAATTTAATAATGACTTATAATTGTTAGTACTACATTAAAAACTACATTATAGTTTCAAAAAATTTGTAAAGGAAATTTTAATTTGTTAACAATGAATAAAATAATTTAATAATGACTTATAATTGTTAGTACTACATTATAATTATTATAATTACAAAAATAAATCATAATATAAATATAATTGTTAGTACCATAAATAATAAATTATATTTTTGCTGAAATAAATAAGAGGGAAACTTAAAATAAAAAAATAATATTCAGCACACATATAAGAAATCATTTTAAATAAGGTATCATTTTAAATTAAATAAGGTATCATTATTATGACTAAAAAATTAATGGCCAAGATCTAATAAAAAATGTGATGAATGGATGAGATTGAATAATGATGAATGGACGAGATTAAAAAATAATTAGTAATCAAAATCAATGGTGTAGATTAAAAAATTATTCAATTTTGACTTTTTCACTTAGTTATTACATTACTTTAGATTTATATTAGTTTTAGGGTATAATAATTCAGGGTTTATAGTTTTAAGCATTAAAATTTTTAATTTTAGAGTTTTTTATTATTAAAGGGCAAATTAGTAAACATACAATTTTTTTTTATCATATATGGATGTTTATGATATAGACATCTAACATTACCCTAAATTGAAATATTGTGTGACGGGTGGCAATAGCTTGGCTTTGTTATATACCCTCCCCGGTAATTTGCTATGTATATTAAGCATAATTAATATTTTTGAAATTAAGATAAGTTTTAAAATTATTGATGGTTAAATATAGTGTGCACCCACGTACAAATATAAGCAAAAACATATACAATTATGAGTAAAAATGTATACAATTTAATTGTTAATTTTTTTAATAAAAAATTGAATGTAAAAAAATGTACAATTATTAAAATACATGTATACACTATTGAATAAAAAGTTATACATATATGAATGCTTGTTTTTTTAATGAAAAACTTAGTGTGAAAAAAATATACAAATATTACAAAACACGTATACAAAAGAGAATAACATGTATACAAAATAGAATAAAAAGTTATACAAATATGGGTGCAAGGGTACACCCGGGTGCACCTAATATACACTCATTATTGATTGATCGTAAAATTTACTTTTTCCAGATGATATTTATACAGACAAACACGGAAAGCGCGAAAATAAATATAGAACCTTAGAGTATCTTCAAAAGCTTATGTATAATTTGGAGAGGATTTTGGGTCAAATAAAGATTCTCTAAAATATAGAGAGCTATATTTTTGTTCATATGCAATAACTTCTTTATATTTATTCTTTTCTCAATGCTTATTTATTACATTTATTATTTCCTATATATTTTGTTTCAACTCCTAATTTATTTTATAATTTCCCTCCACATGAATTTTTATAGATCTATATATTTTTTAAACATAAAATAATAATAATTTTACGATATAAAAAAAAATTCAACGTACCTTGCCTTCCTCTTTTTTAATTTTTTTTTATTTTTACTAATATTAGAATTATTTAAATCTAATCTTAATAAAATTTGAGAAGCATCTATTTTTTAACAATAAAATCAAAGTGAAATAACAATATTTGCATTATTATAAAAGTAAAACAATAACTAATAAATTGAAAATTTCAAGAAATTAAAGTGTTGGAAGCGGTGAAAATCTCAATACATTAAATTTTAGAGGATTGGTTTGGCTCTCCAAATTTAGAGCATCTCCAAGAGATTCTCTGAACTAGAAAATTATGTACTTCTATATTTTAAAGAAATTCAACTAAAACATCACTCCAACAAGTTATCTATTTTAACTTTTAATTTTACATAACAAGTTTCATTCTTCAAATTTAGATAACTAAATCAAGTTCTTTAAAATTAAATGCATTAATGATTCATTATTTCCAATACTTTTGTTAATTAAATAATATGGAATGAAGAGTTAAAGTGAATTTTATATTGCATTAATAATAAAAACAAAAATAAAGAAAATATATAGAAAATATGTGTAATTAATTAACATTGAGAGTAGAGAGAATAAAATTCAATATAAAGAATGTGTTGGAAGACTTTTAAAAATATCATTCTTTAAATTAACAAATCTCTCTATTTTATGAAAATTCTCTCCAAAATTTAAATAAGCTCTTGGAGTTGCTCTTAGAGCAACTCTAATAAGAAATAATGTATAACTTAAAAAACTATATCTATAAATATTCCTCTTAAAGCATCTTTAAAATAACAATTTTTTTTACTGGTTTTCACTCTTTAAATTTAGAGAACCCAACCAAATATGTAAAATTAAATGCATTGAGATTTTCACTATTTCCAATATGTCATTCCTTTAAATATTCAATTGATTATTTATTGTTTTTTATTTATTATTATTTCGCTTTGATTTTATTGTTAAAAGAATGATAGATCCTTTTCAAATTTCTTTAAGATTGTATTTAAATAATATTAGTATTAGTAAATATCCAATTTTTTTAAAAAAAATAGGTAGGAATAGTATGTTGATTTTATTTTTTTTATATTATAAAATTATGATTATTTTATGTTAAAAAAATATATAGATCTATAAGAATTCATATGGAGAGAAATTATAAAATTAATTAGGAGTAAAAACAAAAAATATGGAAAATAACAAATGTAATTAATAAGCATTGGGAAAAGAATAAATATAAAGGAATTGTTGGAGATGGATAAAAATACAACTCTTTATATTTTAAAGATTCTTTATTTTACTCAAAATTCTCTCCAAATTATACATAATCTCTTGGAGATGCTCTTAAAGAGTCAAAAACATTATGTAAAAAATATTGTTATTTTAAAGAGGCTTTTGGAGGTAAATTTTTATGTAAATCTCTTTAAATTATATATAATTTTGTATTTAGAGAATCTTTTGGAATTGCTCTTAGATCATCTCATAAAGCTTCTTTAAATAAGAAATTATTAATTTAAAGAATTTTACAACAAAAATACCTCTAACAAGCCCTTTAAATTAACAAAAAATTTTACATTACCATTTTGGCTCTTCAAATTTAATTTAAAGAGCCTTAACAACTCTTTAAAATTAAATGGGTTGAGTATTTCATTAGTTCCAACATTTTTTTCTTGAAATTAACATTCAAATATTTATTACATCATATATTTAATTAAATAAATTAGGAGTAAACACAAAAAATAAAAGAAAGAATAAATACTATAATAAATAAGCATTGGAAAGAGAACAAATTAAATAAAATATAATAAAATAAAATATAATAAAGAGTGTGTTGGAGAAGATTAGAAATACGATTATCTATAATTTACATACCATCTATATAATACTAAAAAATAATCTCAAAATTATAAAGAACAGATGCTTTTATATTACTATGATTATGATGATGATAAGTATGAGGGTGTATCTATTCTGACCCAATTCTTTGGCTCGCGTTATTAACAGGGTATATTGGTCAATTGAGTGTATAGCCCTGGCTCTGCATCGCATCAAGCTGCTTCCTGACCCTTTCGACTCTGAATTGCGTTTGCGAATTGGAAGAGATGGGAAGAGAGGCGAACCAGTCGGATATGTCGTATACGGTGGAGCAACTCGTCGCAGTCAATCCCTACAATCCCGACATCCTACCTGATCTCGAAAACTACGTTAACGAACAAGTACGTAAATCTTCCCTTCCTTTTTTCCTTTCTTTCTTTTACGCTCTTTCACCATTATCTCGCTTTGCTACTGAAATTCTAGGTCTCCTCGCAAACTTACAGTTTGGATGCAAATCTCTGTCTTCTGCGTCTTTACCAGGTTCAATCTCACTCTTTCACATTAAATCTTTTGCCCTTATTACTCATATTTGTACTTTTTGCTGAAATTGATTGTTGTTCTTTGTTATCTTTCTCTAAGTTTGAGCCAGAGAGGATGAGTACTCAGATTGTTGCTCGCATTTTGATCAAGGTAAATAAATTGTATCACAGGAACATGAAATCTCTCATCTTCTTTTTTTTTTTACCCTTTTAAACGCTTTAACTTATATTGTGAGTTTTGATCTTCATGTATCAATATTAACCAGGCTCTGATGGCAATGCCGGCCCCTGACTTCAGCCTCTGCCTCTTTCTAATTCCCGAAAGAGTGGTATTTACTTTACATTTTCTTTTTAACTTCAACTCTATTGCTTTCAAATTCTTCCTAATTTTTAGAGTTTTAAGGCTATTGCGGAGCATTTATCACTCAGCCAGATGCCAAACTATTTTGGAAATGAACCCACGAGTGATTTAATGAACAGTCATTAGTGAACTTAATTCGACATTGAAAACTGGATAACTACTTTAGTGCACCTTGTGTTGGTTGCTGAGAACTATAAATTTCTTTCTGAAGTGAAATACTATCTCATAATTCCACTTTGGAACTCATTCTTTTCTCTAAATGGAGCTTAGTCTACTAACAACGGATTCATGATTGGGACTGTTCCCTCATCAGAAAATTCTCTGAATGCTTGATTTATGTTTTTGTACTTTTCATATCTGTGATGTAGGAACTAAGGCCTTCTACTGAATGGGATTCACATCCTGTTTCAGCCATGTGATTGAGTAGTAAATTACAGTATCTGTATGGGAATTATACTTTTAAGATGAGAATAGATAAATCATTGGGTTCTATAGAATGTCTGGCGGTTCACTTCATACATAAACACAAAGTGACTCGTAAAAATATCATCCAGATTTTTTTCCTTACCGTTCATGTTATCAATGTAAAACAAGAGTATGTCTACTGGTGTTAGGTGTTCTGACGATATGCATATGATTAAATAATTTTGATTAATTTATATCCATTATTTATTGCACGCTATATTGTAGATGTATATGAGCTTTTACCTTTTTGCTCAAGTCCAATGAACTTCTCATTTCCTCGCTTGGTTTTATAATCTTCTGAGTTTTAATTGCTCTAATTAATTAACATTTTCTTATTTTTTGACATTAGCAAATGGAGGAGCAGTTCAAAACTCTAATTGTTCTGTCACACTACTTGGAGGTATGTTTAGGAATTAGCAAATGTCATGAAATGTGCTCTCTATGCTATAATCATCAGACATTTGATACATCTTCTTTTGTACCTTCATGTGCAGACTGCAAGATTTCGTCAGTTTTGGGATGAAGCTGCTAAGAGCCGGCACATATTAGAGGTTGTACCAGGTACATAGAGAGTTGGCCTTTGTATAGATTTGGTTTTAATGTTATTCCATTGCACCTTTCTTGAGGGAGAAAGAATGTGGTAGAAAGTGCCATTGTGCATTTACCAAATTTGCTTTTAATCATCATAAAAATATATTTTTTGGCCTGTGAACTAAGATGATCAAGTATTAAGAACTTCTTATCAATCAAATTCATTTTTGTACATATTGTTGAAAATATTGCAACACGCAATCTGCTTTCTTTTCATTTGCAATGCATTGTTTTGAAATAAATTACATGCCTTGATTACATAGTTTTTAAAGGCACAAGGTTCACCATTGCACATTGAGGCATATTTGTGCTTGAGTCGCACCTTGAACGTAAAAGTATAGTATTTATATATAATAAGTCCTACACTAAAAATATGATATACATAGAACATTTACCTATTGAATGAAGTTTAAAAACACATAATATAGTAATGCACTCGAATATAACTCATGCTTATGTAAAATTCCATCAAGTTGAAATAAAACAAGTCAATCACATAAGATAGTAGTATCATCTCCATCATCAATGTTAAAGTCATCCTCATGATCGTTATTTATTTTAATTTTTTTCTTCATAAAATATCTCTTTTGAATTCAACTTTCTCTTCTTCATCTTCCTCATCTCTTCTTCATCTCATAAAATATTATGAGATGTTTTGTATTCAATAAAATTCCTGATGATTTTACTCCTGTTTTGTATTCAATAAAATATTTTTTCATTAAATCTTTTATCTGCGACAATTGAATTAATATTTCGGCTTAAATTTGAACAAAACTATTTCGTGACAGAGGACAATAATTTATTTAGTTATATATTTTCTTCTGCATATCTTATCCTTCCTGATGCACGTTCTGCTGAATTTCATGGCAATTTCCAGTAAGAATGTGCAGATTGCCTATGAATTTGTATTATTATTGTTCTATCCAATTTTATTTTTGTGGAAATGTCACTGAACAATCTATAAAAATTGCAAATTCTACAATTGAGTTTGGACGTATTTGTTTTTATGGTTTGTACTGTGTACCTGTGCATTGTATTTCAACTTCTTCCTAGCTGGAAGGAGCATTTTTCATTTTTATCTAATGTGGACATTTCATAGCAGACCTTACACTGTTCCAAATTTTTTGTTACTCTTTCTGATCTCTGTTTTCTGAAGCCTACTGATGTGCATAATTAATCAGGTTTTGAGCAAGCAATTCAAGCATATGCCGTTCATGTCCTTTCACTAACTTACCAAAAAGTGTCGAGGTCCATTCTTGCAGAGGTATGGCTCTAGATAAAAAAATAAAGGCTTGGATAGGTTTCTTAGTAGAGTGTGTGATTGTGTATGATGAAATTGTTCCACAGGCAATCAATATTGAAGGTCTAGCTCTGGACAAGTTCATCGAGCACCATGTTGCTAACTCTGGTTGGGCTACAGAGAAACATCAGAATAAGGGCCAACTTGTCGTCCTTCCACTTAATGAGTTCAATCATCCGGAGCTTAAGAAAAGTGCCACGGATGGCATTCCGTTGGAGCATATTACCAGAATCCTTCCAATTATTGGTTGATCATTGCTGTATTCTATGAAGATATATGATTCAACAACTATTGGGCTTAAATTTTGATCACTTTCACTATGGGATTCATTTTAAAATTTTCTTGTTAATGCACTATTTTCATAAATTTTTCTGGAACTGTTTTTAGTTGTTGTCCAACACTTGACCAGGTTCTTTGCATTGGATATAAATTCTCTCTTCAGCCCCATTAGGTGTCTATTATGCTTGATGGTGCTGTTAGATTTGCTTCAACAGTTCATGGCAAAAACTTGCTTGATCGAGTATCATTTTTCATTGATTATCACATATTTAATTATTAAATACATCACTTTTGTCATCTTATGAAATTGTTCGCAAACTAGTTCTATGAAACGAGTATACCTTTGCTTGACAGAGAAGAACTTGTTTTTTTTTTTTGGAAAAAAGAAAGTATCTCACTTACCATGCATCTCACAAAATGAAATCCAAGAATTGCCCTGACACCTAGCCCAACTCTTAAAACTTTCAAATTTGAGAATCAGTCAACTGTATGTCAACTATTTGCGATCAGTCAAGTACTCTGGGAACTAGAAGTGAAAATCACGACAAGAAAATGAATAAAGTTAAAAGAACCAAAGGAGATGTAATACCAAGAGGCAAGAGCAAGGGAATCATAGGCATGATCCGCTGAAGAATCAGATTTAATTTTGATTTATCCCATTGAAGATCTATAAATTTGTTTATCAACTTCAAATTTCAGCTTCATGTTAAAAAACAAGAGTAAATAATTCAGCAAAAAAGAGAGTCCAGAAAAGGCTTCCATCACACTAGGAATCATTGTTGAGAAACTTATTGGTAATGTTGATTGTTTCCATCAAAGGTTTAAAAAAGAAAGAAAGAAAGAAAGAAACACCAACAAATAAAAAGAATCAATAGAGCCTAATGCTACAAGCGTGGAGCTCAAACCATTTTGTTATTATATACACATATAGGACCCCCCATGACATCCATTTAACTAGTAACAAAGGGACTAAATATCATTACACAAAGATTAAAAAATAAAAAAGAAATAAAAAAAAGAAGAGAAAACAGAGCTCCAAAAGAATATTAAAACTGTAGTCTATTTACTCTTTAAAGCTAAGTTATGACCATAGGATATGACCCAGGTTTCCAGGATCGCCGTTGTGCAACGGCAGAATATAGAGGGGTACTCTCCCATCTCTATCGAACCATTCCAGGATCGCCGTTGCAAAGAATGCCGCTACATTTGTCTTCGTCTCTTTCACCATTCCACCACACCTACCAATACCGTCACTCCTATATAAATACCGCCACACCATGATCTAGAGCCTATGGCTATCTGGGCAGACACAGAGATAAACTCATTAATGACAGTGTTTCACCAGAAGTCACCCAACGTGCAAAACTATCCGAGAATTCTTCAGGAACTTCATACGCATCGCCATAACCATTGTCAGTTCCAGTGTGATCTCTTCCCTATGAGGATATGGCAGAACCAAATAAGCAATTAATAAACATCCGTACATAAACTGTAATTTAGGTAGTCATACTTGGATTTTGAAGCATTTGTATCAACTAAAAATATACTTACCCTCCGGCTAGATCCACAATCACTGGCGGACGGTGTTGTTTCCCCAACTGATTCGTTGACAACATTTTCTGATGACAAAATGGCAGTTGGAGAGACCATCAGGATTGACCTGGGGAGAAGAGAGGAGAAATTTAGCTCTTTAGAACCATTGCTTAGTCAGAAAGTCCCGCTAACAACCAAGGAAGTACTTTTGATGGTCATAAAGTAAACATTTATAGTAGAGAGAGCACAAGATAAATATAGCGTAGTACATACTACCAATTTATTCATAAGTCATTAAGTTGACTCACAAAAATTAGCTCACTGAAGTAAAGAAATCACAAGAATAATAACTGAAGTATACTGTAGTCAAAATTGAAATCCATGACAACCAAGATTTACAGTGTGCAACAACTTTTGAAGGTCTGGAATCTGTTCGCAAATTCCACAAGCATGTTAATGTATATGGAGACGTCCAGCAAATTTTATAGTACACAAGCTCTCCATCCAAATTATATATTAGTTAATATCAATAACACAAAGTTAGTCTGAGACCAAATTAGTGTGATGAGAACTGAAAAGGCCACAACTAGAAAACTATTCAATAACCATGCATAAGAAAGAGCATCAGGAAACATGCAGGCAATACTAGTGAATTACGTCAAAGGTTTGATTGAATTGACGTAGATTTCAAGTCCAATCATGCTAGAGAGTATTTCAAATATCAATCTGAACAACCATAGATGGACCTGCTTTGAATTTCAAATCCACCCTCATCCTTCAATTCAAACGCAACCTGAATTGATTATGACTAACAGTAGAAGCAAGCAAAAAAACAGAGCAACGCAAGCATGCTTCTTAAGACCAAAAGAGGCTAAAAGAAGAGAGAATATTTATAATGAGAAACCTAGTTAGAAAATACAAGGAGCAAAAGATCAGCCAGCTATAAGGCCCAATGAAGCTTGGACACACACAGATGGGTTATTCAGTACATGACAAGGAAAGTAAACTATGTAGTAAAATTGTGATGCAATGAAACAAAAAACATACTAGACTTTACATACGGACCAAATAGCAACCACATGTTGTCATGAAGTTCAAAGGGTACAGAAAATACCAGCTTATCTTGATGTAAAAGTATATCCATGAAACACTGGGGCATTAGCTGCTAGTTAAAATTGAAAATTAAAGAACATTTTCATTACCAAAATCAATATAGGTGCTAATGAATTCCATTTTGCTTAAAGGAGTTTGACAGTGTAGCATCATTGTAAATTTCAAAGAAAGGGAAAAATCACAAAATTGTAGGTTGAAGTACCTCTCCAACAACTCTTCCTCGCATGAATTTCCAGAAGAAGAGAGCCAATCCAAGTCCACAAAATTTGACCAGTCGATTGCATCCCCATTTTCATGTTCTAAGTATCTATCCCTTTGCATTTCAGAGAAAAGCTCCCGAGTAGGCATTGGAGAAGCACAGCTACAAAAAAATGAAAGGTGATATATTACACAAATAAATAATGGAATTAACATAAAAGGAAAAAGTAAGACGATGGAAAAAATTACGAAAGGACTTCTGCAAACAAGTTGAACAAAATCCTTCAGATGATATCATGGAATAGGGAATGGCAGACCTGCGTATGTTGATAATGCATATATGTTGAAGCAAATGCAGAGAAGATCATAAATATGACATTAACACACAACCACTTTCATAAGCAAGAACACGATTTTCTCCTCCCATGAATTGGATTTTTTGTAAGGTGATATATTACACAAATAAATAATGGAATTAACATAAAGGAAAAAGTAAGACGATGGAAAAAATTACGAAAGGACTTCTGCAAACAAGTTGAACAAAATCCTTCAGATGATATCATGGAATAGGGAATGACAGACCTGCGTATGATGATAATGCATATATGTTGAAGCAAATGCAGAGAAGATCATAAATATGACATTAACACACAACCACTTTCATAAGCAAGAACACGATTTTCTCCTCCCATGAATTGGGATTACCCCTTAAATTATCACCATTGAAAATTCCACGTAATTTCAAACAGTTGCTACATTACAGGGCACATAATCTACAGCACATTACAACTACAAGACTTTAGGTAACTTATTGGAATAGCATCGCAAGGTATGCTACATAATAGAGTTGATGGGGCCAATCAAACCGCACAACCTATTCTGATGATAAGTAAATTCTACCATATCTACCAAAACCAAGAAGGGGGAATATGAGCATTTATAACCTTTAGAGGCAATGCAAAAATATATCACACATGGACAATACCAATACATGCCAAACATATGACATCAGATCAACCAACAGAGCCTAAGTTCAAACACCTCAAACAAGAATTATTTGTATAATTTACAAAAAACAAGTGCAGAAGATCTTCAGACAGTCCTATCCCTTGAATAGACACATACAGCTTTGTGTGATAGGCTTAAGAGTTATGTCAAGGCTGTGAATTTTTACTATCTTATGAAAGGCTAATATAAATCCCTCAAATAAAGAACTCCTTTAATACATGGCTCGAAACATTTACTTAGATTTTGGTTGCTGCACATCCCACGACACTAGGTGGTTTGGGTATTGGGAGTCTTTCTTTGCAGAACAAAGAATTACTAGGCAACTGACGTGGCAGTTCCAAACAGAGACAGATTTTTTGTGGTATCAGGTGATCAGATGTAAATATGGACTTCAAATTAATAATGGGACATGTTTGGCTATTTGGCACGCTTTTTAAAGCCCTCTGGGAATTCATCATTTGATTTTATCAGGGATTCTTACAATCACTGGAAGCAGTAAGAACAAGTGAGAAGTGGTAACAATGTAAGATTTTCAGATGTCACTTGCTACGTGAGTCGCCCTCTCTTGTAATTTCCCATCTTTATATAATTCGCATTAATCTAATAACTTGCTTATCTCCCCAAATGACTCCTATGACTTATCTCCTTGGAATTTGCATTTCTTTAGAGATTTTGGGGATGGTAATTTAAACAAATTTTGTCAGCTGTTGGAGATGTTGGATGTAAGGTTATGTGAATCAGATGAAGATTTAAGGTTTTGTACAGTAGATTCTCTCCGGTCTTTTACATGCAAATCCTTTCTTTGTGCTTATCATGTTGGTCGAAAATTCTTCTACATTTCCATGGCTTGAAGCAATTTGGAAGGTTTCTCTATCTAAGAAGGTTCAGATTGTTTTTTGGTTGATTGTTTTGGGAAGTTGCCCTACTTCTAATTTCTCGAAAATTTCCACAAAACATTTCTCAAATGTTTCTTGTCCCCAAATTGGTGTGCCGTGGCACGCCTTTAATTACTTAACCATTTAATTTACTCTGTCTCGACCACTTATTTTACTCCGTCTCTTTGCTCATGGCCTTTGGAATAAATTTCTCAGTGAGTTGCATTGGGTGGTACCACATTCTGGCCCAGATCATTAACTTGGCGATCTCACAGTTCAACTTGTTTCTGGTCTATTCAGCAAGAAAGCAATAAGAGAATTGTTTTGAATCCACACAACTGTTTAGACGACGTTTGGGGTAGGAACATATTCAAAATTGCAGTTTTTGGTATTCAGTTATATAAGTTTTAGAGGTCTTCATAAAATAAGTTCACAAATGCGATTCGGCAATTCCCTAGAACATTGCCACTCATCCTTCCTGAATCTAAACTTCCAGCCCGGTAGCTAACCTGACCCTCCCTCTTCCCACATATTTGGCATGAAGACATAATGCAACTATGCACAATGGAAAATTACATGAGGCAAAATTATCCAAAGAAAAATAGACCATCCAAGCCATTCTAACCAGGCTTCAGCTTAGTGATAAAACCTTGGAGGGGTACTGTTAGGCACATAAGCTAGGGAGCCCTAACTTCACCTAAAACCATGGCTGAAGGTGAAGGGTTGACCCCCACTTATATGCCCTTCCACACTTGCGTGTGGAACCGATGTGGGACATCGTAACAATCCATCCCCCTTCGAACCGGATGTCCACGAACGGCACACTCCGGGTGGCAACCCACATACCTAGGTCCCACAACTCCGGGTGGCAACCCCCCTGGGCCCACATCCGGGGTGGCAACCCCTGGGCCCACACATCGGGTAGCCCCTTCCCGTGGCCCGTCCGGATCTGGCAGGTCGGACCAAATTGTTAGGCACATAAGCTAGGGAGCCCTAACTTCACCTAAAACCATGGCTGAAGGTGAAGGGTTGACCCCCACTTATATGCCCTTCCACACTTGCGTGTGGAACCGATGCGGGACATCGTAACAGGTACAAACATGAAAGAGATGGAGATGGACAGGGCAGATAGCACAGTTGGGGGAGGGGTTAAAAATGTGTTGCAAAAACTAACTTATTGGAAAAAAAAAAGGATTGGAGATTATGATAACAGGAGAAGAATTACCAACTCATATGCCTTTTTTCGAAGCTCGGGGCATTCGCTACTGATCTAAAAAGAAAATTTCTGTAGATCTCATGAACTAAGTTATACTTAAATAAACTTTGGTTGAATTGACCAACCTAAGAATTTTATCAGATATTACTTTTAGGCATTGAGCTTGCATTAGCACTACTACATCACTTTAAAATGAATTTTATTTTTTACTACTTGGGTCATGCAAACACGTTGATCTTAAAAAAGTAAGAAAATAAAATCCATCAAATCATTAGAAATGTTAAGCACCTTGAATATGCCATCTCATTTTCCGAAGCTGAAACATCTGGTGTTGACCCACAAAGCATTTTGCTTGCTCTTTTTGACTCATTGAAGAAATCAGCACTAGGAAAATGCTTACTGATGTTTGGAGTAGATGTGGGTGACCGATTATCATGAAGGATGTTCCCATCTGACCAGGATCTTTTAAAAAGCGACCTAAACACAGCAAGACAAGAATGTTAACAATAACACGGAATTGGCAAGCATCACATTACATATTCTAAAATGAGCTCAGTGTTCGGTATAGAAGTATTCATTGATCAAATCACAACCTTGTGGCTTTTGGATTGGGTAAATTAATCCTCCACTCATTTTAAGAACCACAAATTCAAACACAGTTACTACAGACAGTCATGGAATATCAACAATCACTAACAAATAAAAATCTTTCTGAGGAACCAACTACACATAGCCAGCTTCCAGGTTTCCACACCATTGCTGGCCAGGTTTTTTATCCCCACCCACACCAAACACAGTTTTTTAAGAAGGCCCACCCGACTAGTACATTATTTAAATGTATTTTGTACTTGAATAGTGGTTAATTTTAATTGATTAGATCCACCACGATGGGCCACGAGTAATAATCTAGCTCATTACTGTTGTCATACACATGAGTGTCTGTGAATGTATATTATACTATATAACAAATAAGAGTTTATCTAAATCAGCTTGGCATGAAGGGAGGACGCTAACTATAAAACTTGGCTTGAAATATTGACATCAATAATCAAATGCCATAAGAAACTTGTCAGGTTAAAATCAGGAATTTGCTCATGAAAAATATTTTGTACAGAATAGAGGATATCTGAAGGAAATCATGAATACAAACAATTCTAAACAAAACCCCCCACTGAATCTTTCGTTTTTGTTCCCCTTTAGTTTGACCCCAAAATACATCACAATCAACACATGATGGTTAGAAGTATGAATTCAGTGCATCTGACATCATTTTTATGATGACAAAATCCCATAGATATGTTAGTTTTTACTTTTAAAAACAGATTTTGGGATTTCGAAAATCTGAAAACTGTTCTACTTTAGACTCCTGAAATCCGATTTTAAGCTTATCCACCCCTAAAGATATCCAATAACCTATTAATACCCAACTCACCCACCTCCTATCACTATTTCACAACTTCCATAACCCATGCGAATTATACTGAATCCTCTAATACAAACATATCACCACCACCCTCCTCTTACACACTGATTTCATATTAAGTTAAATCTAACACTATCAAAATCCAAATAGAATTACACATAATTTTATCACTATTTCAAAACGCAAAATAATGCGAACAAAGCATCCCGTATTGTTTTTATCAAATTCGAATGCAATTGGCTAGTCAATGATTGGTTGATTTTTAGATGTCATGAGAGGGTGGCGTGCTTATTGTGTAAGAAGTGGACACTTGTATTCTTAAAAAGTGGATCCACTAGAAATTGTAAAAAATGGGTCCCTAAAGGGGGCATGATAAGGTATAGATGCATCCAAGCAGATCTATAGTACTATCAGTATACCTTCCATGGTCTATATTTTGTTGTCCATTTCTTCCAACATTGTAACGCTGATCTGAACTGAGTTCCCACACATCAGGTCTATCAGGTTGAGGTTGGAAATGCCCCAAAAACCTGCTCGAATACCAACATACAATCAGTTAAATATAGAAAACAATTTGATCAGACTCTGAAAAGTAAAAAAGAGATGGGGTAACACAAGAAACATGTATTTTAAGTATGGAGACAGTCATTAATTTCTGAAGAAGCAAGTCAGAGGAGAAAGCCTGCTTCAGATAGAAAAATCCAGATTTCTTCACCATCTCATTACCCATGATATCTTCATGCATACACTAAATTTAAACAGCGCATTTAAAAATGTAACAAGTATCAACTCACACATTAATGGCATTTTGTTTCTCTGCATCCATGTACGCATTACTATAATATCTTTGAAGAGTACGAAAAAATTCCTGAGACTGTGTTGCTGCTTTCCACTGGCCTCTTCTCTCAGAGAAAATCTTTGACAAACAAAAATTTCAGAAATGTCAATAAGTGGACTACCAAAGTTCTTACTGAAAACAGAAATCAGCTTATAAGATAAGAATGCCACATGAGGTTGAGTATTTTTCTCTCTGAACAAGAATCTGCAAAATTATTTATATTTGAAGGATGATGAGGATGAAGATAAATGAACAGAAAACTCAATTTTGGATTCTCCACAACAGCAACTTTCATAGATATTAGATAAAATGCTACTTCATTAACTAAGATAAGCCTGGGAACTGGAGCACATTCATAACTTGATGCCAACTCTCAGCTTGATTTTCATTCACCTCAATGAAAAGAATAAATCTGGCATTCTGATACTGCTTAAGTGGGGGAAAAAAATCTTTATAAGTTGAGGTAATTTGTGCAACTTTTAGCAAAAATTGAAAAAATATAGGAAGAAAATGCCCCGCTATAGGTTGAATCAAACAAGTATTTTATTCTTTGCAAGTACACAAACTTTTAAGCCTAGATTCCAATTTAATTATTACCTGACCACTATCAACTGGATATTAAAATTTCAATATATAAGCTAATTCTATTATACCAAAACAATTTCTAAAACACAACTTACTATAATCCAAAAATAAAAAGAAAGAGAGAGATTTTCTTACCTTGTTGTGAGCAGCAGATCCACCATATTGATTTGCAAGAGTATCACCCATTCTCTCATAAAATCCCATCAATTCTTCAGCCAAAGGATCATCAAGGTCCATTTTTGTTGTAGTTGTTACTCCTAGGGCCCGTAGCTGATGCCCTAAAGCAGCCAAGCCATATGCATATTGGGCAACATTAGTACGGTCCAGACAATCTATGCAGTTAGTCCGCAGCACTCCCTTTTGGATCATTGGTGGCTTGACAGAAGGATTGCTGTTAGCAATGCTGCTGCCTCCACTTGATTTCCTGTCTGAGTTATCTGAATCCTCAGTCTCGTCATCATTATGCTTTTCACTATCTGTGTGAGAATTTGATAAGTTGGGCATGCTGGGAGAATTAAAATTCCTGCATCAAACGACATAATTTCCATTTAGCGGTACTCATTCATCATAAAACAAATTTAGATCATCTTAATGTCAAGATTACTGTGACTTCTGATCACTGTGATTGGATTTGACTTTTTACCTTTTCTTCAGCGCTCTTATAACCATAAGAAATCCCTATTTTATGTACAAATTGATTTATTAAAGCCCTTTTATAGCAACAAGCAAAAAAAACATCATGCGAAAAAATTCTTAATATCTGTTTTCTAACAAATGTATGAAAAACACAAGGTGTTCAGATCTCATTCTCATGACATTTCCACATTTGGTTGCTAGGCAGAAAAGACATTGAGAAAGAAATCAGTCTCAATTTGGTTCCACGTGGAAAAACAACTTACTCAAAACTAGGCCATTTAAGATTCCCTTCCGAAAGCATCTCTGGTGTGGCTTGGCAATAGAAAAAACCTGTCAGCGTCAAAGCATATGTTGCCACCTTTCCCAAAAGTAGCAAAACATTTGTTGCTTTGCTGAGGAAAAATCAGGACGATATAAACATAAACCACACCTTCAAGAAGAATGATAACAAGAAAACACATGAAAGACAACATTAAATACCTTCGAGAATGTTTATGCAAATCCCAGTGAAGAAATTTAAGACGGTTCTCCTCAGATAGATCTTTATTGATTACATCTATTGCATTAGCAAACTCTGTACGAAGAATGGATTCCCGAGGCTTCTTTTCATTTGTCTGTAAAAAAATTTCATCCCGTTGTATAAATAATTGTTCCTTTAAAGAGAAGTTGAAGACAAAAGAGAAACTCATATGATACTTTTAGTAACTCTCCTAAATTAAACATTTTATTTTGTCAAACGCACATCAATGTAAAAGACAAGCTCGTGAACTATTACCTTAATTAAATTCAATATAATAATGGGATTCCCATATCTAGTGGAAAGATTTTCAAAATGAAGTCTGGTAGCCTCATACGTTTGGTCCCTCCTGGACACTGAAAATAGCAAAGCTCACACATCAGATGATTATATAAATTTTCTAGGCGTGAGAACTGAATGGGATATATTACAAGTAATTGCCAAAACATACATATAATGTCTGGTTTAATATTTAAGCGGGAGGTCTCCTGTGACCAGAAGAGTGGTATTGATCCACGATTTTGGACAACAGAACTAATTTGCATCGGCAGACCTTCAGGAACATCCTCAATTAAAATTTGCTCAGTCTCAACATCATTAGCTACACTGCCCTTTTCATTGACACCGCGTTTCAGATACCTACATTAATAAACTCTTTAGCTTAAGATGAATCGTTAGAAAGAAAAAGAAAAGGAAAAAAAGGGGAAAAAAAAAAAGGGACAAAAACTTGACAAAAAAGAAACACTCAAGGAGACAAAAGGAATAAGTTAAAACAAAAGGAATTTAAATGCATCAATCATCTAAATAATCTGAAAGACAAATTTAGAGGTAGACAGGACCAAGCAATTAAAAAAAATAGCATCAATCGCCAATATAGGTACGGTCAAGCTAAGTAACCCCATAAATGATAGCATAAGACAGTGGTACATAAAAAATGCATTATGCTCATTGTCATTTACTGACAATATCACTCGCCGGTCACCACATATATTTGTACTATTTTTTTCAGCTGAACCTCCAGATATTATAGGTTAAAATCAAAGCTTACAAAGAGAAAATACCAGTTAGAATTCATAGAACAGTAATGAGACCAGTACTCGAGTTATTGAAGCTCAACGAACAACTTAACAACATAAGGTGCCTTTTGGCCACACAATAAACTATTAAATCTTAAGAGTGACAGGTGCATAAAACACCTTTCTGTTCTTTTATAAACATATCTTAGAGAAAAGTTTTATGAAAAGAGAGTATAAGGGCAAGGTAATTTAGAAAATCAACAAGATCCAATTCATATAACTAGCCAAATTTTAAAGATGTCCATCTGAGTAACTCAAAGAGGAGTACCGATGTTTTAAACTCAAACATGTAGAAGCTAGACAAAATGAATTCAAAAGCATGGTTGTTTCAAAAAATAACTTCCTTTCTATTCCTAAGCAAAATCCAACACTTGCTTTAGATGATGCAAAACTTGTGGAAGACGAAATAGTCAGTCAGAAAACTGTTAGTAGGTTCTCCTACAGTCAACATTAATAGCAAGTTCAACTAGGAGTAGTATTATTGGTGAACCAGCACTGTCCAACAAATCATTCTTGTAAAGATATGATCCCAAGTACTAGAGCATCCTTAAACAATGTTCTGTTTATAGTTCAGGTTTAGTTTTTGTCTTTTTACCATTTTTTACCGATTTCATTTATATCTTACTCAAGGCATTCTTTCAGTGAAGTACAAAAATAAACGCCATCATTTTTTTAACAAATAAATAATGACATTTAGGTTTCCAACAAAAACATCCAATTTTTTCTGGTTTGATATATATCCCAACATTTCAAAAAGTATAACAAACCTGTCGACCACATCTTCATAAATTCCAGATAGTATTGGATGAAGGATAGATTCTTATCTTTTATCAAAAAATGGAATTCATTTGTAGGAAAACACAACAATGGTATATATTTGTCAAAAACATAAAAACTTTAAATATATTGATTACAACACGAAAAGTTGGGATATAAATGTTTAAAAGTGAAATGTTGGGAGACATTTGTTAACAAAAGAAACGTTGGGATATATTTGTTTCCCCACTTCCCCTTCATTATATTCTCCATAGAAAAACATTCATTTCTCAAGAGTCAGAAAAGTAATTGATTCATATCAAAGTTGGTTATATACTCAAACAGTTAAGCACAAGACTGGTATAAATATCAAAGCCAACTTTCACCATTGCTTCAAATGGTTAATTTCTGATCCAAGAAACATTTTTGCACACTTTCCATTATGTCCGTTCCACCATTTTTTCACATTTCCAATAATAGTAACACAACACAATATTAACATCCTCACAACATTACATTACAATATGACAAAAATGTCATTTCCTTTTTTCACTCTTTATTAACACAAACACAGTTTTATTCACTTTTTCTATTGAATTACCTAAACTACCCCTACTTTTTCTTACATTATACACCTAAAAAGAAACTTTTTTTAATCAACTTGCCCACATACAATTGCAAAAATAAGAGGGATGGAGAGAGCAGAAGATAAAGATAAAGCAAAACCATTAACCAAAACTTATGTGAACCATATATTATTCAAATTGGAAATGGAAGTCATATATTTGGATCAAAGAGAGTACATAAGATATAAACTCCCTCCAAACTAAAATAACTCATACAGTATAAAGTGGTTGAGATTTAGTGGTTCAATATCACTATGTTAATTGTTATGCATATAAGCTAGGGAGCCCTAACTTAACCAAACCATTGTCAAAGGTAAATGGATGACCCCCACTTATATGACATTCCACAATTTTGTGTGAAATCAATGTGGGATATCATAACATACTACTTCAGAATGAGAAAGCTTAAGGAAGGGGTAACTGCACAAGTTATTTTGGGGCACCCAAAAAAGAAAAAGAAAGAAATCACATTGATAATATGGGAAACAGGGAGAACTTGTGAGGCACCTGTTAGATTTATGTAATATCATTCTAAATTTCATGCCTAATATGCATCTGAATTTGGTCTTGTAGAAATTAGAATATGACAACAGCACATGATGAACACATCTCTAAACTCAAGAATCATCTCAAATAAATATGTAATTTTTAGTAGATCAAATACAGATCAATCCAAACCGTCACATTCACAATTATGTCCTTACCTAGTTCCAGCATTGTGTCGTGAACGCCTAGCAATAAGGGTCAGCTTGAGATCCCTTCCTGATATAGAAAGTGTAGCCTGGTTCATCAAGATCAAGCAATCAAGATCATGTTCATAATAATTAATTAATATATATATATATATTAAGCAGGCAAAAACAATTTAAGCTGCACAATAAGCCAATAACATTGACTGATCAGAGTAAGCAGCAGAATATATAAACTTGACTTATATACATATATAGTATTATACATGCACATGTGTGGGTACATTTTTCAAAGTGTTGAACGTTACCAAACCTCACCTGTTTGAAAAAGCCATAGACTAAGGCAACGGTCCATATTGTATTCTGAAGAATATTTCGTATTCCACGAGTAAGAAATTCATTCCAGATAAACATTGTTTCATATAAAACTTGCCCTGTTTCGTTCTCAAACATGTTCTTCTGGAGACTTCTCATCACATGGTAAGAGTAACTGAAGTAGAAGTCCTTAGTAAGATCCACCATGCATAAGAGCTTCTTGTATCTATGTCACAAGATAAATAATATTCAATACAAAATCAAGTAAAATTTTCCTAAAACGCAGTTCAGAAATTAAAAGTTGCAAAAAGAACAATCTGTAAGAACCAAGACCATGCTTATATTATGAAAGAATTTAAATACAATTTCTTCAATAGAAATTGCATTTAAACAAGTACAATAACAACAGTCCTAACATAATTTGAAATGGAAAAATCAACTAATAAGTCACCTTCCAGAACAAACACAAATATTGTTAAGAACTAAAAACTTGACTTCCAATGCTATAACGATTAACAGTGGAAAAAAGTCGGACAAAATTTTGACAGAACAAGTAGGAATAAAAATGGTAAATGAACTCGTTACTGTTAGGCAGTTTGCTAGACCTTACGCACACTACAGTTAAGTTGTCTTCTTGTTGTAGACAGTATGGTAGCACATATAACTTATATCAGTAACCCTGTCTAAAACCCAGTCCACACTAGTTTCAGTATTTATCTCTAGAAAAAGAGATCGGCTGTGGAGGTGAGATAAAGTTATGCATGATGCCAGTATACCCTTATCTGCCATACCAAAAGATGGTTTGTATTTATCTCACCCTTAGTAAATCTTACCAAACGAACTAATCTTACATTTTATCTTCAACACATATGCCACAGCCAATTAATCTGAAATAGTGCAAACCATGGTTTAGTAGTCAACTAATAGGAATTGGACCAATCTGCAATGTAGATGGCATAGTGCATCAGCAAAAACACTGATTACATGAAATTGAACGATGAGTTGTAGATACAAGTTTGCAACTCATTCCTGGGGGCAGAATCAATTTTCCCTTTTTTAAAGCTTGCCACTCACAGCTTTTGAATTTAAAAAGATATTTTTACTGTTTGCAAGTGATTGCAAACATTACAAGCGAGTTATTCATTAGGCTGCTCAAGTTTCATAACATTTAAAAATGACAATATCAAGATATTCGGGAACATGTAGCAGCCCATTCTGAGTACAAAGTACTGAGAAAAGTAGCCAATGTTTCCTGAATCAAAATAACGAAATATCAAGTTCAAGCTAGTTAGCACAAGGGATCAAAACTCATCAACATTTCTCTCATATTAATATCCACTGTTCACATGGACCAAAAAAATGAAAATGAAAAATCAAAGAACTGAACGCATCTTACACAAACATATTTAGATATGTCGATGATAAAATTCAACCGCAAACCACCTCATCGATCATCATCACATTTTCGTGCAAGGTGGTATCTCATATAGAAAGAGGACATCCAACTAATATGCTCCACCATTATATTCGTATTTATGTTCAACTTAATTGCACCCACAATCACAAAGATCCATGAATTATGGATATATTGATAATATACCAGGAGTTGAGGGTATGTTTGGTACAGATGGAGAAGGTTGATTCACCTTTTACTACTAAATAAGATAATGATTGTGAGAAACATGCACCGACAGCAGGATGCATGACAAATCTTCCTATACAAGATCAGAACTCAAAGCTTGTTATTAAAGAGTAAGACAAATAAATGGATACTAAATGAAACTTTTGCCACATAAGAATGTACATAAAAGGTTATTGAACAATGAATTAGAAGGTCTCAATAATGGTGCAGAGTTTTCCCTAGATTAAAAATTAAGCTTCAACAATCACAATCCTAATGTAAGAAGGCTATAACCTGTTCTCATTCTTATAGTTAACCATGCTGGCAATGACTGTTGAATTCGGTAGGGGAATTATCTCGCTTTTGGCGATAGCATAAACATTGTGGCCACATATTGCACCAATCTGCCTCCTTTTTGTTATTAGTAACATGTAATACGGCCCTAAAAACTTTATGAACCCTGAAAAGGAAAGGGAAGAGGATGAGATGATCGGGATTACCAGTCTTTCTCTTAATACACTGTTAGCACTTGATAATATACACACCAACAATGCCATAACAAGTAGTAACAAATCTAAGTCCTCCTGTAGCTCTGTTTCCTTCATGAATTCTTCTTAGTAGATCAGAGCACTCCCTTTCAGTATATATAGTGGAATCTTCGCGAACGTTAAGCTCTGATGGTTCCGATCTATCAATTTTCAAAATTTTCCAGAATGTTCTACTTTTGTCCCTTCCAATCATATAAAAGTTCTGCAACCAAAATTAGATACAATCAAATGAATGAAAAATTATTGGTAAAAATCAAGGCAAGACAAATTCTTCATTTTGTAAATCCCAGAATGAAATAAAATTTACTATATTTACCGAATGTAAGATGATGATGTTATGACTTTAACTTGGTATACTGATGAAGTTGGTAATTTAACACGCCTCACTATAGTAAAATAATTTTAAAAAATAAAAACAAATAAATTGAAGCCCTCTGGAGCTGTAATTTCTTCGTCCAACAAAAGGCAAGCTAGTAAACTGAGGAAAAGAGGAGATGATAATATGAGACCATAAAGTGCATCTCTCGTGTCATATCCCTCCGACATTTTGACAATCAGACTATGATGAAAGCAATTGAAAAAAGTGGGCAACAGCTAGGCACGAAGTGTTCTTTATCTAGCTCCTAAAGTGGGCAATTGAAAAAAGTGGGCAACAGCAACAGAAAGGGCTTCAATAATCTACATTTCATCCATTCTGAATGTCTTGCAGAGCACGAAGTGTTCTTTATCTAGCTCCTAAAGTATTATTCAGCCTATTACTATATTAAGCTCCAGCATAGGATTTTGAGTAAGAAAACATGTATGTACAGTAGTTGTGAAACCTCTAGTTGGTTGAAAATGAATTGATCAGTGTTCAATTCAAATTTCAGATGTTTAAAAAGTGGAAACCAAAAATCAAGACACAAAAATATTATGCATGAAAAACAATTCTTGATTAAAAGTGCAGGCAATCACAAGAATCAACAATTAAAAGCGCATTAAATGTTATCTCAGGCTAATCCAGTGAAATGACTGAACAAGACATATGTTGCTATCATTAAGGAAACATCACATGTTTCCTGTTTATGACACGAAGAATCATCAGCTAGTAAAGACAGTTATACCGATCGAGTCTCATAGAGTCTGAATTTCTGCATAAACCCCTCAGGAGGTGGAGATGGTGGATGAACTTCGTGTTCTTGTTGCTGTACATTTTCTGATGCATCTGCCATTACTTTAGATTATCCTTCGCGATCCCCGAGCCTGGGCTCGGGAATCAATCACTCTGGCATTCAATTTCAACCACAATTCTTCTTACTCCCTCTTCGAACTTCTAAACCCCGTTACCGCCACCATAGGTTGCTTCAGATATAGCATTCCCCCGACAAAATCGGGATTAGAAAAGCCTTTGACTTTTTTTTCTTCGGATTTCTAATATCCAAACCCTAAATTCAACAACTGTAGACACGTAAATTACAAAATTCAGCAGCTGATCTTCTACCGACCGAAATCAAATTTCACGACTTTACAGCGAAATTCCAACAAAATCAAACATCATTTCCAAATATCAACAAAAAAAATCCTAAACTAAACAAAGCTAAAACAATTGAATTTCAACGTGCCTGTGGCAATTGAGATACACGCACAAACAGAAAATTCCAGAAGAAAGTTCAACCAACAGAATGGCGAATGAGGAGAGGGGTGAAATTAAATTTCCTGTTTGATGACAATGATGATGATGTGCAGGGCGAGTGGTTATAGTTTTTGATTGATTCTAATAAAATTTGAGAGAGAAGGAAATAAGAGAGAGAAAGTTAGGAGAGAGAAAGCTTGGATCTGCAAAGACAAAATGAAAACCACAACTTATCTAGTTGATATGCATAAAAGAATATGCCATGACTTTGCTTCTAGTACTACTATATTATTTGAGGAAATAAATATATTTATATTTTATAATTTCTTTACTTGCATTATTGTAATGTAAACTATGATTCAAGATTTTACACAAATTTAGTTACTAGTACTATTTGTAATTTTCTATACTTAGTTGTAAAGTTTAATTATGTGTTAGAGGGAAAAGGTTTGGATTATTTAATTTATTTGAAATCATTTTTAAAAAAAATGAAATATGGTTATAAATAAAAGAGATTTTGAGATGGTTATATTGATTGATGACTAATGCATGGAGTAACTATTACATAAAGTAGATTCAATTCTTTTTTTGAACAAATGTGGGGTTATTACATTCGGGGGGATGTAAGCTAGTAGTTAAGCATTTGTATTTAGTTAAATGAATACCTGTGAATAATATTTTAAGTATTTTAAAAATAAAGAGAGTTTGAAAATTACATAATTTGTTTGTTAAAAACTTGCAAACGAACTTGTTTAATATTCGTTTATGTTTGTGGTTTGTATGGGTTTTAAAAAGTATAAATAATTATAATTTATATTGTTTTAGAGCATCTCCAAAAGCAATTATATAATTTAGAGAGTATTTTTGTGTAAAATGAAGAGTATTTAAAATTTAGAGAGTCATATTTTTTGTCCCTTCCAACACTCTCTTTATATTTCAATTAATTTTTTATCTTCCCAATATTTTATTTATTAGTACTTTTTATTATATTATATTATCTCCTAATTTATTTTATTATAAATGTGAATTAATTAATATTTTTTAGGGGACATTTCAAGTAAAGCAAATGTTGGAAGTGATGAAATAGTTAATGCAATTAATTTTAAAGATTGTTTTGACTCTCTAAATTTGAAGAGTCAAAATCATTATGTAAAAAATTTTGTTATTTTGAAAAGGCTATTAGACATGAATTTTTATGTTTTACTCTTTAAATTTTAACTATTCTTTATTTTGAAGAGTCTCTAGGAGATGCTCTAATTAATGTGTAATGTGTAAGAGTGTGTAAAAGATTATCCATTAATGTGAGAGAAGAGATGAGAGGAGAGAGATAAAAAGTATTGCTTGTTAACAATTTAACATACATTAAACATACTTTATACCATATAATACTTTAATATAAATTTAACCTTTGTTAACATAAAAATGAGAAACTTTTTCTACAATATTGTAATATAGTATATATATTTATTTTATAGTATTTAACAATATATTTTTAACACAAAATCAATATAATTTAACATATACTCCACCAAACATACTTTTACATAACATAAATATGAACACGCTTTCATTATCATGATTGTCATCTTCTTCCTCATAATATGGAAAAATATATGTGCTTTACGATGAATTTTCAATCACAGTGAAACATGAAAAGTATATTTACAGTGGAGATTGAATGGATGTGTAAATGGTGGCGGTCAAATGGAAATCTATTTGATAGTCAACTATGTTCACATCTATAAGAATTTATATCCGCTCAAATTCATAAATGTTGATGAACTATGAGAAGTTCTTATAATTTAGCTGTTGATCTGGATGATTCAGCTAAATTAGAGAGTTCACATATTTAAAGAGTTGACTAACGTATGAAGTTATTAATTAATGAACAATATACAAATTTGACTTGTCCCATTATTCGTCACACAAATGAAGTTTTATAAGAAATTGTCGTATTATTATTTAATAATAAAATTATTTCATGTATAATAATAATTTAAGTGATTATTTAACATTTTATTATTCAATTTTAACTTTTATTATTCAGTATATTGATTTGTTTGTTTAATATTTATGATAATTCTAGATTTTACTAAACAAAATGATTTTTTATCGTTCATGAAAATAAAATAATTGGAATAAGTTTCATGAACATGTTATGTTCATGTAAACAACATTTGAGTTCGAACTCGTTTTAAAATTCTTGAGGAATTAAAGCTCAAAATCGATTTTTTAATAAAAGGGACGTAACATTGTAAAGTCTCATTTCCATTATTATACCATTAATTACACTGTATATATATATATCTGCTGTAGTTAACTACAAAATGGAGTCATATTGATTAAAGACGTTGGAATTAATTTGAGATAGCAAAGCAATACCAAAATTAGCAACTCTGTATTTGTAATGCGACAAATTTTTGGGAGAGAAGTTGTCAAGTTATATTCTATCAATACCATTCTTCTATTTTAATCATTAAATTATACTAATTAAAATACTTTGATCATTGACCGAATGTTAAACGACAGTCCAAACCATCTAATTCGATCTTGTAATTAATGCTTTATTTATGATCACTTCTTGCATTGTAGTGTTGTACAAATAAATTCTCTATTTGGAATATAAAATCTCTTTACTATAAGGGCTCGTTTGATAGCATGTATAATTACTCCCACCACCTAACTACGTATTTTTATTCACTTTTTATTTTGGGATGTTTCACGTATTTTTACTCATTTCATTAATGATAAAAATACATAATATTCCCTCCATCCCGCTAAAAGAATTACGCTTTCTTTGTAATTGCTAAAAAATTTTCACTTCTTTTATAAATTACAAAGAAAATGTAACTCTTTTAGTGGACGGAGGGAGTATTTTATACCTACTTTTTACACTTTATTCATCAATCCCAATAACTTTATTTTCTTTTTTATACTTTATTCATCATTTCCAACAACTTTATTTTCTTTTTTATACTTTATTCATCATTCCCAACAACTTTATTTACCTTTTCTTTTTAAATTACTAGTTTATCCCTACTTTTTCTTATATTATATACTAAAAAAATAACACGTCTTAATCTCTGTGCCCATACAAATGGGTAAAAATACCTGGGACGGAGGGAGTATATTTTATAATACAAATGTTACTCTTCAACATATTTGAGTGTTACTCTTTTTGAAAGAGTTACTCCCTCCTCCGGCAGGAGATTAAGAAAAATGATAGCTTTTAGGTTATTATAGTATTTTTGTAATAAATAAATGATAAAGTATGGTATGTGTGTTAGATAGGGTGATTTTTTTTGTAAATAAAGTGTATGGGGAAGGGTGATTGTGTTTGACCTTTTGCTTTTTTTAGAAAAATGCAAACTTTTATGAAAAAACCCAAAATGAAAAATGTGTCATTTAAAAGGAGACTGATGGAATATAATTTACATATATCTATATCTTTATATATTTCATAATATCACCTATTTTACTGCAGTAGAGATTAAATTATTATCTCCTATAATTTTTTACTGTATTAGAGTAACTTTTGTACAACAATTTTCACCATTCATTTGACAATTAAATCTACACTACTCATATACATCTTCTTGAACCTTAATTACATTTGTTGCACACTTCTTCTACATTAAATTTCTTTCAATATCTATTAGTCATTTTCTTGCCTAAATCATCTAAATTTATGTGTGTATATTCTGAATTTTGGAGTTTTGATGATCAATCAAACCATTTAACACACGAGTTTGTGTGATTGTGTTCGATTAATTGCAATCAGATATTTTATAGATTCAATTTGTTTGCAATATTTTAGAAATATGTACCATTATTATACATTTAAAATTAATACTTTAACTCTAGAAATAAACATTAATTAAATAGAAAATGAATCTAAACAATCCATAATCTCTTAACATTGTAGTGACAATCACAATCGATTGTAAGCAATATATTGATGTAGTAATTGTTATCCTACTTCATCTTCTACAGCATTTCCTGATTGATTCTGTTTGAAGAAATATTTATCACCTTTGAAGTTGCAATATGAAGTATTAAAAAATATAAGAGTTCATCCAAAAAGTCAAAGTAGTTCAAGGCCCACCATGGTGGAAGAATTGGGCTTTTTAAGGCGTAGAGCCCAATAATGTAGGTTGGGTATCAAAGGAGGGAAGAGACCAACATTGCCGGCCCATAATGGAGAAAGCATAGGCGAAGGGCCCAATAAATTAGGTTTGGTATCTAAGGAGAGCAGAGCCCAACATTTTGGGTTCATGTTCTCCTCTTTAACTTAACTGAAGTCAGCAAAACAGTCTCCTTTGCAAATTGGCATTTTGCGATTATATGGGATTTTTTGCTTTTCTTTTTATTCAATCTTGATGTCTGAAATGGGCTATCCAAGTTAAAACAATGGCTGAAATATTATTATATAAAAACTGAAATCTTATTATTGTATCAACATAATAATATTCATACAACATAAACCACACATAGTAAAAATAAACTATTCCATATTAAAATATTTTTAATCACTTACTTTTTAACTCACTCGATCAAAACAACATAGTTATATAATAAAATAAAAAAAGAAAAAAAATAAAAGAATTTAAAAATTGATATCTGAAAGCCATTTCCGGCAACCTCGAGCGGCTGTGGCGTCATTGCATCTTGAGCCACCGTTGCCGTAGACAGAAAGACAGCCACCATTGCCAAAATTATAGAAATGCAAAAGATGGTAGATTTACCAAAATGTGACATCTTTAAACTGATGTGCTACAGTATTAATATTGCTAGGTAAAAATGTAGTAAATTTTATTTGTAATGTGTTGAATTGTGTAAAATTGCCCCAATTTATATATACTCCTTTGGTTTGTGCGTCTTAATCTAAAATAATATTTTTATTTTCAATAAATTATATCCCACCATATTATTTGCCTTTTATTCAAAGGTTTATGTGATCCACTAATTCGTGAAAAATAAATGGTAGGTTATGCATGTCAATCAAATGTATGATTCTATCTTTTAATGTTATAGAATTTTTTTTATTGATTTTATATAATGAAATAATATACATTAAATTTTGTTTATTTTATTCACTAATATTTCATAATTTTATTCAATTAATTAATTTGAAATCTTACATTTCTTAAATATTACTCCAATTAATATGATGCAATCAATCATTGAGATTACAATGCTTTATTAAGTAAATATTAGTGAGAATAAGTAAATAGTGAGAATAGGTGGTTACATTGGATGTGGTTAGGATTGGATGGGACTTCGTTCCTTATAAAATTCATGTTATTTGAGATTGGCAATTAATTGACACATCAAGATTTTTTATTTATTTATTTATTAATGATGTTAATGGTTCATCTAAAGGAATATATCTCATAAATTTTGATATATCTTAAATCATGATCATAACTGTTGTACTAAGGTGGGATTTAAATGAATCAAAATTACAATTTGACATCTAAAAGACTTTTATATATTTACTTTTATATATGAAAAAGAGAAATAGATTTCATTGAGTTTTGGGCAGTAAATATAATAAAGGACATAATTTATATATTGCACACGTTTGAATTTTAAACTCTTTTCTACACACACTCTTTTAAAATCTCATTTTTGCCCAATATTATTGTAGGTTATCGATTAAACTCTCAATAAAAAATATTTTAAATGAAAATCGTATCAGATTATTTACTCCAGACACATAGTCATTTTAAAGGAAACTTTGATTATTTCAACCTTTGAATGCTACTAATTTTTTTTTCAAAAAAAAAAAAAGAAGCTTTATTCGTGTCTTACGGTTATCTTTTTTCTTATTTTTTTCTTTAATTTTAAAAATTATAAATAAACATGGAAGATTATCTTAATCCTCGAATGCTACTATTTTTTTTTAATTTTTTTTTTTAAAAAAGGTGTATTTGTGTCTTACCCTTTAAGATTTGGATATAAGTATTTTTTTATAAACACAGCAGAATTAGACCACATATTATAGTAGCAAGAAACAGTGATGGCCATGTTAATAAAACAAAGCAAAGAAAAACATTGTTCTCAAGAGCAACTGATGTGGAGCAGTTTGGGCGCGAGGAGAGGGTTGATCATTTCGAGCCTCGACCCTTGATCGTGTATCGGTAGAGGCCTTGGACTTAGTTTATAAATTAATTCTGGTTGCTTTGTTTTATTAGTTATGGGCCATATATGGGCTTAGGGATTTATTTCTAATTGTTATTTAAGTATTGCATCGTGAACGTTGTGATCATTCTATTCATCATTGAAGAAATAGACGGGAGCCTTTTTGGCTATTTGGCAGATGCTTTTGCGTTTGATTTTCTGAGTGCTAACAATTGGTCCGACCTGCCGGATCGCTCACCCGAGATGACGTTGACACGCAGCGAACAAAGAATTGATGATTTGGAACGCGGACAAACTGAAATCAGGGAACACCTGAAGTTGATGACAGAAGAACAAACCAGGGTAACCCAGGCAATCACGGCCGAGCAGGCCAATATGACGCAACAATTGACGCTGATCGCCAATTCGTTGGCTGGCCTTACGACCTCATCGTCCACCTCTGGATCGGCGGCAGAGGCAGGGCTGACGCGCCAACTGACGGCGAAAGAAGGAGATCCAGCGCGCCAGGTGGGAACTGAGGCGCTGGGACTGGGCGCAGTTGCGGCTGAGAAAGTGGCGCACCAGGCAGTGATGGCAGCGCTAAGGCTGGGGCCAGGCACGGCGGAAGGAGTGGCTAAGCTACCGACGCTACCGTCACTACCCATGTTCGATGGGACCGATCCGATCGGTTGGTTGGCAACTTCCACTCGCTCTTTGTTGTGATTGACCTTGAGTATTATCGTTGTCATCGTCGGAGGGGAAATCATCTCCAAGTATCTCCCTAAAATTCAAGTTGAACAAATGAGGGGATATTTCTTCGTCCGAAGGAATATTTTCAAGTTCAACATCTTCTAGAGTTGGTGGAAGTTGACGTGGAGGTGGTAGAGGACAATTTAAGGTGTTGGGTATGGATTTTCCTCTAGAAGAAGAAGGTAAGGCACCGGATGAAGAAGAACCTCTTCTAGGCATTTTTTTTAGATTGAAAAAATGATGAATATATATGATTTATGAACTAAAACTAAAAGACTATAAGCATACTAATTAGTAGTATATGTGGGAAAGAATAGAGAATGATAATGAGAGAATTGAAATGAAAGTGATAATGAGAGAATTGAAATAAAAGACTACAACTTTTTTTTTTTTTAGTTTGATATATATGAACTAAAAAAAGAAACTTGAGAGTTGAGAACTTGAATTGAGAAAATGTATTGTGTAGACTGTAGAGTAGAAGTAGAATCAACTATCAAGAATGTAGAATAGAAGAAGTAGTGTAGTAGAAGTAGAGTATATTGAATGTTGTGTGCTCAAATTGATCACACTTGGGGGGTATTTATAGAGGATCGAAATTGATCTCATCCATTCATTTTAAATTTTGAACACAAAAAAAATCTCAGCCCTTGAATTTAAAAAAAAAATCCTGCGGAACCGCCGGTTCCTAGATCAATCTCAGCCGTTGATCTTCAACGGTCAACAATCTCGGCCGCACGTTTGAATTTTAAAATTCAAAATTTCCCGCCCGGCCTGCCTGAACCGCCGATTTGAACCGACTAACCGTGAACCGGCAGTTTACCCGCCTGAACCGCCAGTTTACAGCCCAACGGTCATTTTTTTGGGTCGTCAGATCTCCAACGGATAGACGATCTTGGCCGTTCAAAAATAAATAAATAAAAAAATAAAAAAATCGAGGAACCATCGGTTTGAACCGAGAACCGGCGTACCGGCAGTTTCGGTTCAAGAGTAGTAGGAATCGAAACTGAACCGTGTTCTACCAGTTTCGGTTCATTTTTGCCAGTTCCGGTTAAAACTGGCGGTTCAGAACCGACGGTTCCGGTTAATTGGTGCATGTCTAACTAAATACATCAACCATTAAATTATTAAAAATTATATAATTAAATAATTCACATTATATATATATAAATAAAAATATGTCTTTTACTTAATATACATAATTAAGATAGTAATAAATTAGATAATATACATATTTATTTATATTTATAAAACAAAATATTATATTTAATATATAAAAATATATAATTATTTAATATTAATAATATATAATTAATATATATATTATTATTCGAATATATTCGCGAATATTCGAATCGAATATCTTATGAATCATATTCGATTCGAATATTATTCGAACCAAGATATTTATTCAAATTCGTATTTGAATTCGAATTTTTTGAAATCAAATATTGATATTCGAATTTGAATATCGAATCGAATTCGAATTATTTGATTCATTTACAACCCTATCCCAAACTCTCTGGGGGATCGGCAATGGCTGCAGCAGCCCCGCTGGGGATAGTGCTTCATACTTCACTTTCTGGCAAACCAAGCACATTGCCACATACTCTTTTATGGCTCTAAACATTCCCTTCCAGTACACACTGGCGGCCAAATGTCTATACGTCCTCAGGACTCCCGCATGACTGCCAATGGGTGAGTCGTGAAACTCCTGAAGTAATATGGGAATCCACGCTGAATTGGCAGCCAAAACCACTCTCCCTTTGTAAAACAGCTTTTCCCCACGCACTTCAAACCCCACGTGGCTGCCTGAATTTTTGCTTAAATCTCTCACCACTACTTGAATAAATTCATCCTGTGACTGCTCGACCAAGATGTTGGCACCCCAATGATGAACACTGAGTGCCAATAAATTACCATCCTTGCCGACTGCACCGCCCTCGCCGCCCCCTAGCAGGGGGTTCGTCGCGACTTCTCCGTGCAGGGAGAGAAAGTTGGCCGCTGAGTTTGCTGCCCCGGCTTGTATTCAATTGAGAGATCATAGCTCATCAACTTTGCCACCCAAACTTATTGTGCCGGAGTCATAATCTTATGGGATAGAAGATGTTTTAAGCTGTTGTGATCTGTTCGGATCTTAAATCGGCGACCCACAAGATAAGGTCTCCAGTGCTATATTGCTAGAACCAGACCCATCATCTCACGCTCATAAGCAGACTTTGTTAAAGTCCTATCCGCCAGTGACTTACTGAAGTATGCAACTGACCTCCCCTCCTGCATTAATACAGCCCGATTTCTGTTCTGGACGCATCGCACTCAACTACGAAAGGCTTTGTGAAATCGAGCATAACAAGCAGGGGCGCCATCACTAGCGCCGACTTCAAATACCGAAAGGCCTCTTCAGCCGCCTCTGTCCACACAATGGCACTGGGGCCGACTTCTTCAGCAAGTTGGTTAGGGGTCGAGCTATCTGTCCATACTCCCGCACAAATCGGCGATAGTAACCGGTCAATCCTAAAAATCCCCGTACATCCCGTACACTCCAAGGGTACAGCCAATCCTCGACTGCCTTGGATCCATCTCTACCCCGGTTGCAGAAATTATATGGCCCAAATATTCAACCTTTGAACACCCGAAAGAGAACTTTTTCTGGTTTGCTTTGAATTGATTGGCCTGCAATATTTGTAAAACCTCCCTCAAATGCTTCTTTTGTTGTTGTCAGGACCTGCTATAGATTAGAATGTCATCAAAGAAAACCAAAACAAATTTTCTTAAGTAAGGACGAAAGAGTTCATTCATGGCAGACTGGAAGGTTACCGGCGCGTTTGTCAACCCAAAGGGCATCACCAGAAATTCATAGTGCCCACTGTGGATCCGAAAGGCCGTTTTATGCACATCTCTCATGGCCACTAGGATCTGATGATATTCGGAGCGAAGGTCTATCTTGGAGAAAATCACTGCTCCGACCAATTCATCCAACATCTCCTGTATAACCAGAATTGGGTACTTATTGAGGACAGTCGCCTTGTTCAACTCCAGATAATCCACACAAAACCTCTAACTCCCGTCCTTCTTTTTGACCAGCAGAACTGGGCTGGAAAAAGGGCTGGAACTCGGCTGGATTATGCCCGCCATCAATATATCGGAAACTAACCGCTCAATCTCATCTTTTTGTGCCTGTCCGTAGCGGTATGGCCTCACCAACACTGGTCCCGCTCCTGGTACTAACTCTATCTGATGTTCAGCCCCCGATTAGGTGGGAGACCCTCCGGCTCGCCGAAAACATCACCAAACAGCGCCAACACCCTCTCAATCTCCTTGGACCTCGGATGCGCCAATTTCGGTGGTGCCCCCCTCTAGCAACAAGACCCAAAGTTCAACATCTTGAATTTGAATCAGCTTCCGGAAGTCCATGGGGCCGCAGCACAAAGCCGGATCACCTATCAGAGTTACCACCTTTCCATTTCTTTCGAAGGCCATGGTCATATTGGCCCAATTCGTTTTCACCTCCCTGAGTATCGCCAACCAAGATATCCCCAATATCACATCCACTCCACCTAGCGGAAATAAATGAAAATCTGCCACCACAGGGACGTCTGCCACCGAGAGTTTGAGTTGTCGGCAGTATCCCTGCGACTCTTGGCGCTACCCGTCGGCAAGTTGCACGCCAAAACATAACGACCTATCAAAATTCAACGTTAGGTTAGACAATAAAGAGCTGGAGATGAAGTTATGGCTAGCCCCACTGTCCACCAGAATGGTGATGTTATGCCCCTGCAAATCCCCTGTCATTCTCCTAGTGCGTGGCCCCATGAATCCTGTCATAGAAAAAACAGGAAGCACGACAACTTCCTTCTCCTGCTCTCCCTCCTTTGCGCTAATTTCTTTCATCTCCTATTGGGCGCCAAGATCCTCATGGAATTTGAAGCAATGTAAGTCCATAGCTTTGTCTTCCTCAGCCGCCAGAATGTTCAATTGCTGCATCGGACATTGATGTCCCGGCGTATAGGTCCTCTTGCAGTGGAAACACAACCCCTTAGCGCGCAAATTAGCCATCTCTTGGGGAGACATTCGCTCAAAATGAGGTGGCCCTGCCTTCTGGCCCGCCGAATAGGACCTTCCCGACGGTAGACTGCGGCCGGCCCCCGTGGCGCCGAGGAGGTCGCGAACAATCCTCCCGTGACTGAAGTCTAGCCACCAGCCCTGAATCCCGAGCCGAACACGCCCCTAGTTGAGAACCGGTTCTGGGGCACGGATCGGCTAAATGAGTTGCTCATGATGGGTTTCGGGCCTCGACCACCCCCTGAATAAGCGAGATTATACTCCACATCCCTTGCCTGGTGTACCCCACCATTAGGGGCCCAAAGGTTAAATTATCCTAAGTTGTCATATCCCTGGGTTTAAAGTAAATGGCCCTTAAAGGTTTCAATCGGGTGAGTTTATTTTCAAGTAAAAAATGACTCCGTTTAGGTGGGCGGGCTCCGCTTATACAATTAACTAGCTGAGTCGTTCTAAAATATACTCCGAAATTGAGAAGGTTATTCTGACTTATTCAATCAATCAATCTCTTAATTCATCAAACTTATGACTACCCACATTCATTCAATCAATCAATCTCTTAATTCATCAAACTTATGACTTCCCACATTCACAACCAGCTCTATCAACCCACCAATATAATATTTATTTATCTCTTATTTACATATACAATCCAATCTAATCCCAATTTATGCTCCATCAACAACTCAATTCAACTTACTCTTTTAATAAAATATTTATTTTTCTAATATATATATATATATATATATATATATATATATATTAAACAATATATTATTATTGTGATTTTTTTAATAATTATATTAAAAAATCTTCTAAAACATATAAAAGAATACTATACGAACATAATAGTAAAATTAAAATTACAATACTTTTACAAAAATTATATAATTGAATTAAAAAAATTAAAAAAAAATGCGAGAAATATAAATTTAGAGTTGATATTAGGTACATCCGGTTGCAAGGGTGCACACATATGTGTATAACTTTTTATTTTATTTTGTGCACACATATGTGTATAACTTTTTATTTTATTTTGTATGCATGTTATTCTATTTTGTATACGTGTTTCTTAATAATTTTATACTTTTTTCACACTAAATTTTTCATTAAAAACACTAGCATCCATATGTGTATAACTTTTTATTTAATAGTGTATACATGTTTTTTAATAATTATATATTATTTTACACTCAAAATTTTATTAAAAAAACTAATAATTAAATTGTATATATTTTTGTTTATAATTGTATATGTTTTTGTTTATATACTCCCTCCGTCCCACAAAAGTTTGCATGCCTCTTCCGGCACAGAGATTAAGAAAAATGATAACTTTTAGGAGTATTATGATATTTTTTGGTAGTAAATGATAAAGTATGTTAGGTGCGTTAGGTAAGAGTGGTTTTTTTTGTAAATAAAGTGTATGAGAAGGGTAATTGTGTTTGACTTTTTGCTTTTTTTGGAATGTGCAAACTTTTGTGGGACAACCCAAAATGGAAAGTGTGCCGTCTAAAATGGGACGGAGGGAGTATATGTTTTTGAAAGTGGGTGCACCCTATCTTAGGGTGCACCCAGGTGCACAATATTATTAGCCATAAATTTATAAAGTAGAAGCTCAAAAAATAGAAGAAGAAAATATAATTTAAGATTGAGAAAACAAAAGAGAGTTTTTTTTATTGTGATCCAAAATATGTCATTATTTTAAGAATTTTAATTTTTTTTTTAAATAATAATTTAAATACTCCCCCCGTCCCGCGTTAAGGTTTACACTTTTCATTTTGGGTTGTTTCAAGCTAAGATTTACATGTTGAGGTGTACACTTTCCATTTTGGGTTGTCCCAAGTTAAGATTTACATTTATTTTTTTATCAAGTTGGCCCACATAAAATAATTAATTATTCCATGTAGGACTCACACACAACACTAATACAACTATCCACTTTACATTAAATATTATTTCTCTCATCTCACTATATATTAAAATATTATATATCTTAATCTTCATGCAAAAAACAAACATCAACGTTAACGCGGGTCGGAGAGAGTATTATTTATTGAAAATTTAAATCATACATATATAAAAATAAACTTCCATCAATCAAAACAGCATGACACTTATTACATTGTGAGATAAAAGGGAGGGTTGATGAGTGGGTTGTGGGTTGATCAGTAGAACAATTGGTTGCTCAAATTTATTTATTTATTTATTTTAATTTCCTTTTTTTTTTTGTCTTATGCGAACAATTGATGATATGATAGATGAGTTGGTCTCATGTGTTTTAAGGTGTACAAGATAGGTAAGGGTACATTGTTTTGTTCTAAAAAATATATATTTAATTAATAAGGGTACACTATTTTATTTTAAAGAATATACACTTTTCAGTAATATTTTTATTTTTTTCATAAAATAAAGAGTACACACCTTTATACTAAAGGGTATATACTTTAATATTAAAAGGTATGTTGTGTGCCCCGGGCCACACATGTTTTTTGCCTATGATGAATACTCTCTCCTACCATATATTTTTCATTTTGGTCCATTTCAAAACAAAGTACTCCCCCCGTCTCTAAAAAGTTTGCACACCTCTTTTCGGCACGGAGATTAAGAAAGTGATAACTTTTAGGGGTATAATGGTATTTTTATGTAATATATAAATGATAAAGTATGGTAGGTAGAGATGGTTTTTTTGTAATTAAAGTGTATGGGGAAGGGTGATTGTTTTTTACTTTTTGCTTTTTTTGGGATGTGCAAACTTTTGTGGGACAGCCCAAAATAGAAAGTGTGCCAACTTTTTAGAGACGGAGGGAGTATACATTTACCTTTTTAGTTTTGATGGAATTCACGCAAAACAATTATTATAAACACATGGCCCTAAATACCGAATCTTTCTCTTTTTATTTTTCTCATGTAATATTATAATAATAGTATAATTTGAATCCTTCTTTTTTGCGATTATACACAAAATCATATAACCTTAATACGTAAGTGACAGAATTCTGATTCTAGGATTGTTCTATCAACTCCCTTCCCTATTGATTCTATTGGAATTTTCAATTTAAGTAGAAAATCACACTACACTAATACAATTATTATGCACTAAACATTAAGATATATTTTTTTTCACCCCACCCCCATATTAAAATATTATACTCCTTAATTTACGTGTAAAAAACAAACATATACCTTGTTCCCGAACGGAGGGAGTATCAATTTTGCATGATTACGTAAGACTTGGGGATAAAAAAAATTACTCTCTCCATCCCATCAGAATGAGAGCGCTCAGAATGAGAGCGTTCTTAATGTATAGTGAATATGTGTATTAGCGTGGTGTATGGTCTCATGGAGATATATTAATTATTTTGTGTGAATTTCATTTGCTAAAAAAAGAAAATGCACACTTGCGGCAAAAATGGAAAAATGCACTCCTCAGTAACACAGAGGGAGTAAAATTTTGTGGGTACCTAATGTAGCTTGAAAAATATTCCATTCATCCCGCGTTAAGGTTTACGTTTTTCATTTTGATTTGTCCTAAATAAATAAAAATCATAAATGATAATTACTATGGGGGTAGGTCTTGGGTGAGACCGTCTCACGGATCCTTTTATGTGAGACGGATCATCCATTAACCCAAATAGATATATTTTATATTAAATAAAAAGACAATTAAAAAAAAGGGCTTGTTTGGCTTAAGTATTAAAAATCCTATTTTACTAACATGCAATTTCGCTATTAATTCTCGCTATTTTTTACTAACATGCAATTCGGCAATCCCCATATCCTATTTTACATGTTGTTTTAAATTCAAAAGTTTCGCTGTTAATAAAAAATAAATAAATTATGTTTTATTATTATTATTATTAATTTTTTATTAGATAATTTAATGATCTCATTATCACTTTTTTATAATCAAGTATCACTTTTTATTAAAAATATTATCACTTTTTATCCATTTTATAAATTATTCATAACATAATTAAATTAAATGTTTATCACTTTTTTTATTATTTATAATTATTTATAACTTTTTATTAAAAATATTATCACTTTTTATTTCAATGAATTGTTCTTGAAATAATTTAATTAAATGGATATCATTTTTCTTTGATTTAGAATCACTTTTTATTGAAAATATTATCATTTTTTATTATTCCAGTAATTGATCATGAAATACATTTTTTAATTAGTTATCAATTTTATTTTAAAATGTTATCACTTTTTATTTATATTAGAAATAGTTCATATCACTGTAATAACTTTTCATCAATTGATTATCATTTTTAATATAAAATTTATCACATATTATCACATTTTATAAATTTATAATATTTAAATTAAAAAAATAAATCAAATAAATAAATTCAAGGCCCGAATTATGGGTAAACTATCGATTCGGGGCCTGAATTATTTTTTTATCAATTCAATGCCTGAAATATGTAAAACTATCAATTCAATGCCTGAATTTGTCAAATATTATCTTCTATTTTATCAATTTAGGGCCTAAGTCCAGGCCCTGAATTGATAGTTTAACATAATTCAGGCCCCTAATCGATATAAACATAATTCAAGTCTCGATAGTTTACCCATTTTTCAGACCTTGAATTGATAAAATTCCAATTTTAATATAAAGTGGTACCTGATTATAATAAACTGATAATAATATTGTTGAATTATGTAATGAACAATTAATATAATAATAATAATAATTAATTAATTTTTTTTTATAAAATTAATACTCATAGTGGCGCCAAGTTTAAAAGGGATTTTTTTAAATTAAAATCATCGAATGTAGCGCATGTAAGTTGCCAAAATGGAGTGATTAGTAAAAATGATATTTTAATTAGTCTAAGTCAAATAAGGCTCTTGTTTTCTTTTAATGGGTGATCCGTCTCACATAAGGGAATCCGTGAGACGGTCTCACCCAAGTCTTTACCTTACTATGATATTATTACATTTTTATTTATAAAAAGTAATTTAAGATATTATTATCATACATTTATAGTATAATTTGTAAAAAGAAATGGTGGATTGAGTTGGCATTAATAATTTGATATGTACATATAACATAGTAAGAAATTTGACTCATTAGATAAAAAAAGTTATTATATTATAATAACCTAAAGAATTCGAATAATTAATGATAACTTTTTAACATATATATATTTTAAAAATAAAATAAGTTAATTTATGATATAAATATTTAGTTAAAATATTGTATTTAAGTTTATAAATTAATGATGTCATAAATTTGTGTGTTTATTTAAATAGTGGAAAAAAATATAAAAGAAAAAGTATGGTATACTATTGTAGTTTGATATATAAAATAAAATACTAAAAAAAATACATAAAAAAAGAAAAATAAAAAAATAATAAAAAATAGATAAATAATGTAGAAAGAAAAGGATAAAAATAATATGATAAAAGGATAAAAATTTAAAGAAGACTGTGAGGGCACAAACAAGAGTTTACGCCTTAATCATTTGTTTGTGTATTTAAATGTTAAAAAAATTGTAATTAGATATTGATATCTGATAATGTAAAAATACCGTGATCCCTAAATTTTTACTAATGTAAATGATCGGTGGAATATAGGTGTGGTGTGCCTGGGTGCGGGTGCTAATTGGAAGGTTCCAACCGTTTTTCGGTAGAAGGTGGAATGACGTTGTGTGGTGAGCAAGTGTGGGTAGAAGATGGAATAATGTTCTCATATTCTATTTGCCAATGATTAGGTGTGGTGTGCAAGTGGGGTGGGGTGGGGTGGGGTGGGGTGGGGTGGGGTGTGGTGTGAAAGTGGGGTGTGGTGTGCTAGTTGGTTAGTTTTATTTGACTATAATATATTTAATTAAAATTGATATAAAATTAATTAGTAATAGAAATTAATATTTGAATTTGAAAAAGTGATACTTTTGACCCATAAAATAATATTTTTATTAATTAAAATATGTAACTTTAAAACAAAAAAATATTATCCTTTAACACTTATCCCTAGATTTAAAAAGAAAAAGAAAAAAAAATATCGTTATTTATTTTATCAAAATTTTGATATTGTCAATTTTAAAATTTTAATAAATATTTTTATTTATAAATATTGATACTTTTATATTCAAGGATGGAAATAATTCTTCCGTTAGATCCTCGACAACAGTTTGTGATTTTGTATGTAAAATATCCTTCAAATTTGCTATAACCTGACCCAACAATTTGAATTTAAACAGTTTGTGATTTTGTATGTAAAATACCCTTCAAATTTGCTATAACCTGACCCAACAATTTGAATTTAAACAGTGATTTCGTGTGGTAAAATATCTACTCAAAACCTTTGGTAGAGTATCCACTCAAATTTGGTATAACCTGACCCAAACTAAAAAATTTCATACAGTAAATTAAAAATTTTCATTCAATGCCATCTCTTATGCTCATTCTCTCCCTTTTCCTTCTTTCTCCCGAAATTGGTTTATCTTTCATTCCTTCATTTCTTTGATTTAATTGGCGATTTCATTGGGGAAGGAGGTGGCGCCTTGTTTTGTTTTGTTTGGTGATTTCATTGAAGCCGCCTATTAAATAAAACGAAATGCTCGAAAGCTCTCATGACTGCTCGAGTTCGAGCTCTCCTTAAGCTTGCTTTCATAATGAGTCGAGCTCGGCTCGACTCGACAAGGCTCGATTATTTTAATAATAATTATAATTAATAATAATAGTAATATAGGAGTTGATATTAGGTGCACCCGGGTGCAAGGTGTACCTATAATTTTTTATTCGTGCAAGGTGTACTCATATGTGTATAATTTTTTATTCTATTTTGTATACATGTTTTTTAATAATTGTATACTTTTTTCACACTAAATTTTTCATTTAAAAAAATAGCATCCATATGTGTATAACTTTTTATTCAATAGTGTATACATATTTTTTAATAATTGTATATTTTTTTATATTCAAATTTTCATTAAAAAAACTAATAATTAAATTGTATACATTTTTGTTCTTAATTGTTTATATTTTTGTTTATTATTGTATATGTTTTTTAAATTGGTGCACAGTATAATTAACTATAATATAATGAATATTAAGTAAAATAATATTAAGGCTCGATAAACTTGACTCGATTTGCTTAACGAGTCAAATTGAGCTCGAGCTTACTCGACTCGAAAACTACTCGAGCTCGTTTTTAAGCTCGTTTCCTAAATGAGCCGAGCTCGAATATGCACTATTCGAGCTTGCTCGGCTCGAATAACAGCTATTTAGCCTTCATATTTCATCATGTTGTGAAATTTGCAGAAAACAGAGTTAAATATTTGTTTGGTCCCGTAACTTTTTTCTTTTTAATTTTAGTCCCAAAAAAGATATTTGTTTATAATTAGTCCCATAACTTTAATTTTTCTTTAATTTTGGTCCAATTTTTATCGGATTTGCCACTTGTTGCCGGAAACCGACGAGCGATGCTGACGTGGCTAGTCCAATTATTTCTCAACCAACCAAAGATTGATGAAACTTAAGAAGAAGAATGAAGACAACACCAAAGATTGCAAAAACGTTTATAGTCACCCCATACATAAACATTTTGCAATTTTTGGTGTTATCCTTCTTCTTCTTCTTAAGCTTCATCAATATTTGGCTGGTTGGACTCGTCACGTCAGCATCACTTGTCAATTTCGGAAACAGGTGGCAAATTCGGCGAAAATTGGACCAAAATTAAAGAAAAATGAAAGTTATGGGACTAAATTATAAACAAATATATTTTTTGGGACTAAAATTAAAAAGAAAAAAGTTACGGGACCAAACAAATATTTAACTCCAGAAAACATTACACTACACATGCACATGAAATCACTAATCGGGTGTAGAAGAAATAAATGAAACGCAAGACGATTTAAGTGGTTCGGAGATAAACTCCTACATCCACTGAGCTAGGGATTACATTACTTCTGAAACTCTTCATTTATCATTACATTTTTTGTTGCAGATTGTCCTGAAGCAATTTAAACAAGACTGTAAAACCAATTTAAGTTTCAAAGGTAGAGATGATTATTTGAAGCAACAGGTTTGAATTTAACTTTCTCTATCATTACATACTTGCCCTTTTCTCTTGTCTAATACGGATGTTTTTCACTTATGTTGTATAGTATATTTTTTTATAAAATTATATCTTTTGTTCTCATGTCACAACTTTATATTCTAGTGGATAATATCTGAAATCAAGACTAATTAATGATGTTTGAGGTTTTAGTGGGTTTAAAACAGTTGTGATTTGTGAAATACTAGGAGTGGATCTTCTACCAGCAGTGACCTTGTTAAATTGCTTTTCTGCTAAGATAACAGATGAATATAGATTAGTTCAATTTTTCATAAGGTGGGGTTTCTTCCATTATATGTTACTTTTCTTGATGCAGCAACTTTAGTATCTTATTGATCCAAGTTATATTCATCTCGATTATCTGTTTTGGATCTTGATTTTGAATTTTGGGAGGAGATTGCAAATATAGAGTCAAACAAAGAATATATCGAGGTGACATTGTCAAATGCGACCCTCACCATGGCAAATACAGGGCTTGTTGTTTGATGTAAACGCCACGTCAGTGTTACTTTTTAGATATAACACTGCCATGTCAAACGACTTTATTTTTGCTCTTTAATATATGAGTTTGGCCATGAACGTTTTAACTTTGTGTTCGTGCACTGGTACGTGGGCGAGGCGAGGATATGGAAGAATGAGAGTTCTCAGTGGCTAGGGAGGATTTGGCTGCTCTGGAGAAGGGATATGAGGAAGCTGGTGCTGAGTCTGCTAAAGGGCAAGGAATACTTGATGTTTGTTTAGCTGTTATGTGTATTGTCTTAATTGCTGTTAGTACTCAGAAAATCAAACACAAAAGCGTCTGCCAAATAGCCAAAAAGGCCCCCGTCTATTTCTTCAATGATGAATAGAATGATCACAATGTTCACGACGCAATACTTAAATAACAATTGAAAATAAATCCCTAAGCCCACATATGGCCCATAACTAATAAAACAAAGCAACCAGAATTAATTTATAAACTAGGCTCGAGGCCTCTGCCGATACACAATCAAGGGCCGAGGCTCGGAATGATCAGCCCTCTCCTCGCGCCCAAACTGCTCCACATCAATTCCCTCCCCCTCCAAACCAACCTTGTCCCCAAGGTTGAACCAAGGAAACTGATGACGGAACTCCAGTCGCCACATCAATCCACCTCGCATCCTCCTCCGGCTGGCCAATCTACTTCACCAGCACCTGCTCGACCAACTCATCGCCCTCCTTCACCTTTCGACCAGCCAGCAAAAACTCTGGTTCAAAGATAGGGACCTCCGGCAGCTCCAAGGATTCCGGCAAGGCAGCCTCCATAGCATGGTGGCCCACCACCCGTTTGAGCTGGGACACATGGAAAACGGGGTGGACGCGACTCGCCGCTGGCAACTCCAACTTGTAGGCAGCAGGCCCACCCAGGCCAAAATTACAAATGGTCCATAAAACTTAGCGGACAACTTGTGGTGGGAATTGCCAGCCATCGACCGCTGCCTGTAGGCTCGAATCTTGAGAAAGACCCGATCCCCCACCTCCAAAGTAACATCGTGACGGTGGCAATTGGCGAAGTGGATCATGCTCTCCCTCGCTCGCCCCAAATTCTCGTGTAGGCGAGCCAGCATTGCATCCCTTCCAGCAAGCAGATCGACAACCGCCTCCACCTTACACTCCCCCGGAAGATACCTTCGAATTGAAGGGGGTGGCCGCCCATAAATACCTCAAATGGAGTCATACGGGCAGCCGTTTGATACGCTGTATTGTACCAATACTCTGCCCACGGCAACCAATTGACCTATTTTTTAGCTGCTGTCCTGCAAAACAACGTAAGTAAGTTTCAAGGACCCTGTTCAACACCTCCGTTTGTCCGTCCGTCTCTGGATGATAAGCAGTGCTAAACTTGAGTTGAGTCCCCGATATTTTAAATAGCTCATTCTAAAAAGAACTTATGAAAATAGGGTCTCGGTCGTTTACAATCGACACCGGTATGCCGTGTAGTCAAACAACATCCCGCACAAATACCTCGACCACCGCACGTGCCGACATTCCTCCCCTCAAGGCCGAAAAATGCCCATATTTCGACAGGCGGTCGACCACAACCATAATTGACGTACACCCCTATGATTTCGGTAAGGCGGTGATGAAATCCATTGACAAGTCCTCCCAAACTAGGATTGTAAATGAATCGAATTGAATCGAATACTAAGGTATTTGAATGGTATTTGATTAAATATTCGAATTCGAATTCGATTATAATCGAATTTGAAATTGGATTCGTATTCGATTCGAAAGTAATAAACGAACTATTCAAATATATTCGAGTATTCGAATTTAAACATTCGAAATTAAATATTTGAATTCGAATTCGATTCAAAATTATAAATTTATTTTCTTAAATAATTTTTTTTATTTCATGTACTATTAATAAATTTAAGAAGAAATACTCACTAAATATAGACATGCACCCCGGTTCGGAACTGCCGGTTCCAGTTTGGAATTGTCGATTTTGGTTCCAATGGAGAGAGAACCAGAATCGAACCGGGGGTCTTAAGGTTTTGGTTCTCGAACCGGCAGTTTCAGTTCCGGTTCGGAACCGTCGATTTTCCCATTTTTTTTAGTTTTATTTTTTTTGTTATTATGTGTAATTTATTTATTAAATAACTAAATAAGTAAAACATGTGTAATTGAAATATTAAATTTGAGCATGTGTAATTTCATTAAAATTGAAAACATGATGTATTAAATATTCAATAATGCAAATAAAAATTTGAAAGTTGATATTAAATTCATAATCATACAATATTAATTAATGTGATCACATTGTAATTTAAAAATTAAAGTCTAAACCATTACAATTTACAAATGTAGAACACTACAAGTTTACAACCATGTCAACTAATCTATTTTTACTATATAAAAATTTGAAAAATACAAACTTTATAAGCTAAAATACAACAACATAATAGAGTGGGAAAAAAAAAGGACTTGAGCTTAAATTTAGGGTTAAACTTGAAAATTCAAGTTCAACTTAAATTTAAGTTACCTACGTATCCTCGAAAGGAATCAAAGCCCACATAGTTCTCTTAACTTACCTCTTTGGCTCGGTGGAGGTGAATGGTGATGGCCTTTTTTGTTTACTCTACCAGTATACATCGCTTCCATATTCTGTAATGTCATCATCCGTATGGTCTTCTTCATTTTGATTTTGAATCCGTCTTTCCGCCTTTGACCAATCATCAAGCAAACACAAATTTTCTAAATTTATCACACTTAAATTGAATCGTGTCGGATCCAAAGTGAGATTACCAAGACTAAATGCTTGTTCGACGACGACCGTAGAGGCGGGAGATGCAAAAATCTCTCTTACAATCAATGATAAAATAGGGAAGGATTTTGTTCTCTTTGACCACCACTTCAAAATATCAAAACTAGTTCCGCTTGTATCAAACTCAAAAGTGTTAGTAAAATAAGAATCAAGTTCTTGAAAAGGATTAGATATAACCCGTGCACGTTTTTGAGATCTAGCATCATAAAAAATATAAAAATTTTGAAGAACATCATATTTTCTAGAATTATCACCACTATCACTACTATCATCACCACTAGATTGATCATCATTCATATCATTTTGTTCTTTATACTCCTTAAAAAGTTCCTTTAGTAGATTATAAGTAGTTGCAACTATGTCTTTAGGATTAGGAGCTTGTTGTCTAGTAGGAGATTCACAATTAGCATACAATGAATCATAGTAAAGCGTTTACAATTCTTCTAAATCATCAATTCTAATACGTGGGTCTAACAATTTAGCAACTAAACACAAGTCCGGAATTTGAAAAAAATATTTTAACCACTTAGATCTCATGGAAAGAATAGCATTTGACAACAACAGGTGTGCTTCATTAGCACTAAAAACCATAGCAATTTTAACACAATTATCAATAACTAAATTTGAAGTAGGATAATAAACACCTGATAGTTCTTCCGTAGCATCATTAAAATTTTGCAAAACATCACATAAAGTATAACATGTGTCCCATTGATTAGCAAATAAAACTTGACCACCCGCATCTTGTGAGTAAAAAGCACAAATATGTTCTTTATAATCAAAAGAGTCATGCAACATTTTATACGTCGAATTCCAACGAGTTGAAACATCTAAAGGAAATTTTTTGGTGAATATTCACAGAGTGACAATATCTTTTCCACCTTTTAATCACGGAAGGGTTTCTCATTATATACCATAAAGCATTTTTAATAGGTTGAATGTGTGCTTTCAAAGCACTTATACCATCTTGAACACATAAATTCAATATATGACAAATACATCTAACATGAAAAAATCTATCACCAATTGAGGATTTGCAAATATCAATAAGACTTTCTAAACTAGCCGTATTAGCACTAGCATTATCAAATGAGATTGTAAAAATCTTTGTAATTAAACCATATTCTTGCAAAATAGTACTAATTTTGTGAGCAATATTAACGGCGGTATGAGGAACATCAAATGATCTATAAGCAATTAATTTTTTTTGCATATTCCATGAACTATCAATCCAATGATAAGTAAAACCCATATAATCCGCTTTTTGCCAAAAATTGATCTAAATATCCGAACATATAGATACTTTATGAGGTAATTATTGCAAAATTTATTTTAGAACCAAACCATACTCTTTAACAACTTTAGCAACACCAAGTTTATATTTATTACGATGCAAAGGTGGGGCTTGAGGATTTAAAGTGAGATTAACCCAATCTTGAAAAAAAAATATTATCGGCAAAGTTAAATGACAAATATTTGGTGCACATAAATTTAAGGTATAATCTCAAATAATTAGATTCATCAAATTTAAAAAGAGTGTTACCCAACGCCGATGAACCTTCTCCTCCGGAAGACGTTGTGAACCCTCGTCCTATTTATGTTTGACCGGTTGAGATGCCAATCTTGTCCGGATGCTTCGAGTTGATGTGCTTGATGAACGTTCCATATCCTCCGCCATGCTTGAATTTATACTTCGTGTCACAATAGTTGCAAATAACTTTGAATTCATTCGAATTCTCAATCGCCTCCTTCTTGAAATGAATGGAAAATATATCGGAAGGTAACACTTGTGGGGAACTTCGAGTCGATCCTCTGCCTCCGCCTCACAATTCAAAAGTGTAGAGATTTTTAATCATAATTTGTCATCACTTATCACCACGATATGTCATCACTTACATTCAAAAATGACTCACGACATCCCAAAATAAACCATCAAAATCCCTAAACAAGAATAAGAAACACACAAAACACATAAGAAAAGACTCACCAAACAAGAAACAAATAAAAACATATAACATGCAAAAATACAAATAATCATCATCATTAGAAATTTAAGCACACATTCAAATCATCCATGATCAAGTAAGCTCACAACATCCCCATCTTAATTGAAAAGGAAATCCTACATTACAAAAGTAAACCTCCATCAAACATAACAAATGAAGTAGCATGCTAATCAAACAAAAATTCAAATCAATATCAAGGCATGCTAAGCGCATAGAGGTGATGAGATATAAAGTGAACTCCCTTAGAAATGCATTTGGTAATGGAAATGGTTGGCACGGGCTTCTAGATTGAATGCACAACGAATCTCGACTTGATCTCTGGGCTCAATTCGTGCTTCACTACACTTCATTTATGCTCAAAAACTCATCAAAACCATTAGCTCAATAATTGCAATAAAAATATAGACTATCATGCACTTCAACACCACCAATCGGACCAAAATCAACCCCAAACTCTTGAGAAAAATTTTAAAATTGCCCCAAAAATATGAAAAGTATATGCCTTCTAAACAAAGTATGTCACACCACGCCATAACCCCCCAAACTTAAATTGAAATAAGAGTTTCGAGTTAAGTTTGCAAAAAGTGGTGTGACTTACATATACACTTCAAATCAAGCACTTCTCGTATCTCCAATACGCATCTTTTTCACGAGAACAATCAACCTACAAACCAAAATTGCAAAACAAAATCAAATCCATCATCCTTATTAAAAGCATTAAATAAAACAATAAAGATAATGATGGGTTGCCTCCCATCTAGCGCTAAGTTTAACGTCTTCAAGCCGAACGGGATATGGAGAACTCATCGGAATGGCTATGGATATCTTTCATCCTTCCATTAAATTTTAATCGTTGTGCTTCTTCCTCTAGTAGGCACTTATGGCAAGTGACGACCTCCGTTGCATTCTTCGAGCATGGCTTTAAAAATTCAACTCTCTTGAGCTCACACTCCATTGCCCTCTCCATTCTTGAACACCACTTATTCCTTTTTACCAAATAGATCCCCAACATCTCTTCTACTTTTCTTTTGTTTCTAAGAATATGAGAAGAATCAATAGGTAAGACAAGTCAATGTAAACAATATTATGAAATTCAAAGTAACTTAAAGAGTTTAAAGGTTTAGAAATGCTCATTTCACTCTCTAAGTTATCATCACTAGCTTTTCGACTTTGTTCCTCTTCATCAACATCATTTGCCTCAATAGGCTCTTCAAATACCTCTTTTGATTCTACATCTCCCAAATTCTCTTATTTCTCCAACTCTTCTTCAACTTTACTCTCCTCTTCAAGTTCTTCAATTTGTTGAAAATTGGTCAAAGCACTTACAATTTGGCTTACTTGATGCTCCAAGGCTTCTAACCTCTTCTCAGTTGCCTCATTTCTTGCTTCATGTCTTTTCTTGTTCTCCTCAAGGCTTGCTTTCATCATCTCAATCAAGACTTCTATAGATGATTTTTCTTCCTCAACTTGTTGAAAGTCTCCTCCCTCTTGGTTGTTAATATTCCATCCTTGAATTGGTGGATAATCCCCATGAAAACTTCCCTCATAATTGTTTTGAAAATTTCCTTGGAAATCATCTACTCCCATGAAATAAGCATCTCCTACTTGATGGTTAGGCATCCTCCACTCTTCTTGCTCCATAGGACTAGGAATCGACACACCTTGCACATTTTGACCACCCCCAAACTTGAACTAGGCAAGAATTGACCATAAGCACCTTGATTCATCATCTTTATTTGTCTTGTCAATTCCAAGGTAGCGGGGGTAATTATCTCGGAGGATTCATTGCAAAGAAAACTTGATTGAGAATTTTGACCTTCATCACTTCCTTGAGCACATCTTCTATATAAGTCCAATAAGGCGTAATTTTGAAAAGGAGGATTGGTGTTGGGATTTGGTGAAGAATAAGCACATGCTTGATAAGGGTGGAATATATTTGCATTGTAAGCTTGTTGTCATTCTCCATTTCTTCCTTGATTGTAGTATTGAGAGCTATCTTAATCCATTTGAAAATTGTAACCATAGTTGCTCTCATTTATGTAGTATTTTGATTATGGAGGTGGAACTCTTGCAATTTGATTCCCAAAAATAACACTCAATTATTGGTTCCAACCTTCCATTTAAATGCTTTTTTCAAGGCTTACTACAATTCGTCTTCTCACTTTCTATTTTTGGCTTTGATCCCCCTTCTCCTTCTCTCAAGATAGTTTCAAGTACCTATCAAAATGAAAAAGTGAGATAAAAAATTTTCTAAAGTAAGATAATAAAAAGCAATAAAAATATCTCTAGTAAGACCAATCAAAACACTCCTTCATTAAATAACTAGCAACCATTGCCTCTCTGGCAACGGCGCCATTTGATTAGCTATTTGTAGTCGAGATGACTAATTAAAGAATTTATCAAACCACAGGAAGAAAGATACTAGGGTTTAAGCGATCTCGTGTTTGTCATAGTTTTATAGAGATGATCATAAAGGGATAGGATAATCAAGAAAGGACAATTAAACAATGGGATAGATGAATGAAAGATGGATGAATGAGCCAAGTAGATAGAGAATGAGACTAGCAATACTTAAAGTATGAAAAATCTAGGTATCATGCAACGAATTCATATGTGTCATGGGTTAATAACTAAGGGCCAACACGAATTCCACCTAAACTCCCTCTCGAGATGGATAGGAAGTAGATCCTTAATAAGGTCTCAAAATGGCTTTAAGGTTGGTTCTCAATCAAATAATTCCAACTAGGTACTAAGTTCAATAGAGAGCCCCCTTACACGATCGATTGACTCTCAATCTAACCAATCGAATGTTCTATCAAAGGGTTCTAAATCCTAAAAGACATCTCTATCTCTTTAAGAGTTATAATGGACATGATGTGTATAATAAAATGATTCAATGAACTATCCTAAACACATAATTGACTTCACAATCTAATCACATGTTTAAAACAACATATCACACAAATCATCATAAACATCAAGATCTAGAGCATCAATGATAGAAAATCAATAAACCCAATCAACATAATCATTCAATTGCAAAATACCCAAAATTATCCAACACAATTCATATTGTTAATCTCACAAAGGAGATTAGCCTTTCATAGTTTCAAAGAAAACAACATAGACAATTGTATCTTTAAAACACATGATTGAACTACAAAGAAGTCTACAAAAATTGGAATTAAAACTCCATTGAATAGCTTCAATGGTGCTTCTCTTCCTCTTCTTGCAATCTCCACTCCCCATTGCTTCTCTAACTACTTAATTGGATGAAGATTTGGATGGTGGGATGAAGGTAGATGATATGAATGAAGAATGGATGAAGATGATGGTGTAAAATTAAGGAAATAGTGTGTGAGGTGTGTGCAGGGGTGAAACCCTCGCCAAAACTGATCAAATATTGAAGTATTGGGTGTTTATACCCCATGAGAAGCTTCTAGAAGTTTTTGATTTTTTTTTTTCTGATTTTGCACCTACACGGCACGTGTGCATGCACAATGGCACAGGGCGGCCGTATAGGTGTCTCAAGTGCCAGTACACGGCCACCCCTTACAGGGCCGTGTTCGGAACACGGCTCGTGTAGGTGCATCCCCTATTTTTCTTCTTTTATTTTGGCTCGTTCTCCATTGTTTCAACTCCGAATTGAGATCCTCTTTTTCTACGTCTTTCTTTTCGCGCCTAGGATCTATTTTTACCTGAAAATCATACGTCTAGGCTCATTCTCACATATTTCCATAAAAACACAAAATACAACTAAAATACACATAAATACAGATAAAATAATATGAAAATAGATATAAAAAGACACTAAAATTTAGGTAAAAATATCACTCATCAAAGCACCACGGTAGTCTTGTGTGCATCCTGTAATACTTAGATTTATCTTCTGATTGTTTAGCAATCATAAAGGGGGTATGTTGGGTATTATATTGATGTACATGGAGACTTGTGTGTGGCTAAGATAGAATCTAACACTTATCTAAGACAAGAGAATCTCCTGTGTATTTATTGTTAATGATTCAAAGACCTTGGCCAAGGTAACGAGAATAAAGATTCAAAATGAATTATTGTAACATGAAATAGAAGCACAGTTATTGAGTTAGTAGAGTTTCGACTAATATTCATACTCTAGACTCAATCGGAAGATTATTTGTAAGAAAGACCGTACGTGTATGTCACTCGTTAATTTGCAGGTTTACTCGCTATTTCACCTAACACTAGACGATCATGCTACTTGCTAGGTGTTACCGTGATTAGTAGGTTCTCGAAATTAATTAGTTAATTTCAAGTCACTTAATTAATTAAATTAATTAATATAATAATTATTATTTATAAGTTACAAGTGTTGTAAGCCTATTGCTAGAGTTAGTAGTGAACCTAAAGGATCACACCTTAATTAGAATGAATGACTTTTATCAATTGGAATAATAGTTAAATTGTTAGCTATTTATTATGATTAAATAATTTGATTATTTAATTAGAATTAAAATAAAAAAATTTGATTATTAAAATGAAAATAAATCAATTGGATTGATTTATGTGATTGGACTTTATAAGTTAATTAGATTTAATTATAAGTCCAATAATAATGTGATTTTCTGTTAAGCTCATTAATTAATGAAAACGACAGATAATTGAATAGGACGTGGTCAATGATCAGTTGAGATCTTTTAGATGATAGTGGTGAGTGTCTTATGAATATTGAGAGATGATGGGATATATATGATATATCTCCCTTCTATATGTCTAACACTTTTCAAGTTCTTGACTAAGATAGGAAGCAGTTTCCTTTTCAGTCAGTAATCTTTTCTCGTCTTTTGCGTTATTCCTTTTGGTTAACAATCTTTGGAGAATAATTAAATTGATAATTATTCTTCAATTTGTTTTCTCTTATCACGAGTTGATACTGGAAACATTTATTGATATCAATAGATTTACACTACTAGCGAAGTGTAACATATGTGTTGTTTATTTAATCGGTGGATTACTTTAGAGGGATACACTTGGATCCCTTCCTGAGAAGAATGGGATTTAAGCCACAATCTGGGAATCGATTCTCTCACTCCTTGCATCAACTGGAAGAAAGTCTAAGAGGGTAAGAATAATCTTTACGTAGATTTCTTTCAGCATATTTTAATACCAGATTCGATAATCGTTTTCGAGCCTTCGGGTGAAACATTTTCATGTATTTAATAAATATGATTTATTATTTTTAAAAATTTTAAATTCCGTTGCGCTCACCCGGATAGCTATAACGAACCCAACAGTGGTATCAGAGCCTAGGTTTATGGTGTTAAAATATTTTATGTGTATATTTGTATAATACAAAAATAGTTTTAGTATATATATTTTATGGCTAAATACGAAGGAGAAACTGTTTCTCAGAAAATATTATGATTAGCTAATCTTTAATTTAATATAATTATTGATAATTTGTTATTGATGATTAATTTAAAATAAAGATTGATACTTTGATTGGATATGAAATTATTTTCGAAAATAATTCTGGAATGAAAGGAATTGGCTTACTATTGTTTGATTAGCCAATTGTTGGTTATTGACAAATTAGTCAAGTGCCGATTTTTTCGAAAACATAAGTGAATGAATTTATTTGTTATGAAAATTATTTTCAAATTTATAAATTCATTCATAATGAATGTTGGCTGTAATCATTGTGATTGGCAGTAAATTGAATGGATTTCAAAAGCAGCAGTTGCTTGTTCCAACAATTCAACATTTTAAGATACTTTCTGAAAGTGTAAATATAATTAATTATATGTTATTAATTTAACATTAATTAATGATGAATCTGTTTTGAAATAAATCATAATAATATTGATTAAGGGTTAGTCAATCCGTGAATAAGCTTAAGGAATAATTGTTATTCCTGTACTCGTTCAGAATTATTCATTAGTGATGAATATAATTAATGTGCTTTAATTTATTTGATGAATATTATTTGCATATTTATTTATTTAGGGGTGATCATGAGCCTTAAACTTTGTGTGATGGTTTTATTTAATTGGGTTTTATGGGGACTTTGAGCCTCTTTTATTTACATTTGTAAGTTCTTTAAATTTATGCAATGAGAGTAGATTAGCCCGTGTGATTTAATTTTATCATTGTAAATTTGAGGACTTGAAGGAAGCCCAAAAAGAAAAGGCTCAATTGTTGATGGGTAATTAAATGTAATAGAATAGATGCTCAAGGCCCATAAATGTACGTGTTTTATATTATGATGATGTAAAAGTTCTCATTGTCCCTTTGATTGACCATAGACCCGTTTTGGCTCAAACGGGTCACATAGGATGGCCTTGATCATCCCACCGCTTTATGTATGTATAGGATATATGCATGCTAGAATTTATTTAATGCACTCATTTGATGATAAACATTAAATAATTTACCTTAATAAGATGATGAGGTTTTGAAAATAAAATAATCCCTAAGTTTTTGAAACTTATAAATTTTATGAAAATTTATTTCAAACAAATATGGATATGATAAGTATGACCTATCAATCCATGCCTACTATTAAAAGATAGAGACATGATGATGTTACTACACTTAACCACTGGTCATGAGCCATGGGATGGGTTTGTGGAAGAAAGTTGTGTTCTTTATCTATCATAATGATGCTCATGAATTAAATGCATTACTACATCGGCCATAAGTCGTGGGGTATTTTGATGTTTTAATTACATGAATGTTTGATAGGTATTATTTGACACTAAGTAATGTATGAGCTCATAAAATTGAGGTATACACGAAAAGTGATGTAAAACAAATTGAGGGTTGTATAGTGATACAATTGTAATATGTTTCACTACCGAAGAAAAATTTTCATGGGCTCATAAAATTGGGGTATGAAGGATTTTCATTGAGCCTCAAGCCTACTAGAAAATTATGATTTTTCAATTTTCATTGGGATTATGAAATTCGAATAAAATAGTGGGATACACTTAATATTGAAGACTTTATATTAAATTAATATTAATTTTCATAGTTTTCTCATTTTCTGCTTCGTTATTTTGTAGATTCATCTACTGAAATGGCAAACAATCATATAACTGCTTTAATTGGGTAAAATAAGTTAACTGGACCAAACTTTAATAACTGGCTGAGAAATATCAAAATTCTCTTAAAATCTAAAAGAAGTGAATATGTTCTTGACAAAGCAATTCCTGAAGCACCTGGTGCTGATGCTAAGACTGAGGAACTTGAGAAGTTCAAACATCATCAGGATGACGATCTGAGAGCTCGATGCTACATGTTATCATCCATGTCAAGTGAGCTGCAGAGATAAAATGAGGATCAAACCTCTGCTTATTCTATTTTTAAACGCCTAGAAAACTTGTTTGGCGAGAATAGCAGGCAGCAATGATATGAGATATCTAAAGAGCTCTTCCACAGCCACATGGCTGAGGGTTCTTCAATCCAGGAATATGAATTGAAGATGATAGCCCTAACGGAATGACTCGCGTCTTTGAAAGTTGAGGTTCCACCTGAGCTTTGCACTGACTTGATGCTGCACTCTCTGCCTCCTTCATTTGACACCTTTGTTGTCAACTATAATATGCATGACATGGTGAAAAGTCTCACTGAACTTGTCAACATGTTAAAGACAACTAAATCCACCATGAAAAAGGATAAATCAGTCATGTTTGTTGGGTCCACTTCTGGATCTAAGGTTGCAAAGCCAAAGAAAAAGAAGGGAAAAAGACAGGGTTCCAACAATTCCAACAAACTGAAAGCAAAGGGAGGTGTCAAGAAAAAGAAAACTTCTCAGGCCAATGACAAGTGTCACCACTATAATCAAACTGGACACTGGAAGAGGAACTGTAAGGATTACCTTGCAACCCTGAAGAGTTCATGTATTAATTATGTTGAAGTTAACTTGTCTGTTAATGATACTTCTTGTGTATTAGATATCGATTGTGCCTCACACATTTGCAATGATTTGCAGATGATGGAAAGAAGTAGAAAGCTGAAAACAGGAAAGATGGTTTTAAGACTGGGGAATGGAGCAAAGGTTGCTGTATTAGCTGAAGGAACTATTCATCTAGCTTTAAGTAATGATTTAGTATTGATTTTGATCAATTGTCTTTATGTTCCAGAGATTATTAAGAACATTATCTCTATTCCAGTTTTGGATAGAGAAGGTTATTATTTTAAGTTTAAACATGGAAGTTGTTCCATTTCTAAATGTTCTTCTTTAATCACTACTTGTATATTGATGAATGATTTATATACCTTGACTCCCCAAAATTTCATTCTTAGTCTTCAACAAAATAAAAGAAAATTGGATAACAGTAGTTCTATCATATTATGGCATGCAAGATCAGGTCATATTTCTAAGAAAAGGATAAATAAGTTGGCACAATTGCTTGACCTAAAGGACGAGCAAGAACTACCAACATGTGAGTCCTGCCTTAAAGGAAAAATGACCAAATCTCCATTTATTGGACAAGTGGAGCGAGCTAAACATCTATTAGAATTAGTTTATACAGATGTATATGGCCCGTTAAGTGTTAATGCTCGTGGGAACTATAGCTACTTCTTAACTTTTACCGATGACTTTTCTAGGTATGATTTTGTGTACCTATTAAGGTACAAATCTGAAGTCTTTGAAAAGTTTAAACAATTCAGAAATGAAGTAGAGAAACAAACTGGCTTAAGTATAAAAGTACTTCGATCAGATCGAGGAGGCGAATACTTAAGTGCAAAATTTCTAGATTATCTAAAAGAGAATGGAATTCTCTCACAGTGGACTCCTCCTGGCACTCCCCAACTCAATAGAGTTTCAGAACGCAGGAATTGAACCCTGATGGACATGGTTCGATATATGATGAGTTTCACTACATTACCTCTTTCCTTTTGGGGCTATGCCTTAGAAACAGCAACACACCTATTAAATATGGTGCCTTCTAAGGCCGTCCCTACTACAACTTATGAGATATGGTGTGGTAAAGCACCCTAGTATAAGTACCTTCGGGTATAGGGGTGTGATGCTTACGTGAAGCAACAAATGGGAGATAAATTGGATATGAGATCCAAATTGTGTAAGTTTATTGGATATCCAAAGGAATCAATTGGATATTACTTCAACGATATCTCAGAACAAAAGGTGTTCGTTTCAAGGAATGCTAGATTTCTTGAAGAAGAATTTCTATCTGATAAAAATAGCGAACTCATAGAACTTGAAGAAGTTCAAGAAACAACAAACCTCCCAACTGCAGTGAGTGAAAAACCAGTAGAAACTGGGGCTTCTGATACAAAACCTCTTAGGAGATCCGAAAGGATAACTAAGTTACCTAGTAGGTACACTTTGTTATTGGAAAACAAAGAAGAGGGACTCCTCTTGGACAATGATCCAAGAAGCTATGGAGAGGCAATGTCAGGCATTGACTCAAAGAAATGGCAAGAAGCTATGTAATCCGAGATGGACTCCATGTACTCTAACAAAGTATGGACTTTTGTAGACCCACCAGAAGGAACAATTCCTATTGGATGCAAATGGGTTTACAAGCGAAAGCTTGGAGCTGATGGGGAGGTAGCAACCTATAAGGCAAGACTAGTTGCTAAAGGTTATTCTCAGAAGCAAGGAATTGACTATGAGGAAATCTTTTCACCAGTAGCAATGCTAAAGTTCATTCGAATTTTATTAGCTATATCTGCATATTATGACTATGGGATATGGCAAATGGATGTAAAGACTGCTTTTCTAAATGGTAACATTAAAGAACAGATCTATATGAAGCAACCTGAGGGCTTTATATCTAGTGGGAGTGAGCAAAAGGTTTGCAAATTCCAAAGATCCATTTATAGGCTTAAATAAGCTTTGAGGAGTTGGAACATTCGATTCGATGAAACAATCAAATCGTTTGATTTTCAAAAAAATCTGGATTAACCATGTGTATACAAGAAAGTTAGTAGGAGTGCAGTTGCTTTTATTGTACTCTATGTTGATGACATCCTACTGATTAGCCATAATATAGTGGGCATGACCAATTAAAGAAATTATCGAACCACAGGGAGGAAGGTACTAGAGTTTAAGCGATCTCAAGTTTATCGTGATTTTATAAGGACGACGGAAGAGAGGATATGATGCAAATGAATGCAATTATGCTAAAGCAAGAAATAAAGATAAAATGAATGCAAAAATAAGATGGGTTCCAAATGATGCAAGGATGATATTAACAACAATCATGGCATAGATAATTAAGTAATTATGCAATTAATTCTAATCTCTCATGGACAAGGTATAGAAGCGATCACTAATTCCACCTAAACTCTCTCTCGAGATGGATAGGATGTAGGCCCTCAACAAGACTCCCAAATGCACATAGGATCGAGACAATAGCAAACACCTCCCACTAGGTACTAATTACTCTATGAGTTCCCTAATTAGGTACTAAATCATAAGCAATATTCCCTTTTAAGGTACTATGAATTCACTAATTATTTGGGTCTCCTCATTTAATCAACCAACCTCTCGATTAAGCTAATCAAATGTTCTATCAAAGGGTTCTAAATCTAGAAGGATATCTCTATCTCATTCCAAATTAATGCACATGAAGTGTATGATGAAATGATTCAATGAACTATCCTAAACACATAATTGATTTCTCAATCTAATCACATGCCCATGACAATTAATCACACAAATCATCATATACATCAAGCAATCAACAATCAATGATAGAAATAACACAAAGCCCATTCAAGATTAAAATCAATTTGCATAAAAACTAAATTATCCAACACCAATCATGGAGCTAATCTCACAAAGGAGATTAGCCTCTCATATCTATAAGAAAATTAACATAGACATTAAGATCCTTACAAAACATGATCAATCTATAAAGAAATGCACAAAAATTAGAATTAGATTCCCCCTTTGAAGTGCTTCAATGGAGATCTCCTTCTTCTTCTTGTGATCTCACTCTCCCTTGCTTCCTTGATCACTTGAATGGTGGATTTGATGGAGGAGATCAAGTGTAGATGGGTGGATGAAGAATATGTGAAAAATGGAGGAAATGGTGTGTGATGTGTGTGGGGAGGCTGAAATTTCGGTTCTCCTCTCAATTGTTGAATAAAGGGGTATTTATACCCCTTGGGAAGCTTCTAGAAGGATTCTGATTTTTTCTGATCCCAGACACGACACGAGTCGTGCGACGCAACACGGCCATAAGGTGGCCGTGTTGTGTCTTCTGTTGCTCTCACACGGCCATTCTGGACAGGACCGTGTTACGCAACACGCCTCGTGTGCTGCAACACGGCTCGTGTGTTGTAACACGGGCACAGGGTGGTCGTGTTGGATCTTCTGATGTCGGCACACGACCACTTCTTACAGGGTCGTGCGCTGTACATGGCCCGTGTTCTTGCTGCCCTGCTTCCTCTTTCACTGTTTTGGCTCGTTCTTCCTCGTTTCAACTCCCAATTGAGATCCGCTTTTTCCTACGTCTTCCTTATCATGTCTAGCATCCAATAAAAAGTGAAAATCATAGGTTTAAGCTCATTCACACACATTTCAATAAAAACACAAAACACAACCAAATAACATACAAATACGGATAAAAATATACGAAAACTCACATAAAAAGATACTAAAATCTAGGTGAAAATATCACTCATCACCTACTTATCGGAAACGATATAGGAATGTTGCAGTCAACAAGAACTTGGTTATCTAAACAATTCTCCATGAAGGACTTGGGAGAAACATCCTTTATTCTAGGAATAAAGATCTATAGAGACAGATCTAGAAGAATGATCGCACTTAAGATACTAAAGAGATTTAGTATGGAAGAATCCAAACTTGGATTCTAGCCAATGAGTCATGGGGTTTCACTTTCTAAGGCTATGTCTCCTAAGACACCTGAAGAAAGAGAAAGAATGATTTGCGTGCCTTATGCTTCAGCAATTAGAAGCATAATACATGCAATGCTGTGTAGAAGACCTGATGTCACGCATGCTCTGAGTGTCACAAGCAGATATCAGTTAAATCCAAGGGAAGAACATTGGAAGGTCGTCAAGATGATCCTTAAGTACTTGAGAAGGACTAAGGATATCTTTTTGATATACGGCCCTGGAGAGCTGAAACTAGAAGGATATATTGATTCTAGTTTTCAGTCTGATGCGGATGACTCTAAGTCAATGTTAGGTTATATATTCACTTTAAATGGTGGTGCAGTAAGTTGGAAGAGTTCCAAACAAGAAACTACTGCAGACTCCACCACTGAAGCTGAATACATAGCTGCATCTGATTCAGCAAAGGAAGCTGTTTGGATCAGGAACTTTATCCAAGGGTTGGATATAGTTCCATCTATTGTTGATCCAGTAATGATATACTGTGATAATAATGGAGCTATTACGCAAGCAAAAGAACCAAGATCTCATCAAAGGTGCACGTATATCTTGAGAAGATACCACTTGATAAGAGAAATCATGGAGAGAGCTCAGAGAAGCAATGCCGTTATGGATCGAGTCGCTTTAGCAGAAAATGTAGCAGACCCGTTGACTAAGCCTTAGGCTCAAAAGATATTTGAGAAACATCTTGAGAAGATGTGACTTAAATATATGGGCAATTGGAGCTAGGGCAAGTGGGAGATTGTTAGAGTAGTGTGCCCAGCGCACCAATTAGATTGGATAATTGTACTATTTATATTTTGAATGTAAACAATCTCATTGGAAATTATATTATTAAAGGCTATTTTAATTTATCTATTTTGTGCATTATTACATTTGCTTATTAGATAAAGTCCCTAAACCAATTTAAGCTAAAATGTATGGTCACGCATATGATGGTGATCATGGAATTTATACATAGAGCTTTGGTCTTAAACATGGTTCCGAGTCAAGAGTTTTTCTTAATGGGACAAAGAATAACTCAGTAAAGACTCGTACATATGATGAATACTCGTGGGACGGGAATATTGTATTCCATCAATATTAGTGTTGTGACACAAATTCATATATGTGGATACTTATTAGAGAATAAGTTTATCGAACATGATCCATAGGAAATTCTTATTGGATTGTCGAAATGAGAATTTTCTAATTATGATAGTACACGATTAGTCCTTAGACTTGAAGCACCATGGTAGTCTTGTGTGCATCCTTTAATACTTAGATTTATCTTCTAATTGTTTAGCAATCATAAAGGGGGTATGTTGGGTATTATATTGATGTACATGGAGACTTGTGTGTGGCTAAGATAGAATCTAACACTTGTCTAAGACAAGAGAATCTCCTGTGTATTTCATTGTTAATGATTCAAAGACCTTGACCAAGGTAATGAGAATAAAGATTCACAATGAATTATTATAACATGAAATAGAAACACAGTTATTGAGTTAGTAGAGTTTCGACTAATATTCATACTCTAGACTCAATCGGGAGATTATTTATAAGAAAGACCGTATGTGTATGTCACTCGTTAATTTGCAGGTTTACTCGCTATTTCACCTAACACTAGATGATCACGCTAATTGCTAGGTGTTACCGTGATTAGTAGGTACTTGAAATTAATTAGTTAATTTCAAGTGAATTAATTAATTAGATTAATTAATATAATAATTGTTATTTATAAGTTACAAGTATTGTAAGCCTACTGCTAGAGTTAGTAGTGAACCTAAAGGATCCCACCTTAATTAGAATGAATGACTTTTATCAATTAGAACAATAGTTAAATTGTTAGCTATTTATTATAATTAAATAATTTGATTATTTAATTAGAATTAAAATAAAAAAATTTGATTGTCAAAATGAAAATGAATCAATTGGATTGATTTATGTGATTGGGCTTTATAAGTTAATTAGATTTAATTATAAGTCCAATACTAATGGGCTTTTCTGTTAAGCTCATTAATTAATGAAAATGGTAGATAATTGAATGGAACGTAGTCAATGATCAGTTGAGATCTTTTAGATATAGTAGTGAGTGTGTTATGAATATTGAGAGATGATGGAATATATATGATATATCTCCATTCTATATATTTAATACTTTTCACGTTCTTGACTAAGATAGGAAGCAATTTCCTTTTCAGTTAGTAATCTTTTCTCGTCTTCTGCGTAATTCTTTTTGTTTAACAATCTTTGGAAAATAATTAAACTGATAATTATTCTTCAATTCATTTTCTCTTATCACGAGTTGATACTGGAAATATTTATTGATATCAACAGATTTACACTACTAGTGAAGTGTAACATCTGTGTTGTTTATTCAATCGGTGGATTACTTTAGAGGGGATACACTTGGATCCCTTATTGAGAAGAACGGAGTTTTAGCCACAATTCGGGAATCGATTCCCTCACTCCTTGCATCAACTGGAAGAAAGTCTACAAGGGTAAGAATAATCTTTACGTAGATTTTTTTCAGCATATTTTAACACCGGATCCGATAATCATTTCCGAGCATCCAGGTAAAACCTTTTCGTGTATTTAATAAATATGATTTATTATTTTAAAAAATTTTAAATTCTGGTGCGCTCACCCGCATCGCTATAACGAACCAAACAGATACACACAAAGTTAATGAATCATTTTTTTAAATTGTTCATTTGAAGACTGAAAATTTAAAATAAGACAAACGATATCAACTATGTCCACAAGAAAAAAATTGCCAATTCGCCTAAATTCTCTTCAGTTCGTTACGATGCAGCTCCGTCGTGCCTCTGCTACCATGATAATTTTATTCCTCTCTGTTCCCCTCCCTCCCCTCTCCGCCACCACCGCCCACAACTTCACCCGTATTCTCCATACATACCCCGAGTTCTCCACCTTCAATCATTATTTATCGACGATAAACCTTTCGAAGGAGATCAAACAATGGCAACGCCTCAGATACCTCCGGTGTCATCAATATCACTCAGCGCACCGGCGGGAAAGTCATCATCTTTCCCAAGTATAACAGCGGCGTAGCCTCTGCTATTTCGTGAAGGGGATTGAAGCCATACGCTACAACATTTCCGTGATCCAGATCTCGAATCTTCTGCCCTAATATGAAGTTGACGCCGTACGCCCACACCGATCCAGGTCAATCTCACATATCTTATGTCGGCTCATGTCTACAATGTCTTCTTCGAGACACTAGCGGCTAATCCGGCTGAGCAACCCTTCAAGAGCAAAATTATGAGTTGATTGACTATTTTCTGTGCCGGAGACGATGAAGAATTTCAAGACTATAACAATATCAGTTCTTCTTATAGTCATAGTCGTTAATTTTGGAACCCAATAACGATTAATGAGATTTTTTCATCCATGGAAAATAGGGATAATATAGTAATTTTGGTCCATTGACCCTTGGACTGAGAAATGAGAATTATCAGCCCAAAATGGGCAATTTAACTAACCCATGCCACGTCGGATTTGAGCACGGGCCGACAGAAGCCCACATGTTACCCATTCTAATTAACATGCCATGTAAATAGCGTGTTGGGAGGATTAACTAAGGGGTAACCCCTTATTATCCCTTAAGGTTAATGGCCCCTAACTATATTGCTTATTTCATACTTTCATCTAAATATGAATAATACGTCCAATTTTGCTGACTGATTATTTGTGGGCTTTATAATAAAACTTTACTTTGGCTGTGGCAATCATTAAATCAAGAATAACATAAAAATATTGGGCAGAATAAGAGATACGATGAGCTTAAGTTAGCCTAAAAGAACTTGATTAATATGAATTGGAATCAAAATTAAATTATACGATGTTTAAGGCTAATAGAACTTGATTAATATGAACTGGAATCAAAATTAAATTATACTCCATGTTTAAGAGTGTTTTCATGTATTATAATTAAAAAAATATATTCTGCTAAATTATTTAAAATATTCTTTCTTTATCTTTGCTGCATACACTTAAAATAAAGGCACTAATTACTAGGACATAGTATAATTTAATTAGTTATACAATCATTTTTTTCAATTATAGACTTTACTTTGTTTACATGCCTAGAGTACGTGCTTTCCTCCACCAATTCTAAGCTTCCATTTGTCACCAATTCACATGTTTCTCTCACGTACGTAATATATCTCAGAAGTCACCCATGCCTATGATAAGAAAAATGTGATTACGTTGAAAGTGCTAAGCTTCCCTTTGCAAATTATTTCACCAATTCTCATGTTTCTCTCCCGTACATAACAAATCTCAGCAAGTCACCCATGCCTATAATAAAAAAATGGCATACATTAGCATAGCATAACGTAAACCAATTCAAAAAATGATTTAGAATTGAATCACAGACAACAATACAAAAACCAAGAAAAAAGGATCAATCAATTTCTTCTTGAACTCAACCATATGTGAGAAAATATACAAAACAATAAGAGATCAAATGAATTACTAAAGCTGACATGCATGAAAGAAGAAATAAGTACAAGAGAGTTACCGAGGACACGGAGAAAATCAGGTAGCAGAGGAAACAACCATGGAGAACACCTGTAAATCAAACGGAGACTGGCGATATCACAGAAATTGAGTGGCAGAGCTGACTATTTCAGTAAAAAATTCAACATAATCAACAAGAGTAAAGTATTCTTTCACATGTGAGATAAGTAGTGAACCTCACTACCAAAACAACTACTAAAACCTTACGCATTATTCTAGCAGTAAACAGTGAAAATCTTATCATTGAAGTCGGAGATAACAACAATTTAGTCTTTAAAAATAAGGCATTAGAAAACCGACCACAATCACAATAGCCACAGTTCCTCATTCTGTAGGCATCATTACAAAAACCTCCCAAAACAAACATCAAATTAAAAAATCAAGACAACAAAAGAGAAAAAAACAACAAATTAAAAAATCAAGACAACCAAAGAGAATTCTTACAATTGTAGGCGCAAAATTCGCACGTACTTAGATGAAGAATCAAAATGCGTAGAAGAGGGCAAACAAAAATAATAAGGAAGGAGACGGAAAAGGCCTGATGAGAGAGAGATAAACACCGCAATGAGGTGTGAGGACATCTGGAGCACAAAGTTTCTTAGAATGCCACGTATTGGTATGAGTGATCATTCACCGGAAGGAAACTGGTCACTTTAGAAGTTAAGCCTCTTTATATATAGGGAATAATAGATAGAAATAGATCTAAGTAGTACTCTTATTAGTTAATGGCTACAACTTGCATGCTCTTGAACTTTTTTACTTGAAAATTAGTTTGATTTCAATTTTAAATCTTTAGTTGCTACTATATTATAAAAATAAATCATTAGTGTCAACTAATAATTTCCACCACAGTAACAATTTCTATTAATTTATTTCTCTAAATCCCAATTAAAAAAATATGTAGGCATATTCTGTTATTCTGGACAATTATTCCAATTAAAACCAATAATCGCACACATCAAAATACTTAGCCATTCATATTTTTATTTTCAAACCTCATGTAACTCTTTAATTAAATTATTTCTTCAAATACAGTTTCAATTTTACACAAGAATCAAAACTTAATCTAGAGAAGCAAGTACATTGCATTTCCAACTGATGCTGCTAGCTGCTGCGGAATGAAGATGCTCATATAATCAACAGGCAATTCGACATGAAAGGCATTATTCAGGATTTTTGCCTCTGATATCCCATTCTTCAATTAGATGAAGAAGGTGCTGAAAAGTTTTGGCAAGTTGTTGAGTAATGGGCTGGCAATGGTGTCGAATTTTAGCTCGATTCTTGCCACTTTGCAGATTGGAGGTTTTAGCAGCAGTAGATTGCTGTCGTTGGAGGAGTCGTCGGATTTCGTGGGGTCGCATGAGAGGAAGTTGATGGCCGCCAATGTGGCGACGTTGAAGCCTAATGTGGTGGTGGCAGGGATGGCAGTGGGCAGTTTAAGACCATCGGAGCAGCTGTTAATACCATGTACCCAAAAATAATCAAACTTTCGTCATTCATATCAAGGCTGGTGTGTATAAAGAGACTGTTTTGATTTCGAAGAAGATTAATAATGTTGTTTTGATCGGAGATGGGCCATTGAAAACCAGAATCTCCGACAACAAGAACTTTGCTGGCAGTGTTCAGACTTTCCATGCGGTGGTTGTTAAACAGACTTATTAAGTCGATTTACCTATCTATTACCTTAAACTTTTAGATGAGGTGGTTATTTAATCAGAGTTATAGCCAAATCAAAGGTTCGGAGTTCAAAGAAAATTACAAATGCAAGGCTTGAAATAAAAATTAACCCTGTCCCGCCCCCACCGGGTCGTGTTAGAGTGGCTATCGGTTTATATAATCAAACACAGTATTAGAGTGACTATCGGTTTATATAATCAAAGGTATTTACGTGATTCACTAAAAAGAATATTTTATTCTTATTGGTTAGGGACATTTAGTCTAATTGTTTTATAGGATATATTTAGTAGTATGAATATCCGACTATTTAATTCAGTGATCAAAGTGAAAATGAGTTGCTAGTTTATTTAATAAATTGAAAATGGTAACCGTCTCACCCTCACTTTCGTCTCACGTAAGCAAGGTTCACAAGAGAGTTGATATCTGGTACATTGGGGTGCAAATGTGTATTCATATATATATAATTTTTTATTCAATAATGTATGAGTATATACTTTTTAATAATTGTATTTTTTTTACAATCAGTTTTTCATTAAAAAGACCAATATAAACTTCATTAACAAAGTATATGAGTATAAATTGGAGTATATGTTTTTTTAGAGTAGATTCACGGTACAAACTGGTGTTTGATTTGCAGATATATAGATAAATGAGTATAGATTTGCAAATATATATAATTGTTGTTTGATTATCTTTTGAAGCGATTGAACTATTAAACCTCATAAAGATAAGTGCAATAACCCTAGCCATGGCAGAGATTTATAGCCTCTACATCATCAATAAATTAGGTGACCTTATTTTCTATAAAGTAAATCCCCCACCCAAAAATTCTTACTACATGATTTTTGCAATTTAGGGATTTCAGAAACACTTTTATGTATCATTTAGGATTATGGATCAGCGGGAAGAATGGACACGAATGATAGTTTGAGGGTCATTTCCTTTTTAATATATATGGGACCTACACACACCCACTAATACAACTAAAATATGGAGTCCACACTCCTACTATTATAACTACCCACTACATATTAAATAATAATACTTCTTAATCAACGTACACAAAAATAAAAGACCCTCTTTCGGACGGACGGATGGAGTATAATGTATGATTTTATTGGGTTTAAAATAGTTGTGAACGTACTAGGGGTGATCTTCTACAATCAGTGACCTTGTTAAATTGCTTTTCTTAGCATATTCTACCATCAGTGACCTTGTTAAATTTGCTTTTCTGCTAAGATAAATGATGAATACATATAGCTCAATTTTTCATAAGGTGGGATTTTTTCCATTATACGTTACTCCATCCATCTCACCGAAAGGTCCCCATTTTACTATATTGGGTGTCCCATCCAATGTCTCTATTTTTCTTTTTTAGTAAAAAAGACTCACATATGGCCCATCACTCACTACTAATACAACTACCCACTACACATAAAATAATAATACTCCTTAATCCACGTGCAAAAAGCAACCGGTGACTTTTCACCATGATGGAGGGAGTACTTTCTTGATGCAGCAACTTTAGTACTCCATCTGTCTCGTATTAACGTTGACGTTTGCTTTTTGCATGGAGATTAAGAGATATAATATTTTAATGTATAGTAAGGTGAGAGAAATAGTATTTAATGTAAAGTGGGTAGTTGTATTAGTGTTGTGTGTGGGCCCTATATGGAATAATTAATTATTTTGTGTGGGCCCAACATGACAAAAAAAAATATAAACCTTAACTTAGGACAACTCAAAATAAAAAACGTAAATCTTAACGCGGGGCGGAGGGAGTATGTTATTGATCCAAGTTATATTCATCTCGATTATCTGATTAGGATCTTGATTTTAAATTTATTATGATTTTGAATGTTGCGAGGAGATGTACATAGTGTGATGAGTGAGGCTCTTGTGTGTCCGGACACACGGATCTAATTATGTGCGCCCAGATCACCCATATGAATATAGGTCATATATAAATTTAAAAAAAATTCAAAACATATTCTTCACCTATGAGTGTGTGTTTCTCTTCCACAGCGATGGAGTGTTGGTGATTCTGGAGCGCAAGCGATCAATCCAGAGCGTGGGTGATTTTACCTTCGAGTGCAATCATCTGATGAGAAAATACTGCAATAATATGAGCAGTACTTCTATCCATGATTTTTTGTAATTAAATCTCTGATAATTTCGCTATTATTTTTTTTCTCCTGCGAAATTCGGAGATGTGATGAATGATTATTTTGGTTTGTGTTTCCGAATCATTAGTGTGACTGATAAACCTTACCAACCTCTGATCTCCACTAATTGTATTGTTGTAAATTTTGGCATATTGATAATGTATAATTGATTCTGGTGAAGTTCATTGCTTGTGTTTATAGAATAGTATTTAATACCTTCATTGTTGAATTTGACGAATACCTATCGTCTTTAATTACTTAAAAATCTCAATTAGGGATGTTTGACTATTGTACGTTAATGTCTTTCTGATAAGTTTTTAATAGTATACCCTTTGCATGACAAACAATGTGCCCTTTACTCATCAATAATGTACCCTTTACTCATCAATAATATACTATCTATATGAATTTTGTGTGTAATTATCCTTAAAGACAATTGCAAGTCTTGCAGTTCTCTTGTCTTCTGATTGGTCGTTTATAGTCAGGATGACCAATTAAAGAATTTATCGAACCCAAGGGAATTTAAGATTCGTGGTCTTCAAGTTATAGTCTCGTATTAGTTAGGGACGACAGAGTAGAGAGATAATAAAAACAAGAAAAGAAACTAATTACAATATTTTTGGAATTTTCAATGCAAAGAAAATCTTCATGATGCAATTCAAATGGATAAATCATGTAACACATCTAATTGCCTCCCAATTTAAGCTATCATAGTAAGAGCGATCACAAATTCCACCTAAATTCTCTCTCGAGATGAAGAGGATGTAGGCCCTTACAAAGGCCCCAAAATAGCACATAGGATCGAGACCATAGCGAACACCTCCCAATAGGTACTAATTACATGCACGAGTTCCCTAAAAGGTACTAAATCATAGGTAATATTACCTTTTTAGGTACTATGAATTCACTAAGGTTGGGTTCCCCTCACTAGATTAATTGACCTCTCGATCTAACTTCTCTAGTGTCCATTTATGTAGTTCTAAATATGAGAGGTCATCTCCAACTCTTCCATATTAATCCACATAACCCACATGATGAAATGATCAATTAATTCCTAAGACACAATTGAACTCTCGTTCTAACCATATGCAATAGACAATTAACCACACAAATCAAACATATAGATTAAGCAATTAAGCATCCATAAATAAAACTAATCAAAGCCGGGATCACAATTAGACAATATCACAAATTAATCCATAATATAAACATCACTTAAACATCCAAAACATAGAAACTATAAAGATAATAAGTAGGATTAGATTTCACCGAATGAAGTTTTTACATCCACCAAGCTCATCCTTTCCTTGGTGTCCTCACCTTCTTGAAAAGCATTAAATTCCTAATTTAGAAAAACATTTAAAACTATGGATCCCTCGTCCCGAAAGGGGAAGGGATCTCAACTATGGATGTCTTACTTAAAACCCCTCTCGACTATTGAATCTTGAAATGATTCAATTTAATAGAGAATTTAATGGGTGGAGAGTTGTTAGTGAGGGTTTCCATAGGAGGTATTTATAGTTATAGGGTGAGAGGGGTGTTGGACTAATTTTCCAATAGGGGATAGTTGAGGATATGAGACAAGGATGGAATTTATGGATTTTTAAGTGAATTTTGGGAGAAAATTCGATTCTAGAAACTAAGGTTAAGCTTAATTGGGGTGAGAATTCATTACATGTGGTGGTCCAGCCCAGTGGTTTGCGAACTCAAGGCATCACGCGGAGGTTGGGTGTTCGAATCTCTTACATGCGCTCATTTACTCTTTTTATATTTAATAAAGGCCTGCCAAATGCATAAAATAGTGGCCCAAGAGCTTGCTCTAGCCCAATGCTCCATCTCTATTTTATATTGCCCCGTTCTTGTTCGTTTTAGCTCCAAATTTAGCTTCATTTTCTCCCACATCTTCCTCTTCACGTTTTAGCTCTAAATTTAGCTTCATTTTTTCCCACATCTTCCTCTTCACATAAAGAATATATTTAGCCTCAAAATCACCATTTTTCTGCAAAAATAAACAAAAATACATTTCTCAAACTAATTAAGTAATAAATAGTATTTTCATTAAAATCATGCTTAATTATTGAATTAAAGCCACAAAATCCACTTAAAATTTAGGTGAATTTCACACTGATCAAACCCCAAAACTTAAAGTGTTGCTCGTCCCCGAGCAACAAAAGAAAAGAAAAAATGAGAAAGGGAATTCACCTAGAATTGAATCAAGATATCAATAAGATTGAGTCATTTCAAAGCCATTTCAATTCAATCAAAACAAGTGACAAGACATCAATTTAAATACATACAAGTTAAGCTTAGAAAATATGTAAGCAAGTGAGACTTCCACTACTCCTCTCTAGATTTTACTTTTCACTCTCACACTCAAGGGGTGTATGGGAGAAGTGTATACTCTCAAAAATCAATTCAAATGCATGTCATTACCATATGTTTGCCAAAGGCCTAAACTCTCTACCACTTGTATGTGTTAATCATTGAATCAAAAATATCTTTAATGTGGTTGTAATGTAGGCTCTTTGGTCTTGGGTAGAAAAATTTAGGAAATGTAAGCTCAAGATTAGTAGAGAATTTAAGTTGATTGATCACTTCAACTCTCATCCTCTCTTTTTCTCTTTTCACCTCAAGAAAAATGTAACATTCCATCCGACACACTAACGAACTTTTTTTTAACTTCTTTCCATATTGAGTTTCTTCTCTCTTTTCCCCAAGGGCTCTCTTTTCATTTTTCTAGTAGAGCTCCTTTATACTTCTCGTTTGTCTTCTTCATGCTTCTTTGTAGAGGTAGATGAGTTTTAAGTTACAATTAGAAAGCAAAAACAACCGGTTCTCATATATTGCTTCACAATGTTTATTCTTCAGCTTGTAGTTATTCTAGTTGAATCAAGTACAAGGATAAAGATAAAGGGAAACTATATTCTTATTTCATTTAAGCAGTTTCTACTCCTCATATAAAGGCTGAATATGTTGTTATCTACACCTACCTTTTATTGAGTACCCTATTTCTCAGTCTCTTCACAATGGTTCTTACAACCTACTTGTGACTTTGAAAGCTGTATACTTCACTTGGCAATTAATAAGGGTCTGCAAATGAGAGTTTATACATTAATATTTTTGGTTTTGACTTTTTACCATTAAGTGTTTGTCGTTCTGCTTGGTTTATCAGTACTATTGATTCCTGAAAGAGCCTTGTTTGATGCCCTTGTATTCATGGCTTTTCTTTCCCTTTTTTTTGTTGTGCGACTATGGGCATATGAATCCTTGTGGTTATTAATTATTTTAATTGATTAATTTAGTAATATCACAAGTTAAATAATGTGAGAGATGCTGATAAATTATTACATTTTTTAAATTTCGAACGAGTAAGTTCTAGTCGTTTAAATTGTTTCTTTGACATAGTTATTGAAAGTTATACCCTTTAGTATAGAGTGTCGTATCCTTTAATATAAAATTATATACACTTTGCACTATGCCATTATACCTTAACAACATAAACTTGAAATACTGTCAACAATAGATGTTCTAAACTCCATATCATTTACTCATCAATAATATATTCTTTGCACCATGCCATAATACCATAACAATATATACTTGAAATACTGTAAACTCCATACTCTTTACATGATTATAATGTACTCTTTACTTATAAAAAATATACCCTTTACTTATACGCAATATACCATTTTCATCATGTCATAATACCTTAACATAAACTCGAAACACTATAAATGTCATACCCTTACAAGACTACAATGTACCCTTTACTCATCAACAATATGCCCTTTGCACCATGTCATAATACCTAAACAAAATAAACTTAAAACACTCTAAACTCCATACTCTTTACATGACCACAATGTACCATTTACTCATCAATGATATACCCTTTACTCATAACTAATATACCCTTTGAAATCATACAATTTACATGACTATATTATACCCTTTACATGTTCACAATATACTCTTTACTCATCAATAATATACTTTTTGCACTGCCATAATATCTTACAAACATAAACTCGAAACATTGTAAACTCGATACACTTTGACCACAATGTAACATTTATATATCAACAATATACCCTTTGCACCGTGCCATAATACCTGACAAATAAAAATTTAAAATACTGTAAACTTCATACACTTTACATGACCACAATGCACCCTTTACTCATCAATAATATACCCTTTATATTATGATTCAAATACAAATTAGCAAAGTGTAAATGAAGAACCAACATATTATGATATTTCCTTCACATACAAAACAAAACGGTCTCACTATACTAATTCAACTATTTATATAGTGATCATATACTATAGAAAAATCTAATCATTCATAGCTTACACAGTTATAGCTCCAACTTGATGTTAACTACCTTAATACATTAGTCATCAATACAATGTACCCAAAAGTTGAAGCAACCAACAAACACCATCAAATATATCTTTTTACCAATCTAACTTTTTCACAATTCTTTTTATTTCTCCTTTCTTCTCTTCTATAGCCTTTGGCGCTTCTTTATTTTTTTCTCAACTTTTCCATTTAAAAGTCGAGACTGCTCCTATAGCCTTTGCATCTCTCATCTCATTTTGATTTTACAGCAATGTTGTACAAATCTCAACCCTTAATATAAGCCGAATGTCAAGCTTCATGGAAAACAAAAGTCATAATAAGAATTGAATAAATAAACTAAATTTTCATTTTATATATAAATATACAAGCAAAATTAATAGTAAAAAATAAATTGCAATGCTCAATTCAGGAGTAAGACAAAGGTATAGAACTAATTTTTATAACTTATGCAAAAAGGATCAATTTCCTAATCATCATCTCTGCTTTTCTAAACTCATAGAAAGGACCTGGTGTACAGTGGAAGTTCTATTGCTGCATTCTTACTCAAATTATACTCTCTAATAGAGTATGAGTATAAAGAGCCTACAAAAGGTTGAGATATAAATCCCAATAACAGATTACAATAAAGTGAACCAAAATCAATTAGCAGTCACACATGTAATAATATTATAAAGAGCCTAACAAAAAGTTGTTATAACTTCTAAAGATAGGAAGCTCCATGATTCAACAACATTTCCAGATCACAATATTATTGTTGTTATGCTTCTTATGGAGTTAATTTCTTCTCTCTTACATATAATTAATTCTCTTTCTATCTCTTATAAGAAATTAATTCTATATTTTTCGAGATTGAAATATATATATATAGACACTACAAAAAAATTATTTTTTAGCAACGAAATATTCCATTAGTAAAAGCTTTAATTCCATTGTTTAAATCGGCTTACCAACAGATTATCAACAGAATCCGTTGGTAAAATTCCATTGGTAAATTGGTGGTGGTAAATTTTTAACAACGAAAAATCAATTCCGTTGGTAAAATTTATTAATATAATAAAAAAATAGAAACCTTATTTTCTTATTTTGCCATGGCCCCTGATTTATCAGGCCGGCCCTGCCACACAAATAAAAAGAGTTCATCTTACACTAGATTTACAAGAGACTCACCCATACACCAAACAATACTTTTATCATAAAACAATCACACACGTCCCTATTTAATAGCTATTTGTATCCACCATAATCAAACCATACACGTTTAATGTGTATGCTTCAAACCAAACATGCAACCTAAATAGTTAAAAATGAAACAAAATCATACTCCATAAAGTATGTAAACTCACCAAACATCATATCCAAATACATATGATAAGATCTCCTGTTATAATTGTGAGATTATTTATGACTAGATTAAAAAAATACTTATTTTTACACTTCTCTTACATATGTATATTGATTGTTTCAATGACCAAAGCTTTGGATGGTAAATGAGATCAAAAAGTAAGATCATTTTCAGGAACATCAAGTATATCAGCAATTGTGAGATTGTCAAAATTATAGAAAAGATCTTGAAGTGTGTAGGGCCCGACGGAGGCCCGCGGGCCGTCCCAAAGAAATTGGGCAAAATGATGATGAATATTTTGAGTAGGATGGTAAGAATCCCACCACACATAGTGTTGGGGGTTGTCGCATAAATTGTATGTTGTCATCTCTTTTGTACCTCCGCAAGTGAAAATTTCGCCGTATGGTCCCGACCCACAACATGCATTCACCCCTTCCTTCAAACCTTTTCATCAAAATCAGAATAGAAATTTAATTCAGTATATAAAGTACAGATATAGTGTTCGAATATATTTGATTTGAGTTTAAATTAATTTAATAAATCAATGATTATTATTATTTTTTGGTTTTTGGTAGGATATATTTAAATTTTATGTTAAATTAAGGATTAATTAATGTGAGAGGAGATGAACAAAGATAGAAAAAAAAAGAAGAAAAAATATTAACTAAATCTAGACTAATAAACCTTATCAAACATCTGGCCTAGAAAATAATGCCTTCCTTACTTAAATTAAATACCCTCTATAATGAATAAAAGAGTTGGATATCTCGTGATACTTTGGTGTTTTATGTCACTTTATGAGACGGTTGACATGTAAAAGAGAAAAGAAAATTTATGCTCCAAGTCAATATACAAACTCTAAGGTAGTTGATTAGATTTTTTTTATTTTATTTTATCACGTGTCAATCTTTCAAGAGTTAACGACATAGAAGATATTACATCCAAGTATTACATAACATTCCGTATCTAAAAATACCCTCATTTTTTAAAAATAAAAAATTAGTTTTCTTGCCCAATGAGATTGCAATAATACTCTTGATTTCAACCTAATGCTATTTTTAATAATAATAATAATAAAATAGTAATAATAATAATAAAACAACAACAACACTTGAATGAGGTTGTTTTACAATTTTTTTTAAAAAAAATAGGAGTATCACTCTTTATTAGAGATGTTTATAATTTGGCTGCGCAGCGGTACACCCACTTTCAAAAACATATATAATTAGGAATAAAAGCATATATATTAATGAATAAAAAAGTATGCACGTTGTTAGCGAATTTTCTGTTAATTTTTTAAATGAAAAATTGAATGTAAAAAAAACTATAAAATTATTAAGAAATATATATATATATATATATATATATATATATATATATATACTAATGAATAAAAATTTATACACATATAAATGCATCGTGTGCACCCAGGTGCATAAGATATCAACTCTTATAATTTTTTATTGAAAATATTACTATCATTATTCATTTATAATACGAATTATTCATGATATACTCCATCAATTCCATAAAAATTGACACAATTTTCTTTTTGGTTTGTCCCATAACAATTAACACGCTCTCTTAAAATAGAAATACACTCAATACCACTAACCTCTATATACAAAATATTTATAAAAATATCACTCTTACCTGACGCACATAACATACATTAACATTACACGTTTCACTTTCAAAAATAGTAATAAACGTTTCATAACAAATAACTTCTCAATACATTATATTTTAAAAAAATAAAAGGCTTAGCTAAGAAACATAAATTTAAAAGATCACACTATCCTCGTCAAAAGTTAATAAAGTTGATAAAAAAAATAACTTTTCATAAATTCCATATCAATAATAATAGTGAAGAGATATAATATTTTCATGTTTAGTGAGGTGAGAGAAATAATATTTAATGTGAAGTGGGAAGTTGTATTAGTGTTGTGTGTGAGCCATATACGAAATAATTCATTATTTTGCATGGGTCCAACTTGATAAAAAAAATATAAATCTTAATTTGGAACAAACCAAAATAGAAAGGGTAAACCTTAACCCAGGACGCAGGGAGTATACCACGAAAATCTAACTATAATATTTTAGAATTAAAAAAGAATTAAATGGATATGGGTGAATGGAAAACATACCGTAGTTGGAGGGATTGTTGATACGTTGAAGAAGCCAGGAGTAGAAATCAGAGTTGCAATACTTGAAATCTTTTAACATGTGGTGAAGATGAGAGAGAAGAGTATTTAGGGCATTATTATGTGCCAATGAGAGAGAATTGGCTTCTTCAAAACACCCTCCTTCTTCTGCCTTGTTTGGATTCATGGCTCTCATAATTGGCAAGCAACCAAGAGGTGACAAATTCAAGAATCCAAATTTTCTGCCACCTTTTTCATACAATTCCTGATCCCAATTCATATTTTCTCAAATTAATTCTAATATATCTAGTCATACAAGACATACAAGAATCTAATTAATACATGAATAATTTCAAAAAATAACTTTATATGCACGGAAGAATAAGGGACAGGTTTGTTTAAATTCCGAAATAATAATAGTATCATTAAGAAAATTAATCATATGACATAATTAAAGATGAAGAGTAGTTATTTATTAAAATAATGAGTTTTTTTTTAAGTATCAATATAAGAATTTTGATACCTATTAAACTAAACCAATTAGTGTCTAGCCAGCTAGCCATGAGCATTCTTCCATGAATAAGTTTCCATAGAGGACTCACAATGAATATATGATTTATATTTATGAAATTAAATGAAAGATGATCATGTTGGCAAAAATATTTATACGGGATATCTCATCAAATGAGTTTCGTGGAACTGAAAAGAAATGATAATAATTTTAGAAAAAGATATACTTAATTGATTGTCGAAAAGTTATATTCGTCTGCTATTTTAATGATCAATTCAAATGATAGATGAACAGTAATAACATCATTAATTAAAAATGATAACTAATCAATAAATGTAGTGTCAAACTAGATTTACTTGTATTGCCTCTGTCAAGTTTCCTAACACCATGCCCACATATTGCTGAGGATGATGAAGTTGTTGCATCAAAGGATTACCAAGATACCCACCCAAGTAATCATTGCTTCCCATACTGATCAAATAAACTGCATTTGATATTATTTCTTTTGCTTTTGAATCTCCCAATTTCTCTCTTAACCATTTCTCCACTTCCTCAAAGTACCTCAATTGAGTCTTGAGATCAATTGCCTGTTTTATAGACAAAGTTGCCAAATTATATACAAGTACTCCAAGATCATTGTATAAAAATAAAATTAAAGGCTGTACAAATTAAGTTGCAAAAATTAGAAAAAACGATACAATTGAAAAGTATTCATAAGAATCCAGATTCCCTACTTGATGGGTGTTTCATCGGGTGTCTGTTTCAAGGCACCCGTGATTGACACATAATTTTTTTCTGCTTTTTCTGCAAATTTGAAAATATACGTGTCAATCATGCATCTGGTGCCTTGAAACATCACATGAAGTAAGGAATTTGGACTATCGTTAGAAATGGTGAATGAGATTTATGTAATAAAATAGATTGTTTGTTTAGTAGTACTCACTTGACCCTGATTGGTGGTAGAAAGAACTCCAGCTCCAGCAGAAGCAAAGTTGACTCCATGTGTATAATCAGCCAATGGATCCAAATATGGAGGAATTAAAGGCAACTTAGCATATTCAGCTGTCACAAAAACGTACAACTAAATTAATGTTTGAGAAATACAACCATTTATTTATATATCCCAATAGTTTTGAGAAAAAATATATATATAATCGATCTTTGCCTAACTTAATTTGTACCCACCCCGTCCCTAGCAAAGGTTTATATTTGTTATTTTAGTTTGTCCCAATATAAAGTTTATATATTTCCCTTTTGTTAAGCAGAAACCCAAATAAAAACAATTAATCTGCTAATAAAACTATTCACCACATATTAAATATATATTATACTCTCATTAATCCGCTACACATTAAATATTATATCTTCTAATTTACGTGCGAAAAACAAACGTGAATGTTAACGCAGGACAAAGGGAGTATATGTATGGTAACTTTACGAATAATTTATGAGTTCTTACCGATGTAATCTACGATGATTCGACCCTCGGAAAATCGACCGGTGGGTTGGGTGAAGAAGCCATTGTTGCCATAAGGGTGGTAATTGGCCTGGTTTTCTGGTATGGTTTTGATGTAATTGTTGTTTCCAGAGTCAACAGATGAGTCACCAAATATGAAAAATGCACTGTATTCATCATCTTCTGCAGAATATCCATTCAAAGATAAACATATCATTCCAATTAATGCAACACAGTAGCAAAAGTAATACTGCTTCATCATCAGATAATTGAATATTAACCCCACATTTATTTTAGTTATGCTACTCTCACTTCCCATTCTTATAACAGCCTACGATCAATCAAAAGGTGTGTGGATCGATACCATTTATGCATGATTCTTGTTTTTTTGTACAGTAATGAATAATTAATTGTATACGATGGTAGCTTGGAATTTTTCAGTAATGGGGACCTTATTAATTATTTAATTCTTTATTATATTTTAATTCTTCATTGTAGTGTTGTCTAGTTGGCCACAACAATATGACTAATGCATTCCTAGGTTTATAGCTTAAATTAATTGGGTTGGCATATAGTATTTATTATGTTTCTAATCAGCAGGCGAGGATTAATATTGGATTCGATTATTATATAAGTAGTTTTGATTTTATTTTTTCTCACTTAATTAAAGCTGAGGATAATGAATCTAGAAATAAAAAAAAATAAAAATTAATGACCAGGAACGAGTCCAGATCTAGGATGTGGAGGGTTATGGACTTAAGGCTATGGGTGCTCTAACAAAGTCGATAATTGGTATTTATTTAAATAATTATAATTTGTTTAAAATAAAGTTTTTTAAATATTTTTAACTATAAATAATACTCCTCCTTCCACCCAAGGCAAAGACTTGTGCAAGACTGTCGTACTTAAATCATAATGTTAGACAGTTAAAAAGCGATAACTTCATTATCACTTTCGCTATAAAATGTTATCACTGTTTATTTATATATATACTATAAACTATTGAGTTGGTCTCTTGTGCACACAGTGTGTTAGGTACAACATTTTGTTCTAAAGGGTATACACTTTAATTAATAATAGTATAATATTTTGTTTTAAAGGGTATATATACTTTCATTAAATTTAACTTTTTTTCAGGAAATAAAGAGTACACGTCCTTATACTAAAGGGTATACCATTTAATAGTAAAGGGTATCTGGGCGCGCGGTGTCCTCGGGCACACAAGTTTTAGTCATTCACAAAATATTTCATTGCACCATTAACACTTTTCATCGATTGAGTATCAATTTTATAATATTATCATTTTTTATTCGTCTTAAGGCTAAGCCATAAAACGATCTCATACAAGACTTGCCCACCACCTAACTGCCTTTATTTTACTATTTTGGACGTTCACTATATGCCTCACATATAGCCAATCACTCACTATAAATATAACTATTCACTGCACATAAAATATTAATATTTCTTAATTCATGTGAAAAAAATGACAATATCTGGAGTGGACGGAGGGAATAATATATGTCTGTCACTATTATAAATGTATATATGAATTAAATGTGGGTGAAGAAGATATTTTATCATATGTAAAAGACATATTATTCCCTCCTCCGCTCCAAATATTGTCATTTTTTTTCACATGAATTAAGAAATATTAAAAAAATACTAAGAAAACGGGACAATATTAGTGCAATCAGAAAATAATGAGACAAATGCTCAAAACTTTATTTTTTTTTGGAATAAATTGTAAATGACGAAACTTATGAGACAAAAATGGCTTTTATCTCATTACTCTTCTAAATAAAAAAAGTTACTTTTTAAATTATTGCACACCCTAATTTATTGAATATACAAGATAAATTCCTCTTGAGATGGATGAATTTTTACTCTCTTAAATAAAAAAAGGGATTATTACTGATAGGTACGCGTGTATATAACCTACTCCTAATTACTAATAAATACATCGGTTTAATATAATTACTGATGAATACATAACGTCTATTTTTTTTCAGCTTTACCCTTATTTACAACGTTGTATATTTCAACGTCTTAACTTAACACTAGTTTCATTAAACACTAATGTACACTAAATCAAATAAAAACAATGGGTGAGAGATTTAAGGATAATTATAACAACTTTTTTTTTTAATTTAATTAATCACGTATTTTCTGTTTCTTTTTCAAAGATGCACATTGATGTACATTTTGTTTCTCTTTCAAGAATGCACACTAATGTGCATTCTTCAATTTAATTGTGTATTTTTAATTTCATTCTCAATAGAATGCACACTAATGTATATTCATATAAATAATGTATTTTTGTTTTCATTTTAACAATGTACACTAATGTACGAATATGTATAGGTATTATGGGAAAAACAAAATATAATTTTATATTTATGAATAATTTTTTGAAACGAATGTATTACTTAATAATTTTTAAATACGTTTTGTATTTATGAAAAAAAATATTACTCTAAAAAAAATACTCCCTATTAGTACTTTCTAAAAAGTCTGATAGCCGGTTCATGGGCCGGTGACTCTCCGGTAGCCCCTCTCGCCACACGTCCACACCTTCGTCCCCACGTGTCCGTACTGCAAATCTCCTCCCTCACTCACTTTTTTTAGGTTTTCACTCACGGTTCCCCCCTTCTTTCCTTCGCTCTTCCGACACCCGATTTTAACCGTCGCCAGTCGGCTCTCGTTGTCAACCTCAGTGCTTCTCCTCATTTCTGTAATTTCTGGTAACTCTCCGATGGCCCAACGAAGCACATGCCGCAGCGCCTTTTGTCCACCGTCTCTTTATTCCCAAATCACAAGTATATCTCACTTATACACCAGGATTTAGGCGCTTTCCCCTATCTCCTCTATTTCACATCGCCCCTCATCACTGTAATTTCAAGGTCGACGACAGGTATGGATGGAGTTTCTGGGCATATTCTCTTACTCCTCTCCTATTGTTTTTTGTTTTTTGTTTTTTTGTCTTGTTATTCCAGTCGGATAAGTCACGCCCACTCCCACTTTAAATACAGAGCTATTTGTAGTTCCATATTTATTATCTAAATAAAAATAATACATGTTTCTCTGTTAGTATCACCTCACATGCGTTTGTACATATCTGTGTTGATTCTTGTGTTTTCGTTTATGCGTACTTAGCTTTTATCGGGTATATATTACTCACGATTTCTCTTTATTTTAAAAAAAATAGTTGGCCCCTCTGAGCATAGCTTCCGTATCCGTAGTTAATTCCATCTTTGAAGCAGAACTACTAATGGTTCAATAGTTAATGTGTCATTGACCTACATGTTAAACAAGGGAGTCTTGATCTCAGAATCAGTTGCTAATCTGTGTCATTCGAATAAAATAGACTTTTTTGGTCTTGGAAGATACCTCAAATCTTTTAATTTAAGGTTAAAAGTTCTGCAGGACTTTATCATTTAATATTCCAATTCTCTTATGTAGAATCACTTGTTTCATGATTCATGGAAGTTTATGGGTCCTTTAGTTGCTTGTAGTGAGATTGCCTTTTCTATTGTCCTTGCGTAATCACAGTGCTGACCTGAAGACGCTTGAGTTAAGTGCGTGCTAGAGACGAGCCATCTGATCCATACAGTTTAGCTAAATGGAGCATTCTTAATCGCATGATAGGAATGGGGCAACGTAATATAAGATCAGTCAGCAAGTCCATTCCTTGTCCGATAATAAATAGCTGGTTCAACCCTACCGTGCCTGTGGTGAAATTAATTTAAAGTTGCAATATCATTATGGCTCTTTAAAGTCTACAATCATTGCCATTGAACATCCGCAAGAGCAATATTATATTGTTGATCATCGTTTATTCATCAGTCATTCGCTTTTGGAGATCACATGTAAAAGTTTTACTTAAAAGCTCATGCATGCTTATCTCTTCTTGCTCTTGTTATGTGAAAATACTTATCTCTAACCAAGAGAAAATGCTTAACTTTTCGATCAACTAGACTAGGAATCATTCCTTAATGAAACTAATTATTAAGAAATACTTGTATTTGTTTCTAGAAATTAGAATGTTTAGTCAAATTATATAAGGATACTCTGTTTTTTAGTGTCAGTGCCCATTAATCTGATAGTCATTCCTTAACTTTTACTTTGTTAGACTTTGGTGACCTACTGAGTTTAGTTCAACGCCGCTGAGGAAATTTTGATGAATTAATTGCCTCTTTTTCATATGAATGTCCTCTTTTACACATTGATCATATTAACAGGATCTTATTGACAATATCGAGGAATATGCACTTATTGTCTACACTCCTATAGTTGTTCTTGTATGTCAGAATAAAAGTGGCTTGTTTAGGCGACTTAGGGGGATGTACTTTACAATTGGCCAGCAGATCGGGTTTGTCCCACTCGTGTCTTCATTTCTGGCGATGCTTCTAACTTTGGAGTTTCTTTAGTTTTTGTTGCGTTTCTAATACTCAAGTTGATATAGTTCTCTTATGCCAGAATTTCAAAGAATGTGTATTGACTATGAATGTCATCTTAGCTTTAAATGATAGCTTCTGGATCTAAGATATTTCTAGCTGTTTGCAACATTCGCTTTGCAAATATTCACTTTGTCTTAGTTTTTTTTCTATCTGCATCATGTACACATGTATGCTACAGAAAGCAATTTATTTACTTTTTTTTTTTTGTGTAAAAGACTACTGAATTCCAAAGATTTCCACCATGGTTATACGAGATACCGCATGCATATTCATTCAAAGCCAAAAGCTAAACGATAAGGCAATAGTTAGATTTTTTCAAGGCTTTTTGTAAGGTATCCATGGATGAATTGCGATCTGCATTTGATCCTCGGGTTTTTAGCCTGACAAAGATTGTTGAGATTCCATATGTGTCACCAGGTTGTTGTGTAAAATGTGCACTTCCCACTATTATGGATGTGTGTCCTTACAAATTCTCTTATAGGAATGAAGTGGGAATATATTTTTCTCCTTTTTAAAGAGTGGGCCAATATCCTACAAACTCTTGTAAATGGAATCCAATTTGTCCTCCTTAGAACATGCTACTTTTATACAAGCTGAAATAAATGTCGCATGCACAATAAGCTCATGCAAACAAAAATTGTAAGATCAACTTATTAATACCTACACAAAATTTAAGTCTGTTACTTCTCTCATACATATTTAAATATACATATAATATATGATATAAAAAATGTAACCTGTGCTTATTAGTATCTAAGTAAAATTCAAGCTTGCTACCACTCTATGCACATGTAAGATGTATCAACGAGTTATCCATTCATGCCTAACGTACAATTTAAAAATATTAACATATTAATTAAAAATAAACTCAACACAATTCCATTATTACATTGTTCACCACATCAGGGCTAACACCTCAAGAATTAAGGTGCTGCTCACTAGTACAAAACTAATGACTAACTTTTATTAATACTCCATTTATATTTAAAATAAATAAAATGGGTTACCACTTACCAGTCCGGACCCTTGCACGGGAAACCCAGACCCGCCGAAGTGACCAGACCCGCCGAAGTTGGGTAGGGTCGTGTCCGAATATGAATCAGCAGAATCAACATTTCATTCTTCACTGGCCCGCCAGCCATTGCTAATCAAGGCCTGCCTTGAAAGGCTAATCCCAATTCCATCCTGCGAATTTTCCACAATTATTTGTTGATTCACTTTTGTTATTAGCATTAGGAATTATTCATCAAATTCGTCAGCCTTATTGAGTTGTTTCCGTGGACTATAGGCGTCACGTAACCCTAAACCTCAATTCTTACAATTACAAATTCGTCGCGGTAAGTGAATATGTTTCTGTTTTAATGTTCAAAAATTTTCATCGTTTAATTTGCTCGGTTGCTAAATTAGGGCATTTTAACTTTCAACTTAGGTTAACTTTAATTCTGAGCCCTTGATATAGATTATTCTATTCTGAAGTTTTCTCTTACAGTTTCATACTTTGATTCTGCAAGTTTTTTTTTTAAAATTTCAGATTATCTTTTGCGTAGTGAGAATTAGTTTTCGTAGTTTTCATTATTTGTCAGTGTTCGGTTAAACCCACTTCTTAATAGTTCCTTAAATTTGTGCTGATATTTATATGCATTGTTCAACTTTTTATTTAGTTGGTATGTAGACATCATGTTGGGATTTGTGAAATCGAATTTCTTTTCTTACAATCTGCACTTCTTACTTGCTCAGTGATGTCGACAAAGCGTAATCACAAGGAAAAGACGATTCGCCGCAACTAGTAAGTGTTTCTTTCTTCATCTTTGTCTTCTCTGTTGCAATTTCAATAATTCTTTCATTGTTTAACTTTTGTGCGGTCAGTTTTAGCTGATTCTTCTAGCGGTTCTTCACAAATGTTCTTTAATCATGTTTTGATGGAAAACTCGAACTCTAATAGCGTCTTTAACATATATAGTATGAATATCGTGTTTCGGAGATGCAGCTAATTGGTAGTCAAAAATTTTATTGGAATGGGAGGAAGTGTTGTGTTTGGACTTTTTTAGTGATATACATCTGTTTTGAGAGAGTGCATTTTCAATTTTTCAGTAAAGAGGAGAAGCCAGAAGAGCCCGAGCTACCAAAATATAGGGACCGAGCTAAAGAACGGAGAGAAGATCAGAATCCTGATTATGAGATTACCGAGTTAACATCCTTTCATGCTGTTGCTCCTCCAGGGGCTGCTGATATCTTGTGAGATACTGCTGTCATAATCAATATACTGCTTTCTCTTGGTTATTATGTGCATTCGGTTTATTTCTTATTACTGTCATTTTCTTGTGTTAACTAGATCTGCTGATGCTCACAAGTTATCTATTGAGAAGAGCAAATATCTTGGAGGTACGAGTTCTTAATTGGTCAGCTAGTCATAATAATCATTGAAGTTAGCTACTATTTGGGTTTCTGCTGATTGTTGTAGTTTGGGTCATCCTATTGATCCATCTTGTTTGCGTTTGGTGAGAATGACAAATTATCTTTCTCAAGTATATTCAATTAGGGCAAGCACAAAACTCACATTACACTCTTCTGGTTCCTTCAATAAGTCTATCCAACATCAAATAGATGTAAGCGAATAAAGTGTTACATGAATTTACCTCTGTCAATGCTTTCCAAGGATAGCTTTCACTAAATATACCCATGAGCTATCTTTGTGGATCATCGCTTGTGCAAAAAGTTACCACTTTCAGGCTGAGATGTGTTATGAAAGTCAAGCCTTTTTCCCTTCCCTTCTCTTTCCTTTTTAATTTTTGAATCACCATCTTTTAGACTCAGCCTCCATAAGCTCTTTTTTCCTAAGCTTCCTAAAAAAATGTACATAATATAGCATGCTTGTTCTGACAGGAGCTTTTAGCTGGGCTTGAGCTGCACTTTCATTCTTCATGCTTCCTTTTTAGTTTGTTATTATTTTGATTTATGTGCTTAAATATTGAATTCTCGTCAAGTAACTTGAATCCTGTGGAACAAAATATCTGCTAAAGATAACGTGTTTATATATACTTCCGTAGTTGGTAGAGGCGTGCAACTCCTGCACATTTTTTTTATGCACCCAAGGTATGCCTCTATCTGCAGTTCACCCCCACGCTAGAACACGTTTCCTGTGTAACTTTAGGAAGATAGACAACATGTTTTACTTGAAAGAACAACAAAACATAAAAACAAATCAGACAGGGAACCATGCGTCCTCATCTGAAGTCTTAAACTAGGGCTTACAAGAAAAACTGGTAAATGAAAGAAAGAAAAAACTACTTCCTATGAACTTTGATTTCCCATCCAAATTGATCTCTGCCCATCTGCTGCAGCCGCCTTTGTTTCTCTGGCACAGCCCCTGCTGCTTGCTCTATTCAATATGTGTTGTTATGTGCTATGAGCCTATGCATGTTGTCTCATTAGGCCATTATGTCTTGTGATATTGAACTTTAGCTTACTTTTTTTTTTTTTTTTTTGTCATGTTCAAGTAGCATGATCAAGGGCCCTTCGTTCTCTCATCTCTAAGAACTATGTAGTACTAAGCTTCATCCGGCTTAGAAAGCTAACCTTAATTGGGACTTGCTCATTGTATACGTATACTGATACTGATGCTAGAGATTTGATGGATTTCTGAATTCAGTTAATTTTTACCTATGTGGATAAGTTCAAATTCTTACATCTGTGGTTTCTTATCAGATTAATAGATTAAAATGTTGCTTTGGTTATAATTTCAACTCATACGTGCAATCATACGTTCGAAACTGAAAAACTGTTATAAATTATTGGTCTTGTATCCATATTCATTATTCTTTTCAAATTGATGGACATAGGGGATCGAAACCATTAATGTGCAAACCCTATTTGGTTTATATTATTGTTGATTCGCCTGTTATAAATGAGTCTGAGTTTACCACCTGTTTTCTCTAAAAAACATCTCTTATCAAAATTTTATTTTGGTCATCAGGTGATGTTGAGCACACACATTTGGTCAAAGGGTTGGATTATGCTTTGCTTAATAAAGTTCGGAGTGAGATAGACAAGAAACCTGATGTTGGAGGAGAGAACGATGGGAAATCTAAGTATGCTATTCTATTCTTTTCTTATTTTGAGTGGGTAAACATGGTTTTACATGTTATTAGATCCTTTTTCTTATTGTTAGTTTCTTCTAGGGAACCTTCATAATTTGGGGTGCTCTTAGATACATTAGATTGTTTTCTCCTTTTTGTGTACTTTTATTTGGTTAAGTAGAGGTATTATCAGTTAAAGGTGACTACCCTAGCTAGTAGCATCCTCATTTGTAAAAGAGGCCTTCTACGTTCCTTTCGGAAAAATATATCTTATATTCCAATCTTTTTAAGAATATTTCATACTTTAAACACAAAGTGGTCAATGCCAGTACTTGATGCAAATGATATGGCCTAGGTATTTTTAAGTTTTCTTGATCTTGTGTTTTAAGAACATAACTTTTGTGAACAGAGGAGCCAAGGATAACCAACCTGTAGCTTTCCGCACTGCAACAGCAAAGGTGTGTTCTTTTTATGGGAAATTTTGAGGCTGCTGCTGATAATTGTTCTTTGATATTACTCACTCACAGTGTCATTTTTACAGTCAGTTTACCAATGGATAGTCAAGCCTCAGACCATTGTCAAGACCAATGAAATGTTCCTTCCGGGACGAATGGCATTTATTTTTATCATGGTAACTTAATTTACATCATTTGTAATTTTGATTTTATTATATTTGTGCTAATTCTTTATGATTTTAGATCTCTTATCGTATGAACACTATTTTTCATTACAAGACTTGGTAGTTGAACACTTGACCTCATCATTCTTTGCCTCTTCTCCTAGTTTCCACTTTTTAAATATTATAAGCAATTTTATTTTATTTTTATGAGAAAAATTCTTTCATCCTATCAAAATTTCATTGCATGAACAAAATCATAAACTTTTCTTATTACTCCATCTTTTTGAAAGAATCAAAGGTGCAGAGGAAATATACTCTTCTCCTAAACCATCAAATAATGTAAAGGGGGCATTTGAACTGTCTGCTTTTCTATTACGATTTTTTAACATGAATTATTTTGTCAGCTCATTTTATCATCGAAACTTCACAAAGTTCGCTTAGACTTATTTAGAGTCAGGTAGCTCTTGGCCAGTGATATATCCTTGAAAATTTATTATTCGTTTCTGATGGAATTAATGATATCTCATCATCTATCCAAGACTATTATGGTGTTACTCTTGCTGGGACATGCTTATAAAGACAGTATGTATGTGCATCATGAGCTTGAATAGTTTTCGTCTCTTTATTGAAAAAAGTTGCTCTTAAATGGATGATATGAATAATATGTTGCATTTATGCCAGGAAAATGGGTTCTCTCATGACATTCCCACAACTGTCCACAGAAGTAAGGCTGATTGTCCTGTTCCTGAGGTATTTTATATTTTTCTAAATCTTTATCTTGTGTTATTTTCTTGGGATCTTTGGTTTTCTATCATGGTGTTCTATGAGACTGATTTTCCTTCTTTCTTTCAAGGAAATGGTTACTGTGAGTGTTGATGGTTCAGTTCTAGATCGAATTGCAAAAATCATGTCATATCTTCGCCTTGGGTCATCAGGGAAAGTAATGAAAAAGAAGAAGAAGGAGAGAGATACAAAAGGTGCTTTTAATGGTCCCAGTTTCCTAGTTTTTCTACTTTTCCAATGGAAATGATTCTTTTACTTAACAATAGATTATTTTAGTTTCTGAAATGACCCAACATGAATATGCTATTTTACATTTTATTAATACAAAACATTACTTTTTGGGAGTCTAGTTGGAAAATATATGTAAATCTTATAATACAGAATATTGAGGCCATCTTAACGGAAATCAGCAATATGTTTTCTTATGTTATCTACATTGTCTGTTTATTCGTTTTCTTTTTCTTTCTTTCTTTTCTCTTTTTTTTTTTTCATTTCCTATCGGGTGTTAATATGCCTGATGAAATTGACATTACTTTTTGGGAGTCTAGTTGGAAAATATATGTAAATCTTATAATACAGAATATTGAGGCCATCTTAACGGAAATCAGCAATATGTTTTCTTATGTTATCTACATTGTCTGTTTATTCGTTTTCTTTTTCTTTATTTTTTTTTTTTTTTTTTTTTTTTTCATTTCCTATCGGGTGTTAATATGCCTGATGAAATTGACATTTATTATATTTATTATACAGGAAATAATTTCTCTGTTTCTAATGGATATGAGGAAAATGAAAGGATTCCAAAATCGGATTCTCAGAAGAATCAAAATGTTGGGGAAACCCTACCACCTCCGCCCCCACTTCCCAGAAAAATTCAACCTGACCCAAAAGAGAAGCAGGTACCTACTGCCATCAGGAAAGAAGAGGACGATATATTTGTCGGCGATGGTGTAGAGTACTCTATCCCTAGTAAAGATATGAGTCAAAGTCCAATTTCAGAGGACATGGATGAGTCTCCAAGAATTAAAGAGAAACAGTCCTACTTTGCTGAACCTGCCTATGGCCCAGTTCCACCCACCGAGTTGTCTCATGATTGGCAACAAGCGGTAAGTTCATTTCTTGAGTCATCTTCAGACATGAATTATTATCTAATCTGATTGTAAAACAGCTTTTAATTTCGAATCCTCTCTCCACCTTCAATATCATTGCTCCGTTTTTCCTAAAAGAGTTTCATTTTCTGTGCAGAATGGATATGATGCTCTGCAAGTACCAGCACCGGCTGGAGGCTACCAGGGAGAGTGGCAGAACTACCAATATGCTGAACAACTGGCATATCCCGAGCAATACCTCCAGCAAGACATTCAAGCTTATGATATGCAAGCTGGTCCAAATGTCCTGCAGGACCCACGCTTTATGACTCAAGAAGAGAAGGATAGGGGGTTGGGATCTGTTTTCAAGAGGGATGATCAACGGCTTCAACAACTACGGGAGAAGGATTCTCGGGAGAAAGATCCTAATTTTATATCTGAGAGTTACTCTGAATGCTATCCGGGTTACCAAGAATATAATCGAGAGGTGGTTGACAGTGATGAAGAAGGTGATCTGTCCAAAATGGACATGGGTGGACGGGTGAGTTCTCTCACTGATTCTATGTAATGCTGATCAAAATATACGATCAATTGAAAGAAGAATATTTTGTTTTATGCGGTGTTTGTCCATTCCATTTAATGAGGTTATGACTTTGCAACAGGCCAAGGGGCGCCTTCACCGATGGGACTTTGAGACAGAAGAAGAATGGGCTAAATACAACGAGCAGAAAGAAGCAATGCCGAAAGCTGCATTCCAATTTGGTGTCAAAATGCAAGACGGTCGGAAAACCAGGAAACAGAACAGAGAACAGAAACTCACCAATGATCTCCACAAGATTAACAAGATACTTGCTAGAAAAAGGGGTGAGAATGGTGAGAAAAATGATGATGGCAGTACTTATGATGACGACTCACATTCTGGGAAGAAGCTTAGAGTATAATCTTGCGTTGTTTTAGACTTCTAGTACCAGGATGTATCTCAAGTCTACTCGATATTGCAAGTTCTAATATATAAATATTTCATGATATTTTGAGGTTGTAATGTGATGTTGAAATATTATGTCGGTGTTTTAAATGGATGATTGAGGACTACGATCAATTTTCAACTTGCTTAAAAAGGTGCAGCCATGTGCATTCCACAATATCTTCTGAATTAGTAGTTGCACTCTTGCACCCTTAAGTCTTTAACAAACTTGCAATTTATTTATTTTTATAAAATGTGTTTATGGATTATTATTTAAGGTTAAAGTATAATGTGGGCTTTTTACCTTTTATATATAAAACTTCCTTTAAAATAATTATATATATAAAATATAAAATAATTTAATAATATTGTGTACGGGCAAGTTGGGGTTAAACTAATACCCGAATCCGTGCCGTAAGTTTACGTGTCCGAGTCGGATTGCCCCATTTCTGTCGCGGATCAGGTATGGGTTGTCCCAAAATGTGTAGGTCAGAGCGGGCACATGTCGGGGTGGGCGGTATGGCATACCAAAGATTTTTGGTCATACCAAATACCGTACCAAAATTTTTGGTATATAAAAAATCATACTGTTACCTTACCTAAACTTTCGGTATACCGTAGTTTGGTATACCGATATTTCGGTATAAGAAAATAGTATACCTTCTGCTTATCGATATTTCGGTATACCATATCATACCTTAAATATCGGTATATACCATCCTTTTAGATAGTTTGTTATGCCGTTATACACCTAAAATTCAATATATCTAATAAAAAACTGTACTAGAAAAGTAAAAGATAGCTATAAAACAAATTCTAATCGATAACAAATTCATAATAAGAAAAATATACGACAATCCACAATCGACCAAATTAAATAAGAGTAAGTCTCATGAAAATCGAGTTTACATGTAAGCCTTATTTTTAATATATTACTCTTTAGTATATAAAAAATTACTCTTTGAAGAGTAATAATTTTTATACAGAAGAGTAATAATTCATATCTCTAAAAAGTAAATTTTCATGTACTAAAAAGTAATCGATAAATCAGGATTTACAAGAATTTGAAGAGTAATTTTTAGTTTAGAAGAGTAACAATTTTTGTGCTAAAAAGTAATTTTTTATATACTAAACAGTAACCGAGTTTACATAATTAATATATCTAAACCCGATTTACACAAGTGTTTGTCATTAAATAAATATTCCCTAAGAAATCTACACAAAATTCATATTGAACTTATATTAAAATCAACACTTTTAAATTTTCATATAGGATATAATTACGTAATTAAAAAAAAGTAGAAGATATCACGAAAGCCAATCAACTTTATCACCCATTTATAATTATGAAGAAATATACAGTAGGATTTTAGATTTAACCTTTTAATTAAATAGTGAATATATATAATTTAATTAAAAATTATAATATATAAATAATAATTATAATTGGATATATCATGTAGTATGGTAATATCGTATCATATTACTCAAAAATTGAATATATTACGGTACTTCGGTACATACCGAAATACCGCGGTATTGATCATTTATATACCTTTATCTTACAAAAATTTTCAATACGGTATCATACCTTACCAAAAATTTTGGCATACACAAAATTTTAGTAAAATCGATATTTTTTTATATGATAAGAGCGGTATACCGAAATTTCGGTATTTTTCCCCAGCCCTAGGCACGTGCGGGCCGGATCGAAATTGACATCTCTGATGGCTGGGTTTGTAACACGTATTTGTCCATATGATTATGAGACAATTCGAATGATGATTTACATACGTCCGATGATTTCAAAACGTGAGGCCGTGATTTGTTACAAATTTTTTATGTAAATAAACGAATTAAGTAAATTAACATTGATTTTTAATAAAAAAAAATATACTATATATTAAAATTTTATTAATTTTACCTTTTTTCAACGACAATATGTTCTACATTAAAAAATAAACAATAAAATAATTACCTAACATGAAAAATATAATATTTTTATGCATGTTTTCTTTTATATATAAATAATAAAATATAAAACAAAAAATAATAAAAAAAAATCAGAGAAAGATACATATAAATTACACACATGATTTTTTATTAATTCAAAATACAGAAAGAACGGTAAAAATAACTGCACGTGCTTTCTTTCTAACCAGTGATAGACCCATAATTTTTATCGAGGGGGCCCAAATATAAGACATAGTATAACGTATTTCCTCCGTCCTCTATAATTTTGCATTTTTGTGTGTGCATATCGATCAAGAAAAATTACTTATAAAATGTAGTACTCCCTCCGTCCCATAACAATTGACATATTTTTTTTTGGACGCGGAGATTAAGGAGTATAATAATTTAATGTAAAGTGAAGTGAGAGAAATAATATTTAATGTGTCGTGGGTAGTTGTATTAGTGGTGAGTGTGATGTGTGTATGGGGCCACGTAAATAAATAAATTATTTTTGTATGAGTCACATATTCTTAAAAAGAAAATATGTCAATTTCTGTGAGGCAACCCAAAAAGAAAAGTGTGTCAATATTTTTGGGACGGAGGGAGTATAATTTAATAAATAAATAAATAAGGTAATCCAAATAAAAAAAATGAATAAAATTGTTAAATTTAATTGAAATACATTAATTATCAATAACTTATAGTATGTATTTCACTAATTATAAATAGGCTAATTATAGTGTGCACCCAGGTGCACCTTAAGATAAGGTGTATCCATATACAAATATAACAAAAAATATATACAAATACAAATATAAGCAATAATGTATACAATTTAATTGTTAGTTTTTTTAAATGAAAAATTTAGTGTAAAAAATATACAATTATTAGAAAAACATGTATACACTATTGAATAAAAAGTTATACACATATGGATGTTAGTATTTTTAATGAAAAACTCAGTGTGAAAAAAATATACAATTATTACAAAACACGTATACAAAATAGAATAATATGTATGCAAAATAGAATAAAAAGTTATACACATATGTGTGCACCCTTGCACCCGTATGCACCCGATATACACTCTTATAAATAATGGGAAAAAATTAAAATAAGAAAAAAGGAGATAAATAATAAATAAAAGAGAATTAAAAAAACATAAGTAATCACAAATTAAAGATGACTAATTATAGTGTGCATCCGGGTGCACTTAAGATAGGGTGCACCAATATACAAATATAAACAAAAACATATACAATTATGAGCAAAAATGTATACAATTTAATTGTTAATGTTTTTAATAAAAAATTGAGTGTAAAAAATATACAATTATTAAAAAAATATGTATACATTATTGAATAAAAAATTATACACATATGAATATTAATTTTTTTAATGAAAAATTTAGTGTGAAAAAGTATACATCTATTACAAAACACATATACAAAATAGAATAACATATGTACAAAATAGAATAAAAAGTCATACATATATGGGTGCACTCTTGCACCTGAGTGCACCCAATATACACTCATTAAAGATAAGAGAAAAATAATACTCCCTCCGTCCCACGTATTTTTACCCACTTTCCATTTTGGGGTGTCCCACGTATTTTTACCCATTCCATTTTTGGCAAAAATACATATTATTTTATTACCTACTTTTTACAATCCCAACAATTTTAATTACTTTTTTACACTTTATTCATCATTCCCAATAACTTTATTCACTTTTTCTTTTTAAATTACTAATTTATCCCTACTTTTTCTTACATTATATATTAAAAAAATAAAACGTCTTAATCTCCGTGCCCGTACAAACGGGTAAAAATACCCGGGACGGAGGGAGTAACATATTAAAAATAAACTTAAATCATAAAAGAGAGAAAATAATAATAATAATAATAATAATAATAATGATAATAATAATAATAATAATAAATGAACAGACGAAAGATTAAAAAATAAAAATAAAAGAAAGAAATAATAATAATAATGATAATAATAATAATAATAAATGAACAGACGAAAGATTAAAAATAAAAGAGAAAATAATAATAATAATAATAATAATAATAATGATAATAAATGAACAGACGAAAGATTAAAAAATAAAATAAAAGAAAGAAATAATAATAATAATGATAATTATAATAAATGAACAGACGAAAGATTAAAAATAAAAGAGAAAATAATAATAATAATAATAATAATAATAATGATAATAATAATAATAATAAATGAACAGACGAAAGATTAAAAAATAAAATAAAAGAAAGAAATAATAATAATGATAATTATAATAAATGAACAGACGAAAGATTAAAAAATAAATAAATAAAAATAAAAGAAAGAATGCCATTGAGAGAGAGGGAAAAATAAACCCAGTTCGGCGAAGGTCGAACCCACGACCCCCTTTTAGGTTCCAAATCCATTTCCATTTGGCCACTAACATATATAATAAAACTATCTTACCTATAATCTAAAATATCAAATATAAGGGGGGCCCAGTGCCCCCCTTGCCCTCAACGTACGTCCGTCTCTGTTTCTAACAACGGTAATTAATTACACACACTACACACACTCATACTCTCGCCGACGCCTATAAATAGATAAACCTAGTTCATGTAATTTATTACACACATCGCTTATAAATACACATAAACCTAGTTCATTGCATGCATATAAAGCCTGCTGAAGGAAAGAAAAATAAAGTATCATTCAATTCGTATCTGCCATGGATTCTGCGAAGGTGAAGAAAACTTTGGGTGCGAAGACAACTCTGGGTAAGAGAAAGATCGAAATAAAAAAAATCGAGAAGAAAACTGATTTGGCTGTTACTTTCACCAAAAGGCGTAGTGGGTTGTTCAAAAAAGGGAGCGAACTCGCTATTCTCTGCGCTGCGGAGATCGCAATTTTGGTAGAGTCGCCGGGTGGGAAGATTTTCACTTTCGGACACCCGTCTGCTTACGCGATCACCCGACGTTTCTTGACAGGACCGGTGGAGATGGAAAGGAGTAAAACGGAGAAAAATGAAAGTGAATTGATGTGGTGGGATAAACCCTTGGAGGGCATGGAATTGCACGAATTGGAGGACTATTTGGAAAGCTTGCAGTGTTTGAGCGATAATGTATCCAACAAACTACAAGAGATGGAGAAACTAAACTGTTCTGTGTTGGAGGATTTTGATCCCATCGATTTTACGTGTTGATAGTTTGGAATTATGATGATAGTTTTGTTTGTAATTGTAGAGATCATCGATGTATTAGTTCCAAATTTTGCAGATTAATGAGAGGTTTTGTAATTGTAAAAATTAATCTGATAATGTATCGATTCATCTATTCAAATTGTATATTTCTGGTTCTTGTTTAGTTTTTATTTGCTTAATTTTCCCATTATTAAATTATTGTCCAACTTTGCGTCGGGTTTGGCCCGCCTCGGAAGTTGCCTATCTGCTCTCGAATCGGGTTCTTGAAAGATGATCAGGGTTTGATAAATGTTGTTAATATCATATTATTGTAGTCATGATTTTAGATTAATGTTTGTGTTTGGTTTGATTATGATTAAGTAATGTTAATTTGTAATTAAATTGGTGCATATTAATATTTCATAATGGAAAGATGATGTTTATTTCTGAATTTGTTGTATGTAGCTGTTAGATTATCTATTCAATCTTGTTTGGATTTCTGGCATGAAGTTTACTAATAAACTCTACAACTTTTATTGAAGTTTATTGGGACAAACGGAGTGGTAAATTGTTCAGCTGTGGCCTGTATGTGCCTTGAATCTTGATGGTGGTAGTGTACGGATGTTATGATAATCGCTTGTGCAAAAGATTACCACTCTGAGATCATGTGTTATGAAAGTCAAGCCTTTTTTCTCTTTCTTTTTTTAATTTTTGAATCACCATCTTTTAGACTCAAGCCTCCATAAGCTCTTTTTTCAAAGCTTTCTAATAAAATGTACATAATATAGTATGCTTGTTCTGACAGGAGCTTTCATTCTTTATGCTTCATTTTTAGTTTGTTATTCTTTTGATATATGTCCTTAAATACTATATTCTTGTCAAGTAACTTGAATGCTGTGGTACAAAATATCTGCTAAAGATAAAGTGTTTATATACTTCCCTAGTTGTTAGAGGCACCTCCTGCACTTTTTTTATGCACTCTATCTGCAGATCGATCACCCCCACCCCAGAACACGTTTTCTGAGTAACTTTAGGAAGATATATAGACAACATGTTTTACTTGAAAGAACAACAAAACATGAAAACTAGACAGGGAATTAACTTTGTGTCCTCATCTAGCTTACAAGAAAAACTGGTTAAAGAAAGAACTTTGATTGCCCATCCAATTTGAGCTCAGCCCATCTGCTGCAGCCGTTGTTGCTTGCTCTATTCAATGTGTGCTGCGCGTTGTTTCATTAGGTCATTATGTCATGTGATATTGAACTTTAGCTTACTTTTATTTTGTGGTCATTATCAAGGGCCCTTCATCCTCTCATCTATGAGAACTAACTATGTGTAGTGGCTTAGAAAGCTAAGCTTGATTGGGACTTGATCATTGTATATATATATATGCTCTGATACTGATGCTACAGATTAATTTGATGGATTTCTGAATTCAGTAAATTGTTACCTAGGATAAGTTTAAATTCTTACATGCATTACATCTGCAGTTTCTTATCAGATAAAACATGTGAAACTGAAATACTACTGTTTTATATCCATATTAATTATTCTTTTCAAATTGGTGAACATAGGGGATCGTTTCATCCATTAATGTGCAAACCCTATTTGGTTTATATTATTGTTGATTCGTCTGTAGCACACATGTTTGATTAAAGGGTTGGATTATGCTTTGCTTAATAAAGTTGGGAGTGAGATAGACAAGAAACCTGATGTTGGAGAAGAGAAGTGTGGGAAATCTAAGTATATATGCTACTCTTTTCTTATTTTGAGTGGTTTTACATGTTATTGTTGGTTTCTTTTAGGGAACTTTCATAATTTCTTAGATACATTAGAAATGTTATATTATCTCCTTTTTGTGTAGTTGTAATTGGTTAAGTAGAGGGAATTATCAGTTAAAGATTACTAACCTCGCTAGTAGCATCCTCATTTGAAAAAGATTCCTTTTGCAAGTGTTTCTTATATGCCAATCTTTTAAAGAATATTTCATATATACTTTAAACACAACATGCTCAATGCCAATACTTATGGCCTTGGTGTTTTAAGAAGATAACTTTTGTGAACAGAGGAGTAACCTGTAGGTTTCTGCACTGCAACAGCAAAGGTGTCTTCTTTTTATGGGAAATTTTGATAATTGTTCTTTGATATTACTCACTCGCAGTGTCATTATTACAAAGTTCGCTTGCATTTATGCCAGAAAATTGGGTTCTCTCACGACATTCCCACAACTGTCCACAGAAGTAAGGCTGATTGTCCTGTTCCTGAGGTATTTAATAGCATTTTTATAAATCTTAATCTCGTGTTATTTTATTGGGATCTTTTGTTTTCTATTATGGTATTGATTTTCCTTGTTTCTTACTTTTTTTTTGGTAGATTGCTCAATACATTAGGGCACTGAATTGAATTTCTTGTGACAAAATTTAATGGCACACCAACTGTTTGATAAAATGACTATGTGAGATGAGTTCTTGTGGATAGCATGACTTTTGTTTGTGTAGCATGTTTATTCGATCAAAGAACTTAATTTAGATTATTGTAATCTCTTTTCAAGGCCTGTGTTGGTAATTTGTTTGAGTGAACTATGCATTAATTTTCTTTTATTATCCGAATTTCGTTTCTAATCTAAGTTTGTATCGTTGCTGAAATGTTATGATCCTTCCATTAAATGAAGCTCCTGTAATCTCTGGGGAGAGATTGAAAAAGTATGTGTTCCACAAGATTTTGACAGAGGTGCCAGAAGTCCATTATGCGTGTATTTCTGCACAATTGATGGTATATGGATAATTACAAGTTGTTGAATGTTGTTTGTTATGGATTTTTTTGGGAAGCGCTGTAGATCTGTGGTCTTTCAAGGCATTTCTATGTTTACTCCGTTGCTGATGAATCGTTAGAATCTTTAATATTGGATTCATGAATTCATTTATCTGGTAATTTGGTAGCTGGATTTCTTTTAATTTGAAACTATTATCTGGCTACTTAGAGATTAGAATTCGGTAAATTAAGAAAAATTTCGATGATTCATGGTGGAATATTTGAGTTATGCTGAAAGTTATATTACAAAGATGTTTACTAAGTTGATATATAGGAGTATTATATACAACATTGCTGAAATTTAAAAATTAAATGCTGTATTTAATTGAATTCATATATCTGGCCCGATTTTGTTGAAAATTTCTAATTATTAGATAGTAATGTATGTAATTTATATAACGAATCATGCAGTTTTGCTCTACCAACTAGCAGCTAAATCGGAACCTCTTATAGAGGGTTCTGTCTATGATTGTTAGTATGCAACTCATTTCGTATTAACTATTAACCGAATGACAGATGGATTGGCAAGGGCAGAAGGTTGCAGAGCAGCTAATGCAGCTGCTGTTGGTGTCCTTTGCATTGGTAGCATTTGCCACAGGCTATATATATAGAAAATGATGCTGATTTACGGAGCTGGTGTCATGTTAACTTCTCTGGTTACAATTCCCAATTGGCCATTTTTCAATTGGTTGGATCCAAGCGAGGCCGAAAAGCACCCCAAGCCACAACATGCTAATTCTCTCCCGAAGAAGAAGACATCTAAGAAGTTTTCAATCGACTATTTTCATTGCATAGTAGTGCTTTTGATCAAAACGAATATATACATCTTATGATCACAGCTCATTTTAATATGCCAAGGAAGCTTCTGTCGTAAATTTTATGCCTCTTTTAATGGAAGTAAAGAACATTTTTACTAGAATGGACAGCGCCAGTTTCCAGTTCAATAGCAATATCTTTTATGGGATTTGCAGTCTCTCTTGTCTACCAAGAACCCCATATGACATGCATTTTGTGTGGCAGATGCTTTGACTTTATATGTCCTTGTATCTTATGTTGCTCACTTGCTCTGGTCCCCTTTGGATCTTCTGTTATATTTTGGTATTACACTTCTCGTTAAGAACCGTTGAATGGAAAATCTTATCTTGGGGGAAAGCTCTAGGTTTTCCTCTTGTCTAGCATAATTGTAAAATGTTACAGTTGTTTTAGTCACCCCATTGTTACTATTTTAAACACAATACTATGTCATTTTGAAATCTTTTGCACCAACTCTTTTCTCTCAGGTACTACTTTTAATTAAAGCTCTTGTTTGTGTTACAAACACAACTTTTCATAATATTTTCCAATATCGCTACTCAACAATCTAATTTTTTTATTTTTTTTTATTTTTATTTTTTAAAACACACTCATTTTAACTACTAATCAAAAATTTCAGATGCAATATTAAACTTGTTATATGCTCAATTATTGGCGAATTGCCACTAAGATGTTCACTGTTGGTTTTTGATGTTGTATTTTCAGACTACCCATACAAGAAAGTAATCATGTATTTCGGGCCATAATATATATATATATATATTATTTTTTTTTGCTAGCTTGAATCATCCGGATAAATTGCTTTTAATGGTAAAACAAAAAGTTTTAGATTTTTTTTCAAATTTAATTAATAGTACTCCCTCCGTCCCACGTATTTTTACCCACTTTTCATTTTGGGGTGTCCCACGTATTTTTACCCATTCCATTTTTGGCAAAAATACATAATATTTTATTACCTACTTTTTACAATCCCAACAACTTTAATTACTTTTTTACACTTTATTCATCATTCCCAATAACTTTATTCACTTTTTCTTTTTAAATTACTAATTTATCCCTACTTTCTCTTACATTATATATTAAAAAAATAAAACGTCTTAATCTCCGTGCCCGTACAAACGGGTAAAAATACCCGGGACGGAGGGAGTAGTAAATTTAGAAATTAGAAGAAATAAAAAATTAACACATTTTTTCGGTCTCTAAAGTAGACATGCACAAAATAACCGGAACCGCCCAAAAATAGAACCGAAATCGGATATACTCCGGTTCGGTTTCGGTTCCTCATTTCTTGGAACCGAAACTGCAGTTCCGATTCCAAACCGGCGGTTCCACCTTTTTTTTATTTGCTTTGTGAGTATTAAAAAAAAGAAAAGAAAACCGGAACCAACAATTCAGAACCACAACCGACAGTTCTGAACCGGCGTGCATCTACTCTGAAGCCATGTTTCTAAATGACGTTATACACTCTATCCATCTCAAATGTACTAATTTAACCATTTTTGTTGTAAGATTTAAACTTATGCATAACATTTTTTTGGGAAAGGAGTATCCACATATATACTTCTATTTACTTTTACAAAATTATTACAATTTATATCATTTCTTTACATTACATTAAAAGATAAATGTAAATTTATAAATTTATATGACTACGTACCACTTATAAAATAATAATTTTTAAGTTGGAACAAAGGATTTAGTATTAAATAATTATTATATAAATAAAAAAGACAGAAATTAATTCCCCCTATCACTCACACCATTTATAGATACTCAAATTAAACTCTATGTAATTCTCTCCATAGAATTGAGAGGTGGGACATATAAATAATTTTGATCCCAAACCTCCTCAAAACGAGAATCCACAAGAATTTTGTGCGTAGAAAGTAGCATGACTAACATTGAAAATTTACATATTTTTCTAATGGCATCACAACTCTTCTTTATGGATAATAAAATAAGTACATGTGTTAATTATTAAAATTTGTATACTCTATTTCTATTATTATATGGAGTATAAAACTTCAGTAGGGTACAAGTAAGAGTAACTATTGCGGGAGATGGTAGAGTTTATTGAGACACCTAAGGAGTGATACAATTTTTATAAAATGTACTTTATCAAGAATACTTTTATAAAACTGTTATGAATAATTCCACAACACAATAAAGTTAATGCATTTAATAGTAAATGGAGTAAAATTTAATTAATGAAAATTGTAAAGTGATAATTATTTTTTTTTATCGGATAAAATTAGTTGTTAGTATAGTTAGTTCACTTAATATCCATATTTCCTCCTTTTTCCAAGTCTCCTAATAACTCCCCTATTCGTTCAATTCGTTCACAAAGGAAATCCCCTTATTCGTTCAATTTATTCACAAAGAAAATCGAAACTGGATCACTCATCAAAGTAATAATTACTTTTAACTCACACTTTTTTTTTCAATAAGTAAATGTGAAGAATGTTATTCTAGAATCTTTTTAGTGGAGTTAGGGTAGAATCGAACACTCCTTTAGGGCAACATATTTTAAAAGTAAGTTTTGGCGAGTGTCTATATATAAATTTTATTTATTTATTTAGTATTATTTTTTTTTGGTTGGGGTTGTTTGCTAGCTTATACCATAGAGTGTATATTGGGTGCACCCATATGTGTATAACTTTTTATTCTATTTTGTATACATATTATTCTATTTTGTATACGTGTTTTGTAATAATTGTATATTTTTTTCACATTAATTTTTCATTAAAAAATTAACATTCATATGTGTGTAACATTTTATTGAATATTATATACAATTTTTTATTAAAAAATTTAATAATTAGTAAATTATATATATTTTTACTTTTAATTGTATATGTTTTTGTTTATATTTGTATGTGGGTGCACCCTATGTTTAGGTGTACCCGGGTGCACACCATAAATTGCCTATACCATATACTATGCTATAATAATTGCATCAAATGTAACATTATTAGTTGGTCTTTATTTTAACATTCTAATGTCACTTTACTTTTAACACCCCAATATAAGATATCATCTTCATTTCAGAAGACGATCCTATTATACGAACATGTCTTGCATGACTGATTTAATACTTTACTGCTTTATAACATTGCATCCAATGTTGCATTATTAATTAGTCTTATTTATGACTGATTTAATACTTTATTGCTCCATACAATTGCACCCAATGTGAAATTATTAATTCAGAGTATTTATTTTACAACATTCCAGTGTAAAATATCTTCGTTTCAAAAGTCGAGCCAAAATAACTTACTTTATACTTCACTCAATTCTCGATTGGCTTCACAAATTATAATACAAGAATGAGATTTATGTAGCAGTCATTCTTTAATAGTTTGATGCATGTCATTAACAATCTTTTGACCCATCAACAATATTCATATTAATGCAATATGATATGAGTGTTGTGGAGGAGGGGACCTATCCAACTAGGATAGACAATACACAATGATATATCGGCATAGCGGAAACACAATAAATCTCAGATAATATCAATGCACAACCTTCCACAATACACAATAATATATCTGGCACAGCGGATACACAATAAATCTCAGATAATATTAATGCACAACCTTCCACTCAAATATCGCAGAAACCACAAACAAATAAATATGCAGAAATGTACGAAATCGACACCAATATTTTTAACGTGGAAAACCCCTCAAGTAGAGGGCAAAAACCACGGGACCCTGTCCAGGAAATAATTCACTATCAAGCAAGAGTACATAGTTTATATCTCTATTACAAATAGAGGCACATCACAGAATCACCAAAATAACCTCAAGATAATCACTCTTGGAATACAAGACAACAATAGGAGAAGAGACAATAAGATAGTATAAAGAAAATACAAATCACCCGATTCTCATTTGTACCCCTTGGAGATGTTTCTACGAAATCCACTCCAATCAATGTGTAGAGAACGTCGCCAAGAACTCCCCCTTCAAATTTGGAGCGAAACGGTGAAGAAACGAACCTCCAAATTGAATAGCTTCTCACGCACTCTTTCCCCTGTTTTCTCTCTTTTTTGTATTCTGTATATAAACTCCCTCTCACTTATGTTCTCGACAACTCCTCACGCAGGTGGAGGATTAAAATCATTTAACCCATTCAATGGGTCAAACACTTAGGCCCATTAATTAACATTAATATTGGGCCACAACAAATAATAAGACTTGGGCTTCTTTAATTATTCTTGTGGGCCAATGATAGAAAGCAAAATAGGATTCACGGTCCACGGGGGCGGGCTTGGGTCCACTTCCATAGGAAGCAAAATAGGGTTCACGGTCGAGGGGGGCGGGCTTGGGTCCACTTCCGTGGATTGATCTTATTTTTTTAATTATCTTTATGTTTAGGGCTTGAGCCCATTATTCGTCAATTATGCTTATTTATTATGTTTTTGTTTAGGTCCTTAGGGTTTTGGTTTATTTCCTTTTTTTTTGCATTAGTGAGTAATATTATTTAAGGTGTGATTAGGGTTTATGTATGTCTATCAAAAATATTATTGGATTAAGGAGCCTAGAGGTTTTTGGGCAAATGGAGCTTTCTGTTTGATTGGGCAAACGGTATTTGCCGTTTGATTTTCTTTTTCTTTTATTTTTCTGTTCTTAACAATTGGTCCGACCTGCCGGATCCTGTTCCCGTCGAGATGACGACAACCCGTTCCACTGGAGGCAGATCAATGAAGGAGATATTGGAGACGAACGATGTGAAATTGAAGGAGATCGCGACGTCCATGGTTGCGTTGTCAAAGGCAATTCTGCAGCCATCGTTGGAGGAGCAATTGGCGGTGGATGTGACCCAAAGGAACGTAGCGGCTGCTGTCACATCAACGATGGCGCCGCCCTTTTTCGATCCGACGCATAGGGGCGCTGACTTGGAGCTTCTACCCTCATTTGAGGGGAAAGATCCAATCTGGTGGATAGCAAGGACCGAGCAACAATTTAAATTGAGCGGTACCCCACCGGAAATGAAGGTGGCAGCGGCTAGGGTTGCCATGGACGGATTTTCCTTCCACTGGTTGGCATGGATGAAGGAGAGGAAGCCTGTAATGTCATGGGGAGAATTCACGCAGGCACTGGTGGCGCGTTTCGACACTCGATTTAAGGAGAGCAGGTTTGAACGTCTGTCCGGAGTTAAGCAATCCGGAGAATTAACTAGGGATGTTGAGGATAATCTTTCTATGCAAGATGGGGAACAAACCTTACAGAGTGATAACAGCCCCGGGCAACAAGTGAACAATTTTTCTCAATCGATTACCAAAAATTCTGGTTTAGCAGTTAGCGATAACCAAAGAGGATTCGTTGGCAATTCTTTAAGGCCTTTAGATCGCGACAGTGCGCAGGGGACAATCGGCAACTTCTCTAAGCCTGCTGCGCACGCCCCGAGAACGAATTCAGGGTTGTCCGGGATGAATTTGGTGCTGTCCGGGCAGTCTACTGCCCACTCCAAATTTACTCGGCTTCCATCGAGAATCTTGGAGGACTTGAGAGCGAAAGGGCTGTGCTTTAGGTGTAAGAAACCCTTTACCTCTGGGCATGTCTGCCTGTTCAAACAATTGAGGGAGTTGTTGGCTGAGGAGGACGAGGAGTTGGGCCTCCAACAGTACGAGTATTGCAAATTGACGGGGAAAGAGTTAATGGATGGAGATGAAGAGCTTTTTGAGGAGAGACGGGGGTTTCATTTTTACTCTATGGCGGTTACCTGACTGTAACCTTGAGGACAAGGTTATTTCGAAGGAGGATGGAATTGACAGGAAGCAAAATAGGGTTCACGGTCGACGGGGGCGGGTTTGGGTCCACTTTCGTGGGCTGATTTTATTTATTTTAATTATCTTTATGTTTAGGGCTTGAGCCCATTATTCGTCAGTTGGACTTATTTATTATGTTTTTGTTTAAGTCCTTAGGGTTTTGGTTTATTTCCTTTTTTGCATTAGTGAGTAGTATTATTTAAGGTGTGATTAGGGTTTATGTATGTCTATCAAAAATATTATTGGATTAAGGAACCTAGAGGCTTTTGGGCAAACGGAGCTTTTCGTTTGATTGGGCAAACGGTATTTGCCCTTTGATTTTCTTTTTCTTTTATTTTTCTGTTCTTAACAGCCAACTATTTTGGGGCAAGCCTAACAATGAGAGCATTATTTCTTGAAAAATGATGCCTTTTGCCTTTATGGTTGTGCTGTGGCTAAGCCTGTTAAACGACCGAGCGAGCTCGAGTAGTGCATACTCGAGCTCGACTCGAGTAGTTATCGAGCCGAGCTCGAACTCGGCTCGATTTGATAACGAGCTTATGAGCAAGCTCGAGCTCTGCTCGAAAATTGCTCATCCGAGCTCGAGCTCGGCTCGGCTCATTTAAGGAAAATGAGTCGAGCTTTCGAACCTAATCAAGCCCGATTTTAATTAATATATTTAATAATTATATTAATATATATAATTATCAATATATAATATTTATATTAATATTATTATTATTATCGATTCTTGTCGGCTCGGCTCGATAACGTATCGAGTATTTAGACGAGCTCAAACTCGAGCTCGAACAGTCACGAGTCGAGCCGAGCTAGAGCTTTATCGAGTTGAGCCGAGCTTACGAGCAGCTCGTTTAGTATAACAGCACTAGCTGTGGCTCTTATATAAATACTTAACGTTTTCTTTTAAATTAGATTAGTAGTGATTAAGCATGATTATGAAACCACTCCAAATAAAGCATGGATTAATGTTGAATGAGATGTAAGCATCATTGCCCCTACTACACGCTTCCAACTTAACTTACTGATCAAATTTCAGACCCTTATATTTTTTAATTAAATTTGAATCATGATATCTATTATTCCCTCCATCCCGAAGAACACTTCACATTTACAATTTCATGTTATTTAATAAAGTTGTTCTTTTTGACAAACTTTGTTAACTTTTAATATTTTTATATAATACAAAAAAAAAGTAAAAAGTATTGATATGTGCTTGAAGAATGAGTGGCATATTTAAAATTAAAATAATTTTTCAGATTATTGAATAAATATTTCTTTTTTGGGTGGGAAAGATTTTGTGGGACAAAAAAAAGAGGAAAGCATGAAGAGTTCTGTGTATAAGAGGGAGTACTTATAATATACCAGTAAGGTTGAGATCCTTGTAACCAAATGTTTACAAATAGAAAATGATAAATTCAAAGATTTTCTGCCCCTAGGATCTTGAACTGATAGAACAGTGAACAATAATGGATATCTATCTTGATTCCATTTAGATAGATATTTTCTCAACATATATATAATCTCCATTGTTAAATTGTTAGTTGGTTCATGTTGTGACAACTGTTCAAGTAATCCTGTTTTCTTGGTCAAATTATCCTTTTTAAGTGCATGAGACTGTTTGCAAAGCAGGAGTAATTAAGAAATTCTATTAATTAATGTTTTTTTTTTTTCAATGAAATAAAACCAAAAAAGCATCTGTAGCAATTAACTTTTGAAATCTGAGAAGGTTATGAATGTGTCCATAGAATACAGGAAGATAAATAGTGTAGATTTTTTCTGCAGAAAAACAATTGCACTAATATAGACAAGAAAAAAAGTGGAATGTTCTTTGACCCAGAAAATCAATCATGGTATTCTTGTTCAGTTCAGGCCCATCTATGGACCCTCAAAACTTTTCACATGTCTTGCAAGTCAATCAAATTGTAAGAACATTAATCATAACTTTAGTAGCATTCTTGTTTGAGGGAAGCAATGGTCAAATTCAAAAGGGTTTGTGTTTTCTGTGGGAGTAACTTGGGATATAGGAAGATATTCAGTGATGCAGCACTTGATCTTGGACAAGAGCTGGTAAAATTTCTATTTCTCGTTTTCCCAGTCGAACATAGTTCGTTTTGTTCTTCATTGATGTCGAGTTTTAAAAATATGGGGGCTTACAGTTGAAGAGGAAGATGGATCCCGTCTACGGAGGGGAAGCGTTGGCGTAATGGGTTTGGTCTCTCAGACAGTTTATGACGGCGGAGGCAATGTACTGGGGTATAATTTTCACTTGCATACTAATCCATTTTGAGATCCTTTATCAAGACAATTTAACTTATATAATCTGTGTTTTGGCTAGAGTTATTCCAACAGCTTTGGTTCCTGTAGAGGTAAACATACCACCTAAAATCTTCCATCAAAGTGATTAAATATATACTCGTACATGTTTTTTCCTGTAAAATCATGTTAATGAAATATGTTGCAGATATCAGGACATGCAGTAGGAGATGTAATGGTTGTTTCTGATATGCATGAGAGAAAGGCTGAGATGGCTCGTCAAGCCGATGCTTTTTAGCACTTCCTGGTAGGCAAATATGGATTCCTAGAGACTACTTAAAGGGGGTTATGGAACTATGGAAGAGTTGCTAGAGATGATAACATGGTCACAGCTTGGGATTCATAACAAACCAGTAAGCCATTTTTCTTACAGTAATCTCTCATACTTTTCAATAAATTCAATCATTAACCAGTTACTTCTCACATATAATATGCCACAATCATCATATACTATTCGAAATCAACTCGACAAATCAAACATATTTTCCAATTCCAATCAATTATTTACTATTCATGACTTCGTAAGACACAATATAATAGTCAAACTAAGCTCAAACCAAACAAAACGTAATCCTATGGCGGGTGACGCTTTTAAAATACTTAGAACCTCACACTTGTTTCTTTGCAACCAACTTACACATGGACATAACAAAAAGATTTAAGGCAAAGATCAATTTCAACAAGGAAAGCACTCCAGTTGAAATAATGTCGTATCAGTCAAAAAAGGGGGCTTTCAAGAGCATTCATAAGAATTGAATATACAAGTTTCTTTAGAAACATAATGCATGTTTTGTGATAATGCAGCAAGTTTTGATTACCTTCCCAACTTCCATGACATAGACATTTGACATTTCAACCAATTTTCACTCATTCTATTGGAACTCAAATCAACTCACAGCAATACACAAAAAGGTGAGAAAAAATTGTAAATGTAAGGAATCATACTGGGAAAATGACAAGAAATAGCACGAAGAACTTCATCATAGTTATATAGACAAACTTTTAAAGAAAAAAAGAGAGTTTTTCTTCAATTATTTGGTGATGCAAACAAATTAGCTAATGCTAAACTAGACTCATCCTACCTTTAATGTTCAATTTGCAAAAGAATTAATCTCTTCTAATCTGTGTATCTATGTGGGTCATCCCAAAATAAGCAAAAGACATGTTATAGGAGTACTACATTTCTATTTCTCATCTACAGTCGTGCACTCAAACTAACCGATGCAGATTCTCCAACATATTTACCTGTATATTTATCTGTGCCTTGAGAACAAATGTAAGCCAATGATTGTACCCATGAGACCAGAGCTGGTTTTCGTATAACATCATCAGATTCTGCAATCTGTTGGTAGAGTTGATTCAAGATCGTGTTCTGTCCATTTGAGGGTAGTTGAATAATGAGCTGGGCCAATGACTTCATTAAACTCGGCAGAACCTACAAATGAGTTAAGTATTACTCAAAAGTAGAAGCCTCTATTTAGTTAACCATATTGAAAGTTCAGTTGCATTCATATATGGGAATCATATTCAAGAACCAGAAAATATGAATGCAAATGGTGTAAACACAGTACACCAAAAAAATTGACCGACTTAAGAATAGCAAATCTGCAATCTAACTTATTATAAGAAAAGATTGTACCTGTATATCAACCAGGAGAAGTAGTCGTAAAAGCAAATCTAGCAGTTTCTTAGAATGCTCCAACTCTCCATCCCAGTTCGCCCACAAATCACTTTCATCCTCATTAACTTTACTGCAGAGCGTAGTTGCTTTCTCAACAAGACTATGAATGCAATAAAAGATAGATGGACTGCCAGCAGGAAGATGCCTAACAAGTGCAGCAACTCCCGAAGCCATTCCATCAAACGGTGTAATACCTGGATAACCCTGCATATTCAATTTAATTAGACAAGTTTTAAGTAGTGGACTAGAATCAGATTCGACAAGCACGTAGTTTGTAAGGGTCACTACCTCCAATGATCTCTGCAAGTAATAAAACACAAGTTGCTCTTTTAGTAAAACTCTTTCATCCTGATTAAGATCCTTCCCAGAAGATATGAAAGCCACAAATGCTGAATGTGTATATCTTGCAACTTTTCCATGTGGATGTCCAATATATCTAATTGCATATATAAGGGATCCAAAATATTAAATAATAATGATCTGGATATCACATCTTAAAGAATTCAGAAGTAGTGTTTCGAATAAAGGATACAGGAACATGATGGGAGCCACTGACTTCTTAAATACAGAGGCTGGTAATCGATCTACGCACGTAGGTATAACTCGCATGTAGAATACGATACGAGCAGTCTGAACCTCATCAGTGGACCATAGATACTGTGATCTGGGTGGTTTAGAAAAATCTGCAATCCATGTGTTAGTTCAGGGAGAAAGACTTCCAGCTGAGTAGAGAAGGAACATGAATTGAAGGTAATACCGTGACTGTTCACCAAATAACGATAGGAAGGCATAGATTCTATGAATGTGACACATGCTGATTCATTCTCCTGCACGCTTGCAATAACAGACCTAATAGTATCCATGTACTCAGGCAAACGCATCCTATGGAAATACGCCATACAAGAGAAAGAAACTAGAATTTTTACTGATATTTGTAATTGAGTTTCTCTATTCATTTTTGAATCTAACCTATGTTTTGTCACTCCTAATGCAAAAACCACAACCATAAGGAAAGCAGATTCAGCAATTTTCTCTATATCACTGATTAGCTTGTCATGCCTTCCGGAAAGCAACGCTGCCGTCTGCCGATGCCACAAGTAAACCGCTTGACAGTAGTCCCATACAAGATTCTCCACTATGCTACGGCAATCTTCATTGGCAGATGCATACTGATTGCAGAAGACACCCGTTATTGCTCCAGCTTCCTTGAAAATGAAGCTATTTAAATGGTCTTTGATCTCATCAAGTAGTGCTTCCCAATTCTCTTCAGGAAACTTTAGAACTTTATCATAGATTCGTCGCAAAGGGAACGCTTCAGTCAACAAAGCCAACCCAAGGGACTCAAGAAGAGAAGCTCTGAAGGAGAGCGAACCACTTCGAGCCAAAGCTAATGCTATACAGTGCAAAAGAAGATTAGGCCTAGACAGGTCTGCATCATAGTCAACACATTTGGTTGCGGAAACCAAGTCTCTTGCGATAATCTCAATTCGTTCCTCTGCAGAAAACTTAAGGTGCATGAAACCACTTGATCCAGATCTATTTATGGCCCTCAGTACTCCAGCTGCAACCATGACTACAGCAAATGAAGAATGAGTTGGCTCAACAATTTCCAAAAGCTCTCTCACCAGATCAATTGTATCCAAGGAACGCAAGTTTAAGTTATTAGACAGAACCCACTCAATCAAATGAAGTAGCATAAGTTCCTGAGTTGTGCCAAAGGGACCACCTTCTTGACCCCAGATACTAAGCAAAATATCCAGAATTCTTCTGAATAAATATTTCACAGGGGAAGAGAGAGCATAACCTGCAGCTGCAAGAGCACTAGAAGCTAGCTCATCAGACAAGAAAATAAAACTGTATTTATCTTCCAATAACTTGCACAACAGCTCCAGGCAAAGCCTTTTGGATTTCTCAGATGCAGAAGTTTGGATAGAAAGGGCACCCAGAAATAGGATCCCTTCCGTGAAGAAAAGAGAGCTCTTTTCAGAATGGAATTGACCAGAGAAAATTTGCAACAGGATTTCAACAGCGGATTCAACAGCCATTGAGGAATGCCTAGATTTCCTCAACCAAATATAGAGAAGTCTAAAAAATAAGGGATATGATTCCTGTGGAAGGGAGAGATTCTGAGATGATAAAATAGAAATAAGAAGTTTTGCTTGTGGTTCTGCTACGTGAAGAGCAGCTTGAGAATTGATAAGGATCTTTAAAGCTTGGAGGTGATTAGCATTGAAGGACTGATGTTGAAGTGAATTTCTAAGGTCGGACCAAGCTTGAATAATTGCTTGAGCAGAGTAAGTAATAGATTGTGTTGAACCATTCTTGTTGCTATTGATGACAGTAATGCTCCGCAGCCATTCTTCAAGGAAGAAAGATTGAGGTTGCTTTGCCATTTTTCAAACTTAACTGCAAGAAGTAGTTTACAGAGTCTATAAAAAAGTGTAAGAAAATTTATAATATGATTTCTGTACAACATTCTCATGGGGAAGGAGGTATCATTGGAGGCATCTGCCTTATTAAGAAAATAAGGGCACAATCTGAAGCTTCAAAATATGAAATCATAAGATTTTTCAAGAATGTTTTAGTACACAATTCCTTAAGAGACGAAAGGAATTATATTTTTCCATCTCATTTTCGGAAGCATCAATAGAGCAAGTCTAATATAATTCATGATAAATGGCTTGGCTGTGCTGTGCTAGCAAGAAAAGGGAAAATAAAGTAGAGACATATACTGTTAAGATAAGCTCAAAAGTCAAGTTAGATGCTTCTTTAACATAACTACACCAATCAATCAATTGAAGAGCAAAATTTGGTGACATTAATGAATTATGTTTGCTTCACCAATCTATATACAGACCTAATAATGTTGAGTGTATGATCCAGTCTCCATGTGAAGAGATAGGAAACGCACATTAAAACCCTACTAAAGGCAGACAACTTACCAAAGCAAACTTAGTCAATGATATATGCACCAAAACTAAAGAACCATACTCATTATGCAGATAATTAAATTTACGCTCCAATAAAACTGAATCAAACAATCAGGTAATTAAAATGAGTAATAGTTCGCTGGCATTTTGTCAAACATTTAGAGCATGTCTTTGCAAAGTTCATCGGAACTTACCGAGGGAGAAGCTGCGGCGGCGGTCGTTGGGCGGTTCTCGCCGCCGCAGAAATATCTGGGAATTGGGTGGGGATACGTCACAAAGATACTAGTACAACTTACGATAAGCCGAACCGCTTGATTCCACTCCGTGTAGATGTACCACCGGTTTGATTTTTATCCGAAGCTTCTATATCATCATTAAAATTAAAATTAATGAGTGAGGCTTGCGTGCACCCGGGCGCAGGGAACACATTCCGTGCGCCTTTAGAAATTTTATATTATGGGTAAGGGCACATTAATTTGGTCTAAAGGGTATACACTTTAATTACTAAAAGGTACACAATTTTGTTCTAAAGGGTATACACTTTTCATTAATATTTTTTTTTCTTTAGAAAATAAAGGGTACAGATTTTTATACTAAAGGGTATACAATTTAACACAAAATTCTAAAGGCGCACGGAGTGTTGTTCGTGCGCCCAGATTTTTCTTTAGAAAATAAAGGGTACACATCTGTATACTAAAAGGTATACAATTTAGCACAAATTTCTAAAGGCGCACGGAAAGTGTTCCGTGCGCCCGGGTGCACAGGAGCTTTTGCCAAAATTAAAATTAAAAAGCTATATATATAGATAGATAGATATAGAGCTACTAGGGTGGATGGAACCGGTTCCATGAAATATTCTATCACGTGAAGTGCTGTTCTTTATCCTCTCTCCTCTTCCTAAAATAAGTCAACCTGTCACATGTCTTTCACTCACATCTCTCCCTTCTAAAAATATGCACCCCTCACTCTCTCTTCTATTTAACAATTCAAACCTCACTCTCTCTCCTATTTAATTTTCCACTTCTCACGTGACAGTTATGTACAATTGTATACTTTTCTCTCTCTCCTATTTTGTAACACCCCATAGTTAAGCTATGGCCAAAATCATCAAAGCACACTAACTCCAACTCCTTGAAGCCCATTATTTCGAACTCTTAAGAACTCAGCCCAAACCTTTACTTCTATCAGCAGTGAATTCAAATTTAAACAGAAAAGGATTTCTTGCTCCTTAAGAAAAACTAATCGTGGTCTTCTACGGATATTATTCACTCTTATCCACTCCTTTATCTTCGGGAAGTCTGTTTAGCCTTATGAAGAGATACGTATTATTTTTCGATCAGCCGTGTGAATATAATTCCAATCTTTCATTTTTCTCTACACACACTGACTTCGCTTCACGTATTCAGCAAACGGAGAGAGAGGTAAAGTTCTCACTCTTTTCTTTTTTCTTTTCTTTTCCTATTCTTTTTTCTTCCTGCGTTTAATGTGGAACCAGCCTGTTTCCTTCTTCCTTTACTGCTTCAAACCTAAAAACCCTAACCCTACTATTCTTAGTCTGCAACACTTACAAACTCTGCAAATTACTTTCTTTTCGATAGTTATATAATTATGTGTAACGATCGGTCATGACTTAATAGGTTTTGAAGGAAGCACCGATCGAGGCGTTTGATATTTGAGACTTAGACTCACACGGTAAAAAGGTGAGGATTTTCTCATCTTATGTATGTTGAATTATATTCGTATGTGAATGTTGAAGTTGACTGGAAATTGTTATCACTGAATTTGTTCTTGCACTTATGAAGTCATATATAGCATGGGTATGGGCTGCACTAGTGTCATACTATAGCATGGGTATGGGCTGTAATAGTGCCATACTATAGCATGGGTAAGGGCCGTAAAGGGGTGCCTTACTAACGAATCGCGATATCGTAAAGTTACATGGATAATGCCTTATTTTGACATGATAAGATTGTATTGTAAGTGAATTAAATTCTCGCACATGATATACTTGACATATGTAAGCATGATAAAGTCTTCACTGAGCTTGTAGTTGCTCACCCCGATAATTAATTTTATCTCAGGTTAAGCGAGGCGAAAGCGTACGAGCGGGGGCGCGTAGGCGAGGAGACTAAATAAAATGATTTAATAAGCGGCAGTCCATAGGCTGCATACTTGCGTGTTTTAAATTCAAAAATTTTATTGAACTTGAAGTATGATGACTTGTGTGTTTGAGCCTCTGTTCCGTTTTTGGCAGAGTATTCGGGAAACTATTTTCATTAATGCTATTTGGATAAACTTGGAATTCAATATTACATGTTACTGAGTTGTCTGGAGTGTTTGCATAAATTCTATTAATGTTAGGAAATTTGAGTACGGATGTGTGATGTGTCACCGGTGTGGATCCATCTTACATGAGTAGCTGCTTGTGGAGACCAGATGCATGGTGTTACAGGTAGTGGCTTTTGGGGTTATTGCATGTAATGGTTAATGATAGGAATCGAACGAATGTTTATTTTGGGTTTTCGGCTAGCAAGCTTGTCAATAAAAATGTTATGTATACAAATGTGCAGCCTGCATGACTTGTGAAATTAATGTGTCTTTTTTTTTTTTATTATTGCATATTAATGTGTTGTTGGCAGAAGTAGGGAAAACCCAAGTTTACAACTTAATTCCACTGTTAGTTTGGATATTGGACAACATGCATGTTAATGGGTATGTTTGCCATCTGTAACGGGTATAAGTAATTTGTTATAGCGGTCAGAGTGTGCTAAAGTCTTAAATTAAATATAATAATAATTTTTGTGGGTAGAGTTATGTTTGCTGCTAATAAATCCTTACTGATTGTTCATGCGAAGTTGAAATTAGGGGGTTAGTGATAATATTCTTAATTCATTAATTAATCATAGTTAGTAGAGATTGGCAGATTTTGGTTTATCATCACTGTATTCGTTATTTGTACGTGGCAGATTTGCAAATAATTCTACTTTAATTTTGGTTTATGAAATGACAAGTCCTGTATATTTGCATGGCATGGATTTTTTGGGAATAAACTTGCAGTCCTTTACTCTTAAAGCTTTTGCAATAATACTTTATTTGATATTTTAAAATAAAAATTTGCAGAACTTAAAGGATCTATCCCTCATCTAAATCCTTTGCTTAAATTGTTTGCGCAAGTTTGAAAAAAAACTTGCGGGACTTGCTGCTTATTTGCTAACTTTTCACTTTGCAAGATAGCTTGTTTTAAAGTTTGCTGAAACTTATAGGACTAAGCCCATTTCTATTTCCTCCTTGTTTGCAAATTACTTCCTACTTGTTAAATGCATAATTTTAGTCATGTCCTATTTAATATTCTATTTCAAAATAATATGTAAATTTCTTTCTATAAAAATTTGGGGTGTGACAGATTTGGTATCAGAGCAGGTATGCGATTCTGTATACTTGCTTAAAATTTTAAGTTTTTATTTCCGCACATAAGTGAATTTCGTGGCTTGAATGATATGATTTTGTAATTGTATAAAAGTTTAAATAAAGTCTCTTGCTACGCATTCACCGAGTACGACGCCCGCTTCAACCAAGGTATGAAAGTATGAATTGCATAAATTGATGACATGCGAGATATAAAATGAAAGTTTATGTTATATGAGTAATGTGGGTTTTTTATGATAAATGATGAATATTTAGAATTTTATTGCGAACCTATATGATTAGTAAAGATATTACCGCATTAGATGGGTGACTTGGCAAGACAACAAGCCTACATGAATTATCACCGGGACGTCAGACATAACTTGCCCACCCACATTGCTCACATGCTGCAATTATGGAGACAAGTTAAGGATGTGGGTGAAGGTATTACTGACTATTGGGCTGGATTAAAGCTCATCAGTACGTTACCGTGGGCTTGGAGAGATGTGGCCAATTCCATACATGCTGAACTTATGCATCACTCGGTTCAACACCAAGTTCCGCAAGTGGACCATGTGCAGTTCACAGTCGTTTTGTTCGTGAGAGTCGCAAGATGGTATCCGCCAAACCCCCCTCCTGGACATCATATCTAGGATATTCATAATGAGCAAAAAGAGCGGTTGGTAGGTTACCTTGCAGAACCGGCACCGGCACCGGAACCCAATAACGAGCCAAATGGAGCCATGAGTGAAGGGCCCGAGTATGTGGAGGAGTGGCTACGAGCACTTGAGAGAATTTTTTGTCTCTTAAGGTGCAATGATGAGAAGCGTGTGATCTGCGCGTCCTACCAATTTACTGAAGATGCCGACCATTGGTGGGACGGATACTGGGAGATGAGACCTAATGAGAACCGAGAAGCTATTACCTGGGTAGAGTTCAAGGATATAATAATGGCCAATTACTATCCTCAAGTTTACCGCAATAACATGGAGCATGAGTTTTACAATCTCCAACAAGGGAACATGACCGTAATTGAGTATGAACGGCGGTTCAATCAGCTGCGCCGATCAGCTCTGATGAGTGATATTTTCACCTAGATTTTAGTATCTTTTTATATGTGTTTTCGTATATTTTTATCCGTATTTGTGTTTTTATATGTGTTTTGTGTTTTGTGTTTTTATATGTGTAATATGTGTAAATTAGGAAAAAGCGGATCTCAATTCGGAGTTGAAACGAGGGAGAACGAGCCAAAACAGTGAAGGAATCAGGACAACAGCAACACGACTGGCCGTGTCGGTGGCACGAGCCGTGTCGCAGTACACGACCCGTGTAGTCAACACGGGACTGTCCAGAATGGCCGTGCGGCAACATCTATTCATCCAACACGACCACCACTTGGCCGTGTTGCGGAGCTCGACTCGTGTTGCAGCACACGACCCGTGTAGCCAACACGGGCCTGTAAGGAGAGGCCGTGCGGGAGCATCAGTTCACGCAACACGGGCACTTTATGGCCGTGTTGCGCCACATGACTCGTGTCGTGTCTGGGATCAGAAAAAAAAATCAGAATCCTTCTAGAAGGCCCATAAGGGTATAAATACCCCTCCATTCAGATTTTATAGAAAATATCCGATTTCCACCCCTTCCACACACACCTCACACACCATTTCCTCCATTTTTCACCTTCATCTTCATCCATTCACCATCTTTTGGATCTACAATCATCCAACCATCAAAATCATCATCCAATTGAAGAAAAGAAGCAAGGAAGAGAGGAAGATAACAAGGGAAGGAAGGAAATCACAATTGAAGTGACATCAAGGGAGTTTCCATTCATTTCTTGTATTAAACCTCATAGTTTCATCATGTTTTGTAAGGATATTAATGTCTATGTTAATTTTCTTGTTAATATGGTAGGCTAATCTCCCTTGTGAGATTAGCAACATGATAGTTGTTGGATAATTTTGGGGATTTGTATATTTTAATTCATATGTTGATTGGATCTATGATTTTCTACCATTGATTATTAATTGCTTGAATTGTATTGATGATTTGTGTGTTTAGTTGTTCTAGATATGTGATTAGATTGAGAAATCAATTATATGCTTAGGATAATTAAGTGAATCATTTCATCAAACACTTCATGTGCATTATAGATTGTGAAGAGATTGAGAAGTCCTTCATAGTTTAGAACCCTTTGGTAGGACATGTGATTGGTTTGATCGAGAGATTGATTAATTGTGTGAAGGGACTCTCATTTAAGCTTAGTACCTAGTTGGAATTGTTTAAGTGAGAACCAATCTATTGAGCTATTTGATATTCATATCCTATTCATCTCGAGAGGGAGTTTAGGTGATCTTAGTGTTGGCCCTTAGTCTACAATCCATGATACATATGAATTTGATACATAATTCCTAGAATTTTCACTTCTTAATTGTTGTTAATCTCACCTTTAATCAATTTGGTAAACCACTTTCCATCCATCCATCTTGTTGATTGATCATTACTTGCTTTGATCACTTGTCATTTAATTGTTTGCAACCAATCCTATTGATGATTCGTCTCTATAAAATTACAACAAACGTGAGATCGCTTAAGCACTAGTGCCTACCTCCCTTGGGTTCGATAATTTCTTGAATTGGTCATTACCCACTAAACTATGGCTAATCAAGCTCCACGGCTGGTCAATACCGAAGAGAAGCGAGCCAAGAAGTTCCTAGATGGATTGCACCAGGATATACAAGAGAGAATGTCTTCACTGCCCGATATGAGCTACGCCGACACGTTTATGAGGGCCCAGAAATTTGAAGCTTGCTTACTGAAAGAGCAAGCGAACAGAAAGTCGATGGAGAACCCAAACAAATGGAAATGGGAAAATTCTAGCCAAGGCAGAAACAACAATCAAAGGCAAGCTAGAACGAACAATAACCCGCTGGCCAACGCATAAAGACCAAAGCCTCTCTGTACACAGTGCGGGAAGAATCATCATGGAGAGTGTCTCATGGGACAAAACAAATGCTTTAGGTGCTATGAAGTTGGCCATCAAGCACAGAACTACCCAAAGCCATCCAACTTTAGACCTGATGGTAGGGGACCACCTCCGGGGGGAAACACAAGACAAGGCACTGGAGGAAGAGGGAGAGTTTTTGCCATGAACCAAGCTGAAAGGGACAATGAACCTAATGTTATGACAGGTACGTTAGCAGTGGGTAAATCCCGAGCTTTCACTTTGTTTGACACTGGTGCATCACATTCATTTATTTTCGCAAAGTATTGTAATAAGATTAACTGTAAACGAGTCAAGAGTGATGAACCTCTTGAGATTAGTCTACCTTCGGGGGAGAGAGTTGTTGTGAATACATTAGTAGAAAGTGTGAGCGTACACATTGAAGGAGTAGACTTCAGCGTCAAGCCGTATGTTATGGATATGCATGGATTTGATTTGATTCTAGGAATGGATTGACTTACCTATCATCAAGCCAATATAAAGTGCAAGGAACAAGTAATGATCTTAAGGGAACCAAAATCAGAGAAAGAAGTGGTACACAAGCTCAAGAGTGGTGTAGTACCAAGAATATTATCTGCTGCAAAAGCGCCAAGATGCAAATTGAATTGGTGGCATCACCCTCCGGCACGAAGGCGATCATTGCGGCATTAGAAATTCAGCCGAGTCTGAAAATGGAGATAAAAGAAGCTCAAGAATAAGATCATTTCTTGCAAGGAATGATAAAGAAGGCACTAGCTGGAGGCGAATACAATGGCTTCAAAGTGGACGAAGAGGGAGTTTTGACTTTAAATGGAAGATTGTGTGTTCCAATGGTTGAGAAGTTGAGAGAAAAGATTTTAAGTGAAGCGCATGGAGCGCCATACACCGCTCATCCGGGAGGAACAAAGATGTACCATGACTTGAAGGAAAGATTTTGGTAGAGAAGTATGAAACGAGATATTGGATACTTTGTTGAAAGATGTTTAACTTGCCAACAAGTTAAAATTGAACACCAGCGACCAGCCAAAAAGCTTAAACCACTCGAGATCCCCGAGTGGAAATGGGAGCAAATTGCCATGGATTTTGTCGTAGGTTTACCAAGGTCTTCGAAGGGAAATCATGCCATATGGGTCATCGATCGATTGACTAAGTCAGCTCATTTCTTGCCCGTAAAGATGACATTCAAGAGGGAGCAGTATGTACAGTTGTATATTCAAGAGACAGTGAGGCTACACATCGTACCAATGTCAATAGTGTCTGATAGAGATACGCGTTTCACTTCAAGGTTTTGGGTAAGTCTGCACAAGGCGATGGGAACCAAACTGAATTTCAGCACAGCTTATCACCCACAAACGGATGGGCAATCCGAAAGAACAATCCAGATTTTAGAAGACATGTTAAGAGCCTGCACTGTTGACATGGGTGAAGCATGGGATAAGTTCCTACCTCTTGTCGAATTTGCCTACAATAACATCTATCAATCAACTATCAAGATGGCTCCTTACGAGGCGCTCTATGGAAGGAAGTGTAGATCACCATTATATTGGGATGATGTTGGTGAGAAAGATGTTCTAGGCCCCAAGCTAATAGAAGAAGCAGTGGACAAGGTCAGAATAATTCGAGAAAGAATCAAGACTACTCAAGATAGACAAAAGTCCTATGCTGATCAACGAAGAAAAGATTTACATTACGAAGTCGGAGATCATGTCTTTCTGAAGGTGACTCCCACAAAGGGTGTCATACGATTTGGAAGAAGAGAAAAGCTTAGACCTCGTTTCGTTGGTCCATTTCAAATTCTTGATAGAGTTGGAGATCTAGCCTATCGTTTGGCGTTGCCACCCGAGTTATCCTCCGTGCACAATGTTTTCCATATTTCGATGTTGAGGAAATATGTTCATGATCCTAGTCATGTTGTGAACTTCTCGACATTGGGGATTGGCAAGGACCTGACATATGAAGAAGAATCTGTGTCCATTTTGGATCAAAAGGTCCAAAAGATTCAAAATCATGATGTGCCACTCGTCAAAGTTCAATGGAGTCGACATACGGAAGATGAGGCTACATGGGAAAAGAAAGACGAAATTCAAGCAAGATACCCTTTTTTTTTTCATTTCGGGTAAGACATTTATATCTTCATGGAATTTCGAGGATGAAATTTTTATTAGGAGGGTAGAATGTAGCACCCCATAAGTTAAGCCATGGCCCAAATCATCAAAGCCCACTAACTCCAACTCCTTAAAGCCCATTTTTCGAACTCTTAAGAACTCAGCCCAAACCTTTACTTCTATCAGCAGTGAATTCAAATTTAAACATAAAAGGATTTCTTGCTCTTTAAGAAAAACTAATCGTGGTCTTCTGCGGATATTATTACCTCTTATCCACTCCTTTATCTTCGGGAAGTCTGTTTAGCCTTATGAAGAGATACGTATTATTTTTCGATCAGCCGTGTGAATATAATTCCAATATTTCCTTTTCCTCTACACACACTGACTTCGCTTCACGTATTCTGCAAACAGAGAGAGAGGTAAAGTTCTCACTCTTTTCTTTTTTCTTTTCTTTTCCTATTCTTTTTTCTTCCTGGGTTTAACGTGGAACCAGCCTGTTTCCTTCTTCCTTTACTGCTTCAAACCTAAAAACCCTAACCCTACTATTCTTAGTCTGCAACACTTACAAACTCTGCAGATTACTTTCTTTTCGATAGTTATATAATTATGTGTAACGATCGGTCATGACTTAATAGGTTTTGAAGGAAGCACTGATCGAGGCGTTTGATATTTGAGACTTAGACTCACACGGTAAAAAGGTGGGGATTTTCTCATCTTATGTATGTTGAATTATATTCGTATGTGAATGTTGAAGTTGACTGAAAATTGTTATCACTGAATTTGTTCTTGCACTTATGAAGTCATATATAGCATGGGTATGGGCTGCACTAGTGCCATACAATAGCATGGGTATGGGCTGTAATAGTGCCATACTATAGCATGGGTAAGGGTCGTAAAGGGGTGCCTTACTAATGAATCGCGATATCGTAAAGTTACATGGATAAGGGTCAAAAGGTGCCTTATTTTGACATGATAAGATTGTATTGTAAGTGAATTAAATTCTCGAACATGATATACTTAACATATGTAAGCATGATAAAGTCTTCACTGAGCTTGTGGTTGCTCACCCCGATAATTAATTTTATCTCAGGTTAAGCGAGGCGAAAGCGTACGAGCGGGGGCGCGTAGGCGAGGAGACTAAATAAAATAATTTAATAAGCTGCAGTCCATAGGCTGCATACTTGCGTGTTTTAAATTCGAAAATTTTATTGAACTTGAAGTATGATGACTTATGTGTTTGAGCCTCTGTTCCATTTTTGGCAGAGTATTCGGGAAACTATTTTCATTAATGCTATTTGGATAAACTTGGAATTCAATATTACATGTTACTGAGTTGTCTGGAGTGTTTGCATAAATTCTATTAATGTTAGGAAATTTGAGTACGGATGTGTGAAGTGTCGCCGGTGTGGATCCATCTTACATGAGTAGCTGCTTGTGGAGACCAGATGCATGGTGTTACAGGTAGTGGCTTTTGGGGTTATTGCATGTAATGGTTAATGATAGGAATCGAACGAATGTTTATTTTGGGTTGTCGGCTAGCAAGCTTGTCAATACAAATGTTATGTATACAAATGTGCAGCCTGCATGACTTGTGAAGTTAATGTGTCTTTTTTTTTTATTATTGCATATTAATGTGTTGTTGGCAGAAGTAGGGAAAACCCAAGTTTACAACTTAATTCCACTGTTAGTTTGGATATTGGACAACATGCATGTTAATGGGTATGTTTGCCATCTGTAACGGGTATAAGTAATTTGTTATAGCAGTCAGAGTGTGCTAAAGTCTTAAATTAAATATAATAATAATTTTTGTGGGTAGAGTTATGTTTGCTGCTAATAAATCCTTACTGATTGTTCATGCGAAGTTGAAATTAGGAGGTTAGTGATAATATTCTTAATTCATTAATTAATCATAGTTAGTAGAGATTGGCAGATTTTGGTTTATCATCACTGTATTCGTTATTTGTACGTGGCAGATTTGCAAATAATTCTACTTTAATTTTGGTTTATGAAATGACAAGTCCTGTATGTTTGCATGGCATGGATTTTTTGGGAATAAACTTGCAGTCATTTACTCTCAAAGCTTTTGCAATAATACTTTATTTGATATTTTAAAATAAAAATTTGCAGAACTTAAAGGATTTATCCCTCATCTAAATCCTTTGCTTAAATTGTTTGCGCAATTTTGAAAAAAAACTTGCGGGACTTGCTGCTTATTTGCTAACTTTTCACTTTGCAAGATAACTTGTTTTAAAGTTTGCTGAAACTTATAGGACTAAGCCCATTTCTATTTCCTCCTTGTTTGCAAATTACTTCCTACTTGTTAAATGCATAATTTTAGTCATGCCCTATTTAATATTCTATTTCAAAATAATGTGGAAACTTCTTCATTAAAAATTTGGGGTGTGACATATTTAATACTCTACTTCTCTCTCCCATATTTAATATCTCATTTCTTACTGCACACTCACACACACTTGTACACTTTTCTCTTTCACACACACTTGTACACTTTTCTCTCTCCTTCATGAGAATATGTGGCATACGGTCGAGTTGTCTTCGCAACAATGGAGGCATGGAGGTATGAGCATAAAAATATCCAATTACTTTTAAAAAGTAATCTAATTTTTTTCTCTCTCTTAAAACTGTACCTTTTAATTTTTATTAGAAAATTATAATCCCAAATCAAAAGGTAACCTAATTAATTATAAAGAGTAACCCAATACATTAGAAAGATTAACCTAATTAATAGAAAAAAAGTAACCAAATTCATAATAATAGAGCATAGACAAATCAACATAAATAGCAAAAGCATGTTCATAGTAACCTAATTTATTATAAAGAGTAATCTATTAAAAGAAAAGAGTAACCTAATAAATTGTTAACAAAACAGAATAGAACACTAACAAATTAAAGTAAAGAGTAATCTAAAAAAGCTATTCATAGTAACCTAAATTATTATAAATAGTAACATAAATAATAATAATAATAACAATAATAATAATTATGGCCTCCATCAATGATCCGTTTGAAACATGTTCCAATCTGATTGGATTATTTGTCCCATCCACATGTTGTTGTAAGCACAGTGGATCATGTGGATCCCTCATAGTCAATATACTCTCATTGGGTCGCCATTTGGATCTCGAAATAAGAAATCATCCCTTAATTTTTGAGTAACATTAATTAATTATTACATGTATGCTATACGTTACACATAAATAAAGAAAGAAAGAAAAAGGGGATGGGATAACATTCTTACCGACTCTTCCCATAGAAATCTGCTTTGTTCCAAGCAAGAAGAAGTCATTACACTACTGCATACTTGAGATCAAACCAAATCCCTTGAAGTTTTTCTTAAGAGATTTTGAAAGATCCTTGGCCTTTGATTAGCCATTTTGTAATAGGGATGACCAATTCAACAATTTATCGAACCACAGGGAGGTATGCGCTAATACTTAAGCGATCTCACGTTTCTTGTAATTTTATAGAGACGAATCATCAAAGGGGTTGTTGATCAAACAAACAAGTAAGTAGTAATCAATGCAAGTAACAAGCAATGATCAAGCACACAAGATAAATGGATGAAATGTGGTTTTCCAAATTAAGCAAAAGTGGGATTAACAACAATTTAGTAACGGAAAATCTTAGGATACATGCATTAAACTCATATGAATCAAGGGTATGGATTAAGGGCCAACTCTAAATTCACCTAAGCTCCTTCTCAAGATGAATAGGATATTAATCTCAATTAGCACAAAGGTTGATTCTCATTCAAACAATTCCAACTCGTTACTAAGCTTGAAATAAGAATCCCTTCACACAATTAATCAATCTCTCGATCAAACCAACAGTATGTCCTATCAAAAGGTTCTAACCTCTAAAGAATTTCTCAATCTCTTTAAAATTTATAATGCACATGAAGTGTTTGATGAAATGATTCACTCAAATGTCCTAATCACATAATTGATTTCTCAATCTAATCATATATTTAGAGCATCTATACACACAAATCATCAAAAACATCAAGATCTAAAGCATCAATGATAGGAAATCATTTAACTCAATCAACATATGAATTTAAATACATAGATCCCAAAATTTAACCACAAACTTTCATGTTGCTAATCCCACAAGGGAGATTAGCCTACAATCTTCATAAGATCCTTACCATAGACATTAAAAACCTTACAAATCATGATAAACTAGAGGATTAACACAAAATTTGGATGAAAACTCCCTTGGATTGGCTCCAATTGAATCTCCTTCCTTCCTTTGGTGATCACCCACTTTTCCTTACTTCTTCACTTGATTTGGATGGTAGAATTTATGGAGAGATGATGTAGAATCAAAGTATGGATGAATAGGAATGAAGAATATGGTGTAAAATCAAAGGATTAGTGTGTGAGGTGGTGAGCAACTGAAATTTTGTGTATATTTCCTCAAAGGTTGAATGGATGGGTATTTATACTCATTGGGGGCCTTCTAGAAGAAATTTGATTTTTTTACTGATCAGGCACCTACACGACTCGTGTGCTGCAATATGCCTCGAGTCGTGTCAGGATTTCTGGGTCAATGTGAACTTATGACGGCACACGAGTCGTATACCACAATACGGTGAAGGGATGGTCGTGTTGTGAGTTCTGATGTCGTCGTACGGCCATCTTTTACAGGCCCGTTTGCAGTACATGGCTCGTGTAGCACGACACGGCTCGTGTAATTGAAATGGCTGGCCGTATTCTTGCTGCCCTATTTTTTTCTTCCTTCTTTAGTCTCCCTTCTCTATTTTTGTTCCGATTTCACCTGTTTTTCATACGATTAAGTTCATTCGCACTCAATTCCATAAAAACACATAACTCCACCAAATAGCACATAAATACGGATAAAATACTATAAAAATAGATATAAAAAGATACTAAAATCTAGGTAAAAATATCACTCATCACACCCCCAAACTTAAAGTGTTGTTCGTCCTCGAACAATGAAAATGATAACCCAAGGGGTGAGATTTTCACCTAGGAAAAGATTAAACGAACATAAGTAATAACACATCAATAGCAATAAGAATCATAATTTATGCTAAGTCATCCTACAACATTCAATTCATGATATGAGGAATTAACAAGTTCAATCAAAAGAGAATAAAGTGTAATATAGTCCCTTTTTGGTCCAAGCCTCTCAATGGGATATCAATTTCACTCAACACTCTATGAAGTGGGGTAAATCAACACTCATCAGCTGATTGGCTCGACTCGCTATAAGCTTGCTCATGGATTATATTCACAAACCACCAAAGTTTCAATCAATGATAAAAAAAGATCTTTAATTAGGATGTAATGATAGGCTCTTTGGTAGGGTAGGAAAAATATGGATAATAGTGACTAATCATGTGTAAGTAATCAAAGAGGTAGCTACTTTCTTCCATTCCTTAACATTTTCTTTCTTCCTTTCTTTTCTTAATTTATCACAAGCGCTATCATCAAATTTCCTTGAATTGAGCTTCTTTCAATGCATGCCTCCTTTATTTGATTTTCATGATTTTCTTGAGCATTTTATTACTTTGCTCATTTTCTTGTTATAAGGTTGCATATTCATTTTTGCTTATGCTCTTTTCATCCTTTTTTCTTTCTTTTCTTTTACTATTTTCTTTTCTTCTTTTTTTTTTCGTATCAAACCTTCCTAGCTACCATTTCCTCAATCACTCACACAAAGATGGTGAATATATAAGGCTCATGTGGGTAATTAAGGCTTGTAATATGCTAAATTCATAAGAAAAATGCTTAAAGGCTCAAAGTGGCTGACTAGGGATGATGTTCATAGTAGGAAAATATATGGCAATGACTTTTAATAACTAGGATAGCCTTAGATCATGTCATTAACCTCTACTAATTGGGTTCATTCCTATAGTCCGTGAGCAAGTTCTAACTTATCAAACACAACCAATCCACTCATGAAGGAAAAATACCATGTATGCACGGTTAAGGCTAAAATGTTCACAAGGTTATGCTTAGACTTTAAGGAACTTATTAGACCACATTCATCTCAAAATTGAACAAGTTAATTAAAACATGTCACAACATATCATCACTTGTTGTTCAAAAATGACTCACAACCTCCCTAAACAAATCACCAAAATATACCCTAAACAAGAATAAAATGCCAACAAAGACAAGACAAACAAAGGACCAAAAGCACAAGAACAAAACACCATATGAAGAAATAAAGCATAGAATTTCCCTCCATCTATAATCAATACAAATAACCATAAATCTCAATCCTTAATTAACAATAAAACTAAAGTACGAAATTAAACATCCCAAAATAAAACAATCAAAAGTATCAAATCCAACACAATTCAAATTCAACTAAAATGGATGGGCTAATGAAGTGACAATCACTAAAAGTACTCCCTTCAATTCTCCGGAGGAGGTGGCGGCTGGTATGGGGCCCAAGGATTGTAAGCACGAGGTGACGCCGGGAATTGAAAATTAAACATCATCGTGAGCATCTCCTCCATGTTGTTTGAATGAGTACGTGCCTGCTCATCGTTGTAATCCCTCTAGCGTTGCCCCTCTTGGATCTCCCTCAGTGTCATACCATGTCTTTGTTGCTCCTCCCTGAGCTCTCTAATCTAGTCTCCATGTGACTGCTGAGTGTTCCTTATCCCTTGAACTTCGTCTTCCATGAAATTCCATCTAGCCACTCTGGGTCCCATGTACTACTGCTGTTGAAATTCATCCTCTTGGAATTCTCCTTCTTGCTCAAAAATTGGGGGTTCTGATGATTGCTCCTCGAACTCAACGTGATGAGGTTGCTCATCCTCGTCTCCTACCTCTATATCGGCTGGCTCGGCTCTAAGCTCTCTTAGCTCTCGATCTTTTTCTACCCTCATTTGTTGGAGCACTGCCTCCACTCCTTCTCTATTTTATCTATAAAATACTCTTACCACTGCGGAGTGGTTGGGGCTCGCCATAGCCAAATTCTGGACCTTTCATGGATCTCGCACTGTGGTGAATTCCGAAGCTGGTAGAGAGAATGGAGCTCCCTTCTCTTGCCTCAAACAGTACATTTTTCCTATAACTGATAGGAACTCCATCCTAACAAGCTGTGTGTATGTAAGTCCTTCACTCACCATTTGATGTTGCATACCTCTCACATCAATTCCTAGTCCCTGAGCAATCATCGTGACCAAACCCCCAATCATAATCCCTCGAGTGTTTTCTCTTTTAGCTACTTTCTCCACATGTTGATCAAAGTGAGCCGCAATGTTGACTCTGAATTCTTTATAGAGGCTAAACATAATGTACAACTGCTTCTCGCTGACAGCTCCACTCTCAAACCTACCCAAAATGGTGTTTGATACTATCTTCTCAAGATATCTCATCACTGGGTTTCTGATCGCTGTCCCTTTTGAGGAGCTAGGTATGTACTCCGGAGGCTCAGTCCCATCTTCTACTAACCTTCTCCATCATGTTTGCTGATTGAAACCCCCTCTGGGCAAGAAGTTCTGATGGCCTCTCATGACTAGACACCCAAAATACTTGTTCAAGTCATTTATATGAACCTTCTCCCACATGACATTGTTCAGCTGAAATGTGATCGCTAAGGGAAAACTGCTCCTATCTTTGTGAACTTGCAATGTGCTCATGAACTCTGCTGTGAGATGAAGATAGGTGGGAGGCCTCTTGTCGAGAAATTCCTCCATGTCTACCCTTCTGAATAAAGCCCTCAGATCATTCTCAATCCCAAGACCTTTCATAGTAGCCTGATCTTGAAATCTAGTTGGTCTAATCTTGGTCACTATGTATTGCCACCTTAGTGCATACTTCTCCCACTCTGAGAACTCCACTTTAAAAATTTTAGGGTGTATTTCATCTATCATTAACTGAGCATCAATGTTTGATAACTCCATGTCCGTCTCAACAATGATGAAGACTTCATTACGTTTCCTTGTTCTTCTTTCAGCTATCTACAATGTTCAACATGTTTCAAGTTATATTCATTTTCAACTCTTAGGCAAAACATCTCATAATGCGTAGAATCAACACTTGTTATTCAACTAAGTGTAATTCTAGCCTAAATCAACACCTACAATAACATTCCTCTAAAGATGATTATATTTAAGACCAAGCAACATTTCAACAATTCATTCAATTGTAATTCAAGAAATTCCAACCTCCCAATCATTCCATTCTTTCATCAAATCATCATACTTTCCTTTCTATGTGCACAATATAAATCAACAATGCTTCATACTTGCAATAGGTTCTCAATCTAACTCAAAACTTCACTCAAGCATTTCATCGAGCACTTAGCATGCATGTATTTCACAATCACCATTTGCATCTAATTTCAATCTCATTCATGCTCAAATCCTCAACACCTAAGTTAATATAGACTATTACAAATTCATGAAAGCATCATCAATCAATTCATAGCACAATTTGCATCAAATTCCATTGATTTCCAAAAATCCCCAAATTCAAAATTTTCATGAACCATAATTCCTTAACAATTCTACACAATTCAATAAATAAATAGATTAATTCATGTTTCACAATCATGGACATGCTTCAAACATGCTATCATTCAAAGCCCATACACAAATTTACACATTCAAACATTCAATTGAAGACTAGGGTTCAAATTGACATACCTCTTTCTTGGAATCAAATGGAAGATTGGATGTTAAAACTTTGTGAATCACTTACTCTCACCACTAATGGATGTTGTTTGAAGGTTTGTGGAGTTTGGAAGAGAGATTTTCGAGTGAGAGGGTTGAAGTTGACAAAGGGGAATGAGCCGTTTTGAAGAGGCCAGCTCATTTTTTAATCTGCCTCAGCTTGTGTTGCTCACACGGCCCGTGTCGCTGCACTCAACATGAGTCATGTTGTACAAAACGGCCTGGGGGTGCCCGAGTTGAGCATTCTGATATCGTCACACGGCCATCTGTTACAGGCCCGTGTTGACAACACGACCCGTGCTTCGTGACAGAACACGACTCGTGTTGCGCAAAATGGCATGTGCCTACCCATGTTGCTTCGTCTGATGTCATCACACATCACTTGTTACAGGGTCGTGTACTGCACACGTCTAGTGTACTGCGTTCCCTATTTTCTTCAATATTTTGACTTCAAACTCTGTTTTTCATGCTTCCAATACTCCTTATTCATGCTCACAACTTAAAAGCAACATTAGCTCAACATTAGGTATTAAAACATGGATTATCATCTACTTTCACACAACCAAACTGACCAAAATCACACCGAACTCATGAGAAAAATTTCAAATTAGCTCAAAAACATAAAAAGTTCATGCTTCCAATAAAATACATGTCACACCATGCCATATCCCCCCAAACTTAAATTGAAACAAGAGTTTCGAGATAAGTTTGCAAAAAGTGGTGAGACATACCTACACACTTAACATGAAGCCCTTTTCGTATATTCAAAACGCATTCTCCTCATGAGCATAATCAACCTACATACCAAAAATGCAAAATAAGAAAAAGAATTATGTACAATCCTGAACTACTAAAAGGATACGAGCCTTCAAGAAGTGAAGGTATCCACATATACCAACTCCCTTTGAGAGGGAGAATGGTAATGTTTCACCCTATGACCATTAACCACAAAAGCATTCCCATCCGAATCTTCAAGCTTCAAAGATCCATCTTCTCTAACCTCAATCACCAAATACGGTCCGGTCCATTTCAAACGAAGTTTTTCGGGGAATAATTTAAGTCTTGAATTGAATAAAAGACATTATCTCCCGGAATGAACTCCCTCGTTTTGATCCTTTCATCGTACCATCTTTTGAGTTTCTCCTTCAAAATCCTTGAGCTTGAATAACCTTCTTCTCTAAACTCTTCTAATTTAACCAATTGGAGACACCTTTTCTTTCTGGATTCTTTCTCATCAAAATTCAACTTCCTAAGGGCCCATAGTGCCTTATGCTCCAACTCCACGGGTAAATGGCATGCCTTCCCATAAACAAGTTTGTATGGAGAAAAACCTAGGGTGGTCTTGTAGGTCATTCGATAGGCCCAAAGGGCATCGTCAAGCTTAGAAGACCAATCCTTTCGATTTCCATTGACCGTCTTCTCAAGTACAAGCTTCACTTGCCTATTTGACACCTCCGCCAAGCCATTTATTTGAGGATGGTAAGGTGTAGAAACCTTATGCTTCACTCCATAGCCATTCAACTGCTTCTCAATAAGCTTGTTGATAAAGTGAGATCCCCCATCACTAATCATGGCCTTTGGCACCCCAAATCTAGCAAAAATATTCTTCTTTAAGAAAGCCTTGACCACTAGAGCATCATTTGTCCTTATCGGGATTGCTTCCACCTATTTAGACACATAATCCACCGCAAGCAATATGTAAAGGTAACCATTGGAAGGTGGAAATGGGCCCATGAAGTCCATCCCCCATACGTCAAATACTTCAACTTCAAAAATATTCCTCATGGGCATTTCATCACGTTGCCCTATACTTCCAATCCTTTGGCACCTATCACACCCCTTGATGTACTCCTACAATCTTTGAACAAAGTTGGCCAAAATAATCCCGATTGTAGGATCTTTGCTCCCGTCTTTTGAAACCCAAAGTGTCCTCCACAAAGTGAACTATGGCATATCTCCATGACACTTAACTTCTCCTCCTCCGGGATACACCTCCTTATGATCCCATCTAGATAATTCTTAAATAAAAGATGATCATCCCATAAGTAATCCTTGACATTATGATAGAACTTCTTCCTTTGAGATTCGGTGAGATGATCTGGCTTTAGGCCACAAGCTAAATAATCCACGAAATCTGCATACCACGGCCTCCCGGTCTCACATAAGGTGTACATCCTTTGAAAATCAACTTGAAGGAACTCTTCATCCGAAAATACATCCTTAATAAACTCCATGGTTCCCTTTTCATCAACATTTTCCAAACGTGACAAGTGGTCGGCTATGACATTTTCGACCCCCTTCTTGTCACGTATCTCCACATCGAACTCCTGCAACAAAAGAACCTAACGAATTAGTCTTGGTTTAGCATCTTTCTTACTCATCAAATACCTAGAGTGGCATGATCCGTATAAACAATCATTTTTGTGCCAACTAGGTATGGACGAAATTTTTCAAAAGCATAAACCACAGATAAAAACTCTTTTTTCGTTGTGGTGTAATTCTTTTGATTAGCATTAAACGTCTTTGATGCATAGTAGATAGCTTGAAATATCTTCTCCCTAACTTGTCCAAGCACAACTCCTAATGCATTGTCACTTGCATCACAATGTAGCTCAAAGGGCATATTCCAATCGGGAGAAACCAGAATTGGAGAAGAAATCAAGGCTTCCTTTAGTACCTTGAAAGCATCAAGACATTCATCATTAAATTCAAACAGATCATCTTTTTCAAGTAATTTACACAAAGGTTTGGCTATGTTAGAAAAATCTTTTATAAAACGTCGATAGAACCCGACGTGACCAAGAAACGATCTAACCTCTTTTTTATTTTTAGGTGGGCGAAGATGTTCAATGGCTACCACCTTCACCCTATCAACTCTCAAACCTTTTTTTGAGATATGATGTCCAAGTACGATATCCTCTTGAACCATAAAATGGCATTTTTCCCAATTCAAGACTAGGTTCGTATCTTGACATCGCTGCAAAACCATGGAAAGATTAGCCAAGCATTTATCAAATGAAGATCTAAAAATGGAAAAATCATCCATGAACACTTCCATTACATTCTCAATCAATCCCCAAAAAATAGCCATCATGCAACGTTGAAAGGTGGCGGGGGCATTGCACAACCCAAAAGGTAATTTATAGAAAGCAAATGTGTCATACGGATAAGTAAAAGTTGTTTTCTCTTGATCCTCGGAGGCTATCATAATTTGGTTGTACCCCGAGTAACCATCTAGAAAATAATAATAATACTTGTTTCCCACCAACCTATCAAGCATTTGATCAATAAAAGGCAAAGGGAAATGATCTTTATGAGTATTTTCATTAAGCTTCCTATAATCACAACACACTCTCCATCCCGTTTTCACCCTTGTAGTAAGTTCTTCATCAAATTCTGTTTTAACAATGGTCAATCCCCCTTTCTTAGCCACAACATGCAAAGGACTCATTGCGGACTATCACTTATGGCATAAACAATATTAGCATCTAACCACTTCAAAACTTCTTTCCTAACAACCTCTTGTATAATGGAGTTCAAATGACGTTAAGGTTGTATGCATGATTTACTCTCATCAATCAACCTAATGTGATGAATACAAATAGTGGGACTTATACCTTTCAAATCATCAATACTCCACCCTATAGAACTTTTATGATCTCTAAGCACCCTCAATAATTTATTAAGTTCTAGAGGTGAAAGGGATGATAATACAATTACAGAAAAGGTCTTGTCGTCCCCCAAGTACGCATACATAAGGTGATCGGGTAATGGTTTCAATTTCTCTTTTCCCTTTTCAACCTTTGACTCTTCATTCTCGACCACCAATGGAAGATACTCCCTCTTTCCATAATACATCAACTTGGCTTCATCTTCTTGCATTTCTCTACAAGCATTCAAATCATGTAAGCAATTATTTATATCATCATCTTCTAGACAATAGAAAGAAAAGTTAGAGTTCAGAGATAAAGTAAGAGAGTGGCTTATGCTTGTCTCGAGAGGATCTTTAGATAAGAAGAATGACAAATTCTCTTGAACAACTTCATCAATCATTTCAATCCTTCTACATTCTTCCTTCTCATCAAAATGCCTCATAGCACTCCTCAATGAAAACACCACTTCTTCTTTATTTACTCTCAATGTCAACTCCCCTTTGTACACATCAATTAAAGCTCTTCCAGTGGCCAAAAATGAACGTCCCAAAATTAATGGAATATTTACATCCTCGTCCATATCAAGCACTATGAAATCCATCGGAAATATGAACTTTTCGACTTTAATTAACACATCCCCAACTATTCCCTTAGGATAAGTCAAAGACCTATCCGTAAGTTGCAATATAACGGACGTAGGCTTTACTTCCCATATACCAAGTTTCTTGAAGATGGACATAGGCATCAAATTAATACTAGCCCCAAGATCACATAGAGCTTTATGAACTTTACTCTTACCCATCTCACATGGTATGACAAAACTCCCCGAATCTTTGAGCTTTGGAGGCAACTTTTTTTGGATTATGGCACTACACTCCTCCGTCAAGTTGACGGTCTCATTCTCTACTAAACTTCTTTTTCTTGCCATGATGTCTTTCAAAAACTTAGCATAGTGAGGCATTTGTCTCAAAGCATCCGTAAAGGGTATATTAATGTGAATTTTCTTGAAGATCTCCAAAAACTTTGCAAACTTTTCATCAAGCCCCTTCTTCAAAAATCTATGTGGAAAAGGAATAGGCACTTGAGTTTTTGGTATGCCCCAACTATCCCTTTCCAACTTCACTTTATCCTCTTTCTTTTTCATTGCTTTGGTTCTTTGCCATTTCTTTTCAACAACTTCCGGCTCAACAACATTCGTTTCATCATTCGCTTTTACTTCAACTTTACTTTCTTCTACAAATTCTTCTTCAATCAAGTTTTCCTCAATCTCCTTCTCTTCCACCTTTTCATTTTCCATAGGCATAGAAGGTCCCTCATAGTTTGTTCCACTTCTCAAAGTGATTGCCTTGCATTGCTATTTCGAATTTACAATGGTGGTAGAAGAAAATTTTCCTTTCTCGTTCGCACTCAACGAACTAGCAATTTGACCAACCGAGTGCTCCAAGGCTTTGAACCTTCTATCATTAGCTTCATCCATCTTTCTTCTTGTCTCATCTTGAGCTTTGTTCGATGCAATCAACTTCTCAATGAGGTCTTCGGTGGTTGCTTTCCCTTCATTATTTGGTGCTTTAGCTCCCGGATGATACCCAGAGGATAAGCAACTGCATTGTTCGGGTTTGAATAAGAGAAATTATATTGCCTCCTTTGTTATTATGGGTATGAGCTTCCACTTCCTTGACTATTGAAACCTCCTTGCCTTGGTGGGTAGTTTCCTTGGTTGTGATTGAAATTACCTTGGTAATTGTTTTGATAGTTACCTTGGTAATTCCTTCCTTGCATGTATTGCACATCCTCCACACTTGGCATTGTCATAGCCCATTGTTCCCCACTAACACCATTCGAAGGAAGCACACTTTGATTAATTTGGCCTTCAACCATATTAATTCCTTGATTATTCACACCTTGATTCAAGCTCATTTGCCTCATTACCTCCGCCGCTATCATCTCAACACTTGGTAAACTTGACTCCACACTAGCACTCTTCACACTAAACTGTTGTCCTTGATCGAAGCTCTCAAATTCATAGCATCCACTAACTCTCTTCGATGGCTATTGGTAGACATTTGTAGCAATTTCATCAAAAATCCTTATAGCCCTTTCCGGAGTAACTCCAAGTATGGATCCATCCGCCGAAGCATCAACATAAACTCTTTGCCCGTTTACCAAACCTTGGTAGAAAAACCCCACTTGTTGATTTTCTGAAAAACCGTGTTGTGGACACTTGCGTAGCATATCCTTAAACCTTTCCCACGCTTCATAAAAACACTTTTGAGGCATTTGCTTGAATTGAGTGATCAAGCTCTTCATTTGAAGCGTCTTGGAAGGCGGAAAATACTTATTCAAGAACATTTGTGCAAGCTCATCCCAAGTGTTGTATGTACCCGGAGTAATAGTGAAGAGCCATGTTCTAGCACGATCTCTCAAGGAAAACGAGAACAACCTCATCTTTAGACAATCATCGCTCATCCCGTTCATCTTCATAGTATTGGCAATCTCAATAAATTGAGCTAGATGTGCATTAGGATCCTCATTCGGTAGACCACCAAATTATTTGTCTCTCACCATGTTGATTAGGCCCGCCTTAATCTCAAAATTGTTGGCATTGATTGGTGGACCCATCATTTGTGGCATTGTCCTTGGCATAAAGAAATTCCGGATCACTCTTGGATCAACATGAGGCCCTCGATGCACAGTAGGTGGTGGTGGAGGTGCATAAGCATGTTGAAAACCTTGTTGAAGCATAGCTTGTTGCACCATTTGTTGAAGCAAAGCTTGATTGTTAAACTCTCCAAATTGTTGATAAGCTTGTTGAGGAGGATTAGCATTGACTTGGGGTGCTTGTGCGTTGTCTTGCACATTTTGCACTTCGTCTCCATCATGCTCAACGTTTACACGTTCTTCTTGATTGTTCTCCATAGGATTACTGTTTTTTATTTTGTTCTCCTTTCTCTTTCTTCTCAAAGTGTGTTCAATCTCTAGATCAAGAGGTTCAACTTGTTTACCCTTGGACCTTGTGTGCATACACCTTCAAAATAAGAGAGTTAGAACAAAGTTTTCAAAGCAAATACAAGCAAACAAATAAAATAAAAAAATGTCTCTAGTAAGATTACTCAAAGCGATCCTTCTTCAAGCTACTAGCAACCGTTGCCTCCCGGGTAACGGCGTCATTTGATTAGTCATTTTATAGTAGGGATGACCAATTCAATAATTTATCGAACCACATGGAGGTAGGCACTAGTGCTTAAGCGATCTCACGTTTCTTGTAATTTTATAGAGACGAATCATCAAAGGGGTTGTTGATCAAACAAACAAGTAAGTAGTAATCAATGCAAGTAACAAGCAATGATCAAGCACACAAGATAAATGGATGAAAAGTGATTTTCCAAATTAAGCAAAAGTGGGATTAACAACAATTAAGTAGCGGGAAATCTTAGGATACATGCATTAAACTCATATGAATCAAGGGTATGGATTAAGGGCCAACTCTAAATTCACCTAAGCTCCTTCTCAAGATGAATAGGATATTAATCTCAAGTAGCACAAAGGTTGGTTCTCATTCAAACAATTTCAACTAGGTACTAAGCTTGAAATAAGAATCTCTTCACACAATTAATCAATCTCTCGATCAAACCAACCGTATGTCCTATCAAAGGGTTCTAAACTCTAAAGAATTTCTCAATCTCTTTACAATTTATAATGTACATGAAGTGTTTGATGAAATGATTCACTCAAATGTCCTAATCACATAATTGATTTCTCAATCTAATCATATATTTAGAGCATCTATACACACAAATCATCAAAAACATCAAGATCTAAAGCATCAATGATAAGAAATCATTTAACCCAGTCAATTTATGAATTTAAATACATAGATCCCAAAATTTAACCACAAACTTTCATGTTGCTAATCCCACAAGGGAGATTAGCCTACAATCTTCATAAGATCCTTAACATAGACATTAAAAACCTTACAAATCATGGTAAACTAGAGGATTAACACAAAATTTGGATGAAAACTCCCTTGGATTGGCTCCAATTGAATCTCCTTCCTTCCTTTGGTGATCACCCACTCTTTCTTGCATCTTCACTTGATTTGGATGGTAGAATTTATGGAGAGATGATGTAGAATCAAAATATGGATGAAGGGGATAAAGAATATGGTGTAAAATCAAAGGATTAATGTGTGAGGTGTGTGAGCAGCTGAAATTTCATGTATATTTCATCAAAGGTTGAATGGATGGGTATTTATACTCATTGGGGGGGTCTTCTAGAAGAAATCTAATTTTTTTACTGATCAGGCACCTACACGACTCATGTGCTGCAACACGCCTCGTGTCGTGTCAGGGTTTCTGGGTCAACGCGAACTTACGACGGCACACGAGTTGTGTGCCGCAACACGGCCAAGAGATGGTCGTGTTATGAGTTCTGATGTCGTCGTACGGCCATCTTTTACAGGTTCGTTTGCAGTACACGACTTGTGTAGTACGACACGGCTCGTGTAATTGAAGCGGCTGGCCGTGTTCTTGCTGCCCTGTTTTCTTCTTCCTTCTTTCGTCTCACTTCTTTATTTTCGCTCCGATTTCACTTGTTTTTCATACTATTAAGTTCATTTGTACTCAATTCCATAAAAACACATAACTCCACCAAATAACACATAAATACGGATAAAATACTACGAAAATGGACATAAAAAGATACTAAAATTTAGGTGAAAATATCACTCATCAGCCTTCCCAAGATCCACTATGCCTCCATAATCTTCATAAACATATTCAATAGTCTATACTAAAAAACAAAACAAAATGTGTTAAAAAAATAATTAAAGGTGAAAAATGAGCACACACAACACAACACAATAAACTTACATGAATAACATCAACTTTGACTCCTCTAACTCCAACTTTATCTAGATAAGAATGCATCGAGTCATAGAAATGTTCTATTTGATCCGAATCAACAAGACCGATGGAGCCCTCTATGATCTTCACCACAACAAGATCAATCATGATTCCATCAAGCCCTAAAGACAATTTGCTGCTGGAGGTTGAATTGGAGAGAGAATTCTGGAAATAATGTGTGGTGAGAGGAAAGAGAGAAGGAGGAAAGAGAATGTCCTTGTTACAGAAGAGAGGAAAAAGAAAAGGGAAGGGAAAGAAGAGAGAGAAAGATGAGTGGAGAGAGAAAAAGTGGAGAGATAAAAATGAAGCATCACCAATTAGACTTATTTGTCGTTAAAAGGGGTGGGGTCTATTGGCTAGAACACATATCACATGGGTATGGGCTGACACCGTATTTAAAATAGTTTGACCTAATTTCAATAAAAGATTCTATAATGTCTTGCCTCAACTTTTAAAAGCCCAAAATAATTTATTTATCTTTGGCCCAAACCTTATAATATATCAGCCCCAAACTAGAATTTGTTTTTAGAGCCCAAAATCTATTTTATTATTATTAGCCCAACTAGAATTTGTTTTTAGAGCCCAAAATCTATATATTTATTTTTGGCCCAAAGTCTTAACTCACTTAAATGGCTTAATCTATTAATAAGCCCAGCCCATCAATAGCCCCAACAATATATGTCAAAAATAGAATAAAAAGGAGAAAGGAAGATAAGAAATAAGAAAGGGCTTCTAAAACATCCAAGAGGGGGAAAGAAGAGAAAGGAAGAGGAGAAACCCTTGTGATCAAATTCTCCCATACAACTCTCATTTTAGTTGGTGTATAAGTGTGTTAAGGTAAGTAATATGTCAATTAAGCTTCCTTTCTCCATGATTTTGTGATTTTGTTGGGTTTCTTCCTAGTAAAGGGAAATTCGTATGCTTCTGTTCGACCTACATTCGACATAGCTATTGATCTTAGAAAGTTTCAAACTTTATTTCTATAGCTGAATTCGTTAGCTTTCCGTAGCCACTTGAAACACCTCAATCCGATTTTTCTACAATTAGTTATGAATTTTTTCGTAAACTGCCTCTAGGTGATTCGCAGCCACTGTCCGAACTGATTTTGGCATATCTATTGCCCTCAGAAATTTGCAAACTCAATTTTTGTATGTACTAAGTTTGTTAGCTTTCCGTAGCCACTTGAAACGCCTCAATCCGACTTATATACAATTAGTTATGATTTTTTTTGTGAACTGCCGCAGGCTGGAAAATTTTAGAATTTGTTATGTCAAATTCAAATTTATTTTCTATCATTTCGTTTGAGAAATGATATGAACCGGGTTATGTGAGACTCGGAGTTGGTGTTGAGGAGTTACGAGCTGCCCTTTATTTAATATCAACTCCTATGTATATTGATTTGTATTCATTTGCTTATCTACTTTTTAGGTAAAGATCAATCGTCGAAGGGCAAGGGAATAACTTCAGATTTCGGAGAGAGTTAATCATTTCCTTGTGAGTTGATAATTCGGGAATGCCTTCTCTTGTGGGAAGTGTGGACCCTTGACAAGTTTGCATTCATTTTCTTTACTTACTTGATAAGAAAATTACTTGGTGATGTGTTATGTGGTAAAGAGGTTGATTGGCTCAATTGCTCTAGGTTGAGCCTGATTGGCATGATATGGTCCATTGATTATCTTATATTATTTCATATAGAGTCCTGTCAGCCATGTATTACGGGCATTATTTGTTTTAATTTATAGAGCCTTGCTGGCTCGATATATGATATCATTTGTTGTGAAGTATTTGAGGATTAATCTATTGATAATCTTGTGACTTGAGTTGTTATGCATTTGATGATTTATATGCATACCTGGTACCAACGTTAAGTAGCCCGAATTGGTCACGGTTCGGGTAAGTTGGAGCGACATTGATTAAGTAGGCCGAATAGTCGCGGTTCGGGTGAGTTAGAGTGACAAACTAATCGCCCGTGGCTTGACAAACTTGGGTGAGTTAGATCTAACGAGGCACCTGTCCATTTACCAAGTATTGATACTCTAGAAGGTGATCGTTAGATGGATCAGCCTATTATAGGCTCAGTCAACGTCACCGGTGTGGGACACGCATGTTATATATTTTTACATGTTTTATCATTTCAAGGATCTCATTGATATTAAATTGTGGTACTTGGTATATGTTTAGAAAGAGCATTAACCTTCATTTTGTCTAGAGTAACGGTGACGGGCTCGGACTAACTCTCGATGGAGAGCTCAGTTCGAGGAGGATATTGGCTACCCATGCGTCTTTTATGTGTTAACATGTTGTTTGAACTAAATGTGTTATTTTTTTAAATGCGTATAGAGGTTTTATTTTCATTAATTTGTATATTGTGTAAGAAATACTTGATGTGGAACGTAAATGTTGGATTTTAAGTTATAAGTCATGAACGTGAGTACATACTTCGTATAAGAGTTGGCGTGATCGGCTTATCACCTCACTGAGCTAGTGGTTTTGCTCACCCCCCACCATTCCTTTTCTTTTCAGGCGGTTGATATCTTTTGGTTGGAGGTTTGCCTATCTTTTGCTCGTCATCCGATCAGTGCTTGGGTACTCTTCTTTTTGTGTATAAATTAGCGGATCCATTGGCGAGATTGTATAGTTCATATCTGGTACCCCTTGATATTTTTTTTTTACTTTCGCAATGTTATATCGCTTGTGTATATTTTCTTCAGACCGAGTTACATCATTGTATTTTGTTCCTTTGTAAATCTTTGGTGGTATGTTATGAAAATGATGTTCTCGGGTAGTACTCGTTATCATTAGTTGTTCTGTCCTACAGGTATTTGATAGCAAGCCTTACGTTTTCTATAAATTTTCGGAGTGGAGTGCACCCATTCAGTGAAATTTATGGTTAACGTGGCGATTGTCGCTTTCTGTCTACGGTCGGGGCGTGATAACTTTCTTGGTATCAGAGCGAGATTATATGAGTCTCATTCTCTTTGAGTCGAGCCAATGGATCCAATTTTGTTTCTATGTCCTTCTAAGGTATCGTATTACCTTGATGTTTACATTGCATTTTTTTTTCAGTCTTTATGGCACCTCCAGTTCGACGTCGAGGACGCACCCCTCGTGATTCTTCGAGTCCTCGAGGACATGTTTCTTCTGATCATGTCGTTCATCCGATTTCTACGGACCCTATCAATTCTGATCATAGGGTGCCGGTTACCCAGGTAGAGCAACCATGAGCTAAGTTGCGTGTTGAGCACATGATGACACCAGAGCAGTACAATTTGTATTAAGATCACATTCGAATACATGGTGTTCCACCAACTACGACGGCTCCTACGACTACGACTGTCACTGAGGAAGTTATTCGCGCTAATGAACCGATTCAACCCACATCCAATGTCCCAATTTCTACCCCAGGAATGGCTTTAGGAGGTTCTACTTCTCGAGGTGCACTTTTTATACCTAATTTGGTGAAAGCAGTTGAGAGCATGGGAACTTCAAAATTTGATGGTGCAAGAGATGCTTCTAAAGCGGGCGCATGGTTAAAGGAGATTACAGAGACCTTTGATACCCTGATGATTGAAGAATGTTATCGTTGTTGACGCTTGATCGTTTGGTTAACGTGACCCGTTAGGGTTCCATGTATTTCTAACAAGCAGCGGAAGCAAGTAAACATGAAACGCATTACCTTTCACCAAGGGTTGATGTAGAGGTTGAATTCTCGCTGGCAGTCTGCGTAGTCCCACGAGAATAGCCATAAGTTCCTCTTCTGATGTCGGAATTAAGTGATCTTTGTGCTCAGACGATCCTCTCTTCGACGGCTTTCCATCAGTATATAATATATCAAAATCAAAGAATTGTACGATTTTATATGAATTTTGGAACATGACGAACTGCAGCAGCAAACGACCTTCCGGTCTTTTGCTGTATGTCCCAAGTCCGATCTCGACGTCGTGTGGGCGACGATCTAGGAGACCTACTCAATCTGCTGTTCACTCTCTCTCTCGTATGTTAGGCGCAGAGTTAGGTTTAGAACAAACTGAGGTGACTTATATACATGGGCTACAGCAGGGACCAGGAGGAGAAATTGGGTTGGGCCTCCATTGGGCTTAAGTATCCAAGCTTAGCCCAAAGCTTATACTTAAGTCCAATAATAATAATATATTCCACTAAAATATTATTACTGCACTACCGTACCAATCCCAAAATTACGTTTTGGGCTCCTTCTTATTATGAGCCCGTTAGTCTCCCCATGTTTAAGATATAAAATGTCCATTAATTAATTTAAGTTACTGACAACTCAATTAATTAATATCTTATCCAAGAGTAGTACCACTCAACCTCATTATCATGCCGGAATAAATTCCACCTGCAGGGTTTACATGATAATCCTTATGAGCTCCTCAAGGGGACATCATCAACCTATGACGGACACGGATTCCTTCTACAATCAACAGCACACCATAGAGACAGCACTACTTCCCAACTCATCGAGTTTGTTGATTTAATTACATGTAAATCTCACCCATTGATGAATCAAAGAAATACATACTGCCCTACTTGTCGAGGTTATTGTATAGGGATTAAGAGCACGAACTTCCATAATAACTGAGATCAAGTTCTCCTATAAGTCAGTATAAGTCGAACGATCTCAAGCGGTCCTGCTCAATACACACAAGTGCACTAATGTGATTCTATAGCCAAGACAAGCTAATACCAAACCACACTACAACCATCCCGATAGAGAGTCCCCGTCTATCTCAGTTGTGAGCATCTGTTTATACTTTATAAGGAAACCGATAATATGATCTTCCGCGTGTTGTCGCACAACATATTATCTACAATATAAAGTAAGTGGACTATTGCATCGAACATATAAATAAATTATAAGATGCAATCATTTGATCATATGATTCTCATTTCAAATTAATTGTTATAATATTGTTCATACAAAAAGCTAGACTTTTAGTATACAATCCAACAATCTCCCACTTATACTAAAAGACTATGATGTCATGTCTTCTGCCATACATCTGATTCCCACTCCCACTACACGACCATTAAAAGCTCTCGCCTGAATGTCCTTGTAAATGGATTTACTAGGTCATCATCCGATGCAATCTAGGCAACAACAACCTTCCCCTCATCATACGATTTCTCGTAACAGGTGGTACTTGCGCTCCATGTGTTTAATTGCCTTATGGACTTGTGATTCCTTCAAGTTTGCAACTGCACCAATATCATCAATATAAATTGTGATAACCTTGGGCAAACTTAGAATCACATCAAAGTCCATCATGAAGTTTCTAGAGTCATACAGATACATTGGTTGCCTCATAGGCTCCAATTTATCATCTTTCCATATGGAGTCCGAAGTCTGAAATACATTTCTATATAACACTCCTCCACATTATGACTCAACTTCCTAAAATTAAACACATAACCTTGAGGTGGATTTACTGCCGTCCAATCTGACTAAAAAATCTGAATCTACGTAATCCACAAGAAGCAGTGAATCTGTCCAGTAAGCTTACATATAATTTCCAGTCCTTCTCAGGCACTTCATATATGTCTTACCACAGCTCATCATTCTTGTTCCAGGTTACGTTGATACCCACTGTTCATGCATTTAGCAAAACAGATATCCATACTCATGTATAGTATTCCTTAGATTAGGCTTCCTCATTTACCGAAGCATAAGGAACTGCTTTCATCTCCTTTATCTTCCTTTTGTGTCTCAAGACACATTTCCTTAGATAAAGTCACATGCTAAAACGAGTAAGGATTGTATCATTTCATGAAGCTTGAGATAAGCATAACATCCTTTCTTGTGATCCGTATTACCGTGATCAAAAGGATATTTTTGCTCCTCTTAAGTCCTTCATCTTATACCGCTTTATTAACCATACCCCATACGCCCGATAATACTCTTTCATTGTCTCCAATGAGCAAGATAATATCTATGTATAGTACAAGTAATACCACCACGTTTTCATCACTCTTTTCAATACACAAGACCCATCCGATCATTGATTAGATCCATGTCACTGGATTACCTCATCAAAACGGATGTTTCATGATCTTGAAGCTTGTTTTAGTCCATTAATGGACACTTTTAAGCTCACTATCACAATGCTCTTAGCTCTTTGCAATGAATCACTCTGGTTGCTTCACATAGATGTTTCCCTTAAGACTTCCAATCAGGAAAGCTGTCTCGACATCTATTTGCTATCCCTTATATTTCATATGAGTAGCAACAGATAAAAGAGTCCGGATCAACATAAGCATAGCTACTGGCGAATAGGTTTTCTCATAATCGAACCCTTTCTTTCTGAGTATACATTTTCCCAACAAGCTTTACTTATAAGGTTTTCACCTTACCGTATGATCCTCTTTTATTTTGTATGACCACTTCCAATGGTTTTCACACCATCCGTGGTTCTACAATCATCCAGATCTTATTTAGAATCTATTGATTCTATTTCAACATTTATTGCAATTTGTTAAGATTTAGGCATTTCTAACTTGTAGTGCTTCGTCGTATCCGTGGGTTAACTCCATGTTTACTAGGGACCAAGCCTCACGACTCTCCCAAAACATATATCTATCAGGTGTTAGAACAACCTTCCCACTACGAGAAGACACTACACGCAATTGTATATCAGATGTGACACGCGTCGCAGTTTACCTTGTGGTATATCCTCTTGTACACTTGGTACTAATACTTCGTGTTTTCCTCTCACTTCCTTTAGAACAACTTATACATGAGTATTTGATTTATTACATAGTCCTTTTCCAAAAATCTAGTATTTATGTTAACAATCACTCTTCGATCTTGTGGACTAAATAAATCATCCTTCATTTTTCTAGGATATCCCACAAACAGATAAACATTCTTACGAATTACTGTTCCTAGGGCATATCCATAAAATGAATTTAGTAATTCCAAATAATTCATCATCTATCTAATCACTACCATAAGAGTGCTATTCCTTCTATTCGTCACACCATTAAGGTGGGAAATTCATTTTCGAAGGTACCTTTCTCTTACTAGATTAGAAGACTCATTATTAATTACTATTTGTCGCATCCAGGGAATAAACATGATTTAAGAGTGTACAAATTGTTCACCAACGTACCATAACAGATTACAACTCTATCATTCATTTTAATGACCATGTCATTTAAATGAAATTGAGTATCCATCTATTAATGCATAGAAACCGAAATCAAATTCTTTCTATGAAAATGTACGTAAAGACAATTTCATAAAATCAAACGTTTATTCATATCGTAAGATAAATAAACAACTCCCACTGCAATAGCCACTACTCTTGTAGTTTTACCCATGTCATAACAATCTTATCCTCACTTAGTAATAAACATTTAGTGATTCCAGTATCTACACACTTCGTGTCAGTAAATGCCATCACTAATAATGTTTTAAACAACTAGTGAATAAGATATAAAACTTGTTCACATTATGATGAAAATGGCTTTCCTTTGCCACATGTTTTGCCAGAAGTTTTCCACCATATACATCCTATTGTAATTCAGGTGGAACTTACTCAAAAACATCTAGGCAATTCACAAAGAATTAAATTGATCTAGGTTTCCCTTCAATTTATACTCCATGCTTTCCCAATTCATTCATCAAATTAAATCATGATCTTCTGCCTTTTAACTTACTCAAGTATCCGAAGAGTTACATGAGACCATCATATTTCTATGAACCTCTCATCTCTTCACTAGAGACTTTAATAGGCATCATGAGACGTCCATTGTGAGAACACACATGTATTTTCTTAAGCAGTAAAATTCAAAACCAAGATTCTTTTCTAATCATCTAATTTTGGACTAGTAAATATAATTTCTTTTAGTCAACAATAAGCGAGATAAAACCATTTGAAATTACAGAGAATCATAAATAAATACACCGATCAAATCTTCGAATTTTATCCTTTTATATTGATTCCCTCAAAATAATATAAAATTAAAATTCACCGACATCTCAAGCACCGTGAGTCTGCAAGCCACGATAGTGTGGACGTTTACAAATCCGAACATTTACAAGAGAAGGTTTTACCCATTAATTTCATTTGTCAACCTAACCTCATGACAAAATAATTAATAGTCGGTTCCTCTTTAGCCATGCAAATAAAAGCAGTGACTCCGATGGGGAGGATACTTATTATTCACATCTAAGTGTATACCATTATTTGACCCCAAGTCCGCGGCCCAAGCTTATGTGCCTTACAGATGGAGAAGTACACACGCGCTCGGATAACTTCCTACAGTCATCAATTATAAGTCTGTACAGTGATCCGCACATGAACTCATCCGATAGGGAGGAAGGTCTAAGCCAACGCGCAAGTTCATGTGCATCACATTACAAACATAATTTTAAAGAAGCCTGTTCCAGCAATATCCATGAATAAACTCATCCGATGGGGAGGAAGGCTCTAATGCCGACGCGCAAGTTTATTCACATTGCTAACAAACCAATAATGGAGGCCGCGGGAATTAATTACCAATCCCCTCTCCCACTTAGTTATTTAAAACTGAGGGTTTTTACATGCATATAATATTCATAAAATAAAATACGCAATTCTAGCATGCTCCTATCACGGCACATGAGGCAGTAAATCCCAGAGAGTCATGCATACATATATAACAATAATTAATAATTAAATCAATCATTAACAGTTATATATCAGCGAATTCGATTGTTCGCCATCAGGCACGAATATCAGCAAAGACTTCCACACTATCAAAATTTTGAAATTTCCAGATTGTCCAATTTTCGAAACCATCGATATCGACCGTCGATGTCGTCCAGATTATCAAAATCATCGATATCGATTAGATTATCAAATATTCGAAAAATATCAAGATTATCAACATTCCAAAACTATCGATATCGATCGTCGATATCGTCTAGATTATCGAAATCATCGATATCGACGAGCAACCATATACAACAATAATATTATCGAAATCATCGATATCGACGAGCAACCATATACAACAATAATAGATAATTAAATCAATTATGTCAGTTATATATTAGGAATTAATTCAACATCCATATATAACAATAATAGACAATTAATTATAGCAGTTATATATTAGGAATTAATTCGACATACATATATGACAATAATAGATTATTAAATCAATTATAGCAGTCATATATTAGGAATTAATTCGACATCCATATATAACAATAATATACAATCTATTATGGCAGTTATATATTAGGAATTAGTTTTCCTAAAATTGGATGTCTTATCCAACACTCTAGCAATACATGCATATAATATACCAAATATAATACGCAATCTAGCATGCTTCTATATAAGACAATAAATCATAGAGATCAGGCATCCATATATATATAACAATAATAGACAATTAAATCAATTATGACAGTTATATATATTAGGAATAAAAACGCCTCTAAATTTTAATGTCTTGTCCGACACTCCTACTGTGGAATCGATGCCTTACGCAACAAGCAGGATTGCTTGTGCCCCAAGACGTCCATCGCCATATCCCACCGCCAATCGTGTCAGGGAGCGCTCCAAGTGCCTTGACGAGCGCCCCTCGCCCGGACTGTCGCTCGTCCAAGGGCCTACTTGCATGAAACCAAGTTCAGCCCAACGCGCAACACCAAACTACACCAACTGTCGTTCGTAGTTCAAAACTGCAAAACTCTCAGAATCCAATCTCCACCGTCCAGAATCTATTACTGTAAGTCCTAAATATGCTGTCCAAATTAAAGGTCGATCCAACGGTTATTTTGTGAGAAACGGCTCTTTTCCCTCGACTGCGCAAAATAGAATCGCCCAAAAATCTGCTTCTGTTTTCAGCGTAATCCTAGCACGAAAAAGCTCTAAATTCGATCTCCACCATTCAGAATGTACATCCACAAGATCTAAACGTGCTGACCAAATTACAGCTCAATCCGACCGTTGAAACTCCGATTATTGCCTCTGCAATATTACTGCGCTGGATTTTCTCTCAAAAACGTGATTCAATTTTTGCCCTCTTTTTCTTCCTTGCATGTGAAATTGACGAACAGTTTTCGTCGAATCCTCTCACACACAACCATGGACGAATAGATATGATACAGGGTATATATCACATAGGGATATTCATGGTTTGCGCAATAAAACCAAAACCCTAAACATGTGATCCTAATTCCGAAAAATTAATCACATAAACCCTAGCCTAACGTGTCACGCTTCACCACGAAACCGAAGCTCTGATACCAATTGTTGGCGCTCGATCGTTTGGTTAACGTGACCCGTTAGGGTTCCATGTTTTTCTAACAAGCAGCGGAAGCAAGTAAACATGAAACGCATTACCTTTCACCAAGGGTTGATGTAGAGGTTGAATTCTCGCTGGCAGTCTGCGTAGTCCCACGAGAATAGCCATAAGTTCCTCTTCTGATGTCGGAATTAAGTGATCTTTGTGCTCAGACGATCCTCTCTTTGACGGCTTTCCATCAGTATATAATACATCAAAATCGAAGAAATGTACGATTTTATATGAATTTTGGAACATGACGAACTGCAGCAGAAAACGACCTTCCAGTCTTCTGCTGTATGTCCCAAGTCCGATCTCGACGTCGTGTGGGCGACGATCTACGAGACCTACTCAATCTGCTGTTCACTCTCTCTCTCGTATGTTAGGCGCAGAGTTAGGTTTAGAACAAACTGAGGTGACTTATATACATGGGCTACAGCAGGGACCAGGAGGAGAAATTGGGTTGGGCCTCCATTGGGCTTAAGTATCCAAGCTTAGCCCAAAGCTTATACTTAAGTCCAATAATAATAATATATTCCACTAAAATATTATTACTGCACTACCGTACCAATCCCAAAATTACGTTTTGGGCTCCTTCTTATTATGAGCCCGTTAGTCTCCCCATGTTTAAGATATAAAATGTCCATTAATTAATTTAAGTTACTGACAACTCAATTAATTAATATCTCATCCAAGAGTAGTACCACTCAACCTCATTATCATGCCGGAATAAATTCCACCTGCAGGGTTTACATGATAATCCTTATGAGCTCCTCAAAGGGACATCATCAACCTATGACGGACACGGATTCCTTCTACAATCAACAGCACACCATAGAGACAGCACTACTTCCCAACTCATCGAGTTTGTTAATTTAATTACATGTAAATCTCACCCATTGATGAATCAAAGAAATACATACTGCCCTACGTGTCGAGGTTATTGTATAGGGATTAAGAGCACGAACTTCCATAATAACTGAGATCAAGTTCTCCTATAAGTCAGTATAAGTCGAACGATCTCAAGCGGTCCTGCTCAATACACACAAGTGCACTAATGTGATTCTATAGCCAAGACAAGCTAATACCAAACCACACTACAACCATCCCGATAGAGAGTCCCCGTCTATCTCAGTTGTGAGCATCTGTTTATACTTTATAAGGAAACCGATAATATGATCTTCCGCGTGTTGTCGCACAACATATTATCTACAATATAAAGTAAGTGGACTATTGCATCGAACATATAAATAAATTATAAGATGCAATCATTTGATCATATGATTCTCATTTCAAATTAATTGTTATAATATTGTTCATACAAAAAGCTAGACTTTTAGTATACAATCCAACAATCGTGTGGTCATTGCGACCAAGCTATTAGGCCCAGACGCACGACGATGGTGGCAGAATCTAAAGGAGACAACTTCTATTACTATTACGTTGCCTATCTTTGTGGAACGATTCAAAGATCGATACTTCTCTCAGTACATCAAGGATCAGAAGAGGAAAGAGTTCTTCAACCTCTTTCAAGGCACTATGTCGGTCGTGGATTACGAAAGTAAGTTTCTTGAATTGCGAGAATTTGCTCCGGAGTCATATACGACGAGAGACTTACGCAAGAGATTTGAAGACGGTCTTAATCTAAATATTCGAGATCACATCAAGTCTGGAGACAAGTACGAGAGTCTTGACGAGCTCGTAGAAGAAGCTCTAAGGGTAGAAGGTTTAGTTCAAGCGAGACATAAGCCTGCAGAGCGAACTCAAAAGAAAAGGCAAGGGAGCGCAATTCCAGGAAATGCATTGAAGATGTATAGGGGTGTGGGATCTTCGCGTAGCGCACCTAATTCGGTATCCACTAGTTTTCCTCAGCCTCGAGAGCAGTTTAATAAAGGTGGGAGCAATGTCTTGGGATCGATTGGTGCAAATCGCAAGTGCCAAAATTGCTTAAATTATCACGACGGCCCCTGCAAGGCTCCTCAGGTATGTTATCAGTGTCGACAACCGGGGCATATGCGAGGTTCTTATCCCCAGCTTACGGGAGCGAGCGGTCAGAGTTCTAGTCAGCCTCGTGGTAGACCAGTATATTCTATACCCAGAGATACTCGATCAGCAGCTGCCAGAGTACCTGATACTATAAGCGGCCCTAGCACTCGATCACCTATGCAAGGAAGGAATCAAACTAGAGTATTTCATATTTCCCAGGAAGAGGCTCGATCAGATCCGAAGGTTGTGACAGGTAATTTATAATTCGAGTATTTTTACATGCTTGATCTAACCCCTGCCTCGTTATGCCACTTGATTATGAATAAGACATTCGTAAGAAATTTTATCGTTCCGAAGTTTTAACTCATAATCTTATGTGATCTTACTTCTTTAGGCCATGTGTATGTTGGAGACCACCAGGTCTATGCTTTATTTGATCCAGGTTCTGATAAGTCTTATATACGGGATGACCTTGCTGCGATCTTAAATTATCCTATCTCTTATTTGTCACCTGAAATCATAGTTCATACCCCTCTTGGAGAGCGTCTAATTCGTGATTCGGTGTTCCTTGGTTGCCCATTGAAGATTAAGGATGTCATTCTAGAAGCTGAATTGATACCATTACCTTTGATCGATCTCGATGTTATTCTTGGTATGGATTGGCTTTCTTCTCATCATGCGATTCTCGACTGCCACGAGAAGCTTGTTATTTTCCGTAGACCAGGATTCCCAGAACTTGTTTTTAAAGGTGAACTTCAAAAGAGACCACTCTCTTTTATTTCAATGTTGTCTGTGCATAAATTAATGCGCAAGGGTTGTGAGGCATTTTTGGCATTTGTCATCGACACTTCTCTTCCTGAGACTAAACTAAAGGACATCCCGATCGTGAATGAATTTTCTGATGTCTTTCCTGAAGACTTACCAGGAAAGCCTCCGAATCGAGAGATTGATTTTTCCATTGACGTACTTCCTGGAATCACACCTATATCGATTACTCCATATCGAATGTCGCCAGCTGAGCTCAAGGAACTCAAGACACAACTTGGGGAATTATTGGAGAAGGGGTTTATATGACCTAGCACATCTCCGTGGGGTGCTCCAGTTCTTTTTGTCAAGAAGAAAGACGGATCACTTCGCCTATGCGTCGACTACCGTCAGTTGAATAAAGTGACAATCAAGAACAAATATCCTCTTCCGAGAATCGATGATCTATTTGATCAATTGCAAGGAGCAACTGTGTTCTCAAAAATTGATTTGCGATCTGGTTATCACCAACTCAGGATTAGAGAATCTGATATCCCTAAGTCTGCTTTCCGAACCAGATACGGTCATTTTGAATTCTGTGTTATGCCTTTTGGACTAACAAATGCTCCTACAGCTTTTATGGATCTTATGAATCGGGTCTTTCGGCCGTACTTAGATAAGTTTGTCATCGTCTTCATTGATGACACCCTTATTTATTCTAAATTAGACGTCGAGCACTCTCATCATCTAAGAATTGTTTTGAATGTTCTTAGAGAAAATCAGCTTTATGCTAAATTTTCGAAGTGTGAATTTTGGCTTTGTGAGGTAAGCTTTTTGGGTCATCGCATTTCTAAAGAAGGAATCTACGTCAATCCAGCGAAGATTCAAGCTATACTGAATTGGGAGCGTCCAAAGAACGTGATAGAGATTCGTAGCTTCCTGGGATTAGCTGGATATTATCGACGATTTGTCAAAGACTTTTCGTTGCTGGCTTCATCTTTGACTAAATTGACTCGAAAAGGGGTAAAATTTGAATGGAGTGAAGAGTGTGAGGAGGCATTTCAAGAATTGAAAAGATGACTCGTTTCAGCCCCTATTCTTGCTTTGCCAGACCCGGCAATTGAAGAATTTACCATTTATAGCGACGCCTCGCGACAAGGGTTAGGATGTGTTCTAATGCAAGAAGAAAAGGTTATTGCCTACGCTTCAAGGAAATTGAAAAGGAATGAAGAAAATTATCCCACACACGATTTGGAGTTGGCTGCAATCATCTTTGCATTGAAAATATGGAGGCACTATCTTTATGGTGCAACTTGTAGAATTTTCACTGATCACAAAAGCTTAAAGTATATCACCACGCAAAAGGAACTCAACCTCCGGCAAAGGCGATGGATGGAGTTGATTAGTGACTATGACTTAGTCATTGATTATCATACTGGCAAGGCAAACGTTGTTGCAGATGCTCTGAGTAGAAAGTCTTCTACCTCACTTGCTTCGATTCAATCTTCTTATCTTCCTATGTTGGAGCAGTTTAAATCTTTGCGCATTTCGCTCGATTGTGAAAAGTCTAATGATTCCGCTCTAATCGCCAAATTTGAGGTTCGACCTACTTTGTTCGAGAAAATTCGAGAAAGACAATCACATGATGTTCATTTACAACAGAAGATGGCGAAGCTAAAGCAAGGAAAAGAAACAAAATTTCAGATTCGGGATGACGGACTCCTTACTTTTAAAAATCGTGTTTGTGTTCCATCAGAACTTGAAATTCGAAGAGCTATTCTTGAGGAAGCCCATTCTTCAGCTTATGTGATGCATCCTGGTAGTACCAAAATGTACAGAATGCTTCGGGACCATTATTGGTGGCCAGGTATGAAACGGGACGTTGCTGAATTCGTATCAAAATGTTTATCATGCCAACAGATAAAAGCGGAACACCAAAGACCAGCCGGTATGCTTCAACCACTACCTATTCCTGAGTGGAAATGGGAGAACATCACGATGGACTTTATTTCCGGTTTGCCTCGAACGCAAAAGGGTCATGACTCAATCTGGGTCATTGTTGATCGTTTGACGAAATCGGCACATTTCCTTCCGGTACACACCAATGACTCTTTAGAGAAACTTGCCAAGTTATATGTGGATGAAATCGTGAGATTTCATGGAGTACCAGTGTCAATCATATCTGATCGAGATCCACGATTCACTTCACATTTTTGGTTTAGTCTGCAAAGGGCGTTGGGTACGAAACTTCTATTCAGTACTTCGTTTCATCCACAGACTGATGGACAGTCAGAGAGAACTATAGAGATGCTAGAAGACATGCTACGTGCAGTGGTGTTGAATTTGGGAGGTAGCTGGGATAGGTACGTGGCTTTGGTGGAGTTCGCTTATAACAACAGTTATCATTCAAGCATTGGAATGCCCCCGTACGAAGCTCTTTATGGCCAAAAGTGTCGGACACCACTCTTTTGGGATGAGGTTGGTGAGAGACAAATTGAACAAGTAGAGCTTATCGAAGATGCAAAGTAAAAAGTACAACTTATTCGAGATAGACTTAAAGCAGCACAAGATCGACAGAAAAGCTATGCAGATAATAGAAGGCGCGAGTTGGAGTTTAATGTAGGAGACAAAGTGTTTCTGAAAGTTTCTCCATGGAAGGGCGTTCTGCGATTCCACCATCGAGGAAAGTTAAGTCCGAGGTATATTGGCCCATTTACGATCTTGCAAAGGATTGGTCGTGTCGCGTATCGACTTGAGCTACCATCAGAATTGTCAAAGATTCACGATGTCTTCCATGTCTCTATGCTTAGAAAATATGAACCAGATCCTTCACATGTGCTCAAATGTCCCCCAGTTGCATTAAAGGAAAATCTATCATACGAAGTCCAACCTGTTCAATTGTGGATCGCCGAGAGAAAATGCTTCGTAATAAATCCATTCCAATGGTGAGGGTTCTATGGAAAAGTGATCGAATTGAAGAAGAAACATGGGAGCCAGAGTCTGTTATGCGTCAACAACATCCACATCTCTTTTCATCTCTAGGTACGTTTACGTTTCGAGGACGAAACTTTTTAGAGGAGGGGATACCTTATAATGTCTTGCCTCAACTTTTAAAAGCCCAAAATAATTTATTTATCTTTGGCCCAAACCTTATAATATATCAGCCCCAAACTAGAATTTATTTTTGAGCCCAAAATTTATTTTATTATTATTAGCCCAACTAGAATTTGCTTTTAGAGCCCAAAATCTATATATTTATTTTTGGCCTAAAGTCTAACTCACTTAAATGGCTTAATCTATTAATAAGCCCAGCCCATCAATAGCCCCAACAATATATGTCAAAAATAGAATAAAAAGGAGAAAGGAAGATAAGAAATAAGAAAGGGCTTCTAGAACATCCAAGAGGGGGAAAGAAGAGAAAGGAAGAGGAGAAACCCTTGTGATCAAATTCTCCCATACAACTCTCATTTTAGTTAGTGTATAAGTGTGTTAAGGTAAGTAATATGTCAATTAAGCTTCCTTTCTCCATGATTTTGTGATTTTGTTGGGTTTCTTCCTAGTAAAGGGAAATTCGTATGCTTCTATTCGACCTACTTTCGATATAGCTATTGATCTTAGAAAGTTGCAAACTTAATTTCTATATATAGCTGGATTCGTTAGCTTTCCGTGGCCACTTGAAACACCTCAATTCGATTTTTTTACAATTAGTTATGAATTTTTTCGTATACTGCCTCTAGGTGATTCGCAGCCACTGTCCGAACTGATTTTGGCATATCTATTGCCCTCAGAAATTTGCAAACTCAATTTTTTATGTAGCTGATGTTAGCTTTCCGTAGCCACTTGAAACGCCTCAATCCAAGTTATATACAATTAGTTATGATTTTTTTCGTGAACTGCCGCAGGCTGGAAAATTTTAGAATTTGTTATGTCAAATTCAAATGTATTTCCTATCGTTTCATTTGAGAAATGATATGAACCGGGTTATGTGAGACTCGGAGTTGGTGTTGAGGAGTTACGAGCTGCCCTTTATTTAATATCAACTCCTATGTATATTGATTTGTATTCATTTGCTTATCTACTTTTTAGGTAAAGATCAATTGTCGAAGGGCAAGGGAATAACTTCAGATTTCGGAGAGAGTTAATCATTTCCTTGTGAGTTGATAATTCGGGAATGCCTTCTCTTGTGGGAAGTGTGGACCCTTGACAAGTTTGCATTCATTTTCTTTACTTACTTGATAAGAAAATTACTTGGTGATGTGTTATGTGGTAAAGAGGCTGATTGGCTCAATTGCTCTAGGTTGAGCCTGATTGGCATGATATGGTCCATTGATTATCTTATATTATTTCATATAGAGTCTTGTCAGCCATGTATTACGGGTATTGTTTGTTTTAATTTATAGAGCCTTGCTGGCTCGATATATGATATCATTTGTTGTGAAGTATTTGAGGATTAATCTATTGATAATCTTGTGACTTGAGTTGTTATGCATTTGATGATTTATATGCATACCTGGTACCAAGGTTAAGTAGCCCGAATTAGTCACAGTTCGGGTGAGTTGGAGCGACATTGATTAAGTAGCCCGAATAGTCGCGGTTCGGGTGAGTTAGAGTGACAAACTAATCGTCCGTGGCTTGGCAAACCTGGGTGAGTTAGATCTAACGAGGCACCTGTCCATTTGCCAAATATTGATACTCTGGAAGGTGATCGTTAGATGGATCAGCCTATTATAGGCTCAGTCAACATCACCGGTGTGGGACACGCATGTTATATATATTTACATATTTTATCATTTCAAGGATCTCATTGATATTAAATTGTGGTACTTGGTATATGTTGAGAAAGAGCATTAACCTTCATTTTTTCTAGAGTAACGGTGACGGGCTCGGACTGACTCTCGACGGAGAGCTCAGTTCGAGGAGGATATTGGCTACCCACGCGTCTTTTATGTGTTAACATGTTGTTTGAACTAAATGTGTTATTTTTTTAAATACGTATAGAGGTTTTATTTTCATTAATTTGTATATTGTGTAAGAAATACTTGATGTGGAACGCAAATGTTGGATTTTAAGTTATAAGTCATGAACGTGAATACATACTTCGTATAAGAATTGGCGTGATCGGCTTATCACCTCACTGAGCTAGTGGTTTTGCTCACCCCCACCATTCCTTTCCTTTTCAGGCGGTTGATATCTTTTGGTTAGAGGTTTGCCTATCTTTTGCTCGTCATCCGATCAGTGCTTGGGTACTCTTCTTTTTGTGTATAAATTGGCGGATCCATTGGCGAGATTGTATAGTTCATATCTGGTACCCCTTGATGTTTTTTTTACTTTCGCGATGTTATATCGCTTGTGTATATTTTCTTCAGACCGAGTTACATCATTGTATTTTGTTCCTTTGTAAATCTTTGGTGGTATGTTATAAAAATGATGTCCTCGGGTAGTACTCGTTATCATCAGTTGTTCTGTCCTACAGGTATTTGATAGCAAGCCTTACGTTTTCTATAAATTTTCGGAGTGGAGTGCACCCATTCTGTGAAATTTATGGTTGACGTGGCGATTGTCGCGTTCTATATATATATATATATATATATATATATATATATATATATATATATATATATATATATATATTTAAAAAACTAAACAAGCATATATGAAGATGAATTTATTTATTTATTTATATGTATCCCCATATTGATTTTTTAAGAAGCTAGAGTTTATCCATTATTTAGGTGATATGTATTTGTTTTGAGTTTTGGGTTTTATGAAATTTGAAAATTATGAATAGTAATAGTAATTAGTACTACATTTTTATTTTTTTTTGGATTTTGGATAGAGAATATTTTAATTTTATATTAACTTAATGTGTACGAATATATTAAGTTGTGTAAAAAAAATGAAAAATATAAGTGATGTTTAAAATCTGGGGGTGAAGTTTGAAAAACCCAAACCTAATTTTTAAAATTGGAAACAAATATTTAGAGTAAGACTTCTCCGTCCCACCCAAACATCATCAGTTACTTTTTATGTGTAGATTAAGGAGTATTATTATTTTATGTGTAGTGGGTAGTTGTATTAGTAGTGAGTGGTGGGCCACATGTGGTTCCTGATTATCGTGAAAATTTAGTAAATTTTAGAGTCGTGTTCGTGTAATTTTTGCGTGTTTTTATATTATTTTTAGTATTTTATTCTTTATTTTAGTTGTTTTTATTTTTGGAGTAAAGTGTGTGAATCTTGCTATTTTCATGTAGGAATGAGGTGTATTTGAGCAAAAATTATAAAAGGAGAAAATGGAAATTAATCGGGTTGAAAATGAGAAAAAATGATTGGAGTTGAAAAGACAACGAATTTAGAAGAGGGCTACGACAACACTTTTACTAAGTGTAGAGAAATGAGAGAATAGACAACAGCCTTAAGTGTTGTCGTTTTAGAGTTGTCTATTTGAATTGAAGGAAGCTGAATTTTTCATTCTGTAAGAGAAACTCGATCGAGAATTGAAGAAAGCAGAATTTTTTATTCGTTCGAGTTTTCTCTCTTCGATCGAGTTTTTGGGCCTAACAGGGGAAAGATCACCTACTTCGCGCTCACATGGAAGGCTTATTTAATTTTTAAAAATACATGCGGAGGTGGAATTCGAACCCAAGACCTCACGCATGGGTGCACGCGCCTCCAACCACTAGGCTACAACCAGTTCATGCAATAAAACCGTACGGATATATTATTTATTCCAATCTCTTGGAACTGAATTTTGAGCCAAAAAGCCCATTTCCACCCTTAAGCCCATTTTCTTCACTTAGGCCTATGAACCCATTTGTGCCCTAATTTCCCTAATCCTCCATACATATGAATACACCCCTTCTCACCTTTGGACACCAACCCCCAATTCCCATTTTCATTCCTCATTTTTGGAGGCCACACCCACCATTTCACACACACTCCTCTCCATCCATCCATCTTTCATTCCATCCACCCATTCCATTTGGTTTCTTCAAAATCCATCCCATGTGTAAATGTTCTATCTTTAATTGTTTTCCTAGTTGTTAATTGTAGTGTAATTAAACCCCTCCTTTTATTGATTAGTCCTTCAAGAGTGAAACATCTTTCGAATACGGATACATCACTTTCTCCCTTGGGTTCGATATTATAAATTTTGCACTTGGTCACCACGTCTACACACAACGATAGAGTACGCTTACTCTTATCAATTTGTACCAAAATTGAGACTAAGTTCAGTACCTTTTTACTAAAAGTGGAAAATTGGAACATTTGGATGGAATGCCCAATATGGTAAAATGGTGACCTTTCGGTGGGACGGAGGGAGTACCTTTTAAACATATATAAGTAATACCTAAGGGAGGATTACTACTAGGTACATAAAAAAACTCTTAATTACTATGAGCAGTATTTTTATAATCGGACCGGAGCTTGAAAAGGTGTCTCTACCAGTTCGAGGTTCAACCGGTCGGAACGGTTGAACCGGCGGTTCAACCGGAAAAATAAAAATTACTTATTTTTAATTATATTTTAAAATAAGAAATATAATAACTAATGTTATTGAACAAAATATAATTATGTTCAGCCCACTTAATATTTTTATTTTTTTCAACCCATGAGCAAAGCTCGTTACCAAAATATAATCTTAAACTTAAAAGTTAGTACTAAACCCTACCCATCCTCATTCCTGTCTTGTGCGCCTCTCTTTCTCTATTCTGCACCATTTTCTTTCTCTCACTCCATTACTGCTCCTGTATCTCACCCTCTCCCCTCCTTTTCTATCTCTCAATTCGAAAATACTCATTCTCTTCCTTGATTTCACATCATAGTTTGAAATTTTCAGTTTCCTTAGGTGATATATCATGTAAGTTTGCTATGGAGATTAAAAGGCAAAGGCGATGGTTTCTTCCAGTTTCCAGAAGAAATGGCATTTCTACGACTTCTTTGTTTTATTAGATCTAACTAAGAATGTATGTATGTAGTATGTATAATTGTAAGTAATGTATTTTGATATTTCAGTCGGTTTGAACAACATAGAATTGACAATTTTTGAAATTCAGTCTGGTTTAGAAACAAAATCGATGGTTTTCCGATTTCACTGGTTATATCGATTTTTCAGTTTTGATCGGTTGGAAATGGTTCTTTTTGGTCCAATTAAGAAAATTATTATGTGGTTGTTCCGGACCGATTCCGGCTCCGGTTCCCAGTTAAACTGATCGAATCGGCCAGTCCGGTCTGGTCTGGTTTCGAAATCACTGACTATGAGATACAAACATACAAAAATATTACTACTAACTACAAAAATATATAGTGATACTCCAATATTACCCCTAAAATGTGCTGCATATAAATGTTATGTGCAGCAAAAATTCGTGTGCAGTAAAAGTGTGTGCAGTAAAAAAAGTGTGTGCAGTATAAAAAAGTGTGTGCAGCAAAAAAGTATGGTGGTCCGGCAAAGCTCCGGCGGCGGTGGTCCGGTAACTTTTTGGCTACCAGACGACGGAGCTCCAGCGGTAGTTTAATTTTCCGACGACCAGTGGTGGTCGATCGGCTGTCGAGCGGTGCTCCGGCGATCGACTAATGGCGGCTGTCCGGTGGTGGTCTGACGGTGGTGAGGATTTAGGGTTTGCGGTTTAAAAGTGTATGGGTTTAGGGTTATATTTGGTATTTTACTTTAATATTTTGTGTGTGAGAGTAATTATTTTAAATTAATGTATTTCATAGTAATTAGGGGTACAAAGTGTGTACCTATGAGTAATTATTCCAATACTTAAAATTGTATTGATACCATGCATTTAGTATGGATTTCTCAAATCATTTTATTGTGTTCTTCTCCAAATTCACAAGGATCAAATGCACTCTGAGATATGTTACTTCCATTTATGAGATATTAATCACATAGCAAATGTCAATTGCGTTCAAATGCACTCTAAGATATGTTGCTTCCATTTTTGATCAATTATTCACATATGTTGTAGGAAGCGTGCCACTTGTTTATTTCAACATATTGCATAAATACTATGTAGGCGTATTTGTAGTAAAATCGTCAAAGTGAATGGATATTTATGACTTTGAAATATTTCATTAGACATTTGCACATAATAATTCAAAAGAAATTTAGACTGAGATTCATACTACATAACAGAAGATTTACAATTGCATATTGATGCAACAAACATAATTAATCCTGATACGTGGTTAGAACCATATCTGAAGCCTCTAGTAAGATATATAGCAACATGCAATCTAAAGTGTTCAATAAAATTTTTTGTAAAATATTGCACAAAAATATTGAGAGAAGACATTTGTAAAATGATCAACAACCTCATCTTGTGAGTCGAGTACGTCGATATCTTGTCTCATAAGTTTAACAGTTGGAAAAGTAATATGTGTCCTGGGAATCTGAGATCAAGTGGTCGTAAAAATTCCTACATCATGTAATCAAACAATATCTTATCGATAATATGATGCATTTATACCTTGTAAATTGATTCTTTCAGAAATGGTAGAGGGATCTTTCTTTTCTGTTCACCTATTTCTTGTAATCTTCCTACCTTATAACTTTAGATTTTCTTTAAGCACATCGACTAAAGCTGGTTTCCAATTCTAGTCCAATGGCCAAATTATATGGTGCCATTAAGCTGGAAATGACAGAGTAAAAAACACTTCCAAATAGACATATCATGTATCAATCACTCATAACAATAAAGCTATACTTTTGAAGAAACATGGCTGCATAGAAAGCACCAAAAAGTGCAAAAGTATAGATTCTTTAGAGCTTCAACAAAATCGAATTGGTATTTCAAGTTCAAATTTAACTGCCAAACAACATAAGATCAATTCAAAATAATTTTGAAAAGAATATCATGGAATTTCTGTTCAAACTTTTCTTAAACAAAATTGTCAATATAAGGCTTATTAATTGGTGCTGTAGCCCAAATAATGATACCTCATTAATCCCATGCTTTAAAAGGTAACAGAAAGGCATGTTGATTTTGTTCATTACAATAATGCCTTCCATCATTAAAATAAATTTCAAATTTAAATGATAACATAAGGTGGTGCCATAATCTTTCTAAACCACTGTGACAGTTCTAAGACAATTCCATGCTAACAAAAAGAGTTGGTGATGCCATGACAGTGAATATTATCCTTCAAAGCAGCCTATATCTTCAAGAATTTGTTGACATGTAAAATCAAGAGTTCAAGTTGTAAAATTTATATGCATGATCACATTCTATTAATGTTCGAGGTTTGCAGTCATATTCTTGCTCAAGGAATCTAAACAAGAAATAAAATAAACCATAGTCTGCAATCATATAAAACCCGTAGTCTTTAAAAAATGCGAGTGTGAAGGGTCGGTCATGAAAAAAATTAAGAGTGGCTCTCATAAGGTTGATTCATATTTACATGAAGAAGCCCAAAAGTATCACGGTTGGTCACATACACTGCAATTACAATATCATCTCATGCCAATAATTTAAATCTAGGCACGACCCTATACGACTATGAAGCAGAGCAGTTATGAAGTAGAAACCCAAATGATACAACAACAATTATTCCATATAGTTGTTCGAAGGCTGAATATTGGTAACACATCAAATATATAGTAGCAGTGAAAGTGAAAAAGGAAGCAATTTATGTTATTTTGCGCAACAGAAACTATTAAAACCAAAATACCCCTAAATCATTTATTTTGCCAAATACAAGACAAACAATAACAATAACCGCAACTGATTGCAATTGGAGTTAATGGACTAAATGTGTGGAAAGATACTCACGAGTACTGAAGAACAAAGTCGAACAGAGAAGAGAATGTTTAATATAATAAAATCTTCAATTAGACAAACTTAATTAAAATACTAACGCCGTAACGCGGACAGGGCCAATCAAATTATCAAACAGAAGATGGAGTGGAGGCAAATGGGAGAAGCAAAAATTAGGGCTTAAGTGAAGAGGAGGGAAGGAGAGAGCGGTACTGGGAATTACTTTCTTGTTTAGCCTCGTACAAAGAACGAAGGCAGAAGGCTGTGTCAATTTTCAGCCACGTAAGGAAAGAAAGTAGAGGGAAACCACATGGGCAGGTAACCGGGAACGGGGATTTAACAAATTTTTTAAATGTCCAAATTTTATTAATAAAAATAAAAAAGTACAACCTGAGACATAAAAATATAAATGATCTAATCAAATACTGTATTTTAAGGGTATTTTTGTAAAATTGAATATTTTAATAAATACCCTTGAAAATAGGGTAATGAAGAAAAATTGTTATTCATTATGAAAAAATTTTCCTGCTATTATCAAAAATGTGTGTCAGCTGGAAAAATTTTGAGATGAAAAGATATTGAAAACTTAAGAGTTTTTTTGTGTATAAAAATTTGAGTTTTTCATAGCTAAGTGATGAGTAGTGTTTCTGTTCCTTGTTGCTTTAACCCTCTAAGAAACAAAACTCATAGTGTATATTAACTTAAGATGAAAGGAATCTGTTGGAGATATTAGTTTAGAGATTAATATTCAACTTAACTGATTATTTAACAACCAATATGTAAAAGTGTTATTGTGAATATATGATTGGGGCTAGCGGTTCGGGCCCCCAAAATTACTGAACGTACCCCAAAAATATTTAAATTAACATAATTATCCTTGCAAAAATTATATTTGTTCGGTTGTTGCAATTGAACAGTCATTAACTATTCGGTTGCAACAATCGAACAGAATAAAAAATTCAATATGTTCGATTGCAACAATTAAACAGAATAAAGAATTCATCTATCTTATTTGTTCGATTGCAACAATCGAACAAAATAATATTTGTGATTATTTTTAATTCATATCTTATTATGTGTGTAAACCTTTCAAGAAACCGTTTAGCAAATTCATGTCGAAGTTTCAGAGAGCAATTCAATGGAATCTGTTGACAACGTAATACATGATAATATATTTTGGGATAAAACGATGAAGACGAAGTAATCAAATGAGTTTTTTTCATGCATTCGAATTATTCTATGTTGTAACGATGTTAAACTTGTCAAGATTTGGATGCGGTAGAATAGAACAGTGTTGCAAGATATGAATTAAGAATAATCATAAATCTTGTTCTATTCGATTATTGCAACCGAACGATAAGATAGATGAATTCTTTGTTATGTCCGATTGTTGCAGCCGAATAGATAAAATTATATGACTGTTCGGTTGCAACAACTGAACATATATAAGCTTTATAAGGGTAATTATGTCAATTTTAAAATTTTTGGGGTACGTTCAATAATCCTGGGAGTGCGAATAGCCTGTCCCTATATAATTTTTAGTGTACAAATAATCTCAAAACCAAGTCATGGTGAGTGAGAAATAATGCACAAGTTGAGTGGTTGAATGAAGATTATGTGGGAATTACTCATGTTCAAATGGTTTGAATCCCACATAATGGACATTTATGTTAGCCAACATAAATCAATGTCATTATAGACATTTATGAAGCCAACATAAATCAATGTCATTATGGAATTTTAGTGTGGTAAATAAAATTCTCAAGCACTACATGAGAGCCATTACTATAGGTTTTATGGAGAATTAAAGTCTAATTTTGACTTTTGGACTAAGGTCCAGTCATGTCAGAACTCAAATGAATGAGGATCATTTGAGTGTGCTCATTCCATATTATTTTCAACTGAAAGTGAGGCCTATATGGTTCATGACACTTGGAAACGTTCAACTATCAGTTACAAATTTAAATTTGGATGTGTAACAGTTGAGTATAAATATGGCAGAGTCAATCTGTAACTCTATGTAAGAACTGGTAACGGCCAGCATTAATTAGCCCTATTGAATGCAATAATAACTACTGCAAGAACCTGAAATATGAGTGGAGTAATACCTATAAATACGACATTCATCTTTGGTGCAAAGCATCACAAAAGCATCACAAAATCTTGGTCTTATAATCTTATCATCTTGAAAACCTTGAAAACCATCATATTTTGAAAGTGAGAAAGCATACATTGCATATTAGTTGTATATCTTAGAGTGTCTTTGTGAGTCTCATATAGTGAGCAACCTAATTCAATCATCTCTTAGTTCGTCAGAGCTCTCATACGTGGGGCGCAACTCGTACAAGAGACGAAGTCGTTTTACCTTTGGGAATAACATGTCGGAACCGTGAGCACTACCGGGACGTGATTATTTTGCGGGTAAAGTCCTGGACTGGACTCGGCTTAATTTTCTTCTAACAATCCTCTTGTTTGCTCTGAAAACCTACACAACATTGTTCGTGTAAAAACTGGAAGCTGGTGATTTTGGAAGATCAAGTCGAAACTGGATCTCTACACATTTGAAGCTCAAATTCAAACTGGAATTCAACATTCTTAAGGAGATTAGTCAGATTTAACAATCTGATAGACGTTCAAACCAACCCGTGTTAGAACTGAAACTGCTCCAAAAAGTTGATTTTCTGAAGTTCTTACACAAGGCCATACCGTGTTATTTCATTTCATTTTTGTAATTTTTTCAGTTTGTTCATTGTTGAGAGTGTAATTTCACGTGTTATAGGTCTCACATTACACAGTTTTTGATAGAATATGGCCATGATTTCACAAAAATTGTATGGTTTTTATATCTTGCATAAATAAGATGCTACTAAGGTGTTTTTTTTAGTTTTGAAGGGTAAAACAGGATCAAAAGTTAAAAGTTGAAACGAAGAGTGAAAGTGTGAAAGAATGCTAAAAAACACACATTCACATTGAATAATTTTTCTATATTCATGTAGAAGACTAAATTGATCATGTGATATATGGTTGAAAAGTGAAAGAAGAGAGTATCGTTTTGGCACAAAAATCACTCAAATCGGAGTCCGTATTAGGAAGTTATGCTCGAAACTGTGAGGTTGCGCAACTGCCGATGGAAATTTTCGAAAATTTTTGAAAATTAGCCCATATTTCCTATTTCTTAGAGCACTATTCTTTCCTTATCTCATTTCTTTCTTGGAGCACAATTCTTTCATTATCTCATTCCCTTGTCACACCTATATATATTTTACATCATTATTCATAAGAGACACCACCCCCCACAAGGGTTTCACTGCCCATCCATCATCTACCATTATCCATATCCATATCCATCCATCATCCATCCACACCGAAGAAGATTCAAGTGCTATTCAAAGAGGGAGATCAATTAATCGGAGAGACGGAGAAGGAATCTGAGACAACGCCGCCACTAGGGTTTCTCTATTCCTTTCTTTTATTTTTGTTTGTCAAAACTTTTGGTATAATTTTGATAGCCATGGGAGTTGATTGTAACCCCATGAGCTAATTTTGTTTACAGTTTTAAGGTTTAAAGGATTGATTTAATTGATTTGGAGACCTAGACCAATTTAGTGATTTCATGCAGTGATATTCTGATTTTAGTTGGTTTATTAAGACTTTGCTTTTCTACTTCGTAATATCTTCATAGTAAATTCATGACATCCGCTATAATGCTTGATTTATTATGTTAGCTTGTATGCGTTCATGAACTGTATTGTCTATCTGTTAGGGATTAAGGTAGTTCCGCTATAAATACGTTAATTCTAAGAATTGGTAAATCAGATGCTTGAATTGTTTAGTAGAACAATGCAATTAGAGTTTTTCAAGTAGGAGTGAATAAAGCCTTGTAGTACTTTCAGAAAATATCTTGTTAATCAAACTTGCCATCCGGAGGTATTGTTATTTGCGTTGATTAATATCTAGGAAGGGGGCTTGGTAATATTCACGCACCTTAGGAAATAAATTAGAATATACTGTTAGCTTAAAATCGAGTCATATCTGGTGGTTAACAGGACTATGTGGTGTATTTTCATAGAAGCTGCATGAATAATCAATTGGAAGTTTAGGAATCCAAATTAATTGGTCTATACCTGATACCTTAGAACTGTTGATTTCTCTTGAATTAATCTTAAATATTTCTTTTGTGATTTTTATTTATTTAGTTATTTAATTTGAAGTATTTAGATAATAATTTACCACAACTGGAAATTGGTTACTTGTTCTGATTAAGTAAGTAATTTTAGAAATAGATAATTAGCTGTCCTGTGGGTTCGATAATTAAACTTGGTCGCTTGCTACTACAATTGATATCCTTTATACCTGGGGATTTAATTGAAGTGCGTAGAAAATGCCTATCAAATTTTTGGCGCTATTGCCGGGGACGGCTTAATTATTTATTTTTTATTACTAATTTAATTAGGATATTTTTAAACATATTCTGACTATTAATTATCTTTGAGGTACATGAGATGGATAAAATATTAAAAATATTTGGAAATCAGAATGCTATGGAACCTTCTCCATGTATAGATGAAATATTGAAACGCTATGAAAATCAAAATGCTATGGAACCTTCTCCATATTACATGGATGAGAGGTACTATGGTTATGATTTTCCAGCGAATCAAGTTCCATCTCCGCTTTACAATCAAGTCAGATATGAAGATGAATGGTCTTATGCTTACAATGCAAATTCACATCAATCTTATCAAGAAAACACTTATTCTGGATCGATCGGAGTTTCCCAAGAATTACAGGACGCGTTTGATACCTCTATTAAGAAACATGAAGAAACCATAGAAAGGTTGAAAGCTCTAGAAAGAAAGATGAAAGTTCAATCGCATGAGGGGGAAGTTGCATCGCAGGAGTTTCATGAAAGAATGAGAGAAATAAACAATCTTCTTGCGATCACCGCTTCAAGTTTAAATGCTCAACTTCAAAGAGAGGAAAGAATGGATGAAGAAGAGTTTGAGGAAGATATTGTTATTCCATTGTTCCCTGGAATGCAGTTTGAAGGTCCTTCGTTGTTGTTTGAGGAAGAAGAAGTCGAAGAGGAGTCCACTCGACTAAGTCAAGTGGCTCCACGCGAATTGAGCTATCAACTGGAGATAATTTTTGAGGCAACAAAAGAGATTGATGAAGAATTTGGGATGTTGAAGAAGAAAAGAAAAAAGATAAGCAAAGTGAAGAAGCAACCGAAGAGGACTTGAAGAATGAAATGAGCATTTCTAAACATTTAAACTCTTTAAGTTGCATTAACATTTATGATATTGTTTCTGTTGATTTTGTTTCACCTTATGATTCCTCACATATTCTTAGGTATAGAAAGGAGTTAGAAGAGAAGTTGGGAATTTTCGTAGGAAGAAGGAATAAGTGGTGCAGTAGAATGAAGAGGTTGATGAAATTTGATCTTAACAAGTTGGCAAGGTCAAGATAAATTTTAAGAATGCCAATGAGGTCATCCCTCGCCATAAGTATTGGATTGATGAAGAAGCACAGCGATTAGAATACGATGGCAAGGATGAAAGATATCCATGGCCATTCCGATGAGCTTGAGGTATTCCGTCGTGACTCTCCGACGTTAAATATGAGCGCTTGTTGGGGGCTGTCCCTCCTGTTTTAATTGCTTTTATGGGTTTGTGTGGTGTTGAAATTTTATTAGGTGATGCTCGACTACGGTATATACTTCTTTGAAACTTAGCTTCTCATCTTGTTTGATCTAAGTTTAGGGGGTTACGTGCATACCTTGTCTTGCTGCACTGAAGTAAATTTTCTGTATTGTTTTGTTTTGTTTGCTTGGAGGGTCGATTTTTTGCGATTAGTTGATATTCTCGATTTATTTGTGAATGTTGATTTTTTATTTTTTTGCGATTTTTCAGGTGTTTTGATAGTGTTTATGTATTGTGTTGATCCTAGTGTTGGTATAGTTGATTTTAGTTCTCTAAGATGATTTTCTGATTTTTCTTAGCACTTGATTATATGTGTGATTGTGTTTGAGAAGCAATTTGAGATTGTGCTTTGATATTGAGATGCTTGAAATAATTATATGCATGGATGATTAGTTATGTAACTTTATTAGGATTGCTCATTCATTCCTACAGCCATGTGAGATTTGAGCTTATTGAAATCATGACAAGTTGTATGATTCAGTTTATTCTTGTGAGTGTCGTTCATACACATGTATTCTAGAACTTGACTTTACATCTTGCTTGAAGCTACGTGTTTGATTAGATAATATGAGATGATCTTAGGCCATCTTTGTATTTATTAGTCACTAACCAAATTATTATCCTACCTAATGAAGTTATCTGTAGTCAGCCCTTTTGAGCCTAAAAGCCTTATTTGTTGGAAGCCTACGTGATTAGTCAATTGAACCCTTTGCTAGCCTTAAAAATTCTTACCTAGTAGAAAGTTGAAGGAATCAAATTGGAGTCTTGTGATGAAGAATATAAAGAGAAGTAATTTGAAAGTGATGAAAATTGTTGAAGGAAATGGTTAAATTATTGCATGAAGGGGTAGTGCCCAAAACTGGTACCCCACGAAAAAGGATAGTGCATGAAACTGGTACCCTTATTTGAAAAAAAAAAGAGAAAAGAAAAAAAATAGATTCAAGTAAGGAAGTTATGTTCAAAAGTGAAGGAGGAACTCGAATTGCAAGAAGAGTTGAAGAGCATTGAAGGAGAGAGAAGAAAGGAAAGCTGTTTGTTGAAAAGCTGTAAGTCTTCTTTGATTCTCTACTAGTGAATTAGTCACTTAATCCATTTATTTCCTACCTTTACCAAAGAGCTAACGTTACACCCTATTGCAAGACCTTTGAGATCCTATTGTCGATATTATTCCTTTAGTTAAGAGTTGAGATGATTGTCAAGCTTATGGTTACACGTATGTTTGAATTGATTCTGAGTGTAAATACCTTACCTAAAGTGTGTATCTCACACTTGAGCGTTGAGTGTAAATACTACCCGTGAAAATAAGTAGATGAGCATTCCGCAAAAGTGAAGTAGTTGATTTGAATTGTATGTTCTTAGATGGATGGTTATCTTAGTATTTGAAGTATCATTTTTGAATTGTTATATTGTCTTGGATGTGTTAAGCTATGAAATTTTCTCTCAATTACTCTATTGTTTTTCTATGTCATTGTCTCGGGACGAGCAACATGTAAGTTTGGGGGTTTGTTGAGAGTGTAATTTCACGTGTTATAGGTCTCACATTACACAGAATTTGATAGAATATGGCCATGATTTTGCATAAGATTGTGTGGTTTTTATATCTTGCATAAATAAGATGCTACTAAGGTTTTTTTTAGTTTTGAAGGGTAAAACAGGATCAAAAGTTCAAAGTTGGAATGAAGAGTGAAAGTGTGAAAGAATGCTGAAAAATACACGTCCACATTGAATAATTTTTCTGTATTAATGTAGAAGACCAAATTGATCATGTGATATATGGTTGGAAAGTAACGGAAGAGAGGATCGTTTTGGCTCAAAAATCACTCAAATCGGAGTCCGTATGAGGAAGTTATGCTTGAAACGGTGAAATTGCGCGGCTGCCGACGGGAATTTCCAAAAATTTTCGAAAATTAGCCCATATTTCCTATTTCTTGGAGCACAATTCTTTCCTTATCTCATTCCTTTCTTGAAGCACAATTCTTTCCTTATCTCATTCCCTTGTCACACCTATATATATTTCACATCATTATTCATAAGAGACACCACACTCCACAAGGGGATCACCCCCCATCCATCATCTACCATCATCCATGTCCATCCCATCATCCATCCATACCGAAGGAGATTCAAGTGTTATTCAAAGAGGGAGATCAATTAATCGGAGAGACGGAGAAGGAATCTGAGACAATGCCGCCACTAGGATTTTTCTATTCCTTTCTTTTATTTTCGTTTGTCAAGATTTTTGGTATAATTTTCATAGTCATGGGAGTTGCTTGTAACCCCATGAGCTAATTTTGTTTACAGTTTTAAGATTTGAAGGATTGATTTAATTGATTTGGAGACCTAGACTAATTTAGTGATTTCATACAGTGATATTCTGATTTTACTTGGTTTATTAAGACTTTGTTTTTCTACTTCGTAACGTTTTCATAGTAAATTCATGACATCCGCTATAATGTTTGATTTATTATATTAGCTTGTGTGCGTTCATGAACTGTATTGTCTATCTGTTAGGGATTAAGGTAGTTCCGCTATAAACACGTTAATTCTAAGAATTAGTAAATCAGATGCTTGAATTATTTAGTGGAACAATGCAATTAGACTTTTTCAAGTAGGAAGTGAATAAAACCTTGTAGTACTTTCAGAAAATATCTTGTTAGTCAAACTTGCCATCCGGATGCATTGTTGTTTGCGTTAATTAGTATCTAGGAAGGGGGCTTGGTAATATTCGCGCACCTTAGGAAATAAATTAAAATATACTGTTAGCTTAAAATCGGGTCATATCTGGTGGGTTAACAGGACTATGTGGTGTATTCTCATAGAAGCTGCATGAATAATCAATTGGAAGTTTAGGAATCCAAATTAATTGGTATATACCTGATACCTTAGAACTGTTGATCTCTCTTGAATTAATCTTAAATTTTTCTTTTATGATTTTTATTTATTTAGTTATTTAATTTTGAGTATTTAGATACTCCCTCCGTCCCAAATTCAAATTCATGTTTACTGTAGATACGGAGTTTAAGAAAAGTCACTTTTTGACTTACTTTTGAGGGTAGTATGGTATTTTTGGGTAATAAATAAATGATAAAGTATGTTATGTGTGTTAAAAAGGTGATGGCAAATTTGAAATTAAAGTATGTTAGAGGGATATTAGTTTGTTGCTTTTTCCTTTTATGGAAGTGTGAAGTTGAATTTGGGACGGACCAAAACGGAAAGTGTGAAGTTGAAGTTGGGACGGAGGGAGTAATAATTTACCACAACTAGAAATTGGTTACTTGTTCTGATTAAGTAAGTAATTTTAGAAATAGATAATTAGCTGTCCCGTGGGTTCGATAATTAAACTTGGTCGCTTGCTACTACAATTGATATCCTTTATATTTAGGGATTTAATTGAAGTTCGCAGAAAACGCCTATCATTCATCCATTGTAATTTGCATTATTTGGTGACCTAAATCCCCAACATAAGTTAATGGAGTATATATACAAAGAGAAATTAAAAAAAAATACTAGATTTGGAGCCGTTTGGAGGATGGTGAGAAGAGCATGCTATGTAGTTAACAAAATTCTCAAATGCAGAAGTAAAATTAGACTAAAGAATTTCTATGAAGCAAGAAATTAGCACCAATCCTCTCCTTTAATAAAATGCTGAGGTTTGGAGCTGAATACAGTTAGACCTCACTCTCTAGCTACCTCTATCTCCGTCGTCACGTCGAGCTAAACGGGAAGGAGACGGAGGCCGGTCCACATAGAGTCCCTTGGAGCACCTTCACCACTTCTCCTAAAGAAGATCTCAGAATGCAATTCAAACAATCCTTTCTACCACTTGTACATACTCTTGACTCGACTACGCTGCTTATGTACTCTCTTGCACCACACCATTTGCAACAGCATCTCTCCCAGCATGTACACGTCTCGCTCTGATGGAGACTCCGATGATGAAGCTAGATGCTTCATGAACAGCTCGTCGAGTCCATAATCTCTCAACTTTGGCATCTAGCACCACGTTTTCCAACTTCAAACTACCATGAGTTATGCATTTCAGACACTCAGAGTGCAGATAAGCAAGCCCACGAAGAGCAATATCCAAAACATACCATCAATTGAAACAAGGATATTTTGTTTTACATGGTTGGTGTTTTTCCATTCCTTTTAATGAACAATTAAATGAGGTAATGACTTTGCAACAGGCCAATGGGACTTTGAGACAGAAAGAAGCAGGGGCGGATGGATGTGCCCCCGAAAAGCCCATTATATCATATGTAAATAATTTATAAATAATTTGTGTTTTTAAGTTTAGCTCACCCTAAAAATATTTTCAGCCCACCCAAATGAAGCTAAAAAAATAAATATATCTTCTTTCTTCTTTGTGTTTTTAAGTTTAGCCCAACCCAAAAATATTTTAAGCCCACCGAAATGAAGTTAAAAAATAAATATATCTTCTTAAATTATAGTATATATATATATATATATATATATTATTTTTTAATTATTATTATTATTTTTTATTTTCTTCAATAAACTTAGCCCACCCCACCCCGATTTTCTGGATCCGCCACCGGAAAGAAGCGATGCCGAAAGCTGCATTCCAATTTGGTGTCAAAATGCAACATGGTCGGAAAACAGAACAGAGAACAGAAACTCACCAATGATCTCCAAAAGATTAACAAGATAGTTGCCAGAAAAAGAGGTGAGAATAGTGAGAAAAATTATGATGATGACTCACATCCTGGGAAAAAGCTTAGAGTATAGTCTTGCACTGTTTTAGTACCAGTATGTATCTCAAGTCTACCCAATATTGCTACATCTAATATATAAATATTTCAGGATATTTTGAGGTTGAAATATTGTGTTGTGGTTTTAAATATCAATTTTGCACCTTGCTTAAAAGGTGCACCCATGTTTATTCCACAATATCTTCTGAATTTATACTTGCACCCTGGTCTTTAAACAAACTTCTTGCAAATTATTAAATTTAAAAAAAGTGTGTTTATTGATTATTATTTAAAATTAAAAGTATAATGTGGGATTTTTTTAATTTATTCTTTATTTTTTAACTCTGAATGTGTATGTATATATATATTTTTTTAATGTATGGAAAGTATTGAGATTTAAACGAATTGTGAGAAGGTGAGAAGTTGAATATGTCTTTTGGTTTGGTGTCTACACAATTGGATCTTGTGAAATGTTTAAAAAAAAGTACAAACAAGAAGAGAAATAAATTGTGAGCTAAAACATTTTGGTTTAGAAAATGCTGAAATATAAATCAATATTTTTGATATAGGTAGGAGTGTTGGGAAAAGCATTCATCCTTAAGGGAAGGAAATCAAAATATATCGAGAAAAGAAAAGAATAAAAAATAACATAAGGAATTTTACGTGGAAACTCCAAACCGAAGAAAAAATCACGGACCCGAGAAAAGACTTACTATATGAAACTTTTACTATATGAAACTTTTACAATCATACAGAAGCTTTTCTCCCGATCCCAAAACTACCACACTATTACAAATCTTTAACTAATTCTCAACTTTTCTCCCAATTCTCAAATGGAGAATACAAGAAAGAAACAAAAGAATCACTAAAGATTATAGTGTCTTTTTTTTGTGTGTGTCTAACATCAGAACCAAAAATCTCCTTAAATAGCAATTAAGAATCCTCCCTTCTAATCTCTCATCCGATGTGGGATAAGTAGAATTCCTTATTTTATTATAGACAAATCCAACAAGGAGAGAGAAGATAAATCAACATGCTTAAAATGGGTATAAGAGATTAATTAGAAAAAGTATGTGGAATAATAAATCGATACGCCATTTGTTTATAAAAAAAAGACTTTTAATTTTAAATAAATAAATAAAAATTGATATTACAATTGGGAATTAAAGAGGATAGTCCTTATCAAGGACTATAATTGAAAATACAAGAATTTTGTACTTTTTTAGTATGAGCCAATTTGCATCTATTGATTCCGAATTAAAGAGAATAACCATCAACTGCTAAAATTGAAAGTATAAGGATTTTGCATTTTAATGGAAGCAAATTTGCATATATTGATCAGACGGTTGAGAATTGAAGAAGATAATCCTTATCAAACGATTATGATTGAAAGCAAAAGGATTATATTCTTTTAGTGTGAGCCAATTTGCATCTATTGATCCGAAAGTTGGGAATTGAAGAGGATATGAATTATCAATGGTTATAATAAAAAGCACAAGGATTACGCTTTTTTAGTGTGTACGTTTTGGATTATATAATGGGTATTTGAGCAGATTATTATTATTCACTTCAATTTATTTTTCCCTACTCATTCTAAGTTATCATTTTTCATATCTCCTACTTCTCTATTCTTAAGTTCAACAAACTAATGTGGCTCTTGTTTTAATGCATTGTTCTTATTAGTTTGATTTTTTTCAGTGATTTTCACGATTCTTATGCAATGTTTCTTGTTATACGTATACAGGAGGCATTGCACTTAATCTTGTATTCTTGTTAGTTATCACTAGACATTTTTGTTTTATTGAGTTTGAGAACATTTAGCCCTTTCAAGCATTCTCATTAGCGAAATTGGACTAATTTATATCCATTTGTGCAGGAATCAATTTAGGAAGTTAAGTTTATTATGAATCAACGGGTATCATGAACTATTGGTGTTCTTTATTTATGATTGAAGGCTAAAATTTGCAGGTCCCGAAACACCGTGACTACGAGACATCGTGTCCCCAAATTCTGCATTTTTCGAAAGACATATTCTTTAATATTAAATGGTATATCCTTTAGTATAAGAATGTGTACTCTTTATTTCCCAAAAAAAACATAATCAAGCATTTACTCCCTCCGTCCCATCCAAATGGTGCATTTTGATTTTTGCACGTGAATTAAAGAGTATTATTATTTAATGTGTAGTGGGTAGTTGTATTAATGGGAGTGTGCGTCCTATTTTTTAATTGTATTAGTGGATGTGTATAGAGATGACAATGAGACGGGTATTTTCGGATACCCGGTCTACCCGAACCCTAATGGGTAGGGGTACGAGTAGTTGTAAACGGGTTTGGGACGGGTACAGGTAGTTGTGAAAAATACCATTAGGGTTTGGGACGGGTACGGGTAATGCCTCAAATACCCACGGGTAACCCGGTTATATATATATATATATGTTTTATAAAATTTAATATATATTATATAAGTTATATATGATAAGATATTTTATATATTTAATTAATAGTTATAAGTTTTATTTAATCATATTTGTTAAATATTTATTTAAAATAATACAATTTATATTATATTTATTTTATAATTAATTAATAATAATGTAATTTTTATTATTATACTTATTTAGATAATAAATATATATATATATATATATATATATATATATATATATATATATATATATATAAAATAAATGAATATTAAACGGGTATGGGTACCCGCGGGTATTGATAAACGGTAATGGGACGGGTACGGGTACCATAATAAATTTTTTAAACGGGACGGATACGGGTACGGGTACCATAATAAATTTTTTAAACGGGACGGATACGGATACGAGTAGTTGCTTTTTTAATCGGATACGGATACGAGTATCCAAAAATAAATAGGTACCCCACCCGTTGCCATCCCTAGGTGTGTATGAGACCCTTGTATATATAAAAAAAAATAGAACCCTTAAGCGAACATATTTCCTTGTATACATTAATTTTTAAACCTCATATAAATCCAAAACAAATAGTAAGAGTTTAGTTACTCCCTCCGTCCGCATAAATGTATGCATAATATGATTTTAATTTGTCTCACCTTAAGGCATACTATACTCCCTCCATCTCACAACAACGTTTACACATTTTCATTTTGTGTGCTCCATAAAAATATTTATATTTTCCTTTATAGTAGATAAGATCCACACAAAATATTTAAATATGTCTATAGGGCCCACAACACTATATTAATACAAATATCCACTATATATTAAAATATTATATCTCTTATCTCAATACACATTAAAATATTGTATTTCTTAATTCTCGTGTAAAAAAAATATAAACGTTTTACTGGGACGGAAAGAGTATTTTTTTTAGTGATTGAAATCCTGCACACGAAAATCAATATCATGAAAGTTTTACAATATTACATAATTAAGCGACTTTTATTAATTAAGCAACGTTCCTGCTCAAATTTTCTCCTAAACTATATTTCTGTTCTTTTGTTTTATTATTTATTTATGTTTCTGTTTTTCTTTTAATCTTTTTTTATTTAATTTTTTTTATATTATTATATTCCATATATTAATAAGCAAAAATATATAGTATTAGTTCCTTGTTTTATTCAATTTTAATTGCATTAATTAATTAAAATTAAATTCTGTAGTCAATCTTTTTATTCCAAATATTATCGTCCAATAGCTTCAACATCTACATATTTAAAATTTTTTTACGATTATAATAATAAATGTGAGGTGAAAATTATTATTTAAATTTTTCAATAAAAATGTAAGATAACTATAAAGTAAAAAAATTAAAGTAATTCAAATTAAATAATTTAATTGAATGATTATTACTTTTTCTTGATCAGGTATATCATTTTTATTAAAAATATTCGTACGAATTGTTAATGAAGATGTTTAATTTGATGTATGATTATCATTTTTTTTATCAAGTATCAATTTTATTAAAATTTTATCACTTTTTATTTATTATATAAATGTATTCATGAAATAGTTCAATTTATATTTATCACTTTTTCTTGATTATATATAATTTTTTATTAAAAATATTATCATGCTATTATCTAATTTTAACTATAATATAAATTACAGGTGATTTGGGTGCATCGAACTAGGGTTTATAGGTTTAAAATAGGGTGTATTGTAGAGTTATTTTTTAAAAAATTTATTATTTCATTTTATTTAATGATAGTGATTAAATTAAAATTTAATCTAATGATTTAAAATCATTAGGTGCACTCAATTTGAACACATATATTATTCATGAAGTATTTATACATAATATTTAATTTGTAATCTATAATATATATATATATATATATATATATATTAAATAATTGAAACTTTAAAAAATCAAAGCAGAAAGAAAATATAGAAAGAACACCAAAACATTTTGTTTTATTAAACATGCTCCATAAATAAATAAATTAATTAAAAAATTAAAAAAAATAACAAAATAATAAAAAAGAAAGTTCAGGTGGGCGATTAAAAGTGGGTGTAAGTGTTACTTATATATTTAATTTATAGAGGATTAGGGTATATTTGATTTAATTATAATTTTGAAGAGCTAAAAAATAGATGAATGGCTTAGTTGCTGCATTGGTATAAAATAAGGGGTTTAATTGATCCTATTAAAAAAAATAAAGGGCATAATTAATCTAATTTTAAAAGTTCAAGGACTTTGCCGAATAAAAAATAAAGTAAAGGGCTTAGTTGATCTCAAGAGACGGTGCACCCGGTGCACTCTTAAGTAATTACTAGCTTTTGAACCCGTGCGATGCACGGGATAAAGGTAAAAACTACAAAATTTTGATTTAAAATTAGTTTATACATATGGATTATATTAAGTAGGGACGTTGATAATTGTGATGTTGATAATTGTTTAATTATAATTGTAAATAAGGTGTCAATTTAATGTAATCTCATAATTATGATGAATGGATAAGATTCAATAATGTGATGAATGGATGAGATTAAAAATGGATTAGTAATCAAAATCAAAGGTGTAAATTAAAAATTGGTTCACTAAACCCTAAACCCTAAAACCCTAAACCCTTAAACCCTAAAACCCTAAACCCATAAACCCTAAACCCTTAAACCCTAAAACCCTAAACCCTAAACCTTAAAACTTTAAACCCTAAAACTCTAAACTTATAAACCCTATGTATAATCTATAATATAAAAAAACATTATATTAAAAAGATTATATACTTAATTATTTTAATAACTTAAATTATATCATAAATAAAAAAAACTACTAAATTTTGATTTAAAATTAGTTTATGCATATGGATTATATTAAGTAGTGACGTTGATAATTGTGATGTTGATAATTGTTTAATTATAATTGTATATAAGGTGTCAAATTAATCTAATCTCATAATTGTGATGAATTGATAAGATTCAATAATGTGATGAATGGATGAGATTAAAAATAGATTAGTAATCAAAATCAAAGGTGTAAATTAAAAATTGGTTCACTAAACCCTAAACCCTAAAACCCTAAAACCCTAAACCCTAAAACCCTAAACCCTAAACCCATAAACCCTAAACCCTTAAACCCTAAAACCCTAAACCCTAAACCCTAAAACCCTAAACTCATAAACCCTATGTATAATCTATAATATAAAAAAACATTATATTAAAAAGATTATATACTTAATTATTTTAATAACTTAAATTATATATCATATTTTATTAAAAAGATTATATACTTAATTATTTTAATAACTTAACTTATATATCATAAATAAAAAAACTACTAAATTTTTATTTAAAATTAATTTATGCATATGGATTATATTAAGTAGTGACGTTGATAATTGTGATGTTGATAATTGTTTAATTATAATTGTAAATAAGATGTCAAATTAATCTAATCTGATAACCTTAAATCCTAAAACCCTAAACCCTAAAACCCTAAACACTAAACCCTTAAACCCTAAAACCCTAAACCCTAAACCCTAAAATCCTAAACTCATAAATCCTATGTATAACTACCCGTACTCGTTCTTTTTAAGGTTTTGGTAAATCAGATATTCGAAAATATCTGTCATGTGATCACCCTAATGTTTATTTAGTCAAATTCGTACCCACTTTGTTAAAAAAATTATGATACTCATACTCATACAAAACTCGTTTATCATTACCCGTTGATTATACATACTAATTTAAAATTATTAAGATGTTATGACGAATAATATTAATTCAAAATTATTATTAATGAAGAAAATAATTTAATAATGAATTAATTGTTACGTACTCGTTTCCATTTAAATATAAACTACACATTTAAGTACCCGTTTCATTAAAAATATATATTATGATTATCCCTGTCTCTAAACTGTTTATCATTACCCGTTGATTACACATACCCATTTAAAATTATTAAGATGTTAGAATCAATAATATTAATTCAAAATTATTAATAATGAAGAAAATCTAATCTCATAATTGTGGTGAATTGATAAGATTCAATAATGTGATAAATGGATGAGATTAAAAATGGATTAGTAATCAAAATCAAAGGTGTAAATTAAAAAATTGGTTCACTAAACCCTAAACCCTAAACCCTAAAACCCTAAACCCTAAACCCATAAACCCATAAACCCTAAACCCTTAAACCCTAAAACCCTAAACCCTAAACCCTAAAATCCTAAACTCATAAACCCTATGTATAATCTATAATATAAAAAAACATTATATTAAAAAGATTATATACTTAATTATTTTAATAACTTAAATTATATATCATATTATATTAAAAAGATTATATACTTAATTATTTTAATAACCTAAATTATATATCATAAATAAAAAAACTACTAAATTTTTATTTAAAATTAGTTTATGCATATGGATTATATTAAGTAGTGACGTTGATAATTGTGATGTTGATAATTGTTTAATTATAATTGTAAATAAGGTGTCAAATTAATCTAATCTCATAACCTTAAATCCTAAAACCCTAAAACCTTAAAACACTAAACCCTAAAACCCTAAACCCTAAACCCTTAAACCCTAAAACCCTAAACCCTATAACCCTAAACTCATAAATCCTATGTATAACTACCCGTACTCGTTTTTTTTAAGGTTTTGGTAAATCAGATATTTGAAAATATCTGTCATGTGATCACCATAATGTTTATTTAGTCATATTCGTACCCACTTTGTTAAAAAAAATTATGATACTCATACTCATACAAAACTCGTTTATCATTACCCGTTGATTATACATACCAATTTAAAATTATTAAGATGTTAGGACGAATAATATTAATTCAAAATTATTATTAATGAAGAAAATAATTTAATAATGAATTAATTGTTACGTACTCGTATCCATTTAAATATAAACTACACATTTAAGTACTCGTTTCATTAAAAATATATATTATGATTCTCCCTGTCTCTAATCCGTTTATCATTACCCGTTAATTACACATACCCATTTAAAATTATTAAGATGTTAGGATCAATAATATTAATTCAAAATTATTAATAATGAAGAAAATAATTTAATCATGAATCCATTTAAATATAAATTACTCCATTTAAAATTATTAAGATGTTAGGACCAATAATATTAATTTAAAATTATTAATAATGAATAAAATAATTTAATAATAAATTAATTGTTAAAACTACATTATAAGTTATAATTATTAATTAATTAATTATATAACATAACATATTTGAAATACCTGTAGTCGTAATTATTAAATAATTTAATAATGAATTAATTGTTAAAACTATATTATGGATTTTGTTAAAATATAAAAATTAGTGAAATATGATATTATTATTTCAAAAATTAAATAAGGATTTTAAATAAGGTATCATTATTAATGTATCATTTTAAATAAGGTATCATTATTATGACAAAAAAATGAATGTTCAAGATCTAATCTTATAAGTGTGATGAATGGATGAGATTCAGTAATGTGATGAACGGATGAGATTAAAAAAGAATTAGTAATTAAAATCAAAGGTGTAAATTAAAAATTGGTTCAATTTTGACTTTTTCACTTTGCTATTATATTAATAGAGATATTCATCATGAGATGAAATCACGAGTAGGTTCAGTTTCTCTTGTCAGCTAAATAAATTCCGTTTTCTTCTCCACCTCCGCTTCACAAACGCATACATCAAAACCTCTGTTAAATGCCAAAGTCCCAATTTCCTACACTAAATCTATCCTTTCCGAATTTTCTCAATTGTTGATTGATTCGCCTTGTTTAATTTCAATACATCCCTAATCACTTTTTATTCGCAATCTCTTTTCAGTTGTTTCTGCTGATTTCTCCGCGTCTCGTAACCCTAGAACTCAACTCTCGTTATTACAGTTTATTAGTTCGTCTTTCTATTGCGGTAAGTGATTGTATTTCTGTTTTAAGATTCGTTATTATTTAATTTTTATTTATTTTTCATGTATTGGTTAATATGAATATTGTTTATTGATTGGCTAAAATTAGGGTCTTTCACCTTTCAGAACAAATTTGATTGTGTGTAGCTTGATATTAGGCTATTTTCTCTTTACATTTTCAAAGTTTAAAATCTATTTAGTAATAATCGCCGATGTAACTTCTTTTTTAATGCCCGAAGTAATTTTGCTATTGTTCATGTCGAATGTTGAGTTGAATTAGGTTGGTTGTTCTTTATTAGGATTTAGGGTTCATATTATTTGTAATTTTGTTTGTGCGCTATATTGAAATCATGGCGTATTTCCGTAATTTATTTATATATATATGACTCCTTTTGATTTCTTATGCTCGCTGTCACAACTTCCTTTGCCCAGGTATAATCTTGTGTATCTTAGTTGTCCTTTGAGTGGGTCATGATATATGGCAGATTCGGAAGGGAAAGTTTCGTATTCCTCACTTTCTCATCTAGAAAAGGATAATAGCAAGTTTACCTACGTAGATGAATTTGATGATGCTCCTTGGCCTGAGCAAGAAGGCCAGCAATCAGAGTTGTTGAATGGAAAAGTATCATATCCATTTCCACTTGGTTCTGATGATCTTATGGATGGAGGATATGACTCCGGAGAGGATCATTACAACCCTATTGTGCGAGATGGCCCACCTGAGGTGAACTTGAGAAATGTCCTGAGTGGGATATGTGCAATTCTGATGGGGCGTAATAAAGATAATTTAAGTCTTAGTAATGTTCCCCAGTTGCCAAGTTCTAATGTCTCATTCCTTGGATCTGCTAAAAATGGAGAGACTTTCTTGCACTCCTCAGTTTATATTCCCAGTGCCCCCCCACTTCTGGAGCCTAATGCATTCAATTATAATGCCTACAAGGAAGTGTTAGAGGCTGAACCACCAGAATGGCTTCCAGACAGTTCAACAGCAGTTTGCATGCAGTGCAATGCTCCCTTTACAGCGTTGACTCGTGGAAGACACCATTGCCGCTTTTGTGGAGGCATCTTTTGTAGGGCGTGTTCTAAGGGGAGGTGTTTATTACCTGCTAAGTTCCGGGAGAGGAATCCTCAGAGGGTGTGTGACACCTGCTATGATAGACTAGATCCACTGCAAGCTGTGCTGATCAATACCATCAGCAATGCTGTACAGGTTGCAAAGCATGATGTGATGGACTGGACTTGTTCAAGAGGATGGTTGAATCTTCCTGTGGGTTTATCAATGGAGCATGAAATATACAAGTCAGCCAATACATTGAGGAGCTTTTGTCAGGTTTAAGTCATGCTTATTTTTTTTCTTAACATTTTACCTCAATTTATGCAAACAACATGCAATTGGATTTCCTCTATGGACCCCCAGGTTCTAAACCTCTGTAATAGTTGATAAGGCTTTGTAGTGCTGGTTCTTTGATACCATTGTCATTGTTGATAAATAAAAGCCTGTCTGTTCTTGGGTCGTGAAACTTGTGACTAAAAGCTGCTGTCATCTTTTCGAAGTGAAATCTATGGGTTTGCTGTACAGGTTGCTAGGTTGAACCCTGAGAAGTCCATCCCTGCAGCTGTTTTGAGAGGAGCCAGAGGTTTAGCAATCTTGACAGTTGCTAAAGGTGGCGTGCTACTTGCCTATAAGCTTGGAAGTGGCTTGGTGGTTGCCCGAAGATCAGATGGGTCATGGTCTGCGCCATCTTCCATACTCTCTGTTGGTTTAGGATGGGGTGCTCAGGTATGCAATTGTCTTTTCAGGATTACTGATGACCTTCATTATTGGCATATTTCTAGCTAAACAGGAACTTAATCTATTTTCTGCACCTTTTGAGTTGTCCTCCCTGTTTGGAGTATGGAGAATGAATTTCTTTCATACTAGATATTCATATCAAGTAGATGAGTAGTTATACTTTTTGGAGACTTTTGTTTATGTATTTATGCTTGAAATGTGAAAACTGAAAATTTAATCGTTCCCTGGAAATAATCATATACTTATATTATTATTTACATTTCACTTTTTCCTTTATGTACGACTGAAAGGTTGTTTTGTGTTTATAATCACAGGTTGGGGGTGAACTTTTGGATTTCATAATTGTACTGCATAATACCAAAGCTGTAAAAACATTTTGCAGTCGTATGCATTTTTCTCTTGGTGCGGGTTGTAGTGCTGCTGCTGGACCCATTGGGAGAGTTGTAGAGGCAGATTTACGAGCTGGAGAAAAGGGTTCTGGCATGTGCTACACCTACAGCTGCAGTAAAGGTATGATAATATCGTTGTCCTTCTCAGAAGTAGCTTTCCCAGGGGGGTTCTGTTTGTTCTGTGTTCTTTTAATAAATTAATTAGATAGTTTTGAAGCCTTGAATGTCTAAGAATATCATTTATGATCTTCCAGAAATATATTTGTTAATTGATATCATTTTTAAATATTTTAGTAAGAACAATGTATGCATATGTGATGCATATGCTGGTACTTTGAAGATTTTTAATGTGTGTTGAAAATGAGATTGTAGTTTGATCTCTAAATGACTGCTTTACATTAAGGCAATTTACTGGTATCCATTGTATTTTAGACTGTATGCCCTGCTTCCATTATAACCTTTTCTTTTCTTTTTTTGGGGGTGGGGTTGGGGGTGGGGGGAAGAGTGTGTTGCTTAGTATGAAGATGTGGGAATAGAATGGAATGAAATAAAAACCATTGCCTTTGTGATGACTGATAATGAAGGAGTATGCAAATAGTAGTTTGATGCTGCAGCCCATTGGAATGGACCAAACGTAGCATTATTGAGGAGGTGGTAGACTGGCAGTCATATGCCCTTTACTATTATCATTGTAATTCCCTTCGCCTTTCCACTTTCAACCAAACAATCCATAACCTAACAACAAGTTCCTGATGTTGGAAATGTTGATATTTTTAAAATTTGCCCTAAAATTAGTTAGTATTGTCACAACAATACTTCATGTTAGCCTTATTTGCGGGAATAAGGAAATGGTTTTATGCTTTAGAAGAAATGAGTAAGGTTTATTGTTGATGTTTTCTCATATGCAAATCTTTTATGCTTTCCTAACAAACAATTTGTGACTTCTTTTTGTTCGGCGATTATTGAGCCATGTAGCTCATTTTGGTTCATTTCTGTTTATGTTCATTAGTGTCTATGTGACGTATGTTTTAAAGTAATCACAATTTGTTTTAGTCTATGAAAACACTATGTAGAGTTGGATAGGTATCATAACTGGCATGAAATGGACAAATAATGTTTGATGAAGATTGGTTCTCTTTTAGTTACAGGTATTAGAAATGAAGCTATTATTACTTTATTAGCAGGCAAAAAGGATATTCCTAGTCAAGTGTGGATTCTTCATGCTTGGCTCGTATATAAAATATCACAAGAAGCTCGAGCTGAGAATTAGATAACAAAGTTGCATGGAAATACAGCATCAGCTGAAGAAAGAAAAAACTGATTGAATTTATCTTTATGAACATTGTTTACAATGTAAGAGTAGAAGCTCTAGCTGAGAGTTTAATTGCATAATTTCAAGGAAATATAACATTGAATGAAGAATAAAAGAACATGAATTGATTGAATTTGTTTCTCAATGATATTGTTTATGTTAATGAACAAGCTTTATGAATCAAGCATTTAATGTGAATTCATTGGCCATTATCATGCATGTCATATATATTAAGGCTATAGTCACGATGCGTTTTGATCTTATATACCAGGTGCATTTGCTGGGGTCTCACTGGAAGGGAATGTTGTTACCACCAGAATGGATACAAATCTTAAATTCTACGGTGATCCATACCTAACAACAGCTGATATCCTTCTTGGGAACGTGGATAGACCAAAGGCTGCCGAACCATTGTACATGGCTCTTGGGGAACTTTACTCCAAATTGCGATGCTAATGGTGGAGGAGTCTGGATATAAGCTTCTGATGTCTTTCGTTGATCGTTGCTGGCAATCGGTAATTTGGTATCCTGTATGGCTTTCTATTTGCTGAAGGGAAATGCAATGCGCTTGCCTTCCAATGGATTAGAAAAGTCTTGCTGAAGCTGAACATATAACTAGTATTGTGTATATTTTAGTTTCTTGAATTTAATTTATGTGAATATTGATTATATTTGTATTGTCTAGCAAAATGGTTGCATTATCTCCTCAATAAGGGTTCTTTAGAGGCTATATGGGTTCATAGTCCATACACTTGTACATAAATGAATCATGATTACGTATTTTTTTTTTTAGAAATGTTTATGTAATTGTTAGTTAATTGTGGAAACTAGTGGGACTATTCTACGAAAATGTGTTGGGCATTTTCTACGATTGAATTTGTTGTATAGAATCGAAATTAATACAGATGCTATTCACATATAATTAATTAAGGCTCCATCTGAATTGAGGATCCAAACATTTGGGCATATTTCTAAACTATATATATACTCCATATATCACATAAAATAATTAATATATCTTTTCCCTAAACTTATTTGTTATTGGAATCGCCAATTCCAAGTATCCCTACACCTAGTGCTCCTACACCCGATACAGTGGTGGAGAGGTAAATGATGGCGACTCAACTGATCAATTGTGGCTAGATCGCTATCTACAAGGAGACCTCTTATTTTTTGAAAGATGGAATCATTCGCTCCAAACGCCCCTACATCCTGATCCGATAAGAAAAGAGGTAAATTATGGTGACTTAATTGATCAATAAAGACTAAACTACTACAAACTATACAAGGAGCTCCCTCCATTTCTACACACAATGAGCCTCATTCATTTTGAGAGGTTGAATCACCCACCTCAAGCGTCCCTATATCCCGTCCTTATAGAGTGGTGTGACTCAACTAATTAATAGGGGTGAGAATCTCAGCTGACGGAGTGGTGTGACTCAACTAATTAATAAGGATGAGATCACTACACATCGCTCACAAGGAAGCCCTCCCTCATTTTGAGAGAGGTTGCTCTCACACTGAAACAGTAGGATTCGATTCTTGATCATTGGTAAGAGATTTCACTTTTATGATCAATTGAGCTGTCCTTTCCAGTATGAATGTAAACTTATGTGTAATATTGAAAATAGTATAAATTGTTGGAGATAAATTATATTTATAAACTAAATAAAATAGTGTAAATGGTTAGAGATGATAGTAATTATAAATAATTTAAGTAAATTTTAAAATTTAACAAATGATTTACCTATAAATACCAAATTCAATCTTTAAAAAGATTGTAAAATAATTTCACTCTGGTTTTTCTAACCAATTAAAAACTAGGTTTACAATTTTTCTTTTTAATAATTTTCTGGTTGATTTAACTTGAATTTTTTTTCCATCTTTTTAATTGGATTAACTTGAGCCCAATATTTTTTCATCTTTCATCATCATTCATACATTCTCTAGATCTGCAAATAATAAAAAAAACACATATACATAAACTGACAAAATAATATTGACAAATAAAAAAATTTCTACGCAGTATTTTATCTATAAAATAAAATACTTATTTAATCGGAAAATACACGTGGTGGTATAAATGAACATAAATCTGATAACGTATAATTATTAAATAATATTTTACACGTCATTCCATCGTATTTTTTAAAGCATTTTGAGTATCCCTTTCACCTATCCCTTTCACAGCACTCATACCATCTACGTGACTCTCTCACTTACCACTCTCTCTCTTCTCTCTTTCTCTCTCTAATTTGCATTATCGTCGTTTTTTGAATTATAATTATCTCATGCTTTCAGCCACCCTCCTTAACCCGCCAAATTTACCAGCGAAAAAGTTCTGCCCTCTTTCTTGAATTTCTTGGGCCGCCATAGCCACTAATTTCTTTCTTGTACGGTAGCCTTCAGTTTTGCTTTTCTGTGTGATCGAATACATGTTTTATTGTTCTGAATTGAATACATACTGTACAGATTGGTGCTCACATGCGTTTTTGTGAGTAGATTGGTTGGATTTCAAGTGAGCACAGTGCTGAGGGGATTTATCAAGTTATTTGGGGATTTGGAGTGAGGTAATACCCCCTAATTTTTATCGAAGAAATGTCGAGTTCGTGTATTGTTGTGGAGTGGTAGATTACGATTAAGTTGATGTTATTGGGAACTGTGTTTTTTTGTCAACTTCCGGTATTCCTGAATTAATTGTGATTTATGGGTTTCGGTTTGGTAGCTTTAATTGCGGAAAAGTGGTGTGATTTTGGTTTTCTTTATTGTATCGGTTTAAATTCCACTAAGTCTTCTCATTTGCTCCTCGTCAGTTGATTTTATATGGTATTAAATTGGATTTTTATACCCTGTAACGGTAATAAAAAATTTCCCTCTTTGCTGCTTTTGTTTTGATGTATATATGGGCTTTATTGAAAATTGTATTGGAAGATTATCTTATATATCTTTGTAATGGTTATCAAACTTCATCCCGTTTATGATGGTTTAGGAAATTCTATAGCTACTGTGGCAGAAGCTGATGATTGATTTATAACCATGAACATTGATGTTTATGTGCGTTCATGGGAAGTCCCGATTCTAAGAAATTGTCTGAGATTGTTGACAAATTGACATCATGGATTCCAACGAGGGCCGAACCTGCAAACATGTCGAGAGATTTTTGGATGCCTGATGAGAGCTGTAGGGTATGCTACGAATGTGATTCTCAATTTACTATTTTCAACCGTAAGCATCACTGTAGATTGTGTGGACGAGTTTTCTGTGCCCGCTGCACCTCAAACACTGTTCCAGCTCTTCCTGATGAGCCCAAACGTGGACGAGAAGAGGGGGATAGAATTAGGGTCTGTAATTACTGCTTCAGGCAATGGAAGCAACAATCAGCTACTGGTAGTAACATGATGTTTGCTTCAAGTCCTGGACTCAGTCCCTCTCCCTCATCAAGTTTGGTGAGCACTCAATCTAGTTGCTGCACGTGTAACAGTGGTAGCAGCGCTGGTTCAGCTGGATTTTCTACGGGGTCTTTCCAGCATGTCTCATGTGCTGTCCAGAGCCCTTCTCAGTCTTTACAGATGGATTTGAACTCAGCAAAGCAGGACCAGGCAGCAAGCCCTGATAAACTTGATTTTGTTGGTGATGGAGATCCTTTCAGAGACCAACTGGGGTCTTGCAGCAGGTATTTTTGGAAAGCATCCTCTTGTTTCACATGAAAATATAAGAATAATATATCCCTCTTTTGATTGATTCTTTTTCTGCTTCTTGTTTAGATCCGTCCTATTTCTCGTGTAGTCTTTCCATTTTTGTTCTATTATTAGGACTTTTTTTATTTGTTTTGTGGTTATCTAATAACAAATATAAAAAAATATTGATTCCTAATATTCGTCAAGATTAATTGATCTGCTTGATTGTATGCATGTTGCAGACAGAATTGTTCATTTATATTTTGGTTGTCAACTATCAAGGATTACCCTTTTAGTTTCATTGCAGACCCCAGTTGAGGTTTAGAGTGTCCACTCATGAATCATATTTTTCTAGTATAGAATTTTTAGACTGGATAATTTTCTCTCTGACTATTTGTTATTCATTATATCAAGTCTGAGAGGTTGAGCACCAGTATGAAGGTGTATCTGCATTCTGTTTGCAAGAGATTGCTTCAACATATGTATTTTATACCAAAAAAGAAAATATAGGATAAACGAAGAGTTCCTTAAAGAACCCTGTCATCACTGGCTTCTGCTTTGCTTTGTTGGCAATGCACACGTGGAGTGATGACGATTGTGAAGCTTCAGCTGTCTATGAGAGACTGTATGACCTATTTTATATATGAGCATGGTATTCCCTGCTGCAGTACTATATTTATAGAGTGTCTTTATTTTTTTATTTTATTTTATTTTTTTTGTCTTTCTGACATTAAGATTACAACTGTTTTTGTATATTTTTCCAAGTGTGAATTGATTGAATCTTTTTTATAAGTACATGACATATCTTTCTGTACTGATTTCCTATTGCAATATCACCTCATGCTCTTTATGCCTTGGTGATCCCAGGAGTGATGATGAAGATGACGACTACCCCATATGTGGATCACATACTGACACTACTTCAAGGAGTCCTGATGAAATGGCCTATGGCACTATCAATTACTGTCAGATTGATGACGTCTATGATCCGCGTGAAGCACAGCCTACTGAGGAAAGCAAACAGCCAAGTTGTGATTTAACCCTGCTATCTGAAAAATTTGAGACACAAGTATTGGAATATGAAACAAGGGAAGAAGTAGATCTTCAGAATAACAATATTCAGTCCGGATCACCTCCTTCAAATGGGATGCATGGTACAGACTTTGAAGCTGTGGATTATGAAAACAATGGTCTTATCTGGCTGCCACCAGAGCCTGAAGACGAAGAGGATGAGAGGGAAGTTCTTATATCTGATGAAGATGATGATGCTGGGGAGGATGCCACAGGAGAGTGGGGTTACCTGCGTTCAAGCAGCTTTGTTGTTGGAGAATTTCGAAGTAGGGATAAATCGAACGAAGAGCACCGGAAAGCCATGAAAAGAGTTGTCGATGGGCATTTCAAATCTCTCATAACTCAACTTTTGCAAGCTGAGAACCTCCCTGTTACAGACCCTGAAAGTTGGTTGGACATTATTACAGCATTGTCCTGGGAAGCTGCCACTCTTCTGAAACCAGATACAAGTAGGGGTGGAGGAATGGATCCTGGTGGATATGTTAAAGTTAAGTGCGTAGCATGTGGAAATCGAAGTGAGAGGTATGATTTTCTGTGTGTATGCTAACTTAGAAACTACACCCTTCAACATATGAAACAAAACATAGTATGAATCTGGAAATATATCACTTTCTTTTGTTGGTCCAGATACAATTACTCTTTCCACATAAATTTATTTAACCATACTGTATATAAATTATTTAATCCCACTGTATTGTAGACTAAGCGCATTGACAATTGTGATTTTTATTTTTTATTATTACTATTATTTTTTGAGTACGTTGTGGATTTATTATATAGATTTAACCAAATTGCTTAATGTGCTTACTGAATTACATTGCCATGAAGGAATATTACTGGAACTTCTGTTGGATTTTAAACTGAAGAAGTTGGTGATTGATTTCACTTGGCTTTCTTTAATATTTTACTTGTTTGTATTTAGTTTTGTCTGCCATATTTCCTAGAAAATGAACCTCATGTGGGAAGCTAGAACAAAAAGAGCCTTAAAAATATATATATTATGATAGTTGAGTTGATGCAGTACATATCTGATTCAAGGTCAGCTGTTGATATCTAACATTTCATTGTTCTGATGAGATCTTTATTGATAGTGTGGTGATTAAAGGGATTGTTTGCAAAAAAAATGTGGCTCATCGGCGGATGAATTCAAAAATTGATAAAGCAAAACTTCTACTGCTTGGTGGTGCCCTGGAGTACCAGCGGGTTGCTAATCACTTATCAAGTTTTGATACTTTATTGCAGCAGGTAGGGACCATGACTGGTTTCTATAGTTTTTTTAAGTTTTGTTAAATATTTTCATTACCCAAGAGTCCACTAATACCTCAAATGTCAATTAGTTTCATGAGGAAATTCTCTTTGATTATTTACTAGCTATGTTTACACCTGCATTATGATAATTTTGCTCTGTGCTTATGGGCATTTTTGCGATCTTTGGCTGTTGCAGGAAATGGACCATTTGAAAATGGCTGTTGCCAGAATTGATGCACACCACCCCAACATTCTTTTAGTTGAAAAATCAGTATCTAGATACGCACAAGATTATCTGCTTGCCAAGAATATATCTCTTGTTCTTAACATCAAGAGACCACTTTTAGAACGCATAGCTCGGTGCAGTGGTGCACAAATAGTTCCTTCAATTGATAACCTTTCTTCACCAAAATTAGGATATTGCGACTCTTTTCATGTGGAGAAGTTTCTGGAAAATCTTGGCTCTGCTGGACAAGGTGGAAAAAAGTTATCAAAGACACTGATGTTTTTTGAAGGTTGCCCTCGGCCATTGGGATGCACTGTAAGCTTTTCAAGTTTTATTTTATTTCATTAAAAGAACATGTTTTTGTGGAATATTTGATTTATGCCATTCTGAGGTAAGGAAAGGTCTCTGAATTTCAGCTATTGTTAGTGTGCTGCACATTGGAATATTTGAGGTACCTAATGTGACAGTCCTTAATGTTACTATCCTCACAGCTTAGGCCACATATGTACCAGTCTGATCTAGTGTCTAGACCTTTTCTTTAACGGTTTGAATATTCTAATTATCAGAGCTGATAGTAATGCTAATGCAGAAGTCTAATTATATTTGATCTGTTTGTTTAGTGTATAATTTGAAAGTTATTTAGCTTTTTTTTTTTTTTTCCTTTTTTTTTTGTTGGAAGAAATGGTGATTGAGTTTTAAATGATAAATAGTCAGCTGAGCAATATATATTAAATTTTGGATGGACCTAAAGCTTAACACCTAGGTAAAGAAGGGAATGGTATTGCCTTCTCTTTCACAGAAGTGTGTATTGGGTAAAAGTTAATGTATTGCAATATAAACAACAAGCTATTTAACCATATAAGGTACACATTGTTATTAGTCATTCCAACCTTTTCTGTTTATTTTGATTTGTGGACTGAGAACAATGATTATGAGTGTAATCTATTTTATTTTTTCTTATCAGTATTTGTTGGTCAATTGATTGACATATGCTTACCTGTCCTTAGGAAGTGTTCAGTTTATTATTAATTTTATATCATTTTGGGGATTCAGATTCTGCTCAAGGGTGCCAGTGGGGATGAGCTAAAGAAAGTTAAACATGTAGTTCATTATGGTGTCTTTGCTGCTTATCATTTAGCACTAGAAACCTCATTTCTTGCTGATGAAGGTGCTTCTCTGCCAGAATTCCCTTTGACATCTCCGATAAAAGTTGCTCTGCCTGATAAGCCTTCTAGCGTTGACAGGTCCATCTCTATGATACCTGGCTATAGTGCTCCTTCCAATGAAAATTCTCAAGCACATCATCTGCCCAGCAATGCATTTCAGACTAGAAATGACATTTTTCTTGATATCAGACAGCCATCAGCAGTCGCTCCCACGTCCAAGGCAGATTCATTTTCTGAAGGTTCTTTTGTTCGAACTCCAAATGCTGAATCTGCAATTAGTAATGTAGATGCTTCCAATTCTGGTACTGATTTATCAGGTCTTCAGTGGGAGCAGTTCTCAGATATTCATTACTCTAAGGAGAAAAATGGGCTGGATCTCAGTCAATGCTGTGGTGCTAAAACTATGGATTATCTGGATGGTAATGATATTTTAGATGCTGATCAATTTTTCAAGTCTGAGGCTTTAGGACAACGTTTTAACTTTTCTCCTGGCGATGGAAACAAATTACCTTCATACCCGGAGACTTCCGAGACAGGAACCTTGGGACAGCATGAAATTGATAACCATTGGGATTTGGGAACATTGAAAGAAGAGTTTCCTCCATCACCATCTGATAATCAGAGCATCTTGGTTTCTCTTTCAACAAGATGTGTATGGAAAGGAAGTGTATGCGAGCGTTCTCATCTATTTCGTATAAAATACTATGGGAGTTTTGATAAACCTTTGGGTCGATTTCTTAGGGACCAGTTGTTTGATCAGGTATCCAGAATCCCTTCTACGGTCTATAGTAAGAAGGTTTCAAATATTGGTCAATGATTTATTTGAACTCTGGAATTTTTTTGCCAGGGCTACAGATGTCGCTCATGTGAAATGCCATCGGAAGCACATGTTCATTGCTACACTCATCAACAAGGCAGCCTTACCATTTCTGTAAAAAATCTACAAGAATTCCTTTTGCCTGGTGAGAGAGAAGGAAAAATTTGGATGTGGCATCGATGCCTACGATGTCCAAGAACCAATGGGTTTCCTCCAGCCACAAAAAGAGTTGTAATGTCCGAAGCTGCCTGGGGTTTATCTTTTGGAAAATTTCTGGAACTCAGCTTTTCAAACCATGCTGCTGCAAGCAGGGTAGCAAGCTGTGGTCATTCACTTCATAGAGATTGTCTTCGGTTTTATGGGTACACGTTTTTCTTCTAGCATTATGAATTCCCATAAATAATTTCGTTAAACGACTGGATTTTTCTGTTATCATGTCAGTGTAACTCTAGTTGCATTCACTATCTTCACTATACTGTAAAGGGAATGGCTCCTTATACTATCTTCAAAACTTCTTAAAATGCACATCAATTTTTTTTTCTCTTTAAGTAGTTGGTGGCTACTAGAATCTTATGCATGTTCCTAGCTCCTTTACATTAAGGAGTAAATTTTCTTTACTTTCTAAGTAGGAACCATTTAATGGGACCAAACAATAGTTTATCTTTCCGCATAGCTCTGACAGCTTATATCCGAAGTTCAAATGTTGCTTCTTCTCACTAAGTTAAATTGTTTTGGTTGCTGTGTCTATGTTATCCTAAATGGTTGTGTTATGTGTAGTTTTGGGAGAATGGTTGCATGTTTCCGCTATGCACCGATAAATGTTCATTCAGTGTATCTCCCACCCTCGAAGCTTGAATTCAACTATTACAAAGAGGAGTGGACACAGAAAGAATTCTATGAGGTAAGAAAATGAGAGAATTAGCTTGTCTTGATCTTGTTTCTGTAATTTACAGTTCTCATGACTGCTTTGATATAACTATAGGTCAGTGGAAGGGCAGATCTCCTTTTTACTGAGGTAAGGAAAGTACTTAACCAGATTTCAGATAAAATCAAGGATGAGATTGGTGAGAGAGCAATCGAATTAAGCAAACAGATTGCTGAACTGGAGTTGATGCTTCAGAAAGAAAAAGAAGAATTTGAGGTAATTTCAGTAGTTTTTCTTCCCTTAATTTGTTCTACTATTTGTGCTATCATAAACTAGACTAATGAAATGGAGTGTGGCCTTTAATTATAAGAGGAGCAAGGGTGAATGGTTTTTATTTTTTATAATTAAACTATAAGAACTCATATTCCCTTTACAACTAATTGGTCTGTACTGCATCTGGTGCTAATTTTATTGGTAACACCTAATACTGTTATCTGCATCCAAAAGAATAACCTTCATTTACTTAAATGTCTAGAGGTGGGTTCATATGCAGCTGCTACTGAATTAAATCTCCTTCTTTCTATGTTCCTGATCAAATAGAATTTGTTTAGGAATCCTTGTGGCATCTGCTTAAAAAGGAAGTAAAATCTGGCCAGCCTGAGATTGACATTCTTGAGATCAACAGATTAAAAAGACAGCTAGTTTTTCATTCTTATGTATGGGACCAGCGCTTGATGCATGCTTCCAGATCTAATATTCGAAGTTCTAGCTGTTCAACGTTGAAAGAGAAGCCCCCCAGTTTTTGGGAAAAGCAGTCTGAGATGATTTCCAGGTCTGGGAGAGGGTTCAGCAGTTGGGATTCTTCTTTTGTTAATATGATGACTGATATAGTCCTAAACAACTCTCCAGATGGGATTCATAAAGGAACAGACACAGATCAGACTTTGAGCAATAGAGAGGGCACCAACTCTGATCATATGTCTGGAACAAATTTGAGTAATCAAATAGACACCCTCGATCATGGAAACACAGTAAGAAGAAGAGCTCAATCTGAGGGGCAGTTCCCGTTGATGGAAAATATATCTGATAATCTGGATGCTGCATGGACAGGGAATCACCAGCCAGAAATTGTACATTCTGAAGTCAAAGCTGTTGCATCTTCTAATACACTCCCACAAGAATCTTCTTCTGTGATGACTTCAACCATAGAGGATCCAATTATTGGAAGCTCTACAAATGATAGGTCTGCAGCTGAAGAAACCAACTCTTCACACTGTGCTTTGCCTAATGATATGGAAAATCCAAGGAATTGGCTAAGGATTCCTTTTTCAGCTCTGTGTCGTTCATTCAACAAGAATTATTCCTCAAATGCCCAGAAGCTTGGCAAGATAAATGATTATAATCCTGTTCATATCTCGTCATTGCGAGAACTGCTGCATCAGGGCGGTGCTCGTCTGCTGCTGCCTATGGCCTGTAGTGACATTATTGTGCCAATATATGATGATGAGCCAACTAGCATCATTTCGTATACCCTGGTGTCACCGCATTACCATAACTTTATGGTAGAGGAACCTGATAAACAGAAAAGTTCTTTGGAATACACATCTTCCTTTTCAATTTTGGACACAGTCAAATTACTCTCACTTCACTCATTTGACGAATCAAGTTCCGAATCCATAAAGAGTCTTGGTTCTACTGATGAAAGCATCTTGTCCTCTGGTTCTCGAAGTTTTTCAGGTTTGGATCCTCTCTCTTATCCAAGTGCTTCGCATGCCAGGATATCTTTCATGGATGATGGTCCTCCAGGAAAGGTGAAGTATTCAGTGACTTGTTATTTTGCCAAGCAGTTTGAGGCATTGAGGAAAACATGCTGTGCAACTGAGTTGGATTTCATTCGCTCTCTTAGCCGCTGTAAGAAGTGGGGCGCGCAGGGTGGTAAAAGCAATGTCTTTTTTGCCAAAACATTGGATGAGAGATTTATAATCAAACAAGTGACAAAGACAGAGTTGGAGTCATTTATTAAGTTTGCGCCATCTTATTTCAAGTATTTATCTGAATCGATAGATGTTGGTTGCCCAACTTGCCTTGCAAAGATCTTAGGCATTTACCAGGTATTAGCTGCATTCAACACGTTCACTGTTATCTTTCACTCACCTGTGATTATTTATCGTTCTTTTATGTTTTCTTCTACTCATGCCGTGTCATTTTTATAATATTTAATTTATCATGACATCGAGATTTGGAATGGGTACTGTGCAGTCATGCAGATTAATTCCACAGCGCACCACATCCCGCACCCCCGAACCAAAAATGGGCTTTCTTATAAGCATATCTCATGAAATTTTCTAAATTTTCCTTTTCAGCGCTGCAATTATACTGATAATTACGCTTTTATTCACTGGATTGGATCATGTTCATCATCAAATTTTATTGATTTGATACTTGATATGTTTATTCCAAGAACAGTTTCTTGTTCAGTTAGCCACTTCGACTCACCATGACAAATGCTTAGAATCTTACTGTGTGCGACTTTGAAGAATTTGTTAGAATAACCAAACCCTCGTTACTGCCTTTCTGTGCTTTTTAGAGTTCTTCACATCCTTTTCCTTCTGCTTGCTCTTATGGAAATTTTCTGTTATAAAGTGTATTTGGCTTATCTTTTGGTTGGTTGTTGGCATGAAGGTCACGTCAAAGCATCTTAAAGGAGGAAAAGAATCTAGAATGGATGTGTTGGTGATGGAGAATCTTCTTTTCAAACGCAACATCACCAGACTTTATGACCTTAAAGGATCCTCTCGGTCACGGTACAATCCAGATTCAAGTGGCAGCAATAAAGTTCTGCTTGATCAGAACCTGATTGAAGCTATGCCAACTTCTCCTATTTTCTTGGGAACCAAAGCTAAACGGCTGTTGGAGAGAGCTGTGTGGAATGATACATCGTTTCTCGCTGTAAGCTTTAATTAATTCCTCATTTTATAAGACTTGACCAATTGCACCATTTACATTTGGAGATTTACCTGAACATACTGTGGTTGCATGTAATGGTATGAACTGTATTTTGGGCTTCAAGATTGTGTAGTGATTGATAATCAATTATCAAATCAACACTCCTTTTCTTGAACCAAGTATCCTAAGTCTTTACGGATGCTACACTTGGTCTTGTAATACACCAGGCTTCTTATCCTCCGTTAAGTAGCACAAATTACACGTGGCTATGTGAATGCATGTTTTTTGCTTATTGGATAAATAGCTCAGGTTTCAGAAACTAATTCGTTTTTTGATATGCTACTCCAGTCAATAGACGTGATGGACTATTCACTTCTTGTTGGTGTGGATGAGGAAAAGCACGAGCTGGTGCTCGGTATAATTGATTTTATGCGGCAGTACACATGGGACAAGCATCTTGAAACGTGGGTGAAGGCATCAGGCATACTCGGAGGGCCCAAAAATGCTTCTCCTACAGTAATTTCTCCTAAGCAATACAAAAAAAGGTTTAGGAAAGCCATGTCTGCTTATTTTCTTATGGTTCCAGATCAATGGCCTTCCTCGATGATTCGTCCCAGTGGTTCATTCTCGGAGCTATCTGAAGAAAACTTGCTAGACAGGGTCTCCAGACAATGATGCTGCGAGTTATAATGCTTTCGACTCTTTGGATTTTCCATTTATATTCTTCCGTATAGTTGCTTCAGTCGGTCTTTTTGCAGACATGGGTGCAGGATACCATCTCTGAGGAATGTACATACTTTCTCGGAATCTTACAGTAGAGATCAAGTGTAAAGTGCATCATATACAGATGTATAAATCGTTTTTCTTCGTTAACAAATTGCTTTTTATGCATATAAATTGTGTCATTGAAAAGATTGCTCTGCAATCTACGGGTGTATTTCCTTGAAAAGGGAAAACTATGGATGAATTTCGTTGTTGGTTGATTTATGGGTGTTCATAAATTTGATTACTAGTATTTGTTTTCTTTTTTGGTAACCATGCTCTTGTTTGTTCACTCAATGTTTTCGGCAAAATGTCTTGTTTAAAAACAAGGAAGACTTCTGCAAGTAATTTTGGTTGTTACTCCTTCGTTCCCTAAGTATTGATCACTATTACTGTACTATGAATATTAAGAAAAAATTAATTTTTTAATTAATTTTATTGACCTTTAGGGGTAATGTGATAATTTTAGATAATAAATAAAATAAATTATGTTATGTATCAAAAGAAGAGATAACGTTTTTTAAATTAATGTATACTTTTGAAGTGTTGTATTATACTTCCTCCATCCCATTAGTGCATTTTATCATTTTCGTTCCTTCCAATATGAGAGCTGCATTTTCCTTTTTAGTAAAATAGCCCACACAAAACAATTAATATATTTTCATGGGACCCACACATCATACTAATACACCTATCTAGCATCCATTGAAATATTATTTGTCTTACCTTAATTAAATATTATATCTCTTAATTTACGTGAAAAAAGAAACACATAAATGAAGAAAGAGTGAACAATTTTCAAGGGAGACGGACGGTAATTGTTTATACATTAATTGTGGTTATGCAAGTTTAGATTCTTTAAGCACTTATAGCATAATCTCTAAAACTAATGAAATGTAATTTAAGGGGAGGAAAAGTTATAACATCCCATGAAATTTATGAGAAATTAAAGGAATATTCAAGTTCAATCAAAGCACATCTTTGATTAAACTCGAGTCATTCCAATTTGAGTACGCATGCAAGCTTGTTGTATATGAGGACCAAGTATAATTCTTAATCTATGATGACAGAAAGATCAAAAAAGCTCACTTAAAAGATTAAGAATGTAAATCAATACAACATTGATTTGACAAAAAGAAGTGATTTCCTGTTTGAAGATACACTAGAAGTTTGTACAGAAGAGTAGCTAATCCTTTACATCAGTTACTCCATCTGTAGATATCTGAAAGCTAATCCTTTACATCAGTTACTCCATCTGTAGATATCTGAAATCTTGCTTCAGCTTCGGCCAAACATGGCGAGCTCACTACTTTGCAAATACGTTCCTCCCCTCTTCCTTTCCTCATAGCTAGTCTGTCAGCACAACTCCAACCGTTCAAGAAATAAAGAAAACGACAATGCAGATGCAGACGATGAAAAATTCAGCAAGAATCATAGGAAAACACATATATGGACCTCGTAGTCGTAGCATGAGCCATAATGTTACCGCCAATGGGTTTGATCTGAGGCCCAGCAAAAATGGCAGAACCATCCACTTGTGCCACAACTTGGTTAGTTATAACAACAGCAACACCGAACTACAAAACATGCAGGGGAAAGGTTAAAGGTGCTTTGAAGAGTTCATTAGTAGCAGAATTATGAACAGAACGTTATAAGTGCTCTGTTGCAATGGTAAACAATCTCTGCATTGAGATAAAATAGAAAAACAACCTCATCGGCTAGCTTCTGAAGGCTCCTCAAGAACTTTGCGAGGTGCATTTGTCTAGCTGATAATTCCCCTCTTCCCGAGAAATCTGTCCTATAGAGAGCAGTAGCACTATCTACGATCATGAGGGCGAACCTATATGATCAAAATGTTTATTTCCATGTATTAGATCCTAGAAAGGAGAACCTATATGATCAAAATGTTTATTTCCATGTATTAGATCCTAGAAAGGAGATTAATGACAAGCTTAATATCTGATTATAGAGTTTATATGATAAGAACTAGTATATAGAGAATAAAATAGCAAAATGATCCATTTACGAGAAATGAATGAAAACAGTAACTAAACACAAATACTACCTGGTTTCCACCATCATTGATGCAGCTTCAAGCAGAAGCCTAGACTGATGGTCAGTGTTATATGCTCGAGCATAGGCCACATTCTCCAAAACATCAGCACCATTCAGTCCAAACCTACACATTTTGAAAACATAATTAAAGCATACATTTTAGATGACAAAGCATTGACATCAAGGAAGCTGTAATTGACCTGTCAGCTATCTGTAGCAGTCTCTGAGGCCTGAAAGTCCCTTCAGCATCAATATACATGGCTTTCCCCTCACCACCACCTTGATCTAATGGAAGCTGAAATACAATTGAAGCTGCATACTTAGAAAGTTGATAGGAAATCTATAAATTTAGAATTGAAGCTGCATAGTTATGTGTTGATAGGAAATCTATGAAACAAGAAAAGAGAGTGAAAAGAAGACTTTATAAATGACTGGTGACATAGAATGGCTAACACTAAATATTAATAGAAAAGAACAAAGCACTGGGCGACACAAATTAACTTCATAGATATTCTTCGAATACAAATTAGGTTCAACAAATTAACAACTTTAAATATATTTTCTTCTAGTTGAAAACTTGAATGTTGGCACACTAATTACTAACTAGAGTTTGATTGACATAATCTTACTTGACAAGTCACACAAAGTGTATGGCATAGTTGAGTCTTTCCAGATCGAAATTCTCCATATAATTCAGTTATAGACCCTGTTTCAATTCCCCCTGCCGAACAATGAATCACATTAACAATATTTACATGAAATTTCTAGCATTTCTGAAGAGTAAATTGTAATTGTATAAACTAAACAAAAACAAAAATAATATTTTGAGAAACAAAAGGGGAGTGAGGGAGTATTTACTACATGATCACTGGAAACCCACCCTCTAATATCTTGTCAAGTTCTTTAGATCCAGAAGTTATTTGGATTATTTCAAGCCGCTGAGCATGTAATTGTGTGGCACTGGTAAATCCCAATGGCACTAGTTTGGAAGCTGTTAAATGTTGGGGGAAATAAAGATTAAGATAAAACTGCTATTTAGCAAAGAAAGTCCAGATGTAGTGACATCTGGGGTCTTAAATCTATGCAGAAGAAGTACGAGGGAAAATAGACAATAGTAACAAAACATCACATTCTGAAGAAAGAAACATGCCTGCTTCAATGATCTTATCAACTTTTGCATCACTTATTCCTTTAATTTGCAAAAGCTCCTTCCTTGGAGAATATGCAACAGATTCCACAGTGCACAACCCCGCATCTTTGAGCTTTTTAATGTCTATGGCGGTAATGCCGGATGCCTCATGTGAGAACACAGAGTGATAATTAGAGCCCAAAAAATGCATTTCAAACCCGAAACAAAAAAAGTTATTTGATGAGAATAAAAGACTGAGGCAGTGGTGAATAATTGTGGGAAAATTGACAAGTAAACCAAATTTAAGTAACATAGAGTAACCAAATTTTCTAAAGACCGTACTTTTCAAACAAATAGAAGAACTTGCTTAAAACAGATTTTAGTACCTTATACCTACAACAATACAGAACTTTGATTGAATAAAAAAGAAAATCTATGCCATCCTTATGGCTTTCATGAATTCCAAAAATAAGCATGGCATCAAAAGTTATCTAATAGATATAAAGCATTTTTTAGCATTACTTTAATCAAGGCCTTCACATTTAACCAGCAGCCCAACAATTTCTTGCTCATCCTCAAATTAGTTTTTAATATACAATAACCAAAATAATTACCTTCCCAACAATGCGCCCAGATTAAAGAATTATTTGAAATCACAAGAAACTAATTCCTCATAAATAGAAGTAAAAGTAGATTACCTTGAAAATCCATTCCCCAACACTTGAGAACCATCACTAAGTATATTTTCTTGAAATTAAACCTCTTGATTCAAGAACTTAACGCAAATTTTCAGTTTCATTTGTCGGTTCTTGAATAAAGAGGGTTAAAACTGCTATTTACAGAATTTAGAAATTTTAAGAAACCCGTTTTCTTGAAAAGCATAGTATGAGCTTAAAACTGAAAAAAACAATTGAAAGCTTAATATGAGGTTATCCCAAATATTAAAAGGATAACCATCAAATTTAGACAAGGAATATCATACAGAATAGATTCGGAAAAAAAAAGTTGGGCTCTTCGAAATTCCTATAAACCCTTCCATGAATTAAAGAAACCCCACAGAAGCAATCATCCACACGAACAAAAAAATTCAAAGAAAAGAAAAATGGAAGAGGACAAGGGATTTGGGATGAAGATGGCGTATCTGAAGTTGCTCAACAGGAAAAGGGCCGTGCTGAACGTCTTCCAGTTCCTCGGATTGTTCTTGCTGAAACATCTTGCTCCTCCCCTGCTGTTCCATCAATGGCGACCGCAATTGTGTGTGTGTGTGTGAGAGAGAGAGAGAGAGAGAGGAAGGTGTTTGAAAATGTCGCAGAGGCGCCAAAACGGGGGAAATCAATTGGAGCCCAAAACGGAAAGTCGGAAACTTCTTCGGAAAGCCTTGGCTCTTTTGGGCTCATTTCGGCTAAAAATTGGGCTCAATATTGGGCTTTATATTAAATAAATTCATGTCCGGCCCACTACAAGGTTACTGGATAATTGAAAGCTGAATTTTACTCCCTACGTCTCAACATAAGAAGTGTATTTTGCCATTTTCGTTTGTCTCAATACAAAAGGTACATTTCTATTTTCAGTAAATGGGACCCACACAAAATAATTAATATATCTTCATGGGACCTTACACACCACACTAATACACCTACCCACTATACAGTGATGGATGGATGGAGGAAAGGATGTGGATGATGGTTGGGGGAATGAACCCCCCTTGTGGGGTGTAGGATGGTTGTGTTGTGTTGTATCTCCTCTCTATTCTCTATTGTATTGTGTCTTCTTGGTGTGATCTATATCCCCTTTTATACTTGTAAGCTCTCCTTATGGACCTAGGATGAGCTTTTTCTTGGAAAGCACGAAAATTCATGAACAGGGGGTAAAATTTCCAATTTTTCGCTGTCCAGACTTCAAGTTCGACCACGACCCGTGGTCGAACGGAATAGAGGAGGTCGAACTCTGGTCGAACTGCAGTGCGCAGTCTCACCGTTTCGTGTATAACTTCCACATCCAGACTCCGATTTGAGTGATTCTTGCGCTCACATGATCCTCTCTTCCTTGACTTTCTATCCATATAAAAAACTCACAAAAACTCTAAGAATTGAATCTGTAACAAGCCATGCAATGTAACATAACTGTTCTGTTCGGCACAGCTCACGCGACGTCACCACTTTGATCATAACTTTCTCGTTTGGATTCCGATTGGGGTGTTCTCTACGCCAAAATGACCCTCTCTTTAGTGGCTTTCAAACATGCATCACAATACTAATTTTTATCTCCACATAAATACAGAAAAATTACACAAGTTGGGCGTGCGTTTTTCAGCATTCATTGTACAAGTTGCACATTTTCTCCAACTTTGCACTTTTGATCCTTTTTCCACCTAAAACACAACAAAATACCTCAAGTGCATCTTTTTCTCACATATATTAAATATAACACACTCGTGCTAATATATAACAACAATTCTCATCAATAAGGTGTTAAATTGGACAATCAAACATGCTTATTTTCACTCTCATCAATCCCTCAAACTTACCCATTGCTCGTTCCGAGGTAACAAAATAAAAATAAAGAGAGAGAGTAAGAAAATTAACAGAAAAACAAGGACTATGACCAATACCCCATTCAAAATACAATTGTCCTCAACTTAGATCATGTAACTTTCATTACATGTAATAATCAATTCATAGCATACAAGATAAGACAATCACCACCAATTCAAATACTCCATTGACATGTTCTCACGGGAAGTATATATCACTCGCACTCAAGTGTAAAAGATGTATACTTATGGGTTAAGGTGTTTACGCTCAGATTCAATTCAAGTGCATGCATACTATAAGCTTGTCAAATGTCTCAAACTCTCCACCACTTAAAGTATGATTCGACAATGGGATCAAAAAGGAATTTCATTAGGATGTAATGTTGGCTCTTTGGTAAGGGTAGGAAATATATGGATAAAGTAATTTAATTAGTAGAGAATTAAAACCGGAGATCTTTTGTACTGTAGATTTTACACTTCAAGGCTATCCAACTTCATGCTCTTCTAATTTTCTTTTCTCTCATTTCCTTCAAGCTCAACATATTTTTTCTTTCCTTTCTTTTTTCTCAAGGTACCAGTTGCGGGCACTACCTCTAACATCTCGGGGTACCAGTTTCGGGCACTACCCCTAAGCAACTTATTTTTCAGCTCATAATCACTTGAACAGCTCCAAACATTTTATTCCTTCCAAACTTCATCAAAATCAACTTTACCCATGTTAACAACATTTAATTCTCTACTAAATATAGGGATTTAAGGCTCAAATAGGATATCAAAGTGGCTATCTTCGTAGGTTGTCAAAGAAATAAGGCTTTCAGGCTCAAAAGGGCTAACTACGGATATATAATTATTTGGTAGGAAATTATTTGGCAAAGTGACTCATAAATTCAAGGATGACCTAAAATCATCTCCCATCATCTAACACATGTAGTTTCAAGCAAGACAAGAGGCAAGTTCTAGAATACACACACAAGATTGATACTCACCAGAAAAGAAATATCATGAGATTATGTACATGATCAACTAGGCTCAAAATCTCACATGAGTTTTTAACAAGTAGCATAGCACTTTTCATGGTAAGCAATATCCCACAAGTACAAATAGAACTTCATTCTATAATATAACTCAAGTACACTTCCTTCATCAACTTCAAAAGCATATGAATTTCAAGCACAATTTAACAATATAAGCTCACATTTATCACCAAAAATATAAACTAAATTCCTTCCACTCCTACGAATTAAAACCACACATAAAAATTAGAATAAGAAAACGAGGGCACTAATTTTTCTTCAATGTATGCACATGCTTCTCGAGTTGTTCAACTCGATCAGGTCAAAGCCTCAGTTTACCTGTTCTTTCATCAAAACTCAAGCACACCTCATCATCACAGATTCATCAATAATAAAATAAGAGAACTATAAGAAAGACTCAATTGACTATCTAATTGACTCCACACACACTAGAAACACCACAGAACACTAGACAATTTGCAAAAAATTGACACATCAAAACCGATTAAAGTTTCAACATACTGCAAAAAATTAACTCCCCTAGCAAACATTTCAATGAAAAGATTATACTCTTCCTGCTTCAATGAGGTAAGAACATCACACTCCCCAAACTTAGTAAAAACGTAAGTTGAAACTATGTTTGCAAAGAGATGTAATTGCCGATTAGTAAGCACCTTAAATATAAAAATTTCTTACTCACACAAAAGAAATAAATCATTAAAACGGAAGGGCAAGCCCCCAACAGGTGCTCATGTTTAACGTCGAAGAGTCACGACGGTAGAGGACGGTCTTCTCGCATCCTCACCTTCAAATACTTTCTTTCCCTCTTCTTGTCTACACTCAATACCTCACCTTCCTTAGTAACAAGTATATGATCCTCAGAATTTCTTACCTCCCATGGCTGTCTAGACACCTCCTTGTCAATCTTCCACTTAAATTCAGAATTAACTGTCCTATTAAAATCAAGATTAAACAAGTTAGAAACCGCATCTATGCTCTTGCATGATTGAGTCTCCATGTGCATCTTTATTGCTTGATCAAGAGAGAAACTACATCTTCATTATTCCTCTGAAGTCTAAGCTTCTCGGCTCTCAACGTCTTTGCTCTTTCCCACTTATTTTCCACTATAAGCTCAGTATTCTGTCCTTGGGATGGCATGGGAGTAGCATTAACATCATGTAAAGCATTCGGCACAGAAAATGGTGCAGGACAGTAGGGTTTGACCTGAGTTCGACCTGGGTAGCTGGTCGAACTTGGTGTATAATGGTCGAACTGAACACCTGAAAGTTCACATTCCCTTTTACAGTCGGATTCGACCATAGTTCGACCAACAGGTTTGGTCGAACTGTAGTGATCATGGTCGAATCGAGCTTCTGACAAAACAGAGTGCTCTGGATAGTGCTATTCGACCTGGATTCGACCAGAGATCCTGATCAAATCATTATGTTTCTGGTCGAACTGGTCACCTGAAGCCTTCGAATTACATCCAGGTGCCGCGTTCGACCTCCCCTGTGGAGTTTGACCAACCATGTTGGTCGAATTGGGGTCGAATCGAGCTCCCGACATTTTTGATTTTAATTTCGGCCTCACTGGTCCCTCGTACTGCGTTCCAGACTTTAATGAGATGGCATTATTCCCCAACGTTTGTGTAAATCGATTCACATTCACGGTCATTTGCCCCATAATCAAAGTAAGGTCCTTCAACTGCTTAGATAAATCTGAATGATCAACATTCATGGTATCCTCAAGACGATCAATCCTTGCATCATTCTCAGCCATGTATCGATTGAAGGTATCTTCAATACTATTCACTTCTTACTATTGGATACTAGGCCTCCTTTATGTCAACTCTACAATCTGCCTTTTCTGGGACTCTAGTAGCTTGTTGATGTTAGCTAAACTAGAAACGATCTCATCATCCCACTACATAAGTTCCTCTAACTCTCTCCAGCCAGTCACGTGAATTCATAGAGATGTCTTCGAATAACTTTTCTGCTTCAAGTGCTGTCTTAGATAACAGCACTCCTTCTGATAATGCATCAATAAAAACACGCGACTCACAATCCAATCCATTGTAGAATATACTTATGTATTGAGCCTTTGACATTCCATGCAGTGGGTACCTCCTGAGCATATCTTTAAACCTGTCCCACGCCTCATAAAATTTCTCACCCTGATTCATAACAAATTGGGTGATGTCTTGCTTCATTCTTAAGATCCTTGAGGGTGGCATATATCTCTCTAAGAACTTCTGCTGCAGTTGGTCCCATGTAGTGCAATCTGTGGCATCAAGAGTTTCATACCAAGCTTCCGCTCTATAAATCAAAGAGAACTTAAATAGGGCTATTCGCCTAGCATTATCATTAGCTCCAGCACCCTTTTGAGTGTTTGCATAACCAAAAAATCTTTTGAGATGCTGATATGGATCTTCAAAACAGCCTCCAAAAAAGGGATTCTTCTCTACCATGTTAATAAGAGCGGGATTTATCTCAAAATTATCATCTTCCCCCTTGCTCCTATCAACCCCATGTTACTAATCCCATAATTCGTGAAAATTTCACGTATGGAAACATTATCTGGATTCTGCCTTGCTCCGGCCATGTTTAGCTCAATGTGTTATTCTTTCTTTCCTTTCTCTCCTTTTTCTAATGCACAAGTACCTCAGAAAAATTCAAGGTTAGATAGAATTAAATAATCACAAATAAAAATCTTAATCAAATTAGAAATAATAAACTAATAATAACAGCCGTCCTCGGCAATGGAGCCAAGAACTTGATGCGCGTTTTCTTTGCACGCAAAATTAATCCTTAAGTATTAAGGATATCAATTGCAGCTTAAGCAAACGACCAAGTGAATATCGAACCCAAAGGACGGTGTATTATCAATATAATTATTTACTAAATTAATTAAGACAAGATGGCAGTTAAGTTTGTGGAATTTAATTATAATCTACGAAACAATTAATTAAAATAACAATTAAAATAAAATATCACTCGAAGAATTAAGAAAGTGGATCAAGTAGGAGAATAGGTAGCTCTAGGATAATTCAGTTTCACGCATTAATTTTTATTTCATGTGTTGATGTCCGACTCTGTCTTGTGGAATATGGATGCATCTCTAAACCATGCATATCTACTCTATAGACACAAGTAAACATGTGTGTAACACGTGTGAATAACTTCGGAGTAAGAGATATAATTCTACTCCCCTTTCTAGGTACTATCAGTATCAATTATTTTCCTGGTCAATTGGTACTCTAACACGATATGATCTCCCTTTATAAGTACTATAAAATTAACCTCTTTGTCCTACTTACTAACCTGAATTCAATTCAATTAATAAGTATTCATATATGACAGTTCTAATGAAGCTTTGGAGTCCCCTCACTTAGAATCATAACATGAAATCCTGTTTAGCAGTGAACACGCTCAATCAATAACCAAGATGAACATTCAAACTCTATTTAACAGTTAATAATGCACAAAACGACCGTGAATATGGATTAAGAAAGTACAATCATATATAAAATAATTTCACAAGTAGTGTTGTATGGAGTTTACACACGAAAGTTCAATTAATTGGTAAAAACCTTCACAACCCTAGTTATAACAAAAAGGCTCTAGCCCATGATATTACGAAGAACAATCATGGGTGTTGGATAGATCTTACCCGGATATCTGGAAAATACAAGATAAATTAGGAAACGAATAAAATCTTAGATTTTTTGCTGTCCAGGCATTGAGTTCGACCACAACCAGTGGTCGAACAGAACAGAGGAGGTCAAACTCTGGTCAAACTGCAGTGCGCAGTCTTACCGTTTCACGTATAACTTCCACATTCGGACTCTGATTTGAGTGATTCGTGCGCTCCCGCGATCATCTCTTCCTTGAATTTCTATCCTTATAAAGAACTTATACAAAGTCTAAGATTTGAATCTGTAACAAGCCATGAAATGTGACACAGCCGTTCTGTTCGGCACAGCTTGTGCGGCGTCACCATTTTGATCATAACTTTCTCGTTCGGATTCCGATTGAGATGTTCTTTACGCCAAAATGATTATCTTTTTAGTGGCTTTCCAATCATGTATCATACAAAAAGTTTTAATCTTCACATGAACACAGAAAAGTACATAATTTGGACGTGCGTTTTTCAGCATTCCTTGCACAAATTGAACATTTTCTCCAACTTTGCACTTTTGATCCTTTTTCCTCCTAAAACACAATAAAACACCTCAAGTGCATATTTTTCTCACATATATTGAATATAAGATACTTTTGCTAATATATAACAACAATACTCATCAAAAAGGTGTTAAATTAAACATTCAAACACGCTAATTTTCATTCTCAACAAGCCTTTTGGGGGTTCCTATGGTTATTTGGCCAGTCTGCCTTTTATTTAGGTTTCATTTTAAGCCGTGTATTTGGCTTGTTAGGCGCCTGTGGCACCGGGGTCGAAGCTATACATTACACACGGTTGCGTCTGTCTGTCAACCCATTTTCTGGGAGTCTGTCGTCATCTTTTAGTATGTCCTGTATACTCTTCTTCATTTTCAATTTAGCATATTAAATATATATACGAGTACATATTCCCGCATAATATGCGGATACATTATATTTTATAAGAAAATTAATAAAAAATTCAATAGTAAATGCATATTGTAATTTAATAATGATGAGGATTATAATAAAAAATTTAAAGATATATTTTTATTAATTGATTTATTTATCTAATTTTTAAAGTTTAATTTTTAATTCTAAATATAAAAATATACAAAAGATTATAAGTGATATTAAAATAAAAAATAAAAAATCTATTTCTAACCAATCAAAAAATATGATTAAAAGTGGTGTTTAATTTAAAGATATACATGATTAATAATAATATTTAGTTGGATATATTTTTATTGATTTGTTTAATTATTTATTCCTAACCGATAAAGAAATATAATTAGATGTGATATTTAATTTATAGATATACATGAATAATATAATAATAAATAAATAAAATAAAATAGAAAGATTATATATATGATATTAAAATAAAAATAAAAAATATGACAATTAATCACGTCACGACACCTCATACTTTTAAAAAGTTATTTTTAGTAGTGTATTCGCAATTAGTATATACTAGTATGAAACCCGCGTACAACGCGGGATCTTTTAATTATTATTCTTATTTTTTATAATTAAATAATCCGTGTTATATAACGTAACAACATTAATAAAGAGATTTTTTTTTTCTTATAGCTAGACAATTTCTTTAATTAATGTAAAAAAATTACAACAAATTATAATATTTGACTTTTGATAATATAACGTACAATTAAATCATGTAAAAAGTTAATATATATGTACATATATCATAATTTTAAAAAAAACTTGACTTGTATTTTTTTAAAAGTTACTTTATAACATAATACAATTGAAAACTATTTATTACTCCCATTGTCTCTCTAAAAAAATGTGCAACCACATAGGGGTAATTCTGTCTCTTTACTGTATATTTATGTAGTTGTTTAGTATTTCATTTTTCATTGTATTTAAGTGCAATTATGATCAAAGTATGTAACTTTTAGTAATAAATCCTTAATGTTACTGTTTGTCTAAAATAAATATGAATTATATATAAAAAAAATCTCAATTTAGTCTTTTTTTTACACATGATTTGATTTTATACTAATTAATTTATTTGTATAGAATGATTTATTTATTAATTACAATTAATGATACTAAAGTAAATAAGTATAATAAGTGTATAGGAAAAATAAATAAATAGTAAGACTATACGTGAACAACACGATAGCAAAAAAGGACTTTGCTATATATATATATATATATATATATATATATATATATATATATATATATATATATTAAGATTATACGTAATATTATAAATAATATTTAAATGGAGTATTACTTTTTACTCACGATTATGGTTTAGTATTTCTTAATTAATTATATAATAATAATTCTATTTTCATTAATTGTTATTTTTAAGAGACTAATGTAAAAAAAAATGTATATAATATAAATAAAATTAATTTATAGTATATAATATTCTTTTAAATATTCATAAATTTGTAATGAATTTATTAATTTTATTTTATTTTTATTGATTTTGTTAGTTTCAAATTATATAAACAATTAAAGAAAACAAATTTTATAATTCATATGTCATAATTGAATAATTTAGATATATTTAAATAAATATATATTAATATACTAAATTTAAATAATTAACAAATATTTACAAACTCAATTTTGATGTGATGTGCTATCGTCGGCACCCAAAAATAATACTTATAAAATTTCCGAACAAATCCACAAAAATATAGTAGGATGAGTACGGGTCGAACCCAAGGGATTAATTGAATTTAAATTGAATTTAATGTATTTTCAAATAAGTAACCGGAGGGGGGGGTTGGATTGAATTAACAACTAATAAACATAAAAACATAAATAATTAAAATAGCAAAAGATATAAAAATAAGATAAATAAATAAAATTAAAAACCTAGTCCAAGGATTTGATTCCCCTCCTGTATCCTAATTCATATGTATCAAAATCCTAAAACACCAACAAGTTCATAAACTCAAGCCCCTAAGCTAACGGTTCGACCAATTAACTCGAAATATCCTTAAGATTAATAACCTAGGGTACAACCTCTAGATTAAACTATTCCCGAGTGACCCTATGGATTCGAACTCGACAATGCATGAAGATTTAGATATTAGGACTACTAGGCTATAAAAACGGGGGTAGCGAATCATACAACCTAGATTTCGTGATTTCAAGAGGTACTTCCTCACTTTTTTACTCAGTTCACAATATTATAACAATTACGGATTATAATATGTAAAATAACTATTAAATAATCAATCACATATGAGAGGGGTAGTCTACACAAGCAATTGAAAAGTCAAGATTAACATCAAAGCCAATCACAAAATAAATTCATAAATCAAGTTGGTAATTTAATTCATAATCAAACATATAAATTATTCTACGGAGGTTCACAATCCTCGGACTAGTAAACGAAATTACATAATTAAAACTATAAAATTAAATAAAAGAACCGATGTTCTAATGGTGGTGTTCTTCTTGTAATGGTTGCGTTCCCAATCTGCTGCCCTCCATACGTCTGATTCTGATATGTAGGTGCCTAATCGTTTTTTAAAGATCCCAAAATCCTTGAGCCCAATTAAAATATTTGACTTTCCTTCTTGAAGGGTGCCCAGGGTGCCCAAGTTCATTGTATCTCATCTTTGGTAAGTTTTTATTTATTGTTGATCACCAAATCCTTCTTTTCCTTAATTATCTTGGTCCCTTCTTTAATTTTCCTGCAATAAAAATTATTTTATCAATCACACAAAATAAATTATTGTGACTATACAATTTATCTCAATTTTAGTCTATTTAGACAAGAATTAAAATAATTAAAGTTCAAGTGTATAAAATATAAATAAGTCGTAATTACACTAAATAATTCACAACTCACATAAAAATATATATAAATTCATCTAAAATAATGATATAAAATTACGACTTATCAAACTACTCACACCTAAACCTTTGCTTGTCCTCAAGCAAAACAAAACCAAAACAAGGATTAGGAAAAATGACAATCATGTGCAAGTGATAGCAAAACAGTGATACTTATAAGAGAGACCAAATAAGGTGCACCAAATACAAATGAGTGATAGAATGTATCAAAAAAATCTTGCAACTTATATAGAATAAAGGAATCTAAGAATTCATGGCCTCACAATGGTTTCGCTCAATAACGCTCAAATATATGTGATGGGTAGCAAAACACTCAAAATTAAACAAGACAAGACATTACCATAAGCTTGTTCTCAAATCAAATCTCCACCAAGTTCAATAAGCATTGCGCAAATATCAAAAGGACTTTTAAATGGTTGTAATGGGGCTTGGGATAAGGTGGGATAAAAAGGATTAGAAAGACTAAATATACCACTTTGCGAATTGTGTTAATCAAGTAAGACGTACATCAAAGAGATACATCTTGCCCTTCTCAAAATTTTCCACATCTCCTCCTTCATTTTCTTATATGAAAATTCTGTATTCTCTTCAAACCCAATGTACCCACACCTGTTTCTTTTACAAAATTTCGAAAAAAACAAGGCAATACTGAAGGGTTCAGTGTCTTTACAGAAAATTCTGCTAGCAAATCAGTTTCTCTTCTGCTCTTTTTAACAACTCCAATCTTTTTCTTTCTTATTTTTTTTCAACCATTTTTTTTCAATCTGTCATCCTTTTTTTTCTTTTCCTCTTTTTTTTTCCATTTTTTTCTTTCTCCATTTTTTTCTTTTTCTCAACCATCATCTCACCTTCATCATAAATCCAATCACATCAAATATTTTTCAATGAATTCCATAATATATAAAATAGTAGGAGGTTCAAATGGAAGAGTTTAAGAAAGAAATGGAACATGGCTAAATTGATATGCTCATTCATCAAAGAAAAGGCTAGGCTCAACTTGGCTCTCCTAAAAGATTTATATGATTAGGTAGGTAAAAAGAAGCCCAAAATACGGCTTGCCTAGGTGTCTTTATCATTTAAGTACACATGCTCAAATGTAAGATCTCAAAATGTATTCAAGGAGCAAGTTCTAGAATGTACATATCAAGTTCAATTTGCACTCATTCAAGAAAAATATAGAGCTTGTATAGATGATAGCTCTTCAAGGCTCAAAAGCTCACAAAATAGGGTAATTTTGCCATGAATTCCCAAACAAAAGTTATTCCACATTTGCCACAAAAATAACAAGACAAAACTAACAATTCACATATATCGGTACATCAAATTCAACTCTCTTGTCATGCCAAAAATTTCACATATCAAAGGCACAATCTCACCATAAATCTAACACCAACTTCACATATGCACATGTATAAGAATATGATTATAAAATGAAATACTATATGCACATCTATTAACCAAAAAAATTTTCCAACTTCAAATACCACTCAATACACAAAACCTACCCACACCTAATCATTTGCTTGCCCTTAAGCAAACAAAACATAATAAAATTCAAGGGAAAATTAAGTGTAAGAGTAGAAAAAAGTCACCGAATTAAGCTCCAATTATATTAATCATGGCTGAAATTTTTTTCTCTTCTCCAAAAACTCACCAACACCATCATGTTTCACTCCACAGCCTATAATTAAGCACACACCAAAAAAACCACATTATTTATTAAAAATAAAATTCAAAATAAAGAAAAATAAAACTAAGTTGGGTTGCCTCCCAACAAGCGCCTTTTCTTAACGCCGTCGGCTCCGTTCACTTCCCTTTCACGTGATAGGAGTAAAATGCTCAAACCAATATAATGATCTTATTGGTTTGCGAGGAGTGTTCTCTCCTTTGAAAATTATATGGTTCTTGGTCAGTCTTTTGGTGCAAAGCTCCATGGATATTTGCTTGATCGCCTCAAGAAAAGGGTCATGAATCTCATCAATTCGAAACACATCAATTGCCTCATTTTCTTGAGGGATATCAACAACCTTTTCCAACCTGAAATGAGAAGTAAGAGTATTAGAAAGAACAGGAATTAAATCGGGCTTTTTTACCTCAATTTCATTTCCAGCAGAACTGACAATGAGGGTATCAGTGTCAGTATCTGCTTCTAGAATTTTCTGCACAAAATTTGCAGAATTTTCAGCACACTCTTCCCCTTTAATTTCTATCTCAATCTCGAATTTCTCATCATTGGTGGACTCCACAACACATTCTTCATGATTTGCACTTTGGTTTACACTTTGTTGTGCCACCAAACGATCAACCTCTAACTTTAATTGACTACATTGGCGCTCCAAATTCCAAAGACTCAATTGAGTTCCTTGTTGAAATAACAAATTACTAATTTCCATCCGTTTTAACAAGGACTCTAATGAAACCTTCGAACTTTGTTCATCACCATAATACCCATCATCCTCATAATAACTTTCACCATTATTGAAGGATTGATTTCTTTGATCATAATAGCCACGCCTTTGATATTCGTAAGGTTGATTATGATAGTGGTCCACGTATCGGAAATCATGATGCCTTCCTTGATTGTAACTGTTGGCATATGGTTGATCATTCCAATACCTTTGGAAATTTGCCCTACGAGATCTTTCAATCAAAACTGGACAATCAAGATTGGAATGGAGAGTGGTTGCACACATCCGACATGGCTGAATATTTTGACCATAAAAACCATGATATTGATCCATTAGAACTAAGCCTGCAAGGGAAAAAAAGTGATTAAACTCGAAAAAAAATAGAAAAATAAAAACAGGGCAGACCTGACACTGAAGGGTTCAGTGTCAGTGCACTGCTGGGTAAAATTCGAAAATAAATAAAATAAAAATACAAAAAAATCAACAAAAATTCGGGATTACTCTCCAGCAACGGCACCAAAATTTGATGTGCTATCGCCGGCACCCAAAAATAATACTTATAAAATTTTCGAACAAATCCACTAAAATATAGTAGGATGAGTACAGGTCGAATCCAAGGGAGTAATTGAATTTAAATTGAATTTAATGTGTTTTCAAATGAGTAACCGGAGGGGGGGTTTGGATTGAATTAACAACTAATAAACATAAAAATATAAATAATTAAAATAGCAAAATATATAAAAATAAGATAAATAAATAAAATTAAAAACCTAGTCCAAGGATTTGATTCCCCTCCCGTATCCTAATTCACATGTATCAAATTCCTAAAACACCAACAAGTTCATAAACTCAAGCCCCTAAGCTAACGGTATGATCAATTAACTCGAAATATCCTTAAGATTAATAACCTAGAGTACGACCTCTAGATTAAACTATTCCCGAGTGACCCTATGGATTCGAACTCGACAATGCATGAAGATTTAGATATTAGGACTACTAGGCTATGAAAACGGGGGTAGCGAATCATACAACCTAGATTTCATGATTTCAAGAGGTACTTCCTCACTTTGCTACTCGGTTCATAATATTATAATAATTACGGATTATAATATGTAAAATAGCTATTGAATAATCAATCACATATGAGAGGGGTAGTCTACACAAGCAATTGAGAAGTCAAGATTAACATCAAAGCCAATCACAAAATAAATTCATAAATCAAGTTGGTAATTTAATTCATAATCAAACATATAAATTATTCTACAGAGGTTCACAATCCTCGGACTAGTAAACAAAATTACATAATTAAAACTATAAAATTAAATAAAAGAACCGATGTTCTAATGGTGGTGTTCTTCCTCTAATGGTTGCGTTCCCAATCTGCTGCCCTCCCTACGTATGATTCTGATGTGTAGGTGTCTAATCTTTTTTTAAAGATCCCAAAATCCTTGAGCCCAATTGAAATATTTGACTTTCCTTCTTGAAGGGTGCCCAGGTTCATTGTATCTCATCCTTGGTAAGTTTTTATTTATTGTTGATCACCAAATCCTTCTTTTCCTTAATTATCTTGGTCCCTTCTTTAATTTTCCTGCAATAAAAATTATTGTATCAATCACACAAAATAAATTATTGTGACTATACAATTTATCTCAATTTTAGCCTATTTAGACAAGAATTAAAATAATTAAAGCTCAAGTGTATAAAATATAAATAAGTCGTAATTACACTAAATAATTCACAACTCACATAAAAATATATATAAATTCATCTAAAATAATGATATAAAATTACGACTTATCATAATGTTATTTGATATGAAATAATTATTTAACTTAAATAACTTAAGTTTTCGATTCTATACATGAATCAGTTTTTCAACCTCTTATTCTTTAGAGGTAATCGATTCAAGAGTACTTGAATCGTCGATCCTTGATGGGCGTTTTTATGCACTTCAATTAAATCTCCAAGTGTAAGGATACCAATTGTAGCGGCAAGCAACCAAGTTAAATTATCGATCTCAAAACGATAGTTAATTACTCCCTCTGTCCCTCTAATATGTATCCGTTTACTTTATTCACATGAATTAAGGAGTATAATATTTTAATGTGTAATGAGGTGAGAGAAATAATATTCTAATGTGTAGTGGGTAGTTGTATTAGTGTTGAGTGTGGGTCCCTTGTGTGTCAAATCAACCCAAAATAGGAAATTGATACTTTGTATTGGGACAGACCAAAATGGTAAAATTAATACGTATCAAAGGGGACGGAGGGAGTATTTATCTTCTAAATATTACTAGCTTAATCATGATAGGATAACCGATTTTAATTCACTAAATAACAAAATATTAAATAACTGAATTAATTAAAGTAAAGGAAAATAAATAAGTTTTGATCAAGTGAATAACAAGAGTTCTAAGGTATCAGGTATAGACCAGTTAATTTGGGTTTCTATACTTCCAATTGTTCACTCATGCAACGTCAATGAAAATACACCACTTAATCCTGTTAATCCACCAGATATGATCTGATTTTAAGATAACAATATATTCTGATTTTTTCCTAACGTGCGCGAATATTACCAAACCTTATTCCTAGATACTAATCAAAGCAAACAACAATACCTCCGGTGGTAAGCTCGACTAACAAGATATTCTCTGAAATTACTACAAAGTTCTATTCACTTCCTACTTGAATATCTAATTGCATTGTTCCACTAAACAATTCAAGTATCTAATTTACCAGTTTATGAAATTAAAGTGTTTATAGCGGAACTACTTCAATCCCTAATAGATAGATAATACCAATCATGAACGCACACAAGCTAACATAATAAATCAAACATTATAGTGGATGTCATGAAAATATTATGAAGACGTCACGAAGTATAAAAGCAAAGTCTAATTAAAATAAGTAAAATCAAAATGTCAACTGCATAAAATCCAAATTTTGGTCTAGGTTCCCAAATCAATCCAATTTAACCATCAAACCCTAGAACTGTATAAGTAATTAGGACATGAGGTCACAAGAAACTCCCATGGCTATCAAAATCTTGACAAACGAAAAGTAAAGATAGGAATAGAAAAATCCTAGTATTGGTATTGTCTCAGATTCCTTCTCCGTCTCTCTAGTTGAATGATCTCCCTCTTGAACGGCCCTTGAATCTCCTTCAGTGTGGATGGATGATGGGATGGATGTAGATGATGGTAGATGATAGATGGGGTGATCCCCTTGTGGAGGGTGGTGTCTCTTATGAATAATGATGTGAAATATATATAGGTGTGAGAAGGGAATGAGATAAGGAAAGAATTGTGCTCCAAGAAATAGGAAAGATGGGCTAATTTTCGAAAATTTTCAAAAATTCCCGTCTACAGCTGCGCAATCTCACCGTTTCGAGCATAACTTCCTCATACAAACTTCGATTTGAGTAATTTTTACATCCAAACGATCCTCTTTTCAGTGGCTTTCCAACCATTATAACCAGATCAATTTGAACTTCTACACAAACACAAAATTTTTTCAAGTGGACGTATATTTTTCAGCATTTCTTCACACTTTCACTCTTCATTTCAACTTTGAACTTTTGATCTTTTTTTACCCTTCAAAACTCAACAAAATACTTTAGTAGCATCAAAATCATATAAATACTCAAACGTACACAATTCCATGTAAAAATAATAACTTTTCTAAGCAAATGGTGTAATTTGTACATATAAAATGCGTGAAATTCCAATCTCAATAAATCCCCAAACTTACCTGTTGCTCATCCCGAGGCAACGACAAAGAAAAACAATAGAGTAATTGAGAGAAAATTTCACAACTTCACATCCAAAATAATATAACAATTCGAAAGTCATTCTTCAAATACTAAGATAACCATCAATTTAAGAACATATAATTCAAATCAACTACTTTACTTTTTTGGAATGCTCATCCACTCATTCTCACGGGTAGTATTTATGCTCATCACTCAAGTGCGAGATATACACTTTAGGGTAAGATGTTTACACTCCTAATCAATTCAAACATATGCGTAACTATAAACTTGTCAATCATCTCAACTCTTGACTAAAGGAATAACTTCGGCAATATGATCACAAAAGTCTTGCATTAGGGTGTAATGTTGGCTCTTTGGTAAAGGTAGAAAATATATGGATTAAGTGAGTCAATCACGAGTAGAGAATCAAAGAAGACTAACAGCTTTTCATCAAACAGCATCACTTTCTACTTTCTCCTTCAATTCTCTTCAATGTTTCTTGCAACTCTATTCCTCCTTCACTTTTCAAGCTCAACTTTCTTACTCGATTTTTGTTCACTTCTTTCAAATAAGGGTACTAATTTCAGGCAATACCCTTTTTATGTGGGGTACCAATTTCGGGCACTACACCCTCATGCAAATTTTAACCACTCGCTCAAACTATTTTTATCACTCCTAAATTACTTCTCCTTATATTATTCTTCACAAGACACCAACTTGATTTCTTCAACTCTCTACTAGGTAGGAATTTTTAAGGCTAGTAAAGGAATCGATTGGCTAATCATGTAGGCTTACAACAAATAAGACTTTTAGGCTCAAAAGGGTTGATTACGGATAATTTCATTAGGTAGAATAATAATTTGACTAGTGACTAATAAATAACAAAGATGACCTAAAATCATTTTCCATTGTCTAGTCAAACACGTAGCTTCAAGTAAGATGTAAAGCCAAGTTCTAGAATACGTGTGTACGAACGACACTCACAAGAATAAATTGAATCATGCCACTTGTCATGATTTCAAAAGGCTCAAAATCTCACATGGCTGTAGGAATGAACGAGCAATTATAGTAAAGTTACATAGCAAATCTTCCATGCATAAAATTAAACTTCAAGCATCTCAATATCAAAGTACAACATCAAATTGCTTCAACCACAATCACACATATAATGCCATCAAGTGTTAAGAAAAATTAGAAAACCATCATAGAGAACCAAAAATCAACTATACCGATACTAGGATCAATAACGACAAACAAAAACAAACACAATACCTGGAAATCGCAAAAAAATCAAAAAATCAACATTCACGAATAAATCAAAAAGATCAATTAATCGCACAAAATCGACCCTCCAAGCAAACAAAACAAAATAATGCATGAAATTTACTTCAATGCAGCAAGACAAGGTATGTACGTAACCCCCCCAAACTTAGATCAAACAAGGTGAGAAGCTAAGTTTGTAAAGAAGTATATACCGTAGTCGAGCAGTACCTAATAGAATTCCTACACCACACAAACACATAAAAGTAATTAAAACAGGAGGGACAGCCCCCAACAAGCGCTCATGTTTAACATTAGAGAGTCACGACGGAATACGTCAAGCTCATCGGAATGACCATGAATATATTTCATCCTTGCCATCGTAATCTAATCGTTGTGCTTTTTCATCAATCCAATACTTATGGCAATGGATAGCCTCGTTGGCATTCTTAAAATTTATCTTGACCTTGCCAACTATGTTAAGATCAAATTTCATCAGCCTTTTCATTCTACTCCACCACTTATTCCTTCTTCCGACGAAAATTCCTAACTTCTCTTCTAACTCCTTTTTATCCCTAAAAATATGTGAGGAATCATTAAGTAAAACAAAGTCAACAGAAACAATATCATCAAATTCAATGCAACTTAAAGAGTTTAAAGGTTTAAAAATGCTCATTTCATTCTTCAAGTCCTCTTCAGTTGCTTCTTGACTTTGCTCTTTTTCTTTCTTTTCTTCCTAAATAATTGACTCCAGTTGATTGCTCAATTCAAGTGGAGCCACTTAAGTTAATCGAGTGGACTCCTCTTCGAGTTCTTCTTCGTCAAACGACAACATAGGACCTTCAAATTGCATTCCAGGGCACAATGGAACAACAATATCTTCCTCATACTCTTCTTCATCCATTCTTTCCTCTCGTTGAAGTTGAGTATTTAAACTTGCGTCTATGTTTGCAAGATTTTGAATTCTTTCCATGATTTCATTCCTCTCATACGACCTCTCATACGATACAACTTTCATCTTTATTTCAAGAGCTTTCATAATTTCTATGGTTTCTTCATGCTTCTTAATAGAGGAATCAAATGCACCTTGCAATCCTTGGGTAACTCCAGTTAAACCAGAATAAGTATTCTCTTTATAAGGTTGATATGAATTTTCATTATAAGCACAAGACCATTAATCTTCATATCTGACTTGATTGTAGTACTGAGAAGGACTTTGATTCACTAGAGAATCATAACCATAAATCCTCTCATCCATGTAATATGGAGAAGGAACCATAGCATTCTGATTTTCATAGCGTTTCAATATTTTATCTATGCGTGGAGAAAGATCCATAACATTCTGATTTCTATAGCGTTTTATTCGTCCATCTCATGTACCTAAAAAATAATTTATAATCAGAATATATCCAAATAAAAAATAAAAATAAAGCAATGAAAAGTTCTAATTAAACTAACAATAAAAGAAAGCAAATAATTAAAATTGTCCCCGGCAACGGCGCCAAAAATTTGATTGGCGTTTTTTACGCACTTCAATTAAATCCCCAAGTGTAAGGATGTCAATTGTAGCGTTAAGCAACCAAGTTAAATTATCAATTCTAAAATGACAGTTAATTATTTATCTTCTAAATATTACTAGCTTAATCAGAATAGGGTAACCGATTTTAATTCACTAAATAACAAAATATTAAATAACTGAATTAATTAAAGTAAAGGAAAATAAATAAGTTTTGATCAAGAGAATAACAACAGTTCTAAGATATCATGTATATACCAATTAATTTGGGTTTCTATACTTCCAATTGTTCATTCATGAAGCGTCAATGAAAATACACAACTTAATCCTGTTAACCCACTAGATATGATCTGATTTTAAGCTAACAATATATTTTGATTTATTCCCTAAGGTATGTAAATATTACCAAACCGTATTCCTAGATACTAATCAAAGCAAACAACAATACCTTCGGATGGTAAGCTCGACTAACAAGATATTCTCTGGAATTACTACAACGTTCTATTCACTTCCTACTTGAATGTCTAATTGCATTGTTCCACTAAACAATTCAAGTATCTGATTTACCACTTCATGGAATTAAAGTATTTATAGCGGAACTACTTCAATTCCTAAGAAATTAGACAATACCAATCATGAACGCACACAAGCTAACATAATAAATCAAGCATTATAGCGGATGTCATAAAAATATTATGAAGACGTTACGAAGCATAAAAGCAAAGTTTAATTAAAATAAGTAAAATCAAAATATCAACTGCATAAAATCCCAATTTTGGTCTAGGTTCCCAAATCAATCCAATCTAACCATCATACCCTAGAACTATATAAGTAATTAGCCCATGAGATCACAAGAAACTCTCATGACTATTAAAATCATACCAAAGTCTTGACAAATAAAAAGTAAAAATAGGAATAGAAAAACCCTAGTGTTGGTGTTGTCTCAGATTCCTTCTCCGTCTCTCCAGTTGAATGATCTCCCTCTTGAACGGCCCTTAAATCTCCTTCGGTGTGGATAGATGATGGGATGGATATGGATGATGGTAGATGATGGATGGGGGTGATCCCTTGTGGAGGGTGGTATCTCTTATGAAGTGAAATATATATAGGTGTGAGAAGGGAATGAGATTAGGAAATAATTGTGCTCCAAGAAATAGGAAAGATGGCTAATTTTCGAAAATTTTTGGAAATCTCCGTCTGCAGCTGCGCGATCTCACCGTTTCGAGCATAACTTCCTCATACAAACTCCGATTTGAGTGATATTTATGCTAAAATGATCCTATCTTCCGTGGCTTTCCAATGGTATATCATCAGATCAATTTGGACTTTTACACAAATACAAAAAATTATTCAAGTCGACGTGTGTTTTTCAGTATTTCTTCACACTTTCACTCTTCATTCCAACTTTGAACTTTTGATCCTATTTTACCCTTCAAAACTCAACAAAACACCTTAGTGGCATCAAAATCGTGTAAATACTCAAACTTACACAATTTCATGCAAAAATAATAACTTTCCTAAGCAAAATAGTGTAATGTGCACTCATAAAATGCGTGAAATTCTACTCTCAACAATCTTTTTGAAGAATACTTGAATCAATACTTTAGAGGTAGATCTTAAATAATACTTGAATCAATTTTTAAGAGGTAATACTTGAATCTATTTTTTTCTTCTTGAAGAATCGATTCTTAAGATGTAAATCGATTCAAGACTACTTGAATCGATTTTTAAAAGGTAATATTTGAATCAATTTTTTTTCTCTTGAAGAATCGATTCTTAAGATGTAAATCGATTCAAGACTACTTGAATCGATCCTCTTACTCTTGAAAAATTGATTTTTAAGATATAAATTTATTCAAGAATACTTGAATCGATTCTCTTCCTCTTCCTCTTGAAGAATCAATTCTTAAGAGGTAAATCGATTCAAGAATACTTGAATCAGTTCTCTTCCTCTTGAAGAATACTTCTTAAGAGGTAAATTGATTCAAGAATACTTGAATCAGTTCTCTTCCTCTTGAAGAATTCTTGAATCAATTATTTAGAGGTAGATCGAATCTCTACTTGATTCTCTCTATCAAAATAAATTTTTATACTTTCATAAATTAATTTTTTAGAGGAACTTGAAGAAAGCTCATATTCCTCTTGGAGAATCGAATGTGTGTATTTACAATGAATAATCAAAAAGTCTTGTTTATAGGTGTGGTAAGAGAGAATATTATATGGAATATTCATTTTTCCCTATATATATGATTTAATTTTATATTAATTCATTTATTGCATTAAAAATTTTAGTAATTAATTTATGATACTCAAAAAATAAATAAAATATTAAAAATTTAATCATTATTAAAAATAAGAAACGCTTTATTTAAAAAAATTAAATAAGGAAGTTAATTAAAAGTAAATAAGGAAAATATTAAAAAAAAAGTATTAAAAATCCAAAAAATTGAGAAAATTACATGTCACATTGGAGCGCTCTGGCAATGACATGTTAGCAAAAAAATATTTTTGCTATAGTATACTTAAGATAATATATAACATTAGTTTTGAAACTGATGTTAATCTATAATTCAATAGTAATTTTCTTTTAAATATTATTTTTTACATCATGAGGATGTCAAATGTATTGTTATATCAATTATTAAAAAAAATACTAATGTTTAAAAGAAAATTACCATTAAATTATAAATTAATAACTGTTTTAAAACTAATGTTTTAGTTGAGTAGTTATAAAAGTATATTTTCCTTGTTAAATATTAAGTTTTTTATTGGAATAATTACTCATAGGTACACACTTTGTACCCCTAATTACTATGAGATACATTGATTTAAAATAATTACTCTCACATACAAAATATTAAAGTAAAATACCAAATATAACCCTAAAATCATACACTATTAAACCACAAACCCTAAACCCTCACCCACCGCCGGACCGACGGCCGGCCGCCGAAAAACTGCCGAACCGCCGGCGATCGATTGTTGGAAAACTGCCGCCGCCGCCAGAGCTCCGCCGGCCGGCCGCCGTAGCTCTGCCGGACCACCACATTTTTTTACTGCACACACTTTGCTGCACACAACATTTATGTGCAGCATATTGTAAGGGTAATATTGGAATATCACTATATATTTTTGTAGTTAGTAGTAATATTTTTGTATGTTTGTATCTCATAGTAATTAAGAATTTTTTTGTGTACCTAATAGTAATCCTCCCTTTTTTATTCTATAATGTTTAAAAAATAAAACAAAATAGATCAATATTTTTACTCCATTTCAGAAGTTAATTATATCAATATTATATTATTAATATAAATGATTAATAATATTATAAAAAAATTAAATAGGAATAAAATGAGAAAAAATATTAATTAAATTACAATTAAAAGAGAGTAATATATATATAATTTAATTTAATTAAGTATGGGCAAAATTGTAAATGTATAAAAATTGACCTAGAGAACAACAACTACTTAGGTATAGTTAAATATTAAGGGGTCGTTTGCTTGGGGTTATTAGCTAGGTATTGATGCAGTATACCACGTAATACCACGTTTGTCTCGATATATTCATAATACTTTCAGCCCGATATAATTTCTGCCTGAAATTAATAATACATTTTCATTGGTATTGTGTATATCACCACAAGAGGTGGGTTACACAATGCAACAATTTAATACCTATATACTACTATACTTACTTTTATCATTATACCCCTCTTCCATTATTATTATTATTATTATTATTATTATTATTACTATTATTATTTACCTAGCTTTTTCTTACGCATTTTTCCCGTATATCAAACCATCTCTTTTCCCTTACTACTACCTATGCTTTTCACACTTGCTCCTCTATTATCATATTAGAGCACGTTTAGTTATCGTATTGGTATGATTTGATTGATCACATGTTTCTTATCATTTCATCATGTAGTTTTATCTTGTTTTCATTTGATTTCATGTTTTTATGGCGTAAGGTACGCTATCCTCAGACGGACATCCCTCATGCGAGGAGTGTGAAGATCGGAGAACTATTGAGGCGAAAGACGGAGGAGGGTGCGACTGTAAGGGTGTTGTTATAGGTTGATGAGACATCATTACATGTGATCAAGAATAAAGTTGTAATGAAAACACATGATGAAGATGCATTGTCCTATTCCTAACACACCAGATTGCTATGTAGATTGTGTCCTAAGGTGCATGAAAAGTTCCCCCACCATGTTTACTCATCATCAAAGAGCTATTTCAGTCCCCTTTTGGGAATCAGTAGCCAAAGAGTATGAAGCACCGGGACCTCCTACAGGATTCCAAGGTATTGAATTTGTGTTAACCACTTTTATCACTACAATCTTGTTGCATAGAGGTTATTGTTTATCTAACTCTGGTTAACCCAGGTCTCATATCATGGCTCTTCCTTCAATTGCGGCAGGGCTATACTTTGATGTTAAGGCACATAATTCAAGAGTCGACGTTTATGCAACATTAACACCTCAAACTACACATGTTTTTTATCATGTATATTTCTTTTATTGTAGGGAGAGTACTTTTATATCGGTGTTGCTATCTATATTGGGGTATTTTGCATCATTTAGATGGATAAGCCTAGCAAACCGCACAACTTTAAACCTCAGATTTACAATATGGAGAGAGGGGATCGTGATAAATTGATATCGGATTACAACACCATGGACGTATGTGATTTCAATGAGAAATATGGTGATATGTGGGATTTCAATGAGAAATATGGTGATCTGAGGGATTTCACTATGAAGAAGGATGATATCATAAAGAGATCGACTTCCCATCAGTTTAAATAGTTTTAAGTTCTATTGTGTACATACACCTCTTCGAATATGTTACATCTGTCCATAAATAATGCGTGCACTTATTTATTCCTACTTTTATATTTTCGAATTTTGTATTACAACAAAAGCACAAATGTACCTTATAAATCACCTTCTAGTCCGAGTACATACCTTATGAAGTAAGATACTTTACACTAGTGTATATATATATATATATATATATATATATATATATATATATATATATATATATATATATATTTTCAAATAAAGAAAGACTAATTATAGGTCTATAGGAGGTCCATGGATTGACTATGCACTAATCTTCTTATTTCATTCTCTAAGGAGCGCAGGAAAAGCTACAAGCTACGGGTTAGACTCCATACTTTTTCCTACTGGAGCGAGCTTCCACTATTTATTATGGTATAGTATTTCTAAACGAGCCAGTTAGAGAAAGATTATAGAAAATGGAAGTTTCCATTTTTGGGTTCTATACGAGCCAGTTTCATCAATTTAAGTTGGAGTTCGCTTAATCCATGTCAAACCATCGTAATCAGTCTAATATAGTAGTGACCCCTTTTTTGTCTCTTCTTACGGTACAGTCAGAGAGCAAGCTAGGCAAGAGAAGCTGCAAAAGTTTGGGAATATTTTGCCGGTTTATTCAATATAAAAATTCCTGATACTGGTGAGGTGGACAGATTCCTTTCATATTAGTTCTCATTAAGAATGTGTCTTGCTCGCTTTATTTTTATTTTGAGGTCGTTGGATTGATGGACAATTTTTCTTTTTTGAAAATAAAGTATATTATATAACAAACAAATGGAATAAAGTAAGAATTTAAGTTTTATGAGACATACCTATTAATTATGAATATGCAACTTTTTAATATATTTAATAATTTTTGTAATGTAGTCTGCCAAAATGACTGAGTAAAGACTCATAGTGACATAATAAAAATATTTATTTTATCCAGTTAAATATAAATGATCAAAATACTCCTAAAATTCATAGATTGACTAATTTAAATAGATATTTTTCCAATCATATGAAAATAATATTGTATTATAAATTATATATAACTACTTATTGCGTATATTCCCAAGTAACCTTCAATTTTACACTTTTCATGATCTATTAATCCTACAATAGCTTGCAATAAATAAATACGTATAATATATTTTTTATTTCGTGCAATGCATAGAAAAAGTTTTATTATTATTATTATTATTATTATTATTATTATTATTATTATTATTAAAATAGGATAACATATATTCTATTTTTGAAAAACAATATACATAATGATGAGTAGTGGCAAATTTAGAAACTCAAGGTGGGGTAGGCTAAGTTTATTAATATATATATATATATATATAGCTAGCAAAATAACAGTGAATCACCTTCTCAATTGAAGGTGAATTGGGAATGTGCCAAATTTTATTATTTATTGTATCGGGTTCATTAAATATACTATAATATGAGAAAGTATATTTAGTTTTGGGCTTCTTTTGGATGGGTTAAAAATATTTTTGGATTGGGCTAAACTTAAAAAAAATAAATTACATACCTAAAATAAAATGAAAATATAATGGACTTTTGATGGGTAGCCCTGGTCTAAGCCCAGGGCTACTCTTAAATAAATCTACCCATGATGATGAGATATTATAAAATATTATGTGATCACTAGTAACGGATTTTATATTTGTATTTTTTTTATATATTTTATATTTGTATTTTATAATAATCTGAGCTGCTTTTGAAAATTTTATTTATACCATATTCTCTTCTCAGTATAGTGGATATTAATCCACATATTTAAGAATTTGCTAAATAAAAATACCATTTTTAAGTATTGTTCCAAAATATACCTTATTTGTGACTAAAAGTGATATATACACAATTTAAGTATTTAGAAATTTATGATGATTAATTGTTAAGGGACAGGCCATCAAACACAACTCTCTCCATCTACCGGTAAGATATCCATTTACTTTTTGTATATTGATTAAAGAGTATTACTATTTTATATAAAGTGGATAGTTGTATTAGTAGTGAGTAGTGGGTCGTGCGTTGTTAATAATGCAAATTATTATTGAAGGCTCTTTTGATGATAGTAGAACAATGTTATGATTTGGACATTAGGTAATTGCTAAACTATTTCATAATTTAACTATTGATTGTTATTAATTTTTTTATAGGTTATGATTGAATGTTTTATCCCAATATTTGGATGCTCTGGGGTGTAGGATATAGTGTTTGATGCGGCATCCAAGTATGTCTTGAACACTAAAATGGCGAAAAAAAAAATTCCGGAAAAGGGGTGAGCTTTTATTTTTTTAGTTTTAAAGAATCAAATTGTAGTTTTACTAAATAGTAATTTAGTTTGCATGTCTCCGATTTTTGATAGTTTGGACTGCTATTAATCTATTTATCACATGCAAGAAAAAATGCATGAAGAATGTAGGATGTAGTGAATTTTCAAGGATTATGTCACATGCAATTCTTTAACAACTAAACTGAATGATAAAATCTTGCAATAAGACTCCGTGATGGCCCTATAGGTTCATCATTGACTGCTACTTGATAATTTCTATGCAACTATTCTATTAATTTTTCAAATTGCAACCAATGTATGAGTTGTTTAGATGGTTTGCATTAATTGTGAAAGGTTATCTAACTCTCTTTATATATTGAATTTTGTTTAGATTGTTTGCATTAATTGTGAGAGATTATCTAGATTCTCTTCATATATTAAATTTTCCAATAGAAGCATATGCTTCTTATATATATTTATTAATTGTGAGAGGTTATGGAGGTATTTAGATTTTTTTTTTCATATAATGCATTTTTTTTCTTAGGGATCTTTTTAGGTAGGAATATTGATTCTCCATTTATATTAAAAAAATGATTGCTCAAATTGTGATTTACCCATTCATAATTATAGTACGTACCTATATGGTATCTATTTATATGTTTTTTTAAAAATTTTTATATGTTTTTTTAAATTTTTTTCTTTCAATTTTACTAATTTATCTTTACTACGGAACTACAATATCTATATGTTGGAATTCATAGAAAATAAGAACAACATATTTCTGACACCAATCTCTCTTGTAAGCACTTTGATTTTTTTTATTAATTGATTTTTTGAGAACTTATAATGCATTTTGATTTACAAAAGCTATCTGATAATATTTAACATTATCAATTTGTTAGTGTTGATAAAGATCTATAATTTTGGCCTTTATTATTATTTTATTTCCAAATTTAGTATCATGTAACTCTAGACTATCGAGGTTCTAGAGGAATTGGTTGTAAAAGATTTTGAAAGTAAGAATATGAGATATAAAGATGAAATAATTTCTTGAATGAAATCTGCGATAGACATCAAACAGTATGGGCTAGAGAATAATTTATAATCTCTTATTACTGATGTAAATCTCACATTTTTCAACAATTATACTTCAGTTTAAGATTTGAAGCTTGGCATTGCTTAGAAGTATAAGTTTTTCTCTGGAGGTAACTTTGATAGTTTTTAGTGACATTATTTTCATGTGTTCTCTTAATTTTCTTCAAGAGTCCACAAAATATTTTTTTTGTTTATTTATTTTTTATTTTGTTTTTTGTTTTTTTCAGGTATTTCATTTTAATGATGAAATTATAACTTTACTCCTATGATTTATGATATATTCTTATCCAGTGGTTTAGGACATCTTGTCCCCCTAGGATTTAATCTTTATATGATAGGGTTTAGTGTTCGTTCTAAGGGTAAAATTACAACTTTACCTCTGTAGTTTACGGTATACTCTTACCCAATAATTTAGGGCATAATGTCCCCCGAGTGTTAAATATTTATCAATAGGGTTTAGTGTTCGTTCCAAGTGTAAAATTACGACTACACCCATGTGGTTTATAATATACTCTTATCTAGTGGTTTAGGACATACAGTACCTCGAGGGTTTACCATTTATCGATAGGGAATATTATTCGTTCCAAGGGTGAAATTATGAATTTACCCCAGTAGTTTTTTATTTTACATTTTTATCAAAAGTCTGTCGCTCCATAAAAAATCACTTCAACTTATTTTCTATTAGTAAGTATGCATTTTTATACAGGATGTTTGTCAATATTATTCTGTATTACTTTAAATATTATTATTCAAAGATAACACATATATTTTATATAAGTGGATGAAATCAAAATTGTCTTTACAAGAATTCCTAAAATATATATCTTTGTACGTATCAATGAATTTTATAGAAAAATTACAGGTGGAATCATTATATTAATGATCGTGTTTTGTTTATAAATATTATATTGTTAAAAAATAATACTTCTTGTTAATATATTATTTAATTAAATTAAAGTTTTGGTTTATTTTTTTATAACTTTAGTCACCCCTTTTGTATTTAACATTTATAAACATATAAGATATAAAAACATACAAGTAATACATATTTTTATCAAATTGATATATAATAAATTCGACAAATATAAAAAGATTAACACATATGAATAGATTCGTTCCCAAAATTCAACGTCTTAAGGGTAAAATAAACAAATATTCAAAGAAAATTAAATTAAAATTATAATATGCAATCATCAAATTTAGTTAATCAACAAATTTTCACGATTATACATCTTTGTAAATCAGCTAAATAACTTTATTCAAATATAAAAAATTATTAAACACAATCTCGTGCAACACACGGGGTAGAAACACTAGTATACATAGAATACATAATTAAATTTTAATACTAAATTTTTTAACATTGACTTTATATTATCAATTTATAATTTAATAAGTAGTATAATAAAAAAAATTAAAATTATTAATTAAATTATAATATAAATTTAATTTTTTAGATAAATTAATAATAATATAAAAATATATATCTGATTATTTTAAAATTAATTAATTTAATAACTTTGTAAAAAAATATTATTATCGTATATTTTTAATATAAAAGATTTTATTATTAAAATAAAAATAAAATTTATTTTTTAATCATTAAATTAATTAAAATAATTATTTTTTATAAAATAAATTAAAATTTTAATTTAATTTTTTAATTATATAAAATATTTGTATTTTAATACTTTAACAGCGAAACAAAAATTAAAAAACTAAATTTTATTTTAATAATTTGTAATCTTTAAGCAACTTGTGTAGTAACAGAATATATATTTATACATGTATTACTAAGAGTGTGTAATTACAGAATATATATTTACACATGTATTATTTAGTGTTTCTAAATAACACTTTTTTGTGTGTTAAAAAAGTGTAGCAAAAGCGTTTTTAAAGACTACATTGTAACAATAAAATTTGTATTTATTAAATAATAAACACAAAGTAAATTACAAAGATAATTCAAGATGGATTGAACTTGAGAATTTGAGTGAACAGTCTCTAGCTATCCTCTGATTCCCTCTGGAGTTGACTTGAATCTTTAAAACATTTATTCGGAGAAGTTGAGCATTTATTCGAATCGAACATTGACTTGAGAGACTTCTGCGAAGAATGTCGTTCAATTTGGTAGAACGCCGTTGACTTCATGAATTGTGAATTTGATTTGAAGAACGCCATATTGGAGAGGCTTAACACCTTGATCTCTGATTGGAAGCTATTCTTGACTTGAATATAACTTGAACTTGACTTGAAGATCTTGAATGTTTTTGACTTGATTTTCACTTGGATCTTGATCTTCCAAATTCTTCAGGTTTTCAGGATTTTTGAGAGTGAATGAAATGAGGATTGAAGGCCTTATTTATGGGTAGAGAAAATAACCACTTGTGAGATATTATCTCCTTGAAAAGATATGTTGTGTTTTCTCCTTTAATTAAGTCTGCTGGACAGAATATAAGTCTATTTAATATAAATAAGCCTGTTGGACTGGATTTGCTGACTTGAGTCAGGCCCACTTTACTTGAATTGAACCCATTTGACTTAGATTTGGGCTCAAATTATTATATTAATTATCAATTATTTATTTATTTTAGAAATTAATTTATTTAAATTCCTTAATAAATAAATATTTAATTAATACTTAATATATTTCCCTTTGCATTTATATTTATTAGGCAATAAAATTTAATTGCCTACATACATATAAGGACACTTTTTTGTGTGTTAAAAAAGGTGTGACAATAGATAAGAGTTCCAAAGTGTGGTGATACGATAAATATTACTCCCTCACCGTTCCACAATAACTTGTACTGTTACTGCAGATATGAAGTTTAATAAAAGTTGCTTTTTAACCAACTTTATTGACTTTTGAAGGGTAATATAAACTTTTTTTGTAAAAAATAAATTATAAAGTATGTTATGTGTGTTAGGTATGAGCGGTAAATTGTAATTAAGATGAATTTTTGAGGTTAAGAATTGATTTGATATTTCATTTTTTGGGTAGTGAAAATTATTATGTGACGAACATAAACAAAAAGTGTGAAGTTTATTGTGGGACGGAGAGAGTAATATACCATTTTATTAAATGTGTTTATAGAACAAATATTAACACCCCTAAAAATATAATTTAATAATACAATACTTATTATCACGTTAATTTTAAATGACATAAAAATGTGTGGTAATAGACAAATTTTGTTGTAGTGATCAGAAGGAATTTAAATGAGAATCATATTAATTATACTTGGGAATGGTAATGAATTTATCTTTCATAATATTATATTGTTTGGTTGATGATATGAAGTCACTATCATAGTTTTTAATTTTATTTGATATAATTAAAGACAAATATTAATGTACACCAATTTTTAAGTTACACCAAAATAATCCATATTCAATTACTTATCATATGAAAGTAATTTTGACCCGGTCTCATTTCATTCCCTTATTTCTCTCTCATCCCCCCTCTCTCTTTCTATTTTCTCTTATTACTTCGTACTATCTCACTCTCTCTCCTCAATTTTTACTATCTCTCCTCATTTTCTTCTAGCATACACTCCCTCTCTCCTCATTTTTCTTTTCTCATCAAAAATCGTATTGAATGTTTGTATTGTGAAAAATTAATTCGAGTACTACTTTTTTATTTTTTAACATTTTTTATGTTATTCATTACTTTAAAAAAAAACGAGAAATTCTCTTGTGAGACGGGTTATTTGAGAGACGGGTGCGAGACGAGTCAATCCATCATTAAAGTATGCTTATTGTAAAAATAAAGTATTTTTATTTGTAGTTAAAGTATGTTAATAATAAATTATATTATAACACGCTGAATTCATACTATAATGCATAATAATCATATTTTAAAAAATATACTTTAACCACTATTAAACATACTTTATCTAAATAATAGGCATACTTTAACACGTCTCATAAACAGTCTCATGTAAATAAAGTCTCACAAGAGAATTTTCTCAAAAAGAAATACAATTATAAATACAAATACATACATTAATAAATTTAAATTACATATTTTTTTATATTTTTAATTTTGTATACTACTATTAAAAAAGTAATACAATTATGAGCATAAATACATACATTATTTAAAAAAAAATTATAAAATATTTTTTGTTTGATATGCTACTGTTAAAAAAGTAATACAATTATGAGTATAAATACACACATTATTAAATTATTATTTTTTAAAACTATTTTTAGAGTTATACATTACTGTTAAAAAAGTAATACAATTATAAATATAAATACATACACTAATATTGTTCAAGATCAAGAATAGTGGAGTTGAGTCTCTCGACCCTTTAACTTAGGATTAGTCAGTTCTATTTCTCGATAGGGGCAGGGAAGGGACTTCAAAGTTGGATATAATTAACATGTTTTTTCTTTTTTTATTGGTTTCTAAATATGTATTTTTCAAGGTATATGCGTGAGACATAATCTACGGGTGAATCTGATATTTAGTTAATTCTTTTATCTTTATGTTCTCACTGATACCTAATCGATAACGAACCTGAATGGCCATATACATAAATCAATTAAAAATAATACAGTTATTTAAGAAGTCAATGGATATCAATTTGAATTGAATAATAAAATAAATATTTGAAGAAATCACAACTTATATGAGTTGTATGTAGATTTTAAGTGACGACACGTTGTAGATCTAGAGCGATAGAGGTGTGATGATGCAGATTTAAAGCATGAAGAGAGATCTGATGAATATGCAAAGAGGTCAAATCTCTCCAAAGTGTCGTGGGGAGATCCGATGATGTAATGCAGGGAGATCCTGTCGTCGCTGTTCGACGACGTTCCACTCGCCACACCGAGTTGCCGCTGCAAATCTAGCCATCTGCCTCCGGACACCTTGCTCGCAAGTCGGGTAGTGCATTGTCGACCATGCCACTGCCAGAGTTAAGGGTGGACGAAAATACCGAAAAATTGGTATACTGCATATATCGTACCGTAAATAACGAATTTACCAAAAATTTTAGCATATCGAAAAATTAGGTAAGGTATGATACCGTATCGATTTTTTCAATTCGGTACTGGTATATTATTTTTAAAAAATAGGTATTTCGGTATATACCGAAATACATACCGAAATACTGATAATATATCGGTATATCAGTATATACCGATATATCGAGGTATAAATTAAACTAATAATAATTATGTTATTATTGGTATATATTTATTAACCCAACACCACACAGTATTTGGAAGATAAAAATAAATTTAGAATAAATTAAATTTACTCATTACTAAAATTGTGATTTAGGAATTAAAAAGGGTAAAGAATGAGCCCCAGAACCTTAGCCCGCGCTGCCCATTCCCTACCACCAACTCATTCTGTACTTCGATCTCCTTCCCCTTAACGCCGCAGCCGCTCGAATATCTAATTAATAGCTGAATTCTTCAAAGCAGCTCCCCCAATTCCCACCTTTCATCTCCATTCTCCATTGCTAACATCTACCTCCACCGCTACTCCAAATTTCGCTTCGACTCCGCCACCAACTTTATCTCCTTCTCCTATGTACGTAATGCCGCGCGACGCCGCACCTCATAATCCAGTCACTTAGATCTCCAATCAACGGCCTAGATTCTCCAATTCTAGCCCCAGCCCCGTCGATTAAGTTCTGTCTTTTCCATTATGCATTCTTCACTTTTTTTTATTTAATATTATGTAAAAATCTAGTATTTTCATTGTTGGTTTGTGCTTTTATTTGAGCAAAACATTTGGAGAAAGCTGGAACAGATGTGTAATGGTGGTTGTTTTTTTTTTCCTTTGATATGAAGTAAGTATGTAACGTTTCGGTATTATGATAAAAAATGGTATTAATGATTAGTGTACCGAAATTTTGGTACGGTATCAGTATATATTTTTTAATACTAAAAATTTTAGTACGGTATACGATATGCATAAAAATTTTGGTATACCATACCGTTCAACCCTAGTGAAAGTACGTCGCTCGCTTTTGGCCAGAATCCTTGGAGAGAAAAGGAAGGAAACAACAGATTTTGTGGGAGAGGAGAGAGAGAAAGTGGTGAGGAACGGGCAGATTTTTGGAGAGAAAAGAGAGAAATGAGTGGATAAAGTGATTTTAGGAGTGAATAAATAATGTAAATTGGATTTTTTTTTATCTTTTATATGTGACCCATTTTCAAATATATGTTATTTTTTTAAGGTACACTTGGTGCACATTAGATCAACTCATAATTAAATTCTCTAAGAATTAATTAATAATTTTTAACAGTAATTTTAATATAATTTTATTATTTTTAAAAGTAAATTAATATTTAATAGTAATTTTAAATTTTAAATCTAATTTATACTCCCTCCGCCCCGCTACAAGAGTTACATTTTACTAATTAGTGCATCCCACTATAAGAGTTATATTTCTATTTTTAATAGATGTGACCCACATAAATCAATCACTTTATCTTCATGGGGTTCACATAAAAATAATACAATTACTCACTATACATTAAATTATTATAAATCTCAACCCACTACACATTAAAATACTATATTTCTTAATCTCCGTACAAATAGTAAACGTAACTCTTTTTATGTGACGGGAGGAGTTTAATTATAGGGCCTTACTTAGCTGACCCAGGCTCACATATGACCCGGGTGAAATCTGACCGTTAAATTAATCTATCTACAATTCTAGCTGTTGGATCAAAAATAATACTAATAAATTATTCAAATGCTACCTATTAAGCAGGTTACCACTGAAAAGTAAGCAATATGATGTATTTCTCAAGATACTTTGTCCAATAACCTATGGAGAGAGAATGGTGAGCTTTTCTATAAAACTAGCATTTACTGCAATCATGTTCAACTATGCACCATGTCAACATTGACATACTATTCATTTATGCACCACATCCATGTCCAACTATCCATCTCCGCACCATGTCAATTCTGTTGGATTGTATACTAAAAGTCTAGCTTTTTGTATGAACAATGTTATAACAATTAATTTGAAATGAGAATCATATGATCAAATGATTGCATCTTATAATTTATTTATATGTTCGATGCAATAGTCCACTTACTTTATACTGTAGATAATATGTTGTGCGACAACACGCGAAAGATCATATTATCGGTTTCCTTATAAAGTATAAACAGATGCTCACAATCGAGATAGACGGGGACTCTCTATCGGGATGGTTGTAGTGTGGTTTGGTATTAGCTTGTCTTGGCTATAGAATCACATTAGTGCACTTGTGTGTATTGAGCAGGAGCGCTTGAGATCGTTCGATTTATACTGACTTATAGGAGAACTTGATCTCAGTTATTATGGATGTTCGTGCTCTTAATCCCTATACAATAACCTCGACACATAGGGCAGTATGTATTTCTTTGATTCATCAATGGGTGAGATTTACATGTAATTAAATCAATAAACTCGGTGAGTTGGGAAGTAGTGCTATTTCTATGGTGTGCTGTTGATTGTAGAAGGAATCCATGTCCGTCATAAGTTGATGATGTCCCCTTGAGGAGCTCATAAGGATTATCATGTAAACCCTGCAGGTGGAATTTATTCCAGCATGATAATGAGGTTGAGTGGTACTACTCTTGGATAAGATATTAATTAATTGAGTTGTCAGTAACATAATTAATTAATGGACATTGTATATCTTAAACATGGGGAGACTAACGGGATCATAATAAGAAGGAGCCCAAAACGTAATTTTGGGATTGGTATGGTAGTGCAGTAATAATATTTTAGTGGAATATATTATTATTATTGGACTTAAGTATAAGCTTTGGGCTAAACTTGGATACTTAAGCCCAATGGAGGCCCAACCCAATTTCTCCTCCTGGTCCCTACTGTAGCCAAAGTATATAAGTCACCTCAACTTATCTGGAACCCTAATCTAATTGATTATTCACGTGTGATGAGGTTTGAGAGCAGAATGAGGAGATCTCATAGATCGTCGCCCACACGACGTCGAGATCGACTTGGGACATACAGCAGAAGACCGGAAGGTCGTTTGCTGTTGCAATTCGTCATGTTGTGAAATTTATATAAAATCGTACAGTACTTCAAATTTGATAATCAATATACTGACGGAAAGCTGTCGAAGAGAGGATCGACTGAGCACAAATATTACTCAATTCCGACATCAGACGAGGAAGTTATGGCCATTCTCGTGGGACTGCATAGGCTGCAAGCGAGAATCCTTCGTCTTCAACATATCCTGGTGAACGGTAATCGTTTCTATGATTTATTGCTTCCGCTGTGATAAAAACGCATGTATCCCTAACGGATCATGTTAACCAAATGATTCAAGTGCCAACAATTGGTATCAGAGCTTCGGTTTCGTGGTGAAGCGTGACACGTTAGGCTGGGGTTTATGTGATTAATTTTTTCGAAATTAGGATCGCATGTTTAGGGTTTTGGTTTTACTGCGCAAACCATGAATATCCCTATGTGAAATATACCCTATATCATATCTGTTCATCGATGGCTGTGTGTGAGAGGATTCGACGAAAACTATTCGTAAATTTCACATGGAAGGAAGAAATTGAGAGAAAATCCAGCGCAGTGATATTGCCGTGGCAATAACCGGAGTTTCAACTGTCGGATAGATCTGAATTTTGGTCGGCATGTTCAGACCTTGTGGATGTACATTCTGAACGGTGAAGATCGAATTTGGAGCTTTTTCGTGCTGGGATTACGCTGAAAACAGAAGCAGATTTTTAGGCGATTCTGTTTTGCGCAGTCGAGGGAAAAGAGCCGTTTCTCACAAAATAACCGTTGGATCGACCTGTAATTTGGACAGCATGTTCAGGACTTACAGTAATAGATTCTGGACGGTGAAGATTTGGTTCTGAGGTACTTGCAATTTCAAACTACGAACGACAGTTGGTATAGTTTGGTGTTGCGCGTTGGGCTGAACTTGGTTCCATGCAAATAGGCTCTTGGTCGAGCGACAGTCCGGGCGAGGGGCGCTCGTCAAGGCACTTGGAGCGCTCCCTGACACGATTGACGGCGGGCTATGACGATGGACGTCTTGGGGCACAAGCAATCGTGCTTGTTGCGTAAGGCTTCGATTCCACAGTTGGAGTGTCGGACAAGACATTCAAATTTAGAGGCGATTTTATTCCTTATATATAACTTTCATAATTGATTTAATTGTCTGTTATTGTTATATATATATGGATGCTTGATCTCTATGATTTATTGCCTTAAATAGAAGCATGCTAGATTGCGTATTATATTTGGTATATTATATGCATGTATTGCTATACTGTTGGATAAGACATCCAATTTTAGGAAAATTAATTCCTAATATATAACTGCCATAATAGATTATATATTATTGTTATATATGGATGTCGAATTAATTCCTAATATATGACTGCTATAATTGATTTAATAATCTATTATTGTCATATATAGATGTCGAATTAATTCCTAAATATATAACTGCTATAATTAATTGTCTATTATTGTTATATATGGATGTTGAATTAATTCTCAATATATAACTGACATAATTGATTTAATTATCTATTATTGTTATATATGGTTGCTCGTCGATATCGATGATTTTGATAGTCTAGACGATATCGACGATCGATATCGATAGTTTCGGAATTTTGATAATCTTGATGTTTTTCGAATATTTGATAATCTAGTCGATATCGATGATTTTGATAATCTGGACGACATCGACGGTCGATATCGATGGTTTCGAAAATTGGACAATCTGGAAATTTTAAAAATTTGATAGTCTGGAAGTCTTTGCTGGTATTCGTGCTTGGTGGCGAAAAATCGAATTCGCTGATATATAACTGTTAATAATTGATTTAAATATTGATTATTGTTATATATGTATGCATGACTCTCTGTGATTTACTGCCTTATGTGCCGTGATAGGAGCATGCTAGGGTTGTATATTTTATTCTGGAATATTATATGCATGTTAAAAATCCTCGGTGTTAAATAACTAAGTGAGAGAGGGGATTGGTATAATTAATTCCCGTGGCCTCCATTATTGGTTTGTAAGTGATGTGAGTAAACTTGCGTGTTGGCAATAGGCCTTCCTCCATAATGGATGAGTTTATTCATGGATCACTGGTACAAACTTCATTAATAATTATTGTTTGTAATGTGGCACACAAACTTGCGTGTTGGCATTGGCCTTCCTCCATAACGGATGAGTTTGTGTGCGGTTCACTAGTACAAACTTATAATTGATGATTGTAGGAAGCTATCCGAGCGTGTGTGTACTTCTCCAACTGTAAGGCACACAAGCTCGCACAGTGGACTTGGGATCAAATAATGGTGTACACTTAGGTGTAAATAATTAGTATCCTCCCCAACGGAGTCACTGCTATTATTTGCATGGCTAAAGAGGAACCGACTATTAATTATTTTGTCATAAAGTTAGGTTGACAAATAAAATTAATGGGTAAAACCTTCTCTTGTAAATGTTCGGGTTTGTAAACGTCCACACTAACGTGGCTTGTAGACTCACGGTGCTTGAGATGTCGGTGAATTTTATTTTTATATTGTTTTGAGGGAATCAATATAAAAGGATAAAATTCGAAGATTTGATCGGAATATTTATTTGTGATTCTCTGAATTTCAAATAGTTTTATCTCACTTATTATTAACTAAAAGAAATAATATTTACTTGTCCAAATTAGATGATTAAAAAAGAATCTTAGTTTCGAATTTTACTGCTTAAGAAAATACATGTGTGCTCTCACAAAGGACGTCTCATGATGCCTATTAAAGTCTCTAATGAAGAGATGAGAGCTTCATAGAAATATGATGGTCTCTTGTAACTCTTCGGATACTTGAGTAAGTTAAAAGGCAGTAGGTCATGATTGAATTTGATGAATGAATTGGAACTACATGGAATAGAAGTTGAAGGGGAAACCTAAGTCAATTTTATTCTTCATAATTGCCTAGATGTTTTTGAGTAAGTTTCTCCTGAATTACGAGAGGATGTATATGGTGGGAAACTTCTGACAAAACATGTGGAAAAGGAAAGTCATTTTCATCATGATGTGAACAAGTTTTATATCTTATTCACTAGTGTTTAAACATGATTAGTGATGACATCTACTGACACGAAGTGTGTAGATACTGGAATCACTGAATGTTCATTACTAAGTGAGGATAAGATTGTTATGACATGGGTAATACTACGAGAGTAGTGGCTATTGCAGTGGGAGTTGTTTATTTATCTTACGATATGAATAAACGTTTGATTTTGTGAAATTATCTTTACGTACATTTTCATAGAAAGAATTTGTTTTCGGTTTCTATGCATTAATAGATGGATACTCCATTTCATTTAAATGACATGGTCATTATAATGAAGGATAGAGTTGTAATCTGTTATGGTACGTTGATGGACAATTTGTATACTCTTAAATCATGTATATTCCACAGATGCAACAAATAGTAATTAATAATGCATCACCTAATATTAGTAAGAGATAGGAACTTTCGGATATGAACTATACATATATTTGGCATCTAAGACTAGATCACTTTACTTGAGTAGGATTCAAAAGTGGATGGCCGATTGACCGTAAGGTTTATCTGAAGTGGAATCTATCTGACTTGCGAGTCTTGCTTGAAAGTAAAAATGATTAATTACCTTTTCAAGGTAAAGGGATGTAGAGCCAAAGATATATTTGTTGGAATTAGTTCATTCTGATTCAAGCAGACCTAAGATTATCCGGGCGAGAGGTGGTTATGAATATTCGAAGAATATTCTAGATACCAATATATTTATTTGATGCACTGCATGTCTAAGTTCTTTGATTAATTCAAGAATTGCAAGGCTGGTACAGTGAAGCGTCATAGAAAATATGTTAAGTCATTACAGATTAATCGTATGGCGAGAACCTCTGAGGAAAATTAGGAGCTATTAATTAGAGGTTGAGATTAAATCTCAAATTATTTACACCGGGCATACCCTAGTTGAATGGTGTGGCGGATAGAAGGTGTAGCACTCTTATGGAAATGATTAGATGGATGATGAATTATTTGGAATTACTAAATTCATTTTATGGGTATTCCCTAGAAACAGTAATTCGTATGAATGTTTGTTTGTTTGTGGGATATCCTAGAAAAATAAAGGGTGATTTATTTAGTCCAAAAGATCGAAGGGTGATTGTTAACACAAATACTAGATTTTTGGAAAAAGGACTATGTAATAAATCAAATACCCATGTATAAGTTGTTCTAAAGAAAATGAGAGGAAAACACAAAGTATTAGTGCCAAGTGTACAAGAGGATATACCACAAAGTAAACTGCAACGCTTGTCACGTCTGATACACAATTGCTTGTAGTGTCTTGTCGTAGTGGTTGGTTGTTCGACAACCTGTAAGATACGTGTTTTGGGAGTGTCGTGAAACTTGGTCCCTAGTAAACATGGAATGGACCCACGGAAACGACGAAGCACTACAAGATAGAAATGCAGAATCTTAGTAAGATACAATGAATGTTTAAGTAGGATCTCTAAATAATATCTGGGCGCTTGTAAGACCACTAAATGGTGTAAAAGCCATTGGAAGTGGTGATAGAAAATAAAAGAGGATCATAGGGTAAGGTAAAAACCTTTGAAGCAAAGCTTGTTGCGAAAAGGTGTACTCAGAAAGAAATGGTTCGATTATGAGGAAACATATTCGCTGGTAACTATGCTTATGTTGATCCGAATTCTTTTATTTATTGCTAATCATACTGATTATGAGGAATAGCAAATAGATGTCAAGACAGCTTTCCTGATTGGAAGTCTTGAGGAAAACATCTATGTGAAGCAACCAGAGTGATTCATTGCAAAGAGCTAAGAGCATTGTGATAGTAAGCTTAAAAGTGTCCATTCATGGAATAAAGCAAGCTTCAAGATCATGAAACATCCGTTTTGATGAGGTAATCCAGTGACATGGATCTAATCAATGATCGGATGGGTTTTGTGTATTGAAAAGAGTGACGAAAACGTGGTGGTATTCCTTGTACTATACGTAGATAGTATCTTGCTCATTGGAGACAATGAAAGAGTATTGTCGGGCGTATGGGTATGGTTAATAAAGCGGTATAAGATGAAGGACTTAAGAGAAGCAAAAATATCCTTTTGATCACGGTAATACGGGTCACAAGAAAGGATGTTATGCTTATCTCAAGCTTCATGAAATGATACGATCCTTACTTTGTTTTAGCATGTGACTTTATCTAAAGAAATGTGCCGTGAGACACAAAGAAGATAAAGAAGATGAAAGTAGTTCCTTATGCTTCGGCGGATAAGGAAGCTTAATATAAGGAATGCTATGAATGAGATTGGATATCTGTTTTGCTGAATGCATAAACAGTGGGTATCAACGTAACCCGAAACAAGAATGATGAACTGTGGTAAGACATATATGAAGTGCCTGTGAAGGACTGAAAATTATATGTGGGCTTACCGGACAGATTCACTGCTTCTTATGGGTTACAAAGATTCAGATTTTTCAAATCAGATAAGGACGGCAGTAAATCCACCTCAAAGTTATGTGTTTAATTTTAGGAAGTTGAGTCATTATGTGGAGGAGTGTTATATAGAAATATATTTCAGACTCCGGACTCCATATGGTAAGATGATAAATTGGAGCCTATGAGGCAGCCAAAGTATTTGTATGACTCTAGAAACTTCAAGATGGACTTTGAAGTGTTTCTAAGTTTTTCCAATGTTATCACAATTTATATTGATGATATTGGTGCAGTTGCAAACTTGAAGGAATCACAAGTTCATAAGGCAATTAAACACATGGAGCGCGAGTACCACCTGTTACGAGAAATCGTATGATGAGGAGAAGGTTGTTGTCGCCTAGATTGCATCAGATGATAACCTAGTAAATCCATTTACAAGGACCTTAAGGCGAGAGCTTTTAATGGTCGTGTAGTGGGAGTGAGAATCAGATGTATGGCAGAACACATGACAGCATAGTCTTTTAGTATAAGTGGGAGATTGTTGGATTGTATTCTAAAAGTCTAGCTTTTTGTATGAACAATGTTATAACAATTAATTTGAAATGAGAATCATATGATCAAATGATTGCATCTTATAATTTATTTATATGTTCAATGCAATAGTCCACTTACTTTATACTGTAGATAATATGTTGTGCGACAACACGCGGAAGATCATATTATCGGTTTCCTTATAAAGTATAAACAGATGCTCACAATCGAGATAGACGGGGACTCTCTATCGGGATGGTTGTAGTGTGGTTTGGTATTAGCTTGTCTTGGCTATAGAATCACATTAGTGCACTTGTGTGTATTGAACAGGACCGCTTGAGATCGTTCGATTTATACTGACTTATAGGAGAACTTGATCTCAGTTATTATGGATGTTCGTGCTCTTAATCCCTATACAATAACCTCGACACATAGGGCAGTATGTATTTCTTTGATTCATCAATGGGTGAGATTTACATGTAATTAAATCAATAAACTAATGTGAGTTGGGAAGTAGTGCTATTTCTATGGTGTCCATGTCCGTCATAGGTTGATGATGTCCCCTTGAGGAGCTCATAAGGATTATCATGTAAACCCTGCAGGTGAAATTTATTACAGAATGATAATGAGGTTGAGTGGTACTACTCTTGGATAAGATATTAATTAATTGAGTTGTCAGTAATATAATTAATTAATGGACATTGTATATCTTAAACATGGGGAGACTAACGGGCTCATAATAAGAAGGAGCCCAAAACGTAATTTTGGGATTGGTATGGTAGTGCCGTAATAATATTTTAGTGGAATATATTATTATTATTGGACTTAAGTATAAGCTTTGGGCTAAGCTTGGATACTTAAGCCCAATGGAGGCCCAACCCAATTTCTCCTCCTGGTCCCTGCTGTAGCCAAAGTATATAAGTTACCTCAACTTATCTGGAACCCTAATCTAATTGATTATTCACGTGTGATGAGGGTTGAGAGCAGAATGAGGAGATCTCATAGATCGTCGCCCACACGACGTCGAGATCGACTTGGGACATATAGCAGAAGACCGGAAGGTCATTTGCTGTTGCAGTTCGTCATGTTGCGAAATTTATATAAAATTGTATAATACTCCGAATTTGATAATCAATATACTGACGGAAAGCTGTCGAAGAGAGGATCGACTGAGCGCAAATATTACTCAATTCCGACATCAGACGAGGAAGTTATGGCCATTCTCGTGGGACTGCACAGGCTGCAAGCGAGAATCCTTCGTCTTCAACATACCCTGGTGAACGGTAATCGTTTCTATGATTTATTGCTTCCGCTGTGATAGAAACGCATGTATCCCTAACGGGTCATGTTAACCAAATGATCCAAGTGCCAACAAATTCATCTATGCACCATAACATATCCAACTATCAACCTCCGCACCATGTCAATATTGAAATTATTAACTAGGTGGGCTAGACCCAGGTTCGATTCTCATTGAGAATCCATTAGGAACGAATTAGGAGAGGTGATATAAAGAGGCTTGGAGAAGGGGAAGTAAGGGTGCTTGGTGTATACTAACTACTAACAACTAACATTTACCGATAAAAAAATATATATATTAACATATTATTCATCTCCGCACCACACCATCCCACGCATAGTCCTTCACGTATATTTTTCCATCCCACATAATCCTTCACGCATGTTTTTCTTATTTTATTATTTATTATTGTTATTATTATTATTTTAAATCATGACATATATTTATTTCTAACTTAATTTTATTTGTATAACTTTTCTTTAATTATTCAAGTGACTTAAATCACTCTAATTTTTTTCAATAATATAACTTATTACGTTGTTGTAGGATTTTTTTTATGTTTTAGATAATTAAATATTAAATATGAATTATTACGTGGTTTGAAATAAAAACATTCTTCAAGTTTAAGTAAATTAAACATAGTTTTTTTTAAATTATAAAATTAAACATAAACATAGTTTTTTTTTAAAAAATTCTAGAATTAAACATAAATTTCTTGTAGAAATTTTTAATAGTATATTTTTAATATAAATAATTTGATTAGTATTTTATTTTGAATCATTTAATTTTTTTATTTAGTAGACTTTTATATAAATATATTAATACTACTAGTCTTATCTCCCGCTACACGAGTTCTGTTATGTGTGTTGTCTTTATTTTAAATATATTTTTATTATTTTATATTTTATTATTAAATGTATATATGTAAGATATTTTCAATTTAAAACTTGAAAAATGGATAAACTATAAATTCAGGGCTCAAATAAATTATTCTATCAATTAGGGTCTTAAAATTTGTAAATTTGTAAAAAGGAAAGTTGCCATAATATAAATATTTTTCTATCACAATCATATCACGAAATTATTAAACTTATTATTAATAGTAAATTAATTAACAATCGAACATCACTCTCTTTTTTTAGTGTATATTCAAATCGAGCATCACTCTACTTTTATAAATTGGCTAAAACTTGTGTGTTTTTGGAGACATCGTGCCCTCAAATCTCATATTTTTCGAAAGTTGTAACTTTTAGTATTAAATATTACTATACCCTTTTAGTATGAGAACTTATATCTTTTATTTTTGAGAAAACAATATCAAAATTTTTTTATTCATATTTCAATTGATTTTTTCAGTGTTGTATACCTTGTACACCTTGTGAACCCGGGGACACAAGAGATCAACTCTTATAAATTAATTTAATTATTTTCTTTTTTATTAATAATCCAACCAAAATATTTAAATGTAAAAATATATTAAAAATTATTATTATTAATTATTTAAACTATTAATTGTAACTTATTAATAGGAATATAAGATAGACTAAATAAAACATGAGTTGATCTATTGTGCAACAATTGCACCTTAAAAACATAAATCATATTTAGAAATGGTTCAATTATATAACCCAAAATACTCCTAAATGGGTCATTATTTCTTTCCTATTGAACGCAACAACCCTCCCTTCTCTCTCTTCTCCCACATTTTCTTCACGGCCTGCTCCGCCTTCTCTATGTTCTATCTTTGTGCCTGCCTCCATCCTCTCCGATCTCACATCGTATCCTCTCCGATCTCGCCCGCCTCCACTGCTTTATCTTCTACTTCCTTGCCTCTTAGATCTCAACTTTCACGATGCGGTGCCTCTATCCATCTCAAATCTTAACCTCCACATTCTATCCATCTCAAATCTCAACCTCCACATTCTATCCATCTCAAATCTCAACCTCTACGCTGCTTCGCCTCCGTCCCCTCAAATCTTAAACTCCGCCCTTCTCATCTATATGTCAAGTTGTTTCTTTCCATTGAGGTATTGGAATTAGGGATTTGGTTGATTGGGTGTGGAATTATAGATTGGAATTGGGGATTAGGGCTGGTTTGACGTGGAATTGGGGAATTGGGGATTCAGCGGTGGCGTGTGGAATTGGTAATTGGATTCGGTAGTTGATTTGGGTGGTGAAAGAAATCAAACAGTGGCTTCCCTTCATGTTCACGCTGGTTGCCGTGTGATCGTAGTCATTTTCACCTAGATTTTAGTATTTTATTTGTGGATTTTCTTATATTTTTATTCGTATTTGTATGATTTTTGGTGGAGTTATTGTAATTTTGTGAAATGTAGTATGAATTGATAGAATTGTATAAATGAGCTTAAATATGTGTAAAATAGGTCAAGAAATGGATTAAAATGGAATCGGGAGCGAAATGAAGACGAAAGGATACGGCCTGCTTGTACACGATCCGTGTGCGGAACACGGCCCTGTAACAAGTGACCGTGTATTGTCATAAAAAATTATTGCTCGCCCAGGAGGAAGGCCGTGTGCTGGCGCACGGGCCGTGCGTTGCTGCACGCCCCGTGTTCGAAACACGGTCCTGTAAGAAGAAGCCGTGTAATGTCATCAGGAAATACTACACGACCATGACCAAGGCCGTGTAGTGCAGCTCGAGCCGTGTCCGGAAGCATGCACAACACGCCGAAGTAGGTGTGCCCTACACGGGCTGTGTGCTTCTGCACGGGCCGTGTAGGTGCAAAAACATGTACAATTTTCAGAATGTTCCGGAAGCTTCTAGAAGGTCCATTAGTGATATAAAATAATGATTTGTGCAAATTTTTGAAGGAGAGATCAGATTGATAGCAGTTACACACACTCCACACCATATTTTCTCACACACTAGATCTATACTCCATCTCTATCCATTAGAACCATTCAATTTCCTTTTTGATCTCCATATTCAATCCATAAATCCATCACTCCATCCATCCATCCACCATTTGAGAAGATTGAAACATCAAGGATTGAAGAAGTTGATACATTAAAGAGGAGGAAGGTTTCTCATGCAAGGGAAGCCAATCTACTTTTCAATTGTTAATTTTCTTCTCATTTTGGCTCAAGTGGAGCAAAGCTTGATTTGTATTGAATTAAAAATCATATTTAGTGGCTAGTCCTATAGTAGGGCTAATCATATGAATGGTTGAGGTGAAAAGTTAGATATGTAGAACTTGAGTAATGATTTGAATTGATTTGTGGATTTTCTTTTATGATATATCAATCATGTTTCATTTCAATGTTTGTGTGATTAAATTCTCTATTCATAGTATTAGGATGACCATTCCAATGTTGTGAGTGGATGTTTAATTGAATCATATATTAAATTGTGCATGTACGTTAGTATAAGGGGAGGTAAGACATACCCTCTTTAGGCTTGGAACATTCATAGATGGACGCTTAAGAGATTGAGTGAAAAGAACCAACTTATGATCGTAGTACCTTAAGGGAATTGAGATTAAGACCAATCTTAGAAGATTTAGGCTTGTAAAAGGGTCGAGAACCTAGTTGCCTTGGCCATAAGGACTAGGGGTAAAATTGTGATTGCTTTTAATCTACAAGTTAATGAAAATTACCATCAAGGGTTTTGCATATCTAGCTCAAGTTTTAACCATGAGTATGATTAGCCTTGCTCTCTTCTCAAGTGAATGCTACCTCCATTTCATTAATCAATTGTGTGTTGATTGAATCATTACTTTGTTAGTTCAAATTCATAGTTCATTGAGTAGAACAATAATTAGTAGCTTAAATACCAAACCTTCAATCTATCATCCTTACAAAGCATAAATCAATGGAAAATTCGGATACAACCTAGAGTTAACTTTTCCTTGGGATGACATTATTATAAATTTTGTACTTGGTCACACGTTTACTAGACGATAGAGTCTCTTACTCTTACACATTTTTACTAGAAATGTGACTAAGAACACCGTGATGGTCATGTTCTAGCTGGTTGCCCTGAAGGTGGAATTGGGAGCAAAATTACAATAATGTATAGTGTATAAATTTTAATTAATTAATGTATACATTAGTCTTCATAAATATACTATTTATATATTAATAATCAATACAACGCAAAATCATCTTCTTAAATTACTGTATTAATTTTACTTTATTAATGTATGTGCTTGTATTTATAAATGTATTATATTTTTTGAAAAAGAATAACATTAATGAATAAAAAAAATTAAAAAGGGTATACACTTATTAAGAAAATCTTATACGTTATTACATTATAACTTATACACTGATATTAAAATATATGTGATTTTATATATTAATGGTATTGTTTCTTGTTCAATTTACTACTTAACTATGAATATAGTAATTAATTTTATAAATAAATTTTATATTATATTAATTTTTAAATACACATTTATTTAATCCATACTAATATACATGTATTTTTTGTAAATGTATTTGATTTAATACTAAAGTGTATAGTTAAAATTAATAAATATATTGTTGAAAATATTGATAAATATAATATCAATATTTTTTAAAAAAAAATACATTTATTAATAAAAACATAAACATTATTAAATTACAACATTTGATTATAAAAATGCATATATAAATCAATTAAATTTAATACAATTTTCTGTAAAAATTTAGTTATACATTAAAGAAGAAAATGTGATACACTTATATGATAAAAATTATACACTAATCGAATTGAGATAGAAACCATCTTCAGCCTCCAGTCTTCTCTGCCTGAGCATCATCGCCCTAATCAGATTTCGATCGCCCTAATCATATTTCGTCGCGCCCCGCTCGGAAAGAAGGACACATTGAGGAAACAAATCTTTAACCTTGTTCAGATTCGATTAGATTTGATTAGGTGAGGCAGATCTGATTGGGTGAGGACAAACTTTGTTAGAAGTAGATCCATGCCAAGGAGGCAAAAGATAGCAGCAGCGTTGGCCACGGGCGCCGGTGGGGGAGAAGGAGATCGCAGATCTTATTCAAATTTGATTGGGTGATGACAAACTTTGTTCGTTAGAAGTGGATCCATGCCGAAAAAGTCGAGAGGTAGCACCGCTGGGTGGCGAGGAGAGGCGAAGAGAGAAAGATGAGGTGCGTCGGCGGCAGTGACAGAGCAAAGAGAAGAGAGGCGTGAAGACAACGCACCTACAGAAAGAGAGAAGGGGAGAAAGAAATGGGTAAGGATTGAATGATCCGTTTGACTAAAAAATCTTATAAATATTCAGATCAACGGGTCAAATTTGACCCAGTTGCACCTTAAAAAACTATTGCACAATAGTAATTGCCATAAAACATTAGTTAAAATGTTAACTTACTAAAATAAAATATCTTACTGGTAATATTAAAATAGAATATATATATATATATTTATTTATTTATTTATACTTTAAATGAATGTGGTGACGTGGTGACGTCACCTACAAAATAGTTTTTTATATATAAAATATTAATTGAAAGATTAATTTAGATTATTAATAATATGCAAGACTAAAATTAAATATACACAAAATAAGATTATCATATTAGTTATTTTTTAATTATAAAAATAATATTTATCTTTTGTTGTTTCGTATTCTTTTTACGCAAAAACTTGTGTGTACCCGGGCGCACGGACTACATTCTGTGCGCCTTTAGAATTTTATGTTAAATTGTATACCTTTTAGTATAAAGATGTGTACCCTTTATTTTCTAAAGAAAAATAAAAAATATTAATGAAAAGTATATACCCTTTGCAACAAAATGGTGTACCCTTATTAATTAAAGTATATACTCTTTAAAACAAAATAATATACCTTTACTCATAATACTAAATTCAAAAGGCATACGATATGCCCGGGGCACAAGAGCCTCACTCTTTTTTTAATGCATCATATTACTCTTTTTTTCTTTTTAATGTTATAACTTTTATTCATTTTATATATTATTCATGAAAAATTTAATTAGACATTTTCACTTTTCACATATAGTCTTCTATTAAAAATGTTATTTCGTTATTTTAAGTATTCATGAAATATATTAATTATTAATTATAATTTTTTCTTAATTAATTATTCTTTTTTATTAAAAAATATTATCACTTTTAATCTATATGATGAATTCAATAAATTTTAATAATTTTTCTGTAATCAATTTTTTTATTAAAATTATCATCACTTTTAATCTATATAATGAATACAGTCGATTAGGGTGCACATGAACAATTGTAGTCGTTAGATTAATTTACAATTCAATCTCCACTATTAAGTAAAATAAAATAATTAATTTTATTTAAAAAAAAGCTGCCCACTCCCCCATATTAATCTATAAACTTGGGGTGCACTCGAAAATCACCCTAATTTTTAATAATTTTTCCTTAATCAATTATTTTTTTATTAAAAATATAATCACTTTTATGTGTGGGTGATTTAAATAGGTTTTAATAATTTTTCTATAGGACATTAAAAAAAAGAAATTATTAATTTTATAAAATTTAAAACATAATTAATTATAATTAAGAGGAACTTAATTTTAATATTTGTGGCACACTTATTTAGACAAATCTCAAATATAACTGAAGCGATACTAGAGGTGTATGGGTTAATCTATGACTAACGTATTGAGGTGTGATAAGAAGATAGTGAAAAGGTACATAGAAGGGGTGCATGTGTTAATTTTTTACTGCAGTGTTGAGGTGTAATAAAAATTTGATGAAAATGTGCATATGTTAATTTGAGTGCAGTGTTTAGATGTGATAGGAAGTTAGTTGAAAGGTGCATGTGTCATACTCCCTCCGTCCTATGTTAACGTTGACATTTATTTTTTACACGGAAATTAAGAGATATACTTTCTTCGTCCCCTTGATACGTATCCATTTTGCCATTTTGGTCCGTCCCATTACAAGATATGCATTTTCTTTTTTAGATTGATGTGACCATACATGGCCCCACACTCAACCCTAATACAACTACCCACTACACTTTAAAATATTATTTCTCTCACCTCAAATACATTAAATTATTATATTCTTTAATCCACGTACAAAAAGTAAATGGTTACGTTTCAAGGGGACGGAGGGAGTAGTATTTTAATGTGTAGTGAGGTGAGATAAATAATATTTAATGTAAAGTGGGTAGTTGTGTTAGTATTGTGTGTGAGTCCAATATGGAATAAACAATTATTTTAGGTGGGCTCAACTTGACAAAAAAGAAAACGTAAACCTTAATTTGGGACAACCCAAAATTAAAAATATAAATCTTAACGCGGGACAGAGGGAGTATTTTTTTTGTTAAATCCAATAAAGCTGAATTGATAACATCACATGTTGACCAAGTGACCTACAACCTGTGCTGACCAAGTCATGTGTGAGCTTGTCAGCTAAAAATGTTCCTTTATTATATTCTCTCCGTCCCATAATACTTTTCACATTTACTGTTTCACGTTGTTTAAGAAAATGTGCACTTTTTGACCAACTTTATTGACTTTGGAGGGTATTGTGGTATTTTTAGATATTAAAAAGTATAAAGTAATGATACGTGTGTGAAAAAAGAGTGACAAATTTGAAATTAAAGGAACTTTTGAGATTGTTAGATAAAGTGATCTTTTCTTTTTTAGGGTGTGAAAAGTTTTGTGAGACAAACAAATGAGAAAAATATAAAAGATTTTATGGAACGGAGAGAGTAGTACTTTGATATAAACCGGAATTGTGAGCCTTTCCAGTTTCCAATATTTTTGTGAGGAATGAGGAATTCTATGATTTGTTGGGACTACTAAGAAACCTTCTAACCAAACACTTCATTTCCATTCCATTCCATTCAAATTCTTTATGTCAAAATCCTTAAAACAAACATTCCCTTAATGTTTCGTGGAGAACACGAGAAATTAGTGTGGGATCTCACTTAATTAATTAATTAAATTAACGAAAATTGTAAAAATTAACCTAAAACCCGAAACCCTCTCTCTCACTCTAGATTCGTTCTCAACTCAGCTCTCCTATTACCGTCAAGGTAATAATTCGTAATTATTTTTCTTCTGTTTCTTCCTTTTGTTTTCAGAATTTGAGTGTTGTTATTTGAATCTTGTTTCTGTTTATTGGATCCAAAAGAAACGATACGATTTTGGTACTTTTTTCTTAATAAATAGCTTTGTTGTTTTTTTAATTTTTCCCTGGAATTGATCTGATTATTGATGCGATTAAAGCAATCGGTGTTTGGTTCTGAGTTCTGGAATCTAGGGTTTCTAATTGATCTCTATTGCTTCGTTTCTAATTTTATTTAGGCGATACTGATCTTCTCTTTCATCTCTTCAGATGAAGATGAAGTTCTCCATCCATTTCCTCACCGAAAGGATGGTCAAAGTTGAGTCGGATGGGAGGGCCCTCAGCAAGGAGGATACCACCATACAGCTTGAATTTTCTCTCTTTGAATGAACAATTATGAACAATAATTCTCCCTGGTGCTGTTTGAAAGTTGGGTTTTTGCTACTTTTAATTTTCTGTCTTTGAATGAACAAGTAAGGCGTGCTTATTCAGTTTTGTTTGTCCGGACATGAATGTTTCTTGTGACCTTAATGCAGGCGTTTGTTTATGAAGCTGTTCTAGCTTTTTATATTACCAATTGCTGCTTTTCTCCCTTATGCTAATCCATAAGATGTGTGCACTTCCTCTTATTTGTTTTTCTCTTTTTATCTCTATGAATACTGTGATTGTGATGTCTTTGTTGAATGTAAATTCAATAAGTCAGAGAAATTCTATGACTGGAGTTAATATTTCACCAGCAATAAATATGCACCTTCTTCGCCATCTCCCAGCCCCCTCCAAAGAAGGGGTGCATGGATCTCCGCCGTCACATTCGGCTCGTTTATACCACCATGACCGGAAAAAATTCCACCCCGAGCCATATCATAAGCAACATAGACATTCTTATAGTAAGAAAGGTTAGTTTCTGGTGACAGAAACAGCTTTTCATTGAGTCTTCCGGTTCAAGCTGTTTGACGTTTTCCCTGTCTTCGTATGCAGGACTTGCCTTCGCACCTTCTCAAGCTCCAATCCCATCTTCAAAGAGATTACTAAGAGGACCTCTGCCATTACCGGCAATGCCATTCAATTATTACATGGTAGCTATTTATGGAGTTATATCATCATTTATGCATAAATCAAAGCATAATGCTGTGATTTATGCCTATTGCCAAATTTGAGTTATACATATAAGAAAATGAGTTTCTTGTTTCTGCAAGGACCTAGCTCTTCTCCCACTGTTTCCCCGAGAAGTTCTCCGGTAATAAGTAACAGGAATGCTCTGCCACCATTACCAACCATGGCATTACCGCCACCTCCACCTAATCATGGTACATATATCTTTTGTATATGCCTAGTTTCTACTACTATGGCCTTATTTTTCTAGAAGTTTCATATGATTGAGAAAGAAATGCATTGTATCTTGCAGATTGTTTATCAGTAGCATGCCGTCTACACACCTCCGGGGTCACCCCGTGCTTGTGTTTTGCTGATTGAAGTTCAGCTCCGATTCAGTATCTCTCCCTTTATATATTTTTGAAAATTTGTTACAAGCAGGATCACCTTTAATTCCTTTGAATCATTTTAATTAGTAGTAGGAATCATTCTGACTTCGCATTGCTGGGTTCTTCTGTTTCTAAGTTGTTTTACAAGTATGACACTTCATCATATTTAGTGATAGAATGCTGGAATTTATAACATGATCTACTCTTATTATAATCTTTTTTAATGTCCCTTGCAGTGTTTATGAAATTTCTTTCTTTCTTGTCACGTCCTTTTATCTATCTAATAATTCCTTTAAAAAAGGCATTGTTATACTCCCTCCGTCTAACAGAACACTTTGCCTTTTTTTGTTGATTTGAGGATATTGTAATATTTTTAGGTAATAAAAAAAGTATAAAGTAATGGTATGCGTGTGAAAAATGAGTGGCAAAATTTCAGTGGCTATTTGCATTCTCGAAACTACTAAATAAACCCCATTAATTTACAAATTTAAAATATACTTATGTGAAAAGATGTAAATATCCTTTTATTAATAATTAAATAAAACTAATTATAACAAATTGTTATACAAATCCCAATTAACTTTTTAAATGTACCCCAATAAAAATTCTAAATGTTATAATCACTAAAGCCAACACTGAAATATCGAGAGGCTGCCGCCGGCAATCAATTGGTGATGATGATGATATTATTGAAACCAGCAAGTTTGTGGCCGAATATGAGTTCTACCACGCCATAAATCAATTTCCATTCATATTGGTAAATGTGAAGATGGAGGAATATAATCCTAAATGTTTGTCTCATCTCTGCTTCAGTTCATCACTACAAAAAACCCAATTTAATTTACGCAACCAAAACAAGAATCAATAAATTCAACCCGAAGATGCAGGAAGGCCGACCAAAACTTATCCAACCTTCCTTCGTTTCGTTCCGTTGCGCTTCGACTCTGCCCCAGCATCGAAATGTTGATAAGCAGCACGCTCGGCATCTTCTGCTCAACTCTATAGTTTCCAAGCGTCATTCCTCGACCTCCTCAGCCACAGGGGGAAGACTGATCAGACGCCCCTTTTTCTATCCCTCACATTGAAGTTGAATTAAAAATTTAAATAGGGTTTTATATAACAATTTATTTAAACTAATTTTATTTTAGAAGGATATTAACGTCTTCTTATATAAATATATTTTAAATCTATAAATTATTGGGATTCATTCAGTAGATTCGGGTGCAAATAGCCGTAGAATAGTCTAAATATAAATACCGAGAATTTAGGCTTGTTAAAGGAGGATCCCAAGTTTCATTCTCTTTCTTTACCGTTAATGAGTTGGGAGAGTTTTGGGTGTGTAAAAACGAAAATACAAGAAAAAGGAGAACGAGCAACGAAAAAGTGGCTGCGAATTCCTATTTCATCACCAAATTTGTTCTGAATTCTGTTGTTTCGTAGCTAAATTAATATTTATTAGTAAATTGAAATATTTTTTTCATTTGAGAGACTTAAAATAGATATTCATTGTTAATATTTGCAATAAGCTTTTAATATTTCATCGTTAATATTAATTAATAGTTAAATTTTATTCTAAAAATATTTTTATTGCTAAAATATTTATTTATTTATTAAAAAAATAATAAATGAATACATTTTAACGAAAATAAAAATGCATCGCAAATATTAGCTTAAATTTGTGATAAATAATTTTTGGCTAAAGTTTGTTACTAACTTCTTTTTATATGGTTGCAAAATAATCTCAGACTTTTTAAAAAAATTAAAATCAGATTCATCTTAGCAGCTCCAAAATAAATAATTCGTTAATATAGCGGCAATTCCAGCTAATTTTTAAAATGGCAACTAAAATAAAATTTTTATCGTTGAGTAATAGAATCAATAACTTTATTTAAAAAAAAATTTTTTTTAACTTTTTTAAAATAGTTTCATAATTCATTAATGAATAATATTTCTATTAAAATTAGTTTACACTAGAAATTTTAATATATTAAAGACTAGAGTTTTTCAAGATGATATAAAATTAAAAAAAATATCCATTAATTTTTTAAATTAACAATACTAACAATAAATAACTTTTATAATAATTATAACTAATTGTAATAATAAACAATACTCACATTTTAGATTTTGGAAAAATAAACTCAACAGATATGTAGATTTTGGAAATTATATCAGTTATGTTAAAATGTAGTTATTTTAAATAATAATCAAGTTGGATTTTATATAGTAAATTAATCTAGAAAAATATACTACTATCCATGAATTGAGAGTTCACTTCCATGCAAATGTAAAACCACTAGACTGTTTTTCAAAGCAGTTACTTCCAATCATAAAGTCTAAAATTGAAAGGTATGAAAGTTAAAAAAACCCATCTACAATCAATCCCATGAACAGAGAAGGGTTCTCCAAATAAACTCGAAAAAATAAAATAAAAAATTACAAAAAATTATAGAATCGATTACCAGCAAGATAGTCCTGCGAAGTGAGGGATTTATGCAACTCGACGAGCTGTTCGGAAATGGTGGCGTAGGCGGCAATCTTGTTGTAAACTATTCTTCATTTTGGATTCAGAGCACATAGCAAATTCGACAATCAAATATCTAATCTTTTAAAATTCCATCGATATAACCTTGTTTTTCTTTTAACTCTTTTTTATTTTTATTTTATATTAATGGGTAGTTTTTATTTTATATTAATGGGTAGGATAGAATCCGATTTTGTATTTAATTAGTAAAATCTTAATTAATTATTTCTTTAATTCTTTTTATGTTTTATTTTTATTTTATATTAATGAAAACCAAACAAAGCCCTTGTATATAAAAATAGTTTTATAAAAATATCAGTCATCATATATCTTTTCTTTAACTTAATTTTCAAAATAACTATAACTAAAATAATATTAATATTTATATATTAGGTGAGTCTAGTGAAATTTTTTTATATAAAAAAAAAATTTCTAACCATAATTATATCGATTTTCAATAATATATATATTGACTAGATATTATAAAAAAAAAACTAAATATTCCTTGAATTTTTTTTTTTAAATTCAAAATTTAAATTATGCCTTGATTATTTTATCTAATTTTATATTACTCTTAACATTTATTTTTTAAAATTAATTCCAAATCTATTTTTAAAATTGACTTGTGTACACGGGCAAAGGACCAACGTCCAATGGGTGGGCTTAGTTTATTATTGTGATTAGTCAAAGAGCTAATTGGGCATAGTTTAGCCCAAATCGACATCTTTAAATAGCCCAATAGCATAGTTTCCCTTAGCTCAATGGATGTACTTCGGAATTCATCGATCAGATGGGAGAGGGCGTTTGAGGGATTGTTTGACACATTGCGGGAAGAGATGATGCCAAGTATAAAGAGGATAATCGGGAACCGATAGTAAACTGGCTATCCTCAACAAATAGTTAAAAAAACAATAAAGATATAAATTAAAGATATTATTAGATGTTATATTTTTCATTTATAATATAAATTATTTTAAATAGTTAAAAAAAATTATCACTTTTAATAAAGTAAGTATCACTTTTTTATTAAAGAGTTGGTCTCTTATGTCCCCAAGTGCACAAAATATGTAAGGGTATACCATTTTATTTTAAAGGGTATACATTTTAATTAATAAGGGTACAACATATTGTTCTAAAGGGTATACACTTTTCATTAATATTTTTTATTTTTTTCAGAAAATAAAAGGTACACGCTTTTATATTAAAAGGGTATATAATTTAATATTACAGGATATAGACGCACGGTGTGCCCCGAAGACAAACAAGTTTTAGCCAAAATATTATATCTTCATATCCTTACCCTTACAAAAATATTTTCATATTCTGAAGTATAGTAGTATATTATTTTGTAAAATTTTAGATCAATCCAGGATTCTCATGGGAAGATAATGGAGAAGAATTAGAGTAAAAGTGGGAATATAATGAAGCTGCGGTACATGGGTAATGATGTCATTCTCATTCAAAATTGCAGTGGTTGGTATCTATAAAATGATATAGATTGTAAATATATTTTGAACGTCGCCACCGTCCTATAGTTGAAACAGGCAACGTTTTACTATATTATGCTCGTTTACCTGTTACCTTTTGGTCTGATGCATTTCAGACTGCATTTTATCTTATTAATCGGCTCCCCACTCCAATCTTGGGAAACTTATCACCATTTGAGTCTTTGTTCAAGCAAAAATCAGATTATCGAAAGCTCCGTACATTTGGTTGTATTTGTTATCCTTGGCTTCGACCGTATGCCTCTCACAAATTAGAGCTTTACTCACGCCCGTGTCTGTTTGTTGGATACTTACCTTCCCAGAGTGCCTATCGATGCCTTGATATGGTTTCTGGTCGGTTGTACATATCTCGTCATGTTTGGTTTAATAAACAAGCTTTTATGCATTGGAGCAATCCAAATCCACGAAGGCATTTGATCAGTCTATTACATTGGACTTATCAGATCTTGTGACTCGAACACAAACAACTCCACCAACTGGTCGTACTCTTATGACTGAACCAGATTCTTCTCCAACTTCTTCGAGCCCTCCTATTCCAGATATGTTGCCACCTACAACAACCACACTGACTCATGGCATGACAACACGGAGTCAAAATAATATATTCAAGCTCAAGGTGTATACTTCTACTAAATATCCTCTTGATACAGAGGTTGCTCCAAGTTGTATGACTCAAGCATTACAAGATGATCGTTGGAGAATTGCTATGTCTGAAGAGTACACATCATTATCTAAACATGGCACGTGGGATCTTGTACCTCCACCGATAGGGTCAAATGTTATTGGATGCAAATGAGTGTTTGTGATTAAAAGACATCCAAATGGCTCTATTAAAAGACATCCTGTTACTATTTGAATAGTTCTTACCATTGCATTACATCATCAGTGGAATCTACGTCAACTTGATATTAGTAATACTTTTTTTTATAGACATCTCTCCACTCCTGTGTATATGGTCCAGCCTCTGGGATTTGTTGATAAATCACATCCTACTCATGTTTGTCGGCTTCGTAAATTCTTATATGGTTTACGCCAAGCCCCCTTGGCTTGGAATCAAACATTGAGTGCTGCGCTGTTACCATTTGGCTTCACCCAGTCGCTTGCAGATACTTCTCTATTTATTTATCGTCATAATGGTGATTGTTTATTTATACTTGTCTATGTTGACGATATGATTTTTGACTGGATCAAGTTTTTCTCTACTCACACGCTTGTCTCTTATCTTAGGTCCAAATTTGCTGTCAAAGATTTGGATGCTTTCACATACTTCCTTGTGATCGTTGTCATTTTCACCTAGATTTTAGTGTCTTTATTTGTGGATTTTTGTATATTTTTAGCCGTATTTGTGTGACTTTTGGTGGACTTATTATTATTTTATGAAATATAGTATGAATTGATAGAAATGTGTAAATGAGCTTAAATATGTGTAAAACAGGTCAAAAAATGGAGCAAAATGGAGTCGGGAGCTGAAACGAAGAAGCTGGACAGGACTCAACCACGCTCGAGTCGAGCTCTAAAGCTCGAGTCGAGCTGCGTGGTCGAGCTCGAGCCATGCACCGCACTCGGACCTATAATAGGAGGCCGTGTGCGGGCATCAGAAAATGCTACATGACCATAACTAAGGGCGTGCGCAGAACTCGAGTCGTGCTCTGACACATGTAGAAACACGCTGAAAAATATACAGGAACTTGAGTCGAGCTCTGAAACTCGAGTCGAGTCGTGTACGAATTCAGTGATTAAGTCAGAAAATTCCAGAAGCTTTTAGAAGGTTTCTAAAAGGTTTAAATACCCAATTGGTGCGAGAATAGCGAGAGAGATCAGAATTAGAGCAGTTACACATACTCCACACCACATTTCCACACACTAGATCCATTTCATCCATCTCCATCCATTAGATCCATCAATTTCCACTTGATCTCCATTAATCAATCCATCATCCAATCCATCCATCCACCATTTGAGAAGAAAAAAGCATCAAGGATTGAAGGAGTTAGCATATTGAAGAGAATGAAGGTTTCTACATGAAAGGGAAGCCAATCTACTTTTCATTTGTTGATTTTCTTCTTATTTTAGCTCAAACGGAGCAAAGCTTGATTTGTATTGATTTAAACACAATGTTTAGTGGCTAGTCCTATAGTAGGGCTAATCATATGATTGGTTGAGAAGAATATTAGATATGTAGGATTTGAGATGTTGAATTGAGTTAATTTTGGACTTCTTTTTATGATTAATGATTCATGTTTCATTTTAATATTTGTGTGATTAAATTCTCTTTTCATGGTATTAGGATGGTCATTCCAATAGTATGATGAGTGGTTTAATTGAATCATATATTAAGATGTGCATGCATGTTAGTGTGAGGGGAGATAAGCCATACCCTTCTTATGCTTAGAACACTCATAGGATGACACTTAAGAAATTAAGTGAAAAGAACCAACTTATGATCATAGTACCTTAAGAGAATTGAGAGTAAGACAATCTTAGGAGATTTAGACTTGTTAAAGAGTCGAGAACCTAATCACCTTGGCCATAGGGGTTAAGGGTAAAAACGTGATTGCTTTTAGTCCACGATTAATGAAGTTCAATATCAAGAGTTATGCATATCTAGCTAGGTTCTTAACCATGAGTATGATTAGCCTTACTCTCTTCTCAAGTGAGTTATACCTCCATTCCATTCATCATTTGTGTGTTGTTTGAATCATTACTTTGTTAGTTCAAATTCGTAGTTAATTGATTAGAATAATTAGTAGCTTAAAATAATGAAAAATTCGGATACAACCTAGAGTTAACTTTCCCTTGGGACGACATTATTATAAATTTTATACTTGGTCACGCGTTTACTCAATGATAGAGTCTCTTACTCTTACATATTTTTACAAGAAATGCAACTAAGAACACCTTGGTGTACAGATAATTCAGTGTTGGGACAGCTTATTCCTCTCTCAATAGAAATATATAGTGGATCTCTTACGTAAGTTTGATATGAATGACTCTAAACCTGTTACTACTCCTATGTCCCCATCATCTGTACTTACAGTCTCTGGCAGCATTGATATTTCTACGTACCGAAGTGCTATTGATAATTTGCAGTATGTTACTATTACTCGACCTGATATTGCTTTCGCAGTCAATCGTTTTTCCCAATCTATGTCTTCTCCTACATTTAATGATTGGCTATCTATCAAACGTCTACTTCGGTACTTGAAGGGAACGTTACAACATGGCCTTCTGCTTACATTATTTTTATGGGACCGAATCTAATATCTTGGCGTTCTCATAAATAGAAGGGTGTTGCTAGGTCTTCAACCGAGGCAGAGTATCGTACATTGGCCTCTACTGCTTCTGAATTATGTTGGATATCTCACTTGTTCAAAGAGATTGGTCTTACTTTAGCTTCACCTCCACGCATGCTATGTTATAATTTGGGAGCTACTTGCCTTGCACTTCATCTAATCATGCATTCTCGAATGAAACACATAGCGTTAGATTTACACTTTATTCGGGATCTCTTGTCTAAAGGTATTCTTTGCTCATGTGAATACTCTCGATCAACTTGCTGATGTGCTCACAAAGCCACTTGCTCGTTCATGATTTCATTTTCTTCAGTCCAAATTTCTGTGGCAGATGGAACATCAATTTTGCGGGGGCATATTAAATTATATATATTGTAAATATATTTTTTAGAATATTCTAGACTTTTAAACTTTCCATAATTGTACATATTCTTTTGCTATTGTAGTAACTCACATAAATAGAAATTATCTTTTTCCCATAACTTTCATACATCCTATAGTATCTGCGAGAGTTCTTGAAAGAAATAGAGGAATGGGTGAATTATTAGCTCGAATGGATTAGACCATGGCATGAGTTAGATGTTTGTCAGCGGAGATTAGTTTGGACGCGTTGGTTTGGGGTTCCACTTCATATGTCGAACTCTAGATTCTTCAAGCTAGTCTGTTCTGATATTGGAGAATTTGTCAAAGTAGACGCTACAACAGAGAAGAAAGAAAGATTTGATTTTGCTAGGCTACAATTATCTGTGCCTTTTAAGAATAACATTGATCATGTGCTTTCATTTAAGATTGATGGCAAATTATTCCAGATTAAAGTATCAGAAGAGGTCATGAACGACATCAATTTTATCTCAGATTATAATTCTGATTCTGATGGCTCATCTTCTTGGTTAAGTGATGTTCAAGGTTCCATCTTTTCTTGTCCAGCTTGTGCTTCAATGCATGGAGTGAAAGAGCTTTAGTCTGTTTGTCAAGAAGAAGCTAAATCGAAATCTTGTAATAAAATGCATGCAGTGTAGGAGAAGGAGTGGAAGGTGAAATTATAATAAACAATAAATTCCAGGCTCTCGGGGAGTTGGAAGGATGGGACAATTTTCTTGATAGCAGAGATACTAAAAGAGGAGTTCATTCACAACAGCATATAAATTGTATTGAAAATGGAGTGTCCCACCTTTTATCTTTTATGATCGATGATTTATATATGGGTAAGAGAGGGTTAATTATAGATGAGCCTCCAGATAATTCTAACAGTGAATTAAGTCAATATTCAAAAAGCCCAAGAGAGGTAAATGTGATTCAGAGTGGTGGTATGAATAATTCAAGCCTAGATTCCATAAGCCCAAGGGAGGAGGAGTTGACCTATACTATTGGAATTAATAATTTAAGCCTAACAGAACACAGAATGGACGTCTTACATAAAAAGAAGGAAGAAGCGGAGAATGGTCAGAAGCGAAAAAAATTATTAAAGAAGGCAAAAAAGAAAAAAAAGAAATGGAGTAGATGGGTTATTTTCTAGAAGATTTTATGTCATCTGAGGAGAGAAGATTGGTAGAAGACAAGAATGGTTAAAAAACATTAGCAACGAAGAAAAAATATGGGGAAGGATTCAAGAGTGGGAACTGTGAATACATGGAAATTAGGAAAAGCTATGAGTCTCAAGGGAGAAAGCAACGAGGAGAAAATTATCATCGGGTATATTGAGGCAATAAATGAGTCGGGGGAAGGGTTGATTAGAAAAGAGGTCTTGGGAGCAAATAGTGTTAATCAATGAAACTATTAAGCTACAATATAAGGGGTCTTGGGAGTAGAGTGAAATGTAAAGAAGTCAGGGAGCTAATTCATACTAGGAGGATTGAATTTTGTTGTATCCAGGAGACGAAAAAAGAAAGTTTTGATGATTTTGTTGCTAAATCTATTTGGGGTAATGAGCAGTTTGGTTGGGCTTATAGGGAAGCAAAGGGTCGTTCTGGTGGGTTCTAAGTATTTGGAATACTGAGGTGTTTACTGCAATAAGTGTTTGGTATATAAATGGAGCTGTATTGGTGAATGTAGTGTGGGGTGTAGAGAAAATTGTATGTTGCATTATAAATATTTATGCACCATGTCCTCTTAGTGAAAGGATTGAATTATGGGATCGAATTGAAATTGTTGTTTCCCAGAATTTTTCTAAGTGCTTGTGTGTAGTAGGAGATTTCAACTCTATTCAGAAAGTTTCTGAAAGGGATGGCAGAAGGGCTAGTTATTGCAAACGTGATATTTTGGTGTTTGATGAATTTATTCGGAATTCTAGGTTGGTTGATTTACCATTTCATGGTTGCCTCTATACTAGGTATAAATCAGATGTATCATGTAAAAGTGGACTTGATCGTGTTCTAGTTAATAATCTGTGGATTAATCGATGACCAAATTCTGTTCAAAAAGGGTTGAGAAGATCACTTTTTGATCTCTGTCCTATTTTATTGGAAATATGTGTGAAGGATTGGGGCCCAAAGCTCTTCAAATTCTTCAATACTTAGCTTTCTTATCCTGGGTTCAAAGAGTTTATCATTAACAAATGGAGTAGTTATAAGATGGATGGATGAGGAGGGTTTGTTATTAATGAGAAGCTTAAAAAACTAAAGAGTGACATCAAATGTTGGTACATAAATGTTTTTAGGCTAATTGATAAAAAGATTAAGGAGAGAAAACATGAGATCTTTATACTAGACATGATTGATGAGACAATTGGCCTTGAAGAGCATTAAATTGTAAGGAGGAATGAGTTAAGGGCAAAACTACATTATGATTTGAAGTGTAAAGACAATTGTTTGCATTAAAAATCTCGGTGTAAATAGATAAAAGAAAGAGATGCTAATACATGATTCTTCCACCAGTTTATTAACAAAAGAAGAAAAAGAAATGAGACTACTGGAATTTCGGTGAGCGGCGAGTGGAAAGAAGAAATTCATGAGGTTAAACATGGCATATTTGAGTTCTTCAAATACCATTTCAAAACAAATTCAGGGGTGAGACCGGTGTTGGATGATGGTCTATTTGTAAAAAAAAATTTCTACAAATGTTATCATCAATGGAAAATTTTTCAGTAGAAGAACTAAAGTAGGCTGTATGGGAATGCGATGAGTTGAAAAGCCCAGGTCCGGACGGGTATAACTTTGGGTTTATGAAGAATTTCTGGGAGTTACTAAAGAATCACATTATGAAAATGATGCAGGATTTTCACATTCATGGAAAACTAGTGAGAGGAATTAATCCTTCGTTTATTGTTTTGTTGCAAAAAAAGAGGTTGTCGAGCTTGTGATTACCGACCTATATCTCTCATCGGAAGCATTTACAAGATTATTTCTAAAGCGCTATCGAGGCGACTTTGTAGAGTACTTAGTTCTATAATCTCAGAGCAACAATCAGCTTTTATTGAGGGCAGACATATACTGGAAAGTGTTATTATTTTGAATGAAGCTACTGAAGATGTGAAGAAAAGGAAAAAACCTTGCTTAATCTACAAGATAGATTTTGAAAAGGCATATGACTCTATAGAATGAGAGTATATTAGATTGATGATGGAGGGTTTTGGATTTCATACTCAGTGGATTCGTTGGATAATGGAAATCGACAGCCCATGCTTTAATTATTATCAATGGGAATCCTACTACGGAGTTTGAACTTCAAAGAGGATTAAGGCAAGGAGATCCCCTATCTCATTTCTTGTTCCTCTTAGCAGCAGAAGACATAAGCACAATGATGTGCAAAGCAGTGGAAGTGTGTTTCTTTAAACTCGTGGTTGTAGGCAAAGATAAAATCAGCATTTCACATTCACAGTTTACTGATGATACTCTCTTTTTAGGAAAGCCTGATATGGAAAATATGGTGTTTTTAAGATGATTTCTAGTGAATTTGGAGATGGTGTGTGAGCTGAAAATTAATACTAGGAAATGTAGCTTATACGGAATGAATATGGAGGAAGGATGTTTGGAGGAGTTTCAGGAGTGTTAAAATGTAGAAGGGAGAAACTTCCATTTACTTACTTGGGCGTGAAAATGGGTACTACTCATAGACGAGCATCAGAATGGGAATATGTGGTGAATAAAGTTAAAAATAGAATGGAAGGGTTTGGAGTTATCTATTGAAGGTAGATTGACCTTGATCAATGCAGTCTTATCATCACTCTTGGTTTATACTCTTTCTTCTTACCGTGCTCCTAAATCAGTTTTGAAGGTAATTTCGGGTCTTCAAAGATTAAGGTGAGACTGCCAATAAATTATCTTAGGTAAATTAGAAGGATATATGTAAACCGAAGGCATCAGGGGTGTAAAAGAATTAACTTTTTTTAATTGTGCACTATAATTAGGTAAATGGATGTGGAGATTTGTTAGTGATGGGGAGAGTTTGTGGGCGAGGCTGATTAAATTAAGATGGGATAGCTCGTGGGAAAATGTTGTAATAGAAGGGAAACGGGATAAAAAAAATGAAGTCAGTAGGATGGTGGGGGGAATTCTTAAAATCCTTTGGACAAATAGATGGGTGGCTTTTGGGGGGATTGGAAAAAGGTTGTTGGTGATGGTGAGAATACTCTTTTGGAAGGATGTTTGGGTAGAAAGTATTAAGTTGAAGGACAACTTATTGAGACACTATAATTTAAGTCTCGGGAAGAGAGATTAGTGGCGAGATTTGGGATTTGGAGGGAAAATGAGTGGAAGTGGGAATGGAGATCGATGGAGAAGTTGTTATGCTTAATGATCTTACTAATTTGATTGACAGGTATATTCCAAGACAAGGAGTCTATGATACTTGAAGGTGGAATAAGACGAATGATGGAACCTATTCTACAAAGGAAGCTTATGAATGGATTTTAAAGAATAAGATGGGTGCTTCGATGGAGGAGAAAGAAGAGTTTAAACTGATGTGGAACTCTTATTCCCCAACTAAAGTTAGGGTGCATGCCTGGCGTGTGTTGTGGGAACGTATTCCTACGACATCCATGCTAGTTCGACGCAAAGCATTGTCTCCCAATGTGAGTGTTTCATGTTCTATATGTGGAGTAGAACTAGAAACGGTATGCCACATTTTTTTCAATTGCTCGTTTGCTCATAACTTATGAATGCATGTTTTCAAGCGGTTGGGAATATCAAAAGCTATTTTTTCGAAACCCTCAAAGAATCTTACTATCTTTTAGTACGATTTTGAGAGGGAAGAAGGGAAATATTGCTGCCGTTTGCATTTGGGAATGTATAATATGGTTAATATCGATATCTAGAAATATCGTCATGTTCTGGAATGAGAAAGTGGAGGTAGGAGAGGTAGTAAAAGAGTTAAAAACACGCGTTTGGAGTTGGATTCGGACGAAGGATGAGTCAATTGATCTATATATCTTTGAAGATTGAAGTTGAATTCGGATGAAGGATGAGTCAATTGATTGATAAATTTTTGAAAATCCACAAGTTATTATATTTCAGTGTTGAACAATAGATGTTTTATTATCTTGGAGTCCTTTATAAATGTGTTGAGATAATTTTTAGTGTAATTTTCTTGGGTGTTCCTTATATCCTATTCTAATGATTTAATAAAATGAACCTTTTTTTGCTATTGAAAAAAACAATGATCGAAAAAAATAAACCTATGTTAAAATATAGCAAAACAACTCAAATTGGACTGTTTAACACTTATTATTTATTTTTATAAATCTATCGATGTTACAATGATAATCTAAAAAAATTAATACCCAGATTAAAATACTGCAATATCATGTAAAACAATGATGTGAAATTTAAGTAAATATAATATTTACAATTACAAAACTTATCACACATTTTGGAAAGTAAAAAATAGAAATGGGAAGAAACTTCTAGTAACATCCATCTTAGCAGTCTTTTTAACTAATGTTACTATCCTAAAACTTCCTTTTTATCCCTTTTTATGACATGATATAAACAGAATTACATACTTATCCATCATTCAATCATCAATTAACTACAATTTGATTATACTAATGATTAATTAATCAATTCATTAATTAATTATTATAGCCCTGAAGTGAAAGTGACACCTGTCGAAGGCAACCACGAATTCCCACCAATAAAATTCGCCACCGTGAATTTCGTCGCTTCCGCCGTCGCGAGCGCGTGATAGCCCGCCCAATTGACCCGACCCGAAAGCCCAGCACCCGGGCCCATATTCTCGTACTCGGCGAAATAGAGCGTTTTATAGGTGGATCCGCCGGCGCCCGGCCACTCAATCCACCCCCGCGGCGAGATCGCGCCGTCGATGTTCGATTGCATCACCACCGCTCTGGAATATTCCTTCCATGGCCGTCCGAGGTACGATTTGAAGGAGTGGACGACTGGGGAGAGATCCGACCCGACGGTGATTTTGCAGTTCTGGACGGAGAATCCGGTGTTCTGTCCCGGATCGGAGCGGCCGTTGGCGAGGATGGCGTTGGCGCCGCCGCTGCGCGGGCGGCGGAGGACGAGATTGCAGCTCTGGAATACGGCGGCGGCGTTGCCGAATATGAAGTCAACGGTGCCGTAAATGTCGCATTCCCGGTAGAATTGGCGGAGGGAGAGCGCGTAGAGTGAGTCCTGATAACCGGCGATGCTGCATCTGTAGAGGACGGAGTGGTCGGAGGCGATGGTCAGCGCCACCGCTTGCTCCGCCTGAGCTCCCGCCGTGTTCTGGAAGCCGATGTCACGTGCAATGAAGTTGTCTCCGGTGATTGCTGATTACAGTTAATTTACGAGGTTAATATTCCTTGCATATTTATTACTCATTTATTATCTAAAAATACTTTAATTAATAAAATTAATCTGTTATATTGAAACATATTTTTGAGCCATTCAACACTCTATTTATTTTATTTTAGCAATTAAGTCAATTAAAATTTATTACATTGTCATATTTTATGACTGTAAAGTGGATTTATCTCCTACCTAGCTATATTATGGGTATTATCTCTATCCATAATTAAAAAATAAAGAAAAAGAAATGTACAATTTTATATGAGTCAACTTATTTTAATTTTGGACTTGACTTTGACGTCCTTCGTACATGACAATTTATGTGAAAAAAAAAATCAATAAAAAAATAATCAAATTGAAAAAAAAATACTACTCCCTCTGTTCCATTCAATATTTACGTTTGTTTTTTGCACGTTGATTAAAAAGTATTATATTTTAATAAATAGTGAATGGAAAAATATAATATTTAATGTGAAGTGAGTAGGTGTATCAGTGTTGAATGATATATTAATTGTTTTAGGTGGGTCACGTAAACATTGAAATGAGACGCGCAAAATAGAAACGTAAACATTAATACGGGACGGAGGGGTATTATATTTATACACTTTAAAAAAAGACAAAGATAAAATAATATAATTTTTAAATTAGTAAATTTTAAAAACAATTAACTCATTTTCAACCATACTTTTTCAATAAAATAGCAGAATAATCTGTTGAATTGAGCACATAAGAAATGAATTGTGAAGAGAGAGAAAGAAAGGGATGAGAGAGAGAAGACATACTAACAGTAGCGGAACCACGAAGAGAAGAGCCGCCATTGCCGACACTACCGGAAGCAGAAATAACAGTAGAGTATTTCCCATCTCCAATTAACGTAATCCCATCTTTATTAATGTTAATCTTCTCATTATAAGTCCCAGCTTTCACATAAATCACGAATCTACCCCCACTCGCCGCCGCTATCGCCTCACTCACCGTTTCATAATCCCCACTGCCGTCTTTCGCCACCACCACGTTCGCCTTGATCACCGTCGACTGCAAAAGCCTCCGCTCGCCGCCCGACAACCACCGCGGGAAACCCTGAAGCCGTCGTGCCGGGATCTTTCCTCCGCCGTTGATCCGGTTGGCCAAAGCCAGTGGGTTGCTCGCAAGCTCAGATAGATACTCCATTTTCTTGTAAATCTCACCCACGTACACGTTGGACGCCACGTGTCCCTCGACAGAATCCTTACATGTTTCTTGGAATGTCAGAGCTGCACTAAGCCATGTTTGGATGTCATCTTTGTACTTTTGGGGAGATTTCTTTAGTGCATCCAGGGCTTGGTTTAGCCGCTTCACGGACATGCTCGTGAGCTCGTGACAATAGTCTATAAAACGAATATAACAAAGTAAAAACATTTACGCGATAAGAAAAACAAAGAAGATGGAAAACGGGACGTACCCATGGCCATACGGGCATTTTGTGCTTCGGGGGACACAAAACGGGAGCTGAGAATCTCAAAGTTGGAATTGGGCAGCACTGATTTGGAAATAGTAGCATTTACAAGAGTGGAGACGAAATCGAGATTATTCGAGGACAATCCGGTTAATGTTTGCTCACACAAAGTTGGGTACCTAGTGAACCCACATTGGGTTCTCATTTCATCTTCCTTAGTTGCCAAGCAAACTAAGGTGCAAATTGATGTTATCAATAACATCCAAGAAATAATGCATTTTAGGGATCCCATTAAGGAGGACAAGAGTGACTCTTTGGGTTATAAGTTTATGACTAAAATGTGGTTTGTGATGGATTATGGAATGGGTAATATGTGCTTAGGGAGTTGGGTTTTTATAGAGGATCATAGGTGTGTGCATGATATACCAAACCTTTAGAAGGGTTGGTTAGGTAGTCAATTTCTTTGTGTATTATAGATTGTGTCATCATGTATCTATCATGAACCCTTTTTTCCATTGGAGAGAGAAACTACCTCATCTAGTAAATGATCAAAAGTAAAGTGCTACGCAAAACAAGACCGTCTCATGACGTATATGGAGTATGTTTGGTATAAAGTGAGGTCTCAAAAATGCATTACAATCTATAAAAGTTATCAAGTGATACTACAAATATAAAAGTGTTGCTACTTCAATACTTTCTCGTCCCAAATAAGAGTAACAGGCTACTTTATCTTTTCATCTTCTCACAATATAGACGTATTATTCCTTCCTTCTTCATGATATGTACTCTCTCTGTCACGTCTTAATAGTTACGCTTCATTTGTAATTGACAAAGAAAGCGTAACTATTAGGATGAGATGAAGGGGTATTTATTAGGATTTTTTTTTAAAAAATAAATAAATAAAGTAGTACTCCTCCCTCCGTCCCATCCTAATGGTTATATTTTTTTTGGGCGTCTCATCCTAATGGTTACATTTCCCTTTTTAGCATATGGAACCCACACAAATTAATTATTTATTTCTCCATGAATCCACACATCACACTAATACACCTACTCACTTTACATTAAAATATTATTTCTCTCACCTCAATACACATTAAAATACTATACTCATTAATTTACGTGCAAAAAGTAAACTTAACTATAAGGACGGGACGGAGGGAGTATACTATTTTATGTGTAGTAGGTAAATTTAAAAAGTTATTCCACAAATTTGTCTTTGTGTTTTGGATTAAAGGATTGACATCTTGTATAATTTTGAGTAATTTAGAATACTTACTTATGAAGTAAACAAAAAATAAGGAAAGGACTTATGTAAGACCGTCTCATTAAAAGACTTTCATGAGATGAATAAAAAGTGATAATGTTTTTTTATATAAAAAATTATATTCAATCGATGAAAAGTGATAATGGTCCACCGAATTATTTCATGAACAATTTACGTATAAATATAAAATGACAATTTTTTTTAAGAAAGGCGATAATATCTTTAATAAAAAATGATAATTAATTAAAAAAGTATAAAATAGTCTCACCGTGATACAAACTCACACAATAATAAATGTATACATTTCAAAAGATAGTATATTTTTTTAACATACTTCCATCTTTTCCATTTTGTCATCTTGGAAATCCAGAAATATACTTGTTCATGAGAAAGGATGAACTCACATATTATTAAATGTGGCTTATAATCAGGGGCGGATACAAGGGGGTACGGCTGTACCCCCAAAACCCTCCCCAACCCCCCTACCCCCACCCCCACCCCCACCCCTAATTTATTTTTAAAATTTTTTATATATATATTTATATATATATATATAAATAGTTATATATTAATTAATTTGTATTCCAAATTATTTAATTAATATAAATTTATAAACAATTTATCATAATTTTTAATAAATTTACACTATAAACTCATAATAATAATGTCTTACATTGTTTTTTACAAATAAAAAGTAGATGGTGTCAACAATAATTATAATTTTAGGGTGTTATTTAATTATTATACGATTTTGAATATCAAATACTCCCTCCATCCTCTAATTACTTCACACTTTTTTTTATCCGCTTCAGCACAAATATACTTTCCTAAAAATGGTATAAATACATCTCAATAATATCCTTTTTTTTACACATATTTCAATAACTTTATACATATTTTCATTAAATTATCTAAAATACTCATTTTTTACACACGCCTAAGCAACTTTAAATATAAAAATTAATTTTTCTTAATTTATGCATACAAAAAACACATGTTACTTACGGAGAGAATAATATTTTTATAATTACGTCGTACCTCCGAAAAAAATTTCCTGGATCCGCCCCTGCTTATAATGATCATATTCAGTATTTCTTAGTATATTTATACCCATTCACTTATTTTTTGACATTAAGGAAGAAATAAGAAATAAGAAACATAGAGTGAATTTGCAATACTGATAAGAAATAATTACTGATAGGTACACACTTTGTACCCCTAATTACTACTAGATACATTGATTTAAAATAATTATTATTTAATACAAAATATTAAAGTAAAATACCAAATATACCCCTAAACCCATATACCTTTAAAACACTAACCCCAACCTCCACCCACCACCGGACCACCGCCGCCGCTGCCGGCGGAGCTCCGGCGACCGGTCGCCGGAAAATCTGTTCGTCAGAGAAAAAAAAAAAAACTGGTCGCCGGAAAGCTGCCGCGCCGCCGCCGCCGGAGCTCCGGCAGCCGGTCGCCGGAAAAACTGTTCGTCAAAAAAAAAAAAAAAAAAAAAAAAAAAAAAAAAAAAAAACTGGTCGCCGAAAAAAACTGCCGCCGCCGGAAAAGCTGCCGGACCGCCGCCGCCGGACCACCACATTTTTTTGCTGCACACACTTTTTTTTTCCTGCACACACTTTTTTTGCTGCACACACTTTGCTGCACATGAACTTTTGCTGCACACAATATTTATGTGCAGCACATTAATAGGGGTAATATTGGAATATCACTATATATTTTTGTAGCTAGTAGTAATACTTTTGTATGTTTGTATCTCATAGTAATTTAGGGTTTTTTTGTGTACCTAGTAGTAATCCTCCCTACTGATAACAATAAATGTGTTCATAATTTTTGTAAAAAAGCGAGTCTAATTTTTGGGACGGAAATAGTAATTTAAAAATAGCAAACACAGGTTTTGTGAGATGATGTTGTATACATATTTTACATATGGTAATTAAGATCATTCATGGTTTCAATTCATCATGTTGACTAACACAAGATTAATTAGCAATAAATGATTACTTAAGTAATATTCTAGGTTTACGCAACATAGTCCGACTTCGCTTTTATGCAATTTGCCAAGTACGTACATTAATTTATTACTCCCCTCTTGACAAATTCAAGTTCACGTTTATTTTAGATACGAGGTTTAAGAAAAACACTTTTTGACTTATTTTTTTAGGGTAGTATGATATTTTTGATTAACAAATACTCCCTCCATCCCACTAAGTTCTTCACCGTTATTGTAGATGCGGAGTTTAAGAAAAAAAATTTGACCAACTTTATTGACTTTTAGGGAGTATTGTGGTATTTTTAAGTAATAAATAAATGATAAAGCAAGTTATGTGAGTTAGGTGAGGGTGACATTTTTTAAAATATAATATAGTGAGAGGTTATTTGTTTTGAAACTTTTACTATTTTTGGAGGATGAAGAGTGTAGTGGGACAAACAAATGAGTAAAGAATGAAGAGCTTAGTGGGACGGAGGGAGTAAATAATAAAGTATGTTATGTGTGTTAAAAAAATGATGAGAAATTTGAAATTAAAGTATGTTAGAGGGATATTAATTTATTATTTTTTTCTTTTATGGGAGTGTGAAGTTGAATTTGGAACGAACTAAAACAAAAAGTGTGAAATTGAAGTTGAGACAGAAGAAGTGGGTAATATCTATGAGTTATTTTATGTCGAATGAATGAGTTCCGTTAGATATATGAATACAAAGTGATATATATTATTTTAATAAAATATAATATTTAATTAATGTAAAATAATAATGAGATACTCTCTTGTAAGACGGGTTTTTTGTGAGACGGTTGTGAGACGAGTCAACTCATTATTAAAGTATTTTATTATATAGGTAAAGTATGTTTATTTATAGTTAAAGTATGTCAATAATGAATCATATTATAACATCATAAAATCATACTTTAATTCATCATTTATCATATTTTAGAAAATATACTTTAACAACTATTAAGTATACTTTATCTATATAATAGGCATACTTTAATACGTCTCATAAACTGTCTCACATATATAATGTCTCACAAGAATTTGTCAATAATAATTGCTTAATAAATTATTTTATAAAATAAATAAAAGATAACAACTAATAAAAATTTTGTAAAATAATCTCATATTATATCTTGCTCTAATTTACTATCTATAGACACTATTCTAAAATGGAGGAAGAAACTATGGTAGCTGCATATTTCAGTTGCTAAAATATCACGCTGCACTTTTTTCAGTTTAAATAATATATATGCATACATTATATTTAAATAATGAGTATGTGTATATTTTATTTAAATAACTAAAAATTAAATTAAAAAAATTAAATTTTTATATAAAAAATAGAGCAAACTATTAAAAATTAATAATTAAGTTAAACGCATTTTTGTATTGAACATACGGTAAAATTGAGCCAACTGATGGAAACAATTATAGAGCCAACATTTCGGATTAGGGTGGGCCAATTAATTTTAAAGTAGTTAGGAAGATAGCGGTTTGTTTTGTGGGGGAGGGGGGGATATATAAAAAGTGGTTAAGTAATTAATTTCTATAAAATTTTAAAACTCTAAACAAAAATTATTTATATTTTTTAATGTGTGATCAATGCTTATATTATCAAGGCAAATATTTTTATGAGACCATCACACAAAAAAGTTTTTGTGAGACGTATAAGAAGTGATAATATTTTAAATAAAAAATGATGCTCAATCAATGTAAAGTGATAATGAACATGATATAGTGAATTATTTCATGAAAAGTGATACTCAATCAATAAAAAGTAACAATATTTTTTAAAGAGTTTCCATGAGACGAGACACATAAGAAGTGATAACATTTTAAATGAAAAGTGATGCTCAATCAATGGAAAGTGATAATGAACATGATACAGTGAATTATTTCATGAAAAGTGATACTCAATCAATGAAAAATGACAATATTTTTTAAAGAAAAATGATAATATCTTTAATAAAATGTAATAACTAATTAAATAAGTGTAAATAGTCTTATCGTGAGATAGTCTCACGTAAGACTTTAATAAAATTTAAATTATTCATTTATTAAAAGAAAATTATTCATTTCTTTGGGATTATTACGGACATGAATGCATTGCCTAATTACTAATAAATATATTGATATAATATAATTAATAATGAATACATAATATTTTTTTTCAGCATTACTCTTATTTACAACGATTAATATTCAATTTTTGCACTTAACAATAATTTCACTAAACACTAATGTACACTAAATCAGATAAAAACAATGGGTGAGAGATTTAAGAAGAGATTTAAGGATAATTATAGCAACCATTATTTTAATTTAATCGTGTATTTTATATTTTTATCTCAAACATGCATACTAATGTACATTTGTAGGGTTCTTCAATTTAATCACATATTTTTTATTTCTCTCAAGAATACAGTGTATTTTTGTTTCTCTCTCAAGAATACACACTAATGCACATTAATAGGGTTGTTCAATTTAATTGCGTATTTTCTTATTTCTCTATCAAGAATGCAACGTATTTTCTATTTTTCTATCAAGAAAGCACACTAAATGTACATTCGTAAGGTTCTTCAATTTCATCACGTATTTTCTGTTTATCTCTCAAGAATGTAAACTAGTATACACACTACAAGAAACTGCCAGAATACCGACGAATTTACCGACGGAAAAAAATCGTCGGTAATTACCGACGGTTTACCGACGAATTACTGACGATTTATTGATTTAATGGGATTTATTTTTAAAAAATCATCAATAAAAATTTCTGACGATTTTTACGACGGATTACCGACGGAATTAGTGACAGATTTTTTTTTCGTCGATAAATTCGTCGGTATTTTGGAGGGAATAAATCCCGGAAGATTACCGATGGATTTATCCGTCGGTAAATATTCGGAATTTTATTTTTAAAAAAAATAATTTTAGTCTTTAATTTACCGACGAATTTTTTTCGTCGGTAATATAATAAAATTTATTTTTTAAAAAAATAATTTTAGTCTTTAATTTACCGACGGATTTATTCCGTCGGTAAATATATAAAATTTTTATTAAAAGAAAATTAATTTTAGTCATTAAATTACCGACGGATTAATCCGTCGGTAAATATATCAATTTTTATTTTTTAAAAATTAAATTAGTCTTTAATTTACCGACGAATTATCCATCGCTAAATATATCAAATTTAATTTTAGTCATAAAATTACCGACGGAATTATTCCGTCGGTAAATATATGAACTCAAAACCCTATATACCATTCACTTTGTCATTCTCTCCCCCCCCATATTATTCACGCCGCGCCTTGCTCCCTTGGAGATTGGAGAAGAACCCTACCACTCCACCACGAGGTCTGTATTTTTTCTTCTCCGACGCCACATTCCTCCTCGTCGTTGATTCGTGGACTGTCGGAGGACAGGAGGCTGTCGACGTTCGAGCAGCGGTTGGATAGAGGGCGGTGGCGGAGGGCTGGACGAGGGCTGACCGGAGCCCTAGCGCTGCGGCGGTGGAGCGCGAACGGTGGCGGAACGACGGTATCCCCCGGCTGACAGCAGACGGCAGAGCGAACGGATCGGCGGCGGACAGATCTAGACGTCGGCGGCGGTGCGCTGCAGGTCGCGACTCCCGACGGACAAAACCAGCAATGTCGGCGATTCCCTCGTGATCTGGTCTCGATCTCGACGGTGGCTGTTCGGCGATCTGGTCGCAGATCTTGACGGTGGCTGTTTGGCGATGGAGGTCATGACTGGCTGATTCCCAACGGGAAGACGAGGTCAGCAACTGTGTTCTTTGAAAACGAGAACTGTGTTTTGTACTTTTGTTTCCACTTTTATTCATTCAGTTCATGGCTTGCAGTATAAATTACAATTTATATAGTGATAATTATGTGACTGTCCCCCTTAAATGTTGAAATTTAAAATTATTGTGATTGGGGCCGTAAAAGTGTTGGGGAATATGGTAAAAGTTGTACCTGCATGAATTATAAAAAATATGTTTTATCCCTGATGAATTCGTTCTGGAGTATGGACCCGCTTCTTTAGTTACGAGCAGATACTCTTCCTGGAATGCTGATGAGATAAATAAATTGGCTTACAGGCCAAGTACCTCAGAGTCAATTAACAGTTTTTCAGACAATGATGAAGGTGGTATAGATGTAAGCCAAGGAGAGCAAGTTACAGAAGCTGGAGCTCATGCTAATGGGTGGCATTCGGATCATGGATCAAACTCAAAGGAATTTCGTCAGAAGGTTGTTAAGTTTGATGATGATGTTGGTAACTTGGACTCTGATGACATACATACGGAATCAAACTCCATGACCAGATATATTGAGTCTAATATGGCCATAACATCTGTTCCTCAAGAGGATATTACTGTGATGCCCCCAGAGGTACTGTAATTTGCTAATTTATATGAGTACATTCAGTTATATTAACTGGGCCTTCCCTGCTCATGCTCTTGATACAGTTGTTTCATAGATAATTTTCAGCTATCATTTTACTGAAATTATTGGACAGGTGAATATGCAGAATATATTGATCTGCAATGTTAGATTTTCATCATCCTCTAAATACCTAGTGCTCTTGATTATATATTCTGAATTGTTGCATGAGTCTTTCTAGGCAACCTTTACTACTGTTTGTGATCTTGCTCATGAGTCATGCTTTCTTTAAGAGATTTTTTATGTTCTCTCCAGTGGACCCCACCAAATTTAAGTGTTCCAGTGCTGAATTTAGTTGATAATGTATTTCAACTCAAGAGAAGGGGCTGGCTAAGGTGATATTTCTTTTTCACACTTTATTTTTACTGTGAACCGCTTTGTGTGCAACAGACTAGAACTTTTTTCCTTAAGATCAATATTCTTATCACATACTCCATATTTTGTGTGTTTGCTTTATGGTTGTTAATACAATAGTACCTAGATACGTAGTTTAAAATGACTACCTTATCTAAAAGCTTAATCTAATAGTTAGAGAGAACTATTATAATATTTGGTTAATATCTTTGACATGCATCTGCTTGTGCAGGTGGGTTATTATGTTCTAAAGCCTTGCGTGTTAAATTTTTTGGAAAAATGCGTGGCAGACTAGAGGCGGCAGCAAAATTTTAACGCATGACTTTGCATAAAATGATTTTAAATTTTGGATGGTGGGAAAATGTAATCTTCATTTTTCACTCTCTTACTTGTGGGCACTTTCTAAAAAATTATCAGTAATGCTTACATCTAAGCCAGCTCTTCAATGTTTAATCTTTTATTTATTTTTTTCTGCAATTTTGTTTTGAAGTTGTGGTCTGAGCTTGGAGGAGGTCTACTGTTATTATATCCCACATCAATTCCACACGAAAAAGTGGAAGCACTTTTAAGAGAAGGGTCGACCCTTTTATCTTTGACCATGAATTTTGGTTAAGTTAGGGTTCTCTAGCTTGTATGCTTAACATTTACTCTCATAAAAATGTCTTCTTTAATACAGACTTTACATGTTCATTGCCAAAGTGGTTGTTTCTAGTGTCCTTTTGATGCTTCCTCTCAATAACCCAATAAACAATGATAAAGATTGAAACTTAAAAAAAAAGCAAAGGTCTATATTTGGTCGCTCTGTGTATTACGTTTATCTCTGTCATCTAATTGATGTACCCTCTTTTTCTACTTATTGAGCATGCTTAATATAACAGATAGTCATTTAAGCCTTATGGCATGTGCTTTTTTGTCTTCTTTAATTATAGGAGACAGGTCTTTTGGATATCAAAGCAAATATTGCAGTTAGTCATGGAAGATGCTATTGATGACTGGCTCATAAGGCAAATACAGTTGCTCCGTAGAGAGGATGTTGTTGCACAAGGGATACAATGGGTCCAGGATGTAAGGAACAAGTTTCTGATATAGTGATAAATTATACTTTAATCCTTTGCAGTTTTTGAGTTATTTCTTGGTGCGTGTTGTATTTTAGTATTTGTGTTCTGATTATTGTCAATCTACTGGGTCACATGAAACTTTTTGTCGTATCTTGTCAACCGCCTAACCTTCGGTTGAAACTTTTGCTTTGATTGGTTTCTTAATGGAACCATCTATCCTCGTGATAGTTGGGACATGGAAAAAGCATCAACTATGAGTAGCTTCTCGTTGAATCCTCGAAATTTGGTGCTTGTATTAGTCAATGCTGGACATTGTTAGTAATGGTATCATATACTTTAGTGATTTTTTTGCATTAAACAAGTAGAAAGTTATTCTTGGATATGGTGCTTTAATTTAGGAATGGGAAGCTCTGTTTGATTGTTTATTATGTAGTTACATAAAATATAGGTGAGTGCAGGGAACTTTAGAATGGGGAAATAATTTAGGGTGTTTATCTTCTTCTTGCCCCCTGAATCTGTTTTTGACTTGGCTTAAGTAATGATGTTATCTTTTATTTAATACTCCATATTTCTTCATGCAAGTTCTTAAACTTTTTTCTCTAACATTAGTTTAAATGTCAATCAAGAAAAATATTGATCTTCTTGGAAGCACTCGAGTTGGGAGTCGGAGGGTTATCCAAATTTCAGCTGGTTTCATGATCTTCTTATCAATTTTAGGTAAACATAATCATATTGCATTTACTGTCTCAGTTGATTAGAGTTAGTAATTGGTGTTGTATGACTTTTTTTTTACACTATCAGGAACAAAAATAATCAAATGCTCTCGGGGATTCGATGTGCCAATCGACTGCAAATTGATGTATATATTGATGCTGATGCCGATTTAGGAGAATTTATAATGAAGATCATTTAGTCAAATATTTTGTATCCATGATTTAGTAGAATTATTAGAATTGAATATTTTGTGGTGAATTTGGATTGTGAAAATTTTATAATTTAAATATTATATTAGATGAATAATTTATATTAAGTAATGTTTTGAAGGATTATTTAATATGAAATTTTAATTGTTTTATGGGTATTTATATTTAAAATATAATATAGTAATTTAAATTTAAATTACCGACGGAATATTTTGTCGTAAAATTTAATTTTTTTTAAAATATACATAATTTACCGACGGATTTTTCCGTCGCTAATTTACCGACGGAAAAATCCGTCGGTAAATTCATCTCTATATTATCCTTTCCGACGAATTTGTATTGTTTGATTACCGACGGATATCTTTTTTTACTGACGAAAAATTCTGTCGGTAATTACCGACGGATTTAAAATTCCGTCGCTAAAAAATTACCGACGCAGGTTTTCGCGATAAATTCATTTCCGTCGGTAATCTGTCGGTAAGTAAGTTAGCGATGAATTTTTCACTGTTTACCGATGAAATTTTCCGTCGGTAATCAGACAGTTTCTTGTAGTGACATTCGTATAAATATTTTATTTAATCGCTTATTTTTGTTTATATCTTAACAATGCACACTAATGTACAGATGGGTATAGATATTACAGGTAATACAAAATATATAATTTTGTATTTATCAGTAATTTTCTGAAGCGAATGTATCATTTAGTAATATTTGTACTTACTAATAACTGGCTCTAATTTTTTTTGATGAATCCTAAACTCCCTTCATCCCGCCCTATTTACTTTTTTGCACAAGGATTAAGGAATATAGTATTTTAATGTGTAATAAGGATAGAGAAAATAATATTTTTATGTATAGTGAGTAGTTGTATTAATGTTGTAAGTGTGTCCTATGAAAATATTTTAATTATTTTGTGTAGGTCCCATATATCAAAAGAGAAATGTAACCATTAAGATGAGAATGTCAAATTGTAAACATGTAACTATTAGGAAGTGAAAGAGGGAGTATATAATAAAAGATAAATAAAAAATCTAGATTATGTTAAATTATTTTTATAAAAAAATCAAACTAAAAGAAAATGACATATTTGATGAGTCGTCTGCAAACTATCAAACAAATTAAAATATTTTACCCCGTAATATTATATATAACGTGTGTATATAAATGTGGAATATTTTGCTATCTTAAATTCAATAAAATAAAGAATGTAAAATTAAATAAAAGTACTAAAATACTGCGCTGGCCCTTCTCTCTGTCTATGGCTGGAGTTGCTATCTTAAATTCAATAAAATAAAGAATGTAAAATTAAATAAAAGTACTAAAATACTGCGCTGGCCCTTCTCTCTGTCTATGGCTGGAGATGGGGATAGTTTCGCTAGAGTATTGGGTGGGTTAATGAGAATGGAGATGTAATGATTCACACTGTTGATGTTTGTTTGAACTAATGGGAATAAAAATTTCTCAATTACTCTCATTGATTCAATAACTACTCACCACCCTTTAATCACTACTCACCACCTTGTAGGATTGTATACTAAAAGTTTAGCTTTTTGTATGAACAATGTTTAAACAATTAATTTGAAATAAGAATCATATGATTAAATGATTGCGTCTTATAATTTATTTATATGTTCGATGTAATAGTCCTTTTACTTTATACTGTAGATAATATGTTGTGCGACAACATGCAAAAGATCATATTATCAGTTTCCTTATAAAGTATAAACAGATGCTCACAACCGATATAGACGGGGACTCTCTATCGGGATGATTGTAGTGTGGTTTGGTATTAGCTTGTCTTGACTATAGAATCACATTATTGCACTTTGTGTGTATTGAGCAGGACCGCCTGAGATCGTTCGACTTATACTGACTTATAGAAGAACTTGATCTCTGTTATTATGATGTTCGTGCTCTTAATCCCTATGCAATAACCTCGACACGTAGGGCAGTCTGTATTTCTTTGATTCATCAATGGGTGAAATTTACATGTAATTAAATCAACAAACTCGGTGAGTTGGGAAGTAGTGATGTCTCTATGGTGTGCTATTGATTGTAGAAGGAATCCGTATCCGTCATAGGTTGATGATGTCCCCTTGCGGAGCTCATAAGGATTATCATGTAAACACTGCAGGTGGATTTATTCCGGCATGATAATGAGGTTGAGTTGTACTACTCTCGAAAAAGATATTAATTATTGGAGTTGTCAGTAACTTAATTAATTAATGGACATTGTATATCTTAAACATGGGGAGACTAACGGGCTCATAATAAGAAGGAGCCCATAACGTAATTTTGGAATTAGAACGGTAGTGCAATAATAATATTTTAGTGGTACATATTATTATTATCGGACTTAAGTATAAGCTTTGCGCTAATCTTGGATACTTAAGCCTAATGGAGGCCCAACTCTAATTTCTCCTCCTGGTCCCTGCTGTAGCCCATATATAAGTCATCTCAACTATCCAAAAATCCTAATCTATGAGATTAATCACGCCTAACACTATGAGGAGGGTGAGGGAACAACAGATTAAGAAGATCTCGAAGATCGTCTGATGAGAGTGGAAATCTACATTTTTTTGGTCTCATATTGCCTTGTTTCTGTTAGAATAATGCCATATAATTATGTTGGATTGCATTGTTTATGTATTTTGCAAGATTATGGTGCTACTAACGTGTTTTGTAGAGTTTTGAAGGATAAAAATAGATTGAAATGGAGCGAAACCGAAAACAGGCAAGAAACAGGCGCGAAATGGCCTTACTCGAGTTGCAAGGGTCAACTCGATCTAGCAATTCGAGTCGAGTAAAGTGCCGTAAGGGAATTGGTCAGTGAGCCAACTCAACTTATCTTGTGCAACTCGATTTGCAGCTCGAGTCGAGCTGCGTTGAAGGCAAGTCGAGTGGCATGTCGTGTGAGGCAGAAAAACGGCGAATGGTGTCCAGAGAGCCAACACGAGTTGACAGACAGTAGCTCGACTCGTGTTGGTGTACGGAGGAAAATCAGTTTCAGAGCATGGCAGCTCGATTTGACAAGCAGATGCACGACTTGGCAACACGACTCGAGTTAGGTTACTCGAGTTGCAACACAAGGCAACTCAAGTCGTGTTGGCAACTCAAGTTGGTCACTCAAACTCGAGTTGTATTAGTTTGGGCAAAAAATCGGAATTTTTAATCCCCTGTGCATGACAAACGTGAAATATAACCCAACAAAGTCAGTGTTCGTGGCCCATGTTATAAAAAAGGGGATCAAACACTTTGAGAGGAGACCGATCATTCACTACAAAAGTACATCGTGAATTCAATTCACGCACTATCCATCCATCCATCCACTCACATCAAACCAATCATCCATCCATCCCATCGGTCCAGAGGAAGATTCAAGTGGGTTTTGAGAATCAATCCAATCGGAGAGATGGGGGAAGAACGCGAACCATGTGATACTAGGGTTTCATATCTTTTCTTTATTCTTTTCAATTGTTGATTTTATTATGAATTTGATAGCCATGAGGGTTGTGTGTAACCTCATGGTTTAAGTACTTTTACAGTTCTAAGAATTGAGGGATTAATGTAGTTGATTTGGGAACCTAGATTAACTTTGTGAATTCATACTATTTATAATCATTGTTTATTTGATTTATCCAAACTTTGTTATACGTTTGTAACGTCTTCATAGTATATTATTGATGTTGCCCGTGATGCTTGATATGTTGTGTTAGCTTGTGTGCATACGTGTTTAATATTGTTTATTTGCTAGGGATTATAGTAGTTTATCTGTGAACACGATAATCCTAAGGGCTGGTAAACAAGGTACTTGAGTGTCTTAGTGGAACAATGCAATTAAGAATTCAAGTAGGAAGTGAATATGTTTGGGTAGTACTTTCAGAGAATATAAGTTAATCGAATTGGTCATCCGGAAGTTTATGAAATTCACCTTATTAGTATCTAGGAAGGAGGTTCAAAACTATTAACGCATTATCTCATAAGTATTTTCATTAAAATAGTATGAATGAACAGTAGGACGTCTAGGAGACCAAAACAACTGCATTAAACCTGATACCTTAGAGCTGTTACTTCTCTCTTGATTAAATCTTGAATATTCCTTACTTTTATTTATTTTGTTAATTGTTATTTTAATTTTTATATAATAATCATAATTCAAACACTTGAAAATTGGTTACTTTAATTCTAGTTGAATAGTAATATAAAATAAATAAATAGTTAGCTGTCTCAGTGGGAACGATATTATTTTTAACTGGGGTACTTGCCTCTACAATTGATATCCTTATACTTAGGGATTTAATTAGAGTGTGCAATAAAAGCCTAACAAGTTTATGGTGCCGTTGCTGGGGATCGAACTCTGGTCACCCACGTGACAGGCGGGTCGCCCACACGACGTCGAGATTGGACTTAGGAATACAACAGAAGACTGGAAGATTATTTGCTGCTGATATCCGCCACTTTCTATAATTTTTATAAAATTTAACAGACTTCAGAACAGGACGTGTAATATACTGACGGAAAGGCACGAAAAATAGAATCGTTTTGGCGCATAGATCACTCAAATCTGACATTGGATGAGAGAGTTATGCCTAAAACGGTGAGGTTGCGCAGGCTGGTAGCGAGAATTCATCGTCTTCAACATACCCTGGTAAAAGGTAATACGTTTCTTATTTTCTTGCTTCCGCTGCATGTTAGAAACATATGAAATCCTAACGGTTCAAGTTAACCAAACGATCGAACGCCAATACACCTTCAATCACTTTCCACATTGTGATTGAACTCCTCAATATTACTCATTATCATTTCGATTGAAGAATTAGCACCAATCGGCCCCTAAATATATTATATATATTTATTTTGGGGATGATGGTTGGATTGTTTGGCTTTAGCCAAAATTTTGACTTGCTTAATCCAGAAATTTATTACTTTACTCGTATCAAACCGAGGGGAGGAAGGGCCGAAGGGTATAAGTAGGCAATAGAAAACTATGTCCCTAAAGTCAACTTTTTAAAGATAAAATATACTTCATTCTTCTCATATGTAAGTAACCATTTACTTTTTTACATAGATTAAAAGTATTTTTATTTTATAGAGCTATTTGGTTGGAGATAGTGGGAGGAAGTAATGAAAATAGATGTGTATTGATTCCAATTGCTGATAATTGATTGATGTAGTGGAAATCAAAATTTCTCAATTACTCCTATTGATTCAATAAGTACTCCCTACCCTTTAATTCCATTGTCATTGACTCTTTAGTGATACTCGTTGCCGTTTCAATTGAGAAATTCGTACCAAGCGACCCCGCAGTAGCGAATCCAAAATAAAAATAAAAAAATTTGGTGTACATCATGTAATTATAAATATTACTCCCTCCGTCTCTCCGTCCACATAAGTATTGCACGTGTTTTTTTGTATGCAGAGATAAAGAAAATTAATTTTTATGTTTAAAGATGTGTAAAGTTGCTTAGATGTGTGTAAAAAATGATACTACCTCCGTCTCATTAAATGAGTTACGTTTATTGTTTGCACGGAGATTAAGAAGTATAGTATTTTAATGTGTAGTGAGTTGAAAGATATAATAATTTAGACAAAGTCTCTTGTGAGATGTTACTTACGTGAGACAGTTTGTGAGACGTGTTAAAGTATGTCTATTACTTAAATAAAGTAAGTTTAATAGTTGTTAAACTATGTTTTCTAAAGTATGCTGGATTATACATTAAAGTATGATTTTAGAGTATTATAATATGATTTATTATTTACTTTAACTATAAATAAACATACTTTGTCTATACAATAAGCATACTTTAGTGATGGGGTGACCCGTCTCACAAGAGAGTGTCTTAATAATTTAATATATAGTGGATAGTTGTGTTAGTGTTGTGTGTGGGCCCATGAAGATAAAGTGATTGATTTATGTGGGTTCCATCTACTAAAAAGGAAAATATAACTCTTGTAGCAGGACGTCCTAATTAGTAAAATGTAACTTTTGTGGCCAGACGAAGAGAGTATTTTAGATAATTTAATGAAAAATATGAATGAAGTTGTTGAGATATTGTGTGTAAAATGTAGTAGGTGCTATTGAAATGTATTTCTACCATTTTAAAAAAACGTACATAGGTGTTGAGATGGATCAAAAGAAAAGTTTGAAATAATTAAAAAGATGAAGGGGATATTTGATATTCAAAATCATACAATAAATAAATTAATACTCTAAAATTATAATACTGTTGACACCGTTGAATTTTCATTTGTAAAAATAATGTAAGGCATTATTATCTTAAATTTATAGTGTAAATTTATATAAAAAATGAATTGATTACAAATTTGTATTAATTTAATAATTTAGGGTACAAATTAATTAATATATAAATATTTATACATATAAATATATATAATTTTAAAAAAATAGGTGTGAGGTAGGGGGTTGGGGTACAGTTGTACCCCTTGTACCCCCGCCTCCGCCACTAGAATCCTATGTAAAGTATATAGTTGTATTAGTAATGCGTGGTGGATCATATACTTACTAAAAGGAGAAAATGAGAATCTTTGAAAGGAATACCCAATAAATAAAAAAAATAAGGAATTTTTTGTGGGACAAAGGAAACAGTACTTAGTGCTATGTATCTGGGTTAGGGGTGGCAATTCGTGTTAACGGGTTGGGTTTCGTGTCGACACGATAGTGACACGACACGATAAGGGCAAACCCGAACACGACACGATAAGGATTCGTTCCAACACGACACGAACACGAAAAATAACGGGTTGACACGACACGACACGATAACAACACGATAAGAAAATAAAAATAAAAAAAATAAAAAAATACTAATTAAAATAAATAAAATTTTAAATTAATATATTTTAAAATTATTATTAAATATTTTTATCATATATTTTTCTAAATTTATATTTATATTGGGTTGTTAACAGGTTATTGGGTTGTTAACGGGTTAATGGGTCATCTGTTAATATTAATCGTGCTTAACGGGTTGACACGAACCCGACACGAACACGACACGAAATTTTCGTGTCCTTATTGGGTTGACACGAACCCAATAAGGCCAAACACTAACCCGCAATTATCGTGTCGTGCTCGTGTCGTGCTATTGTGTCGTGTCGGGAATTGTCATCCCTAATCTGGGTGCTTAGTTTATTTAAATTCAATCTAAATACTTTTATTAATAAATATATGTACATTAATGAGTTGGAATTAATACATTTGTTATAAAAATGTGTATTATTATATACTAACACATTTTAATAGTAGTACAATTTTATTAAAAATATATTTTCATTAGTATATAAAAACTAATGTAGTTTGTTATGAAAGTACACTGTAAAAACAATTTTATATGCAAAATTAATCATACAATTTTTTGTTTTTTAGATAGAAATTAATAATATAGTGGAATATAAAAGGTAAGGGATGTTCTCTTATGAGATAAATATATATAAGACAGGTCGATCTATAATTAAAGTATGTTTATTACATTGATAATCATACTATAATATGTCTCACAACCCTTCTTATATAAGCATTAATTTTTTTGGGTCAGAATTTCTTCGAATATGTTCTTGAATTCATTCGAGATGTGAGTAAAACTCAAATTGGAGAAGAATATGGCCTTTGGGTTCCTTTTATTGGAACTACGTTTCTATTTAATTTTGTTTCGAATTGGTCAGGAGCTCTTTTACCTTGAAAAATCATAGAATTACCTCATGAAGAAATAGCCGTACCCATGAATGATATAAATACTACTGTTGCTTTAGCTTTACTCACGTCAGTAAAGTATTTCTATGTATATATATCAATCATACTATAATATGTTTCACAACCCGTCTTATATAAGCATTAAATTTTATTTTTTTTATCGATAAACGTTAGTTGTTAGTATAGTTAGTTGTTAGTTCACCAAGTACCCTTACTTCCCCTTCTCCAAGCCTCCTTATATTTCCCTCCTAATTCGTTCTCAATAGGAATCGAACTTGGTCTCTTACTTAAGTGAATAGTCAAGTGGTCAGGTGAGCTTATATAAACATTAATGTCTCACGAAAAACTTTGTATAAAAATAATACTATATTCATAAAGAAATACATAGTATGCATTACCAAATTAAAATTAATACAGTTTGTTATAAAAAAAAGGGAGTGTAGTGAGATATTTTAAATTCGTTACCCTTGAGAAACTATACCCATATATCTCAATATGATGTGAAAATTTTAAGACAATTTAAAATAATAATTTTTATTAAAAAAAAATAGAAGTTTACTACTATAATAAAAGTAATATTTCATGTACCTTAAACAATAAATTCGAATATGCATACACCTGGTTACAAAAACAATTTTCCATTAAATAGCTACAAATGAATTATTTTAGAATTTTTCTACTTAATTAATCCATAAATTTTGAATGTGTGTCTCTAATCATTGATTATGACATGATTAATGCTATTTTGGCTTCAAATCCAAAAAATATATATATGGTATGAATACAATGAAGTGTGATTAGTCAATTATTTAGTCTTAATTAAGTAAATGGATGTTGATAATAAAGCCCAAGCAATCTCATACTCAGAAGTACAGTAGCTTGATGGGTACCACATCCATGTTACATGATTGCTCATACAAGTTATGTTCTTAATTACCACCATATTTATGTACACTCAATTCAACCAATTTTTAGAAAACAATTCATATCCATTTTTATTAATAAATGCTACTTTTAATTTTGTTTTGAAATACTCCCTTATTCCATTTTATTGGCAGGATTATAGAGCTGCCAATATTTAAGTACACGCACATTATCTTTGTAATTGAAGAATTTTTTTTAAAGTATTCCCACCATCTCATTAAAACATTTATGTTTGCTTTTTGTACGAAAATTAAAAAATATAGTATTTTAATGTGTATTGAGATGAGAGATATAATATTTATAGTGGATAGTTGTATTAATGTAGTATTGTGGACCCATATTTAAATATTTTTTGTGGGTCTCACTTGTTATAAAGAGAATATAAATTTTTTTATGGGACACCCAAAATGAAAATGTGTAAATGTTATTGTGGGATGGAGGGAATATCTCTAGTCAAATAGCTTAGTTGTCATCCTCCTATCACTAGGGATGTAAGCGAATCAAACCTTTCGCGAACTATTCGAGTCTCGATTCGATAAAGTATTCATTCGAACTCTTTCGTTAGCCTTAACCAGCCAAACGAAGTTTGAATTTTGAACTCAAATAGTTTATCATACAAAACTCAAGTTTGAGGGTATTAGGCACTCGCAAACATATTCGTTAATGGGCTCGTTAATGGCTCGCAAACGTGTTCGTAAATTTTATTATTATTATTAATTTTTAGTAGTATATATTATTATTTATTTATATTTAATAATTTAATATTTTATATTAAAAAAGACAAATATAATAATAACTTAAGTAATTATTTAAATATTTTAATATCTTTTTAACATTTATTATTTTCTTTTGTTGGTTAGTTTATTTAATATTATAAATAACATTAGATCTTTCTAAACGAAACGTTTTTTTTAATGTGTACAATTAAAACTATTTTAATGTTAATGAGAAAACGTTCATGAACAAGCTACCTTATGTGTTCATGAACACGTTCATGAACCTTAACAAACAATTTAAGTTCGAGCTCGAGTTCAATATATTTTTTTCTCGAACTTTGAGTTCGATAATTCCTTAACAAACAATACTCAAGCTCAGTAGTGTTCGGCTCAAGTCGATTTGATTACATCCCTACATATCACCTACCTTCTATACATTTTCTTCTCAATTAATATTTTTTCTTTCTTTTACTCTCATCTCTTCCCTCATACTCTATCCGCCCCGAGCAAAATGTTTATATTTTGTCATTTTAATTTGTTTCAATATAAGATTCACATTTCTTTATTTATCAAGCGATACTCATATAAAACAATTAACATATATCTATGGACTCACCCACAATATTAATACAACTACATACTACATATTAAAATATTATATCTCTTAATTTACATGTAAAAGTTTGTTCGGGACGAATGTGTAAAAAGCAAACATAAAATTAAAAATGAGTGTTAGAGTATTAGAGTGAACAAATTAAGTATTAAATGATATCCCACTCTATAAGCTTAAACTTTTAAATGAGATGCTTATTTATTATAGTATCAGAGATTAAAAATTAACCCAAATGGCGTGTGAAGGGAGGTGTTACAGAATGAACGGTTAAATATTAATTGATAATTCTCCTTATAAACTTAAGCTTTCAAGATTAGATGATCATCATTAGAGAGCATCATTTTAACTCTATTACTACTTCACTTCTTACACGTAAGTTTGATCATACCAAAACTCAAAACCAACCTAAATACTATTTAAAAAAAAAAAAAACTCTATTTAAATCTCAAACAAATACAGAGTAGTAAATTGAAAAAGTAATTGGAGTATTAATATATGACTAGATAGAAAAGAACAAATATTTGATCAATTCGATGTTATGTCATAGGTAAGTCGTTCAACTTGAATCATTTCAGCTCATTCATTTTGAGAGTTAATTTATTTAAGGGATACACCGGCTATCTTTTAACTTTTTCTTGATTATTATTATTATTTTTTAAATTAAAAAAGTTATATTTTTTTCTACCAAACAAATTGTTCATAAAATTATTAATTGTATGCTTGTCACTGTTTAATAATCATGTATATTTTTCATTGAAGTATGACAACTACCATTCCCTAAAATGAACTCACTCAAAATTTTACCAATTAATTTATTTAAAATCGAGAATGATGGGTTGGGAATTAAAATTTAGAATGAGGCTTAACTGAAGTTGCTTGGTTAGGGGTAATGTGTGGGTTTAATGAGAATGATGTATATTGATTCCCAATATTAATATTTGTTTAATCTAATGAAAATTAAAATTTTTTTTATCATTTTTATTGATTCAATAACTACTTTTCACCCTTCAATCAATTACAATTTCATTTTAATTCACCTCCTTTATGATACCCATTCTTTTTTATTGAAGTATTCGATACAAACAACCCTGAATAACTTTATCAAATTTATTGTATAAAAATGGTGTACCCCACCATTAGGGGCCCCCACCGCCCCTGCTCTAGGGATTGGTGGAGGAAATGGGGGTGATATGAGCATTAATTAATTATTTTGAACATCACGACAAATATCAAAATCAAAATTTCAATATTTAAAGAAGTTTGTTAATATGCATTAATCTGCCTAATAAGTAACATACTACCAAAACGCGGTGTGTGATAGTGTAGAGTCTAGCTAGGTTGGGACTAACATTAGTCCCATGGAATGCCATTTTCAGGCCATTGTAAAACGACAATCTATGAACCACTCTTCCTTGCAATTTCATTTGTCTTTCTTAAGTACACGCTCCGTTTTATTAAAAGTTTCACACTTTTTCGTTCGGACATTTAATTAAAAGTTTTACGTTCATTTTTTTTTTTTTTTTGATACCGAGGTTCCGGGCTTACGCCCGACTAGTCCTCGAGGAAATAGCCCCGGCCCCTCAGAACTGCCTCCAAGTAAATCGCGGTAACCACACAATGGATCACAGGTTCCTAATATCTTTAACTACTGCGCACAAGGAGTCGATCCCCAAGTGATTGCTCCATGCTGGTGATTGCTCCATGCTGACCCTCCCCCTAGCTCAGCCGCAGGTTCCCACCGAGCCGCAGGTTCTCACTGAGTTTCAGCCTCCCACACTGCCGCTTGTAGCCCTCAATATTAATTGTTCCACCATTGCGCTCCGGGGGGCTTGAACCCCTAATCTTTCAATCAGGTGCACCTCAATATTGACCCCTCAATATTTTGGTAGGCAAAAAGTTGTGAGAGATGTTCTCATAGAGTGAGTTTTATGATATAAATATGAACTAATAATATTTTTAATAAAAAATAATATTTGATCCATGAAAAGTAACTGTCTAATTGAACTACTCCTTAAAAAATAAAAAACAAATCATATGATAGATGAAATGAGATAATATCCTTATTGAAGAGTTAAAAAAAAAAAAAAACAAGAATAATCTTACACATGACTTTCTCTTTTTCGGTAAAAAGCATCCTATCACAAATAATAATCCTATAGTTAGTAAAAAAAACATTGTTCCTTTAACTTCGAGTCTACTAATGAAATATTTAATAGAATGAATTGATTATAATTTATGATCTTGGCATGAAAAGTGGCTTTATGATCTTGGCACGAAAAATAGTGACCAAAATCCTATGTGTAGGGTGTATTTATTGTTGTAAAATATTTTATATAGACATTACTTCTTATATTATTAGAATAGGAAGAGAATTTATTTATTATTTTATCATTTCTCTTCTCTATATAAAGAGTAAGAATATTATAGTTTTGTACATATTGATATCAACACTGTTAATAAAATCTCTCTTTCTCCCTACTTCTCTGTATTATTCTCATCTTCTCTATATTTCTCTTATCCTTATTATCATTTACTTTACAACACATTATCAGCGCGCTCTAACCAATTGAGCTATTAATCTAATAATCAAAGGAGAGTCAAACCAATTGAGCTATTAATCTAATAATCAAAGGAGAGTCAAGAGTCGAGCGGCTATTAATTAGAGGAAACCCTAGAAAAGAATTGTGTCTTTTTTGCGAGGTATTAATTATTATTTTTTTTTTTCAAAATTGAAATAAGAAAATTTTGTTCAAGAAGGTATCTTCAAAATCTTATGATTTTTTTTACAAATCTAATTAAGAAGAACACAATTTGTTTATATTAGAGGAACCCATTTAATTTCTTTTATTCACTTTAATCACGAAATGATTATTATCGTTATATGTTTTCGTGGATATATGAGTGTTGTTTCCTTTTTGCTTGAAGTTATATTGAGTTTGGAAATTTTAATACGTAATTTTTATGTTAATCTTCAATCATGTTTACATATTATTATAATTATATCCTAATTTGCGGTAAAAGTGATGATAATTTTGGATACATATAAAGAGTAGGATTTCGTGTGATGAGATTTTAATCATTAAAATTATTTATTTATAACAAGAATTTATTTAGCGGTACATAATACCGCAAAATAACGTGTGATGAGATTTCTATGTATTTTTTTAGAACACAAATTGTGTTAATTATGAGAAGAGGAGTTATGAATTCAATAATAATTAGTCTAGTACATACACGGACATCATTGAAAAATTAGTTACTTTAATTGATATTTGTTATAAAAAAAAAAATTTCTAGTCAGAGATTGATTTTTATTTATTTAGAAGATGTTGAGACTTATTTAACAAATAATACCAGAAGTAATTTGACACTACCAACATATGATTGTATATTTTGGGTACTTGATACTCGCAAATTTTATCTTTATTTATGTGAAATAATAATTTCTATAATAGAATGTGCAATATCAAATACATGTGCATTTAATATTTTTTAAAGCATGGATAAGTACAACATTTATTTTTAGATCTTCTATTGAAAACTTTGATTGGGCATTGTAATTATGAGAATAAGTTAATTGATTCTTATTCTTAAATAATAATCATTGTTCATTAAATATGGCGAGTTCACCTTTGATGTCAATAACTATATACTCATGCCCAATAACTATTTAACCTAGCTTTTCATGTTGAAATTTATCTCCTAGTGAAACTATTTCAAAAGCTGAATATAATCCTGCCTTGAAGGCTAAAGCACTAAATCTAATAGAATAATATCTTCTAATTTTATGGCAATCACTAAAAGATCGTTTTGATTAGCAAACTGTTATATTCCTCCTCGATTTGACTGGCCGAATCTAAGATTTCAAGATTTTAAATATATAACATAATACAATTCAATTTTAATCTGTAAGCAGAACATTACAAAATGAGAATTGATTGAAAAACACCCTTTCCACCTTCCATGTTATCATCCTCATACTCCAGCAGTAGTACAGAGCTAAAATTTATACTAATTATTCAGAAATAATTTCTGCATTATTGGTAGCAGAAAAGCATAACTAATTATTAATGAAAAATCATAATCATAAATTAGTTGGTTCAAAACCTATGCTTCATGCACTTAGTACATTCCAGAAGAATAATACATTACAAAAGAATTATACCTAACATGGAAGTGATAAAAAAATAAGATATAGTGAAAAAGGGACAAATTGGAGTCCTCCTTGTAGTAGTTGAGAAAACGAGAAAATTTAAATTGATTTTATCAAAAGTGGTCGAGGTAGTCCAAGTTTGCCTCAAAACAATATTTATGCATAGAATATAAATCTCACTCAACAAGTACTCTAGCTCAAGTAAAATTTTCATGGATGTGGATAGAGGGTCATTGGTCTTATATATATATCGCATACCAAATCACTTGGTTGTGGAATTTTAAAATATGAAAAAAAATATAATAAATAAAATAAAATAAAATAAAGTATTTGTGGAATAAAAATGGTGCAAATAAAAATTTATTTGCCTGAAGCAAATAAGATATCGACCAAGTCAATGATGACAATTTGGAGCCTAAGCTCGACAATTATTATGACCATGTATAATTTTAATTTTTGAGATTTTTTTAAAAAGACTAGACAATTTAGCTATATTACATTGCATATATTTTAAAGAATTTTACATATTTGCAAAAATATTTATTCAAATATGATTTTTTTATGACATTATATTGTTCTTGTGCTTATTTTGTTCATATATATATGTTGTTATTTGTTAAATGGTCCTGTCTAGATCATGCATATCTTATAAGATGATAGTTGGAGATATATATATATATATATTGTGATATTGATATTTGAAACCCAATATTTTTAGAATGTGTCATGAGTAATTGGATTATTTTGGGCAAATAGATGAGTCAGATAATTTATATTCTTTTAATCATGAGATATGAAATGACACTAATGAAGTTTGTGTGGAAATGTTATGGTATGAAGTTTACATACTAAAGTTGGAATTATTCCTCCTAATGTATTCAAAAGTTTCAAGGAGAAAAATTGATCAAATTTTCTAATGTCATGACCAAAATATTTTATTGATGTATCCACTGAATAAATACATTCTTATTCATAATTCACTACTACAAATAAAATTACATATGAAGAGTTCAAATATTGAATATTTGAGTTAGTCAATTGGGATGAATATCAACTGATAATATTAAAAAAGAGTGGAACATCTAATGTTTTATGTTCACACGCAGTGAATATTTTATTCCAACAATTAATATTTGGGAAAACTTAAAATACTAAACACAAATTCTAGCTCCTGCATATCATAAATATACCCCTTTAGAACTAGTGTTGTTCAATTATGGCCAGAAGCCTGATTAGCCATAACTTATAGTCGGGTTGACCAATTCAAGAATTTATCAAACCACAGGGAGGAAGGCGCTAGTGCTTAAGCGATCTCACGTTTCTTATAATTTTATAGAGATGAATCATCAATGGATAGGGATCAAACAAGTAAATAAAATCAGTCAAAGCAAGCAAGCATGCAATTATCAACAAACAAAATAAATAAATCAAGGGAGGTTTTTCAAATTAAGTAAAAGTGAGATTAACAACAATTAAGAAGTGAAAATCCTAGGATAAATGCATCAAATTCATATGATAATGGGTATAAGACTAAGGGTCAACACTAAGTTCACCTAAGCTCCCTCTCGAGATGGATAGGATATGAATCTCAAATAGCTCAATAGGTTGGTTCTCACACAAACAATTCTAAACTAGGTACTAAGCTTGAAATGAGAGTCCCTTCACACGATTAATCAACCTCTCGATCAAACCAATCGAATGTCCTATCAAATATTCTAAATCCTAAAGGACGTCTCTATCTCTTTAAGATCTATAACGCACATGAGGTGTATGACAAAATGATTCAATTAATTATCCTAAATATGCAATTGACTTCTTAATCTAATCACAAGTTTAAAACAACAAACCACACAAATCATCATAAACATCAAGATCTAAAGCATTAATGATAGAAAATCAATTAATCCTATCAACATATGAATTTAAATACACAAATCCCAAAATTATCCAACAACTCTCATGTTGCTAATCTCACAAGGGAGATTAGCCTACCATTTTCAAGAGGAAATCAACATAGACATTAAGATCCTTACGAAACATGATAAACAATAAGGTTTCACTATAAAGTATGGATGAAAACTCCCTTGAAGTGCTTCAATGGTGATCTCCTTCCTTCCCTTGCAATTCTTCTCTCTTCCTTGCTTCTTTTCCTCAATTGGATGGTGATTTTGATGGTGGGATGATGGTAGATGGAATGGATGGTGAATGGATGAAGATGATGGCGTGAAATGGAGGAAATGGTGTGTGATGTGTGTGTCCAAATGAAAACTTTTTGGAATCTCTCCAATCTCCCTTCAAATGTTGAACTTGGGGCTATTTATACCCTCTCCAAGTTGGGCCACGAATTTTATATTAGTTGGGCTTTTTACACACACTTACACACATTGACAGATGAAAATTCAAATTTTTGGCTAAAAAACATGCAACTCGAGTTGGCATTACCCAATTCGAGTTGCAACACGAGTTGAGTTGCATGTAGTGTAACTCGAGCTGACCTAGCTAGACTCGTATTGGCAACTAGTGTATCCGCCTGTTCGATCGTGTTGCGAGGCTCTGAAACTGGACTAGCTTCGGAAGGCAGCTCGACTCGAGCTAGCAACTCGAGTTGCAGCTTGCAAGTCGAGTTAGCTCACTGTACAATTTTTGGCACTTGCCTTGCTCTCAGCTCGACTCGAGTTGCAAGTCGAGTTGGATCTTGCAACTCGAGTAAGCTCTCTGGACAAATTCTGGACTTTTTGTGGTCCTCAACCCAACTCGAGTTGGGTCATGCAACTCGAGTTGGGTCATTTCAGCCCGTTTCTTGCTCGTTTCAGCTCTCGACTCCATTTTTGCTCTGTTTTCAACTGTTTTACATATGTTTAAACTCATTCTCACATATTTTCATGAAAACATATAATACAACCAAATTATGTATAAAATACGGATAAACTAATACAAAAACTGACATAAAAAGACACTAAAATTTAGGTGAAAATATCACTCATCAAAGCCTTAAACATTTCTCATCTGCAAATTTTGAATTCTACAATTAATATTTTATATATCACCACCATAGCGTATTTCAATGGGCATTCTAATGATAATTATCTGTCAATTTTTATAAAGCCCGATATAGGGGATCAATATTTTTAGTGCGCTAATTGCACATTTAATGAAATTATTTCATGGTATTTTGGGGAGATTTAAACCCAATATTTGTGTGAATGTCGAGAAATTTTATTATTTTGCACTAGATTGACTGTACCAGAAGTTCAAAAGATTATTGGTTTGCAATAGCAAATAAACTGTCAAACTATTATAATGAAGTGACAAAGTTCCTTATATTTATAATCAATGGACTACTGGAAGTGGAGTTCCTCAGGGACATAATATTTTAAACAATTATTGGATCAACGCTAGAAGCGTGAAAGACTTTATGAATTAAAAATCAAATATCCGCGAAAATTAATTTTAAAAATAAATAGCCATTTTCAAAATTATCTGAAGAGTTTGTTTTGATAATGAAAACTCTTTTCTATAGATTTGTCCAGAAGACAAATACCCTGTAAATTCGCACGTGCATCAAAATAACCAAAATACTAGGTATGCGAAACGACTAGATCCATACGTATTGGGAAATGATGAGGATTTAGTTATATAAATATAGAAAATATTATAAAAGTTGGGAGAAAAATATGAATTGAAATAGAAAGTTGTCGACAACCAATTGTCTATTTGATTGCTTTTACTGTCTTAAATAATAATCTGAATCTAGAACTTATATTCGATATCAAAGTGTCAGAAACACGAAAAATTTGGTAAGACAGTATAAAGCAATGAGGTTGAGCTTAACTCGTTAAATATTTATTTGAATATTATCTGAAATGATATAAATATTTGTCCCAAAAGGACATATGAATGATAGACTGGTGTAGTTAAAGCTCATAAGGTTCTTGCAGAGGCCCAATATATAAATGATACATACTCTCCCATTATATATTACGTTTCGCTACTTAATTTATATGACAATTTCAATATATTTAGATATGCAGTAAATACACAACATTATATGATATACATGAAAATCCTCGAAGGATTAAAACTTCTCAAATTGGATGAGAATAAAATATCACAATATATAACTATAATATTGGTCATTTCCAGACCTTGAAACAATTAATATGGATATGCTACATTTTAATTTGTTATTTCTTCCTGAAGAAGAATGAAAATTGTGTGTATATGAACGGTTTAAGATTGAAATGTATAAGAAATTTATATAAGGTAACACATGCAAACATGACAGATTTTTCAGAATGAGAGAATTTGGATAAATCAAAAAGTTGTCTCAACCTGTAGATTGAGAATATCTTAAAGTTTAAACACCAGTTAATCTTTATGATATTTGTTTTAGATGAATTTTTTATATATCTATTTATGTTGTATGTCAATTGTCATTTTTATCCCTTGAAGTGGAAAACTAATGTCTATATACTTGAAGTATATAATGAGGGTATTTTGGGCTAAAAGTCCCTCCATTCAGTGCTTTTAAAGCACATGTTTTCTCATAATTATATTAGGCCTGATATGCACTTATGATGAACTTGCTAGCAAGATTTTATGACTCTCAGACAAAGAGAAGTTACATGAAATTAAACATATGCTCAAGTATCTAGTAGATACAAAATATTATTGGTTTATTTATAAGAAACCAATGTGACATTGGCATATTGATTTGAATGTAAAATAAATGATCCCCATAATGTTAAAGTTTCAAACTGGTGTAATAAAATTGTTCATATAATAAATATATAGCCTATGGGACATGATGAAAGACTAATTTCCCCAATCTTCTATAAGGCAATAAAATACTATGTGTTATATGGATGAACAATTAATATATTATGCGAGACATGACAAATTTATTTATATGCTCTAAAAGAGCAGTGAGTATTGCAAATAACATTTGTTCATGTAAATTATTTATCATTACTTTGTTTACTCCCAAATTATATTTTAGTATGTCCTTGTAGTATTGTATTATCTAGACCCAGAAGATTGTCGTCTTCAGGGGGAGTGACGATTCCACCTAAATTTTAAATTTTCGATCTTGAAGATCAGCAATTATATTACAATGTATCCCTGTTTTTAGAGGGAGCGGTAATTTCTAAACAATCCAGAAGATTAAATCCTGAAGACCAATAGTTGTACTCTTTTTCCCTTTACTAAATTTTTTCCCATTGGGTTTTCTTAGTCTAAGGTTTTTAATGAGGCAACTAATACAATACATCAAAATCATAAGATCTGCACTTTTTCTTTAACTAAGTTTTTTCCTAAGAGGTTTTCTTAGTTGAAGGTTTTTAATGAGACATGCAAGCTAAATGTCTTGGGGAAGAAACAACTTCTAAATAATCCTGAAGATTGGTCCTGAAGACCAAGCTGTACTCTTTTTCTTTAACTAAGTTTTTTCCTATGAGGTTTCCTTGATTGAAAGTTTTTTAATGAGACAGCTAATATGAAATATTAAATGATAAGACATGTACTCTTTTCCTCGACTGGTTTTTCCCAAAGGTTTTCTAGCGAGATTTTTAATGAGGCATGCATATAACATCGTAATGTCCAAGGGGGATTGTTGTTATATGGACATTACTCCTTATATCATTAGAATAGGAAGAGAGTTTATTTACCATTGTACCATTTCTCTTCTCTATATAAAGAGTGAGAATATTATAGTTTTGTACAGATTGATATCAACTATGTTAATAAAATCTCTCTTTCTCCCTGCTTCTCTGTATTCTTCTCATCTTCTCTATGTTTCTATTATCCTTCTTATCATTTACTTTACAACATTTATTAAATATTAAACAATTCATCTCTCTATAAGCTTAAGTATTTAGATGAGGTGATCATTTAACATGTTATCTGAGTCATGACCTAGCAAAGAACCACCGCACCCATTTATGAGAAAATTTCATATGCAAGGCTTGAGGCAAAAATTAATCTTGTCTCCATGTGATGGGTCGGAATATCTCACTCTCTATCAGCTTAAACTTTTAGATGAAGTCTCACAACTATTTTATTCTTTCTTAATTAGTTAAGTATCTTTTTTCATTAGAAAAGTTATCACTTTTTATCCGTCTCACGTAAGCCCTTACGTGAAACGGCCCAACACAAGTCTTTTATCTTTAAACAAATATAAATTCTTAATAAATGTACTTATTACTCATTTTTTATTCTATAAATTATTTATGAAATAACTAAATTTAGCGAATATCACTTTTATTTAATTAGATATTATTTTTTATTAAAATTATATATTAATATAACTTTTTTATACCCCTCACCAACGTATTCCATGAAACAACTTGCTATTATATTTTAATAAATGTGTAGTAATGAATAATTATCATCACTTACAACTTTAACACTTTGTTGTGTGGTTGATATTCATATAAGAGCTATTAGGAATAAAATAAAATATGATAATGGACTCATATATGTTGATATGATATATAGAGCTAGTCATTAATTTCTTGGTATAGGTTAGTTAAGCAACCAAATTTTTTGATGGTTGACTTGTGGAAATAAGTTGGTATTTATTTCATTTGTGTTTAAATGTAATAAAGTGAAATGGAGTCTTTATTGAAGAGTGTTATAAATTGTGTGGCTAATAGCATATAGGATGGTAGCCAGTCAAAACATTTTTTAAGTCTTCCAATAATCAATTCTCATGATTTTACAATCTCAATTTTCTTACATAGAAACTTTATATTTTAACAATGGATAGTTTGTCTATGAGCATCTCAAAAAAAAAAAAAAAAAAACTTCAAAATTTGAAGGACATTCTCATAAAATAAAGAAAGAGTAATTTTAATTTTAAAGAGTCAATTTTTTTTTTTTTGAGTTGGTCTTTATCCTCACAAGGTGTGTAATTTGTTCTAAATGATATACACTTTAATTAAAAAGAGTATAATTTATCATTGAAAATGTATATAGAAATATGAATATTAAATGTTTTATTAAAAAAATTAATTTTTTTTAAGAGATAAAGGATACACTTTCTTATATTAAAGGATATATCTTTCGAAAAATAAGGGATTTGGGGGCACGCAAGTTTTTACCCCTTTTTTTTTTTGTGCTCCAACACCTTCTTTAAAATTTATTTTTCCATGTTCGTTTATTACCTTTTTTTTCTCTTTTATTGATTGTTTAAACTATTTTTTTTAGAGTTAAAACACTAAGAATTAAATATCGTTTAATGAAGTAATAAAGTATGGAGAGCAGTTTTGGATCTTCAAATTTGAAGTGGGAAGATGACTCTTTAAATTTAAAAATTAAAGTAAAGAATGTGTTGAAACTTAATTTTCTTGTATTTTTATTTAAAATTTAAATAATTTTTATTTTAGATTAGCTTTTAGAGATGCTCTAAAAATAAATACCTTTGAATACCTGAAAAATTGATAATCCATTAATTGAATTTTTTTATATAAATTAGGCATTTAAATATAAAAAACTATTAATTTAAATATGAAAATTATAAAAAATAATATATAGTATATATATATATATATATATATATATATATATATATATATATATATATATATATATATATATATTAAACTTTCACATATTTGATATGTTTTTAAAGATTTTTTTTAAATAATTTATTATCCTTAAAATAACATTTCAGTATGTGTGAAATTTATATTAGGCTAATTATACTATGAACTCGGGTGCACTCTAAGATACGGTACACCTATTTTAAAAATCATATACTAATATGAATAAAAATATATACAATTATGAATAAAAATGTATACAATTTAATTATTAGTTTTTTAATGAAAAATTGAGTGTAAAAAATATACAATTATTAAAAAACATGTATACACTATTGAAAAAGTTATACACATATAGATGCTAATTTTTTTAATAAAAAATTTAATGTGAAAAATATATACAATTATTAAGAAACACATATACAAAATAGAATAAAAATATATACAAAATAAAATAAAAAGTTATACACATATAGGTGCACCCTTGCACCCGGGTGCACCCAATATCAACTCTTTATATTATTATCATAAAATTATTTTAGATAATTTTATGATTTTAAATTCTAAATTTATAGTTTACATATTTTTTTAAGTAAAATATTATGTTGATTGCTTCTATTCTTGTATTATTTCTTTTAATTCACTCATGTATTAATTATTGGGTACTTAAGATATTTATTTCATGCTCGTATGTATTATTATATATTATTAAATTCTTAATATTTCAAGCAAATTACATAATTCATCAAGGTTTAAAAATAGATATATTAATTTTAAACTTCTTTAGTTCAGTATTAGGTCTCAATATTTCACTACCTACGAACCACTTAGTCAATCACCCCACCTTTAAAAAAGAAAAAATAAATAAATAATAAACTTTGAATTGATTTTCATTACTGAAACCTCAAAATTGTTGAACTTACATTAAAATGAAATCAAACTATTCACAAATCACAACATTCTCATCATCTGATCATTATGAGATTCTTATTAATTAGGAAAATCCATTTTAATTTATTTATGTATGAAGTATGTAATAAAAAATGAAAAGAAATATGAATTCTGTGTAGATAACATGACTTAAAACTAAATTGTTTTATTAATTATGTGTTAGTGATTTTTTTTAAGTATAAAAATATGACTAAAACTATAATACAACTTGTGGCACTTAAACTTCAATGGAACCGCTGCCTTCAGGTATGTTATTTGTTTTTTTTTTTTAATTTTATATTAATTATTAATTAAAATTTTAATAATATATTTAATATCATGCAAATTAATGATCTATTTTACCCTCAATTAATGAATACTTATAATTTATGATCTATTTTGCCTTTAGGATTTAATATTAATTTTAAGAGTATAACTGTAATTTTACCCTTATGGTGTAGAGAATAGTCCATCCGTCCCGCATTAACATTTACGTTTATTTTTTGCACGTAGATTAAGAGATATAGTAGTTTAATGTGTAGTGAGATAAGAGAAATAATATTTAATGTAAAGCGGATAGTTGTATTAGTGTTGTGTGTGGGTCCTACAAAAAATAAATAATTGTTTTGTGTGGGCCAAATATGACAAAAAAGAAAATGTAAACATTAACGTGTGATAACACAGAATGAACAACGTAAACCTTAATACGGGACGGAGGGTGTATATAATTTATCCTAGTAGTTTAGGACATATTTTTCTCCAAAAATTTAATATCTATTCTCAGGTTTGTTGTTAATTCTAAAAGTATAATTGTAAATTTACTCATATAATTTAGAATGTACTTTACCTAGTGGTTTAGGGAGCATTTTACCTTTAGAATTTATTATTTCCTTAAAATTTGGTGTTAATTTAATAATATAATTGTAATTTCAATATTGTGGTTTAGACATATATTCAAGAGAAATTGTGAAAAATGTTCAAAATAACACTCCTTCCATCTCAGAACAAGATATACATTTTGTCATTTTGGTCTATCCCAAAGCAAAGTATACATTTCTTTTTTTGGTAGATGAGACCCACACCAAACAATTACTTTATCCGGCGGTCAGTTCAAATGTATCAATTTTACCATTTTGGGCAGTCAATCCAAAAGTATCCACTTTCCCTCTTTAGTAAAAGGACCTCACACATGGCTCACCACTTCCCTCTAATACAACTATTCATTATACATAAAATAGCTACAATTTATGGGAAGAAAATGATAATATACTACGGGAGCGGCTATTTGCACCCTCAAAATTACTGAACGTATCCCAAAAAAATTTAAATTGACATAATTACCCTTAAAAAATTTATATATGTTCGGTTGTTGCAACTGAACAGTAATCTAACAAACTGTTCGGTTGCAACAATCGAACAGAATAAAGAATTAATTTATTATATGTTCGGTTGCAGCAACCGAACAACAATCGAACAAAACAAGATTTGTGATTTTCTTAAAATTTATATCTACATTATCGAATAGAAAACAGATAAGTTTTATGATATCATTGATTTTTAAATAAAGATGGTGATTCATCTCTATAAAATTTATCTATTATCTTATCTATTCGATAATGTAGATATAAATTTTAAAAAAAATCACAAATCTTATTTTATTCTTGTTGCAACCGAACAGATACGATAAATGAATTATTTGTTCTGTTAGGTTGATGCAATTAGATAGATGAATTCTTTATTCTGTACGATTGCTGCAACCGAACAAATAAATAGATAACTGTTCGGTTGTTGCAACCGAACATATATAAATTTTATAAGGATAATTATGTCAATTTAAATATGTTTGGGGTACGTTCAATAATTTTTGGGGTGCAAATAGCTGGCCCCATATACTAACTAATGAAAAAATATTCCCTCCATTTTATAAATTTTTTTACCTTTTTCGTTTATGGTTCATTCCATTAAACTTTTCATCTAAAAAATCAAAACAACAACTCTCACACATACTCCATCCATCCGCTTTCAAGGGTTCCATTTTCCTCTAATAAGATAGAACCCTTGAAAGCGAACGAAGGGAGTACACTTTATTATTTTAAAAAAAACCAACACTATCTAATGCACTTAATATACTTTATTATTTACACACTCTCCAGAAGTTATAATTTTTTCTTAATCTCCGTGCATTGGCAAAAGTAAAAATTTTTATGATGGAGGGAGTAAATCATTTTCGGGAATAGAGGGAGTAATTCATTTATTAAAAAACACATAATCCCTCCGTCTCGAGTAAATATATATTAATGTTTTTTTACGTAAATTAAGAAGTATAATATTTTAATGTGTAGTAGGTTGATGGATATAATTTTTTAAGGTAATGAGTAGTTGTATTAGTGTTCTGTGTGGACCCATTGAAATATATTAATTGTTTTGTGAGTATCTTACTTAAAAAAAAAAAAATGTAAATTTTAATTTAAGATAAATTAAAACAGCAAAATGCAAATCTTTATTCTGTCAAAAAAAATGCAAATCTTTACTCTATTTGGAATGGAGGGAGTATATATTATTAAATAAAACTAATACCGATAGAGTGAACAAAAATGAACTCTATATATTTGAGTATACGAATATCAACTTTTTATTTTATTTTTTCTTTTAGACCAAACTTTATTTTATTTTTCTTTTAGACCAACCAGTATTTTGTGAAGAAAAAAAAAAGTCCACCATTGATGCTATTATAGTTCCATATAAGAAGTTGTGAGCAAACAGTGTGATTGTCTTAGGATAACCTAAAACTAACAGGTCATGATAATATTGTGTTTCAGATAGAGGAAAATAACAATCGTCTAAGAAAATTTCTTTACTTTATTTACAATTCATAAAATATAGTAATAAAGGTGATAGTAACGTTTTTAATGTTGAACAATGCTTGTGACAGCTTTCTTACGCACATGTAAGATCTAAATTATTAAATTTTATAATAATTAATCTTCATCTTTAAATTTTAATTAATAACTAACGGTTTAAATTACTCCCTCCGTCTGCTTTTAAGGTGACTATTTTACTATTTTTAGCGTCCGATTCAAAGGTATTCATTTCCTCTATTAAGTAAAAAAGTACACAATATGACTCACCACTTCCCTTTAATACAATTACTCATTTTACATGTAATAATAATACTCCTTAATCCACGTGCAAAAAGCAAACGAATATCTTAGAACCAGACGAAGGGAGTATATTTTTACTATTATACCCTAAATTAAACTATTAAACCTAAGGGTAAGGTGCACGGTACATCACAGAATTATTTTATAGAGTATTTAATAAATAGTGATAACTAATAAATAAAGAATAAAATGATCTTTCACAATTAAATTATTGCTCAAAATTATACAAGACCGTCTTAAAGAGTGAATATGTGAAATAAATAAAAAGATATAATATTTTTAATAAAAAAATTTATTTAACTATAAAAATTTATTATTGTAAATTATTTTATGAGCCATTCCTATGATAAATAAAAGATATTTTTTTAAAAAAATTCTCACACAGTACTGTATAAATTCTTGGTAATAATATATAGGAGTAGTATATAATTTATTAAGATGTAAATGAATAAAATAAAATGTGATGGAAGATAGCGGAGTATGTTACACGAATGGGGTCCATTAAATCCCCGTCAGGCTGGACCCTGTACCGCTGTACGTATTAATTGTAGGAAATTGCTTAGAAATGTCGCACTTAATCAGGAGTATTTATTAATTAATTTTTGCCACTTCATCCTCCATATTATTGGTTAAATTCATTTTCAGCCCCACCTCGATGGAGAAACTCTTTCCAATCTTTAATGTTATATATTTACATATTTTTATGCATAATATCCGATCCTAAATTGACTAATCTACTAACAAAAACTCAATTTCAAACCAGAACTTTACGCTTTATATGGACTGAACCCACAATTTGTGACTTTTGAAAATTTTACTTTAAAACACCACAATCCCTCACCACTAGATCAAACCCTAAAGTGATGTTTGGTAAATGAATGGAATTGATATTTTGGAGTTTGAAAATCTAATGAATAGTGATATGTGTTTGTTTTGAATTTTTGATAGGGTGTGTTTTAACTTTATGTCAAATCAATATGGTGTAAGAAGATATTAACTTATACTAAAAATGAGAGGAGAGAGGAGAAATAAAGAGATAATGAATATTAAATGAGGAGAGAGAATATAGATTTAGAATTACAGTGTTTGTAGGTGTATATATGGGTGGTTTTGTGTGGATTTTGAAGTCCATTTCCGGTTTTAAAAACCGGAAACAAACATCACCTAAGGGATCTTTATTGTTATAATTGATACTCCCTCCGTCAATCGATAAAGTATTCATCAGTATTACATTGCTATTTCATGTAAAGTGATAGTAGTATTAGTGGTGAGTAGTGAGTGGTGAGTTAAGTGCGTGATCCTTTAGTTATAAGAGAAAAATTGATATATTTAGAGTGAACAACTAAAATGATAAAATAAATATCTTATCAAAGGACGAGGAGAGTATTACCTAGCTAGCTTATATTTATTTACCCATCTTTTTTATAAATTTAGGTGATTTTTTTCTGATTTTAAAAATCAAATTTTAGTTTTTGAAATTCATGCTCAGATTTTAAAATCACACTATAAATAAATCCTGTAATACTCAAACATACCTCTTTTCTATTCTTTTTTTAGTTAATACTCAGCTTTCCATCTTTATCTCCCATTTGTTTTTTTTTACATATATTAATATATTTTACATATAGATTTGATATTGAGTTAAGTAAATTTAAGTATCGGGATAATTGTACTTTTGGTCCCTTTGGAGTATCTCAGTTGCACTTTTGGTCCCGAATCTTTTTTCTGGTCCAAAGATTGCATTTTTGGTCCTGTTTTGTTAGAAATGGATGGAAACCGTTAGCAGTTGCACTTTTAGTCCCAAAAAAGTTTTAAAACATAGTTTTTTCAAAAATTTTCATCCCTAATTGACTTATATCATATCTATATTGCCAGATTTTCATCTTCTTTATATTTTTCAAAACAGACATAGTCCATTACGACCATATCAGGCCCAACATGCTTTCGTACATTAATTAAACAATATTAATCTCATAACTAACCAACTTAAAATAGTAACAGTACCTTTTTTGACCGTCAATCTACCGGGTATTCGAGAGTTTTTACAGTGCTCCTCACAGCCAACTACTCGTCCCGCAGTGTGATAGTTTAATCCCGTTCGTTCAGCGGATCTCAGTACAACCATGGTTCGTTTCCTACACTGGGTGTACACGATGCTGCTACTGTTTTTGCCAAAAAGTATGGAGATTAAGTTTGCAGAAAAAATAGAAGGCTACATGAAGGCAGAAACCCCAAGATTATTTATTTATTGAATGGAGAATTTATTACACACTCATCCTCACAGAACAAGAGGAGATAACCCCTTTAGCTACCTATTATAGCTGCACTCAGAACACTCATACAAAGAAAAGAAAGGAATACAATGTTTATTTAGAAAGAGAAAACAGAGGGTGATGGTCGATGCCTTCTGCTTTCTCAACTCTGCTATTTATAGAGGCTTGCGAATGTGAAATCCAGATTTCAAAGCCTCTTTACTTTTGCTAACGTCACTGTTTACGTCATTGCACTGATGTCACTATTTACGTTATTTCCATTGGATTCCAACTTTAGCAGTTGGCTGGTCCCCTTTCTCCATTGGATGCCCTTGTCTGGTCCATCCCTCTTTTGGTTTTTGCAGGAATCACATGGCTCCTTACCCCTTTGGAAAAGTCATCCAAATCTTGCTTTTTTGAAGAGTTATTTGTCTTCCTTGGTACTTGAAGATTCTCCCGACTCTTGAGTATTCTGAAGAGATTTTATCCTCTTCTTTCCACGTGTCTATTTCACTGGAGGAGGTTCAGCACTCCTGATCATTCCTATGCTCAACCTTATTCCTTTCCCAAACTCTGGTTCTGTTTGGGTGGAACAGCTCGTGCATACTTCGTTCATCCATTGCCCAAAATGGACCATGTTACAATATCTTCGATGGGGTTGTTTACTCATCGGAATCTTATTTCTCCAAAGAAGATCTTGTTTTTCCTGGAAGGCCTTCTCAGTAAACCCTGTCTTCTTCCCTATTAAAGTATTCAACATAAAAGACCCATTCAAAAACTTGTGCTAGAACTTGAATGGGAACTTCACCTCCACCATTCAAACCCCTCGCTCTACGCGTAGAGATCTGTTCTTCATAAAATGTAGAAACCAAGACTGGTTCCTTCCCAGAAGACTCCTTGATCCTATTTGATGTCAAGACATCGGGTCTTCTTAGCTTGATGAAATGGAAGGCCTCATGGTTGCCTTTCCCGACTGGTTCTTGAGCTACATTGGTGAAGTAAAGCTCCAATACATCACCTCTGGATAGAGTTGCGTTGTTTTCCCATGCCTTAAAAACTATTTTCCCAGCCACTCTGGCAGTTTTGAAAGCTCTAGGAAGCCTGGTGCAATAGTATATATTGAAGCTAGCGCTCCAAAATCATACCATTGTTTTACATCATTTGGATTGAGCCTTATCGCATCCAAACTCGGGGATATTCCCCAGATATATCCACTCGGCATTTTCCGATCGAATTCCTTGTCTAGTATTTAATTTCTCCTAGCTGGCCTGGTATTCCTGCTAATAAGAGAAATCAGCTAAGTTAATACCAACCTTAGCAGTACCTGTCATCGGCCTAAGGTTGATCTCTCCCTCTTTAACCCCAGAGGTGCTGGGTTGACTCGTCGACTCTAGATGTGACTCTAGGTTTTCGATTTTTCCTTGGATTGGTTCTTCTTTTGGAGGTTCCAATCTAGGACTCATGCTAAGGGTACTTGAATCCCTTGCTCTAGGTTTAGAGCCCTATTCTCGACTACTCTCCTTTTATAGATTGCTATTGCTATCAACAGCCCGGAGGAGTGGCTCCCGTAATGACTCGAATAGACTCGCATTGTTACGAATACAATCTCGTATGTGATTAGACACTTTGGTCTGATCACTTTCTTGTATTCTTCCAGCATGCTTTGTATTGAGTTCCAGATTCTCGAATTCCCTTTGGAGCAACTCAAGTTTGTCCATTAGGTGCCTTGAAACAGTCAGGATGGAGTCTATTTCAACTCCCTCCATCTCTCGTCAGGAAATCTGCCAAAACATTATCAACAGATTTACTAAAGACAATATTAAAATCATAATATTGGCATTCTGCTTGCCATCTTAATAGTCTAGCCTTTTCTGGTTTAGATTTAATTTTATTTTTCAAAAAGACTTTGGCGTTTGTGCTATCAATTTTAAGGATAAATTTCTTAGCGAGAAGAAATAGCGACCATTTTTTGAACGTCTTTCGAACCGCAAAGAACTCATTTTCATTGATGTGCCATCTCTTTGCCTCATTCTCCGCATAGTGTCCACTACAGTATCTACATGACACCTCTCCTTCTGGTATGGACTTAGTTAGAACTGCCGCCCACCAATAGTCGCTGGCATCTGTATATAGTACCAGATCATCCTCGTCGTTTGGAATGGCTAACTTCGGGAGCTTTTTGCAAACCTCCTTTAATTTATTAACCATCTCTCAGTGTGATTCCTCTCATTTGAATTCTGCATCTTTCTTTAATAAAGGACTTAACACCTTCCTGTATTATGCTAGATTGCTGATGAACATTCCAGCAAAGTTGACCACTCCTAGAAAGCTTTGGAGTTGCTTCTTGTCTTTGAGATCTTCAGGAAATCCTTGAACCTTTTCTACAATGTGTTGTTGTAGAATAATTCCAGACTCATCAATCTCAACTCCAAGAAACTTGAGCCGTCTCGTTGCAATTACTGCCTTCTTTTTCAGAAAGCACCAATCCTTCATTGTGACATACTTCTTAAAAGACTTCCAGGTGTGCTAAATGTTCCTTCATGTTTTTTGAGGCTATGAGGATATCATCCACATAGACAAACATGAATGAGAAATAATCTTTGAAAAGATTATCCATCTTTCTTTGGTATATCTGGCGTACGTTTGTCAAGCCCATAGGCATGACATTTCAGATATAATGACCTTACGGTGTGGAAAAGGCTGTGAACTTCTTGCTTCCTTTTTCCATCATAATCTGGTAGAACCCAGATTTGCAATCGAACTTTGAGAATACCTTGACATTCTTGATACAGTTGACCAAGTGTTCCCTACTTGGTATGTAGCATCCATCGATCTCCAAGATGTTGTTGATCCCTTTGTAGTTGATCACAAGTCTTGGTTTTCCCCGCTTGACTTCTCCATGATTTAGAACCATAAATCCTGGACTGCTGTATGGAGATACTCCTGGTGAAATTAACTTAAGTTCCAGATGTTCCTTAAGTATTAGTTGCATATCCTTTCGATCTTCTTGGTTTATCAGGATAGACTTGTATCTCACGAACTTATGCTCCTTTCCTTCTTTCATTTTGAGTGAGGCTTTGAGCTTGTTTTTGTCCCACCAGGCCAGAGGATCCTCATTGAAGTTCCTCTGTATCTTCTTCTTGACATCCTCCAAAGATGTTTGTTCTTCGATTGATACGTATTTCTGTAGACTTTCTCCCAGACTTGCTTTGAGAAGGTGGATTGTATTCTCTTTTAGCTTCTCCATCTTCCGTCCTCCTCTAGCCTCGGTTCTCAACTGAAGGACCGCTTCGCCATATTTTCTTCGACCATTCATCTTTGGATGGTTAAGTTTTCCTTCATTATCACCACACTTTCTGCAAAATCTGATTGTCATTTTTCTTTGAAATGCATTCCGCAGTCTTGGTGCGATGATCTTATGTTCACAAAAGGATGTGAAAATAAGCTTTCTTGTTGCGTTTTCTTGGGTAAAACGCTTGAATATCTATAGAAAATTGTTTTCTAACAGAATATCTACTCCGGTGTCATGAAAATATACTGGTGGAGTCTTTACTTTGTACCATGGGGTACGATCCACTCCTCCAATCATAATCTCCGCTTGCTTGATTCCTCTGTTAAGGATTAGCATTCTCTGTGAGAAGTCTTTTCTTAGTACTGTTGGCAATTCTTCACCTGAGTCTTTAGAAAAGACTCCTTCTTTTGTTGTGCAGATGACGGCTCCTGAATCAATGTATGCCGCAAAATACTCTGCACGATGTTCCTTATATATCATCCCGACATTGATATATATTGAGAACGGACTTGTAGCCATGGGTGGATCAGAGCTTATAATCCCGAGCCTCTATAGGTAAACCTTGTATCTTTTCCCTTTGACTGTGAATTCCATTCCATCTTGTAATCTTTCCCAAGGTTTGTGATCCTCGAGAAATTTCAGTCCCAGCACTAGTTGTTCTGGGAATCTTCTTGCTACTCCTTCAATCACCAGCTCAAGTTCTCCGAGTTTGAGTTGTCTTTGATATCTCCCAGTTGTTGGCTGTTGAAGATAAGACATCACAAGGAATATAGTTTTCCTTTTTAGTAATGTCGAATATTACTTCGACTCCTCTTCATCCTTTCGGGAATATTAGTTCACCTTTGGTTGTGAACTTCTCTGGTTCTTAGATTACCTCCACTATTGGTTTCTTTCTCTATTTTTCACTGATCATTCTATCTTCTTGGAAAGAAATCATTCTCTAGTCGAATCTGAGGCTATCTTGCCTATTCCAGACTGGCTTATCTCTGATTCGCAAATCCATATCGTGGATTGGCGGCAACTCCATTATTTCTGGCCTAGTTGCACAATGCAACTCTCTCGAACACTTCTGGTATCTCAATATACTCTTTCATTTTGAATAAATCTGAATGATGGATGTTTGACAGAACATACGAGATACTGCATGTGATAGAGTAAGGCATATTCCCTTCTTTCATCAAGTCTTTGTTTTTGAAATCTTGATGAAGGGTGAGTGCCCTATTGAAATCTCGGTCCGCTAGATTGTAGGCAATCCTTGGGTAAATGTAGGATGTCACTTTTCCTGTGTACAAGTTTCCCGAGAGTCCTTCTAGGCATGCCTCTCTTTTATTCTTAATTCTCTTATCAAAGATAGCTATATCGATTGGTGTATCGATCTCTTCTTTGAATGTTGCCTTAATGAGGATCTGAATAGCTCCAATATGGTCCCACGATATGGTCTTAGATACTTCTTTCGGGAGCTTATTGAGTTCTCTTTTGATCTCCTCATAAGGAACTAGTTACATTTCCATCATATTCCCGGTGAGCTCCATAGGGATGGTGATTTTCCCTTCGGTTACCTTATATATGATATTGTGATTTCTCCTTTTGAAGCTGAGGATCCGCTCTAATCGTCCTCCGATGAATCCGTCGTATAGATCGAGCTTTGGTTCCTCTTTCATGATTCTCATAAGAGTCTTATGAGAGATAGATGTCTGGAAAAAAAATCCAGACATATCTTCTTGCATCTCTTGCCTGAAGTTTTCCTCTTCACTCCGACTCATCTTCGGAGGATTCATCTTGGCTGAAGAATTCTTCTTCATAGATGCTTTCTTCTGAGGGTATATCTTCGAATTGATATACCTGTACCAAGTCTTGGAAGTAAATAGTTTTCTCCATTTCTGGAGTTGTTTCGAATTGTCGTATTCCCCTCTTCTAGTTCTCCGGCCAATCGGGTGAGATATGCCCTCTAGCTCCGCATGTATAGCAGTTACAATCCTTAAATCTTTCATTAGCTCGTGTAGCTGCTCTTCAGAACGTCTTTCTCGTGGGAGTTCTTCATGTGCTCCTCTGGTTTGATTCTGATGATGAAACTTGACTTCTTGAACTCCATCTGGATGGTCTAGACCTTTGCCCCGATTTATAGCTTTGGGCCTTTTTCTTGGACCAAAAGGATCTTGGTCTTCTGGACCTCCATCCACTGCTTCTTTGTGTGTGAGGATGATTTTTCTTCATCCTTTTCTGTTTCCTTGGACTTCTCCTAATGATTGTTGGAAGATCATTATTTTCGCAACATAAGGGTATTATCTTGTTGATTTCCCTTAGTCTCTTGTAGTTCTTATGTAGCGATGCTTGATGGCACCACTCTATAATCTTAGCTTTGAGAAAAGACATCCTTATTGCTATTGAGTCCAGCTCGCATGATACATATTATCTGATCAGCATTTCTCTCCATGGGATTGGGATCTTAGCAAAGAATAGGTGGAATACTTCCTCCTCCTTGATCTTCGATTTCCATCTATACTCCGTGAAGAGTTTGATGTACTCATCTACGTGACAGATGTCAAGTAGCTCTAGGCTGTATAGGGCATTCCTATACTTTTTCTTCTTTTCTTCTTCCATTCCTTCGAAGTAACCTACTCCGATGAAATGGATTTTGAAAATATTGGCCATGCTTTCAACAATATTGCCTAGGTCTTCGCCTTCCATTGCCTCCTTCTTGACTTCGTCTGAGAGTACCTCCCAGACGCACTTTATTGATCCTTCCAAGCTCATAGTTAGGAATCTTATGAACCCTTCTTTATCCAACTCTAGTGCACCTCCTGCAATTTTCATTGCATTTGTCCACTCATCAATCAAGGTTTCTCAATTCTTGAAGTCTAGAGTGTCAAGGTTGAGGATCAACCCATAGGAATTTATCAATTCAAGGTGAGACCAGCCATATGGGTGTTGTGTAGGTTAGATCCTCAAATACGGCTTGTTTCTGTTGACAATCCCAATGCCTTTATCTTGAAATTTCCTTGGGTTTGGGATGTCTCTTCTTGTCTTGCTTCATGGATTACATGTGATCCAGAAGTTCCTTTATTTTGGCTCAGATCCTGTCGGGTCTGAGGAGCCTGAGCTCTCCAATATTTATTTTCAGATCTACGATAGTTAGTCCTCGGAAGAACTCGTATAGATCTTGTAGATCCTCAAGATTCACTCTTTTCATCCGGAGATGTGGATTCTCCTAGAAGGATGGCGATCATCTTCTTACTTTCTGACTTTGGTCTTGTAACCTCCGTCATTTTTCCCTTTTGGTGTAAAAGGGTTCTATTCCGAAGGTTGGTGGCAATCTTCCTCCTGGCCTTCTTTCTGTTATCTTGGTCTCCAGGGACTCTACTTGTTTTATCAAATATTGTCTTGGACATGTTTTGGCAATATTCTCCAAAGAATTTCACCATCTTCTATAATTCTCTAAGATCTTGGTTCATCTTAGAGTTATCTGCCTCGATCTCTTTCCACTCTGTCATTCTGTCCAATGTGAAAAGTGATAAGACTTACAGATCTCTCTTGGACCTTGGTTTGGTCGTTTTCTCCATTATTTGTGTCTGGGGACACGTCCATGGATCTCGGTGAAACTTTGAAGTTCCACTATATTTCTTGATACTTCTTGAGAGTATCGTATCTCTATCTGGCGACCTTCCTCCAGATGTTCTTCCTTGGTGTGGTTAGCACGGGCATCCGCCAGTTTTCATCTTTGATCGAGACTATTCCAGAAACAATCGGTGTCCTCGTAATTCTTTTCCACATATTGTCTATACAACACATTATAATATTATTGTATAAAGCTACTTGTTTCATCGTATCCAACAGGCCAGATGTCCCTGTTGCTCTAGCTTTGAACGGGGCTAATAGTCCTGTTACTCTTGGATGTCGAACTTTCATTCGGATCCATATTTCTTTAAAACTCTCATCTCGTTAAGTGATATAAGTTTATAATAAATTGTTCCATTCATAAATAAATAAACATAGGGCTCTGATACCATTTTGAAGCGTGGAAAGTAAAGATAAATCTGGCGAAAGATAGGTATAATATAAATTCTGACTTGGGACTAATTTTGCACGTTTTGGGGTCAATATTGCAAATTTACATTTTGGTCCAGCTAACGGACCAGAATATTCTGTTAATTCTTAATGAAATTTTAAAAAAAAACTTCAACGGGACCAAAATTACAGGCTACGGGACCATTTTTGCAAGTGGCCTTCTCCAATGGGACCAATCCTGCATCTACCCCTTTAAGTATCACCTGCGATATTATCGCTTTTTAAAAGATAACATTTAATCACTTTTTCCAATAAGTTTTTCAATATTTCCTGATTTGTCTGTAGATTACACCCTTTATCCTAAAAGAGTAGTAAAAGTTTCAAAACAAATAACCATCAATACATCATATTTTTAACAATGTTACTATTTCCTAACTCAGATAGTTTATTTTATTTTTTATTACTTAAAAATACACTTTACCCTCAATAGTTAATTAAGTTGGTCAAAAATGAAATAATTCTTAAACTCGATATCTACAGTAAAGTTAAAGAGCTTCCCATGACGAAGTGAAAATAATTCTACCTTTATCACCCATTACAAATCACCAAAAATTATTATATAATATATTTTAAGGGCAACACTTGCGTAAATTCATTTAATGTAAGAATTGGGAGTTGAAGATATAATAATTTAGTCCGTCCCAATTTGAAACCGTTTTAAAGATGTATAGATCTAGATGAAAATAATCATAATTGAACCGGATTAGAGACAGGCAAGTTAGGGATATAAATTATCCGATTAAATTATTACGGTCTTTCTTTTAAAATAGGGTTAATTGCTTTAAAAACAATGAAATTTCAACGGATTACAAATTAATCACGATAAAATTACAAAAAAAAAACATAATTTTTCATGTTTGTGCAATTCACACCCATCAAGCGGCTGAAACATGTCCGATCGCTGACATGGCGTTGACTTTGCAACGTCAGCTTTTAGTTTAATTGTAAGAAAAACCCCAACATTTACTTAAATTGCAATTTAATCCAAACCTTTGACATTTTGGCAAAAAAACCATCAAATTTTTATTTTTATTTTTAAATTTCACCATCTAATAAAAATTTTATATTATTTTTAAATTTAAATTCATAACTAAAGGTTATATTAAATATTTATTTTTATTTTATATTTTCATACTAAAAGTTATATTAAATATTTATTTTTTTATGAAGTCTTTTAAATTTTTATTTATTATTTTTTTACTAATCTCTCTATCCCGTAGTTATCTTCAGTAGAACTGTAGATTTTTAGTTTTTAAAAAAGTTATTTTTTGACACTTTTTTACGGTAAAAAATTGTGTGCCCCTAAGGACACACCGTACCCCATGGGAACACAAAACTCTCCCCCTTCATATCCTATTTAACCCTATGTATTACTAGGGGTTTAAATTGAATTTGGGGACATGGTGTCCATGGGGACACAGTGTCCCGAGGGCACAAGAGTCTGACTCTTTTTTTCTTGACTTAATAAGGGCATTGTAGTATTTTAAGACAATAAATACTAAAGTATAAAATATGTTATGTGTATTGGGTGGGAATGATATTTTTTAGATTAATATATAACTTTTTGAGGTTATTGAATGATGTGATGTGATGAAGGTAAGTGTGATATGGATGAAAACGGAAAGTATGATGATAAGTACATGGAATTTATTTTGGTTTGTATAAATTAAATCTTAACGAATATTTTTTTTCAGTATAAAACTTGAGTTTATAAATTAATTCTAAATGAAATAATTTTTTAATATAAATAATAGAAGAAGCAAAGAGTGGAAGTAAGGATGCTTTTTGTTACAGACAGCACAGTGGCGTTGAATTTGGTAATTGAAGAAGCAAAGAGTGGATGTAAGGATGCTTTTTGTTATAAAATTGATTTTGCAAAAGCATATGATACTATATATTGGGACTTCTTAGAAGAGATGTTACACGCTATGGGCTTTGAGGAGAAATGGGTTTTGTGGATGAGAGAGTGTTATTCATCTGCACATGTAGCAGTTTTGGTTAATGGAAGCCCGTCGAAGGACTTCCATTTGGAGAGGGGCTTGAGATAAGATGATCCACTATCTCCTTTTCTCTTTATTATTGCTGCTGAACTTATTAGCTTGTGCATGGATAAAGCAGTGGAACTAGGGCTCTTCAAACCTTTGACAATTAGTGGAGATAATTGGAAGGTGTCTCATTTGCAATTTACAGAAAACACATTATTCTTAGGGGTGGCATCACTGGAAAACTCTATCTTTCTAAAAAGATTGTTAATTATACTTGAATATAAATATATGTCAATTGATTGGTTTGAAAGGTGAAGATGGCCTCATGGGAGATATGGCAGACTTACTTGGTTGCAAAGTGGGTCACTTACCTTTCAAATATCTTGGCGTGATGGTGGGGAGCTCGCATCACAAGGCCCGAGACTGGAATTATGTTATTCGAAAAGTAGAGAAGAGATTATTGAATTGGAGCAAGTTAAAAATATCCTATGGTGGCAGATTGACGCTTATAAATTCTGTCTTGAATGCAGTACCATCTTATTTTCTCTCGATTTTAGGGCACCTAGGTGTGTAATCAGAAAGATTGTTGATCTTCAGAGGCAGTTCTTATAGAATGGGTCAAATAGGAGTAAGCGAATAGCGTGGGTGAGCTGGAAAGTGATATGTCAGCCAAAGGAAACAAGGGGTCTAGGTGTCAAATATTTGGAGCTGCAGAATAAGGCCCTCCTATACAAGTGGATTTGGAAGATTATAAAAGATCAAAACGGATGGTGGTCTACTTTGATTACTGAAAGTCTGGGAATTGATCCTTCATTTGGGGATTTTGAAAGGTTCTTGGCAAATTGTAGCAAACTTTAAGGGTGGTGGAGGGATATAGCAAATGCAATAGAATATATTGGAGGTAATTGGTTCAAGGAGCCACTATCTTGTCAGGTAAAGGATGGTTCGAGTACATCATTTTGGAACGAACCTTAGTGGATAAGAATTGCCTCCGAGACCTGTTTCCAAGGTTGTATAGAGTATGTGAGTCGAAGGAGGCCTGTATTGCATTCATGGAAAAGTTAGACGGTTTGGAGTGAAAATGGGAACCACATTGGAGAAGAAGTTTGAGAATCTGGGAAGAGCAATCATACAGGGATATGTTGTCGATGTTGGAGAATTTTAGCATCAATCCAAGAGAGAGATAGTAGGCGTTAGGGAAATCATGAGCGGGGTGAATACAATGTTTGTGAAGCATATCGAAGGCTTTTGGAGAGAAAAATGGGGGACTATGAAGCTATTCCAGAACTATACTCTTGCATTTGGGATAATCATATCCATCCAAAAATACAGTTCTTGGTATGGCGAGTCGTCAAGAATAGAATTCCTACTAAAGTGGAGCTTCTAAAGAGAAACATCTCGCATGTATTTATTGATACACGATGTCCTATATATTTGGAGGAGCCGGAATCTATCCGTCATTGCTTTATTATATGTAGAGGAGCAAGTGAAGTATGGATTAAGGTAATGAGTTGGGTGTAAATGGTCCGTTGAGTGCTGAACTCGGACAAAATTTGATGGAATTCGAAAACTTGTTGAATGGAATGTTGGTATGTTCTATGATGAGAAGCATATGGGCCTGTACGATTTGAACGATATGGAGACATAGAAATAATCTTGTATTTGAAAACAAGGAATGGAAGGTGGACGAGCTGGTACATGAAATAAAAAGCTATACATGGAGTTGGATTGTGCAGAGAAGCAAAGGTGGATGAAAAGGAATGAAGTATAGAATTTGAGCTCAAATCTGCTTGAATGCATATATGGAGGTGTAGACTAGCTTCTATTTTTAGTTGATGCCTGTTCTTTTCTATTGCTGTGTAAAGTGGGTATCTCTTGTACCCTTTTAACATTATGAATAAATTTTTCCTTTGTAAAAAAAAAAATTCCTTAAACATCTCATAGGTATATTTGTTATATTATATAATGTGAAATTACGAAATGAAATTAAGACATGTTCACGAATATTTTGATTTTATAAAATATAAAAATTTTATAATGTATAAAATATTTTAAAAATTAAAAGAGTTTAAATATTTAGAGGTTGTATAATTTTTTTACTACTTAATAGATATAATTAAATTCATTCATATAATTTTAGTAATAAATATTTTATTCATATAATAATTTTATTATTTTATTTAATAATTTTTTAGATTTTAAATTTAAAAATAAAATATAAAATTTTTATCAGATGGCACAATTTAAAAATAAAAATAAAAATTTGATGATCTTTTTTGCAAAGATTGAGATTAAATTGCAATTTAAACAAATATTGGGGTTTTTTTTTTGTAATAAACTAAAGCTGACGTGGCAAAAGTCAACGTCACGTCAGCGATCAGACAGGGTTCAGCTGCCTGATAGGTACGAATTGCACATGATTTTTTTTTTTGCAATTTCATAAAAATTGAGATTAATTTACAATCCATTGAAAGTTCATGATTTTTAATTCAATTAACCCTTTAAAATATTACTTGCCACATTCGTACTCGATTAAACTACCCGTGGAGTACTGGACCCAACAAACATACTTTTTTAAAATTATATTTATATATTTTATTATGTTTTACAATTTTTAATATATATATATATATATATATATATATATATATATATCGATTCAAGGTTTGAAAAATGGATAAACAATTAATTTGGGACCTGAATTATTTTTTCTATTGATTATGAGTCTGAATTATACAAAAGTATCAATTCAGGACCTGAATTCAGGCCTTGAATCGATTAAAATAGGACACAATATGTGGTAAATTCAGGCACTAAAATGATAATTTTATATAATTCAAGCCCCTAATCGATAAAAAAATAATTCAAACCCCAAATTGATAGTTTACCAATTTTTTTGGGATTGAGAAATTTTCTAAGAATTATTATATAAATCACTTGTTTGCAAGTAGTGAAGAGTATACTTTTAATACTATAATAATAATAATCATGTATTCTAAATACCTATACAAGTTCGGGTGGTGGGTATCCAAGGGTTTAAAATTGCACCCTACCCGAATTCTAATGGAATTTTATTTTTAGAATTTCATAAAAAGGTGTGATTTTTAGTTTAGATCTTGAATTAAAATCTGATCTTATGATTGTTTGAATTTAAAATCTAAATTTAATTTATTTTCTTATTTAACATTTTATATTGTTCTATAATAAATATTGAATTTTAAAGAAAAAATAAAATTATGATAAGTCTTAATTTGAGAATTTTTATAAAAAAATTTAAATGAAACACTTCTAAAATCAAATCTTTAATAGAGACATACTAGAATTTGAACTCAATTTTTTTTCTCTTTTGGTTTTCATTTACCAATCTCATTTTAGTGTACTCATACTTGTCTCGACCGTGGGAGTGTAATTATGTCCATAAATCAACATTGGAGGATGCTCAAATGTTTTACATGATTTTATAGTTCAAATAATCTCATTATATTATTAGAGCACTCAAATGGACATATACTCATAATATAACTCAAGTAATGATGGAAAATAATGAGATTAAATTATACTCTATTGTTTAATAACAACAAAGAGAAGATTGGCCTATTCAGATAGGATTTCATCCTTTGACAAAAAAGGAGTATATATTATAATTTGGTTCGTCAGTACTAGTGTAAAAGTTCAAGACATAACTAATCTAAGTAAAATAACACAATGAAAAAAAAGTGAGATACAAAAATTGCTTCATAGAGCAACATCTCTTACAATACCTTAGAGTGGATTAGGAATTTAATTACACTGGATTATAGTAGAGTTTAAAAAATAAATATTCCATATCTTTTTATTTTATTTAAAAAGATCCCAAAATAGTTAGGACATTTATTTTCGTTCCCAACTTTTTAATTTTACTTCGATTTTGTTTCAATTACATTTCATGACTTTGTAAAAGCACATATTCAGTCTTATTTCATATAATTAATAAATTGAATAATTTTAGGTAAATAAAAGAAAATTTTGGTGAAAATTTAAATCCTATAAAACTATTTTTGGAGAAATTAAGTTTTTGAAATTAGAATAAAGTAAATTTATATGTGATGATTTTGATTTTAAAATCCTAAATTATATCTCATAATGCAAGTTTCGTATACGCAATTGAGATAAATTTCTTACAATTTCAAACCCACCTCCCACCCACACAAATATAGAACTAAAGTGTTTCTAATAGAATTATCTACTTTTCTCTCTATGTTCAATAAAGCTAAAAATTTCCAGCTAACCAATCAATAAATTACTTTTGAATTTGGACATACATAAAGGTTAGTAAATATGTATAGTGCATATATAGATATGTCTTGCTCATGACAAGGAGATCCCACATTCTGGCATTATGATTTTTACAAAATCAGTACATATTTACATCATCCACTCTTCAAAAAAATAAATAAAAATGCATCATCTTATTTGGTTAAAGTGTTTGCACTTTATAAAAGTGTCTTTATACTAATATGTCTATTTCAGATGGATAATCCTATTATTAGATGATGACCTTAATTAATGTGAAAGCCTACCATCTTTGATAAAGCTATTATGTTCCCAACATATGTGGCTAATGACTTCTCCCTCTAAATTATGTTTGTGGCTCTCAATTAATCTCCAAACTTCTGGTTTGTGTTTTTCTAATTTTTTTTATTTTATTTAAAAATAATTATGCTTGACTAGAAAATTTGAGAATTGATTTAAAGTGCACATGTATAACTACTTTATACTGTATTTTGTTCATGGTGGTTCTTTGGATTAATATACAACTTTAAATTTGATAATATTCTTAGAGTTTTTGTCAGCTGGTATTTGAATCTAAATTTAAGTAATTATGTGGTGCACATTTATGGGTTATTTATTAAGATATAAAAACTCCTCATTTTTAAAAAAAAAAAATAAATTATTTTATTTTATTTAATAATATATATTAATAAATCTAATTTAATTATCCTCATTGACAAATTCTCTTGTGAGACATTATATATGTGAGACGGTTTGTGAGACGTGTTAAAGTGTGTCTATTATATAGATAAAGTATGCTTAATGATTGGTAAAGTATGTTTTCTAAAGTATTATAAATGATGAATTAAAGTATGATTTCATGGTGTTATAATATAATTTATTATGGACATATTTTAACTACAAATAAGCATACTTTACTTATATAATAAGCATACTTTAATAATGGATCGACCCGTCTCACAAAAAATCTGTCTCACAAGAGAGTTTCTCATCCTCATTTGCTGGGTGCATCGATATATAACTCCGGTATGACTCATAAATTTAAGACATGTAAAATTATACAAATGATTAGGTTTTGCAACTTGGATCCCCTGTTACAAGATTGTGTTACATCTAATGTTTCACTTTTTGAATGAATGTTATATGTCCATTTTTCTAAACATAGAAATAAGAGGTTAACTGCTATTCTTAACGGGAGTTTAAACAAACGTTCATTCCATAAGGAAATCATAAATCCCAGCGTATAACTCATAAAGAAATATTAATCACAAAAAAAAGGAAATACTATATTAAATTTTATATAGGAACGTAAATATATTATAAAATCCCAGCGTTCAAATATATTATAAAAAAATCATAAGAACGTAAGTAAATATGTTATGTGAGCTTATAAATTTTATAAATGAACATCTATATAAGTAAAGAACTTATATTAATTAATTTTTATTTTATACTTTTTAAAAAAGTCAATGTAATCTCATTTAAATTAAAATTAGAGTTGATATTAGGTGCACCAGTGCAAGGGTGCACCCATATATGTATAACTTTTTTATTTTATTTTGTATACATGTTATTCTATTTTGTATACGTATTTCTTAATAATTGTATGTATCCTTTTTTCACACTAAGTTTTTCATTAAAAAACTAGTATCCATATGTGTATAACTTTTTATTCAATAGTGTATACATATTTTTTAATAATTGTATATCTTTTTATACACAATTTTTATTAAAAAAACTAACAATTAAATTGTATACATTTTTGTTCATAATTGTATATGTTTTTGTTTATATTTATATACGTTTTTAAATGTGGGTACACAGTATAATTAGCCTTAAAATTATCTTAAAAACTAATGTATATTAATGAAGAAAAAATAAATGTGCTAGTCATATATTATATTTTAAGTAAAATACTAATATATAAATTAAGAGTCTAATTGTAGTGCATCTAATGCACCGGTATACCCATAAATCGGATTTATATTAAAAGAAAAATAAATAAATTATAAAATTTAAAGTGTATATATATACAATAAAATATAAAAATCCTCCTTCGAACTTGTTTTTATATTTTGACTAAATTTGACTATAATCACATGAATACTAAAAGTAAATTTGAAAAATATATATTGAAAATTTTATATTATTTTAAATGATTAATTTTCAAAAATTAAAAAATTATAGAAAATTTTATTTCATAATTAAAAGATTAATTTATTTACAAGTAATTGCACTTCAAACTTTTATTTTACTTATTTAAATTATAAAATATATATTTATTTAATTGAAAATTAATGTTCCCACGAGACATAATAATATTGAATATGATTTCCATTGTCAACTAAATATATTAAAAGCCTATTTCCTTTTTTGTGTGATTAATATTTCCTTAGGTTACAAGTTGAGATTTATGATTTCTTTATGGGATGAACGTTGGTTTAAACTCCCATTAAGAATAGCAGTTAATCTCTTATTTTTATGTTTGAAAAAATTTACACGTGGTGTTCATCCAAGAAGTTAAACATTAGATGAAACACAATCCTGTAACAAGGGATCTGAGTTGTATATTTTGTGGAGTACAAAATTCTTACATGATTTGTTATTATTTCTTTTCTTAAACCGGAAATAAAATCTTACAATTTTGTCATTATGCGTTGCTAACAGTTACTTTCAATTTTAATCTCAATTTACTAAACTGATGATATTATTAAAGAAGAGCAAAGGCTCGAGTATACAAAATAAAAGGAAAACCAAATAATAATTTAAAATAAAAGTACACAAACACATTTATAAACCCCGTTTACATAGTTTAGTATGTGAACTCGGGTCTTTTCTTACTTTAAGCCATGTTATTCATACTTTCAATCTTATATACCCTATGTATTATATACCCTATGTATTGCTAGAAGTTTAAATTAAAGATGGATCATAAAGTTTAGATAGTAAATTCAGTTCATACGAGAGTAACTTATAAAAAGTATACTATCAATATGGCTTCGCTAAAACCTTCTCACTTAAAATTATGTGGAAAACAATGTTAATAGGAAAAAGAGCAATGGCTGGCCTACGGAAGACAAGAAAGTAATTAATTAGTAGATGTCAATTTTAATATCAATTTGCTTTCATTCTTGATTTGAAATGCTATGTATATATACAGAAATGGAGTATTTAAATACTGTAAAAATATAGTACTATTTCGGTATAGACATATTATGTCTTAATTTCGGGCATACCAAAATTCTTTATAAGTACAAATTTATATTTTTTCTCATCCCAGATTTAAGTGTTGATTAGCACATGTTAAGATAGAAATTTATATAAAAAGAACATAAAATTTGCAAATTTAAGTACACTCGAAATTTATCCTTTAAAAAATAAAATAGTAATATATATATTTTTTTTAAGTGATGAATTGCTACCTATATTTATGTTGTGAATTTTTAATACTTCTTTTGAGATAGAGTTTATTTTTTATTTAAAGAATAATAATACATTATTCTAAAAATACTAAAATTTTATTATGGATTAAAGAATAAAATCCATAATAAAATTTGGGATAGTTACTACTAGGTACTCCCTTCCCTTCGTACCTTTACTATAACTTTTGTGAGAGCTTTATACAGTCAAACGGTGAAGTTTGACTGGGACGGAGGGAGTATATTAAAAAATCCTTAATTACTATGAGATATAAACATACAAAAATATTATTACTAACTACATAAATATATAGTGATATTCCAATATTACTCTTCCACGTGCCATAAATGTTTGTGTGCAGCAAAAAAGTGTGTGCAGTAAAAGTTATATGCAGTAAAAAAAGTGTGTATTGAGCGGCGGTCCGGCGGCGGTTCGGCGACCGGCCGGTGGCAGTTGGTGGGTGAGGGGTTTAGAGTTTGTGGTTTAAAGTATATATGATATTATAATAAATTAAGGTCATATTTAGTATTTTACTTTAATATTTTGTATGTAAGAGTAATTTTTTGAATTCATTGCATCTTTTAATAATTTAGGGTACAAAGTGTATACCTAGGAGTATTTTTCCATAAATTTTGAATGATTAAAATAAATTCACACCATTTGAGTTGAATTACAAATAAATAAAATCTTCATTGTAGATTTGAGTGTTTTTAACATATTAAAATAAAAAAATATGAATAATTTAGAGGGGTTCTGAATCTTCTAAGTTATTTTGATATGATATTTTTTATGTCACTCTGTTGAATAAGTGACAAATAAAAGAGAAAATAAATAATATAACATAAGCCAACCCTTAAACTCTAGGGACAACATATTAAATTTCTCCATCCCAATATATATTATTTAATTAAGAGATATTACATAAGATGACGTCACACCAAAATGTCATGAAACATCTCGGCCGTAACATTTGAGAAGTAATAATATGAGAGAGAAATACAAAATGTTATTCCACGGGAGTTGGGAGTGGAAAAGGGGAAGGGAAGCAAGTGGCAACTAGTGCTTGTTGTACTCTTGTCAACTTATTGTCTTCTTCAAGGACTTGTGTATTCATATCATTATAAAATTAATAATTTAATTAAGCTTATAAAATTTGTAATATTATGATTGGCTGCATACCATATCTTAATAGTGTCATTTATTTTCGGCAACCACGACTTTCTAATAAAAAAATATATAAATTCAAATTAATAAAAAATATAATGGTGTAGTCAATTGTTTTATAAAAAAAAAAATTACTGAATGTTAACGATAATTTTTAATAAAAAATTATAATAATTTAAGAAATATAAAGCGTTGCACTTTATTTTGATATAGTGCCATATAATTTTTGCCCTACGCATATCCTCCTATAATGATATTGAAATAACAGTAGCTTAAATTATGGTTAAGTATTATTAAATCATGAAATTCGGACATAATTTTAGAGTATCGCTATAACTATTGACAGAAAATTGTGTAATCAAATTCAAATTAATGATGATAGTTAATCACTTGTCGGCGGCCCACCATATTACCCTTTTTCACTTTTAATTACAGCTGGCTTTAATTAAATTTAAAAACAAATTAGGAAGTATTTGATCGAACATCTTTTAATTATGGTAAAGACGTATGCGAGTCCTATGAATTTGAAATGCATACAAAAATTGATTCAACCTGTTTCCTATGATCTTTTTATGAATGATCTTATCAATTTTTTTATATAAAAAAAATATTATCATTTTTTTTATAGTACAAATTATTTATGAAATAATTAAGTGTAACACTATCGCTTTTTATTAATTTAAGTATTATTTTTTATTAAAATATTTTTATTCTTTATTTGTCTTACAAGAAAGCTTATTAATTCGAGTATCATTTTTATTAAAATATTATTATTATTTATTTAGATGACGAGAGTCTTCCCATACAAAAATCTCAAACATAATGCAACATGTTATTCATCGAAAGTGTGGAAACGTGTGATTACTCGTCTTATTTCATTTGCTTATTTTTTATTAACAAATCATTCCCCTACTTAAATTATAATTTCTCAATTGATCATAATCTAAAATCTCAACTCCTTTAACGCCCTCAAATACGTTTTTTAGAATTAAATTTCATTTTTTATGGAATCGATCCCTTGTTCTTACAAGTGTATTGCTTTACGATCTATACCTTTCATTTCAAAGTTTTAAATTCAAGTTTTGATTTTCAAAACTCACATTCATATATTATAAAAAACACTCATATATATACTTACTATTTTATCTTCTTAATATATTTTCTCTCTGTATCTCTCATTTTTCATTTAACTTTTTAAATAAATTAATACATTGATTTAATATAAAATTATAATTTACCCTACCAAAAATTCAAAATAAACATAAAATGACTATTTATGATTTTCAAAACCCACATAATCCCAAACCAAATATCATCTTACCGACTTATTTTAGTGATACCAAATATACTCTCCATACCCCGCAATAAGAGTTATATTTATTCAATTTGAGCATCCCGTGACATTTTCCTTATTGATAGATAAAGGTCCACAAAACAATTAATACATCTTCATGAGTCATGCATACAACATTAATACACTTTAAATTATTATATTGTTTAACCAATTACATATTAAAATATTATATTTTTTAATTTTCGTGATAACAGTAAATATAACTCATTTTAAAAGAGGAATGGAAAAGTTTAATTAAGTTGTTACAAAAAAATTCCGATCAAATTATCCATAACCTTGATTTTATAACATAATCATCATAATAAAATTCAATTAAACGTTTATTAATTTTTATCAATAATGCATTACTTTTTATTAGAAAAAAAATACTCCCCTCGTTCCAACAAAGTATTCACACCTCAACTGTAATTTACAAAAGATGTGTGAAAACTGTATTGGGACAGAGGAAGTAATTATTACTCCCTCCGTCCGGTTCTAAAGAATCCATTTATTTTTTGCACGTGGATTAATGAATATTATTATTATTATATGTAAAGTTGGTAATTGTATTAGAGGAAAGTGGTGGGTCATATTGTGTACTTTTTACTAAATAATGGAAATGAATACTTTTGAAGCGAACGCCAAAAAATAGTAAAATAGATATCTTAGAAACGGATGGGGGAGTATTTTTTATACGTCTAATACAATGAGATAATATATATTTTTTAAAAAAAAATCAAATTTATGTTCTACATATATTTAAATTCTTAATTAAAAAATTTGAAACGATATGTAATTAATTTTTTTGACATTATTATTAATTTCTTTATAAATTTGCAACGACTACTTAAGGCCGCCATGCTTAATTAACAAACCCATCTATCCGTGGCCTTGCGGTCTAATCAGTGGGAACTAAAGGCCATGATTTCACACATATCATAATTGAAATTAATTTTAAAAAATAAATTTATATCATTAATTAATTCATGAATAAAAGTAGTCAAATGTATTCTCATTTTGCGGATATATATTTTCCTAAAAGGAATAATTAAACTCAACTTTAGAAACTACTCCCTCCCGTTCCTAGATAAAAATCTCATTTTACTATTTTGGTTGTCTCACTCAAAGAATTTCATTTTCTTTTTTGGACACATGAGACCATCCGCACCCACTAATACAATTAAAACATAGGGCCTACACACCCATTAATACAACTACCCACTACACATTAAATAATAATACTCTTTAATCCACGTGATCAAAATAAATGAGACTCTTACCAAAGGACGGAGGGAGTATATTAGTATATTGGAATGGATAATTAAACTACTCACTCCGTCCGCCCGAAAAGTCCACATTTTGCCATTTTGGGTGTCCGCACCAAATGTCCACATTTTCCTTTTTAAATACATGGGACCCATACACATCACTAATACAATAAATTTATGGGACTCATACACCCACTAATATAACTACCAACTATACCTTAAATAATACTCCCTCCGTCCCCCGATGTATTTCACGTATTTGTGTGCGCGGAGTTTAAGAAAAATTTGTTTTTTTAAGTATAAAGTAAGAAAGAGAAAAAATATTTTAGTTAATTTAATGAAAAAGGTGTGTAAAGTTATTGGAATGTGTGAAAAAGTGAGTATTTTGTTGGGATATGTGTAAAAAGTAGGTATTATTATAGTGTATTCATTACCATTTTTAGTAAAAGTGAAGTGTGAAATACTTTGTGGGACGGATGGAAAAGGAAAGTGTGAAATACTTTGGGGGACGGAGGGAGTAATATTCTTTAATCCATGTACAAAAAGTAAATATTCATTTTTATGACGGACGGTGGAGTATTAAAGTGCTCACAAACAAACGTGATAGTGAGACGTTGTTAAGTTTCATTACCTTTATTTATCGTAGGTCCTATGAAAATCAGTCGAAAGGAAAAGTGATAGCCTGACTAGTCCAACATTTTCCTAATTTTCTTATCCAAATAATTACAATTTAAAATATAAAAAGTTTTTTTATTCTGAAATATAGATTAAATATCAATAAACACTCTTAAACTTTTTAGGCTAATTATATTGTGCAACTACTTTAAAAAACGTATACAAATATAAACAAAAACATATACAATTATGAACAAAAATGTATATAATTTAATTGTTAGTTTTTTTTAATGAAAAATTGAGTGTAAAAAATATACAATTATTAAAAAATATGTATATATTATTGAATAAAAGGTTATTCACATATGGATGCTAGTTTTTTAATTAAAACTTAGTGTGAAAAAAGTATACAATTATTAAGAAACACGTGTACAAAATAGAATAACATGTATACAAAATAGAATAAAAAATTATATACATATGTGTGCACGCACCCTTACCCCGGGTGCACCAAATATCAACTCAACTTTTTATGTTAATTCAAAACTCAAAAAATGTATAAACCTATCGATACAAAATCTTATAAAATTATAAAAAATTAAAATAGTTTTATTTTATTTATTCATTAATTATTATTGATCTTAATAAGAATTTCTATGATTATCTTTGAAAAGGTCTCAGAGGGTAGACGACTAGGATTTGCCGTCCAAGACCCTCTGTTTTAATTGATGCCCCAAAAGATTACACAGATGTAATTTGAACTTAAACCATAACACTAATTTATAACGATAATATTTTACATTTTTTATTCAATTATTCATTTTAAAAAAAAATATATAATATACTTTTAAGTATTTTATCAATTTTCATTTATATTATAAATAATTTATAGTTCACAATATCTTATCATTTTTCATTAAATTATAATATCATTTCTTATTATATAAATTATAATTTCTTATTCACTCTAGTCTTTACTTAAACGGCCATAAACTCTTTTTTCTAAATGTTTCCTTTGACTCAACAAAACGGTTTACATATTATTATTTAATTAGTCCGTCTCAAGAATATTTTTACTTTTACCGTTTCATGTTATTAAAAAAAACATTTTGAGTAATTTTATTGACTTTTGAAGATAATATGATATTTTTAGGTAATAAATAATATATAGCATATTGTGAGTTAAAAAATAATAACAATTTTAAAATTAAAATATACTTTTGAGGTTTGGGATTGAAATTATAATATTTCCCTTATTTTTGCAGAGTGAATTTTATTAAGAGAGGGATGAATGAGGAAATGATGAATTAATCTAGAGACGGAGGAAATATTATTTAAGAAAAGTTACTTTATTAAATTTTTTAATGATAATTTAATATTTTATGTAATACTATGATATGATATTTTTTATTAAAGTGACGGATTATTTATTAAAGGATATTCCTATATACTAACTCAAATTTTTAATGTGGTGGTCATTTAATATGATATTGAGTCATGAGATAGCAAAGATATAGTGTTCAAACATCATCACTACCTATTTAATTCCACATGTAAAGTTTGAGACAAATTGACCAGTCTACCTATGAGAGAGCGTGTTAAAATGACCTAATTAAGTTTAAATTTTATATGAGACTATATTTAAATAGTTTAAATCATTTTCATTCCTACAACAAAACAAGAATTCAATATCAGACCCAAAATAGTTTTAAAAAAAATTTCAATTTGTACCATAGCTCGATTTTCGTCCAATTTTAATTGAAAAGTTTATTCACGCGAAAAAATTAATTGAATACCTTGATAATGCATTGAAGGAGTATAATTGTAATTTTGCATTTGTGTTTCATGTAATATTTTTTTGGCTAAGGATTCATTTTATCCCATGCTCTATGAAACTTTATGATTTATGTACCATTTTATCTCATGATTTTTAATTTATGACCTATTAATTTCTTAAATTATAGAATCTAGTAATACTAATTTCTAAAATATATGTACTTCCTTCATTCTTTTAAAAAAATTAAATTTACTTTTGTGCAGAAATTAAAAAATATATGTATTTTAATATGTAGTGTGTTGAGAAATAAAATATTTTAATATATAATAGATCAATGTATTAGTGTTGTGTGTGCACCCATAAAAATATAGTATTAATTGTTTTATTTGGGTCACATCTACCAATATAAAATATTACTTTTTTCGCGATACACCTCAAATATAAAAATATTACTTTTTCGTTATACACCTCAAATGAATAAATATAACTCTTGTAGGGAAGGATGCACAATTATTTTCTCGATTCATAATTAAATAGGTTTTGCGGCTAGCATTTCTACACAATTCATACCCTTCTACTATCGAATAACTCATATGCTTTATTAAACTTCATTTTCGTAATAGCCACTTATGATTAATGTTTGCTAGGTGTGCAAGAGTGGTGCTTACATGTGTCTAACCTTGATCTACACACAGCACACTGTTGTTGGATCTATATAATTCGAACTGCATTATGTACAACATAACGTAGACAATTAATTTGAGTATTTTAATTTAGAGGATACAATGATTTCAATAATTGAATTTGAAATAGAATAATTTATGGAACAAACGAGACTTGATTTTACGTGGTATGCAATGACGGTGCAGTGCAACATGAAGTGACATGTTGGACACCTAAGAAAGTGCCATGTCAACTCCTATTTTCCAACATACTCACATGTGGTTGTAATCCTTTACTATGTTATAATTATTTTATTTAATAATGAAACAATGGAATAACTTTAATTTAATTAAACTATACAATAACCTTCAAATTTATTGAGTCTGCCATGAAACCGATATATTTTTAAGAAAAAAAAATACTAATATTCTATCAAGCAAAATAATACTTAGTCTAATTATTCATTAATTTTCATAAATAAATTTATATTTTTATCATTTGCTTGGTCTAATACTATATTCAAAATTTTAATTTTACCATAAACTTAACTTTATTAAATAATAAGTAATTCTTCCATTATATCTCAATCTTTACATATTTTTAATTTGGATGTATCATTTCAATATTTATATTTTTCTTTATAGTAAATGAGGACCCACACAAAATAATTAGTACTATGGAGTATATTTTTATGAAATTCACACACAATATCAGTACAATTATTTATTTTACATTAAAAATTATATTATCTTTCAACTTACTACACATTAAAATATTATACTATTTATTAATTTTCGTGTGAAAATCAAAAGTAAAGATTGAAATGGGAGAATATACCTTATAAACAAAAAAAACAGCTTTTCAAATTCTATTATACTCGTAACTAACAGTTGTTTGATTTGTAATTGTTTATTCGGATACAAAAACCTAATTTATAGTTCAAATATAAATTTAAAACCTGATTTTATAAAAGTTTCAATTTAACATTTAAATTTTATTTCTTTTCTCATTTTTTTGTTTTTTTTTCTCATTATAAAATTTACTATAAATTTTATTTTCTCATTTCAAGTCATACAATATAATTTTGAAAATTTATTATACACCTTCAAATAAAATTATTATATCAAATATTGAAAAAATTATTCATAGGTACACACTTTGTACCCATAATTACTATGAGGTACATTGATTTAAAATATTAAAGTAAAATATCAAATATAACCCTAAACCCCTATACTTTTAAACCACAAACCCTAAACACTCACCCACCGCTGCCGCCGGCCGGTCGCCGACCGCGCCGGAGCTCTACCGGACCACCTCACTTTTTTGCCGCACACACTTTTTTTTTACTGCACACATTTTTTTTACTGCACACACTTTTGCTGCACACGAACTTTTTGCTGCACACAAATATTTATGTGCAGCACATTGTAGGGGCAATATTGGAATATCACTATATATTTATGCAGTTAGTAGTAATATTTTTGTATGTTTGTATCTCATAATAATTAAGGATTTTTAGTGTACCTAGTAGTAATGCTCCCTCAAATATACTCCCTCCGTCCCAGGTAATGAGGCCAGAAACCTTATGTTTAACATAAGATCTCTAACCCTCTTAACCTAGGACGGAGGGAGTATGCTTTTATTGACAATTTGTATTATTTTATAATATATACAAAATAAAAAAAAGATTATGACAAACCTTATTTTGAGAAAAAAAAATTCAAACCCTCGAATAACCCCTAGCCCAATTGAAACATAGTTTAAAAATTGATGTTTTATTTGACAATTTTCCTGGTAGCTTCTATTATATTTGTGAGTGGGTGGATATAAGTAAAATGGATTTTGAGATGAGACGACTCATCAAATAAAGGTAAAATAAGTTCTTAGTAGTTAAAATATATTTATATATTCAATTATATTATCACACCCTAAAATTATATTTAAAAAAAAATATAATTTAATTATCAATAAACATACCTATGTTGGGACGGAGGGAGTATACTTTATTATTTATCACAAATCGTCTCATGTAAGAATCATCCCATAAAAGACTTTATCTATTTGTAATCGACAATTTTTTTAATTGTAATTGTTTATGTAATTATATTGTAGTTCTATATTATGCTCTATCCATCTCACTTTATTAATGTTTACAACGTTTCACTTTAATATTTCTCTTTTTTTTTTAATGGTAAGGAGGTCTCACACTTAAAAATAATAATCGTAAAAGTTCTAATAATATTACCTAATCTGTTCTCTATTCAAATTAAAGTTATGAAAAAAAAAAGTAAAATCAAAACTAATTTCTACATAATACCAATTAAAATATTATATTCATTACACTCTGTGAAAAAAATAAATGTAAATATATTATAGTATTCTGTAAAAATTGATGCAGTGAGTAATTTTATTTTTTATCCATTTAATTAAATACTTCCTTCGTCCCGTGTTAATGTTGACATTTGTTTTTTGTACGGAGATTAAGAAATATAATATTTTAATGTGTAGTGAGTTTAGAGAAATAATATTTAATGTGAAGTGGGTAGTTGTATTAATATTGTGTGTGGACCCTATATAAAATAAATAATTATTCTGTGTGGGCCCAACTTGACAAAAAAGAAAATGTAAATTTTAACATGTGACAAACTAAAATGGAAAATGTAAACCTTAACGTGGGACAGAAGGAGTAATAAATATTAAAAGTGTTATATACTCCCTCTGTCCCACCCAAATGGTAGTTTTTGCTTTTGCACGTGGATTAAGGAGTATTATTATTTAATGTATATTGTGTAGTTGAATTAGTGGGAGTGTGAGGCTAATATTTTAATTGTATTAGTGGATGTGTATGGTTCCATTTTTTGGAAAGAGAACTCTTTAGATAGGACACCCAAAATGGAAAAAAATGAACTCTCTCCTAATTTTGGTTTGTTTAACTCTCAAATAATCGAGTTTGAGCTCGTCATAAAAAGATTACCGAACTCGTGTTCAAACAAAGGTTGTTTCGTTTATAAGGTTAGTTTTATATCCGCGAGCGTGCTCACTAACATTTTTTATAACATATTTATGTACAATTCTTTATAAACATATAATTATTGGAAAAACTTTTCGTTCACGAACTAGTATTACTCGTAAATGGAGTTATTAAACAAACAAACTACATAACAATAAGTAGTAATAAAATTTAAAATGATATATATAATTGTTTAAACAATTATAAATTATCATATTTATGTATATTAATATAAAATATTTAATAAATAATAATAAATTAATATAAAAATACAATGTAATTATTAAGCTCTTAATAAGCTTATTTACGAACATACTATATTAATATTAAACGATCATATTCACGAGCTATTAACAAATGAGTTCTATTATGTTCAAGCTTCTTCCATTTGTAAAATGAGCTTAAAATTATTATCCATCAGTGTTCATTTAACTAAATAAACGCACATAAACGAGTTGAATTGCGAGTTATTCATCAAACGCTATGTTCGTTTATACACTACCTAAATTGTACTTCCTCCAATTCTCTAAATTTTTAATGTTTCCCTTTTGAGTTATTCATCAAAAATTTCCACCTTCCTTAAAAAGTGAAAGAGTCAAACACAAGTTACACAACTATTCTTCTTATACACTTTTTTTATAAAAAAATAAAAATTATTACTATCTAATACGTATAACATATACTATACTTTATTATTTATTTATTTTTATACCCCTACGTCCTATTAATTACTGCACACTATCATCGGTCCCAACACTTATGCACGTTTCTAAAAATGAAAAAAAATACATCACAATATTACTCATTTTTTACACATATTCCAACAATTTCACACATATTTTTCATTAAATTACCTAAAATATTCACTTTTTATACAAATTCTAATAACTTTATATATCTTTATACATTAAATAAGAACTTTCTACCATACAAGCCTAATTTACCGGATAAAATATTATAGTACTTTAATAAGTGAGTAAGAGTATGTCAGAAATTCATGCTTTTAATTGTTTCTGTATCAAATTGTATGGGCCGGTTGTTGAAGGCCCATTATATGGTACCAAAGGCTTCTATGCTTAACTATCTACTTAACCTTTTCTTTTTCACAATTAAATTGTTTCTCTTTTGATTTTCACACTTTTTGAATTATTTTATTTTTAATTTAAACGAATATTATTTTATAAAAAAAACTGCTAAATGTGTTTAGGTCAAATTGAGTATTATATAATAGACCTTAAAAACAAGAGAATTCATATGCTAATTTAATTTATTTGTGCTTATTTAATTTATCTTTTAAATCCATAAATAAAAAAATAAGGGACGTATAGTTATATATTACAATATGGTAGAAATTAAGTGTCAAGGTTGATTCAGACCTTATTTGATCTTACTTATATAGCAGGATCAAGATTTGGGTCTCATTTATTAAATTAGGCCTGATTTGGTTCGACTATGGTTTATTTTAATTGAGAGTGACTATTGTATAACAGGGTATCAATTGATTTGGTACCCTTTGTCCCCACTCTTCTTAATTAATTCATGCTACTTCATTAATGTTGTTTTTATTTAATTTTTAAATTTATTATATTTAAATGACTATTATACCCTAAACCCTAAAACCTAGGAATAAATTATACCCTAAACTACAAGGGTAAAATTACAATTATACCCTAAACCCTAAATCCTAGGGATAAATTATACCCTAAACCACAAGGGTAAAATTACAATTACACCCCTAAAATTAAATAAATTAAAAAAACAGAAAAATAAACAAAAAAAAAATTAAAAAAAAAAGAAAAAAAAAAGAAAAACATACACGGAAGGTGAAGAAAAAAGGTTGTACATTTCAAAATTGGTACCCTTTCCACCTCAATCATTGTCATTTTGATTGGTTGTTTATTTACATATTTTCTTAATAAATAGAAACTCAATTAAAACCTGAATGTAATTTGGTTACTAAATAAGCACTCTTCCTACTCGGCTTACATATTCTGTCACATTTTATTGTTATATTTTTTTGTTGCAAATTATTGGATGCATGAGTTATAATAAAATCTAGGGTTAATTGTATTAAATACACAACCTTTTCTCAATTTAATCACGAATTAGTTCTTTTATCAAAAAAATACATAATCTTTTCTGATTATTTCAATTTAATCACCAACTTTATTTTTATCAATTAAATACACAACTTTTTTGTATTTACTCAATATAATCACAAATTTTAATTTTTTTCCTTTTTAAATTAAATACATGGTTCTTTTGTATTTTATTATTTAATTACAAATTTTTTTATTAATAATTTTTATCACTATCTTGATTAAAATATATTAAAATATTTAAAATAAAAAATATAAATTACATATTATAAATTAAAATTTTATAGACATTTTTTTTTGAAAATAAAGGATGATAGTTTTACTTACGTTTTCGAAAAGAAAAAAAAATAAAAAACAGGTGCGATAGTTAAAGATTGCGTCTGAAATATTAAAATGTTATAAAACAAATTTGTTTTTAAAGAAAAATGGGTGAGAGTCATATATTAGGAATTTATAAAATTTTTTATATTTTATATATAATTTATGCATTGTAATTTAAATATTAATATAATATAAATATTTAATATATTTAATGTGTATTGATTTTCGTCTATTAGCATATAGTAATATACTTATTTATTTTTTTGAAAGGAGTAATATATTTAATTAATAGAAGAAATTTTGATTATATTGTAAAAGATAAAAATAATTGGAAAAAAATTCGGGATTAAATTAAGAAAATATATTAAGGTTGTGTATTTAATTAATAAAAAAAAGTTTGTGATTCAATTGAAAAAAATGAGAAGGTCTTGTATTTTTTTGATAAAAAAAAATAGTTCGTGATTAAATTGAAAAAAATTAGTAAATGTCATGTATTTTATTGCAATTAACCCTAACGACATGATTGGTATGATGGAATGAAATTATATTGGAATGGAATGATCTTAGGAATGGAATAGAGATCGGAAAGGAATGACAAAAAATAATTATTCTCATGTATTAACTAGGAATAAACGAGGTAATAGAAAATACATTCACTAATTTATTCAAATTTCATTTTATATAAATTTTATATTAATTTAAATCTTAATAAATTTAATATATTTTAATAATTATTCTAATAAAAATTATAAAATTAAAAATAAAAAAATTATAATATTTAAAATTTAAATAAAAATCTGTATGTAATTTAAAAAAATATTTCTATAAATAAAATAAAATTTTATATTTAATATTATATATGTGTATTGAATTTAAAAATAATATTAATTTATAATATTTTGTATATAATTTAATAAATTTTATTTAAAATAAATATTTAATTAATTATATAATTTTTTTATTTTAAATTTCTTTCTTTTACTAATTTTTTATTTTTCTTATATTATTTTTATTATAATGAGTATTAAATTATAAGAATTTTTATTTTAAATTTTTAAATAATTTAATATTTGTAGTGAATAATTAAATATATTACGTTTTTAATAAGAAAATTAAATATTATATGAAAAAATATTATTTTATTTTTTATTTTCGTAATTATACAAAAAGTGATGTGATATAAATAAAAATAAATTATTTATAATTATTAATGTATCTTTTATTATATAAAAAATAAAAAATAAAAATAAAATTTTGATTCCATAAAGTATGGAATACTTAAAGCCATGGGGGTGGGGGAATGGTGATTCCCAATTGTGTGAAATACACATTCCTTATGGAATGAGTATTTCCATTATTAAAATCTTACCAAACGTAGAAATGGAATTAAATTGGGAATTCTGTTTCCATTCCCAACTCATTCCTATATACCAATCATGCCCTAATATTCTATGCCTTCAAAGGAAAGTATCAACCTTAGAAAAAATTATTGAGATTTTTCTCCCAATACAAGTGTCACTCATCTAATCTAACGTACGTAATAATAAATATAACACAAAAATGTTACAGAACATCCGAGATTTTTCTGCTATGTCACCTTAATTATTTAACCCTAGCCACCAAATGAGATTTCATGTGTCATTCATAAGAGATTCTTTCTACTATGTCACCTTGATTATCTAACCCTAGCCACCGGATGAGATTTCATGTATGTGTCATTCATAAAAAAAAACCGTATGAGATTCTCCCTTAGAATGATTTTGTGAGATGGATAGATAATAAGTGATACTTAATCGATAAAAAATGATAATTGATAATTATCTAACTAAACTATTTCAAGAACATTTTATTTGCAAAATGATAAAATTTTCTACGAAATATGATAATTATTAAAAAAAATTAATGAAACTATAAATCCTACAATAAGATCTCGTGCAAGACTTGCCTATGTTTTCATACATCATCTCTGGTGATAACATTTGTTGAAAATCATTGAGCAGTAGTTTTAAAGCAATGTTGATGCATAAAAACCCACAAATTACACTGAATAAAAAAATTCTTATACCTATACCTAAATTTTATGGTACAAGTGATAAATAAGATGAGGAGGGGGGATGAAATTTATTAGTGTAAATCATACCCTATAATATCCACCTAGCCATTTATTTCCCTGGATAAACTGTTCCACTGAGAACTTTCCAGCCTCTTCTTCAGTAATATTGGGCCTGTATCCGGCCCACGTCACCCTCCCATCAAGACCCGAGCCCGGCCCGGTATTCTTGTACTCTGCATAGAATATAGTATCAGCTGGTTCCGAATCGGGCCGCCACGGAGCCCATCCTGCAGGATCAACCACCCCATCAATGTACGTTTCCATGATCACAGTGGTTGAGTAATCATTCCAGGGCCTGCCCAGGAATGTTCGGGCCGTGACATTGCCAACCGGGCTTATGCTGCATTGCTGGATCGAGATACCCGTATTCTGATTCGGGTCGGATTTGCTTTGAGCTGTGACGGTGTTGTACTGTTCGGGCCCTGGCTCTCTTGGCTGGATCGTGCAGTTGTGAAAAACTGCAGCTGCGTTTCCGAATATGAAATCGATTGTCCCTGTGATTGAGCATTCTTGGAAGAATTGTCGATTCGTGTGGGTGTAGAGTGTGTCCTGATATCCTTCGAAGCTGCATCCATGGAAGATTGATTTGTCCGAAGAGGATCTCAGGGCCACTGCCTGAAGCTTTCTTGGCCCGGCCCGGTTCTTGAATCCTATGTCTTTTGCTATGAATCCCCTCCCTTCTGCTACTGCATGGTTTTCATTAATCAAACTGCAATATGTTATGATCATTTGAAACATGAATTCATTAAATTGTGACAATAATAGTAAGAGGTACCCGCAAAAATATCATTTTTAAAAAATATCCCCCACTATAATTTTTCCGGAAAAATTCCATTATTTTTAAAATTTTGAACATAATTAACTCTAGTCTATGATCTGAATTGCGACTACGCCTGCAACCCTCCATGCAACTATATGTGCGACCTGAATACATGTGAGACCATTCACATGTTTTATTTATTAACATATGTGTGATCACTGCAAACAACTATACCTACAACTATATACTTAATGATAATTATATAATAAAGAGGGGCAAAAAAGTTAAAAACAAAAAATGTACGTTAGGTGAAATATTTTAAAATCAACTATTTAAAGTGATAAGTATCCGGTGCACCCAGGTTCACCGTACACCCACTTTCAGAAACTTATATACGATTATGAATAAAAATGTATACAATAATGAATAAATATATGGAGTATACACTTTGTTAGTGATTTTTCTATCTGTATTTTTAATAAAAAATTAAATGTAAAAAAATTATATACTCCCTCCGTCCCATACTTATCTGCACCGGTACTGTAGATACGGAGTTTAAGAAAAGTTGATTTTTGACCAACTTTATTGACTTTTTAGGGGTATTGTGGTATTTTTAGGTAAAATATAAATTATAAAGTATGTTATGTGTGTTAGGTGAGAGTAATATTTTTGAAATTATGATAACTTTTGAGGTTGTTGGTTAATATGAAGTTTTATTTTTTGAGTGGTGAAGGTAAGTGTGGAACAAACGAAAATGAAAAGTGTGAAGATAAGTGTGGGACGGAAGGAGTAATTATTAAGAAACATATAAAAAATTATACACATATGAGTGCACGCATATATCATATGCACCGGATATCAATTCATTTTTCTAATAATAATTGATCCACGTGTTAAAAAAAACCGTCCTATATTTTTTATTTTAATTGAAAAGACCCTAAATCTAGACATGCACCCCGGTTCGGAACCGCCGGTTCCGGTTCCGAACCGGCGATTCCGGTTCCGAATCGGCAGTTCCGGTTCCAAGATAGGGGAACCAGAACCGAACCGGGGTACGAAGGTTTCGGTTCCGGAACCGACGATTCCGGTTCGGAACTGCCGGTTCCAGTATTAATTTTTTTTTTTGGGTTTTAAGCGTAAAAAATAAAAAAAAATTGTAAAAACCGGCAGTTCGAACCGGAACCGCCGGTTCGGAATCGGAACCGCCGATTTTTTTCCAAATATGAGGAACCGGAACCGAACCTTCCTTAGCCGGTTCCGATTTTTTTTTGCCGGTTCCGGTTAAAACCGGTGGTTCCCCGGTTCGAATCGCCGGTTTCGATTTTTTGGTGCATGTCTACCTAAATCTCTCGATTTTGCTCTAATTTCCCTTCATAATGTTGTAAAAGCACTTATTCAGTCCTTGAATTAGACTATTTTAGTAAAAAAGACCATTTTAGTGAGATTTCAAAATAATCTTGGATGTTCAGTTACATTTTCTGTTACACGCGTTAGATGAGTGACATATACGCGGAGAGGAAAATCTCAGCCTTTCCCCTTAGAGTTGATTGTTAGAGTATAAATTAGTTTATCCTACGTGTCAATTATCTAACGGTTTGTAATAAAAGATGTAATACCAAAATGTAACAGAGATCCAAACCTTTTCAAAACGTACAATACGGAAAAATTTAGTTTTTTAAAATATTTTGAATAAAGTAAATTTATACGAGACAATATTGATTTTAAACTCTTGATCACTTACTGAAAGTGCCGCTGTTGAAGGTGGCAACTCCATCTGCATAGTTCAAGCTTTGAACAACTACACTCTTGTTCATTCCATCTCCATAGATCATTAGGTTCCATGAATCCGAATCCACCTCCACGTTTTCGTCGTATTCGCCTTCTTTAACGTAGATATAGAATCTATGTCTGCTTCTCTTAGGCATGGCACTTACAGCTTCTTGTATGCTCATGTAATCCCCACTGCCATCTTTTGCAACCGTGAGGTTAGGTGTCGGTGCTCCCCTGTTCACCTCTGCCAGCCTCCGGTGGATCCATGATCCGGTGAGGCTCGTCTCGGTTGATTGGAGTGCCTTTCTGTTGTGTGTGTTTATGGATGCCAGCTTGGTAATGATTGCCAAGCTGTTACTTGTGTACATGGTTGAGTTCTTCATTGATGCTTTGAGTATGCCCTGGATTGGTTTGGAGATGCTTTCGAACTCTGTTATCGCGTCTAAGCACGTCTCTTGATCTGTTATGGCAGTGCTAAGCCATGTCCTGAGATCATCCCTGTCAATCGTGTGTTGCTCTAGGGAAGATATGGACATGTCGACGTGATCAATGGCGTCGGAGATGAGACGGTTGCAAATGTTCAACGCGTTCGTTGTGATGTCGTTGGCTTTTATGGAGGCAGAGGTGAGTGATTTGAGTTTAACAAGCTCATGGTGTGTGACTTGTAAGGATAGCATGAAGATCTCCATTGGAGTGTCATGTTGAGAGGTGCTTGAGTTGTGATCTGCTGTGGACATCTTCATGGAGCTTATGCTGGAGTAGCAAGAGTCAGGGTACAAAGTGGAGTTGCATATGGCCTTTATTGCATCCCTCTCCTCCAAGTCGAGTGAAAACGAGTTGTCCTTTTCGAGCTGTCTTGGAACCATGATTCCAACGGTGGCTCCGACTATTAGGAGCGATAGGATTGCGCACGACACACTTATGATGATCAAACGCCTACGCGTTCGCCTACGATACTCTTCTTCATCGAACCCTTCGTCTAGCTTGATGCTCTCGAAGATGTCGACTGATTCGTCGCAGCCCTTCCCGTCTTTTCGCTCCGTTGCACCGTGCTTGAACGTGCCGTTCAACGAGTCCATGCTCTTCTCCATGGCTCCTACACCCTGTGTGTGCTTTTGAGCCATTGCATCATCACTAATAGTTGTGATTTCAGAAAGGGAGATGATGTGTTTTGTAGTGATTGTAATGACTATTTCTAGTTAAGATAACAATATTATTTCAATTATTAAAACTGCATGCATTGTAGAGGATTAATCTTTACCACAAATGACAATCAAGTCCGAAACCATGTTGACCTTGGGTAGAATACAAATAGAAAATAACAACAGAAAGAGTATCATTTTGAGGCATTTCTATGATCTATATTTTTTTTGTTTCAACGAAAATTATTAATTTTTATAGGTTCAATATAAAACACATTTATGTATCCATACAAGTCAAGGCTGGCCGGCTCCATACATTGTAGACTTAATTTTTTTTTTTTTTTTACGCAATAAGTTATGTGATACACGTATAAATAATAATACTTCCTCCCGTTAAAACCTTTACGTTTGTTTTTTTTCACGGGACTAAAGAGTATAATAATTTAATGTGTATTGAGATGAGAAATATAAATTATACTCTTTCCATTCCGCTGAAAGGTCTCCAATTTACTATATTGGGCGTCACATTTAAAAGTTCTCAATTTTTCTTTTTAGTAAAAAGGGCCCACCACTAACAATCACATCCATCTAATACAACTACCCAATACACATAAAATAATAATACTCTTTAATCCACGTGCAAAAAGTAAATAGCCACATTTGCACGGGACGGAGGGAATAATATTTTAATATATAATAAGTAGTTGTATTAATATAGTGTTATGGGCCATGGTAATATTTAAATGTTTTACGTGAATCTCATTTACTATAAAGGGAAATGTAAATTTTTGTATGAAACATGTAAATTTTTTTACGAAACATTCAAAATGAAAATATGTAAGCCTGAATGAAGGGAGTAATATTTTTAATAAAAATTAATAGTATATGATTGATGAGAAATAATAAATAATTAATTACTATTTAATTTATTTTTTAGATAAATAAATGAAAAAGTAAGAATATCATAATGAAAATGATATCTAAATAAAAAAAAATATATAAACCAAAGATGTCTCTTTTTCAAAATTTATTCTTTCAGAAATGAATGCCATAGCCATTAGCCATTCGTATTAAATATTGACTATGTTTCTTCAACATTTGTGATATCGATAGTTTCTATGAGTAATATTAAAATAAATTAATAAATTATTGGAACGCATTTGATGATTGGTTAGGGATTTAGTTGATTTTGTAGAAACCGCGTAATTAATTATTAAGTGTTGGCTTAGTTAGTAGTGGATTGGGTCAAGACGGTCACGCTTTTAATAGAAATTTGTATTCTTAATTAATTAATTTAGTTCCAACAGATCATAGTATATTCAGTTTAGCCGTTTCGGGTTTTTCATACTAATAGAATTTGTCTTGCCAGCCCAACCACACATATTTCCTGCGTTATTATTATATTTTTTAATCATTTCCTGTGTTACTTATATAATTAATGAATCCAAATTCTTCGTGTATAACACATGAGAGAGGAGAAATTATATACTCCCTCCATCCATTGAAACGTACACGCTTCTTTTGTAATTTACAAAGGAAGCACGTATGTTTCAATGGGACGCGGGAGTACTAAAGACCAAAGCATAAACTCTAGGTTAATAGTTGAATTTTCTTTGTCTCTTATTTTTCAATTATATGATATGTGAAAATGACGCAGGATATATATCCGTTGTGATTATCAACATATAAGACAAGAATGATATCCAATTCCATTTTCAATAGGTATATCATTATTTCTTTTTTAGTGTATAGTTCTCCATTTTTTCTACGTGTCATTCATCCAATATGACACATGAAATACCAAATCGAAACATTATTTTCTTTCTTTCATCTTAAAAAATATTAAAAAATAGTAGATTCATTGAGGGTTTTGAGAAAATAGCTGTTGGCATCCCAACCACTATGCATACATAAGTTATGAGCAAACAAATAAGCATGGCATACGCTTCTAATTCCAATACACTTAGGGGCCGTTTGGTATAAATTTCTTAATTGGAATGGCAATGGGTATCATTAAGGAGTCAATGACAATAGGAATGATGGGTGAGGAGTAGTTAATGAATAAATGGGAGTGATTGAGGAGTTTTGATTCCCCACTGCACCAACCAAGCAACAACAATGGAATCAATATAGATCTATTCCCATTACTCCCTCCCACTACCCCCAACCAAGCAGCCCTTTAGAGTATTAAACACTCACATTGGGAGCCAATGCTTTGTGTCGAGTTAGCAAGGTCGTCGTAGGTATGCATTCCCATAAAACACGCAAAGCTTGAAACCTTACTTTAGTTGGGAGAATAAGAATTACATATCAATTTAAACTCTTCTTTCTCCACCTTTAAAGCATCTTATTCTTCATAATCCCATTCGTAAGTTGCTTTTGTAGAGTAGATTCCTTTCTTCGTCTTGTTCCATCTCTATATATTTTTGATTCCTTGCCTTGGAATGCACTTGTAATAAAATTATTAAGGTCATCAAGCATAATTTGTTCTCTATCTCTGAGCTCCCTTCTCTATCTCCACTCCCAAATTCATCCATTATCCCTCAATTTCCCAAAGTTGGCCAATGTATCTTTCTTTCCGAGACTTAAGTGATAAAGTCTCATAAATTTGTCCCTCAACCTAACACCTTCTATCCATACATCCTCCCAGAATAGAGTTTTCTCACCATCACCGACAGCATTCTCCTATCCCCTAAAGAACCACCCATCTATTTTCCCAATTGTTTTTAAAATCTCCCCTCACCATTTCTGCCGGCTTCATTTTTTTTACCACATTCCCCCTCTATCGCAAAATTTCCCATAAGTTAGCTATCCCATCTTGATTTAATCATCCTAGCCCACAAGCTTCTGCTGTCACTACCAGATCTCCACATCCATTTACCTAATAGTTTTAAGTAAAAACAAGTTAAGTCTTTAACACCAAGACCCTATATGCCTTAGGATGACATATATCATTCCAATTTAGCCAAGAAATTTTATTTTCACTCTCACCCCCCTCCCAAAAAAAAAAAATCTTTTCGAAATTCTATTCTTAATTTTATTCACCACATACTCCCATTCTGATACTCGCTAATGAGTTGTACTGACTATCACACTAAAGTAAGTAAAAGGGAAAACTTTTCCTCCTACATCTTAACACAGCTGCAAACTCCTCCAAACTTTCTTCATTTATATTCATTTCGTATATAGAAGCTATATTTTCTAACATTAACCTTCAGTCTGAGCAATATCTCAAAATTTACTGAAAAACATTTTAGAAACACCACATTTTCAATCTCAGCATGTCATCAACAAACTATAAATGTGAAATACTAATTTTTTCTTTCCCAACTTCCACAGGTTCAAAGAGACACTCTTCAGTAGCTTTGTACATCATCCTACTAATGTCTTCTGCTGCTAAGAGGAACAAAAAATGAGACAAAAGGTCTTCTTGCCTTAAGCCTCTGTAGTTGAAACTCCGAAGAAGGACTCCCATTGATAATAATTGAAGCATGGACTGTCAATATGCATTCTATTATCCAATGAATCCATTGATTATGAAAACTAAGGCCTTTCATTATCAATCTAATATACTTCTATTATATAGAGTCATATGCCTTTTCAAAATCGATTTTAAAGATTAGGCAAGAATCCTTCCTTTTCTTCACATCTTTGATAGTTTCATTCAAAACAATAACACTATTGAGTATATATCTGCCCCCAATAAATACTGATTATTGCTTTAAGATTATAGAACCAAGCACTCTACGGAGTCTCCTTGAGAGAACTTTAGAAATAATCTTGTAATTGCCTTTTATTTTATCTAATGTTTCACAATAGAAGATATAGTACCAAAATGTAATAGAAAATCCAGACCAGCTTTGTAGGTTTTAAAAACCAAAACCTTGATTTCAAAATCAATAACAAACATCATCTTAGGGTACAATGTAATATCCGAATAAAGAAATCAGAAGCTTTCAAAATCTTATTTTACCCCTTCCATTGATATTAAAGATAACACTAATACAGAGGTAGATAAAAATTGCTAGACAAATTTGTTGGTACTTAAATTTCGCCTCCCAAAAATACGTTAATTTCTCTCCAAAAAAGTTTAGAATGAAGAACCAACTACTTCCTATTTTTAAGGAAGTGGGAAGTTGAAGACTTAGTGGGAAGAAGTTAGAGACTTCATGTCTCACAACTCCTGCAGGAATGAAGATGCATAATCTTACTCTATAAAATATGTCCAAAGCCTTTCATTTCAAGAGTGCCTCGTACAGAAAGTTCACATCAGAAGCGGGTGCCATTTTGGGTGTTGCACGAAGTGTTGCCACACTTCGAGCAGCACCCCGTTTACTATTTTTGGAGCGTTGGAGAGATGAGCAGTCTCTTCTCATATGCTAAAAAATTATAATTATCGTTTTACAATTTTCTTCTTTAGAGTAGTTTTTAGATCTTGTTGTAATAGGTCTACTTTACGGGTTTGATAGGATAAATTCTAAAGATTGAATTTGATCCTAGAGAACTTTTGTATTCACTAATTTTTCAAGTTTAGTGAATGTTTTGCCATGGAGCCGCCACAAACATAAGTTTGTGGATTAGTTATGTTGATGTGTTCTTTTCTCTGATATTTCCGCTGATGTACAAGTTTTCTGCTCTCAGTGTTATTTGGAGTGCTGCTGCATTTGGAACGACACCTGTCTGATTTACTGATGTTGCTGCTAGTGTTGGTCCGAGTGTCGCAGCATCTCGACCAACACCTCACGGAACAGACAGCACACAGGCACAAGCGCTAACAAGTGGTATCAGAGTCGAATCTTGACTCTACTAAGTTCACGATCCTGCTGTCTGCGTGCTGTTCTCATAATAGAAAACTCAAGACGTTTGTTTTCTCTCCTCCCATCTCATTCACATTGTCATTGGATAAAAAGCACGCTTTAAACCTTCCTAGTGATAGGGAGAGTTTCAATTATGGGGGAGAATGTTGTGTTTGGATAGGCAAAATTGGATGAGTTTTTTGGTACTTAAATTTCGCCTCCCAAAAATACGTTAATTTCTCTCCAAAAAGGTTTAGAATAAAGAACCAACTACTTCCTATTTTTAAGGAAGTGGGAAGTTGAAGACTTAGTGGGGATAAGTTAGAGACTTTATGTCTGTAGGAATGAAGAGGCATAATCTTACTCTATAAAATATGTCCAAAGCCTTTCATTTCAAGAGCGCCTCGTACAGAAAGTTCACATCAGAAGCGGGTGCCATTTTGGGTGTTGCACGAAGTGTTGCCACACTTCGAGCAGCACCCCGTTTACTCTTTTTGGAGCGTTGGAGAGATGAGCGGTCTCTTCTCATATGCTAGAAAATTGTAATTGTCGTTTTACAATTTCCGTCTTTAGAGTAGTTTTTAGATCTTGTTGTAATAGGTTTATTTTACGGGTTTGTTTGGATAAATTCTAAAGATTGAATTTGATCCTAGAGAACTTTTGTATTCACTAATTTTTCAAGTTTAGTGAACGTTTTGCCATGGGGCCGCCACAAACATAAGTTTGTGGATGAGTTACGTTGATGTGTTCTTGAGTTTTCTCTGATATTTCCGCTGCTGTACAAGTTTTCTGCTCTCAGTGTCATTTGGAGTGCTGCTGCATTTGGAATGACACCTGTCTGATTTGCTGATGTTGCTGCTAGTGTTGGTCCGAGTGTTGCAGCATCTCGACCAACACCTCACGGAACAGACAACACATAGGCACAAGCGCTAACAAAATTAATGATGTAAGTTAATTAATCAACCAAAAATGATTAATATGTAATCCAAATAAATTTTCTTATGTTTCGGGAGCGACACACCTACATATGATCTGCTCGCAAAGGAAACATAAGATGGATCGATGAGCTGAGCTATCATCAAATTAATCAAACTGAGTAAGTATTTCACAACCCAAATCTTACAGGAACATGATCATGAGCAGCATTCTTGAGCCAGCTGTCACCTTGTAAGAAGGGTCCCACCGTAAAAGTCAACGCTTCCTCCTTGTTGATCTTCTTGTACCCCTTCCACGTCACCCTCCCCCCAGTCTTCGCCCCCAACCCTTTGTTGTTGAACTCAGCAAGGTAGGGGGTGTCAAGAAAAGCCCCCCCACCCCACTCCAACCACCCCGCCGCCTCGATCAGATCCCCTATCTGCGTCCCCATGATAACTGTCCTGGAGTGCTGCTTCCAGACCCTTCCTAGGTAGCTTTTGAACTTGCTCTTCTCTGCCTCTAGCTTCTGATCTGCTAGAATGTGGCTGTTATGGATGACGAACCCTGTCGTCTGCCGACTGTCGACTCTCCCCTGCGCCGTCACCGTGTTCTTCTGGCTCTCCATCGGCCTCGTGGCGTAGATCATGCAGTTTTGGAACACGGCTGCTGCGTCTCCGAAGATGAAGTCGACGGTTCCGGTGATGTTGCAGCTTCTGTAGAACTGCCTGTGCGTTTGAGCGTAGAGTGTGTTCTCATAGCCTTCCATGCTGCAGTCGAGGAAGATCGAACGGTCGGATTGCACTCTGAGGGCCACTGCTTGATGCTTCTCTGGGCCTGCAGTGTTTCTGAACCCTATGGACTGCGCCATGAATCCATCACCAATAGCCGCTGCGCCAGAACCAACCGCACAACATACTTTATAATTTATTTAATATTTATAATGACCGAAGTATTTCAGTTCGGTCAATATATGAAAGAAGAGTTAAATTCACTTTTAATCCATAGCTTTGCCAAATTCGATTTCCGTTCTAAATTACTTGAAATTTTTGATTTAGTCCCGCAATTATTTCAAGATTTTAGATTTCCTCCCAAAATTAATTTTTCGTTGCAAATTGTCCCATAACTCCTAAAAATTTTCAAAATCGTCCAAATTTTGGAAGATTTCAACATTTTATGGGATATTTTCTGATTGAAATCGTCCAATAACTCCTAAAAATTTCTAAAACCATCCCGAAAAATGACTACTCCCTCCGTCCCAAGAAAGTTTGCACCCCTCTTTTCGGTACGGAGATTAAGAAAGTGATAACTTTTAGGGGTATTATGGTATTTTTTTGTAATAAATAAATGATAAAGTATGTTAGGTATATTAGGTAGGGGTGATTTTTTTGTAAATAAAATGTATGGGGAAGGGTGATTGTGTTTGACTTTTTTGCTTTTTTAGGAATGTGCAAACTTTTGTGGGACAACCCAAAATGGAAAATGTACCATCTGAAATCGGACGGATGGTGTATTTTTTATTGAAATCCAAAAGTTATGCTCCTTTTCAAAAGTTTTAACTTTTTGAGACGAAAATCAAAATCTTCAATAGTTGTGGAATTGAATGTGCATTTAACTCTATGAAAGATTTGCATGTACCGAAAGTTGCAGTTTGAAGTGTTGGGAGTCCATCGGCAAAGTTTTTGCTTCCGGTGACGATGGTTCTGTTGTATCCGTCGCCATAAATGGTGACGTTTACCATCGCTTTGCTGACTACCACGCTCTCTTCGTAGATGCCTTCTTTCACGTATATCACATATCTGCATCATCACACCATCAAATTAATCAATTCTCATGAACAAATTTTGGAGCAACACACCTAATTATTTTAAGATCTAGGTCTCAATTTTTAAAGCTTTTCTGATAATATCTACGTGCAAATTTTCTCTGGCTCGTCACTTTCATTATATGCATGAGTTGAATTGCGTTTTTTTTGTCTTTAGAGCTCAATTTATTTATTTGAAAGATATTTACATTTCTAAACTATAAGTATAAAATCCCTAAAAATTAGTAGGTAAAAGTGAAATTCTAAATTAATCGAGTAAACATATTTTAAAATGCATAAAAGAAAAAAAATGTCATTCGAGTAAACGTATTCAAAATGCATAAAAAATTTTGGAAAAAAAAAATTTAACTTTTTTAGCGATGGGATTTAACCAACATAATTTACCAACAAACCCTTTTACCAATGGAATACCAACGAATTTATTTTCTATTTTACCAATGTAATTCAATCAGTTAATAATTACCTACGGAATTATTATATAAATTACCAACGGGAATTATTAGTAACGAATTACAATGAAATTGAATTTTAACGCTAAAAATTTATCAACCACCACTTTACCTATGAATTTCATTGTTAATCCGTTAAGAAACTAATTTAACAATGGAATTGAAACTTTTACTAACGGAATATTTCGTTGGTAAAAAATAGTTTATTTTTGTTGCATACGTTTTTATATAAAAAAACTATACTCCTCATTTCTAAGTTAAATTTCACACTTTTTGTTTTAGTCCATCTTACATTAAATAATTATCATTTAAACAAGAAAAACCACATTAATTCTCACTCATAAAAGTACATCTTAATTTCAAATTTATCACTCTCACCTAATATATATATATATATATAACACTTTAATTATAATTTATTTATTATCTAAAAATATTACTCCATCTTTCTCATAGTTATTTGCACCATTCCTTTTGTTAATTATAAAGGAATGTTGCTGATAAGTATGAAACGGAGGGAGGGAGTACATTATAGGATAATAAAGTTAATAATGTTAGGTTAATTTTTCTTAAAACTCTTATTAACATTAACTTTGAAGATTAAGTTGGGAGGAGTGAGTAATTTCTACTTAAAAATTTGAACTAAATTGAGATAATTTTGAATGTTACGAGAATAAATTTATTTATTTAATGTTTTGTTTTCTAATTCTCTAATTTTTTTTTTGTAAAAAAGAGAGAAAGAAGAGAGAAGATAAATACCTTCCAGCGTAATTTTTAGGCATAGCGTCCAATGCAGCAGAAATGGTAGTAAAATTAGTGGATCCATCTTTAGCCACCGTAGCGTTGGGACGAAGCGTGGACGAATCAGCTTTCAGCATCCTCCTCCCCTCCTCATCCACCCACCCGGGAGCTCCTCCTTCCTCCATCGCGCTTCTTCTTTCCTCCCCCACCTTCAACACCGACTCCATAAAGGCCAGCGCGTTGCTGCTCACCTCCTTTGCTCTCTTCAACGCCGTCTCCATTTTCGCCTTCTCCTCCCCTTCCGGGAACCCATCAATGCACGCCACCTGGTACGACAGCGCCGCGCTGGCCCAGCTGCTCACGTCCCCGTCTCCCGCGTCCAGGACGCGGGAGACGGAGCGGTTCAGCTCCTGGACGGCGTCGTCCAAGAGCTGCCTGCAGTCGTCCAGCGCGGCTTTTTTCAACGGGGTGTCGAACTTGAAGCTCGACACCTCCTTGACAACAGCGTTGATCTCCTCGGAGGCGGCGGAGATTGAGGTTTTGAGAATCTGTGTGGGCAGGGATGAGACATTCTTGGTGTCGGGGAGATTCTTCTTCAGGGTTTCTAGACAAACTTCGGTGTGATCGGTGACGGCGCACAACACTTTCAGCTCGTTGTCGACGGCGGCCACGGCGGAGGGTGCCGGAGAATTGGATTCTTTGGGACGCTCCTCCGGCGCGCGGTGTTTTTGTTGGGTGGAAATGAGGCATACGACTGCGGCTGCGGCAACGAGGAGGAGAACGAAGGTGGAAGCGGCGGCGACGATGATTCGTTTCTGCTGCTTCTGCTTGCGTTCTTCATCTCTGCGTTTTGTGATGAGATCGAAATCCTGGAACGCCATTGCGGGAGGGTGTGATGAATAAACCCCGCAGTGTGCCTTCCGGATTCTTGTGGGTGTATTCTAAATTTGGTTTTAGTTTTTTTTGTGTTTTTGATGGATTGCCATACTTAGCAAGTATTGGTTGGATGGAGAGATGTTTGAGGGATTAATTCTTATTTTTATGAGAGATTGAACTGATGATGGAGATGCTATTTTTACCGGATTTTGTTCTTCTCCTCCTCTTCTCGCGTAGCATGGATTGTGCATGGTTACGGATCTTTTGCGCAACTTATTAGGACATTAAATTAAATGATTGACATGTAATAAATACAATTATTGCCCGTTAGGTTTAAGCGGTTCTATTTGAAGTTTACCTCTCTTTCTTACGTGTCATCCATCCAACAATGTAGCACAAGAGATGATATACCAAAATGACATGGAAAATCCGACGGTTATGGATCCGGATTATTGTTCTCGTGTAACCATTTGTTTTGCATGGTACGGTTTTACAATTTTGAACCCTATACATTTGTAGTTTCCATTTTGATGTACTCCCCCTCTTCGGAAAGTTCTCCATTTTCTTTTTGCACGTACATCAGTGATTATTATTATATTTTATATGTAATGAATAGTTGTATTAGTAGTGAGTGTTCGACCATATGTGAGACCATTTTACTAAAAGGGAAAAATAAGGTCATTTGAATGAGACGTCCAATATAATAAAATCTTTCTTTTTCTACATCAAGTTATTTTGGTATAGTATCATCTATTCTAACTTACATTTTATATGTTAAATGAATGACACGTGTGATAATAACATTACAAATTAATGCAAAATGCCCTAAAATTTAATGGTTATTTGTAGAGTATAATTTTAATTTTTTTAATTATGGAGCACCAATAAAATATGAACTATAAAATTAAGAATCCAATCCCAATTTTTTGTTACGTGTGATAATAACATTATTATAAATTAATGCAACATGCTTAAAAATTTAATGGTTATTTGTAGTGTACTCCCCTCCTCCCATTCAAAGTTTTTTTTCTCGTTGATTAAAGAGTATTACTCCCTCCGTCCCCTTAAAACATAATTATTTGCTTTTTGCACGTGGATTAAGAAATATAATAATTTAATGTATTTTGAGGTGAGAAAAATAATGTTTTAAAGTATAGTGCGTAGTTGTATTAGTGTTGTATGTGGGGTCATGTGTGGTCACATCAATCTAAAAAAGAAAATGGATACTTTGTAATGGAACGGACCAAAATGGCAAAATGAATACGTATCAAAGTGACGGAGGGAGTATTATTTAATGTGTAGTTGGTAGTTGTATTAGTGGGAGTGTGAGCCCCATATTTTAATTATATTAGTGAGTGTGTGTGGGTCTCATATGTGTAAAAAAAAAAAATATGACTTCCGAGTGGGAAGAAAGGAGTATAATATTTTTAAAATTATGGAGCACCAATAAAATACAAATTATAGAATTAAGAATCCAATCCAATTCTTTGTTTAAAAAACGTGATCCAAATTCCCTATTCGACATTATAAAAAAAATACTACTCCCTATTATCATCAAATCATTGCACATCTAATGATAATTTAAAAATTTATGACACATGACATATGATTAATAAATAAAATATTAAATGAAATAAGTGATCCCATCACTTACCCACAACCGTGCATGCATTGTATCAATTTTTTTTAACTAAAATAAAAAATTAATTAAATTGTGTGAGATTATTGAGACATATATAGCTCCCGTAACACTTCTTTCTTTTTATTTAGATTTTCAAATAATAGAAAATATTACCCATGTCAGCCATTTAAAACCTTAAAATAGAAGATGAAATAGCTTTAGGAATGTGGGGTGCATAAGATTAGGTTTGTGAGATTCACTTGAGTATCATACCCACTTTTAATTAACTAGTATTTTCCATTTGTGCATTGCACAAAAATCATTTTATTATAGGGTTGTTGGTTAATTTTATTAATAATTTTTTAATAGTATTATATATCTGTATAAATATGTTTAAGCTTCTCTCATTCGGTTTTCGTCTGGTTTGAATTTTGTTGTACTATTTGTTTATTTATTTATGTTTATAATTATCTCATTTTGCACGGAATTAATTATATTTTGCGAATAATTTTTAAGCATTTTATTATAGGATTATTGTTAATTATATTTTAATTTTAATAGTTTTATCTCTACAAATATGTTTGAGCTTGTCTCGTCTGATTTTGGTCTAGTTAGAATTTTGTTGTAGTATTATTTTTTTTATTAATATTAATAATTATCCAATATGTGTTTTGCACAGAAATAATTATAAATATTTTTATCTATAATTGGTTTTCTTTCTTATATTTCCTATGTCCTCCCGGCCTTATATTACATATTTTCAATTTAGGGATCAGTTCCTAATGGTTTCATTACCCATATTGGTATATGAGATCCACACAAAACGATTAAACTATCTACATATGACCCACCTACCATTTTAATACAACTATCCACTATACATTAAAATTATATTCCTTAATCATCATGCAAGAAGCAAATGTAACCGTTAGGACGGGACAGAGGGAGTATTGTTATTTTTTGTGTATTGTGTAGTTGTAGAAATTAATTTAATGGGATATGAACAAAATTTTTTAGATTTGCCAAAAAAAATTCGACTGCCCATCATTCTATCAGGTGGAGATCTATTTGACATTCAACATTAGAATTAAAACAATAGTTTCAGTAGATGTTCACTATTTTGGTCAGTTTCCATTGTTCATTCTATAAATCTAGAAGTTAATAATAGTTATAAATTCCATACAGGTGGCAGTATTCAAGGCTTTTTTTTAAAAAAAAATCTCTAAATGATGAAACTATCTCCATAACCATTTAGTAACTGCTTTTTTTACCTGCAAATGATTTATACAATTGAAACCATATTTTGATTTTGTGCCTATCCTTTTAAATTCGAATCCTTCCATTAACTTCAATTGTTAAAATATTGTTGAAAAAAACTGCAGTTAATCTTTGAAACATGATATATATATATATATATATATATATATATATATATATATATATATATATATATATATATATATATAATTTAAAGATATTGAACTATATTATACAATTAATAATTGTTAAATATTTCAAAACATCGGCATAAATCTTAAAAATGTTTAGACTGTGATTTGAAAAAACTTAGTGTATGTAACAATGCACGAATATGATCTTCGGAAAATAAGAATTTTCACTATAAACACTTTCTCCCCTAAATATCTCAAGCTTTTTTCCTTACACCAATATAAGGTCCATTCTCAATATATATGGTATGTTGTGAAGAAGAGAGGAAAAAAGTTATGACTTAACAATCCCACATATTGATGAGAATAATACAATTTCTACAACATTACCAAAATTCTATTAAGAAACAAATTCTGAATGCATCAGATAAAATTAGCTATATTCAAACTTAGGTGAAAAACGTACCTGATCCTACATCAAGAAGATGAGAAGTTGATTACCGTACAAATTACGGATAAAATCATCTATGCGTTTTACCTTCTAGAGCTTTGCAGCTATTACTTTCTAAATATTTTTGAATATCTCACTGAACACAACGTTCTTACACATACCTGTGGCCCGATCATTTGTATTACAAAGTATTATTTTCAAGTCTTTCCTTATTGTAACTCTAGATATAGCGACGTAGAGTTGACCATGGCTAAATATTGGCCTTTTCAAGTACAATCCAACAATCTTCAATGATTGTTCTTAACTTTTGCTTATGGTCATGGCATATGATACTATCAACAGGAACTGTCTCCGTTGAAACTTGAATGGAATCGTAACATCAGAAGGTGTTAAAGTAAGTCTCATAATTAAAACATAATCTCCGACATAGTTACCTGTCATCACCTTAGCTTGTACTACTCTATCCCCGAGTCCTGTAATGATTAAACGTAGACTGTTGCATAATCCTCTTGCGTGGTCTAGATTTCTCAATAGCATAACTGGTGTATCAACCTTCAAAATGAGCTCTTTATTTGGCATTCCAGAACACTTATTGAATTTAGAAACTCTGGAGTATGAACATCTGCCAAGATGTCTATATTGGTATCCGATTTACATGCGGTGTCTGAACTGAGATATATCCTGGATACATTCTTATTCTATGTTATCATGTATTCATTTATTAAAATCATAGAATCCAGCGTGAGTGCAAGTATAGCATGCTCCTGATAATAACCTGGATCATCTATCGCGTTCAAGAAGTTAGGATATATAGCGTCCACAATTCTCTTCATAGGGTCATCACCACATTCAAGAAGTATGTCTTCTAGAGTTTATGGAATATAAAGAAAACACAAAAAAAAGAAGAAAAATAAATCATAAGATAAACGGGAAAAAAAAGAAAAGGAATGATGCCTCAAATAATAATGTTTGAACCTAAAAATAAGATTAAAAAGAAGAACGAAAAATAGAATTTTAAAATATAAAAATAGGGTTCATAGAATTGTTATAAAGCAAACACAAAAATTGGAGAAAAAAAAGATAGACAAAAAAAAAGAAAGAATGATACATCAAATGAGAATAATTGAACCTACAAATAAGATCAAATATGATAATGATTGAACCTAAAAATAATATCAAATAAAAGTATAAAAGAAGATAAAATAAATTAAATTATAAAAATATGGTTTATAAAATTATTAAAAAAACATAAAAAACCGAAAAGAAAAAATATAAGATAAAAAATTAAAAAAGTATGATGATACATTTAAGGAGAATTATTGAACCTTCATATAAGATACATATACTGATGACTTTTTGTAATGATCGAAACTGCAAATAAGATCAAATAAAAAAGAAAAAAAATAGGATAAACGAAAATAAAAGAAGAATAATGCCTCAAATAATAATGTTTGAACCTGAAAATAGGATTAAAAAGAAAAAAAAAGATAGGATATTAAAATTTAAAAATAGAGTTCATAGAATTATTATAAAGCAAACACAAAAATTAAAGGAAAAATATAAACAAAAATAATAATAATAAAAAAGAATGATATCTCAAATGAGAATGATTGAGCCTACAAATATGAGAATGATTGAATCTAAAAATAATTTCAAATAAAAAGTATAAAAGAAGAAAAAATAAATTAAATTATAAAAATAGGATTTATAGAATTATTTTAAAAAAATCGAAGAGAAAAAAAAATAAGATAACAAAAAATAAAAGTATAATGATACATTTTAAGGAGAATGATTGAATCTGCATATAAGATCAAATAAAAGTATAAAAGACAAAACAAATTATAGTAGATTATAAATAATATGAAAGTAGAATCTGTAAAAGAGAAGAAAAATAAGAAGTATTAGAAAAAAAAAGAGGATTAAAAAGAAGAACAAAAGATAGAATATTAAAATATAAAAATAGGGTTCATAGAATTATTATAAAGCAAACACAAAAATTGAAGAAAAAACATAGACAAAAAAAAAGAATGACATCTCAAATGAGAATGATTGGATCTGCAAATAGGATTAAATATGAGAATGATTGAACCTAAAAATTATATCAAATAAAACTATAAAAGAAGATAAAATAAATTAAATTATAAAAATAGGATTTATAGAATTATTAACAAAAAAACAAAAAAAAATTGAAGAGAAAAAAAATAAGATAATAAAAAATTAAAAAGTATAATGATACCTTTAAGGAGAATGGTTGAACCTAAATTATAAATAATATGAAAGTAGAATCCGTAAAAGAGAAGAAAAAGAAGAAGCATTAGAGAAAGAAAAAAAAGGATTAAAAAGAAGAACAAAAGATAGAATATTAAAATATAAAAATAGGGTTCATATAGTTATTATAAAGGATATACAAAAATTAAAGAAAAAAACAAGATAGACAAAAAAAAAGAATGATACCTCAAATGAGAATAATTGGACTTACAAATAAAATCGAATATGAGAATGATTAAATCTAAAAATAATATCAAATAAAAGTTTAAAAGAAGATAAAATAAATTAAATTGTAAAAATAGGATTTATAAAATTATTAAAAAAAAACAAAAATCGAAGAGAAAAAAAATAAGATAACAAAAAATTAAAAAAGTATAATGATACCTTTAAGGAGAATAATTGAACCTGCATATAAGATCAAATAAAAGTATAAAAAACAAAATAAATTAGAATATATTATAAATAATATGAGAGTAGAATATATGTAAATGAGAAGAAAAAGAAGAAGCATTAGAGAGAAAAAAAAAGAGAATGATTGGACCTACAAATAAGATCAAATATGAGAATGATTGAACCTAAAAATAATATCAAATAAAAGTATAAAAGAAGATAAAATAAATTAAATTATGAAAATAGGGTTTATAGAATTATTAACAAAAAACACAAAAATCGAAGAGAAAAAAAATAAGATAACAAAAAATTAAAAATTATAATGATATCTTTAGGAGAATGATTAAACCTGCATATAAGACAAATAAAATTATAAAAGAAAAAATAAATTAGAGTAGATTATAAATAATTTGAAAGTAGAATCTGTAAAAAGGAAGAAAAAGAAGAAGCATTAGAGAAAAAAAAGAATAAGATCAAATATGAGAATGATTGAATTTAAAAATAATATCAAATAAAAGTATAAATGAAGATAAAATAAATTAAATTATTCAAATAGGGTTTATAGAATTATTAAAAAAATCGAAGAGAAAAAAATAAGATAACACAAAAATAAAAAATATAATGATACTTTCAAGGTGAATGATTGAACTTGCATAAGATCAAATAAAATATAAAAAACAAAATAAATTATAGTAGATTATAAATAATATGAAAGTAGAATCTGTAAAAGAGAAGAAAAATAAGAAGTATTACAGAAAAAAAGAGGATTAAAAAGAAGAACAAAATATAAAATATAAAAATAGGGTTAATAGAATTATTATAAAGCAAACACAAAAATTGAAGAAAAAAATGATAGACAAAAAAAAGATACCTCAAATGAGAATGATTTGACCTACAAATAAGATCAAAATATGAGAATGATTGAACCTAAAAATAATATCAAATAAAACTATAAAAGAAGATAAAATAAATTAAATTATAAAAATAGGGTTTATAGAATTATAAAAAAACACAAAAATTGAAGAAAAAAATAAGATAACAAAAACGTAAAAAGTATAATGATACCTTTAAGGAGAATGATTGAATTTAGATTATAAATAATATGAAAGTAGAATCTGTAAAAGAGAAAAAAAAATAAGTATTAAAGAAAATAAAAAAAAGGGTTAAAAAGAAGAACAAAAAATATAATATTAAAATATAAAATTAGGGTTCATATAATTATTATAAAGGAAACACAAAAAATTGAAGAAAAAAAGATAAAAAAAGGAATGATACCTCAAAAGAGAATGATTGGACTTACAAATAAGATCAAATATGGGAATGATTGAAACTAAAAATAATATCAAATAAAAGTATAAAATAAAATAAATTAAATTAAATTATAAAAATACGGTTTATAGAATTATTAAAAAATCATAAAAATCGAAGAGAAAAAAAATAAGATAACAAAAAATTAAAAGTATAATGATACCTTTAAGGAGAATGATTGAACCAGTATATAAGATCAAATAAAAGTATAAAAGACAAAACAAATTAAAATAGATTATAAATAATATGAAAGTAAAATCTGTAAAAGAGAAGAAAAAGAAGAAGTATTAGAGAAAGAAAAAAAAAAAAGAAAAAGATCAAATATGAGAATGATTCAACCTAAAAATAATATATCAAATAAATGTATAATAGAATATACTCCCTCCGTCCCACACCAAGGGTGCATTTTGCTTTTTTGCACGTAGATTAAGGAGTATTATTATTTAATGTGTAGTGAGTAGTTGTATTATTGGGAGTGTGGACCCCATGTTTTAATTGTATTAGTGGGTGAGTGTGGGACCCATGTGTATAAAAAATGAAAGGGAACCCTTTGGGTGGGACGACTAAAATGGAAAAAAAAAGACCCTTGGTGCGGGACGGAGGGAGTAAAATAAATTAAATTATAGAAATAGTGTTTATAGAATTATTAAAAAAACACAATAATCAAAGTGAAAAAAAAAGATAACAAAAAATTAAAAAGTATAATGATACCTTTAAGAGAATGATTAAATATGCATATAAGATCAAATAAAAGTATAAAAAAGTAGATTATAAATAATATGAAAGTAGAGTTTGTAAAAGAGAAGAAAAATAAAAAGAAAAAGCATTAGAGAGAGAAAAAAAAGATGGAGAAAGTAAAATTTTGATTAGGTAATGAAAATATTTATACAGAATGATTTTAATGAATGAACAACTGTGATTGAAAGTAAATATTTATAGAGACGATTATAATGAAAATAAAATTGATATATTAATTTAAATTAAACATATATTAATTAAAAATTAATCAAATTTATATTGTTAAATTAAATCAATAAAAAAGTAAATTTTAAATAATAAAATTCATTATTAGTATAATTAAATTTTATAATTGTTTAATTTTATTAAATTAAATTATAATATATGAATATTGATTGATATATTAATTTAAATTAAGATTAAAAAATAGTTAAATATGCCAAAAATATCTTTCATATTTACCAAATTTATATTATTAAATAAAAAAAGTAAAATTTAAATAACAAAATCCATTATTATTAGTATAATTAGATTAGATTTTATTATTGAAATAAAAAATATTAATTGGACGGTCAAGATTAAAATTGACTTATTTTTAAATAGAGTAAAATTGAAAACAAAAGTAGAAGTTCAGGTTTGCTTTTATTATATATATATACTCTATCCATCCAGTGCAAAGGTATCCGTTTGCTGTTTGCACGTGGACAATTCTAAGGTCTTTATTTGCTTTTAACACGTGGATTAAGGAGTATTATTATTATAGGTAAAGTGGATAGTGGTATTAGAGGGAAGTGGTGGGTTATATTGTATACAATCTTTACTAAATAGAGGAAATTGATACCTTTGAAGCGGACGTCAGGAATAGTGAAATGATTACCTTTGCACTGGACGGAGGGAGTATATATATATATTTATTATAGATTTATTCATTTAATAAATTTGGGCTATGGGCATAAGGCCCACCTAAAAATCCATTTGGGCTTTGGACATTGTTTGCCTATTTTTATAGCACTCACGAGCAAGAATACTCGATCGTTGTAGTAGTATATTCCAAGAAAAATTATCAATCCAATAAGGAGTTATATTCGTACTAGCAAAATACGTGAGCTCATGTTCATCGTTGTTGTTGTAAAGATGATCGGGGGTTTTGAGATTGATTAACAACTAAAACAAGTAACAAGTAAATAAGGATAGCAAATAAGAACAATGACAAGTAAAGAAAATGGGTGCTAAAGTTCAAGTATGGAAAAACATGGGATTAGAAACATCCAAGCACACTCGATTCATATTATCATGCAAACGGAATTCAACTCAATTGATGTAGACTAAGGGTGATCACGATTGTATCCTAAGCTCCCTTTCGGGTTACAAAGGTTGTTGATCCATTTTAGACTCCAAAAAGCACTTAAGATCAAAGCCCAATATTAACCCCTTCCATCTAGGTACTAGTTAGATTAAACTCTCCCTTTTTGTGTACTAAGGCCAACGAATGGATTGGTTCCCCTCATTGAATTCAAATATCCTTTCGGTCAAACCCAAACTCAATGTCTATCCATGCCTTCCTAATACTATAGAGGGTCGTTTCCGTCTCACTCCAAGCAATACACACATGAACATCATAATAGCACTTAATTACCACAAATAATCCATTGATCAACAATCCATTAAACCAATAAACATTCATGAATAACAAACCATGCTATCACAATATCAAAGCAATTAAATCCCATGAATAGAAATCAACATCAATTAAATGAAAAACCAATTTAATCCACATGATACTATAAATCTAATATGCTCTTCATATTCCTAATCCCACTAGAGGGATTAGCCTAACATGATTAGGGTAACAAAATAATTAACTGATCTATTACACAAATCCATAGTTCTAAATCCAAAAGAGATTCAAAAGAGATGTAAATCTTCCCCAACAATTTCTTGTAGGAAATCTTCAACACTCATGGATCTCCCACTCTAGCTCTTGAAATCTTGAGATCTCTCACACCCAATGGAAGAGATGAAGATTTGGTGGAGAATTGATGGAATGGATGAAGATGGATCAAAGTGGATGAAGGTGGATCTAGATGGTGGTGGAAAATGGGAGGAAAGGTGTGTGATGTGTGTGTAGATGATAGGATTTCGGATCTCCCCTGAAAAATGTTGAAATGGGGTCTATTTATACCCCATGTGGGCCTTCTAGAAGATTCTGATTTTTTAGCAGGAATTACACCTACACGGCTCGAGCTCTGCACACGGCCACAAGGGTGGCCGTGTTGTGTAATCTGGTGTCCGCACACGGCTTCTAGGACAGGGCCGTGCGCGGTACACGGCCCGTGTTCTGCGCTCGACCCGTGCTCTGCGCTCGGCCACAGGGGTGGCCGAGTTGGTGTTTCTGGCGACATCACATGGCCTCATGCACAGGCCCGTGTGCGGAACTCGAGGCGTGTTCAAGACACGACCCGTGTTCCTGCACACGGTCGGCCGTGTTGTGCAGCTTCTTCTCCTCTTTCACTATTTCGGCTCGTTCTTCCTCGTTTCAACTCCGAATTTAGATCCGCTTTTTCCTACATCTTCCTTATCATGTTTAGCATCAAATAAAAAGTGAAAATCTTAAGTTTAAGCTCATTCACACACATTTCAATAAAAACACAAAACACAACCAAATAACACATAAAATACGGATAAAATATTACGAAAACACATATAAAAAGACACTAAAATGTAGGTGAAAATAGCTCTAATCAACCCCCCAAACTTAAGGTGTTGCTCGTCCCCGAGCAACGAAAATGACAAATCAAAAGGAGAAATTTTCACCTAGAAAAGACTAAACGAATATAAGCAATAACACATCGTTAGCAATAATAACTACAAACTATGCTAAGTCATCCTACAATATTAAAATCATGACATGAGAAATTAATAAGTTCAATCAAAAGAGAGTAATAGTGTAATATAGTCCCTTTTAGTCCAAGCCTCACAATGTATATCGATGTCTCTCAACACTCTTTTGAACTCGGATAAATCACACTCATTAATCGATTGGTTCGACTCGCTATAAGCTTGCTCGCGGACTATATTCACAAACCACCAAAGTTTCAATTAATGATCAAAAAGGTCTTTAATTAGGATGTAATGATAGGCTCTTTGGTATGGTAGGAAGTATATGGATAAGAGTGATTAATCATGTGTAAGTAATCAAAGAGATGGCCAATTTCTTCAACTTCTCCACTTTTCTTTCTTCCTTTCTTATCTTTACAATCTCAAGCACTATTCATTAACTTTCCTAGGATTGAGTTTCTTTTGTTGCATGCTTCCTTTCTTTGAATTTTGTTTACTTGAGCATTTTGATGTTGATTTGCTCCTTTCTTACTTTGAGGTTGCATGTACATTCTTGTTTTGCTCTTTTCATTCTTTTTCTTGCTTGTTTACCATGTCCTTTTTCTTCTTTTGCTAATCAATCAATCCTTTCTAGCTACCATCTCCTCAATCACCCACAAAAAGGTATATATAAGCTTGAATGGGTAATTAAGGCTTGTAATGTGCTAAATTCACAAGAAATAGGTTTATAGGCTCAAAGTGGTTGACTAAGGATGATGTTCATGGTAGGGAACATATATGGCAATGACTATAATAACAAGGATGGCCTTAGATCATTTCACCAATCTCCACTAATCGGGCTCGTTCCTATAGTCCTTGAGCAAGTTCTAACTTATCAAACACAACCGATCCACTCATGAAGAAATACCATGTATGCATGGTTGAGGCTCAAATGCTCACAAGCTTGTGCTCGGACCTTAAGGAACTTATTACACCACATTCATCTCACAATTGAACAAGTTAAGTAAAACATGTCACAATTTGAAAGTGTAGAGATTCTTAATCATAATTTGTCATCACTTATCACCACAACATATCATCACTCACGTTCAAAAATGACTCACGACATCCCTAAACAAACCACCAAACATCCCAAGACAAAAATAAAAATACACAAAACATAAAAATAAGGACTCAACAAACAAGACACAACAAAAACACAAAACATGCAAAAACACAAAATACCATCATCCATAAGAAAATTAAGCACACATTCATCCCAACTTTTATTGAAAAGGAAATCCTAAGTTACGAAAGTAAACCTCCCACAAACATAACAAATGAAGTATCATGCTAGTCACAACAATCCAAATCAAACTCAATTCATTTCAAGTAGTAAAATGATAAGGTGTAGAGTACTCCCTCAATAGGCATTTGGTAAGGAAAGCGTTAGCTTCAAGCTCCATCATGCTTCCAATACCTCTCATTCATTCTCAAACACTCAACAAGCACCATTATTTCAATAATTTCATTATAAATATGAACTATTATGCACTTCAACACCACCAATCATGCCAAAATCAACCCAAACTCATGAGAAAAATTTTAAAATTTGTCCAATTTTACAAGAATCATACTCAAGTGGTGAGTCACACCACACACTCTCCCCCCAAACTTAAATCTAAACAAGAGTGGAGACTTAAGTTTGCAAAAAGTGGTGAGACTTACCCTTGTAGTTTCCATTGATGATCTTCTTGTTGAGAAGTAACCGCATCCATACGACTCAAGCGATGTCCACCACGCACTATCACCCCCAAACTTAACTCGAGACAAGAGTCACGAATTAAGTTTGCAACAAATGTTGGAACATATCAACTTGAATCCATGAAGCATTTCTCTTTTCTTCAATGTGCATTTTTCTCCATGAGCACAATCAACCTACAAGGCCAAAACAAACAAACAACAAAAACAAAGCAATAAAGATAGTGATGGGGTGCCTCCCATCGAGCGCTAAGTTTAACGTCTTCAAGCTAGACGAATGTTTAGCTCATCTTTCACATAAAGTATCCACAAAGAGGGTCTCCCTTTGTGATGGATCCACATAGTTCTTTACACGATGACCATTGACCAAGAACTCTCCCCCGTTCTCATCTATAACCTTTAGAGCTCCCACATCAAGTACTTCCTTTACCACATAGGGACCTCTCCATTTGGACTTCAACTTGCCCGGGAAAAGTCTTAGTCGAGAATTGAATACCAACACCTTTTCACCCTTTTCAAAGCTCTTTTTTCTCAAACGAGCATCATGCCACCTCTTGGTTTTCTCCTTAAAAATCCTTGAGTTTTCATAAGCATTTTCTCTAAAATCCTCAAGCTCATTCAATTGTAAGAATCTTACCTTCTTCGAAGCTTTCATGTCAAAATTCAACTTCTTAATAGCCCAATAAGCTTTATGCTCTAACTCCACCGGAAGATGGCAAGACTTACCATAGACAATTTGAAAAGGAGACATACCAAGAGTGGTCTTGAATACGGTTCGAAAGGCACACAATGCATCATCAAGTTTATTTGACCAATCCTTTCTACTCACACTCACCATTTTCTCCAAGACTTGTTTGATTTTTCGATTAGAAATTTCAGCTTGACCATTCGTTTGAGGGTGATACGGAGTAGACACTCGATGCTTCACTCCATAAGTCTTGAGAATGTTCTCCATGAGTTTATTTATGAAGTGACTACCCCCATCACTTACCAACACTCTAGGTACTCCAAATCTTGTGAAGATATGCTTCTTTAGAAACCCCATGACCACTCTAGCATCACTTGTTCTTGAAGGTATGGCCTCAACTCATTTCGAGACATAGTCAACCGCCAATAGGATGTATAGGAATCCATTAGATTGAGGAAATGTTCCCATGAAATCGATGCCCCACACATCAAATATCTCCACTTCTTGAAAGCTCTTAAGGGGCATTTCATCCCATTTGGAGATTCCTCCCATCCTTTGACATCGATCACAACCCTCTACAAATTTCTTACAACTCTTGAACAAAAATGGCCAATACAACCCCGATTGTAAGACTTTTGCAGCGGTCTTTTGAGCTCCAAAATTGCCTCCACTAGGTGAAGAGTGACAAAACTCCAACACACTATTCCATTCTTCCTCGGGCACACATCTTCGCACAAGAGAATCATTACACATCTTGTATAAGAATGGATCATCCCACAAGTAACTTTTAACATCATGAAAGAACTTCTTGGATTGATACTTATTAAGCTCATAAGGCCTCCTTCCACTAGCCAAGTAATTCACATAGTCCGCATACCACGGGCTTCCTTCTTCCTCCACTAAAGCCTCAATTTGATAGCAATCACACTCCAAGATTTCTTCATCGGGAAAAACCTCCTTGATTAACTCATAAGTACTTTCACAATGCTCCCTCGACTCTAACCTTGAAAGATGGTCGGCTATCACATTCTCCGTGCCCTTCTTATCTCTCACTTCAATATCAAATTCTTGAAGAAGTAGTACCCATCTTATCACCCTTGGCTTTGCATCCTTCTTTGCCATGAGATATTTGATAGCGGCATGGTCGGTGTATACAATAGTTTTCGTTCCTACCAAATAAGGACGAAACTTATCAAATGCGTATACTACCGCCAAGAACTCTTTTTCTGTAGTAGTGTAGTTCCTTTGAGCCGCATCAAATGTCTTGCTTGCATAGTAAATAGCTCGGAATTTTTTCTCTCTTAGTTGCCCCAAAACCACTCCAAGAGCTACATCACTTGCATCACACATCAATATAAATGGCTCCTTCCAATCGGGGGTGATCAAGATGGGTGATGAAATCAAAGCTTCCTTTAGTACCTGAAAAGCATTTAAACAATTATCATCAAACTTAAATGGCACATCTTTTTCAAGGAGATGAGATAGAGGTTTAGAAAATGAAGAAAAATCCTTGATGAATCTACGATAGAACCCGGCATGACCAAGGAACGATCGTACTCCCTTCTCATTTGTTGGCGGTGGAAGCTTCTCTATAGCAACAACTTTGGCTCGGTCAACTTACAATCCCTTTGAAGAGATGTGATGTCCAAGTACAATGCCATCATTTACCATGAAATGGCACTTCTCCCAATTCAACACTAAATTAGTGTCTTGACATCGCTTCAAAATAATAGCAAGGTTAGACAAACAATTATCAAAAGAAGAATCAAACACCGAAAAGTCATCCATGAAAACTTCCATTATATTCTCAATTAATCCTTCAAAGATTGCCATCATACACCTTTGAAAGGTGGCCGGTGCATTGCAAAGTCCAAATGGCAATCTTCGAAAGGCAAATATTCCATAGGGACAAGTGAAAGCGGTCTTTTCTTGGTCTTCGGGTGCTATGAGAATTTGGTTATACCCGGAATACCCATCAAGAAAGCAATAAAACTCATACCCGGCCAACCTATCCAACATTTGATCCAAGAAAGGTAAGGGGAAGTGATCTTTACGTGTGTTTTCATTAAGCTTTCTATAATCAACACACACACGCCACCCCGTCACCGTCCTAGTGGCTATGGTCTCATCTTTATCGGTCTTCACTATAGTCATACCCCCTTTTTTAGATACTACATGCAACGGGCTCACATAAGGGCTATCACTAATAGGAAAGATCATATCCGAATCTAACCACTTAAGAACCTCTTTTTTTACCACTTCTTGCATGATATGATTAAGTCTTCTTTGGTTTTGAACACAAGCTTTCCCTTCATCCTCAAGTCTTATCTTATGCATGCAAATTGTTGGACTAATTCCCTTCAAATCATCAATACACCAATCAATAGCCGACTTATGCTCTTTAAGGACATTAAGCAATTTATCAAGTTGACTAGAGGTTAGAGATGATGATACGATTACCGGATATGTCTCATTTTCACCAAGGTAGGCATAAGCAAGATGATCGGGTAGAGGCTTCAACTCCACCTTCTTTTCCTTTTTCTCTTCTTGCTCGAGTGGATCTCTAAGTGGTAAGAACTTTTCATTTCCCCTTGAGATGGCGGCTGCAACCTCTTGAGCTTCACTACAATCACCTAGATCAAGCAAACAATTAATCAATTCTTCATTCAAATCAAGAGAAGTAGTAGAAATATTAGAAAGAGATAGAGAATTGCTCAAGCAAAGTTCAAGTGGATCCTTGGTTACAATGGAAGGCCAACTCTCCTCGACACTTCCCTTTACAACATCCACACTTTTACATTCTTCATCATTCATTGGATATTGCATAGCCTTGTGTAGAGAGAATACCACTTCCTCATCATTAACCCTCAACTTCAATTCTCCTTTGTAGATATCAATAAGAGCTCTCCCGGTAGCAAGAAACGGTCTCCCAAAAATCAATGGCACATTTTCATCCTCCTCCATATCTTGAACAACAAAATCGACCGGAAAGACGAACTTATCAACTTTTACCAACACATCTTCAACTACTCCTTTTGGATGTGTCATAGATCGATCCGCCAATTGAAGTGTGATGGAAGTTGGTTTTACTTCACCTAATCCAAGCTTCTTGAATATGGAGAGAGGCATTAGATTAATGCTTGCACCGAGGTCACAAAGAGCCTTGTTCTTCTTGTTCTTTCCAATTTCACATGGTATAATGAAACTACCCGGAGCCTTCAATTTTTGAGGAAGTTTCCGTTGTAGAATGGCATTACACTCTTCGGTTAGATTAACCGTTTCATTGTCCACAAGACTTCTTTTCTTTCCCATGATGTCCTTCAAGAAACGAGCATAATGAGACATTTGATCCAAAGCATCGGCGAAAGGGATATTGATTTGAATCTTCTTGAAGATTTCAAGAAACTTTTTGAACCTCTCATCTAAACCCTTCTTCAAGAACCTTTGAGGAAAAGGAACCGGTACTTGAGTCTTGGGTATTCCCCAACTATCTCTTTCAACTTCAACTTCCTTTTCCCTTAACTCCTTTGCCTTCTTCCACTTTGGAATTCTCTCTATCTTTTCTTCATCTTTCTTTTGCTCAACAATTTCTTTTTTCTTGCTTATTTCCTCCATTTCAATCTCTTCTTGCACCAACCCTTCTTCCACCTTGCTTTCCACTTCCCTTTCAATGACAATACTATCTTCTTTAGGCATAGGAGGCTCCTCATACTCTTTTCCACTTCTAAGAGTGATAGCTTTGCAATCTTCTTTAGGATTAGTTACCGTGGTAGATGGAAACTTTCCTTGTTGGTGTTGAGATCCCACGGAAGACGCAATTTGTCCCATTTGATACTCAAAAGCTCTCATCCTATTGTCGGATTTCTTCTCATTTTCCTCCATTCTAGCCTCCATCTTTTTCATGAATGTTAGCAATGTTTCTTCCACCGATGCTTTCCCCTCTCCATTTGGTGGTTTAGCACTCGGATCGAATCCCGGAGGATATGACACGGCGGCTTGAGGATTAGAGTAAGAAAGATTTTCATGCTTCCTCGGAGCTTGATAATTTCCACTTGATTGATTGAAATTGCTTCCCCGAGCTTGTCCTTGATATCCTCCTTGAAAATTACCTTGATTAGAAGGATAATTACCTTGGAAATTCCCTTGACGTTGAAAATTTCCTTGGTAATTTCTCCTATCTAAGTAGGCAACATCCTCTATACTTTGCATAACATGGCTCTCATCATTCGCAATAGCACTTGTGCTTCCCCTTGGCTTACTCCTTGAGTGATCAAATTCAATTGCTTTGTTAAAGCTTGAATGCTCTCATTGAATTCTTTCATTCCCTCACTTTGGAACATATCACTCTTCACTTTGTTTACACTCTCCACTTGAGCTGCTTTTCCAAAGGCATAACCTCCCATTACTCGCTCGGATGGCCATTGATAAGCATTCATCGCAATGTCTTCAAAAATATCCATGGCTTTCATAGCATCCACTCCAAATATAGACCCTCCGGATGAGGCATCTACATGCATCCGATTTTGTTGATTCAACCCTTGGTAAAAGAAAGCCACTTGTTGATTCTCATGAAAATCGTGTTGAGGACACTTTCGGAGCATCTCTTTGTAGCGTTCCCATGCTTCATAAAAATTTTCATCCGGAAGTTGCCTAAATTGAGTGATAAGGCTTTTCAATTGGAGCGTCTTTGAAGGAGGAAAGTACTTGTTTAGGAACCTTTGCTCAAGATCTTCCCATGTATTACAACTTCCCAAAGGAATTGTATTGTACCATGCTTTAGCCTTGTCTCTTAAAGAAAAAGAGAACAACCTCATTCGAATAGCATCCTCCGACACTCCCTTCATCTTGACGGTATTTGCAACCTCCAAGAAAGTAGATAGATGAGTGTTCGGGTCTTCAAGAGGACCTCCCCCAAACTGATTTGCTTTAACCATGTTGATCAATCCGGTCTTGATTTCATAATCATTGGCTTGAACCGGAGGAACCATATTGTGCACGGCCCTCGGTTGGAAGTAATCCCGAATTGCTCTAGGCCTTGGCAACTCTTGTTGTTGAAATATCCTTTGAGCTTCTTGATTGGCAAGCAATTGCATATACTCTTGATTTTGAGCAAAGAAATTCCTCATTATCTCCACTTGATTCTCTTGCACTCCTTCTTGTACCCCCCTTTGATCTTGTAAAGGATCTTGGGGTGGGTCATAATTAACATCGTCTCCCCGTTGATTCTCCATATTTTTTTCTTTTCTAGCTTTACGCCTCTCTCGCTTTCTTTGTCGTGCGGTCCTTTCAATCTCCAAATTCAAAGGAATGATCGATTGATTTCCCTTTGATCTTGTGATCATAAAACACCTACGAAAAGGCCAAGAGTGAGACCACAAACAACAATAGTAAATAAAAGAAAATAAAAAGAATCCTTATCAAGAACAACTAAAACAATAACACAGTACTCGACTAGTCCGTCAAACTCTCCCCGGCAACGGCGCCATTTTCTTGTTTGCCTATTCTTATAGCACTCACGAGCAAGAATATTCGATCGTTGTAGTAGTATATTCCAAGAAAAATTATCAATCCAATAAGGAGTTATATTCGTACTAGCAAAATACGTGAGCTCATGTTCATCGTTGTTGTTGTAAAGATGATCGGGGGTTTTGAGATTGATTAACAACTAAAACAAGTAACAAGTAAATAAGGATAGCAAATAAGAACAATGACAAGTAAAGAAAATGGGTGCTAAAGTTCAAGTATGGAAAAACATGGAATTAGAAACATCCAAGCACACTCGATTCATATTATCATGCAAACGGAATTCAACTCAATTGATGTAGACTAAGGGTGATCACGATTGTATCCTAAGCTCCCTTTCGGGTTACAAAGGTTGTTGATCCATTTTAGACTCCAAAAAGCACTTAAGATCAAAGCCCAACATTAACCCCTTCCATCTAGGTACTAGTTAGATTAAACTCTCCCTTTTTGTGTACTAAGGCCAACGAATGGATTGGTTCCCCTCATTGAATTCAAATATCCTTTCGGTCAAACCCAAACTCAATGTCTATCCATGCCTTCCTAATACTATAGAGGGTCGTTTCCGTCTCACTCCAAGCAATACACACATGAACATCATAATAGCACTTAATTACCACAAATAATCCATTGATCAACAATCCATTAAACCAATAAACATTCATGAATAACAAACCATGCTATCACAATATCAAAGCAATTAAATCCCATGAATAGAAATCAACATCAATTAAATGAAAAACCAATTTAATCCACATGATACTATAAATCTAATATGCTCTTCATATTCCTAATCCCACTAGAGGGATTAGCCTAACATGATTAGGGTAACAAAACAATTAACTGATCTATTACACAAATCCATAGTTCTAAATCCAAAAGAGATTCAAAAGAGATGTAAATCTTCCCCAACAATTTCTTGTAGGAAATCTTCAACACTCATGGATCTCCCACTCTAGCTCTTGAAATCTTGAGATCTCTCACACCCAATGGAAGAGATGAAGATTTGGTGGAGAATTGATGGAATGGATGAAGATGGATCAAAGTGGATGAAGGTGGATCTAGATGGTGGTGGAAAATGGGAGGAAAGGTGTGTGATGTGTGTGTAGATGATAGGATTTCGGATCTCCCCTGAAAAATGTTGAAATGGGGTCTATTTATACCCCATGTGGGCCTTCTAGAAGATTCTGATTTTTTAGCAGGAATTACACCTACACGGCTCGAGCTCTGCACACGGCCACAAGGGTGGCCGTGTTGTGTAATCTGGTGTCCGCACACGGCTTCTAGGACAGGGCCGTGCGCGGTACACGGCCCGTGTTCTGCGCTCGACCCGTGCTCTGCGCTCGGCCACAGGGGTGGCCGAGTTGGTGTTTCTGGCGACATCACACGGCCTCATGCACAGGCCCGTGTGCGGAACTCGAGGCGTGTTCAAGACACGACCCGTGTTCCTGCACACGGCCGGCCGTGTTGTGCAGCTTCTTCTCCTCTTTCACTATTTCGGCTCGTTCTTCCTCGTTTCAACTCCGAATTTAGATCCGCTTTTTTCTACATCTTCCTTATCATGTTTAGCATCAAATAAAAAGTGAAAATCTTAAGTTTAAGCTCATTCACACACATTTCAATAAAAACACAAAACACAACCAAATAACACATAAAATACGGATAAAATAATACGAAAACACATATAAAAAGACACTAAAATGTAGGTGAAAATAGCTCTAATCAACCACCAATTGTCCGTTCTTCAAACATTATCACATAGTATCCAGAGATTATTTTATAAGTACAGTTTTTTTTTAATTAATTAGTAATATGGTATATGTTTGCTTTTTCACCTTGTTTAATGAGGAGCGTATAAATGGTTAGAAAATATGATCCATTAAGGGAGATTGATATTGTTAATTATAAGAGAATATACATGCTAAAGAAATTCAAGTGAAGAATTTATTTTATTTTATAATTTTCTTTAGTTTAATTATTGAATTTTGTAACATAATTTATTTTAGGGTTAATTGCATTAAAATACATGATCTTTTTTTTCTTTTTTCTATTTAATCACAAATTTTTTTTATTGTTAAAAAATATATGACTTTTTATTTTTTCTCAATTTAATCATGAATTTTTTCTTTATCAATTAAATACCTGACCTTTATTGTTTTTCTCAATTAATTCACAAATTTATCTTTTTAGTTAAATATACATGATTTTAATATTTTGTCATTTAATCAAAATTATTTTGTAAATAAAAAACTTTATTAAACAGTTTTTATGAATTCTTACTTAATTTTTTTTTAAGAATTAATAAAAAATAAACTTCTAAAACAATTCCATTTTACAGTAGTCCACCTTAGACATGCATATTTTAACCGGAACCGTCGGTTCGGAACCGAAAACTGGCGGTTCTAACCGTAATTGGAACCGGCGGTTCCGGAACCGGTGAAAATCGAACCGAAACTGGCTATATATCGGTTCGGTTCCGGTTCTTCATTTTGTGAAACCGGAACCGGCGGTTCCCGATTGGAACCGGCGGTTTTTCAAAAAAATTTTTAACGTTTTTAGATTTAAAAGCAAAAAAAAAAACCGGAACCGAAACCGTCCTACCCTCGTTTCGGTTCCGGTTCCACATTTTTCGGAACCGGAACCGCCGGTTTGGAACCGCCGTGCATGTCTAGTCCACCTACGGCTAATATTAATTAAGTAATATATTTTATACATATATTAAATATAAATTATAGTATAACTATAATTTTATTATTAATAATTAGGAAGTGAATTTTATATTGATTTTCTTAAAAATAAACGTGACATCAATTAATATTTATTGCAAACATTTTTTATGTGGAGTTTTTTTTTATAGCTGTTTATTTTATTTTATTTTTTAATATCGAGGTAATAAATATTAATTCTCAACCTTTACAATTTAAGTCAAGTTTTTTCTTAATTATGTTATTAATTGATGTTCTTAACTGTACCAACTCTTAATATTTTACTGAGTTTCGTATTTAATTATCCATTCAAGTATTAAATTTTTTTAAAAAAATTAATTGATCCCAGAATTATTTAAAAAATTAATCAATTAAATTTGAGATAAATTACGTAAATTTTTATGAATTTGTTTAATAATTTATTTAATATTTAAAATGTAGTATTTGCATTATGTTTAAATTATTTAATGTGAATTGATTTTTCCATTAATAAAAGAATTTTGAACAAATGGTAAAATATAAAATATTATAAGGTAAATTTTTTGATTAAATTGAAAAAATACAAAAAAGTCATGTATTTAATTGACAAATATAAAGTTCGTGATTAATTGAGAAAAAATAAGAAGGTCATGTATTTTTTTGACAATAAAAAAAGTTTGTGATTAAATTGAGAAAAGAGGAAAATGTCATGTATTTTAACGCAATTAACCCTTTATTTTATTGGCAAAAACTCTTATGTTCCCAATTCGTACGCCCATACACGACCCATCCCTTAAACCCATAATACATGAACAACCTGACCCGCTCCTATCACAATTTCATTCATTCGGTGGGCGCATGGATCTAAATCCGTATGTCCGGGCGCACAAGAGATGATAATTCTTATATACTAGGATGGAGGGACAGTGTGATATATCATTCAGTACAGTGACTCAAAAGTGATGTAATCATTTAGTTGCAAAAAAAACCAAGTAAAAAACGTGTTTTGCTTTGAATGTCTTTTTTAATAAGTTAAAAAATAAATAAAAAATAGTTAAAAAATAAATAAAAAAAATAAAAGGTGCATATCATATAAACATGAAACCTTGAATTAATCTAACGCCTGGGGACTCATTGAACAATTTCTCATGAACTATTGATTCAATATACTGAGCATGCAAAAACTTACTAAGGTTAGTGTGGTTCTTGCATCAAGGAATCATTGTTCTAATTCTTGACACGGCATGGATTTTTTTTACGTGTGTATGGTCATTTATTCCACACTTCTATTTTCAATCAACATCATTTACTCTCTATTTCTCTTCTCTCCTCCAAACACAACACTCCTATTTTTTAAACTAATATAATTTTTATTCATTATATGCAAATTTGTATTTCACAATGGAAAAGACTTGTATGAGACTTTTATAAAGTGATACATTTTATAAAGAAAAGTAATAATAAATTAATAAAAAATAATAATACTATTTCATGGACAATTTAAAGTATAAATAAAAATTGATAACATTTTATTACGAAAGTAATAACTATTTTAAAAATTAAAAAATTATCTCACGTGATACGGTCTCACACAAAACCTACCCTTTCACAAATCGATTTAGCATTCATCTCAACGAGAACATTCCAATGTATAGATGTTTGAAGAATATTCATATATATATATATATATATATATATATATATATATATATATATATATATATATATATATATATTAGAAGAATTGTGCATGGTCTTGAATCACAATTCTCAATCCTGCCAACTTCATATATTACATCATCGCAGCAAAGATTTTTTTTTTTTATTTTTTCAGACATCATATATGACTACAATAATTTTTTTTTCTCCCAATAATCTGCGATGTATCCTTCCAGCTCTCCATTGTTTAATATAGTCCTCCCACCGCATATACGCATGAATATCTTTTTGTGTAGAGTAAACCTTAGTGCAACAAGGTTAAATGTTGTTAGTAGTGTTTACTATTATCTTAGCTTGTATTTGAACATAATGCATAGATGAAACGGGTGCAGCATGCTATTTGGATCAAGGAGGACAACAAATTAATATAACAGGTGCACGGGATGACTAAGACTATTCAAGTGGTTTGATTGGTGGTTAAGTGAATCTGTTTGTAGCGTGATGTGGCTTGACAGCCTGACATCTCAGCTAGAGAATGAAGTTCGTTTTAGTAAGTTTCTTAATCGTTCAGCAGCTGATCACAAGCCACAAACCTCGTCTAACACCAAAATTTGTATTTATTAAATAATAAACACAAAAGATATTATAATGATATAATTTTCGAGATGGATCAAACTCGAGAAATATAGAAACAAATTCTATTTATCATCTGATTCCTCTCTTAAGTTGACTTTAACTTTATTTCAACTTTCTGGGCTGGATCTTCGATTGAAGCTTGTCCGAGCTCGAGCTTGAAGCTTTAAAATATTTATTTGGAGGCGTTGAGCCTTTGTTCAAATCGACCGTTGATTTCTGTGAAGCACGCTAATCATTTAATAGAACACTGTTAACTTCACAAAGAATGCTAGATGAATTTTCTTTGAAGAAACATTGATTCTGAGGGGCTCAGCACTTGAATAGAACATCGTTGACTTCAAGAAGAATGTTGGATGAACTTTCTTTGAAGAAACATTGAATCTAAGGGACTTAGCACCTTAATTTCAAGACGAATATTGCTTCTGGAGCTTTCTAAGTTGAACTTTGCGGAACTTGAAGAACACCATTGAATGTTGGATGAACTTGACTTGAATACGTCTTAATCTGAGGGGCTCAACACATTGATCTTGGTTTAGATGTCTTTTTTGGATTAATCCTTGTTGAAGAATTAGATGAACTTGACTTGAATAAGCCCGAATCTGAGGGGCACAGTACATTGATCTCGGATCAGACGTCATTTCTGGATTGATCCTAGTTGAAGAACTTGAAGAATACATTGGTTCTTGTTGAAGAACTTGAGGAACGGTTCAGACAGCTCCGAAGTCTTTGATCTTCGTAGAGATTTCAAGTCTCTCTAGGGTATTTCAGAATTTGAAATGAAGACTGAAAACTCTTATTTATAGGTGGAGAAATAACACTTATTAGATATTTTCTTCAGGAAAAGATTGCGTTCACACTTGAATTGGGCTTGTCCAATTTAATTAGGTCCCACTTAATTTAATTAGGACTGCTAGATTTGATTTGGTCATATTTAATTTAATTAGGCCTACTATACTTGCTCTAGACTTGATTGATTTGAACCAGACCTACTTGATTTATTTTAGGTTTATTTGACTTGGGTCAGACTTTTAATTTATTTTAAGCCTATTTATCTTGGACTTGGTCTGAAATAATCATATTTACTATCAATTATTTAATTATTTATTGTAAGTAATTAATTTATTTAAATTCCTCAATAAATAAATTGTGCATGCATTCTAGTCCGTGGAGATTAAGAAAAGTTAATTATTATTTTTTATGTATGAAAATGTGTAAAGTTATTAGAATATGTGTAAAAAGCGAGTATTTTAGATTATTTAATAAAAAATATGTGTAAAGTTGTTGGGATATGTGTAAAAAAATGAGTTGTATTATAATGTATTTTTTTTATTTTTAAAAACGTACATAAGTGTTGGAACGGATCAAAAAAGAAAGTGTGCAGTAATTAGTAAGACGGAGGGAGTAAATATTAATCAATATTTAATACTCCATCCGTCCACTGTCAATCTATCCATTTTACCATTTTGGACCGTCCATCCTTAATCTATCCATTTTCCTTTTTGGACTATGGGACCCACACCCTCCACTAATATAAATAAAATATGGGACCCACACCCTCTAATAATACAACTACTTACTACACATAAAATAATAATACTCCTTAATCCACATGCAAAAAGCAAATGGATACATTGAGAATGGACGGAGGGAATATATTTTCTTTCACATTTTTATATAGTATTAGGCAATAAAATTCATCTACTTATAAATGTCTCTTTACATTTTGTTAATTGAAATTTGCTTTTAAAGTGGATAAATTGTACTCCCTTCTTCCCACTAAACTCTTCACTCTTTCCTCATTTGTTTGTCACATTACATTCTTCACTCTCCAAAAATAGTAAAAGTTTCAAAACAAATAACCTCTCGCTACATTATATTTTCAATAATGCAACTCTCACCTAACTCACATAACTTACTTTATCATTTATTTATTACTTAAAAATACATTAATACCTCTAAAAGTCAATAAAATTGGCAAAAAAAATTAACTTTTCTTAAATTTCGTATCTACTGTAACAGTGAAAAGTTTAGTGGAATGGAGGGAGTAACATTTTTATAAGACTTCTTGTATCTTTCTTTCTTCTCAGCCCATCAACTTGGGTTCTCATTAATACTCTTCTTTTCTTCCTTTTGATTTGTGCTTGTCATCAATTCTTTCCTCACAATTTTATGACATGGCTTTCATCATTCATTTTCTTTTTCTGGCCCATGATTCATGCTTCATGTTATCTCGGTTCCGATTTCCATTAAACAGGCGGTTCACCGATTGGAACGGACAATTCCGATTAATCTGTGAATGTCTATTGCCTTTTCTTATCCATATAGCAAGAGAAGGTTTCAATTCATCATTTGGATTGAAGAAATATGGTTTCATCATTCATATTTAATGGAATATTTTAAGAAGAGTGTAATACTTCAAAATTATAAATTACTCCCTCCATCCTTAAAAGTGGTTTTTTACGTAAATTAAGAGATGAATACAACGTTGAATTTTTTTTTTTTTTACATAAATTAAGAGATGAATACATTATTTTTCCGATATGATAAATACAATATCGGCATATTTCTTCAGTACTATCTGTGAGAAGAAAAGTGTGGATGTAGGTTGTATAAAAATTTCATGGAAAAGCGTGGGATTTATTATAATCAAAGTCAAATTAATGGCTGAAACTTGAAACATCAATTTCTTATTAAATACGATCATTTCTACGCACGATGATCAATTAAATAGTTACTTGCGTTGTAATGACTAATGATAATAGCTAGCATAATATAGTAGTATAGTTTTTAGTAAAATAAAAAATAAAGAAAACCTGCGTTGGAAGATTTTGTTGCATGATATACTAGTACTAGTATAGTATATAAAACTTATAATCAATTCATAAGTTCCATGATAGATGATTATTAATGTTCCATTATAAGTTTGACAACTTATTAACACGCTTTTTACGCAATTTCATATGCGCTACCTTCATTATCAATATTCTTTATAAAAACGTGCTTCTAACTTTAAAATAAAAAATACTAAAAAATCTTTATTGTAGAATTGATGTCATGTCTGTATGTTTCTATATATATCATTAGTGTATTATTTTCCACATGACCGTGAAAAAAATTATTCTTCAATATAGAAATTTAACAACGAAATTTAATTCGATAGTAATTACCAACGAAATCACATTTTTTTTACTAACGAAATAAAATATGTTTCTATTTACCAACGAATTACCTACTAAATCATTATATAAATTGCCCACGGAATTATTATCAACGAATTATCAATGGAAAAATTTATCAATAGAATTGAATTTTCGTTGCAAAAAAATTTACCAATTACCACTTTATCAACGAATTTCATTGGTCAACAAATTTTACACAATGAAACTAAGGTTTCTACCAATAAAATATTTTGTTGGTAAGAAAATCCTATTTATTTTTATTATTATTATTATTATTATTATTTTATTTATTTATTTTTTTGGTATTTTGACCTGGAAAATAAAATACAACTATTACTCCTAGGTTAGGATTGTTTTCTGTTTATGTAGGGATAGAAATTCTAGGTTTGAATATCTGAACTTTTAAAATCAAATGATTAATCATAATATATGTTTGTTTTGAGTTTTTAAATAGAATAGTTCATAACTTTATGTTAAATCATTGTGGAAAAGATGAATAGTAATCTTTCACACTTCCTACATTTGTATTTTCCATAACATTCTTTTTACTTCAAAAAAGTAAACAATTTATTTATACATAACCTTAAAAGTTACTTAAATTTTAAATATGTCACTTTCACCTAGTACATTATTATTTTATTATACTCCTTCCGTCCCACTCAAAGGGTAGTGTTTACTTTTTGCACGTGAATTAAAGAGTATTATTATTTAATGTGTAGTTGGTAATTATATTAGTGGGAGTGTGGGTCCTATGTGTGTAAAAAAGGAAATGAGACTTTTTGGGTGGGACGCCTAATATAGAAAAAATAACTCTTTGGGTGGGATGGAGGGAGTATGTTTTTTATTATTTAAAAATACTACAATACCCTCTATAAAAAAATAATTTTTTTCTCACCTCCTACGTGATGACGATCTGAACGATGGTACAGAAAATGATACTCCCTCCGTCCCAGGTTAGGAGGGTCATTTTACCATTTTGGTCGTCCCACCCACACCCACTAATACAATTAAAACATGGGGCCCACACACCCACTAATACAACTACTCACTACACATTAAATAATAATATTCTTTAATCCACATACCAAAAAGCAAATGAGACTGTTAATCTGGACCGAGGGAGTATATGAAAGGAATTCGAACAGGATTTATAGGTATTTAATTTTTAAAATCTTGTTTATCAAAACCCAAAATGAAACAAGAAATAAAAATCTTAAGACAAAGACGAGTATATTTGCAATCCAAACCGATATCTATTTAAGCACTTTATTATGAACGTACAGTAATTACCCCTCCTCTCTCTCTCATGGATTCTACCCTGTTGAAATCTCTCCTCCTCTTCTCTCTCTTCCTCTCCACATCTTCAGCTCTCAACCTCATCAACAATTCTTCTACCCAAGAATCCCATTTCTCTCTCCCCTTCACTCTCTCTCCAAACATTCTATCCGAAGGCCTGAAGATATAAGACCTCCTTTCCAATGCAGGCGGGTCGGATCTCATCGAGAACCCGAAAGGCGCCATTGAAGACTGCAAACAGCTCCACCAAATCACACTCCTTTACCTACACAAATTCATGGCCATCCTACCCACCACCGACCCAACTAAACTATCCGACGTAAGAGCTTATATCGCCGCCGCCTTGACCAACAAAGCCACATGCTTGGACGGCCTCGATTCATCCACCGGTCCCCTCAAATCAACGCTCCAGATTGCCTTCTTCAGCTTCTCCATCCACCTTACCAGTTCGCTGTCAGCGCTGCCGAGACCCGCTAGCCCGAGCTGCCGCAACCGCCCCGCCTACTCGGCTTCCCGCGGTGGCTTTCGGGGAAGCTCGGCGAGTGATGCAGAGCTCCGGCAATGAGTTTGATCGGAGCAAGGTGCTGACGGTGGCTGCAGATGGCAGTGGAAACTTCAGTAGGATTTCGGATGCCATAAATTTCGCACCAAGTAATAGTAATGCAAGAATCTTTATACGTGTAAGAAAAGGGGTGTATCGAGAGAACGTGGAGATTCCGAGCTGGAAAACAAACGTTTTCTTGATCGGAGAGGGAAGAGATGTTACTGTGATTAGTGGAAACAGAAGCGTGGGTGATGGTTCCTCCACCTTTAGATCTGCAACTGTTGGTAAGAACATCAACCAAACAAACATGCATGCATCAAATATGAGAATTAGCGTTTAGGTCCACAGGACACGCATGCTTTACAATGATCCTAATACTTTCTCATTTAGCACCAAAAGTTTATTTTATTCCACACTTGATTCCATAAGTTTATAAAATTGCAAATTTAGTCTTAACGGATTTCTTCCATGCACTCTAGGAGTTTATAAGAAAAAACTTAACAAAACGACATTATATTAGGACTAAGTGTGCAAAGAAAAAATCGATAGGACTAAATTTACAATTTTATAAATTTATGAGATCAATTGTGCAAGAAAAATAATGTATGGAACTAAAAGAGAAAGTATCAGACAATTTTACAGAGTATGCGAGTCCCCTGGGACCAAAATCGCTAATTCCTCCATCAAACATAATAAATCGTGCTAAATCAAGCATGTCTGAATTTTGATCATTAATCGACAAATGGGATCACATATTTCACAAATTAAAAGCTTGTCACATGTTACCCAATGGTTTAATGATCATTTACGGGGTATAATTTTTTTTTTTTATATTGTGAAACACCAATGAAACACCCGATGTGGAATAGGGAATTCAAGTTGATTAATCGATTCATTATTGGGAATGAATTGCAGCCGTCTATGGGGAGGGGTTTCTAGCGCGTGACATAACATTCCAGAACACGGCGGGACCATCCAAGGGCCAGGCCGTAGCCCTTCGCATCAACGCCGACAAGGCCGCGGTGTACCGGTGTACCGCCGCAGGGTACCAGGACACCCTCTACGTCCACTCTTTCCGACAGTTTTACAGAGACTGCACAGTTTACGGAACCATAGACTACATATTTGGAAACGCGGCGGTGGTGTTTCAAGGATACGACATCGTTTCGAGGAGGCCGCTGCCGGGCCAGTTTGTGGTGATCACGGCTTCAGGCCGGGCTGGGCCGGACGAGGACATGGGGATCTCTGTCCAGGGGTGTAGGATCTTGGCGACGGCAGAGTTGAGTTCGAGTAGTGTTCGGAGTTTCTTTGGAAGGCCGTGGGGAAATTACTCAAGGATGGTGTACAGGGAGTCGTACATTGATGGATTTATTGATAAAGAGGGGTGGAGTGTGTGGGATGGATATCGAGGGCTCGACACGTACTACGGAGAGTATGAGAACTACGGACCCGGGTCGAGCACCGACGTACGGGCGGCGCGTTTCGTGGAAGGGTTATCATGTAATGGATCGGGATGATGCCTGTAATTATTCAGTTTCAGCATTTATTGGCCTCAATGGCTGGATTCTACCTCGATTTCCAGGGCCTGCCCTGTGAAGGGTGATAGCCCCCCTCCCAAATTTTAGGACCCCAAAATTATACCTACATAATATATATATATAACATAATTTTCAATTCTTTGCTATTAATTTATTAAATAAATTTTGACTGTTATCTCTTAATCGTTATATTCTTAATCGTATTATACTCAGTTGTTGTAATCTTAATTATTTTGTAATCTTAATTATTATGACCATTGTACACTTAGCTTATCTTTTCTTTTCAATATTATAATCTTAATCTTAATTTATTTTTTTATTTTTTATTGTGTACTCACCCTATATAATCTTAATCTTAATTTATTTTTTTATTTTTTATTGTGTACTCACCCTATATAAATCTAACTTTTAGTAAATATTTTTACAATTCTCATTCTTATCGAATTTCTATCTTTCTCTTTATTCTCTTTCTTATGGAATTTCATCAACAATTCAATATTCAATCCTCTTCATTCTCTTTTATTGTTATTTTATTGATTTTGTTAATTAGATTTGTTATTTATTTGCTTATAATTATCAATCATGTTTTCTAGAAAATATGCATCGAGTATTAAAAAAGAAATTTTGATGAGTTACATGAAATGAATACGGTGGGAATTGAGAATAAAAATGAGTTAAATGAGAATAAGGAAGAGAAATTTACTTAAGAGTAATTGAAGATGAAATAGTTTTAAATGAGGAAAAGTTGCTAAACAATAATGATGAAGAGAAATTTACTTAAGAGTAATTGAAGATGAAATAGTCTTAAATGAGGAAAAGTTGCTAAACAATAATGATGAAGAGAAATTTACTTAGAGTAATTGAAGATGAAATAGTCGTAAATGAGAAAAAGTTGCTAAACAATAAAAATGAAATAGATGATGAAGATGTTGATAATGAAATTGAAAAACATGAAAATATTCTGGAGAATGAAGATTATGCGTGTGATATATATTATCCTAACGCTTAGGATAACATTGATAATAAAATTAGAGATGTATTGGTGGAGAAATGTCCTAGAAGAGAAAATTATCTCAAATTTTCTAAAGATTAAATTTCTAGATACTTTTTATACATACATTACAAAAGAAAATTATCAAATGGTGAGAATCAAGATAAAAAATGGCTTGTGTACTCAAAAAGTGCAGTGTATTATTTTTGTTGCAAGTTATTTAAATCGGTGAATAATAAGAGGTTATTAGCGAATGAATGATTCAATGATTGGGGGCCCTTTTTTTTATTTAGCCTAGGCCCCCGGAATTCTTAGGGCCGGCTCTGTTACAACGATGGGGTGTAATTGGCCTATAAACTCATGTTCGCATCTAGTACTGTTTGTTCCAACATTAGTTTATAAATGTAAGAATTTTAATTGAGAATGATGAGAAACGTGATTTTCATTAATGATTTTATGAGTGAGGGATATGTGGTTTTGCAATTATTTGTGTTGAGAATGTATACGTAATTCATTTCATTAATTTTGAAAGCATCGGCCTCATGGTATTCTATTTATGTGTGATGACACTACACATCTTGAGAATTTATTTTTTGAATTCCACGCAATGTTAAGTACAAGCTTCCAACATAAATGCTTAATAGTAAATTTGTACTTTATACATTGATATCCTTAATTAATAATCCATCATATAAATAAATTGATTTTCCAAATGTTTTGTGCCTACTCTTAAGTACTACAACAAAATCTACTCTTCTTTCCCCTGCATCTGCATCTGTATCTTATTCATTCACACCCCATCATCATAAGGAAACGAAGTCGAATCGAGCCACTCTTGTCCTGTAATAAACATCGAGACAGTAAAATTAGAGGCGTCTTCATAGTTCATCACGCGATAGCCACTCCAAGAAACGCGCTCATCAGTGCTCGACCCGGGACCATAGTTCTCGTACTCTCCATAATACAACGTGTCCAACCCTTTGTCCCCGTCCCACTTGGTCCAACCCCCAGTTGAAATAAAACCATCAATGTAAGACTCCAAGTACACGGTCCTGGAGTACTCCCTCCAGGGCCTCCCTAAGTAGCTCTTCACCGTGCTCGAATTAGAGTACAACTCGTCCGTCGCAAGAATAGTACAATTCTGGATGGAGATCCCGGTGTTCTCATCGGGGGTGTCCCTCGATTGGGCCGTGATCACAGTGAACTGGCCGGGCATTGGCATTCTAGAGACGATGTTGCAACCTTGAAGCACCACGGCTGCATTACCAAAAATGTAGTCAATGGTTCCGTAGATGTCACATTCTCGGTAGAACTGTCGGAAGGAATGGACGTATAAGGTGTCCTGATAGCCCAAGATGGTGCACCGGTACACCGCAGCTAGATCAGCGTTGATTCGAAGGGCTACGGCTTGGTGCTTCTCGGGTCCGGCTGTGTTCTCAAATGTAATGTCACGTGCAAGAAATCCCTCACCAGAAACAGCTGAAATTATACACATTGATATTAATTAATAGGATATATTTAGTAGTAATTATCAGGGAAGTCTTCAAACAGAGATCAATGTGCTCCCACATATGCATAATTCATATTTATAAGATTTTTTCAGTCAATGAAATACTGTTAACTATCAAATTCTATCATAATTATATACTCCTTTGTAAGGTTTCAAATTCACAACATTCACTAAAATGTACTTTTATGCAGTTAATTAATATATATGTTATTTACAAGATCCCTCCCTCGTGGCAAAATTTCAAAGTATTTAAAAAAAAATATCTATTTACGTATTTAGTATAATTAAAGAAGCAATTAGTAAGGATTATGGTTAATGCAGTATTAGTTACCAAGTGTGGCGGATCTGAAAGTGGTCCATCCATCGCCCACACTTCTGCTGCCGCTAATCACCGTCACATCTCGCCCATCGCCAATCATCACAATGTTCGTTTTCCAGCTCGGAATCTCCACATTCTCTTCATAAAATCCTTCTTTGATGTATATAATAAATCTATCCACGCTGTTATTCGGCGCGAAATTGATCGCATCCGCAATCCGCGTGAAGTTTCCGCTACCGTCCGCCGCCACCGTCACCACGTCTCTCGGCCCGTACTCGTCGCCGGAACTCAGCAGTACCCGCCGCGCCTTTCTCGAAAGCCACCGCGGGAATCCGAGCAGCCGCCGCTCGGGACGGCTCGGCTTGGACAGAATCGAGAGGGAATTGCTAACGTGCGCGTAGGCGGAGATCACGGAATTCACGATTGACGGTTTTGCTGAGCCGGCGGCGGAATTAAGGCCTTCGAGGCAGGTGATTTTGTTCGTGAGAGCGGCGCTGAGGAACGATCTGGCGTCGGCGAGTTTTCTCGAATCGGGTGAGTTGATTCGGGATATGGATTTCTGGATCGAGGATAGTGTGATTTGGTGGAGTTCTCTGCAGTCCTGCATGGTGCCTCTCTGTTTCTCGATGAGGCCGCCATTGGAGAAGAGAGGGGAAAGCTTCTGAGCTTGGGAGTAGGCGGTTTTGAGCGTCTGTAGGAGGAGGGTGAGGATGTTTGGAGAGATGTTGATGGAGAGAGAAAGCTTGAGGGAATCGAAACAGGCGTCGGGATAGGGTGTGTATTTGCAGAGTGTTTGGAGTTGTGAAGAGGAGTAGTTTGGAGATTGAGAAGAAGAAGGTGAGAGGAGGAGAGAGAAGAGTAGGAGAGAGGAGAGAAATGGTGAAGCCATGAAAGGAAGGAAGTAATGGAGGAATTCCATTAATGGAAAAACATTTATACGTAGATTGAGTCAAAGCAGAGGGTAGTGCCAATTGCAGCTGAGTAAATCCAGTGATGAATGTGAAGTTGTAGGCTTCTAGTTGGACATGAGTTTCACAGGCGAAGACAACTTTTTTAAGGGTGATTTAGTCCTTTACCCTAGTTTGTTTTGGATTTTATTTTCAATGTTAAATCCCCTGTTTTTCTATTTTTTAATCAAATTTTAAATCTACAAAATTTTATTTTTATTTTACTTAATAATTGCAAGTACTATTGCCCCACAAAATCCTTTACATTTTTCTTATTTGTTTATCTTATAAAATTATTTTACATTCTTAAAAAAATAATAATAATAACATTTTATAAAATAATCTAAAAAATTAGTTTATTATTAAATTTGTCAAACATTCCTCATACCTAACATTACTTTAAGAAATTTATTATTTACTTAAAAATATAAAAATATCTCCAAAAATTAATAAAATTAATTAAAAAGGTAAAAAAAATTTAAAAATAATATAAAAAATAAAGACGCTGTGTAACGGGGCAGTTTCTTTTTTTTTTTTCCAATTTTAACCCATTATTTTTCATAGTTTTTAATCGATCCCATTACTTTCTACAATATAATATTCATTATTAATCTTGACTGATTTCAGCCCCACATCGACAATGTGTCATGTTAGATGCAATGGTGAATATACACAAGAAATAAAATATTTGAACATTTTTCTTGAGTTTTTTTTCTAAAGATATATATTCTATTTCCCTCTTATCTATCATCCATTACATTACATGATTTAAGAATATATATATAATATATGAAATTTAAATGGAATTTTCGCTTATTCATGAATTTAAGAAAATGAATAATCACTATGCTACAAATTATGCATAATGTCATTTTTTAATTTCAAATCTAAGGGTGCATAATTTGGAATGATGGAGGGAGCATAATGAATTAATGGTTAAATTTAGGGGCTAATGTTTGAAAGGTATGTAGAGGAAGAATGAGAATTAAAGTGAAACAAAGTTTTTTTTTGTTATTTAGCCTAAAGCTCTCAATATATACATCATTTTGCAAGCAAGAAAAGGAGGCGAATTCATAGAGGAAACATGAGTTATTATGAAAGTGGATGCAATTGAAAAAAAAAAACACGTAAAGGAAGGAAAATCAAAATTTAGTATCAAGTCATGAGATTGAAAATATAAAATCCAATTATAATACTCTGATTCTTCTTTGTTACGTCTTTGATTAATTGATATAATAAACAATATATGTTAAAAAGAAAACTTAAATCCTAGTCAACGCGTGCAACCTGAAATATAAAACTTAAGTGTAAAATAACATCATGATATCCTCTTTTCCATGTGTTTATGCGCATTTTCCAATTTGAGTCGTTTTGATAATTTGTGCATGTCCAGGTAATATTAAAAATACATTATATATTACTCCTCCGTACCATCGAATGGTCACCATTTTACTATATTGACGGTTCCATCTAAATGTCATCATTTCCTACTTTTAGTAAAAAGGTACTGTAGGCACCTGAATTTTATTGCCTATTAAATAAAATATGTGGCAAATTAATGCAATAATTATCAATTAATTAATTATTTATTAAGGAATTTAAATAAATTAATTCCTAAAATAAATGAGTAAATAATTGATAATTAAGCCTTATCCAGTCCAGCAGGCTTAATTAAAGGAAAAAAGCCCAACATATCTTTTAAAGGAGAAAATATCTCTCAAGAGGTTATTTTCTCTACATATAAATAAGGGCCTTCAGTCCTCATTCCAGACACACCAAAAACATCTGAAGACGCGCTTCTGAAGAGATCAAGAATACGAGCAGTGCTCCCTTGAGATCTTCAAGCATCTTCAAGTCAAGACTTAAGATCTTCAAGCATCTTCAAGTCAAGACTTAAGATCTTCAAGTATCTTCAAGTCAAGAACGGTCTGCGATCAGAGATCAAGGTTCTAAGCCCCTCCGATCCGGCGTTCTTCCATCCAACCGCCTCCGATCAGAGATCAAGGTTCTAAGCCCCTCCGATCCGGCGTTCTTCCATCCAACCGCCTCCGATCAGAGATCAAGGTTCTAAGCCCCTCCGATCCGGCGTTTTTTTCCATCCAACAGCCTCCGATCAGAGATCAAGATTCTAAGCCCCTCCGATCCGGCGTTCTTCATATCAAATTCATCCAGCAATCTCCGTGAAGTCAACGTTCTACCAAATTGAACAACATTCTTCACAACAAATCTTCAAGTCAACGTTTTATCCGAACAAAGGCTCGACGCCTCTGGATAAATATTTTAAAGCTTCAAGTCAACCCCGAGCACGGACAAGCTTCATCCGAAGATCCGGCTCAGAAAGTTGATAAAGTCAAAAAAGTCAACTCAAGAGATGAATCAGAGGATAGCTAGAAACTGTTTACTTAAATTCTCAAGTTTAATCCATCTCGGATTATCATTGTAATATCTTTTGTGTTTATTATTTTAATAAATACAAATTTTGTTGTTACAGGTACAACATGTGGCCCACCACTCACTACTAATACAACTACCCACTACACATAAAATAATAATACTCCTTAATCTACGCACAAAAAGCATCCGGTAACGTTTGGGCGGGACGGAGGGAGTACTACTTACTTTTTACACTTTATTCATCAATTTTAACAACTTTGTTTTTTTTTTTACACTTAACTCATCATCCCAAAAACTTTTTCTATTTTTTTTCTTTAAATTACTAATTTATCCGAATTTTTTCTTACATTATAGTATATTTTAAAATAATAGTACTTTTAATTTCTGTGTCTGACGCACTAACGAGTATAAATACCCCCTCCGTCCCAAATTAATGTTTATGTTTCCCATTTGATTTGTTCTAAGTTAAAATTTATATTTCCCTTAATGTCAAATGGGACCCACACAAACCAATTAATTATTTTATATAAGACACACACACAACATATAATTACCAACTACACATTGAATATTATATTTTTGGGTAGGTCTTGCGTGAAACTATTTCACGTAGGACCATTTTTCACTTTTTAAAATGGTTATCGATCACTTTCGCTATAAAACGTTATCATTTTCGCTATAAAATGTTAGTATCACTTTTTATTTACACTATAAATTGTTCATAAAATAGTATTATCACTTTCCTTTATAAAAATTATCACTTTCTGACCGTCTTACATAAGTCCTTACGTGAGACAATCTCACACAAGTATTTGTCTATATTTTTAACCCACACCTATATTTTTAACCCGTGTCTATTAAAATATTAATTATCGTAATGAAGGGGGAGGATTACTACTAGGTACACAAAAAAACCCTAAATTACTATGAGATACAAACATACAAAAGTATTACTACTAGGTACAAAAATATATAGTGATATTTCAATATTACCCCTATTAATGTGCTGCACATAAATATTGTGTGCAGCAAAAGTTCATGTGCAGCAAAGTGTGTGCAGCAAAAAAAGTGTGTGCAGGAAAAAAAAAGTGTGTGCAGCAAAAAAATGTGGTGGTCCGGCAGCTTTTCCGGCGGCGGCAGTTTTTCCGGCGACCAGTTTTTTTTTTTTTCTTTTTTTTTTTGGACGAACAGTTTTTCCCGCGACCGGCTGCCGGAGCTCCGGCGGCGGCGGCGCGGCAGCTTTCCGGCGATCAGTTTTTTTTTTTTTTTTTTTTTTTTCTCTGACGAACATATTTTCCGGCGACCGGCCGCCGGAGCTCCGGCGGCGGCGGCGGTCCGGCAGCGGCAGCGGTGGTCCGGTGGTGGGTGGAGGTTGGGGTTAGTGTTTTAAAGGTATATGGGTTTAGGGGTATATTTGGTATTTTACTTTAATATTTTGTATTAAATAATAATTATTTTAAATCAATGTATCTAGTAGTAATTAGGGGTACAAAGTGTGTACCTATGAGTAATTATTTCTAACTAAGGGAATAATGAAGAATGGATCGATTAATATTAATGTCATGGAAATCTTTCCAACACTGAAAACATTGATGTCTTGGGAAAAGACATGGCGTGCAGTACTCACGGGAGGAAACACGGCTTCGACACAAATTTAAAACTCACCCATTCCCTTTTCTACTTTCTTTTATTTAATTTATTCATATTTTGTTTGTTTTTGGATGTAAATGGATGGGGTGACAGATCATATTTTTTTCGCATGTTCCCACATTTCTTTTTAATAAACATTTCCCATCTCCACTTTATAAAATATAAAAGGAAAACATCAGTAAAAATTAGGTTTACAGTTGTGTTACTCTTTCAATTCCATTATATCTTATACATTGCAAGAGTTTAAATTTAATGGAGACCATAATATTTACACCGTAAAATCAATTTACAATAGAATAACTCGATTAGAATACTCATATGAATATTTTTCTCATTCAATCCGATATAGGTGCTCATTCGAAATTACTCAATTATATGTCCTTTAAGATGTGGGATGGTATTTTTTGTATTATAGGAGTTATATTTTGTAATGGCAATACCACTTTTTTTATTTTAAAGAGTAATAGTAGCAATTTATAGTGCAAAAGGGAAACCACTTTTTATTTTAAAGAGCAACCGTGATAAATTTATTTTAAAGAGCAACCGTAACAATTTATTTATAGTGTAAAAGGGAGTAACACTCCACTACATAGAAAAGTAAGATACGATAATGAATCGATCATACAAGTTTATACCATATCAAATTGGTATAATACTGTATTCATCCTACTATATATACCTTTATCATACAAGTTATACCATATCAAATTGGTATAATATTGTATTCATCTTACTACATACCTAATATTACCCATATCTAATTAATAGCAAAAAAATCTTGTTTATTTGATGCATGTGCACTGCCTTAATCAATTAATACATGGACAAACCTCAATACCCTTAGAATACTTGGACTAGAAATTAGGGTGGGTTTATTGCCAAGCATAGCTTAAGTGGTAGAGGGAATGGTGGAAAGGTCTTCCAATTGAGTTTGATTGCCGTAAGGTGGGGGTTCGAATCTTGCACAAGTCAAACAGTGAATCTTCTCTATAAGCAACTTGAGACACATCTTGTAATTTACCTCCACCAATTCCAATGTCTTGCATGTGGAATTTTTTAAACAGTGAATCTTCTCTATAAGAGACTTGAGACACATCCTGTAGGTTTGAACCCTGAACCTTTGTTAACCATGGGCTCTGATACCATGTTAAACATCACCGCATTTAAAAGCTTAAACTAGTAGAGAGTTTAATCGTTTAATATTTAATCAGTTTACACTCTAATGATTAGAGTACACCATTTAGATTAGGGGTTTACATTCTTGAACTTTAAAGACCTACATGATATATTAATTGTTCATAAATTGCATCTTACACAAAAACCAAAAATATTAATCCAATTAAATTTTTTTACATCGATCACCACATGAGTTGCTGTCGGTGTTACTCATGCATGTTATTCCTAAAATTTTTAATAATTTGGTGACATGTGAAAATAATTTGTTTGATTAGATTAAAGTTGGGGAATTTTGTTATTACAGATATCTCTATATATATACTGCCAAATCTTTCACTCACTCATGACTGCTTAATTCTCTCTTGTCGGCAATTAAACCCAACTTTATATTTAATTACTGTTTTTTAAGTTTAATTTCCTTGATTACTATATCTATACTATACTTTTAGTCCCGTGTATTTATGTTAGCACGTGGATCGATTAACAAAAAGTTTTTTTAGGTGGTTAATGTAAGAAAAAGTAGAGGTAATTTGTAAAATTTAAAGAGTAAATATGAATAAAATTGTTGAGATTAATAAATAAAGTATAAAGAATTGATAAGATATACAATGTATTTTTATTATGGGTTAATTGTATAAAAAAAATCTCAACATTTGCTTCTATTACTTTTATTACTAGCAGAACTTACAAAAATATCTGCAACGACTTAAAATGAAAAATGTGAAAAAATAGAATGGAAAAACATGTTTGGATATAATATAAGTGATATTGTATAACTCTCTAGTTTCTAAACACAAATTGAATTCCTATTTCACTTTTCATGTTTCATTGATATTTCAAAACATGATAAAATTATACCCTACAATTTATCATTAAACCCTTTGCGCATATATTGAATTTTGGACATTAATTGTAATACGTATCAAAAATCTAATAAACAAAATAAGAGATGGAATATGAAAATTGAATAAGTGATTTTGATCCAAACAAAAGTAGATACATGACAATTACTTTATATATCTAAAAGAGTAATAATTGTCATGTTAGATTTTATTTACCAAGCAACACTTGCATGCTTAGAGAGTCTACCATATAAATTTGAGACAAGTTCAACTATCAACTTTGACTCTCACAAATGACACATGCTAATACATATTTATTCATTTTCAAATATTAACTTACAGAAGTTGCACGTGCACCGTTAAGTTAGAATGTGAGATTGACAAAACCAAAATTGAAATTGAAGATTCTTAATCTTAACCCTATTCCCAAATTTCATTCTCACAATATAAATTAACTCTCGAGATTTAGCAAAATCATTCGATTCATCATATATTTAGAGTTTTGCGAAGGGCATTCCAATCAGCCACCACCCTCGTGTGCATGCTTCATATTTATTCATTTCGATATTTAAGAAGTTTGATGTGTGATTTTGATAAGAAGAGAAAATATCTCCAAAATATTAAGCAAAAGTCATGAGATCCAAGATTTGAAATGGACTGGTCACAATGCAAACCTTGTTTCTATGGTGGAAACAATTCCATCTCAGCTGCCTTTGAATTTAAATCAAACTACCCATACAAATCATATGTACATTTAAAAGATCTTTTATATTATGTTCACATTTTTGCTGATTTTTTTTTATTACTAATAATATATAATGCTGAATATTATCTCTGCCTTCTTATTACTTGGTGGCCCAGTGAATGTTGAGAAAAGTATTAAAATTAAGGGTGATTTTAAGTTACACATCGTGTCACTCTAGAGTGGATGGTTTTAAATAGCACAGTAGTGCAGTTATTTTATTTAATAAGTTTATTGAAATTAATGGTGAGGTTTAATTTAAAATATAATTTAATGGTTAAGACCGTTCAGATGTACCGGCACTACACGTGCATGCTAGTTGGAATCTAAATTTAGTTGTTTATTAATCGAAAATTTCAGTAAGACGTGAATATTTGTACTAGTTAGTTCATTACATGATTAAAAAAAAATTGTGTGAGATCATCTCACTAAATGACCTTTATGAGATAGATAATAAAGTGATAACCTTTATAATAAAAATTGATCGATACTCAATTGATGAAAAATGATAATGGTGTTGTGAATTATTAAATTAATAATTTATAGTATAAATTAAAAGTACTGCTAACATTTTAAAAGACAAAAAATGATAATATCTTAATAAAAAAGAATAATTAATTACAAAAACGTAAAATTATTTCATCATAAGACGGTCTCACACAATTAGTCTGATAGAAAATATAATTGTCCTTTTGATATCTTATTATACAAGTACATGAGTGCATGAAGTTAATTTCCGTGCACGCAATCTATATTGATTTTATTTAGTAATTTAGTATGCATTTCTCATTAAATATATGACTTTTTTATATTCGCTTGTTCATTAAAAAATTAACAGAAAGTTCATTAAAAATTGTTGACAAAAGTTTTATTAATAAAAAATTATGACAAAGACTAGGATACAATCTTCATTTCTTTAAAATCGGTACAACCGCCCATTACTGTCTGTTTTTATTCTTTTTTTTTCATTTTATTCATTTTTTTAACTTAATTTAAGAGTATAATTGCAATTTTATCCTTATAGTTTAGGGTATAATTTATCTCTAAGGTTTAGAATTTAGGGTATAATTGTAATTTTACCCTTTTAGTTTAGGATAGAATTTATCCCTAGGGTTTAGGGTATAATTGTACTTTTACACTTGTAGTTTAAGATATAATTTATCCCTAGGATTTAGGGTATGATTGTAATTTAAATAAAATAAATTTAAAAATAAAATAAAAAACAATATTAATAAAGGAGGAATAATTAATTAAGAAGAGTGGGGACCAAGAATTGATACAAGTTGTATACCATAGTCCCTCTCAAAAGTTATATATTTTGAATGTGGGTGCATAAATATTTTTCATAGTTTTTAAAATAACGTCATGCATACTTAATGCGTTCGCATTAAATCAAATTTATTTTTTATTTTCTAAAGAAGTTTTTTATTATATGTATATGTAATTCATCAGATGATGGACAATATATGTCGAGAACAGGATGTCTCTACAAATGTATAAGCAATTAAGGTGCAAAATTGCTAATTGTGTGCTGAAATGATAATAAAATCGTCTTTTCAACGGAAATAAGACGATATAATTTTTTTTTTTTTAGAAAAAACGAATTTTAAAATTTTAAAAAAGTAGGGCCATTTGCAGCATTTAATTTAATAAAATAAAATAAAAACAAAGGAAAACGCGTGAATAGATCCATGGGTCTTCTTTGAAACTGAACCCAATCAAACGTCTACTTCCTGATGGGGCAAAGCCAATCTGTGTACTATTTTGCAACTTGCTATTTCTAAACCATCTTACACTCCTTGAGATATTATTAAAACGAAACCTTATAGTAATATGATACCATCCACATAAGTCATTTCGTGAGATGGAGATGGATAGTAGGGGACAATATTTTTAATTAAAAGTGATTTCAAATTAATGAAAAGTGATAATAGTGAGTGAATAATTTTATGAATAATTTACTCCCTCTGTCCCACGGTAAGGGTTGTTTTTTTTTTGACACGTAGATTAAAAAGTATTATTATTTAATGTGTACAGGATAGTTGTATTAGTGGAAGTGTGGACTCCATATTTTAATTGTATTAGAGGGGGTGTGTGGGTCCCATGTGTGTAAAAAAGGAAAGAAGATCCTTTGGGTGGGACGACCAAAATGGCAAAAATTAACCCTTTGGGTGGGACGGATGGAGTATATATAAAGAAAAATAATAACATTTTTAATAATATTTATCTGGTTTTATTTGCCCTCAGAAGATTTATGCAATTGAAACCGTTTTTTGATTTTGTGCATGTCATGTTAAATATGAATCCTTCCATTAACTTGTATTGTTAAAATATTATTGTTTTTAAAAATTGGAGTTAAGTTTCATAAAGCAGAAAAAAATAACCTAATCTAATTATCATAAATCACACCACAATGCATGAATACGATCTTCGGTAAATATTAATTTTCACCATAATTATATTCTCCAAACACAAATCGATGAGAAAAATAATGCACAAATAAAATTCAGTTATAAATCATTAGAGAGCAGATTCGATAAAGTAGTAAAAAGTAATTAAACCTAATAACCACGATTCACATAATTTTTAAATTAGTGCATTAGGACTTGAACCATTAAATTTATTTGACCCAAAAAAAAAAGAATCTGAATGCATAGGGTAAAATTAGCTCCATACAAACTTAGATGAAAGACATATCTGATCATTAATAAAGAAGATGACTACCATACAAATCAATAATGAATTCATTTATGTTTTTCACCCTCTAAAGCCTGGTAGCTGTTACTTTCTAAACATTTCTGAATACCTCCTTGAACACAACGTTTTTAGCATCCCACATAGCTTTTAGCATGCTTATGCTTCCAAAATTTAATAGATTTACAAACATGTTTCTCAAAATAGAATAATTTTAAAGCAAAAACAAAAAAATTAAATTATAATATCAAATAAAAATATTATAAAGAAAATAAAGATAGACAAAAAAAATCGATACCTTAAATTAGAATTGAACCTAAAAATAATATCAAATAAAAGTATAAAAGAAGATAAAATAAATAAAATTATAAAAATAGGGCTTATAGAATTATTTTAAAAAAATAAAAAAATCGAAGAGAAAAAATAAGATAACAAAAAATTAAAAAGTATAATGATATTTTTAAAGAAAATGATTGAACCTACATATAAGATACGTACACTGATGACTTTTTTTGATGTCGAAACTGCAAATAAGATCAAATAAAAATAAGAACAATAAAAAAACTTTAAAAATGGAGTTTATATAATTATGCCTCAAATGATAATGTTTGAACCTGAAAATAAGATTAAAAAGAGGAACAAAAGATAGAATAGTAATATATAAAAATAGAGTTCATAGAATTATTATAAAGCAAAAAAAAAAGATATACAAAAAAAAAATGATACTTCAAATGACAATGATTGGACCTACAAATAAAATCAAATATGAGAATGATTGAACCTAAAAATAATATAAAATAAAAGTATAAAAGAAGATAAAATAAAATAAATTATTAAAATATGATTTATAGAATTATTAAAAAAGAAACACAAAAATCGAAAAGAAAAAAATAAGATAACAAAAAATTAAAAAGTATAATGATACATTTAAGGAGAATGATTTAACTTGCATATAAGATCAAATAAAGTATAAAAGACAAGGGGGGAGGGGGAGTAAGAATTTTATTAGGTTATGAAAAGTTTTATATAGAATTATTTTAATGAATGAACAATCGTGATTGAAATCAAATATTTATAGAGACGGATCCTAATAAAAATAAAATTGATATATTAATTAAAATTAAGCATATATTGATTAAAAATTAATTAAATATATATTTTTAAATTAAATAAATAAATAGGTAAAATTTAAATAATAAAATACATTATTACCATAATTAAATTTTATGATTGAAATTAAAGGTAAATCCTATGTCCTATGTATATTAAATTAAGAGTTGGTCTCTTGTGTCCCCTGGGGCATAAAGTGTGTAAGGGTACACCATTTTGTTTTAAAGAATATACATTTTAATTAATAAGGTACACTATTTTGTTTTAAAGGATATACACTTTTTATTAGTATTTTTATTTTTTAAAAAAATTAAAGGGTACACGTCTTTATACAAAAGGATATATAAATTAATAATAAAGAGTATGGGCGCGCGGCGTGCCCCGGGGACACACAAATTTTTGCCCTAAATTAAATTACAATATATGAATGTTGATTGATATATTATTTTAAATTAAGCATATATTGATTAAAAATTAGTTAAACAGCCAATACCTAAAAGTGGCCAAACTTTTGGATGCAACTTACAATGCCAGCATGTGAATAACTTTTCTTACAAAAATTGCCAACTTTTGAATTAATGGCCAAACTATCCTCCTGGGAGCCACCTACACAACTGGTAGCCTGCATTCAATTCACACTAAAGCCATCGTCTTACAGAGGTCGGAATTTTGGAGCAGGAAGAGGCGATTCAAGTTTCTGAATTTCACCATCAATCAACACCTGCATTTCAATCAATTTTTGTTGTAATAGCGGTAGTTGTTCCCCCTAGAGTTAAAATTGAAGTTCATTAATCCATATTTGGGCAACTGTAGGGAAAGATTAGTGGAGTAGACCCATACCCTCTTTGTTGAAGTCGGCGGCGTAGGTGGCGGTCCAACGTACGACGGAAGGCCCAAAATCAATTCGAGGTACTATATCTTCATAACTACCTTGTTTGATTCAGTTTGTAGATACCCTAATTTAGGATTTTATATTTTTTAAGTGTGAAATGCTATTGAATATCAGCATACCCAGATAAGTCGGTAATTACGATTTGGGTTAGGGGAAGTCGGCGGAAAGTGGACCAGGACTAAGGGGAGCAGGCATCGAACTGTTGGAAAAGAATCTTTTCAGAAGAGGTATGAATTTTTTATAATAATGTTAGATTTCTTTCCATGTGATGATGCTAAATCGATGATTATTACTAAGGGATGTCTAGAATTCATATGATTGTTGGGGAGTATGCGACGATTGATATGTCTATTGCTCCATATGATGATGGAAATTTATGTTTTAACAGCGAGGGAAATGTAACCTTTGATGATATTTTTACATAAAGAGTAAAGTATGATGTTGATTTCATTTCGAAATGGGTTTAGAAGACATATATGTAAAATGCAATGCAGTAGGGTACTTTTTTGCCTGTGAAATCTTTGTTTTCATGATATGCAAATGTTGTTGTGAGGGAGGTAGTTTGTCGTTAAAAGCATGAAAAGTGGTGAAATATTTCGTTGTGTAATGGTTGCTTTTTGAATTTGAGGTAGATATATCATAGTCAGGAATAAGCAAGTGGATTATTTGGTGAAATGACCATCTGAGTTGTGGGCAAGTGGATTACAGCCTAATGAAATGTAGAGTAAAAGTTGTCAATTTATTATTGTGGTATACCAATAATCCCATAGCTATACATGTCTTAACCATGCTTGATAATATGAAGGCATCATACATATGGGAAATTTTGAGTATGTCGATATAATTCTCATTAAGCGATACATATTAAGTATATAAAAACTTCATGGCAATTCGAAGGTGGAGCATATAAAACGAGTGTTTTTAACGAAATGTGATCTCATATTTATAACCTTGCAGCTTATTAAATGCATACCTCCTGTTACCTCACAACGACATCTTTGTATTTGATATTAGGGACGACAGTTGCATCTATGGCGAAGTCCCACACGCAGATAATTTCTGCTGTAGAGTTGGTAAGAGAGAAGATTTGAGCATTCTTAGCACCATAAGATGGAAGCTGAGCCCTGAATGTATACGAATATTTCAGAGTACCTCTGTTGGGCACCTAATTAGAATGTCTGAAATGCAATTCCAAGGGCAGATGTATCTACATCTCTTGTTTGCTCAGGATTGCTCTGGTTCGGTTGAAAGATTGAAGTTTCACTTTGGATCACTAGAGTTGGAGTTTGGGCAAAGGGAGTTTGCACTGGTTACGGGGTTGCGCTTCGGACCATATCCCATAGTACAAAGAAAGGAAGGATTGCATAGGAGAATTTTCAAAAGGGCAAAGGTCGTGTCACTGAAAGCAGTCAAGGAAGCCTTTTTGGTTTGCACGAATGACGAGGATTCATTGAAGCTTGCATTGTTGATGGTTGTTGGTGGAATCTTGCTCCCACGCGGGTCCAACGGGGGCAACATCAAGATCCAGCACATAAATATATGTGATGATCTAGATGTGTTCAATGCCTACCCATGGGGCAGGGTAACATTCCAGTTTCTTGTGTCTGACATTCGTTGCGTAATGAAAACAGGCTGAGGGACTACCCAAAAAGATTGAAGGCGAATCTGTCGCACAGGGAGTGCCTTGATGCCAACGATTTCTCCTACACATTGTTGGCATGGGCTTATAAGGCGATGCCGCTGGTTGAAAAAATATACGGTGGCGTCAAGTCCTAAGAATAGACCACCATACCTCGTATCCTACGTTGGAATCCCATATCAATGCCAACTTTTGATGAATTGAAGGAAAATATGTTCATGGATTTCAGATTGGGTGATCATAGTGAAGTTCAGGTACGTTTACAGTTGTTACAGTGAATGTTTTACAACACAAGGTGTTCTTATTTTAATATTTTACGCTGATACGGGACCACTGTAACAACTCATATGTACACCGAATTTTCAGTTTGAAGCAAGAAATAGATTGGATCCCTCCGAGGAGGAGCAGAACTCGACCTCATACAGGAGTTTGGTGGAGTGGCAGAACGAGGATAGAGGATCACCTCAGGGAATGGACAAAAGCCAATCAACAGCATCTCCATCTGTAAGACATGCAGACATTCCAGAAGAGGGTCTTTCCGATCAGCAGAATTCAACTGTCATTCAGTATCTCATGTGCATTGAGAAGAGGTTTTGTACAATGGAAAGGGACATTGCTGAAGTGAAGCGGGAAATTTGTGAAGTCAAGCATCAACACAGTGGGGGAGTACATCAGGAGAAGCAGGATAAAGAGAACTGGGTCGAACCGAATGAGACCATGGACACCCCGATGGCGAAGTCACCAGATAATTTTACTCCTCCATTCGAGGCACAGCCGGAGGTGGATGTGGAGAGCAATGAACATGAAGCGAATGAAGCAACCCTAGAAAACATGACTACAAGTGATGGAGCAAACGACAAAGATGATGTTGATAACCCACAAGTTAGTGGAGACGTCATACTTAAAGACATAAATATTTTCGGTATCCATGTGCAAAGTAACGAGGTAAGCCAACGTAGGATGCAGAGTTTGCATGATTGGGAGGGCAACTGAATGTACAGTACTGCATTTTTGTGTTATTACTGTTAATTATGTAGTGTATTTCAGGGGTTATCGGTTTGGGCTCAGAGCCGTGTATTGATGAACTGGATCCGGTGGATACGATTTTTTAGACAGATGTAGAGAATCAGGTTCCGGTTCAAGCACAAACTGAAATAATCAGCTCAATAGAGGTCCGAGAGGTACAATCTGTACCCATCAATTCATCCCCTGGGGGCAATCCTGATGCCGTGGTAAATATTCGATTATGACATCTTCTTGAGTGTGGATTTATTTTTCAATAAATTATCACAATTTTGAGAGGGTTCCCTAAATGAGAAAAGTTTCAATAATACTCAGGTTGCGGATGTTGTAGGAGCCGAACCCTCTGAGAAAGTGTCGCGGCAAATGGTGGCAAAGAAAAAGCAGGTTACGAAGAAACGGTCTACGAAAAAATATAATACGAAGCCGGGTCATCTAACCGTTGATCCATGGACTGACCCCACCACTAAACAGCCCAACAAGCGTGCCAAGGTGACCGATGGAAGGGTTGAACCTGGTGAGGGCTCATGTAGTAGAGAAATGATGCAATATCCATATGAGCATGTGGAGGCATTCGAGAAATGATTTAGAGATCCATTCAATGAATCGGCGTCATGGCCCGTGTCTATTGGTGGTGGGGGTGTATTGGACCATGATTTCTTTAGCACTTTGTATGCTCCGTCAGCATGGTTGTCCGATCGGGTAAGGGATTTACTGCTTTAAATTTGTATTTTTAATATAAGCTATGTTGATGCATTACAGTAAGAAATTTTTAATTCAATAAGATGTGTTCATCAGGTTGGGTTGAGTGTAGCACATGGACATCTTGCTCGAACTTGTTGCTTACAAGGACAAGAAATGGAATGAAACATACATGGATAGATAGACCGTGGTGTCAACCCTTTTTTGGGTGATTATTTAACATATTATAGAAGTCATCTTTTTACCTTCATTTTATGATGAAATTGTACAATATACAAGATAAGCTCCAGAGATTGAGTGGGGATTGGATACAGATCATTAAAGATGGTGAGGATTCGAAGTGGGCATTGAAATGGCCGGGTGGTGTGAAATTCGTTTCGGGTGAGCGACCAGTTGGAGGAACTAGGTGGCCATGGCATGATGTGGAGGCTTTATATGGGATTGCACACGTCCGAGGCAACCATTGGGTACTGTATGAAGTGCACATTGGTAGCCGCGACTTGTACGTGTATGATTCGCTATCGAGGGCCACCAAGTTTAGATATCAAGAAGATTTTTCAAAACCTTTGCTGCACAGTCATCCAGCTTCTTAGACGAGCACGAGGTTGGTCCTGTAGAAGGGCGGAAGAAGAAATTCAAGGTTCAGTTGGTTAAGCACCCTCCACAGCAGCTTGATGGACATGAATACGGCGTTATGTGCTACATGTTTTTGGACAGATTGCTCTGTGGGGATAACGTGAATCTAGTTGATCCGAACACTACCACATTATGGAGGAAGCATTTGTGTGCCGAACTATTTTGTGAAGATTACATAGTTCTATGATGAAATGGTTATGCTGTATGAAATGTTTGACATATATATTTATGGATGTCGTACTTTTTGCTGTAAAACACTCAAATTTGTGGAAAGTGAGGTGCAATCTGCATATATAACATTAAAATTCACATTGATTGTGCGATATGATCATGTGTGATGAAATGAGAATCGAAATTATATAATGATGGGGTATACCGTTTGATCTGTTTTAAGGAAATATATAGTTTCTTTATTTTTATCAGGAAAGGAAAAATTTTATTGAAAAAACTATTGGGTATAAAAAATACCCAAGAATGCAAGAAAAAGTCTAAGCAAAACATTCTTAAATGTACCCTGCAATATTCTACAAGCCAATTCCAATCTGGAATAAGGAACAAGATGCCACAACTCTAACCAATTAAAACTACACCAACTTACCGGTAATAAAGAATTATTGTGATAGACATGTAAAAGGTTCCGACACGAAAATAGGTAGTTTCTAGTTGATCAACAATGGAAAAATAGTCTGATGATAGTGTTATTTGATGGTGGGTAGACCGGGTGGGTAGATCAGGGAGTGGGAATGCATACAGCCCCACGATCTGGGGTAAAAAAGCATATCGGACGGGTTTTGTGGTGATTAGGTGGTATAGGGTCGCCCCACTAGGGCTTAGTGATAGGGGTTTTCTCAACACACAAATTAATCCTCAAGTATAAGGATATCAATTGTAGTCGCGAAGATGACCAAGTTACAATATCGAACCCACGGGACGGATAAATATCAATTTTGTTATCTTCTAGTATATTTTAGACTATGTTGGTAATTGTAAAGGTTTAATGGATAATAACTTCTAATCGAAATAACAAAAGAAATAGCAAGAGTAGAGAAAAGTGAGTTGTGATCAATAAGAATGATAGGTAGTTCGTCGGGTCATCCAGTTTCACTAGCAATTCGTATTTTCATATGATGGTGTCCGACTCTGCCCTGTGGTTTGTGGACGCATCACTAGACCATGCAATTTACTCTATAGACACAAGTAAATATGCGCTTGACACGTGTGAATAACATCAGAGCAAGAGATATGCTTCACCCCCCTTTCTAGGTACTATCATAATCAATTATCTTCTACGTCTAGAATCTAACCCGATTTGATCTCCCTTTTTAGGTACTATAAAGTTATACTCTTCATCCTATTCATCAACCCGAATTCAATTCAATTCATGAATATTCATATAAGACAGTTCTAATAATACTTCGGAATCCCTTCACTTAGAATTATAACAATAAACCCTGCTCAGTAGTGAACGCACTCAATCAATAACCATGTTATGATTCAGACTCTACACAATGATCATTGATGCACAAAACGACTATGAGTATGGATTAAATATGCAATCTTATATAAAACAAACCACAGGTAGTGTTGTACGGAGTTTTACACACGAAACACGAATTACATCATGAAACTTTCATAACCCTAGAACTACCAAGGTGGTTCTAGCCCATGATTGATCTAGGAACAATCATGGTTAGATTGATCATTCTTACTTGAACCTTCAGCGAACCTCTGTCACAGCCCTCCGGATGGATCACCACCTCTACTCTTGTCTCTCCTACGATTGATGATCAAAAGCTCTCTTTTATCTCTGTATGAACCTCCTTTTATACTTGTAATCATGTCTCTAGGGCTTGGAATGAGCTTTCTAAGTGATCTCACGCGTTTCGGCCTCGAAAATCCGGATAAGGTAAGTTCTCGCACACAGGTTCGACCACGTCAAGCAGGTCGAACCCCGAGCCACAGGTCGAACCCCAGGTCGAACCTCGCTACTGGAAGAATTCTGCACAGGTTCGACCTTCTGGACAGGTCGAACCACTTAGGCCTTGGTCGAACTCCAGGTCGAACCTTAGCACTGGACAACTCCCGCTCCCGATTCGACCAACTGGCAAGTCGAACTCCAACGTCGTGGTCGAATCCTCCTTCTTGCAAACTGGTTCAACCATGGTTCGACCTGATGGCCAGGTCCAACCAACTGAGTCGTGGTCGAACCCATCTCTGTACATTCAGCAACGTTGGTTCGACCTGCTGGAGAGGTCGAACCCTCCTCCAGCCAGGTCGAACCCACCTACTTCTTGGGCGGTTCGCGTGGCTTCGACTCCGTCTCTTCGATTCTTGGCTCTTTCACTCTGTTTTTGCTAAGAAAACACTCAAATAGCTCCACTAACACCTGATTCATGCTATTTCACAATATATATAGGTTTTCCACCTATTTCAACATCAAAACTCTCCAAAACTAGCACAAAACATAGCGCCAAACTTGTGAATTTACACACTCATCAAACCCCCAAACTTACATGTTGCTCGTCCTGAGGCAACCAATTTAAACCACAGGAGTCGTGTATAATTCAACAAGATCAAGTACAACACATATTACACATGCCACTTCATTGAATCAAACAAGAATTACTTGCATCAAATATTTCACTCATGTAAAATCAATCCAATCACACACCATTCGGAGTACTAAGTAATCTCACTGACAAGATAAGTCTTTACTCTCTTTCGCTCGTGCGTGAGGCACTATAGGCTAGTATAAACACTCATATCAATTCATATTCACGCGTAACCATAAGCTTGACAAAGGTCTCAGAAATCAACTCACATTAGATTAATACTAGGATCACAAAGGACTTGTTTCTAGGTTGTAATGTTGGCTCTTTGGAAAGGGTAGGAAAATTTGGTCATAGTAACTTAATACACTAGTAGAGAGTTACCTTGGAGGTTCTTGATTTCTCATTCGGCTTCATATTCTCCTCCAATTCTTCTCTTGCACTTGCAATTATCAATTTTCCTTCTCTTCCTTGCATCAACATCATTCTTCTTTTAATTGCTCGAGTACCAGTTATAGGCACTACCCTTCTCGAACATCGTTCGGCTGTTTCTTAAAAACTTCAAGCCCATGTATTAGTAATTCGGGGTACCAATTTCAGGCACTATCCCTAACAAGATTTAACCATGCACTTTTCTTACTGAACCTCATTCCATCTTCCCTTTGTTTCTTCCACACTTATTCACCTTATTCTCTCTACCAATGAATAGGGTATTTTCAAAGCTCAAATAAGGTAATTAAGGCTCTTATATTTGGCTTGCCAAAGAAAAAGCTTTTAAAAGGCTCAAACAGGGCTACCAAAGATTTATAAAATCATTAGGAAAGGTAAAATTTGGCTAAGTGACTCAATTAATAAAAAATGGCCTAAGATCATATCCTAATATTTCATCAATTGTAAGTTTCACTCAAGACTCCAAGCCAAGTTCTAGAATACGTTCATACGAATGATTCTCTCAAGAATAAACTATCATGATTAATCATGATAAAGGCTCAAATCCTCACATAGGTAATCAATTCCTAATACTCCTCACAGCACATAATCAAAATCAATTCCTCATGAATTCCATATACTTAACAAATTATTCATGCTCTTTCCAAATGAAAATAAACACGTAAACATATGAATGCACAGAATCAATAACCCATATACAGAGCAACGATACAAGATCAACTATATCAAGTACATGCCACTCACACATGAATCACACCCCAATCTGTAAAAATAAAAAGAAGAATGGGAGATAAGATGAATCGGAGAAGCCAAAAGAAAACCTGAAACTACTCCCTAGGAGCATCATCATCGTCATCATCATCGTCATCCTCATCCATTCTATTTTCCACAGCTCGGCACAGACTGGTAATGTGCTTATCCATCATATCCACTCGACTACTCACTCTACCAACACGCTCATCCAAGGCAGAGTACCTTTCGTTCAGCGTGGCGTAGTTGGCGTTAGCGAGCGCGAGTTGCCTGTTCATCTCTTGCTGTGCAGCTACCACCGTGATCAGCTGCTCATGAATCAAGCGAAGCTGCTCCCGAGTACCTGGAACTGCTCGCCACTGCTGCGGTCCCGGAGCATGCTGAGGCGCATCATGCTGCTCTCCTTCTGGAATCTCCATCTCCGGCTGCTCATCTACCTGATCCTCCTCTTCAGACTGCTGTGGCTGAGGTGGACGGAACTCTCCTCGATCAATGATCTGCTGTAACTCAGCCATCCTCCCCTCAGCACACATTTGTGCTACCGCTCTCCAATCACCACCCGACTTCGCTGCCACGGATAAAGCAGTGTGTCCAAGAGAATTCATTAGCTTATTCCTTGCTTCCCGAATAGTTGTCAAGTTGCTCACGTCGAAGGGGAACATAAATTCGAAAGGCTTGAGACCTCTCGTGAAAAACCAATCTCCATTTCTAAAATGGGCAAACCCTCCCTTCGCGCACGTGCTCATAATCAAATCGGGTTCTCCTTCTACTGGTGTAATGCCGGTGAGGTCTAAGTTGTAATGCTCAGCCAAAATCGTCAATAACCCTCCAATATTCACCTTTTGAAAACCAATGGTCTTGAATCGATTCAGCTGCGCAATAAAATAAGCTCCAACGTTGAACTTCACTCCATTCAACATACACCACAGGGCATATAGCTCTCCTCTAAACACAACACTCCCCTCCGAGCGGGCGAACAACGTGTTGCTCAGGATGCGGTCCATGTACCTCAAGACAGGGTTCTTTATTATGGAAGCACGAGCCTGTCTGGTCTTGTAATCACGAATCTCCCCAGTGATCTCCCTCCAAAATCGCTTTACACTGAATGCAGCATTTTCTAAATGAGGGATCTCCAAAGGTGTCTCAAACAGCTCGTTGAAATCCTCAGACGTCCATCTCCTACTCACTCCACCAAGCTGAAACGTACACCGATAGGGGTATCCAAGCGGGTCCTTCTCCATCTCAAACGAACAAACTACTTCCACTGTAACATGGAAGTACGTCGGCCTCTTCAACTCCATGAATCTTCGGATCCCTACTTGATCAAACATCCAAAATATATCATCCCCTATTCTCATTATCCTCATCGCTTCATCATCTTGGTATCGAGTGCGAGCTATCTTGTCTGAAACTTCTTCCCACTTCTCTTTAATCTCATCCCAACCTTGCATCCTAATCTTGAAGTTATCAGGTAAACGGTCTTGTAGCCTCAATTTTCTTGTCACTTTGTCCAAGTTTGAAGGCCTGTCATGCCTCTTCTTTGATCTCTCCTCCTCTGCCTTTCCTTTTCCTTTATTTGATACTTGTCCCTTTCCTAAAAACAAATACTTCTATCCAACCAACAAGACAAGAAAGCAAGTATTGTACTAGCACATCACATACTCTACTCAAGACTTCAAGCATCAATGCATATTCATACAAACTATCGTCTCAACACCACTTGCTTATTCAACATTCTCAAAACATCTTCAATTACACCTTCTTAATCATCAAAACATAACCAACAAGCATGCATTAAGCAATTCAAGCAATTCAATCAAAAATTCAACATGTTTCCCTCAATGAACTACTTCAATTTCATCAATTTCAAACCAAATCAACATGCTCATTCTATGGTATGTTCTATACCCTTGATTAATCCACATAAAATTCAAGTTCTATCAATAATCAATCAACCAAAAACCAAGAAACAAGAATTCATATGAAACCAATCAAAATATCAACATTCACCATGAAATTCGACTATACTCAACATCAATCCTCTCATTCACATCAAATTTCTTACCTAAACCTTCAATCCTAGAGTAATTGAGTTGGAAAAACGTACCTTGTGACTTGCCCATGGTGAATAACCGATCGAGAACACAAAACAACCAAAAATGCAATTTCAGCCCTAACTCGCGATGAAATCCGCCCAAATCCGCGACCGAATCGATAATTCAAGGTGTAATGTTGTGTAATCGGTGTGAAATCAAGTGTAATTGAAGAATTTGTGCAAGGGTGTAGAGGTTCGGAGAGGGTTCGAGGTTTGGTGTTTCGAAAAAGTGATCGAACCCCTCTGAAAATTCAAACTTAAATCGCGTACCTGGCTTGGTTCGACCTCGGGTTCGACCACCTGAACTGGTCGAACCATGGATGGCGAGGTCGAACCTCTCTTCTGGACAAACGATCTTCTCGGTTCGACCAGGGGTTCGACTTGCTAAACAGGTCGAACCTTCCTTGAATTGGTCGAACCCCTCTTCTGGAAAACAGAGTGCTTCCGACTGACAGGTTTGACCATGGGTTCGACTACCTGATCAGGTCGAACCACTATGGCTTTGGTCGAACCTCCTTTCTGGACAACTTTCAACGCCGCTTTGACTTCCTCTGCTTTTGTTCGACCTCTGGCTCTGGTCGAACCACTCCGAGACTTGGTCGAACCTTCCTCCTGATTTCCAAAACTGAGTGTTCTTCATGCACTACATACTTCAAGCTTCAACACAACTTCATTAGGTACAATCTAGAGCACAACTTCAGAAATTGTTCCACATAATATCATTCATGAGTATCTCCGTAAAAGAAAACACAACTAAAAACCACTGAACATTACGCAAATTGTAAAAAATCATCACATAAAAATCGATTAAAATTTCAATATGGCCGCAAAAACCAACTCCCCTAACAAACAATACAAAGAAAAGATTATACTCTTAATGCTTTAATGAGGTAATAACATCACACCCCCCCAAACTTAGTAAAAACGTAAGTCGAAACTATGTTTGAAAAGAGATGTAATTGCCGATTAGTAAGCATCTTAAATATAAAAATTTCGTACTCACACAAAATAAATAAAGCAATAAAACAGAAGAGTAAGCTCTCAACAAGCGCTCATGTTTAACGTCGTAGAGTCACGACGGTACCAAATCAGAACAAGGTAACATCAAAAATGACACACGCATCATCCGGCGACCTATAATGCTTCAATCAATGCCCATTCGCCATGATAACGTCTCCATCTTTGTCAATAAGCTCATAACTCCCCCCCTCCTAAGGCTCGATGAATCATGAACGGTCCCGTCCACTTAGACTTCAACTTGCCTGCAAAAAGCTTCAAACGAGAGTTAAAAAGTAGTACCTCATCTCCTTGCTTGAACTCCTTGTATGAAATTTTGGAATCATGCCACCTCTTCATTCTTTCCTTATAAATCTCTGAATTCTTGAAAACACGACTCCTAAACTCATCCAATTGATTCATGTGAGTTAGCCTCAACTCCTTTACATCCTTAAGGGTCAAGTTCAAGCGACGCAAAGCCCAAAACGCTTTGTGTTGGATTTCTACTGGTAAGTGGCACGGCTTCCCATAGACAATTTGATACGGTGACATATCTAACACCATCTTGTAAGCGGTCTGGAACCCCCATAACACATCATCAAGCTTCATAGCCCAATCTTTTCTATTAGTTCCTACCACTTTCTCCAGAATCTGCTTTACTTGACGGTTGGAGACCTCTGCCTGCCCATTCGCTTGCGGATGATAGGGTGTAGTAACCCTATACTTAACACCATAATCCTTAAGCAACTTCTCCAGAAATTTATTGACGAAGTGGGAACCTCCATCACTAACTAATGCTCTCGGAACTCCATAACGGGCAAAAATATGTTTTTTAGGAAAGATAAAACAACTTTCGAATCATTAACACGAGTAGGAATTGCTTCCACCCACTTCGAAACATAATCCACCGCAAGAAGAATGTAGAGAAACCCATTCGACGGGGGAAAAGGCCCCATAAAATCGATCCCCCATACATCAAATATCTCCACGACTATGCTAGGCTGCAATGGCATCTCATCTCTCCTACCTATATTACCCATGCGCTGACATCTATCGCAAGACGCCACATAGCTCTCACTATCTTTAAACAAAGTAGGCCAATAAAGAGCGGATTGAAGTACCTTAGCTGCAGTCTTTTGCACTCCGAAATTCCCCCCATTCGGTTGTGCATGGCAGAACTCCAGCACACTTTCCATTTCCATCTCGGGTACACATCTTCGAACAATAGAATCTGTACAAATCTTATAAACAAACGGATCATACCATATAAATGTCTCAACTTCCCTACAAAATTTCGCAAGTTGATATCGGTTGAGATCCCTTGGAATTTCTCCAATGACAATGTAATTTACATAATCCACGTACCATGGATCCATACCTTGCGCTGCAACCACACATGCTCGCTCGGTACCTTCAACAGCCACAGCCATGATCTTCTCATCAGGGAACATCTCTTCAATATACTCGAAAGAATTATCACAATGCTCCCTAGTCTCCAACCTTGACAAGTGATCTGCCAACACATTTTCTGTTCCTTTCTTATCCCGAATCTCCAAGTCACACTCCTGCAGTAGTAGAATCCATCTTATGATCCTAGGCTTCGTCTCCTTCTTCTCCATCAAATAACGAATCGCTGAGTGATCCGTATACACAATCGTCTTCATGCCAACCAAATACTGACGAAACTTATCGAATGCATACACAACAGCCAAAAACTCCTTTTCAGTCACCGTGTAATTCTTCTGTGCCGCATCGAAAGTCTTACTCGCGTAGTAAATGGCGCAGAACTTCTTCTCCCTTAGCTGCCCAAGCACCACACCCAATGCTACATCACTTGCATCACACATAAGTACAAACGGTTGCGTCCAGTCTGGTGTGATCAAGATAGGGGCAGTAATAAGCGCCTCCTTCAAAACTTGAAAAGCTGTTAAACACTCATCATTAAACACAAAAGGAATATCCTTTTCAAGTAAATGAGATAAGGGCTTAGAGTATTTTGAGAAGTCCTTAATGAATCTCCTGTAAAAACCGGCGTGTCCAAGGAAGGACCGCACTCCTCTTTCATTGGTCGGTGGTGGAAGCTTCTCAATTGCCACCACTTTAGCACGGTCTACCTGTAATCCCTTGGCGGAAACATGATGCCCAAGAACAATCCCATCCTTCACCATGAAATGGCACTTCTCCCAATTCAAGACAAGATTAGTTTCTTGACACCTCTTCAAAACAACAGGAAGGTTAGACAAACACATATCAAAAGAAGAACCAAAGACTGAAAAATCGTCCATGAATACTTCCATGATCTTCTCTATCAAACCATCAAAAATAGCCATCATGCATCTCTGAAAAGTAGCAGGCGCATTACACAATCCAAACGGCATCTTCCTAAAAGCAAAGGTCCCGTAGGGGCAAGTAAAAGTGGTCTTTTCTTGATCCTCGGGAGCAATCATGATTTGATTATACCCCGAGTATCCATCCAAGAAACAATAAAACTCATACCCTGCAAGACGATCCAACATTTGATCCATAAACGGAAGAGGGAAATGGTCCTTACATGTGTTCTCATTTAATTTCCTGTAATCCACACATGTACGCCATCCCGTAGGAATTCTCGTGGCTATAGCTTCTCCATCCTCAGCTTTCACTACAGTCATGCCCCCCTTCTTAGCAACTACATGCAATGGACTCACATGGGGACTATCACTAATAGGATATATAATTCCAGCATCCAACCACGTAAGAATTTGCTTCCTTATCACCTCTTGAATTGTGAGATTCACCCTACGCTGATTCTGAACACTAGCCTTGGCTTCATCCAACAACCTAATCCGATGCATACAATACGAAGGACTAATACCTTTCAAATCATCAAGTGACCACCCTATTGCAGATTTGTACTTCCTCAAGACATCTAATAACTCCTCAAGTTGATCATCATTAAGGGAAGAAGATACAATTACCGGATATTGTGCATTATCTCCAAGAAAAGCATACTTCAAGTGGTCCGGCAATGGTTTCAACTCCTCTTTTCTTTTCTCCACTGGAGTGTTTTCGTTATCCAAAGGCAAGTACTTCTTGGTCCATTTTACTTCTTCCACTTTATTTCTTTCCAATGCAAACCTGTCATCACCCAAAGCAAGTAAGTTTTCAAGAAATTCAATACATACCTCGTTAGAAAGTCCGTCAAGCTCCGTAGTGGGATAAGTAAGAGACTCCATCAAACATGTCTCAAGAGAATCCTTTGACAAGATCAGAGACATATCCTCCTTCACAATCTCCTCCACCACGTCAATACTATAACATTGGGACTCCATTGGCATCTTCATTGCTTTGTCCAAGTTGAAAAGTACTTCTTCTTTGTCCATTCTCAACTTCAGTTCTCCCTTCCGAACATCTATCATAGCTCCAGCTGTAGCAAGGAATGGCCTCCCCAAGATTAAAGGAACATTATCCTTGTCATCATCCATTTCTAATACAAGGAAATCCACAGGAAAAACTAGCTTCTCCACCTTTACTAGAACATCTTCAACTATACCTTTCGGAAACGTCATTGATCTATCTGCCAATTGGAGAGCAACAGTTGTCGGGGTCATCTCCCCCAAACCAAGCTTCTGAAAGATGGACAACGGCATCAAATTGATGCTTGCCCCTAGATCGCACAAAGCTCGCCGTGCTGGCCCCTTCCCGATCTCACATAGAATAGTAAAGCTCCCCGGATCTTTCAACTTTGGTGGCAACTTCTTTTGAATAATTGAGCTACAATTCTCAGATAAGTTTATCGTTTTCACTCCGGTTAAGCTTCGCTTCTTCATCAATATGTCTTTAAGGAATCGAGAATAATATGGCATCTCCATGATTGCCTCTGAAAAAGGGATGTTCAAGCTTATCTTATTCATTATCTCTGAAAACTTCTTGAAATTTTCTTCCAACCCCTTCTTCACTAGCTTGTAGGGAAACGGTGGAGGTATCTTTGTTTTGGGAATCCCTCATTCATCACGATCAACCTTCTCCGCTTTCTCCTTTTCGGCTCTTAATCGCTTAGCTCTTTCCCATTTTTTCTCAGCTATTATGTCTGTACTTTGCTCATTCCGTACCACTGGAGTTGCATCAACATCAAAAGGAACAACAGGTGCATCAAACAAAACATCTTGGCGAGGTTCGACTGGGGTTCGACCAGGCTGAGAGGTCGAACCAGGACTGTATTGGTCGAACCTCTCTCCTGGAAGACTGATCTCATTCTGCTCCGGAGGTTCGACTTGGGTTCGACCAGCATTGGAGGTCGAACCACTGCCCCTTTGGTCGAACCACTTCACTGTATAATCTTCATCCTTCGGTTCGACCTGGGTTCGACCTGAAGAGTTGGTCGAACCCTTTTGATCGTGGTCGAACCGTTCCTACGTCAAAATAGAGTGCTCTGGCCGATGAGGTTCGACCTGGGTTCGACCAGAAAAGTTGGTCGAACCCTCTACGTGTTGGTCGAACCGCTCCTGTGTCGAAACAGAGTGCTCTGGCCGATGAGGTTCGACCTGGGTTCGACCAGAAAAGTTCGTCGAACCCTCTACGTGTTGGTCGAACCGAGGCTTAGAAAATTCCAATTTTGATTCCGGCCTCATCGGTCCCTCGTACTGCGTTCCCGACCTCAGTGTGATGGCATTATACGACTTCGGATTCTCTATACTCTGAGACAGAAACTTCCCTTTTCCTACAGTTTGAGTCAATGTGTTCACATTCTCTGCAATTGTACCCATCAACAATGTGAGATCTTTCACTTGAGTGGACAAATCTCTGTGGTGATCATCAATCTTTTTCTCAAGCTTTGCCTCAAGGCGGTTCACTCTTTCATCATTCTTTACCATGTACCGGTTCACAGTATCCTCGAAACCAGGCTTCCCTTCTTCCACCTTTTCTCCCGGATCAACACCCATCGGAAGTTGCACTGCATTGTTCGTATTTCTCCAAGAAAATTCAGGCCTCCTTGGTTGCTGTTGATAACTACCAGATGGACCACGATTATTAAAGTTCCCTCGATAGTTCCCTTGGTAGTTCCGGTTTCCTTGATTTGGGTACCTCGTTCCTTGAATACTTTGACCCATGGCATAATTTGCTTCCTCCAATTCGTCTTGGATGGTTCCATTATTCATCATCTCTTGCTGCATGATTGTCACTCATTGGGATATCTCGCTGATCTGCTTCTGTTGAGACTCAAGTAGCTTGTTGATATTGGACAAGCTCGAAACGATTTCATCCTCTCTCTTAGTTTTCACCATTTCTTGTTCAACCTGAGCTACCTTTCCAAGAACATACGTACCTCTAACTCTATCAGTAGGCCAATCCCTCGAATTCATCGATATGTCTTCAAACAATCTCTCGGCCTCAATGGATGACTTTGTAAGCAATGCTCCATTAGAAGAAGCATCAAGTAGCACTCTTGATTCGCAGTCCAATCCGTTATAGAATATACTGATATATTGGGCTTTAGATAACCCATGTTGAGGACACTTCCTGAGCATGTCCTTGAATCTATCCCACGCTTCATGAAATTTCTCACCTCCACTGATAGCAAATTGGTTAATATCTTGCTTCATCTTAAACACCTTCGAAGGTGGCATATACCTCTCCAAGAACCTTAACTTCAATTGCTCCCACGTGGTGCACTCAGCTGCATTAATAGTATCGTATCAATCCCTCGCCTTTTCAGTAAGCGAGAATTTGAACAAAAGGATCTTCCTAGCATCTTCATGTTCTCCTACGTCTTTTTGAGTACTAGCATAGCCCAAGAACTTGTTCAGATGCTGCTGCGGATCCTCGAAAGACCCTCCTGAAAAGGAGTTTCTTTCTATCATGCTAATAAGAGCGGGATGAAGATCGAACGCTGTGTTAGTTCCCCTTGCTCCTAAAAGCTCATAATTTCCAGTCCCATTATTTCTGAAAACCTCACGGATGGCTAGATTATCCGGATTCGCTGCCATGTTGACTGTTACTACTTCCAAATTAACTTCAGTTGTAGCTTCAATCACTTGCGAAATCTGCTCGTCAACCTCAACTCCAAAATTCAGAGCTTCAGTTGAGTCTATTGTCTTTGCCTTGCTCTTCTTCTTCTTCTTCTTCTTCTTCTTTCTTGATGATGCTCCAATCTCAGGATTATACGGTTCAAGATTACCTTTCTTTGATCTTGTGAGCATACACCTAAAACGAATAAGAAAGAAAACAACAAAACAAGGTAAATAGTCCTAATAAACTAGAAATAATACAAAAAAGATAGTTTACGCCGTCCCCGGCAACGGCGCCAAGAACTTGATAGGGGTTTTTTCAACACACAAATTAATCCTCAAATATAAGGATATCAATTGTAGTCGCGAAGATGACCAAGTTACAATATCGAACCCACGGGACGGATAAATATCAATTTTGTTATCTTCTAGTATATTTTAGACTATGTTGGTAATTGTAAAGGTTTAATGGATAATAACTTCTAATCGAAATAACAAAAGAAATAGCAAGAGTAGAGAAAAGTGAGTTGTGATCAATAAGAATGATAGGTAGTTCGTCGGGTCATCCAGTTTCACTAGCAATTCGTATTTTCATGTGATGGTGTCCGACTCTGCCCTGTGGTTTGTGGACGCATCACTAGATCATGCAATTTACTCTATAGACACAAGTAAATATGCGCTTGACACGTGTGAATAACATCGGAGCAAGAGATATGCTTCACCCCCCTTTCTAGGTACTATCATAATCAATTATCTTCTACGTCTAGAATCTAACCCGATTTGATCTTCCTTTTTAGGTACTATAAAGTTATACTCTTCATCCTATTCATCAACCCGAATTCAATTCAATTCATGAATATTCATATAAGACAGTTCTAATAATACTTCGGAATCCCTTCACTTAGAATTATAACAATAAACCCTGCTCAGTAGTGAACGCACTCAATCAATAACCATGTTATGTATTCAGACTCTACACAACGATCATTGATGCACAAAACGACTATGAGTATGGATTAAATATGCAATCTTATAAAAAATAAACCACAGGTAGTGTTGTACGGAGTTTTACACACGAAACACGAATTACATCATGAAACTTTCATAACCCTAGAACTACCAAGGTGGTTCTAGCCCATGATTGATCTAGGAACAATCATGGTTAGATTGATCATTCTTACTTGAACCTTCAGCGAACCTCTGTCACAGCCCTCCGGATGGATCACCACCTCTACTCTTGTCTCTCCTACGATTGACGATCAAAAGCTCTCTTTTATCTCTGTATGAGCCTCCTTTTATACTTGTAATCACGTCTCTAGGGCTTGGAATGGGCTTTCTAAGTGATCTCACGCGTTTCGGCCTCGAAAATCCGGATAAGGTAAGTTCTCGCACACAGGTTCGACCACGTCAAGTAGGTCGAACCCCGAGCCACAGGTCGAACCCCAGGTCGAACCTCGCTACTGGAAGAATTCTGCACAGGTTCGACCTTCTGGACAGGTCGAACCACTTAGGCCTTGGTCGAACCCCAGGTCGAACCTCAGCACTGGACAACTCCCGCTCCCGATTCGACCAACTGGCAAGTCGAACTCCAACGTCGTGGTCGAATCCTCCTTCTCGCAAACTGGTTCGACCAGGGTTCGACCTGATGGCCAGGTCGAACCAACTGAGTCGTGGTCGAACCCATCTCTGTACGTTCAGCAACGTTGGTTCGACCTGCTGGAGAGGTCGAACCCTCCTCCAGCCAGGTCGAACCCACCTACTTCTTGGGCGGTTCGCGTGGCTTCGACTCCGTCTCTTCGATTCTTGGCTCTTTCACTCCGTTTTTTGCTAAGAAAACACTCAAATAGCTCCACTAACACCTGATTCATGCTATTTCACAATATATATAGGTTTTTCACCTATTTCCACATCAAAACTCTCCAAAACTAGCACAAAACATAGCGCCAAACTTGTGAATTTACACACTCATCACTTAGTCGGTGGGATGATCAGTGATATGATCGATGGGCTATTCGGTGAGTCATCGACCACACCGCCCTGATCCTCCAGGTCTAGGTCACCGTATGGGGGCATCATGTTGGGCTAAACAATATATGCATTGGAGTTGTGTCCATATGGTGGTCTTGGAGGTGCAGCATAGTCATAGTCGGTGGGATTATCGGTGTTATGATCGGTGTGGCGATCGATGGGTCACCGATCACCCCGTTGCGATTCCCTAGGGGTGGAAGCCCATGTAGGAGCCTTACGCTGGGTTAATAAATCTGGAGGGATGAGAGTTGAGTCGAAAGGGTGGCTCTAGGGGTGCATCATACCCATAGTCAGTTGGGCGGTCGGTGAAATGATCGGTGTGGCGATCAGTGGGTCACCGATTACCCCTGCATGATCCCCCAGGAGTGGGAGCCTGATAGGCGAATTCTGCGCACCCCAATTAAAATACCCAAGTATAGGGATGTCAATTGTAGTGGCAAGTACCCAAGTTAAAATATCGAATCCACGGGACGGTCAATTATCTATTTTTCTTTAAATCACTATTTAACTAGAATTGTTATGCAGCCAATTCGCAAGATTTTTATGATTATTAAAAACTAAAGAATTTTAAATGACAAATAACAAAATAAATAAAAGCAGGGAAGAAGTATTCAAGATTGAATCAAGAGAGAAATAACAGTTCTAAGGTATCAGGTATAGTGCAATTGATTTGGTCTCCTAGACGTCCTATTGTTCATTCATGCTATTTTATGGAAATACATCACAAGATGACGCGTGAATAGTTTTGAACCTCCTTTCTAGATACTAATAAGGCGAATTTAACAAACCTCTGAATGGTCAACTCGACTAACATATATTCTCTGAAATTAATATTCAAACTTATTCACTTCCTACTTGATTTTCTAATTGCATTCTTCCACTAGGATAATCAAGCATCTTGTTTACCGGCCTTTAGGATTATCGTGTTCACGGGCAAACTACTATAATCCTTAGCAAATAGACAATATTAATAATGCATGCACTCAAGCTAACACAATATACCAAGCATCACGGGCAATGTCAATAGCATATTATGAAGACGTTACACACTTATTAACATAGTCTTATAGAATTAAATAAACAAGAATATTAATAGCATGAATCAACAATATTAATCTAGGTTTCCAAATCAACTACATTAACCTTCAAACCTTAAAACTTGTAAAAGATCTAGCTCATGAGCACAACACTCATGGCTAAGCAAATCATAACAAAAATCAACAAGAAAAGATGAAAGAAAAGAATACGAAACCCTAGTATCACGTGGCTTGCGTTCTTCTCCTTATCTCCCGTTGGATTGCTCTCTTAATCGCACTTGAATTCTCCTCCTCTCCTTGACGTTATGTAGCTGCTTGCTACCTTTACATCAGCTCTCACGTTGCAAGCTTGCTACCCTTGCAAAGGGCAGCAAGCTTGCTGCACTTACAGCCCCTTGTGGTGTGTTGGTGGTGTGTTGTGTGTAGAATTCAATTGTAGGATGATGTGAATTTTTGTGAGATGTTTCAATTGTGTTGATGCAGCCCCTATTTATAGTTGTGGAAGGGGAACAACATCACATGCATCCATTCCTCTTTAATTGCAGCCCATGTTGCTCCATGCTTCTACTTCACTTTGTTCTTGCTGCCCATGTTGCTCCACCTCACTTTGCTTGTTGCTTTTGCAGCTCATTCAAGCTTTCTTCCTTGTCTTCTTTGTTTTGAAGAATCTATAGCATCTTAGGTGCTTCATGTGTCCCATGTGGAGTGTATTTTCTTCACTTTTCCCCATGTGTGCACTACTTTACAACTTGCATCATGTTTTGAGGTCGAAGTGATATTTTTTTTTTCAGGTCGAATGGACTTGCACCTCCTCATCATTTCGTGTATAACTTCCACTTCAGAGTTCCGAATTGAATAATTCTTGCGCTCACGCGATCCTCTCTTCCTTGGATTTTAATCCATATAAAGATCTTTCATAAACACCAAGAGTTGAATGTGCAATAAGCTACGGAAAGTAGCCATCAGTTCTGTTCGGCTTTCCTCGCGCGTCGTCACCATTTTGCTCATAACTTCTTCGTTTGGAACTTGATTGGGGTGTTCTTTGCGCCAAAACGACCCTCTCTTCAGTAGATTTCCAACCATATATCACAGAAGCAGTTTGGATCTCCACAACAACATAGAAAAATTATGAAAGTTGGACGTGTGTTTTTCATCATCCTTGAACAAATTGCACCTTTTCTCCAACCTTGCACTTTTTGGTCCTTTTTCCACCTAAAACACAATAAAACACCTCAAGTGCACCTTATTCTCATAAATAATGAATATAAGATATTTATGCTAATATATGACAACAATTCCGATCAAGAAGGTGTTAAATTGGATAGTAAAACACGCTTATTTTCACTCTCATCAATCCCCCAAACTTATCTGTTGCTCGTCCCGAGTCAACAAAATAAAAATAAAGAGCGAGAGAGTAAGAAAATTAGCGTGTAAACAGGGATTATGACCAATATTTATTCAAAATACAATTGTCCTCAACTTAGGACATGCAACTCTCATTACATGCAATAATCAATTCATAGCATATAAGTTAAGACAATCACCACCAATTCAAATGCTCTATTAACATGTTCTCACTGGAAGTATATATCACTCGTACTCAAGTATAAAAGATGTACACTTATGGGTTAGTTGTTATGCTCAGATTCAATTCAAGTGCATGCGTAACCATAAGCTGCCAAAAGTTTCAAACTTTTTCTTTCACCTTCAAGCACAACTATTTTTCTTTCTTCTTTCGAGGTACCAATTTTGGGCACTACCTCGCGCATCCTCCATAGGGTACTAGATTTAAGCACTACCCTAGGGTGTTTGATTCCATGAAGTACTAGATTTAAGCACAACTCCATGATTTTTCTTATATGCATTTTCAAGCTAAATCACTATGTAAACACAAATTCATTCCTTCCGAATCTGTTATCAAACTCCATTAACACACTTTGAAAAGTCATTAATTCTCTTCTAGAAGGACAATCAAGGCTCAAAAAAAATTCAGAAGCTCAAAGTGTTTATTTCACGTAGGCTGCCAAAGAATGAGATTTTTAAGCTCAATAGGGCTAACTACGGATGAACAATCATATGGTAGGGAATTATTTGGCTAAGTGACTCATAATTCAAGGATGGTCTAAAATCATCTCCCATTATCTATCACAACATGTAGTTTCAAGTAAGACAAGAGGCAAGTTCTGGAATACACACACAAGAACGATACTCACCAGAAAGAAATATCATGTGTTTATATAACATGAATAAGGCTCAAAATCTCACATGCGTTTTCAACACGTAACAGAGCACTTTCCATGGTAAGCAATATCCCACAAGTACATAGAACTTTATATCACAATATAACTTAAGTACATTTCCTTCATTAATTTCAAGAGCATATGAATTTCAAAGACAATTTAAACAATATAAGCTCACATGGATTACAACCATAGACACAATCCATCACTTTATCAATTAAATTCAATCAAGTGCTTTAGAAAGATCCAACAATCATACTCAAGAACCCAAAAATAACCACACTAAACTAGGAAAAACACACAACAAAAATAAATAAACGACACACACCTGGACAATCACAAAAAAATCGACCTCTCAATATAATCAAATGAATCAAAAATATCAAAAAATCTCAAAAAAAAATTAATCATCCAAACACACAACACAATGAATCAACTTTACTTTGGTGTAGCAAGACGCATGTATACACGTATCCCCCTTGATGAGAGTGAAAATAAGCGTGTTTTACTATCCAATTCAACACCTTCTTGATCGGAATTGTTGTCATATATTAGCATAAATATCTTATATTCATTATTTATGAGAATAAGGTGCACTTGAGGTGTTTTATTGTGTTTTAGGTGAAAAAGGACCAAAAAAGTGCAAGGTTGGAGAAAATGTGCAATTTGTTCAAGGATGATGAAAAACACACGTCCAACTTTCATAATTGTTCTGTATTGTTGTGGAGATCCAAACTGCTAGTGTGATATATGGTTGGAAAGCTACTGAAGAGAGGGTCGTTTTGGCTCAAAGAATACCCCAATCGAGTTTCAAACGAAGAAGTTATGAGCAAAATGGTGACAACGCGCGAGGAAAGCCGAACAGAACTGATGGCTACTTTCCGTAGCTTATTTCACATTCAACTCTTGGTATTTATGAAAGATCTTTATATGGATTAAAAGCCAAGGAAGAGAGGATCGCGTGAGCGCAAGAATTATTCAATTCGGAACTCGGAAGTAGAAGTTATACACGAAACGATGAGGAGGTGCAAGTCCATTCGACCTGAAAAAAAAAACATCACTTCGACCTCAAAACATGATGCAAGTTGTGAAGTAGTGCACACATGGGGAAAAGTGAAGAAAATACACTCCACATGGTACACATGAAGCACCTAACATGCCATAGATTCTTCAAAACAAAGAAGACAAGGAAGAAAGCTTGAATGAGCTGCAAAAACAACAAGCAAAGTGAGGTGGAGCAACATGGGCAGCAAGAACAAAGTGAAGTGGAAGCATGGAGCAACATGGGCTGTAATTAAAGAGGAATGGATGCATGTGATGTTGTTCCCCTTCCACAACTATAAATAGGGGCTGCATCAACACAATTCAAACATCCCACAACAATTCACATCATCCTACAATTGAATTCCACACACAACAAACCACCAACACACCACAAGGGGCTGCAAGTGCAGCAAGCTTGCAACGTGAGAGTTGATGTAAAGGCAGCAAGCAGCTGCAAAACGTCAAGAAGAGGAGGAGAATTCAAGTGCGATTAAGAGAGCAATCCAACGGGAGATAAGGAGAAGAATGCAAGCCAAGTGACACTAGGGTTTCGTATTCTTTTCTTTCATCTTTTCTTGTTGATTTTTGTTATGAATTGCTTAGCCATGAGTGTTGTGTTCATGAGCTAAATACTTTTATGGTTCTAAGGTTTGAAGGTTAATGTAGTTGATTTGGAAACCTAGATTAATATTTGAATTCATGCTATTAATATTCTTGTTTATTTGATTATATAAGACCTTGTTAATACTTTTATTGCCCGTGATGCTTGGTATATTGTGTTAGCTTGAGTGCATGCATTATTAATATTGTCTATTTACTATGGATTATAGTAGTTTGCCCGTGAACATGATAATCCTAAAGGCAGGTAAACAAGATGCTTGATTATCCTAGTGGAACAATGCAATTAGGAAATCAAGTAGGAAGTGAATAAGTTTGAATATTAATTTCAGAGAATATATGTTAGTCGAGTTGGTCATTCAGAGGTTTGTTAAATTCGCCTTATTAGTATCTAGAAAGGAGGTTCAAAACTATTCACGCGTCATCTTATGATGTATTTTCATAAAATAGCATGAATGAATAATAGGACGTCTAGGAGACCAAATCAATTGCACTATACCTGATACCTTAGAACTGTTATTTCTCTCTTGATTCAATCTTGAATACTTCTTCCCTGCTTATATTTATTTCATTATTTTGTCATTTAAAATTCTTTAGTTATTATTTAATTCAAAAATCTTGGAAAATTGGTTACAACAATTCTAATTGAATAGTAATTTAATGAAAATAGATAATTGACCGTCCCGTGGATTCGATATTTTAACTTGGGTACTTGTCACTACAATTGACATCCCTACACTTGGGGATTTTAATTGGGGTGCGCGAAAATCGCCTATCAAGTTTATGGCGCCGTTGCCGGGGACGACTTAATTATTTATTTTTCTTTTATTGCTATTTAGTTAGGATTTTTTTATTTTAAATATATTCTGACTTTGAATTATTTTTGAGGTGAATGAGATGGACGAAATATTGAAACGCTATGGAAATCATAATGTTATGAAACCTTCTCCATATTACATGGATGAGAGGTACTATGGTTATGGTTTTCCAGCAAATCAAGTTCCATCTCAGCTTTACAATCAAGTCAGATATGAAGATGAATGGTAGTATGCTTACAATGAAAATTCATATCAACCTTATCAAGAGAACACTTATTCTGGATCGACCGGAGTTTCCCAAGAATTACAAGACGCGTTTGATACTTCCATCAAGAAGCATGAAGAAACCATGAAAATTTTGGAAGCTCTAGAAAGAAAGATGAAAGTTGCATCGCAGGAGTTTCATGAAAGAACGAGAGAGATAAACAATCTTCTTACAAACATTTCTTCAAGTTTAAATGCTCAACTTCAACGAGAGGAAAGAATGGATGAAGAAGAGTTGGAGGAAGATATTGTTTTTCCGTTGTGCCCCGAAATGCAGTTTGAAGGTGCTTTGCTGTTGTTTGAGGAAGAAGAAGTCGAAGAAGAGTCCACTCGATTAAGTCAAGTGGCTCCACTCGAATTAAGCAATCAGCTGGAGACAATTTTTGAGGCAACAAAAGAGATTGATGAAGAATTTGAGGATGTTGAAGAAGAAAAGAAAGAAGATAAGCAAAGTGAAGAAACAACCGAAGAGGACTTAAAGAATGAAATGAGCATTTCTAAACCTTTGAACTCTTTAAGTTGCATTGACATTAATGATATTATTTCTGTTGATTTTGTTTCACCTTATGATTCCTCACATATTCTTAGGTATACAAAGGAGTTAGAAGAGAAGTTGGAAATTTTCGTCGGAAGAAGGAATAAGTGGTGGAGTAGAATGAAGAGGTTGATAAAATTTTATCTTAACATGGTTGGAAAGGTCAAGATAAATTTTAAGAATGCCAATGAGGCCATCCCTTGCCATAAGTATTGGATTGATGAAGAAGCACAAAGATTAGAGTACGATGGCAAAGATGAAAGATATCCATGGCCATTTCGATGAGCTTGAGGTATTCCGTCGTGACTCTCCGACGTTAAACATGAGCGCCTGTTGGGGGCCAACCCTCCCATTTTAATTGCTTTATTGAGTCTGTGTCAATGTAGAAATTTTATTAGGTGTTGCTTGACTATGGTATACACTTCTTTACAAACTTATGCTCTCACTTCGTTTGATCTAAGTTTGGGGGGGGGATACGTGTATACCTGCGTCTTGCTACACCAAAGTAAAGTTGATTCATTGTGTTTTGTGTTTGGATGATTAATTTTTTTTTAGATTTTTCGACATTTTTGATTCATTTGATTATATTGAGAGGTCGATTTTTTTTGTGATTGTCCAGGTGTGTGTCGTTTATTTATTTTTGTTGTGTGTTTTTTCTAGTTTAGTGTGGTTATTTTTGGGTTCTTGAGTATGATTGTTGGATCTTTCTAAAGCACTTGATTGAATTTAATTGATAAAGTGATGGATTGTGTCTATGGTTGTGATCCATGTGAGCTTATATTGTTTAAATTGTCTTTTAAATTCATATGCTCTTGAAATTAATGAAGGAAATGTACTTAAGTTATATTGTGATATGAAGTTCTATGTACTTGTGGGATATTGTTTACCATGGAAAGTGCTCTGTTACGTGTTGAAAATGCATGTGAGATTTTGAGCCTTATTCATGTTATATAAACACATGATATTTCTTTCTGGTGAGTATCGTTCTTGTGTGTGTATTCCAGAACTTGCCTCTTGTCTTACTGGAAACTACATGTTGTGTTAGATAATGGGAGATGATTTTAGGCCATATTTGAATTATGAGTCACTTAGCCAAATAATTCCCTACCATATGATTGTCCATCCGTAGTTAGCCCTATTGAGCTTAAAAATCTCATTCTTTGGCAGCCTACGAGAAATAAACACTTTGAGCTTCTGAATTTTTTTTTTATCCTTGATTGTCCTTCTAGAAGAAAATTAATGGCTTTTCAAAGTGTGTTAATAGAGTTTGATAACAGATTCGGAAGGAATGAATTTGTGTTTACATAGTGATTTAGCTTGAAAATGCATATAACGAAAATCATGGAGTAGTGCTTAAACCTAGTACTTCATGGAATCAAACACCATAGGGTAGTGCTTAAATCTAGTACCCTATGGAGGATGCGCGAGGTAGTGCCCAAAATTGGTACCTCGAAAGAAGAAAAAAAAATAGTTGTGCTTGAAGGTGGAGAAGGAATGAAAATCGTCTGCATTGAAAAGAAAAAGAGGATGAAAGTTGAAGTGATCAATCAGCCTTAGTTCTCCCCTATTTGAGTCACATTGTCCATATATTTCCTTCCTTAACCAAAGAGCTAACATTACATCAAAAAAAAAATTCTTTTTGATCCCATTATCGAACCATACTTGTATTGGTAAAAAGTTTGAGACTTTTGGCAAGCTTATGGTTACGCATGCACTTGAATTGAATCTGAGCATAAACACCTAACCCATAAGTGTACATCTTTTACACTTGAGTACGAGTGATATATACTTCCAGTGAGAACATGTTAATAGAGCATTTGAATTGGTGGTGATTGCCTTAACTTATATGCTATGAATTGATTATCGCATGTAATGAGAGTTGCATGTCCTAAGTTGAGGAAAATTGTATTTTGAATGAATATTGGTCATAATCCTTGTTTACACGCTAATTTTCTTACTCTCTCGCTCTTTATTTTTATTTTGTTGACTCGGGACGAGCAACAGATAAGTTTGGGGGATTGATGAGAGTGAAAATAAGCGTGTTTTACTATCCAATTTAACACCTTCTTGATCGGAATTGTTGTCATATAATAGCATAAATATCTTATATTCATTATTTATGAGAATAAGGTGCACTTGAGGTGTTTTATTATGTTTTATGTGGAAAAAGGACCAAAAAAATGCAAGGTTGGAGAAAAGGTGCAATTTGTTCAAGGATGATGAAAAACACACGTCCAACTTTCATAATTGTTCTGTGTTGTTGTGGAGATCCAAACTTCTAGTGTGATATATGGTTGGAAATCTACTGAAGAGAGGGTCGTTTTGGCTCAAAGAACACCCCAATCGAGTTTCAAACGAAGAAGTTATGAGTAAAATGGTGACGACGCGCGAGGAAAGCCGAACAGAACTGATGGCTACTTTCCGTAGCTTATTGCACATTCAACTCTTGGTTTTTATAAAAGATCTTTATATGGATTAAAATCAAAGGAAGAGAGGATCGCGTGAGCGTAAGAATTATTCAATTCGGAACTCGGAAGTGGAAGTTATATACGAAACGATGAGGAGGTGCAAGTCCATTCGACCTGAAAAAAAAAACATCACTTCGACCTCAAAACATGATGCAAGTTGTAAAGTAGTGCACACATGAGGAAAAGTGAAGAAAATACACCCCACATGGGACACATGAAGCACCTAACATGCCATAGATTCTTCAAAACAAAGAAGACAAGGAAGAAAGCTTGAATGAGCTGCAAAAGCAACAAGCAAAGTGAGGTGGAGCAACATGGGCAGCAAGAACAAAGTGAAGTGGAAGCATGGAGCAACATGGGCTGCAATTAAAGAGGAATGGATGCATGTGATGTTGTTCCCCTTCCACAACTATAAATAGGGGCTGCATCAACACAATTCAAACATCCCACAACAATTCACATCATCCTACAATTGAATTCCACACACAACACACCACCAACACACCACAAGGGGCTGCAAGTGCAGCAAGCTTGATGCCCTTTGCAAGGGTAGCAAGCTTGCAACGTGAGAGCTGATGTAAAGGCAGCAAGCAGCAGCAAAACGTCAAGGAGAGGAGTAGAATTCAAGTGCGATTAAGAGAGCAATCCAACGGGAGATAAGGAGAAGAACGCAAGCCATGTGACACTAGGGTTTCGTATTCTTTTCTTTCATCTTTTCTTGTTGATTTTTGTTATGAATTGCTTAGCCATGAGTGTTGTGTTCATGAGCTAAATACTTTTATGGTTCTAAGGTTTGAAGATTAATGTAGTTGATTTGGAAACCTAGATTAATATTTGAATTCATGCTACTAATATTCTTGTTTATTTGATTATGTAAGACCTTGTTAATACGTGTGTAACGTCTTCATAATATGCTATTGACATTGCCCGTGATGCTTGGTATATTGTGTTAACTTGAGTGCATGCATTATTAATATTGTCTATTTACTATGGATTATAGTAGTTTGCCCGTGAACACGATAATCCTAAAGGCCAGTAAACAAGATGCTTGATTATCCTAGTGGAACAATGCAATTAGGAAATCAAGTAGGAAGTGAATAAGTTTGAATATTAATTTCAGAGAATATATGTTAGTCGAGTTGGCCATTCAGAGGTTTGTTAAATTCGCCTTATTAGTATCTAGAAAGGAGGTTCAAAACTATTCACGCGTCATCTTATGATGTATTTTCATAAAATAGCATGAATGAACAATAGGACGTCTAGGAGACCAAATCAACTGCACTATACCTGATACCTTAGAACTGTTATTTCTCTCTTGATTCAATCTTGAATACTTCTTCCCTGCTTTTATTTATTTCATTATTTTGACATTTAAATTTCTTTAGTTATTATTTAATTCAAAAATCTTGGAAAATTGGTTACAAAAATTCTAATTGAATAGTAATTTAATGAAAATAGATAATTGACCGTCCCGTGGGTTCGATATTTTAACTTGGGTACTTGCCACTACAATTGGCATCCCTACACTTGGGGATTTTAATTGGGGTGCCCGAAAATCGCCTATCAAGTTTATGATAATTAATTAATAGGCGTTTTCTGCGCACCTCAATTAAAATCCCCAAGTGGAGGGATGTCGATTGTAGTAGCAAGTACCCAAGTTAAAATATCGAACCCACGGGACGGTCAATTATCTATTTTACTTTAAATTACCATTCAACTAGAATGAATGTAACCAATATCCAAGATTTAAATGATTAATAACTAAAAAGAATTAAATAACAAATAATTAAATAAACGAAAGCAAGAAGTATTCGAGATTTAATCAAGAGAGAGTAACAGTTCTAAGGTATCAGGTGTAATGCAATTGATTTGGTCTCCTAGACATCCTATTGTTCATTCATGCTATTTTATGGAAATACATCACAAGATGACGCGTGAATAGTTTTGAACCTCCTTTCTAGATACTAATAAGGCGAATTTAACAAACCTCTGAATGGCCAACTCGACAAACATATATTCTCTGAAATTAATATTCAAACTTATCCACTTCCTACTTGATTTCCTAATTGCATTGTTCCACTAGGATAATCAAGCATCTTGTTTACCGGCCTTTAGGATTATCGTGTTCACGGACAAACTACTATAATCCTTAGCAAATAGACAATATTAATAATGCATGCACTCAAGTTAACACAATATACCAAGCATCACGGGCAATGTCAATAGCATATTATGAAGACGTTACACACTTATTAACATAGTCTTATAGAATCAAATAATCAAGAATATTAATAGCATGAATCAACAATATTAATCTAGGTTTCCAAATCAACTACATTAACCTTCAAACTTTAAAACTTGTAAAAGATCTAGCTCATGAGCACAACACTCATGGCTAAGCAAATCAAAACAAAAATCAACAAGAAAAGATGAAAGAAAAGAATACGAAACCCTAGTGTCACGTGGCTTGCGTTCTTCTCCTTATCTCCCGTTGGATTGCTCTCTTAATCGCACTAGAATTCTCCTTGCTAGCTTGCTACCCTTTGAAAAAGGGCAGCAAGCTTGCTGCAATTGCAGCAGCTCTAAATGTTTTTGTGCCCTCTTATGGTGTGTTGTGTAATGTTGTGTCTTTCTTCTTGTTGCTGCCCCTATTTATAGTTGTTGAAAGGGACACAACATCACATGCATCCACTTCTCTTTGTTTTGCTCCACATGCATCCACATCTCTTTGTTTGAAGCTCCCATGCTGCCCACTATCCTTTGCTTGTTGTTTTTGCAGCTCATTTGCAATTATTTCGAGCTCTTCTCCTTGTCTTCTTTGCCTTGAAGAATCTATGGCATGCTAGGTGCTTCATGTGTCCCATGTGGAGTGTATTATCTTCCCTTTTGCCCATGTGTACACTTCTTTTCCACTTGATCAAGCATGGCTGGTCGAATCCATGTGTTGAGGTCGAAGTGATTTTTCTTCAGGTCGAATGGACTTGCACCTCCTCATCGTTTCGTGTATAACTTTCACATCCGAGTTCCGAATTGAGTAATTCTTACGCTCACGCGATCCTATCTTCCTTGGCTTTCTATCCATATAAAGAACTGAGAAAAACTCCAAGATTTGAATGTGCAACAAGCCACGGAAATTAGAACAGAAATTCTGTTCGGCATAGTTCGCGCGATGTCACCATTTTGCTCATAACTTCCTCGTTTGGAACTCGATTGGGGTGTTCTTTATGCCAAAACGACCCTTTCTTCAGTGGCTTTCCAACCATGTAGCACACCATCAGTTTTGATCTCCACAACAACACAGAAAAATTATGAAAGTTGGACGTGTGTTTTTCATCATCCTTGCACAAATTGCACCTTTTCTCCAACCTTGCACTTTTTGGTCCTTTTTCCACCTAAAACACAATAAAACACCTCAAGTGCACCTTATTCTCATAAATAATGAATATAAGATATTTATGCTAATATATGACAACAATTCCGATCAAGAAGGTGTTAAATTGGATAGTAAAACACGCTTATTTTCACTCTCATCAATCCCCCAAACTTATCTGTTGCTCGTCCCGAGTCAACAAAATAAAAATAAAGAGCGAGAGAGTAAGAAAATTAGCGTGTAAACAAGGATTATGACCAATATTCATTCATTATACAATTGTCCTCTACTTAGGACATGCAACTCTCATTACATGCAATAATCAATTCATAGCATATAAGTTAAGACAATCACCACCAATTCAAATGCTCTATTAACATGTTCTCACTGGAAGTATATATCACTCGTACTCAAGTGTAAAAGATGTACACTTATGGGTTATGTGTTTATGCTCAGATTCAATTCAAGTGCATGCGTAACCATAAGCTTGCCAAAAGTCTCAAACTTTTTACCAATAAAAGTATGGTTCGATAATGAGATCAAAAAGGACTTTTCTTTTGGATGTAATGTTGGCTCTTTGGTTAAGGAAGGAAATATATGGACAATGTGACTCAAATAGGGGAGAACTAAGGCTGATTGATCACTTCAACTTTCATCCTCTTTTTCTTTTCAATGCAGACGATTTTCATTCCTTCTCCACCTTCAAGAACAACTATTTTTCTTTCTTCTTTCGAGGTACCAATTTTAGGCACTACCTCGCGCATCCTCCATAGGGTACTAGATTTAAGCACTACCCTAAGGTGTTTGATTACATGAAGTACTAGATTTAAGCACTACTCCATGATTTTCCTTATATGCATTTTCAAGCTAAATCACTATGTAAACACAAATTCATTCCTTCCGAATCTGTTATCAAACTCCATTAACACACTTTGAAAAGCCATTAATTCTCTTCTAGAAGGACAATCAAGGCTCAAAAAAAAAATTCAGGAGCTCAAAGTGTTTATTTCTCGTAGGCTGCCAAAGAATGAGATTTTTAAGCTCAATAGGGCTAACTACGGATGAACAATCATATGGTAGGGAATTATTTGGCTAAGTGACTCATAATTCAAGGATGGCCTAAAATCATCTCCCATTATCTATCACAACATGTAGTTTCAAGTAAGACAAGAGGCAAGTTCTGGAATACACACACAAGAACGATACTCACCAGAAAGAAATATCATGTGTTTATATAACATGAATAAGGCTCAAAATCTCACATGCGTTTTCAACACGTAACAGAGCACTTTCCATGGTAAGCAATATCCCACAAGTACATAGAACTTCATATCACAATATAACTTAAGTACATTTCCTTCATTAATTTCAAGAGCATATGAATTTCAAAGACAATTTAAACAATATAAGCTCACATGGATTACAACCATAGACACAATCCATCACTTTATCAATTAAATTCAATCAAGTGCTTTAGAAAGATCCAACAATCATACTCAAGAACCCAAAAATAACCACACTGAACTAGGAAAAACACACAACAAAAATAAATAAACGACACACACCTGGACAACACAAAAAAAATCGACCTCTCAATATAATCAAATGAATCAAAAATATCGAAAAATCTCAAAAAAAATTAATCATCCAAACACACAACACAATGAATCAACTTTACTTTGGTGTAGCAAGACGCAGGTATACATGTATCCCCCCCCCAAACTTAGATCAAACGAAGTGAGAGCATAAGTTTGTAAAGAAGTGTATACCATAGTCAAGCAACACCTAATAAAATTTCTACATTGACACAGACTCAATAAAGCAATTAAAACGGGAGGGTTGGCCCCCAACAGGCGCTCATGTTTAACGTCGGAGAGTCACGACGGAATACCTCAAGCTCATCGGAATGGCCATGGATATCTTTCATCTTTGTCATCGTACTCTAATCTTTGTGCTTCTTCATCAATCCAATACTTATGGCAAGGGATGGCCTCATTGGCATTCTTAAAATTTATCTTGACCTTTCCAACCATGTTAAGATAAAATTTTATCAACCTCTTCATTCTACTCCACCACTTATTCCTTCTTCCGATAAAAATTCCCAACTTCTCTTCTAACTCCTTTCTATACCTAAGAATATGTGAGGAATCATAAGGTGAAACAAAATCAACAGAAACAATATCATTAATGTCAATGCAACTTAAAGAGTTTAAAGGTTTAGAAATTCTCATTTCATTCTTTAAGTCCTCTTCGGTTCTTTCTTCACTTTGCTTATCTTCTTTCTTTTCTTCTTCAACATCCTCAAATTCTTCATCAATCTCTTTTGTTGCCTCAAAAATTGTCTCCAGCTGATTGCTTAATTCGAGTGGAGCCACTCGAGTGGACTCTTCTTCGACTTCTTCTTCCTCAAACAACAGCAAAGAACCTTCAAACTGCATTTCGGGGCACAACGGAAAAACAATATCTTCCTCCAACTCTTCTTCATCCATTCTTTCCTCTCGTTGAAGTTGAGCATTTAAACTTGAAGAGATGTTTGTAAGAAGATTGTTTATCTCTCTCGTTCTTTCATGAAACTCCTGCGATGCAACTTTCATCTTTCTTTCTAGAGCTTCCAACCTTTCCATGTTTTCTTCATGCATCTTGATGGAAGTATCAAACGCGTCTTGTAATTCTTGGGAAACTCCGGTCGATCCAGAATAAGTGTTCTCTTGATAAGGTTGATATGAATTTTCATTGTAAGCATACGACCATTCATCTTCATATCTGACTTGATTGTAAAGCTGAGATGGAACTTGATTTGCTGGAAAACCATAACCATAGTACCTCTCATCCATGTAATATGGAGAAGGTTTCATAACATTATGATTTCCATAACGTTTCAATATTTCGTCCATCTCATTCACCTCAAAAATAATTCAAAGTCAGAATATATTTAAAAAAAATCCTAACTAAATAGCAATAAAAGAAAAATAAATAATTAAGCCGTCCCCGGCAACGGCGCCATAAACTTGATAGGCGATTTTCGCGCACCCCACATAAAATCCCCAAGTGTAGGGATGTCAATTGTAGTGGCAAGTACCCAAGTTAAAATATCGAACCACGGGACGGTCAATTATCTATTTTACTTTAAATTACTCTTTAATCAGAATTGAATGTAGCCAATTTCTCAAAATTGATCGATGATTATTATTATCTAAGAATTTTAAATGATAAAATAATGAAATAAATAAAAGCAGGGAAGAAGTATTCAAGATTGAATCAAGAGAGAAATAACAGTTCTAAGGTATCAGGTATAGTGCAATTGATTTGGTCTCCTAGACGTCCTATTGTTCATTCATGCTATTTTATGGAAATACATCACAAGATGACGCGTGAATAGTTTTGAACCTCCTTTCTAGATACTAATAAGGCGAATTTCATAAACCTCCAGATGGCCAACTCGACTAACATATATTCTCTGAAATTAATATTCAAACTTATTCACTTCCTACTTGATTTCCTAATTGCATTGTTCCACTAGGATAATCAAGCATCTTGTTTACCGGCCTTTAGGATTATCGTGTTCACGGGCAAACTACTATAATCCTTAGCAAATAGACAATATTAATAATGCATGCACTCAAGCTAACACAATATACCAAGCATCACGGGCAATGTCAATAGCATATTATGAAGACGTTACACACATATTAACAAAGTATTATATAATCAAATAAACAAGAATATCAATAGCATCAATTCAAATATTAATCTAGGTTTCCAAATCAACTACATTATCCTTCAAACCTTAGAACCATAAAAGTATTTAGCTCATGAACACAACACTCATGGCTAAGCAATTCATAACAAAAATCAACAAGAAAAGATGAAAGAAAAGAATACGAAACCCTAGTATCACGTGGCTTGCGTTCTTCTCCTTATCTCCCGTTGGATTGCTCTCTTAATCGCACTTGAATTTTCCTCCTCTCCTTGGCGTTTTGCAGCTTGCTTGCTGCGTTTACAGCAGCTCCTCACGTTGCAAGCTTGCTACCCTTGCAAAGGGCAGCAAGCTTGCTGTACTTGCAGCCCCTTGTGGTGTGTTGGTAGTGTGTTGTGTGTGGAATTCAATTGTAGGATGCCTTGGAGATAAATTGCAGCCCCTATTTATAGTTGTGGAAGGGGACACAACATCACATGCCTCCATTCCACTTAATGGCTGCCCATGTTACTCCATACTCCCATTTCTTTTTGTTTGAAGCTCCCATGTTACTGTCCATCATGTGTTTGTGATCTTTGCAGCTCACTTTCATCCATTTCCAGCTTTGTTTACTTGTCTTTTTGCCTTAGGAATCCAGTTGTGTGTTGGATGCTTCATGTGATCCATGTGAATGGTGTATTATCTTCACTTTAGCCCATGTGTGCACTACTTTACAATTTGCATCATGCATGGCTGGTCGAATCCATGTGTTGAGGTCGAAGTGATGTTTCTTCAGGTCGAATTGACTTGCAATCCAACGGGAGATAAGGAGAAGAACGCAAGCCACGTGACACTAGGGTTTCGTATTCTTTTCTTTCATCTTTTCTTGTTGATTTTTGTTTTGATTTGCTTAGCCATGAGTGTTGTGCTCATGAGCTAGATCTTTTACAAGTTTTAAGGTTTGAAGGTTAATGTAGTTGATTTGGAAACCTAGATTAATATTTGAATTCATGCTATTAATATTCTTGTTTATTTGATTATATAAGACCTTGTTAATACGTGTGTAACGTCTTCATAATATGCTATTGACATTGCCCGTGATGCTTCGTATATTGTGTTAGCTTGAGTGCATGCATTATTAATATTGTCTATTTACTATGGATTATAGTAGTTTGCCCGTGAACACGATAATCCTAAAGGCCGGTAAACAAGATGTTTGATTATCCTAGTGGAACAATGCAATTAGGAAATCAAGTAGGAAGTGAATAAGTTTGAATATTAATTTCAGAGAATATATGTTAGTCGAGTTGGTCATTCAGAGGTTTGTTAAATTCGCCTTATTAGTATCTAGAAAGGAGGTTCAAAACTATTCACGCGTCATGTTATGATGTATTTTCATAAAATAGCATGAATGAACAATAGGACGTCTAGGAGACCAAATCAATTGCACTATACCTGATACCTTAGAACTGTTATTTCTCTCTTGATTTAATCTTGAATACTTCTTCCCTACTTTTATTTATTTCATTATTTTGTCATTTAAAATTCTTTAGTTATTATTTAATTCAAAAATCTTGGAAAATTGGTTACAACAATTCTAATTGAATAGTAATTTAATGAAAATAGATAATTGACCGTCCCGTGGGTTCGATATTTTAACTTGGGTACTTGCCACTACAATTGACATCCCTACACTTGGGGATTTTAATTGGGGTGCGCGAAAATCGCCTATCAAGTTAAAACGACCCTCTCTTCAGTAGCTTTCCAACCATATATCACACTAGCAGTTTGGATCTCCACAACAACACAGTTTGGATCTCCACTAGCAGTTTGGATGTGTGTTTTTCATCATCCTTGAACAAATTGCACCTTTTCTCCAACCTTGCACTTTTTGGTCCTTTTTTCACCTAAAACACAATAAAACACCTCAAGTGCACCTTATTCTCATAAATAATGAATATAAGATATTTATGCTAATATATGACAACAATTCCGATCAAGAAGGTGTTAAATTGGATAGTAAAACACGCTTATTTTCACTCTCATCAGAGCCCATGCAGGGGCCTTACGCCGGGTTAATAAACCTAGAGGGATTGGAGTTGAGTTGGAAGGGTGGCTGTAGGGGTGCATCGTACCCTTATTCGGTGGAGCGATCGGTGAAATGATCGGTGTGGCGATCGATGGGCCATCAATCACCCCGTTGCAATCCCCCAGGGATGAAAGCCCACATTGTAGCCTTACGCCGGGTTAATAAACCCAGAGGAATGGGAGTTGAGTCGGTAAGGTGGCTCTGATTAGTCGTTATAGTCCGGGCGACCAAGCAACAAAATATCGAACCCAAGGGAATTTAGGATTCATGGCCTTTAGGTATAGTATCGTGATTAGTTAGGGACGATCAAAAATGAGATTTAAAAATAAAAGAAAATAAAATGCATGGAAAAATAAATCTAATTACAATATTTTTGGATTTTCAATGCCATGGTAGTCTTCATGATACACTCATATAATCAATCATCCAACATCTTTAATTGTTTTCCATTTTTAAGCAAATCATGGTAAGGGCGATCACTATTTCTACCTATTCCCAATGGTCATGGTGAATATGATGTAGATTGTCTTCACAACCCCTAAAAAGCTCCTAGGATCGATCCTACTTACAATTCCCTTCAAGGTACTATGCTCGTATGGATGGGGTTCCCTTCACTAGTTTAATCATCGGGCACAAGTGATCTCACTAGTGTTCATTTATGTTGTTCTAAACATAGGAAGGTTTTGGTCAAACTCCCCCCATATTAAACTCACATATAATAAATGGAAAAAACTCACATATGATAATCGTGCAAAACAACCAAGGGTAAAGCAACGACAAGACATGCCGATACATAATACACAACTTAATCACAATGCACTAATACCAAAGACATAAATCCCATATTATTACAAGACATGTGAATTTCATAAATAAAACCTAATCAAAGCCGAAAATTCAATCAAGACATTTTCATAAATTAATCAATAATCATGCCTTCAATCAACCACCAAAACATAGAAAATAAAGATAATAAATAGGATTAGATTACACCTTAATGAAGTTTTTACATCCATGAAGATCATCTTCTCCTTGGTGTCTCCACCTTCTAGGAAAGCAAATAAAATCATAATCTAAAAAAACATTTAAAACTAAAATGGATCCCTCCCCCAAAGGGGAAGGGATCTCAAATGGAGATCTTAAAAAAAAAACTCTCTACACTATTTAATGGATGAGAATTAATTTTCAGTTTATGGATGTGAGGAGGTATTATAGTGGAGAGGTGAGTGAAGTTTTGGTGTTGATTTTCGATGTGGGACAAGAGTGAAATTTTTGAAATTTTTAGGTTCCAGGAAGAGGGTTTAAGTTTAAATCGGGCGAGAATTAGTCACATGTGGTGATTTGGCAAAGTGGTTGGAGGCGCCTTATGCGTCCGAGAGATCACGTGTTCGAATCCCAGCCTCCACAATTTTTTTTCAAAAGTGCATAAAAACACGGTCGTGTTTTTATGCATCTGCCCGTGTTTTCTTGCAATTTTTCAGCTCTCTGGAAAATTTTTGCACTTCTGAATAGACAACACTTTTCTGAAAAGTGTTGTCTTTTCTATGTTGTCTTTGCCAAATTTTCTCTTTTTTTCGTCTTCGTCCCAATTTAATTCCCGTTTCTTCCATCACTCTTTCAAGCTCAAAACACCCCTTTTCTGCAAAAATACATAATAATACCTCTCTCAAACTAATTAAGCAATTAATAATATTTTCATTAAAATCATGCTTAATTATTGAATTAAATCCACATAAATTCATGCAATTTAGCCCATAATTCTAGGTGAATTTCACACCGATCAAACCCCCCAAACTTAAAGTGTTGCTCGTCCCCGAGCAACGAAAGAAAAGAAAGAACGAGGGGAATTCACCTAGAATTGAATCAAGATATCAAGTCATTTCAAAACCATTTCAATTCAATCAAAACAAGAGACAAGACATCAATTTAAGTGCATACAAGTTAAGCTTAGGAAATATACAAGCAAGTGAGACCTTCACTACTTCTCTCTAGATTTTGCTTTTCACTCTCACACTCAAAGGGTGTATGAGAGAAGTGTATACTCTCAAAAATCGATTCAAATGCATGACATTACCATATGCTTGCCAAAAGTCTACGCTCTCCACCACTTGTATGTGTGTTGATTATTGAATCAATAAGGTCTTTATATGGGGTTGTAATGTAGGCTCTTTGGTATTGGGTAGGAAAAATATTTAGGAAAAGTAAGCTCAAGATTAGTAGAGAATTTAAGTTGACGGCCAATATCAACTCTCACTCTCTTTTTCTCAAATTAGTGAAGAATTCAAGTTGGTTGGTAGCCTCAACTCTCATTCCCACTTTTTTTTTCTTTTTCCACCTTAATCACAAAGAGAATTTTATCCATCCAACAAATAAAAGAACCTTTTTCTTCTCTTTTTCCACTATTGAGTTTTTTTTCTCTCTCTTTTCCACAAGGGCTCTCTTTCAATTTTTCTAGTAGAGCTCCTTTATACATCTTTTATACAAGCTTTACTCAATTTTTTTTTCTCAACCTCCATTTTTTTTCTTACTTCATCTTTTCTCCCTCTTTTCTTGCACTTTCACCACTCTCTTTCCAAACTCTCTTGTAAGCTCAATTCAACTATTTCATTCCCATTAATCCTCTACTAATCGACAAAGGTGATTAGGATATAAAATATGGATAAAATGGCTAAATTTGTAGATTGCCAAAGAAATAAGGATAATAAGCTCAAAGGGGCAAACTACGAAATGATTTCATTTGGTAGGATAAATTTGGCTAAGTGACTTGTCAAAACAAAGATGGCCTTAAATCATTTCCAACAATCTTCACACACGTGTAGTTTCAAGAAGACACAAAGGCAAGTTCTAGAATGCACACAAAAGAATGATGCACACACAAGAAAGGAAAAACCATTTGATTTCATGATTTTAAGGCTCAAAAGCTCACGGGTTTATAGTAGTGAAAGGCAACACAAAACAAGCATAAACCATAGCTCAACAAGTACACAAGTAAAAATCCATCTAGTCACAAGTTTCAATCAAAAATCATAATCTTAAAATTTCTCACAATTAAACACAAGAGAGCCAAGAAAGATTTTCTCCTTATTGAAAACAAGATAAAGCGAGAAAAGCACGAAAAAAAAATCGAAAACAACAAAAAAGGAGAAAATACGTGCCAAGGAAAAAAGTAAGGACTTAAACGTGCGCCGGTGCAATATGCTCAAGTAGGAGTTCATGGATACAATTTATAATTCAAACCGTAGAAAAGTCAAGTAACAAATGACATGCCCCCCAAACTTAAATTAGACAAAGTCGAATTTAAGTTGGGAAGATGTTCGTTACCTCAATTTGCACCACTCCTTTGCTCTTCAAGGCCAATATCATTGCTCCACGCTTTAGTCCCTACAAACACAACCATAAAACGAAAAACAAATCAAAGAAAAAAAATGTCCCTATCCTAACCGCTCAACAAACCCAAAGTCACAAATACAACTAAATTCCCCGGCAACGGCGCCATTTGATTGGTCGTTATAGTCCGGGCGACCAAGCAACAAAATATCGAACCCAAGGGAATTTAGGATTCATGGCCTTTAGGTATAGTATCGTGATTAGTTAGGGACGATCGGAAATGAGGTTTAAAAATAAAAGAAAATAAAATGCATGGAAAAATAAATCTAATTACAATATTTTTGGATTTTCAATGTCATGGTAGTCTTCATGATACACTCATATAATCAATCATCCAACATCTTTAATTGTTTTCCATTTTTAAGTAAATCATGGTAAGGACGATCACTATTTCTACCTATCCCCAATGGTCATGGTGAATAGGATGTAGATTGTCTTCACAACCCTTAAAAAGCTCCTAGGATCGATCCTACTTACAATTCCCTTCAAGGTACTATGCTCGTATGGATGGGGTTCCCTTCACTAGTTTAATTCTCGGGCACAAGTGATCTCACTAGTGTTCATTTATGTTGTTCTAAACATAGGAAGATTTTGGTCAAACTCCCCCCATATTAAACCCACATATAATAAATAGAAAAAACTCACATATGATAATCGTGCAAAACAACCAAGGGTAAAGCAACGACAAGACATGCCGATACACAATACACAACTTAATCACAATGCACTAATACCAAAGACATAAATCTCATATTATTACAAGACATGTGAATTTCATAAATAAAACCTAATCAAAGCCGGAAATTCAATCAAGACATTTTCATAAATTAATCAATAATCATGCCTTCAATCAACCACCAAAACATAGAAAATAAAGATAATAAATAGGATTAGATTACATCTTAATGAAGTTTTTACATCCATGAAGATCATCTTCTCCTTGGTGTCTCCACCTTCTAGGAAAGCAAATAAAATCCTAATCTAGAAAAATATTTAAAATTAAAATGGATCCCTCCCCAAAGGGGAAGGGATCTCAAATGGAGATCTTAAAAAAAAACTATCTACACTATTTAATTGGAAATTTAATGGATGAGGATTAATTTTCAGTTTATGGATGTGAGGAGGTATTATAGTGGAGAGGTGAGTGGAGTTTTGGTGTTGATTTTCGATGTGGGACAAGAGTGAAATTTTTGAAATTTTTAGGTTCCAGGAAGAGGGTTTAAGTTTAAATCGGGCGAGAATTAGTCACATGTGGTGATTTGGCAAAGTGGTTGGAGGCGCCTTATGCGCCCGAGAGGTCACGTGTTCGAATCCCAGCCTCCACAATTTTTTTTCAAAAGTGCATAAAAATACGGTCGTGTTTTATGCATCTGCCCGTGTTTTCTTGCAATTTTTCAGCTCTCTGGACAATTTTTGCACTTCTGAATAGACAACACTTTTCTGAAAAAAACCAGGCACATGGCAGGACGTCGTGCGTGGCATGGCGCACGGTGGCGTGCATGGTTTCTGATAAACCAAGCGGAGCGCCTGGTGGTGTGCTCTGAGGGGCGCACGGTTTCTGACAAACCAAGCGGAGCGCCCGGTGGTGTGCTCTGAGGGGCGCACGGTGGCGTGCGTGGTTTCTTATAAACCAAGCAAAGCGCTCGGTGGTGTGATCTGAGGGGGGCACGGTTTCTGACAAACCAAGCGGAGCACCCGGTAGTGTGCTCTGAGGGGCGCACGGTGGCGTGCGTGGTTTCTGACAAACCAAGCGGAGCGCCAGGTGGTGTTCTCTGAGGGGCGCACGGTGGCATGCGTGGTTTCTGACAAACCAAGTGGACCCCCTGATGGTGGCTTTGAGGGGCGCCCGGTGGCGTGCGTGGTTTCTGACAAACTAAGCGGAGCGCCTGGTAGTGAGCTCGGAGGGGTGTGCTGTGGTGTACGTGATTTCGTGCTGGAAACCAAGAGGAGCGCCTGGTGACGTGCTCGGAGGGTGCGCAGATTGCGGCGTGCGGCAGACTCAGCAATGCACGGTCGTTGGCGTTAAGCAAACTGACGTGATTCATTGGCTGCACGACCGGAAGCCACATTCAGCACCATTGCTGGAAGTGGATGGCGCGAGCGGCGATGGTGGCGAACAATCGAATTTGCTGATATATAACTGTTAATAATTGATTTAATTATCTGATTATTGTTATATATGCTATGCATGTTCTCTATGATTTACTGTCTTATTTGCTGTAATAGGAGCATGCTAGGATGTATATTTTATTGTTAAATATTATATGCATGTAAAAATCCTTGGTTTAAATAACTAAGTGGGAGAGGGGATTGGTAAATAATTCTCACGGCCTCCATTATTGATTTGTTAGCAATGTGAATAAACTTGCGCGTCGGCATTAGGGCCTTCCTCCCCATCGGATGAGTTTATTCATGGATTGCTGGAATAGACCTTTAAATAGTTATGTTTGTAATGTTATGCATATGAACTTACGCGTTGGCTATAGTGTCTTTCTCCCCCATCGGATTAGTTTATATGCGGTTCAATGATACAAACTTATAATTGATGACTGTAGGAAGTTATCCGAGCGCGTGTGTATTTCTCCATCTGTAAGGCACATAAGCTTGGGTCGCGGACTTGGGGTCAAATAATGGTGTACACCTAGGTGCAAATAATAAGTATCCTCCCCATCGGAGTCACTGCTGTTATTTGCATGGTTAAAGAGGAACTGACTATTAATTATTTTGTCATGAGGTCAGGTTGACAATGAAATTAATGGGTAAAATCTTCTCTTGTAAATGTTCGGGTTTGTATACGTCCACACTATCGTGGCATGCAGACTCACGGTGCTTGAGATGTCGGTGAATTTATATTTTATATTGTTTTGAGGGAATCAATATAAATGGATAAATTCGAAGATTTAATCGGTGTATATATGTGATTCTCTTTATTTTCAAATGGTTTAATTTCACTTATTGTTAGCTAAAAGAAATTATATTTACTGGTCCAAAATTAGATGATTAAAAAAAAGAATCTTGAATTTAATTCTTACTGCTTAGGAAAACATATGTGATCTCACTAAGGATATTATGTGATGTCTATTTAAATCTCTAATGGAGAATTGAGACGTTCATAGAAATATGATGGTCTCATTCGACTCTTCAGATACTTGAGTAAGTTAGAAAGGCAAGATATCATGGTTAATTTGATGAATGAATTAGAAATACTTGGAGTAGAAATTGAAAGGGAAATCTAGGTCAATTTTATACTCCATAGTTTGCCTAGATATTTTGAGCAAGTTCCACCTGAATTACAAGAGGTTGTATACAGTGGGAAATTTCTGACAAAACAAGTGGCGAATAAAATCTAATTTCATCAAGGAGTGAACAAGGTTAGTATCTCATTCATTAGTTGTTGAAGCATGATTAGTGATGGCATCTACTGACACGTTATGTGTAGATACCGGAATTACTAAAAGCGTGCAAACTAAGTGATGATGAGATTATTAAGTACATGGGTAAGCTACGAAAGTAGGGTTGTTGCAGTGGGAGTTGTTTATTTATCTTATGATGATATGAATAAACATATGATTATGAGAAATTGTCTTTACGTACATTTTCATAGAAAGAATTTCATTTCAGTTTCTATGCATTTACGGATGGATACTCCATTTCATTTAAATGACATGGTCATAGTGATGAAGGATGGAGCTATAATCTATTATGGTACGTTAATGGACAATTTGGACACTCTTAAATCATGATTATCACACGGATGCAACAAATGGTAATGATAACACGTCTTCTAATCTAATAAGAGAAAGGAACCTTCGGATATGAACCAAACATACCTTTTGGCATCTAAAACTAGGTCATGATTGCTTTTTCAAAGCAAAGGGGTGAAGAGCCAAAGATATGTTGGAATTGGTTTATTCTGATTTATGCGATCCTAAGACTATCTAAGCGAGAGGTGGTTAGATATACTTTGATGCACCGCAAGTCTTAGTACTATGACTAATTCAAAAGTGCATGGCTTATGCGGTGAAGAGTCATCGAAAATATATCTAGTACTTCTTAGGATAGTTTAGGAGCTATTTATCAGAGGTTGGGATTGAACCCCAAGGTGTCAACACCGGGCAAACCCCAGCTGACTGGTGTGGTGAAAAGAAGGTATAGGACTCTTATGGAAATGGTTAGATTGATGATGAGTTATTTGGAATTACTAAGTTTATTTTATGGATATGCCCTAGAAACAGTATTTCGTATGAATGTTTATCTGTTTGTGGGATATCTTAGAAAAATGAATTTGATTTATTTAGTTCAAAAGATCGAAGGGTGATTGTTAACACAAGTACTAGATTTTTTGAAAAGGATTATGTAATAAATCACAAACCTATGTATGAATTGTTCTAAAAGGTGTTAGAAGGGAAACACATAGTATAGTATCAATTGCACAAGAGGATATACCACAAGGAAATTGCAACGCATGACACGTCTGATACACAATTACTGTGTAGTGCTTTGTTGTACTGGGAGGGTTGTTTTACAACTTGAAAGATTTATGTTTTGGGAGAGTCGTGAGACTTGGTCCCTAGTAAACATAAAATCGGCTCATGGGTACGATAAAGCACTACAAGATAAAATGCGATATCTTAGCTAGTTGCAATGAGTTCTGAGATAGACTCTTAAGGATTCTAAAGTAGATCTGGGTGCTTGTAGAATCGCGTAGTGGTGTGAAAGCCATTGGAAGTGGTTCTACAAAATAAAAGAGGATCAGACGGTAAGGTGATACTTTGAAACAAGGCTTGTTACGTAAAGGTACACTCAGAAAGAAGGGTGAGTTCGAGTATGAGAAAACCTTTCTGCTGGTACCTAAGTTTAAGTCGATCCGGATTCTTTTATTTTATTTTATTGTTGCTCATATTAAATTATGAGGTATAGCAAATAGATGTCAAGACAGCTTCCGTGATTGGAAGTCTTGAGAAAACATCTATGTGAAGCAACCAGAATGATTCATTGCAAAGTGCGAAGAGAATTTTGAGTGTAAGCTTAAAAGTATCCATTGATGGACCAAAGCGAGCTTTAAACTCAAAGTACATCTGTTTTGATGAGGTAATCCAGTAATATGGATTTATTCAATGCGCATATGTGTCTTGTGTATTGTGAAGAGTGACGAAAACGTGGTGGTATTTCTTATACTGTACGTAGATGATATATTGCTCATTGGAGACAATGAAAGAGTATTGTCAGATGTATGGGTATGGTTCATAAAGCAGTATGAAATGAAGGACTTAAGATAAGCAAGACGTATTCTTGTGATTATCTCAAGCTTCATGAATTGATACAATTCTTTCTCGTTTTAGCATGTGATTTTATCTAAGGAAATGTGTCTTATGACACAAAAGAAGATAAATGTGATGAAGGCGGTTCCTTATGCTTTGGCTCAAAGCAAATAAGGAAGCTTAATCTAAGGAATGCTATGCACGAGAATGGATATCTGTTTTGCTATTAGCATGAACAGTGGGTATCGAGGTAACCCAAAATAAGATGTTGAACTGTGGCAAGACATATATTTATGTACCTGAAAATGACTAGAAATTATATGTGAACTTACCGGACAGATTCACTGCTTCTTATGAGCTGCGTAGATTTGAATTTTTCAAATCAGATAGGGACGACAGTAAATCCACCTCAAGGTTATGTGTTTAATTTTGGAAGTTGAGTCATAATATGGAGGAATGTTAATATAGAAATATATTTCGGACTCCACCATGGAAAGATGATAAATTGGAGCCTCTGAGGCAGCCGAAGTATTTGTATGACTCTAGAAACTTCATGATGGATTTGGAAGTGTTTCTTAGTTTGCCCAAGGTTATCACAATTTATTGTGACAATAATGGTGCAGTTGCAAACTTGAAGGAATCACGAGTCCATAAGCAATTAAACACATTAAGCGCAAGTACCACCTGTTACAAGAAATCGTATGATGAGAGGAAGGTTGTTGTCGCCTAGATTGCATCGAAAGATAACCTAGAAAATTCATTTACAAGGACCTTAAGGCGAGAGCTTTTGATGATCGTGTAGTGGGAGTGAAAATCAGATGTATGGCAGAAAATATGGCAGCATAGTCTTTTAGTATAAGTGGGAGATTGTTGGATTTTATACTAAAAGCCTAGCTTTAGTATGAACAATGTTTCAAAAATATTTCAAATGAGAATCATTGATCAAATGATTGCGTCTTATAATTTATTTATATGTCGATGCAATAGTCCACTTACTTTATACTGTAGATAATATGTTGTGCGACAACTAGCGGAAGATCATATTATCAGTTTCTTTATAAAGTACAAACATATGCTCACAACCGAGATAGACGGGGACTCTCTATCGGGATGGTTGTAGTGTGACTATAGAATCACATTAGTGTACCTTGTGTGTATTGAGCAGGACCGCTTGAGATCATTCAACTTATACTGACTATATAGGAGAACTTGATCTCAGTTATTATGGATGTTCGTGCTCTTAATCCCTATACAATAACCTCGACACGTAAGGCAGTATGTTTTTCTTTGATTCATCAATGGGTGAGATTTACATGTATTAAATCAACAAACTCGGTGTGTTGTTGATTGTAGAAGGAATCTATGTCCTATTAAATAGGTTGATGATGTCCCCTTCAGGAACTCATAAGGATTATCATGTAAACCCTGCAGGTGAATTTATTCAGGCATGATAATGAGGTTGAATGGTACTACTCTCAGATGAGATATTAATTAATTGAGTTGTCAGTAACTTAATTAAGTAATGGGCATTGTATATCTTAAACATGGGGACACTAACGAGCTCATAATAAGAAGGAGCCCATAAACGTAATTATTGGATTGGAGCGGCAGTGCAGTAATAATATTTTAGTGGAATATATTATTATTATTGAACTTAAGTATAAGTTTTGGGCTAAACTTGGATACTTAAGCTCAATGGAGGCCCGACTCTAATTTCTCCTCCTGGTCCCTGTTGTAGCCTATAAATAAGTCACCTCAACTTATCTGGATCCCTAATCACACGCCTAAAACACGTTAGAAAAGTGAGAAGAGCAGATTCAGGAGATCTTGAAGATCGTCGCCCACACGATGTCAAGATCGGACTTGGGAATACAGCAGAAGATCAAACGCCAACATGTTAAACAAATAATGAGCCAGCATTGCATGGAATTGCATGGAACCCTAACAGTTCACGTTAACCAAACGATCGAACGCCAACATGTTAAACAAATAATGAGCCAGCATTTGTGTCATAACAACTAAAATGCACTGTAATCCTTCAAAAACAGCTAAAATGCACTCAAATTCATGCACAACATCCATCTTACTACCCAACCTTAAGAGACAACAACATAAGAAGCCGAAAAAAGGTGTTTTATGGGACTTAATGCAGCATTATCCATGACAAAATGTGTTCTTCCAACAAAAAATTTACAGAGCTACACAAATCAATACAGATTTGCAGGAAAATCAAACAATACCTTCAAAATTCTCAACCTCCCACAACAACTTCACAAAAAAAAAAAACAAAACCAGAAAAAATGAGTTTTCTCAAGCTCAATAAAAAAATTAAACCATCCAAAAACACCAAGAAATTATAACCGAACAGACTAAGAAACGAAAAGTGCATGTGATGTCGACTTAAAAGCGATCACTTTTGATAAATGAGAGGGGGTAAATGAATACGATTAATATAATTGGAAGAATAATCCATCTAACTACCTGAGCTACTAAGCTAGAGTTGGAGAAAATGGAGGAAATTTTTACATTGTATTAAATATAGCCACAACCTATTCAATTTATTTTTCTTTCTTTCTTTAATAAGAAATAACTATGATTAATTATGGAAAAGGTACTGATGTAGGAATTTTTTTATATATATCGCTATATTCTGACATGCTTGAAGCTACCTTAAATTCAATTCGGTTAATAATTCCGTTATGGAACTTCAAAGTTTTAATGGATTACAATAATTAGAAAAATACAACAACACATTGTAATAAGAAGTCACTTTCCGTAATACTATTTTTGTTATTAATAAGAATGCTCCAAGGTTGATAAAAATAATAAACATATTTAGTTTTAGAACCAATGTAAACACAAACACAACTCATTTAGCACCCAGATATAAAGTGTTATTCCTTCTCACAATGACATCAAAACTTAGGAAAAACAATTGTAATGTGATCAGTAAGAGGCAAACAAAAAATAAAAGCAAATATAAAATACCCCTACTGTGCTTGTCCTTCCTCAAACTGACTCGCATACCTTGTCTAAACCCTCAAGTAAATTAAAAAAAATACTACTCTATATTCGAAGAACAACCCAAACCAAAAAATTAAAATAGGGAACAACAAAGAATAATAGAAACCTAGGTAAAAGGTACTCATGGGTGCTGACAGGCGGAGCGAAGTAGTAGACGGACTAAAGATTTTGTCTTGAAATTAAGAATCAAATAGTAGGTAGGCATGGAAGGTAGAATCACATAAATTGAAGCAATTTGATTTGAAACCCAGAAAACTTACTAATATCAAGCGGTCGGACGAAGAAGAAGGAACACAAACAGAGAAAAGGGCGGTGCATGTGTTTGTGTTTGGAATCACCAAATCCCTGTGTGAAAAAATCCACATCCCAGAGGCCAGAATAGCGAATCACCATTAGGAGAAAACCCATATCAGAGAATATTCTAAACAGAGAGAATAAAGAGTTACCTGATGGGAATGTTCAAGCACAAGCAAGGGCACAGAGAGACCACAATTATCTTGAATTTGATGAGTCGGTGCAACTTTCTGGACTACAACAATCAACAATGAAAAATGGTTTGGAAGCCACGTACACCACAACATAAAAAGAAACTCTCTTATTCTTACAGGTGGATCAATGAACAAAAGAAAGAACTCCAGTAGCAAGAAATAAAATTCTAACACCAATTAAGGAATATTACTCCTAGATGAAATTTTGGGTACGGAAATATGGCAATGCTAATGCAAATTTAGGTAACAAACTTAGCTCTGAAAAAAAAAAAAACATCAAAATATAAAGGGAGATCAAATTCACGAATTACCTCGAAGATTTACTCACTCGACAAACAACTTCCCCAATTACAAATCCAACGAAGCTCACAAGTCACAACCAAATGGAGATGTAATTCCATAACCTCGAAATAAACAACAAAAATTAGACCATTCATACAAAATTTAGGAATTTTTCTCTCAAAATTTAGGCCAGAAATTAGGGCTAACATACCTTACACGTAGATAGAAGACGTACCCATAGTTGTTAAAAGCGCAAGGTGCACCGAGGCGCAAGGACCCCTAAGTGCGCCTGAGGCGCAAGGCGCGCCCGAGGCGCGCGCCTGGGCTACATTTTGCCCAAAACTCAATTTATAATATATATACTCAAATATATCCTACTTACAATCATATTACCTAACTAAACTAACATAAAAATTACATAACATCACATAATGATACATAATAACTCATAATAGCATCATAACACAAAATATAAACACATATAAATCCAAAAAAATTGAGTTGAGACAAGGCCAAGGCTTTTTCTTTTGTTTCCTTTATATGATGAGACAAAAGAATGTATGGATGTTGAATCCTTTGTCCCTGAAGCTCCGCCTTCTAGTTCCACATCATTAACTTCAAAATCATCAAATACTCCTCTCATACTCGAAGCCTTTTCCAACTTCTTCTTGCTCATATAGTTTTGGATTTCTTCTCTTACGTGAGGAGGAACATTTTTGCAGTCTTTTGCATTCCGATACCCCCCCAGCAAGGTGTTGCTTTGCTCGGTGCGCTCCTCCTTTAAAAACACTTGAGCAAAAGTTGCATTTCGTTTCATTCCTATTATTATTCACTATTTCACAGTACTTCCACGCCGGGTCTTTTGATAAATTAATTGTTGATCCACTACCACTTTCATCCATCTCTAATTGTTACCTATGTAATGGAGTAGAGTAGTATAAATTATCAAATAGATTAAAAAAAACAATCTGAAAATAATTGAAAAAGGAAAAAAAACAGTAGGTTAAATTATATTGGTGAAAAAAGAAGAAAAAAGTAAGTTACTCAAAAGTCCAAACATAACAGAAAAAAGAAAGAAGTAAACTAAATTAGAAAAAAAAAATAACATAAAGAAAACAGAAAAAAATCTTTAAAAAAATAAGAAAAAGATAAAAAAAAACTCACTTTCCGGCAGGTGGCAGGCTGGCAGCTGGGCGACGGTGACGGTGGCGGTGGCGCGTCCAGCCGGAGGCGGCGGCAGATGGTGTTGTGTGGTGGAGTGGAGGTGAAGGCAGCTGCAGCCCACCTCTCTCTTCTTTGAAAATTCTATTAAACCCTAACCCTAATTCTCAATTTATATACTCCTTATAAGTGGGCTGCCCCCTTCTACTTATAAAAACGTTTTAGCACTTTAAAATAGAAGTAGCAACTTCCAAAAATAAAAAAAGGGAAAAAAATAGAATGTTTCAGAGGCGCGCCTTTTAGATCTCTCCGAGGCGCACCTAGGCGCGCGCCTGCGACACAAACGCCTTGGCCTGAAAAATATTGGCCAATCTAGGCGCACGGCTCCGCGCCTCGGGCGCGCCTTTAACAACTATGGACGTACCTGCAACCAGTGGGAAACTGACCACCAACAGGTTCAAGCTGCATTATAATATTACTGGTGGGTAGCACCTCATTATAATAGTATCTTAATTTCGCGAGCTGCCAAGTGTTATAAGAACTGAACTGTTCCGCGAGCTGTTAAGTGTTAATAAGAACTTTCTGTGTATTCCAATATTTATCCACTACATGATATAATTTTTATTTAATAAATGTAGTAGATAAAGTTTAAAATGTAAAAATTATTCCTTACGTGTGATTACTGCTGATTATGGTTGTGCAAATAACATTTAATTAATATAATAGATAACATTTAAAATGTAATACTTATCCCTGTAAAAAGGGTTTGTTAAATTCGATTTTTAATTTATTTATTTATTAGGTGTGTTTAGCGTTTCTGTTTTAGTGAAATGCCTCTCGGGTTTTCATACTATTTATTTTCCAAATTTTTTATCATGATGATATGTAAAAGATATAAACTTTTATTTTATCTTTAAAAAAATGATGCGGAAGTAGTTTTAAGTTGATTCTTATAACAATAACTGATTATATAATGACGATTGGCAATATTTTTTATATTCAATGTACAAGTCTGAGCAATAGAGTTGACGTTTTTAAATTATAAATGTAAGCGCACAAGTAAATTGAAAAGAATAAGAGGCAAAAATAAACTGTAAAAAGAATATTTTTTGTAAAATAATATTTCACATAAAGTGATGCGATGTACATATGGTGGGGGGAGAGAGAATAACTTTTTACTGAGAATTATATAGTACAACATACAATCTGGAAAATTTAGACGGTAGCAACATTCAGTTTGCTCTTGATCGGGCTGAGGCAGCTCCTAACATTAAAGGCTTCGTGCGGTATGTGTATCTATAGCAATATTCGCTGCATAGTCTAGTAAAATAAGCAACTTTTCTTTCATATGGAGAACTTTGTGAAAGATAGGTGTCGACTGTGGGTTATCAAGAAATCTTTTGATCATGTCCTCAACTATTTTTTTGGAAAACATAGTTTTAATAGCATTGGGCGCAATCTTCACAGGGACAACAACATTTTCTTTCCATTTTTTCCCGGGAGATGTCCATGGTGTACTCTTTACTGTCAATGCATGTGTGTAAGTGCATGTATTAATAGTAAGTGTGCATGTGTTTAATATAGAGACATGTGTCTTTTTAAGCATGTATGTGGCAATTAAATGGGACACGTATCTTGCATAGGCTGCTTGCCCTTTAAGTGTGTATTGAATGTGGTCATATTTAAATAATTGGAAAACTATTCTTGCAGATGACAAGTTAGGTTGCTATAATGGGAACGTATTTTGTAGGACAAACAATTACAGCAAAGATTTGTTGGGCAAAATGTAAAAGTTGTACTTGTGCGTATTAAATGTTTTTTGCAAGTTGTGTTATGTTTCCTTTTTGGGGTGTTTATTCAGCAGTTTGGTCCATTGTGTTTAATGTGCGTGTGATTTTGTTATTGGCGGGGTTGATGTTTTAGATTGTGTTCAGTGTATTGGGCACTTTAGCATAATATTAGTTTTTTTGTGTACTGATTAAAGAGTGAGAATGGCAGCTTTTTGAGGTATTGATGGCGTAGTGAGAATTTTCGGTGTGCTTTTTGCTTTTACGTAATTCTTTAAGAGGTCTTTTTTTTGTCATGTGCGGTGTTGTAATGATTTTTCATCTGGGAATAATAGTTGCGTCATTTTATGCCAAAGTAAGCTGCATTGTCTTATAAATTAGAAGGGCGACAACGTTGGCTCTGAGGATTGATATCCACAACGTGAGAGATTTGAGCACCGGGTTTATTCAAAAGAAAATATAACATTTATATGCCACGTAATTGGGGGTTTTCTGTGATATATTTATACAGTACGTGGAAAAGCGAGCGTCATGTAAATGGATTGCACGCACTAAAAAAATAATAGAAATTGTGCAAAATGAGAAGTGTTAAGATAGAGCTCACATGACTGACCTTGTTGGAAATGGAAGGGAGAAATTTATATTTGCCGTGGTGTGTAGCTGATTCATAGAACATTTGTACTGCATTAGTTATAACAAATGGTTTTAATTATTCGCTGAATAGAAAGTGAAGGAGATGTATTCTGTAATTTTGTTAAAAGAATGGAGTACTATACAAATAATTTATAAGCTAATTTCATACACAAACTTTTTCAGTTGTTCGTGCAATACATTTATATACTCAAATTATTCTTACCCATCTAACAATGAAAATAAAAACATAGCTTAAATTTTATGATTAATGTTCTAATTATAAACAATGTAAATAACTAGAAATCATATAGAATTAGGTATCAGTACAAAATTTTCTATTAGTGCAGGTGCAGCCTGATGCTGGCACATATTATTAAATAGTTAAAAGGTATCGATAAATGAGGTGGAGCTGATAATTGATATCTACTTGGTTATTACCTGCTGGCAAAGTAAGTAGAGCTGGAAAACCAAGGAGAAAGAGGATATTATCATGAAATATCCCTGTAGCCGAATCGAAGAGAATAGTCACTACACAAAGATAAAAGAATTGAATTGAGAACAATGCGTGTATTTTTTTTTTTTTTCGTGATTTAATCAGGACAATGACATAAAAGAGAAATGAACGGGATTAAAAACTTAAATAATTAATCTTATTCTGAGACTTACAAGTTCGGAAATATAAGGTATAATTTGTAAAGATTTTGGAATACTTCACGTGTTATCTATAAAATAATTATATTGGTGTAAAGTTTCATTATGTTCTTCTGTACTCTTATGTTGTTGTTTATTGGAAAAGAGCATGGAGATAGCCTGTATATTATGAGCGTCTGTTATTTCTAGCACTATAATCAGTTGGCCCATGTAAGGTTATTGTAAGATACGAAGGTGTACAACTATTTTTTTATGCTAAGAAGTTCGCATCAACTTACAAACAGAAATTACTACTTGTTTACACTATTACTGTATGGCCTGAATCTCATCTCAGAACAAAAGAATTAATGAATCATCACGCATATGCTTTGTAATTCATATCCCAAAATCAAGTATTACTCATGCGTATAAGGCTGTCACAATTGAAGTTCTCACATGAACCCAAAGAGTATGATTTCCAAACCAATTTCTATTCAAGCATTTCATCAAGCACCTAGTGTGAGTATAGTTGAAATTTGCTTAGGTATCAGCTTATAACATTCTAAATCTAATTCTTTTTCTGTACCAAAAAAGGGTTTATAACAATTGAAAATAATATGAATTTTCTGTACCAAAAAGGGTTTATAACAATTGAAAATAATATGAATAAGGTAACATGATTTATTGTGTAACTGTGTTGTTAAAAAGTTTCATAAGTCATGGCGTAAAACAATTGCCTTGTACTTTCAGTAAAAAGGCAGTGATGCGTCAACTTTATTGTCGTTGAGCTCCTTGAGAGCTTGAGCGAGAGGCCATCATAGAATCCAAAGTTGGGGAAGGCAACGCACACACTTAGTAAATATCAGTTGAGAAGAGGAAGACAAATGTTCAAGCTTATCTTTGCAACATGAGGTGAAACGACTTCAGAGTGAAAATGTAGGGAAGAAATGTGACAACTTTTGTCTCAGAGTGAAAGGGAAAAAAGGAGATCATGTCACGTAAAGAGGAATGGAAACGCCTCGGAAAAAACAAAGCAGAAAGGATTATAACAATAGCGACGTGAATATAAGAAATAATTAGACAACAACAAATAATTACAATGTAAGAATCATCACGACGTCAGTTTTATAAGTTATGGAGTAATGATTATACACATTCTCAATACTCAAGAAATAATTAGAGAACAGCAAATTATTACCCATTGAAGAAAGAAAGATTAGTTTTTTTTTTTTAAATTACGCTTTAATCCTATTTGTATAGATGGCAATGGCATATTTGTTTTATTTCATTCTTATGTATGTAAATAATGTAGGTTTTTTTTTTTTTTTGTATTGTAGAAACCTTTGGGAGCAACATTGAGCTGTCCTCTTTGGTTAGCTGTAGTGGAGGAGTTTTGGTTACCGATCAAATAGACTAAGAAATTGCTTTACGTGAACGAATAACAATCTGAAGGGAAATTGTTCTCAATTCCTAACCTACGAAAGAGTATAGTAGTACGTACATGGACCTAACTCGTATAAAGTATAATTTATTAATGAGAACAATATAGAAGCTCAGCTGATATATTTTTTACACCTTTGCCGCATGATGTTTTACTTCCATAGTTGTTTTGTTGTTTATTTAGTTATATTGTAACAGAAAGAAGTTCAATAAGCAATACTAAAATCTATCACTTAAATCTGAAAATCTATCACTTAAAGTTGTGAGATGTGACATTCAAAGATAAGTACATAAATGAAATTAACTGGGCTATTTTTCTATATTTTATAATTATAAACTATTCTGACATAAGCTTCTGTTTGGTATCGTATATATTATTATACTACAGTAAGATAAAATTAGTCTCCTATGACTTAATCTTCCAATAGCTAGTAAACATCACACCAAAGATTAATAGCAGTCTTATAATTCTTAATCTCCTAATAGCTAGTAAGTATTACTGAAGATTAGTAAGGCTCTAAGTTTAGAAGGGAAAAGAACGCACATTGGAAAGCTAGACAATGATGATATTCCAAATTTTAGAAGTATGTGTAAGAACTTAGAATGTATCCCATGTAATGGGTGTAAGATTTACCATAATGAACACATGGTCATCGCAGATTAATCTGGAATTCCCTGAAGCGTTGTCTTCTGCAGTTGATAAAGACACTTTTGTTGTCCAAGTTGTGAAGAACTTTTGGATATATCTCTGCATAGGAGCATGAGAATATAAGCAACAATTAAATATAGCAAATTCATGTTCGTTAATTCAGTATAAAAATTTGGAGTAAAAGCTTTGAGCATAGTATGGTTCCTGCAACTCATTACCAATGGAGACTAAAACCCAGGCAAATATCAAGGTAAGGGCCACAAGTGACAACATATCAAAACACAAAGGTTCTTTACAGGAGAAGAGTCAATTCTTTATACCATTAGTCGACCTTTTCTTGAAAAACCAAAGAGCGACGTGCAGTAGAAATCTTTTCTAATTAGTACATGAATAAGTCTAAAGAAAGTGAGAGTTGGCAAAAAATAATCTGCATTTAAAACGCAATGATTATGTGAGCTACACTGAAAAGCAGCAGCACTGACAGCACAAAATATAGGGGGAGGAAAACTATTATGGGAGAAGTTCTGCAGTGTATGGAGTAACTCGTATAATATAATTCTTGCTGGTGTGGGGAATGAGTTTGATCAGTAAAGTGAAATGTGGTAGAGTATGCATTTTGTCGGGCTGTCCCACCGGAAGATTGCTATCAAGAGTAAAGGTTAATGTTGGAGCCTGCAATCAAATACAAGAAGCACACATTCAAGCTTCCATTTATCTTTGCAAGATTCAGCACAAATAACAGTAAGGTATGGCTTAATATGCAATTCTTACAATTTATAATCTAGAAAAGTCCCATACATTTTTAAAAAGAAACTTGAATTAGTAAATGTGTGTAATATATCACTGAATGCAGTATTCAGATGAACATGTGCATAATTTGTATGTTGTATCGAAGTATATACTATAGATTCGCTTACTTCACCAAGATGCAAAACTCTTGAAATGAGATCTTTTGTCTTAAGCATTTTTGTTTAGTACTCTTGAAGCTTCATATCAGCTTCCCACATGTCTCAACATATATCCATAGCCAGGGCTGATCAGCTATAATCTCCCCTTTAAACTCTTCAATCTCAGTCTTAAATTGTTCTAAGTTTAACAAGTAAAAAACAGAGGTTTAGTACTCATGTAGACATTTAGCCTTTTTCCCTAATTTTCATAGAAATCGTAGAGATGCTGAGTTATGAGTAGTAATTTAGGAATGAAATGTATTATATTTTTCATGCGTCTTTTAATTTTTGTTTTTAATTTTCTGGAAAAGTTACTCTTTTCTTTTCACTATTTATTTTCATTTTCCTCACAAAAAATCTAGCTGTAAATTAGTTAACAAAAGTAGAATTATCTAAAATGGAACACATGTGATTTCATGGAATGCAAACAAAATAAGAATAATGTTTGTATGGTTTTAAACATAAATCAACCATCAACTACACAGTCAAAACCAAAATGTACTCAAGTAGTAGAGTCACTAAGTTCATCACTGTCTTAGCTTGCATCTCTAGTATTCCAAACCTGAATTAAACTAAATTTCCTTGTGGTTAAAAATGCATAATGGGGTTGAAGTAATAGACCTATTTTTAAATAACTATACAACTTAGCAAATGATTCATATATAATTACAAAGGGGCATTATCAAACAACAAGTACTTGTATGAATTTCCGTAATGTTGCTTTTGCCAAGTACTGTTAAATAAATTTGCTTCCTATTAAAAGTCTATTTTATGATTTCATGGAATGCAAACATAATAAGAAGAATATTTATATGGTTTTGAACGTAAATCACACCGTCAACTACACAACGCAGTCAAAACCAAAATGTACTCAAGTAATAAGGCCACTAAATTCATCACTGTCTTAGCTTGCATCTCAAGTATTTCAAAACTGAATTAAACTAAATTTCCTTCTTTTGGTTATAATGAAAGACTTAATGGGGTTGAAGTAATAGACCTCTTTTTAAATAGTTCTGTTTTTGGCCACTTGGATCCTCTAAATGGAATTATTAGTTTGGCTTTTAGACACAAGAAAAGCTCAATAATGTAATAGTTTAAAGTTATGCATTTTCTATAAGATCCTGGTCAGTGGTTTTAGAAGCATTTAAGCAATGTTCATACGTAAGCTTCAATCTCAACCTATAGCAATGCAAACTTATGCACGTCCTACATGATCTTTCACTCATGCCATATTGGTGAGTTATAAGTGGTAACTTAGGAATGGAATGAATTTAAAAGCAGAAACCAGTATTTTATCTTCTTGTAGCATTCAACTTCTCGCTTTTGAATCATAGTTTCCAATGTCCTAGTGTCATCACGGAGTAGCATGTCGAAACTCACACTATATGTGTAGTGTACACATGTAAATGGTTTGTGTTTCATGTAAGGGAGAATATTGTATAACATACGAAAGTATAATGGCAATATATTGCAGAAAGAGAATAATACCATGACTTCAAATTGTTGGCTTCTGTTGTAGGGGGGTCAAAGAGGATGGTGCTGATCGGCAATGAACTGATGGTTAAACCTGTAGTGTGTTGTGAGAAGTGATTATTAGTACGTGAAAGCAATTTTTATTATAATTATTAGCAAGAATGCAAACATTAGAATTTAAATAAGCGCTACAATGGGTGTAAATTGCAGTATTCTTATTTGCCTAGTAGGAAGTTGTCTTATTTATAAACTAATTCACAATGTCAGCAGAATTAGCAAGCAATCAGCTCTCAAAATTATGAACCTAATGCAACTCATCAAATCATGTAGTCACTCTATCTTCGTAATATATCATTTGCTCCATTGTCTTGATGTTCCTTGAATGGAATAAAGGACTTTGGAATATAATAAAGCAAATATTTTGAAATCAAGAAACAGTATCACAATATTTAATTACCATCTTATAGAAGATCAAAAGAAGATGAGTAAAGAAGTCCTACTCACTAATTCACACTTACGCAATTTTACCAAGAAGATGAGTAAAGAAGTCATACTCACTAATTCACACTTAGGCATTTTACCAAGCAGCTCATAGGCATAACTAATCCGTCACGAATCATTCATTATAATTTCTAATTACCATTTCCCCATCAATTTCTAGCACATAATCTGATGGAGGAGAAATGGCCCAGGACAGCAACGGTGTTACATTGAAAAGAATGAAGCTTAACACAATAATCAATTTCAATTTGAAGTAAGACTGGTCAGATTAACAAAAAGTGCAGTTACCTACCATGAGGTCGTCGGTTGAAAGGGAAAGAGGTACGGCAGGCGTTGGAGAAAGTGGAAGCAATATGCCGATATCCACGAGAATCAAACGCCGGTCGGGAAACAGAGAGAATTGAAAATCACAGAGAAGATGCTGAGAGTGCGAGGCTGCGAAAGTGACATTTACGGCGCCGACATGTGAAGAACGAGAAAGGCGGAGGGAGAGCGAGGAAGGCGGGGTCAATGAAAACCGACACGAGGGTGAAGAGAGATGAAGGCGGAGGGAGAGATTCGCGAGACACGTATCAGAGAGGTAAGGAGGGGCTGACGCGTGTGAGGCCATTCTCCTTTTATATAGTGAATAATATATATATATATATATATTATATATATATATTGTCATTTTTAAATTATATTTTTATTATAAAATTTTTTATTAATTTAAATTTGTTATTCATTTAATTTATTTTTTATTTAAATATTATAAATTTATAAAATGTAATATTCAATTCATGAAAAGTGATAACAGTACTGTAAATTATTACACGAACAATTTATAATAATATAAATGAAAAGTGATAACATTGTAAGAGAAAATTGATAACAACTTTAATAAAAAGTAATAACTAATTATCAAAGTGTATTTTACAAATAATTTATAGAATGGATAAAATGTGATAATATTTTTAATAAAAAGTGATTCTTAATCAAAGAAAAGTGATATCCGTATAATTGAATTATTTCACGAGCAAATCAATGGAATAATAAAAAGTGATAGTATTTTTAATAAAAAGTGATATATGATAAACAAAATGTGATAATTAAATTATTTTATGAACTATTCGTAGGATAAATAAAATGTGATAATATTTTTAATCAATTAAAATAAAATAATTTTAATATAATTAATAATAAAAAGTTAATATATACTCTATTTATCTTAAATAGCGAATTATATTTAATGTTATAAAAAATAAGCTTATAAACAATGCGATTTAATTGATTAATGTAAAATTACATTATGTTAAAAAAAATAAATTTATATATTATACATAAATAATTAGTTTTTTTATAAAATACATAAATTTAAATAAATATATATATATATATATATATATTATGATAAAAAAAATTAAATATAAAAGTACATAATTGTAATATACTCCTTAATTCTTTATGTGCAACGCACGGATGGGTAGTATCTAGTTGGAAAAAAATTAAAAACGAAAGTAGAAGTTTAGGTTTGTTGAATTTTTTAATGATCGACACTACAAATAAGATCAAATTAGAATAAGAACTATAAAATAAAAAATTTTAGAAATAGAGTTTATGAAATATAAAGAAAACACAAAAAAAGAAGAAGAAAAAAGCATAAATCCTAAATAAACGAAAAAAAAAAAAAAGAGTGATACCTCAAATAATAATGTTTGAACCTAAAATAAGAAAAAAAGGAATAAAAGATAGAATATTAAAATATAAAAATAGGATTCATAAAATCATTATAAAGAAAACACAAAAATTAAAAAAAAATAGACAAAAAAAGAATGATAATGCAAATAAGAATGACCTACAAATAAAATCAAATATGGGAATAATTGAACATAAAAATAATATCAAATAAAAGTATAAAATAAAATAAAATAAACTATAAAAAAAAAAGATTTATAGAATTATAAAAAAATTTGCAGAAAAATAAAATAACACAAAATTTAAAAGTATAATTATACATTTAAGGAGATTATTGAACCTACATATAAGATCAAAGATTAAAAAGAATAACAAATGATAGAATATAAAAAAGTAAAAATAGGGTACATAGAATTATTATAAAGCAAACACAAATTGAAGGAAAAAAAAAGAATGATACCTCAAATGAGAATGATTGGACCTACAAATAAGATCAAATATGAGAATAAATGAACCTAAAAATAATATCAAATAAAAGTATAAAAGAAGATAAAAGAAATTAATTATAAAAATAGGGTTTATAGAAATATAAAAAAAAACACACGCACACACAAAGAGAAAAAAAAAGATAACACAAAATTAAAAAGTATAATGATTCCAAAAGGATGATGATTGAACCTTCGCGTATAAGATTAAATAAAAGTATAAAAGAGAAAACAAATAGAGTAGATTTTATAAATAATATGAAAGTAGAATTTATAAAAGAGAATAAAAAGAATAAGCATTATAAAGAGAGAGAGAAAAAAAAAGAGGAAGAGAGTAAGAATTTGATTAGGTAATGAAAATATTTATATAAAATTATTTTAATGAATGAACGACTATGATTGAAATAAAATATTTATAGAAACCATCCTAATGAAAATAAAATTGATATATTAATTTAAATTAAGTATATATTAATTAAAAAATAGATAAATATGTTAAAAATATCTCTCATATTTATTAAATTTACATTGTTAAATAAAAAAATAAAATTTAAATAACTAAATCCATTATTAATATAATTAGATTTTATGATTGAAATTAAAAACATAAGTTGGACGGTCAAGATTAAAATTGAATTATTTCTATATAGAGTAAAATTGAAAAAAAAAATTAAAACAAAAGTAAAAGTTTAGATTTGCTTTTATATATGTATAGATTCCCTAACCATAAAAGGATCACATTTCATTTGTAAACAATTTACTTCAACTACTCTGCCGCCCCCACTTTTCATCTGCAAACAACTTCACTCCTCCAACTAGTCTGCCGCCACCGAAAGCCCTGTCCACCACCTCAAACCTACCATAGCCGCCACCTAAGTAGCAGTATTTCTCAGATTTGTCTCCATTCCATTATCCTTGGAGCGAGGCCGTTTCCATCACCTGCTCATCCACCACTCTCCAAATGCATACTGTAGCCACCGCCACCACCTCCTCAGATTAGTCTTCAACTTCGCTGCTGGAGAATATCTTTTTTCTTAGTTAGTTATCTTTTATGAATTCATTTTGAAGATTAGAAAGGGAAAGTAAGAAATGTGATTTAAATTTTTCATGTTTTTCTCTTGCATCGGTCAAACTCTGAAGTCAGAAATAAGGGATCAGATTTTTTTTTAAGAAAACTGGCAATTTCTGAGTTGGCCGGTTCCACCAGTTATTCACGTTTTTACGGTTTGTACCAGTTATTTCCTGTTCTATTGCAAAAGAAGTTTTTTGTGTTTTTCGGATCGGTTTTGGCGCTAGTTTTCGGTTAAACCGGTTGAACCGGCCAGTCCAGTCCGGTTCTGAAATCACTGCTTAAAAGTGCACATATTAATTTAAAAATGTCATCACTTCTTTCCATACATAACTTTATTTATTTCATAAGAATACCATATTACCCCTGAAAGTTAATAAAATTAGTCAAAAGAATTTTTTCTTAGTATCCTGTGGTACAGTAAAAGTAAACAATGTTAAGGGACGGAGGAAGTACATTTTTAGGAATAAGGAATTAGAATTTTTCCTCCTACCACTTATCAATTCGGTTTAAATCCCTTATTATACATTAATATTCCTTTTTTTAATTTTGTAAGTATTTACTCTCTCCGTCTCACAAAACGCTTCACGTTTATTATTTCACATTATTTAAAAATTTTTACCAACTTTTTTTTACTTTTGAAAATATTGTAGTATTTTTAGGTTATAAAAATAATATAAAGTAAGATATGAATATGAAATTAAAGATATTAAATATTGATATTGGGGAAACACTGATATTTATTATAAAATAACCAATATTAATCAAACTGATATTAAAGGTTCGGAGTAATAGATATCGGTGATTCACCAATATCTTTTTCTGGCATACATATCAGTATTTCATTTATACTTTTTAAAATTTCACCAATATAAATTAGTTGATATCAAAATATTTAGAACAATAGATATCGGTGAATTATTAAAATCTTTTTTAGTTATAGATGTCAGTGATTCACCAATATCTTTCTTCGAAAAAGCTATTGATCACCTGTCCATTTGTTTCAACAATAATATTCTAAATTTAAATGGAATTTCAATAATATTTATTCATCAATATATCCATACATCTATGAAATATCCAAATTCATCATCTAAGATTCAACCCTAAAAAATATATACCCAACGTCTAATATTCCAACACACAAAAATATATCCAACATCTAACATTCTAACCCACAATTCAAATTAGTTAACTAATACTCCCTCCGTCCACTCCAAAGAGTCCTATTTTTCCATTTTGGGTGATCGCCCCAAGGATCTCATTTCATTTTTTACACATATGGAATCCACACACACTCACTAATACAATAAATAATGGAACACATACCTCCACTAATACAATTACCCACTACACATTAAATAATAATACTACTTAATCCACGAGCTAAAAAGCAAATGACACCCTTTGTGATGGACGGATGGAGTAATATATACCAAAAGAAGTATGACACATGTACATACTAATAATATATATCAAAAGAGTACGACACATGTACGTACGCAGCTATACATATATATACATATATCTGCTGCAACCTGATGACTTGTCCAACCCACAAAACATGATATAAAGTCATACATCCACTCCATCACAGTTAGCTACACATATCTCCTGCATTAAAAGGAATAAGATCGATTAACAACTCAGAATACAAATTAAAAAGGGAAATAAGAAAATGATAACCTCCATAAGATAATCCAAATTAATTTGTATTAAAAAAGAAATATTTTTTCCTTTTTAAGTCAAAATCGAATCAAACCAAACCTAAATATTTCGGTCTATTACAACGGTTAATTGAATCGAAATATTTTTTTCTTATAAATTAAAAAAAAGAGTAAAATTAAACTTCAATGTCATAATATTTCTCACATTCACACCTAAATTTTACAATATTTCGATATAAATACCTAAAACCTGTAAACATTACAGCATTCACATTATTCCTCTTTTTATACAAGTCACGGTGGCGTCGCCGTGGCCGGAGAAGGAGGTGGTTGTCCACAGTTAGTTAAGGCCAAAGGCTTAGATCAACCCATAAAACCCATCGTTGATGTACCCAAAACACTGAACTCCAGAACATGTCATGCAAAACAAGCAAAACCCACAAATAATTAAAGCAAACATGTTTTAGATCAGCCTATTAAATTCATCTAATCTGGTTAAAAAAGACAATCAGATTTCTAAAAGAAAAAATAAATCTTGAACTCCGCTAATCACATTTACTAAACACAGAACACACGCCCATAAAATACCCAAATCCACCCATAAACCCATCTAATCTCACAGCACGCCTGCATAAAGAGAACCCCCCCCCCCCCAAAAATCATCCTTCAGCACATCTAACCATATAAATGCATAGATAAAAGAAAAGGACAGAAGGGTTTAAAGAAGATAGGATGTACCTCTTAGGCTTCAAATGCATCGAAACAGTTAGGGAGAAAATGTGGTGCTCTGATGAGGTAGCAGCAGATGGATTTAGGCATGCAGTAATCCAATCCGAAGAGAAAAATAGAGCCCCAAATACAAAAACCCAACTTGCCGACATAAAAACCTCTATCTCTAAACTCCTTTTTTCAAAACATCTGAGAATCCATAAAAGGGAGTCAAAATTGGATCAGATGTACAGTGATACAGAGAGAAAGAGACAAAGGAAAGTATTCCTGTTCAAGCAAGGCCAAAGAAGGCAGGTTGGGAGCGCAGCGTGGAGGGGAAATAAGAAATGGGAATTGGTGAATGTTGAGTACTAGGGTTTTGTGTGCTTATATATGACTACTATTTCGGTTCGGTTAATAAATTTTTAAAATTTCTATAACCTAAAATCGAACCGAACACAAAAAAATCTCATTTTAAAAATCATAAATCGAACCGAAACTAAAAACCTAACCAAATTGGTTAATTCGATTTGGTTTGGTCGGTTTGTTCGATTTTGACCAAAATTTGCACATCCCTAGGTACAGTAAAGGTAAACCATGTTAAGTGTAGAAGGACACTTACTTCATTCCAGCCAAGAGTTCCATGCTATCAATCATAGACGTACTGTGAATCACTGAGAAAAGTGTAGGGAATGAAAGTTGTGAGGAATCACTTTGATTCTTCCCAAAGTAGTAAAAACAGAGGATCCTAAAAATTTAAGAATCAAATTACTATTAACTGGATGTAGTAAAGCAGCAAAGACAAACCCTAAAATAATTCCCATTCCTTAACCCCATTATTCTGAATGCTCCTAATATGCCTAAACGTGAAGTCTAATCTTTAGCAACAAACACACCTTAAAGGAGACGAATTCAGTATGGAAACTAATTATTCTACAAACTTTTAAGAAGTAAAGACATCCAATATTAGTAAATCAAGTTTCACTTGCAGAGTGGACATTTAGAATCACAGCTCATGAATCTCACACTCACATGATGAACATTACTAATATTTTGGATGAGTGGTAGTAATTGAGTGTAAAAAAAATAGGTTTTTAATTTCGTTTTCACAAATCTAATATTCTTTTTGTTAAAAATTTACGACCAAATTATGAGACTGAATAAATATATGGTGTCAAGAAAAAAAAGACCAAGAGTTGAAAGAATAGATCTTCCAACATCCATCTAATTGAACTTTAGTAATAGTGTTTTAGTTCAAGGACCACAAATCCTCTTAACTCAATGCACGTGTTTCTTAAACCCAAGTAGAACACTTCAATGTAACAAATATTTGACCATATACAAGGAATTAACATCAATAAATTTTCATGCTGAAAATTTACCTGTTTCATAAAGCTGATGATTGTAAAAGGGCATTAAGCACAACTATTTCATAAAACAAGTTAAAGACCACCTGCTAGAAATTTACCTCTATAAAGTTGCAAAAATGAAGCTGCTACATTGTACATCAATTTTCTGTAGCTATCACAAACTTGGACTATTTTCTCTATATTTTTGAAGCTGCAAACATTGCATATCAACTCTTGTAAATTTTTCACATCAGAGTACCTGAAATCCACATATCTACAATGAAAGAGAAAGGGAAAATCTATTTAAGTGAGAATAGTCAGGTAGATACGTTATTACATGTTAATTGTGATCCTTTATTATTATTATTGCAAAAAGAAATTACCTTGGACTGATTCTTGACTCCACCACTATCCATATCCACAAACATGAACTGCACTTGTAGTTGCTGCAAGATCCTCCTGATCTTTGCTCCCTGAGTTACTCTATGAAGTGCTATGGTCATTAAATAAGTGTAACCAAGAAGAAATATAGTTAAAATCTTTGAAAGATTTAATAATAACTAGCAAGACTGAATAGCCTTTATCAAAAAACAAATATACAAGTATCTTGGCCACAAAATAATATATTTGATCATTCTTCCATAGTTAATGAGACTATCAAATAATAACTATCCCCAAATTATCAACAATTAAATGAAGTAAAACACTAGAAAAAAACAAATTCGATAGTTTCATTTTCTTGTGGAAAGATTAGATAATGATTAACACATCATGTGTAGTTGAAATAGCAATTGAGAATAGTCATTCATATTACGTGCACACTTTTGCAGCATGTAAACTTCCATCAGTGAATCATTAATGAAAGAAAAGGACAATTAACTTGCTATTTAGCAGTCTCCTTTACTTAAGCCTTTGGCAACCAGCTCCAACAGCCCCACATGTGGCTAAATTATTTCGCAGCTTTGAGAGTTCAATGCTTCAAACTAAACCAATATTGAGCAGATCATTTAGTACAAATCAACAGTACCTCATAACCAATATATACTTATACTTCTTTCCATAAATATAAACCCATGTTTTATTCCAATAAGCATTCACCATAAGTTTTTTAGATAAAGTATATATAGGGAACAACTGTGGGATCAATTTCCCATCTATTATTTTGTTCATTCAACTTCTAGAACTTTAAAAATAAGGCAACGATTGAATTGGTTCAAGTAACCAAAAGTGAAACCAAACACATACTTCATCATGGCTTGAACATTTCTCTTTGTTCTACCACATACGAAAACAATGAACAACAAACTAAAAGGGAATACACAGACTAAACACACAGATATGGTGAAAATGAAAAAAAAAATACTAGAGCTATTTTCTTACAGTTGGTTTAGCTCTTCTACCTGTAAGAGGAACAAGGTGAGTACCAGCCCCTCCACCCAATATATTGAAGCAACTGCTGGAAGGCTTCAGCGCCAAGGCCTTCCACCATAACCTGGGTTCACAGGCCTTCCACGACATACTCTTGGCGGTGGTCCCCTTCCTCAACCGTCGCCTGCTCGCCGCCAGGTCCCCGTGTTGTCGTTCCAACCAGCAGCGGCCCTGAGGGGCGAGAAGGGCGATCGCCTGGGCCCCAAAAATATAGGGGCCAAAATTTATATATAATACTTGATAAAATGATATTTTAATAAAATACATATTTTATGTTAGGTCCAGGGCCGGCCCTGAGCATAGGCAAGAAGGGCGATCGCCCAGGGCCCCCAATTCTTACCTGTGTAGTATAGTTTATTGTAATAAAAAAAATACTTTTACCGTGATTTCTTTATTTTTTTTAATTATTTCTTTATATTTTGATTGTAGTAATATTTCATTAATTATCTCTTATTTAATTAAACTTTCATAATATTATCTCTTTCTTTTTTTAATTGTTTTTTATTCAATTTTAACGTTTGAGCTCTTTCTTTTTTTAATTATTTTTTTATTCAATTTTGACGTTTGAACTCTTTCTTTTTTCAATTATTTTTTATTCAATTCTGATTGTGTTTGATCTCTTTATTTTTTTAATTGTTTTTTTATTCAATTATTATCTCTTTCTTTTATAATTCTTTCTTTAATCTTAGTAATCTATCTCCTATATTTTTAATTAAACTTGATAGTTGATGTCGTTCTTATTTCAAAGTCTTATTCTTTTTTTTTCTAACGTAATCTTTTTTTTAATTCTTTTTATTGTGATTTGTTTTTTTTATAATTCTTTCCTTATATTTTGGAGTCTTACTAGGGTGCACCTGTAAAATCTAACCCATTAAAATTTAAAACAATCAATCTCCACCCTTAAATTTTAATTAGAAACCAACTTTTTAATTTATGTAATTACTATTATACCCTAAATTACATCATTAAACCCTTAGGTGCAGAATTACACTATGTTTTGATAAGTACATTTCTACTAATCTACCTCTTAATTCTAATTAATTCTAATTCTAATTCTAACTCTAACTCTAACTCTAACTACTTATTCCATCAACCTCCTAACTAATCTACTTCTAATTCTTTTTAATGATATGACAATATTTAAAGAATAGAGATCATATAATAATACACGATAGAGTTTGAGATAATATTTATAATAAAACATTAAAACTAGAGACATATAGATGGAGAACTATACTAAAAAGTATCTCAAATTTTCTAAAATAATATTTTCTAGAAAAATTTTATTAAATATATTATATTAGAAAATTACAAAAAGAAACTTATTAATACTTTTTTTTAAATTAAATAGGGCCCCCTTTGTAAATTTCGCCCAGGGCCCCCAAAATCTCAGGGCCGGCCCTGGTTAGGTCATTAGAGTTTTCATAAAATTTGGCCCGTCAATCTTTGGACTTGAAAAGGGGCCCTATATTTAGATATTAAAAAGCATGAACCTAATTGTGAGAAAGAAAAAAAGAAAAAGATCATAACATTTATCACAAAGAAGAACATTAGATAAAATTTTTCAAAGAATTTGGAAGATTCAAAAGATATAATGCTTTAGCAAATAAATGATATAATGATTAGAACATCTTAGTGAGAGACTTAACATGCATAAAAATACTATGGAACATATCACTAATATGAATAGTTTGATTGATTTACAAATTAAATTAAAAAGAACCATAAATAAAGATTTACAAAAATAAATTTCCAAAGAAAAATTACATTTGGGACAATTTCTTTTGAGAATAATTGTTATAATAAAATATCTTGCTAGAAATAAATTTTTGGCTCTTTATGAAAGAGAAGAAAGTGTTAATGAAGAAAATAATAAAAATTTTTTAGTTAATAAATAAATATATAGAAAGCAAAGAGGGCCTATTATTTTTGTTCGCCCGGGCCTCGAAAATGTCAGGACCAGCACTGGTTCCAACACCTGGAGTTCTTCAAACCCGAAATTGCCGCCGTTGCGGGGCCTCTCGTGTTCGACTACAACAAAGAGGAGCTGGAGTTCAAGGTGCTGCAGTTCACCCCGAGCGACATTGATTTCTTGAAGAAAAAGGCAAAGGCGGCCAGGATCAGCAGCTTGAGAATGGTGGTGGCGCTCGTCTGGCAGTGCAAAGCCCTGTCTAAGGATGAGGAGTACAACAAAGATAGAGTCTACTCTCCCAAACGTGGTTAACCTGAGGGACCGCCACAATCTGTCGTCGCCCAACTACTGCGGTAACACGCAGCTGGTGGCGTACATGACGGCAAGGTGCGAAGATATTGACATATGAGATTTCTCGGAGGGAGTGGTGAGGTAGGTGGCGGAGCCACGGGCGAGATTTTCTCTGACTTTCCCAAGTGGCGTCGACATCGTTGCTCGATTGGGAGCGACGTGATGGAATTAGGGCTTCAAAGATTGGAATTTTGTGTTTGATTTCAGAAGGAGATGATGAAATTAGGGCTTCAAAGTGATTCGGAATTTTGCGTTTGATTTCAGCGGATGAGGGTGAAAATGTTGATTTACAAAACAAATACTCCCTCCGTCCATAGAAGTTGACGCACTTTCCTTTTTGGTTTGTCCCATTAAAGTTGACATATTTCCTTTTTAATACATGAGACCCACACAAAAATAATTATTTTATCTCATAGGGCCCACATACCACCTCTAATATAACTACCCACTACACATTAAATATTATTTCTCTCACTTCACTTTACTTCACTTTACATTAAATTATTATACTTCTTAATCTCCGTGCCCGGAAAAAAATATTCTAACTTCTCCGGGACGGAGGGAGTAACGATTTTAAGAATAAAAAAAAAGTTTTTTAGTTTAATTTTTAAAATTAATTATAAAAAAATTAATGACATCACAGAATAGACATCGGTATTCGGTGCCCTAACAGAGCATTAACATCATGTAAAAAGACATGATGTCAACATGTTTCATATTATGAAATATGAAATGCTATAGTATTTTGGAATAGGAGTTCTGAACTATGTCAATGGTATAGAACCGTGTCAACTATATATTGGTATATGAGTAGAAATATAGTTTAAAAAAAATAAGATTACAATTGATTAGATATTTCTGAAAATTACGTTCGTTCATGATCGTTATCTTTCTTCCTTAACCTCTTGGCATCATTCTATCATCATCTCCATATTCTCTTCTACACTCATCCGCTATGGAAGAACAGAAAGTTTTGCTATATTCATACACTTATTTCATGCGCTTTTTCCTCACATTTTTTAATCAGCTTCATTGATTTCACTCCAATTTACATTGTAGCTCTTGGGAATTCTTCTCCAATTGGTTACCCCTCTGAGCTTCCTTTTTATCATAATCTGCAGCTGCATCTTCCATAATGGAGAGAACTCACTGCAGTACTCGTATGACTTTCATTAATTTTCAATCTTTTCATTTTAGTTGGCCCACAAGAATTTTCACCTATTAAAAATGAAAAAAAAAATTAAGACAATTATTTCCACCCATAAATTTTATTTAAAAAAAATAAATTTGATATTTAACACATTTATTTATATTACTAAAATATAACATAATACATCTAAAAGTTACTCCCTCCGTCCATCACAAAGGGTGTCATTTGCTTTTTGAAACGTAGATTAAGAAGTATTATTATTTAATGTGTAGTGGATAGTAGAGCCGACAAATGGGCTGGGCCGGGCCTGGCCGGCCCGGTACCGGGCCACCGAGCCAAGGCACATTTACGGGCCGGGCCGGGTTTGGCCCGGTTCTTGGCGGGCCTTATTTTTTGTGGCCCAACCTAGCCCATACTAGGCCACCGGGCCATTTTGGCCCATTAATATTCATTTATTTTTAAATTTTTTATTTAAAAAATAATTTAAAATTTAACTACTTTAATACGTATAATAATTATATTAGTCAATATTGAATATTATTCTCAAATTTATAATTAGATATTAACGGTAAATAATCTATTCAAGTTAATTATTATTATTTTTAAATCAAATAAATTAGAATTGATTATTAGTGGTTGAATGTATAATTAAGAGTTGTTAAATAACGGGATTGCAACTATTTAACATTAGTAAGTGATTAAAATTATATTATTAGCATCTAACTTATTACATTATGATATAATGGAATTTGAATCCAACTTTAACAAATTTCAACAATATTAAATTTTTGTATATATATTTATATATATATAATTTTTTTCTTCGCCTTAACTTTATTTCTATCATATAGTAATCAAAATATCCAAGTAAAATAGAAAATTCATATATAATTTGAAGATTATAACTATTTTAGAAAGTTATTTTTATATATTTAACATTAAGTTATTTAAATATAATTTATTAATCAAATATTACAAATAATTTATAATTAAATATTAAATTAAACATAAATAAAATCACCGGGCCAAAAAGCCCATAAAAAACGGGCCAAAGGCGGGCCGCGCCATTTGGCCCACCGGGCTTGATGGGCCGGGCCAAAACGGCCCGGTTCTTTTCGGGCCTACTTTTTAATGGCCCAGCCCAGCCTACTTATGGCGGGCTACGGGCCGGACCGTCGGGCCGGGCCATTTTTGCCAGCTCTAGTGGATAGTTGTATTATTGGAGGTATGAGTCTCATTTTTTAGTTGTATTAGTGGGTGTGTGTGGGTCACATATATGTAAAAAAGGAAATGAGATCCTTGAAGGTGAACGCCCAAAATAAAAAATAACACTCTTTGAAGCGGACGGGGAGTATTATTTTTCCTAATAGCCTGAAGAAGCGATAGGTGTGGAAATTATTAGGATATTGGAGGAAGTAAAATGTAAACCTTGAAAGCTTGGATATTTGTAAATATGAATACTATTTAGTTAAGAATGTAATAAAGATTTCTAGATGTGAAATACAACTATTTAAAAATGCATCTTCATAAAGTCTATTTCACACATACATCCATATTGTAGATGGAATTCAAAATTTTATTTCACACATACATCCATATTGTAGATGGAATTCAAAATTTCAATAAATAATGGTAGTAGTAATATTTTTTCCCAACAAAGCTCAACATACTTGACTCAATAAATTAGCTCTGTCTAACAAGTGTGCATGATAACTCCCTCCTTCCTTCTAAGGGTGTACATAAAAGTCATTAGACTCCAAATGGCTTATTAACTGCAACCCTTCGGGTTCATTCATGAATTGCTTCGACTAGATGTAATTTTGAATCGACGACTTCACATTCTTCACCTTGTTTCTCTGTGATTCAGAACCATCCTCTTTCAACGCATTGAGGAAATCGCATTCAATGATGATGAGCAACTTCACAAACTGGTTCTTATATGCTCGATACAGCGTGTATCCAGCCATCTAGCCAGTAAAATCACTTGCATTGTTAGTATGTAAATGATGACTTTCAACACATACGAAACAAACGGATCTGCTTACCTCAAGAAACGAATCGAGTGCAACAGCAGTGTATAGTTTTGCTGGTAGAGCATTCAAGAATCTTGCAAGCCATGCCCAACCTTCTTCAAGTCCATGCAGATTCTTAAAGCCTTGAACTTGGGTCTACAATGACAAAAACTAGTTTATGGCTCCCATATACGTCATGTAAATTGTAAAAGATCGATTAGGGGGAATTTGATCGAACCTGCACTAGAGCTCCGTATAGTTTCATATAACAGCTCAATCTTTCAACATAGGCATCCATGCCCTCAAGCTTTCCATCTTCTTCATTATATCCAATGGCTTTGTAATAAGCATCTTCCGTATTGAATACTTCCTGAATAAGCGAAGAAGCCATTTTTGGTATCAACGAGACAATTTCTAACAACTCTGATGTATTAAAGAGACACTACTTAAAGATTCTGCAGAATGAGGTTATGTGAAGAAAGAAGCAGTATCCGGTGTTAAATCATCAACAAATTTGTACTAGAAAAGAAATGTTAAATAAGAGAAATCACCTTAGAGTAACTTATATGCTTTGGAACTGTGTAGATACAAACTCTGTTCAACTCAGCAATGAGAATATCCATGGCCATTGGGATCTGTCACCAACGAAATTAAAGATGCAAACAATAAATTCGAGAGGAGATCAACAAAAGTAGTTTTAAGACCTATAATTCCATCTATCTTGACAAATTATGTTCTTAGTGCGTACTACATGCAAACTCTTAATATCTACGTTTGAATTTGAGTAATAAGGGGATCCTTCAGGGATCGTTTCAGGGTAATGAATAATGATGATTAAAGTACGTACTCCCTCTGTCCCGTTCTAATAGTTACATTTTGTTTTTTGTACGGGGATTAATGAATGTAATATTTTAATATGTATTGTGGTGAAAGAAATAATATTTTAATGTAAAGTGGGTATGTGTATTAGTGTGATGTGTGGGCACATAGAGAGATAAGTAATTAATTTGTTTGGGTCCCATATACCAAAAATGCAATGTAGCAATTAGCATGGAACGGAGGACGTATAAGATTTTCAATATTACATAGTGAATTGATGAAATAGTTCCATATAAAATGGATTTACTAATAACGGATATTTCACAGTCTCTTTTGTTAAGGAAGTAAAGTAATGCTCAAGTTGAAGGATTTTGAAATAATAATATGATGAAAACAATGTCAGAACAATTTTCTATGATGTGGACGACAAACATGTTATGAAACTAAGTTATTGATGACAAACATATGCAATTATATTATGTTTCATCAGGGGTTTAGATCATTTAACACAATGCTGAACTTTTATATAAGAACCTTAGACACCCAACTCAAAATATAGTTTTTTTTCTCAAAAAGAAAAATAAAAATAAGAAAAAGCATTTTGTAAAAGATGAACTTCAAGTATCTTAAGATCCTGCAGTAAAAAATTCGAATTCCACGTTACCTTAGATGTCACGAGAACAATGACACGACTAGTAGCAAAGACGACTTTGGAACTCTTTGGGCTTTTGCAATTGGAGAGAATCTACAATCATCAAGTAAGAACATTAAGAATCAACCGATCAAAAAAAAAAAAAAAGAACATCAAGAATCAGCTTCTCCAAAAAAGGATATTATTTGTACACCTATTACATTTTAGGAAAGAATAATAGTTTAAAGTAAATAAAGTAGCCAAAAGAATGATTGATTCAAACAGGAAAAAAAAACCTTTTCTGAAAATAATCGGATACTGATGAACTGTGGACATCCTGGACTATTATTAATCAGCTTCACTAGTTCTTCTGTCCGTATTCTAAATTAAAATAGAAGCAAATATATAAGAATTGGAAAAGAAAAATTATAAAAGTACAACATGTCAGAATAAGGTTAGCATGGAAACACCCAACTTACTTAACATTTTCTACAGAAGCCGAGATTGTTTTAATTTTCATAAAAATATTAAATCCATATTTTCTATAATCCTGCAAAGAACAAGCGGACAGTGTTTTTTAGAAGTGGAAAAGCATATTCGACTCATGAATAATGAATAATTCATATTTTGATATTTAACATTTGATGATGATGATGTTTTAAGAAGGTGTTTATAATCATTTACCTGATTAGAATAGTTTTTTGCAGTCAATTCTTCATAGACCTGTTTTCTTCTGTTCTCCAATTCAAGAGCATTTTTTGAGGCTTTAATCAGGTTACCTGCTACCATAAAGATGCCAATAAAACATGAGAACCAATTCAAAAAGTGATGCATTCGCTTGCAAGCAAGCATACAGAAACCAAATGGCTAAAAACCTTTCTCAACATCATTTAAAGAGGACAGCCCAAGAGTTCCTTTGGAATTTTCTACGGCAGTTTTTAAGGTGTCAAAAGCACATTTTGAAGCAGCTTTCCTCTCAGCTTCTGCTGCTTTAGCTCTCTCAGTCATTTCCGCTTTTTGTCGGGCCTGCCATTATATGCAACAAATCTTTTATGAAAGGTAGAAAATACATTACGTTACTGCAAGATAAGATTCTGATGTGCATTATCAATAAATAAGAAGCCACAAAGCCGTACACATAAAAAGAAAATAAATTAACACAAATCAAATGCATGAGGAGAGGACCTCTTCTTCTGCTTTAATCCTTTCTTGCCGCAATTTTTCTTCCATAATTGTCTTTTCCTTTCTTTTAGCTTCCTCACAAGATCATCTCTTATTCTTCTTTCTACTATTTGGGACATGTGCTCATGGTCCCTCTGTACAACTGTCAGGTGATTATCCAGTTCTTCTGCACTGACATGGTCAAGGAGAAATGTCAAACATATTTTCTTCATCAAATCCATATTAAGTCTACCAATATAATTATAATTATTTCATAAGCAGAAAGAAAAAACTGCAAAAAGTACATGGAAGACAGAGAAAATAATAGCAATCTTATGAACTTATCATATCATTGCATCATGCAAGTGGGAGAAAAATAATTATGATACAGACATCAAAAATTGAAATCTTACACAGTGCGTCTATACTGCAAGTCAAATTTTCTATCCCTCCCTCTCCTGTTGTAATTTTCTATTTTGTTGAATCTTGGCTGTTGAAGAGGCAAATCTCTCATGTTCATTGACCAGCTCAGTCTCCAAATATGATAATATGGATCTAACTTCCTCCTGTACACAAGGATAAAACAGATAACATAAAACAACTATGACAAACATCAAGTCAAGTGGTAGTAACAATAAGTTTTATTCATGAATTTTATTGATTAACTTTAGATCATATTAATTAAGAGTGAGCGAGCAGATCATAATCGACATCTAGCAAAATCCCTTTCACAAAGTGATAACCAATAAGCTGTTGAAATCGTAGAAAAGAACATGGTTGTTAAGTATAATTTCATTAAAATGATGATTTTTTTTAAGAATTTCAACTCACTGAAGCAATAAGCTTACGATCATGTGCTAGCTCAATTACTGCAACTTCTGCTAGTATCGTTTCATCATCAGAGTCGCTGCAGTTGCAGATAAAATGAAGAGAGATGAAAAAACCAGATGTGGAGTGAGCAACAATATTATTAAGTTCCAAGTTTCAAATCAAGTGATAATATAAAGAAACAAAGCTCAATCAATTCTAAGAACATAAGCATAGGAGTTCCATTTCTATAGCTTATCCCCTAAGTCTTGAACAATGACATAAATTTTCTTGTTCTTATAAACTATAGCCCTAAGATACAAGGGAATTGTAGAATGTTATCATGTGTGGACATTCAATATAATAATGTTATGGAACGCAAATACTGTTAAAAAGATCATGGAGCTAACCATTTGCCAGTTTTAGGTTTCTATTCACAGTCAATGCTTGCTCATAAAATTAAGCAATTAAAAGCCAATACTCAACTTCAAATAAAGCACTTTTCATTTGTCGAACCATTTTAAAGGTGATGACACAAAATTCAATTTTCTTATACAGAGAATAATTTTAGTCTTCCTCGTATTTATTCCTATGAAATCTTGAAATTGCTATGACATCAAAGTAATATTTTTATTATTATTAGTCATTTGCAGAAAACTCATTTATGAAGATCATAAAATATTACATAATTAAAAAAAAAAAAGTAAAGATATGTTTAGGACATACCGAGTAGTAAAAGGTGTGGGAAAATCTAAAACTCGATTCTGCTTATTGTCCATAGAATCCAGCTCCAAAAGCAAGTTGTCGAAGGTCCAATCAGGATGTGGATCATCTGAAATGCCATTACCATTCTCCGAACAACGGAACCCCAATTCAATGGCTCCCCTGATATTAACAACGAAATAATTAAACTTTCGTAGCTTCAGAACACCAGATTCACTCACAACACATTTGGATGCAGCAAATGTGAAAGTAATTCAAGAACTGAAGTACAATTCCTCTATCATTATATTGAAATTAAAAAAATTAAACTTACATTTTCCTCTTCAGCATTGCTCCTTCCTTTGTTCCTGAAAATCCTTCTGCCCTAGAATCTCAGCTCACCAAATCCTTTAATAGGATTTAGGTAGGGTAAATTTATCTGGCCATGATTCGGATTACTGGTTAATAACAATCATAGTTGTTAAAAGCGAGAGGCGCACCTAGGCGCACGGACCCCTAGGCGCGCCTGAGCTACATTTTGCCCAAAACTGAATTTACAATGTATATACACAAATATATCCTACTTACGATCATATTACCTATCTAAACTAAGATAAAAATCACATAACATCACATAATGATACATAATAACTCATAATAGCATTATAACACATAAAACATACACACAAATAAAGTTCAAGTAGGCGGCAGATGGTGGAGGTAGGCGGTGGAGGTGAAGGCAGCCCACCTTTTTGTCTTTGTTTTGAAAGTTCAAGTACTAAAACCCTAACCCTAATTCTCTATTTATATCATTTTATAAGTGAGCTGTCCATTTTTATCTTAAAAATGTGTAAACCCTTTAATAATTGAGTAGCAATTTCAAAAAACTTAAAAAAAAAAAGAAAAAAACAAGATGTTGAAGAGGCGCGCCCTAGGCGCATCTAGGCGCAACTAAAAGGCGCACCAAGGCGCACCTAGGCGCGCGCCTTTGATACATGAGCCTGGAATAGCAAAAAATCAACAATCTAGGCGCAGACCCCTGAGCCTGAGTGCCTGAGGCGCGCCTTTAACAACTATGATAACAATGAGTTCTTTAAAGAATGCGTAAATTAAGTTTGGTTAATAACAAAATATATACTCTTATATACCTCATGCATCGGGGCACAAAATTCACTATTTCGTTAAATCAATCTGTATTTACATTAATAAAAGAGGGGGGTTGTTTAAGGTTAGGCTTCAATTCCACTATATTCCACCATTTTGTTAAATCAAACTATATCATTAATGTTATTTAAAATGTAAAAGCTATTCTTACTTTTTTTTGTTTTGATATTAATTTATTATTGGCTGTAATTGTCAAAATTATTTTTTTAATTTCATTCCGTTATAAAAGTGTACCTTACTCACTCTTATTTATGCTTTAGATTGGATATTCAATTTTCTTCTCTGGCTCTCCTTATACAACTACATTGCTATGTTTAGAACGTAGCCATAGATAAGTAAAATATAGGGCATGTTACATATTCAGGGTAATGATTCAACGTATTGCTTTGGATAAGCAGACTGTATTGACAAACACACCAATTTTAACAACTCATAACAAACACATAATTGACTAGTGCCACTAGCTTTATTCCATGTAATATGATCTTCAAACATACAATACTATTCGTGAGTGACAAAACAAACATTGTGTCCCCTATTAGAAACATCACGGCATTTCACCATCATTATAAACAGTTAAACCTTATAGATATCCAATGAGGGGATTAGCATACACATTTGGTACTCAAGGCAACACAAGCAAGAGGGGCCTCAGGTTCGGGTGGTGTGAGGAACTAGTGAAACAAATCAAAATGAAACTGGCTTTGAGTAGACTTCCTAAATCTAAAAGCAATGTAGATTGCAACTCCCTTAAACATATACAAGTAAGAAATACCATAAGCTACAATTCACCTCAAGTAATTCATAATTAATTTGACTAAAGTATCCACTTTCAGGAAGTGTTTGGTTCATATTGAGCTAATAATCTCCATGGGCATTAAAAATTTACTTAAAATATGATAACTTACACACTAATTGCACGCACTTAAGCGGCTTATTTCCTTCTAAGCACATTAGTTAAAAGTAAAGGGCTCGGTGGATTACAATATCCATGGAATTAGTAAAGAATCAAGGCAATTCCCATGCTCATTCTACGAAATTTTCAACTTTGTTAACCCACCTAATAATTTAAATGAACCAAACACTCAATAATTCAACCGGAAGTTAATAATGGGAGATACAAGAAGCAAACATGTTTTACTTCCCAAAATTCAATCAATATAGCAGGCAACACAAATACGACTTATTTTTACATTCTAATATCCAACTAGGGTAAAATTTTCCAAGGACATGATTCACCCAGCAGATTTCCCATTACATTCAAACAAAAGTAGACACAATTATCACATAACATCAGAAACTGGTTTGCATATTCTAAAGAACAGAGATAAGTAGAGAGAGAGAGAGAGAGAGAGAGAGAGAGAGAGAGAGAGAGAGAGAGAGAGAGAGTTACAAGAAGAGTGAAATTGAGCAGCCAAGCCAAAGTTGCAGTGGGGCGTAAACAAGGGCAGACCGGCGAATTCCAATTGAGATATTAATAGTTAAACCTAGACGTAAACAGGAGGTATTAATTGTTAAGAGTTGGATTAGCTATTAATTTTGAATTTTAAGGGGAGGGGGGTAATTCCAGAGGGCGTGGGTAATGAGGGGATGAATTAAAACCTAGCGTGAACATGAGAGATTTGCTGCAGGACATGACTATAGGGGATTGCTATATTCAGTCCGATCAATTAGGGTTTCATGGAGTGTAGAATTGTTCCTAACCCACAAAGAAATTGAAAACCGAAAAGCAAACATAGAAATTGAAAACCGAAAAGCAAACTGTAAAAAAGAGAACTCACCGGTGCAAGAAAAAGAAAGCTATGTGGATATCCGGCGAGCAACCGGCGAATTCCAGACGGACCAGACGCAATCGGCGAATTCCAGACGTAAACAGGTAGCGTGGGAATAGATTAGGCCAATTGAGATATTAATAGTTAAACCGAGTTGTGAGATATTAATAGTTAGAGTTGGATTAGCTATGAATTTCGAATTCGGGGGTGGGTAATTCCCCCTGTAATGCCGTAACGAGGCCACAAATTAAAGGGTGAGGCTCCTGTGCACCCGGGCGCACGGAGCATATTTCGTGCGCCTTTACAATTTTTCATGTCCCTTTGCAATTTAAACCCCTAGTAATACATAGGTTTAAATAGAATTGGAGAGGGAGGGTTGTGTTCACATGGGACACGGAGTATCCCTCCGTGTCCCGGGGGCGTAAGAGCTTTTGCCCAAATTAAAACCTAGCGTGGGTAATTAGGCAACGGGCTATTAATAGATATACGAGGCCCAACATGAAATATTAAAATTAGAGAAATTCTCTTGTGAGACGGGTCCACTCATCAGTAAAGTATGATTATTATAAAATTAAAGTATTCTTATTTCAGAGAATTATTTGTATTCTTATATATATAGATAGATAATTTCGTATTCTAAATAATTAATGTTATGTGTTAATAACTAGGCATTACCATTTTTTTAAAATTAAAGTTGTTAATTATTAATTTCGTATTCTAAATAATTGTAATTATAACTTTTTCAAATTATAAAATATTTAGTTCAAAACTTCTCCATCTATTTCTCAAACGAATTTGAGGCATCCATTAAAATAATTAAATAATTGTATACACGAAACTTTGAATGAGTCTTTTAAATTATTTGCAATGGAAGTTTGGTTTAGTTAATTATCAGTAAAACATTTTAAATTTCTAAAATTCTGCATTTTAATCTCATTGCAAAAAGATATTAGTAAACTCATACGAATTGATCAACTTAACAGGCTCGCAAAGTTTTATAAGTGTTTTGCTTATAAAACTACATTAGACTTTAATATTAAAACATTAGGTAAAATATAATTCAAATAAATATTATTCGGTTCAAACATCGTAAAATTAAGTGAAGTAGTTACCGTAAGAATATCACATCCCGTACAACGCACTGAACTCAGTTACTAGTTTATGCAATATTGAAACATTACAGCAATTTTTAGTTATTTCATTTTAAATCGTACCTAATATTTTACTCTTTATCATTATGCCTCATTGCCTCTACTTGAGTTTGGCGATGTGTATTTATAACGTATGAGTGATTTATGACAATTTGTTGAAGTAATTTATAACAATATGTTATCAGAAAAATTAAGACTTTTGTGAGACGACAATTATATGAAACGGATCGACCCATTATTAAAGTATTCTTGTTATATAAGTAAAATATGTTAATTTATTATTAAAATATATTTTTTAAAGTATGATGAATAATGAATTAAAATATATTTTAAAAATGATATAGTTCGATTCACTGCAAACATACTTTAAGTACCAATAAACATATTTTATCTATATAAAAACTACTCCCTCCGTCACACTCAAAGAATTTTTTTTTTTCATTTTGGGCGTCCCCACTCAAAAAGACTCATTTCCTTTTCTTGAAAATTGTGTACCCCACCATTAGGGGCCCCCACCGCCCTTGCTCTAGGGATTGGTGGAGGAGGTAAATCGCAGGATGTGCCTCAAGTGGCTTATAGAGAGGGTTCACTGTTTAACTTGTACTTGCAAGGGGCCAAATCCATGCCAAAGTCAGGATTCGAACCCCCACCCTGCAGCAACCAAGCTCAGTTGGAAGGCCTCATTTCCTTTTTTTACACACATGGAATGTACACATACCCACTAATACAACTGAAATATGGGGTCTACACTTCCACTAATACAGCTATTCACTATATATTAAATAATAATATTAATTAATCTACATGCAAAAAGCAAAGCCTTTATTTGGGTGGAATTGAGGGAGTATACTTAACAATGGATCGACCATTTCTCAATCCGTCTCACAAATGCACCTCTTACAAGGGAGTACTATTAGTTTTTTTTGTATTGATGAACTTTAAAAATATATTTAATTTAAATTATACTCCCTCCATTCACTGTTTATCTATCTAGTTTACCATTTTGGTTTATCCATCCCAATGTATCAATTTTCTTTTTTTTTTCTTTTTTTTTTGGTTAAAGGAGTCCACGTATGGCCCACCACACTCCATTAATATAACTACCCACTACACATAAAATAATACTCATTAATTTATGTGCAAAAAGTAAATAGATACATTGAGGATGGACGGGGAGAGTATAATACCTCTACATCCCATAATAAACTTCATACTTTTCATTTCCGTCTATCCCATATTAAACTTCATCACCCAAAAAGAAAATATCACATCAATTCTCACCCCGAAAAGTATATTTCAATTACAAATTTACTACTGTCACATAACACACATAACATATATTTATAACTTATTTATAACCTAAAAATATTACATTACCCTTCAAAAGTCAATAAATTTTATCAAAAAACATATTTTTTTTTTAACTCCATGTCTACAGCAACAATAAAGTTTATAATGATACGGGGAGTAAAAATTAAAATATGTATTTAACGAAGTTTTTTCATATAACCATCTAAAAAAACACGTGATAAGCTACACATTAGTATTTTTTATTATTATTTTTTTAAGGTTTTCTTCTAGTAGTATGCCATTACATCCATTGTCATCTACTCCCTCTGTCCCAGAAAAGATTGCACACTTTTTAGTTTGGGTTATCCCACAAAAGTTTACACCTTTCTTAAAAAATAAAAACTCAAATACAATCACTCTTCCCCATATACTTTATTTACAAAAAAAAATCACCTCTATCTAACACACCTAACATATTTTATCATTTATTTATTACCAAAAAAATACCATAATACCCCTAAAAATTATTACTTTCTTAATCTCCGTACCGAAAGATATGTGCAATCTTTTTTGTGTCGGAAGGAGTAGAAATTAAAAAAATTCTTATCGAACATTTGAAGATTTGGATATAATTATACAGTTTGATTTGATATCACTTATATTATTAGCGACGTATTTGAGAAAATAAAACAATTCTTTGATTGTTCTTTCTTTATACTAGGCAAAGTCCACCTCATTGATGAGGTGCTAGCCCATGTAGTTAAGCTTCATTCTGTAGATGCAAAATTAAGCAAGGATTTCATATTAGTATAGTGACTATGTACATTAGATATGACAAAAAATAAATAATTAAAACAATTACTGTGCTAAAACTTTGTCCACTTGGTTATGAGCCTATGAGCTGCTAATAGATTTTAGTTGGACCTTTTCGTCTTTGCTTTGCAAGCTCAAACCATTTCATTAATTACTCAATTTGTAACCTGAATCATCAAAGGAGTTGATATGATATCACAAAGCGCATATCTCATCATCACATTCTATAGATGAACAATGAGCCTGAAAGTCAAAACACATAAGTACTAAAATATATGCAATGGGAACTTCCTTTCAGCCTCTCTCTATATAACTTCTAATCTTGTTGTGACACAAATGAAGGATACTACAAAAAATGCAAAATTAAACCTCTGCAATATCATTGTTACTATATATTCCATAGACCTGCTAAAATTATTTTCCAATGTCGCAACATTATAATCTCGATCTTGGTATTCATCATCATCACTATCTCTATTACGATCCTGTAATGCAGTAGGCCTTCAGAATAATCAGTACAAAGTGTGATCATATGAGTTTGAACGTGTAAATTTAAATTATCCTAATAAGAAAAAATATCCCACTGCTCATGTAAGATAAGATAAGAATTGAGTTCACAACAGCAGATGAATCTCAAAATATCCTCCACAAACTGTGACATAATACTGCCTTGATTAATTCAAAAGTGATAATTTCATTTGCATATGAACCATATACATACTTACTGTCTCAAGTAATTCTATTATTATTTATGATCTACAAGAATCTCCCTTCATCAAACTAAACTTTCCATGCTTTCAAAATTTTCAATCTAAGACATCAATATAAAGTTACCACTCAAATAATAAAGTGTCAGGATGGAAAAAAGTCAACTACTTAAGCACATTTGCATGCTAATCAACCCAATCACAGTTTTCCAGCAAAAAGGTAGGTATAGAACTTTCTTAGTAGATATAATGGATATTTAACAACATAGTGCAATTTTTTTCAAGTTTTTCACCATGTATTATAATATAAGCACATACTTATGAGTAGGTTTCTACATCAAGAAATACATAAAAGTTCACAAACCATCATCATATAAAGAGTTGGATCATAGTACATCATGCAACATATGTAAAAAACACATGTTTACGTATGAAAATCACTAGATCCAGCAAAAAGAAAAAACCAACAGCATAGCAGTATATTTGTTGTCATTGATTAAGGACACGACCAACGATGAAAGAAAAAAATGGGCTTAGCAGAATCGCCTGAAATTATCACTTAAAAAATTCCTTCTTCGTATTGGTTGTTCACAAGTAAAGTTCTTGGTCTAACCGCACTATTTTTGTACAACTACCATACAACAGCAAGCTAAAACTTCAAGCCATCCGTTAAATGGAAAATAACTTGTCATCCTATAAACCAAGACCCTAACACTTTCTTATTCAAGACGATATTTACCATCATGATCTATTAAATCATTTTCCAAATTTCAGGGCTAAGGGGAAATTACACTAGCAAGCTTTAACTACATACAATGTGATTTGTTCATTGTATAATGCATTTTCCATAATACACCAACACTAAACATGCAAAATATATCAAAAGAGAAAAAAGAAAGAAAATGCAGTAGTGAGGAGGTTAAATACCAAAAGTGTAAAATTTTAGCAATAAAATTTTTTAAAGAATGAAATTATTATATTACATACAGTAAATAAAGATTCATAACTTCACTTGTAATAAAGTTAAGTTACCTTCTTTAGTTCCACCTTTGGAGGTGTGGGTTCCTGATAAAAGCTTGGCATTAGCGTTGCCTTGAATTTCAAACTCTTTCTCAGCAATTTATCTCAGCTTCATGTGATTCATGGGTTACAAAATAAGAAAAAAGTAGTTATCAAAGTCCTCCGACTAATGCCTTTAATTTTTTGAGACACTGAAACACACCTTTGTTTTGGCTTGCAGGTTATCCTTCCCCATTTCTTTTGCATGAATCTTTTCCTCAAGTTTTGAATAAAACTACCATACAAGATATAGTAGAATCATTGAGGTGTTAAATGCAAGAAAATGTGAATTTGTAATAGAATTTACGCTAACTTAATTACCTCTCTTCTTTTCTCAGCTCTCTCATCACACCTAAAGATGAAATCATAGGCAGGAAGAGAGCCCAATTTGCGAGGTTTTGCATCTTCAGCAGTTGATCTTTAACAAAGCACTTAAGGATAAACAGAATATAGCTTCTACATCACATTGTCGATAACAAATAGTATATAATTTCACTTTCAATATCATAGGAATAATATACAATGCAAAAGGATATGCGGATGACTGTGGGATCTCTCCAGCTTTACAGGCTGTGCCTTTATTAAGGGCCTTCAATTTTGTCTCATCACTACAATCAGAAAATTAGAGCATGCAATCCATCATCAAATGATTCAGGAAGTATGTTAACTTAATGGCAATAAACCATCAGAAAGAACAACATACATAAGTTCTTCAGATGGTGCTCCACTCATGGAAGATGATGTAGCATCAGGATGTCTGCTCTTCTAATTGAGATGACAGATGAATTATGTTTGGTAATCAAAAGCTAGTAAAAGGTAATATACAGACCATCAAAATTTCATACAGCTATGTCACCACTACCTCAGAACTATTTATATTATCGTGAACAGATTTTGGTTTCGAGTTGTTCGCTACTTGCTTCTCATTGAATGATCTACTTTTTGTTCTAAGAGTTGAAGTCTTTCCAAGAAATAAATCGAAGAGAACCGTGCCATTAGAAGCATCAGAAGATTTAGGCACCTCTCTCCCAACTTTGCCCTTGCTCAATCCAGGCAATACAACTTCTTTTGAGCTCTAAGGTTTCTCATTCTTGACCCTCCCTAAACTATTTTGCGGTTTAGAATTCTTAGAATCATCAGACTATAACTCCGACTACACATATACAAAGATCTTAACATGAATCAAAACACTGGCAGGGCCAAACAGAATATGATAAAAGGCTATCTTCAAATGCCAAGCACAACGTCGTGTTCGGCATCAATGGGAACTCCAAAACACCCACATCTAGTGGAGTTATGATAAAATTACACCTCTACCAACCGACCAATGAACACTTAACTCTTTAAAGACCTAGGAAATCTGAACTTCAAGCTTAACATTCACATTCCTCCCACACCCACCACTCATTATCCTAGAACACCACATAAACAACAAATCTAACAAGAAAGAAATATAATCTTGTCTCAATGTAATACAACAATCCATTAGCAGCAATATTAGTAGTATACGCTGCAAAATAACCAAAAAATGTAAGTATGCTCGATAAATCATAACATTTCTAGATATAATCCACCACCAAGACCTAATGGCATTTGTGCCTCTGATCGCTACATCTGAAGGAAGCTCCCTCCGACATTAACATCATTATAAAGATCATCATATTCATCATCATCACCAATTTCCTCCTCTGCAAGAGCTGGTGTAGCTCCATAATCTAGTTGCTCACCTCTCACTGGATCCATTAAAGCAAAATACTCCAACAAAGTATATTTCCACCTTAAATCAAGCTACGTCTACAAAATTTATCACATCTTGATATTAAGGGTTAAACAAAAAAAAATTACAAGTGCAAAATATGCAATTTATCAGTCCACTTTTAATGTTAAAAGAAATTTTTGTAATGATCTCAAGAAACCTACGACAACAGAACGTAATGAATATCTTAGAAAAGAAAAAAATTAAGTAGGTTTATCTTCTCTATAGACAACTACTTAAAATAAAGTGATGAAATGAAAAACAAAATATGATCATATCAACAGACAACAATGAGATTACAAAATATGTGATTACCCACAAGCCGACACCAACCACAAAATATAAAATCATACACAAAATCTATTGATGAGAAACCAATTGGCAGTCCACATTACATAAAATCTCTCAAACTCTTAGGTCCTTTTCTAAAAATACAGAAGTTAATCAACAACTACTGATGTAACCAAATAAGTTGTGCGTGATAAATACGAACATGAATACAAAGAAAACGTAGAATTGACCAAAATAAACATAGTCCTAACTACAAAAATTGCGACACCCTGTTCTCAGCATTAAGAATCAACTTAAGCTACCAAAGATAGAATTGAACATAACATGCAGATAACCAAGCCTAAACGAATAAACAAGCATAAAGAATATGACCCAACTTCGCAAATTAGGTTTTCGATGGATAACGATGATAGGATTTTTTCACTTGTATTAAAATTTCGTTAATTCAGTAGAGAGGGAATCGAACAAAAAACCTGACGCATCAATGAAAAAGAAACAATCGGCGGCGATGGCTCCTGTATCTGCTGGTCACACTATGGGATCTAGCATTGCCGATGCTAAGAAGGATTGAGAAGCAGGGACGCGACTGAAACGGGGGACGGGAGGGAGCGGAGAAACAAAGGTGAAAGGGAGAGATGTGTTAGCATAAGGAAATGTAGACACGTATAACGCCAAGAGAATGAAGAATTTGACAAGTTGCATTTTATGCTTACCGGGAACCGGCTTGAAACTGGCCGCACTTCCCTTTAAGGCCCTTAATAGATATAGTAAGATATATTGATTTATACTATAATCGTTCACTATCGAGTTGTTCTTTTGTGTCCAGGTGCACTTTGTGTAAGGGTACACCATTTTATTTTAAAGGTATACATTTTAATTAATAAGAGTACATCATTTTATTTTAAAGGTATATACTTTTTATTAATATTTTTTATTTTTTTAAGAAAATAAAGTGTACACGTCTTTATACTAAAGATTATATAATTTAATATTAAAGGATATGGGCGCATGGTGTGCCCCCAGGATAGACATGCACGATTAACCGGAATCGCCAGTTCCAATCAAAAAATTGTCGGTTTTAATCAAGTTCGGAACTGGCGGTTCAAGAACCAGCCAAAATATAACCGAAATCGTTATTCTACGGTTCGGTTCCAGTTTAAACATTTTGAAAACCGTAAATGGCGATTCGTCAGTTTCATTAAAAATCGCCGGTTTATGATATTTTCCTTTTTTTTAACAACCCAGATCATCTAGCCATTGGAGATCAACATCCAAAAAAAAACTGATCGTTGGGCATGTGAACCGTCGGTTTTGGCGAGTATGTTTAGTGTGAAAATCTGCATGTTTTAGGATCTGATTTAGCACTGTTTTGTAGGATTTAAGTTCGTATTTTAGCACTAAATGGTTCATTTCTATATATTTAAGATATTGGTGCATTTAAGGTATTATTTTGTATTTTTAGGTGGAAAACGGATTAAAAATGCAAAGTTGGAATGAAGGGTAAATTGTGAAAGAATGTTGAAAAACGCATGTCCAATTTGCATAATTTTTCTGTATTTTTTTGAAGTCCAAATTCTTCATGTGATATATGATTGGAAAGCCATAGAAGAGATGGTTATTTTTGGCTTGAAACACCTCAATTGGAGGTCAGATGAGGGAGTTATGATCAAAATGGTGAAGTCGCGTAAGCAGCGCCGATCCTGCACGACTCGTGCCACTTTCACATGACTAGTGCCCTTCAAATATTAGAATATTTCTTATTTCTTTATATTGATAGAAAGCTATAGAAGAGAGGATCGCGTGAGCGCAAAAATGACTTCAATCGGAGATTGGATGAAGAAGTTATACTCAAAACCGTGAGGTCGCGCAGCTGCTAGCGAGAATTCCGAAAATTCACGGAAATTACCCTATATTTCCTATTTTCTGGTGGCCAAGTTATTTTCTAATTTAATATCCCTCCATATCTTCCATAATTATATTTTTCCTGATTTTTCAAGATCCCACCTTATTTTATTCAATTCTCACACCTATATATACTCATTCTCATCACCACATTAAGGGTGAAGAAACCGAATAACTCTCTATCACACCCTTTGGGCTACACCATCTTCACCCATCACCTTCCACCATCCATCTCTACCCTTCACCCGTCTTTCACCTATCACCCTCAATCATGGTGTTTGCTACTTGAGAAGGAGAGTGGAGGAGGATCATCAAGACGGAAAGAGAAGACGGAGAATTATTCAAGACACGGGTTTTTCTTTCTTCTTTAATTTCTTATTGTTGATTTATAGACTCATGGGTAAGTTTTTTTCAATAGACATTGGTGTTTCTTGTAACACCATGGGCTAGTACTTTTCTGGATAGTTCTAGGTTTTGAAGGTTGAATTGGATTGAATTGATGACCTAGACTAGGTTATGGATTTCTATAGTATTATTATTCTCTTATTAATGCTTTGATTGAGACTTATACTTTTGTCTTATATGGTCTGCCCTCATTCATGATATGACATTGTCTTATGCATATTTATGTTTGTTACTTGTGCCCTAAAAGGGATTATATTTATCAACATGTTATGGGTAAAGGGGATCTAACCATATAACATTTATTCACTAGAATAATTAATATTGGACACTTAATATATCTATTAATTACCATTCTAGAGGATTTGGTTTCTTAGATTGTTAGGTGGGAACCGAGGTTTAATTCTTAAGTACGTATAAAGGGAAGTCTAGTGTACTAGCCTTTAATAGATTTTGCATGAAGTACCTAGAAAGGGAGTAGGGATTATTCTTTTGCATCCGATGGTTTAAACCAGATTTATGTGTTAAGTTTACTTCATCAAAGGGATTTAACATAATTAAGTGACTGCTTTCATAAAATCTGCAGGAATTCTAACCGATTGTCTAGTAACTTAATTTGATTAATTTAAACTGGATTTCCTGGAACTATCTTGTCTTCTATCTTGAAACACTTGTGATTGTTTATGCCTTTTTATTTTATTTAGTATTTATTTTTTGCATCATTAGTTTAATAATTTCCAAAATCAGATAAGGTTACTTTGTCTTAAATATTAGTGGTGCAAACTATATTTATGTGGTAATCTGTTTAGCTCTAATCCCTTGGGTTCAATATTTTTACTTGGTCACACGCTGAGCTACAATTGATTCCCTACACTTAGGAACACACGCAAAAGGTGAACAAGCAGGGTAAACTGCCGATTTTGGTTCGCCGATTCAAATCGGCTGTTCTAGGGATTCGGGCGCCAACTTTTTGAATTTAAAATTCAAACGTGCGGTTGAGATTACGTGGCTGTTGCAGATCAACTGTGGGATCTGTCGGGGAAACGGCGGTTCCACCCAATTTTTTTTAATTCAAGGGCTGAGATTTATTGGAGTTCAAATTTTGAAATAGATGGATGAGATCAATCCTAGTCTTCTATAAATACCCCATGTGTGATCAATTTGAGCAAACAACATTCTACAATCTACTTCTACTCTACTACATTCACAATTCACATTGCTATTTTGCTCTCTCACTCAACCTCAAAGACCAAAGTTCAAACTTCAAATCTCATTTCAAATTTTCAATTCTCTCATTTTTATTTTCTATTCTTCCCACCTATACTAGTATATCTTATTTCTTTCTTACTTCTAGTCTTTTAGTTCATATATATTCATCTTTTCTTTTCTTCAATCTAAAAAAAAAAGTTCAAGACTCAAAGTTCTATCATTTCAATTCTCTCATTATCATTTTCTATTCTTCTCACATATACTAGTGTATCTTGTTTCTTTCTTACTTCTTCAAGTCTTTTAGTTCATATATACTCCATCTGTTCCCTTGATAAGTGTCCATTTTCCTTTTGCACGTGAATTAAGGAGTATAATATTTTAAAGTGTAATGAGGTGAGAGAAATAATATTTTAATATGGAGTGGGTAGCTGTATTTGTGTTGAGTGTGGGTCCCATGTATAGTGGGTTGAATATAATAGTATTATTGTGTGTGTCACATCAACCAAAAAATAAAATTGACACTTTGTATTGGGACGGACCAAAATGGCAAAATGGATACTTATCAAGGAGACGGAGGGAGTATTTATCTTTTCTTCAATCTAAAATAAAAAATTGCCTAAAAGAGGTTCTTTTCCATCTGGTGCCTCACTTTCTTCTACTAGAGGAAAATCCACACCCAACACCTTCAATTGTCCTCCACCACCTCCACATCCATTTCCAACAACTCAAGAAGATATTGAATATATTCTTTCGAATGAAGAAATTTTTCCTCATTTGTACAACTTGAATTATCCTCCGACGACGACAATGATGATATCCAAGTTCAATCACAACAAAGAGCGAGTGGAAGTCAACCAACCTCGGGTGGTACGGGTATCGGGGACGGAGACAGAGACGGAGGATCTAGCGGAGGGGGAGGATCGACTTGAAGTTCCCCACAAGTGTTATGTTCTGATATATTTTCCATTCACTTCAAGAATGAAGCGATTGAGAATTCGAATGAATTCAAAGTTATTTGCAACTGTTGTGGCACGAAGTATAAATTTAAGCATGGCGGAGGATATGGAATGTTCAAGCATATCAACTCAAAACATCCGAACAAGATTGGCATCTCAACCGGTCAAACACAAATAAGACGAGGATTCACGGCGTCTTCCAGAGGAGAAGGTTCATCGGCGTTGGGTGACAATCTTTTTAAATTTGATGATGCTAATTATTTGAGATTATACCTTAAACTTATGTTCACCAAATATTTGCTATTTAACTTTGCCGGTAATATTATTTTTTCAAGATTGGGTTAATCTCACTTTAAATCCTCAAGCCCCACCTTTGCATCATAATAAATGTAAACTTGGTGTAGCTAAATTGTTAAAGAGTATGGTTTGGTTTTAAAACAAATTTTACAACAATTACCTCATAAAGTGTCTATATGTTCGGATATTTGGAGTAATGCTTGGCAAAAAGCAAATTATATGGGTATTACTTGTCACTGGATTGATAGTTCATGGAATATGCAAAAATGATTAATTGCTTATAGATCATTTGATGTTCCTCATACCCCGTTAATATTGCTCACAAAATTAGTACTATTTTGCAATAATATGGTTTAGTTACAAAAATTTTTATTATCTCATTTGATAATGTTAGTGTTAATACGACTAGTTTAGAAAGTCTTATTAATATTTGCACCCTCAATTGGTGGTAGATTTTTATATGTTAGATGTATTTGTCATATATTGAATTTATGTGTTCAATATGGTTGCAAGAACAAATTCAACCTATTAAAGTTACTTTATGGAATATAATGAGAGACTCTTCCATGACTAAAAGAAGGAAAAGATATTGTCACTCTGTGAACATTCACCTAAAAAAATATCCTTAGATGTTTCAACTCGTTGGAATTCGACGTATAAAATATTACATGACTCTTTTGTATATAAAGAACATATTTGTGCTTTTTACTCACAAGATGCGGGTGGTCAAATCTTATTTGCTAGTCAATGGGACACATGCTATACTTTATGTGATGTTTTGCAAATTTTTAATGATGCTACGGAAGAACTATCCGATGTTTATTATCGTACTTCAGTTGTTGATAATTGCGTTAAAATTGTCATGATTTTTAGTGTTTATGAAGCACATCCGTTGTTGTCAAATGCTATTCTTTCCATGAAATCTAAGTGGTTAAAATATTTTTTTAAATTACGGACTTGTGTTTAGTTGCTAAATTGTTATAGACCCACTTATTAGAATTGATGGTTTAGAAGAATTGTTTAGATTTTACTATGATTCATTGTATGCTAATTGTGATTCTCCTACTAAACAACAAGCTCCTAATCCTAAAAACATAGTTGCAACTACTTATAATCTATTAAAGGAACTTTTTAAGGAATATAAAGAACAAAATAGTATGAATGATGATCAATCTAGTGGTGATGATAGTATTGGTAGTGGTGATAGTTCTAGAAAATATGATGTTCTTGAAAAATTTTATAGTTTTTATGATGCTAGATCTCAAAAACGTGCACGGGTTATATCAAATCCTTTTCAAGAACTTGATTCTTATTTTACTAACACTATTGAGTTTGATACAAGCGGAACTGGTTTTGATATTTTGAAGTGGTGGTCAAAGAGAACAAAATCCTTCCCTATTTTATCATTGATTGTAAGAGAGATATTTGCATCTCCCGCTTCTACAGTCACCGTTGAACAAGTATTTAGTCTTGGTAGTCTCACTTTGGATCCGACATGATCCAATTTAAGTGTGACAAATTTAGAAAATCTATGTTTGTTTGATGATTGGTCAAAGGCGGAAAGCGGATTCAAAATCAAAGTAAAGAAAACTGTACGGACACTACAACAAAAAAACATTAAGACATGATTGGTCAAAGGCGGAAAGCGGATTCAAAATCAAAGTAAAGAAAACTGTACGGACACTACAACAAAAAAAATTAAGACAACATATATAATTTGTTGTCCATTAACTTATTTTAGGGAAAATGCTATGTAGTCAAAGCTCATGTTGTCTTAAAGATGTGTAGTCTTTGTGCGTTTTTTTCTTAAAAAAGACGCACAAAGAAAACACATTATATGTGTAGTCTTTGTGCTTAAAAAAGATGCACAAAGAAAATATATTATATGTGTTGTCTTTGTGTGTCTTTTTTTTAAAAAAATTATGCACAAAGACAACAGATTATATATGTTGTCTTTGTGCGTCTTTTTTTAAAAAATTACGCACAAAGACAACACATTATATATGTTATCTTTGTGCATCTTTTATCTATTTTTTTAATTGATTAATATATTTATTAACCTGTTACTTTGCCTTGACAAAAATAATATACACAAAATTTATTAATTACTCCCTCCGTCCCTCAAAGTATTTCACACTTTCCTTTTTCATCCGTCCCTCAAAGTATTTCACACTTTACTTTTACTAAATTTGGTAAAAAATACATTATACTAATACTCACTTTTTACACATATCCCAATATAATACTTACTTTTTCACATCTCCCAAAAACTTTACACACTTTTTTCACATCTCTCAATAACTTTACACACATTTTTCATTAAATCAACTAAAATATATATTCTCTTTCTTACTTTATACATAAAAATACAAAATTTCTTAAACTCCGCGCACACCAATACGCGAAATACTTCCCGGGACGGAGGGAGTATTTGATAAAGGAGATAACAAAATTAAAAATAATTAAATACATTCTAAATGATCCACAATACACAACATTAAATATTCATCTCAAATACAAATGATTTTTCAATATTTACAACAAATACGAATGGGGCCAAGAAAATAATAGGCTAGAACATAAACAAAAAATCATTGGCACTTCAAAACATCATGTATAAATGTGCTCTTAGATTCTTGATAAATTAAATAGAAACTTCAAATGCACAAAAAACAAGGGTTCTACCATATGTTATCATTCTCGTGATGTCATCGTTATAGCTTGCACTCTAGAGGTAGTTCGCCCTGTTGACCTTCACCATTAGCTGGTGCACTGCCTCCTTTCTGTAAACATAAGATAGCCATTCCAACATCTAGGTTAGACACAAATATACAACAAATGAAAGAAAACATGCAAGGAGATAAGTTTATTGCAGAACAGCAAAGTAAATATAGCATTAAAAATACCAACGTCCTCATCCAATATTTCATTAGTCTTTTTTAAGCACTAAGCAGGTTAAAAAAACAGTAATATAAACTGAATCAAATGAGCACACAATAGATCATTGAAATGAAGTAGCCCAATTTTGAGTTCTTTTATAGGGTGAAAAATAATTAGATTGAATCATGATAAAAATTACCAATTTCACACCACTATAGTCAACTTTGAACATATTACCAATTCCTAACCTGAACAATTAAGTTTTAAACAAAACAAGTAAAAAACCAGCAGCAGCCACTAGTTAAACATGTAATAAGAGCATAATTGAGTTCTAGCTTTTCCAAGTAAAATGTAGACAAGTACCAAAGGAAGATTCAGCAAAGATAACCAATCGGCGGCAAAACAATATAAAAAATCAAACAATGCGATGGCGAAGGCAGGATGCACGTCAGAGAAGGACAGCTGCTAGTGATTTCTCAAATTGCAAGTCGGCGGCGGGATGAAAAACATTTCAAAAATAGGGAAACCAGCAATTCCCTGACCCAGCTAATATTGGGATCGAGCAATCGATCCCTCAAAAAGCCCCTTCCATCAGCGCACTCCGGAGGAGAGAGCCGCATCAGATCAGCCGGCGCAGAGGGAGACTTCAAAGTGAAAAATCCTGGATGATATTAGGCGTGGTGGTCACAGGATACAATTGGAAAAAAGCCCTAAATAGGGCGTTGTTGAGCGTGATTGATACAAGGCCAAGTGACGTTGAGAACAGAGACGATTGCGGGGAAGCGCATCGACAAGAAGAGACACGTCGGTGATGAATAAGCAAGAACGCATCTGTAATTAAGGCGAGAAGATCGCAGCAGCAGCAGACCATTGCAGGAGCTCAGTATTTTGTGGTGATGAAGGGTGAAAGACACAAATTTAGGAGCATCCGAGAATGGACGGAAATAATAGAAGAAGCGGGGGCGGAGGATGAGACAGGTTTGGGGTTCATGGCGGCGGAGGGTGTGGAGACGGCGGAATTCATCGCCGGAAATCAGTCGTAGCCACTACCTGCATACGGATTGAAATCTGATTAGGGATTTTACAGGAAGCCTTAATAGGATTTCTTCCAAAACGTCGTCGTTGCAACTCGCTAAACTCGCCATTACGCCACCAATACCACTTCCTCTTCACTCACTTGGACTGCAATTAGTTATATTCTAATCCAAGATTAATTTTTAAATTAATTAGATTTTTTGTTTTTTTTTTAGAAATAATACCAATATTTGAGACGAGAGATGAGATTTTTGAGGATATAATATCTAAATTATCTATTAATATGAGAATTTTGAGGATTTAATATCTAAAATAAGAATATATTCCTATGGAATATTAAATGTGTAGATATATTTTTGTTAGAGTGATTTAGTGCGGATACTATATATACTAATCTATATAATAATCATATTAGATTATTGGAATCTAGATTTATTAGGAAAGAGAGATTATATAGAAAAAATTATATTTTTTGTGTGAGTTTTTTTAAATATTTTTTTGTGTGATTATAAAGAGATTATATTTTCTAATTCACATTATAAATCCTTGTAATATGGTAATTATTTTTATTTTTTAAATCCATAAAAAAATCTAGTAAGATAGTAATTTTAAACATAATTATTTGCACACATCTTCCTATTAAATACACGCCCTTTTAATATAAAATTAAAATAAATATTTTTAAAAAATAATATATTAAATACATACCATAATTAAAATATATATTTGTAAAAAATAATTTAAACCTTAATTAATAATATTAAATTATAAATATTTTATACAAATCATTATCTCCTTTCTCCTGCAGAACATCAAATTTCGCAAACCAACAAAAACAAATCGTTTTCATGGACTTAAACTTACAGTTCTAGTGATAGGCAATTGAAAACATTAAAATAATTACAAAACTAGTCTTTAATTTTATAATTATTTTTTATATTTATTTCATATTTATTTAAAATTAAAGAATTTATTATTATGTTTAATTAGTTTTTTAAAAAAGTCACAAATTTATGAATAATAACATATTCAAATTATATATATTTCCTCAAAATAAATTAATTAGAAAATACATTATATCATACAAATATATAATATTATCACATAGTACTATGTAGTTTATAAGAAAAAATTATTACAATAATTTAGGATATATTGTCATATATGTTGTCTTTGTACGTAAAAAAAAATTTACGAAATCATATGTTATCTTATAATAAATTACCTTAAAAAATAACATATATGACACCACATTAAGACACCACCAATCAATATGTGTTGTTTTTGTGCGTGCAAAAAATTAAGACAATATATATATATATATATATATATATATATATATATATATATATATATATATATATATATATATATATTTAAGACTACATATATAAAGCATACGACTATACATATTTTTAATATATGTAGTGTAATCACTGGTATCTTAATGCTTTTTTGTTGTAGTGTACCCTACTTTGTCTAAAGTGGTTAAAGAATAGTCACTCCTGTCCCGCATGAGTATAAACTGTGTACGGCACCCCCCATTTGAAATCACATCAGGTCCCTTTGAACTACGTAATGACTTGATCCTCTGAAGGCGGTACGTAGGCAGTTTAGTACTCTGCTAAGTTCAGTCATGTCTTTGGTTTATTCACATCAAGTTTGTAAGACAAGCAATAAACTGAAGCAGAAAGGCAGTGTAAGTATGCATGAAAGGCAGGAAAGCAAAGTAAAGATGCAGTGTAATGATAAAGGAGAAGACAAGAGTATGGCATGAAAATAATTAAATTTATGGATTTAATTAATTAAAAGACCCCGAAATAAATTTATGGGATCAATTAATTATTAAATTCAAAATTGTAAGTTAAACTCATGAGGTGAAATTCAAAATATTAAAGTGAGCAACTAAATTAATTCATGTTTAAATTTAAAGTATGAATTGAAGTTAGTTGGAACTTGAGATTGCAAGTCATGAATTTTGAATTTGGTGTAAGCCCAATTTGTATAAAAGCCCAAAACAAGAGAACTTTTGCATGGGCTTGTATTATTATTGGTCCAAAGTTGCTTTCATTTCAAGAGGCCCAAATTGAATAAAATGGGCCTAAAGAAAGGTCAAAATTAGATTTGAAGGTCAAAATTGATTTTAGCCCTCAAAATCTTGCCAGCGTTCAAGGGGGTTCTTCTATCTTTCTACTGATCGGACTCTCGTCGATGCCTACAGCCACCAGCGACCGCCGCCAGGGTTCACGCCGGATTCTCGCTAGCGAGCAGCCGCCGGAAAGCGGATATCAGCCACCGCGAGCAGTCGCCGAAAGCAGCCATCAGCCGCGGCTCTCACACGCCGTTCTGCTTCCCAGTCGCCAAGAACATTACCGAATCGAGTCTGAATCACACTGAAGCGACGAGACCATCTTCCGGCCGGTCAGATCGAGAGCTGCGCCGCCGGAAAGCAGACATCAGCCGCCGATGATCTCCGATAGCCTCCGAGCGCAATTCGATTGGATCTGCCGCGTTCTCGCCGCCAAAGCAGATGTGAACCCGTATGGAAAACAACAGCCTTCGTCTTAGTTTGACCACGAAAGGCAAGCCGTCCAGAGCCCGGTATCGTTCGCTCATTTCCGGCCGTCGGGAGGAAGCCGGATTTGAGTTTCTACCGTAGAGAGGATGCAACCCCGCTCTCTCTTCCCCAATGGCCACCCGTCGATTGAAGTCGCCGACAACTGCCGTACGCTGGCATCACGGGAATGATAGCCGCTGTGGGTGGTCGATGAACAGTGATGGCGTCAGACGTGGGTTGGCAAGTGGAACTAAGGGAAGAGAAAGAAGGCGGGAACGAGGGTCGCTGTCAATTTCTCGGAAGAGAAAGAATAGTAGGGACGGGGCTTACCGCAGATTCCTCGGAAGAGAAAGAAGGGCAAGGACAAGGCTCACCATCGATTCCTTCGAAGAAGGAAGAAAGGGCAAGGATCAATTTCTCGAAAGAGAAAGAATAGCAAGGATGGGACTCGCCGTCGGAAGAGAAAGAAAGGGTAAGAATGAGGCTCATTGTCGATTTCTCGGAAGAGAGAATAGCAAGGACGAGGCGGTTCCTCGGAAGAGAAAGAATGGCGAGGTCAATGATGAATGTTGCTTGGTTTATGGCAGGATGTGATGAAGTAGACCATGCATACTGCATATATACTACAGAAAGCATGGGAGGAATGTGATCAGATGGAGGAAGTAAGTGATGGTAGCATCAGCTGTTAGGTGGATGAGGTTCGACATGGTTAAAGTTAGGTACGACCTGATGAGCTAGGTCGAACCTTAATTGAACCACAGACAGTTGGTTATAACTGATTAAGGTTCAACTTGTTAAGATTAGGTTCGACTTGTTAAGATTAGGTTCGACCTGTTAAGCTAGGTTGAACCCTGGTCGAACCGTGTCAGGCAAGTTACTCTATTTAAGATCAGCTTTGGTTCGACCACGACATTCATGGTTCGACCTCATCTACTGGTCGAACCCAAGTCGAACCTGAGTCCAGTAAATTAGTTGCAACGGTTTTCATCAGTTGGTTACAACTGATTAAAGCATGTGCGTTATGAATGGATGAAAATGATTACACACGCAAGACACACGTCCATATAAGTAGAAGAATAACAGCTGAAATCAGAATCATCATCAACACATCTTCTTCACATATCAGTTAGATACAAGCTTAAGGATTAGGGTTTTCAGGTGCTTGTATTCTTGTAACCATCTTCTTCATTGTTTAGTGAATTCTTCTCTCGAGAAAGTGGATGTAGGCTATGCCGAACCACTATACATCTTTGTGTTGATCTCTCTTTCATTTCATTTTTCATTTTGTTTATCAACGTGTGTGTGAAACGTGAGTGATTCAACAAACAAGTGAGTGCAGTTTCTTGAGTGATCATTTTCAAGTGTTTGCTCAATTTCATAACAAGTGGCGCCGTCTGTGGGAAGAACAAGAAGCTGCCACAATACCAGAAAAGAAAGGAAGAATCATGGTTACAACTAAGTTTGATGTGGAGAAGTTTACAGAGAAAGTTGATTTCAGTCTGTGGAGGATGAAGATGGAGGTTGTACTGGTCCAACAAGGGCTTGCTGATGCAGTTAAACCGCTTCCAGATCAAGCAGCTGCTGTGGATGCTGGTGCATTAGCTGCAGATCAAGATCAACAGTCCAAGGCAAGAAGTGCTATCATTCTGTGCTTAGGTGATAAAGCTCTAAGGAAAGTTTCCAAGGAAGTATCTGCAAGAGATATGTGGAAGAAGCTTGCTGATCTTTACATGGTAAAGACATTGGCAAACCGGCTGTACACCAAGCAGAAACTCTACTCCTTCAAAGTATCAGAAGATAAGTCTATTCTAAGCCAACTAGATGATTTCAATAAGATCATAGATGACTTAGAAAACATTGATGTAGCACTGTCCAGTGAAGATAAGGCTGTCATTTTGATGTCAGCTCTTCCTAAGTCTTTTGAAGGTTTGAGAGACACATTGTTGTATGGAAATGCTGAATCGATCTCCCTGGAGCAAGTGATTCTAGCAATCAAAGCAAAGGTGCTCCATAAGACATCAGATAATGCTGTTGCAGGAGAAGGTCTTGTTGTCAACAAACAACATAAGTGGAACAAGAATGATAAGAAGTCTGGTACTGATAAGAAGAAATATGAAAGAAGTAATCAAGGTACATCAGCAGTTGAAGAAAACAATAATTGTTTTCACTGCAACAAGCCTGGCCATTTCAAGAAGCAATGCCATAAGTGGAAAGCAATGGTGGCCAAGAAGATTGCTGAAAAGGGAGGAAATCAAAGAATCCATGCAAATCAGGTGACTGAAAATAGAGGTAACAAGGATCAAGATTATATTGAAGCTCTGGTTGTTGTTTCTGGTCAAGTGTCAGATCAGTGGGTGTTAGATTCAGGTTGCACTTTTCATATGACATCAGTCAAGGATTGGTTTACTGATTTAAAACCATACCATGAGGGATCAGTCTTGTTAGGCAATGATCAAGCCATCAAGATTGAAGGTATTGGTTCTGTCAAATTCAGAATGTTTGATGGATCCATTAAGTTGCTCACAAATGTGAGGTATGTACCAGGATTGAGAAGGAATTTGATATCATTAGGAATATTAGACTCCTTGGGATGTGAGTACCATGTGAAGAAAGGTGTACTCACCATCATAAAGGATAAGTCAGTGGTAATGAAAGGAGTTAAGAGCTCTGATCTCTATTTTCTTGAAGGATCAGTTGTCACTGGGCAGTTGAACACTTCTCAAGAGCAAGAAGATGTTCAGTTGTGGCATGGAAGATTAGCTCATGTAAGTGAGAGAGGGTTACAAGAGCTAGCAAGACAGAAGCTATTAGACATAAGTTCAACCTGTAAGATGGATCAGTGTGAAGACTGTATTCTAAGTAAGTCAAAGAGGTTGAAGTTTGGTTCAGGAGAACATACTTCATCAGAGAAGCTTCAGTATGTTCATACAGATCTATGGGGACCATCTAAGAATCCAACTATTGGAGGTGGAAGATATTTTATATCTTTCATAGATGACTACTCTAGGAAGTTATGGGTGAAAATCCTTAAAACAAAGGATCAAGCATTCACTGCATTTAAGAAATGGTGTTGCAGAAAGAATGAATCAGACCTTGCTAGAAAGAGTGAGATGTATGTTGAGTAGTGGAGGATTCACCAAAGGGTTTTGGGGTGAACTTGTGACTATAGCAGCCTATCTGATCAACCTATATCCATCAGCAGCTTTGAAATTCAAACCACCTGAAGAAATGTGGTCTGGAAAGACACCTAGTTACACTCATTTAAGAGTAATAGGGTGTCAGGCTTACTCTTATGTGAAGCAAGATAAGTTGGAACCTAGAGCAGTGAAGTGTGTGATGGTTGGGTACTCACAAGAAGCAAAAGGGTACAGGCTGTGGTGTTATGAGGCTAACAAGTTTATTGTTAGCAGAGATGTTACATTCAGTGAAAGGAAGATGCCATTGGTTGAAAGGAATTCTGTAGTATCAATTACTACAGATCTTGATGAGCCTCAGGTGGAGCAAGCAAGGAAGGAAGCTCAGCAGTCTAATCAAGATGATAACAGTGCTGATCAGAATAAGGAAGATAGCTCTCCTAGCTCATCCAGTTCAAGGTATGATCTAAGTTCTTATCAACTTGTAAGGGATAGGCTAAGGAGACAGATTAAAACTCCAGTGAGGTACATGGAAGCTGATATAGTATCATATGCATTATATGTTGCATCTGATATAGAGAATTATGAGCCAAGAACATATGATGAAGCTATATCAGGGAATGACAATGACAAGTGGATAGTTGCTATGGAAGAAGAGCTACTGTCATTACATAAGAATAAGACTTGGCAGATTGTTGACAGACCAAAAAACAAGAAGTTAGTAAGCTGTAAATGGATCTATAAGAAGAAGCCTGTTACAAGCAAAGAATGAGGTATTAGATACAAGGTAAGACTTGTAGCAAGAGGTTTTTCTCAGAAAGAAGGTGTTGACTACAATGAAATATTCTCACCATTTGCTAAACATTGTGCCATCAGAATCTTGCTGGCATTAGTAACTCAGTTTGATCTTGAATTACATCAGATGGATGTGACTACAGCATTTTTGCATGGAAATCTTGAAGAGGATATTTACACGAAGATTCCTGATGGTGTAAGTGTTGAAGGAGCTGAGAATAAGGCCTGTTTACTGATGAAATCTTTGTATGGTCTAAAACAAAGTCCAAGACAGTGGTATTTGAAGTTTGATGATTACATTACATCAAATGGATTCAGTAGGAGCCTACATGACAGTTGTGTTTATGTTAGGAACAAAGGTGGATATTATACATACTTACTTTTGTATGTAGATGATATCCTCATAGCTTGCAAGGATCTTGCTGGTATAAATAAAGTAAAGGAAATACTTAAGCAGGAGTTTGATATGAAGGATCTTGGAGAAGCAAAGGTGATCCTTGGTATGCAGATTGAGAGAAATAGATCAGTTGGTGAGCTGAAGTTGTTCCAAGAGTCATACTTAGACAAAGTGTTAAAGAGATACAATATGAACCTCAGTAAGACAGTAGCTACACCAGTTAAACAAGGAGTGAGTTTGTCCCTACTCCAAGCTCCTCAGACAGACCAAGAAAAGTTTGAAATGAGTAATGTTCCTTATGCCAGTGTTGTTGGTAGTTTGATGTATGCAATGATATGTTGCAGGCCAGATTTAGCTTATGTGATGAGTATGATTAGCAGGTTTATGAGTAATCCAGGCTTACTACATTGGAGTTCAGCAAAGTGGGCTCTCAGGTATGTTAAAGGAACCATCAAGGCAGGTTTGAAGTTTCAGAAAATGACAACATGGGATAAGGCAGTAGTAGGATATGTTGATGCTGACTATGTAGCAAATCTTGATACTAGAAAGTCTCTTACTGGTTATGTATTCAACTTGTTTGGTACTGCAGTAAGTTGGAAAGCAACTCATCAACATATAGTGGCATTATCAACCACAGAAGCAGAGTTTGTTGCACTTACAGAAGCAGTAAAAGAAGGAGTGTGATTGGCAGGTATGCTGAGTGAGTTTGGGATTGAACAAGAGTCAGTTGAGATACATTGTGATAATCAGAGTGCAGTGCATCTCTCCAAGCATCAAGGATACCATGAAAGGACCAAACACATTGATGTAAGGTTGTATTTCATAAGGGACATGATAGACAAAGGGATTGTGAGTGTCAAGAAGATCAAGACAGATGACAATCCTGCAGACATGTTTACAAAAGCCTTACCAGCTCAGAAGTATGAGCTGTGTAAGTACTTGATTCAGTTGAATTAAGTAAAGAAGGAAAGGTTGCTGCTCCTTATAAAAGCAGCAAGGTGGAGAAGATGAAGCTAACATGAAGATGCAAGGTCTAAGGTGGAGAATTGTGATGAAGTAGACCATGCATACTGCATATATACTACAGAAAGTATGGGAGGAATGTGATCAGATGGAGGAAGTAAGTGATGGTAGCATCAGCTATTAGGTGGATGAGGTTCGACATGGTTAAAGTTAGGTTCGACCTGATGAGCTAGGTCGAACCTTAATCGAACCACAGACAGTTTGTTATAACTGACTAAGGTTCGACTTGTTAAGATTAGGCTCGACCTGTTAAGCTAGGTCAAACCCTGGTCGAACCGTGTCAGGCAAGTTACTCTATTTCAGATCAGCTTTGGTTCGACCATGACATTCATGGTTCGACCTCATCTACTGGTCGAACCCAGGTCGAACCTGAGTCCAGTAAATTAGTTGCAATGGTTTTCATCAGTTGGTTACAACTGATTAAAGCATGTGCGTTATGAATGGATGGAAAGGATTACACACGCAAGACACACGTCCATATAAGTAGAAGAATAACAGTTGAAATCAGAATCATCATCAACACATCTTCTTCACATATCAGTTAGATACAAGCTTAAGGATTAGGGTTTTCAGGTGCTTGTATTCTTGTAACCATCTTCTTCATTGTTTAGTGAATTCTTCTCTCGAGAAAGTGGATGTAGGCTATGCCGAACCACTATACATCTTTGTGTTGATCTCTCTTTCATTTTATTTTTCATTTTGTTTATCAACGTGTGTGTGAAACGTGAGTGATTCAACAAACAAGTGAGTGCAGTTTCTTGAGTGATCATTTTCAAGTGTTTGCTCAATTTCATAACACAGGCAAAGCAAACAAGCAGATATATGCAGGTAAAAAGACGAAACAAAGGGAAAGAAAACGGAAAAAACAAGATTGATAAAGAAGAGATATGATAGGAGAAAGAAGAAGTGATTACACTGCTGTAGATGAGCGTGGATTCTTGGTGTGGTTGCAGTGATTTCTTCTAACCTGTTGAAAAAGGGACATAACAAGTGCTTTGTTGTCAAAATTTTTACACAAAAGGAAATTGAAGTTATAGGAATTTTGGACTACTTTCACTTCTTTTGCTCGATGCTTGAGGTGTGAACCCCTTTATTATAGGTGTTGGAATCGTTGAGGATAGCTCTTTATGAATGTTTGAATCATGGAAGTCTTTGTCCAGGAAAATTATAAAGCTAAGTCGATATTGATAAAAAGATATTTGCAAATAAAATTATTGCAATTTGTCCACTCCAAAAACAAATTTCAGTGAACAAAATACAAAGAGGCATTTATATGCAATTAAATTTTATTGCCTAATAAATATAAATGCAAAGAAAAATATATTAAATGTTTATTAAATATTTATTTATTAAGGAATTTAAATAAATTAATTCCTGAAGTAAATAAATATTCCCTCCGTCCCCTTGAAATGTACTCGTTTGTTATTTGCACGTAGACGGTTCTAAGGTCTTTATTTGCTTTTTGCACGTAAATTAAGGAGTATTATTATTATTATAAATAAGGTGGGTAATTGTATTAGAGGGAAGTGATGGGTCATATTGTGTATTTTCTTTATTAAATAGAGGAAATTGATGCTTTTAAAGCGGATGCCAGGAATAGTGAAATGAATACCTTTCAAGGGGACGGATGGAGTAGATAATTAATAATTAATATAAGGGTCACTTACTAGGAGGTACATAAAATAATGTATAATTACTATAAACTACATGACTCAAAGCATTATTACTCATAACAACACAATTATGATTGTGATACCATAAATACCCCTATGTATTTGCACAATTGTTCTGCACAATTTGATTCTGCACAATTTGGTTCTGCACAATTTTATTTTTGCACATTTTAAATTCCGACAGCAGGCGGCGGATGTCAGCGGCGGTCAACGACTGTCCGGTCGCGCAGTCAAAGCCGGTCACGGTCGGTCAATGCTGGTAAACGGCTGGTCAACGCCGGTGGGTGGATGAGGAGTAGGGGTGTTGGTTTAAAAGTGTATGGAGTATAAGGTTATATTTGGTATTTTACTTTAATATTTTGTATGTGAGTGTAATTATTTAAATTCCATGTATCTAATAGTAATTTAGGTTAAAAGTGTGTATCTATTAGTGATTAACCCTTAATATAATTATATGAGCCCAAATCCAAGTCAAATGGGCCCAATTTAAGTTAAATGAGCTCGATCCAGGTCAAGTGGATCTGATTAAAGTCAACAAGCCCATCAAGTCAAATCCACCAGGCCTAATTAAGTTAAATAGGCCCAAGTCAAATCCAGCAGACCTAATTAAATTAAATAGGCTCATATCCAGTCCAGCAAGCTTAATTAAAGAAGAAAAACCCGACATATCTTTTCAAGGAGAGAATATCTCACAAGTAGTTATTTCCTCTACTTATAAATAAGGGCCTTCAATTCTCATTCCAAATATTATGGAAAATTCTGAAAATCCGAATAGCTCTGAAGAAATTTGAAATCTCTACGAAGATCAAATTATTCTTCAAAGATCAATCCAGAAACGATATTCAATTTGAGATCAAAGGTGCGGGGCCCTCAAATTCAACGTTTCTTCAAAGCAAGTTCATCCAGCAATATTCAGGAAGTCAACGGTGTTCTACCAAATTGAATGGCGTTCTTCACGATAAATTTTCAAGTCAACGTTCGATACGGACAAAGACTCGACGCCTCAGGACAAACGTTATAAAGCCCCAAAATCAGAGCTCGGACAAGCTTCATCCGAAGATCCGGCTCCGAAAGTTGAAAGAGTCAAGAAAGTCAACTCAAGAGAGAAATCAGAGGATAAATAGAAGCTATTTACTAAATTCTCAAGTTTAATCCATCTTGGATTTTCTTTGCAATTTCTTTTTTATTTATTATTTAATAAATACAAATTTTGTTGTTACAAATACCATTTGTTTTTTGCACGTAGATCAAGGAATATTATTATTTTATGTAATGTAAAGTGGGTAGGTATATTAGAAAGATGTGATGGATAGTGGTGGACCCTTTTTATTTAAAGAGGAAAATGGTGCAATTTGGACGGGAAATCCAATATAATAAAATGATGCTATTTGGGCGAGATGGAGGGAATAATTAATTATAAAAATATAAATAGTCCCGAGAAAGTCTGATAAAAAACGACTACTATTTAAATTCTTGTTTGATATTTGTTGTTTGCAATCTAACTTTTTGCTATATTCAACCCGTTTACCCGCGGATTATCCGTACACCCAATGGGTATACACGTACCTTACTCGAAGATCTATTTTAGGGTAAAAGAGTAGGGTATGGGTAGGGAGGGTAGGGTATAGGGTAGTATGTGGATTTGCCGTACCCGTACCCTACCCTACCCATTGCCATCCCTAATTGGTACAACCTTGGTCACCACCATTTTTAATTAATTCCTGCTCCTTAATTAATGTTATTTTTATTTTATTTTTAAATTTATTTTATTAAAATGACTATTATACCCTAAACCCTAGGGATAAATTATACCCTAAACCACAAGGGTAAAATTGTAATTATACCCTAAACCCTAGTGATAAATTATACCATAAATCATAAGGGTAAAATTGCAATTATATCCCTAAAAAAATAATCAAAAGTAAAAAAAAAAAATACACACACATACACTGAAAGTGAAGGAAGGAGTTTGTATAGGAGATTGTACCAAATGAAGGTTGTATACAAATCTTTGTCCCCATTTAATGGGTTAATATATATTGTCTGCTCCAGCAATTGAGAGAGGCCGCCCCACTTTGTGTGAATGATTTTTGAGGGAGTGTTCGTGACGATATTCTCGGTGTTTTGAGAAAATGGATTTTTGTGAAACATTTTCGAGTGGATCGAGCGATACGTATTCTCTTTGTACTATTAAATATTTTTTTCTCTTTTTATTATTATATTTTACAAGTTTTAAAGATATTTCTCTACTTATGATAGAAAGATTAGATTATGTGCTCTTGTTGGATTAGTGAATTGTTTCCTTAACGAGTTCCTGTGATTTTTTACCCTCAGATTTAAATAGTTTTTCTCGTTAGAATTATTGGTATTGATTTCGTTAATTTTCTGCAATATTCATTTGATTTTATGGTTTCTTATTCTACTATTGCTATATTTGAATGGAAAGTTCATATTATTAATATTATTTGAGTACCGAAAATATTTTTACATATTATTTTTACTAGTTTGATAGTATATCCCCCCACGAAAGCACTCCCACCCCAAGCCTCGAAATCCAACCCCAGCTTCCCTACCCACCACCCCACCCCCGCTCCATCTAACTCGATATATAGTTGCCATATACTTTCTCCATTCATCCTCAATGTATACATTTATTTTTTCATGTGGATTAAGGAGTATTATTATTTTACGTGTGGTAGGTAGATGTATTAGTGGAGGGTGTGAGTCCCATATTTTATTTGTATAAGTGGAGGATTTAAGTCCCATAGCCAAAAAGTAAAATGGATAGATTAAGAATAGACGATACAAAATGATAAATAGATTGACACTGGACGGAGAGGATACATTTCATTAAATTATACTTCATGTGCCTTAAAAAATCTCTTTTTACCATTTTGGATATCCGATATAAAGGATCTCATTTCTTTTTTTACACATATGAGACTCACATACATTCACTAATACAATTAAAATATGGGGTCCACACACTCATTAATATAACTACCCCTAGACATTAAATAACAATATTCCTTAGTCCACTTACAAAAAGCAAAAGGCCCTTTTTAAATCGGATGGAGGGAGTGCATAACTAAAAATATTAATATATGCTCTCTATATCTCACGTTAAGGTTTATGCTTTTCATTTTAGGTCACATGTTAAGGTTTACGGTTCCTTTTTATCATGTTGGCCCACACAAAATAATTAATTATTTAATGTAACATACACCATTAATACAACTACACAATTCACATTAAATATACTCCCTCCGTCCCACCTAAAGGGTTCCATTTTGCCATTTTGGTCATCCCACCCAAATGGTCCCCTTTTATTTTTTACACACAAGGAACCCACACACCCCCTCTAATACAGTTAAAATATGGAGCCCACACTCCAACTAATACAAATACCCACTACACATTAAATAATAATACTCTTTAATCCACGTACCCAAAAATAAAAACAATCCTTTGGGCGAGACGGAGGGAGAACTATACATTAAAATAAAATATTATGTATTCCCTCCGTCTTATCCTAATAGTTATATATTTCTTTTTTGGGCATCACATCCTAATGGTTATGTTTCGCTTTTTAGTATATGGGACCCACACAAATTAATTGTTTCTCTCTCCATGGACCCACACATCACATTAATACACCTACCCACTTTACATTAAAATATTATTTCTCTTACCTCAATACACATTAAAATACTATATTCATTAATCCACGTGCAAAAACAAAAGTAACTATAAGGACGGGATGGAGGGAATATATCTTAATCTACATGCAAAAAGCAAATGTAAACGTTAACGCGGGACGGAGGGAGTATAATATTTTTATATAATATAACTAAAATCTTATACTTCCTCCATCCGCGGGCAAGGGGGTCATTTATTTTCTGCACGTATATTAATGAATATTGTTATATGTAAAAACTCTCTCTCTCCCAAATTCAACTTTACACTTTTTTTATGTTCGTCTAATTTAACATCACACTTTCATATAGAAAAAAAACAATTAACTAATAAACTTTAATTTTAAATTTGTCATCACATTTTCACACACATAACATATCTTATCATTTATTTATTAATCAGAAGTATCAAACTACTCCCAAAGTAAGTTAGAATGTGACTTTTATTAATATCCGTTTAAATTAGTAAATTTAAAAATGAATTTGAAACCGAAGGAGTAATGAATTTGAAATTTTATTTAAATCAATGGCAAAAGCTCCTGCGCACCCGAGGACACGGAGGGATACTCCGTCTCCCCATATAAACACAACCCTCTCCCTCTATATTTTATTTAAACCTATGTATTGTTAGGATTTCAAATTGCAAAGGGACACGGATTTAAATCCGTGTACTCGGGCGCACAAGAGACTCACTCAAAATCAATAATACATCTAAACAAAATATAGAAATGAATTCATTAACCTCTCCATTGTTAAATCTTTGCACACATGATCGAAATTTAAACATTAATCATAATAATACATGACAGTATTTAATAAATGAATAGAATATGAAATATGAAAATAAAATAGATAATATTGTTTAAATTAAAAGAGTCCACATTACTTAAAAAAAAAAAATCTAACGAAACTCCCTTATAAATTGTTTGAGATAATTTTATTTAATTTAATCTTAATTGGTCAAGCCCGCAGTACACCTCACCCCAGTAGAAGGCAACCACGTATTTCCCGTAATAAACTCCGCCACCGTATACTCACTCGCTTCCGATGAATTATTAATCACATGATAACCGGGCCAGTTAACCCGGGCCCCCAGTCCAGCTCCCGGCCCATAATTCATGTACTCTGCGTAAAACATTTACACAATTTTTTTAATTAAAAATGATTCTTATGAAAAGTGATAATAGTGAGTGAATAATTTTATAAATAATTTATATATAAAAAAATTATAATATTTTTAATAAAAAATAATAATTAGTTATAAAATCATAAAATAAGATATTCTCTTCCAAAACTAACCGTGAAGAAGTCTCTTCCAAAACTACTACTATTATTAAATGCAATTCTTGTTTGCTATTTGTTGGTTGCAATCTAACCTCTTGTTATATTCACGTGATTTTGACTAAAAAAAAATTAATACTTAAAAGTTCGTAAAAAATTGTGATAACCAAATACACGATCTAATTTAAACAATTTATATAGTATCTCCTTTCACAACCTCAGGAAGAAATCATGAAGGATATATAGTGATTACGAGGAGATCGATCCATGTGAATAAAAAAATAGAGGGTGATATACTAATTAATTCAGAATGATATTAGAGAAGAAGTTTATGAAACTTGAGAAGATTCATACTGATAAAATGATTATTTTAGGGAAATTTTTTTTACAGGAAATAAAATTATATTAAGATTGCTGAAAAATAGTCACTGATTGACAAATAAAGTCAGAGGATTATCCCAACTGAACTCGGAGATAACATTGTACTTTGCATAATAATTAATAGAATGAGCAACAATATTTTTCGAACGAGGTTGCCAAAAGACACCCTTGAAGCAAAGAGAAGACAGCATGACATGAATATCTTAAAGAATAGGGATACAAGTAGCTGGAGGATCAATTTCATTGTTTGTGGCAAGGATAACTGACGATGCATTACCAACGAGAGAGAAATTAGTCTAACCAATAGAAATAGCCAGAGAGATAGCCTCTCTAAGTCCCAAAATTCAACAATAACTGGACAAGTAATATCTTGAAAGACTTTGGTCAAAGTACGGACAAAATCTCCATTTTCTCCCACAATAAATATACCAATCGTAGATTTCTTCTATTGTAGAGATGTGAACCATCAAAAAAATTCTTTCTGCCTGGCAGAGGAGGAAGGAGGCATGATGTCGAGATCAAGTGAGAAGGTCTCTCGAGTCACCCATTTGCTTGTTGAAAGTCACGGAGGAGAGAGGTTCCATGAAGAACCAGAATATTAGGATCAAATGTCTTATCATGAAAGATGTTTCTGTTGCAAGCCCACCAAATAAAATTTGATAAAACAACAATAAGTTCACGAGGCTCTCTTTTGGTTGTAGAGAGAATTTCTCTAAACCAAATATGGCAAAGCGAGTGCTCATAAAGAAATATAAGATCATATAGTCCAATTGAGAGTCATATATATGAAACAACAGGGTATTTGAAGAGCAAGTGTATTATACCTGAATCATTGATACCACAGAAGGAGCAATTTTGAGAGCAACTGATCCGCCGATGGAGTAGATTGGAAGGTGATGAATTGTGCTGGATTAGTCAGTATGAATTCAAAATAAGTGTGATATTATATTGGAAGGGGGAAGTTGTTAGGCTTGATAATAATGGGCTAGATAAAGAACAAAAGAAGCCCGCATTTACTATTGTAGATGGACCAATACTGTAATTCTTTTGAGGGCCCATTACGATGAATAACCCATTTATTTGGTTAATATATGTTGTCTTATCCAGCAATTGAGAGAGGCCGCCCCATATTGTGACAATGATTTGAAGGGAGAGTTTGTGACCACATTCTCAATATATTGATTAGAGAGAATTTTTTTATGAAACTTCTTAAGTGGTGTAATGAGAATTGAGTCACACGTATTTTTTTTTTTTTACTATTTAGGTATTTTCTTCTTTATTTTATTATTGTATTTTTCAAGAGTGATTCTCTTTAATGATATTTAGAAATATTGAATTGTATAATCTTACTGGATTAGTGGATTGTTTCCTTCTGAGGTCCCATGATTTTTTACTAATCTGAGGAGATTTTCCATGTTAAAATTATTAGTTTTGATTCCGTTAATTTTATGCAATATTTATTTAGTTTTGTGGTTTCTTGTATTACTATTGCTATATTTGAGTGAAAATTTTGAAACAATGATATTTTTAAAATTTCTACTGTGCCGAAAACATTTTTTATATTACTCCATCCGTCCCGTTGAAACGTGGGCGCTTGTTTTTTGCACGTTAATTATAGAGTATAATATTTTAATGTGTGATGAGATGAGAGAAATAATATATTAATATAAAGTAGATAGGTGTATTAGCATGACATATGTGCAATGGAGAGAGAATTAATTAATATGTGTTGATTCTCTTTACCAATAAAAAAGAAATGCATACTTTGTATTGGGACGGGCCAAAATAAAAAAACGCGTATATTTCAATGGGACGGATCTAATATTTATCTTAGTTTAATAATATCTCCTCCCACAGTAGCACTCACACCACAAGCCCTGAAATCCCAGCCTAGCTACCCTACCCACCCCCACGCCATCTCTCGAGATATATACTCCCTCCGTCTTTCATTAAGGTATACACTTTTTATTTTGATTTGTTTCAAGTTAAAATTTATATTTTTTTTACATAAAAGTGGAACCCACACAAAATAATTATATATTTGGCATAGGGCCCAAATGTTAACGCGGGACGAAGTAAGTATTTACTATATACATTTCATTAAATTATACTCCCTCCGTTCCGAAGAATATGACACATTTTTTTGCTTATCGAGTATAATAATTTAATATAAAGTAAAGTGAAGTGAAGTGAGAGAAATAATATTTAACGTGTAATTGATAGTTGTATTAGAGGTGATATGTGAGCCCCTAAGAATAGATTAATTGTTTTAGTGTGGGTCTCATGTATTAAAAAGGAAATGTGTCTACTTTAGTGGGACAAACAAAAAAGAAAGTGTGTCAACTTCTATGGGACGGAGGGAGTAATATATAATAAAAAAAGGTTAATATATATATATATATATATATATATATATATATATATATATATATATATATATATATATATATAATATTTTTATATAATACTCCATCCGTCCATCCTCAATATAATCATTTATTTTTTGCACGTGGATTAAGGAGTATTATTATTTTATTAATATGTAGTTATATTAGTGGAGGGTGTGTGTCTCATATTTTATTTGTATTAGTGAAGGGTGTGGGTCCCCTAGTCCAAAAAGAGAAATAGATAGATTAAGGATACCAAAAAGAGAAATAGATAGATTAAGGATAGATAACCAAAATGGTAAAATGAATAGATTAACGGTTGACGGAGGGAGTATAATTATAAAATCTTATCCTCCCTCCATCTACGGGTAAGGGGGTCATTTTCTTTTTGCAAGCATATTAAGGAATATGTATGCAATTGTATTAATATGGTGTATAAGTGTTATATTTTAGTTGAATTTATAACGTGTGTAGATCCCATATATATTTAAAAAAAAATGAGATCCTTTGAGTGACGCCCAAAATATCAAAATGAGACCCCTACTAATAGACGGATGGAATAGTATATATTAATCATAAATAAAATATTTTTATTTTAATAATTAGAAAAGAAAATGTTAGATGCTCCTTCTATTCCATCTTCAACTTTACACTTTTCCTTTTTGTACGTCTAATTTTAATTTCACTATTCCATATAGAAAAAAATAACTAACTAATATCCTCTAATATACTTTAATTTTAAATTTGTTATAATCTTTTTAACACACAATATATTTTATCATTTATTTATATTTTATTAATCAAAAATAAATTTCCCCAAAGTAAGTAAAAAGTTGACTTCTATTAATATTTGTGCAAATTAGTAAATGTATGAATAAATTTGGGATGAATGGAGTAATGAATTTGAAATTTCATTTAAAATAAAAAAAATACATTCACACAAAATATTCAAATGAATTCATTAATCTCTTCATTGTTAAATCTTTGATCATAAATGATTCAATTCAAGCACAACTTAATATTTATCTCTTAAAATTTTTCATTTCATTCATAAAACAATATACACAGTGAACATACAAATAAAAGAGAATAAAATTAAAAGCAGTTATTTCACTATTTACGCATTTCATAATTAATTTTTTATTAATATTATTAAACCCTAATTAATGATCATTAAACCAATATACACCTAATAAAAATTTAGTCATTGATTATAATATAAAATGACAAGTACTCTGTATTTAATAATTGAATTAGGAAATGAAACAAAAATTTAGTCATTGATTATAATATAAAATGACAAGTACTCCTAATTAATAATTGAATTAGGAAATTAAACATAAAACTGAAATAGATGATCTATTTTGAATTAAAAGGGTCCTCATTAGAATAAAATAAAATCACATCGATCTAATGAAACTCCTAATAAATTGTTTGAGATATTAAATTTTAATTGGTCAAGCCGGCAGTGTACCTCACCCCAGTAGAAGGCAACCACGTGTTTCCCGTAATAAACTCCGCCACCGTATACTCACTCGCTTCCGATGAATCATTAATCACATGATAACCGGGCCAGTTAACCCGGGCTCCCAACCCAGCTCCCGGCCCGTAATTCATATACTCTGCGTAAAACAGAGTATCCAACGCGAAATTCCCATCCCATTCCAGGAATCCTTCAGGCCGAACAGCATTACTAATATACGACTGCATGATAACTGTCCGTGAATACTTTTTCCAGGGCCTCCCAAGATACGTGGAAGTGGAACTCAATGAAGACAGCACCTCTGGTTCAACTGAGATGTTTGAGAACTGGATCGAAAAGCCCGTTTCTTCGGACGAATCCTTTCGGCCCTGAGCAGTGATGGTGTTCTTTTGTTTAGGAAGGCCTTTTCGGGCCTGGATTAGGCAGTTTTGGAACAGGGCCTTGGCGTCGCCGAATATGAAGTCGATTGTGCCGGTGATGGTGCATTCCCGGTAGAATTGGCGCATGGAGTGAGCGTAAAGACTGTCTTGGTATCCTCTGATACCGCAGCGGTACAACACCGATAGGTCGGAATCGGAGCGGTACGCTACGGCTTGGTGCTTTCCCGGGCCGGCTGTGTTCTCGAATGTCATATCACGGGCTATGAACCCGTGACCCTTTACACCTGCATTATTTTGAATCATCACCGTTTTACGTGAGAATATAAATTACTCCCTCCGTCCCGCTAATAGGTATTCGTTTGCTTTTACATGTGGATTAAGGAGTATAATATTTTAATGTATAATGAGGTGAGAGAAATGATATTTTAATATGTAGTTGGTAGTTGTATTAGTGTTGATTGTGGGCCACATGTGTGTCAAATCAATCCAAAAAAGAAAATGGATACTTTGTATTGGGACGAACCAAAATGACAAAATGGATACGTATCAAGGGGACGAAGAGAGTATTCATCCCCACGTTTTTACGTTTTTTTTCTTTTGTAATTTACAAAGAAATAGTAAACGGAGTCCAACTACTATGCACCAGGTGCACCGGTGCACCTAAACGATTTAAACCATTAGATTATATTTTAATTCAATTTCTACCATTAAATAATATAAAATAATTAAAATTTTAAAATATAACTACCCACTAACTCCTATTTACTAACTCCTATTTTTATTCTATTAACACCTAAGTGTATCGGTATACCCGGTGCACCACATAATAACCCAAGGTAATGTTATCGTTATTATTCATCCATAGAACTCACGATCATTAATGAAAAATGATAACTCCCATCTAATTTATTTGATGAATAATTTGTAAAAAAAAAATGAAAAGTGATACCGTGTAAAAGTCATAATTAATTAAAGAAAAAAAAAGGAAACGGACTTGTGAGAGGTTTGATCACCCAATACTACTAATTTTTTGGAACCGTTTTAAATGAAGTAAAAAGTTGGGACTGTTTTAATCTCTATTTGTAACTTACATATATACGGCATTCTCTTTAAAAGTTTTTTTTTCTTTGTTGTAGGAATCCTTTCTAAAGCATTTAATTTTTTATTTTACACGTATGCATTTACCACACATACTTAATAATACAATTAAAATATAAGTCTTATATACTTATTAGTATAACTACTTATTTCACATTAAATAATAATATTTCTTAATCTACTTATTAGTATAACTATTTATTGCACATTAGTAATTCGTGCAAATAACAAATTAGACTTAGAGATTATATAATTGGAACGTACCAAAAGTTGCAGAGCGGTAGGTGGTCCAGCCATCAACAAAGCTATGATCACCGGAAATAATGGTAGCATCCATGCCATCTCCGATCATCATTATATTCTGTTTCTTCTTTCCAATCTCGATGTACTCCTTGTACACTCCCTTCTTCACATATATCACGTATCTCTTGCTGCTGTACTCCGGCGCCGCTCGGATCGCTTCCTCAACGCTCGTGTAGTTTCCGCTTCCGTCGCTAGCAACCACGGCGTCCACCGCCGTGCTATTGCCTGATTGGAGGAGTTTCCGGTCGTTAGGTTTGAGCCAATGAGGAAACTCATCCACGAGCTTTCTGCCACCGCCGCCGCTCCGCTTGGAGGGGGTGGCGCTTACCATGGAGAGGAGGTCCTGGAGGAGTGAGTCGACTCGGTTTAGGGTTGGAGAGAGGAGGGTTTTGAGAAGGTTGGTAGTGGCATCTAAGCCCTCTAAGCAAGTGTCATGGTTGATTAGAGCTCCACTCAGCATTGCTTTTATGTCTGACCTCACATTACCGGTGCTGTTATCTGTTCAGTTAATACATCAATTTTATCTTAGCATTATAGACAATTTTTTTGTTTTTTTAAATGATCGTCACATGAAATGTGTATGTGAGAATTGAGTTAGACTTAAAAGAGGAAAAAAAAAAAGACTTTTAAGAAATAATTGAATCGATTCAATTTAAAATATATCATAAATAATTTATAAAATAAAATGTATAATAATCACATATCTTTTGCGTCATTTTCGTACACCATCTCCTGCCATACTTTAAATGATTGACACGTAAGAGAGAGAAAATAAATCCAATCATTGCCCCCTGTGATTTAAGATTTAGGGTATAGTTTATCTCCTACATGTCGTCAATCTAACGATGTGGCACATGAGATAATATACCAAATAACATAGAAAATCCGAGTCCAATAATAATAATGATATGTTACCAGATCAAACTGATATTCTTCTTAAAAAAACAATTAAAATTATTTCTATTACTATTACTCACGTATCCTAATAATTTGCACCGTTGTTTTTCAATTAACTTTATTGATTTTTTTAAAGATTTGCATTTTTTAGGTAATAAATACTTCATCGTTACACAATAAATTTTTATATTTTTTATTTTCGTACGTTGTAATTATCCAAAAAATAAAAATCATATCAATTCCTAACTCTATAAATATATCTTAATTACAAATTTACTACTCCCACCTAATACACATAACATATTTTATAATTTATGTATTACCTAAAAATACCATATTATTCTTCAAAAGTCAATAAAATTGATCAAAAAATAATTTTTCCTAAACTCCGTATCTACATTAACGTGGAGTTATTATGAGATGAGGGAGTAAAATGTAAATAATGTTATGTATCTAAGAGTGACATTCTTCAAATTAAATTTTGTTTGCAGTTATATATTGAATTAAGGTAATATTTCTTTTTAAATAGTCATGCATGTCAGGAGTAGATCGTTAATCCCTTTTTGATTCTTTCCCCGTTATGTTTGGGGTAAGGTTTTCAGACCCATAAAAAATAAAAAATAAATAGTAAGATGGAGGGAATATATCAATTTAAACTTTATAAGCTCCTATTTTTATCAAATTATTAATCCAAAAATTGACATATAAAGGATTAAGATTGAAAAATAAAGTAAAATTGACATCCTATAAGAATGTATATAGGGAATAAAGATTATGAGTAGTGCTTGCATGAAGTTTAAATAATACTAATATTTTAATATATAATAAGTTAAAATATATAATATTTTATTATGTATTAGTATTGAAGTCTCGTCTATTAAAAAAAAATATAAATATTAAAGTGTTGAAGTTCAAATTAAAAATACAGATATTTATATATATATATATATATATAATAGAAAATGGTAAAATTGAAATGGTACCATTTGGGTTCTTAGAAGCAGAGACGGCGGAGCTGAGGTGGTTCATGGAAAGGTCCATGAGATCAAGGCAGTCAGCAACGGCATTGCTAAGCCGGAAATCGCCTATTTTTCCGGCAAACGGCGAGACAATGGATATCACCTTTTGTACTACTTTAACAGTAGACTTGACAGTTCCAGCAAACTCGGATGCCGGAACCCTCAAACAGGCGGACTGACCGACGTCGGACAGGCCACCAGTCACAAAGCAAAATAGTGTCACCAAAAATACAAGTTTTAAAGAGGAAGAAGCCATTGTGAAGTCTCACCTTTGCATGACTCAGCTTCTGTTCCTCCACTATTTATTCCACATTTTCAATTCATTTTTAAATATGAAGCAGTTTTATATGCCCCTCCTTTATGTCAATAGGTTCTACTCCCTCCATCCCATAAATAAATTCACACTTTCTATTTTTATCTGTCCCATAATAAGTTCACACCCCCAAATAAGGAAATACACACAAATCAATAACCCTACAACACACTTTAATTTCAAAATTGTCACCCCTTTACAACTCACATAACTTACTTTATAATTTATTTATTACCTAAAAATACCAAACTACCCAAAAAGCAACTTTTTCTTAAACTCCGTATTTACAGTAACTGTGAACTTCTTTATGGGACAGAGGGAGTAATTTTTTTATTTGTTAGTTATAAAATTATTTTCGCACTTTCATAAAAGTAATCCCACATAGTATGGCATATTTTGCACTTATTTATTATTTTAAAAAAATGACATAATCAATAAAATTAATTAAAATTTATATTTTCTTAATTTCATAAAACAATATACTCCCTTTACACTAATTTAATAGAGTTAGGTAAAAAATCTTTTTGAAATTATGTGAATACTGAATAGTAAATGTAACTATATATTATGAAATGACAAAATGAGACTGTATATACTACTCCCCATCCACTTGAAATGTACTCGTTTGCTTTTTGTGAGTGGATTAATTAGAGTATTATTATTATATGAAAAGTGGGTAGTTGTATTAGCGGGAAGTGGTGGGCCATATGGTGTACTATTTTACTAAATATGAAAAATTGATACTTTTGAAGTGGACGCCCAAAATAGTAAAATAAATACCTTGTAAGTGGCCAGAGGGAGTATATAATTATTTGAGATGGAATGTGAGACGGGTCAATTTGTTATTAAAGTGTGATTGTCATATAAATAAAGTATGTTAATTCATAGTAATTAAAGTATATTTTATAAAGTATGATGAATAATGAATTAAAATATTTTTTTAAGGGTAATAGTATGATTCACTACAAATATACTTCAACTATTAATAAATATATTTTGGTTATATAACAATTAACTCCGTCCCGACATAAGAGGGTCATTTGCTTTTTTGCACGTAGTAGATTAAGGAGTATTATTATTTAATATGTAGTGGATAGTTATATTAGTGGGAGTGTGTATCCCATATTTTAATTGTATTAGAAGAGGTGTGTGGATCTCATGTGTGTAAAAAAGGGAATGAAACTTTCTGGGTGGAACGACCAAAATGGAAAAATAGACCTCCTAGCAACGGAGTATTAAATAGAGTGAAGTAATTACATTGAGTAAAATGAAGTAATTACAGTGAGAGTAAAATGAAGATAATTGTAAGGCCAAAGACGGCGGGAATCTTAGAAGTGGTGCCAGCAAAGGTTGCTAAGGACTTTCCAGATTTAATAAGCTGCCATTTCCTTCTTCGCTAAGCACTCTATAAATAGAAATTATCTACCCTCTTACAAACTTTTATTTTTTCAATTTTCTTTTCCGAAAATTATGATTCTTGGAGAATAAGGAATAATTATGTCATATAATATTAGACATGTAATACGGTTTCAAACCGTCCGTTCTGGTTCTAATTTTTAAAAATAAGGAATTAATTAAAATTAAATCGATCCTAAAACGATTTTGGTTATAACGAATCATCAGTTCTCAAAATCTTTTAAAAGCTTGCAAAAAAAGAGAGAAAAAAATAGGATAATTACTAGTTCGACGGCCAGATCCAATCATAATATTACATCAGTCTGAAAATTTAACATAATGGAGAATCATAATTAAATTCAATCAAAATGTCAATGTCATATTGGTTTTAATGATTTATTTTATCTAATTTTAATTCAACAAATCTTTCTCAAATAATATCATAAATTCTTGCTTGCAATTTAATCATAAATGCATATAGATCTAATACAATTGTTAGAGTAATTTGACAAGTATTAAACGATTTTCCTCTCGATCAGCTTAAGCTTCTAGATGATGTGGTTATTTAACTTGGTATCAAAGCAAAGACCTAGCAAAGGTCCCATTCAAAAAAAATTCCATATGCAAGATTTGAGGCAAAAGTTATCACACCTGCATGTGAGGGGCGTATTAGAATATTTTGATATATATCTAAATTTTTATTTTTGTATTTTCCATTTAATATATAACATGAATGAGGTATATTTAATCCTTAATATATAAATATATCTAATACCTTATTAAATAAAATATTTGATTTTAAAAATAAAATTTTATAATCCCGCGTTACATGGCTTACTACTATTCAATCATATCTTACATCTACTTAGGGGTGAACATGCATCATGCATGCAAGGTGTAAAGTCTTTAGTTCAAATTTCATTAATCAATTTAAAGAGTAAAGAAGATGTAATAATTGTCACTTTTAATTAATTAAATTAAAAGAGAAATAAGATAATGAAAGAGCATAAGGAATCACATGCAAATTGCAACGCGGCAACATTAAAAATTTAGACATTTTCCTCCAATATTAATTATTGTTATTATATATAAAACAATTAATATTTAATTTAATTAATTAATGACAACAAATTATAGGATGATTTGGGGACCTGGGTGCACTTAGATTAAATGGATTAAATTAAAATCCCTACAACATAAATGAGATTATGTTACACTTCATAGTAACACTTTTATTATATGTAACACGTAATTATAACACTATTTAAATTTTAATAATATGTAACACTTGTTTTATATGCAACATCAATAAGTAACATTTTATGAAAGTAACACTTTTATAAATATAACACTTTTCAAATTACACTTTTTTATATGTAACATTTTAGTAGTATCATTTTTCATATATTACACTTTTTATGTAACACTATGAAATATTTAACACTATCATATTACATTTTAAATACATAACATTTTATATAATTAAAATATGTAATATTTTATGTAGTTTAAATAATTAAAAAAAACTAACACACTATTAAACAATTAATATATTATACGAGTTGAAAAAAAATATGATCATATAAATAAAATATTTATTATGTAAAATATTTATCATGATATATAAAAATATTAATAATGTATGAAAAAAATATATTTTGTATTTATTTTAAATAATTTAAATACATATAAATTTATTTATAATAAAAATATATTTTAATTATATATAATATGATTATGTTTATTTATTTAAATTATTAAATTTCTTGATAAAATTATTATGTATAATATAATAATTTTTTAAAATTAGTTAGTATAATAAAACTTAAGTTTAAATTAATTAAATGGTTTTAAATTTATATTTTAATAAATTAAATAAAAATTGTTGAAATCAGGTATAATATAATAAAAACTCAAAATATAATTAAAGTTATAGATAGTCAAGGTGGTAGAAGTAACTCACTTTGATTAAGGGGGTCAATGGTTCATACTTGATAAGTGTATTTTTTTCTTATAAAATGTGTTACATAAAAAGAATATCACATGTAACATTTATAAAGTGTTAAATAAAGTTTTTCATCTATTGTAACATTTTTTTAAAAGTGTTATTAATGATCCAAATAGTGTTGCCTTAGACAATAAGCAGCACGGGCAAACATTGTACAATAAAAAATGTTACATATTATCTACAGTAACACATTTTTACTATTAAATAACTCTTTTGACGTGTTATATAAATCAAGTTATGTTGTAGTGAATACAATGGGTTTTTTTTTAATAACTATATAATTAAATTTTTAATGGTAAAGATTAGTTTAAGATCGTGCAGATTAGATTAATGGTAAATGGTAAAGATTAGATTAAAACTTAATCTAGTAATCAAGATCGTGCAGATTTACTGGTACACTAGGTGCACTTTAGTTGGACCCAATTAAAAAGGTGCTAAAACGCGTGTTGTCAATTCATTCCAAGGAGAATATATAGGAGTTTCCAACTATAAAAAGAAGTTGAAAAAAAGAAACGAGGCAAGTCCAAAAATGATTTTTATCAATAGACAATTAAGTCCAACACTCGTTTTCAAGGTAAGTTCAATGCTCCACTGATAAATAAGCATGAGCTTATGAATATTCATGTGCTTAAATTGATGCGAGAAGAACTAGATGATATTGATTAGCTTTATATGTGGATCACCTGTTATTGATCCTTTTTTTAAACCACATGTTTAAGCTTTTTTACTGTTATCATTCCTTTAAACATCTTTTTCTGTCCCTTCTTTCTTTCTTTTTTTTTTAAAAAAAATAAAATATTATCTATTAGCCAAATCAGAACTCTTGTGATGGTTTTGAGTATAATTTTCAAGTGAACGAATTAAATATTAAATGATACTTTTCTGTAAATTTTTTAGATGAAGTTGTTATTTAATATATGGTATAAAAAAAAAGTAAAGTTTCAAACTTCACCGCAGCTAATTTATATAAGCAGTTCGTTGCTGATACTAGCATAGTATGTAATATCAATAAATGTATTGAAGCGAGACACAATTGAAAGTGAAATATATATATTTTAACGATGAAAGGTATTACTGTACAGAACACATTCAACATACGTTTCCATTACCTTCTAAAGCATGGGATTTAAGAAGTATCATTACCGGGATGGAGCACCAATTAAAAGGCCTCATATTCACATATTTTGGTCCAGAAATAGAAAAGTTTGAACAGAATTTCCATGACATTGTTGTGCTCAAAATTATTTCAAATTGATCTTATGTTATTTGCCATTTGCATTGAACAGAATTTCCGTCAATAAGGTATTGCATTCCCATTAATAAAATTTATGTTACTACTACTCTCGTGCATAAATATGCATACAATGCAAGCTGTATAAATGGAATTACCCTCTTGCATATATAATTTAATAATTAAAATGTATAAGTATAGAAATAAATTGCATACAATTTCAGTATAAAAATAAAACCCACATAATTGCATTATGATGCAGTACATCTGGGCTAACACCTCAAGAATACTAGTATCTCATTAAAATATATAAAAATAGGAGAAAATTAGGTCCGTGTAAAGATAACATTGTATTAAAAAAGTGGTGGTGAGTCATATGAAATGCCAAAAAGATAGGAAACTTTGATTAGGAGAGGTTGTGATACTTACACACGTCACTACATGTATCTATCCATCCAGCTCATTCATTTCGTTACACCTAAAACTCCTAACTCACCTCCATGTTAAATACAACCTTCATCTTCAATATAGCTTATAAAGGAATGAGTGATATTACCCTTTTTCTTAAGGAATTTTTTCTTTTCTACCCTATTATTAGGGGGATGTTTTAAAATATTTAATTTTATTAAAACAATCTTTAACTCCATTGAAAATAAATGACTCGACTCAATTATATACCGTCCCGCCATAAGAGTTACAGTTTACTAATTAGGGCGTCCCACAACAAGAGTTACATTTCTTTTTTAAGTAAATGAGACCCACATAAATCGATCACTTTATCATCATGGGACTCATACACAACACTAATACAACTATCCACTATATATTAAATTATTATATCTCTCAACTCACTATACATTAAAATACTATATTTCTTAATCTCCGTGCAAACAGTAAACGTAAATCTTTTTATGGGATGGAGGGAGTATATTTTTATGATTGGATCGATTAAAATTTTAAATTAAGTCTTCAAGAGTGTTTTCGTATAAACCATGTGGTCCCCTTCAATTTACTCCCTAATGATATACTCTCTCCATCCGCGTTAAGATTTATTTTTCATTTTGGGTTGTCTTAAATAAGGTTTACATGTCTTCTTTTGCCAAGTTGAGCCTACACAAAATAATTAATTATTTTATATATGACCCAAATACAACACTAATACAATTATCAATTCCACATTAAAATATTATATCTTTTAATCTACTTGAAAAAACAAATGTAAACGTGTGAGAAAAAAAAATGTGACAAATAAAATTTTTGATAGGGAGGACAGGAACACGACGTGTCACTCCACTCTTAATTTGTTATTCATAACGTTCGTTCATAATTCATATATACACATCACAAGGGGGATGGCTTCTTATCAAGCTAGCCTACATCATCGTTGAAAAGTGCCTGAAACCGACATATTGCAGAGAAATACGTACACGAGTTACAATCTTGCGATCACATTCTCTTTCTTCAACCAAAGGCGAAACTTGCGAGGAGGATTCAAGGCACACTCTTTTCCTTTTTTTACTTCTTTCCCATGATCAATCCTTTTGTTTTCTTGCTTCTCTTGAACTGAACTAACTCTACTCCGGGTTTTCTTACATGGGAAATTTGTAAGACTTGGGTTTTCTGTGTCTCAGTGTTGTTTTTGTCGGGAATCAATCACTACAAAGAAGTTTGGTTTATTGCTTCTCTTTCTTTAGTTTGCTGATTCTTGATTAGTCTTTCTTCGTGTTCATGGGTGTTTGATTCAGTAATGCGTTGTGTTTTTTCATGAATTAATTGTAGCGATTCTGTAATCTTCCAAATTTCATTATGATTCTCTGTTTTGGGGGGTTTTTAAAACCTCGTATGCTATGTTGGATGTGATCAGTGGTAGGAGATGCTCTGGTCTGGAAGATGAGTAAATTACATAGATGCCCCTGAATTCAATCTACCTAAAACTAGAAATTAATTTGATTTAGTGGACGATTATGTTAGAAATGTAGTAAGAAGTAATGGAATTTTAGCTATGGGAGCACCAATGTAGCGTAGTTAGCATGATGAGATTGAGTTTAGTATTGTTTTGTGTAGGTGAGGAGACGCTATGCTTGGAAATGGAGTTGTCGGAATCCTCTCGGAGTCCACGAATAAGTGGGAGAGGAGGGTTCCCCTGACCCCTGCACACTGTGCACGTCTGCTGCATAGAGGCAGTGGCAAAACGGGCGTGTACCGCATCATTGTGCAGCCATCGACCAAGCGTATACATCACGATGCTCTCTATGAGGATGTCGGGTGTGAGATATCAGAAGACTTGTCTGAATGTAGCTTCATTTTGGGTATCAAACAACCCAAGGTGGCTGTTTTAATGCTACTTTTTACTTCCCTCGTGGCTCTCGTGTTGAAAATTAAACGAATATTTGAATTTGGTGCAGTTGGAGATGATACTTCCTGACAGGGCCTATGCATTTTTCTCTCATACTCACAAAGCACAGATAGAAAATATGCCACTTCTTGATAAGGTGTGTTCTTGTGCAACACAATGAAATATTTTCATTAAAACATTATTTTTGGCTAATTCATTCTCTTTCTTAGGTTCTAGCTGAAAGAGCTTCTTTGTTTGATTATGAGCTCATAACTGGGGACCATGGTAAAAGATTACTGGCATTTGGGAAATTTGCTGGACTTGCCGGCATGATCGATTTCTTGGGTGGCCTTGGACAGCGTAAGCGAGATATCATTTCCTCAATAGATTACTTATGGATTTGTTAATTCTTTTGTTATTATTCAGTTATAAGGTCTATTGTTGTTTAGGGAGAGGGCAATTCAATACAATGTGATGTGTGTTTCTTCTTGTTTTATATGATGTTCACTGGTTTCCCGAGCCATCCATATCTTGCATGTACTTTTTGTTATTAGAAACTAATTGCTCATATGGTGGGAAGGGTCAAGTGGCATGATCTAAGGGCCTTCACTATGAGGTCTTTTCGGCCTTTTTTTTTCTCAATTTTAAGAGTTGCATAAAATTTGATTGCTGCTTTCAGGTTTTCTTAGTCTTGGATACTCAACACCCTTCCTCTCTTTGGGTGTGTCCTACATGTATTCTTCATTGGCTACTGCAAAAGCTGCAGTAATTTCCGTGGGTGAAGAGATAGCGACGATGGGACTTCCATCGAAAATCTGTCCTCTTGTTTTTGTTTTCACTGGAACAGGAAACGGTATGTAAACTGCTAATATGCTTTTACTCGGATGATATGATGTTTGAGTTTGCTAGAATATTCATACTTTTTGCAGTCTCCCAAGGAGCACGAGAGATTTTTAAGCTTCTGCCTCACACTTTCGTGGATCCCAGCGAACTTCCTGAACTATTTGAGAAGGTAGTTTCATTGAATACAAGTCAATTATCTTAGAATCCTGCTAGAAAATGAATTGATTGTACAATTATCAACTTTTGCCTTAGTCTTCATTTAATCTCTTTAAGTTGGACCTCTATGACATTATAAGTTTTCATTTTTTTATCTGAGATAGAATTACTCATATTTACAAACTTCTTTACATCCTTATTTTCTGTCCTTCCTACATATCCCTGCATCACAACTTCATAAGTTTTTCCTCATTTATGCAGTTACTCTTCCCTTTATCTTTTATGTAACATGAAATAGTTCTTGTTTCTAGGCTAGAGATCATAGTCAGCCCGGACTAAGTTCAAAACGAGTCTTTCAAGTATATGGATGCGTCGTAACGGGTCAAGATATGGTGGTGCACAAAGACCATTCAAAAGCCTTTGATAAGGTGAGTTTTCATGGTGTGATCTTCCTCTCTTGGGCCTTTTCATGATAAATAATCATCTTTGACAAGTAAATTTCGGTAAAGATGCGGTGGCATTAGCTCATAAGTGGTACAGTCATGCTGCATTTTCAATTGGGAATGCAGTACTTATTCCATTTAGTTATGAAATTTTGTACTTTATTCATTAGGAAAAAGTTCAGATGTTCTTATTTTAACAAGCCTACTAATTCGATTCTTGAGATGTACTAATCTTATATCTCAAGCATCTCTTCTAATCAACTAGCCTATTTAGGGCACTCTGTCATCTTTCTAACACATTTGTTTTCAGGTGAAGCGAAGACTCGATTCCTTAACAATCTTTTCCTTCATTTCAGGTTGACTACTACGCACATCCAGAAAATTATATACCTGTTTTCCACAAAAAAATTGCTCCGTATGCATCTGTAATAGGTCAGCTCTCTTACTCTATGCATTGATTGTCAGTTACTCAGTTGTCACTACACTAATGCAGTTTTCTCAATGTTAAGCTGCTGAAAATGCCTTCACTCTTACTGAATCAACTAGTCCTTATCTTTTATTGGCTAAAAGATCATTCTCCAAATAAAATTTTGGTTAAGATACATGAATTGCTGGGGTTGTTCTATTTGAATGCAGTCAATTGTATGTATTGGGAAAAAAGATTTCCTCGGCTATTGACTACTTTGCAGCTGCAAGATCTAATCAAGAATGGACGTCCACTTGTTGGAATCTGCGATATAACTTGTGATCTAGGCGGCTCGATAGAATTTGTACAGAAATCTACAACTATCGACTCACCCTTCATCAGGTAAGAGTATATTTTAAAGTTTATTAAGCTGAATAGGTTTTTGTTTTCTTTGAAATTGCTTACTGATTGCTTCTAATAACATAGTTATACTAAGTAAGTTGATAGAAGTACTAATTCTCATATCATATGTTTCAATATTATTAATGATTTGGCGTATCTGGCATTTAGATATGATCCTGATGATAACTTGTACCATCATGATTTGGATGGAAATGGCATTATCTGCTCAGCTGTTGACATTCTTCCTACAGAGTTTGCAAGAGAGGTAAAGTAGCCTATCCCTTGAGACTTCGTTGGACTCATTCTGTTAAATTTGTCATTGAAATATGAACCTTGAGCTCTTTTATGTTTGTGTTTGTGGTTGGCTTTCTAACATAATGTTGAATACAATATAGGCTTCCAAACACTTCGGTGATATTCTGTCCGATTTTATTGGAAGCTTAGCTTCTTCAACATCTCTCGAGGCGTTGCCTGCACACCTGAAGAGAGCTTGCATAGTCCATGCTGGAGCACTAACCTCTTTATTTGAATATATTCCGAGAATGAGGAAGTCTAACATCGAGTAAGTTTTCCGTATCTTCTTCCGTTTATGTATCAAAAAGGGGACAGAGGGAGTACAATTTAAACATACATCATATATTATAGGCATTTTTCATTGCCAAATTTCCTCATAACTCGCTCCAATTGCGTTTCTTCCAAGTTCCTAACCATTATAATTTGAAAAATGTGATATCGGATGCTGCTCGTCTGAAATTTCTCCATCTTTTTCTTTCCTTCACAGGGTTTCATCACAAACCTTACAACCTCTGCAGCCTGCAAAAATGAAACACACAAAGATGGTATATTGTCTCCTGATTATGCATGTGATTGTCATATTGCCATCCTGCGTTCATAGAGAGGATTAGGACTGTTTAGATAATGTGCTCCTGTTGTGATCTTGTAGATATCTTTGAATGGCCATTTGTTCGATCAATTCCTAATAAATGAGGCTTTGGATATCATCGAAGCAGCGGGGTGTTCCTTCCACTTGGTGAAGTGCCAAGTCGGACAAAGCACAAATGATATGTCGTATTCAGAACTTGAAGTAACTACAGATCTTAACATGGATTTTGTGAATTCTTCGCATGAACATTTATGCCATGATGCAATATTTTATCCTTTTTTGAATAGATTGGTGCAGATGATGAAGCAGTCCTAAACAAAACCATCGATTCTTTGACGTCATTGGCTAATCCGAGGGAGAGCATTGTAGACAATGATAACAATGTAATATCACCTACTGTTGGGAAAGTCATAGAGAATGGCTTTGACAAGGAAAAGGAGACAAAAAGTGAAGAAGCCACTGTCCTGATTCTAGGCGCTGGAAGGGTTTGTCGACCAGCTGCTGAATTTCTAACATCCCTTGGTCGTGATTCGTCTGAAAACTCGTTTATCACAGAACACATGAAAGATAAGAATTGTGTTCATGTCATTGTTGCCTCTCTTTTCCTGAAAGATGCAGAAGAGGTTAGTCTAACTTGTCGACCTTTTTCAAATCTCGTCCATTTCGTTCATTCTTGCCTCTGCTTGATAGAATAAGTAAATGGATCAGATCACCCAAGGAATTCCGAATGCGACACCAGTTCAACTCGATATAACGAATAAGGAAAAGCTCAACAGCTACATTTCACAGGTACTCGATATAACGAATAAGGCAAATTACGCACTTCAGAAATCTGTCGCGTTACAATTTGGTTCTTTTGGTATGCAGGTTGATGTTGTCATCAGTTTGCTGCCTCCGGGCTGCCACATTATCGTAGCAACTGCATGTATTCAGGTTCCAAATTTTATATAATGTGTCTTCTGGCACAGTCTATACTCGCAATTAATCAGCCACTTCAATTTTCATATATTTTTCGAATTGTGTCAATATTCTATGCGTATACCTCTAATATTACGTGTTCTGATGCAGTCAAAGAAAAATCTTGTCACTGCCAGCTATGTGGATGACTCCATGTCCAAGCTGGAGGAATCAGCGAAAAGTTCTGGTGTTACAATTCTATGCGAGATGGGGTTGGACCCTGGAATAGGTAACATTTCGACACTCGTATTTTGATGTTTCTACGCAACTATTACATGCTATAATGTGAAGATGAAGATGATGAACGATGGCATTGTACAAGGTACATTACCTAATTATATTGTATCGTCTTATTCAGACCACATGATGGCAATGAAGATGATCGACGGTGCTCACTTACGAGGGGGTAAGATAAAGTCCTTCAATTCTTACTGTGGGGGTCTTCCATCTCATGAAGCAGCAAACAACACATTAGCTTACAAGTTTAGGTATGCTTTTATCTAAGGTTTCTATTTTCTTAATATATGCATGCACATAGTCCTTTAAGTCTCCATTGTGTCTAAAAATCGAATCATCCGTAAATTTTATCGTTCTTTTTATTTCCATCCGAGAAGGAAAAGTCCTAATGATTATGCATATTTTCTGTGCTTATATCACAGTTGGAGTCCAGCTGGTGCTATTAAGGCCGGGCGAAATCCAGCAGTGTACAGATATAATGGTGAAATAGTGCACGTTGATGGTAAGTTGTGACGAATCACAGCACTTCCATTGCATTGATAGATTACTATTTCATCATTCTAACATTTTTTTCTGCTGGAGCCTCTTCCAATCTGAGAATTCAGTCCTCAAAATTTCTATAATCTTTAACCGAAACTACCAATATTCAACGCAGGGGATAAGCTTTACGAATCTGCTTCAAGTATTCGGATACCTAACTTTCCAGCTTTTGCATTGGAATGTCTTCCAAATCGAAACTCCTTAGTTTATGGAGACCTTTATGGAATAGAGAATGAAGCATCCACTATCTTCCGAGGAACCCTTAGATATGAAGGCAAAATCTTGTGTTTTGTTCATATAATGTAATCCGTACTACCAAAAAACTTTTTCTAACTTATTGCCTCATGCTGCAGGCTTCGGAGGAATTATGGGAACTTTAGCAAGAATCGGTTTCTTCGATACTGAAGAAACCCCAGCTCTCAAGACCAATACAAGACCTACGTACAGAGCCTTTTTGCTAGCATTGCTCGATTGTGATAGTGAAAACTCAGTAGAATCAGCCATAGATGATAAGTGGATTGCAGATCGTATACTTGAGCTCAACCTATGTGAAGAGAGAGATACGGCACTTAGGACTGCTAAAACTATCAAGTAAGTTCATAAGCACAAACTGTGTTGATCATCAAGTATGTTATAGTAGTAAAGTAACTTTTTTTATGTATTGAATTAGGTTTCTGGGGTTCAACGACAACTTGGACATTCCGATGTCGTTCCAGAGTGCATTCGATGTTACCTGCCTTCGGATGGAAGAAAGGTTGACATATTCTGGCCAAGAAAAGGTAACTTGTGAAAATCCTCCCTCTCTTTCTTTCTCTCCCACCTTATTAATGTGTGTGTTGTGACTAGGACATGGTGCTTTTACACCATGAAGTGGAAGTAGAATTCCCAAATGGGCAACCTAGTGAACACCATAGAGCAACACTATTGGAATACGGAAGAAGCGAAGGGACCGCAATGGCTCTAACCGTCGGAATTCCTGCAGCCATTGGAGCACTGGTGTGTATGTTGGTTTGTTTTTTACAATCTGCTTTGCATGAGCAATGCTAGTACTTATACAGATGAATCTCAACATTCTCAGCTCTTATTGGGGAACAATATCAAAGCCAAAGGCGTACTGAGGCCTATACATCAGGAAATTTATGAACCAGGTGACTCTCTCTCTCTCTCTCCATTTCTTGTTAAGTAGCTATAAAATAGAATATGTTTACATTAATTTCCTCTGTTTTTCAGCTCTGCATGTTCTAGAGGCTTATGGTTTCAAGTTGGTGGAGAAGATTGATTGATGTGATACATCATCCTGTGTATGTATAGAATGATTTTTTAATAAACCAGTTTATACGCAAAACATAAACTTATTAAAATAAAACTTATACAATTTGTTAGCAAATTTCTTACTCCTCTGTCCAAGTATTTTTACCCATTTGTACGGATATGTAAATTAAGAAGTGTTTTTTTTAATATATAATGTAAAAAAAATAGAAATATGTAGGACGAAGAGAGTATTAGTCTTTTAGTAAACTGAATGTAAAAAGTACTGAATATAAATAAAACTAATAGATGTTTAGTACACGAACATTAATTCCAGGTTATATCTTTTTTTTTCAATAAAATAATTTCTTTTTATTCAGATGAAAACGAGTGAAGTGGTAAAATTACCTACACTCGAGATATAATATAAGAGATATAATATAACTAGATTGAAAAAAAATAATGTGATCATATCCTATACATATTTATCAAACGGGAAAAATGTTCTGTAACAGTAAACAAATTTATTCTTATATTTTTTTAAAAAAATTAGAATAAATATTAATAATATAAAATTTCATATAATCTTGAATCTCGTAAAAAGTCTAAAATACAACTTTACCAAGAGTCATAATTTTCAGGCTTAATTTCAGCCAGTAATAACCTCAACTACATAGAGACCTGTATGCAATTGGGTATCGGGTTGTGGTGTGATGGATCCTACTACACTAATTCCGAATCCACCATTAGCCACATTACTACACTGAATGCATCAATCTTCTATCCTAAATAGATACCCTCAACATTCTTAAGAGGGTCCCTACAAAATTTCTAACATTAAATCTCTTCTTTTCTCCTCTTTTCTTTCCTGCGCAACAAATCAAAGCAGATTGAACAGAAGACGGCAAACGCCTCAAGACGCTACGCTTCCGCTGCTCATGATAATATGTTTGGCCAACAAGTTTTTCTATTTTTGAACAAATTTGATGCAATGGCAACAAAAATTGTTAATTTCTTTACCTGATTAAAATTAGAGCTTAGGAAACTACCCCTGAAGCTAATTGATCTTCTACTTCTTCCCAATTGTGGACCTTAGTGACAAGAGGATGTTGAGGATACTCTCCTTTGCACCAAGGATATGAATTCTCATAATCAAAAAGTAGAACCTTTATCCCGACTGAGGCACACTCGATTGCGTATCTTGGATTATCATCGATTAATACCTTGGCTCCCAAAGACCTGCCAAAACAGGTGATTATTGGATGCTACAAGAAAATGAGGTGAAGTGAAAAACCAATCAAACTTGCTAGGAGAAACGGAGAATAAACTTATATACTTGCAAATTTCTGATTTAGGTCTAGACTTCCCATCTAAAGCAAAGTGATTGCCAAAATGAATTTCCTGAAAGAGCCCTGGGTAATGTTTCTCGATCCATTCAATCGTGTGGTCCTTAATAGCATTCTGTCGGGACCTATACACAAAAAAAAAAAAAAAAAACAACATAAGCATCTATCCTAAAAAAGAAAAGAGAGTAGATTGCGAGAGAATACATGACATACGTGACAATGGACAGATTATAAGTTTCGGATAACTTTTCAAGCGTTTCTCGGGCACCTGGAATTGGATATATCCCTTTCTTGAAATAAGCTGTCTTAAAGAACTCGTGAACACGATGATCAGCTGCAATGAGAAAAACAACCACCTCACATTTCAAGCACATCCAATCAAGGAATACAAGAAAAAAAAAAAGTTTTATTGATCAGCTATACCAACACAAAGTAATTTCACCTGAAGCCTATAATAAAAAAAAAGTGATTTTAAAGAAATAGTCGATCAAACAAAAATTAGAAGATAATGTACATCCAGTTGTACGTACGCCCTTCTCTGTACATATCTATAAGAAGGCAAATATGGGGCGAAAATACATTTATGCCCTTTCGATTAATACTAAATCAAAGGATAAAGATTAAACTCTATATTTAAAATAGCACATGAACCACACAAATGTGCTCTAAGATATAACTCTAATCTCAGGGTAAAGATTAATCCTACGAGAAAACAGTATATGAGCTACATGATTGAAATAATTATGCCTTAAGAATTAAGGCTAAACCCTAAAGGGTAAAATCATGAACCACGAGGATTTACGTAAAACCGGTTGCATAGAACACTTTATCAACAAAAACAATGAAAAAATAACAATATTGAGTATACCTTCATCTCGTGAACAGTTCCATATCTACAAAAGAAGGAAAAAACATAAATCAGATAATATATAGACAGGAATAAATCCACCGTCAAGACAATTTTCAGGGAGAAAATCCAAGCAAATTTGATAATTGCAGTATGCCCATTTAACCAAAAAAAATAAAAATTACTGCATACTTAAGCCTGTATATAATCAATTTTCTAGGGAAAAAATAAGAAGGCGCGTGTACACGCATCATTTGTAATTGTCCACCTATACCTAGTAGCCTAAATATGTGGGCTCGTTCATTTAAAAAAAGAAAAAACTTAGCAGTATTTTAGACTGGACAAATCACTGACTCCAAATTCCCTTAGGCTGCATTTAAATTGAGGCTTTGCAATGAACAGATCAAGTCGACCTAACTTAAAGAGGATTTAAAATCAATCAAAATGACTCACAAAAAGGTTTAAAATAAGATTGATGGATTAAAAATACATTAGAGTCAAACTCCAAACAACCAAAAATGGATATGCATAATACATGTAAAATTGTAAATTCACTTCCAATCCTCGATCCTTCAGTGCAAATGAATTTTTTTAAAAAAACTTAAAACATTAGATATTTTGATATTTGGAGCATAATTTCAGGTCCATTTGACAAAAGCCACAACAGATACATGGTACGCGCCACATTGGTATACATCTATCATAACAAGAAACAAAAAGATAAATCAACAAATAAATATTTCATCTAATTGATGCAACCCAACATACAATCAAGAAAGAACGTGGCATCACAAAATGGTGACAGAAAGATAACTGTATTATTTGTTTTCTTGGATTCAATTCTTGCTCCTCACATAACTGGACTTAGATAATCCCTCGTGTAATAATCAAGGGTCACCAGCAAGGAAATTTCAGTGTGATAAATCTTAACTGAATGACAACATCAAGTTGCTCAATTTTGACAAGAGGTAAATAACCAAAATTACATTAGCAGATGCACATTCCAGTAACTGCTACTAGGTGTTACCTTAAAGAACTCATAGACGTAGTATTCAGAGACCGAATGCTTTAGAGAGTAGCGATCTGCAATGAACTGATTAAGAGCTGATACAAAGTTCCCAAGAACTGCCACAAATTTATAAAAAAATTCAGCATTCATGAAGAAAACAAACAAGTCTAGAATTACAGAATTATCTGCAAGCCATGCCAAAAGTATAGTATGCAGTTTGAGATCATACAGTGCCTTCATCGTGTAATGAAGCATAAGCATAGCTCCTAACATTAACAAAATTAAAGTATGATTCTAATTTATGCCAATCCCAAAGGAAGGATAAATACTTATACCCCAGTTCAATACCAGAATCAACCAACGTTGATTGTTTCACAGAAAACAACCAGAACAAATCCATTAATTCTTAACCGACGCAAGAAATTAATACCTTTCAACATAATTGACAAAAGAAAAACGATATACTCCATTATATATGCAGTAAAAAAGAGAACAGAATACTGGCGATCTTGGTGATCTCTACAATTAAGTAAAAAATTAATTACCTTCATCAACATCAACCGCCAGCATGATTTTCTCCTGCAAGGGATTCTCCAGAGGCCTGGTCAAGTTTCCTCGATTTGCAGCACCTCCGCCATTAACAGCCCTAGAATTGGGATTCTTTTGCTGCTGCTCCGTCTTCAAAACATCCTCAGAAACACGCAGCATGTGAGGGGAGCAAGGACCATACGCCCTCGCCTTCTGCAACCCATTAAAACTATCATAATCAACCTTAACATCATTATTATTATTCCGCAATAAATTGCCATAAGTTTCAGAGCAGCATCCCTTGAGCCTGAACCCATTAGTGAAAAGCCTCCCATTACTCATTTCAACCAATGAAGCAGTAGAGGCGTTTGAGGAAAGCCTTCTGAGAGACATCTGGAAATCCCTTTGCCCCGCGACGAAATTCGACGCCGCCGCCATAAAACAACCCCCCAAACGGCGGAATCGAGAAAAACGATAACTGTTCGATGAAATTACTAGCCGAGAACGCCTATTATCATGCCGATTTCTCACACATTGATAGGGATCAGTTTTACAATTCCTTTATTCGGTTTTTGATTCTTCGAAGAAAAGAAACACAAAATTTAAGGGATGAAGGGAAAATAATTAACAATGGCAGATATTCTGGAACAAATTCGCAATGATCCCAACAACTACATGTAAGGACAGCGATAGCCGGATCCTAATGTATTGGGGTGGAATCGATTGCCATATAAAATAAATTTCACAAATTCAACGCAAAGATCTTGCAACAATATGCAAATAGCAAAAAGAAAGGAAGATTTGGAGTTTCAACAGCCAAAAGAAATGGCGCCCGACGAATGATTGCGGAACACCAATAATACAATTTTGGGAAATTGTGAAAGGCTAAATATAGTGTGCACACCCACGTACAAATATAAGCAAAAACATATACAATTATGAGTAAAAATGTATACAATTTAATTGTTAATTTTTTTAATAAAAAATTGAGTGTAAAAAAATGTACAATTATTAAAATACATGTATACACTATTGAATAAAAAGTTATACACATATGAATGCTTATTTTTTTAATGAAAAACTTAGTGTGAAAAAAATATACAATTATTACCAAACACGTATACAAAAGAGAATAACATGTATACAAAATAGAATAAAAAGTTATACAAATATGGGTGCAAGGGTGCACCCGGGTGCACCTAATATACACTCATTGTGAAAAATGTGCTCTCTCGTCAACCGAAATATTTCACACTTTTTTTTTTCAGTCCCTCAAATATTTCACACTTTATTTTTTTTAAATTTGATAAAAAATATATTATAATAATACTCACTTTTTTTACTTTATACATAAAAATATAAAATTTTAATAAACTCCACGCACACGTACTTGAAATAATAAAATAAATATGAGTAATTATATAAGTGTTATTGATAAAATTTCTTTAAAAAAATAAAATATATATCTTTAGAGTCCTAAAGGTGAATTGATACCTTTTGGATGGATAGATGAAACATATAGTAAATGAAAAAAAAAATTATGTGAGGTTGTCTCACAAAATCAAAACTTGTTCGAGATATCAATTTTTTTTAATCAAGTTTTTTATCTATTGTTTATGAATTGTTAAAGAAATTATTTAATTGCACATATATAATTTTTCTAGATAAAGTGGAGTATTTTTTTTATTAAAAAATGCATCACTTTTATCCGACTTACTTTCATTTCACTACAAGAAAATTGTAATGAAATGGTATCTCAGATTCTATAGGTAAAGATATTTATACTTCCTCTCCGTACGCCGACAAATTATATATTCTGTTATATTGGACATCTGTATTAAAATTTGCATTTCCCTTTTTTAAACACATGAAACTCACGATATAATTACTTATTACACATTAAATAATAATATTTTTTAATTAATATATAAAGTATATATTCTGTTATATTGGATATATGTACTAAAATTTGCATTTCCTTTTTTAAACACATGAAACTCACAATATAATTACTTACTACATAATAATGTTTTTTAATTAATATACATGCAAAAAACAAATGTATATATACTTGGACGGGGAGTAATAGGAATGTGTCCTGTCATTATTTTATAGTAGAATAATATTAGATAATCTGTTACTCACCCTGTTTATCATCAATGATCCATTTATTTTTTTCACATGATTAGTATTATTTTATATAAAGTAGATAGTTGTATCAGTGGTAAGTGGATGGATGTGAGACCTTTTTTCTAAAAAGAGAAATTTAATACTCCCTCCATCCCATGTTAACATTGACGTTTACTTTTTGCACGGAGATTAAAAGATATAATATTTTAATGTGTAGTGATGCGAGAGAAATAATATTTAATGTAAAGTAACTAGCTGTATTAGTGTTGTGTGTGGGTCGTACATTAAATAATTAATTATTTTGTGTGGGTCCAACTTAACAAAAAAGAAAACATAAACCTTAACTTGGGACAACTCAAAATGAAAAACGTAAACCTTATAAAACGAAGGAAGTGTATTTATAATTAACGCACAAAATGGCAAAATAAATTACTACTCCCACCGTCCCATAATACTTTTCATGTTTACTATTCCACGTTGTTTAAAAAAAGTTGCACTTTTTTACCAACTTTATTGACGTTGGAGGGTATTGTAGTATTTTTAGGTGATAAAAAGGTATAAAGTAATGATATGTATTTGAAAAAGGAGTGGCAAATTTGAAAATAGAATAACTTTTGAGATTGTTAAATAAAGTAAGTATTTCTTTTTTTAGGGTATGAGAGATTTTGTGGGACAAACAAATAAGGAAAGTATGAAAGGTTTTATGGAACGAAGGGAGTACTTATAATTAGTTAATGTAAAGAGTACTCCCTCCGTCCGCTTTCAAGGTTATCATTTTTACAATTTAGGCGGCCGCCCCCAAGGGTTTCATTTTATTTTTTATACATATGGGACCCACACACACACACCCACTAATACAACTAAAAAATTGGGACCCACACCTCCACTAATACAACTATCCACTACACATTAAATAATAATATTCCTTAAATCCACGTATAAAAAACAAATGACACCCTTAAAGGCAGACGGAGGGGGTATTACTCTATAAAATAAAATAATAATAGAAAGCATCCTATCATAAAATGATCTTTACACAGGGAAGATATTTTGACGGATACATGTCTTTTATATATATATATATATATATATATATATATATATATATATATATATATATATATATATATATATATATATATATATTAATGAGATGAATTGACAAAATATAATTACTTCTATAAATATATACTCCCTCCATTTCGGCGTAAGAGGGTCATATGTTTTTTTAAGGAGTATTATTATTTAATGTGTAGTGGGTAGTTGTATTAATGGTAGTGTGGATCCCATATTTTAATTTTATTAGAGAGTGTGTGGATCCCATATGTATAAAAAAAGGAAATGAGATTCTTTGGGTAGGACGATTAATATATATATATATATATATATATATATATAGGGTGGGTGGGTGGGGGGGGGGAGTTGGGGGGTTTGGGAAAGAAGGGGGAAAATATTTGTGGTGGTCCTGGTGGATATTCTCTAGCTAGAGAAATATTGGTTTGTGTGAGATAAAGAGAAAGAGTTAACAAAAACAATAAGAGAAAATCAATAATCAAATAGGCATATGCCAAAACTTTGTTGAATAATTCTTGCTACTTCATTCTTTAAGATAATGACTCCTCCCAGGCATTTTAGCTTTGTTCAATTTTCACTTCTCAGAAATCCAAAATTGAGTTTAGATTAAAAATTAAAAACAGTTCTTCTCTAATACATCCACATCAACTTTTGCTGGTTGTAGACTTGTAGTTCCAGGAAGAGTGAGGCTCTTGTGTATCCGGAGATACCAGGTCTCCTAACACGACGTGTCCTCAGAAATACAGGAGCTTTTGCCTTCTAGGAATTCTAGCTTGTCTAAGAAACTGTAAAGCCCTTTGCACTATATAGTTTTCCTTAAGAATAGTGTTTGCATGGCTAGCTAAAAGGAACTATATATGAGATTTTTCTTTAATTGTTGCGTGAACTTTTTTTTTTTCAAATTAAGCATCTCATAATTTTAAGCGTTTGCAAATCTAGGAAAAATAAGCATGCATGAATAATTATGCATACTTACACGAAACACATATATTCCATAGTTTCATTAGTAGATGTTCTATTGCCATGTACAGGAACATAGTATATGTCTTCACCCATGATCGTTGGAAGAATTGATATCCTTAACTAACCCAAAGGATGGGCGGCTATTGCTATAACTTTACATAAGTACTCCCTCCGTCCCATAAAGAAGTTCACAGTTACTGTAGATACGAAATTTAAAAAAGTTATTTTTTAGAGGTAGTTTGGTATTTTTAGGTAATAAATAAATTATAAAGTAAGTTTTGTGAATTGTAAAGGGGTGACAATTTTAAAATTAAAGTGTGTTGTGGGGTTATTGATTTGTGTGTATTTCTTTATTTAGGGGTGTGAACTTGTTTATGGGACGGACAAAAATAGAAAGTATAAATTTGTTTATGAGACGAAGGGGGTATGTATCCTCCGTACCGCGTTAAGATTTACGTTTTTCATTTTGGATTATTCCAAGTTAAGGTTTAATTTTTTTTTTTGGTCAAGTTAGGGTCACACAAAATAATTAATTATTCAATATAGGGCCTGCACACAACGCTAATACAACTACCCATTTTACATTAAATATCATTTTCCTCAACTCACTACACATTAATATATTATATTTCTTAATCTCCGTGCAAAAAACAAACGTCAACGTGAACACGGGACAAAAGGAGTATATTCAAGAGTTAACAAATGCGTGAAATGTACAACATATATATCATGAAGTCATTTTGTAAGACAGTCTTACACAAGTCTTGGCCTCAAGGCAAATGCAAAGAAAGTTATTCTATGAGACGGATAAAAAGTGATGATTTTTTCAATAAAAATATACTCCCTCAGTCCCATTTCAGATGACACACTTTTCATTTTGGGTTGTCCCACAAAAGTTTGCACATTCTAAAAAAAACAAGAAGTCAAATACAATCACCTTTTCTCATACACCTTATTTAAAAAAAAACACCTGTAACACTCCACTAATTTTAACTAATTAATTAAATAAAATTAAAAGGCTTTACTATATAAAATAATGTAGGAATATTAGTAACTCTTCAAGTTCCTACTAAAGTGTGCACAAATTAAGAACTTATGAGACCATTCATATTTCTCACATGTGAGCTTAACTCATAAGTTTTCCACTACCCATGATCTACAATTAATTTAGGTAATTATTAGGATAACATTTATGATTATTTAGTGCTAAAATCTTTCACTAGTTCACAACCCCCTATATAAACCCCAAGCCCCAAGCTCACTACTCACACCACCACATTTCACTCTAGAATCCTACAAGTTCTCAAGAGTTAGACAAGTTCTTAAAGAGGTTCTCAAGCAAGTTATTTTATCAAGACTAAGGTGTGAGAATTTCTATGTATTTTCCTATATGAATATGCATGTTTCTCAATGTTCATGACATTAATCTATGAATGCATACATGAAAATAAATTTGTACTTAATTATACCATGGAAATTAGTCAGGGTCCTTTAGGGGCAGGGATTGTATGAAGATCCCAGAGGTAGACTCGTTGTGCTCATGATATTATCGATCGATCAAGAAATTTAAAACTATTTTATGCCAAGTTGATGAATACATGGTGTTGATGCATGTCATTATTTATATTTGAATATGCATATGATTCCCCCACTGAGCAAGTTGGAATGCTCACCCCAAACACTGAATATTTTCAGATTATGAAGGTTGATGCAAGGTTTGGTGGGAGGTGTAATTGGCTTGGGCAACCACACCTCAATTGTTATGGATTCTATTTTTTAAGTTTTATGCATTATGAACTCATGTTCCTCTATTTAACTAGAGACAAAACACTATGTTTTATCATAAACTACTTTTTAGTACACTTTATCAATTATAAAGTTCGCCTTATTTGTTTATGTGCCCTAATTTCTTATTTTAAAATTAATTAACACCCTATTTTTTTGTAAAATATCTTTATAAAAAATCGGGATGTTATAGTTGGTATAAGAGCCCTTGCGGTTCTGTAGACTATAAAAAATAATAAATTATTTCCGCTGCTCTTAAATTTATTTTGCTTGTGTTGTGTTTTAAAATTTTGCAAATTAATTTTCTGGAAAGAAAATCTGCTTATTTGTAAACTTCTACATGCATTCTGCAAAAAAAAAGTTCTAAATATGAAAAAAAAAAAGAATCTGCCTATGTGTTTCTTAATCTGTGTATGCTAACTTTAGGCATAAAGATCAATTTTTTGCATAATAAAATTCTGCATAAAAAGAAAAGCAAAAACTTGTCTACCTATTCTTTGAAATCAGCACGTATGTTCCTGCAAAAAAAAAAATTCTACATGTGTACATATCCCATACATGTTACTTATTTCAACATATATGCATGTAATTATTTGACTTGATATTATATAACAAAGCCAAGCAATTACACACTCGCCAAGTCGCGTCAACCACAAGGTAACGTTCTAACCCTTAGACACCAATGTACTAGTATTTATGACTAATATCGAGAAATTTAGATGGCAATACTAAAAGTCACTACAAGAAAATCTATCCATGTCGACCGACCCTCTTCGTCAAATGAGACTATATGCATTCTGCCACTATCCAAGGAATGAGGACCATGACGTGGCACAACATCTTCATGCCTTGTATAGTTTGTGAAAAGCATCATATGGGGCGGTCATAAGTTACGTGGCAGCCCGAAAGACGATACAAAGCCTACCATGTGAATGGAGTGCCAAAGCGGGGAGGTTGTATCACAAGCAAGTCATCGAGAGCGCTATGATGGAAGCACCCATAATCGACTATGCAGCGTTTATGGGTGATTTGACTAAATGGTGGATGACGGGAGAGGAACCCGAGTGTCTATGGGAGACCATTGAGGATATGGAAGTGGGTGGAGAAACCAACCCGGAAGAGGATCCCATAGACATAGAAAATTAATCATAATCACTAGTATTCCTTTCTTAAATCTTATATATGTTTTACTTGTCTTCCAAATTATCTACCGATTATATATATATATATATATATATATATATATATATATATATATATATATATATATATATATATATATATAACGTACCTTGAACACAAATTTGTAAAGATATACCACAAATCTCCATTTCATACTTATTTAAAACATCAAGTGAAGAAACTAATTATTTTTCATCAACATAACTTTAGATTAGTATTACACATGCATAAATATATATACATGGTATATATATATTAATAATTATAATCACAAAATAAAATAAATAATATATATATATATATATATATTTATTTTCATAAATTAATAATAACACTTATTTGACATAATGATTTATATATATCATACAAATAATAATAATAAATAAGTAAATAAAATAGAATCAAATAAAATAAAATAAAATAAAAAATTAATTAAAAAAATATTATTATTTGAGTTCTTTTTACCTAAGATTTAAACTCCTTAACTATTCATATATAAGGCACATGAATATTACAAGTGTAATGAAGTCATTAATAGTTTTTATAACTAATAAATAACTAATCAAACCATTAAAGACAAAAGTTACATAGTTTTAAAAAAGGGTTGGTTACTATCCACTACACTCCCTAAGCGTAATTAACTGATAGATACATTCTAAATTAACTCTTACTACTAACTACAAAATTTATGTATGTATTTCCCTTTTTGCCCTAATATCCAAATTTAGATTTTAAATGCAGATTTTTCTGCACGAAATGTAGATTTTAGTTAAAAATGCAAATTTGATTGGGGTTAAGTTGATTTTTTTTCACGAAATGCAAATTCCGGTTAAAAAAATGCAATTTGAAGGAGGTTTAGTTGATTTTTTTTTTCACGAAATGCAGATTTTTTAATAGTTAATTTTCTGCATTAAATGCAGATTTTTTATGTAGTTAATTTTCTGCACGAAATTACACGAAATGCATATTTATCTTCCAATTCTCGCAATTAATGATATTTTTCTGCACGAAATGCAGATTTGTTTGGGGGTTTCTAACAACATGAATAGGAATTCATGGGAATTAATCATAATTCATTATGGCAAGTCAAGGGGTTTCTAACAACATGAATAGGAATTCATGGGAATTAATTATAATTCATTATGGCAAGTCAAGAAATCTTAAAGTGAAATACGTTGAGAGTGGAAGAGATATTATTGAGATATATTTTAATTAAGGATAAATTTGGAATTTTAACTCTAAAAATTGTACCTAATAATAATTTATTTTTATGGATGTATCTTAACATAATTATACATAGGAAGTTTGTACCTACAAGTAATTATTCCTTTAAAAAAAATGTGTGAGTTTCTTTCTCAAATATTAATTTACAATAATGAATACTAATTAAATTTTATGGTAACTTAAGTAATAACAACAACAATATAATAATAATAATACTAATTACAATAAAATAATAATAATATGTATAATTAAATATAAAATTTCAAACAAATAAATAAATAATTTTAACTCCATTAAGTAGGACGAGGATTGGGGATGAATAGTGATCGTACTTAAATTGAAAATTTCGTTGTTAGACCAAAAAGAATTTTAGGCAATTAAGTAATCATACCAAATGAAATGGATGAAGCAAGTGCTAAAGAGAACATATGTATTTTTTAGAAAAATGCCACAAAGAAGGAAACCACGTGTAATCAACGTGAATGGACCGCAACAAGAAGACAATGTTAATGATGCTGAGAATCAACTACAAGAGGTTGCACCGGAGAACAATCAATTTCAGATGTTTATGAACGCATTCATGGCTCAACAAGGAGGGAACAGTCAAGCAAAGATTGTGGAGCAGTTCCATCGACATCGACCACCTACTTTTAATGGACGTCAAGGGCATAAGGCAGTTGAGGAATGGCTCGACACGTTTGAGCGAATACTGAATCTAATGAACTGTACGGAGGCTCAGTGGGTTACCTGCGCAACTTTTCAACTGAAAGAGGATGCATACTATTGGTGGGTTGGTTATTGGAGGTCAAGGACCGAAGAAGAACGGAACAACTTGACGTGAAATGAGTTCAAGAACATGGTGATGGAAAAGTATTATCCGAGTACTTATCGCACGCATATGGAAATAGAATTTTTTAACCTGAAACAGGGTGAGATGTCAGTGATGAATTATGAAAGGAAGTTTAATCAGATGTGTCGATTTGCCACACATTTGGTTGACACTGATCTCAAGAAAGCTCAAAGGTTTAAGGGGGGATTGAGGGCTAAGATACGAACATCGCTCGCAGGTCAAGGGGAATTGACTTATGCAGAATCCCACAGTCAAGCGGGGGAGGTAGCTGCAAGCATTGAGATAGATCGGCCAAAGCAAAGGCCATTGGAGAATAGCTCTGGGAAGAAAAAGTGGAAAGACCCCAACTCGTTTAAGGCAAGACCTCAAAATCAGGATCCTCACCCTAATAAATAAAGAAAAACTAGAGAAGGAGTGGAGAACCCTATGTGCGCCACTTATGGTAAGAATAATCGTGGAGAATGCTTGATGGGACAAAATAAGTGCTATCGATGCAAGCAACCTGGACACAGCTTGGAATTGTCCTGGAAAAAGAGTAGCTCCAGAGGCAAAGGCCCGAACTTCCGGATCAGGTGGACTTGCCCGAATGTATGCTTTAACTCAGGAGGAGATTGAGAACGAGCCCAACACAATGTCAGGTATGCTATTAGTACAAGGTATTCCTGCTTTAGTGCTATTTGACACGGGTGCCACACACTCATTTATCTCTTCCAAATTTCACTCTCTAACTGGAAGCAAGAGTATTGGAATACAAGAAGCCTTAGAAATTAGCATACCATCTGGAAGGATAATACTTGCAAACTCAGTAGCTAAGAACATATAAATAAAGGTGAACAAGAATAGCTTAGATGCTGACTTATACATATTAGCCATGAAAGATTTCGATATATTTCTTGGGATGGATTGGCTTAGTAAGTATCATGCGGATATTAGGTGTCATAAGAAAGAAATCACCCTATGTTTACCCACTGAGGAACACGTAAAATTTTGTGGAGAGAAAGCTAGAGTAATGCCATGGGTGGTGACAGCTATGAAAGCCGCAAAGATGTTAACAAAAAGATACAATCAAGGTTATTTGGTCAAGATGGTTGGATTGCCAGAAACTAGAACAAGCATAGACAATGTTCCAGTGGTGTGAGAATTTTTAGATATTTTTCGGAAGACTTGTCGGGGATTGCTCCTGAACATCAAGTGGAGTTCACTATTGATCTAATGCCAGGAGCCGCACCAATCTCTAAAGCTCCTTACCAAATGGCACCGAAAGAGTTGGAGGAATTGAAGACCTAAATATAAGAGTTACTAAATATGGATTTTGTCCGGCCTAGTGTTTCACCTTGGGGTGCGCCAGTACTATTTGTAAAGAAAAAGGATGTGAAGATAAGAATGTGTATCGATTATAGGGAGCTAAATCGAATCACAATCAAGAATAAATATCCACTACCAAGGATAGAAGACCTGTTCGATCAATTGAAAGGAGCTGGAATATTTTCCAAGATCGACTTGAGGTCAGGATATCACCAGTTGAGGGTAAAACCAACTGATGTACCAAAAATAATATTTCGAACCCGATATGGACATTTTGAATTTGTAGTTATGTCATTTGGGTTAACCAATGCACCTACTATATTCATGGACTTGATGAATCGTGTGTTTTATCCTTATTTGGATAGGTTCGTAATTATTTTCATAGACGACATTTTGGTGTATTCTAAGGATGAGAAACAACATGAGGAACATCTCAGAGAAGTATTTAGAATGTTGCGAAGAGAGAAATTATACGCAAAGTTTAAGAAATACGAGTTTTGGATGAACCAAGTTGTATTCCTTGGACATGTGATAACAGGCCAAGGAATTGAGGTGGATCCAACAAAGGTGGAAGTTGTGAACCAATGGAGTGTTCCTACCAATGCCCACGAAGTGCGCAATTTCTTGGGCTTAGCTTGTTATTACCAATGGTTTATAGAAGGATTTTTAAAGCTCGCAGCACCATTAATGGGGTTAACAAAGAAATGAGCGAAATTCTTGTGGAATGAGAAGTACGAGGAGAGTTTTCAAGAACTTAAGAAAAGGCTTACGTCAGCGCATGTATTGACAATTCTGGATCCAACCAAGGAATTTGTAATATACAATGATGCTTCAAAACAAGAACTCGGATATGTTTTGATGCAAGAAGGAAAGGTAATTGCTTATACTTTGTTTGCCTATTTTTAGCACTCACGAGCAAGAATACTCGATCGTTGTAGTAGTATATCCCAAGAAAAATTATCAATCCATAAAGGAGTTATGTTCGTACTAGCAAAATACGTGAGCTCATGTTCATTGTTGTTTTTGTAAAGATGATCGGGGGTTTTGAGATTGATTAACAACAAAAATAAGTAGCAAGTAAATAAGATAGCAAATAAGATAAATGACAAGTAAAGAAAATGGGTGCTAAAGTTCAAGTATGGAAAAACATGGGATTAGAAACATCCAAGCATACTCAATTCATATTATCATGCAAAAGGAATCCAACTTAATTGATGTAAACTAAGGGTGATCACGATTGTATCCTAAGCTCCCTTTCGGGTTACAAAGGTTGTTGATCCATTTTAGACTCCCAAAAGCACTTAAGATCAAAGCCCAACATTAACCCCTTCCATCTAGGTACTAGTTAGATTAAACTCTCCCTTTTTGTGTACTAAGGCCAACGAATGGATTGGTTCCCCTCATTGAATTCAAATATCCTTTCGGTCAAACCCAAATTCAATGTCTATTCATGCCTTCCTAATACTATAGAGGGTCGTTTCCATCTCACTCCAAGCAATACATACATGAACATCATGATATCATTTAATTACCACAAATAATCCATTGATCAACAATCCATTAAACCAATAAACATTCATGAATAACAAACCATACTATCACAACATCAAGACAATTAAACTCCATGAATAGAAATCAACATCAATTAAATCAAAAACCAATTTAATCCACATGATAATATAGATCTAATATGCTCTTCATATTCCTAATCCCACTAGAGGGATTAGCCTAACATGATAAAAGTAATAAAACAAATAAATGATTCATTACAATTACCCATAGTCTTAGATCTAAAGAAATACAAAATGAATGGATTCTTCCCTATCAATTTCTTGAAGAGAATCTTCTATTCTTCTTGATCTCCACCTCTAGCTCTTGATTCCTTGAGATCTCTCACACCCAATGGAAGGGATGAAGTTTTGATGAAGAATTAATGGAGATGATGAAGATGGATCAAAATGGATGAAAGTGGATGAAGATGATGGTGGAAAATGGAAGAAATGGTGTGTGATGTGTGTGTAGATGATGGGAATTTCGGATCCCCTGCCAATTGTTGAATAAAGGGGTATTTATACCCCTTTGGAGGCTTCTAGAAGGATCTGGAAATTTTTGCACGAAAATACACAACACGAGTCGTGTTACGCAACACGGCCACGAGGTGGCCGTGTTGTGTCTTCTGATGCTGCCGCACGGCCTCGCCTTACAGGGCCGTGTTGATGACACGGCTCGTGCTGCCAACACGAGTCGTGTGTTGTAACACGGGCACCGGTGTGGTCGTGTTGGCTCTTCTGATGTCGGCACACGGCCACTTTTTACAGGGCCGTGTTGGCGACACGGCTCGTGCTCCCGACTCGACTCGTGCAACTGGACACGACCTGAAGATGCCCGTGTTGAATGACTAGATGTCGCCACACGGCCAACTCTTACAGGGCCGTGTTGGCTACACGGCTCGTGTGCTGGCTCCTGCATTTCTTCATTATTTTGGCTCATTCTCCCTCGTTTCAACTCCAAATTGAGATCCGCTTTTTCCTACATCTTCCTTATCATGTTTAGCATCCAATAAAAATACAAAACACAACCAAATAACATATAAAATACAGATAAAATAATACGAAAACACATATAAAAAGACACTAAAATCTAGGTGAAAATAACTCTAATCAACCCCCCAAACTTAAGGTGTTGCTCGTCCCCGAGCAACGAAAATAACAAATCAAAAGGAGAAATTTTCACCTAGAAAAGACTAAACGAATATAAGCAATAACACATCGTTAGCAATAATAACAACAAATTATGCTAAGTCATCCTACAACATTAAAATCATGACATGAGAAATTAACAAGTTCAATCAAAAGAGAATAAAGTGTAATATAGTTCCTTTTAAGTCCAAGCCTCACAATGGATATTGATGTCTCTCAACACTCTTTTGAAATAGGGTAAATCACACTCATTAATCGATTGGCTCGACTCGCTATAAGCTTGCTCGCGGACTATATTCACAAACCACCAAAGTTTCAATCAATGATTAAAAAGGTCTTTAATTAGGATGTAATGATAGACTCTTTGGTAGGGTAGGAAGTATATGGATAAGAGTGACTCAACAAGTGTAAGTAATCAAAGAGATGGCCAATTTCCTCAACTTCTCCACTTTTCTTTCTTCCTTTCTTATCTTTACAATCTAAAGCACTATTCATTAACTTTCCTTGGATTGATTCTTTTGATGCATGCTTCCTATCTTTGAATTTTGTTTACTTGAGCATTTTGATGTTGTTTTACTCTTTCTCTTGCTTTGAGGTTGCATGTCCATTTCTTACTTTTGCTCTTTTCATCCTTTTTCTTGCTTGTTTACCATTCCCTTCTCTTCTTTTGCTAATCAATCAATCCTTTCTAGCTACCATCTCCTCAATCACCCACACAAAGGTATATATAAGCTTGAATGGGTAATTAAGGCTTGTAATGTGCTAAATTCACAATAAATAGGTTTATAGGCTCAAAATGGTTAACTAAGGATGATGTTCATGGTAGGGAACATATATGGCAATGACTATAATAACAAGGATGGCCTTATATCATTTCACCAATCTCCACTAATCGGGCTCGTTCCTATAGTCCTTGAGCAAGTTCTAACTTATCAAACACAACCGATCCACTCATGAAGAAATATCATGTGTGCATGGTTGAGGCTCAAATGCTCACAAGCTTGTGCTCGGACCTTAAGGAACTTATTACACCACATTCATCTCAAAATTGAACAAGTGAAGTAAAACATGTCACAATTTGAAAGTGTAGAGATTCTTAATCATAATTTGTCATCACTTATCACCACAACATATCATCACTCACATTCAAAAATGACTCACGACATCCCAAAACAAACCACCAAACAACCCAAAACAAGAATGAAAATACACACAACATACAAATAAGGACTCAACAAACAAGACACAACAAAAACACAAAACATGCAAAAACACAAAATACCATCATCCATAAGAAAATTAAGCACACATTCATCCCAACCTTTATTGAAAAGGAAATCCTAAATTACGAAAGTAAACCTCCCATAAACATAACAAATGAAGTAGCATGCTAATCACAACAATCCAAATCAAAATCAATTCATTTCAAGTAATAAAATGATAAGGTGTAGAGTACTCCCTCAATAGGCATTTGGTAAGGAAAGCGTTATCTCCAAGCTCCATCATGCTTCCAATACCTCTCATTCATGCTCAAATACTCAACAAACACCATTATTTCAACAATTTCATTATAAATATGGACTATCATGCACTTCAACACCACCAATCATGCCAAAATCAACCCAAACTCATGAGAAAATTTTTAAAATTTGTCCAATTTTACAAGAATCATACTCAAGTGGTGAGTCACACCACACACTCTCCCCCCAAACTTAAATCGAAACAAGAGTTGAGACTTAAGTTTGCAAAAAGTGGTGAGACTTACCCTTGTAGTTTCCATTGATGATCTTCTTGTTGAGAAGTAGCCGCATCCATACGACTCAAGTTATGCCCACCACGCACTATCACCCCCCAAACTTAACTCGAGACAAGAGTCACGATTAAGTTTGCAACAAATGGTGGAACATGTTGGCTTGAATCCATGAAGCATTTCTCTTTTCTTCAATATGCATTTTTTTCTCCATTAGCACAATCAACCTACAAGGCCAAAATAAACAAACAACAAAAATAAAGCAATAAAGATAGTGATGGGGTGCCTCCCATCAAGCGCTAAGTTTAACGTCTTCAAGCTAGACGAATTTTGAGATCATCTTTCAAATAACACATCCACAAAGAGGGTCTCCCTTTGTGATGGATCCACATAGTGCTTCACACGATGACCATTGACCAAGAACTCTCCCCCGTTCTCATCCATAACCTTTATAGCTCCCCCATCAAGTACTTCTTTTACCACATAAGGTCCTCTCCATTTGGACTTCAACTTGCCCGGGAAAAGTCTTAGTCGAGAATTGAATACCAACACCTTCTGACCTTTTTCAAAGCTCTTCTTCCTCAAACGAGCATCATGCCACCTCTTGGTTTTTTCCTTAAAAATCCTTGAGTTTTCATAAGCATTTTCTCTAAATTCCTCAAGCTCATTCAATTGTAAGAATCTTACCTTCTTCGAAGCCTTCATGTCAAAATTCAACTTCTTAATGGCCCAATAAGCTTTATGCTCTAACTCCACGGGAAGATGGCAAGACTTACCATAGACAATTTGAAAAGGAGACATACCAAGAGTGGTCTTGAATGCGGTTCGAAAGGCCCACAATGCATCATCAAGTTTATTTGACCAATCATTTCTACTCACACTCACTGTTTTCTCTAAGACTTATTTGATTTGTCGATTAGAAATTTCAGCTTGACCATTCGTTTGAGGGTGATACGGAGTAGACACTCGATGCTTCACTCCATAAGTCTTGAGAATGTTCTCCATGAGCTTATTTATGAAGTGACTACCCCCATCACTTACCAACACTCTAGGTACTCCAAATCTTGTGAAGATATGCTTCTTTAGAAACCCCATGACCACTCTAGAATCACTTGTTCTTGAAGGTATGGCCTCAACCCATTTCGAGACATAGTCAACCGCCAATAGGATGTATAGGAATCCATTAGATTGAGGAAATGGTCCCATGAAATCGATTCCCCACACATCAAATATCTCCACTTCTTGAAAGCTCTTAAGGGGCATCTCATCCCACTTGGAGATTCCTCCCATCCTTTGACAACGATCACAACCCTCTACAAATTTCTTATAACTCTTGAACAAAAATGGCCAATACAACCCCGATTGTAAGACTTTTGCAGCGGTCTTTTGAGCTCCAAAATGGCCTCCACTAGGTGAAGAGTGGCAAAACTCCAACACACTATTCCATTCTTCCTCGGGCACACATCTTCGCACAAGAGAATCATTACACATCTTGTATAAGAATGGATCATCCCATAAGTAACTTTTAACATCATGAAAGAACTTCTTGGATTGATATTTATTAAGCTCATAAGGCCTCTTTCCACTAGCCAAGTAATTCACATAGTCCGCATACCACGGGCTTCCTTCTTGCTCCACTAAAGCCTCAATTTGATATCAATCACACTCTAAGATTTCTTCATCGGGAAAAACCTCCTTGATTAACTCATAAGTACTTTCACAATGCTCCCTCGACTCTAACCTTGAAAGATGGTCGGCTATCACATTCTCCGTGCCCTTCTTATCTCTCACTTCAATATCAAATTCTTGAAGAAGTAGTACCCATCTTATCACCCTTGGCTTTGCATCCTTCTTTGCCATGAGATACTTGATAGCGGCATGGTCGGTGTATACAATAGTTTTCGTTCCTACCAAATAAGGATGAAACTTATCAAATGCGTATACTACCGCCAAGAACTCTTTTTCGGTAGTAGTGTAGTTCCTTTGAGCCGCATCAAATGTCTTGCTTGCATAGTAAATAGCTCGGAATTTTTTCTCTCTTAGTTGCCCCAAAACTACTCCAAGAGCTACATCACTTGCATCACACATTAATATAAATGGCTCCTTCCAATCGGGGGTGATCAAGATGGGTGATGAAATCAAAGCTTCCTTTAGCACCTGAAAAGCATTTAAACAATTATCATCAAACTTAAATGACACATCTTTTCCAAGGAGATGAGATAGAGGTTTAGAAAATGAAGAAAAATCCTTGATGAATCTACGATAGAACCCGGCATGACCAAGGAACGATCGTACTCCCTTCTCATTTGTTGGCGGTGGAAGCTTCTCTATAGCAACAACTTTAGCTCGGTCAACTTGCAATCCCTTTGAAGAGATGTGATGTACAAGTACAATGCCATCATTTACCATGAAATGGCACTTCTCCCAATTCAACACTAAATTAGTGTCTTGACATCGCTTCAAAACAATAGCAAGGTTAGACAAACAATTATCAAAAGAAGAACCAAACACCAAAAAGTCATCCATGAACACTTCCATTATATTCTCAATTAATCCTTCAAAGATTGCCATCATACACCTTTGAAAGGTGGCCGGTGCATTGCAAAGTCCAAATAGCAATCTTCGAAAAGCAAATATTCCATAGGGACAAGTGAAAGCGGTCTTTTCTTGGTCTTCGGGTGCTATGAGAATTTGGTTATACCCGGAATACCCATCAAGAAAGCAATAAAACTCATACCCGGCCAACCTATCCAACATTTGATCCAAGAAAGGTAAGGGAAAGTGATCTTTACGTGTGTTTTCATTAAGCTTCCTATAATCAACACACACACGCCACCCCGTCACCGTCCTAGTGGCTATGGTCTCATCTTTCTCGGTCTTCACTATAGTCATACCCCCTTTTTTAGATACTACATGCAACGGGCTCACATAAGGGCTATCACTAATAGGAAAGATCATATCCGAATCTAACCACTTAAGAACCTCTTTTTTTACCACTTCTTGCATGATAGGATTAAGTCTTATTTGGTTTTGAACACAAGCTTTTCCTTCATCCTCAAGTCTTATCTTATGCATACAAATTGTTGGACTAATTTCCTTCAAATCATCAATACACCAACCAATAGCCGACTTATGCTCTTTAAGGACATTAAGCAATTTATCAAGTTGACTAGAAGTTAGAGATGATGATACAATTACCGGATATGTCTCATTTTCACCAAGGTAGGCATAAGTAAGATGATCGGGTAGAGGCTTCAACTCCACCTTCTTTTCCTTTTTCTCTTCTTGCTCGAGTGGATCTCTAAGTGGTAAGAACTTGTCATTTCCCCTTGAGATGGCGGCTGCAACCTCTTGAGCTTCACTACAATCTCCTAGATCAAGCAAACAATTAATCAATTCTTCATTTAAATCAAGAGAAGTAGTAGAAATATTAGAAAGAGATAAAGAATTGCTCAAGCAAAGTTCAAGTGGATCCTTGGTTACAATGGAAGGCCAACTCTCCTCGACACTTCCCTTTACAACATCCACACTTTTACATTCTTCATCATTCATTGGATATTGCATGGCCTTGTGTAGAGAGAATACCACTTCCTCATCATTAACCCTCAACTTCAATTCTCCTTTGTAGACATCAATAAGAGCTCTCCCGGTAGCAAGAAATGGTCTCCCAAAAATTAATGGCACATTTTCATCCTCCTCCATGTCTAGAACAACAAAATCCACCGGAAAGACGAACTTATCAACTTTTACCAACACATCTTCAACTACTCATTTTGGATGTGTCATAGATCAATCCGCCAATTGAAGTGTGATGGAAGTTGGCTTTACTTCACCTAATCCAAGCTTCTTGAATATGGAGAGAGGCATTAGATTAATGCTTGCACCGAGGTCACAAAGAGCCTTGTTCTTCTTGTTCTTTCCAATTTCACATGGTATAATGAAACTACCCGGATCCTTCAATTTTTGTGGAAGTTTCCGTTGTAGAATGACACTACACTCTTCGGTCAGATTAACCGTTTCATTGTCCACAAGACTTCTTTTCTTTCCCATGATGTCCTTCAAGAAACGAGCATAATGAGGCATTTGATCCAAAGCATCGGCGAAAGGGATATTGATTTGAATCTTCTTGAAGATTTCAAGAAACTTTTTGAACCTCTCATCCAAACCCTTCTTCAAGAACCTTTGAGGAAAAGGAACCGATACTTGAGTCTTGGGTATTCCCCAACTATCTCTTTCAACTTCAACTTCCTTTTCCCTTAACTCCTTTGCCTTTTTCCACTTTGGAATTCTCTCTATCTTCTCTTCATCTTTCTTTTGCTCAACAATTTCTTTTTTCTTGCTTACTTCCTCCATTTCAATCTCTTCTTGCACCAACCCTTCTTCCACCTTGCTTTCCACTTCCCTTTCAATGACAATACTATCTTTTTTAGGCATAGGAGGTTCCTCATACTCTTTTCCACTTCTAAGAGTGATAGCTTTGCAATCTTCTTTAGGATTAGTTACCGTGGTAGATGGAAACTTTCCTTGTTGGTGTTGAGATCCCACGGAAGAAGCAATTTGACCCATTTGATACTCAAAAGCTCTCATCCTATTGTCGGATTTCTTCCCATTTTCCTCCATTCTAGCCTCCATCTTTTTCATGAATATTAGCAATGTCTCTTCCACCGATGTTTTCCCCTCTCCATTTGGTGGTTTAGCACTCGGATCGAATCCCGAAGGATATGACACGGCGGCTTGAGAATTAGAGTAAGAAAGATTTTCATGTTTCCTCGGAGCTTGATAATTTCCACTTGATTGATTGAAATTTGCGTCCCCGAGCTTGTCCTTGATATCCTCCTTGAAAATTACCTTGATTAGAAGGATAATTACCTTGGAAATTCCCTTGACGTTGAAAATTTCCTTGGTAATTTCTCCTATCTAAGTAGGCAACATCCTCTATACTTTGCATAACATGGCTCTCATCATTCACAATAGCACTTGTGCTTCCCCCTTGGCTTACTCCTTGAGTGATCAAATTCAATTGCTTTGTTAAAGCTTGAATGCTCTCATTGAATTCTTTCATTCCCTCACTTTGGAACATATCACTCTTCACTTTATTCACACTCTCCACTTGAGCTACTTTTCCAAATGCATAACCTCCCATTACTCGCTCGGAGGGCCATTGATAAGCATTCATCGCAATGTCTTCAAAAATATCCATGGCTTTCATAGCATCCACTCCAAATATAGACCCTCCGGATGAGGCATCTACATGCATCCGATGTTGTCCACTCAACCCTTGATAAAAGAAAGCCACTTGTTGATTCTCATGAAAATCATGTTGAGGACACTTTCGGAGCATCTCTTTGTAGCGTTCCCATGCTTCATAAAAATTTTCATCCGGAAGTTGCCTAAATTGAGTGATAAGGCTTTTCAATTGGAGCGTCTTTGAAGGAGGAAAGTACTTGTTTAGGAACCTTTGCTCAAGATCTTCCCATGTATTACAACTTCCCAAAGGAATTGTATTGTACCATGCTTTAGCTTTGTCTCTTAAAGAAAAAGAGAACAACCTCATTCGAATAGCATCCTCCGACACTCCCTTCATCTTGACGGTATTTGCAACCTCCAAGAAAGTAGATAGATGAGTGTTCGGGTCTTCAAGAGGATCTCCCCCAAACTGATTTGCTTTAACCATGTTGATCAATCCGGTCTTGATTTCATAATCATTGGCTTGAACCGGAGGAACCATATTGTGCACGGCCCTCGGTTGGAAGTAATCCCGAATTGCTCTAGGCCTTGGCAACTCTTGTTGTTGAAATATCCTTTGAGCTTCTTGATTGGCAAGCAATTGCATATACTCTTGATTTTGAGCAAAGAAATTCCTCATTATCTCCGCTTGATTCTCTTGCACTCCTTCTTGTACCCCCCATTGATCTTGTAAAGGATCTTGGGGTGGGTCATAATTAGCATTCTCTCCACGTTGATTCTCCATTTTTGTTCCTTTTCTAGCTTTACGCCTCTCTCGCTTCCTTTGTCGTGCGGTCCTTTCAATCTCCAAATTCAAAGGAATGATCGATTGATTTCCCTTTGATCTTGTGATCATAAAACACCTACGAAAAGGCCAAGAGTGAGACCACAAACACAAATAATAAATAAAAGAAAATAAAAAGAATCCTTATCAAGAACAACTAAAATAATAACACAGTACTCGACTAGTCCGTCAAACTCCCCTTTGGCAACGGCGCCATTTTCTTGTTTGCCTATTTTTAGCACTCACGAGCAAGAATACTCGATCGTTGTAGTAGTATATCCCAAGAAAAATTATCAATCCATAAAGGAGTTATGTTCGTACTAGCAAAATACGTGAGCTCATGTTCATTGTTGTTTTTGTAAAGATGATCGGGGGTTTTGAGATTGATTAACAACAAAAATAAGTAGCAAGTAAATAAGATAGCAAATAAGATAAATGACAAGTAAAGAAAATGGGTGCTAAAGTTCAAGTATGGAAAAACATGGGATTAGAAACATCCAAGCATACTCAATTCATATTATCATGCAAAAGGAATCCAACTTAATTGATGTAAACTAAGGGTGATCACGATTGTATCCTAAGCTCCCTTTCGGGTTACAAAGGTTGTTGATCCATTTTAGACTCCCAAAAGCACTTAAGATCAAAGCCCAACATTAACCCCTTCCATCTAGGTACTAGTTAGATTAAACTCTCCCTTTTTGTGTACTAAGGCCAACGAATGGATTGGTTCCCCTCATTGAATTCAAATATCCTTTCGGTCAAACCCAAATTCAATGTCTATTCATGCCTTCCTAATACTATAGAGGGTCGTTTTCGTCTCACTCCAAGCAATACATACATGAACATCATGATAGCATTTAATTACCACAAATAATCCATTGATCAACAATCCATTAAATCAATAAACATTCATGAATAACAAACCATACTATCACAACATCAAGACAATTAAACTCCATGAATAGAAATCAACATCAATTAAATCAAAAACCAATTTAATCCACATGATAATATAGATCTAATATGCTCTTCATATTCCTAATCCCACTAGAGGGATTAGCCTAACATGATAAAAGTAATAAAACAAATAAATGATTCATTACAATTACCCATAGTCTTAGATCTAAAGAAATACAAAATGAATGGATTCTTCCCTATCAATTTCTTGAAGAGAATCTTCTATTCTTCTTGATCTCCACCTCTAGCTCTTGATTCCTTGAGATCTCTCACACCCAATGGAAGGGATGAAGTTTTGATGAAGAATTAATGGAGATGATGAAGATGGATCAAAATGGATGAAAGTGGATGAAGATGATGGTGAAAAATGGAAGAAATGGTGTGTGATGTGTGTGTAGATGATGGGAATTTCGGATCCCCTGCTAATTGTTGAATAAAGGGGTATTTATACCCCTTTGGAGGCTTCTAGAAGGATCTGAAAATTTATGCAGAAAAATACACAACACGAGTCGTGTTACGCAACACGGCCACGAGGTGGCCGTGTTGTGTCTTCTGATGCTGCCGCACGGCCTCGCCTTACAGGGCCGTGTTGATGACACGGCTCATGCTGCCAACACGAGTCGTGTGTTGTAACACGGGCACAGGTGTGGTCGTGTTGGCTCTTCTGATGTCGGCACACGGCCACTTCTTACAGGGACGTGTTGGCGACACGGCTCGTGCTCCCGACTTGACTCGTACAACTGGACACGACCTGAAGATGCCCGTGTTGAATGACTAGATGTCGCCACACGGCCAACTCTTACAGGGCCGTGTTGGCTACACGGCTCGTGTGCTGGCTCCTGCATTTCTTCATTGTTTTGGCTCGTTCTCCCTCGTTTCAACTCCAAATTGAGATCCGCTTTTTCCTACATCTTCCTTATCATGTTTAGCATCCAATAAAAAGTGAAAATCTTAAGTTTAAGCTCATTCACACACATTTCAATAAAAATACAAAACACAACCAAATAACATATAAAATACAGATAAAATAATACGAAAACACATATAAAAAGACACTAAAATCTAGGTGAAAATAGCTCTAATCACTTCAAGGCAATTGAGAACTCACGAGGTGAATTACCCAACACACGATTTAGAGTTGGCAGTGGTAGTTCATGCCTTAAAGATTTGGCGTCACTACCTGTATGGGGAAAAGTGTGAAATTCTCCGACCATAAGAGTCTGAAGTATTTATTCACACAAAAAGAATTAAACACGAGGCAAAGGCGATGGCTAGAATTGGTGAAGGACTATGATTGTACCATATACTATCACCCGAGAAAGGCCAATGTTGTCGTAGATGCCTTAAGTCAGAAAACAAATAAGTAATTGGCATGTCTATACACTGAACAACAACGTTTGGTGGAAGAATTTGAGAAAGTGAAGATTGAGGTGATCAAAATTAGTGTTAGCAGTGTTGGTTGTACAGCCCACTTTCAGAGAGAGGATGATATTGGTGCAAGCTGAAGATTTCCTTTTGAAAAATATGAGGCAGAAAGCAGGCTCGGGAAAATACCAAGAATTTAATATAAAGGATGATAATACCGTGTACAAGACATGGGAAGAGAGATATTGGAAGAAGCACATAATACACCATACACCGCCCATCTGGGGGGTACAAAATGTACCGCGATTTGAAAGAGGTATTTTGGTGGAGGAGTATAAAATGGAATATTGAAAATTTTGTGGAAAGATGCTTGACTTGCCAACAAGTCAAGGCAGAGCACCAAAGACCAGCTGGAAAATTAAAACCACTAGAAATTCATGAATGGAAGTGGGAACAAATATCAATGGATTTTATTGTGGGGCTTCCAAAAACGGTGAAGAAAATCACGCTGTATGGGTTATAGTAGATCAATTAACAAAGTCTGCTCACTTTTTACCGGTGAGGATGAACCGCAGAAAGGAACAGTATGCATAATTGTACATCAAGGAAATTGTGAGGTTGCATGGCATCCCAATCTCGATAGTGTCTGATAGGGATACACGGTTTACCTCAAGGTTTTGGGAGAGTTTACATAGAGCAATGGGCACGAAGTTGACATTTAGTACTGCTTATCACCCTCAGATGGACGGACAGTCTGAGAGGACGATTTAGGTATTGGAAGACATGCTATGGACATGTGCTCTCGATTTAAGTGGAGATTGGGAGGAATATCTTCAGTTGGTAGGATTCACATATAATAATAGTTATTAATCCACTATCAAGATAGCACCGTATGAGGCCTTGTATGGAAAAAAATGTCATTCGCCCTTATATTGGGATGACGTAGGAGAGCGAGAGGTATTAGATCTAGATGTCATAGAAAGGACCGTGAGCAAAGTGGAGAAAATTAAGGAAAGTATAAAGACAACCCAAGAAAGACAGAAATCTTATGCGATAATCAAATGAGAGAACTAGAATTCATTGTGGGAGACAAGGTTTTCTTGAAGGTATCGCCAACCAGATGAGTGGTTCGTTTTGGGAAGAAAGGGAAGTTAAAACTAGATTTATCGGTACTTTTGAGATTTTGGAGAGAGTGTGCGAGTTGTCTTACAGATTAGCATTGCCTCCAGAGTTTTCATCGATACATAACATTTTTCATGTAATGATGTTTAGAAAATATGTCCATGATCCTAGACACGTTATAAGCTACGCAAACTTGGAAGTTAATCGCGACTTAACCTATGAGGAAGAACTAGAAGCTATACTAGATCGGGAAATCTGGAAGTTGAAGAAACGACATGTGTTATACGTTAAGGTTTTATGAAAAGGTCATTGTGAGGATGAGGATACGTGGGAACAAGAGGAAGAAATCCGATCTAATTTTTCTAAGTTTCCTGAAGTGGGTATGTCACTGTATTTCGAGGACGGAATAAAATTTTAGGAGGGCTGGATGTAACACCCCACTAATTTTAACTAATTAATTAAATAAAATTAAAAGACTTTACTATATAAAATAATGTAGGAATATTAGTAACTCTTCAAGTTCCTACTAAAGTATGCACAAATTAAGAACTTATGAGACCATTCATATTTCTCACATGTGAGCTTAACTCACAAGTTTTCCACTACCCATGATCTACAATTAATTTAGGGTAATTGTTAGGATAACATTTATGATTATTTAGTGCTAAAACCTTTCACTAGTTCACAACCCCCTATATAAACCCCAAGCCCCAAGCTCACTACTCACACCACCACATTTCACTCTAAAATCCTACAAGTTCTCAAGTGTTAGGCAAGTTTTCAAAGAGGTTCTTAAGCAAGTTATTTTATCAAGACTAAGGTGTGGGAATTTCTAAGTGTTTTCCTATATGAATATGCATGTTTCTCAATGTTCATGACATGAATCTATGATGCATACATGAAAATAAATTTGTACTTAATTGTATCATGGAAATTAGCCAGGGTCCCTTAGGGACCGGGATTGTATGAAGATCCCCGAGGTAGACTCGTCGTGCTCATGATATTATCGATCGATCAAGAAATTTAAAACTATTTTATGCCAAGTTGATGAATACATGATGTTGATGCATGTCATTATTTATATTTGAATATGCATATGGTTCCACACTGAGCAAGTTGGAATGCTCACCCCAAACACTGAATATTTTCAAATTATGAAGGTTGATGCAAGGCTTGGTGGAGGTGTACTTAGCTTGGGCAACCACACCTCAATTGCTATGGATTCTATTTTTTAAGTTTTATGCATTATGAACTCATGTTCCTCTATTTAACTAGAGACAAAACACTATGTTTTTATCATGAACTACTTTTTAGTACTCTTTTATCAATTATAAAGTTCGCCTTGTTTGTTTATGTTCCCTAATTTCCTATTTTAAAATTAATTAACACCCTATTTTTTTTTATAAAATCTTTATAAAAAATAGGGATGTTACACCACCCCTACCTAACACACCTAACATACTCTATTATTTATTTATTACAAAAAATATCATAATACCCCTAAAAGTTATCACTTTCTTAATCTTCGTGCCGGAAAGAGTGGTGCAGAATTTCCTGGGATGGAGGGAGTAATCAATTAATAAAAAGTGATAATAAAATTTTTAATAAAATATGATGACTAATAATTACTAAAGCGTTTATTGGTGTGAGAGGTTTTACCAAAGATTGCTTGCCTTAAATATATAAATATGGGCGGGAAATGCATTTAATTTTAGTATACTTTTCTTCATTCTAATATAGATTTAGATTCCAGGTGAAAAATGCTTTGATTAAGAAAGAAAAAGAGAAGTGAAATGTACAAGATATTGGAGCAAAGAAAATATCCAATTAATTGTGGTAAGCCAGCCAGAGCAGCAATTCAAACAAACAACATATACAGGGCCAGCCTTGAGATTTTGGGGGCCCTAGGCGAAGTAAAAAAAAGGCTTCAATCATTGAGTCATTCATTCACTAATAACCTCTTATTATTCACCGATTTTAAATAACTTGCAACAAAAACAATACACTGTGTTTGCACTTTTTGAGTACACAAGCCATTTTTTATCTTGATTATCACCATTTGATAATTTTCTTGTGTAACGTATGTATGAGAAGTGTCTAGAAAATTAATCTTTAGAAAATTTGAGATCATTTTCTCTTCTAGGACATTTCTCCACCAATATATCTCTAATTTTATTATCAATATCATTCTAAGCTCTAGGATCACATATATCCCACGCATAATTTTCATTCTCTAGAATATTTTCATGTTTTTCAATTTCATTATCAGCATCTTCATCATCTATTTCATTTTCATTGTTTATCAACTTTTCTTCATTTAAGACTATTTCATCTTCAATTATAGTAAATTTCTCTTCATCATTATTGTTTAAGTTACCTCATTTAAAACTATTTCATCTTCAATTATAGTAAGTTTCTCTTCATCATTATTGTTTAGCAATTTTTCCTCATTTAAGACTATTTCATCTTCAATTACTCTTAAGTAAATTTCTCTTCCTCATTCTCATTTAACTCATTTTATTCTCAATTCCCACCGTATTCATTTCGTGTAACTCATCATTATTTCTTTTTTAATACTCGATGCATATTCTCTAGAAAACATGATTATAAGCAAATAAATAACAAATCTAATTAACAAAATCAATAAAATAACAATAAAAGAGAATTGAGAGGATTGAATATTGAATTGTTGATGAAATTCCATAAGAAAGAGAATTAAGAGAAAGAAAGAAATTCGATAAGAATGAGAATGGTAAAAATATTTACAAAACGTTAGATTTATATAGGGTGAGTACACAATAAAAAAATAAAAAAATTAATTAAGATTAAGATTATAATATTGAAAAGAGAAGATAAGCTAAGTATACAACGATCATAATAATTAAGATTACAAAATAATTAAGATTACAACCGCAGTTTTAATAGCGACCCTGAACATATATAAAGATGATCAATATTCCCCAGAAGCTACTAGAAGCTGACATCTTCGAAGCTGATGATGTCCCCGGATTACTCCTGACCCGGTCATGTCTACCCGTATCAATCATAATCTCGTACCTACACGAACTCTGCTGAACACCCGGGTCGATTTTCGTTATAACCGACAGCCCATTAAACCGCTCACAAGCCCCGTTTTGCTGGTTCACCGTCTGATAATACATGTTGAACGCATACGACGCATTGCTCCTCGCGTCTAAACCCGAACACGACGACCCGAACCCGAGACTCGTGCAGTCCGCATACGTACACGCCGTGCTTATTGCCTCCGCCAACCTGGGGTCCATCACGTCGGCGTCCGGCGCCATGATGCACCACCGCCGCTCCAGGTACCGCACCCCCTTCGCCGCCGTCAGGTTCCGCCCGTCGCCCAAATCCAGGGCGTACTTGATCGTGCCATCGAAGTAAAACACCCCCCAATGGCGCTCAAAGTTCCCTGATATTAAAATGACTTGATTAAATATTAAACAATTCTTTTTTTTTTTAATGAGATAGTCATTTATTTAGAGTCATAAGGTCTGTAACTAGCAAAATTCTAGGGTTCGACCTTCACCTACTAGGCCAGGATTCGAACCTCACCCGCTCATTATCTAAAAAAAATTTCACATGTAAAGCTTGAGGTAAAAACTTCATCTTTTAATTAAAAAAAACCATTTAAAAAGAAAATTCAACATGAAGAAAAACGCCACCATTTAAAAAGAAAATTTCACATGCAAAAATTAACTCATGTGGGTTTGCGAGTTAGAGTGACTTGATTAAATATTAAACGATTCATCCCGTCACCTGGCTCGATGCTCTTCGCATCCTCGTCGATCAAAGAGAATAGATAGATATCCGGCAACCCTGTCGGCCGCTTCGGCGTCCCACGGCCTTGGTTGATCCGGTTCACAAGGCCCTGGTTGAATCTCCGGGCAAGCTTAGGGTTAGCATTGGTGTTCCCGTCCGTCGGCCACCCGATTTCTCCGATAATGACCGGAATAGACGGGAAGCCGTTCTTTTCCAAGGCGGTGATTAGGGTGTCGTAGTTTGCTTCAAAAACGTTGTTGTAGGTGACGGAGCCATCGATGATTGGAGCAGACGTGCCTTCAAAGAAGGCGAAGTCGACGGGGAAGTGAGGGTCGGCGTAGAGGCTGAGGAAAGGGTAGATGTTGATGGTTAAGGGGGCACCGTTTTCGTTGAGGAATTTTATTATGGAAACCATGAGAGTGTGTATGTCAGGGCGGAAATTTCCACCGGAGGGGAGGCCGGAATCGGACTGGTAGACGTCGGCGTTGAGGGGGACGGTGGCCTTGACGTCACGGCCTAAGCCGGCCTTGATGAGCGCCGCCTGGATGTTCTGCAACGCTGGAAATGTTGTCTGAGTGAATTTGTTGTTGTAGGTCTTCAGAAATGGTTCGTTTCCTACTGCAACGAACCTGAAAATATTACATGAATTTTAGTAGAACTCATGACGCTAATAAGTTAAATGCACCTTCGGTCTCATAGTTTTCAAATTTTGGGATGATTTTGAAAAAAAATTACGAGTTATGGGAGTTATGTATCGATTTGCGACAAAAATTAGTTCCGAGATTAAATCTAAAATTTTGAGATAACTATGATACTAAAACGAAAATTTTAAGTAATTTGGGATAAAAATTGAATTTGACAAAAGTTTTGGGATTGAAATTGCATTTAACAATTAATTTAATTCTAATTAACCTTGCTTTAATTTGAGCAAGCAATCTAATTATCCAGACCCCTGATCATGTTCGTGATCACATTTATTTCATATTCCATTTATGGTATTAGTTTCTATCTTTCCCTCATACGTACCACTCATTCAATAGTTTTAGAATTTTAAAAAAAATGTAACGCTTGATTATATATAAATATTAATTACCTTATATCTACTCCCTTTTTGGACAAATAGTAGGAAACATTTCTAGACACCCATTCTTCAGCAACTCGAACACTACTAGCTATACCAGCTAACATGTCGTTCGGAATCCCAACCATCACTTCAATACCGGACCTTCCGAGGGCCGCCAACGCCCCCGGATCAGCCTCGAACAGCTTCACTTTCTTGAAACCGTTGTCTTTCAACAACTTCACCACAATGTCGGGCTGTAGGCGGTGCGTCGCCTGCAGCCCCCAGTTGCAACCGAGCCCGTCCACGTGTAAACGCTCACCGAGCATGGAAAACAAGATTAATGTTATGGTGAAGAAGAATTGTGGATCCATGTGAGAAATTAATCACAATTTGGTAATTGTGTTTGTATTAATTAGGTTGTAATCATGCATGCAGTTTGGAATATAAACAAGAAAGATGATCAGTTTTTGGTGATATTCTAAGAGTAGAAAAGGTGCTTCTTAAAAGGAAAGAATTGAAGCAAGGGGTTGAACAAGGAATTAGATTCCAATTACACCCTAGCTAGCTAGAATTTTTTATTTTTTATCTTTTATATTAACCAATATAATTAAATTTTAACTAAATGTGTGTTGCGAGATTAAGGAGCATGGTAATTAGAGTAGGTGATGATGAGGTTTGTGAAGAAAGGAATGGAGTGAAAATGTGGACGATGGTTGACTCTAAGTTTTTCCTTGAGTTTAATTTTCATGCACAAGAAAAGCACCTTTTCTTGGATTACTTCTAATCTCTTCTAGCCAATGGATCCCAATTCTATTATAATTTCATGTAGCGTTTAATTATTTTAATATGTTTTGTCGTCTTAAATTATATCTCAATTAAAATTTTCTGTTTAATTAAGAGTTTAAGTGCACCTATGACATCGATACACGTGATGATATTTATTATTAAATTAAGTTTTAAACTAATCTTCACCACTAAATTAAGGATTATTATGTAGTGCATTGATATTTTGATTTTAAGATTTACTAGTATTTACCCGGATCCGTGCGTTGCACGGTCATGGGTTTTTATAATAGAACTATATATGTAATGGGTTGTTTAATTTTAGGGGAAATATGGAACATTACAATCCAATTATGCGATTGTAAAATTTTAATAACTGGATAATCAGAAAACATTTAGTCAGATTTTTATAAAAAAATAATACATACATAAATGAAAATTTGATTATGATACATACATAAATGAAAAATAATACATACATAAATGGTGAAGATGAATTCTTAAATAATAAAGGATTATGATTAAATTAAAAGGTTTCCAAAAGAGGTATATATGTTCATCAATTAAAATAGACAATTAAAAAAAATAAAATCCTAAAACCCCAAACCCTTAAATCCTAAACTCTAAATCCCTAAACCCTAAACCAGACTGAGATTATTGAGTCAAATTTTAGCAAAATCATTTTGTTGAATAAAAATGGCAAGGGATAATTAATGGTGAAGATGAATTTTTAAATAATAAAGGATTATGATTAAATTAAAAGATTTCCAAAAGAGGTAAAATTAAAAAAGGGGGGGAAAATTGAGTCCATGTACTTAAAATTTGTTGAATAAAAATATATAAATAAATTAGAAAAGGAGGCACTTAAAATTTGTTGAATTTAAAAAATGAGGTACTTAAAATTTGTTGAATAAAAATGTCAAGGGATGGTTAATGGTGAAGATGAATTCTTAAATAATAAATGATTAGGATTAAATTAAAAGGTTTCCAAAAGAGGGAAAATTGAGTCCAATTTTTAAAAGGTTTCCAAAAGAGGTAAAATTAAAAAGGGGGGAAAAATTGAGTCCATGTACTTAAAATTTATTGAATAAAAATATATAAATAAATTAGAAAATATGAGTCCAATTTTAGCAAAATCATTTTGCTCAAAGGATGGCTAATGGTGAAGATGAATTCATAAATGATAAAGGATTATGATTAAATTGAAAGGTTTCCAAAAAGATAAAATTAGAAAAGGGGGAAAAACCCTAAGAGATTTGTTCCTAAACCCTAAAGGAGGCACTTAAATTTTTAAATGACAATTAAAAAATATAAATAAATTAGAAAATGAGGTACTAAAAATTTGTTGAATAAAAGTGTATAAATAAATTAAAAAATGAGGTACTTAAAATTTGTGGAATAAAAATGTCAAGAGAGGGTTAATGCTGAAGATGAATTCTTAAATAATAAAGGATTAGGATTAAATTAAAAGGTTTCCAAAAGAGGTATATATGTTCATCAATTAAAATAGACAATTAAAAAAATAAAATCCTAAAACCTTAAACCCTAAACCCTAAACCCTTAAATCCTAAATCCTAAATCTCTAAACCCTAAACCAGGCTGAGATTATTGAGTCCAATTTTAGCAAAATCATTTTATTGAATAAAAATGTCAAGGGATAGTTAATGGTGAAGATGAATTTTAAATAATAAAGGATTAGGATTAAATTAAAAGGTTTCCAAAAGAGGTAAAATTAAAAAAGGGGGAAAAAATTGAGTCCAGGTACTTAAAATTTGTTGAATAAAATATATAAATAAATTAGAAAATGAGGTACTTAAAATTTGTTGAATTTAGAAAAGGAGACACTTAAAATTTGTTGAATAAAAATGTCAAGAGATGGTTAATGGTGAAAATGAATTCTTAAATAATAAAGGATTATGATTAAATTAAAAGATTTCCAAAAGAGGTAAAATTAAAAAAGGGGGAAAAATTGAGTCCAATTTTAGCAAAATCATTGGTTAATGGTGAAGATGAATTCTTAAATAATAAAGGATTATGATTAAATTAAAATGTTTCAAAAAGAGGTATATATGTTCATCAATTAAAATAGATAATTAAAAAAAATAAAACCCTAAAACCCTAAACCCTAAACCAGGCTGAGATTATTGAGTCCAATTTCAGCAAAATCATTTTATTGAATAAAAATTTCAAGGGATGGTTAATGGTGAAGATGAATTTTAAATAATAAAAGATTAGGATTAAATTAAAAAGTTTCCAAAAGTGGTAAAATTAAAAAAGGGGGGAAAATTGAGTCCAGGTACTTAAAATTTGTTTAATAAAAATATATAAATAAATTAGAAAATGATGTACTTAAAATTTGTTGAATTTAGAAAAGGATGCACTTAAAATTTGTTGAATAAAAATGTCAAGAGATGGTTAATGGTGAAGATGAATTCTTAAATAATAAAGAATTATGATTAAATTAAAAGGTTTCCAAAAGAGGTAAAATTAAAAAAGGGGGGAAAAATTGAGTCCAATTTTAGCAAAATCATTGGTTAATGGTGAAGATGAATTCTTAAATAATAAAGGATTAGGATTAAATTAAAAGGTTTCCAAAAGAGGTATATATGTTCATCAATTAAAATAGACAATTAAAAAAAATAAAACCCTAAACCCCTAAACCCTAAACCCTTAAATCCTAAACCCTAAATCCCTAAACCCTAAACCAGGCTGAGATTATTGAGTCAAATTTTAGCAAAATCATTTTGTTGAATAAAAATGTCAAGGGATGGTTAATGGTGAAGATGAATTTTTAAATAATAAAGGATTAGGATTAAATTAAAAGGTTCCCAAAAGAGGTAAAACTAAAAAAGAGGGGAAAATTGAGTCCAGGTACTTAAAATTTGTTGAATAAAAATATATAAATAAATTAGAAAAGGAGGTACTTAAAATTTGTTGAATTTAGAAAAGGTGGTAAGTAAAATTTGTTGAATAAAAATGTCAATGGATGGTTAATGGTGAAGATGAATTCTTAAATAATAAAGGATTAGGATTAAATTAAAAGGTTTCCAAAAGAGGTAAAATAAAAAAGGGGGGAAATTTTGTAAAAGGTTTCCAAAAGAGGTAAAATTAAAAAAGGGGGGAAAAATTGAGTCCAGGTACTTAAAATTTGTTGAATAAAAATATATAAATAAATTAAAAAAGGGGAGTCCAATTTTAGCAAAATCATTTTGCTCAAGGGATGGCTAATGGTGAGGATGAATTCTTAAATAATAAAGGATTAGAATTAAATTAAAAGGTTTCAAAAAAAGGTAAAATTAGAAAAGGAGAAAACCTTAAGAGATTTGTTCCTAAACCCTAATGAAGCATTTAAATTTTTAAATGACAATTAAAAAATATAAATAAATTAGAAAAGGAGCTACTTAAAATTTGTTGAATAAAAATATATAAATAAATTAGAAAAGGAGGTACTTAAAATTTGTTGAATAAAAATGTCAAGGGATGATTAATGGTGAAAATGAATTCTTAAATAATAAAGGATTATGATTAAATTAAAAGGTTTTCAAAATAGGTAAAATTAGAAAAGGGGGGAAAATTGAGACCAATTTTAGCAAAATCATTTTGCTTTTATATATGTATAGATAGATAGATATTAACCAGGTGGACCGGTGACCCAAGTACATCCTAGTTTAACTCCTAAATTAAATAAAATTATGAAAATTTAAATAAAAATAACTACACAATCCTACCCTATTTAAACCTATTTATCATATATATACACCTGTATAACCTAAATTACCCTTTAATCAAACCTTCCAATTTAATTAAATCTTCATCATTTTTTTTCTTTAGTATTTGTTGATGGTGGAACAATCCCCCTCAATTTAATTTAAAAAAAATATATCACAAATCATATAAGAATAAAAATTATTGAAATCTTTAATTTTTCAGATAATTTCGCCTCACTTTGAGTTTTAATACTATGTGCCTTCTTCGTATATTCTAAGTATATTTTTATTTGAGCAATTTTGTTTCACTTAACCCGACAATAACAACTCTCTAGAAGTTATTGCTTTTAATTGTGTTTTGCCTTTTTTCATATTATCTTTACAACATTTTTTTTTGTAAACACTGATTCTAGAAGCTATGCTGCAGAGCAAGAGCTGTTTGTCAGAGTCTTAGTTCGTGTAACTCTCTTACTCGACAGCCTTCGATGAAATCAAATACCTTTGAATTAATAGAAATTTATATCTTTAAAAAAAAAAACAGTACGTATACACTCCAAATTGAAATTAATGCACAATGTACTCGCATCACATTTATTTATACAGTAAAATATGCATTTTATATATTACTAAGTCAAAGTCAATAATCACAAATTTTATCTCATTGAATTGTCCGAAATCATGTCTTGAGTATACTCGTGAACAAAATTTTACTTTTAATTTGGAATGTTATATTTTTAATATAAAAACTTATACTATTCTTGATTTTTGAAAAAAAAATTATTTTCTTAGTCAAAACGTAATACTCTTCCTATTTTAACCGATTTACTTAATAAAAAAATAATAATAAATAAAAAAATATTTTTTACCAACAGAATACACTACAAAAAAAGTATTTTTTTGCAACAGAATTTACCAACGGAATTCAATCCGTTGGTAATTACCAATGGATTAGCAACCAAAATGACATTTTTCTATTATCATTGGAATGCCAACGGATTTATTCTCTATTTTAGCAACGTAATTCAATCCGTTGATAATTACCAACAGATTACCAAGTGAATCCCTATATAAATTAGCTACGAAATACCAACGGAATTGATTTTTCATTGCTAAAAATTTACCAACCACCACTTTACCAACGGAAATTTATCAACGGATTCCGTTGCTAATCCATTGGTAAGTCAATTTAACAATGAAATTAAGATTTTTACCAACGGAATTTCCGTTACTAAAAAACAGTTATTTGTAGTGATGTTTCATTGGTAAAAGCCTCAATTCCATTGTTAAATTGGTTTACCAACAGATAAACAATGTTGGTAAATTTTCGTAGGTAAAGTGGTGGTTGGTAAATTTTTATCAATGAAAATTCAATTCCGTTGGTAAATTATTCCATTGGTTATCCGTTGCTAATAATTTCGTTGGTAATTTATATAATGATTTCGTTGGTAATCCGTTGGTAATTACCAACTGATTGAATCTCGTTGGTAAAATTGAGAATAAATCCGTTGGCATTTCATTGCTAAAGGAAAAATGTCATTTTGATTGCTATTTCGTTGGTAATTACCAACAGATTTAATTCCGTTAGTAAATTTCTTTGCTAAAAAATAATTTTTTTAAATGATGCTATACTTAAATATAATTAATCTCATTTATGACACGTCATGACCATCTAAAGCAACTTCTTTAATCAGCATGCATGCTAATGTTACTATCTTGTCATAATACATATCACGTTTAATGTTACACATTATTATTTAAGAAAGTTTTACTTTTTGATCAATTTTATTGATTTTAGAGTATATTGTAGTATTTTTAATTAATAAAAAAAATATAAAGTAATGATTTGTGTGTGAAAAATGAGTGTCAAATTTAAAATTAAAGTAATTTTTGGAATTGTTGAAAAAAGTGGTGTTTTCTTTTTTGGGACGTGAAAGGTTTTGTGTGACAAACAAATAAGGAAAATGTGAAAATATTATGAAACAGAGGAAGTAATATTTAATAACATTATGAGTATATCACACGGATCTCTATGCCATTTTTTATGTATAGTGTCATTAATGGTATAATTGACATGTAAAATGAGAAATAAACCGTTTAATTACTACCTTTTAAGACGTTGATATTTTTTTTTCACTCATTCTTTTTTCTAATTCTTATATGTCATTCATCTAACAACAAGTCTATATATTATAAATAACAATTTTGTTGCTGAATTATTCCACACTATTTACTACTCCCTCCATCACATAGAAGTTGACACACTTTCCTTTTTTATTTGTCTCACTAAAGTTGACACATTTCCTTTTTTAATACATGGGCCCCATACAAAAACAATTAATCTATTCTCATGGGCCCCATATATCACCTCTAATACAACTACACACTACACATTAAATATTATTTCTCCCACTTCACTTTACTCCACTTTACATTAAATTATTATACTCCTTAATCTCCATGCCCAAAAAAAATTATACCAATTTCTATGGGACGGAGGGAGTATAAACTATTAACAAAACTTTAGGTGAGGCCCACATAAATTATTTCGATTAATAAACTAAAAATATAATTCACAAATATGATGAGGTCGTTGAAGTGACTGAGAGAATGTTATCAACAAAAATTGTTATTAATATGATGATATGTACTCCCTCCCTCCTGTTTCAATGTTTATGTTTGTTTTTTGCACGTTGATTAAGGAGTATAGTATTTTAATAGATAGTGGGTGGAAAGATATAATATTTAATGTAAAGTAGGTAGGTGTATTAGTGTTGGATGTGGGGACCATGGTGATATATTAATTATTTTAGGTGAGTCCCATATTCCAAAAAAGAAACGTAAACATTGAAATGAGATGCTCAAAATAGAAATATGTAAATATTGAAATGAGACAGAGGGAGTATAATTTTATACCATTATAGTTGCTCTATAGCTAAGTTATAACCAAACGACCTATAATTTGTAGAAAAAAAAAATCGCCACATTACATCAAAATCTTAGATTCTGTCATTAGAAAAGTGAACTATGTTTATGTAATTTATCAACTTTATTCTAATTTCATTACCTAAAATTTTTTTACTTAACTTTTAAGGAAACAATAACACAAGTATTATATGAGATTGATAAAAGGTGATAATAATATTTGAATTATAAGTGATACATACTCAAGTTAATGAAAATTGATAGCAATGCAGCAAATTATTTCATTAACCATTTGGAGTATAAATAAAAAATCATAATATTTTAATAAAAATTGATAATATTTTTTATACAAAGTGAGAATTAATTTTTTTTTTTTAAAATGTAAAAAAGGTCTCATGCCATTATTACACAAAATCAGTTTTGTGGGGCTGCAAGGTTGGTCTGGTATAAATTTGTTTGAAAATAATTTCATTTCCTAAAAGCAACACTGATACTAAGCAAAAATACTATGATGTCAAAAGTTGCACAAATAGTTGCTTCAAAATAATTGGCTATTTAATTAGGTTATCCTTTTCTTTTCTATTCTAATTGAATTGCATTTTGTTAAAATCAAAAGATGATGGTCAAGGGGTGCATATCTAAATTAAAGGCTCTACTTTAACTTTATCCTACTCTTTTCTTCTTTGCTATCCCACATGAAATCACCATGATAGGAAGAGGATTAAAGGAAAAGCAATTGAACCCTTGATGGGTAAATACGTAATTTCCGGATCCTTCTTTCTTTGATAAATACCAAGAGGCCGCGGATATTTATATCAATTTTTTCCCACGTACACTCTTTTTCTTAACACTCACAACATGTATATATATATGAATCAATAAAATTCATAATTATAAATATACTTACTTTAAAAAGACAAATATACCTCTAAATGAATACATGGAGAGTTCATTCTCCTTGTATGGAGTGTTGTTTTCTTGGCATTTCTTAAATGCCCAAACTTTTAATAGCTTGTTGGCGTATTTGAATTCAGAAATAAAATGCCTATCATTTAAGGGAATAAATATATTTATACTCCATCCGTCCTGATCAAAGGGTGCTTTTTGCTCTTTACACGTGGATTAAGTAGTATTATTATTTAATGTGTAGTGGGTAGTTGCATTAGTAGGAGTGTGAGCTCCATATTTTAAGGGGTCATTTGCTTGGGGTTATTAGCTAGGTATTGATGCAGTATACAACGTTTGTCTCGATGTATTAATAATACTTTCAGCCCGGTATTATTTCAGTCCGAAATTAATAATACCTTTTCATTGTTATTGTGTATACCACCACAAGGGGTGGGTTACACAATACCACAATTTAATACATATGTATTATATTTACTTTTACCATTATACCCCTCTTCTATTATTATTATTATTATTTATAATAATATTAATAATAATATTAATAATAAATAATAATGACGACATTAATAATAATAATTAATAATAATATTAATAATAATAATAATATCAATAATAATAATTATTATTAATAAATAATAATAATAATAATTAATAAGTATTAATAATAATAATAAAATTTAATAATAATAATAATAATGAATAATAATAAAAATAACAACAACAGCAGCAGCAGCAACAACAACAACAACAACAACAACAACAACAACAACAACAACAACAACAACAACAACAATAATAATAATAATAATAATAATAATAAGGGGATAAATATGTCATTTATTTATTATCCCATTTGTTAATACTCAATAACAAACCTAAAATAACTAATACCTAATTATCAATAATCTCATTTTTTCATAATACCAAACAATAATACAATCAATCACAAGTCAAACAAATCTCATTATACACAATCCCTGTATATCACATACCCACAAGCAAATGACCTCTAATTGTATTAAAGGGTGTGTATGGGACATGTATTAAAAAGGAAAGGAAACCCTTTGGGTGGGACGCTCAAAATGAAAAAAAGAGACCCTTTGAGTGGGACGGAAGGAGTATATATATATATAAATATTTTTTTAAATTACAAGTGAAATTATAATTATATCATTAAAATTACCACTAAAACCTTAAAATAAATATCGAAACCTAAGAACAAAATAGATTATAAACCACTATATTTCATAAATAAAATGGTAAAATAGGTTATAAATTAGTATGATAAAATAATAAAAAATATATATAAAAGTTGTAATTGATAAGATAATAATAAAAAATAAAATATAAAAAACCTTAACTCGGACTTGCAGCGGGAGGGGGCACCGGTTCCTTATATGGAATTAGGGGCAGTGATGGTCTTGATTACATACCTAAGATAAACACAATATATACTCCGTACTTCCTACATCATTCTTCACACTTTTCTTATTCGTCCGTTCCATGACACATTTCCCACCCCCAAAAAAGGAAAAATCACTTTATCTAATAATCGTAAAATTTTCTTTAATTTTAAATTTGTTAAAAAAAAAATTTTCTTTAACAACATGGTACAATAACTGAGAATGATGGTCCGAGACGGAGGAAGTCTATTAAGAATCCAACTTATGATCAAAAATACTAAAATGATATTTTTAGGTATAAATAAATATCTTTACAACTTTAAATTCTTTGACTGGATCCATAACACTAAAAATTGGCTACCCACCCAACCCAACTCTATAACCCCACCCATCCCTCATTCCTACCCTAATAATACAGTTTGTTGGTTTGGGTGTAGGTTTCAATCGATCATCCAGTACTGATAATGTCGGTTTTAATCGATCTCCTAACGACAAATCAACTGACAATATCGGTTTCAGTCAGTTTTCCACCGACAAATCGACTGACAATATAAGAGTGGGGTGAGGTGGGGTTAATGTAAGGGGTTTTTTTTTTTTTTAAATAGGGTGAAAGGATAATTTGGTTAAATTACACCGAATTAGACAAAAAAAATGTTAAAACGTTATTTTTATGCTTGCAATAATTAAATCAAGCCTTTATACTTTTTTTTTAAATCAGTAAATAAAGCCTTTATACCATGAAGCAAACTAGCCTTAAACTTTAAATCTGGAAGAAAAATAAACTATTAATCGCAAAAGTATAATATTATATAAATTACTGTTACATTTTTTAAATTAGTACTAAATCCATTTAATAAAAAACTAATTCTTATAAATTAAAGCAAAAAGAAAAATGAATGACAATATTCTATGAATTTAGGATAAAATAGATTATGAATGAATAACAATAGTAATATACGTAAAAAAAAAAATTAATAATAATAATAATAATACTCCCTCCGTCACAGGAATGCATTCATGTATTTGGTGGAGCGGTATTTAAGAAAATTAACTTTTTGTTGTAGTGGTGTAAGAAAGAGTGGGGGTATTTTGGGTAATTGAATAAAATAAAGTATATGATATAGTTGATTTTGACTAGATTGTGTGTAGAAAGAATGTGTCATTTTTGATATTGTGGGATTATAAGATTATTGATATTGTGTATTGTTTTTATTTTTAGAGTGTAAAAATATTATTGCAACATATCAAAATGAAAAGCGTGAATGTATTTTTGAGAGCGAGGGTAACATTAAACCATAAGTGATAAATCTGGAGTACTAATTAGAATGGAACAATAATACTATCACACAATATTTAATTCATCGTGCAACCTAATTAATTCACTTTAATTCTAGTCAGCTCTATTGGTTCAATTAATTTGAACAGATTATCAAATCAAATGGTACACAGTGAGTCATACTCTTGTTTTCACAATCCCCACAGTATGTAATAAATAATTATTAATTGAGTATACCACATGGAGTAGCTTTCTCTTCTTCTTTGTTAAATTAAGTGCATTACTAGCTAATACTCCATCATCTTAATGAATTTAAGTTAATTATTTTATCTTAATTATCATCACTATAACTCGTATACGCACAACCAAAAGAATTGATCGATCTGGATCATGATCAGATCGAAGTCGAAAAACATGAAGATTGTCGAAGAAACTTTTACCAAGAACACATCCTAAATAAAATTGACAAGAAAATGTAGTTGCAATAATTGAATTGGGAAAAGAATGGATGTTTCTTATTATTTACAATCAGATGATACAAATGCATTATTTCCCAATAAACAAAATGTTGAGATCAATGTATCTTGTGGTGGGTCACAAAATGTGCAACCCTAACAACTTCATCTATATACAAATCTAAACCTAATTACCAACTACTCATGAAATAAATTAATAATCCACCTAGTTGGAGAGGACAAATTGCCAAAAAAAAAAAAGAAGAAAACTGCCTCCCATGATCAAGAAATTAAATCAAGGAAGCAGATCATCTCCGAATAAGTAAAGCATCCGCTCGACGGCCCAACTAGGCGGCTCGTGCGTCGCAGACGGCAACGGCGTCGCCTCGATCAGGGAAGCGCGGCAAAGTGGGCAAGTCAGCCTGTTATCATAGTACAACCACCTCTCAAGACACTGCTTGTGGAACACATGTGAGCAGTTCCTCAGCTCCCACACTTGGCTGTTTTTTCTCAGCCGGTTCAAGCACACGGCGCACGAGTCATCATGGCTCTCAGGTAGCCGATGCTCGATGGTGCCGAATGTCGTGAGGGAGAGACTCTCCCTCACGATCCTCAAGTTAGATGAGGGAGAGGAGCAACAATTGGAGGAAGGTTGGGAGGAAGAATCTGAGGTAGATGAGAATAGGCCCATAGAAGTCAAGAGGTTAAGTGCAAAGGAGAAAAAACATCTTGTTACTGCAAATATGAGAGCTGCTTTACACAGCACGAACTGATCACTCACAGCCATTAGAACAGATTCTTGAAAAACCTAAGGAAAGACAAGTGAGAGAAATGAGTGGGGGGGAAGATATCAATAGCTAGAAGCAGCATATATATAGATGAATGGATACAAGTTTGGAGGTTCAAACATTACATGGCTGACGTTGTGGGTGGGTAGGTGGGGTGGGGGGCTGATGTTTACTTTATGGAGCTTTGCTTTAGAACACCCAGTAAGAATAAAAAGAGAGGCAGAGCTGACATGGACATGAGAATACTTTACAACCAAATCTTGATCATGGGGGGTGGTGGTGATGACACCCACAATACCAAATGTTGAAAAAGATGACATTTTTACACATCAGATTTGCTTCACACTCCACCTTTTGAAAAAGACTCTGACGCCGGCAAAATTAAAACCGTGTAATCCTACAATATCAAACACACATTATGAGAAATAAAGGTCATAATACAATCTTATCCAACCATAAAGTAGCTTTACACTCATATATTAGCTAACAAATTTATTTAAAATAAAATAAAATACAAGTAAAAAACATGAAAAGGAGGGTGGTGGCACCTGGATTGAGATTTGGGAATAACTTATGATCAGAATCAATTCAATTTGCTTTGGCATCAGACACCCTTTATGTGCTATCTTTAAGAATCCCAAAATTTAGGATTCAATTTCAACACCCTAAAAAGTGCAAAAGATGGTTTTGGTTGTAAAATCAACAAATCCGGGTAAGCAGTGGTCTCGTATCACTATACAGGACGAGTTTAAACGAACTCATCCAGAAAACCTCATCTTGTAGACATGCAAGGAATGATAGCCAGCCAGTAACCAGCATGCAGCTTGAGTTAATATTAAAGTATCAAAGTAAAGATAATCCAACCAGACCATATCACATGATTCTGCATGGAAACTATGCAGATGGCCATTAGCCCCACCTTATCCATTGTAAAGGTAAGAACATGCATATGCACCAACATGAAGAAGATGAGTTCAATGCACCAGATATCAGCAAACTACTCTATTTTACCACAACCTTTAACTTCTGTGAGACTAATATTAAACAACAAGAGGAAAATTTTGATTTATCAGCTTGCATACTGAAAATCCTTCACGCAAAATTCAGGGAATAAACGGAATTGAAAATAAGATAAAGATAAAAAAACATTATTGAAATGGAATGGTTCTTCAACAAATTCCTGCACATATCTGATTGTACAATGACAGAGTAGTAATTTACAGCAACCTTGGCCACTTGCGCTCTTATTTGCAATATCTTGAAAGATCATTTCATGTAAAATATTGCTCTTCATCTTAACACCAAATAGATGAACCACAGGAAGAGTTCAAGTTACTTGAAGAATCCAGTTTCTTGGCATTATTCCTGCATCACATCTGAAGAGTGTGATTTTGCATCTTCTTCCATCTTCTTTTTCATCTTGTACTGTAACGTAGCAGGAGCACAGTCTAGTGGGGTTTCCCCTGAATATGGCAGAAGAAAAGTTATCATATCACACTTAACCATATTCTTAGGTTAAATGGAAAAAAATAGTGTTTCAGAAATCTTGCACAAAGTCCCTGTAAGCTCTATATTTTCTGGAATTCTGCACTCTCCAGTCCCCACCTCTGTCAAATATTTTGAAATTTATATTGACTATTACACCTTTAAATAATAGCTACTCCTTTTTTTTCTTTTTATAGGCAATTCTTCTTTAGTTTTCACTTTGGCATTTTACCTTTGATGGTTAGCTTGTACTCTTTTTCATCTTTTATGGAATAATATAGATCACTTCATGCATAAAAGTTTTCCTTTCAATATAATTCTTGGACAATTTACTTCTTGAAGGTGAAACTTGGTGCTTTGGGTGATTGCAAAGAGGTATAATGGATATTCTCATCGCCAAGTATATAAATAATATATATCATAGTTGCAATGAAGGTGCATGCTCTTCTATGTTGTTAGGTTGGATGGAAGCAGGGTTTGATACATTTTTAAAATCACGAGGGACTTTGTACAAGATTGATAAAATAAGGGGATTTATAGCATTCTACCTTCGTTCTTTCTCCTTAAGGTTAAACAACTTTTGTTCCCAAAGACATACAGATCCTTTTAAGTGGTGCAAAATAGCTAATCAGTACTCTCTCACATTATTTTGTCCCTCTAGTGCAGAAAATCATATTTAGAATAAAATTGAGTAAAACAAATATACACCTATATTTAATTCCTTGACGACTCAATGAATCATATCCATGGACTAGAGATGACTAGTACAACAAGTTAAACTTTCTTTTCTGTGGAACAATATAATGAAACATATGAATGTGTCATATTCCACACAAGTCATTATAGTTTTATCAAAAATACCAGGAAATACAAAACTTGGTGAAATCATTTACCTTGGGCATTCTTGGAGTCCAAATGTGCTCCATGGTCCATGAGGGCAAAAGCTATCTCAGTTTGATTAAAAACTGCAGCCTGAGAGGTAAAATCAGATATACTTAACTTTTACTAAGATAAGAATGTGATATAAGATGATCGAGGAGACACGGGAGTGCAAGGGTACCAAATGTAACAATGAGGACCCCTGCTTGTCAAGATAATTAGCATCCACTCCCTACAATTTTGACAATATTCAATATATCATGTAAGAAAAGAGTCCAACCTACCCATGAGAGTAAAACAAAGTTACCTGACTCAAAAGCTTCTTAGCAGCAGTTGTATCACCATTTTTTATTGCCTCCCTTAAGCCCTGAACATTAGTTAAAAGTTAGCAGATGATGTATAACTCAGGAAAAAAAATAAAAAAAAATTTGAGGAGCTCCTATTCTTAGCGCACACTATTGGCATACCTCTCCAATACTTTCATAGTCGATGGATGAAATACCAACAGAATTACTGCAAGAAAGTTTAAGCAAATTTAAGAAAGCAAGAAGTAGTAATTTCCTAATATGCAATGAAATTGGTAAGATCTGCATACCTTTGCCTACTATTTGATGTCGAACCTCTGCTCTTAGAAGTTGGTTCCGTCTTTTTCAGCTTCGGAGTTAAGTTAAGGGGGACACTTGAGGTAATAGTTGATGGCTGTAATGAAACAGATCGTCAAAGGACAATGAAACCCGCCAAAAAGAAATGTACAGAAAGCAATTATTGCCTGTTGTGTCATTATTGGTGGAGCTGGGGCTTCACAAATGCACAAAGGCATCCCACACTTGCACTCTGAGATGCTAGGGAAAGGAGATTTTTCCGCTTTGACATCAGGTTTGGGATCTGAAACATCACTGACATCTAACCTTGAAACCAAATCTGTTACAGCATTAACTTGATTTGTAGTACCTGGTACCCCATCCTTCTTAAATCTAGAGCAAGTTTTGAACAATGTTAAAGATTTAAAACTCAAGAGAAAAGTTTTACTAATATTACTGGAGATATTGAAGATCACTATCTCAATGTATGCCACAATAATTATAGTCAGCTTGCAAAGACAAGCAATTTTATAAATAAAACTAAGGTTGAGCAACCCTGGCAAAAAGTAGTCCTTGAAGGTAACAGAATGAAGAAGTAAGCCAGCCCTAATCATAATAAAGACACATTCAAGTAATCATCTTTTATGGCAATACAGGGAAGAACTTAAAAATTTTAGTTTCTAGAGCAAGCAAAATAACCAGTTAAAAAATGATGCAAAACACAAACTGGCAAGAAGGGAGAAAAAATAAAATATACAAAATTATAAAGTCTAAGATTTATATCCATGTATAAGTGAAGTTACCTAGTACCGTCATTAAAACAATCAGCACAGACTCGCATGTTTGAATGAATACCAAACTGTGGCAGGGCCTGAAATCAGGGAGTGAAAAATTAGGAATTTTGAAAAGTTTCGACATTGCCAGATGCAACTGTAGAGAGCATACCATTTGATTTAATGAATGTTCAGCGCATAAAGTTCGGCCACAACATCGGCAATGATGCTGCAAATATAAAACAAGTGGCGAAATAATTACATAATGTGGAGTTAAATTGAAATTAAAATGACCTCCTAAATTTAATTACATTCTTGATTCTACAGAGAAATATTAAATTTTTTGAATTGGATAATCATAGATAACTTCTCCTTTTCAGATAATGCACATTTTTTCCATCTCAATATATATGGATAAACAAGTCACAGACAAGAACTTTAAGCAAAGGCCATACTGATCTTGGAATGAGAACAGAGGTATCTGTCCGACTTCGATCATTGGGTTGGTTTGAAGGAAGCAACTTGGCTTGCAATCATTTACATGCATTTGCAAATGTCATCACACCCTTACCGCATATACAAACAAAATTGGCTGATTTAAGGTGCAAATAATGATATAAAATAAACAGATGCGAATTGGAAATTCGTGGGATGATTTAGTCCTTATAAGAAATTTACATGATATCGTAATCTTTAGTATAGATTTAAAGACAAGGCATGCATTTGAAATGAGGACCACATTAGATAAACCCTCTCTCCTAACACATTGAAGAATCAAATATTAGGCAAGTTTGGCACTTCAAGTTCCAAAGTTCTCCTGTCTCAACAAGTTCTGCATCAAGAATCAAGACCAAACTTGCAACTTAATCACCACACATCTTTCAACCCTCCAATCTCATGCAGTGGGATGAAGGCATTGTCGTCGTTGTTATGTATATTTCAACCCTGATACACTATATGAAGACAAGACCATTTCTATCTTAGGGTGGAGGATTAGTATAGAACCTTCAGCTAATCCACATTTCAATGTTTCTAGATTGAATTTAATCACATCTTAGTTTGTCCCAGATATCTTAGGTGCTAGAGCAGTTCAGTTTTAAAATAAACAGACTAAGTGTCATAATCAATAATACTCAAGGAAGTTTGATATGATTAAAAGGCTTCAGCATTTTCACTCCATTTGATTGTAGTAAATTTGCTTTATTAAATATTCAAGTCACAAAGATGTAGCTTCAAACCAAAACCATTCCAGTTCATATTTAATTTGTAAAAGAGAACATTAAACCTGAGTATCAAGATTATATTTTGGACCAGGGAACTTTTAAGTTTTCATAAGTGAGCTCAACATATTTATTACAAGCTAAAAATAGCATTGCAACTTCACTAGACCATATGAACAAATTATCTGATGAGATCAAAGCACAACTCAACACCGCAACTCAAAAGTTACTACAGTATTACCAGCCTTAAATCTCCTCAACAGAACATGAGGTTTTCCTTTTCTTACCAAATTCAAGCACCATTAAGGCATCTATTATTTTGCAAAAATCAAAATAATATTACCTGAAACAGCACTAGCATCATTTCCAAGTTATTAATCTATTACACACAACTGATTAGTGTAGAAACAGATCATTAACATTTTACATATCCTCAATTAATCAAATAAACATGCTCCATTTTCCGTAGAAGGATAAGTTTTGTAAACTATTTATATAAAAGTTACTACAGTATTACCAGCCTTAAATCTCCTCAACAGAACATGAGGTTTTCCTTTTCTTACCAAATTCAAGCACCATTAAGGCATCTATTATTTTGCAAAAATCAAAATAATATTACCTGAAACAGCACTAGCATCATTTCCAAGTTATTAATCTATTACACACAACTGATTAGTGTAGAAACAGATCATTAACATTTTACATATCCTCAATTAATCAAATAAACATGCTCCATTTTCCGTAGAAGGATAAGTTTTGTAAACTATTTATATACACTTTAATTAATTGATCCCATATTAACTGCATATATTGCCATTATACGAATTCGACCAGATTATTCAAATAAAAATCGATCAAATCGGTCTTATCACGCAATACCCCACTTTCGATCAAGATAACCAGCAACTATCCCGTAATAACCACACTGAAAACATGCGGGCACCCACTAGTTCTACCAAAAGATCTGAATCCAACAACTAGTCGAGAGAATTCACGAGGTATTAAGAAACAAGAAGAAATAACTCAGACTAGATTTGGACATCAGAAGTCGGAAATTACCCGCCGGCGAAAGGTGGAAAAGCTGCATTTGCAGACATCGCAGCGCGAGGCCTCCTGGAAGGGCGGGGGCTCCATCGCCATTTTCACCACTTCAACACAAACCCTCTCTCTCTCTCTCTACTGGCGAGTTCAGGTTTGTCTGATCACAACAATTTCACCCAATTTTTCATCGTCAAGGGAGGGAGAAAAAAAAATTTAAGAAAAGCCAAAGAAAAATCGACGGTGTCTTTGTTAATGAGTTATGACAAATTTTAATTATAAAAATTTTAATTAATTAATATGATAACGTTGCATAATTTTGGGGCTTACTTAGCTGACCCGATTCAGACATGACCCTGGTAAATTCCGACGTGGCCCAGGTAAATTTCGATCATCAGATAGATTCTCTTTCAATTTAAGTCGATAGATCAAAAAATAATACTCCCTTCGTCCCACCCAAAGAGTCTCTTTTTTTCATTTTGGACATTCACTCAAAAAGTTCACTTTCCTTTTTTACACACAAGGGACCCACACACCCACTAATACAATTAAAATATGGGACCTACATTCCCACTAATACAACTACCCACTACATATTAAATAATAATACCCCTTAATCCACGTGCTAAAAAGCAAAAGCTACCCTTGCAGTGGGTCGGAGGGAGTATTTTTTTTATTTAAAGGTTGCCTGTTAAACAGGTTTCACCTTTTTGAGGGAGAGAACATTTGCAATTTCCAAGATAGTGTGCTCATTGTTCCATGGAGAAAGAAAAACTTTTTTTTCCCAAAAAGCTAATAGATACATTCTAACTATTCTCGGTGAAGACACTGGTTCTCCAACTCCGCACCGTTACCATACCAATAGTCTATGCAGTGACTTTTTAACATACATCATCAGTACAATAAGATTAATAACATATGCAATGTGAAATAATCAATCTAAGTATGCAGCGGTAAATCAACCTGAGCAACTCACGCATATTCCATAATTAATTGTTAAGTACATCAAGTATGCGGCGCTAAATGAACCTGTGCACCACCAAGCAGTTCACCTCGCATAATTCCTGAGTAAATAACTGCTAAGCAGTGCATATAATCGAAGGTGCTTAGATCAAGAGAGGATTGAATATGCTTAGATCCAGAGAGGGGTCGATTTGTACGAGGCGTGCGTTGTAGATATGTTCCAGTGGGGATTGCCCAACATTCCTCTCTTGTGCTTAGATAGATCCGGAGAGGTGTCGATTTATACGAGGTGTGTATTGTAGATATATCCAAATGGGAATTGCCCCAACGTATCAGGTCACGTAAAGAGTTTATGAGCAAAATTATTGCAACCTTAATCTTATTCTCTCCTTGGATGTTGGCCCGCTAAAAATTGGTTGGAGTCCCGAATATTTTGATGCCGTACATGACTTTATGATGCATGGTCCGTGTGGTGAGGTGAATAAGAACTCAGCATGTATGTTCGAAGATGGTGTATGCACGAAATATTATCCAAAGACATATTATGACTGTTGGCATTCGATCGTTTGGTTAACGTGAACCGTTAGGGTTCTATGCGTTTCTATAATCAGCGGAAGCAACAAAACATAGAAACGTATTAACTTTCACCAGGGTATGTTGAAAAAGAAAGATTATCGCCGGCAACCTGCGCAGCCTCACAGTTTTGGGCATAACTTCCTCATCCGATCTCCGATTCAAGTGATCTATGCGCTAAAACGATCCTCTCTTCAGTGACTTTTCAATGGTGTATCACACGTTCAGTTTTGAGTTTCACATGATTTTATAAAAATTGTGGAAATTGACGTATAGCAGCAGCAAACAACTTTCCGATCTTGTATTGTATTCCCAAGTCCAATCTTGACGTCGTGTGGGCGATGATCCTCAAGATCTTCTCAATCTGCTGTTCCATCACCCTCCTCACAGTGTTAGGCATGATTCAGTTAGAGTTTTCGGACAGTTGAGATGACTTATATATGGGCTACAGCAGAGACCAGGAGGAGAAATTAGAGTTGAGCCTCCATTGGGCTTAAGTATCCAAGCTTAGCCCAAAGCTTATACTTAAGTCCAATAATAATAATATATACTACTAAAATATTATTACTGCACTACCGTTCTAATCCTATAATTATATTATGGGCTTCTTCTTATTATGAGCACGTTAGTCTCCACATGTTTAAGATATACAATACCCATTAATTAATTAAGTTACTGACAACTTCATTAATTAATATCTCATCCGAGAGTAGTACCTGTAAGCAATTAAAATTTACGGTCCAATTAAATGGCGACATGTGGATTTTATTAATTAAAAATTAATTTATTTTGGAATTTAAATAAATTAATTCCTAAAGTAAATTAATAAATAATTTGGGCCCAACAAATTAAATGGAGCTTAAATTAAATGAGGTCTGGCCCAAGTCAAATAAGCCCCAAATTAAAGGAGGTCTGACTGAAGTCAAACAAGCCCATACAAATTAAATCAGGCTCAAATAAAATAGGCCTGATTACAGCCCAAACAAGTGGAGGCCCAAGCCCGCAGGATATGGCCCAAATAACTCTGGACCAATCAGAATGCAGGACATTTATGAGGGGTCTTCACCTCTCACCTATATAAAGGGGTCTCCTCCATTCATTCCAGACACACTGAAGCATCTGAAGACACAGACACTCTAAAGAGATTGAAACACGAGCAACGCTCCTCAGGATCTTCAAGACAAGAACGGCAAATGACCCGGGATTAAAGTGCTAAGCCCCCCAGATCGAGTGTTTTTGCATACGTTAAGTTCTTCAGTGTTCATCGAGACAAGAACAGTATACGACCTGGGATTAAGGTGCTGAGCCCCCCAGATCGAGTGTTTTCACATCAAATACGTTTAATCCAAATAAAGGCTCGACGCCTCTGGATAAACGTTACAAAGTCCTAAATTCAAGCTCGGACAAGCTTCAATTGAAGATCCAACTCCACACACGCTGTCAACACAGTCAGCGTAGACTCCAGTCAACAAAGTCAAAGTCAGCGCAGTCAACACAGTCAGCACCGTCAACACAACCAGTCAAAGTCCAAGTTGGTTCGAGAGAGAAGAATCAGAGGATCGATAGAGATTATTTCCTAAATTATTAAGTTCAATCCATCCGGATTATCTTTGTAATTCAACTTGTATTTATTTTATTATAAATACAAAATTTATTGTTACAAATTTTGGCACGCCCAGTGGGATCATCTCTACCTCTCATCTCTTCTCTCTACAAGTTCAAAGATATAAAGCATGACTCCTCTCAGAATTGCAGTTAGAAGACCTTCTATCTTGAAGCATTCAAAGTTGTAAACTGAAGAGATTCAAAAGATAGCTCCACTCAAGATTGCGATAAGAAGGCCTGCTGCATCAAAGCCTCCAGAGTTGCAAACTGAAAAGGTTGGAGTCGTTACAAGAAGTATTCCCAAAGTCTCCATAGAGGCAAACCATATGGTGGGGATTACTCTCAATAAGCCATTGCATGGGGACAAGAGTGGTAAAAATGTTTCTACTTGCTCAACTCCTCGCTCAACGCCAAGCTCATCATCTACCTCAACTGAAGTTGCAGTGATGATGACAAGTTCTATGACCATTGAGGATCAACTCGCAAATATGATGAGAGCCATTGAAGGACTCAACAAGCACATGGAAGCTCAAGACATAAAAATCTCCATACTTATGAAGAAAATGGAGAATGTGGAGACAAGTCATACAAATGAGAAACAAGTTGAGGATGAGCGCGAGGAAGGAGACTCAGCGAAACACCATCCTTTTGAAAGGAAGCCAGTTGAAGAAAAAATACAAGTTTCAACTGACAAAATGCTTCCTGTGAACCAACTGAAAAATATCATTTTAGAAACGATAAAAGACAAGTTTGAAGGGAGCTCAAAATCCCTTGTTGCCTACAAGAAGCCATATACAAAGAGAATTGACAACTTGAGGATGCCAGCTGACTATCAACCTCCCAATTTTCAACAATTTGACGGCAAAGGCAACCCAAGACAACATGTGGCGCATTTCGTCGAGACATGCAATGATGCTGGGACCTACGGAGATCACATGGTGAAACAGTTTGTTCGCTCTCTTAAAGGAAATGCGTTCGATTGGTATATCAACTTAGAAACCAACTCCATCGACAGTTGGGGGCAAATGGAAGAAGTGTTCCTCAACCGCTTCTATAGCACACGAAGAACTGTTAGCATGATGGAGCTAACAAATACTCGTCAAAGTGATGAAGAATATGTCATCGACTACATCAACAGATGGAGGAGCCTCAGCCTCAATTGCAAAGAGAAGCTGTCAGTAACTTCAGCTATTGAAATGTGCATTCAAGGGATGCCATGGAATCTTCGCTACATACTTCAAGGAATTCAGCCAAAGACTTGTGAAGAGTTGGCTACAAGAGCTCACGACATGGAGTTGAGCTTGATATCAAATGATATTGAATGGCCATCTATTCAAGACTCCTACGAGTTTGAGGACATGCCTTCTGATGAGCTCGTGGAAGACGAACCACAAACAAAGACTGCAGTTTCCATAAAGATTCATAGAAATGAAGTGGAAGCAAGAGAAAGAAATGCATCCCAGGATTGGGGGCAATGAACTGTTGATAAATCAAAGACAAAGCTCCTTGACATGAGCGAAAACTGTCCACATAATGCTCCTTGATACGAGCTTAAACTATCTAAAATCTCCCAAATCAAATTTTCAGCTCCTTGACACGAGCTAAAACTGTCCACATGACGCTCCTTGATACGAGCTAAAATTGTCCACATGTTGCTCCTTGATACGAGCCTAAACTATCTAACACAAATCAAATGCCATGCTCCTTGATATGAGCCTAAACTATCTAACACAAATCAAATGCCATGCTCCTCGACACGAGAGAAAACTGTCCACACAATGCTCCTCGACATGAGAGAAAACTGTACACACAATTCTCCTCGACACGAGAGAAAACTGTCCACACAATGCTCCTCGACATGAGAGAAAACTGTCCACACAATGCTCCTCGACACGAGTGAAAAAATGTCCACAAAAGGCTCCCTGACACGAGTATAAATTGTCTACAAGTTAAAGCTGAAGACTCGTTGACACGAGTATAAACTGTCAAGCAAATTCAAATTCAATGCTCCATGACGCACGAGCCTAAACTGCATGTTACTCCTGGTCCACATGAGTATAAACTGTGTACGACACTCCTGGCCCGCATGAGTATAAACTGTGCATGGCACCCCCCCTCCAAATCAAATCATGTCCCTCTGAACTACGTAATGACTTGATCCTCTGCAAAGGGGTACGTAGGCAGCTTAGCACTTCACTAAGTTCAGTCATGATTCAAGTTATTCTTATCAAGCTTGTGAGAGAAATAAAGAGTTGAAGCATATATGCCATTAATAAAGTGCAAGGAAAAGAATCAGAAGTGTCATCTCAAGGATGGAAGAGTGGCGATGTTGATGTTGCTCTGTCGATTCCATCTCAAAAGATGGAAAAGTGGCGATGTTGGTATTGCTCTGTCGGTTCCATCTCAAAAGGTGGAAGAGTAGTGTTGTTGATGTTGTTTCGTCAATTTCATCTCAAGGAAGAGTGGCAAGCTCGATGTTGCTCCATTGATTCCATTGCAAGAAAGAATGGTGATGTTGATGCTACGCCGTGGTGAGGCTAATGTTGTAGCAAAGTACGAGGGTGGTAGTGCAGATTGTATCTTTCCCAAGGAAATATTATTTGATAGCAAATAGATTCCTATAAATTTATGGATTTAATTAATTAAGTTCCCAAAAAAGGGATCAATTAATTATTAAATTCAAAATACTAACATAGGAGGCTCAAATATTGAAGGTGGTGATTAATTAAATTAATTAATGCACATGCGCTTAATTAATTTAAGCTTGACCACATGGATTGGATTTAATCAAAACCATGTCTGTTTTATTTGGTTGGCACATTTAGTTGGCCCGAAGTAGAGCCAAGACCGAATTAATTCATAAGGATTGATGGCCCATTTACAACAAGGATTAGGCTGCTGCAGAAGAATGAGGGAAAGATTGAGCCCAGATAAATCAATATTGAAGCCCAAGACCATGGAATTAAAGAGGCCCAAATATGAAGCCCAAATTAAAGCAAAATTGATTGGGCCATTGAGAGTCAAAATTGACTTGGTAAGTCAAAATTGGTTGCCCATGTTAATTCTCACACCCATCTGCAGAACTCTTCAGTTTACACACGTCGAAGCCACCCACCGCGCCGTGACCTCGGCAACACCGCCGGATTCCGTCGAGATCAGCCGCCATCACTAACCACCGATGCGCCGTTGCCCGCTATTACCGGAAGCGAACACCATCTGCCGTCGCTCGCATCGAAGCCGCCCGGATCCGCTCGCCGTCCACACCACCACGGATCATCACTGCCACCGCTGCCCAACCCTGCCTCAGTCGTCGCCACCACGGGATCGCGAAGCCGCGATGTCACGCCGAAAGTCGCCCCCTCAGCCGCTCCCCACAGCTCACCGATGATTGCCAGCCGTCGATCTCGATCGCCGCGTCGCCCGCCATCAACCACTGACCACCGATGCGCTGCCAGCCGCTCCAATCCACCGCCGCCGTCGGAAGTCGCGAGTCCAGCTGCCCCTACGCTGCTCGTTGCTAACGATCGCTGCGCCGTCGCACGCTCTACTGGCCGCCGTCAAAATTTGAAGCCCGTCACTACTCATATCAGATCTTCCATGGCCGCCACTCTCTTGACGGAAATAGCCCCATCTCCGACCACCATCAGCAAAAGCTGGCGCCACAGCGACGTACCACCGGCGACTTTGCTTCTCCACTCTTGCCGCCAAATGTTGCTGGAGAAGAACCACCGCCTCGCCGTCGGAATCGCGAAGCCACCACGGGTGGACTTGTTGCAGCCCTTCGCCACTTCTAGCCATCCGTCAGCTGCCATCGTTGCAACCCAACGACCACCTCTTCATATGTCACTCTGATCGCCGTCGATTGCCGCTTGTCAGAGACTCTTGTTACAGCCTGTCACATATGCCGGTCAAGTCATCGCGAACCACCACACGGCGATTCACCATTGCAAACCGCCAATGTCGATCACCGCAGCTGCGCACCCACCTCCAATTGTTTGTTCGCCATCAACTGCCGTCAAAGGACCAATAACCAAGTGCCGCCTCTTGTCCTCAGAGTCGCGAACATCGCCGGAATACCACCTCGCGCTGTTGGAGTAGCGAACCCACTGAAGTTCGTCGCACCATTCGTCCTCCATGGAACACTGATTCGTGCCACGCTTCATCGCCCACTTCACTGCTGGAGAAGCGAAGATCGTCTCAAGAAGTCACTGTCCCTTGCCGAAGTTCCGTACTGCAGTAGCTTTCGACGCCAAAGATCACCGCCATCAGTTAGCCGCTCAATCTTTGCCACTTGCCGCCATTGATCATTGAAGAAGGTGAATCTCTTGTCGCAGCCGCCGGTCATACTCATCTTTGTCCACGCCCTCCTGGTCGTCGACCGCCGCAAGGGTAGTGTTGACGCATCTGTGATGCCACCATCGTAGACAACAGATAAACGCAGGCCTTAGCCGAATACCACCGAGAATCACTGCCGAGCCATCAAGCTCTGGCCACCGGCTATCTCTTTCGTCGAGCCATATTGTCACCGCCTGATGTGATGCCGCCACCAAAAAACGTTCGCGTTGACAGCTATCTTCTCACCAGAATACAACACTATCCTCATTGTTGTCTGGTTCTGGTTTGCCATGACAAAGGAAAGGCAAGCATCTATTATCTCACTCTATGAAGAATACTTGCTACCACGTGCAAACGATGATCTCCCAAGGAAAATCTGCAGAGATAGAGAGAGAGCATTAGACAGAACTTAAAAAAAAATTAAAGAGAGAAATGAACTAGGAATGGAAAATATTGGTCTTTCGATGAAGAAATAAAAAAAAAGCAGGAACCTCTCATTATATAATGAAGAGCTGCAGCAAATTATGGCAAGTATTTGTATGAGTAAAATCTCTCAAATTTTAGGAGATTATTTACTACAAATAAAATTGATTGATTGGAATTCAAAACCAGCAGATTGATTAGAATAAGATCTTTCAAATTTTATATTTCATGTTCTCCTGTAATCTTGGAATGAAACAGTAAGAAGGTTGATTTGGGCTTGAAAGAGGAAGTTGGGCCACTTAAAGAAATAGAGAGTTGGGCCAAGAAAATAAATTGGTCCAAGAAGGAGTTAACTTTATCTTATTTGTTGAATAAAGTAAATTATAAGAGCCCAAATTACAAATATTGAAGAAACAAAGAAAAGGGAACTTTTGCGATTCCTTCACATCAAGATATGGCGTCCGTGAACAAATCGCAAGGGGGCATTTGTAAGCAATTAAAATTTACGGTCCAATTAAATGGCGACATGTGGATTTTATTAATTAAATATTAATTTATTTTGGAATTTAAATAAATTAATTCCTAAAGTAAATTAATAAATAATTTGGGCCCAACAAATTAAATGGAGCTTAAATTAAATGAGGTCTGGCCTAAGTCAAATAAGCCCAAAATTAAAGGAGGTCTGACTGAAGTCAAACAAGCCCATACAAATTAAATCAGGCTCAAATAAAATAGGTCTGATTACAGCCCAAACAAGTGGAGGCCCAAGCCCGCAGGATATGGCCCAAATAACTCTGGACCAATCAGAATGCAGGACATTTATGAGGTGTCTTCACCTCTCACCTATATAAAGGGGTCTCCTCCATTCATTCCAGACACACTGAAGCATCTGAAGACACAGACACTCTGAAGAGATTGAAACACGAGCAACGCTCATTAGGATCTTCAAGACAAGAACGACAAACGACCCGGGATTAAAGTGCTAAGCCCCCCAGATCGAGTGTTTTTGCATACGCTAAGTTCTTCAGTGTTCATCGAGACAAGAACAACATACGACCTGGGATTAAGGTGCTGAGCCCCCCAGATCGAGTGTTTTCACATCCAATACGTTTAATCCAAACAAAGGCTCGATGCCTCTGGATAAACATTACAAAGTCCTAAATTCGAGCTCGGACAAGCTTCAATTGAAGATCCGACTCTACACATGCTGTCAACATAGTCAGCGTACACTCCAGTCAACAAAGTCAAAGTCAGCGCAGTCAACACAGTCAGCGCCGTCAACACAACCAGTCAAAGTCAAAGTCCAAGTTGGTTCGAGAGAGAAGAATCAGATGATCGATAGAGATTATTTCCTAAATTATTAAGTTCAATCCATCCGGATTATCTTTGTAATTCAACTTGTATTTATTTTATTATAAATACAAAATTTGTTGTTACAGTACCACTCAAACTCATTATCATGCCGGGATAAATCCACCTGCAGGGTTTACATGATAATCCTTATGAGATCCTTAAGGGGACATCATCAACCTAAATAGGACACGAATTTCTTCTACAATCAACAACACACCATAGAGATAGCACTATTTCCCAACTCACTGAGTTTGTTGATTTAATTACATATAAATCTCACCTAGTGATGAATCAAAGAAATACATATTGCCTTACGTGTCGAGGTTATTGTATAGGGATTAAGAGCACGAACATCCATAATAACTGAGATCAAGTTTTCCTATATAGTCAGTCTAAGTCGAACGATCTCAGGCGGTCCTGCTCAATACACACAAAGTGCACTAATGTGATTCTATAGTCAAGACAAACTAATACCAAATCACACTACAACCATTCCGATAGAGAGTCCCCGTCTATCTCGGTTGTGAGCATCTGTTTATACTTTATAAGAAAACTGATAATATGATCTTTCGCGTGTTGTCGAACAATATATTATCGACAGTATAAAGTAAGTGAACTATTGCATCTTACATATAAATAAATTATAAGATGCAATCATTTGATCATTGATTCTCATTTCAAATAAATTGTTAAACATTGTTCTTACTAAATCTAGACTTTTAGTATACAATCCAACAGTGACAGCACCACCATAGACTTAGATGGATATCCAATTTACCGAAGAAGGAATGATGGAAGGACAGTCGAAAAGAGTGATATTGAATTGGACAATCTTTATGTTGTTCCACACAACTGAGAATTACTGTTAAAGTACGGTGCACACATGAATGCTGAGTGGTGAAATAAGATGAGATCGATAAAGTATCTTTTTAAATATGTCAATAAAATGACATAATTTCCACAACGTTCAGCAAGTTAACGGAAGAGAACCAGACAGATGTTGTTGATGAAATACAAATGTATTATGACTGCAGATACATTTCATTATGTGAGGCAGCTTGGAAGATTTTCGAATTTGAAATTCAATACCAGTATCCACCGATTGAACGTCTTAGTTTTCATCTTGAGGACGAGCAATCGGTGCTTTTCGATGATTCTGAATCATCGGAATCAGTAATGTCCAAACATTCTATAAGGGAGAGCATGTTCTTAGCTTGGTTTGAAGCAAATAAGAAATACCTCGAGTTAAGAAAGCTGACATATGTAGAATTCCCACAATATTTTATCTGGAAAAGCAACATGAGAGAATGGGTGAAAAGAAAATTTGGTTCGGCCATTGGTAGGATAATCTATGTTCCTCCTAGTGTCGGAGACTCTTATTATTTGAGAATTCTGTTAAATGTAGTGCGAGGGCCAACATGTTATGAAGATTTCCATAAATTTGGGAAAGAGACATATAAAACTTTTCAAGAAGCATGCTATGCAAGAGGATTGCTCGGAGATGACAAAGAATATATAGATGCAATTAAGAAATGTGCATCATGGGCTTTCGGTAAGCTACTGAGAAACATGTTTGTAAATCTATTAATTTATGGAAGCATAAGCATGCCAAAAACTATGTAGGATGCATATTGGAAAGAATTATATGAGTATATATTATACAACGTGAGGAAAAGATTGACACCCAGGTATGGCACTTTAACAAGTGGAATAAACATATATTTTTATTTATTATTGAAACACGTACGAAGCCCGCGTAATACGTGGGATCATAAATTTTTTATGGGATTGACTATTTCGTACCCCCAATTGGCTAAACGTACCAAAAAAATAATTAAATTAAAATATTCATAATTAATATATCTTACATATCTTTATAATTAAGATTTTATGTTGTGTTCAGTTGGAGTAGCCGAACAATATATTGTGTGTTCAGTTGGTTGGAGCAATGGAACGATCCTTTAGGGATGGTGATATCCAAATGTGCGAGTGAAGAATTATTTTCTAATTTGCATAAATCATCCTTAAGCACACGCATATGATGACAAACATGATTATACCACATAATTGAAATTTTAGAAATTTATAATTTAAAGGGTTAAAAATATATATTAAAAATGTGAATTGAGGAAAAACGAAGCTAACAAAATAATGACCAAGGTGGATAATTTATAGTTGCGGGTGGATTATGATCCTTCTGATGAGCTATTTGTACTATCAATCAATTGGTAATACTATACTCCTTCCGTCCCGCATTAACGTTTACGTTTGCTTTTTGCATATAGATTAAGAGATATAATAATTTAATGTGTAGTGAGGTGAGAGAAATAAAATTTAATATAAAAGTGGGTAGTTGTATTAGTGTTATGTGTGGGCCCAACATAAACTAAATATGATAAAGTCTATTTGAGATGGGTTATTTGTGAGACGGTCGACCTATCACTAAAATATGCTTATTATATAGTAGATAAAGTAGTTTTCTAAAGTATATTGAATTGTGCATTAACGTATTATTTTAGTTTGTTATAATATGATTTATTATTAATATATTTTAACTACAAATAAGCATACTTTATCTATACAATAAAAATACTTTAGTGATGTGTCGACCTGTCTCACAAATAACCCGTTTCACAAAAGAATGTCTCAACAAATAATTGTATTGTGTGTTGGACGCGGGACGGGGGAGTACGTAATCAATTTTAAAATATCTATTAGTATGGATAAAAAATATTTTTTTAATTTTTTTATTTTAAAATATTGTATTTACAATTAAATTTGTGCAATTAATAGTATCATATATCACATAAATTTTATTTACGTTATAATTACTAATAATTATTTTCAAAAAGTATTTGGTGGATTATGATCATTCTGAGTAGCTATTTGGACTATTAATTGATATTACCATACGTATTAAATTTTAAAATATCTAACAGTATGGATAAAAAATATATTTTTAATTTTTTTATTTTCAAAATATTGTATTTACAATTAAATTTGTGCAATTAATAGTACCGTATATTCACCTGCAAATTACGTGATATCAGTGAAAAAATGTTCAAAAAAGGTAAAATGTAATGTAAAGATCATTTTTGTGGCTCTATTTTTATAGATAGACCATTTGCAATAACATGAAAACAATAACATATACTTCATTCGTCTTATCCTAATAGTTACATATTTCCTTTTTGGACATCTTATCCTAATGATTACATTTCACTTTTTAATATATGGGAGCCACACAAGTTAATTATTTATCTCTTCATGGGTCACACATCACACTAATACAACTATCAACTATATATTAAAATATTATTTCTCCTACATCAATACATCTCGCATCAATACACATTAAAATACTATACTCTCTTTAATCCCTGTGCAAAAAAATAAACATAATAACTATTAGAATGGAATGGAGGGAGTACTCAATCAAATCAAAACTAAACGATTTCTTGTGAAGAAAGGATTGCATACATTGATTCACAATAGTGAAATAAACTTGCAGATTGGTTTCTGAAAATGCATCACAAGTGATTACACAAGAAAAAAACATATAATATTTAATTGAAAAAATACCAAATGACTGATTCACAAAATATTTTTTTCTAAACTGACCAAAGATATATTCAAAAACATCCTACATATAATGTCTATATATAGCAAATCAAAATTAGGTAGCACTCAAATTTAAAATTTAATATTTAAACCCAAAATTAAAAACTGTACACAGATTTAAAATAGAGATGTCAATTTCGGCCCGGTCAGCGGGTACCCACCTTGCCCCGCGTGATTTGAACCGCCCTAGACCTGTCCCGTAATTCAAACAGGGTAGGCCGCCCTAAACCCGTTTGGAAATGGGCCTGGTCCGGGTCTCATTCCAAACTTGCGGGTATGCAACACGGCCCGCCCGACACGTACACAAACATTTATATATATATATATATATATATATATATATATATATATAGTTAATTGAAAAAAAATCACAAACTTTACTCTTATTGCAAATTAATTCTCACTTTTGAGAAATTGCAAAAAAAAAAAAACCACCACCTTTAAGTATTGTTGCAAAAAAATCCAATAAAAAAACTCTACTTTAGTAAAAAATTGGGTTTATTTTGCAACAATACTTAAAGGTGGTGGTTTTTTTGCAATTTCTCAAAAGTGAGGTTTAATTTGCAATAGGAGCAAAGTTCGTGATTTTTTTTGCAATTAACTCATATATATATAATGTTATTTATATATTATTATGTATGTATTATTTAAAGTTATTTTTTAGAAGGTAAATACTACTGTACACTTGGGTGCACCAGGATACGGTACACCTACTTCTAGATTGTATACAATTATGTACAAAAACATATATAATTATGAACAAAAATGTATACAACTTGTTTGTTAGTTTTTTAATGAAAAATTGAGTGTAAAAAATATACAATTATTAAAAAAATATGTATATATTATTGAATAAAATGTTATACACATATGTATGCTAGTTTTTTTAATGAAAAATTGAGTATGAAAAAAGTATACAATTATTAAAAAATATGTATACAAAATAGAATAAAAAGTTATACACATATGAATACACTTATTATTATTATTATTATTATTATTATTATTATTATTATTATTATTATTATCTTCTAAAATTGTGGTTGTTTGTGAAATTTCGTAATTAGCAATAAGGAATGATAAGTTGTGACAACAATTAACTATTGTAAAATGAATGTCTAATTAGTACTCCCTCTGTCCGCTTTCAAATGTATCATTTTTTCATTTTGGGTGTTCGCCCCCAAGGGTCTCATTTTCTTTTTTATATATATGGAACCCACATATACCCACTAATACAACTAAAAAATGGGGCTCACACTTCCACTAATACAACTACCCACTACACATTAAATAATACGGAGTAATACTCCTAATCCACGTACAAAAAGCAAATGACACCCTTAAAGACGGACGGATGGAGTAATTATATTTAAGATGGTGA